>OY365743.1:22500-5022500 GCA_959347395.1 Mechanitis mazaeus
AGCTTTTCCTAACCTTCAGACGACTTATAGACATCGTTGAGACGCATCCTTCGGTGCCACTCGCGATAGCGAAAAGTCATCCTCAGGCGGAAAATTTTCGAATTTTCCTTAAAAATTATTGTTTTTGTTAGAGAAAATTTTTTGTTTTTATTTCTTTTCAGAAATTTATTTAATAGCTATTTATATCTCTCCAATAGCTATCTTTCGATATATCGCACACCCCGATCGGCTTAACCAAACGGGAGTTATAGCATTTTTAGAGAAAATTTTCGTTTTCCTCAAGGGAAAAATCCAATTTTCCAAATTTCAAAATTCTTCTTGACTTATATCGTGCGGCTTGACGAGACGCATCTTTCGGCATCTCATTTATAATTTTAGGACGCATACTTTCGGAGATATTTAGGAAAAACCGATTCCTATAGTTACTAAAAAACCACCTAAGCTATACTAACAATTAGTATTGGTTAACAATATATTGTATTAAATTGGTGGTTCCGCGTCGTTTTTCTTTAAATTTTTTGACATTTCTACTTTGACTAGCTGGTCTTAGCATATTAGTATAGTTTTTATTAAATTCTATTAGTAAATTTTTCATTTTGAGGAAAATATCCAAATTTTTAATATATCCCATACAAAATTCACATTTTCGGCAGTTTTTAGTTAATAACTTTTTATAGAAAGATCACAGCTTTTCCTAACCTTCAGACGACTTATAGACATCGTTGAGACGCATCCTTCGGTGCCACTCGCGATAGCGAAAAGTCATCCTCAGGCGGAAAATTTTCGAATTTTCCTTAAAAATTATTGTTTTTGTTAGAGAAAATTTTTTGTTTTTATTTCTTTTCAGAAATTTATTTAATAGCTATTTATATCTCTCCAATAGCTATCTTTCGATATATCGCACACCCCGATCGGCTTAACCAATCGGGAGTTATAGCATTTTTAGAGAAAATTTTCGTTTTCCTCAAGGGAAAAATCCAATTTTCCAAATTTCAAAATTCTTCTTGACTTATATCGTGCGGCTTGACGAGACGCATCTTTCGGCATCTCATTTATAATTTTAGGACGCATACTTTCGGAGATATTTAGGAAAAACCGATTCCTATAGTTACTAAAAAACCACCTAAGCTATACTAACAATTAGTATTGGTTAACAATATATTGTATTAAATTGGTGGTTCCGCGTCGTTTTTCTTTAAATTTTTTGACATTTCTACTTTGACTAGCTGGTCTTAGCATATTAGTATAGTTTTTATTAAATTCTATTAGTAAATTTTTCATTTTGAGGAAAATATCCAAATTTTTAATATATCCCATACAAAATTCACATTTTCGGCAGTTTTTAGTTAATAACTTTTTATAGAAAGATCACAGCTTTTCCTAACCTTCAGACGACTTATAGACATCGTTGAGACGCATCCTTCGGTGCCACTCGCGATAGTGAAAAGTCATCCTCAGGCGGAAAATTTTCGAATTTTCCTTAAAAATTATTGTTTTTGTTAGAGAAAATTTTTTGTTTTTATTTCTTTTCAGAAATTTATTTAATAGCTATTTATATCTCTCCAATAGCTATCTTTCGATATATCGCACACCCCGATCGGCTTAACCAAACGGGAGTTATAGCATTTTTAGAGAAAATTTTCGTTTTCCTCAAGGGAAAAATCCAATTTTCCAAATTTCAAAATTCTTCTTGACTTATATCGTGCGGCTTGACGAGACGCATCTTTCGGCATCTCATTTATAATTTTAGGACGCATACTTTCGGAGATATTTAGGAAAAACCGATTCCTATAGTTACTAAAAAACCACCTAAGCTATACTAACAATTAGTATTGGTTAACAATATATTGTATTAAATTGGTGGTTCCGCGTCGTTTTTCTTTAAATTTTTTGACATTTCTACTTTGACTAGCTGGTCTTAGCATATTAGTATAGTTTTTATTAAATTCTATTAGTAAATTTTTCATTTTGAGGAAAATATCCAAATTTTTAATATATCCCATACAAAATTCACATTTTCGGCAGTTTTTAGTTAATAACTTTTTATAGAAAGATCACAGCTTTTCCTAACCTTCAGACGACTTATAGACATCGTTGAGACGCATCCTTCGGTGCCACTCGCGATAGCGAAAAGTCATCCTCAGGCGGAAAATTTTCGAATTTTCCTTAAAAATTATTGTTTTTGTTAGAGAAAATTTTTTGTTTTTATTTCTTTTCAGAAATTTATTTAATAGCTATTTATATCTCTCCAATAGCTATCTTTCGATATATCGCACACCCCGATCGGCTTAACCAATCGGGAGTTATAGCATTTTTAGAGAAAATTTTCGTTTTCCTCAAGGGAAAAATCCAATTTTCCAAATTTCAAAATTCTTCTTGACTTATATCGTGCGGCTTGACGAGACGCATCTTTCGGCATCTCATTTATAATTTTAGGACGCATACTTTCGGAGATATTTAGGAAAAACCGATTCCTATAGTTACTAAAAAACCACCTAAGCTATACTAACAATTAGTATTGGTTAACAATATATTGTATTAAATTGGTGGTTCCGCGTCGTTTTTCTTTAAATTTTTTGACATTTCTACTTTGACTAGCTGGTCTTAGCATATTAGTATAGTTTTTATTAAATTCTATTAGTAAATTTTTCATTTTGAGGAAAATATCCAAATTTTTAATATATCCCATACAAAATTCACATTTTCGGCAGTTTTTAGTTAATAACTTTTTATAGAAAGATCACAGCTTTTCCTAACCTTCAGACGACTTATAGACATCGTTGAGACGCATCCTTCGGTGCCACTCGCGATAGCGAAAAGTCATCCTCAGGCGGAAAATTTTCGAATTTTCCTTAAAAATTATTGTTTTTGTTAGAGAAAATTTTTTGTTTTTATTTCTTTTCAGAAATTTATTTAATAGCTATTTATATCTCTCCAATAGCTATCTTTCGATATATCGCACACCCCGATCGGCTTAACCAAACGGGAGTTATAGCATTTTTAGAGAAAATTTTCGTTTTCCTCAAGGGAAAAATCCAATTTTCCAAATTTCAAAATTCTTCTTGACTTATATCGTGCGGCTTGACGAGACGCATCTTTCGGCATCTCATTTATAATTTTAGGACGCATACTTTCGGAGATATTTAGGAAAAACCGATTCCTATAGTTACTAAAAAACCACCTAAGCTATACTAACAATTAGTATTGGTTAACAATATATTGTATTAAATTGGTGGTTCCGCGTCGTTTTTCTTTAAATTTTTTGACATTTCTACTTTGACTAGCTGGTCTTAGCATATTAGTATAGTTTTTATTAAATTCTATTAGTAAATTTTTCATTTTGAGGAAAATATCCAAATTTTTAATATATCCCATACAAAATTCACATTTTCGGCAGTTTTTAGTTAATAACTTTTTATAGAAAGATCACAGCTTTTCCTAACCTTCAGACGACTTATAGACATCGTTGAGACGCATCCTTCGGTGCCACTCGCGATAGCGAAAAGTCATCCTCAGGCGGAAAATTTTCGAATTTTCCTTAAAAATTATTGTTTTTGTTAGAGAAAATTTTTTGTTTTTATTTCTTTTCAGAAATTTATTTAATAGCTATTTATATCTCTCCAATAGCTATCTTTCGATATATCGCACACCCCGATCGGCTTAACCAATCGGGAGTTATAGCATTTTTAGAGAAAATTTTCGTTTTCCTCAAGGGAAAAATCCAATTTTCCAAATTTCAAAATTCTTCTTGACTTATATCGTGCGGCTTGACGAGACGCATCTTTCGGCATCTCATTTATAATTTTAGGACGCATACTTTCGGAGATATTTAGGAAAAACCGATTCCTATAGTTACTAAAAAACCACCTAAGCTATACTAACAATTAGTATTGGTTAACAATATATTGTATTAAATTGGTGGTTCCGCGTCGTTTTTCTTTAAATTTTTTGACATTTCTACTTTGACTAGCTGGTCTTAGCATATTAGTATAGTTTTTATTAAATTCTATTAGTAAATTTTTCATTTTGAGGAAAATATCCAAATTTTTAATATATCCCATACAAAATTCACATTTTCGGCAGTTTTTAGTTAATAACTTTTTATAGAAAGATCACAGCTTTTCCTAACCTTCAGACGACTTATAGACATCGTTGAGACGCATCCTTCGGTGCCACTCGCGATAGCGAAAAGTCATCCTCAGGCGGAAAATTTTCGAATTTTCCTTAAAAATTATTGTTTTTGTTAGAGAAAATTTTTTGTTTTTATTTCTTTTCAGAAATTTATTTAATAGCTATTTATATCTCTCCAATAGCTATCTTTCGATATATCGCACACCCCGATCGGCTTAACCAATCGGGAGTTATAGCATTTTTAGAGAAAATTTTCGTTTTCCTCAAGGGAAAAATCCAATTTTCCAAATTTCAAAATTCTTCTTGACTTATATCGTGCGGCTTGACGAGACGCATCTTTCGGCATCTCATTTATAATTTTAGGACGCATACTTTCGGAGATATTTAGGAAAAACCGATTCCTATAGTTACTAAAAAACCACCTAAGCTATACTAACAATTAGTATTGGTTAACAATATATTGTATTAAATTGGTGGTTCCGCGTCGTTTTTCTTTAAATTTTTTGACATTTCTACTTTGACTAGCTGGTCTTAGCATATTAGTATAGTTTTTATTAAATTCTATTAGTAAATTTTTCATTTTGAGGAAAATATCCAAATTTTTAATATATCCCATACAAAATTCACATTTTCGGCAGTTTTTAGTTAATAACTTTTTATAGAAAGATCACAGCTTTTCCTAACCTTCAGACGACTTATAGACATCGTTGAGACGCATCCTTCGGTGCCACTCGCGATAGCGAAAAGTCATCCTCAGGCGGAAAATTTTCGAATTTTCCTTAAAAATTATTGTTTTTGTTAGAGAAAATTTTTTGTTTTTATTTCTTTTCAGAAATTTATTTAATAGCTATTTATATCTCTCCAATAGCTATCTTTCGATATATCGCACACCCCGATCGGCTTAACCAAACGGGAGTTATAGCATTTTTAGAGAAAATTTTCGTTTTCCTCAAGGGAAAAATCCAATTTTCCAAATTTCAAAATTCTTCTTGACTTATATCGTGCGGCTTGACGAGACGCATCTTTCGGCATCTCATTTATAATTTTAGGACGCATACTTTCGGAGATATTTAGGAAAAACCGATTCCTATAGTTACTAAAAAACCACCTAAGCTATACTAACAATTAGTATTGGTTAACAATATATTGTATTAAATTGGTGGTTCCGCGTCGTTTTTCTTTAAATTTTTTGACATTTCTACTTTGACTAGCTGGTCTTAGCATATTAGTATAGTTTTTATTAAATTCTATTAGTAAATTTTTCATTTTGAGGAAAATATCCAAATTTTTAATATATCCCATACAAAATTCACATTTTCGGCAGTTTTTAGTTAATAACTTTTTATAGAAAGATCACAGCTTTTCCTAACCTTCAGACGACTTATAGACATCGTTGAGACGCATCCTTCGGTGCCACTCGCGATAGCGAAAAGTCATCCTCAGGCGGAAAATTTTCGAATTTTCCTTAAAAATTATTGTTTTTGTTAGAGAAAATTTTTTGTTTTTATTTCTTTTCAGAAATTTATTTAATAGCTATTTATATCTCTCCAATAGCTATCTTTCGATATATCGCACACCCCGATCGGCTTAACCAATCGGGAGTTATAGCATTTTTAGAGAAAATTTTCGTTTTCCTCAAGGGAAAAATCCAATTTTCCAAATTTCAAAATTCTTCTTGACTTATATCGTGCGGCTTGACGAGACGCATCTTTCGGCATCTCATTTATAATTTTAGGACGCATACTTTCGGAGATATTTAGGAAAAACCGATTCCTATAGTTACTAAAAAACCACCTAAGCTATACTAACAATTAGTATTGGTTAACAATATATTGTATTAAATTGGTGGTTCCGCGTCGTTTTTCTTTAAATTTTTTGACATTTCTACTTTGACTAGCTGGTCTTAGCATATTAGTATAGTTTTTATTAAATTCTATTAGTAAATTTTTCATTTTGAGGAAAATATCCAAATTTTTAATATATCCCATACAAAATTCACATTTTCGGCAGTTTTTAGTTAATAACTTTTTATAGAAAGATCACAGCTTTTCCTAACCTTCAGACGACTTATAGACATCGTTGAGACGCATCCTTCGGTGCCACTCGCGATAGCGAAAAGTCATCCTCAGGCGGAAAATTTTCGAATTTTCCTTAAAAATTATTGTTTTTGTTAGAGAAAATTTTTTGTTTTTATTTCTTTTCAGAAATTTATTTAATAGCTATTTATATCTCTCCAATAGCTATCTTTCGATATATCGCACACCCCGATCGGCTTAACCAAACGGGAGTTATAGCATTTTTAGAGAAAATTTTCGTTTTCCTCAAGGGAAAAATCCAATTTTCCAAATTTCAAAATTCTTCTTGACTTATATCGTGCGGCTTGACGAGACGCATCTTTCGGCATCTCATTTATAATTTTAGGACGCATACTTTCGGAGATATTTAGGAAAAACCGATTCCTATAGTTACTAAAAAACCACCTAAGCTATACTAACAATTAGTATTGGTTAACAATATATTGTATTAAATTGGTGGTTCCGCGTCGTTTTTCTTTAAATTTTTTGACATTTCTACTTTGACTAGCTGGTCTTAGCATATTAGTATAGTTTTTATTAAATTCTATTAGTAAATTTTTCATTTTGAGGAAAATATCCAAATTTTTAATATATCCCATACAAAATTCACATTTTCGGCAGTTTTTAGTTAATAACTTTTTATAGAAAGATCACAGCTTTTCCTAACCTTCAGACGACTTATAGACATCGTTGAGACGCATCCTTCGGTGCCACTCGCGATAGCGAAAAGTCATCCTCAGGCGGAAAATTTTCGAATTTTCCTTAAAAATTATTGTTTTTGTTAGAGAAAATTTTTTGTTTTTATTTCTTTTCAGAAATTTATTTAATAGCTATTTATATCTCTCCAATAGCTATCTTTCGATATATCGCACACCCCGATCGGCTTAACCAATCGGGAGTTATAGCATTTTTAGAGAAAATTTTCGTTTTCCTCAAGGGAAAAATCCAATTTTCCAAATTTCAAAATTCTTCTTGACTTATATCGTGCGGCTTGACGAGACGCATCTTTCGGCATCTCATTTATAATTTTAGGACGCATACTTTCGGAGATATTTAGGAAAAACCGATTCCTATAGTTACTAAAAAACCACCTAAGCTATACTAACAATTAGTATTGGTTAACAATATATTGTATTAAATTGGTGGTTCCGCGTCGTTTTTCTTTAAATTTTTTGACATTTCTACTTTGACTAGCTGGTCTTAGCATATTAGTATAGTTTTTATTAAATTCTATTAGTAAATTTTTCATTTTGAGGAAAATATCCAAATTTTTAATATATCCCATACAAAATTCACATTTTCGGCAGTTTTTAGTTAATAACTTTTTATAGAAAGATCACAGCTTTTCCTAACCTTCAGACGACTTATAGACATCGTTGAGACGCATCCTTCGGTGCCACTCGCGATAGCGAAAAGTCATCCTCAGGCGGAAAATTTTCGAATTTTCCTTAAAAATTATTGTTTTTGTTAGAGAAAATTTTTTGTTTTTATTTCTTTTCAGAAATTTATTTAATAGCTATTTATATCTCTCCAATAGCTATCTTTCGATATATCGCACACCCCGATCGGCTTAACCAATCGGGAGTTATAGCATTTTTAGAGAAAATTTTCGTTTTCCTCAAGGGAAAAATCCAATTTTCCAAATTTCAAAATTCTTCTTGACTTATATCGTGCGGCTTGACGAGACGCATCTTTCGGCATCTCATTTATAATTTTAGGACGCATACTTTCGGAGATATTTAGGAAAAACCGATTCCTATAGTTACTAAAAAACCACCTAAGCTATACTAACAATTAGTATTGGTTAACAATATATTGTATTAAATTGGTGGTTCCGCGTCGTTTTTCTTTAAATTTTTTGACATTTCTACTTTGACTAGCTGGTCTTAGCATATTAGTATAGTTTTTATTAAATTCTATTAGTAAATTTTTCATTTTGAGGAAAATATCCAAATTTTTAATATATCCCATACAAAATTCACATTTTCGGCAGTTTTTAGTTAATAACTTTTTATAGAAAGATCACAGCTTTTCCTAACCTTCAGACGACTTATAGACATCGTTGAGACGCATCCTTCGGTGCCACTCGCGATAGTGAAAAGTCATCCTCAGGCGGAAAATTTTCGAATTTTCCTTAAAAATTATTGTTTTTGTTAGAGAAAATTTTTTGTTTTTATTTCTTTTCAGAAATTTATTTAATAGCTATTTATATCTCTCCAATAGCTATCTTTCGATATATCGCACACCCCGATCGGCTTAACCAAACGGGAGTTATAGCATTTTTAGAGAAAATTTTCGTTTTCCTCAAGGGAAAAATCCAATTTTCCAAATTTCAAAATTCTTCTTGACTTATATCGTGCGGCTTGACGAGACGCATCTTTCGGCATCTCATTTATAATTTTAGGACGCATACTTTCGGAGATATTTAGGAAAAACCGATTCCTATAGTTACTAAAAAACCACCTAAGCTATACTAACAATTAGTATTGGTTAACAATATATTGTATTAAATTGGTGGTTCCGCGTCGTTTTTCTTTAAATTTTTTGACATTTCTACTTTGACTAGCTGGTCTTAGCATATTAGTATAGTTTTTATTAAATTCTATTAGTAAATTTTTCATTTTGAGGAAAATATCCAAATTTTTAATATATCCCATACAAAATTCACATTTTCGGCAGTTTTTAGTTAATAACTTTTTATAGAAAGATCACAGCTTTTCCTAACCTTCAGACGACTTATAGACATCGTTGAGACGCATCCTTCGGTGCCACTCGCGATAGCGAAAAGTCATCCTCAGGCGGAAAATTTTCGAATTTTCCTTAAAAATTATTGTTTTTGTTAGAGAAAATTTTTTGTTTTTATTTCTTTTCAGAAATTTATTTAATAGCTATTTATATCTCTCCAATAGCTATCTTTCGATATATCGCACACCCCGATCGGCTTAACCAATCGGGAGTTATAGCATTTTTAGAGAAAATTTTCGTTTTCCTCAAGGGAAAAATCCAATTTTCCAAATTTCAAAATTCTTCTTGACTTATATCGTGCGGCTTGACGAGACGCATCTTTCGGCATCTCATTTATAATTTTAGGACGCATACTTTCGGAGATATTTAGGAAAAACCGATTCCTATAGTTACTAAAAAACCACCTAAGCTATACTAACAATTAGTATTGGTTAACAATATATTGTATTAAATTGGTGGTTCCGCGTCGTTTTTCTTTAAATTTTTTGACATTTCTACTTTGACTAGCTGGTCTTAGCATATTAGTATAGTTTTTATTAAATTCTATTAGTAAATTTTTCATTTTGAGGAAAATATCCAAATTTTTAATATATCCCATACAAAATTCACATTTTCGGCAGTTTTTAGTTAATAACTTTTTATAGAAAGATCACAGCTTTTCCTAACCTTCAGACGACTTATAGACATCGTTGAGACGCATCCTTCGGTGCCACTCGCGATAGTGAAAAGTCATCCTCAGGCGGAAAATTTTCGAATTTTCCTTAAAAATTATTGTTTTTGTTAGAGAAAATTTTTTGTTTTTATTTCTTTTCAGAAATTTATTTAATAGCTATTTATATCTCTCCAATAGCTATCTTTCGATATATCGCACACCCCGATCGGCTTAACCAAACGGGAGTTATAGCATTTTTAGAGAAAATTTTCGTTTTCCTCAAGGGAAAAATCCAATTTTCCAAATTTCAAAATTCTTCTTGACTTATATCGTGCGGCTTGACGAGACGCATCTTTCGGCATCTCATTTATAATTTTAGGACGCATACTTTCGGAGATATTTAGGAAAAACCGATTCCTATAGTTACTAAAAAACCACCTAAGCTATACTAACAATTAGTATTGGTTAACAATATATTGTATTAAATTGGTGGTTCCGCGTCGTTTTTCTTTAAATTTTTTGACATTTCTACTTTGACTAGCTGGTCTTAGCATATTAGTATAGTTTTTATTAAATTCTATTAGTAAATTTTTCATTTTGAGGAAAATATCCAAATTTTTAATATATCCCATACAAAATTCACATTTTCGGCAGTTTTTAGTTAATAACTTTTTATAGAAAGATCACAGCTTTTCCTAACCTTCAGACGACTTATAGACATCGTTGAGACGCATCCTTCGGTGCCACTCGCGATAGCGAAAAGTCATCCTCAGGCGGAAAATTTTCGAATTTTCCTTAAAAATTATTGTTTTTGTTAGAGAAAATTTTTTGTTTTTATTTCTTTTCAGAAATTTATTTAATAGCTATTTATATCTCTCCAATAGCTATCTTTCGATATATCGCACACCCCGATCGGCTTAACCAATCGGGAGTTATAGCATTTTTAGAGAAAATTTTCGTTTTCCTCAAGGGAAAAATCCAATTTTCCAAATTTCAAAATTCTTCTTGACTTATATCGTGCGGCTTGACGAGACGCATCTTTCGGCATCTCATTTATAATTTTAGGACGCATACTTTCGGAGATATTTAGGAAAAACCGATTCCTATAGTTACTAAAAAACCACCTAAGCTATACTAACAATTAGTATTGGTTAACAATATATTGTATTAAATTGGTGGTTCCGCGTCGTTTTTCTTTAAATTTTTTGACATTTCTACTTTGACTAGCTGGTCTTAGCATATTAGTATAGTTTTTATTAAATTCTATTAGTAAATTTTTCATTTTGAGGAAAATATCCAAATTTTTAATATATCCCATACAAAATTCACATTTTCGGCAGTTTTTAGTTAATAACTTTTTATAGAAAGATCACAGCTTTTCCTAACCTTCAGACGACTTATAGACATCGTTGAGACGCATCCTTCGGTGCCACTCGCGATAGTGAAAAGTCATCCTCAGGCGGAAAATTTTCGAATTTTCCTTAAAAATTATTGTTTTTGTTAGAGAAAATTTTTTGTTTTTATTTCTTTTCAGAAATTTATTTAATAGCTATTTATATCTCTCCAATAGCTATCTTTCGATATATCGCACACCCCGATCGGCTTAACCAAACGGGAGTTATAGCATTTTTAGAGAAAATTTTCGTTTTCCTCAAGGGAAAAATCCAATTTTCCAAATTTCAAAATTCTTCTTGACTTATATCGTGCGGCTTGACGAGACGCATCTTTCGGCATCTCATTTATAATTTTAGGACGCATACTTTCGGAGATATTTAGGAAAAACCGATTCCTATAGTTACTAAAAAACCACCTAAGCTATACTAACAATTAGTATTGGTTAACAATATATTGTATTAAATTGGTGGTTCCGCGTCGTTTTTCTTTAAATTTTTTGACATTTCTACTTTGACTAGCTGGTCTTAGCATATTAGTATAGTTTTTATTAAATTCTATTAGTAAATTTTTCATTTTGAGGAAAATATCCAAATTTTTAATATATCCCATACAAAATTCACATTTTCGGCAGTTTTTAGTTAATAACTTTTTATAGAAAGATCACAGCTTTTCCTAACCTTCAGACGACTTATAGACATCGTTGAGACGCATCCTTCGGTGCCACTCGCGATAGCGAAAAGTCATCCTCAGGCGGAAAATTTTCGAATTTTCCTTAAAAATTATTGTTTTTGTTAGAGAAAATTTTTTGTTTTTATTTCTTTTCAGAAATTTATTTAATAGCTATTTATATCTCTCCAATAGCTATCTTTCGATATATCGCACACCCCGATCGGCTTAACCAATCGGGAGTTATAGCATTTTTAGAGAAAATTTTCGTTTTCCTCAAGGGAAAAATCCAATTTTCCAAATTTCAAAATTCTTCTTGACTTATATCGTGCGGCTTGACGAGACGCATCTTTCGGCATCTCATTTATAATTTTAGGACGCATACTTTCGGAGATATTTAGGAAAAACCGATTCCTATAGTTACTAAAAAACCACCTAAGCTATACTAACAATTAGTATTGGTTAACAATATATTGTATTAAATTGGTGGTTCCGCGTCGTTTTTCTTTAAATTTTTTGACATTTCTACTTTGACTAGCTGGTCTTAGCATATTAGTATAGTTTTTATTAAATTCTATTAGTAAATTTTTCATTTTGAGGAAAATATCCAAATTTTTAATATATCCCATACAAAATTCACATTTTCGGCAGTTTTTAGTTAATAACTTTTTATAGAAAGATCACAGCTTTTCCTAACCTTCAGACGACTTATAGACATCGTTGAGACGCATCCTTCGGTGCCACTCGCGATAGCGAAAAGTCATCCTCAGGCGGAAAATTTTCGAATTTTCCTTAAAAATTATTGTTTTTGTTAGAGAAAATTTTTTGTTTTTATTTCTTTTCAGAAATTTATTTAATAGCTATTTATATCTCTCCAATAGCTATCTTTCGATATATCGCACACCCCGATCGGCTTAACCAAACGGGAGTTATAGCATTTTTAGAGAAAATTTTCGTTTTCCTCAAGGGAAAAATCCAATTTTCCAAATTTCAAAATTCTTCTTGACTTATATCGTGCGGCTTGACGAGACGCATCTTTCGGCATCTCATTTATAATTTTAGGACGCATACTTTCGGAGATATTTAGGAAAAACCGATTCCTATAGTTACTAAAAAACCACCTAAGCTATACTAACAATTAGTATTGGTTAACAATATATTGTATTAAATTGGTGGTTCCGCGTCGTTTTTCTTTAAATTTTTTGACATTTCTACTTTGACTAGCTGGTCTTAGCATATTAGTATAGTTTTTATTAAATTCTATTAGTAAATTTTTCATTTTGAGGAAAATATCCAAATTTTTAATATATCCCATACAAAATTCACATTTTCGGCAGTTTTTAGTTAATAACTTTTTATAGAAAGATCACAGCTTTTCCTAACCTTCAGACGACTTATAGACATCGTTGAGACGCATCCTTCGGTGCCACTCGCGATAGCGAAAAGTCATCCTCAGGCGGAAAATTTTCGAATTTTCCTTAAAAATTATTGTTTTTGTTAGAGAAAATTTTTTGTTTTTATTTCTTTTCAGAAATTTATTTAATAGCTATTTATATCTCTCCAATAGCTATCTTTCGATATATCGCACACCCCGATCGGCTTAACCAATCGGGAGTTATAGCATTTTTAGAGAAAATTTTCGTTTTCCTCAAGGGAAAAATCCAATTTTCCAAATTTCAAAATTCTTCTTGACTTATATCGTGCGGCTTGACGAGACGCATCTTTCGGCATCTCATTTATAATTTTAGGACGCATACTTTCGGAGATATTTAGGAAAAACCGATTCCTATAGTTACTAAAAAACCACCTAAGCTATACTAACAATTAGTATTGGTTAACAATATATTGTATTAAATTGGTGGTTCCGCGTCGTTTTTCTTTAAATTTTTTGACATTTCTACTTTGACTAGCTGGTCTTAGCATATTAGTATAGTTTTTATTAAATTCTATTAGTAAATTTTTCATTTTGAGGAAAATATCCAAATTTTTAATATATCCCATACAAAATTCACATTTTCGGCAGTTTTTAGTTAATAACTTTTTATAGAAAGATCACAGCTTTTCCTAACCTTCAGACGACTTATAGACATCGTTGAGACGCATCCTTCGGTGCCACTCGCGATAGTGAAAAGTCATCCTCAGGCGGAAAATTTTCGAATTTTCCTTAAAAATTATTGTTTTTGTTAGAGAAAATTTTTTGTTTTTATTTCTTTTCAGAAATTTATTTAATAGCTATTTATATCTCTCCAATAGCTATCTTTCGATATATCGCACACCCCGATCGGCTTAACCAAACGGGAGTTATAGCATTTTTAGAGAAAATTTTCGTTTTCCTCAAGGGAAAAATCCAATTTTCCAAATTTCAAAATTCTTCTTGACTTATATCGTGCGGCTTGACGAGACGCATCTTTCGGCATCTCATTTATAATTTTAGGACGCATACTTTCGGAGATATTTAGGAAAAACCGATTCCTATAGTTACTAAAAAACCACCTAAGCTATACTAACAATTAGTATTGGTTAACAATATATTGTATTAAATTGGTGGTTCCGCGTCGTTTTTCTTTAAATTTTTTGACATTTCTACTTTGACTAGCTGGTCTTAGCATATTAGTATAGTTTTTATTAAATTCTATTAGTAAATTTTTCATTTTGAGGAAAATATCCAAATTTTTAATATATCCCATACAAAATTCACATTTTCGGCAGTTTTTAGTTAATAACTTTTTATAGAAAGATCACAGCTTTTCCTAACCTTCAGACGACTTATAGACATCGTTGAGACGCATCCTTCGGTGCCACTCGCGATAGCGAAAAGTCATCCTCAGGCGGAAAATTTTCGAATTTTCCTTAAAAATTATTGTTTTTGTTAGAGAAAATTTTTTGTTTTTATTTCTTTTCAGAAATTTATTTAATAGCTATTTATATCTCTCCAATAGCTATCTTTCGATATATCGCACACCCCGATCGGCTTAACCAATCGGGAGTTATAGCATTTTTAGAGAAAATTTTCGTTTTCCTCAAGGGAAAAATCCAATTTTCCAAATTTCAAAATTCTTCTTGACTTATATCGTGCGGCTTGACGAGACGCATCTTTCGGCATCTCATTTATAATTTTAGGACGCATACTTTCGGAGATATTTAGGAAAAACCGATTCCTATAGTTACTAAAAAACCACCTAAGCTATACTAACAATTAGTATTGGTTAACAATATATTGTATTAAATTGGTGGTTCCGCGTCGTTTTTCTTTAAATTTTTTGACATTTCTACTTTGACTAGCTGGTCTTAGCATATTAGTATAGTTTTTATTAAATTCTATTAGTAAATTTTTCATTTTGAGGAAAATATCCAAATTTTTAATATATCCCATACAAAATTCACATTTTCGGCAGTTTTTAGTTAATAACTTTTTATAGAAAGATCACAGCTTTTCCTAACCTTCAGACGACTTATAGACATCGTTGAGACGCATCCTTCGGTGCCACTCGCGATAGCGAAAAGTCATCCTCAGGCGGAAAATTTTCGAATTTTCCTTAAAAATTATTGTTTTTGTTAGAGAAAATTTTTTGTTTTTATTTCTTTTCAGAAATTTATTTAATAGCTATTTATATCTCTCCAATAGCTATCTTTCGATATATCGCACACCCCGATCGGCTTAACCAATCGGGAGTTATAGCATTTTTAGAGAAAATTTTCGTTTTCCTCAAGGGAAAAATCCAATTTTCCAAATTTCAAAATTCTTCTTGACTTATATCGTGCGGCTTGACGAGACGCATCTTTCGGCATCTCATTTATAATTTTAGGACGCATACTTTCGGAGATATTTAGGAAAAACCGATTCCTATAGTTACTAAAAAACCACCTAAGCTATACTAACAATTAGTATTGGTTAACAATATATTGTATTAAATTGGTGGTTCCGCGTCGTTTTTCTTTAAATTTTTTGACATTTCTACTTTGACTAGCTGGTCTTAGCATATTAGTATAGTTTTTATTAAATTCTATTAGTAAATTTTTCATTTTGAGGAAAATATCCAAATTTTTAATATATCCCATACAAAATTCACATTTTCGGCAGTTTTTAGTTAATAACTTTTTATAGAAAGATCACAGCTTTTCCTAACCTTCAGACGACTTATAGACATCGTTGAGACGCATCCTTCGGTGCCACTCGCGATAGTGAAAAGTCATCCTCAGGCGGAAAATTTTCGAATTTTCCTTAAAAATTATTGTTTTTGTTAGAGAAAATTTTTTGTTTTTATTTCTTTTCAGAAATTTATTTAATAGCTATTTATATCTCTCCAATAGCTATCTTTCGATATATCGCACACCCCGATCGGCTTAACCAAACGGGAGTTATAGCATTTTTAGAGAAAATTTTCGTTTTCCTCAAGGGAAAAATCCAATTTTCCAAATTTCAAAATTCTTCTTGACTTATATCGTGCGGCTTGACGAGACGCATCTTTCGGCATCTCATTTATAATTTTAGGACGCATACTTTCGGAGATATTTAGGAAAAACCGATTCCTATAGTTACTAAAAAACCACCTAAGCTATACTAACAATTAGTATTGGTTAACAATATATTGTATTAAATTGGTGGTTCCGCGTCGTTTTTCTTTAAATTTTTTGACATTTCTACTTTGACTAGCTGGTCTTAGCATATTAGTATAGTTTTTATTAAATTCTATTAGTAAATTTTTCATTTTGAGGAAAATATCCAAATTTTTAATATATCCCATACAAAATTCACATTTTCGGCAGTTTTTAGTTAATAACTTTTTATAGAAAGATCACAGCTTTTCCTAACCTTCAGACGACTTATAGACATCGTTGAGACGCATCCTTCGGTGCCACTCGCGATAGCGAAAAGTCATCCTCAGGCGGAAAATTTTCGAATTTTCCTTAAAAATTATTGTTTTTGTTAGAGAAAATTTTTTGTTTTTATTTCTTTTCAGAAATTTATTTAATAGCTATTTATATCTCTCCAATAGCTATCTTTCGATATATCGCACACCCCGATCGGCTTAACCAATCGGGAGTTATAGCATTTTTAGAGAAAATTTTCGTTTTCCTCAAGGGAAAAATCCAATTTTCCAAATTTCAAAATTCTTCTTGACTTATATCGTGCGGCTTGACGAGACGCATCTTTCGGCATCTCATTTATAATTTTAGGACGCATACTTTCGGAGATATTTAGGAAAAACCGATTCCTATAGTTACTAAAAAACCACCTAAGCTATACTAACAATTAGTATTGGTTAACAATATATTGTATTAAATTGGTGGTTCCGCGTCGTTTTTCTTTAAATTTTTTGACATTTCTACTTTGACTAGCTGGTCTTAGCATATTAGTATAGTTTTTATTAAATTCTATTAGTAAATTTTTCATTTTGAGGAAAATATCCAAATTTTTAATATATCCCATACAAAATTCACATTTTCGGCAGTTTTTAGTTAATAACTTTTTATAGAAAGATCACAGCTTTTCCTAACCTTCAGACGACTTATAGACATCGTTGAGACGCATCCTTCGGTGCCACTCGCGATAGCGAAAAGTCATCCTCAGGCGGAAAATTTTCGAATTTTCCTTAAAAATTATTGTTTTTGTTAGAGAAAATTTTTTGTTTTTATTTCTTTTCAGAAATTTATTTAATAGCTATTTATATCTCTCCAATAGCTATCTTTCGATATATCGCACACCCCGATCGGCTTAACCAAACGGGAGTTATAGCATTTTTAGAGAAAATTTTCGTTTTCCTCAAGGGAAAAATCCAATTTTCCAAATTTCAAAATTCTTCTTGACTTATATCGTGCGGCTTGACGAGACGCATCTTTCGGCATCTCATTTATAATTTTAGGACGCATACTTTCGGAGATATTTAGGAAAAACCGATTCCTATAGTTACTAAAAAACCACCTAAGCTATACTAACAATTAGTATTGGTTAACAATATATTGTATTAAATTGGTGGTTCCGCGTCGTTTTTCTTTAAATTTTTTGACATTTCTACTTTGACTAGCTGGTCTTAGCATATTAGTATAGTTTTTATTAAATTCTATTAGTAAATTTTTCATTTTGAGGAAAATATCCAAATTTTTAATATATCCCATACAAAATTCACATTTTCGGCAGTTTTTAGTTAATAACTTTTTATAGAAAGATCACAGCTTTTCCTAACCTTCAGACGACTTATAGACATCGTTGAGACGCATCCTTCGGTGCCACTCGCGATAGCGAAAAGTCATCCTCAGGCGGAAAATTTTCGAATTTTCCTTAAAAATTATTGTTTTTGTTAGAGAAAATTTTTTGTTTTTATTTCTTTTCAGAAATTTATTTAATAGCTATTTATATCTCTCCAATAGCTATCTTTCGATATATCGCACACCCCGATCGGCTTAACCAATCGGGAGTTATAGCATTTTTAGAGAAAATTTTCGTTTTCCTCAAGGGAAAAATCCAATTTTCCAAATTTCAAAATTCTTCTTGACTTATATCGTGCGGCTTGACGAGACGCATCTTTCGGCATCTCATTTATAATTTTAGGACGCATACTTTCGGAGATATTTAGGAAAAACCGATTCCTATAGTTACTAAAAAACCACCTAAGCTATACTAACAATTAGTATTGGTTAACAATATATTGTATTAAATTGGTGGTTCCGCGTCGTTTTTCTTTAAATTTTTTGACATTTCTACTTTGACTAGCTGGTCTTAGCATATTAGTATAGTTTTTATTAAATTCTATTAGTAAATTTTTCATTTTGAGGAAAATATCCAAATTTTTAATATATCCCATACAAAATTCACATTTTCGGCAGTTTTTAGTTAATAACTTTTTATAGAAAGATCACAGCTTTTCCTAACCTTCAGACGACTTATAGACATCGTTGAGACGCATCCTTCGGTGCCACTCGCGATAGTGAAAAGTCATCCTCAGGCGGAAAATTTTCGAATTTTCCTTAAAAATTATTGTTTTTGTTAGAGAAAATTTTTTGTTTTTATTTCTTTTCAGAAATTTATTTAATAGCTATTTATATCTCTCCAATAGCTATCTTTCGATATATCGCACACCCCGATCGGCTTAACCAAACGGGAGTTATAGCATTTTTAGAGAAAATTTTCGTTTTCCTCAAGGGAAAAATCCAATTTTCCAAATTTCAAAATTCTTCTTGACTTATATCGTGCGGCTTGACGAGACGCATCTTTCGGCATCTCATTTATAATTTTAGGACGCATACTTTCGGAGATATTTAGGAAAAACCGATTCCTATAGTTACTAAAAAACCACCTAAGCTATACTAACAATTAGTATTGGTTAACAATATATTGTATTAAATTGGTGGTTCCGCGTCGTTTTTCTTTAAATTTTTTGACATTTCTACTTTGACTAGCTGGTCTTAGCATATTAGTATAGTTTTTATTAAATTCTATTAGTAAATTTTTCATTTTGAGGAAAATATCCAAATTTTTAATATATCCCATACAAAATTCACATTTTCGGCAGTTTTTAGTTAATAACTTTTTATAGAAAGATCACAGCTTTTCCTAACCTTCAGACGACTTATAGACATCGTTGAGACGCATCCTTCGGTGCCACTCGCGATAGCGAAAAGTCATCCTCAGGCGGAAAATTTTCGAATTTTCCTTAAAAATTATTGTTTTTGTTAGAGAAAATTTTTTGTTTTTATTTCTTTTCAGAAATTTATTTAATAGCTATTTATATCTCTCCAATAGCTATCTTTCGATATATCGCACACCCCGATCGGCTTAACCAAACGGGAGTTATAGCATTTTTAGAGAAAATTTTCGTTTTCCTCAAGGGAAAAATCCAATTTTCCAAATTTCAAAATTCTTCTTGACTTATATCGTGCGGCTTGACGAGACGCATCTTTCGGCATCTCATTTATAATTTTAGGACGCATACTTTCGGAGATATTTAGGAAAAACCGATTCCTATAGTTACTAAAAAACCACCTAAGCTATACTAACAATTAGTATTGGTTAACAATATATTGTATTAAATTGGTGGTTCCGCGTCGTTTTTCTTTAAATTTTTTGACATTTCTACTTTGACTAGCTGGTCTTAGCATATTAGTATAGTTTTTATTAAATTCTATTAGTAAATTTTTCATTTTGAGGAAAATATCCAAATTTTTAATATATCCCATACAAAATTCACATTTTCGGCAGTTTTTAGTTAATAACTTTTTATAGAAAGATCACAGCTTTTCCTAACCTTCAGACGACTTATAGACATCGTTGAGACGCATCCTTCGGTGCCACTCGCGATAGCGAAAAGTCATCCTCAGGCGGAAAATTTTCGAATTTTCCTTAAAAATTATTGTTTTTGTTAGAGAAAATTTTTTGTTTTTATTTCTTTTCAGAAATTTATTTAATAGCTATTTATATCTCTCCAATAGCTATCTTTCGATATATCGCACACCCCGATCGGCTTAACCAATCGGGAGTTATAGCATTTTTAGAGAAAATTTTCGTTTTCCTCAAGGGAAAAATCCAATTTTCCAAATTTCAAAATTCTTCTTGACTTATATCGTGCGGCTTGACGAGACGCATCTTTCGGCATCTCATTTATAATTTTAGGACGCATACTTTCGGAGATATTTAGGAAAAACCGATTCCTATAGTTACTAAAAAACCACCTAAGCTATACTAACAATTAGTATTGGTTAACAATATATTGTATTAAATTGGTGGTTCCGCGTCGTTTTTCTTTAAATTTTTTGACATTTCTACTTTGACTAGCTGGTCTTAGCATATTAGTATAGTTTTTATTAAATTCTATTAGTAAATTTTTCATTTTGAGGAAAATATCCAAATTTTTAATATATCCCATACAAAATTCACATTTTCGGCAGTTTTTAGTTAATAACTTTTTATAGAAAGATCACAGCTTTTCCTAACCTTCAGACGACTTATAGACATCGTTGAGACGCATCCTTCGGTGCCACTCGCGATAGTGAAAAGTCATCCTCAGGCGGAAAATTTTCGAATTTTCCTTAAAAATTATTGTTTTTGTTAGAGAAAATTTTTTGTTTTTATTTCTTTTCAGAAATTTATTTAATAGCTATTTATATCTCTCCAATAGCTATCTTTCGATATATCGCACACCCCGATCGGCTTAACCAAACGGGAGTTATAGCATTTTTAGAGAAAATTTTCGTTTTCCTCAAGGGAAAAATCCAATTTTCCAAATTTCAAAATTCTTCTTGACTTATATCGTGCGGCTTGACGAGACGCATCTTTCGGCATCTCATTTATAATTTTAGGACGCATACTTTCGGAGATATTTAGGAAAAACCGATTCCTATAGTTACTAAAAAACCACCTAAGCTATACTAACAATTAGTATTGGTTAACAATATATTGTATTAAATTGGTGGTTCCGCGTCGTTTTTCTTTAAATTTTTTGACATTTCTACTTTGACTAGCTGGTCTTAGCATATTAGTATAGTTTTTATTAAATTCTATTAGTAAATTTTTCATTTTGAGGAAAATATCCAAATTTTTAATATATCCCATACAAAATTCACATTTTCGGCAGTTTTTAGTTAATAACTTTTTATAGAAAGATCACAGCTTTTCCTAACCTTCAGACGACTTATAGACATCGTTGAGACGCATCCTTCGGTGCCACTCGCGATAGCGAAAAGTCATCCTCAGGCGGAAAATTTTCGAATTTTCCTTAAAAATTATTGTTTTTGTTAGAGAAAATTTTTTGTTTTTATTTCTTTTCAGAAATTTATTTAATAGCTATTTATATCTCTCCAATAGCTATCTTTCGATATATCGCACACCCCGATCGGCTTAACCAATCGGGAGTTATAGCATTTTTAGAGAAAATTTTCGTTTTCCTCAAGGGAAAAATCCAATTTTCCAAATTTCAAAATTCTTCTTGACTTATATCGTGCGGCTTGACGAGACGCATCTTTCGGCATCTCATTTATAATTTTAGGACGCATACTTTCGGAGATATTTAGGAAAAACCGATTCCTATAGTTACTAAAAAACCACCTAAGCTATACTAACAATTAGTATTGGTTAACAATATATTGTATTAAATTGGTGGTTCCGCGTCGTTTTTCTTTAAATTTTTTGACATTTCTACTTTGACTAGCTGGTCTTAGCATATTAGTATAGTTTTTATTAAATTCTATTAGTAAATTTTTCATTTTGAGGAAAATATCCAAATTTTTAATATATCCCATACAAAATTCACATTTTCGGCAGTTTTTAGTTAATAACTTTTTATAGAAAGATCACAGCTTTTCCTAACCTTCAGACGACTTATAGACATCGTTGAGACGCATCCTTCGGTGCCACTCGCGATAGCGAAAAGTCATCCTCAGGCGGAAAATTTTCGAATTTTCCTTAAAAATTATTGTTTTTGTTAGAGAAAATTTTTTGTTTTTATTTCTTTTCAGAAATTTATTTAATAGCTATTTATATCTCTCCAATAGCTATCTTTCGATATATCGCACACCCCGATCGGCTTAACCAATCGGGAGTTATAGCATTTTTAGAGAAAATTTTCGTTTTCCTCAAGGGAAAAATCCAATTTTCCAAATTTCAAAATTCTTCTTGACTTATATCGTGCGGCTTGACGAGACGCATCTTTCGGCATCTCATTTATAATTTTAGGACGCATACTTTCGGAGATATTTAGGAAAAACCGATTCCTATAGTTACTAAAAAACCACCTAAGCTATACTAACAATTAGTATTGGTTAACAATATATTGTATTAAATTGGTGGTTCCGCGTCGTTTTTCTTTAAATTTTTTGACATTTCTACTTTGACTAGCTGGTCTTAGCATATTAGTATAGTTTTTATTAAATTCTATTAGTAAATTTTTCATTTTGAGGAAAATATCCAAATTTTTAATATATCCCATACAAAATTCACATTTTCGGCAGTTTTTAGTTAATAACTTTTTATAGAAAGATCACAGCTTTTCCTAACCTTCAGACGACTTATAGACATCGTTGAGACGCATCCTTCGGTGCCACTCGCGATAGTGAAAAGTCATCCTCAGGCGGAAAATTTTCGAATTTTCCTTAAAAATTATTGTTTTTGTTAGAGAAAATTTTTTGTTTTTATTTCTTTTCAGAAATTTATTTAATAGCTATTTATATCTCTCCAATAGCTATCTTTCGATATATCGCACACCCCGATCGGCTTAACCAAACGGGAGTTATAGCATTTTTAGAGAAAATTTTCGTTTTCCTCAAGGGAAAAATCCAATTTTCCAAATTTCAAAATTCTTCTTGACTTATATCGTGCGGCTTGACGAGACGCATCTTTCGGCATCTCATTTATAATTTTAGGACGCATACTTTCGGAGATATTTAGGAAAAACCGATTCCCGCGGCCCTCCCACCCGCCCTTTTATAACTAAGAAAGATTGGAGACTAAAAATTTTTGTAAAAATTTCTTTAAACTGAACATTTTAGAGCACCACCTGGTGGTCATTTATATACACTTGAAGGTAACTTAAGTACGGACGTTTACTTAATTATATTATAAATAACAATTTAAATTTTGACACATACCCGAAGTTGACTGACTCCCTCTGGAGACTCGACGACTGGGCAGCACCTGAAACAAAACAATTAATTAATTATAAATAATTAACACAATATACAATCTTTATACAATTTATTCTTTGACTTTATTTTACACTTTATACAATTTTGACATATTATTGACTTACCTTGAGCTCTGCTAAACCTGTACATTACCTGAGATGTACCGAACTCCTGCAAAGAAAGACATGAATGCAACCGTGACCCTGCAAGGAGCAAACGATGAGAATGAACCCTCCCCAAATGTTAGGAAGAGCATCGGGGAGTGGGAGAGCGGAAATGTTGAAACAGTTGTGAAAAGTGTGACCCCCCCTAAAAAACCTCAAGCGGTGGCGCCTATAAAGAAGATCCCAGCCATACGCAGGCTCTCCGTTGAAAAGGCGGTCAGCCCGCCAAGGCTGGGCACTAAAACGTCTTCAGACCCTGTATTGGAAGCTCGGCAACTATTAATCCGGATAAAACAACACATGCGGGACTCGAGAAACATCAAAGGAGAGATAAAAACAGGAGTACTTGAAGCCACCGAACGACTCTATCAAATTGTAAAACAGCTAGGCGGAGAAAAAAGCGAAGGTGACAAGCGAGTGACAATTGAAAATTACGAGATACTTGAAAATAAAGATGAAGAAAAAGACAGGAGAGAAAAGGAGCTGGAGGGTTTAATCAAATCACAAACGCAACTAATAAAAGAAAATAGTGAAAAGCTTGAACATCTAAGAAAAATAATTGAAGAAAAGACCATTAAGACAACGGAGAAGGTAACGGACAACGTTAGGTCCCCTCAAAAAGCTCTCCACTCCATGGTGGTATCATCCGCGGACGATATGAACACTAGTGAAGATATAATGACGCAACTTAGAAAGAGAGCGAGCGAAGACGAAGGATGGATAACAGTAGAGAAGGTGAGAAGAGGAAAGGATAAAAAGGTTATAATGGGGTACAAGACGGAAGAGGAAAGAAGGAAAGCAAAAGAAAGGATACAAGAGATAGATAAAAACCTGGTGGTAGAGGAAATAAAAAACAAAGACCCCCTCATTATAGCTTATGGTGTCCTCAAGCTTCATAAAGATGAAGAAATCCTGAGAGCAATAAGAAACAAAAACAAAGACATTTTTCAAAATTTAAATAAAGAAGATGACAGGATGGAAGTAAAATATAAAAAGAGAGCCCGCAATCCCCACACGCACCACGTGGTAATTAAAGTCTCCCCCGTAATCTGGAAACGAGCCACTAAGAAAGGTACATTGCACATCGACATTCAACCAGTCAGAGTGGCGGACCAGACGCCACTAGTGCAATGTACGCAATGTCTAGGTTACGGACATAGTAAAAGGTTCTGTAAGGAGACCGAACCAAGTTGTAGCCACTGTGGTGGCCTCCACCTGAGCGCCGAGTGTGAAGACAGACTAGCGGGAACCCCACCATGTTGTCGTAATTGCCAAAAAGCAAATATCAGGCACTCTGAACACAACGCTTTCAGCGGAGACTGCCCTGTTATGAAGAAGTGGGATAAGATAGCAAGACAAGCAGTGCAGTATCACTGCTAAAGTCCCTAATACTGAATCGACAACACAACACCCGTACAGGATCATCCAGGCGAATCTCCAAAGACGCAAGCTGGCAACTGACGAGCTATTTATAGAGGCGTCTAAACGTAAAATAGCAATTGCACTCGTCCAAGAGCCCTACGTCGGAGGAGAAAAACGTCTGCGTAATTACAGCGGAGCCCGCGTGTATCAATCGGCCAACCAGAGCGACACCACGGTCAAGGCAGCCATAGTCGTATTAGATGGGGACCTAGACGTAATTCTGCACCCGGAGCTAACCACCAACAACATAGTGGTAGTCAAAATCCGTACAAACACCTGGGAGACCACTATGGTATCATTTTACTTCGAACCAGGGTGTAATATCGACGAATACCTGTCACAAATCAAAAATATACACAGCAAGTTGGGCCCGGGTAAGATCGTGTTGGGTGGGGATGCTAACGCCAAGAGCATTTGGTGGGGCGGCCGGACTCAGGACAGCAGAGGGGATTCGGTGATGGGTGTGGTGAATGAACTGGGACTGCACATCGTTAACGCCGGAGATACCCCAACTTTTGACACCATAAGGGGAGAAAAAAGGTACTGCAGCTACATCGATATCACCATGTGCTCAGAGGATATGCTGCCCCTGATCGACGACTGGAAAGTCGATGAGCACCTTATAAGTTCGGACCACAATGGCATAACTTTCAACATCAAACTTAAACAATCAAAAGGCATACGCATAGAAAGGACAACAAGAAAGTATAACACGAAAAAGGCAAATTGGACCAGGTTTCATGAGAAACTGACCCAATTACTACAAGAAAATAAAATAACATTAGATAGAATTGAAAACATACATAATATAGAAGAGTTGGAAGATATCATTAATACATACACTAACACAATAGAAGAAACCTGTAAAGAAATATTACCGTTAAAGAAAAATAAAAACACACTTACCATGCCATGGTGGTCGGAGTCGCTCGCCACTCTGAAGAAGGAGGTCACCACCAGGAGACGTCGTATCAGGAACGCAGCGCCGGCACGAAGACAGTGGGTCATCCAGCAGTACCTGAAACATAAAGAGTTATATGAAGAAGAAGTGGTAAAGGCTCAAATCAGCAGTTGGCAGGATTTCTGCCAAAAACAAAATAAAGAAACTTTATGGGACGGGATATACAGGGTCATGTGCAAGGTGACAAAAAGGGAAGAGGATTTGCCTCTCGTGAATAAAAACGGAACCACTCTCGACCCCCAGAAGTCGGCGGAATTGCTTGCAACAACCTTCTATCCTCACGATTCTCCCGAAGACGACAATGATTATCATCGACAAATTAGAACCAGAGCCGAAAAGTTAAACGTGGACTACCACAAGTTTGATGACATCCCGTTTACATATAACGAGCTCTTCGGCGTAATAAAGACCTTTAACCCGAAGAAGGCCCCCGGAGCGGACGGTCTTACCGCAGATATCTGCGAACAAATCATTCGCAAGAACCCCGAAACATTCCTGAAGATTATTAATAAGTGCCTAAAACTTCAAATATTCCCGAACATCTGGAAAGAAGCGACGGTGGTGATATTAAAGAAACCGGGCAAAGCCAATTACTCCACCCCTAAATCATACAGACCCATAGGCCTACTACCTGTCTTCGGGAAAATCTACGAGAAGCTGTTAGTCACCCGCCTCAGGTATTATATCTTACCATCTATGAGCAGGAACCAATATGGTTTCATGCCACAGAGGTGCACGGAGGACTCCCTCTATACCCTGATGCAACATATACATAGCAAATTAGCGAACAAGCGCATTATCACTGTAGTATCACTGGATATAGAGGGAGCCTTCGACAGCGCTTGGTGGCCAGCCATCAGAGTCCGACTCAAGGAAGTCAACTGCCCAGAATACTTGAGACGGGTGATAGACAGCTATCTCAGCAACAGAAAAGTTAGGGTGAGATACGCGGGGACCGAAACCTTCAGGGACACCAACAAGGGCTGCGTCCAGGGCTCTATTGCGGGCCCAATATTATGGAATCTGATATTGGACCCGCTATTGCACGAAATGGAGACCAAAAAGGTCCACGCCCAAGCCTATGCCGATGACATCGTGCTCATTTTCGATGGCGACACAGCCAGGGAGATCGAGGGACAGGCAAACGCCACCCTTGAACATGTTCGGGCGTGGGGTGTCCGAAATAAGCTGAAATTCGCGCCGCATAAAACATGCGCAATAACAATCACGCGAAGGCTTAAGTACGACACACCACGCCTGAGCATGGCAGGGGTGGACATTGCCATGTCGGAGGATCTGAGGATTCTGGGACTCACCATAGACCGCAACTTAACCTTCAACACACATATAACAAACATATGCAAAAAGGCCATAAATAGATACAAAATTCTTACACGTACGGCAAGGGTGAGTTGGGGTCTGAGCCCAGAAGTAATTAAGACCATTTACACTGCGGTAGTCGAGCCTACCATACTGTATGCGGCAAGTGCGTGGTATCGAGCTGCCAATAAGCTGGGAGTACAGAAGCAGCTTAGCGTAATTCAAAGAGCATTCGCACAAAAAATCTGTAAAGCCTACCGTACGGTCTCCCTGAACTCCGCACTAATCCTGGCTGGAATTCTCCCCCTAGATCTTAGGATTAGGGAGGCAGCTTCGCTCTATGAAGCTAGGAAGGGGATTCCATTGCCATGGGTGGGAGACAGGGAGATCGAACGGATGGTTCCCGTGGCCGAAGCACCCCACCCTGCGAAGCTCCTAAACCTGGAGTTCGGCTGCCTGGAAGACGAGGAACAATACAACAACTGCAATACCTTCAGTATTCGCATATACACCGACGGGAGCAAGATTGAGGGCAGGGTCGGGGCTGCCCTATCCATATGGAGGGACAGCACCGAAATCCGAGCGCTCAAGCTTGCTCTAGCGTCGCACTGCACCGTTTTCCAGGCGGAACTGCTGGCACTGTGTAGGGCCGCCCAAGAAGCTTTGAAACTAAAAGACACTATAATCGGGATCTTTAGCGACAGCAAGGCGGCACTCAAGTCAGTCGCGAGGAGCGACTCTCGTCATCCACTGGCGGTGGAGGCGAGGGTCGCTCTTCGCGGCTGCCTACTCCAAAACAAAACCGTCGCATTGTTTTGGATCAAGGCCCATATTGGGCTAGAGGGCAATGAAAGAGCCGACCATCTTGCCAAGGAGGCCGCACTGCGGTCGAAAAAGAGTCCCGATTACGACATGTGCCCAATATCCTACATTAAGCGTGCGATCCGCAGTGACACTGTAAATACATGGAGCAGAAGGTACAAAGAGAGCAGCACTGCTGCCGTCACAAAGTTTTTCCTGCCCTGCGCCGTTGCCGCATACAGTATAGTCAAAAAACTAGAAATAACGAGCACAACCACCCAGTTGATGACGGGACACGGTGGCTTCTCCGAGTATTTGAATAGATTCAAATGCAAGGCGGACCCATCGTGTCCTTGCGGAACTGGAGATCCTGAATCAATTATGCATGTAATAACCGACTGCTCGATACACATGGCTGAAAGAATCGATTGTGAAAACCAAATGGACATAACAATGACTGCAGAGAATCTGCCAGTAATTATAAGCGACAAATATAAAAGAAAATTTTTCCTAAGATATGCACATAAAATAATCAAATCAGTAAATATAAGAAATAAAGAAATTAAAATATGTTAACACAATATATTAAGTATATTAGTAGATTAGCATAAGCAACTTGTAATGTAAATAAGTAATTGGAAAATAGAAGTAATTGTAAAATAGTATAATATAAGTAGAATAGAAATAGCAGAAAATAAGTAAGACATTAGAAATTTAAGTAAAACATTAGAATTAAGGAATCCACGTTGTAAATATATATCAGTAAATATAATAATAAGAAAAATGTAACCCCATTGGTACCACGACTGTAGTCGGGTACGGAAATTGAAACCTACCTGATCTATAGCACATAATATATCCGTCTGTAAAGCTTTGCGGAACGGCAGAGCAACAAGGTGAAAAATAAAAAAAAAAAAAAAAAAAAAAAAACCTAACCTAACCTAACCTTTTTTTTTTTTTTTTTTTTTTTTTTTTTTTTTTTTTTTTCCCGGGGAAATGCGTTACGCACACCACCGCCAAGATGTTAACGACTCCCAAAGGTGTAGAGGGGGGGGGGACCTCTGGGAGGGAGCGGTGGTAGTGTGGGACTCCCGGTCTAGAATGGACCGGTATACCCACTAAAACCCCGGGGACATTCCCGGCTTCGCCGTTAGGGAAGGGTTCTGGGAGACCGGCATAGCCTTTACGACCAGGACCCCTCCGGCGATTCCCGCAAGTTTGCAGGCCGCTCATGCCAGGAAGCGGTCATAGTGAGCGACCGCTTCCTCACCTCTCTTTAGGTGAGCATTTGTAGCGGACGCAGGCGCCCCCGCGCCTGCGCCCGCTGCTCACCGCCGCACAGGAGAGGCGACTCGCGCTCTCCTGCGTATCCGCCGTCTTCTATGCGGAGGTGCGAAAGGGTCCTCCTCCCTCGCACGCTCCGACGCCTCCTTCTGCTGCATTATCTCTTCGCAGAAGGAGGCGACCGCTACCCAAGCTTTTTCGCTCCCCAACATGGCTTTGACGACACCGGGGAGCGAGAGGTCGGGGCCGATTTCCGCAGCCATACTGCGGCGGAGCTCGGACCATGCAGAGCACACTTCAAAAGTGTGCTGTGCCGTGTCGTCTGGCGCGCCGCAGTGGCAGCACGTCGGACTCTCCTCCCGCCCGATGCGGTGCAGGTACGAGCCGAAGCAGCCATGGCCTGTCATTACCTGCACCAAGCGGAAGGAGAGGAAACCCCGCGGCCTCTCGAGCCAGTCCTTCAGGACAGGCCC
The DNA here is from genome assembly GCA_959347395.1 of Mechanitis mazaeus. Classification (NCBI taxonomy): domain Eukaryota; kingdom Metazoa; phylum Arthropoda; class Insecta; order Lepidoptera; family Nymphalidae; genus Mechanitis; species Mechanitis mazaeus. Next base: position 52,203 of record OY365743.1, read on the forward strand.
GAGGGCATCCAGCGTGCGACGACCGAATGGGGCGGAGGCAAGGTCTTCCGTCCAGTGACGAAGGATGGCCTCCTTCGCCTCACGCCGCACTACCGCCTTCTCTTGCGGGGCCGGATGCTCTCCACGCGCCCGCTTCCCCGCCGTCCACTCGTACACTCTGGCGAGCACCCACGCCTCCAGCTCCCAAGGCGGTGTGCCGGCCAGAGCGCACGCAGCTGCGAAACCTACCGTGCGGTAGGCTCTTGCCACCCTTTTTGAAATGGCCCCTTGGGGCGCCCGAAGAGCGGTTGTGTTCTCCCTTCTCCGAAGGGAGTCCGCCCAGATGGGCGCCCCGTACAGAGCCATGCTCTTCAGGATGCCGGCATATAATCGCCGGCATCTAGCGCTGGGCCCCCCCAGGTTGGGCATCAGCCCAGAAAGGGCGTTTGCCGTCTTCAGCAGGCGCACGGACAGCCCGCTCAAATGCGGGCCGAAGTGCCACCTGCTGTCCAACAATAGGCCCAGATACTTCATCTGGGCCCCCACTTGTACCCGGACACCCGCCACGAAAATGTGGGCATCAGGAGGAGGGCGCTGCCGCGGGCCGTGGAAGTACACGGCTTCGGTCTTCTGCAGCGCCACCGTCAGACCTAGCCTGCCGATCCTCTCGACCACTGTCGACGCACCGGCCGAGGCAAGGTCAGCCGCCGTTCTAAAACTGCCGCGGGCAGTGAGGAGGGTGTCATCTGCGTAGCATATGACACCCGTGCCACGAGGTAGCCTTCCCCGCAGGATCCAGTCGAACCCAATGTTCCACAGGAGGGGTCCCAAGACTGACCCCTGCGGAACACCGGACCCGACATTGAACCGCCGGAGTTGGCCCGCTTTGTCTACGAGGAGGACTATCCGGTCCTCCAAGTAGTTGGCCAAGAGGCCCCGCAAATACCGAGGCACTCCGTGAAAGCGGAGTGCCTCAAGAATGGTAGAATGGGGGAGAGAGTTAAAGGCATTGGCTATGTCGAGTGACACAGCCAACAGCCCCTCCCCTTCTGCCATCGCCTCTTGTACCTGGCTCTTGAGCCGGGTTAGGGCGTCCACTGTCGAACGCCCAGCCCGAAAACCGAACTGGTTGTCAGACAGGTTTGGACCCACGTCCCGCAGGTGGCGGTTTAGCCGGGCGGCGATTATGCCCTCGAACGTCTTACCGACCTCATCGAGCAGAACGATGGGTCGGTAAGCCGAGGGTGAGTCCACTGGCCGGCCTTCTTTGTGAAGGAGGCAAAGCTTGCCTTCCTTCCATGGTTTCGGGAACCTCTCAGCCGCTAGACACGCGCTGAAAAGTTCCCGAAACCGCTCCTCCATGTGAGTGGCGGTGATGGCCACCACCCTCGCCGGCACACCGTCCGGACCTGGTGCCGTTCTTTTGGCGCGGAGCTTGAACACCTCCACGCCAAGTTCGCCCGCCGTTACCGGAGCCGTCTCGTCCTCCTCCTCCATAGGAGCAGCTTCCCGCGGGGGTGCCATTAATGGGGGGGCAAAGCCCGCGTCCCTGCCCGGAAACAGTGCCCGGACCACCCCGTCCAGCACCGTTGGCTCCAGGGTCTCGGCGACCGGGGGGCCAAAGGGGCGCAACTTGTTGCGCGCCGCTTTGTAAGGCCTCCCGAACGGGTCGGCGTCGAGGCCCACCAACATCTCGGCCCCCGCCGAGTCTCTGGCTGCGCCAATGGCCGACTTCAGCGCAGACTTGGCCTCCACATACGCGTCGTAACCTAACCTTTTTTTTTTTTTTTTTTTTTTTTTTTTTTTTTTTTCGTGGGGAAATCCTCATGGATACCCGCTGCCTTATAGTGGCGGCAGACGGGTTATGTCGGACTCTTACCGACTAAAACCCCACGGTGCCCTTCTCGTCGCCATGTGCCGGGGACACGGGAACATCCGTCAGGCAATCTTCCGCGACCCGGCGACGATGCGGTCTCAGCAGACCCCTTCTCAATTACAGTGGAGGATAGGTGGTCGTCCTCTCACTGCGCAGCATCGGTCAGAGTGGCGTGCAAGTTCACGCCCATGCCTACTCATGGGCTAGTTTGCGTTGGGAGGTGGTCTCCCCCGAGTCCACCACCCACTAGTTGATGTTAGGGTGGGAGATTGCGGATATATGCCTCCCTCCGAGGGTTCCTTTTGCGCCGGCGTATGGCAAGAGAGCTTGTTGCCTCTCTTACTCTTTCGGCATTCTCTTTTTGGACCATGACTTGTTCGCAGAAGTTTTGAACTGCCTCCCATGATTTTTTGCTAGTAACCATACAGCGAACAATCACAGCCAGAGAGAGATCCTGTCCTATGACGTTAGTCATGTCTATTCGTTCTTGTTTCCAGGCACTACAGTCTTCTAGAGTATGTTGAGCCGTCTCTATGGGGCAGTCGTCGCAGTGGTGACAAATCGGGGTAGGTTCCCTGCCTGCAACTCTGTGCAGATACTCACCGAAACAACCATGTCCGGTGAGGACCTGCGTGAGCCGAAAGGATAGTACACCATGTCGTCTCGATACCCACTGCGTAAAGACTTGTCTGACTGCGTCGATGATATTATTTCGCCCTGCACTAAGTTCGGCCAATCTCTCCTCCCAAGTTGCATTGGCAAGTCGTGTGATTATTCGGCGCATAACGTTATCTGCCTTAGGACGTAGACCAGGGGCTGACGCCTCCTTACCTCGCTCGTACATCGTCGTGAGGGCTCTTGCCTCGAGATCCCATGGCAGAGATCTTGCAAGAAGACAAGCCGCGTCATATGATACGGTGCGGTAGCCACGAATCAGCCTGATCGCCATCGCTCTCTGCGGCCTGCGTAAGAGAGCGATATTCCGGCTGTTCAGGGATTCGGACCACACCGGGGCACCGTACAAGGCCATGGACTTCACAACTGATGTATATAAACGTCTAGTTAGCGCGTTTGGCCCACCCAAATTAGGAAGCAGCTTCCCAAGAGATGCCGCGGCAGATAGAAGTCTCGGTGTTAGTTGCTCGAAGTGGGCAGTAAAGTTCCATCTTCCATCGAGTATGATACCGAGGCATCTCATCGTCGGTCCAATTGAGATACGAATGCCACACACACTGATAGAGGAATCTGGAGGTGGAGCATTTCGAGGTCCATGGAAAAATAGCGCCTCAGATTTGCTGAGAGCTACCTCGAGGCCAAGACAACGTATTCGTTCCACAATATGCGCCACTCCAGCCTCAGCAAGTATTATTGCCTGCCTAGGGGTTGAACTGCGCACTGTTACTAGAGTGTCGTCAGCATAGCATGTGACTTCAATACCCCTGATGTTGCCACCACGTAATACCCAGTCGTAACCTAGGTTCCACAGGAGCGGTCCAAGAACGGAGCCCTGTGGAACCCCGCAAGTCATCCTTCGGATCTGGTATCCCTCTATTGTTGGGTAGGTGACGGAGCGATCAGAGAGGTAGGCGCCGATTATGCGAATCAAATAAGATGGTAGTCTGTGGAATGTCAGTGCAGTATTTATGCAACTCCACGGCATTGTGTTAAATGCATTGGCGATGTCTAGTGACACCGCCAGTACTACCTGTCCTCTTCCCACTGCTTCTTGCGCTAAGGTCTTAACTCGCAATAGGGCGTCAACGGTCGATCGCCCACTACGGAATCCGAACTGGTTTTCTGAGATATTAGGACCAGTACCTTCGAGATGGCTAACTATACGAGTAGCAATTATGCGCTCGAAAAGCTTACCCATCTCGTCCAGCAGTACAATAGGGCGATAGGCTGAGGGGGATTCCGGTGGGCGTCCGTCCTTGTGAAGCAGCACCAAGCGGCCTGTTTTCCATTGCCGTGGAAATTGCGACTGAGATAGGCACGCATCTAGTAACCTCTTGAATCTGGATTTCATCTCGTTCAACGCTAAACTCAGCACTCGACCGGGTATTCCGTCGGGACCGGGAGCAGTATTCTTAGCCCTAAGCTTCAAAACCGCTGCCATGAATTCCGTTTCAGTTATTCCAGGTGTTTCGGAAAACTCGACATCGTTAGCAGAAAGAGCCATATAAGGTGGTGGAAACGATGATGAACACGGAAAGAGCTTTAAAACTATTCGATTTGATAGCTCTGGTTGAAGAACCCGAGTCAGTGGTGGAGCGCTGGGTCGAAGTTTCCCTCTCACCATTTGATATGGCCTGCCCCATGGGTCTTTATCTACCGACTCTATGAGTTTCGCTCTGGCAGCATCCTTTGAGAGCGTTATGCAGTCCTTTAGTTTCTTTTTCTCGGTGAGATACCAGGAGTAAAGTGCTGACTCCATATCTGGGTTCCTGCGCTTTTTCCGGCGGCTGCGCGTATACTGGCGTCTCGCTGACACACAGGCCACACGGAGCCTGGCGATTTCCACGGACCACCAGTATACCTTTTGATGGGCAGAGATGAATGTAGCCCGAGGCATAGAGGCATCACAGATCTGCGTCATCGAAGCACGAAACCGGTTCGCTTCGTCCTCAATTACAAACGCTCCATCGTCAATCGGCAACCAGGTCTGCACAATCGCCGCTTCCTTGACCATATTCTCATCGAGACGTTTCAGCTGCCATTTTGGAGCCTCGTCTTTGCCAACCCGCGGTAAGCTGCGCTGAGGTACAGCGTTAGAGAGTACCTCGAACCGGATGTACCGGTGATCTGATAGGGTTTCGACATCCTCGAGGACTCTCCAACTATGTATACGGCTCGCCAACGCTGAACTTGCTAGCGAAATGTCAACGATGGATCCACCCTGCCGTCGTATGCACGTATGTACGGAGCCCTTGTTAAGAATGACCAGACCAGCAGATGGAATCCATTCCTCTAGCAGCTCACCTCTAGAATCTGTAGCGGGAGAGCCCCATGCTTGCGACTTAGCATTAAAATCTCCCAAGACAATAACAGGTTTGGGAATAAATTGCCCTATGGTAGCTCCGAGTTCCGAAACGAAAGTTTCAAACTCTACCAGAGTTCTGTTAGGGGAGAAATACGCTCCAACGATGATGACATCATCTATAAGTGCAGCAACATGACCATGGCTCTTGACAACCTTCCCAAAAGTGTGCTGAGATGATCTACTAGGTATGACGAGTGCAACTAGCTCGTCCTGATCGCTGATCCAATTCGATGAAGAAGGAACATAATACGGCTCAGCTACCATAGCTATCTGTATCGACCACTCTGCCAAACTTTGCAAGAGTAGGTCTTGAGCTCTTGCACAATGGTTAATGTTGGATTGTAATATTGACCACGGAGCCATTATGGATGTTTCCCTCGCATTTCTTCCCCTGACCTAACGATAGGCACTGGGGTGGAAATCTGACACTGCAGCGACGGTTCAGCAGTTACGTTCTGACTTCTATGTGAGTTCCTTGTTACGTAAGCCGTACAGAGCTTACTGCCCAATATGTGCGCTGCTGGGGTTTCCCTATCAGCGCACAGAGCGCAATGTGGTGTTGCGGAACACACATTTGCTTTGTGACCTGGTCTGCCACAACGAAAGCAGAGATTACTGCGATCGTTGTTGGACTTGCATACTCCCCTAACATGACCCGCTTCAAGACACCGCCAGCAATATCTCACCTTCGGTTCCAACAATCTTACTTTGGCAGAGACCCACCCTACTAGAATTCGGCCGCTTTTTGATATTCTCTTCGCTGCTAGAACTGGGCAACGAACCCGAATAGTGAATATCCCTCTTTTGTCTTCCCGTAGGTCCCCGATTGTGACTTGACTTTCAGAACACCCTCCTATCCGGGAAATAGAGGACGCCACTTCCTCCTTTGTGACAGAGTCGTCTAGTTCAGAAATGAGCATTTCAGCGCACTTCGTCACCCTAGACACTTTAACGTCACCATTGTTAAGAGTGGTCTCTAATCGTTTCGCAATTTCATCTGCTTTCTCACCACTGGCTGCACCTGGTATTTCAAGAATCCTAGCTCCTGTAGCGGTTTTCCTCACTCGCATAGAGATAAGCCCAATTCCAGACAAATCTGTTGTTTTAGCCTCTCGAAGTACACTAGCGTAGGAAACTCCTCTTTCTACGGCTCCAGGTTTTAATGTCAGCACTATTGCTGACGAGCTAGGAGGTCGTAGAATGGGTGATTTCGTAGAGTTTGTCTTTCCCTTTGTTCCTTTGTCTTTTATGACTCTAGCCCTGTTACGGCCGTTGGAATGCCGTTTTGCTACCCTCACCCATCCGTCCTCCTCAGCGACGGTAGAGGCGGGAAAAGGGGGAGGCTTTGATAACTCATGTGTAGGCCCATCTTGTGCAAAGTGAGTTTTCTTTTTCCTTCTATTTTTAGACTTCCCTTTTGCATGGCCTGGATCAGGTAATAAACTTTCAGGCATCACAGTCTCCTGAACGGGCTCGAGCGCTAGAGTGGTCTCACCCGGGAGACTACCCTCTCTGTTTACGGCACTAGGTGAAGGTGCACAAATAATTTTTTCGGGTGCCAGCTTTTCTTCGAGAGCTCTAAGTCTTGCATTCAACATGGTCCCCACCTCAGCCATAATCAATTTGGACAGATGTTGTACATCGATGTCTTGATTTTTGGTTGATGAACTGCTATTTTCTGCATGACTCCTGATTGCTTGTTCACTGTAGACACGAAGTTCTGCCACCTCTTTTCTTAGTACAGCTAGCTCAGAGAGCAATCGGGCATTGTCATCTTGCAATTGCCGCGTCTCTTCTGTCAAGGTTCTCTCTGATATGCTCTCTACACAAGATCTTATGCAAGAAGCTGCGTCTTTAAGGGCTCGTTGGAAGGTACCTTTCAGATTTTTCGATTTCGTTGCAACCTTAGTAACGATATCTAAATTCTCCTCCACCTTTTTTTGGAGTTCCATGATAGACTGATTGTCTTGCGATACTGGTAATTCTCGTACGCTCCTGTACTGTTGGCGCACTCGTATTTGTTCCTGCAGTTCTCTTTCAGCCTCGAACTCCATCTCCTCTCTTTGGAGTCTGAGGTAGTCCTCCTTGGCCTTCTTTAGGCCAACATATTGGCCTGTAGTAGGAGGACGGCCTCTCCCTCTCTTTGGTGTCACTCTCTTCTTTACAGTGGACACTATTTCTCCACTAGAACTTTTGCTCGAACTCGAAAAGCTCCTCTCTTTAGAGCTGGGCCGTTTCTTACTGCATGGCAACGGCGGCAGGGACTCCCTTGATTCGCCCGTTGTCAAGCTGGAGATTGATTCTTCAGAATCATTTGAATGGCGGTCTTTTCCCCCCCCAGAATACGAGGGGAAGACGGAGGCTGTGGCGTCCGTGAGGGATTTCCCAGCCGCTGAGCAGCTGGTACCCTCCTGGGGTAATTTATTTTTAAGATTCGCCTTCATTATTTTCCTTTGAGGGGTGAGGTCCCCGGAGACGCCCTCGCCATTACACAACCCCTTGGCAGACGTCAAACCTCAGGGTTGACATAAAACACAAAACTCCCACAACTCTCAAAAAACAACGACAAGACACTCTCGACACAAACGTAATTACAGAAGACTAACGAAACGAAGACGAACACAACATTTCCCACCCTAATGTCAACCATGGTCCGGGCAAAAAACCCTCATGGCCGACCCCCATCGCGCCAGGCATTAGCCAACGGCTAACAAGAACCCGCAGGAACTTATTAGCCGTTGCCCAGGGAGCACCGGCCTGTACCGCTTCCGATGCCACCGGACGTATCCGACAGCAACGATAACGGACAGGCACACGAGGAGGTTCCCGGCGATGGCCCCCCGTCGTAACCTAACCTAACCTAACCTAACCTTTTTTTTTTTTTTTTTTTCGTGGGGAAATCCACACGGATACCCCGCCGCCTCGGGGGAGACGACTTGGTTATGCCGGACTTTAACCGGCTAAAACCCCACGGTGTCCTACTCGTCGCCATGTGCCGGGGTCACGGGAACATCCAATCTGGCAATCTTCCGCGACCCGGCGACGATGCGGTCTCAGCAGACCTCCTCTCGGTTGCAGGGAGGATAGTAAATCCTTCCACTGCTCAGCAACGGTCGAAGTGGCGTGCAAGGACACGCCCACGCCTACTCGGGCTAGTTTGAGTTGGGGGGAGGACTCCCCCGAGTCCACCACCCACTAGCTATTGTTACGGTGGGAGATGGCGAATGTGGGCCTCTCTCCGACGTCCTAGTCTTCGGCGGCGAATAGCCAACGTGGTTATAGCCTCCCTTTGTCTTTCGGCTTCTTCTTTCTGAGTCATTACTTTCTCACAGAAAAGACTAAACGCGTCCCAGGAGCTTTTGCTCTTAACCATTTCGAGAACTACCGATGATAGCGAAAGCTCTTGTCCTATCGCGGCACGTAGAGTAGCTCGTTCCACTTCCCAAGCTATGCAATCCTGGAGTGTGTGTTGAGCTGTTTCCAGGGGGCAGTTATTGCAGTGGTGGCAGACTGCGGTCGGTTCTCGCCCGGCAACTCGAAACAGGTATCCTCCGAAGCATCCGTGCCCAGTTATTACCTGCGTCATCCGGAATGTAAGGCTGCCATGGCGTCTCCTTAGCCACTGTTGGAATACTGGAGAAATTGCCTCAATGGCTCTTATTCCTGCAGTCGGCTCGGCAAGCCTAGTTTCCCAAACTGCATGAGCGTGAGTCACTATTGCTCGCCGCATCCTACCCTGTTCATTATGACAAAGACCTGATTCGATCACTTCCCTGCGAAGATTATACATTGTCGTGAGAGCTGATGCATAAAGATCCCAGGGCAATGTTCCAGCCAGGACGCAGGCGGCATCGTAGGAGACGGTGCGGTAGCCACGAATCAACCTGATCGCCATCGCTCTCTGCGGCTTGCGTAAGAGAGCGATATTTCGGCTATTCAGGGACTCTGACCACACCGGAGCTCCGTACAATGCCATTGACCTCACTACCCCAGCATATAGGCGTCTGCTCAATGCGTTAGGGCCGCCTAGGTTTGGCAGTAACCATCCGAAAGCCGCCGTAGCACTCAGCAGTTTCGGAGCTAGTCGCTCAAAGTGGGCGGTAAACTTCCACCTGCTATCGAGGACGAGACCGAGATATCTCATCGTCGACCCGATGCAGATGCGAGTACCGCCAACAACGATGCTGTCCTCTGAGGATGGTGCATTTCGAGGACCATGGAAGCACAGAGCCTCGGACTTGTGAAGAGCTACCTCGAGGCCAAGACGACGGATTCGCCCTACCACGTGCTCCAGCCCGGCAGTGGCAAGAATGACCGCTTGCCTGGGAGTTTTAGCCCGAGCTGTCACCAGAGTGTCATCGGCATAACAGGTAACATCCATACCCGTGAGGTTACCACCCCGCAAAACCCAGTCATATCCTATATTCCACAGGAGCGGTCCGAGGACCGACCCCTGTGGAACTCCACACGCCATCTCTTTTTTCCGCCAACCCCTTTTGACCGGGTATACGACGGAACGTTGAGAGAGGTACGCACCGATAATGCAACGGAGGTATGAAGGTAAGCGATGATACTTTAGCGCCTCTCTGATGCAACTCCAGGGCAGAGTATTAAATGCATTGGCAATGTCCAAGGACACCGCCAGAACTACTTCCCCTCGGTTCACCGCTTCCATCGCCGCTGTTTTCACCCGCAATATAGCATCTACCGTTGACTTGCCAGCACGGAATCCGAACTGATTGCTGGATAAGTCCGGACCGACATTTTTAAGGTGGGTTACTATCCTATCTGCCAATATGCTCTCAAACAGTTTCCCTACCTCATCTAAAAGAACAATCGGACGATAAGAAGAAGACGAGACGTCCGAATGGTGCTTTTCTTTGCTGAGGAGCACTAGGCGACCTGTTTTCCACTGTTCCGGGAAATGCGACTGCAACAAACAGGCGTCCAAAAGACTCTTCAGTCTCGGTTCGAGTTCACCTAGAGCTAACCCTAGTACCCGACCGGGAATTCCATCCGGACCAGGAGCCGTGTTCTTGGCCCTAAGCCTTCCCATCGCTACACTTAGCTCCAGCTCTGTTATCCGGGGAATTACAGCTTCCTCCGCCACTGTTGTAGAACCAGCCATTGTAGGTGGAGAATCTTCTTCTCTTCGGGGAAATAATGCGTCGACAACCTGTTCTACTATCTCGGGCTGTAGAGTTTGTGTTATTGGGGGAGTCCAAGGCCGGAGTTTCCCTCTCACCATCCGGTACGGCCGTCCCCACAAATCTCTGTCAACTGATTCCAATAGTTCCCTTCTAGCCTCGTCCTTCGCCCGGGAGATGCAGATCTTCAACGCATCTTTAGAAGAGACATACTTGGAGTACAGTTCAGCCTCCAGATCTAAGTTTCGTCGCCTTCTCCTTCGACTACGAGTGTATTGACGTCTGGCTACAACGCACTCTAAACGAAGTTGCGAAATTTCCAAGGACCACCAATAGACACTTTTTGAGGGAGGATTGAGCTTGGATCGGGGCATACAAGCATCGCATATGTGCGTCATTGCATTTCGGAACCTGCTCGCTTCTTCCTCTACCTCAATAGGCCCTTCCGTTACGGGCAACCATGTTTGAACTATCGCAGCCTCCAAGAGCATGTCTCTATCCAGACGTTTTACTTGCCACCTTGACCCACCTTCTTGAGAAGACCGAGAGGGCAGCTGATGCCTGGCGGAGGGGGACAGAACATCGAACCGAATGTATCTGTGGTCAGATAAGGTTTCCACCTCCTCGAGGACTCTCCACTTGGACACACGATGCGCTAACGCAGGGCTTGCAAATGACACATCCACAATTGACCCGCCTTGCCAGCGCACACACGTATGTACGGACCCTCTATTAAGTACAACCAGTCCAGCCGTCGGTAGCCACTCTTCTACTATTTCACCGCGTGCATTTGAGATGCTAGATCCCCAAGCTGTCGATTTTGCATTGAGGTCTCCAATCACCAATATAGGACACGGAAGAAACTGTCCTATAGTGGTTAATATTTCCGACATAAAGACTTCAAATTCAGCCAACGGTCTATTGGGAGAAAAATATGCTCCAACGACAACGATGTCTCCCAGCTGTGCTGCGACATAACCCTGTCCCCTGACTATTCTTGCAGGAGCAAAAGAATCATTGGCGTAGTGGCAGACAATGGCGACCATATCACTCGAGTCACCGATCCAGTTCGGTCTAGGGGGAATAACATATGGTTCAACAACAACGGCAACCTGTATCATCCACTCTGCCAGGCTCTGGAGGAGCAGGTCCTGAGCTCTGGCACAGTGATTGATGTTACACTGGAGAATTTTTAATGGAGCCATTAGTGTTGTTCTTCTACAACCATCTCTTCTTCTATCCTTGCACTTAACGGGCCGATATTCTTGCTTTGGCTCCTAGTATCAGATGCAGTCTGGTGAGGCCTCACCTTGTTCGGTTTAATTGAGCATAATTTGCTACCGATGGTGTGGTTAGCGGGTCTGTTGCTATCTGTGCAGAGAGCGCAGTGTGGGGCAGCAGAGCAAGTATTGGCCTTATGGCCGGGTATCCCACAACGAAAACATAGACCACTACGATCAATGTTGGAAGTGCAAGCTTCTCTTAGGTGACCTTCACCCAGACAGCGCCAACAGCGTTTTGCTCTTTGGGGTAACAGCTTTACTCTTGCAGAGACCCATCCAAATAGAATATGCCCATTGTCAGCAACTCTTTTGGCAGCGAAAATTGGACATCTCACCCAGATTGTAAATAACCCTCTGTGGTCTTTTCGCACCTCTCCCGTCATAATTTGACCTTCCGGGCACCCACCGATGCTGGAGATTGTGGCTACCACTTCCTCTTTTGTGACGGAGTCGTCCAGGTCTGATATGCGCAATTCCGCGCGTTTCGTTACCCTGGCTATTCGGACATCGTCGCTTCTGAGGTTATTGCCAAGCCGCTTTGCCACCTCGTCAGCCTTTTCTTCACTCTCTGCACCGGATATTTCTAATATTCTTCCTCCCGTAGCAGTTTTCCTGATCCGGATAGCGGTAAGTCCGAATCCAGAGAGATCCGTCGACTTTGCTTGTCGCAGAACGCTAGCGTAAGACACTCCTCTTTCCTCCGCTCCCGGCTGCAAGTTTAAAACTATTGCAGCGGATCGAGGTGGACGCGGCTTTTGCTTCGCAGCCGTATCCGTTTGCTTATCTCGTAGTGCCCCCGGTTTACGAGTCTTGCGTTTTCGGTTCGTAACTTTAACCCAGCCATCGTCCTCGTTTGCGGAGGCGGCAGGCATCTGACGGGGTTTTACTTGCGTAGGCATACTATTATTAGCCACTGTTGTCGAAACAGCCCTCTTCTTCTTTTTATCCCTTCTCTTGCCTTTTTTCTTGGTTGCCTCAGAATTTGGAGCTTGGGTTGTTAGAGGCCTATTCAACTGTCCCGATGCTAGAGCAATTCGTGGTTCTGCAATGATCTCTGCATCTTTTGCAGGCGAACCGACAGTCTTTTCGGGAAGTAGTCTTCTCTCCAGCGCTTCGAATTTTGAGTTAACCATGTCACCGATCTGGTTCATAATGGTATTGGAGAGCTGCTCTATGTCGATGTTATGACTTTTACGAGCAGGAACAAAACTCTCTGTACCATTCATAGCTCCCAATTCGCACTTACTACGTAGCTGAGCCACTTCATTCTTCAACTCAGACAACTCAGATTGCAGCCGCAAATTCGCTTCCTGTAACTGGCGGGTCTCTTCCGTGGTGTTCTTTTCCGCAAGGCTCTCTATGCAACTCCTTATAGAAGAAGCGGCATCTTTCAGAGCTTTTTGGAACGTGCCTTTCAGGTTTTTAGATCTCGTTGCTATACTGCTAACAAGGTCTAACTGCTCCTCAGCTCTTTTACGGAGGTCGATAATAGCATCGACCTCTGGCGTCAGCCGTTGTCCACGAATCGTATGGTGACGCTCCCGTATACGCTCTTGCAGTTCTCTTTCTGCCTCCATCTCCATCTCTTTCCTTTGGAGCTTGAGGTAGCCCTCCTTGGCTTTCTTGAGGCCAACGTACTGGCCTGTTGTTGGAGGACGACCTCTTCCTCTCTTTGGTGTCACTAGCTTTTTCACTGTGAGCATCCTTTCGCCGCTCGAGTCACCGCTCGAGCCCGCACAGCTCCTCTCATTGGAGGAGGGCCGTTTCTTTGTGCATGATAACGGTATTTCCGCTGAAGCAGCCGTCATCATACTAGTGTCCGAATGATCAGACTCTGCAGAAATATTAGGGTGGTCTTTTCCCCCCCCAGAATACGAGGGGAAGACGGAGGCCGTGGCCTCCGTGAGGGATTGCCCGGCTGCCGAGCAGCCGGAACCCTCCTGGGGTAGTGTATTTTTAAGATTCACCTTCATATTAAGTTCCTTTTAGGGGGTGAGGTCCCCGCGGAGACGCCTTCGCCCTTACACAGCCCCTCAGCAGGCGTAGGACTTCAGGGCTGACATAAAACAAAAACGCCCACGACCTCAAAGACAACACAAAACACTTTCAACACGTGATAACAAGAGACATCGAACACAACGCAACAAAAACGAACACAACGATTCCCACCCTACGAACACAAAATTAATTAATAAGTAAAGGTCGATAATTGAGGTCACTTCCAAGTATACATAAATGATCACCGTAAGGTGCTGTTTAATGTCCCACTGAAAGAAAGTTTAGCTAAAAAATTAAGCCTCCAACCTTTAGTAGTTATAATAGGGCGGGCGGGAGGGCCGCGGGAATCGGTTTTTCTTAAATATCTCGTGACGTATGCTTCCTAAAATTACGAGTGATGTGTCGAAAGACGCGTCTCCTCGAGCCGCACGATACTGGTCAAAAAGAATTTTGAAATTTGGAAAATTGGATTTTTCCCTTGAGGAAAACGAAAATTTTCCCTAAAAATGCTATAACTCCCGACTGGATAAGCCGATCGGGATGTGCGATATGTCGAAAGATAGCTATTAGAGATATCTAAATAGCTGTTAAATTAATTTCTGAAAAGAAATCGAAACAAAAATTTTTTATTAACAAGAACAATAATTTTTAAGGGAAAACTCGAGAATTTTCCTCCTGCGGATGACTTTTCACTATAGCGAGTAGCACCGAAAGATGCGCCTCAACGATGTCTATAAGTCGTCTAAAGGTTTGGAAAAGCTGTGATTATCCTATAAAAAGTTATTAACTAAAAACTGCCGAAAATGTAAATTTTGTATGGGAATTATTAAAAACTTTGATATTTTCCTCAAAACGAAAAATTTACTATTATAATTTAAATAAAACTATACCAAAATGCTACGACCACCTAGTAACAGTAAATAAGACAAAAAATTTAAAGAAAAACGACGCGGAACCCTAGATTTAATACAATATATTGTTCAACCTAACCTAACCTAACCTTTTTTTTTTTTTTTTTTTACATGGCGAAAATCCTCATGGATACCACACACCGCGGGGGCAGCGTGTGGTTATGCCGGACTCCTACCGGCTAAAAACACCATGGTGCATTGCTCACGTCGCTCTGCGCCGAGAACACGGGTACGCCGTCGGCACTCTTCCGCGAACTCGGCAGCGACATGGCCTCATCAGGCCTCAGCTTTGGGGACGCCCAACTGCGTCCCTCCGCACCGCACTGCTGCACTACAGCACGGCGCCTTCTCCCTTCAAGGACTTAGCTGGGAACAGGCTCCCCCGAGCCTGCCCCAGCGACTCTATCAGGGAGGGTGAACTCCCAGTTCGGCTCTTCGGCGGCGGCGCCCTGGTCGTCGGCGGCGCATCGCGAGATCGGTCGTCGCCTCCCGATCCCGTTCGTCTGCCTCTTTCCGGGCAACCACTGTCTCGCAGAATGCGAGGACGGCGCTCCACGACTCCTCACTGTCCACCATAGATTTGACCACGGCAGGCAGTGAGAGGTCGGAGCCAACGACTGCGCAGAGCTGAAGGCGCTCTGTCGCCCAGGCGGGACACACTTCCAGCATATGTTGGGCCGTTTCCTCGGGACATCCGTCACAATGGAGGCACCTGGCGGTCGGCTCTCTTCCGGCTATGTGGTGCAGGTACCTCCCGAAGCAGCCATGCCCCGAGAGGACCTGCGACAACCTGTAAGTGAGTGTGCCGTGGCGTCTGCCTATCCATTTGTGGAGAACTGGACGGATGGCCTCGATGGTCCGTCGGCCGGCGCTAGGATGCCCCAGCCTGGACTCCCACATTTCTTCAGCTTCTTCTCGCAGCCTCTTTCTTCTTTCCCCGATTTCCTGGGGTGGTGGTGCGTGCCCTTGGGACCGTGCCTCCTTGCGCCACGCGTGAAGCTGGGCAAGGATCCCGGCCTCTAGGTCCCAGGGCATGAAACCCGCCAAAACACTGGCCGCTTCCTCCGAGATTGTGCGGTATCCCCGGATGGCCCTGACCGCCAATGCCCTCTGCGGTTTGCGCAAAAGCGCGACACTCCGGCGATTCAGGGCATCGGCCCAAACAGGAGCCCCGTAGAGAGCCATGGACCGCACTACTCCTGCGTGTAGGCGCCTACAAGTGGCGCCTGGTCCACCGACATTTGGCAGCAACCGCCCGAGGGCGGCAGCTGTTCTTATAAGCCGTGGGGCCAATCTTTCGAAGTGGGCCCTGAACTCCCACTTGCTATCCAGAGTGAGCCCCAGATATCTCATCTGGGACTCTACGACGATTTGGACTCCTCCAACGACTATGTGCAAGTTGGCAGGCGGCGCGTTTCGGGGCCCGTGAAAGCATATCGCCTCCGACTTATTGAGCGCCACCTCCAGCCCCAGACGCCTTATTCTCGACACAACGTGGGCCGCTCCCGCCGTGGCGAGTATGGCGGCGTTGCGGAGAGTCTTGCTGCGCGCAGTTACCAGGGTGTCATCGGCGTAACATGTCACCTCAACACCCTGGAGATTGGCGCCGCGCAGCACCCAGTCATATCCGATATTCCACAAGAGTGGTCCTAGGACCGACCCCTGTGGAACACCGCACAGCACTTCTCTAGCATCTTGCGACCCGTTTTGGCAGGGGAAGATCACCCTCCTGCCGGACAGGTACGACCCTATGACGCGGCACAGGTAGGAAGGCACCCCATGAAACCGAAGTGCCTCCCTGATGCAAGCCCAGGGGAGTGTGTTGAAAGCGTTGGCGATGTCAAGAGACACCGCCAGAACGACCTCACCCCGGGAGACCGCATCCTGTGCCAGGGTCCGGACTCTGCCTACAGCATCCACCGTCGATCTTCCTCTCCTGAACCCAAACTGACAATCCGCCAGGTTCGGCCCGACCTGCTCCAGATGCTCGACGATGCGCCCGGCCACCACTCTCTCGAAGAGCTTGGCCACATCGTCGAGTAGTACGATCGGGCGGTATCCGGAGGCTGAGTCAAGCGGCCGGCCCTCCTTACGTAAGAGGACCAGTTTACCCTCCTTCCATCTGTGGGGGACGACTCCTTGCTGTAAACAGGCTGAAAAGAGCGCCCGGAGTCGATCTCCCAGATCTTCCAGCGCCAGAGCTAGGGCGCGTCCCGGTACGCCGTCAGGGCCGGGAGCAGTGTTTTTAGCTCGCAGCTTTCGGACCGCCGCATTGAGCTCCTCCTCAGACACTGACGGCGCTGCGAACGATTCCGGCGACTGCACTGGATGGTCGCGGGACATAGCTGGTGGGGAAAATTCCCCGCGATGTGGAAACAGGTCTGCAACCACGTCGCGAAGCAGCTGGGGCGATAGGGTCTCTGTTACGGGGGGGGCCCAGGAGCGGAGCTTGCTCAACACTAGCTTGTATGGTCGCCCCCACGGATCCGCGTCCAGAGTACCCAGGAATTCTCCCCAGGCAGCCTCTATCGCCCTACCGATGGCTGTCTGTAGTAGCAGCTTTAGGTCCCTATATGAGCCATAGAGCAGAGCTTCTCTATTGAGATCCCTTCGCCTTCTTCGCCTGCACCGTGTGTACTGGCGCCTGGCTACGACACAGTCTCTGCGCAACTGCGCGATATCCGCCGACCACCAGTACACCTGGGGCTTCGGAGGCCGAGATCTAGCCCGGGACATTGACGCATCGCAAATCTGCTTCATTGTCTCCCGGAACCAGTCTGCTTCACTTTCCACTTCAACTGGACCTGGCGGCGCGGGTGACCAAGATCTTACGATCACCGCTTCACGAAGATCCTCACGATTGAGGCTTTTGAGTTGCCACCTATGGCTGTTGTTGGATAGGGTCCACTCGGGACCACCCGGGTTCACAGGGAGGGAGGAGACGCTAAATCGTATGTAACGGTGGTCTGAAAGCGTCTCCTCTACCTCCAACACTCCCCAATCCTGGACACGGCGTGCCACGGCAGGGCTTGCGAACGAGACGTCCACGATGGAGCCGCCCTGCATCCGCACGCACGTGTTGACCGAACCCCTATTCAAAACAACGAGCCCGGTCTCAAGCATCCAGCGCTCAACCATGGAGCCGCGAAGATCCGTCGCAGGGGATCCCCACCCCACAGACTTCGCGTTGAGGTCCCCTGCAACGACAACGGGATGAGGATGGCTCTGCCGCACGAGACCCGTGAGCCGAGCCAAGAAGTCCCCGAACTCACTTGCCGGACGATTAGGGGAGAAATACGCCGAAACGATGACCATGTCCCCAACCTGGGCCGCAACGTATCCTGGACCCTTCATTATATTGTGAAGTGGCGGGGAACCCGCGGCCGGCCTAGCAATTATACTTGCCACACCATCATTATCTCCTGCCCATCCAGGAGACACCCGATAAGGCTCAGCCACAATGGCTACGCCAATCCTCCACTGCGCCAGACTCTGGAACATTAGGTCCTGAGCCCTGGCGCAGTGATTTAAATTTATCTGAAGGAATCGGAGAGGGGCCATTAATCTATAGCCATGCTCTCCGATATCCCTCCGGTCACAGGAGCGGCTTTGGCCGCCTGATCTCTGGGCCCAGCTTTGTTGCCCGCTGCCCTTTTCCCTTTGCGCCCACTCCCGTTGGCTTTGCAGGCCCATCCACCGATCTTGTGACCGGCGGGCCTGTTAGCAGCGGCACACACCACACAGTGCGGTGCTCCGGTGCATTCCGCCGATTTGTGGCCAGCCTTTCCGCACCGGAAACACAGGGTGCTGCGATCGTCAGCGACAGTGCACTGCTCCTTTGCGTGCCCCGCCTCCAGACATCTGAAGCAGCGTACTGGCTTCCTATCGAGCAGGCGGATGTGTGCCGACACCCACCCTACTAGCAAGCGGCCGCCATCCACGACTTTACGCGCTGCCGTGACGGGGCAGTTGGCCACCACTGTCCCTATGCCCGATCGATTCCTCCGGATTGTCCCGATTCTAACCGCCTCGACCGGGCATTCGCCGATGCGGGAGATCGCTGCAGCAACCTCCTCCGCCGTCACCGAGTCATCCAGCTCTGAGACCCGCAAGCCAGCAGACTTGACGGGCCTGGACACTGCGACGTTCTCAGGGTCGAGAATGGAGCGCAACTTTTCGGCAAGCGCATCCGCCTTATTGCCACTTGCGGCGCCGGGTATTTTTAGTACCCGCGCACCAGACGCGGCGACCCTGAATTGAACGCCGTCAATCCCCAGCTCAGGCAAATTTAACTTCTCCTTAGCCTGCGAGAGGATGTCGGCGTACGAGAGGCCTTTCTCCTGGGCATTTGGCTGGAGGCGCAGCACCACCGCAGTCGATCGCGGCGCGCTGAGATTGGGCTTTCGGTCTGAGCTCCGAGGTTTCAACGTCTTCTTCTGTGCTTGGCCAGCGGAGGCCACCCGCCTCGCGCCTTGGCCTCTCTTACGACGACGGCGGCTCACAACCGTCCACTCTTCCACATCGACTGCAGGGACTGGAGGGGCACTTGGCTGCGATCCTGTTTGGGGTGATTGCTTACTCGTCTTCGGAGGAGGGGGAGGTGGCTTCTTCGTCTTAGCCCGGCTTTTGCTCTTCCTCTTTGTTGGAGGCTTTGGAGGGACATCTGTAGGTCCCTCTGGAATGTCCTTGGCGTGTGGTCTCTTGCTCTGTTGTTCTGAGACGCAGACCACCTCCGCAAATGTCGGCGACTCGAGAGGTCCCTCGGGTAGCTCTGTGCGGGCCCGATCCGCGGCAAGTGGAGGACGCACGCGTTTTTCGGGCAGCAGCCTGTCCTTTATGCCCTCGAAGCGGGCATTTATCATAAAACCGACCCGAT
Organism: Mechanitis mazaeus; assembly: GCA_959347395.1. Classification (NCBI taxonomy): domain Eukaryota; kingdom Metazoa; phylum Arthropoda; class Insecta; order Lepidoptera; family Nymphalidae; genus Mechanitis; species Mechanitis mazaeus. The sequence continues at coordinate 71,313 of OY365743.1, forward strand.
CCATGATGGACCGGGCCAGTTCCTCCACCTCGAGGCCGGTGTGTCTTTCCGCCGGTGGGGGCACTCTGACCTGTGCCTGGGCACGCTGCAGGTCGGCTCGCAGCTCTGCGACCTCTCCGCGCAGCTCGGCCAACTCCGCCTTGAGTCGGGCGTTCTCAGACGCAACTTTTGTCGTTTCCGCGGAGACTGTGCTACGACGCAGAACCTCGACCGCCTGTTTGATTGCCCGCACTTCGGTGTTTAACACCTTGCGGGTGGTGCCCTTGAGATTTGCTGACTTATGGGTCACCTCCGAGATGATCTCTGCCGTTTTCAGCAACCCGTCAAGAAGGACAGGCGCCGATGGCTCCCCTTCCAACACGGTCTCCGCTGGGACACTCAAGCCTTGTGCCTGACGAGTTAGGTGGATCTTGCGAACCTCCTCCGCTAGCTCTCGCTCAGCCTGAAGCTGCATCTCCTGCCGCTCCAGGTCGAGAAGCTCCCGCTTTGCCTTCGCAAGGCCGACGTACTCCCCGGTGGTTGGGGGTCTTCCGCGACCTCTAGAAGCGTCTGAATTCTTCGACCCACCAGACGCTGGCTCGTCACTTCCGCTATGAGGGAGGGATCTGCAAACCTGGTCAGTGGGAAGCGGCGTGTCTACCCGCTTGAAGCGGCCACGCTCATCCCGCACTAGTGGAGGTACAGCACCACCGGACCGTAAGCGTCCCCGACTGCAGCGGCCCGTCGACAACTTAGGAGGAGTTGGATGTTCTCCCTCTTCGTTCGACGTCGAATCCGACCCCGAACGTTTTCCTCCTCGGCGCTTTTCCGGTTTTTGGCGAGGCGTGCTCCAGAATTTGGAACGCCGCTTGCCAGCGCCGTCATCCGAGACACGGATATCGTGGAACTCAGGGCTACAGGCTCCTGAGGCACAACTCCGCATCTCTCCTTCATCCATGAGTGAGTCTCGAGAGGACGATGGACCCCTACTCGAGTCACCCGACCGAAACAGGTCCTTTAGAACCACTTGCGGCGTTCGCCGCATCAACCGAGACCCTAAAGCTACAGAATCAGCAGAGCGAGAGTCCGCTGACACTGCAACAACATCCGAATCGATATGCATATCGGAGTCCTTTATCGCGCAATGGTCTTTGGGGACCGTGGTCCCCCCGGGTTTAACAAAATCCAAGTCGTTATGCTTATCAGAAATCCGTGATGATTTGCCATGGTCGTGAGTAGGAATACTCAGGCGAATGCTGCCCCCCCCAGAATACGAGGGGCGGCCGGTAGCCTGACGCAACGCCGGGGTGCGCGAGACTACCGGGAGGGATTCTCCGGATTTACCGGTACCCTCCTGGGGTAATGATTCTTTACAATCCGCCATCATAAGTTTTTGGGCTCATTTCCGGGTGAGCTCCCCCGCCTTCTCAGCGCTTACCGGTTAACCCTACGCCGCAGCACGCTAGACTACGGTTTCGGGGTGATTTTTTATAGAGGTTTCCTTCCTCGCAGCACATCACGTGTGATGTGCCCCCGGTCCCGGCCGTAGTGCAATGGCCGGGTTACGGTATGATTTGTGCCTCGCGGCTTTTCGACTGATTGCACCGGTTTTCCGGTGGGCGATGGTGTCGTCACGTACCTACGCCTGGAGTGGCTGCTCTTAGTCTGGCCCCTCACCCTAAACCTCCCGGTATGAGTGACTCTGCCGGTATAGCCTCAGGGATCATTGGGACACGCAAGCCCCCCCACCACGACAAGGTGGCAGCCTCGGGGGGGAACCTTTTTTTTTTTTTTTTTTTTTACATGGCGAAAATCCTCATGGATACCACACACCGCGGGGGCAGCGTGTGGTTATGCCGGACTCCTACCGGCTAAAAACACCATGGTGCATTGCTCACGTCGCTCTGCGCCGAGAGCACGGGTACGCCATCGGCACTCTTCCGCGAACTCGGCAGCGACATGGCCTCATCAGGCCTCAGCTTTGGGGACGCCCAGCTGCGTCCCTCCGCACCGCACTGCTGCACTACAGCACGGCGCCTTCTCCCTTCAAGGACTTAGCTGGGAACAGGCTCCCCCGAGCCTGCCCCAGCGACTCTATCAGGAAGGGTGGTCTCCCAGACCTGCTCTTCGGCGGCGGCGCCCTGGTCGTCGGCGGCGGATCGCGAGATCGGTCGTCGCCTCCCGATCCCGCTCGTCTGCCTCCTTCCGGGCAAGCACTGACTCGCAAAAGGTGAGGGTAGCGCTCCACGACTCCTCACTGTCCACCATAGATTTGACCACGGCAGGCAGTGAGAGGTCGGAGCCAACAACTGCGCAGAGCTGAAGGCGCTCTGTCGCCCAGGCGGGACACACTTCCAGCATATGTTGGGCCGTTTCCTCGGGACATCCGTCGCAATGGAGGCACCTGGCGGTCGGCTCTCTCCCGGCTATGTGGTGCAGGTACCTCCCGAAGCAGCCAGCCTCGGGGGGGAACCTAACCTAACCTAACCTAACCTAACCTAACCTAACCTTTTTTTTTTTTTTTTTTTTTTTTTTCGTCTGGAAGCTTTTATTGCTACACGGTCCCCCTAGGGGAAGGAGGAGGCCGGTTATGTGGGACTCCCGGCACCATAGAGGATGCTGCCATTTTTAAGGCTACCCACTAAACCAGACGGTCACCATCTCACCGTCGTAGTGGAGCGCCACGGGAATCGCTTTCGCATACATCCGCGTTGCTCCGACGGCTAGCCGCGTGTGCAGCCACCTACTCGCGGGGGTCACGCCCGGGACCCAAGCATGCCCCACTCCCTCCCGTGGCCGGCTTGTTATAACGTGAAGGGCTCCCCTGCCCCCCACCCAAGCCGACCGAGCCAGACCACTTCCCTCTTCACCGAGCCGACACTTAAGCAGAAACTCAGAATCAGGGAGTACCGGTCCGACTCCACTACTCAGGCCTGGACCCCTAAAAGGAGCCCGAACCCGAGGCCGCCGCCATCGGCGGCGAACTACCCGTGACCTACCTAGATTAAGGCGGCAGGCGGCGATCCTGAGCGACACGCCTGCGCCCCACTCTTCTACGGCGCATCGGAAGAGCGGCTCCGTCCTCCTCTCTGAGCCGCTCCGCCGCTTCCTTCTGCGACATCACGACCTCGCAGAAAGAGCGCACTGCACTCCAACCCTCCTCGCTCGATACCATAGCCTTGACCACAGTCGGGAGCGAGAGGTCCGTCCCGATGATCGCCACGAGTGTAGCACGTGGCTCCGCCCAATGCGGGCATACTGCCAACGTGTGCTGTGCTGTGTCCTCAGCACAGCCGCACTCGTGACATTCCATCGTAGGCTCACGACCAGCCACCTTGAACAGATACCTCCCGAAGCATCCGTGCCCCGACAGAATCTGCGTCAGGTGAAAGGTCATCAGCCCATGCTTTCGAGTGACCCAATCGCTAAGGATGGGGCCAATCGCCAAAGCAGTAGAAATGCCAGCGCTAGGCACCATGAGCCTCTCTTGCCAAATAGCGAGAAGCTCCTCCTGCGCCCTGCGCTTCCACATCGACTCTCCGTCCTCTCCTGCCGGAGGATGTTCCCCCCAGAAACGGGCATCCCTCCTCCGTCGGTACGCAACCGCCAGCGTCGCCGCGTCCAGGTCCCATGGTGGGGTCCCGGCCAGAGCACATGCTGCCTCACACGAGATGGTACGATAACCTCTGACAGTCCTAATAGCCATAACCCTTTGCGCTCTGCACAAGAGGGCTCGATTGCGAGCGTTTAGAGCATACGCCCATATCGGTGACCCATAAAGGGCCATAGACCGTATCACCCCGGTATATAAACGTCGGCAGCCTACGCTCGGCCCCCCTACATTTGGAAGAATACGACAGAGCGCTCCGGCCGCCTTCACGAGCTTCGGCGAGAGACGCCGAAAATGCTCCTCAAAGTTCCATCGACTATCGAGAACGAGTCCAAGGTATTCCATGGAACGCCCGATAGCGATAGAAACTCCGCCGACCAAGAGACTGGAACCGGTCGGAGGTGCCTTCCGCGGTCCGTGAAAACACACAGCTACGGATTTGTGCAGGGCAACCTCCAACCCCAGCCTCCTGATCCTACCAACGACATGTGCAACTCCTGCGGTTGCTAGGACTCTCGCATCGCGAAAAGTGTCGCCGCGTGCAGTAACGAGGGTGTCGTCGGCGTAACAAGTTACGTCGACACCCTGTAGATTGGCACCGCGCAACACCCAGTCGTAGCCGATGTTCCAAAGGAGAGGTCCGAGAACCGACCCCTGTGGAACACCACACGACACCTCCCTCCTTCGCAATCCATCGCAAGCCGGATAACAGACGGCGCGATCGCAGAGGTAATCCTCTACGACTCGCCGCAAGTACCCAGGCACTGTGTGGAACTTTAGCGCCTCCAAAATGGTACCCCAAGGAAGGGTGTTAAATGCATTGGCGATATCTAGAGATACCGCCAATACCACCCCCCCCTGAGATACCGAGGCCTCCGCTATGGCCCTCACCCGATCGACGGCATCAAGAGTGGATCTGCCTCTGCGGAAGCCAAATTGATGGTCACTGAGGTCTCGACCTGACTCCTCCAAGTGCTCGACGAGGCGATCGAAAAGAACTCTCTCAAAGAGTTTGGCCACCTCGTCAAGAAGTACTATAGGCCGATAAGCTGACGGTTCAGCCACCGGCCGTCCATTCTTGCGTAACAAAACCAGTTTACCACCCTTCCACGTCCGTGGAAACCGGCCTTGCCGCAAGCAAGCGCTAAAAAGACGCAGCAGTAACGGCTCTAAAGGCCCCAGTGCCAAAACCCAAGCGCGACCGGGGATGCCGTCGGGTCCCGGCGCAGTGTTTTTCGCCCGAAGCCGAATCACTGCAGCCCCCAACTCAGCGCCGGAGACCTCCTGCGCATCTGCGTCCCAACGCTCTTCTTCGTCCGCCTCCATCATTGGCGCCATGGTAGGTACCGGATGGTCTGTACCTGGTGGAAATAAAGCCGAGACTATGGTCTCCAACAAATCAGACTGAAGGCTCTTGGTCAGCGGGGGGGCCCACGGTCGAAGCTTGCGCCTCACCAACTTGTACGGCCTTCCCCACGGATCCCTATCGAGAGACTCCAGCATCTCCGCCTCGGAGAGGTCTTTCGCTTTCGCAATCGCCGCTACGAGCACTAGCACTGCCTCACGATACTGAGTATAGTGCTGGTCCTCAAGCTCTGCGTTACGTCGTCTCCGTCTGCGGCATCTAGTGTACTGGCGTCTGTAAGCCACACAGGACACACGGAGCCGCGACAGCTCCTCAGACCACCAATAAACACCGCGCTTCGGAGTGACGCAACGTACGCGAGGCATCGCCGTGTCGCAAATATGCGACATGGCTACGCCCAATCGCGCAGACTCGTCGTCCACGTTGACATCATCCTCTGTCGCCCCTACCCAAGCCTGGACCAAGGCAGCCTCAACCAAGACTTCCTTGTCAAGGCGTTTTAAAGCCCATCGTGGGCCCTCCTCCCTGGAAAGTCGGCTGGAACCACTCGGCGTAACAGGTTGTGTGGAGACATCGAACCTCACGTAGCGATGGTCCGACAACGTCTCCACACCCTCCATTACCCGCCAGTTCAAAATACGCTGCGCCAGGATGGCATCGGCGAACGTGACGTCCACGATTGAACCACCCCGCCGACGCACGCATGTATTTACCGACCCCCGATTCAGCAAGACCAGACCCGTAGCGACTACCCAATCTTCGAGAGTCAATCCACGCGCGTCCGTGGCCGGGCAACCCCAAGTCGTGGACTTGGCATTGAGGTCCCCGAGAATTAGGACCCGACCGGGGCTACTTCTTCCAGCGAGAGCACCGATTTCGACCAGAAACTGTTCAAAATCGGCAAGACTTCGATTCGGAGAGAAGTATACCCCTATCAATGTGATATCTCCGACAAGTGCCAAGACGTAGCCTCGACCCTTCGTCACACCTCCAAAAACCGGGGATCCGGTCGCTATCCGGGTTCCGATGGCCACCACACCGTCCCTGTCACCAGCCCAGTCGTCCCCCGAAGGAACAAAATAGGGCTCAGCGACCACAACGACATTTATCGACCATTCCGCCATGCTCTGGAACAAGAGGTCCTGAGCTCTGGCGCAGTGATTGATATTCGCCTGTAGGATCCTTATCTCCATATCCTAGTCGATGACCATAATATCCTCTGCGGGCCTGAAAGTTTGGGTAGACGACCCAGAAACTTTACCAGCCTTTGCCTTTTTCTTCATTTTCTTGGGCACTGAGACACACTCCTTTGCCCCCATCGGATGCTTCGCCGATTTGCCACCCGCTGCGCATATACTGCAATGCGGTACGGCAGAGCACTCCTTGGCCTTGTGCCCCGGCTTGCTACATCGGTAGCAAAGGTCGCTGCGATCGACCTCTCCTGTGCATCTGGCCTTTACGTGACCGAGTTCTAGGCACTTAAAGCATCTCAGTGGCCGATCGTCTAGAACCCGTACCTGAGCCGAAACCCAGCCAACGAGGAACTTGCCACCCCCAGACACCTTCCTGGCCGCTGCAACCGGGCATCTAACCCATACAGTGCCAAGGCCGCCGGTGCCTTCAGTGACGGGCCCGCACCGGACTTCCTCGATCGAGCACTGCCCCATCTTAGCGACGGCCGCAGCAACATCGCAGCTGGCCACAGCGTCATCCAGGCCCGAAATGCGCATTTCTGCGCATTTTGTTGGCCTTGACACCCGAACCTGCTCTTCCGACAGGGTCTCCCTCAACTTTTTAGCGAGAGAGTCCGCCTTTTCGCCACTTTTTGCTCCAGGCAGTTCCAAAATGCGGCCACCCGTCACAGCCTTTCTGAACCTTAGGTCTTTGATACCCAAATCACCAAGGTTCACCTTCTGCTTCGCCTCCGCTAAGACCTGGGCATAGGTAACGCCATTGGCCTCAGCTTCGGGATGCAGAGTTAAAACGACCGCTGTCGAACGCTGAGCCCGAAGTTTTTTCGGAGCACGTCGTGGCTGCGATTGCGGTTGCAACTGTGGCGTGGCTACCTTTGCAGCTTCTTTCGTCCGTCTCTTGTCCTTTGGCTTCATTGCCGTCGGCTTTGTCGCCTTCGGTTTTGCAGCCGTTGGATTCAACGCCGTCGGATTCGTCGCCCTCGTTTTGTCCTGGACCTCCGTAGTCTTCTTACCCGAGGGTGTAGAAGCCTTAGAGGACACAGGACGCGCCTTTTGTGCCGGTCTACTGGGGCCCGACAAGGGTGTGGGCGCGGTCTCAATAGACGATGAGGCACGCTCCGCCTCCCTCTTCTTGTCGGCCGCCAGTGGGGGCCGAAGTCTCGTCTCTGGCAAGAGCCGATCCTCAATGGATCTAAACCGAGCGGTCACCATAGTCCCGACCTGGGACATGACCACCCCACAAATCTCCTCCAACGAGGGATTTTGAGGCTGCGGTGTAGTGGACGCAGCCTCCGACAATACTGGGGAAGAAGGCGCCGGACAACCCTGCTTCCGTGCCCTCTCTATATCTTCTCGTAATGAGGACACCTCCTTGCAGAGACTGTCCACATCGGCCTGAAGGCGAGCATTGTTCGTCTGGAGTAGACGAGTCTCCTCCGTGAGCGTTCGTGAACCTAGAACTTCCATGGCATTGGCTAAAGAAGCCACTGCCTCCTTCAGTTCACGGACTATGTTCCCCTTCAAGTTTTTGGACTTAGTGGCGATTTTTGCGATAATCGCCAAGTCCTCCACCACCTGCTGCTTTGTCAGGGCCGCGGATCTGTTACTAGGTCCGACTCCCGACTCATTCCTCTCTTTTGCAGCTGATGCTAGATCAGCAGCACGCTTTTCCCGCCTCCTGCGAGTCTCAGCGACAGTCCTCTCTAGGTCTTCCTCAGCCTTTAGTAGAAAATCTTCCCGCTTTGCAGCGAGAAGAACTTTCTTGGCTTCAGCCAACCCCTCTTCGTGGCTTGTGGTCGCAAGCCATCCGTGGTTTCTGGTCAGAGGCCGTGCCGTTTCCTCATCGGACAATGCCAATTCGGAATCCGGGTGTCGCCTCTTGCGCCAGAGCTTTTTGCTTGAGTCAGCACTATGCGACCGACCCTCAGAGCAACAGTCCGAGTCCATCGCCTCGTCCTGCCTCCCTACACTCACCTCTTTTCTGGCGACACTCCTTGTCACCACTCCCTCTTTCCTCTCCTCCCCTGTAACATCTTGTGATTTTTTGTTTTTCAATTTCTCCATAGAAATCCCACGAGTACGGTAGGAAATAAAAAGTCCACTCCGGCAGAGCCTCCTTGCCCGGGTAACCCTAATACGCCTGGGAGGGCGGGTGGTATCCCAGGGTTGAGCGCTAACGACTGATGAACTCCCCAGCCGCTCTAACGAGCACCCCGACGTCACGCTTCGAAACGTCGAGAATTGAGGATTTTTTAAAGAGGTTATCTCCTCGCGATCCGGCCAATAAAGGCAAGATCCTCGCTCTCATGCAAGCTGCTAGACATGTCAACAACACCTGCACGAGTTTGCGACTCGACGGTGGCAAAATGCCAGTTCGGTTGCACAGTAAAGTACTCACCGAACCCGCCGACCGACCAGCAAAAGGGGGCCGCCACGACCGCTGATCCGGTCTTACCCACGACCATTCGCCACTGGCATCGGGTCCGGGCCAACCACCATAACTAGCTACAGTAATTAACTATATGGAACCATTTATCACCAAACACTATGAAACTCACAGTACTCAGCTCCCGGCATAGGTTCCCGACCAATTAAAAAGTACTAAAAACCGTAAACTAATTTCTTTCCACGACTACCCAGAACCATTCACCAACGACACGTTGAAGAACACCACACCGGCAACCGGCATCAGCGAGATCCATCCCCTACTGCACAGGCCCTCCGAAAAGGGCACGAGCAAGGGGCTTATACGGATTCTCTCTGAGCCAAACTAAGAATTCTTCTGCACAGTCAGCTCTGCCAAAAAGCAGGAGGACTGGACCTCGCACACCCAGCATCCCTGGAACCGAGCATAAAATACCCACTAGGGATGCCGGGCACCTCCACCAACAAGGAGCTCCAAATAGAGCCTCAAAGACTGGCAACAAACCCCCCAAACGCATACCACAGTATCTCTCGCCATGTATCTCTGCGAATACAGAGACGACAGGGAGCGATTCAGTAGCAGCGACCCTACCCGAGGGGGACCAGACTCAGCCAGCCTCTACTGAAAGAGGCGCTAGTCTGGTCCCCAGCTGCGCCGAGCATTAGCCAACGGCTAACGCGAACCCGAAGGAACTCATTAACCGTTGCCCAGGGAGCACCGGCCCGTACCACTTCCCATGCCGCCGGACGTATCCGACAGCATCGATAGCGGACGGGCACACGAGGAGGTTCCCGACGCGTAGCCCCCCAACCTAACCTAACCTAACCTAACCTAACCTAACCTAACCTAACCTAACCTAACCTTTTTTTCTTTTTTTTTTTTTTTTTTTTTTTACATGGGGAATCCACACGGATACTGCTTTGCCCATTTCGGGGTCGGGCAAGCGAGTTATGTCGGCCTTTAACCGACTAAACCCCATGGTGTTCCTTCTCAGCGCTTGATTGACGGGGATGCGGGAACACTGTTCGCACACAACCGCTTCCCTGTCAGCGTTTGCCGCTAAGTGCGGCCCTTTCTCTCTATAATTGTCTTCTGACACATAGCTAGCTACTCGGAGTGGCGCACAGGAACACAAAGTGCACCACCCAGCTCAGGGAAAAACTCTACAGGTGATAAATTACCCCGTGTTTATCACCCGGAGGTCTCAATTACGGAGGCAGACGGCGATCTTGTGCGAGTCTTCGGCGCCCAACTCTCCTTCTGCGGAGCGGATTTGAAGCATCGTTCTCTCTTATCCGTTCTGCTGCCTCCTTTTGTGCCATTACGTTTTCGCAAAAGGACGTTAGTGCTTTCCACGACCTTTTACTGGCTACGATAGTACGTATCAGGGATGGTAGGGAAAGATCGTTACCCACTATTGCTACGAGTGATGCTCGTTCTTCCGACCATTGCGGACATACCTCAAGGGTATGGCTTGCCGTATCTTCGATGCAACCACACTCGTGACACATTTCATTACGTTCCCTGCGAGCCACCCTACACAGATATCTTCCGAAACAACCATGGTTCGAGAGAATCTGTGTAAGGTGAAAGGTGAGCACGCCATGCTTTCTCTCGACCCATTTTTCTAATATTGGACGAATTGCCAAGATTGTCCTATTTCCAGCACTCGGATTCTCAAGCCTATCTTGCCATAGACTGAGAAGTTGTCTATTGGCGTCTCGCTTCCATCCTCTATTTTCGACTGATGTAGTGCGATCTCCCCGAGCTTGAGCCTCCACACGCTTCCAATATACCTCAGCCAGAACTGCGGCTACTAAATCCCAGGGTGGAGTTCCGGCTAAGACACAAGCCGTTTCACTGGATATAGTGCGATAGCCTCTGATCAACCTAGCAGCCATGAGTCTTTGCGGTCTCCGCAGAAGACTCTGATTGCAGGATGTCAGGGCATTCACCCAGATAGGAGCTCCATATAAAGCCATCGATCGCACAACTCCCACGTACAGACGTCGGCAGCCACTATGAGGGCCACCCACGTTCGGAAGAAGTCGGCCTAGCGCTCTAGCAGCCGCAATTACTCTGGGAGCCAGACGCCGGAAGTGTTCTAGGAATTTCCATCGGCTATCGAGGACGAGTCCTAGGTACTTCATCGTACGCTCGACACCGATGGTAACTCCTCCTACGACTAAATGTGACCCGACCGGAGGTGCCATCCTAGGCCCGTGAAAGCAAATCGCCTCGGATTTGTTGAGGGCTACCTCCAGTCCTAGACGTCTAATCCTTGCCACGATTTGCGCTACACCGGCGGTCGCTAACATGCGAGCCTCTCTGAACGTTCTTCCCCGAGCCATCACAAGGGTGTCGTCTGCGTAGCAAGTTACTTCGATTCCTCGCAAGTTAGCACCTCGCAACACCCAGTCGTAACCGATGTTCCACAGGAGTGGGCCGAGGACTGACCCCTGTGGAACACCGCACGACATCTCTTTCTGTTTCCATACACGAGACCCCGGGTAACTAATCTTTCTATCGGTGAAATATTCACCGACTATCCGCCGCAGGTATTTAGGAAACCCGTGGAATCGCAGTGCTTCCCTGACACAACTCCAAGGCAAAGTGTTAAAGGCATTAGCGATGTCTAATGACACCGCTAAGACCACCTCGCCTCGGGAAACGGCGTCCTCCGTCAGGGCCCTCACCCGAGAAATCGCATCGATGGTGGACCTGCCCCGACGGAAACCAAATTGAATGTCGCTCAAGTTGGGCCCAGTCTCTTCTAAATGGCGAACAAGTCGAGCTGCAATTATTCGCTCAAAAAGCTTGCTTATTTCGCTTAGAAGGACTATTGGTCGGTATGCTGATGGTGATTCTGCAGGACGTCCCTCCTTCTTGATAAGAACAAGCTTACCTTCCTTCCAAATGAGCGGAAACCGACCATGATTCAGGCAAGCGCTGAAAAGAGTCCTCACGCTCATTTCAAGAGGTCCTAGGGCAAGAACCCAGGCCCGTCCGGGGATGCCGTCAAGGCCTGGAGCTGTATTTTTAGCCCGCATTCTAAGTACAGCCGCCTGCAATTCTCCCTCTGTGACATCAGGGGCATTTGTGTTGTCCTCATTGAGTTCTGACCAATTGGATGGCACCATACGTGGCGATTCTACCTCTATTCTCTCCGGAAAAAGAGATTCTACTACTCGCTCCAATAACTGAGGCTGAAGGCTTTGTGTCAAAGGAGGGGCCCGAGTTCTCAGTTTACCCCGTACTAACCTATAAGGTCTACCCCACGGGTCGCTGTTTAAAGACTCCAGCATCTCTTCTTGGGCTCGATCTTTTGCGTTGCCAATTGCTATTCGCAAAAGATCTACAGCTTTCCGATATCGAGCGTAGAGCAGCTCCTCTTCTTCTTCATTCCGCCGTCGTCGTCGTCTACTCCTGGTGTATTGACGTCTCTCAGCAACACATGCTTCGCGTAAATGCGTGAGTTCTCCAGACCACCAGTATATGGACCGCTTTAAGGTGTTAGTGCGGATTCGTGGCATGGCAGCATCGCAGACTTGCATCATGGCATCTTCCAACTGGACAGCACTCTCTTCTACGTCGATTATAGCTCCTGTAACCCAAGCCTGAACAATAGCCGCCTCAACGAGGATATCCTGCTCCATCCGCCTCAAGGACCACCTTGGACCACCTTCTGGAAACGATCGATTTACGCTATACTGTGCGACAGAGGACATAGAGATTTCATACCTAATATACCGATGGTCTGATAAAGTCTCGACATTCTCTATAACATTCCAGCCACTGACACGGCGCGCCAGGGCGGCATCGGCGAACGTTACGTCCACAATGGAGCCACCCCGTTGCCGCACGCATGTGTGAGTCGATCCACGGTTGAGAACATCGAGACCGGCAACTAATATCCATTCATCAAGCAGCTCTCCACGTGCATCCGTTGTCGACGATCCCCACGCTACAGATTTAGCGTTGAGATCTCCGGCTACAAGTACCCGACCAGGGCGGCTTCGGCTGACGAGAGAACTGAGCTCAGCAAGAAACGTCTCGAACTCTGCCAAGGTCTTATTCGGCGAAAAGTACACTCCAATGACTATCACATCTCCTACAAGCGCCGAGACGAATCCCTGTCCCCTAACAATAGACCCGAAAGCTGGTGAACCTACAGTAGTTTGGGTAATAATGGCAACCAATCCGCTATGGTCTCCGATCCAGTTATCCCTCGATGGAATATAATACGGTTCAGTGACAACCGCAACGTGTATCAACCACTCCGCCATGCTCTGACACAAGAGGTCCTGAGCTCTGGAGGAGTGGTTGATATTCGCCTGAAGGTAATTATATGCCATAACTATTCAACAGCCATCGGAACCTCCTCAGCTCGACAATTTGATGGCGAGGTGACTGACTGCGAGGGGACACGAGGGCCATCACTGCCTATCTTCCTTCTTCCTTTCTTTCCTTTTCCACGTAGGGAAAGGCACGCCTTACCTCCCGATTTGTGGTTTGCAGGTTTGTCAGACATAGCGCACATGTTACAATGCGGTGCTGCTCTACAAACACCAGCTTTGTGGCCGACTTGACCACAGCGGTAGCATTCGTTACTGCGGTCGACCTCCGCCGTGCATTGTGCCCGTAGGTGCCCTGATTCCCAACACCGGAAACATCGCATGGGTCGGACGTCAAGTAGTTTGACATTGGCCGACACCCAACCAATCAAAAGTTTGCCGTTCCCAGCCAGCTTCTTAGCAGCCGCAACCGGACATCGCAGCCATATAGACCCCAGTCCGTCAGAACCCCTCGAAATGTCGCCGGCCCTCACTTGGTCGGCTGAACAATCCCCAGCTGCCGCTACAGCCGTAACTACATCGGCACCGGTCGTGGCATCGTCTAGACCATAGATTCGAAGTTCCGCACATTTCGTCGGTCTGGAGACCCAAACGACGTCGTCTCCCAACAAGGTTCTAATCTTCTGGGCAAGAGCGTCTGCTTTATCACCGCTGTTGGCACCCGGCACCTCAAAAATGCGTGCTCCAGTAGCTGCCTTCCTGAACCGCAATCCAGTTATGCCTAGGTCAGTGAGGGCTATCCCCTGTTGCGCCTGGGCGATCACTTTGGCATAAGTGACGCCTCTCTCCTCAGCTCCGGGCTGCAGAGTAATAACCACTGCAGATGAACGTGGTTTGCGGAGCTTCTGACCCTGGATCGTTGTGGACTTCGTCTTTGACTTTGGTGTTCCTGCAGGATCAACCGTCTTTTTCTTGGAGCCTCTTCGAGCCACAACGTTCCAGCCTTCATTCAAAGACGAAGGTGCTGGCGGAAGCGGACGTGGTACCGCTACATCACCTGTAATACCTTCCTTTTTACCCTTACCTTTCTTCTTGTTTTGTTCCTTCTTCTTTTTCTTCTTTCCAGCAGCTTGGGGTGAAGAAACCTCTTTAGAGCCAGGGAGCAGCATCTCTTCTGTAAGGCTGCTTCCAGGACCCGCCGGAGACGGAGACTTTGTCGTGGCTCCTGAACCCGCTTCCCTCTTCTTTTCCGCCGCCAAAGGAGGCCGCAGACGCTTCTCTGGTAAAAGCCTATCATCAATAGAGGCAAGGCGAGCATTTACCATGACCCCCACCCGGGTCATTACTTTAGAGCATAGCTCCTCCATTGCCTCATTATGGGAAGGCTGCGATACCGGGGTCGCAGCATTCGTCGTATTCGAGGGAGAGGACGTTGGACAACCTTGCTTCCGCGCCCTCTCCATGTCTTCTTTAAGCAATGACAGCTCCTTGCGGAGACTGGTCATTTCGGTCTGCAAGCGGGTGTTATCCGCCTGCAACTGTCGTGTCTCGTCTGAAATAGTTCGTGAGCTGAGAAGAGACACAGCTCGTTTGATGGATGCCGCAGCGTCCTTCAACTCACGAACAAAAGTTCCTTTCAACTTACCTGACTTTGTGGCAACTTTTGTGATGATCGCCACATCGTCTTCCACTTGTTTTTGGATCTTCGCCACGGTGTTAACAGACTCTGCAGGGTCCGTTGCCTCCACATCTGAAGAGGACTCAGATAGCCCTTTCATCCTGCGTTCCCTACTCTGTGACACACTCCGCATCAGATCTTCTTCAGCCATCAGCCGAAGTTCTTCTTTTTTGGCTGCATTTAAAGCTGCCTGAGCCTTTGCTAAACCGACATACTTACCAGATGTTGGTGGTCGTCCTCTTGCTCTGACAATCAACGGCTCTGTCGTTGCTCTCTCATCATCGGACGGGTCCGAATCAGGTTCCGGCACTCGTCGTCGTTTGCGACCTGTCCAAAATCGGCCGCCCTCCTCTGAAGACATTGACCCTGTCCTCGTTCTGACTGTCTCTAAACTACAATCTGATGTTGCCGCCTCATCCAGCTGCATGCTGTCATACTTACTGGCAGCTCTCTTCGTCGAATCATCATCGTCTCCTACTACTCTCACCGACAACGCTACATTCTTACCAGTCTTATCCTCACTTACACCTTCTCCTAACGCTCCCTGATCTAAACCTTCTTCACTCGTTACTCTCTTCTCCTTACTCCCCGAAACAAAATGTGCCCCCCTTGATACGATGGGGCGACTGTTCCGCCGCAGACGCGACGAAACAGCAAGGGATTCTTCTTCCACGGCGTGGTCGATACCCTCCAAGGTAGTTTTTACGTAACTGTTGTTTATCATTTTGTTTATTTAACCCCATAGACCCCCCCCCAAGTGACGCCCTAGTCACCGTATCCCACGGCTATACATCCCCTCGGCGGGCGCCGAACCACTAGGATTGGGGTAATTTTTTAAAGAGGTTTTCTTCCTCGCGGCTCCTCGCTCAGTGCGAGGTGCCCCCGTCTCGCTCAATGCGCCTACGGTTTGACCGACGGTGGCCATAGGCTGTCCGGCAAATACGAATAACGTACAATACCGAACCCGTCGCTCACATAACTCCTCTTCCAGTCTTACCAACAGAGGTAAAAACTCATCATCAGTAGCATCACCGCCACCGGCAATGCTACAGCAACATCACTACCACCACTTAAGACCATTCGCCATCTGGTACGATAATAACCATCGCACGTAGGATCGGCATCGGGTCTGGGATAAACTCCCGACAGCACTGGTTACGACAGTAAGCGATGTGGGACCGTTCGCCACCGAGCACAGTAAAAAATACCGTGTTCAGCTACCGGTATCGGGTCCCCATTAAGAAGGATAAGCACTAACTACCGCTAACTACTATCTACCAAGCAATCTACAAGCCACGGCTATCCAGAACCATTTGCCACCGTGTGAGTTGAACCCAACTCACCGGCTACCGGCATCGGGTTCGGACCACCGAACACACACACACATGAAGAAACACACACACACATGGGAGAAACACTCTCTACTGCGTCGAGCCGTACCAAAGAGTCTTCCACACAGTCTACTCTGCTAAAAGCAGGAGGACCGGGACAGACTCCCTAGTTAAGCTCCAGAACTACTGCAAAAGCCTCAAACTAGAACTACCTATGGTCGCTCGCGTACAAGCAAGTTGGAAAACCAACAGGGCTGCCTGCAAGCGACCGGGCCTACAAGTATAGAAGCATGGGCAGCAAAACTACGCCCCAAACCTACAACCCTCGAAAGCGACGCAAGCATCGCCTCCGAGAGACCGGCCGTAAGGTTCGGACCCACCGTCGCGAAAGGTCAGACTCCGTCCAAGACGGCCCCGCGAACAAGGCCGCCCCAGGGAGCATAACGGGACCTCGCATCCCGACACCCCTGAAACCGGGCACGAAAAACCCTCTAAAAGGTGTCAGGCCCCCCCACCAGCTAAGAAGTCACAACCTGTTGCCAGGAGTGACCCCAGAGCTAGCACCCTCCGGCTAGTCTCAGAAGGAGACCACCGAAAACAAGGTTTCGCCAGGCATGACCCTATAGCGGCACCCCCCGTCGGTCATGAATCAGGTACGAACCCTCATGACCGACCCCCTCAGCGCCGGGCATTAGCCAACGGCTAACGCGAACCCGAAGGAACTCATTAACCGTTGCCCAGGGAGCACCGGCCTGTACCGCTTCCGATGCCACCGGACGTATCCGACAGCAACGATAACGGACAGGCACACGAGGAGGTTCCCGACGCGTAGCCCCCCAACCTAACCTTTTTTTTTTTTTTTTTTTTTTTTTTTTTTTTTTTACATGGCGAAAATCCTCATGGATACCACACACCGCGGGGGCAGCGTGTGGTTATGCCGGACTCCTACCGGCTAAAAACACCATGGTGCATTGCTCACGTCGCTCTGCGCCGAGAACACGGGTACGCCGTCGGCACTCTTCCGCGAACTCGGCAGCGACATGGCCTCATCAGGCCTCAGCTTTGGGGACGCCCAACTGCGTCCCTCCGCACCGCACTGCTGCACTACAGCACGGCGCCTTCTCCCTTACAAGGACTTAGCTGGGAACAGGCTCCCCCGAGCCTGCCCCAGCGACTCTATCAGGGAGGATGATCTCCAAGATCGGCTCTTCGGCGGCGGCGCCCTGGTCGTCGGCGGCGCATCGCGAGATCGGTCGTCGCCTCCCGATCCCGCTCGTCTGCCTCCTTCCGGGCAAGCACTAATTCGCAATAGGCGAGGGTAGCGCTCCACGACTCCTCGCTGTCCACCATAGATTTAACCACGGCGGGCAACGAGAGGTCGGAGCCGACTACAGCGCATAGCTGAGTGCGCTCTGTCGCCCAGGCGGGGCACACTTCCAGCATATGTTGGGCCGTTTCCTCCGGACACCCGTCACAATGGAGGCACCTGGCGGTCGGCTCTCTCCCGGCAATGTGGTGCAGGTACCTCCCGAAACAACCATGCCCCGAGAGGACCTGCGACAGCCTGTATGTAAGCGTGCCGTGACGTCTGCCTATCCATTTTTGGAGAACTGGACGGATGGCCTCGATGGTCCGTCGGCCGGCGCTAGGGTGCTCCAGCCTGGACTCCCACACTTCTTCAGCTGCTTCTTGTAGCCGTCTTCTGCTTTCCCCGATCTCCTGGGGTGCCGGTGCGTGCCCTTGGGACCGTACCTCCTTGCGCCACGCATGAAGCTGGGCAAGGATCCCGGCCTCTAGGTCCCAGGGCATGAAACCCGCCAAAACACAGGCCGCTTCCTCCGAGATTGTGCGGTATCCCCGGATGGCCCTGACCGCCAATGCCCTCTGCGGTTTGCGCAAAAGCGCGACACTCCGGCGATTCAGGGCATCGGCCCAAACAGGGGCCCCGTAGAGAGCCATGGACCGCACAACTCCAGCATGAAGGCGCCTACAAGCGGCGCCTGGACCACCGACATTTGGCAGCAACCGCCCGAGGGCGGCAGCTGTTCGAACCAGTCGTGGAGCCAACCTTTCGAAGTGGGCCTTGAAGTCCCACTTGCTATCTAGAGTGAGCCCCAGATACCTCATCTGGGACTCTACGATGATGCGTACTCCTCCAACCACGATGTGCATGTTGGCAGGCGGCGCGTTTCGGGGCCCGTGAAAGCATAGCGCCTCCGACTTATTGAGCGCCACCTCCAGCCCCAGACGCCTTATTCTCGACACAACGTGGGCCGCTCCCGCCGTGGCGAGTATGGCGGCGTTGCGGAGAGTCTTGCTGCGCGCAGTTACCAGGGTGTCATCGGCGTAACATGTCACCTCAACACCCTGGAGATTGGCGCCACGCAGCACCCAGTCGTATCCGATGTTCCACAAGAGTGGTCCTAAGACCGACCCCTGTGGAACACCGCACAGCACTTCTCTAACATCTTGCGACCCGTTTTGGCAGGGGAAGACCACCCTCCTGCCGGACAGGTACGACCCTATGACGCGGCACAGGTAGGAAGGCACCCCATGAAACCGAAGTGCCTCCCTGATGCAAGCCCAGGGGAGTGTGTTGAAAGCGTTGGCGATGTCAAGAGACACCGCCAGAACGACCTCACCCCGAGAGACCGCATCCTGTGCCAGGGTCCGGACTCTGCCTACAGCATCCACCGTCGATCTTCCTCTCCTGAACCCAAACTGACAATCTGCCAGGTTCGGCCCGACCTGCTCCAGATGCTTGACGATGCGCCCGGCCACCACTCTCTCGAAGAGCTTGGCCACATCGTCGAGTAGCACGATCGGGCGGTATCCGGAGGATGAGTCAGTCGGGCGGCCCTCCTTCCGCAAGAGGACGAGCTTTCCCTCCTTCCATGGGTGGGGGATGACTCCTTGCTGTAAACAGGCGGAAAAGAGCGCCCGGAGTCGATCCCCCAGATCTTCCAGCGCCAGAGCTAGGGCGCGTCCCGGTACGCCGTCAGGGCCGGGAGCAGTGTTCTTAGCTCGCAGCTTTCTGACCGCCGCATTGAGCTCCTCCTCAGACACTGACGGCGCTGCGAACGATTCCGGCGACTGTACAGGAGGGTCGCGGGACATGACAGGTGGGGAGAAATCCCCGCGATGTGGGAACAGGGATGACACGATGTCCCGAAGCAGCTGGGGCGATAGGGTCTCTGTAACGGGGGGGGCCCAGGAGCGGAGCTTGCTCAACACTAGCTTGTATGGTCGCCCCCATGGATCCGCGTCCAGAGTTCCCAGGAATTCACCCCAGGCAGCCTCTATCGCTCTCCCGATGGCCGTCTGCAATTCGGTTTTAATAGCTCTATAGGAGTCATAGAGGAGCGCTTCCCTATCGAGGTCTCTGCGTCGTCTTCGCTTGCACCTGGTGTACTGGCGCCTAGCCACGACACAGTCTCTGCGCAACTGCGCGATATCCGCCGACCACCAGTACACCTGGGGCTTCGGAGGCCGATTCCTAGCCCGGAACATAGACGCGTTGCACACTTGCCTCATCGTCTCCCGGAACCAGTCAGCTTCATGTTCCACTTCCACCGGGCCTGGAGGCGCGGGTGACCACGATCTTACGATCACCGCTTCTCGTAGAACCTCACGATTGAGGCTTTTGAGTTGCCACCTATGGCTGTTGTTGGATAGGGTCCGCTCGGGACCACCCGGGTTGACAGGGAGGGAGGAGACGCTAAATCGTATGTACCGATGGTCAGAAAGCGTCTCCTCTACCTCCAACACTCCCCAATCCTGGACACGGCGCGCCACGGCAGGGCTTGCGAACGTGACGTCGACGATGGAACCGCCCTGCATCCGCACACACGTGTCTACCGAACCCCTATTCAGAACAACGAGCCCGGTCTCAAGCATCCAGCGCTCAACCATGGAGCCTCGCAGATCCGTCGCAGGGGATCCCCACGCCACAGACTTCGCGTTCAGGTCCCCCGCAACAACAACGGGATGAGGATGGCTCTGCCGTACTAGATCCGTGAGCCGAGCCAGGAAATCCGCGAACTCACTTGCCGGACGATTTGGAGAAAAATACGCTGAGATGACGACGAGATCCCCCACCTGTGCTGCGACGCATCCCGGACCCTTAACTATCTTTTGAAGTGGCGGGGAGCCCGCGGCCGGCCTCGACATTATGCACGCCAGACCGTCGTTGTCTCCTGCCCATCCAGGAGACACCCGATAAGGCTCAGCCACAATGGCTACGCCAATCCTCCACTGCGCCAGACTCTGGAACATTAGGTCCTGAGCCCTGGCGCAGTGATTTAAATTTATCTGAAGGAATCGGAGAGGGGCCATTAATCTATAGCCATGCTCTCCGATATCCCTCCGGTCACAGGAGCGGCTTTGGCCGCCTGATCCCTGGGTCCAGCTTTGTTGCCGGTTACCCTTTTACCTTTGCGCCCGTTCTTGTTGGCCTTGCAGGCCCATCCACCGATCTTGTGACCGGCGGGCCTGTTAGCAGCGGCACACACCACACAATGCGGTGCTCCGGTGCATTCCGCTGATTTGTGGCCAGCCTTTCCGCACCGGAAACACAGGGTGCTGCGATCGTCAGCGACAGTGCACTGCTCCTTTGCGTGCCCGGCCTCCAGGCATCTGAAGCAGCGCACCGGCTTCTTATCGAGCAGGCGGATGTGTGCAGACACCCACCCTACAAGCAAACGGCCGCCATCCACGACTTTTCGTGCAGCCGTGACGGGACAGTTGACAACCACTGTCCCTATGCCCGATCGATTTCTCCGGATTGTGCCGACTCTAACCGCCCCGACCGGGCATTCGCCGATGCGGGCGATCGCCGCAGCAACCTCCTCCGCCGTCACCGAATCATCCAGCTCTGAGACCCGCAAGCCAGCAGACTTGACGGGCCTGGACACAGCGACGTTCTCCGGGTCAAGGATCGAGCGCAGCTTTTCAGCCAGCGCATCCGCTTTGTCTCCACTTGTGGTGCCGGGTATTTTAAGTACCCGCGCACCAGACGCAGCGACCCTGAACTGCACGCCGTCAATCCCCAGCTCAGGCAGATTTAGCTGCTGCTTAGCCTGCGACAGGATGTCGGCGTACGAAAGGCCCTTTTCTTGGGCATTCGGCTGAAGACGCAGCACCACCGCAGTCGATCGCGGCGCGCTGAGGTTGGGCTTTCTGTCTGAGCCCCGAGGCTTCGACGTCTTCTTCTCCTTAAGACCGGCGGAGGCCACCCGCCTCGCGCCTTGACCTCGCTTGCGACGACGGCGGCTCACAACCGTCCACTCTTCTCCATCGGCTGCAGGGACCGGAGGAGCACTCGGCTGTGATCCTGTTTGGGGCGATTGCGTACTCGCATTCGGAGGAGGGGGAGGTGGCTTCTTCGTCTTAGCCCGGCTCTTACTCTTCCTCTTTGTTGGAGGCTTTTGAGGGACAGATGTTGGTCCCTCTAGGGTTTCCTTGGCCTGTCGTGGCTGTCTCTGCTGTTCGGAGACGCCGACCGCCTCCGCAAATGTTGGCGACTCGCGAGGACCCTCAGGTGGCTCTGCGCGCGCCCGATCCGCGGCAAGTGAAGGACGCACGCGTTTTTCGGGCAGCAGCCTGTCCTTTATGCCCTCGAAGCGGGCATTTACCATAAAACCGACCCGATCCATGATGGACCGGGCCAGTTCCTCCACCTCGAGGCCGGTGTGTCTTTCCGCCGGTGGGGGCACTCTGACCTGTGCCTGGGCACGCTGCAGGTCGGCTCGCAGCTCTGCGACCTCTCCGCGCAGCTCGGCCAACTCCGCCTTGAGTCGGGCGTTCTCAGACGCAACTTTTGTCGTTTCCGCGGAGACTGTGCTACGACGCAGAACCTCGACCGCCTGTTTGATTGCCCGCACTTCGGTGTTTAACACCTTGCGGGTGGTGCCCTTAAGATTGGCTGACTTATGGGTCACCTCCGAGATGATCTCTGCCGTTTTCAGCAACCCGTCAAGAAGGACAGGCGCCGATGGCTCCCCTTCCAACACGGTCTCCGCTGGGGCACTCAAGCCTTGTGCCTGACGAGTTAGGTGAATCTTCCGAACCTCCTCCGCAAGCTCACGTTCCGCCTGAAGCTGCATCTCCTGCCGCTCCAGGTCGAGAAGCTCCCGCTTTGCCTTCGCAAGGCCGACGTACTCCCCGGTGGTTGGGGGTCTTCCGCGACCTCTAGAAGCGTCTGAATTCTTCGATCCACCAGACGCTGGCTCGTCACTTCCGCTATGAGGGCGGGATCTGCAAACCTGGTCAGTGGAAAGCGGCGTGTCTACCCGCTTGAAGCGGCCACGCTCATCCCGCACTAGTGGAGGTACAGCACCACCGGACCGTAAGCGTCCCCGACTGCAGCGGCCCGTCGACAACTTACGAGGAGTTGGTTGTTCTCCCTCTTCGTTCGACGTCGAATCCGACCCCGAACGTTTTCCTCCTCGGCGCTTTTCCGGTTTTTGGCGAGGCGTGCTCCAGAATTTGGAACGCCGCTTGCCAGCGCCGTCATCCGAGACACGGATATCGTGGAACTCAGGGCTACAGGCTCCTGAGGCACAACTCCGCATCTCTCCTTCATCCACGAGTGAGTCTCGAGAGGACGATGGACCCCTACTCGAGTCACCCGACCGAAACAGGTCCTTTAGAACCACTTGCGGCGTTCGCCGCATCAATCGAGACCCTAAAGCTACAGAATCAGCAGAGCGAGAGTCCGCTGACACTGCAACAACATCCGAATCGATGTGCATATCGGAGTCCTTTATCGCGCAATGGTCTTTGGGGACCGTGGTCCCCCCGGGTTTAACAAAATCCAAGTCGTTATGCTTATCAGAAATCCGTGATGATTTGCCATGGTCGTGAGTAGGAATACTCAGGCGAATGCTGCCCCCCCCAGAATACGAGGGGCGGCCGGTAGCCTGACGCAACGCCGGGGTGCGCGAGACTACCGGGAGGGATTCTCCGGATTTACCGGTACCCTCCTGGGGTAATGATTCTTTACAATCCGCCATCATAAGTTTTTGGGCTCATTTCCGGGTGAGCTCCCCCGCCTTCTCAGCGCTTACCGGTTAACCCTACGCCGCAGCACGCTAGACTACGGTTTCGGGGTGATTTTTTATAGAGGTTTCCTTCCTCGCAGCACATCACGTATGATGTGCCCCCGGTCCCGGCCGTAGTGCAATGGCCGGGTTACGGTATGATTTGTGCCTCGCGGCTTTTCGACTGATTGCACCGGTTTTCCAGTGGGCGATGGTGTCGTCACGTACCTACGCCTGGAGTGGCTGCTCTTAGTCTGGCCCCTCACCCTAAACCTCCCGGTATGAGTGACTCTGCCGGTATAGCCTCAGGGATCATAAGGACACGCAAGCCCCCCCACCACGACAAGGTGGCAGCCTCGGGGGGGAGCCCCCCAACCTAACCTAACCTAACCTTTTTTTTTTTTTTTTTTTTTTTTTTTTTTACATGGCGAAAATCCTCATGGATACCACACCCCGCGGGGGCAGCGTGTGGTTATGCCGGACTCCTACCGGCTAAAAACACCATGGTGCATTGCTCACGTCGCTCTGCGCCGAGAACACGGGTACGCCATCGGCACTCTTCCGCGAACTCGGCAGCGACATGGCCTCATCAGGCCTCAGCTTTGAGGACGCCCAACTGCGTCCCTCCGCACCGCACTGCTGCACTACAGCACGGCGCCTTCTCCCTTCAAGGACTTAGCTGGGAACAGGCTCCCCCGAGCCTGCCCCAGCGACTCTATCAGGGAGGGTGGTCTCCCAGACCTGCTCTTCGGCGGCGGCGCCCTGGTCGTCGGCGGCGCATCTCGAGATCGGTCGTCGCCTCCCGATCCCGCTCGTCTGCTTCCTTCCGGGCAAGCACTGATTCGCAAAAGGCGAGAGTAGCGCTCCACGACTCCTCGCTGTCCACCATAGATTTGACCACGGCGGGCAACGAGAGGTCGGAGCCAACTACAGCGCAGAGCTGAAGGCGCTCTGTCGCCCAGGCGGGGCACACTTCCAGCATATGTTGGGCCGTTTCCTCGGGACATCCGTCGCAATGGAGGCACCTGGCTGTCGGCTCTCTCCCGGCTATGTGGTGCAGGTACCTCCCGAAGCAGCCATGCCCCGAGAGGACCTGCGACAACCTGTAAGTGAGTGTGCCGTGGTTTCTGCCTATCCATTTGTGGAGAACTGGACGGATGGCCTCGATGGTCCGTCGGCCGGCGCTAGGATGCTCCAGCCTGGACTCCCACATTTCTTCAGCTTCTTCTCGCAGCCTCTTTCTTCTTTCCCCGATTTCCTGGGGTGGTGGTGCGTGCCCTTAGGACCGTGCCTCCTCGCGCCACGCATGAAGCTTGGCAAGGATACCGGCCTCTAGGTCCCAGGGCATGAAACCCGCCAAAACACACGCCGCTTCGTCGGAGATTGTGCGGTATCCCCGGATGGCCCTGACCGCCAATGCCCTCTGCGGTTTGCGCAAAAGCGCGATACTCCGGCGATTCAGGGCATCGGCCCAAACAGGAGCCCCGTAGAGAGCCATGGACCGCACAACTCCAGCATGAAGGCGCCTACAAGTGGCGCCTGGTCCACCGACATTTGGCAGCAACCGCCCGAGGGCGGCAGCTGTTCTAATCAGTCGTGGGGCCAACCTTTCGAAGTGGGCCTTGAACTCCCACTTGCTATCTAGAGTGAGCCCCAGATACCTCATCTGGGACTCTACGATGATGCCTACTCCTCCAACCACGATGTGCATGTTGGCAGGCGGCGCGTTTCGGGGCCCGTGAAAGCATAGCGCCTCCGACTTATTGAGCGCCACCTCCAGCCCCAGACGCCTTATTCTCGACACAACGTGGGCCGCTCCCGCCGTGGCGAGTATGGCGGCGTTGCGGAGAGTTTTGCTGCGCGCAGTTACCAGGGTGTCATCGGCGTAGCATGTCACCTCAACACCCTGGAGATTGGCGCCGCGCAGCACCCAGTCATATCCGATATTCCACAAGAGTGGTCCTAGAACCGACCCCTGTGGAACACCGCACAGCACTTCTCGTGCATCTTGCGTCCCGTTTTGGCAGGGGAAGATCACACTCCTGCCAGACAAGTACGACCCTATGACGCGGCACAGGTAGGAAGGCAGCCCATGGAATCGGAGTGCCTCCCTGATGCAAGCCCAGGGGAGCGTGTTGAAAGCGTTGGCGATGTCAAGAGACACCGCCAAAACGACCTCACCCCGGGAGACCGCATCCTGTGCCAGGGTCCGCACCCTGCCTACAGCATCCACCGTCGATCTTCCTCTCCTGAATCCAAACTGACAGTCCGCCAGGTTCGGCCCGACCTGCTCCAGATGCTCGACGATACGCCCGGCCACCACTCTCTCGAAGAGCTTGGCCACATCGTCGAGTAGCACGATCGGGCGGTATCCGGAGGCTGAGTCAAGCGGCCGGCCCTCCTTCCGCAAGAGGACGAGTTTTCCCTCCTTCCATTGGTGGGGGATGACTCCTTGCTGTAAACAGGCGGAAAAGAGCGCCCGGAGTCGATCCCCCAGATCTTCCAGCGCCAGAGCTAGGGCGCGTCCCGGTACGCCGTCAGGGCCGGGAGCAGTGTTCTTAGCTCGCAGCTTTCTGACCGCCGCATTGAGCTCCTCCTCAGACACTGACGGCGCTGCGAACGATTCCGGCGACTGCACAGGAGGGTCGCGGGACATGACAGGTGGGGAGAAATCCCCGCGATGTGGGAACAGGGATGACACGACGTCCCGAAGCAGCTGGGGCGATAGGGTCTCTGTAACGGGGGGGGCCCAGGAGCGGAGCTTGCTCAACACTAACTTGTATGGTCGCCCCCATGGATCCGCGTCCAGAGTACCCAAGAATTCGCCCCAGGCAGCCTCTATCGCCCTCCCGATGGCCGTCTGTAGTTCCATCTTGAGGTCTCTATAGGAACCGTAGAGTAGAGATTCTCTATTGAGGTCCCTACGTCGTTTTCGCCTGCACCTCGTGTACTGGCGTCTGGCCACAACACAATCTTGACGCAATTTCGCGATATCGGCCGACCACCAGTACACCTGGGGCTTCGGAGGCCGAGATCTAGCCCGGGACATTGACGCAACGCAAATCTGCTTCATTGTCTCCCGGAACCAGTCTGCTTCACTTTCCACTTCAACTGGACCTGGCGGCGCGGGTGACCAAGATCTTACGATCACCGCTTCCCGAAGAACTTCACGGTCGAGGCTCCGGAGTTGCCACCTGTGGCTGTTGTTGGACTGGGTCCGTTCGGGACCACCCGGGTTCGCAGGGAGGGAGGAGACGCTAAATCGTATGTAACGGTGGTCTGACAGCGTTTCCTCTACCTCCAGCACTCCCCAGTCCTGAACACGGCGTGCCACGGCAGGGCTTGCGAACGAGACGTCCACGATGGAGCCGCCCTGCATCCGCACGCACGTGTTTACCGAACCTCTATTTAGAACAACGAGCCCGGTCTCAAGCATCCACCGCTCGACCATGGAGCCGCGCAGATCCGTCGCAGGGGATCCCCACGCCACAGACTTCGCGTTGAGGTCCCCTGCAACGACAACCGGATGGGGATGACTCTGTCGCACTAGGCCTGTGAGACGAGCCAGAAAGTCCCCGAAGTCACTCGCCGGACGATTAGGGGAGAAATACGTCGAAATGACGACGATTTCCCCCACCTTAGCCGCGACGTATCCCGAACCCTTTACTACGTTGTGAAGTGGCGAGGAGCCCGCAGACGGCCTCGATATTATACAGGCCAGACCGTCGTTGTCTCCTGCCCATCCAGGAGACACACGATAGGGCTCAGCCACTATGGCTACGCCAATCCTCCACTGTGCCAGGCTCTGGAACATTAAGTCTTGAGCCCTGGCGCAGTGATTTAGGTTTATTTGTAGGAATCGGAGAGGGGCCATTAATCGATCGCCATACTCTCCGCTATACCTGCGGTCACAGGAGCGGCTTTGGCCGCCTGATCTCTGGGCCCAGCTTTATTGCCAGCTGCCCTTTTCCCTTTGCGCCCACTCCCGTGGGCCTTGCAGGCCCATCCACCGATCTTATGACCGGCAGGCCTGTTAGCGGCGGCGCACACCACACAATGCGGTGCTCCGGTGCATTCCGCTGATTTGTGGCCAGCCTTTCCGCACCGGAAACACAGGGTGCTGCGATCGTCAGCTACAGTGCACTGCTCCTTTGCGTGCCCGGCCTCCAGGCATCTGAAGCAGCGCACCGGCTTCCTATCGAGCAGGCGGATGTGTGCCGACACCCACCCTACCAGCAAACGGCCGCCATCCACGACCTTTCGTGCAGCCGTGACGGGACAGTTGACAACCACTGTCCCTATGCCCGATCGATTTCTCCTGATTGTGCCGGCTCTAACCGCCTCGACCGGGCATTCGCCGATGCGAGCGATCGCCGCAGCAACCTCCTCAGTCGTCACAGAGTCATCTAGCTCTGACACCCGCAAGCCAGCAGACTTGACGGGCCTGGACACAGCGACGTTCTCCGGGTCAAGGATCGAGCGCAGCTTTTCAGCCAGCGCATCCGCCTTGTCTCCACTTGTGGTGCCGGGTATTTTAAGTACCCGCGCACCAGACGCAGCGACCCTGAATTGAACGCCGTCAATCCCCAGCTCAGGCAGATTTAACTGCTGCTTAGCCTGCGACAGGATGTCGGCGTAGGAAAGGCCCTTCTCTTGGGCATTCGGCTGGAGGCGCAGCACCACCGCAGTCGATCGCGGCGCTCTCAGGTTGGGCTTTCGGTCTGAGCCCCGAGGCTTCGACGTCTTCTTCTCTGTTTGGCCAGCGGAGGACACCCGCCTCGCGCCTTGGCCTCTCTTACGACGACGGCGGCTCACAACCGTCCACTCCTCCCCATCGGCTGCAGGGACCGGAGGAGCACTCGGCTGTGATCCGGTTTGGGGCAATTGCTTACCCCTCTTGGGAGGAGGAGGCGGTGGCTTCTTAGCCTTGCCCCGACTCTTACTCGTCTTCTTTTTTGATGGAGGATTTTGAGGGATAGCTGTAGGTCCCTCTGGTGTTTCCTTAGCCTGTGGTCGCTGGCTCTGGGGTTCGGAGACGCCGACCACCTCCGCAAATGACGGCGACGCGAGAGGAACCTCAGATGACTCTGTGCGGGCCCGATCCGCGGCAAGTGGAGGACGCACGCGTTTCTCGGGCAGCAGCCTGTCCTTTATGCCCTCGAAACGAGCATTTATCATAAAACCGACCCGATCCATGATGGACCGGGCCAGTTCCTCAACCTCAAGGCCGGTGCGTCCTTCCGCGGGCGGGGGCACTCTGACCTGTGCCTGGGCACGCTGCAGGTCGGCTCGCAGCTCTGCCACCTCACTACGCAGCTCTGCCAGCTCCGTCTTTAGTCTCGCGTTCTCTGAAGCGACTTTGGTCGTCTCCGCGGAGACTGTGCTTCGACGCAGGATCTCGACCGCTTGTTTTATTGCCCGCACTTCAGTGTTTAACACCTTGCGGGTGGTGCCCTTGAGATTTGCCGACTTATGGGTCACCTCGGTGATCACTTCGGCCGTCTTCAGCAACCCGTCAAGGAGGACAGGCGCCGATGGCTCCCCTTCCAGCACGGTCTCCTCTGGGGCACTCAACCCATGTGCCTGCCGAGTCTGGTGGATCTTGCGGACCTCCTCCGCAAGCTCACGTTCCGCCTGAAGCTGCATCTCCTGCCGCTCCAGGTCGAGAAGCTCCCGTTTTGCCTTCGCCAGGCCGACGTACTCCCCGGTGGTTGGGGGTCTTCCGCGACCTCTAGAAACGTCTGACTTTCTCGACCCACCAGACGCTGGCTCGTCGCTCCCGCTATGAGGAAGGGATCTGCACTCCTGGTCAGTGGGAAGCGGCGTGTCTACCCGCTTGAAGCGGCCACGCTCATCCCGCACTAGTGGAGGTACAGCACCACTGGACCGTAAGCGCCCCCGACTGCAGCGACCCGTAGATAACTTACGAGGGGTTGGCTGTTCCCCTTCTTCGTTGGACGTCGAATCCGACCCCGAACGTTTTCCTCCTCGACGCTTTTCTGGTTTTTGGCGAGGCGTGCTCCAGAATTTGGAACGCCGCTTGCCAGCGCCGTCATCCGAGACACGGATATCGTGGAACTCAGGGCTACAGGCTCCTGAGGCACAACTCCGCATCTCTCCTTCATCCACAAGTGAGTCTCGAGAGGACGATGGACCCCTGCTCGAGTCACCCGACCGAAACAGATCCTTTAGAACCACTTGCGGCGTTCGCCGCACCAACCGAGAAGCTACAGCTAAAGAATCAGCAGAACGAGAGTCCGCTGACACTGCAACCACATCCGAATCGATTTGCATATCGGAGTCCTTAATCGCGCATTGGTCTTTGGGGACCGTAGTCCCCCCGGGTTTAACAAAATCCAAGTCGTTATGCTTATCAGAAGTCCGTGATGATTTGCCATGGTCGTGAGTAGGTATACTCAAGCGAATGCTGCCCCCCCCAGAATACGAGGGGCGGCCGGTAGCCTGACGCAACGCCGGGGTGCGCGAGACTACCGGGAGGGATTCTCCGGATTTACCGGTACCCTCCTGGGGTAATAATTCTTTACAATCCGCCATCATAAGTTTTGGGCTCATTTCCGGGTGAGCTCCCCCGCCTTCTCAGCGCTTACCGGTTAACCCTACGCCGCAGCACGCTAGACTACGGTTTCGGGGTGATTTTTTATAGAGGTTTCCTTCCTCGCAGCACATCACGTGTGGTGTGCCCCCGGTCCCAGCCGTAGTGCAATGGCCGGGTTACGGTATGATTTGTGCCTCGCGGCTTTTCGACTGATTGCACCGGTTTTCCAGTGGGCGATGGTGTCGTCACGTACCTACGCCTGGAGTGGCTGCTCTTAGTCTGGCCCCTCACCCTAAACCTCCCGGTATGAGTGACT
Organism: Mechanitis mazaeus; assembly: GCA_959347395.1. Taxonomy (NCBI): domain Eukaryota; kingdom Metazoa; phylum Arthropoda; class Insecta; order Lepidoptera; family Nymphalidae; genus Mechanitis; species Mechanitis mazaeus. The sequence continues at coordinate 101,102 of OY365743.1, forward strand.
CTGCCGGTATAGCCTCAGGGATCATTGGGACACGCAAGCCCCCCCACCACGACAAGGTGGCAGCCTCGGGGGGGAACCTAACCTAACCTTTTTTTTTTTTTTTTTTTTTTTTAACGTGTGGAAATCCTCATGGATACCCGCTGCCCGGGGGGGGGGCGAACGGGTTATGTCGGACTCTTACCGACTAAAACCCCACGGTGTCCTTCTCGTCGCCATATGCCGGGGTCACGGGAACATCCAGCTGGCAATCGTCCGCGACCCGGCGACGATGCAGTCTAGGTAGACCCCTTCTCGTTTCGTGGAGGACAGATGTTCGTCCTTCCATTACGCAATAGTTGTTGGAGTGGCATGTAAGGAACACGCCCATGCCTACTCGGGCTAGTTACGTTGGGAGGCGGACTCCCCCGAGTCCACTACCCACTAGCTAATGTTAGGGAGGAAGATTACGTATAAACGCTTCTCTCCTTCGTCCCCTCTTACGACGGCGAATGTCAAGTGAGGTAGTTGCTTCCCGATTTCTTTCCGCGTCCTCCTTTTTGACCATGACTTCGTCACAGAACGTCTGGACTGCTTCCCAAGCTTTTGAGTTTTGGGTCATACAACGGACCACAACATCGAGGGAAAGATCTTCTCCAATGACCTCAGTTAAGGCCACGCGTTCTGCTTGCCAAGCTGGACAACTCTCCAACGTGTGTTGAGCCGTGTCGTCAGGGCAATTGTCACAATGGTGACAAGATGATGTCGGCTCTCTGCCTGCGACCCTGTGCAGGTACGCCCCAAAACATCCGTGTCCGGTAATAATCTGCGTTAGGCGGAAGGATAGCACACCGTGGCGTCTTGTCAGCCACTGTTTAAAGACTTTGCCTACTGCTTCAATTGTTCTGAGCCCCGCACTGGGCTCTGATAATCGCTCTTCCCATGCTCTATTTGCTACGCGGATAGCCTCTCGTCTCATAGTATTCAAAGCCGTTGCTCGATGAATTTGGATTGGCGCCTCCCCACGTCGATGAAATAACGTCGTGAGGGCTCTCGCATCAAGATCCCAAGGCAAACAACCGGCTAGAAGACAAGCAGCCTCATATGAGACCGTGCGGTAACCACGAATCAGCCTGATCGCCATCGCCCTCTGCGGTTTGCGTAAGAGAGCGATATTTCGGCTATTCAGGGACTCGGACCACACTGGCGCTCCATACAAGGCCATGGACTTCACAACCCCGACGTACAAACGCCTGCTAAGTGCATTTGGTCCTCCCAAGTTAGGCAGCAGTCTTCCGAGAGCTGCCGATGCACAGAGCAGTTTCGGTGTAAGTTGCTCAAAATGGTTAGTGAACTGCCACCTGCTATCGAGGACGAGACCGAGATATCTCATCGTCGACCCGATGCAGATGCGAGTGCCGCCAACCACAATGCATGCGTCAGTGGAAGGTGCGTTCCGAGGTCCGTGGAAGCAGATAGCCTCAGACTTGTTCAGAGCCACTTTTAGTCCTAGACGATGAATACGTGCCACGATGTGCTCGACCCCAGCGTTGGCTAGAATGGAGGCTTGCCTAGGAGTTTCGGCACGCACCGTAACCAGGGTATCATCAGCGTAACAAGTTAAGTCGACGCCTCTGATGTTGCCACCTCTCAGGACCCAATCATAACCTATATTCCACAAGAGCGGCCCGAGAACCGACCCTTGTGGAACACCGCAAGACATCGGTCGTCTTTTAGTACCCTCGCTTGTCGGGTAAAGGATAGAACGGTCGAACAGATAGGCATCGACGATATTTCTCAAGTAACGAGGCACGCGATGGTATTTGAGAGCTTCTGTGATACAACTCCAAGGCAAGCTGTTAAAAGCATTGGCGATGTCCAAGGATAGGGCCAAAACAACCTCCCCACGAGCTACTGCTTCTTGTGCCGATTTCTTCACCCGAAGTATGGCGTCTACTGTGGATCTTCCGCGCCGAAAGCCAAACTGATTTTCCGATAAATTCGGACCAGTGCTTTCAAGGTGGTTAATGATCCTTTCCGCAATTATCCGTTCGAATAGCTTGCCAAGCTCGTCTAGAAGAACGATAGGCCGAAAGGAGGAAGGGGAATCAGCCGGACGTCCTTCTTTGTGAAGGAGCACTAGACGGCCTGTTTTCCACTGTTGTGGAAATTGCGACTGCGACAGACACGCGTCCAAAAGACTCCTCAGCCTCTCATCAAGTTCCCTTAGAGCCAGGCCTAATACCTGCCCATGAATTCCATCAGGTCCGGGAGCAGTATTTTTGGCCTTGAGTTTATCCACCCCTGCTTTGATTTCCCTTTTGGTCACTTTGGGTATTTCAGATTCCTCACTTAAGGCTGTGGAATAGGACGACATCTGAGGGGGTAAATATGTGTCCGTTCTCGGAAACAACTCTGCCACAATGCGATCTGCCTGCTCAGGCAGGAGAGTTTCTGTCAGTGGAGGAGCCTTAGGTCTAAGCTTTCCTCGTACGAACCTATACGGCCGACCCCATGGGTCCCTGTCCACCGACTCCAGTAGCTCTAACCTGGCTGCGTCCTTTGCACGGGCTATGATGTCTTTTAGCGCGTCTTTAGAGGAGATATAGAGAGAGCGCAGCTCAGCCTCGAGATCCGGGTTTCTTGGCCTACGTCTACGGCTTCGGGTATATTGGCGCCTCGCTGATACACATGCAGTACGTTGCTCGGCAATTTCCACGGACCACCAGTATACCTGCTTTAGGGGTTGATTGAGACTGGCGCGGGGCATGGACGCATCGCAGATATGCGTCATTGCATCGCAAAACCACCTTGCTTCGCAGTCCACCACCAATGGATGGTTAGGCACTGGAGCCCATGTTTGAACCAAAGCCGCTTCCAGAACCATATTCTTGTCTAAATGGCGTAATTGCCATCTTGGCCCTTCATGAATGGCCGAATGGATATTATTATTCCGACGGGTAATGGTTTGAGAGAGAACCTCGAACCGGATATATCGGTGGTCCGATAGTGTTTCGATATCCTCGAGCACTCTCCAACTTTGGATACGGCGAGCCAATGCAGGATTTGCAAAAGTGACATCCACAATAGATTCTCCCTGTGGCCGCACACACGTGCTCACTGCTCCTCTGTTCATTACGACCAGTCGAGCGGAAGCCAACCATTCTTCCAGCAGTTCTCCTCGGGTATTGGATTTACGACAGCCCCAGACAGAGGACTTAGCATTGAAGTCACCAGCCACGATTACCGGACAAGGAGAAAAGTATTCTACAATGGCTCCAATATTTGTTACGAAGACTTCAAATTCAGCTAGTGTTCCATTCGGTGAGAAGTATGCACCAATAATAGCAATGTTACCCATTATGCCAGCCACATACCCTTTCCCTTTTATAATTCTTGTCAAAGAAGGTGAAAGAGCACTATCCGGTGAAACGATTGCCACTAGTCCGTCCCGGTCACCAACCCAATTCGTTCTGGGCGGGATGCAGTAAGGTTCCGCTACAATTGCGACCTGTATCGACCACTCTGCCAGACTCTGGACAAATAAGTCCTGAGCTCTGGCACAGTGATTGATATTACCCTGTAAAAAGGACATCAGCGCCATTAGTGGGCATCTGTGGATACCGTCTCTTTCCCTGACCTCGCGATATTCTGTTTCGAACGAGTTTGAGGGGGATGGTTGGCTAGACAGGACTTGCTACCAACCCTGTGATTAGCAGATCTTTTTGCTTCAAAACAGAGTACGCAATGGGGTGCTGCTGAACATGAATTTGCCTGGTGATCGGGCATGCAACATCGAAAGCAGAGACCGCTGCGATCGACAGATGACTTACATTCATTTTTTACGTGTCCGACTTCAAGGCAACGGTAACAGCGTTTCGTTCTTGTTGCCAAAAGCTGTACCCGAGCTGACACCCATCCGATAAGCATTTTTCCACTCTTCGTTACTTTTTTCGCAGCTGTAACGGGGCAACGTACCCAAACTGTAAACAAGCCACTGTTGTCCTTACGCAAATTACCGGCCTTGATTAGATGTTTAGGACACCCTCCACTTTCTGACAGAGCATTAACCACTTCCTCCTTAGTGACGGAGTCGTCCAAATCTAAAATACGCAACTCTGCGCATTTCGTTACTCTGGACACTCGAACGTCTTCTTTGTTAAGAGCGATTAGAAGGCGTTTCGCCATCTCGTCGGCCTTATCGCCACTAGCTGTTCCGGGAATTTCCAGAAGCCTGGATCCGGTAGCAGTTTTCCGGACTCGAAAGGAGGTGAGTCCCAATTCCGAAAAATCTGTGTTTTTTGCTTGCCGAAGAACGCTTGCGTACGATACTCCCCTTTCTTCGGCTCCAGGTTGCAAAGTTAGCACTATTGCAGCCGTGCGAGGGGCTCTTAGTTTGGACTTGTCCGCTACCGTGTTAGCCTTGACTGTGGGAGCGCTAGTATTTTTGGACTTAGATCGCTTATTTGTCACCTCAACCCATTGGTCGTTCAGGGCATCTGAGGGTGCAACACTAGGAACAGGACCCTCTATTACCTTTTCTGGTCTGGCTTTTGCATACAACTTTTTCTTCCTCTTCTTGGTTTTGGTTTTGCTTTTAGCCTTACTCAATTCTTTTGTGGCAGTTGCGATATGATGGGAAGCAAGGACCGCCGACCCTTCTCGGGAATTCTCCATTCTCTCATCAGGAGCTGTCGATAGATGAGTCTGTTTTTCAACCATCAGCCTACCTTCAATAGCCTCAAGCCTAGCATCTAACCTGGATCCCAACTGGATCATGATGGTGTTAGTCAGCTTGTCTACATCCAGGTTGCGACTATTTGAAGCCAGCTCGACATCCGCTACTGGCACCTGTGGCACGCGTTCGGAGACTGCACGAAGTTGGGCTACCTCCTTCTTGAGCTCCGCAATCTCTTGTTGTAGATGAGCATTGGCCACTTGTAGCTGTCGCGTTTCCTCAGTCATAGTACTTTCCGTGAGTATCTCGATGCAAGCTCTTATGGAGGACGCAGCGTCTTTGAGGGCTCTCTGGAAAGTTCCTTTGAGGTTTTTGGATTTTGTTGCCACATTACAGACAATTTCCAAGTTCTCTTCTACGTTTTTACGGAGATCAACAATATTCCTGATCTCTGGAGACGCCTGAGGGCAGCGTTTGGCCTGTTGATGCTCTCGAATTCGGTCCTGTAGCTCTCTCTCCGCCTCTAACTCCATCTCCTGCCGTTGGAGTCTGAGATAGTCCTCTTTTGCCTTTTTTAGACCTACATATTGGCCTGTAGTAGGAGGACGACCTCTCCCTCTCTTTGGTGTCACTAATTTTCTGACAGTTGACACCCCCTCTCCGCTCAAACTTCGATCCGAGCCCGAACGGCTGCTCTCACTGAGGCAGCGCCGTTTCTTTGTACATAATAACGGTGGCGGGGACTCCCTTGATCCAGTCGTTACCATGCTAGAGTCCGATTGTTCGGAGTTATTACCTGAATGGCGGTCTTTTCCCCCCCCAGAATACGAGGGGAAGACGGAAGCCGAAGCATCCGTGAGGGATTGCCCGTCTGCTAGGCAGCCGGAACCCTCCTGGGGTAATTTATTTTTTAGATTCGCCTTCATATAATTAGTTTCCTTTTGGGGGTGTGGTCCCCGAAGGACGCCCTCGCCATTACACAATCCCTCGGCAGGCGCCGGACCTCAGGATTGACATAGAACAATGACACCCACGACCTTAAAGACAAGACAAGACACTTTCAACACATAACGACAAGAGACATAAGACCCAACGAAACAAAAGACGAACACAACATTTCCCACCCTAATGTCAGCTATGTACCGGGTAAGAACCCCATAGCTGACCCCCCACTGCGCCGGGCATTAGCCAACGGCTAACACGAACCCGAAGGAACTCGTTAACCGTTGCCCAGGGAGCACCGGCCCGTACCGCTTCCCATGCCGCCGGACGTATCCGACAGCATCGATAGCAGACGGGCACACGAGGAGGTTCCCGGCGCGTAGCCCCCCAACCTAACCTAACCTAACCTAACCTAACCTAACCTAACCTAACCTAACCTAACCTTTTTTTTTTTTTTTTTTTTTTTTAAGTGGGGAAATCCTCATGGATACCCGCTGCCCTGGGGCGGCGAACGGGTTATGTCGGACTCTTACCGACTAAAACCCCACTGTGTTTTCGTCCCATCGCATTGGTGACTGGGTAACGGGGACGCGTTAGCATTACATCCGCTACCCGCCTGCGATTGTTCGTTGGAACCCATCTAGATATTTCGATCGTGACAGCTCAGCAGCGTCGCGTGGAAAAAACACGGCACGCGATGCTCATCTCGGGACCGTTTTTATGCTAGGTGATTGGTGGCCCCATTTCAATCACCCAGCGGTCCACCTAGGGCGGAAGGCGGCGATCATATGCGGCGCGCCTACGCCCGGGCCTTCGGCGGCGGTTTGGGTATGCTAGGGGATCCTCCTCCCTTATCCGTTCCGCCGCTTCCTTCTGTGAGATTACTTCCTCGCAGAAGAATTGCACCGCCTTCCAAGACCTCTCGTTTTGGACCATGGCCTTTACAATGGCCGGTAACGACGGGTCGACCCCAATTATAGCAACAAGCCGTTGACGCGGCTCGTTCCATGCTGAGCATACGGTCAGTGTGTGAGCTGCGGTATCTTCGTCCGCTCCACAATGGTGACAACGTGTGGTTGTCTCTCTTCCTGCGATGTTACACAGGTACCTCCCGAAGCAACCATGACCCGAGAGGACCTGTGTAAGATGAAAAGTCAGAGAGCCAAACTTCCTCTTCACCCATCTTCCTAGGACAGGCCTAATGGCCTCTATGGTGAGGCGTCCAGCGCTTGGATCTTCCAGTCTCTCGATCCACCTCTGAAAGGCGCCGCGACTCGCTAACGTATGCCAATGTGATATCTCACTTGGTGTAGGATCTCTGCCCTTCGACCGAGCGTCTGTTACTCTCCAGTAGACAGCAGCGAGTACTTGCGCGTCTAGATCCCACGGCGTGGCACCAGCCAATACGCACGCCGCCTCAGTAGAGATAGTACGATAGCCCCTCACTGCTCGGATCGCCATGGCCCTCTGCGGACGACGTAAGAGAACTCTATTGTCGGCATTCAGAGAGTCAGCCCATATCGGAGCCCCGTAGAGAGCCATGGATCGTACTACTCCAGTGAACAGTCGACGGCACCTAACATTGGGTCCGCCGACGTTCGGTAATAATCTGCTAAGAGCGCATGCGGACGCGTTCAATTTAGGCACTAGGGACTCAAAGTGAGGCTTGAAGCTCCAGCGACTGTCCAGGGTGATGCCTAGGTAATTCATTCTTGACCCGATTGCGATGGAGACACCGCTGACCACTAACACTGAACCAGCCGGTGGCGCACGCCGACGGCCATGGAAGCAAATGGCCTCGGATTTGTGAAGCGCCACCTCAAGTCCCAATCGTCGAATACGATTCACCGCTTGAGCAACGCCAGCAGTGGCGAGAATGGAGGCCTCCCGAAATGAAGAGCCCCGGACGGTTACAAGCGTGTCGTCAGCGTAACAAGTGAGAGCTACCCCATCCAAATAGGTTCCATTCAATACCCAGTTATATGCGATGTTCCACAGCAGGGGCCCTAGGACCGACCCCTGTGGGACACCGCACGACATCCGCCACTCACGCCACTGCTCTTTTGATGGGAAAGAGATTATTCGACCTGCCATATAATCTCCTAGCACCCGACGCAGGTACCTAGGAACATTATGATACCCCAGTGCCTCTTGAATACGTTCCCAGGGCAGTGTGTTAAACGCATTGGCGATGTCGAGAGACACCGCCAAAACAACTTCGCCCTGTGCGGTCGCCCGTTCTGCCAAAGCCCTCACACGTAGTATTGCGTCGATCGTGGACCTACCCCGTCGGAAACCGTATTGGCACTGGTGTAGGTCTGGTCCTATATCTTCCAGATGTTTCACGAGACGGGCAGCGATGACGCGCTCCAAGAGTTTGCTCGCCTCGTCCAGTAGCACAATCGGTCGATAAGCCGAAGGTGATTCTGCTGGTCTGCCCGCCTTGTGTAGAAGGACCAGTTTTCCGTTCTTCCATAGCTCAGGAAATCGACCCTGGGCCAAACAAGCCGAGAACAATGTACGGAGTCTTGGTTCTAGGGCTCCTTTGACTTTTAAAGCCAACACCCAGGCACGTCCAGGTATACCGTCGGGACCGGGGGCAGTAAACTTTTTGCTATGAAGACGTAACACTGCCGCCTCTAGTTCGTCTTCCCCAATCTCGGGCGCGGTTTCGTCGGTCTCCTGATCAAGCAATGGTGGAGGTTGAAGTTCAACACCTGTTACCAGCGGTAATAGAGTACCGTTTCTCTGTGGAAACAGGGATGAGACGATACAACTTAGAAACCCGTGCTGTAATGTTTGTGTCAGCGGGGGTGCCCAGGGCCTTAGCTTTCCCCTAACCATTTTGTATGGGCGACCCCATGGATCGGCATTGAGGCTTTCTAATAGTTCCTGGTACGTCGCTTCTTTGGCCTGGACGATAGCCAGTTGAAGGTCTATCTTAGCCTCTCTGTAGGTGGCGTAGAGCTCCCGCTCTTTTACCTCGTTCCGAATCCGAAGCCTACGGCTCCTAGTATACTGGCGCCGAGCCTTAATACACATCTTACGCAGCTGGCCGATCTCGTTGGACCACCAGTACACCATTAGTCGCGGTGGTCGGATTCCGATACGAGGCATAGCAGCATCACAAACGTCCAACATCACGTCCTGGATAAGATGAGCTTCATCATTGATGTTAAGGGTGACCCTGGAGTCCAAAATCCAAGCTCCTACTATAACAGCCTCCTCTAGCGCGTCGGGATTTAACCGTTTTAGAGACCACCTAGGACCACTTTTAACTGGGGACTGGTTAGACCCACTCGGGCTTACTGGAAGCGCAGAGACATCGAATCGGATATAGAGGTGATCTGACAGTGTCTCTGCGTTCTCCAGTACCTTCCAATTATGAATACGGCGGGCGAGGCTTGCATTTGCGAATGTTATGTCCACAATTGAACCGCCACGCTGCCGCACGCACGTATAAACTGAGCCCCGGTTTAGCACGGTTAATCCTGACGCCACAACCCACTCCTCCAAAACATTTCCACGGGCATTTGTCACCGAGGAACCCCAAGCAGCGGATTTTGCATTGAGGTCCCCAGCAACTAGCACAGGTGCAGGGCGGCTTCGCCCAATCGCTGCTCCAACTACGGCAAGGAATTGCTCAAAATCAATCAATGGCCGGTTGGGTGAAAAGTAAACACCTACTAGGTCAATTCCTCCCGATTGTGCAACGACAAAGCCATTTCCCCTAACCACGAGCTGAAGAGGAGTTCGTGAAATTATGGCGACGAGGCCGTCGCAATCCCCAGCCCAGCAATCCCGGGAAGGGATGTGATACGGCTCTGACACGATGGCTATGTCAATCGAGAGCTCCGCCATGCTCTGCAGTAACAAATCCTGAGCTCTAGCGGAGTGATTGGTGTTCGCCTGTAATAACTTAGTAGACATCCTATGTGATGACCATTGGTGCCGCCTCAGTCCCTTGAGTTATTATTGGACGGGATGGCTGCGAGGGGACCCGGGGGCCATCGCGCTTTTTCTTTTTACTGCCCTTGATTTGAGCGGAAGCACATGACTTCGTGCCCATTCTATGTGCGGTGTCTCTTCCCGCTACTTCACATACAGGACAGTGTGGAGTGTCCCTGCACGCAGATGCTTTATGGCCATCCTTGCCACATCTATAACAGCTGCGACTAAGGTCCTCTTTTGCGGTGCATGTTGCAATTACATGTCCCACTTGGAGGCACCGATAGCACCTCTGGAGTCTCGGCTCTAGCATAGAAATCTGGGCCGAGACCCATCCGATTAGCAGCTGACCTTTTTCTACTGCCTTTTTAGCAACTTCTGATGGGCATCTTAACCATAGAGTACCCATGCCATCACGGCCACGACGGATTTCTCCAGACTTAATGGCGTCCACTGGACACCCACCAAGCTTAGCGATTGCTTCTGCCACATCCTCTTTAACTACTGAGTCATCCAGACCTAAAACCCGCACCTCCGCAGTTTTTACAGGTCTGGATACTCTTACTGTTGTGTTGCCAAAGACTTGTTTGAGTTCTTCGGCGAGACGATCTGCCTTTGTAGCGTGTTCAGGGCCAGAGATCTCCATGATACGGGCTCCCGTCGCGGCTGTCCGGATCCGCATTCCCTCAGATATTCCGAGACCAGACAAGTTAATTTTTTGTCTGGCCTCACGAAGAACACTCGCATAAGACATCCCCGTTTCCATTGTATCGGGTTGCAGCGTGAGTACTACAGCTGCGGAGCGAGGAGCGCGGGGAACTCGCACCTTCTTCTTTTTTGGAGGCGAAGCTGGTTTCGGTTTCGCAGCGGACTTCTTTTTACCCCTCCTCACCACAACATTCCACCCCTCCTCCGTTAATGGCGATGACTGTGAGATAGGGGGAGCATTACTCGGTGCCGGGATCGTGGTCACTTTCTTGTTCGTCTTATTTTTACCCTTTGAGGGTTTCGATGTAGTCGCGTTGGTGGTGTCACTACTTGTTGAGGTACTGATTCCCGCTACGACAGTTGAAGACCCCTCGTTAACAATCATCTTAGTGACAGCAGCCGTAGTTTTTGCCCGCTGTGCTTCTGCTGCCAGAGGAGGGCGTACCCTCGGTTCCGGCAGGAGTCTATCCTTCAAAGCCTCTAACCGCGCATTCATCATAGTACCTACGTGTACCATGATAGAACGCAGTGTCTCGTCACTAATTTTATTGTCTGTGGAAGTGGGGCGTGACCCACGCAACTCGTTTCTGAGGGCGACTATTTCATCTCTGAGCTCCTCGACTTGTGCCTGCAGCCTGGAGTTTTTCTCTTGCTCGCGAGCCTTCTCGGCCTCGAGCCGCTGGACTTCTTCGGAAGAGGATCGCGATCCCAGAACCTCCAGGACAGTTTTAATATTCGTCGCTGCATCCTTGAGGAACTTCTGGTAAGTGCCCTTGAGGTTGCCAGATTTTTCAGCCACTTTCTTTATGGCGTCCGCCTCTTTAGCCAAAAGTATCCTCAGTGACGACGCAGACTGTTCGTCCGGAGTTTGTCCTTGACGTGGGAGCACTCGACTTAGGACACTCTTTCTTTCAGCTGTCCAGCGGTCCAATGACTCCTGGAGTGCAACGTCGGGTTTCGACGCCTGCTCACCTTTTAAAAACTGGGCGACTGCCTTCTTGGGTTGGTGTTTTCCCAAAAGCTCTCCTGTTATTGGCAGCTTCCCTCTTCCTCTTTTAGCTATTACGTTCACGAGTGACGAGGGCTCCCCATCAGAGCATACCCTTTTACGGGAGTTACACCTAGTTCTAGTTCCGGAAGACACCGACATGTATGAGTCGGTGTCCGACTCCGCTGCTGAGCCATTGGATGACCCTGCCGTGTCCTCCTCCGCGTTGATACGCCACAAGCGCGATGGGTAAGAACGTACTCCTCGTTCTTTACGCTGCCTCTGCGGCGATGAAAACAACCCAGTATTAGACACTGGTCCCTTCTCTAATTGAGATATAGGCGATGATTCATTTCCCTCATTTTCCTGCCCTGGTTTCGGGCTGTCAGAGTCCTTCGACAGACGTGTAAGAATAACACGTGGGTCCATTTTAGCGCCAATGTTGTTAGCAGGGACACACACCATCGGGGTGCGGGCCCTTGCCTCTGATTCATCACTAGTCAGTCCATGAGCTAATCTGTTGTCCATTGTTCGTTCGCTTATGTCGTGTTTACGAAGACCGGCGGTTTGCCGATCTACGGAGCAATTTGTGCCCCCCCCAGAGTACGTGGGGCTGCCGACGCACGGAGGCGTCGAGAGGGATTCTCCGGTTTGGCCGGTACCCTCCTGGGTAGTCTTTTTCAAAGTGCTACAATCCATTTTCGTTTAGGGCTCATTTCCGGGTGAGCTCCCCCGCCTTCTCAGCGCTTACCGGTTAACCCTACGCCGCAGCACGCTAGACTACGGTTTCGGGGTGATTTTTTATAGAGGTTTCCTTCCTCGCAGCACATCACGTATGATGTGCCCCCGGTCCCGGCCGTAGTGCAATGGCCGGGTTACGGTATGATTTGTGCCTCGCGGCTTTTCGACTGATTGCACCGGTTTTCCAGTGGGCGATGGTGTCGTCACGTACCTACGCCTGGAACCTAACCTAACCTAACCTAACCTAACCTAACCTAACCTAACCTTTTTTTTTTTTTTTTTTTTTTTTTTTTTTTTTTTTTTTTTTTTTTTTTCCCGGGGAAATGCGTTACGCACACCACCGCCAAGATGTTAACGGCTCCCAAAGGTGTAGAGGGGGGGGACCTCTGGGAGGGAGCGGTGGTAGTGTGGGACTCCCGGTCTAGAATGGACCGGTATACCCACTAAAACCCCGGGGACATTCCCGGCTTCGCCGTTAGGGAAGGGTTCTGGGAGACCGGCATAGCCTTTACGACCAGGACCCCTCCGGCGATTCCCGCAAGTTTGCAGGCCGCTCATGCCAGGAAGCGGTCATAGTGAGCGACCGCTTCCTCAACTCTCTTTAGGTGAGCATTCGTAGCGGACGCAGGCGCCCCCGCGCCTGCGCCCGCTGCTCACCGCCGCACAGGAGAGGCGACTCGCGCTCTCCTGCGTATCCGCCGTCTTCTGTGCGGAGGCGCGAAAGGGTCCTCCTCCCTCGCACGCTCCGCCGTCTCCTTCTGCTGCATTATCTCTTCGCAGAAGGAGGCGACCGCTACCCAAGCTTTTTCGCTCCCCAACATGCCTTTGACGACACCGGGGAGCGAGAGGTCGGGGCCGATTTCCGCAGCCATAACCTAACCTAACCTAACCTAACCTAACCTAACCTAACCTAACCTAACCTAACCTAACCTAACCTAACCTAACCTAACCTAACCTAACCTAACCTAACCTAACCTAACCTAACCTAACCCAACCTGAACCCGAGCACCCCATGGCTTCTACCGAGCCAGCGGTCGAGAACACCTACGATGGCCCCGACTGTCCTAACGCCAAACGTCGGTCGCTCTAACCGTTCCCTCCACATTTCGACGGCATTGGCGTGGGCTAGGTCACGCCGTTGCTGTATCTCGCGAAGAGTTGGGTTTTGACCCCGTATCCGAAGGCCCATGCGCCAATGATAAACCGACGCAAGGGCCTTGGCTTCCAAATCCCAGGGAACAGAGCTTGCAAGTAGACAAGCCGCCTCGCACGATATGGTCTGGTATCCCCTAATTACCCCTATCGCGATGACACGCTGAGGTGCCCGTAGCAAAGGAACGAGCTTCACCGAAAGAGCGTCAGCCCAGACGGGAGCTCCATATAGGGCCATGGACCGCACGACTCCGAGATAGAGACGGCGGCAGGCATTTCCGGGACCATCCAATTTGGGCATTATTCGCCGTAGGGCTGCAGAGGCCTTTAGAAGCCGCGGCGCCAACTTCTTAAAATGAGGAAGAAAGGACCACCTGCTATCCAATAGCAACCCAAGATAATTGAGGGTGGATCGAATTTCGATACGCACCCCCGATACTACGAGATGAGCCGCACTGGGGGGAGCTCTACGAGGCCCATGAAATAGTATGGCCTCCGTCTTGTGTAGACCAACCTCCAATCCGAGGGCGCGTATTCGCGACACTACGTGGGCGACTCCGGCAGTTGCCAGTATGCACGCATCCCTGTAGGTCTTGCCTACGGCAGAGACTAGAGTGTCATCGGCGTAGCACACTACGTCGACACCGTGTAATGTCGCGCCTCTCAGCACCCAATCATATCCAATGTTCCACAGGAGCGGCCCTAAGACCGACCCCTGCGGAACGCCGCAGGACATTGGGTGGCGCCGCATGTCACATCCAGTTGGGCATATTACCGTCCTAGAAGAAAGGTATTGCCCAATAACCCGGCAGAGGTACAGGGGCACTCGGTGAAAACGGAGCGCTTCCATGATGCACTCCCAGGGCAAGGTGTTGAAGGCGTTGGCAATGTCTAAGGACACTGCCAGTGCTACCTCGCCCCGGTTTACAGCGCCCTCTGCCAGATTCTTCACCTTGAGGATGGCCTCCAAGGTGGATCGTCCTCGCCGAAAGCCGTACTGGTTGTCGGCTAAGTCAGGTCCGGTATGGTGGAGGTGGCTCGTTAGACGAGCAGCGATGATGCGCTCGAATAGCTTTGCCACCTCGTCTATAAGAACAATAGGGCGGAACGATGATGGAGACTCCACCGGTCTCCCCTCTTTCTTAATTAGTACGAGCCGCCCAGTTTTCCACTGCAAAGGAAACTGGCCACGTTCCAGGCACGCAGAGTATAGACCCCTGAGACGAGACTCGAAATCATCGCACTCTAAGGCCATCACCCATGCGCGGCCCGGTATCCCGTCCAGCCCTGGCGCCGTCTTTTTCGACCGAAGTCTGATGACAGCGACCTCCATTTCCTCATGTGTGACTTCCGAAACATCGGAGATATCGCCTGGCCTCGCGTCAGGCGGTGCCATCGCCGGTGGCGTGTGTGGAGCTCTGTTCGGAAACAGACCCGAGAGCACACCTTCCAGGACCTGTGGCTGGAGGGTCTCGGTGAGAGGCGGCGCCCACTGGCGCATCTTGTTCCTGACCATTCGGTACGGTCGGCCCCAGGGGTCATTGTCTAAGGTCTGCAGCATCTCTGTGTTGTGTTGTGCTTTGGACTCCTCGATCGCCCGCTCGAGAGCTGTCCTTGCCTCTCGGTATACATTGGAGAGTTCGGCTTCTCGGCGCTCGTCATTCGGACGGCGATGATGGCGTAGTCGGCGTCGAAAACGTTGGTACTGCCGGCCGGCCTCTATACCAGCCGAGCGAAGGGCAGCAATTTCTTGTGACCACCAGTATACCCTACGGCGGGGACGTCTTGAAGTAACACGGGGCATTGACGCGTCGCAGATTGACGTCATCGTCGCCCCGAACCAGACGGCTTCCGTCTCGACGCATTCGGGTCTTTCCGGGGCTGGTTCCCATGTGGCCACCGTCACCGCTTCTTCTAGTTTGTCTCGGTTGAGACGCCCAAGTGCCCAACGCGGCCCATCTCGTAACCGGCAGGCCGGCTGATCAGGTCTTGACGTTTGGGTCGAAACGTTAAACCGGATGTACCGGTGATCGGACAGCGTTTCGGCCTCCTCAAGAACTCTCCAGTCTCTAACACGGCGTACCAGAGCAGGACAAGCAAACGTGATGTCCACGATAGACCCACCCCCCTGCCTCACGCACGTGTAGACCGACCCCTGGTTTAGAATCACCAAACCCATCGATGCAGACCAATCCATTAGCACGTCGCCGCGGGCATCAGTCGTCGGGGAACCCCAAGCCGCGGATTTTGCGTTAAAGTCCCCTAGGACGAGCACTTGGCGGGACGGTCTTAATCCCTGGATCATCACCGAGAGGTCTTCTAGAAACTCCTCGAAATCTGCCAAAGGTCGGTTCGGCGAGAAGTAGACCCCTACTACAACCAAGTTACCCAGGGTAACTGCCACGCATCCCCTGCCCTTTGCTATGTGACTAAAGGGGGGAGAGCCAACAGCGGGCCGGGTAATAATAGCCACTAGACCATCGCGATCAGACGCCCAATGTTCCACTTCGGGAATGAAATATGGCTCTGCGACCACAGCTACGCCTATCAACCACTCCGCCAAGCTCTGCATCAGGAGATCCTGAGCTCTTGCGGCGTGGTTGATGTTGCACTGCAAAAAACGGGTAGTCGTTAGATCCATTACCCGTTTTTAGAAGAACACTGTTCCATAGCCTCTGAGCAGGCCGTGGAGGGGGGTACTGAAGGAGCTTTGGAGGTCCTTCTTCCGCGCTTTCTCTTGGGGGCGGCGGCGACGCACGCCTTCCCACCCACCCTATGTGATGCCGGCAGGCCAGCGTCCGCGCACAAGCTGCAGTGAGGGTCTGCACTGCAGTCTGCCGATTTATGCCCGGGCTTGCTACAGCGGTAACACAATGTGCTCCGATCAATGTTGGAGTCACATTTTCCGCAGGAGTGTCCCTGTTCCAGGCAGCGGAAGCACGTCAAGGGGCGTCGGCCCAGCAAGCGAAAACGTGCCGCAACCCATCCGACTTTAACAACCGCCTTCTTGGCCAAAGTCTTTGCCGCCGTGACAGGGCAGCGTAGCCATGCAGAGTACCCTCTCTTGCCGCGAGCATTACGGCGGATTTCACCGATCCGGATTGACTCTTTGGGGCATCCCGTTTCGGCTAAAATAGCGGCGGCAATCTCTTCGTGCGTCACGGATTCCTCGAGACCGACGATGCGCATTTCCGCGCATTTCATGGGCCGAGTCACCCACACGTCTTCCTCTGAGAGGACCTCACGAACTTTGGCAGCCAGCTGGTCTGCCAGTGAACCGCTGTCCGTCCCGGGGACCTCAATCAATTTGGCGCCAGTCTGTGCGTCACTTATTCTTACCCCACCAGTGATACCTACATTGGAGAGGTTGATGCTGTTCTTTAATTTGACCAACATTTCTTTATACGTAAGGCCCTTGGCCACAGCTTCTGGCCGAAGTGTCAAAATTATGGCCGCCGATGTGGGGGCTCGTAACTTTGGTTGTTTGGCCTTGGAGGCAGTCGCGGTATTGGGTTTGGACCGGGCATGCTGTTCTGGCCGAGGAGGTTTCGGGTTTCCCCTGCTCTCTCGACCGACCACTTGACTCCATGTCCCCTGTGAAGGGGGGGGCAGTGCCTGACGTGGTCCTCCCGCACTGACTGGCGGTAGAGGGCAAGGTGGTGGTAGGGGCTTTTGACTAGCCTTAGACTTCTCCCCCTTTCCAACATCCTTCTTTTTACTTCTTTTCTTTCCCTTCTTGTTGGTACCTGTGTCTGATGAGGTACTGGGGCCACCCTTTTCATCCACTACCACTGGTATCGACTCCCTAGCCTTGTCAGCTGCAAGTGGCGGACGTAAACGTTTAGCCGGGAGCAGGCGATCTTCAATACCGGCCAACTTCGCGTCCATCGCACGTAGAATTATGCGCAACAGGTCCTCATTTGAGGAAGACAGATTGGTTTGTTGTTGTGCTGGTCGTGGGTGGTCTACGACTTGCGCCTGGCTGAGGCGAGATTGTTCAGCCCAGATTTGGGCCATCTCTTTGCGGAGACAGTCCATATCGGACCGGAGCCGCGCGTTCTCCGCCTTTAGTCGCGCCACCTCGTCCGTCGCCGTCCTTTGCGCCAGGAAGTCCGCGTTATTCCGGTAGGACTTCGCAACCTGCTTCAGCGCCCTCACATACCCACCTTTGAGGTGGCCAGAGGTGTTCGCCACCTTTAAAATAGTGGCAATGTCCTCTTGGACTCGCTTATCGACGTCAGGTGCATTCTCTGACTCCGTGTCTATTTCCGAGCCGGACATGGAGAGGCTCCCGGCTCGGCGAGAGTGGACG
This sequence comes from Mechanitis mazaeus, assembly GCA_959347395.1. Classification (NCBI taxonomy): domain Eukaryota; kingdom Metazoa; phylum Arthropoda; class Insecta; order Lepidoptera; family Nymphalidae; genus Mechanitis; species Mechanitis mazaeus. The sequence goes on from OY365743.1 coordinate 118,547, forward strand.
TTTCGGGTCCACTCTTCAATGTCGTTGTCGGCCTTAACTTGCTTCTTAGCACGCTGGGAGGCACGTTCCTCCGCCTCAGCAGCGCCTTTCAGTTTTGCAAGCTCCTTTCGAGCCTTGCCGATCCCCACATATTTTCCCGTTGTCGGGTGTCTAGCGGATCCCCGGCCTCTGGAAGCTGATGAAATCTTGGGCAGCGCGCGAGCGCCGCCTTCGGTATCCGTAGACTCAGTGGACTCGTTTGTGTCCCTTCGTCTTTTGCGACCTGTCTCACTGTCGCTGAGATGTCCTAAAGACATGGGTGTTGGCAAGCGTTCCAGCACCACTCTCAGACTCTTTTCGGAACCCGAGTACATCACCAGGGTGCGTCCGTCACTCGAATGTTCGTTATCCTTCTCCTTTCCTCGACTATCACTGCCGCTTCCATGTCCTGTTTCCTTTTCGCCACCTTGGCTTAACTTTTCCCTTCCCTTTTCCCTGATTTTACCTTCTCGGCATTCCACGTCACTCTTTTTACTTCCACTCCTACTTCTACTCCTACTTCTACTTCTATTTCTCTCCCCTCCCTCATGTTCAAAACGGTAGTTGCCACCCACGTATACATGTGGCAGAGTGGTCCCATTGGGACCACTGTGGGATTCCCTGCCTGAGGCAGGACCCACCCGTGGAGTCTTTTCACTAGTCGTTCTTTGCATGGCTTGTTTATCTCCTCGATACGTCGTGTGATAGTGTGGTGAGTGGTGTTGTGTGTGTGTGTGTGTGTGTGTGTGTGTATGAGCGCATGAAGTGTTTTCCCTGTCCCCCCCGCATTCACATTTTCCCCACTTTTCCCCCAGCTTTCACATTTCCCATCGCTTTCCTTTTCCCGCCCTTCCCACTGATCCACAGTTTTGTGTGTACAGATGAGTTTTTGTTTGTGTGTTTCTGAGTGTGTGAGTTATCATGTCCGTATACTGTGGTGTGTAATGTTGTATAAAATGTGGTGTGTATAAGCGTATGTAGAGTGTGTAGCCTCGGTCGCCTCTTACGACCCCCGGGCCCGAGGGGGGGCGCAATTCTACTCTGCCGGCGCCCCACGGCGGGGCACGCCCCAACCTAACCTAACCTAACCTAACCTAACCTAACCTTCTCCAATACTATGTATTAATGAGTTTAAGTTCTCTTACCTTTAAAGTATTTTAAATGTAGTCTGATCACTACGTCACTCGTTTCAATGGCAAGTCTTAATTATCGAAAGACGAAATCATTCAAAAAGTTTAATTATAATAACAAAGCCAACATACTATTATTCAAATAAAAAATGCATTGTTGAAAATTATATATATCGAATATCTACACATATTTTTTTTTGTTCATGCAAACTATATTAGAATATGTTAGCGTTCCATGGCAAATTAAAACCATGTTGTAAGGTCGCTTATTAAACGAATCTTTATATGAAATGCATAAATCGGTTCAAACTATGAATACTATGGTTAATCAAATAACAGTGAAAACGGAACGAGTGGTTGCAGCTCGCTACGAGTACATATCTTAGCGTGTATGTGTGGGTCATTAATTGTCTGTATATGTAAGTTGAATGTTGTGTTTTAAATATTGGTTTGACAATGCACCGTATTATTGTAGACTAGTCATTAAAAAAAAAAAAAAAAAAAAAAAAAAAACTGTAATATTTGTACATAAGTTAGGTTGTAGGCCTACCTACAACCTTTTTCTTTTTTTTTTTTTTTTTTTTTTTTTCCATTGGAAAAACCCGTTACGGGTACCTACCTACAACCTGTCTTATGTCTGCAAGTTATAATACATGCACCAATTGTCCTAATGTACGCAGTACAGCCACTTATTACTGCGTCATTGTGTGACCCCATTTTAATTTCATATTTTTTTCTTAACTAGTGATAAATCTCGAATCGTGAAAATATTATTTTAATTAAATACCTTTCACTGTTATTTCAATCCTTTACATTAATTTTATTTTATTTTCATCTCAAATGGAATCGAATCCGAAATTTTCCAATGTATTTTTATGGTATGGTCCACTTCATATGCGAGTGTATTTATTCACGTAGTCCCATGATAAATACGACTTTGTCCTGCAGCCAGGTATTTTACATTGTCTTATAAATGAATATTCGTTGAATATGGCTTCATAAATTGATAGGAGCGACTCACTTTTGCAAAATTGGTAAATATATTTAAAATAGCGCGAGTGCAATACTCTTTCCTTTTATAATAATATATTACGATGTAACTCTTACCAGCTGTACCAGTATTACTTATATTACAGCATATTCGTCCTACGCAGACCAGAGCGAACTTTTTTTTTTAAATTTTGAAATTAATTCACTTGGAAGAACTATTACCATATTTTTAGTAGTTTTAGCGTGTATGGATTATAAAGAAATAAATGTTTAGTCTTTATTATGGATACTAAATTACAATCATAAAATTTACATTGATTTTCATATTCATTTTAACATATTTTTTTTTTTTTTTGAAAATATATATATTTTTTCTAACTGGAACGACAAGACAAAACAAGAATTGAAAATTAAATAAAAATAATCATTTTGTACATTTAATAAAGTTATGCCAACGCTTCTAATTTCACAGTTTGGCTCGCGGCTGCCCTCAATTTGAAATAAAAATATTTCATTTTCGTCGCCCAGGTTTAGTGTTCTCAGCAAAATCCTCGATGCTTTCAAATATTTTGGGCTTAACAAAAATTGTGAAAAGTTGTACTCATGGTGATGTGACACCAACAACAAAGAAACAAACTCTTTGTTTTATGAAAATTTCATTTTAGCTTTTAAGTAATTAAAAACCATTAACAAAGTATTTACAAAACAGAAGTGTGAAATTTTTAGTGAGAATTTGTATTAGGGTGCATATTAGTATAGGACTTACTAATTATTTTATTTTCCCGAAATAGCATTTTATTTAATAAAAAATAAATATACACATTATGTATTTATATTATTTAGTTGACTTATAAAAGTAACATGATTTTACATTTTATATATAATTTATATCGGTGTAAAGCCGAACATCAGACAATAATCAATTTGTTAATTCAATCATTACTATGATTATTCTTCTATTTATAATTGGTTATGTTTACTATTTGGTTATTTATTTCAAAATAAATGTTTGAATTGACTATATTATGATTGTATTTCAAAATGAAATAATTTAAGTTTTGTTTTAAGATTATTTTTATGTTTATCTACAAAATTATAAGTTAAAAATGTTTAAATTATAATACATGCATTATAAGATTATTACATTTGTAATCTAAGGAAATAATTCAATATTCAGTACTGCATTTGTTGCGTATATAACTTAATGTTATTATTGTGCCGAGGAGGCAACCAGCGAACATAACAAAGCGACATTGTAAATTAAGAACAGAGAATTTCGAGATATTGCTGGAGTAAAACTATACTCGCTAAATCTCCAGAGCCGTGTTACCTCTTTCTTCGAAAAGTCTTTTTACCAAACAATAAAAAGTGTGTAAACTCATATTTTGTAGTTATTATGAATCAATATAAGAAAAATGAACAAAGAGACGACAGCGACGCCTGACGTCACCAATATTTTTAACCGACTATCCGCTTTTGAACTGATAAATATAATTAATAAAAGAAAATCTATACTATGGTGGTTTAGTCTAAAAATATACAAAAAAAAAAAAAAAAAAAAAGAATAAGATAAGGAAAAAAATTCCGTAGACATTCAAAAAAGTTTTATAATATCCAAAATTTTATATTGTTTACTTTTATTTCTTTTAAAAACATTTTATATTCAGAAAATTTGTTGAGAATATTTGATATTTGATCATATGAAGGCGGAAGCAATTGCCGCGGGATATGACAATTATTGGGTTGTTACTTCTTAGTAGTAGTATATAAATATTTTTATTTTTTATTTAAATTATTTATTGTAGTTTATTTTATTTTACTTCCTTTTTTTGTAAACACTTTCATAGGCAACATTTGTACGTAGTAAAAGGAGAAACTGAGAAGCATACAACTATTAAGTCCAGTTGACTCCTGCTACATTCTTATTGTTAAGTTATAAACGAAAAATCTATTTGCTTTTATGTACATCTGTAATAATGTTGGACAAATTCTAAGCTAAACAAACGAACAAATATTATTAATTTATTTGGTATAAATAATAGATGAAATTGAATTAAAAACCGAAAATTTTACATATTATATATTGATTGTAAAAACTGTCTAAGCATCTTCAAGCTTAGAGCAACTTTATAACAGAGAATATCAGATGTGATAAAGAAAAGTATTAGACAAAGTTGTAGTAATGTTTAAAAGTTTGAACCTAAGTGTAACTTGTCTCTGCACTCTATTTCAAAGTACGTGGTATCTTTATAGCACGACTTCGACCACAACATCATATACTTGTACAGTATAACTTTTAAGTAGAATAATATTCAGGAATCTCCCGATAATTTAAGCCATTGCAAAGTATATCACACGTTGTAGTAAATATAATGTGTTACACAAATTTAAAAAAATGTTTAATTTTATTTCTTTTCCCCAAATAATAGGTTTTCCTCAGTTTTACCCAGTGAGAGATATGAAACTATAATCTTATAATTCCTAGAACAATAAACATCAACTTTTTAGTGTATTAATTGTGTTGTAGTGTATTTTTTTGAACAGGAACAGGAACGGAACGGAACGGATCGGAACGGAACGGAAGCAAACGGAACAGAACAGATCAGAATGTGGATACTTACCAATGACACATTTTTATAGTGTAGGAGGTGTAAAAACCATCCATTAATGTAGTCATAATAGCAAAGTATCAGCGTAAAATGTAATTGTTCCATCCTACGTATTAAAGCACATGTTTTAAAATATTATTTAAATGCATTAGGGAGTTATTAATAATAAATATAAAGGAACATAAAATGTTTTAAATATTTTTGATTTAAATATTATAATTGTAAGCATAGTATCAGTCTGTATAATATTACATCAAACTATTTCACTAAAACTTTTATTAAAGGATGTAGAGCTTATTGGTATACAAATAGTTACAAATGTATTAAGCAAATAATTTGTCACAAAAAAAGATGGAACCCGAAACATATAAATTTAAAGGTAGAATTTGTGTTTGGTAAAAATAAATTTTAATCTTAAATGAAGACTCGTCCGTTAAAGCCAGCCAGCCTTAAATGATCTTTCAATATTAAAAAAAAAAAGATATAATAAACTAACTAGAAACTAAAAAGGATACGTCATGCTTCAGCTTTTACAACAATGCAATTTTTTTTTATATAATAAGTATCATTATGCTTTGCGGTTTCTAATATACCTATGTCTTTTAAATACTTCCTATTTAAACTAACCTTTACATTTCCATTTATGTAGCATTAGTTATTTTATTTCATGACTTAAACTAAAAACTGATATTTAATTCTGCTCAATACAGCAATATTTCCAGCAACCCTTTTACGTGTATTATCAATAGTCGATACAGGCTGTAGTTCAATATTTACGAAGCGTTTCTTTTATACCAAAAATTATTACTGAAAATATTTGAAAAAGATGGAAAATAAAATGTAAGGCAAAGTGGAACGAGTGGTTGCAGCTCACTAGGAGTACATGTTGCACCATGTGAGTGAGTATGTGTGTGTGAGTGTACGTACACATTGAGCTGTGATAATTGTGTTACGAGTTTTTTCCAAATTGTGAAAAGTGGTAAATGATGATGTTTTGTATCCTAAAGATTAAACTCTTTACATTAGGATTCGTAAATATATAATATTTTTGTTTTAAACAAATATAGTCAATTGATTACATGATAGGGTACGAAATGAGTTTATTTAACTTGTACTGGCGGCACGTCGACACTCATTTTGACACGTATAGATAGGCCAATGGTTACTTCCTCTGGAGGTCACTTCTCAAGTGCCAAAGTAAGGGTTTGCTTAGCATGTTTAGTAAGTGTGCGTTACATAGAAGATATGTGTGTAAGGCGAGGTTGTAATTCTGTACAATATGAACGCAAAGTGTAAACAAACAAATAAAAAGAATGAAAGAAGGAATGAGTTACTTTTATTACGAATATATAATATTTCGCAACTAAAAATTTGACGAAATTCGTTTACCTAATTATATTAAATATCACGAAAACCTGAATCCAATAATATATAACATAAAAGATCTATTTAAACTCCAATTATTTCAAGAGCTTCTCCTTAGAAGCAATCGTAAGGTACATTGTTAACTAAATTGTGTTTGAATTTTCAAATACAGATAACATTTATCGAAAGATCAAAATAGATGAAAAGCACATATTAAATACATCCCAGATATAAACAAAGAAAATACATATATGCCATATGTTCCTAAATATTCGCCTTCGGAAAGAAAGTATTCACAAGTTTTTCCACATTTTATATTATTGTAAAACGAAGTACCATCTGGTGCAGTAGGTACTTGCAAAATTCTGTAATATTTAAAAGTACAGCTCATTTAAATTCTATTTAATATTTCTTAAGCAATAAAAGTAAGTATAAGAAATGGTTTTTGTTCTCGCAAGAACATTTTATATATTTAATTAAATACTCAGTGCTTAATGTGAGCTTCTGGACGAGCGCTGTACTGTTAAGAGCTGCATGAACTGGTAAATGAACTGTACTCTCATAGCAATTAATACAAAAACAGATGTTCTTGTATTTTCTTTGATTTAAAAAATAAGGAGGCTCATACTAATGTTTACTGCTATGTTGACTGCTTCAAATATTGATTTAATAAATAAACATCTGACATTGTTTTAATTAGTTATTTTGATCATTTTTAATGTTATGATCAAGTTCGTGTATAATTACGTCAAAGATATTTTTTAAATATATTTTTATAATAAGTTATTAACGGAATAAAGTGGCTTTTATTATTTATATTTTATGGTCGAAAGATTTTTGTCCGCCTCCTAAAAATATAAGATGTTGTAGAAAGAAATATGTTTAAATTTTATTCTGTAATTATAGTCGATGTAATAATACTCTAATGGCTTAAAAATTGAATTAAATAAATAATATTAAGCATAAGCACGAATCCGTATAAAGATATGGAAATATGTGACGCGGAGTATGCAATATCAGAAAATTCAACATAATTTATGTATCTATTGTACCATATATGATACGAATAACAGGTGTGGTTTTAAAAATAAGAGAGTCGAAGTCAAACATATTTTTTTTTAATTTTGAATGATGGATTTACTTTTAAGAACGGGATGTTCCTAAGAGCTGCTGATAAATTGTAAAATATTAAAAATATTATAAAAGTTCAGAATCTTAGACAATCTGGTATTATTAAATTTTTTGGAAAGCTGTTATTTATCAGTATGAAAGATGATATTTCAAAATCCAATGTCGGATATATGTTGCTATTTCAACATTTCATTTCCCCTGAAAATAGTATCGCTATAGATGTCTTAAAATTTTGTGTTTTTTCTTGCTGTATAAAAATCATACCATAAAATAAAAACCTATTTTGCAGTTATTTGAAATATTTTAAGAACTTACAACGCAGTAGTGGTTTTTCGTCAACCTATAGGAGTGGACTCCTTGTCCTCTATGGTAAAGCCGTCAATATAATAATTCCGCAAAAGTCGCTTGCAAACTAGTTTTTACTTTGCCAATAGTAATATGTACTGAATATACTATTACAATATATTTTTTTCTTTTAGACACTTTTCTTTTTATATAACTAAACCTATTTTAAATAATATCTAATAAGTAAATAAACATAATTATTACTTCAGAAATCTCCTACGTGGTCTTAAATTTTGTTATTGAATAAAATTTTATTAAAATAAAACATAAAGTTGGAGAGAGAATGCTTTCTATATTAAAGGATAAAACGTGTGCGAAGTCACTAAATAAGATAGATAACTCAGTCCTAGAAGTTCGTTACTAACATTAGTTACGCGTTTAATTAATTTTTTAGGTACTATTCAGTATGAAAGCCCTTGATCTGCGGATGCAAATAATACATTTACTCTTAACTGACCCACTATTACTTTCATTATGTCCAAATAAAGTGTTACGATTTGATTTATATCACACTTAACCTTATCAATAAAATATAATTTAAGAATATAATATTTCAATTGCCATTATTGTTATTAAATACGGAAAGTAATTGTAAAAACTGCTGCTTGACATGCTAAGTACATTAATGTCTTTTTAGAAACAAAAGAATTTTTAGAAACAAAAGTCCTGTTTTAATTACGTTTATATTAACGCATGTGGGACAATTAATATCTTATAAATATGTTAATGCTCAAATATTGAGATACTAAAAACTCCGACAATGTATATTCTTTTAAGATAGTAACTAATACTCTTCATCATAATGTCATCTTTCATTTAAACACTTGCAATCAAACTTTGAGGTCAATGGTAAATAAAAATATAAAAGTAGTACGTACATATAAAACGGCTCGAACAAACAAGAGTTTGTTTATACATGTAGTTGAATGTACACACACACTTACACGCTACACTGTGTACTCGTAGTGAGCTGCAGCCACTCGTTCTGTTTTGCCTCGCATGCCATGTTCCATTACATTTACAAATCTGCATTCATGATTTTTCCCAGCAAAGCCTATGCCTGAATTAATCAGGTTTGAAATCGTAAGCATAAAGAAATATGTTGGTTTGTTTTTCTTTTCAAACAAAAGTGTCCGTGATATATTATATCATCTGTATTCTTCTCGTTACATTTTGAGGAATAAATCAGTTAAGTATTCGATAATTCTAAGAGTATGAGTATCTAAAAATATAATCGCAATCGAATCGTAACTCTGAAATAATTAACTTTTATGTAATAACAACGAAACCATTTTTGTATTTGAATAAGGTAGTAGCATTATTTGATGGTAACTTGTATAATTATCGTCATATCGTCATACAACCACTTTATTACGAGAAACAGAATGTATACAACTTATAACTAAATCACTCCCAAAAAAATCTTTTGCTTGACTAAATATATAATATTCTTTATTGAACACCACATAAAAAAACAGTCAAGAAAAGTATGAAGACTCATAGTAATGATCTTAATAAATATTTGTTGTCTGGTTTGTATATTTATTACAGACAAAAAGTAAACAAATACAGAATCTGATCTTATTAACCTAGAAAACCTATTTTACTTCGAACTACATTTATTTCAAGAGAGCCGCCTCCAACGCAATCGTAAGAAACATCGCAAACGGAATTGTGTTCGACTTTTCACAAAGTTCACAAAGATAATAGATTAAATATATATGAGAATCAGAATTTAAAAATAATAATTAATTCAAAATTCAATTTTGTAAAAGGGTTTCATAACGATAATATCGTTCACCAAGAATGACCTAGTGTGCTGTAGTAATCTCTCAATCCTTACATATTTCGATAACAATTATTGATAATAATAGATTAAGTGATAAAAGTTTATGTTAAATTGTAACTCAACACATATTGTGGAATAACAGGACGTGTGTTATTTTTTTTATTGGAAAGTTTTATTGGAAATAAAAGATTGAAACAATAAACAGTTCGTTCTTTTATTTCAGACATACATATGTACATTAACAGCGCTGTATTAAATGGATATTTAGTAAATAAATATTAAAGAAAGCTTTTCTTATTGTGACAAAAAATATATATCTCTGATCTTAGAGAGTTAGTATGGTTGCAGTATCTACCTTTTAAATGTACCTACTATAAACTAAATAACTGTAATGTAACTCTTTCATATTATTATTATTACTTTTTTAGGCACATTTGAAAATTTGTAAAATTAGATTTTTGCTTGTAATTAATTTATAAAACTGCATATTATTATAAGCTGAACCTGTCACATCATACTGAATGAACCGTTGAAATCCTCCATGGATACGAGAAATTTTTCGAATATTATGTGTGAACGCTTGAATGAAATTTCTCATCTATCTTATTGCCTGCAATATATCATTGCATACGCTTCCTATATTGAGGATTTTTGTATGGAATTGATATTAGGAGACTCGTACCTACACATTTGGTAAAAATGGATTTTCTAAATCTTCAACGAGGCTGTTAAAATTTTATTGTCAATAATATGAACTTTATTTAAGAAACTTGACATATTCTTCATTGATGTAAAATTATTTTAATAAATATTTCTGATTTAATAAGTATAGTAAGAAGTTATATTTCTTATTTAATAAGAATTAAAAATAAGAAGATGATCAGGCACAATCTCGTGGCCAGCCCGTTAAAGATACGTATCCAAATTTATAGGAAAAATAATTTTTAATTATTAAAAAAAAATAGTCGAAAATGTTTTCAATGATAGATAATTTTACGCTTTAAAATAGCTGTTTTAAATCCTGAATAAAAAAAATCATCGATACGACCAGAATTCGAACCCGTGATCACTGGAAAATCGTCCGGTCGGTCTATCAATAGATCTACCATATCGCTGCTCACTTCGATGATTTTTTTATATATATATATATATATCATATATCTTTTATATAATATTTTTCAACTGGTAATGGAGTGATAGTTTACCACCATTGTGTTAAAAGGCTTTATTAAGTTAGGTAAATATTCTGTAACATTAAAAATACATCTTAGTAAAGAAATTGTCGTTTATATCAAGACAATAACGTCGCGACGTTACATAATTACTCCAGACGCTCAGAGCACCGACCTCTGACTTTGACCTATTTCTTACTCTAATTCCGCGTAGACATTATCTGAATATAGAGCAAAGTTTAAAGTTCACGGCAGCATCATAACTTTGAAGCTTTAAGCAAAATTATCATAATATTTTGGTATATATATTATAAAGCTGAAAGGTTGTTTGTTTAAAAAGGCTAATCTTTTAAACTAAAGGATTTCTTTAGAAAATTCTTTATTTTTATGATAGGCAGGCATGATAGGATAGGCAGGTTCATGAGGAAGGCTATAGGCTATATATATATATATATATATGCTACTGTTTGTAATAGTAAATAAAGTTGACCGTTCGCTGATGGAAAAGGAGGCAAATATATTTTCTATACTATATTTTATTATGTCTCTATATAAAAACATTTCTGAAATAACTCTCTACTTATTACAGCAATGATTATTTCCTCCAAATAAATATAAATTTATTTCATAATTAGTATCTCTAAAAGTAGAGGTATTTTATTTAAAAGTAACGAGTTTGTAGCTGAAGTTGTAGTCGTTTAGTCTAAGGTGTTCTTACATTTTATAAATGAAACCACGTTTAAAATGTAATTTTAACATATTTATATTAATTTTTATAACATTTACAGCAACTAGAGTAGCAAATTATCACTTAAAAGAAAATATAATATTAATAAAATTCCCGTTAATAAATTGTAACAATTACAAATTTATTTATTTTACAAAAACATCAGAAGTTTAAATATTCAGTAAAGTTAGCTTTTGAGTTGAAAATTACCTGAGAATTTACGAGCAAAATATTTGTGTTTTCTGAGCGCAGGCCTTTAAAAGTTTTCATTTATTTACATTACAAAATATTCAGAACAAAGGGTTCAAACATGATGAGTATGTTTTATGTGGAATAATTAAGCATGTTATTTTGTCGAACAAACAATACATGAACACAGCTTGCAGCTCAGATAATTTATTAACAAGTCAAGTATTCAGTAAATATTTACACATTTAGATCTCAAGTTAAATATATTTTGTACAAGTGTATGAAGTACAATCGGCTCATAATTTTAGACCACAAATTTTAATTTTCTCATTAATTAAATGACAAAAACATGCCAGACTATTTTCAAAGCCATTCGGGAACTTTATTCATGAGCTCTGATCATGTCTGAATCGCTTCAATAGCTGGGCCAATTCCTATAGTGTTTACGTGAGTACACATGGATCATGGCAAGTAAAATACGAAAACAAAAATATATATGAACATATAATATTCTATAAAGTTTTCAGGTAGATTTCAGAATGATCGCTCTATAATAGAACTGTCACTGTTATCTATTTATCTACACTTCTTTAAACCCGCTTATTTTCGAAACTACTGAATGGATTTTAAAAATGCTTTCTGATTATGACATTCAGATTTATCTAACATAAACCTACTGCTTTTAGTTTTCCTAATAGTCATCAAAATAGTAGGAAACACGAGTAATAGCTAGTATTTAAAATAAATTAATACTCTTTTTAATTAGCTTCCTTTGTATCAATAAAAGAGCGAATACGAAATTAATTCGAGTATGTTATTTAAGCTACCCTCAGGCTACAGAACAGAAATGAAGTGTTAATAAGTACAAGCTAATATAGACCTTATTGCATTGTGATATATTCGTATCATCATCTTGATTCATGTGAATTATATTTAAATATAGGGTACATTTCATGATTGTAATTTAAAGAGATAACAATTGAAACAATATTTGCTATTTAACCAATTGTATTGAAATTGTATTGCGATTAATAACATTGTTTGAATAACCTATTTGGTTAATAACTAATGTGCTTAATGTATATTATTTATTTAATAGATATAACTGCATTGAAGTGGATGGTGAAAAATATACTTGTGAAAATGCGAAGAAATTGTTGCAACATCACAAGCACTACAATAATATTCGTAAGTAATAAAAATTAGACATGTTCTATTTGGTAGCTGATAGTAGTAGTACATAGTAGTAAAATACAATACTTTATTATTTTTCATATTTTTTGACAGAATCTACATATTAAGAGGGAGAAAACATACAAAAAACACCCATACAATATCAATAAAACTATTTTACGGATATAACTCTTTATTTTACATTTTTTAATTTAACCCGATGTTTCAAATGCATTGCAGCAAACGTATTCGCGGTAAGACGAGATGATGGTGTCTTGTGTGAATTGCAAAATGTAAAAATTAACGCGAGTTATTTCCGTAAAATAGTTTTATTGAAATGTGTAGTACTCGTGTAAATATTGGACATTACCCATAAAATTCATTTATACTAATTTTATACTAGTCCTCGAACTACGGTATGGCTTAAAAAATTATATTTGATTATGATAGGCACGTTCAAGAAGAAGGCTATATCATATATACTATTACTCTACTACTTTGAGTTAGCCTAATAATTAATAAAATCGTCGGCAAGTGCAACCGCGAGAAACTTCTAGTCGATTTATAAAAATAAAAAACTGGACTGAAATTTAAAATCTTTATTTGTACGCTATTAAAAAGCGAACGTTCATGAGAAGGTTTATGTCAGATATTCATTACGATAATACACTTAGTTATCTTAATAGTAAATAAAATTACAGCTTGACTGAAATTTAAACTCTTTCTTACAAAGTACTCTATAAAAAAGAAAAGATAACAAAATGTAATAAACGCTATTCTAAAACAAAGATAAAAAATATGTATTTAAAATTTATGAAAACATAATATAAAATAATTAATTAATAACAAACAAAGTTTAATTTGTGGACATAATTTTGAAAAATAAAATTATAAAAATGTCTACCAGTGAGGTAACTATAATAAAAATATAATTCACGTGAAGCTATGGCAAAATAAATATAGATATATCTTTTGATAGTACTGTATTGAGAGTTACCATTGTAATAGAAGTCATATTCTTGACATAGAATTATTTTATTATAAACGGCTGTTTTATATAGGCGAATCTCAGCAGAATTATGTTCCAACTCTAAAGAGTCAATTTCTTGATTTGATCTGAAATAATATAAAACTTTTGTCAGGCATTTAAAATATTTTATCAGGTATTAAAAGGTGTAATACATTTCTCTGAATCTACAAACTTATATAAGAAATACATTTTAAAATTGTTTCTCCATTGGTGACGGCTATCTTCTTGTTAAAATATGGTATTAATGTAATGTGTGATGATCTACACCCAGATAACTAACATGAGGAAAGTTATTAATTAAATCATAACACTATAAAATGAACAATTTCTGGCTTTCTTTTATTTTTAATGAATCAATCATATACTTACAAATCAAAATACAATAATAAAATATTGATTGAGGCAATTTTGTGTTGTGTTGAATTCTTAACACAATTCTTACCATTTATTTCTTCACCATATAACTGATTTGATATTCACAGACTGTTTAAAATGCATAGTCTTGGAAAGTACATAGTTCCTTTGATGTACAAGATGCGGTAACAGTATTTTTTTCTGATCAGAATGGAAACCATCTGGTATTTTAATTAAAACTGGTATTTCAATTTCGATTAATTTTCTTTCATTAAGTTTTTAAATCACAGCATAAACACGAGTTTTATACAATATTCTTTACTATTCATTACCATTAAATTTAAATAAACGGAACTGATTTCTTTAAAGTTATATAACTTAAAAAAATTATATACAATATGTCCACCACATAAGCAATTATCAAGATACTGTGCAGTTATTTTAATTAAATGCAATCATAATCTATCTAAAATAAGAAAATAAACTTTCAAACTAAGTAAATACGATAGTACTTCAAAACAAACAGAAATAATGTCAATATCAAATGACATTTAAAGAGACTGATCAAATTTAACACAGAAAATATAGGAGTGACGAATTGTCAAGTATAACTTAAAGTACAAAAATCAAATCATGTTAGAGCTTCTTATTTAAAAGACTCTTTAAAGACAACCAATCTTTGAGTTTTATTTTGTTTGATTTCAGGGATCTACACATTGCAACCATGAAATAGTCTTACTTTTCATACGTTTTATCTCAAACGTTTGTTTGAAAAAAATACTTTGATATGCATCTTAAAATAAAAAATATAATTAATAGTTCTACACACAAGAAATTAACTTATAAAAAACATTTTACTTCAGTTATGATTATTAAAAAGTTTTAATCAAATGAATCTTTATTTGACAGAAACTAACTAAGAGAATTAAATTTTTTACATCATCATTTAATTATAAAGCCTAAAGGTTATACTTATATATAATTGTTCACTTTGTCAGAGTTGGTACGAATTTATTCGGTAGTTTTTCAGAGCCCCGAGTGTTGCAAGTATTGCTTTTATTTTTATTGTTGCTGTGAAATTTAATGATTTTCGCTCAAGATAGTAAGGAATAAATAAATATATTTTTTTTAAAAGTATGTTACAATAAAGTTATTACTTAGGCATACTTATGTGATTAATTGAAGTTACATTATAAATAAAATATCTTAGTTCTATAATAAATTTAAAAATGATAAATATGAAGTTTAGAAAAAGGTTGCAATTTATTTAAATTTCAAAGTCTCAAACTGAGAAAATTCTAATAACCAATAATGTACACCATTCTCATTTATCTTTACATGACTAAATGTTTAGGTTAAATAATTAATACATTCGTCCAGTGAGTCAGTCAAAAAAAACCAGCGAATAGTGAGTCATAGAAAGTATTTTCAGTTTTAAAACCCCTGGGTATAAATTTTCTCATCTATTTCCTTTCCTTTAACATATTCTTTCTGAAGTTTTTCATTGCACAGACTCCTATATTTCGGTTAGTTATTTGTATTAATAAAACACTTAAAAATTGAGATCTACACGCCAGTCATTTGACATGTAAATCTGGTTAAAATTTTTAAGCCATCTATTGTATGGGTCATTAACATTTGTTTGTCGGCTACGTACAAGATTTATCCATTCCGAAGACAAATAGATGGCTTTGCATAATACTTCCTCTTTTTTTTTTTTTTTTTTTTTTTGTTCAGTTTAATATTTTTATCAATAAACATATAATTTCCATTGATTTCCATCAGGTTCATTTGTATGCAAAGGTTTTCCAATATAGTGAGATAAAACTATCGTTCAGGTAGCTACTGGCCATGAATAGTCCATAATAACGAACCATTAACTTGGTTGT
This sequence comes from Mechanitis mazaeus, assembly GCA_959347395.1. Lineage (NCBI taxonomy): Eukaryota > Metazoa > Arthropoda > Insecta > Lepidoptera > Nymphalidae > Mechanitis > Mechanitis mazaeus. The sequence goes on from OY365743.1 coordinate 134,458, forward strand.
GGTGAAATCCTTTTGATATTATATATGTTAATTATTTCAGTATTATTTTTATAGAGTATGAAAAATATATGGCCCAATGAATGAGTTACCGATAAATCTAATATGTGGGAACACGGTCGTGATTATGGGAGTACATAGAATATCTGCACATATTTATTTGTATTAGCTCAATGAGAATTTATCTCGAATAGTTTTAAGACATTGAATTAAAATTTTGTCGTTCTGAAAATGAGAATTTAACTTTTTAATTTTTAAATTTATATTAACTTACATAGACTTAGTTATTAGTTATTTAGACTTAGTTATGAAAGTTATATTTCTAATACAATTTATTTTATTACATATAATTATTTGACTGTACTCACCTCAATACGATCGGAATATGTCTGATGGTCAAATTTGTGGCATATAGATAAATGATAAATATTCACAAAGCCCGGTCTGCTTCTAATCAGAGGCTGACCTGCGGCGGAGATCAATTTAATATTGAATATGAGCAGGGTTAGTTGACGGAGGTTTTTCCAACAAATCCCCGACTCTTTTATATGATGAAATAGCCTGTAATAAAAAATGTACGCTCCCTCACCGATGAATAGAAAAGAATTTAACCCCCGTAAAGTATAACGGTACGATGCGGTACGGTGCGATGCGGTGCGGTGCGATGCGGTCTGGTACGGTAAATATAAATTTTGTAATAACGATTACTTGTTACATTAAATACTTTGAGTTACAGTTATTTTTATGTTCATAGAACTTCCCTAACCAGTTTTTTATTATTATATAACCCTTTAATATATTAATATTATAGTTATCAAAATATAACAATGTAAAAAGATATATGAGAGGTAATAAGATAGTGACTGAGAACATAATTAGTCACGGTATGGTCGAAGAAAAGTCACAGTTCATGAAAAATTCGCTCTTATTCTTTTGTATTTAGGATTTTTCTGCGAAATGAATGCGTATTTCAGCTCGAATGATACTTTTTATATTGGATACGCCTAAAAGATTTGACAGCGCCAATGCGAGGCTGGGGATTGACATTACTCTCGCACTAGTAAAGAATGATAGCGAACAACTAGAACATGAGTAACCAGAGAGATGGCGTTATCAAGTTCCAACAACAAGAGATAAAACACTATAGTTACGATAGTACATAGAGGTAACTACAAGAAAATGACTAATTAAATGAAAACAATAGACCAAATTTTATTAAAACATGTTAAATAGAACCTTAATTAAAATGTTTATATAATTATAACTTACATGAATTTGTAATAAGGTGGTTTCTTTGAATATTATGTTTGTAATTGTATATGGATTTGTTGAAGAATTGCAAAATCCACAAGTCTATGAAATTTGCCTCAGTAACCAGTTTAATATCAATCACTCCAAAGAATCTGCGTCGTTTATTCTAGTAATTCAGTTAAATTGTCACAATATTGGCTTCTTCTTTTATAACTTTAATTGCAGTATTTTGACTACCAAATTACTTTTTGAGAAAAACATATGACGACAAGGGTAACTTATACAAACGTACATAAAGCTGTCAATTACTCAAAGGTTTAAGTCTTTAGACATACATGTGTTGGTACAAGTCTCGTAATATGAATTCTATACATAAATGCTCAATATAGGAAGCGTATACAATGATGTATCGGAGGCAATAAAATAGATGAGAAATACAATTTTTCCTCATAAATAATGTTTGAAGATTTTCTCGTACCCGTGGAGACTATTACGGTTAAATTATATTTTATATCGACATATGCAGTATTTAATTTATTGTATAAAAAAATCTTAGAATATATAACAGGTAAGTCACAGCCGAAGAATGCAAAAAAAAACCAAGATTACTTTTAATTATATTTAATTAAATTATTACAATATGTTAATTATTACTAAGAGTTGACAATTGTTCGATAAAGTGATTTACTTAATTATTAAATTACGAAAGAAACATCGGTAACGTCCGGTGTTCGGTGGTGGTGGTGGTGGTTTGCAGCTTAGGCAATACGCCCGGGGTCAATTCTAATTCCTCACTTGTAAATTTATACACTTTTCTTTGTAGAATATTCGTTTTAACAACTATATTGAAATAATAACAACAACATCACTTATTATTGACTTTATTTTTAAATACGACCTGTCCAAACAAAATTTTCGGACGAATCGTCCAACGTACCGATTTTATTTTTTAAGTTGTGTCGGAATCAAAACAAAATCCGTATTCTTAAATACTAAATAATTTACGAAAATATATTGATTACTAAAGTAGTTAGTAGATATAATAATATACTTTTGAATAAATTTATATAATCTATTTAAACAATTTTATGTAGGTTTTGGATGTAAATAAAGTCGGTAACACTTGTATCTCACTAAAATTTTTAAGACGAAACACTAAAAGTATTTCTCAATTCTCACATCTATATTTTTAAATGTTACAAAAACTATTAGCGTATTTTACGATATAGTTCCTAAATTTAAGAACTGCTCGACTAAAACGTTATCAGGATGTGAACGCAGAACGTTTTTAGCATCTGTTTTATCTTTTAAAACTCTTTATTACTTAAACTAACAACTCTTTTAAATAGTATACTCTATAATATTATACACGTTCTCTACAAATGGTATATAATTGAGCGAAGCGAGCGGAGCGCTCTACTGGAGAGAATTTGCATTGGTTTTACAAAGTTGGCATTAAAACGGCTTAACGGTTCGGTTTCAAGTTTTGTACAGCTACCATGCTGATATGTGTGGTGGTTTGTAAAAAAAAAATCAAAAAAATTCATTGTCGTTGAGGAATAATGTCCAAAAAACATCCCTCCCATATAGTTCAATGTAAAAAAATTAGCGCGAAAAAGTCTCATTGTGGATGCGCGTGCCGAATTTTTTTAATCGAATTGTACTGTCCCCCTGTTAATTTTTTTTTCCTACACCAAGACGAAGCCTTCGGCTTGGCTCGCTTCGCTCAACATACAAACGAAACCCGAGATTTCGCGATCGCAGCGAGTCGCAATTCAGGGTCTGGTGGAGGTTGAGAACAAAAGCAAGGAAAAAGAAAAAAAGTGGAAAATTGTATATCCGGCTTGTATATGTGTATCCGGCTGTACTCACGTTAATTTTATCGAAATCGGAGTGAGTACAGTCGGAGTGTATAACATTAATCATAGATAACGAAAGTCTTGAGACAGAAAGTGAGTTTATTGTTTCTAAAATATATTAAAATACATAAAATAAAAATACATGTAGTTGTAATGTATTAATAAAATATATTTACATGGTTTTAAAATTTTCTTTTATATTATGTTGAAAAAGTAATTTTTCAAAACTTGACTTTTTAATTAAAAAGAATAAGTAATCGATTTTGGTAAAGTTATAGCGTGATATTTTATATCACAGCGACTGGAGGCGATATATTTATTTACAAGGACAGGATGATATATTTATCGTGAAGTTATTTATGACCCGTTTAACGAAACATTTACATTTATTAAATGCTCACTGCTTAATTTACAGCCATTCATTTATTTACATTCATTTCCAGCCACGCAGTTAACAGATCTATCGTCATTCAGATGTCTCACCAACTCATTTACGTAATAACTGACTTCACATTTCAATATATATTATACAATTTAAGTTTCATTTTTTTCAAATGAATTTTTGGGTTACAATGACTATAAATTATGTTATTACATTTTTTTTTTAATATTTTTTTATTAGGATAAAGAATTGTGAGTAAGAAGATTAAGGAACTAGTTTTAGCTTATTTTATCACTTATAATTTAATTAGAATACAAAAATGTATTTGATAAAAAAATACTATTTAATAAGTGCTAGAACATCATGTAGATGTAAATACAACAGCTGCTGGCGTAGAGAAGCTAGACAAGCGGATATTACTACCGCACACATCTCACGAGTTTCAACATTATTATATGAGAAAAAAACATTATTTATATATAAGTAAGGATATTGCTTATAATTTATGACATTATTGTAATAGTATATAATCTTGTTCTGTGCACGGCGAAGGGCTTTTAAAAACATTTACCTTAATTAAAAATGATACTAGATTTATAAGTACTCACTTAAACTACCTTAAACTAATCTTAATACTCATTCTAATATATCATTGCAAATCAATCGACCACACAAAGGAGGTGTCATTATTGTTTTTTTCTTAATATTTTGGTTGGACATTGTTTGGATTGCGGTTAGCTCAGCGGTTTTGGAAGATGAAACTAAGTTCTACTTAAATTACTTAATTTGGCCTAAATAACTAATTTTCAAGGAAAACATATATAATATAATAAAAATGGAACATTAGATCACAGTTACGGAATAGAGAGTAACAGGCTGTGGCTAGTTTAATTTCAATACTATTCCTAACCACGAGAAGGTTTCAAAGGCTAACAATGTGGTTTCATGAAACGACCCTTCACAAAGAACGACTCCCTCAATTATATTTTCTGAATAGATTTCAGAGCTTTTAAGACTTAGTTGAATGACTGTAAAAACAAATTTTATTTAGAAATATTATTTTATTTTTATTTATTAATTTTAAACGTACCTCTTTGAATGCAATAATAAATTTTATTACATAATGTTAAAATACAACAAATTCATCACAGTCATATATATTTATTAATAGAGTTAAAATATATACTTCACTAGAATAACACTATTCAAATAATTTGATACTTGTGAACAATTATACTTAATTAATTTAATTTATAAACAAAAATAAAATACTTTCTTCAGGAATTTAGTAATTAAAATTACATTTTTCAGGCTTATTATCGTAAACAAAAAATGGGAGCTGAGCTTGCAAAAGCTCTGTTATTTTATTATTTTTTTCAGTTTTCATTGTGGTTCGCTGAAGCTTTGTTGTCTTTCATAGTTCATATCCGTTAGAGCATTAATTTCTTAATTTTAAAACTTAAAATGTTTTTTTTATATAATTTTAGACATTATATAATTTTAAATATTAAGGGATTGAAAACTAATACATAACTAAATTGTAATATAACCCTAGTAAATTATTACATAAATATCTTGAATAATAATATACATTTAATACTAACCAACTCTGGGAAATGAATGTTATTTAATAGAAATCAAGTATATAATACTTATTGTCCTATTAATAGTATGTGTCGAATTAGTGTCAGTATATAGTCAGATATAGAATCAGTTGTTATCCTTCTTTCTGTTATAAACTTGCTAGAAAAACTAACTGTTATATATTAATGATAATATATCACAATGAGTAATATGAAATATACCGTAATATTGTTATAAGTATTCAATCAGAAATATCGAAAGTGCAGTCTCGACAGATGGACTAGGAGGAAGTGGTACTTACTCGTTTAGAGTACAACAATTATTTTTTATTGTTATTATTTTAAAAGGTGTACATAAAACTTTTTGTTTTCAAAAAAGGCGTTTACTCTTATCTCCAAGGCCGGCAACGCTCTTGTGCGTCTTCGGATGTTGCAAGAGTTCATGGGCGGCGGTGATCACATTTGACCTGTGACCCGCAAGCTCGTTTGCCCTCCTATATCATAAAAAAAAAAAAAAAAAAACCTTTCTACATAATGTCATTGTATATTTAATGTCATGTGACTGGTCGATGAGTGGTATTTCATCGCATGTTCTGCTTTTGAACAGACGCACTGTTCTAATAAAGCGTGTGAGGATTTATGTTTTTATAGTTAATTTTATAAATATACTAAAAACAGATAATAAGATATACTTGAAAACAGATATAAGACTGTCCGGGTTGCCTGTCTGTCCGACCGTCCGTCCGTGTACAAGATAACGAGACGTGACATAGTTCAGGGTTGAAACTTAATTTGTTTAATACCCTAGTGTTAATTCGAGGATTATATATATTAATATATAAATATAGCTGCCTTTGATTAGATGTTGCATGCACTGTTGTTGCATATTTTAATTCTACTCCTTTTGGACTTGACCCAATTTTTGGAGTCTAACCTCATACTTGACAATCTTGTTCTACTTTAGGCTTTCGTGTTGTAGCGACTTGCTAATTGGTTTATTTATGGCACTCATTTTGTAATTAACAAGCAACTGGATGTTAGATGAACAATTTAAATAAAGTGTTTTTAAACTTTGTATAAAGTATGATTATTATTTAATTATTATTATTATGTAATATAATGTTGAAAAAAATTTAAATTAGTTGAAATAAAGTTTTCTGCATTTATATAAACATTACCTTTACCAATTATGGTCATTCGATGTTCATCAAAAACACATCCTTTTTTGCGTGAATATAAAAACTAGAAAACATAGAATTAATTCCCGCATCGGTTTTGCAAAATCAACTCATATTTGTGATGTAATGGACCTTGAATCTGCAAAGTGGAACGAGTGGTTGCAGTTGCGTGTAGATACAACTAGACGTAATAATATTTTTAGATGTTGGAGATGTTTGTACGCATTTAGTTGGATTTATTTATTTTTAATTGGAATTCAATTCAAATATTGGTTTGCTAGCGCGGGTGAATTCCACCTTAATTTTTTTTTCAGACATAAGGGCTTGCTTTCTAAAGTGCTATTACTTTAGTGTGCAATTAAATATACCTAAAACTAGTTTGCAAAAATAGGTGGTGATAATTTTTTTTTCAATTATAACCATGAGGTTATAATTGAAAAAAAAATTATGTATGAACATAACACGTAACTGCATCACTCTGTCTGGCTTCCATTTCTCTCATGAATACTGCCGCGGCAGGTAGGCTCCTCTTCTCACACTCTAACTTTTAGGACAAGTCGTATTTCTGTATATAGTATATATCATATATTTCGATATACAGTATTTATATTTCCTTATATTATATGGTCGTATTTTGTAGGACTAAATAATGATACTAATGATGTGCATAGACAAAATTCTAAAGTGCATATTCAAGAATTGTAAATAAGAATAAAATATATTTTATAATAAAAGATGTTAGTAATATATATCCTTTCTTTATAATAACATATCATTATACATATAATTTAAGTGCTAATCTAAGTTCTTTTCAAGTTAAATAATTTTAATATTAAATAGTTTAACCAAGATTCATTTAAGTTATCACTTCTGTCCCAATCCCAAGAAGTAAATGTTTTTTATTCGGGAATTATTTAAGACGAGTTTTAATAACATTCTGTCAACAAAAACTATTATTGTTACTATAATATGCCATCAGAATATATTAATGCAAAGTTAATAGTAATTATAAACGTTATAACTATTCTTACGAAATGAGATAGATATTATTTATTTTATTGACAGATTATAACCTTATCGGCGGTAGATATTATTTACTATCTATGATAAGAAATCTTTTATTTAGTGTTAAGTACTTTATTAAAGGAGAGGAATCAAAAAGCTGCGACAATCATACAATTGAAACCTTACAATTAAAGCTGATATAAAATAGAAAAAAAAAAAAAAAAAAAAAGTGAATAAAAGTAAAACAAAAAAAATATGTGAGTATAAAATTGCTTATAAGAGACAATTTTATCTACAAATCTTAAACACTTAATGTTCAAAAGTTTTCACCAAATGTAGTCTATATTTATAGCAAGGTGTGATCTTCATATAGCTCTCTTCGAGCCAACGTTACACACTCGTATAGCGATTAAACTTTCAGGGGAAATCAAATGTTAAAATGAGGAAATATATCCGACATATTGGATCGGGATATTTTACAGATAAATAATAGCTTTCCAGATAGTTTAACATTTATAACTTTTATTATATCTTAAATGTTTAAATCACTATTTGTCCAGTTTAAAAATATGTTGTTGCTTTGAGAAAAAGGAATCTTATCAATTAGACAATAATTTGTTAATAATATATAAATGTAACAAAACCGAAACGGCAACCTGTAATTTTTAAATAACAGTATAAAAATTACAAATCTATTTTTTTTAATATTTTAAGCATATTCATAAAACTAAGAGCGTAATAAAAACAAAGATAGAACCACAACGTGCGTTTGAACACGAAGAAATTGTAATATATGGTTTATGAAGGGATTTGTATCAATCAAGACAGACTTTTATAATTGCATTATCTGTATGTTTTTTGTGAATTTATTTTTCCTGGAATAGACAGAAACAACCAGATCAAACCTAATCTATAATAATATTAAACCTTTAACTCTAGAATTAAGTTTTATTCTTTAACTAAAAGTTATAGTTATAATAATAAATAGAGTAAATATTAAAAATAAGTGCCCATTGTTAGGACTGACAAAACCTGCACAGAAGCTTTGTTTAGGCAAATATTTAAAATTAACTAATAAAATACAATTTAATTTCAAAATACCATATGGAAAACTACTTGCCTTCTGAAGTATTTATAGTTATATTTATAATACTTCAAATGTACTTTCAAAATTATGTATATATTTTTATATAAATAATATATTTCATCTAATTTACTTCTATTTGGTGAATTCGACGTCGTCGTCAACACCACGGAAAAGTCGAACACAATTCAGTTAACAATGTTTTTTACGATTGCTTTGGAGGTAGAACTCTTGTATGTAGGTCGAAATAAATTTCATTTGTTATGTTCTTAGTATTATATATTAAGAATATTTTTCATCTATTTCTTGGTATAACATTACACTAATATATAACATTTGGTAATATGTATATTTTGTCTAAAACCGAAAATAAAAAACCTTTAACCGACGGGATTCATTGAATATATTTTTCTTATACAATTAAAACTCTTGTTTATTTAATTGATTACTTCGTTGTAGAAACTTTCCGGAACAATATTTCTTGATTGAACACCTACTCGGTCGGTCCTCAATACTAAATCAAATTTATTAAAATTTAGTATTTGAATCGAATTTATAAATGTAGTAAATCGCTGTAACACATTTTAAATGAGCTTGAGAACATAACATTAAGATTAGAATAATTAAGACCAAAATGTTTTTTTTTAAATTTTATAATTTAAAATAATACAATATGAAACACACAGATACATCGAGAATATTCAGCTTATTAATTAAAAGTAAAAGGAAATGTTCTTCACAAAACATATCATGGCTACGTGTGTTCATAAACACACTCACACACACGCGGCAACATGCACTCGTAGTGAGCTGCAACCACTCGTCCCACTTTTTCTCGTATTTGATTTTTCATCCCTTTTACAGATTTTCATCTGTGAATTTTGGTAAAAGAGCAACGTTTCGTTTAATGCCGAAGTAGTCAGGCCTATAGAGTGAGTATTGAGCTACAGCTTATCACATGAATATCACGCAAAAAGGATAAAGGAAATATTTTTATAACGAGTTGTCTAACGACGTGTATGTTTTTGGGTTAAAAGCATTTAAATATTGATTTGTAAACTTAAAAGTTAGATTAAAAAGAATGTAATAAAATAGTAAGTTATAGTAAAGGTTTAGTAAGTTATGTTGAAATCGCAATGATACCAAAGACATAATTTGTTGATTTTCTTTGTTTCTGAATATCGATAGATCGTTTAAAATTTATGGAATTTTCCAGACGAATTATGATGTATTGATGAGTATTTTGTTTTTATTTCAATATTTTTTATTTGTGTTCGCATTTAAAGCAAGTAATTTGAACGTAGTGGTGAATTCTGTCAGAGCTGATAATAAATCCTATGTGACAAAAATGTCAATAACATCCAATCACTTCAGCCTTCATATGATTTATATTTCCAATACTGTCACTAACATGTTCTAAATGTCATTATGTCAACTAAAAATATATTTGTGTTTTATGTTTATATAGTCGTAATTGTTCAAATCTAAACTACTAAGCTAATTTGAATTACATGATTAAAATAATTATTAGCTTTCTTCAAAAAATGGCAAAATATAAAATCAAAAAATAGTATCTTTATATACTTTAACACAAATATAAATAATGATTGCAAAAATTACTTAAAAATGATTGAAATTACATTTCATAATATTTGTATGTAGGCAACTCCAATATTGATTATAAATGTAATACAGTTTAAATAGGGCTAGAAAAATATATAAAACAACTCCGTTAAGTCGCTGGCTCTTCACACGCCTAAGGCAAACAACTACTGAAGCAGAAGACAGCTTTGATAATAATGTTTTGTAAAAGCTTGAAATGAAATAGCGAGAGCGCCTTTTAATATAAAGTATATAAGTTACTAAATATAATAATCATATAGAATCATAAAATATAAAAAAATATGACCATAACTCTTCGAATATTATGTGTGAAAAGTGTTCACAGTATTCGATATAAAAAATATTTGGTGTCGTAAACATACGCGAAGATATATTGGAGGCAGTAAGACAGAGAAAGAGATGCATAATATGTCGTTTTATGCTTGAAGTATAAAATAAAAATATTCATTTAAGCTTATAAAGGTTACAATACTTTTATTACAAAGAAGATGACTGACTCTTTATTAATACTCGTCTATGTAAGTCTCAAGACTATATAAACATTTTTGTTTGATATATAAGTGTAGTTATATATATAAAAAAAATTAATAATAAAAAAAGGAAAAAGTGACTTCCCTGTGCAAGGGTTCAATAACATAGTTTTTAAAATTCCTACTAACAAACTCCTCTTTTGTCATGTTTTTTGTCTCCAATAATAAATATAACGAACTTATTTAAAATCACAAAACGCACGATCGACGCGTCTGTGTTGTGTTAATTATTCATAAAAAACACTTTTTGTTGTTAATAACATATTTTATAATAAATGTATATATTATTATTAATTTCTCATAAGTGATAAAACAAATCATACTTTTTGAGAGTTTAATATGACCTGTCAGTCATTTTAGTGACAAATCTTAAAACTGAATTTTGAACCAGTTAACCTCAACCGATTGTGCTGTAATTTGGAAATTATTTTTTTTTGAAAATATATACAATCCATATTGTTAGCAATCAAAATTTGCTGCCTCTACTAAATGGCGGATTATATATTTTAGAACCTCTAACGTATGTTGGGTTCAAATGGCTTGATTTTTTTTTATACAAGAAAGTATAAAAAAAATGGCTGATATCATAAACTGATGGTGGACATATTTTATTAAAACCCACCTATTATTGGTATCATATGAAGGCAAGAGTAGAATAAAATACACCATAAATATAAAAATAATAACAAGATCACCACTAACGTAAAATGCCATAAAATGTAATGCTATTTAATCAAACCTTATTTTTCAAAACCATTTTAAAATATATATTAATTATCCAGTTCTAAAAAATAAAGTTATTTGCAGTCTTCCCTTGCCTGTGTAAAAATTTTCAATTTATTTATTCTACCGTACTATTCTATTTGGCTCTGAAGTAAAGCGGACGTAGACGTACTGCTGCACCTGAAAGAAGATTGGTTTAGTCTATTTATTTATATTAATGAAGTGTTTGGTCTAAAAACTAAAATAAAACTAGATTTTTTTAACGTACTTTAAATAATAAAAAAGGCAACCTAGCGGGTTGCCTTTCCTTTGAGTCACTTTTTGTTTTGAATAATTTTGTAATATAATACTCTCTATCGGCTTTAATTAATTCAATTAATCAATACTAGCTAGTTGGGTCGACAAGGTTTATCTAATGTTCTTAAAGAAATTTAAGTGAAGTAAGTGTGAAGAAGGCGGTCGAAACCCATTTTAACCAGACCCAGTCTCTGGAACGCCTGGGATCTGTTCTTGTGTCTAACTGTGATGGTGGTGGTCTCTCCGAATGGTAACCACCGTTTACGTCAACCTCTACAACGCTCTTTATCATACGTCATCTCAGTGCACACTTATTGTATTACTTCATTCATGTATTCTATCTTTTCCAGTATATGAAAGAAAACATGATCTCAATATGTATATGACATATTATATTAAAATAACTTTAATTACTGAACAAAAAAAAAAACTAATTGTGTTTGAATAACATGAACCTTAGCTAGCCCTATTTATATTTAAATACATATTATATATATATTTATCATTTATATATAACAGTGTACTCTTCCGCTAGTATCATTGTTTATTTAGTTTAAATTGTAAACATATTAAAGACATTATTTTCTGCGAAATCATGAAAATATTTTATTAACACAATATTGTTTGTAAAACCTCCAGCGAGCGCCAGAGAAGCGCTATCAGCGCTGCAAGAGACAGTTTGATGGCGTGTTTTTACTATAAAAAGTTAATTTTGCCAGGTGAAATAATTTTTCGCAAAATATTAGTATATTGTGTAACTTCGATATCTTTTCTTATTACTATAAATAAATTAAAATTAAATTATTATTAAATGTACCATGACATTCACAAATTTATACGAATTATATATATTAAACACATCAGTTGCATCTATATATATAAAAAACCTATATATATCGGCATCAGTTAATGAAATAAAATATATTTTCGGGGTAAATACAATAACAAATAATTTAAACTATTTGAATATACGAAACCTGTGTTGTATTAAGACATAATTATAATATTTAGCACATCATTTTAACTTAGTTTTAAAGGCAGGTAATAGAACCTAATATAGCAAACTATAAATCATTATATTTAATATAAACCATCTGGAGGGTGGAGGTCAATGTAATAAAAAGTGTTTCATCCCCCGCTCGAGCACCCTGTACGTATAAGAATAAAATATAGGAAATTTCTCCAATGTGCTTTTTAATTTAGTCTTGAAATGACTTAAAAATTACTTTTCTTTATTAATATTTGTTTTAGTTTATAAGAAATTATGAAATTGAATTATTTAATTAAAATACTTCTTTAACAATAAGTTTAGTTTTATATAGAAACAATGCATGTTATAAAAAAATATTAGTTCATCAATAATATTAATAATCAAGTAATACAAAAAAGTACAAGGAAATCAATGTCTTACAGAAGTTAAATGAAGACAACAACACATGTAAACGTTTACAATCTGAATAAAACTATTTTAAAGTTGACTGACTAACTCACTGACCTACATATCTTCTTATCGCTAACACGCTGCAAAACATTCAAAACGTTGAGTTAAAACCATAAAATAAAGTTATTCTAATGAGTAACACTTGTAATAATCTTATAAAAATGCGATTATTTAAAAAAATCTTTATAAAATACATTGTAATTTTTATTTAATCTAATAAACATGAAAATGGTGTCAGAATATTTTATAACATAAAATCATAAGTTTTGGTTAACATCTGTAATATTCAATATAGTTGACATTCATTCTATTAAGTTAAGAAAACTTTCAGAGTAAGAACTGTGAAACATCTTGAAGTAGTAAATATTTAAAGTTAATCTAATGTTAGAAAAAGTGAAACTTCTATATTCAATCTAGTGTATATATTTAGTCGGGTTGCTCTAAACTTTGGTAGAAAATGTTGACTACTTTTAAATGCAAGATATACAATTCAAGTCCTTATCATTAGTTGTTTGAAACTTCGATGTCTTTTATGTCAGCAACATATTCCTTTTTAAAAATGTATATGATTTTAATATTTCAATATGAATAAGCTTGAGTGATCAGTGGAATTTATTTATTTCATCTGAATATATATTCATCCAGTATCAACTCAACCGCGCTGTACAACTGCGAGGTCGAAATTCTACCCCTATAATGTTGATTTATATAAATGTTTATTTAGTTATTGTCATTCGGAATTCATTAAAAATTACTTTATTTATACTAAGTATTGTAAATAAAAATAATTGAATATTTACTGTATTTTTTGTATCATTGATTTTATTTTCTTTAAGATTGCGTTCAATGTTATTAACTTATTTGGTAAAATGTTTGTGATAAAAAGAATTGTGTTTATTTTATAACTGTACTGTAAATACGTATTGATTGTAAATAGTAATAAAATTGTTACGTGAGCAGACCTCACGGGACAAGGATCACACAGATTGCCTTTGCTTAGGACTGGGTTAGATCAAACAATCTGACACACGCACACAAATAAAGAAATAATATGTCAGAGATAAATAGAAAGTAAACTGGTCTATTCTTGATACATTTAATTGCGTCTGCAAATTTTTTTTATTTATATGCCTATTTTTAGAATAAACATTATATAATATTAGGATTTTCAAATAAAGAATTTTAAAAATAAAGATCACGATTTCGTACACGATGTCAAGAAATATTTCATACATTTTCTAATGTAATCTTAGAAAATATATAAAATTTTCTAAATTATTCTTAATTTTAATGCTAAAATCTAAGTGTGCCGATTAGAAAGACGTCTTTCATTAATATGTCAAATATTACAATTATGATTTTAATTATTATATCAATATTTTACTTTTCATGTTATACATGTTTAATATACTATCGATATGCTTCACGTTTGTCAATTCTTTTAAACATTAACTTTTTCACATAAAAAATATATTTCATTAACTAATTTATTTGCGTATATCTCATATCCAGCTGCATTGAATCTATATGACAGTACGTCAAATAAATAAACTTAATATTGTTAATTTACTTATTATAAATAATTATTATCTACAAATTATCAAGACTCGTATGTTAAGGGTGAAAGTTTTATAACATTTAAAAAGATGTATATTTTTGCATGTGCCCCTGAGAACAGTTTTACGACACACCACGTGAGACTTCCTGATAACCTTTTACCTCACCAGTAAATCCTGTGAGTTATTACTGCTTGCTTCGTTGCCTCAATTTTAAGTTTCAGTGGATATATCTTCTGTTTTAACTGGAATATGTATATACATGACGATATCATTTTTCTACCTTCTTTTTTATAATTCTTAAATAAATATAGATATATATATATATATAATTAGAAATAAAATCAAGATTATTTTTAAAATTACATTAGCTATACATAGTTTTTATGTACACTAAAATTAGTGCATTGTATATATGAAAAAATACATTTAATGCTTTTTTAAACTATTTTGTTGGTGAAAATTATTTAACATTTTAACTAAAAATTTAAATATTTATAATATTTTAACTTTTATATAAATGTTAATTACATTATACGTTTTTAACGTTAACAATGTTTATATTGACTTGTGTATTCCCAATAAATATGGGAAAAGACAAGTAGAATGAAGAGTCTATGATGAAAACGTTAAATTTTTCGTTTGTTAATAATTTTTTAAACTAATATTACTGCTATTTCAAACATGATTTTTTCAAAAACAAGGTCAATACATATACTTAGACCAATTTTATTAATTCTCTCACTCTTAATCCTATAGAGTAAACCGAGATTCGTAAGAAGAATGTTTATATAAACAAAGCACTGATGCAAAGGTGAGAATAGAATCTTAAACATTAGGTCAGTAATGAAGTAAGCACTAGGCAAGTAGGTCACCCAGTTGATTTTATTCTGACATTGTAAAAAGGACGTATCGAAGACATAACAACATGATTCATGTCATAAAATAAGGGTTTTTGGTTCTTTTCTATCCAAAAGAATTATGGATTTACCACAAAAGAATTATGCATTTACGTACAAAAACACTAACAACAATGAGAGACATAGAAATAATAATAACATAATACAACAAGTAAACCCATTTTTTGACATGTGACTTACTCGTGTGTGCGCGTGTGTGCGCGTGTGTGCGCGTGTGTGCGTGCGTGTATGCGTGTCTGCGCGTGTGTGCGTGGGTGCGTGCGTGCGTGCGTGCGTGCGTGCGTGCGTGCGTGCGTGCGTGCGTGCGTGCGCCTCGTTAGTTGAATGCTGACGATAAAGCAATTTCCGATATCTGAAACTGTTTCTGTTACTGCTTAATAAATTGTCCCTTATATGTTTACTCGATACACTAAGTTTATCTTATTTCAATGTGAAACTGTACCTATTCGATACTGTACTTACAGTTGAAAATTTTTGACTCCATTAACTTATCTTTTTAGTTAAAAAACTTTATGGTTATATCTTATACTTTATATCTTATACTAATTTATACAATAAGCTTTCAATCTTAAGCTCCAACTCTTTTTAATGAACAAAATATCGTTTGTAATAAAACAATTTAAAGTTAATCCGATTTCACAGAATGCAATAAAAGCGAACGCTGTGCAATGCGATCCTATTATACTGTATGTATACTCTCATATAGTTAACAGGCGTAGCACAGCGTAGCGTAATGTAACCACTCTGGTACTCCACTACTCGCTTTATCTGTCATTTGGTATTTATAATTGATATTGAACTCAAAACAATACTTTTAATTTTCAGTATTGTTGACGGTTTGAAATTAAAATTTGGTGGAGTTATATATCATTGTCGCGGTCAATGTATTAAATACTTTTTAGGCAAGAATTTTATTCTTATAAAAATAGCTAATTTAGGGTATAATTCCAATAAAACAAATGATAAATAACGTACTGAACAAATTTTAATATTGTTTAGTATTAGTTAATGTGTTAGGTTATAATTTAATTAAAGATATAGGATGCTTTCTACCCTCT
This sequence comes from Mechanitis mazaeus, assembly GCA_959347395.1. Lineage (NCBI taxonomy): Eukaryota > Metazoa > Arthropoda > Insecta > Lepidoptera > Nymphalidae > Mechanitis > Mechanitis mazaeus. Next base: position 150,945 of record OY365743.1, read on the forward strand.
AAAAGTGTTTCAATTCCAATGTAAAGCACAAAAATTTGTTTAAGATTAGAATAACAGAAAAATCGCTGACAACAATAATAAAGATATTTTGGTATTCAATTGTAAGAGTAGTTTAATTGAAACAATCTAATTTATATAATTAAAGTATATATCCATCGGCAAAAAGTAAAATATATTATGTGTGAAAACTTCACACTGCTAAATTAAAACACACTTTCTTCATTACTATCTTATTGCCAGCACAACAAAGACTGACGCCTGTTATATCAAAGCCCAGTAAGTTATGTCAAATAACAAGTCCTCAATTGACTATTAGAATAACATTTACCGGAAGAAATACATTTTTCTTAATCGTATTTAATATTTATTTAATACTAAAATATATTATTTAAACAAGTTAACATGTGTATGTAATGTAATAGTTTATTGTAATAATTTAGAGAATTATTCTAAAATATAAAAATATACTCTCTTTTCTATATATACAAAATGATTTTATTCTTTAGAATAGAATGATCAAGGCATGTAATAAAAATACAGCTCGTTTCACAACAGTTTTAATAATACGTTTTAATAACAGGTACAAAGGGCTGCTCGGGACTGCGGACGCTGTATTTACTTCATCTCACTAACGATACATTCATTTGGGAGATGGAACTGAAAATACACAAAGCACTTGTTAACGAATGTGCAAAATAACACTAGTGGATATAATTTCATGAACTTGTATTTGAAGTAATTTAGGAAATGAAGGCAGGTAAAGAATAAAATATATTTATTAATTTGTGTATATAGTATTTTTGTACTATATATACAATTTTTTCTTTAAAGGCAATGAAACGAAACGTATATCTATGAGATACATACATACGTTATATGTTAAGAGTAATTCTTGAGGCATATTCGAATAAAGTTCACAAATAATATAATTTTGATTAATTAAAGTACTTCGATAAACAATTTGAAGACTTTATTACTTTTTTTTAGGTGGTAGAGCCTAGCTGTAGTCATTTGACTGCAGCTCGTATTGGGCTGGCTCGACCGGGGAAGGACCACCCTCTCACAGAAGATCGACGTGCAGTAACCAAATTCGTTTGGTTATGTTCCGTCGGTGAGTGAGAGTTTCCGGAAGCCCAAAACCCCCTCCCCCTCCTCCTCCCTGCCAAACATGAATGTGATTGCTCAAATAAATATACCCCAGGAGGGTACCGGCTTTAGTGAAGCCGGAGAATCCCTCCCCGAGCAAAATCGGGGAAACGGTTCTCCGATTTTGCTCGGGCTGCCCGTCGAATCTGGGGCGGGCAAAGAATCACATTTCGTGTTTTCTGAGGGCAAACGACGAGGTAAAACTGCGGCACCCCGTTCCACCCTAAGTGTGGACTTTTGCAACATCCGGGGACTTCACTCAAACTTAAACGCCGTCCACTACCACCTAGAAACGGCGCAGCCGGCCTTGTTGTTTTTGACGGAGACGCAGATATCTAAACCTAGCGACACAGCGTACCTCTCATACCCCGGGTATAAATTAGAAGATCATTTTATACCCCACGCCGGGGTATCTGTGTTCGTAAGGGAGGATATCTGCTACCGTCGCCTCGAGATTTTTGAAGGTCGGGATCTGTCTCTACTCTGGCTGCGCGTGGACATGGACGATCATGTCAGAGTCTACGCGTGCCTCTACAGATCCCATAGTGGTAATGCAGAAACGGAGCAACTCTTGGGCCACGTACAGGCGAAGATTGACGACCTGCTGTCACAGATTCCCTCTGCTGAGGTCATAGTCCTCGGGGACTCAATGCCGAGTGGCTAGGGTCGCGTTCCACTGACTTCGCGGGGAGATCTGTGTTTGACTTTGCTCTGGCAAATGGTTTGTCCCAGTTGGTTCAGACGCACACTCGTCTACCGGACGTGGACAGCCACATGCCCTCTTTGTTGGATCTTCTGCTGACTACACATCCCGGAAAGTACCAGGTCATTGTCGAGGCTCCTCTTGGGTCCTCCGATCATTGCTTGGTACGGAGTGTAGTGCCCATTCAACGTCCGGCTCGCACAAGACCTGCGATCCGACGCGTTTGGCACTACAAGTCAGCGGATTGGGATGGAATGCGGTCTTTCTTTGCATCCTACCCATGGGGGCCGATTTGTTTCTCTTCCGATGATCCCAGTGACTGCGCTGCGGCTGTAGCTGATGTGATACTACAGGGCATGGAACTATTTGTACCTAGCTCTGTGGTACCACTTGGTGGCAGATCGCGGCCTTGGTTTGATGCGTCTGTCAGGGCTGCAGCAGCCGGAAAACGTCAGGCGTATCAGGCTTGGGTTAATGCTTTAGTCATCAAGGATCCGAACTCTTAGAGTTCTGAAGAGGAAATACAATCGTGCCTCCAGATTCTTCAAACGGCAAATTGCTAGAGCAAGGTTTAGGCATGTCGTCAAAATTGGGGATCAGTTGACAAGGTACCCACCAGACACGCGCAAGTTCTGGGCGCTTTCTAAAGCCACTTTGGGTAACTTTTGCCAGCCATCCCTACCGCCACTGCACTTGGGGAATGATTCTCTGGCCCATACGGCAAAAGAGAAAGCCGATCTCTTGGGCACTCTTTTTGCCTCAAACTCGACCTTGAACGACCAAGGGAAAACACCGCCTACCATCCAGCGGTGTCAGAGTTCAATGCCGGAAATAATTTTCCGGTAAAAAACCATTCGACGGTCTCTAATTTCCTTGGATGTTCATAAGTCGAGTGGGCCGGATGGCATTTCCCCAATCGTGCTACGAACATGTGCCCCTGAGTTGACTCCAGTGCTAACGCGTCTATTTCGGTACTCCTATTTCAAAGGCGTAGTCCCGGTCTCATCGAAATGTGCTTTTGTCCATCCGATCCCTAAAAAAGGTGATAGCTCGGACCCAGCTAACTACAGACCTATCGCCATCACCTCTCTTCTCTCCAAAATAATGGAGAACATCATCAACCGACAGCTCCTCGCGTACCTTGAGGATCACCAGCTGATCAATGACCGACAATATGGCTTTCGCCATGGTCGATCGGCTGGTGACCTCCTGTTATATCTTACACACCGTTGGGCTGCGGTTATTGAAAGCAAGGGAGAAGGTCTGGCAGTTAGTCTGGATATAGCGAAAGCCTTCGATCGTGTATGGCACAAAGGGCTTCTTTCGAAGCTTCCTTCCTATGGGCTTCCCGAGAGTTTATGCAAGTGGATCACCAGCTTCCTCACTGGGCGGAGCATACAGGTCGTTCTCGACGGTTTTTGCTCGGACCCCAAGCCCGTGAATGCTGGTGTACCCCAAGGCTGCGTGCTATCCCCAACCCTGTTCCTCTTGCACATCAATGATATGTTGGACATTTCCAACATACATTGTTATGCGGATGACAGCACTGGGGATGCGGTATATTCCGGCCGTGCAGGTCTCTCTCGGGAAAACGTCGACGAGTGCCGAAAGAAACTTGTGTCTTCTATAGAGACCTCCCTGAAGACGGTCTCAGAATGGGGTAAACTGAACCTCGTTCAGTTTAATCCCCAAAAGACACAGGTTTGCGCGTTTACCGCTAAGAAAACCCCATTTGTCGTATCGCCGCTCTTCGATAGCACACCCCTCGATGCCTCGCCAAGTATCAGAGTACTGGGACTCGACATTTCGAGCGACTGTCAGTTTCGTGGTCACTTGGAGAGCAAGGCCAAGTTGGCCTCGATGAAATTGGGTGTGTTCAATAGAGCGAGACAATATTTCAATCTTGGCCAAAGACTTGCGCTTTATAAGGCGCAGGTTCGGCCACATATGGAGTACTGCTCTCATCTCTGGTCCGGATCACCCCAATATCAGCTTCTACCTTTTGACCGCGTACAACGGAGAGCCGTACGGATTGTCGGGGACCCGGTGCTCTGTGAACGGCTGGACTCTTTGGCATTGCGTAGAGACGTGGCTTCTTTGTGCGTCTTCTATCGCATTTACAACGGGGAGTGTTCCGAAGAGCTATTTGATCTGATGCCTGCCGCCGAATTCCATCACCGCACAGCACGTCACCGCCTGCATTTCCATCCACACTACCTGGATGCATGGCGATCTTCTACTGTGCGGTTTTCAAGGACTTTTCTTCCACGTACCACTAAGATGTGGAATGAACTTCCTTCGGCGGTGTTTCCAGATCGATACGACATGGGTACCTTCAAAAAAGGCGTTTACTCTTATCTCCAAGGCCGGCAACGCTCTTGTGCGTCTTCGGATGTTGCAAGAGTTCATGGGCGGCGGAGATCACATTTGACCTGTGACCCGCACGCTCGTTTGCCCTCCTATATCATAAAAAAAAAAAAAAAAAAAAAAAAAATTTCAACTGAATGTGTACTAAATTTTAGTAAAACTAAAATAAGTTAAGAAGAAAGGAAATAGCAAGAAAGTTATAATAATAAATTTCTTTTATAAATATAAATAATGATTATAAGAACATGGATACGATAAATTAAATTAAAAATAAAATAAATAAAAAATACAATATTATTATAATTAACCCTAACTATAATAAAACCACAATTCATTAGAAACCAAAATATTCATCCAAAAAATTCGTTAGAATACAAAATAAGTTTTGACATTTGTCTGCGATATAACTAGTGATGTGTTTGTTATCCCTCAGTACTCGATACGATATATCGATACAAGTATGCATAAGCAATTCATAGCTGACAATTTAGATAATTTTCAGGTGATCAGTATTACTGCTCTTTTATGTATCCAGCTCAAAGTGAGGTGCATCTTAGCTGTAAAATCATGTGATCAAACAAGCCTTTACATTAGAAATTAATAATTTATTTGTATTATTAAAGTCCAAGAGTCTTAGTTATTGTTAGTAGTATTTGTAAATTTATGACATTTATTTTTTAGTATATTACGTCGGTCACAACCAGAGGATCCAAAAGATACAAATTTATTAATTTAAAATTCAATACTTATATTTAATTTACAAACTACGTGTTCCTTGCTCAAAGTTGGAGACAAGAATGAATAAAATGAATTTATAATTAAAGGAATACAGAAAGTGTAACCAACAAGGGTTTCAGATTTACATTCTGGGATTTTAACATGATACAATGCACCTGTGCTTAATCAGCGTTTCCACGGTTCGTGAGAATATGGTAAATGCTAATTTAATTTTATTATTAATAAGTAATATTTATCAAATGATCACATAGTATATGGTAATATAACAAGTATGTGTATATATTGGATAACACAAACTTGTCTGGTATTGAAATTTTTATTTATTTAAATTATATTATTTTGTTACTTTTATGTTTGTAATAAAAATCTAGAATTAATGATTGTCTCGTCAAAAGGTATTAAAGGTATAGTAAAGATATACTCTGTTTGTTTCACTTATTAAAAAAACTTTTGTTTGAAACTACTATTAATTTATTAAACAAAATGGTAGATATAGTATAAAGTTCTACACTAAAGTGGAACTTTCCATTTTGTTAATTTAACAGCTCATGAAACAAAACATCAGAATTCAGTGAATACGTTGGAAAATCGAATGCGAAGCAAAGCGTAACGAGTGGTTACGAGTGTCTATATGTTGTAAACTTGGACTGAGTACGTGTGGGTGTAAACCTGGACTTTTTATTTAACACTATGTTTACAGTTTTCTTCATTATTTCTCCAAAAGATAGGTCTCATTTATGTCTTCTGTAAGGAAATATGAAAACTTTTCTTATTTATTTCGGATAGTAATAATTTTGTAAATTTGTTTAAATTGTTATTTTCTTTTCGAATACAACGAATCTGAAAAATATTAATTTATTTTTAAAAGAAGTTTATAACAATATGGGAAATATCTGCCTTCACTTCACATGCGAGTGTATTCATCCTGGTAATTCCACGATAAGAGCCAATACATACTCCAAACATGTTTTTTTTACCATGAAATGTAAAACCAATACTCGTTGCAGATTGAATTATTATTCTTTGATATAAAATATTTTGACAATATAGTTTTTAAAATAGTTCTTAATATATAAAATAAATTTTGTGTTGTAGTATGTTATAAAATTTATATTAAAAGTAATAATTTTACAACTGATAAAATAATTATTTACGAAGGTTAAGTCACAAATGACTTGATAAAATTATATTATTTTTCCCGAAAATTATACATATTTTTATAAAATATGAGTGACTCGTTCATTCATTTTTATAGAGCAAAGTTCTTACAAATAAAAGCAGTAAGGTTTTAATGGATTTTCGGAAAAAATCTCTTGCATGAGGACGAAAATTCAATATTTTTACATCAAATTGATAGAAGCCTCGAGCCAAGCTCAGATAAAAGATACTGACCCGGCTTTAGTGAATTTTAAAATTTTTTAAGCAATCCGGTGTTAAATAAAAATATTTGAATTCAGATCCGTGACATGGCGGAAAATTAACAACTATTTGTTGAAAATTTACTTATGAAAAATATATTTTATTTAAAATAAAAATAAGAAGTAATAATGTCTAAATTTAGTTAACAGACTGCTGTCTCAGTGGACTGTCTCCTACCGCCACTGCCATTTCTTGGTTTATATCCCTACTTTGACGGTGTATTAATTTATAATAAATCCCTGTTTTTGAATTCAGAGAGAGACTTTTTTTATTAATATGTTAAGAATTTGTTTAATAAGAAAATTAATGTGTTGATTGAATTAATAAAATATTTTTATATTGATTTTTTGAAATAGATTGAAAAAAAAATATGCGCGTTTTAATATGTGCAAAAGTTAGTCTTTCGAACCATGGTTTGAAACCAGGGATTTTTGTTTCTTTTTTAGAAAACAATACCCGCGCTTGAGAAAAAATCTCTTTGTCACCGGAGATTTACAAACAGAAATAACGGACACAAATAACACCTAGATTCGAAACTGCTGTATTCTGGGTGGATCTGTGGGTCACACAAACAACTTTTCCCTTTGGGAATCGAACGCATGACCTATCAGTCAGCAGGTCCATATCCACTAACAACTAGACCAATGGACCAACTTGTTAATTTCTTTCCAAATTAGATTTACGGGACTTGTTTGTGTTATAAACATTTTCCTTTTATTGTGTTTTTAATGACATGTATAAGTCATTAAACCTGATTTAAAATCTACTTGTAGAGATCAAAGTTGTTAAAACGTTATACTCATATTAAACTAATCTTCACAACAATATATTAACAATATTAGAGTTATTTTATTGTATCGTCTGTCCGTTTATAATTAAAAAAAATGGTAAAATGTGTATTTTTTCAAAGAAATTGTTTGTTATTAAAATGATGAGGACAGACAGAATGGGATACTTTTAAAATTATTATTGTATGAAGTCTACATAAAGCAACAAGAATATATGGAAAAAATGAAGATTAATATTTATTTTATAATATTAATGCAAGCACATTATCCCTCACCGCTTGGTAACAGAATATATTTTATTCATTGTTCCAACATCAGTAGGGGAGGGTGTTAATGGATCGCGAAGTGAATGCCATTAGAGCCTGCCATTACTTTTTTTTTAATTGATGGCATTTTCAAGCTAAGCTCAGGTTAGAAAAAAATATATGCAAGTAGTGAGTAACCAAATTTTTATGTGGATGTTATTTATAATGTCTAATTGTATTGGAAACATATTGATATAGTTTTTAATTAAAGATGTCTTATATAATACAAAAGAAAATTTATATATCTACAGTTGATGTAAAACGAAATATATTTTCCTTAGTTATTTAATTTAAAAAAATGCGTAATTTTGTGAAGATATCTTAAAATCAATTTATAATTGACAAAAATGTATGTATATTCGAAAAAGTTTTGGCAACAAGGAATTTAAAATAGTGCACCTTATTTACATAACTGCTGGATGTATTTATTTACAAATAAATCATAATCTGTTTTATAGTTCCATTATTTATAAAACGTTTAAAAAATATTTATATTTTATAAATGCTTACTTCATTTCCATGTAGCTCTCGCCTACTTAAATGTCGTCTCGCTAGCTCATGTACATTATAACGAACTTCGAACAGTTGCTAAGTGGTATGAAATAGGTTTAAAATTTTTGCAATATCCATTATTAATATCATCAAGGCAATATTCAAAATGTATATTACATGCTTTTTTTGTACTGTCTGTTAGAAACGTTGTCGTTGGCGTAAAAATAATAATAAAATCTAAATTAATGAGATTATTAGCTTTTATCGATAATGTCGGATTTTAGGAATGTAGGTTAAGTCTTAGCAGATTGAAGTTTAATAAAAATAAAACTTTCCAGTTACAAGCAAATATTTCAAACGTTACGAGCTTACAAGTTAAGAGACAAAATGTTTATCGTCTACCGTGAACGCTGGTCATGTAGATGTCAGTAGAGACCTGTTGGTTCGTGTTATATTTTTGAGAAAATCCTAAATAAGAGATTACAGTATTTTTTAGAAAAATTTAATATCTTATCACGTCATCAATACGGTTTCAGAGCCCATAGGTCTACGGATGACGCCGTTCTCGATCTTACAACCACAGTAATCAAAAACCTTGACCAAAAACTGAAAACCTTGTGTATTTTTCTTGATCTCACTAAGGCATTTGATACTGTTTCCGTACCACTATTACTTAGCAAACTAAATAATATTGGTATCCGAGGTGTTGCTTTTAATCTTTTTAAGGATTATTTATCAGGTAGACGTCAAGTGGTTAAAATTTACGATTATGTGAGTGTAGAGGAAGAGATAACTTTTGGTGTTCCACAAGGCAGTGTACTTGGCCCTACTCTCTTTCTCATCTATGTCAATGATCTGTGTGACTTGGGAACTTCTATTTGTAAAACTGTAATGTATGCAGACGATACAGCTTTAGTAATCTCCGGCAAGACTTGGTGTGAAACTTTTTTACATGCTGAAACAGCGTTAGCTTCTGTTTCGAATTGGCTGTCTGAAAACTTACTTACGATAAGCTTGGACAAAACCCGGTACATGACCTTTTTTAACCGCTATCGGGATGTTCCTTCCAATTCTTTTACTCTTCGGATTCACAATTGTAACAAAATTATCACCTCTTCTTCATGCCGATGTCCCCATCTTGAACGTTGCTCCAGTATTAAATATCTCGGTGTCTGGCTAGATAGTTGTCTCTCTTGGAAGCAACACATTGATCACACAGTATCCAGAATTAGAAAGGTTATTCCTATTTTTAAATATCTCAGAAATTCAGCTGATTTTCAATGTCTCAAATTAGTTTACTGCGCATTTGCACAGTCAATTCTGTCTTATTGTATTTCTTCCTGGGGAGGTTCTGCCAAAACTCACATGTTAAAAGTTGAAAGAGCGCAGAGGACAATTCTTAAAGTAATGACATTTAAACCTAGTCTTTATCCAACTCAAACCCTCTACTCGCAATGCAAGGTTTTAACAGTTAGGCAGTTGTTTATTTTAGCAACCATAACACGTAAACACTCTGCTCTTCATTATGATCCTGAGTTGTCGAAACGTCGTGCTAATAGAATATTTGCTATAGAACAGCGTAATTCAATTTTAGCAAGTCGCCTACCTAAGTTGCTCGCTTTACAATAAAGTTAATAAAAAAATTTATATATATCCTCTTACAAAGTACAAATGCAAATCCAAGTGTTCATCTTGGCTTTTAACCCTATCTTATGATGAGACCGAGTCCTTAATTATCAATTTTCCCTAATAAACTGTTAACTCACTTTACACACACACACACACACACGCACACACGCACACACGCACACACGCACACACGCACACACGCACACACGCACACACGCACACACGCACACACGCACACACGCACACACGCACACACGCACACGCACACGCACACACACGCACACGCACACACACACACACACACACACACACACACACACACACACACATACTCACACTATACTCACACGAGCGATTACACATACGTATGTAAATTGTATTAAGTGTTCTGAATTGTCTTGAGTTGTAATTTTTTTGGAGCAATATTGTCCATAATTGTGTGAACGTTGATGCTGCGCTACAGTTAATAACTTTTGCAGTATCATCATGTCTTTGTTATTGTCACCCTGTATTTTTTTTGTTTCAAATAAATAAATAAATAAATAAATAAAATTTTAATTTCGTACTATATAGCGCCAGCATATGATTCCTAAGTTCTAATTACACTGACTGACTTGTTACTCCAGCATTTAATGGCAACTAAGTATTATTTATAAGAATGTAGTTGCAATATAGTAAATTAAGTTTATCTCAATCCCTTATCAACGAATTTATTTATTATTTGGTATTTTTAATTTACAAAGCAAAATGTTGTAATCGAAAATTATTTACTAAAAAACAGAATATTTTCATTACAGCTATTAATATTTTGATATTAATTATTATGGCTATTCTGTTGAATAGACAACAAATATGCATGTAAAATCATTAATGGCTTAAGTATCTGAATAGACGTAAGTAAATGTAAGTCTGACTTAAATTCAAGAGATTCGTCCAATCTAATTATTACTTTTTAAAAGAATTAGCAACAAAATATTAATAATAAAATAAACTCGTTAATAAAGGATTGAAATAAACTTAATTTGCTATGTTATAACAACATTTTTATAAATAATACTTAGTTGCCATTAAATGCTGGAACGTCATATAGAAGTAATATAGATACAAACGTTCCTGGGGTTGTCGAGGCCGGACAAGCGGATATTAGTACACCGCATACTGCTGACTGGTATCGACGTTATTAATATGAGGAAAAACATTATTTATAAATAAGTTAAGATATTGCTTACTGTGAAGAAAATATTGGAAATAAAATAATGCACTTTACTAAGGCATACAACAAAATAATAATATATTTATTATTTATACATTTCATATTTTTGGATTTTGTTTTTGTTTTCAGTACAGATGGTTTAGACAGCTAATCAAACAATCGTTTTTGAGAGTTGCATATTTTCGAAAAACTCAGTTTTTCCTTCCGATCTGTCTGTCTGTATGTGTGTCTGTGTGTCTGTTGTGTGTCGAATTTTATTTTTCGAATTTTGAAAAACTAAAAATATATTTGGAATCAGCATCTAAATGTAAGATTCACTTTTCAAAATTATGTAGATTGTCCAACGGGAAGGGGGTCAGATCGGCCGCCGAAGTTACCGAAAAATGGAAAAAAATTTACGAATTTTTAAATTTTTTAAAATTTAAAAATTAATTAATTAATTAATTTAATTTTTTTAATTTTTTTTTTCTTTTGTTTGTTAATTAATTTGCGAGTTATAATTTGCCGATTAGGAGTTTTTCATAGCGGCAAGCTCGATTGCCGCGTGTCAGATGTTTTAGTATTTATTTTGCGTAACACAAAAATTATTTTTTGTAGTTTCACTACTACCATATTAAATTTATCTCATTAATTTAAAAAAAAATAGCATAGTAGAGCACAACATCGCAGAGCAACACATCAAACGATTACAAATCTTATGTAATATGTGATTATAATTTGAGTAAGGTTGGGTACATTTTGGTCTTTGACAAAGTATTTCGCTCCTAAAAAATATATTTGAATCCTGTTTGGTTTTTGGCAAATGCCAAATACAGAAACAGAAATATTGCTGCGATAGCATTAATAATACGTATTTGGTTAGCAATTTATACTTTAATATATATGTCGTAGATAATAACATTGTTTTAATTAAAGTTCGTCAATTGATTGCTTAGTAGAAGGTCAAAAGCAGTGACGTCAGCTGATTTGTAATGGCTACATGTGGACAGAGTTTTCTTGGTAAGTGTGAATAGGCAAACAGTTACTTCTTCTGAAAGGCACGGACCAGGTCACTTCGTTGGCGTGGCGTGGTGGGTTAGTGTGTGTTAAAAGGTGGGACTGTGATTATGTAAATTAGGCAATGTGGGTTTTGTACGGTCAAGTAAAACTAAATGACAGCCTTATGGCTTCGCCATCGCCATCCCCGACATATACATATTATTCTATAATTCACAAAGCCATTAAAAAATTCATTAAAAAAAAAATTAAAACTGCAGTCTAGTTAAACAATAGACGTCGTATGAAGCGCGACTGCTCCTGTCGCTGCAATAAAAACTATTGTAAATATTTCATATGGTCATATATTATATTATTTGTTACTAGTGATAGTGAATGAGTATTATACTCATAAAAATTTTTTTTCAAGTTACTTTTTCTCTAACGGAGAAATTACATCCTAATATTACTTTAAAAGGTTGACTTTTTGAAAAAAAATATTCACTTAAATCTTAGTTTTAATATCTCTTTTACCAAAACTTATATCTTTGTGACGTTACTCAGTAAAATCCACCATCCTTTATTTCTATGACACCTTTTATATGAGAAATCGGATGAAAATTTTGTTGATTTGGAAAGTAGAACAAGAAATTATTTTATTGAAGTTTTAAGAGCTAGAGTCTCTTTCTTTTCTAAAAATAACCGGAGTTAATTGATTTTTATATATAAGTACTTGTTATGAAAGGCTTCTTGTGTAGAATATGTGTTATATAAACATAAGTTCATTTCACTATTTCATTTGTTATTTAAAAATTATACATATTTATTCCTTCGTTATTTTAAGCTTTTAGTATGTTTTATACATTTTATACATTAAATAATAGATCTTTTATAAAAAAATAACTCGCGTATTAAAATTATAAGTGATTTGATAATTCCTGATGGTTTCAATTTCTTATAGAAAGGAAATTCGAAACAGAGATTAATGTACATATTGTCTCTGGTTGATTCACAAAAAACTTATTAAACTGTTTGTACCTTTTGAAACAGATATTTATATTTTGATTAACAAGAGGGTATCTACAAGATTTTTATAAGTTATCTTCAGGTTACGAAGATACACGATGTATTTTTCAGCGTTTATTCATTTTCTTGTGTGTTGTTAAATACAAGAAAAATATGTTTGTGTCAGATATATAAGACACAAGTGATTTATATACTGCTCTATTTAATATCATATCGACTTTCGGGTTTATTTTTTTTAATAGGAAGGTATGTACGGATGTTACATCAAGTTAAATGATAACATTTCTATATTTGGGGTTTGGATATTTGGGTGTTTCGGTTAACTAGTAGGACCAATTGTAACTCCATTAAATGGAAAGTCTATGGAAAGTCTCTATACTGTTAGTATGAATAATGGAGTCAGTTTATGAAAGAATTAGGTAATTGACCGATTTCATTTTAATACGACTTTTAAATAGAATTATCTTTATAATAAATAAAGTTCAACGAGAATGACACCAAAATGATATAAAAACTGTAAAATTATAAAATTTACATTTGATATTACGACTAAAATGTTATTTGAGGAATTTTCATACATATTCATGAATTCACTTCTAATCAGATGTTGACCTGCGGCGGCCATCAATTTAATATTAAGCTTGGGCAGGTTTAGCTTGCGGAGGTTTTTCCTGATAATCCATTAAACCTCCCAGCACTTTAAAATGATGGGATAGCATGCAATAAAATATGAACGCTGCCTCACCGCTGAATAGGGCAATAACCTTCAATTATAAAGTATAGCAGTATACAATGAGGCAAGTCGATGGAACTGGATTCGTTACGATAAAATAAATTTTTAGCCATAGATTATACTATTATAATTCATGCAATTATTTTGTTTATAATCGATATATTTAAGTAATTTTAATCAAATAAGTTGATGCTTTGGGAGCGGCCCTTAAAAGTAATTAATTCTAGTACTCTAGTTGGTCTCTGAAAAATGGGACAGACAACTTCAACTCTTGTGTTGTTCTTGTTAAAGGTCATTTTGTTGTCCACTGTTTTTTATGCAATTTTCATTTATTGTATTTCTAGTTCTAGTTGTTTGTAAATTGCACAATGAATATTGATGTTTTGGAAACTTTGATCACAATTTTGAAATATCAGTCTAAGCTTGTTGTTGAGTATGATCTATTTATTTTTTTCGATCGATTGTTTTTATTGTTAATTTTATATCTACTTGAAAATAAAATGTAATATAATTATGGTTCAAACTGCCATTAAATAACTTTTATAAATTTTGCTTTATAAAATATATTATGTCACTCATTTTGTACTTGTGGTTTTTATAAATGATATTAAAATCATAATTACATTGTCCACATTTCTTATTAAAATTAATGAGATTAAATTTATTAATTCTGATTCTGTATCAAGTAAAAAAGATATTTTTGTTTTAACAATCTATTGTCTTTGTACATCGAGTAAACTCCATGTCGTAAAGATCGCGGAGAAGTCGAGCACAATTCGCTGAACAATGTTCCTTACGATTGCTTAGGAGGTAGAGGTCTTGTATGTAGGTCGAAGTGAAATAGGTTTTCTACGTTGGCAATATTAGATTCAACAAAAATTAATTTGTTTGTTTTTTGTTTAATATTAATTTTAATATAAAGGCCTAATCATTTTCTGTAGACGACTTACACCAGGAAAAAACGTAGAGGTCCGGTTTTTCGTAACATCAAGGTGGTGTTAAATATTAATTGTAAATAATTATACAAGTCACCATTACATGATTATTATAAAAATGGAACAACAAAATTATATATAAGGAGTTTATTCTGTTTTCGAGATTTTTTGCTATAATTACTTACCATGCTATGAAAGTGTTGTATATAGAAAGAAAACGACTATTATATATAGTATATATGTAGTATTACATAGTATAAAATATACATATAAGTAGTCCAGTAAAATTTCTTATTCCTATGTAAATTGAATTCTATATATAACGTGTAATGTCATTAGATACTCGGTTATACAAAAGTATGTACGAAGAGATATCTATGAATACTATTGAAGCGAACACGGACGTAATACATCATCTTTATCACCATTTCATCGTTTTCAATATATCATAGCGTATTGTAACTATATTTTATATTAGTTTAGAATATCTAAGATATTGTAGCAAAACATTTTCTATAATTATTAGTTTTTTTAACACTTAAAAGTTAATTATTTCAGTATAACCACTTTGTTTTGTTTTTATTTTAAAAGATTTTTATCCTTTCAGAATTATCAAATACTAAACAGTTAACAGTGCGAATGATTTCTAACAAAGTAACAATAAGAATAAAGATGATGTAATATATCAAAAAAATTTTTGGATGAAAAGAAAAAACGAGACAACATAGACCTTTATGCTTTATTTCAAAGCTGATTAATTCAGGCATAGGCTTTGCTGCGAAAAATCGTGAATGCAGATTTGTAAATGTAATGGAACATGGCATGCGAGGCAAAACAGAACGAGTGGCTGCAGCTCACTACGAGTACACAGTGTAGCGTGTAAGTGTGTGTGTGTATACAACTACATGTATAAACAAATTCTAGTACTTTTGAGTCGTTTATACGCACGTATGACTTATATCTTTATGTAACATTGTATTCAAATTTTGATTGCATGTGTTTACAATACCACAAATTGATAGTACTGAACTCTAATGAGTTCAGTATTTATAGTAGTGAAATACTAACGTACTCACTTACTTGAAAGAGTGACCTGCTGATACTAATATGAAATGTCCTTCACTCGTACTTAGCGTATTTCCAAACAGTAGTATTTACAATTTCTATAAATATATATTTTTTTAAACATTATTTTATCATATGTACTAAGTTAGTTAATATCTTTAGTGTTATACAAATCAAATCGAAACCCTATATTTATTCAACATATGATTGTAAGAAAATACACATCTAGTTAAATAGAAACAAAAAAAACACAAAATATAAGTTGGAAATCATTTTATGATTCTGTCATACGAATTTATCGACCAGGCAGTGTAAGTCGAAAATAGTAAGTATTCTCAATTCTGGTGCTTTGAAGCTACCATTGTTATTATTATTATTAATTTTAAACATAACTAAAGAAAGTTGGTCAGTTAAAAGTTAATGTATTATTTGCAGTCGACGACCACGATGTCTCATACTAAATAGTACCTTAGGATTTAATTAAACGTGTAACTAATGTTAGTGAAATTGTTCTGGGACTGAGTTAACTTTCTTATTTAGTGACTTGGCACACGTTTTATAATTTAATATATAAAACATTATTCTATTCTCTTTATGTAAGATTCTAAGATAATTATATTCACTATTTTTCTATGAAAATATAAAATCTTGAGAAAGATTTTCTAAGTATTATAAATTTTATTGATATTATTTAGAATTGGTTTAGTTACATTCTCTGAATAAATATCCCGGTTTCCATACTTCATCATATTCAGAATCATTTACGATAAAAGCAGCACGTTTGTGGAACCAACTTCCTTCTCAACTTCATAACTGTCCTACTGTTAATTCTTTTAAGTTGAGATTAAAGCAGCACTTCAACTCACTTTCTATATGATTATTTTATGTATCTATTATTATGTATATTTATATGTAAATATACATATATATATATATGTTTATGTCTATACATTGTGTTATTATTTAAATTTAAGTATATTAGTATATTTCTATACTTTGTTAGTATTTATTTTGTTAAATGTATGAATTTTTTTTTGTGTATTTTGCTTTACTTATTAATTGTGTATCTTTTTAATGTATAATCTTACTAATGTACCCATCAACTGCAAATTTGTTTTAAAAATTCTATTTCTTTTAAATCCAGTGTAGCTGAAGAAATATCTTTGAAGAGGTAAGCTATCTCATGCAATATTTGTTTATTTCAAGAATTGTTGTTTTGTTGTTGAATAAATAAATAAATAAAAAATTATCGTAATATATAATATGTAATGACTATATTCAGTATATATAGTTTCAATTTCAATATATTGACAAAGTAAATATCAATTGTGAATGCAGTAAAGAGTTGCTGAATGATACGTAAGACGGATATTAAAAAAGAGAGAGTGCAT
This sequence comes from Mechanitis mazaeus, assembly GCA_959347395.1. NCBI lineage: Eukaryota > Metazoa > Arthropoda > Insecta > Lepidoptera > Nymphalidae > Mechanitis > Mechanitis mazaeus. Next base: position 167,870 of record OY365743.1, read on the forward strand.
CTTTACAGGTAGAAGAAAATCCAATATGGCGTATCTAACTTCTTCAAGTAGATATATCAAATAACTGCAAACACTTTAACTATTAATGATGTCAATATCTAAATAACATGAGTTATGATATTTTAAAGATAATGTTAAAATCTTAAATAATGTTTAAAAGTTTTCACCAAATATTGCCCGTATTTATTGTAAGCTGTTCTTTATAAAGCGATTCTCGAACCAACATTACACACTCGTATAGTATACTACTTTCAGGGGAAATCAAATGTTAAAATGAGGAAATATATCCGACATTTTGGATTGGGAATTTGATCTTTTACAGATAAATAACAGCTTTCCAGATGATATAGTATTATTTGTATATAATATAATTATAACTTTTACTATACTTTTAAATTTACCAGAAGTTTAGAGATACATCCCGTACTTCAAGTCAATGAATTTGATTCTATTAAACTGAGTTCATATATCTACAATAACTCGTATTATTTGTATCATATACGAAAGAAAAACAAAAATATTGAATTTAATATTATGAAAACTTCTCTCCCCGCTCTTACCAACAGGATTGGTGATTGTTCCGAAAGGTGATTTCTACTAGGCTTAAGAAGAATTCTTGTAACATATATTTTTTCCTTTATATGAATTTGTGCATACATATTTATACCGAATATTATTTATTTAATGTGACTTTTAAACCACAAAAATATGTGTTTAAAATTTAAATCTATTTATATCTGTAAAACCTTATTGAGAGGCAGGTCATAAGTCTAAAGTCCTTCTTTTGTACTAAGAAATAGGTAAAAAGACATACAGCATTTACCTGTATGTAGAACTATCATTATATTTTGAAAAAAAAAATAAATAAATAGTGTCGATTGCTGATTTAAAATTCTTGTCTGGTTTGAAAATATTTAGTGAACATGAAATCTCAGGTGGCTGACTCGTCGAAGCTATTCTTCCGCTGGCCTTGATTGATTTCCCGGAGTACATGAAGGATACGGAAGTAGATACAATTTATGGTACGATGTAGTTCATGTAGCGATGGTTAGATAAGATATTCGTTCCACAACCTATCAGTCTGGTGGGAGTCGATTCGCTGTGTGTAGCCATTACTGTACTTACCATACAATTTATTTTGTAATGTTACACTCTATGGAATACCTTAGAGAGGATTGACCGTTGGTAATTTAAGATCTTTGACGAGCTCAATAGAAAACTTTAAATTTTCAAAGTAATAAGAAATTTAAATTTTATATTGAAACCGCAATTGTTATTTTTTTTATCTTTGACGTAGTTATAAAGTTTAATCATAATGTTATTAACATTAAAAATAATAAAAACAACTAATTTCTTATCATAAGTCAGATTCTTATTTGTTAAATAAATATTTGAAGCATTCAACCTAACAATTAACATTAGTATGAGTACAACATTAGTATAATAACGAAAATACAATAACATCCGTTTGTGTACTAATTGCTATAAGTACAGTTCATTTACCAGTTCAAGCAGCTCTTAACAATACGCCGCTCGCCCGAAGACTCATCTGAGCAGTGAGCATTTAATTAAATATATAAAATGTTCTTGCGAGTAAAAACAACATTTCTCTCTTCTCTCTCTCTCTCTCAATTGTACTTTTATTGCTTAAGAAATATTATTTAGAATAAATTTTTTTTTTTTTAAATTTCAGTATTTTGTAAGTAAAACCTTTTTTTTTTCTTGTTTGTTGCAAAAATCCGTTACGGATACCCCGTCGGCCCAGGGGGGTGGCGTCCGAGGGGTGATGTGGGACTACCCGGCAGCATAGAGGACGCTGCCATTTTTAAGGCTACCCACTAAAAAACCAACGGTTGCCCTCTGCGCCGTAATGGGACGTCACGGGATCGCGTTAGCACACACCGTGATGCCCGGTCAGCACCTGCACAAGACGGAACGTCAGTGTTCCGTGACTGTTAAAGAGCGTCGATTCATTATCCATGACACATATGAATGAAATACAAAACAAAAACATATCTTAATATTCTAGAATATTATATATTTATGAGTCTTAATATGAATCATTTAATCTCAAAAATACATAGCCTTATCATTTCCGCAATTTCCGCAATTTGAGAAAAACACAAAACATATTTACGGCTAGGTGTGTGTATACCTATACTCTCTACTCAGACACACACACACACTCACTTGAGGCAACATGACTTTGTAGCGATCTGCAACCACTCGTTCCACTTCGCCTCGCATTTTATTTCCCATCCTTTTCACAGATTTTCAGTAGTGGTTTCTGGTATAAAAGCAACGCTTCGTTTGAAACCGAACTATTCAGCTAAAATCAGTAAATATTGAGCTACAGCCTGTTTTCACTATTGATGACACACGCGAAGGAATTTTTGGAAACACTGTTGTCATGAACAGTTTAATATGTAATAAAATGGCATTCTTGCACAGTTGAGGCTTCTCGTATCTTTATTTCTTGTTACATTCTTATACCATCTTCTAATATCGAAAGATTATTCATATAGAGTTTACCAGACGATATCAAATTTCAATTTATTTTTACGACAAGCTAACTTTGAACTTATGTGTTCCGGGTTACATCCTTTCTGTAACAAAGTATTGATAATTATTTGTATTGCCATTAAGCTCTGCATACTTTAATAGACGGAAAATATTCTTACAATTATAATATTTAAAACAAAATATATTTAAAATATTCGTTGTCCCTTTACATTATTCTTTAATAATATTATACCATAATGTATTTAATACAATTTAAACAACAATTTGGTTTATACCTCAATGACATGCGATGGACCAACCACATAAAACTTTGGTATTTTGCTATCATATACAGATTAATGGATAGATTTATATGAGATATTCAGAGTATTGTTGAGATATGGACACCTCCTACATGATCTATATATTTTTTTATAAGTTCTTTATTGCACAAGAACGATACAAAGCTTAAGCTTTCATTATAAAAATATATCACTGTAAAGAATGTCATTCTAAGAGTGAAGTATCTTTTACATTTATGTAAGTATTGTTGACAAAATCGTGGCCAGAAACGAGTATTCAATTTTATATAGCACCCAGGACAAATACAAATATTGATTGTGAATGAGTGAAGGAAACTCTCGAACACTCCTGTTATATATATATATATATATTGCGTCATTAGAATATCAAAATAAAGAATAAAAATTTCACTACAGTATAATTAATATACCAGAAAGATGATGTAATTGTTCTATGAATTATAAGGTTATAGCTTCATATCTGTCATTGGGAAACTGGAGAAAATTTTTATTTTGAGGAGAAGACATAAAAGTAAAAATATTTTGTTTTTTTTTATTTATTTATTTTTAAAAAGATTTTTATTTTTATTTTGTAATTTATTATATTTAAAATGTGTGATATACTTTGCTATGCGTTAAATTATCTGGAAATTCCAGAATTTGATTTCCCTTGAGAGTTGTACTATACAAGTATATGATATTGTGGTCTAAGTCATACTACAACGATACCACATACTTTGAAATAGATACAGCGACAAGGTACTCTTAGGATCAAACTTTTAAACATTACTACAACTTTGTCTAAAACTTTCCTTAACACATCCGCTATTTTCTGTTCTAACTTGCTTTATGGTCGTCCAAAGATAGATAGATGCTTTAAAGAGATAGTTTTAAGTTATAATCCAAATACTATTGTATTTGTAAGTTATTAAACTAACAAACCAATGATTTTACTAACAAGTTATCGAAAAGGGCTTGTAACTATTAAATTAAATACAAATAATGTTTTTTCCTAATGATATTTATATACGAAATACTTATTTATGTTTCCCCCATAATGATAGGGTATGTTAATTATGTTAAACATTATATTTTCAACCAAAGTTGAGTTTTTTTATATTTTGATTAATCTACATGTATAAGTTATATAAAGTTCAACATATTACATAAATAAAAATCAATGTAAAATATTGTTTTTTTTCTATACTATCCATAATATTATAAAAAAGAACCAATGGTTGATTTTTATATAATAAATACACTATAAAAATATTAAAGGTGTATTAATAGTTATTTTATATTGGTCTGAGGATAATATTTTAGTACTATGTAATATTAATATTGGAATAAATTATTTTGTAAAAGTTTTAAGATCAAAGTGCCCTCTTGCTAAAGTTGTAAGAATATGCTATAACATTAGTAGTATGATGCATCTGCTAAGAGTTACATCGTAATATCTTCTTATTATACAAGAATATGGCATTCATATTATTTTAAAAAATATTTTCGAATTTACGCAAAAATAAGTCGTACCAATCAATTTATGAAGTATTTTCTTAGTTTTTCACGAGTACACATTTGAAATAAAACTATTTTTTACGGATTAAACTCGCGTATAACTTAGGTTATATTTTAATAACCCGACGTTTCGAATAATGTGCAACAATCGTATTCAGGAGTGGACGAGACGTAAGTGTCTTTCAGTAACTCAGAACTCAGATAACTAATTAACTAACTTACTGTCAAACACATCTCGTCTACCCGTGAACCAAAATTATACGCGAGTTCAATCCTTAAAAATTAATTTATGAAAAATTCAACGGATATTCAATACTATTAAAAAAATATGTACCTAATATGTTGATTTGAAAATAAATTATTGGCTGAGCTGAGTACATTAGAAAACTAAGAACCTGTTTCACAAAGTGCTGATAAGAAATCACATAGCCGTCTACAACCAATGTAAAACACTGATTTTACACATATCAGTTTTACTATTTAATGACGTGTACACTTGTACGAGTGTATTCTCTATATGACTATTACAACAATAGTTAATGAATATATATAACAATAGTTAACAAAACGAATATTAAAATACAACACTCAACTTACACATACAATAAGCTGATACACATATTCGCACACTATAATGTGTGCTCTGCAATGGCTGCAACCACTCGTTCCGCTTTGCCTCTTACTCGATTTTCTGTCGTATTCATATCGATTTATTCCTTTTAAATAAATCGATCGATTGATGCCTTATCGATTTATGCCTTTTAAATAAAATTTTCTTCAATAAACGGCCTTATAACATAAAAAGATTTGATTTAACAAAATGTGTGCTATCATATAATTATTATTAGTTAAAGATTGGCTGGTATTTTAAAGACATCAGAATGTCTCTACGTCACAATTCTCGTTATTATAAATACCTAAAATATAGTATAAATGGAGATGAAGTGTTAAAACATTTATTTTTTTTTTATTTTATTTTTTTTTTTTTTATATAGATAGCCTACCATAATGACTCCACTGTGCCTGATGTTAAGCAGTCAGTGGAGTCCAAAGATGGAGGTCAACATTCCTATTGGTGAACTACCAATATGACATGTTGACCCTCACTATGGCGGCTTCATAAGATGGCGTTTCACGCCCCGCTTAAAGGACCCAAGGTGGTATGAAGAAGGGAACACATGAGCTGGTAAAGAATTCCAGGCTTTTGCCGTTCGGTTTATGAACGCAGTGCCGAACCGTTTGGTTCTTGTTCCTTTGATGTCAACGGTGAAGGGGTGACACCTTAGCCCTGCACGTGTTGTTCGGGATAGGAAAGGAGAGGGTGGGATCAGGTCAAAGAGCTCCTCAGAACACTCACCGTGGTAGTACCGGTAGAAGACTGCCAGTGAAGCGACATCTCTTCGCAATTGTAATGTCTCAAGGGTCTTACAAGCCTCTGGGCTATCGACGATGCGGATAGCACGCCACTGTAACCGATCGAGAGCGTCTAATAAGTACTGTGCGGAGCCATTCCAAAGATGAGAACAGTACTCCACACAGGAACGAACTTGAGTTTTATATAACAGACACAGCTGCTCCGGCGTGAAGAACCGTCTCACCTTGTTCAGGACTCCGAGTTTGCAAGACGCTGTTTTGATGACGCTCTCGATATAATTTTTAGGGTTAAGATTTCCGTTAATATCCATACCCAAGATGTTGAGGCGGCCCTGTAGTGGTAGTGGAGTATTCTGAAGCGAGGGCAGGGGAAGGAATGGGGACACTTTTGCTGAAAACGCACATGCCTGAGTTTTCTTGCTATTGAACTCGACCAGGTTCTTGACACCCCATTCAGATATTCTATTCAAGGTCTCGTCGAGTTCAACAACAAGTTGTTGTCTTTTTTCTTCTATGGTTGCCTGTTTGAACGCCGATTTTCCGTAATATCGACCATGCACTGTGCTATCGTCTGCATAACAATGAATGTTGCCAAGGGTCAGCATGTCATTGATATGCAGAAGAAACAAAGTGGGCGATAACACGGACCCCTGCGGCACGCCAGCGTTAACCTGATGAAAATCGGAGGCCGTGCCGTCACAAACAACTCGAATTCGGCGCTCGTTCAGGAACGCGGCTATCCAGTTGCACAGACGGGGAGGCAAACCATACGCTGGAAGTTTGGAAAGAAGCGAACGATGCCAGACTCTATCGAAGGCTTTGATCATGTCCAGGCTAATGGCCAACGACTCACCATGCCTGTCCATAGCCTCACCCCATAAGTGCGTGACATACGCTAGAAGATCACCTGTCAATCGTTCTGGGCGAAAGCCGTATTGTCGATCGTTTATTAACGAGTGATCCTCTAGGTAGCGGATCAACTGGGTGTTAATGATCCGCTCAAACACCTTACATAGAATAGAGGTGATGGCTATGGGTCGATAATTTGCTGGATCTGACCGGTCTCCTTTTTTAGGGATCGGTTGAATATTCGCCTCCCTCCAAGCCCGCGGTACAATTCCAGAGGAATAAGACAGGCAGTAGAGGCGCGTCAGCGGTGGAGACAACTCCGCTGCACATTTTTTAAGTACTACCGCTGGAATACCGTCAGGTCCACTGGCTTTCCGGACATCGAGTGACCGTAATATCGCACGGACATCACATTGCCTGATACGAAGCTCCGGCATTGTGACGCCACAACTGGTTAATGTCGGCGGAGTCACGTTACGGTCATCAATGCACGAATTAGCCGCAAAAAGATTAACCAGCATTTCTGCTTTCTCTTGCGGGTTATGAGCCAGTGATCCATCTGGGTACCTCAATGGGGGCAGCGAAGACTGGCAGAAATTAGATTGCACGGCTTTGGCTAGTCGCCAATAGCTACGGCTACCCGTAGGACACGCAATAAGTCCTGTCCAAGCCGTGCAATACGCTGGGCATCCGCTCTAATGTAAGCTCTCTTGCATTCCTTGGTGGCTTTGTTATACGCTGACTTCAGTTGATCAACATCTGGATGGCGTGAAGCGTAGGCCCTAGTCCAAGCGCGGTACGCCACCTGTTTGTGTTCCACAGTATTGGCGCATTGGCGATTAAACCACGGACCTGATTTGCGAACGCCGGTGACTTCAGTGGATGGAATATAATATTCCAAAGCCAAACTGATTTCGTCGGCGATAGCTGAGGCGCTTTTGGATGGATTTATACTTATTTTAGTCATTTATGACGAAACCGTCTACTTACAAAACATTAACATTAGTCTCCGATGTAAATTGCCAACTACTAAATAGTAGTAAGACATTAATTATACAAATTGTGTATGATAATTTAAAATTTAACTGATTAGTCTTGTTTTAAAAAAAACTGTTAGCAAGAAGACTATCAGAGAATTCAATTTTGTTTCTGGATCAATACAAAATGTTTGAGTCATTATGAGAACTGGAATTCTGAAAAATGTATAATTAATTTTACAAATTTCATTGTTTTGTGCAACGCACCGTGTTGCACCTCAAAATAACTATAATATAATATTTTTATCCCAGTGTCCGCTAATATATTCCTGCATTATTATTTGTCATTACAATTACACCAAAATGTACATTGCTATGAGGTGGGTAAATAGGAATACAGTAACAGTATTTACCTGAAAATTGTCTAAACGACATATTGTAGAGAAACACGTACACCTCGTTAATTACGAGATAAGGGCAGCTTATATAACATTTGCGGCGCTTGATATGCAACATTGTAAATGTTGTCACACAAGTCGAGAATAATTCTTAATTAGATAAATCTTTCATTACTACTAAACACTTTAACTTGTTTATAATGTAAGTATATTTAAAAAGATTTTGGGTAGTATATATTTAAGACTAATGTTTATTACTCAACGAAAAGTTCACAACACAAGCAGTATTGCATTTGAGCTAATGATTCAGTATACAACGTGCTACATAGATTTATTATAAAGGTACAGTCATTCCCATTAGATTAAAAATTAACGGTATTAAATTACTATATTAAAAATTTACTGTATTAAATAAGTATTAATATTTTTTTTTGAACAAGCATCTTTTAAGAACATATTATTAAATTAATCATGAGTAAAAAACTAAACTACTGCATCGATATATAAAAAAAAATAAAAATATACTGTGAAAATAAAAAGTAGGTTTAAAATTGTGTAACATATATTTTATAATACATTTTCCAAAAGTAACGTAATGTGTACTTGTTTAGTATCTGGGTCCTTTATAAAAAGTTGTACCTAGTAATACGTTGTGAAAGTAGAAAAAGAAGATGCTGTGAATTTGTAAAAGAATTTTTAACACAACATTGTTTAGTCAACCGCTAACGACTCGCTGACGAAGCGCTATCATCGCTGGAAGAGACAGTTTGAGAATTTTCAATATAAAAACACATGTATTTCGTACTTTCTATTGAATTTAAAATACTTTATTCTACAAGGTGAAATGATTTAAAAAAATTGACAACTTTAGTATACTACTTACATTTTAAATTATATTATTAAAATTTTATAATTTTAATAATGTAATTTTAATAATTTTAAAACAAATTTTAACTAAAATAAAAACTATTGAAACAATGAAAAATGATAAACGCATAATATGCGAATGCATTAAGAAAATATAGCCTCATTTAATATACTTCGTTGTAGACACCAGGCACGGAACCTTATACAGCAAACTATAAATCATTTTTGATATTTTAAGCCATCTGGAGGGTGGAGGCTGCCAATGTAATAAAAAGTGTCTCGGCTGCATAAGGGGGGTGGTGCTCCCGCAGGCGCATTTTCTGCACCCATGCTGCCACACTTAAAACATGTAAGGTTTCCTTGTAACATATTTGTAGAATCGGTAGCAATAAAACTATATCTCTACTTAAGAATGTATTTTCATTTCAATAGATAATGAAATCAATTGTTTAAAAAAATGCAGATACATAAATAAACTACACCAATAAAAATAAATAACAACAATATAATAAAATAATTAGGAACTGACTGGACATGCCGTAAAAGCCATGCCATGCCATGGCATGTATGGAGCATATGAATTCGAATTCTTCTATAAATTTACAACGGTCATTCAATATTAATTTACGGGGAATAAAGTTAAAATAATTTCTTAATAAGAGATGTAAAATGAATTCGTACTAACTATTGTCCAATGAAGGTAATGTAAGTGCTCCCAATATTATATTTGAAATCTAACATCTTTGGAACAGGCAATATATCTATTACGTAAGAGGTGTCAATCGCATCCGCGTATGATAAATGTTTCTCATATTCATTTTGAATTCACATCCAACTTTTTACGAAAATATTGCCAGTCTGGTAATATTATTCTGTTTTATTGTATAGGTAATCGTTTTAAAATAACTGATATTTTTATATAATAATAAAATTATAGGGCTTATGTGTAGTAGAAAACATATAAAACGTGGTAGTTAGTAATAAATGTAATAATAAGTACTTGTAATAATAACAGAACATTATCTATATATTAAATTATTTAAAAAAAATAGTTAGAGGCAGTTAGATTTGGGCACTTGGCAGCAATTTATTCGTTCACTAGTAACCCAAGTATCACTACCACTTTTAATCTTTCCACGACACGTGGCTTAAAATATGTGTGCGAAGATCCAATTTCTAAACCTGTTTTTTGTTTTGAAGACATGATAAATTCCTTACTCGCTGTAACGATTCCACATAATTTCGAAATTTCCAATTAATTTCCATATATAAAGAACACTTCGAAAACATGAATCTCTCCATTTTATTTCCATAAAAAAACCCATAATATAGAGTACATTTCAAAAATGTATATTATATCCACTAGTGTTATTTTGCACATTCGTTAACAAGCGCTTTGTGTATTTCCAGTTCCGTCTCCCAAATGAATGTATCGTTAGTGAGATGAAGTAGACACAGACTCCAGAGAGCTGACCGAACCTTTGTACCTTTTATTTTTGTATTTTTTTTTCACAAGCCGTGATCATTATGATTCATTATGATTTTATACATATAGGGAATACAAAGTTTTCTTAATTGAAATACTCTGAAAATTTTGAATTTTAATGTGTGAATTTTTGTTGTTGATTTCTATTATTATTGTCAAAATCAGCTTATGTTCTTTTCAGTGGAATTGACAGTATTTTTGAGGGTAGAAAGCATCCTAATCTTAAGTTAAATAATAACCTAACATGATAGTAGTAACCGTAGTTTTGTTTTATTGGAATCAAATCTCAAATCACCTTTTTTGAGAAGAAGAAAATATTAGAAAAAACTTCAAACCGACAAGCAGTTTTGAAAACTCAAAGTATTATTTTGATTTTTATGACATTTACTTAGGACCTTTTATAATTTTATTAATTTTAAAATATTTGACTTTTAATTTGTCAGATACAACAAGAGAGTTTGAGTTTTGTCAAGCTACACTACAAACTTGTTAACTACATTGTGATAACAAAAAATCAGTAATATGTTATCATTGCACAGCGTTCACTTTTATTGCATTCTGTGTAATCCTATTGACTTTAAATTGTTCAATTGCAAGTGATATGTAGTTATTATTTCAGATTTATAAGTTGTAACTTAAGATTGAAAGCTTATTGTACGAATTATTACAAGATCAAACCTTAAATTTTAATAAAATAACTACGCTACTAAAGTGTGTCTTAACTAAAAAGATAAGTTAATAGAATCATAAAATATTAATTGTAAAAATAAATAAAAGTTTAACAATAAAATATCAACTGTAAAAATAAATAATTGGAATAAATAAAAGTTTTGTTAGTTTTAGAGACATCTTTGTTATTATAAAATAGAAGTCGATCTTTGTTAAGAAATAATGGCGAGGTTTCAGAATAAAATAAGATAAATTTAATGTAACAAATAAACAAACACCGACCATTTACTAAACAGTAATAGAAGCAGTTTTAGAAATCAGAAATTGCTTTATCGACAGCATCCAACTAACGAGCTTCACAAACAGCTCACAATCACACACACACACACACATACACAAAACACACACACGAGCGAGTCACATGTGACTCACATGTCAGATAATGAGCTTTACTAATCCCTCAGGAATATGGTTTGATGTTTGTGTGTTATTATTATTTATATGTTACTTCATAGCATTTAAAAATATTGTATTGTATAATTTAAGGATAGTGTTTTTTTAGGTATATACTGAACCTTATCTCCTTTAACTCAGAAACTATTGGTGGTATGTGACAAATTAAATGATTTTGCTAATGATTTTTTTATACAACTGCTAAATATTCTAATCTAAACGAAATTTAATGTTAAAATTATTAAATTACATTAAGATAAATGTCACTCTGAGTATTATATTTATAATTCTGTTTGGGTAAAAAAAACGAAATAATACTTCAGAAAATATATCCACTGAAACGTAAAAATAAGGCAACGAAGCAAGCAGTAATAACTCACAGGATTTACTAGTGAGGTAGAAAGTAATCAGAAACTCTCACGTGGTGTGTCGTAAAACTGTTCTCAGGGGCTCATGCAAAAATATACATCTTTTTAAATGTTACAAACTATTCACGTAGTATTCTAACGATTAAAAATATATAATATTGAACGAATATTCATGAATACTAACCAAATATATATTAACATTCTGATTATGGTTTTTGAAGTATGATATAAATGAATGCTGTCGTGAATGGGTTAAATATACTTTATTGTGAAAATTAATATTTAAGAGATTTTTATTAAAGTAATTTTAGTAACAATAGTTCAATATTATATCATATACATTTATAACATAAATAGTAAAAGTAGAAAAAAAATCCAAATAACCAACTTGTCAAAACATTAAACGACGCCTTTCACCATATAACTAATAATCAATAATAACTGAATTTAGACAAATGTGTTGTCGCAGACTTTAATATTAATAATATTAACATGTAGTCTTTTCTTAGATTTTCACGAGTACACATCTGAAATAAAACTATTTTTACGGATTAAAACTCGCGTATAATTTTACCCCGACGTTTCGAATACTTTGCAGTAAAATTATACGCGCTAAATGTAACCAAATTATACGCGAGTTTTAATCCGTAAAAATAGTTTTATTTCATATTAACATGTGTTACAGAGAAGATCAAACTTATCACTAAATTGACACTTTAATATATACAAAGGAGTAGTTTTGAAAACATAAATACCGTCTGAATGTTATAATATTTTAGTATTGAATCCCGGAATAGTGTAGCTATATATATGTGTATATATACTGACCCCTTAATTAAACATGAGTGGCGAGTGCTTGACGACATCCGAATTCCATAGTAAGAAATGATCTATATTTTATTGATACTTTAAAAATAGACTTACATGCACTGTCTGCAATAAAATATATCCACCATAAAAAAGTCTACTGACTATTTATATCTGATATATTGTTTCTTTATTTGTGTGTGTATCTAAGATTTTGATCTAAGCCGGTCCTAAGCAAAGGTAATCTAAGTTATCCCTGTCCCGTGAGGTCTGCTCACGTAGCATTCTTATTACTCTTTACATTCAATATACGTATTTATAGAACAGTTATAACATAACCACAATTCGTTCTATTACTATCATACATTTATCAAACAAGTTAATAACATTGAACACAATAAACCTTAAAGAATATTAAAACAATATAAGAGTTACACTGAACTTAAGTTTATTAAAATGAAAAAAAATGTGAATTTTGTTTTATTCTTGTTATATTTTTCAATAACACTAAAAAGCTTGCGTAATAAAAAAATACGTCAATCATGTATTCTGCTTATTTGATAAGTTTAATAAAATGAAATGTATTTTATATATGGGAGATGTTTGTAGTTATGTTAATTGAATAAGAAAATAGTAGTACACGTCATTCATGAGATTACTATATTAATTGAAATCATCTGTCAGCGATAAAACCCTGGTTGGTGTTCGATTGACTACTGACAGTTGCTACGAGTCAAACTATTGTATAAGTCTAGTTATTATTTGTGTCTTTATTTCTCTAGTAAGGAAATGTTAAAAATAATGGATAGAAAATATAAATTCATTATTTAAAAAAAAAATATACTTTTCATTCTCACAATAAAACTCAAGCTACATTTTGTACAAAATATAGTAAATAAATGTTTTAATTGTCAATGATTATAATGAACTAAATAAAATATTAACATATAATTTTTTTTTTTAAATCATTCGAAAAATATCATATATTGCATACATATTATATATACATATTGTATCCTTACACGTACAGGTGCTCGTGGGGGGGACGCAGAGACACTTTTTATTACATTGGCCTCCACCCTCCAGATGGTTTTTATTATCTAAAATGATTTATAGTTTGCTATATTAGGTTCTATTACCTGCCTTTAAAACTAAGTTAAAATTATGTGCCAAATATTATTATTATGTCTAAATATAATACAGGTTTCGTATATTCAAATAGTTTAAATTATTTGTTTTAATCTTTAATGCTAAATACATTAAAATACATTTTATTTCATTAACTAATGCTGATATATATAAGTTTTTTAAATATCGATGCAACTGATGTGTTTAATATATTTAATTTGTATAAATTTGTGGATGTCATGGTACATTTTATGATATTTTAGTATATTTACAGTAATAAGAACAGATAATAAGGTTACGCAAAAATTAAAATTTTCAAGAAAATTATTTTACCAGGTTAAACAAACATTTGAATTAACAGGATGAAATGAAATTCACGTTTTTAAAGTAAACAAACTGTCTCATGCAGCGCTGATAGCGCTTCTCTGGCGCACGCTGGCGGTTTTCCAAAAAATGTTGTGTTAATAAAAGCTAGATACCTCCTGCAAAATTGTGAAAATAATTTTGCAGCACCTAGTATCTTTTTTAGATGTTCGCAATGCCTATGAAAAGCTGTAAGTTAACAAGAATACTAGGCTACCGGTAAACTGATACACGACGTAGCATATTTTTAATATGTGATGTAATATTATTTATACCTTAAATTATAAAGTTAACACAATCACGTTCAGAGCATATTAATAACAATATTGGAACTATAACCCATATGAGAGCGGAAGTGATTAGATGTTTTACACAGTTTTGTCACATAGTATTTATATCTCTCATTATAAATTAACCTCTAATAGTAATTCCATCCTCTAAAATATGATCTAATAACACACACAAACACACACATACAAACACTCTCTCTCACACACACGCACGCGCGGGCGCACACACACAGAGTGTATTACAATACATTTAGATACATGTTTTTCATTTGTTTATCAATAGTTTTGAGTCTCACAACTTAGTTTGGCATTTTTTTATACATTGTTGACTTAATTTAACGGATCGATAAACATCCATCAGTGTATAGTTAGTATTATAAAAGAAGAAAACGGTTATTGCCTTTATGTTTGTATGTGTTGTAAACTTATCATGTGATTGTTAAATTGCTGGTGTTTTATCTATAAATAAATAAATAAATAGAATTATTGATATAATTACAAGAAATAAATATAATATTTAATTATCAGTAATTGTAATACTACTTTTAGTAATTTAAAAAACTTTTTATATCTTTGTTAGTTACTAAACAACAAGAAGCAAGTCTGATACAGATTGAGTAATTTACAATAACAGATGTGTGTATGTAAAACGTTGTGTGTATGTGTGTACAGTACAGACATACAAACATACATAATAATCAAATCAGTCAGGTACTGGAGATTATAATAAGTTTTAACGTAATGCTTTCTAAGATTACACGAGTACTACACATTTCAATAAAACTATTTTACGGAAGTAACTCGCGTTTATTATAAACAAAGCGACCGCGACCGCGAACACGTTTGCTGCAAAGCATTCGAAACGTCGGGTTAAATTTAAAAATGTAATAATAAACGCGAGTTATATCCGTAAAATAGTTTAATTGAAAGTTTTAACGTAATATACTTTTAGTATTTGACTGTTAAACAATTTTTATTTAATATTATTTTATAAATATTATTTTACTAACACCTGTGACGTGAAATAGATTTTTAATGCTGCTTTGTTTAATATACATACATGTTATGGAATTGTTATGAAATTTATAATTTTTTTTTACAGTATGAATTACAATATGGATTATTCTTTACAAAACTCTTAGTATTGTAGGAGTATAAATAAAGTGACAACATATTTTAAATATTAATTAAATAACATGTATCTTCATAAGTATAATATTACAGAAATCAGGTATATCTTTTACAAAATATGATCTCATCTCAGAAATTCTATTTAATACAAAAGCATGCAGTTATATAAAAAGCCGTAATTTAGTATAATATTTTTATAATTATGTAGAAAATATATTTTATTTTGAAAATGAAAATGTTCGTATTATACTCAAAGAAAGAGCAATTTTAAAAAACAAATAATAACAGTCGATGTAATACAAAAATGTGTTACAACAAAGTTGTTGTTATATTTAGTGTAAAGTGCTACCTGTCGCTGTACTCAGTTTCAATGTATATGGTATCTTCATAACACGTGTCAGTACGGACTTTTATAAGATGCTGGTGAAGCGCTACTTTCAGGGGAAATCATATTGTAAAATATGCATATAACTCAAACAAAGTAGAAGATTAGTTTTTCTTAGATAAAAATAATAAATATTTTTCTTTTATATATTAACATGACTATTACAGACTACTTATGAATAGAGAAATAGTGAATAAAATATAAGAAAACCAGTAATTGAAGGACATTGGTTCACCTCTAAAATCTCTAGAACATTCTTTAGAACAGTCGACAATCTTATGATAATGATAATGATAATATTATCATAGTTTGAGTATTGCTAGTATAGTGTGTAAGATATCTTTGGTAATTTTTATTTATTATAAATGACAAAAATGCTAATAAGTATTTCAATTTCAAGGAAGTACATAACAATCGCACCACCTCCACACTAGGACCGCCAGCGCGCTAACGGAGAAATGAGCGAAACAAAAATATCATGAAAATTTTTGCTTGATACAACTTCTCCAATGTCTACAATTAGAAAAAAAATTAAACATATGTCAGTCTTAGTTAAAAGTTACCTTCGGCGCGTGCAATAGAATGTTTCTCTAATCTACTCTTAATCTACAATCACATTATTTTCAAAATTTATACATAGATAGATAGGCATGTGATAATCAACTGGTACATATAGCTGGTGAGTATAGCTTGATCGGTTGAAGAGGAGATAGCGAACAAAATTTGACGAATTGACCGGTAAAGAGCTTCGCTTCGCTCAGCACAATTTTTGTTGGAATGTTATTGTGTGATTTATTCTTTTATTAATTTTGGGAAATTTTTATAATATGAAGATAGTAATCATCTGTTTATTAAATTATATTGTAATTTACCCTCACATATATAAAATAAATTGTTAGTGCTATAGTCAGGTTATTCTATTATAAGTTGTCGGATAATAAAGATAGTGTTTCCAGTACTGTGTATCATTTAAAACAAGTCAAAAGTCAAAAAATATTAATATATCAAATCGACAGCGGATAGTCGATTAAAAATACTGGTGACATCAGACGTCATTGATGTCTCTTTGTCTCATGTTTCTTATGTTGATCCATAATAACAACAAAATATAAGTTTGCACACTTTTTATTATTTGGCAAATCTATATCGTTCGACGGAACAGCTAACACGGCCCGGAAGTATAGCTTCGGCTCCAGGAACCATTCGTTAATATCTGTTCTTACTTTCCTCGTTAAGTTTCTTGTTGTTACTTTACAATGTCGCCTTTTTATACTCGCTGGATCGCCCGCCATTGAAGTTATCTACACAACAAATGCAATACCCAATATTGAATTATTTCCTTTGATTACAGCTGTAATTATCCCATAATGCTTTGGTAATATTTTAAACATTTTTAACTTATAATTTTATTTGGTAATAGTAATCTTAAAACACAATTAAAATGATTTCGTTACAAAATACAACCAGAACATAAAAAGTGAATATAAACAGTTATTCTAAAATAATTAACCACGTAGTAAACATACCTAAATATAAATAGAATTATAGAATTAAATTAATTATGGTCTGATATTCGACTTTACGCTGATATATATAATATAACATATGTATTCAGTGCTTAGATATTTCCTTGACTCTTCCAAAGTAGACCTTTCATTTGAGGCTGGTTTCGATTGTCTGCATTTATTTTGCATATTAAATACTGACTAAGTTTTAGGAAATACAATTATTATATGCTCCTACTTACTTTATTCTTGCTCCAAAGTAAAACGAACATTATAAGAGGTATCATTAACATTGAGAATTTGTAGCATAATACCATTAATGTTGCTGCGATAGAAAAAGTATCAGACTAAAAACAGTAATTGTTCCATGCTACTTCATTGAGATATAAAAGACTTGTTTTATATACTTTAAATACATTATGGCGTCATTAAAAACATATTAAAGACATTATATTTGTCACACAAATAAAATACGATACAAAATGCAGTCAGTCTATACGTATCCCACTGCTGAGCATAGACTGTATTTTAAAACACATATGTATATATGCTCCTCAATAAGTTGTTGTCCTTTTATATTTATTATATAATCTTCTTCATTTGTTTTTCGATTATTTTTTAAAACTATATAAATATAAGTAACCTGTTATAATTCAAATATGTTGTCATTTATAAGGATAAAAGTCAGAACAAGTAAATTTTAAGGCAGCTTTTGCATATCATGATATTTGAGATGGTAATTCGTCTGGAGAATTCCATCAGTCTTAAATGTTCTACCGGTATACAGAAACAAAGAAAATCAACAAACGTGAGGAAGCGACGCCCTCTTGTATATATGTATGACATTTTTAACTCTTTTGTTATATCTTAGGCAACATTGTGATTTGAAATTTCTTTACTATGACCTACTATTTTATTCAATTCTTTTTAACTTGACTTTTAAGTTTACAAATAAATCGTTAAAAGCTTTTAACCCAATAACATACACATCGTTAGACAGCTCATTTCAGCTCAGACAGCAGACAGACAGATATTTCCATCAACCTGTTCGGGTGATATTCGTGAGATAAGCTGTAGCTCAATATTCACTCTATAGGCCTGAATAGTTCGGTTTTAAACGAAACGTTGCTTTTTTACCAAAATTCACGGCTGAAAATCTGTAAAAGGATGGAACATCAAACACGAGACATTGCAGGACGAGTGGTTGCAGCTCACTACGAGTGCATGTTACCGCGTGTGAGTGAGCATGTGTATGTGTGTTTGTGTGTGTATCATGTAGCCGTGTTATGTGTTTTGTTTCTATTTTTATTACTTTTAATTAAAAAGCTGAATATTCACAATGTAACTGTTCGTGTATACTTAAGATTAGATGGTTAATATTATGACATATATTATTATTATATTAAATATTATTGAATAATTTATTGTTTTATTATACTATTATTTTATATTATTATTTTATAGCATTGTAATAATTATTTAGTATCTGTACAAGTAAAGTAACTTTGTTTAACACTTTATTAATAAATTTGATTTAAGCACTCTTTAAAATATATCACATTTTGATTAATTGTTGATTTAGTATTGAAAGAAAATCTGTGAAGAAGAAGTTTTTCTTTGTAACTATAAAACTGGTGACCCGGTGTTTTTTTTAAATTTCAGAACTAGAGAATATATATCTTCCAATCCAGAGCCATGTATTTGGCTTTGGAGAAGCCACCTATTTGGCTTCTAGGTCAGTGTGTTATATCTTTAGAGTAAAGTGATGTCTTATATCAAACAGGCCGTAGTTTATACCGATCACCCATTTTGTATAAATATGTATGTGTTATTATAATGTAATACAGAGAAAATGTCAAAAGATATTCTTAATAAATAATATTGTGAACTTAAAAACCCAATTTTATTTCGAACTACCTACAAGAGCCTCTATCTCCAATGCAATCGTTACAAACACTGTTAGCTGAATTGTGTTCGACTTCTCTGAGATTTTTACGACGACATCCAATTCACTACTAGTACAGAGAGAACTTATTTTATATATTATTGAAATAAAAATATGTTTTATATATCATGTATTTATTAAAATATATTTCTCTTAAAAAAAGAGCGCAGTGAATTATTCGAATTTCTATTTTCAAACTAGCTTTATTATAAGTAAATTTTAAATAACTTGCTCTACAAAGTGAATAAAATAATAATAAAAACTTGAAAAACAAACATATATTCCTTATAAAACCTCTAATTATATTTAATTCAATACATTGTGTTATAAAAACTTCTCGCTAAGTAAGTACATATATATTAATATAAGTTCCAGCTTGTGATAGTAAGACTTGAAATTGTAATATTAGAAAAGAACATTAACAATATTATTAAACTGTTCGTGATTGAAAACTTTAACTATTTGAAGAAAAAAGTCATCTATGAAAATGTAAAAACATTCTTTTGTTTTTAAAGTTTAATAATTACCGAATATGAGGTCTCCATTCTGATAATAACATCTAGTAATTTTGTTGTATTGTTAATATTAATACTATTTAAAATGATAGGTTATTTAGAGTTGTTTCTAGACTTAAAATTTTTCTATATATTGACCTATAAAAACATTAAATCTTATGTTATTGCTCTGGTTGGTTTTATCCAGGAAGAAACAAAAACACAAACAGATAAACAGTTTATGAATATATAGAATTCCCTTCACATTCAATATATTACAATGCATGTTCGTTATAGTTCTATCTTTATATTTATTATAAATAGAGAAGTTTTATGAAAGTGCTTAGGAAAAAATCTATTTTAAAAAAATATTTTATTTTAAGGATCACCTAAATATTCTCAAAGAAACCATAGTTGAGGTTAGTTTCTGTATAAATATTGTATATTATGCCATTTTTATTATATTCTGTCTAAGCTTTTTACTTTATCAATAATAATTATAAGAAAGAGTTCATAACATTTGAGTATCCTTGACAATAACTCAAAATAAATAACGAAATAATATTCAAAATACTACAAAAGGCATACATTTTGAATATTTTTTGTATAGGAGATAAAACAATATCAATATTAATTATTTTCAAACTTCACAATTAAATACGAAAGATATAAAATGAATCCCAAAAGCATTTTTATCTCTGGTTTTTGTTCAAAGTTAATGGGAGTCACAGAATCACAAAGGTATCATTGTTGGTAAAGGGTTCATTTCTGTAATTTAGTGAACTCATTGAGGACACAGGATTAATAATGATTTCATTTTGATATTAAATCACATTTTTATTACTTTGATGGAATTCTTGCAATAATTTTGGACCAATATTAAGAATATTATAATAAAAGAACTATTGGTAAGCTGTTTAGTTTTTAGTTATTTAGTATCTACTTAAAATCATATTGGAATATGATATTAATCTATTCATTATTAAAATGATAATATAATATAACCAAATCGCGAGGAGCGGTAAATATTTTGATGAAATTGTATATCCGGAACAATATCCGAATGTATTATAGCGAAGCGACATTCTATAATAGTTATACCTTTACCTATATAAATAAAATATGTAAATTGACAATTTTGGGGTTAAATGCAAATAGTGAGGTTTTATGTATATAAATATTTTTGTATTTCATGCTATAATTATGTCCTTTTTAAATAAGAAAGTTTAAATTACTTATTAACGGTAAATGTTGATTATATTTATTATTTTCACAATTTCAAAAAAAGATATTTTTAGTTGTGTAATTTTTTTCAAGTGTTTCAGTGCAATTTTTTTCAAAAGAGATTTTTCAAAAGAGGAGGTTCGTTTATAACATTTTAAGTGATCAAGTGTTTCCTAAAGTCCTTAAATATATTGTAGGTCGTTCCGGTCAGCTTATTTGTTTTCATTTGTGAATGTGTGCACTCAAATTTGTTGGCAAGGAAGTCAGCTATATTTTTAACAATGATGTTTTTTCCTAATTTCTTCAATTGCCATCTGATAATTGAGATTTTCTCTTTTTTTGATTCTGAAATATCTGATGCGCTTTCAATTCCTCAAACATCGTTTTCATTTCGGACATAAAATCTTTAAGCTGAGTTTTATTGCTCTTGGTTCGTTTCGGTTTAAGACCTTGGGTAATATAATAGTAATATAATGGGTATTATAGTATATAAAATACGATCTCAAGAATCTATAAAAAACCAGGCGCACATGAAACGTACCATTGAGCTATAAATTCTAGAAGGCCCTTAAGCAAGTACGCCATCTTACGCTAATGAGCCTGAGGATGTAAATTCAACTGACCGTTAGCTGATGATGAGCAGCTTTTGTGCAAATTTCGCCTACGAAATCTAAGCGATAGCTCTGATGGGGCAGTATTTATTGACTTGCATTGAACAGTCGTTACAGGACCGAAGCACTTCACTAATAACTTATGTACTCCTATTATTTCACATCTAATTATGAATGTAGTAAATTTAAAGAAATTAAAATAAGAGATAGCAATTTCGCACATGTCACAGATCACTCACACTCTGGATCATATTGTGGAATGACAAATAAATCTAAATCTTGCTATTATAAATGAACTAAGCAAGTTTCTGTTCTTGTACTAATAATGATTCAATACTTTCTATATAAATCAACGAATCTACGAACTACCATTTATTTTAAAGTTACTGATTTTCAGGGTACTACAGTATATGAACAGTCTATTCCGACCTTCCAGCAGTAAATAATTTAATTTTAAACGTTATTAAGTATTTGCTACTTTTGACCAATTATTTCTTTCTTTGACTATTATGATTAATATAGTTTTTTTTTGTGCCATATGGGGCAAACGAGCAGGCGAGCCACCTGATGGAAAGTGTTCATCGACGTCCATGAACGCGTGCACAATGGTAGGTTATGCGATACTATACGAGTAATAACTCGTGGTGAAACCAACCTACCCTACCTAGAAGAAAGATTTTATTTACTATTAGAATAACTAAGAGTAGTAGCATAATGCTAGACAGCCTATATATAGCCTTCGTCACGATACTATCATACATAAAGGTTGTATCAAAGCGATATTTAGAAGATTACCACGTTTAAATAAACTTTATCCTTTTATAAAATTAGTATGTGCTATAGATTACAATTGCCAAAAATTCAAATGTTAATATAATAAACCGTTTTAGTAAATAGCTATTTCTAAAATAGTTTAAACCATTAAATGCATTTATAAACTGCAGGAAAATAGGTTATAATGTGCGAGTGTATATGAGCTGGCGAGAAGGCACTTGAGAAAGCGACAGCTGAATGACGAGATGTATTAACTGTATGCAAATTAAGCAGTCAGTATTTAATAAATGTTAATGTTTCGTAAACGTTTCAAAAATAACTGCACCACAAAACAAATGACGTGGTCATTGTAAATAAATAAATTCATTTCAGCCTGTATAATATAAAATATTAGTTTTAGTTATTATAACATTAATCTAATATTAATGGAATCTACATAAAATTTATTTTAAAATGTACCAATAAGAATACATTTGCAATTTAAATAAGGATTAACAATTGACTCACTCAAGTTTATTTCTAGGTAAAGCCTGACTTTTGGCTGACATCAATAAAAAATATGGCGTGCTCATTAGTACTCTCCGTAAATACCCGTAAAATAAAAATTAATTGATCTCTGTTGTATAATGGTTTTTTTTAAGCAGTGATTATTTTTTCCAAATCAAATCAAATCAAATCAAACCAAACCAAACCAAACCAAACCAAACCAAACCAAACCAAACCAAACCAAACCAAACCAAACCAAACCAAACCAAACCAAACCAAATCAAATCAAATCAAAACTCTTGATTTGGACAACTCAACAAATTACAATACATATAAAAAAACTTAATATAAACACATTTATAACGAACAAAAAAAGAATTGGTCGACCACTCAGCTTATGTTGAGAATAGTAAACATTCTCAACGCTGGTATTC
The DNA here is from genome assembly GCA_959347395.1 of Mechanitis mazaeus. NCBI lineage: Eukaryota > Metazoa > Arthropoda > Insecta > Lepidoptera > Nymphalidae > Mechanitis > Mechanitis mazaeus. The sequence continues at coordinate 191,210 of OY365743.1, forward strand.
TGTGGTTGCCATTCATTGAGCGACGTCGCACTTTGCAAACATTTAATTTTTGACCAATTAAACAACATCACAAAATCTTAAAATAAAACAAATATATAATTATAATTTACCGTCAATAATAATTACGTTTAGTAGCAATTTAAAATACTGACACATTACAAATACAATAAAAAATTATAGACTGAATAAAAAAAAAAGAAACACAAAAAATTAATATACCTGCTTACAAAATGCCATTGTATAATTAAAATATGTAGCGAGCGACATGTACTCATATGTGAGTAAAATATATATAATAAATTACTAAGTAACAACATCCAACATGCAAATACCACTTCGAACAATCATATATACTTACTTATATATTTATATATTTATGATTAAACAGCACATACACAAAAAAAAGACAATATGTAGTTGTTTTAGGTATTATTTTGTAGCTGTAAATTCAAAAGATAAGATTTATATTTACGTTATGTAAAGGGGGAGGGAGGTCGGTTCAACACTTTAATGATTTTGTAATTGAAGAAAATAATTATGTATTAAATATAAAACCATCAATATTCTACTTCTGGAATATTTATTAGAAAAATTACATTAAATATTTAAGACACAAACATAAACTTGTTAGAATTTTTCCGTGTGTCCGATTCGAATTAAAACTAAGAGAGAATACAATAACAATAATAGTTTGAATGATATGTAGGTGTACATTGTTTAAATTAATTTACCAAATAAAACAAATGAATAACATCAACATACGAAACAATAACATTAAGAAAACAAATTTCTATCTAAAAAATAAATTGCAACAATATGATAATAATAATGTTGGAGTTATTCCGTAAAAATATTATACTATATTTTAAAAGACTTTGGTTACTTAATAAGAAAACAATTTATAAAACGGCATAATGCAAAATAATCTCAGACGAACTTGCAGAAAATATTTTCTGTTTTAGAATCTAATAAATTCTGTACGTGAGCCGAGGCGACGGATCATGGGATCAAACGAAATGCCTACATTTCTTTGTTTCAGCCCAGATAGTAGTCGCTCTTAATATATGGTTTACAGTTACATGATACCTTTCACATACGACTTTATATTTGATATAAATCTGTAGAACAATTGAACATATTAAACTACTAATTAGATTGAAATAGGCTCCAGGAATTATAAATTTAAATTTAAAACTGGTTATTGCACATTACATTGATGTTAATATTTGTAATGATTTTCATATTTATTGCATCTGTATAAACTTTCATTAACATTTTTTTTATCATCTTGACTTATAAAAATAAATTCGTATTTAGATTTAATGTTCATGAAACTCTTCAATCCAGTCCAAATTGAGCTCTCACTGGTTTGTTTCTGTTGTACAAACCGACTGTGGAACAATTTACCAGAGCTTATCAGGAAAGTCCGATCAAGAAATTATTATAAGATGTAGTAAATACATGTGATTGTGTTACTTTTTTTATATTTTATCTACATTTTCTATTTCTGTACATTTACAAATATTTAAAATTATTATTATTATTATTTTTTTGTTTATATATATTTTATATATAATTTATTATTATTTTGTATGCATTTGATATAATTTATTAAGATTTTGATATACCCGACGTTTCGAATGCTTTGCATTAATCGTGTTCGCGGGTCGTATTAACCCGTCGCGTGTCGTGTTGAACTTCGGGTTAAAATAAAAATGTAACCAAATTATACGCGAGTTTTAATCCGTAAAAAATAGTTTTATTTCAAATGTGTACTCGTGAAAATCTAAGAAAATACTATCTGAACCACCCATTGTAATTTTATATTATTTGTGCAAGAAGTAAATAAAATATATCTGCTCATACATTTGTTTTTTTTAAATATTTTAATTGTGGTACTTAAATTGTTGTTACAAGCTTTTATACAATTATTAAAACAATTCATTAAATCTGTACCCATCATAATAGAAATGTAACATTACAATTCTAATAACATTTTAATAACAGAGAATTCGTTATTATGTGAAAGATACAAATGTAATTGGAATTAAAGGTCGTAGTAGTAAGTTCAATAGAACCAGTTTAATTTTACCCTATTTAAGCAAAGACAAGGTATACCTTGTGACATAGAAAAAAGTTTTTCAGTAACGAACAAAAAAGACATTAGTAAAATAAATAAAATTTCCATGTGTCACATCATACTAAGTGAACCATTGAGAGTCTCCGCGGGTACGAGAAAATCTTCAAATATTATTTGTATTCGCTTTAATGGAATTTCTCTTTATTGCCTCCAATATATCATTGCATACGCTTCCGTTATTGAGGATTTTTGTATAGAATTGATGTTAGGAGACTTGTATCAACACATTTACGTCTAAAGACTTTTACATGACTATACCCATGGTTAATTGAGCTCTACTTGGTAAAGATGTTTTCAGGAAAATATTTTTAGACTAATAAAAATATTAATATTAATTAATAATTATATTAATTATATTAATTAATATTATTTAATAATTATATTAATTAATATTATTTAATTATTATATTAATTAATATTATACTAAAAATAACTTATAAAATATTAATTAATATAATATCTTCTGTGTATTTTTTTATATGTTACAGTAGTAGTTTTGTATAGTTTTTTTATAAGTTAGTCAAGGATTAAAAAAAAAGTAAGTTGAAAGTGTCGAAAATAAAAGTTATAAAGAGAGAAACAAATACAGTGTCAACTTAACTCAATTACTATAAGTTTCTTTATCAATTACTAAAATTTACGACGCGGAGTTTCTTTGGTGTTAAACTGATAATTTGAGTAAATTTTTCCAGACTGAAATATAATTAACAACATATATCTAAAGAAACAACCTTATTACAAATTAATGAAAGTTAATAAAATATTTAAATTATTTTTTTTAATAAAATATCGTCTATTTTCATATAATAGCCTTTTTTTCAAGTAACTACTGACGGCTAACAGGGCTTTTCTATTTTTCCTCGTCTTATTTAAACTTGTTTTCGCCATCAGCCTCTCGTTACCCATGTCGACACTTTTATGGGGTTCCTATAGATATATAAGCTAGCAGCTTAGAATAACTAGTTATCGATGATTGGTGTCAAACCCCAGCCTCGATTCTGGGTCTGTCAAACCCTTCAGGCATACCCAATATAAAAAGTCTCGTAAGAACTAAAGAAAGAATTTATTTTGAGAAAAACAACCCTAAACACAAAGAATAAATGCGAATATTTCTTGAAAATGCTTTTTCTTCGAACTTTCCGTGACTATTTCGGTCTTATATATCTTATTGTCCCATATATCTCTTCACATTGTTATATTTTGATAACGATATTTTTTATATTTTCGGCTCATATAACATTTTTGTTTTTCCGTTTAATAAGGTAAAGATAAACTGATTTTCATTTTGTATTGTTCTAACTGTATTAATTTTATGACGGTAGAATCAAAGCTAATATCCATATAACAACATAATGGATACCCTTATATTGTTGTGAAACGTTTTTTACAAATTTATTTTTCTATACCTTATTAAATTTATATTTTTTTTTTAAAAACCCACCATTAACCTGTCCTTTAAAGCAGTCTTGTTAAGGGTTAGTTGAAATATAAGTGACAGCTCACCTGTCACGTACTCCTGGAAATATAGATTGAAAAGGATTCTGAAACCTCTGATTTTCGTTGGCTGCTTTTAAAATTTTATTTAATAGTGCATATGATTTTATTTATTCTTTAATCTATTTAATCTAAGTATGTTTCATCCCGAAATAGTTTCATATTTTATATATATCGATAAATTTATCGAAGCGGGTAGTGTATTATAATATATACAGTTATTCAGTTGGTTGAACTACGGGATGGTTTTTCAGAGGTGGTAAGTTTCAATGTTAGATATTTTTTTTATATTATATTTATTTAGAACCGTTAATATATAACTAATAGAATAAGTGTACGTCAGTGTATTACGTACAAAAAATATATATATATTTTTTTATGTTTTCTGAATATTTCTTTACTATTTTAAAATATACCTATTGAGGCCTTTGTAAATGTTAAGCCTTAAAGTAAAAAAATGCTTATATATTATCTCAAAACAAATAACGAATAACAGAAAATAATTTCCATTAATTTCCTGCTTAAGAGATATGTAACATGTGTAATAATTTTATTTTTTCCTTAATAAAAACCTTGCTATCGTTTGATTGTTAGATAATATGATAATATTTATTATTATACTACATTCATATATTTAAAAAAACAAAAAACTTTAAAATTATTTTTTTTAAACTGCATTCTTTTTATTGACATTAACACGCATCGTTAGGGTATAGTTTTTAAAAGATTAAGAATAAACGGTTTTAATTAATTTAATTAAAAATAAAAATGTGCTTAAACCAATTTCGCTGGAAAACTTATCAGATTTAAGTTAAGTATTCCGTATTGATTTGTAGAAAAACAAAGTTAATTGATTAGTAAGTAAGTCTAGAATTACTTATTACACTTCATAACGTAAAGATATTACAAAAAGAAACGATTTCAAAATCGAAAATCCGAGTTTACAATAACTTCCTTAATTGGAAAGTTAATTCAGGTTATTCCACCCTGCTTTCGATATATTCATTATATAAGGTCTGAAATAAAACAGTGTACTCGATACGGTAGTGACAGGCGTAAGCAACTATGCACAATAGTACAATATTCACATTGGTCGTGTAGAGATGTTTCGGTTCATTTCCTGACATTGTATGTTATACTTTCATTTGCAGTACATTGTAATCAATCAATGAATTTATCGATGGAGTCATTCAATTGGAATTCAGAGTCTTTTTAGATATAAAGATAACCATAATAAAAACGAAACTAGAACACAAAACATGGTTTTCTAAAATAATTTTTACAGTAGTTATTATCCATATTTATTTATGCTCAAAGTTGTTTTAGCATTTAGTTATTATTATTTATTCATACTCGTAGACCTGATGTTATGATCATATTATTTCTTTAAGATGACTTCTAAAATAGATCAATAATATTGTCTTTTAAACTTGTTTAATTGAATTTGAAATTACATATACATATGTTATATACATATGTTGTTATAAAAAAACAACAGATCATACAATATTTATATATCTTATTATAGTTATTTTTCTAAACCCTTTTCAAACTTCTCTTATGGGTTCTGATTAGGTTTTCTTGAATCTTATATGAATAATAATTAACAGTAGCATAAAAATGGACAGTTTTTAGATAATATATTTAATTAATTATTCAACAACACAACAACAATGGCTGGATGGATAAGCACAAACAGTGTTGTATGCCAAAAGGACCATAAGGTAGAGTCATCTTAAATATTTAAAAAAAAATCATACCAATAATAAACTTCCATTAATTTCAATAAAATATTTTCTTAACAAATGATTTTCGATATAACATTGTTATAAGGTATAAGCTAACACCTGAGATAAATATAAGAGGTTCATGCTAAAGGTTATTGTTGTATGAGACACATTTTCACAACTGCAATACTGAATTGCATTTTAATATTATTAAATGCAGTACAAATACGCAATATGGTCTTCAAAAGCTTTATTAATATTTAATAAACATCAAAATTTTCAATGTCTATTGATTTCTAATGCTGTTAGCCTTAGCGACTTTGACAGTAATAGCGGATAGGTTTGTAAGTAGTAAGCTCGTTCAGGAAGAGGCTAAAGCCCCCTTGAGAAATACAGTACGTCATGAAAGCTTAAAATTATTTTCAAATATATATTAGTTCGTAGAAATTCGATAAAGGAATTGTTGGGTCTTAGTGTCCGAGGAAATACTAATCTATAAGATTATTGTTAGTTTGTTAAACTTATCTACAGAGTAATATGTGCAAAGAAATGTTTTATAAATGTGTTCCTTTGTTTTATTAAATAGTTTGTAAATATTATGTTAGTATTATAATAAACTTATTCCTTATATTTTTACTTAGTAACATTACGTTGGTATATATTATAAAGACTGGTGGAATATATTTAAAATAATTTAGTTTTTTGATGGGCGGTCTGGAAAATATTGGCTTTTAATAAACGCCATGAATTGAATCCTCTCCATTCGAAATATGAAGATATCATGAAGTGCATATTTGTTTTGCACTTTTATTAATTTTTATTAAGTTTATATTCACAGAGAGAAAGAGAGAGAGAGAAAGAAGGATAATGATTTCAAAAATAGTAGAACATGGAATTTGCTACGATATTGCAATCGTATTATCCGATACATGTTACAATAAATAAACAATATTAAAATTTTATTGTATGTATAATTTTCTATTTTTACAACACTATGATACGATATGATACGTTTTGTAATAATATGTAAAGATACGTCTCGATACACGAAGTGGTTCAAAGTATCAATGTGTCATAAAATACGTGACTATGCGAAATAAGTTTTGTATACATTCTATTTTGCGTAATAATGTCAAAACCAATACTTATATTATTTATGTTTATTCTTCTTATATTTTAATTTGATAATGCGAAGACAACCTTAGGAAGATATATGCCTTAATACTGAAAAGATTTTGAACAGAAACTCAGCTGGCTTGTGCTTTCAAAAAAAAAAAAAAAAACCAAATAACTACGAAATATTTTCCCTAAATGTTGTCACTTCAGTTCACGTCCGTGTTGCGGACATTAACAATCGTTACATTCGAATCAAAATCTCCCCAATCGTGAAATAACTTTTTTAAAAATCGCGAGCATGCGGTTTTCAGTTATAAAAAAATATATATTAAACTGCTTGATCAGTTTAGCGGAAAATTAACCAAACTACGTTACGTAACGATAGTTACGTGAATATGTATCAATTAGTACCAAATCGAAGTTTATTGCCTCATCAGGTTGCGAGGGAGTGGAGCCGAAAAAAATGCTTTTGTACAAACACATATACACACACAAAAATACACACACAAGCACATACAAACACACGGATACATACAGAATGTTCTGTAAATTGACATTCGGCCGTAAACGTGTGCCAGGTTTAGATTGAGTATTGATTCTGTAAATTAACATCTAAAATAAAAAAAAATGGCTTGACGTCGACTTACGACAAAGCCTATGCAGGACTTCGATGAAATTTTTTTGACGGAATTGAATTATTCGTTCTGTGAAAAATAAACCGAGTAATGGATAGTACTAGTTGCTATTATACTTTATAATTTGAGAGTTTTTTCTATGCAGCGGTGAAGCAGCGTGCGTGTTTTATTGCACGCTATTATATCATATAACAGCGACGGGGGCTTAATGGAACGTTGGAAAAACCTCCGTCAACTAACGCTGCCTCAGTTAAATATTAAATTGATGTCCGCCGCAGGTCAGCCTCTGATTAGAAGCAGACCGAGGCCAGGCTTTGTGAATATTTATCATTTATTTTTATGCTATGAATTTTTATAGAATAATGACAAATAATGATAAATAGTAATTCATAATAATAGATGCACCATATAAATTATTTTAATCTTGAGTATTGAAAATCGAATCTTAATTATTATATTCAAAGTTAATTATTTTCACATTACTATCGTTTCGAATTGATGATTATAATCGTGCATATGAAACGTCAATTCTAATATATATCATTATATTAATATATACAATATGTTTGATGAAAAAATTGTTTTGCGCAAAAGTAATATTTAATTATTTGTTGATATTGCAACAACAATATATGTTGGTGCTTCAACTTTAATAAAATATAAAGTTCTTCTATATAAGGGTCGGGAAACTGTTAAGAAATAAATAAAATCAAAATATGTATATCTACTTCAAAATTATCCATATTTAAAAAAGACCCCTTATTAATTTATATATATGTTCTAATTGTGGCTTCTACTATCGCCAACGTCCATACCACATTGAAAACACCGGTTCTCGTCCGATCACCGAAGTTAAGCAACGTCGGGCGTGGTCAGTACTTGGATGGGTGACCGCCTGGGAACAACCACGTGGTGTTGGCTTTTTGTTTACCATTTTTTGCATATAAATAATGTCAGTTGATCTGCAATTTAACTTTTTTTAAAAATATTTTTCAAAATATACTGTAAAATTATATAATTAATTTAGAACTGAATTTTTTGAAAATGGGATATATGCGAGAAATGGTTACCTAGTCACGGAAATGTGCCACCAAAAACTTTATTTTATAAGCTCAGTACAGTTTCTACAATATTATTTTTTATTGAGTTTATCAGAACGACTGCCACTACGAACACTATAGAAACTTCAAAATACATTCTTTAAGTAGACCAGTTTAAAGTTACATTTTGGTTTACAATATTCAATTTTCGAATTACCATGGAAACTATTATTTGATTTGATGAATAATTTTATACATTTTTCATCACGATTAAAGTAATTTCTATATTTTCTTACATTTTTCATATTCAATGTTTTACGTCGTCTAAACTAAACAGAATTTTGTGGAAAGTGGCAGTTTCGATAGTATTCAATGATGTCAAATAAACTTCAAATGTCGAATCTGCCAATTTCGATATTATTCTTTGAGAATTTGTTAGAAAAAACAGTAGATTCGATTTTTTCGATTATTATATAACTACTTGTAATAAACACTTTTATTACTTATATTTTAACAAAACAATCATCTTATTACGAGATCTCACACGAGTAAAACTTAAACACAATATATGTACATAATATAAAATCAAAATATGTATATCTACTTCAAAATTATCCATATTTAAAAAAAGACCCCTTATTAATTTATCTAAATATTCTAATTTTGGCTTCTGCTATCGCCAACGTCCATACCACGTTGAAAACACCGGTTCTCGTCCGATCACCGAAGTTAAGCAACGTCGGGCGTGGTCAGTACTTGGATGGGTGACCGCCTGGGAACACCACGTGATGTTGGCTTTTCATTTTCCATTTTTTTGCATTTAAATAATGTCAGTTGATCTGTAATATAACTTTTTTTTTTTAAATTTTGAAATTAATTCACTTGGAAGAACTATTACCATATTTTTAGTAGTTTTAGCGTGTATGGATTATAAAGAAATAAATGTTTAGTCTTTATTATGGATACTAAATTACAATCATAAAATTTACATTGATTTTCATATTCATTTTAACATATTTTATTGAAAAAGAAAATATATATATATTTTCTAACTGGAACGACAAGACAAAACAAGAATTGAAAATTAAATAAAAATAATCATTTTGTACTTTTATTAAAGTTAGGCCAACGCTTCTTTTACAGTGTGGCTCGCGGCTACCGTCAATTTGAAATAAAAATATTTCATTTTCGTCATCCCTGGTGTTGTGTTCTCAGCAAAATCCTCGATGCTTTTAAATATTTTGGGCTTAACAAAAATTATGAAAAAATGCCCTCGTGATGACGTGACAATAACAACAAAGAATAAGTCTTTAAATTTGTGTGTATGTGTAATTACAACTCTTTATTATATGTAAGAAGATCGGCGTGAAGTAACCAAACTTATTTGGTTATGTTCCGACCGGTGAGTGAGAGCTTCCGGAAGCCCAACTCCCCCCTCCCCTCCCACCACGCCAAAACACGAATGCGATAACTACAATAAATATACCCTAGGAGGGTACCGGCTTTCATGAAGCCGGAGAATCCCTCCCCGAGCAAAATCGGGGAAACTTCTCTCCGATTTTGCTCAGGCAGCCCGTCGTATCTGGGGCGGGCAAGGTATCGCAATTTGTGTTTACAGAGGGCAAACGACGAGGAAACAGAGCGGCACCGCGCTCCACTTTAAATGTGAATTTTTGCAATATCCGGGGACTTCACTCTAACCTAAACGCCGTAAACTACCATGTTCAGACGGCACAGCCGGCCTTGTTTTTTTTTGACGGAGACGCAGATATCTCAACTTAGCGACACAGCGTACTTTTCATACTCCGGGTATAAATTTGAACATAATTTTATACCACACGCCGGGGTATCTGTGTTCGTAAGGAAGGATATCTGCTACCGTCGCCTCCAGAATTTTGAAGGTCGGGATCTGTCTTTACTCTGGCTGCGCGTGGACATGGACGATCATGTCAGAGTCTACGCGTGCACTTATTGAATTTTTTGTTGTAGTTTATTTTATTTTACTTCCTTTTTTTGTAAACACTTTCATAGGCAACATTTGTACGTAGTAAAAGGAGAAACTGAAAAGCATACAACTATTAAGTCCAGTTGACTCCTGCTACATTCTTATTATTAAGTTATAAACGAAAAGTCTATTTGCTTTTATGTACATCTGTAATAATGTTGGACAAATTCTAAGCTAAACAAACGAACAAATATTATTAATTTATTTCGGATAAATAATAGATGAAATTGAATTAAAAACCGAAAATTTTACATATTATATAGTGATTGTAAAAACTGTCTAAGCATCTTCAAGCTTAGAGCAACTTTATAACAGAGAATATCAGATGTGATAAAGAAAAGTATTAGACAAAGTTGTAGTAATGTTTAAAAGTTTGAACCCAAGTGTAACTTGTCTCTGCACTCTATTTCAAAGTATGTGGTATCTTTATAGCACGACTTCGACCACAACATCATATACTCGTACAGTAAAATTTTTAAGGAGAATAATATTCTGGAATCTTCCGATAATTTAAGGCATTGCAAAGTATATCACACATTGTAGTAAATATAATGTTTTACACAAATTTAAAAAAATATTTTAATTTTTTTTTCCCAAATTATAGGTTTTCCTCAGTTTTACCCAGTGAGAGATATGAAGCTATAATCTTATAATTCCTAGAACAAGAAACATTAACTTTCTGGTGTATTAATTGTGTTGTGTATTTTTTTGAACAGGAACAGGAACAGGAACAGGAACGGAACAGAACAGATCAGAATGTGGATACTTACCAATGACACATTTTTATAATGTAGGAGGTGTAAAAACCATCCATTAATGTACTCATAATAGCAAAGTATCAGCGTAAAATGTAATTGTTCCATCATACGTATTAAATCGCACATATTTTAAAATATTATTTAAATGCATTAGGGAGTTATTAATAATAAATATAAAGGAACATAAAATGTTTTAAATATTTTTAATTTAAATATTATAATTGTAAGCATAGTATCAGTCTGTATAATATTACATCAAACTATTTCACTAAAACTTTTATTAAAGGATGTAGAGCTTATTGGTATACAAATAGTTACAAATGTATTAAGCAAATAATTTGTCACAAAAAAGATGGAACCCGAAACATATAAATTTAAAGGTAGAATTTGTGTTTGGTAAAAATAAATTTTAATCTTAAATGAAGACTCGTCCGTTAAAGCCAGCCAGCCTTAAATGATCTTTCAATATTAAAAAAAAGATATAATAAACTAACTAGAAACAAGGATATATCATGCCTTAGCTTTTACAACAACACAATTTTTTTATATAATAAGTATCATTATGCTTTGCGGTTTCTAATATACCTATGTCTTTTAAATACTTCCTATTTAAACTAACCTTTACATTTCCATTTATGTAGCATTAGTTATTTTATTTCATGACTTAAACTAAAAACTGATATTTAATTCTGCTCAATATACCAATATTTCCAGCAACCCTTTGACGTGTATTATCAATAGTCGATACAGGCTGTAGTTCAATATTTACGAAGCGTTTCTTTTATACCAAAAAAACGACTGAAAATTTTTGAAAAAGATGGAAAATAAAATGTGAGGTAAAGTGGAACGAGTGGTTGCAGCTCACTAGGAGTACATGTTGCACCATGTGAGTGAGTATGTGTGTGACTTTATGTGTGAGTGTACGTACACATTGAGCTGTGATAATTGTGTTGTGTTTTTTTCCAAATTGTGAAAAATGGTAAATGATGATGTTTTGTATCCTAAAGATTAAACTCTTTACATTAGGATTCGTAAATATATAATATTTTTGTTTTAAACAAATATAGCCTATTGATTACATGATAGGGTACGAAATGACTTTATTTAACTTGTACTGGCGGCACGTCGACACTCATTTTGACACGTATAGATAGGCCAATGGTTACTTCCTCTGGAGGTCACTTCTAGAGTGCGAAAGTAAGGGTTTGCTTAGCATGTTTAGTAAGTGTGTGTTACATAGAAGATATGTGTGTAAGGCGAGGTTGTAATTCTGTACAATATGAACGCAAAGTGTAAACAAACAAATAAAAAGAATGAAAGAAAGAATGAGTTACTTTTATTATTACGAATATATAATATTTCGCAACTAAAAATTTCACGAAATTCGTTTACCTAATTATATTAAATGTCACGAAAACCTGAATCCAATAATATATAACATAAAAGATCTATTTAAACTCCATTTACTTCAAGAGCTTCTCCTTAGAAGCAATCGTAAGGTACATTGTTAAATAAATTGTGTTTGAATTTTCAAATACAGATAAAATATATCGAAAGATCAAAATAGATGAAAAGCACATAGTAAATACATCCCAGATATATACAAAGAAAATACATATATGTCATATGTTCCTAAATATTCGCCTTCGGAAAGAAAGTATTCAAAAGTTTTTCCACATTTTATATTATTGTAACACGAAGTACCATCTGGTGCAGTAGGTACTTGCAAAATTCTGTAATATTTAAAAATACAGTTCATTTAAATTCTATTTGATAATTCTTAAGCAATAAAAGTACATCTGAGCGAAATGTTTTTTGTTCTCGCAAGAACATTTTATATATTTAATTAAATACTCAGTGTTTAATGTGAGCTTCTGGACGAGCGCTGTACTGTTAAGAGCTGCGTGAACTGGTAAATGAACTGTACTCTTATAGCAATTAATACAAAAACAGATGTTCTTGTATTTTGTTTGATTTAAAAAATAATGAGGCTCATAGTAATGTTTACTGTTATGTTGACTGCTTCAAATATTGATTTAACAAATAAACATCTGATATTGTTTTAATTAGTTATTTTGATCATTTTTAATGTTATGATTAAATTCGTGCATAATTACGTCAAAGATATTTTTTAAAATATATTTTTATAATAAGTTATTAACGGAATAAAGTGGCTTTTATTATTTATATTTTATGGTAGAAAGATTTTTGTCCGCCTCCTAAAAATATTAGATGTTGTAGAAAGAAATACGTTTAAATTTTATTCTGTAATTATGGTCGATGTGATACTCTAAATGATACTCTAATGGCTTAAAAATTGAATTAAATAAATAATATTAAGCATAAGCACGAATCCGTATAAAGATATGTAAATATGTGACGCGGAGTATGCAATATCAGAAAATTCAACATAATTTATGTATCTATTGTACCATATATGATACGAATAACAGGTGTGGTTTTAAAAATATGAAGTCGCTTGAAGAGAGTCGAAGTCAAACATACTTTTTTTTAATTTTGAATGATGGATTTACCTTTTAAGAACGGGATGTTCCTAAGAGCTACTGATAAATTGTAAAATATTAAAAATATTATAAAAGTTAAGAATCTTAGACAATCTGGTATTATTAAATTTTTTGGAAAGCTGTTATTTATCAGTATAAAAGATGATATTTCAAAGTCCAATTTCATTCAACATTTCATTTCCCCTGAAAATAGTATCGCTATAGATGTCTTAAAATTTTGTGTTTTTTCTTGCTGTATAAAAATCATACCATAAAATAAAAACCTATTTTGCAGTTATTTGAAATATTAACTTTAAGAACTTACAACGCAGTAGTGGTTTTTCGTCAACCTATAAGTCCTAGAAGTTCGTTACTGACATTAGTTAATTAATTAATTTTTTAGGTACTATTTAGTATGAAAACCCTTGAACTTCGGATGCAAATAATACATTTACTCTTAACTGACCCACTATTACTTTCATTATGTCCAGATAAAGTGTTTCGATTTGATTTATATCACACTTAATCTTATCAATAAAATATAATTTAAGAATATAATATTTCACTTGCCATTATTGTTATTAAATACGGAAAGTAATTGTAAAAACTGCTGCTTGACATGCTAAGTACATTAATGTCGGTATTTTTAGAAAGAAAAGTCCTGTTCTAATTACGTTTATATTAACGCATGTGGGACAATTAATATCTTATAAATATGTTAATGCTCAGATATTGAGATACTAAAAACTCCGACAATGTATATTCTTTTAAGATAGTAACTAATACTCTTCATCATAATGTCATCTTTCATTTAAACACTTGCAATCAAACTTTGAGGTCAATGGTAAATAAAAATATAAAAGTAGTACGTACATATAAAACGGCTCCAACAAACAAGAGTTTATTTACACATGTAGTTGTGTACACACACACTTACACGCTACACTGTGTACTCGTAGTGAGCTGCAGCCACTCGTTCTGTTTTGCCTCGCATGCCATGTTCCATTACATTTACAAATCTGCATTCATGATTTTTCCCAGCAAAGCCTATGCCTGAATTAATCAGCTTTGAAATCGTAAGCATAAAGATCTATGTTGGTTTGTTTTTCTTTTCAAACAAAAGTGTCCGTGATATATTATATCATCTGTATTCTTCTCGTTAAATTTTTAGGAATAAATCAGTTAAGTATTCGATAATTCTAAGAGTATGAGTATCTAAAAATATAATCGCAATCGAATCGTAACTCTGAAACAATTAACTTTTATGTAATAACAACGAAACCATTTTTGTATTTGAATAAGGCAGTAGCATTATTTGATGGTAACTTGTATAATTATCGTCATTTAATACAACCATTTTATTACGAGAAACAGGCTGTATACAACTTATAACTAAATCACTCCAAAAAATCTTTGGCTTGACTAATTATATAATAATATTCTTTATTGCACACCACATAAAAAAAATACAGTCAAGAAAAGTATGAAGACTCATAGTAATGATCTTCATAAATATTTGTTTTCTCGGTTTGCATATTTATTAAAGACAAAAAGTAAACAAATAAAGAATCTGATCTTATTAACCTAGAAAACCTATTTTACTTCGAACTACATTTATTTCAAGAGAGCCGCCTCCAACGCAATCGTAAGAAACATCGCAAACGGAATTGTGTTCGACTTTTCCGTACTCTTTACGACGACATCGAGTTCACCAAAGTTCACAAAGATAATAGATTAAATATATGAGAATCAGAATTTAACAATAATAATTAATTCAAAATTCAATTTTGAAAAAGGGTTTCATAACAATAATATCCTTCACCAAGAATAACTTAGTGTACTGTAGTAATCTCTCAATCTTTACATATTTCGATAACAATTATTGATAATAATAGATGAAGTGATAAAAGTTTATGTTAAGTTGTAACTCAACACATATTGCAGAATAACAGGACGTGTGTTATTTTTTTTATATCGCCGTCATTAATTTTGGATACTCCAATGAAATTTATAATAAAATAGAATTCAATGTAGAACTACGTGGAAGAAGGGACGTCAAAAAAGAAGTTTTATTGTAAATAAAAGATTGAAACAATAAACAGTTCGTTCTTTTATTTCAGACATACATATGTACATTAACAGCGCTGTATTTAATGGATATTTTGTAAATAAATATTAAAGAAAGCTTTTCTTAATGTGACAAAAAATATATATCTCTGATCTTAGAGAGTTAGTAACCATACTGTAGGTAGATACTGCAACCATGCAGTATCTACCTTTTAGATGTACCTACTATAAACTAAATAAATGTAATGTAACTCTTTCATATTATTATTATTACTTTTTTAGGCACATTTGAAAATTTGTAAAATTAGATTTTTGCTTGTAAATAATTTAGAAAACTGCATATTATTATAAGCTGAACCTGTCACATCATACTGAATGAACCGTTGAAATCCTCCATGGATACGAGAAATTTTTCGAATATTATGTGTGAACGCTTGAATGAAATTTCTCATCTATCTTATTGCCTGCAATATATCATTGCATACGCTTCCTATATTGAGGATTTTTGTATGGAATTGATATTAGGAGACTCGTACCTACACATTTGGTAAAAATGGATTTTCTAAATCTTCAACGAGGCTGTTAAAATTTTATTGTCAATAATATGAACTTTATTTAAGAAACTTGACATATTCTTCATTGATGTAAAATTATTTTAATAAATATTTCTGATTTAATAAGTATATAAGAAGTTATATTTCTTATTTAATAAGAATAAAAAATAAGAAGATGATCAGGCACAATCTCGTGGCCAGCCCGTTCGCTAGATTTAAAATCTCTAGATTTTTTTTAACAGGGCTTTTTCAAAGAGAAAGTTTATTCTAAGCCCGTTGAGAGCTTAGCCGAGTTGTGTCAAAAAAATTCTGAAGCTGCTCAGGAATCAACTTTCGAAGATATGCCCGTCTTATAATTAGATATTTTTTAAGAAGATATAGGGAGTGTATAGAGACTGATGGAAAACTACTCGAATATTTAGTTTTATAAAAAAAGGACATTTCCCTTTCTGCTCGTCGATCCCCGATCCCTTATCTCTGATCTCTGATCCCTGATCTCTGATCTCTGATCCCTGATCTCTGCTCCTAAATTCTGCTCATGATACCTGATCCCAGATCTCTTTTTTCTGATCTCCGAACTCCGACGTCCGATCTCCGATCTCCGATCTCCGATTCACGATCCCCGATCCTTGATCTTCGATCCCCGATCCTCGATCTCCGATCCCCAATCTCCGATCTTTGATCTCCGATCCTCGATCTCCGATCCCCAATCTCCGATCTTTGATCTCCGATCCTCGATCTCCGATCCCCAATCTCCGATCTTTGATCTCCGATCCTCGATCTCCGATCCCCAATCTCCGATCTTTGATCTCCGATCCCCGATTTCCGATCTTCGCTGTCCGATCTCCAATCCCCGATACACGATCCCGATGTCTGATCTTCGATCTTCAATCTCCAATCTCCCATCTCCGATCCCCGATCCTCCATCTCCGACATCTGATCTCCGATCTTCGATCCCTGATCCCCCATCTCCGATCTCCGATCTACAATTCTCACTCTTCAATGCAGGCTCCGCGACGAGGACCGACTTGTTAAGTGTTACACACACTGGTTAATGATCACTTTTTATATACAGAAATACAGACAAGTATACCAAGATCTTCCTGATATATTATTAATTTAAAAAATTTACAAAAAATATATTAAAAGAGTTTTGTTAATTGCTTAACAAAAGTCTCGCATTTATAAAGTGTTATTGAATTTTAATATGAAATCAAAACACATATTGTACAAAGTACTGGCGTGTGTGAGAATCGTACTCATGACATGCTGGTGAGAAATCACGTAACTATTACAATAACAGGTCATCTTATATTAGTATTAATTATGTACTTTTTGTTTTTATTATATTTTCCCATTGTAAAATTATTTAAGTTATTACTTGTTAATACAGTATAATATGTTTTAATTTGGATTCATTTCATCGTAAATATTAATTAAGTTATTATTGGTTCATTTCCGCGTAAAATAAAGATCTGCCTTTTACTACAGGCTTACCATTTTGGTAATAAAAATGTCCAATTTAATTGTTAAAACAAGATTCATGACGTACAATATTCGTTATATTCGAAAATGCTGACGGAATTTCTTCCATCAACAAATAAGTTCGTTAAATATTACTAACAATTTTGAGTACTCAAACACAATAATAATACATTTTTACTATTAATGTTAACAAAAAACAGTAGTTTTCAATTATTATATACTTATTATATACAAGCTGTTTGTTTTTTAATATGATATTTACTTATGAATTGTTTATATTTTTTATTAAAAAATTTTCAAGATTAAGATGTATCTCTTAACTTATTTTTTATGAATAGAATAACATATAAAATCAATATTCTTAAAAATTGTACCTCTTTTCTTCCTTGCTTTAAAATACGTTCCTAAAAATATATATATCTAGCCATTTTAAAAGAATTCCTTTTTATTTGTGTATCTACCCACTTAAGTTTTTTATTTTACATTCGTTACCAAACGCTTCATGTATTTTCAGTTGCGTCGCGAAACAAAAGAATGTTTCGTTTGTGAAAGTAAATGAGTCCAGAGTTTTGGCCAGTCTTTTATACCTGTTATTAAAACATTGTGAAATATGCTTGAATTATTTTTCACATGCTTTGATATTACTATACATTAAGATTAAGGAATATGTGAATTTAATTATTTATGCCTTTTTCATATAATATACTACACAATAATTAAAATACATTTTTTTATGTAAACTTTTGTGATCCATAATTACTATTAAATATAATTATCCGGCTATACTCACGTCATACGCATGGCGGAATCGCGGCGTGAAGTGTTCACGCTCACGTTGATACTCAGAGCTCATAAGGGGGTTCGAAACTAGTCGGGCAAATTATATTTAATAGTAAATAAAATATGTTTATGCAATAGATTCATGTTGAATGAATTTATATATGTATATGTAGTTTCGATAGCACTCTTTTATAACATTTATAGTACATATAAATTAGGTTACATAAATGTTTTGTGTTAATTCCTAACAAAATATTTTAATAATAATAACATACATATCTTATTAACGTACAGAGCAGTTATTTCTATAATATACAAAGCTATTACTTCTCCGTTGAATGACGTCATTCTTTTTAAAATTATTAAAACTGCAATCTAGTTAAACAATAGGCGTCGTATGAAGCGCGGCTGCTTTTGTCGCTGAATTAAAATCTGTTGTAAATATTTAATATAATCATAAATACTATGTATTTTCAAGTAATTTTTTTTTTGTTAGAGGAGAAAGTACATGCCTATTATATATTATTATAAACAATAAAACTATAGCGATCATTTTTACTTACTTTAAACACTATCTTTTGTGATATTCACTTACATATTGATTTTATTATATTTGTGAACTATGACTAGACAGTAAAACCCACCTTCTTTTATTTCTACGATAAGTTTTATATGAGAGCATGTAATTAAATTTTGCTTCTCTGTGAAGTAGAACCAATCATAAAGTATGTAATGTCTGTTATTGAAGATTTGAGAGCTAGATTCGTTTTCCTTACAAAAGATACAAGGAATTTACATATCTAATTATTGATTACTATATATTTTCCTTTTTTTTTACAAATTTTTGATGAATTTTTAGGTTCTAATTAAAGAACTTGGATTATTGTGTGGAACATATTTTATGTTTAAGATATACATGGATATAGTTCTATTTCTTTTGTTATTTAAGAAATTTATAGATACATATATGTTTTTTAAGTCGTTTAGTTTGTTTCACAATTGTTTTCTTTAAATAATAGACATATTATTTGACTTAAAGATGTGTCGGTATTTGGATATGGATTAATATCCTGATAAATCGGGTCCTTACGAGATAAGATAAAGACTATGAGTGGTTTTCTAACATAAAAATCAGATTTTTTAGTGTTATAAGTAATTTTATTTTGAACATACAAATTTCGGGTAATAAATACACAGTACTCAAAATTGAACATGCAATGATTTAGTATTTTCTTAGATTTTCACGAATACACATTTCAAATAAAACTATGACACTTACATCTCGTCTACCCGTGAACACGATTGCTGCAAAGCATTCGAAACGTCGGGTTAAATTAAAAATGTAACCAAATTGTTCGCGAGTTTAATCCGTAAAAAAAAAGTTTAATTTCAAATGCAATGATTAATTTAAAGATTCATTCAATATCATAGTGACACTAAGTAATAATACGAAACAACAATCTCAAAAATGGAAAGGGTGAAGTGAGATTACTAATAACTTTTGAATTTTAATACAGTTAATTTTTAGAACCAATTATAATTCCACCAAGTGTCACGTGCCGTTCGTATAAATAACATTATAAAAATATCACAATAATACCAAATTTAAATTTACTAAACTAAAATAAATTATTTTAGGCATTTTATAGTATGTAGATAAATAATAAATATTCACAAAGCCCGGTCTGCTTCTAATCAGAGCCGACCTGCGGCGGACATCAATTTAATATTGAACATGGGCAGAGTTAGTTGACGGAGGTTTTTCGAACAAATTCCCCGCTCTTTTATATGATGGAATAGCCTGTAATAAAAAATGTACGCTCCCTCACCTCTGAATAGAGAAAAAACCTCAAATTATAAAGGATTATAGGAGCTAGTACTTACCTTAAAACTCACATCGTTATAATAAAAATAATTTCTGTTATTTATGATTAGATTTTAAAGTAATATCATTAAATGTAATGTACTAACAAATTAAACAAATAATGGTTCTGAGTTATTGCGCAAAATATAATTTGTACAAATTCGCTTCCACATTATGTTTTTAGATATTGATAAATGATAAATTGAATTATATATAGCTAAAATTTACAAGTATGAATTGTAAGTTATGAAAATACTTTTGATGACATTTAAAGTTTTCACATGAGTGCTTATTACATTTTCGAAAAACTCAGTTTTTCCTTCCGATCTGTCTGTATGTGTGTCTGTGTGTCTGTCGAATTTTATTTTTCGAATTTTTGAAAAACTAAAGATATATTTGGAATCAGCATCTAAATGTAAGATTCACTTTTCAAAATTATGTTGATTGTCCAACGGGAAGGTGGTCAGATCGGCCGCCGAAGTTACCGAAAAATGGAAAAAAAATTTCGAATTTTTAAATTTTTTAAAAAAATTATATAATTAATTAATTAATTACTTTAATTATTTTAATTTTTTTTTTCTTTTGTTTGTTAATTAATTTGCGAGTTATAATTTGCCGATTAGGAGTTTTTCATAGCGGCAAGCTCGATTCCCGCGTGTCAGATGTTTAAGTTTTTATTCTGTCGAAGGCGCTTAGCAAATACAGTAATCGAATAAGAAGGAACTTCAAGAGTAAGGTTACTAAAATCACTTAGAGTTATTTTTCTCAATGGTTTTTATTCTTTCTTTCTTCAATATTCGTTCTTCATTCATTCGTTCCTGCAGGTAGACAATTGTAGACGGAGTGAACAGTTCAGAATATAAAAGACAGAATACATAAATTGCTATAGTAATGTACCTTGAGCCATTCTAGTTACTTGATAAATTGTCATATAGTATTGTAATAAAATATACATTTTTTTTAATCTTGAAGAATATTGAATTAAATATTTATTAACGTTTCAACTTTTAAGTATTTATATTTAAATAATATGGATTCCTGGAGAAATAAATAAACGATGAACATATAAAAATACATTAGGGGAAAATGCAAAAGAGGTGAATATATTTTTATGTTTGAGCTTTCAATGAACTAACTCCTGGGCCGCAAATGAGGTCGCGAATGGAAAGTCAACATCCGCCAGCACGTCATTGCCAATAAAATTAAAACAAAAATATTTTTATTATAGTCGA
The DNA here is from genome assembly GCA_959347395.1 of Mechanitis mazaeus. Classification (NCBI taxonomy): domain Eukaryota; kingdom Metazoa; phylum Arthropoda; class Insecta; order Lepidoptera; family Nymphalidae; genus Mechanitis; species Mechanitis mazaeus. The sequence continues at coordinate 212,611 of OY365743.1, forward strand.
GCAGTGTTTTTACATAATAATGTGTCAAAGTCAGCCAAAATGTGTAAAATTATTATCATAATATATAACACTTATATATTATATTTATAAGCTATTATATAACAAGAAGCCTTGTATTCCTCATGTATTTAGATAACATTGTAAACACAATAATAATATTTTAAAAGACAAGTAGTCTTTCGGACGATAAGACCTAATCAATGTTTTATTAAATTTGTTGGAACTTGTAGGCCCTTTCCAGAACGGGCTACCCATTTCACCATATTCAAAAAGATATTTTGGAGACAATAAGATAGTGCCTGATACAAAATAATCGGGATCGGGGATCGGAGAACGAAGATCAGAGATCGGAGATCGAAATATCGGAGATGGAAAATTGGAGATCGGGGATCGGAGATTGGAGATCGAAGATATATACCGCCATATGTATAACACTAATTTTTCGCTCATGTTCAACTTTGGATACTGTGTATTTATTACCCGAAATTTGTATGTCTTTGTTCAAAATAAAAAAACTTAAAACCCTAAAAAACAGAATATTAGAAAACAACTCATAGTCTTTGTATTAGCTCGTAAGGACCAGATGTATCCGGATATTAATATCCATCATTCAGATTTTGCCTCTATTATAATTTGAGAAGAATTACTTTTTTAAGCAAAACATTAGTAAACAAAACCAACTAAACAATTTAAAAAACAATATGCGATACATGAATAAGGAAAGAAATAGAACTATGAATATGTATATCTTTAACATAAAATACGCAGTTCTACGCAATAAGCCATGTTCTTTTTCATATAAAACAAACATCGTTCTATAATATATAATAATAATAATAATAATAATAATTTATTTCAACTTCAAACTGTCATACATATTAACAATGTGGAAGTCTTCTTTTAAGAATAATATAATTATTCCTGTGCCAGAAGACTCCGATCTTCCATAACAATATAATTATAACAAAATAAATTAATTCTTAAATTAAATATTACAGACTTAAATTTGTATGTGCGTGTGAGTGTGTGTGTGTGTGTGTGTGTGTGTGTGTATGCGTATGTGTATGTGTGTATGTATGTGTGTGTTCGTAAATGTAAAATCAAGTCATAAAACTCAGAAACAACTCAACTTCCTCATATTTCAATGTAAGTAACCATTTTGTTAATGTTTTTTTACAAATATAAGAGTTCATACTATAGATTTGTATCTTCCTATTAATAATATTATAAAGATGGCCAGATAGCATGCTTAATTGATTCCTGGCAAACGATGTTCTAGTAGAGCTCAAGGGAGCAACAAGATCTTTTCTCCGTTTTATGTTTTGAAAATTTTTATCATAAGGAAGAGTTTTGTGTTTTCCTAAAATTACATGGAGGATATACAATTTTCTGACCGAAAGAACATTGCTCGTTAGGTACAGTTGTTCAGTGGGAAATCTGTAGTGTTTAAAATACATAACCTTTAATATTGTTCGCTGAGCTCTTTCCAGTTCAATAAATCTTGTCTTAGTAGCACCACCCCAGACTGAAATACAATAAGACAAGATTGATTGAACCAGAGCTAGGTATATTTGATTTAAAACTGCGCCAGAGGCTACGTGTCTCAGTATTTTAAATATCCAAGCCAGCTTCCTTACTCTACTAGTAACCAATTCAATATGGGGATGCCATGACAAACGTTGGTCCAAGATTACTCCAAGATATTTAACTGAAGACACTTTTGATATGACCGGACAATCACACAATCCCTGAAATTGTTCACAATTATTATGAATTTTTATCTTAAAATTATCTCCCGGATGTGTTCGTTCAGATATAGAAAAGCAAATATAATTTGTTTTCCCAGTATTAATAGACAAGAGGTTTACGTTTAGCCATTCTGCTATACGAGCCAAGCCAACCTCTGCGTGGAAGCGAACGTCCTCCCACGAAATTCCAGTAAACACCACAGCAGTGTCATCAGCATACGAAAATATATGTCCATTGGTCAATTGAAGCTGACAAAGTTCATTTATATATATTAAAAATAAAGTCGGTCCTAAGACACTTCCCTGAGGAACTCCGAAAATGACATCCATTTCATCACTCGTGTAGCCCTCAACTCTAACCTTCTGTTTACGGCCAGTTAAATAACTATTAAAAAGATTTAAACAGTGATTTCGGATGCCTATGGCTTTCAATTTTTGTATTAGGATGGGAACAGAGACGGTATCAAAGGCCTTCTTGAGGTCCAGAAATATTGTGATACATTTCATTTTATTATCTAGTTCTTTTACTATCAAGGAACTTAAAGCTGCAATAGCGTCTTCTGTGGACTTCCCGTGTCTAAAACCGTATTGATGGTTAGACAGGATATTATATTTATTCAAGTAACTTAATAATCTTACATTTAAAAGTTTTTCGAGAATCTTAGATATAGAAGGAAGAATTGAAATTGGCCTATAATTATTAATATCGTCTCTGCTTCCAGACTTATACACTGGTATAACAATAGATTTCTTAAGGGAATCAGGAAACACTCCTTGACTAAAACATAGGTTTACTAAATGACAAAGTACTGGGGCTAATACTGTACTAGCAATTTTTAGGAACTTAGTTGGAATATTGTCCCACCCGGGAGAGCTATCCGACCTTAATTTCAAAACAATATTTTTAATTTCTATCTCGTCTGTGTCAATAAGTACGAAAGATGAATCAATCATAGTTATAGGAGAAAAAGTAGGAAGATAAGGTTTATTTATAAGAATATTTTCAGCAAGATTTTTACCAGTATTAGCGAAGAATTTATTAATGTGTTCAACAGATTCATGTGGAGAATGTTTAAGATAAAGTAGTTCCGTATTTTTATCATTAGAATGCTTAAGGTAAGTAATATTTTTTATATTATTCCATAAAGTTTTAGAGTTTTTTGTTGACTTGGCCAATTGATCCTTTTGGTATTTACGTTTTAGTTTCTTTATAAGATTGTTACAGAAATTGCGATAGTTTTTATAAGTTTTAATTAATATTTCATTTTCAGGGTCTCGGCGAAGTTGTTTCTGTAGTTTATTTCTGTTATGTATACAACGCAGTATTCCGGGTGTAATCCAAGGTTTAATAATGCGTTTACCCTTAGGAATACATATTATTTTACTACAATCAGATATAGAATGAGTAATTGCTTCTATTAATTGGTTAACCACTATTTCAGGATCATTACAATAAAGAAAAGAAGATATGTTTTTTTCAGCAAGAGCCTTAAGAGCTGAATTAAAATCTATTTTGGTTTTATTTTTTAAATTAACGGCACGTTTGTTAAAGATATTACTTAAATTTAAAAGAATCATGCAATGATCTGTAACTGTCGAGTTAAATACGGCAATAAAAGCTTTATAATTTTCATTTTTAATTTTAAGTATATAATGATCCAAGCAATTATATCCTCTGGTTGGCAGAAAATGACCAGGAAAGAGGCCGTGAAGGCTTAACATGTTCAGATAATTTAATCTGTTTTCGCGTTCTTGTGATTGAGCAGTAGACGTTGGAATTAGGTTAATATTTATATCTCCTGTTAAAATAATATTTTTAGAGGTTTTTAAGTTTTCAAGTTGACTATTTAATGAGTTTATAAAGTTCTCAGCATTGGTAAATGACGGCGAACGATATATTCCTAAAATAATGTTGTTCTGAAGACAAACTTGTAAACAGGACGCCTGTTCAAGTTTGATTTCTTTAACAATAGGATTTAACGTATTCCTAATATAAATCACTACTCCATCATTTTGATTTACATGGTGTATAGTTTTAAACGAATTGTAATTATTAAGTTGCGGGATAGGTTTATCACAACTTAGCCAACACTCGGTCAGAACCAAAACATCAACGTCAAAATGTATGTCAGACAGAGTTACCAAGAGGTTATCAAAATTGGAATAAATAGATCTTATGTTCTGGCAGATAACTGTTAATTCATTATCCTTCACCGTTACATACTTAGCAATATTTGTAATATTGCAATTTACAACGCGTGCTATATCTACTCCATCAAGATCATTCTGAGTTTTGCAGTACACTATCCATATGAACAATATATTACAAATAAAGCAAAAGCGTCAACTTGTCGAAATACATATAAACACAAGAATAAGGCAATGAGAAAGAGGGCTACACAAAATTCATGATAAAAATTAGGAGGAATAATATAATAAATTATTGTTTTACGACTTGATATTCGTGTAAGTGTGTTTAGTGAATGTTTATGTATAAATATAGTGTGTAAATATTGTGTGAATACATATGAACTATAATAACAATTGAAAAAACGTTTGAAAAATAACATAACTTTAAAATTTATATTTTGATAGATAACTAATTTTGTATTGTGTAAATATGTAATACAACTAAATAAACCATATTTACAATTAAACAAACATACCAATATTAAAATTGTTGCATATCTTTTGCAGTTAATATCATGATATTTTAAATTTAATATAATATAAAAAAATTGTATTAAAGTGTATAAACAAAAGCAAAAATTAAAAGAGCATTTTAAAATCAGTACTATAACTAATAAATTACCATTGACATAATTATAGACTATTAACATTATGTGTAAAGTAAAAACATAAGTAACCTTTAAGTGAGCAAATAGATATTGATAAATAATTATGTGAAAATAAACTAACAACATTATAAGCACAATTATATGATTATACCTAATAATAGTAACAAAGCATAGTCACATTCCTTGCAATAGCAAATTAATTTGTGATTCACTTTTAATGCTAATTATAGAAGAATTCTCGTCCTTTCTTACGTAAATATTGCCATACGCCGTCCAACAAAACTTATATTTCTTGCTCTTTGTTAGATCTCGAGCTAGAAAATAAAGACGGGAACCCTTCTGCGTTAGTTGCTCGGATATGAAGACAGGAGTATCAGCGGATGCGTGGAAACCTAAATCCTTGGCACATAACTTTGTTTTATGTTTAGAATTATAAATTTTGCACATCTTTAACAGGTCTATCTTGAAGAGCGACGATGTTGTCTCAACAACTATTGTAGAATTTTTACTACCCTCCTTTTTTGATTTTACTCTGTATATATCTTTTATATGGGATGACGATAAATTACTACTGACAGACTTCGACAAACAAGCAACTATTTCTATTAAATCTTCCTTTGTTTCATTGTTTTTATTGGGAACATTTTTTATTTCAAAGTTATTTTTCCTACTACCCCGCTGTAGGTCTTCAATTCTTTCTTCCAAAATGGTAATATACTTTTTATCCTCTTTTGATTGACGTTCGAGTTTTTCTAATTTTAACTTGAATTCATCATTTTGTGATGAAAGAAATGCAATTGTTGCTTCTATATTACGATTTGACTGTTGTATATCTTTGAGAGTGGGGGATATATTTTTTAATTCCTGTTCCTGCTTAGAAAAAAGTGTCGTAATCATTGTCTTCATTTCTTCTTTAAATAATTGCATCTCGGCATAAATATCTGTGTCTTTTTTTCTTGTAACTTTACTACGCGTTGAATTAAAATTTGGTGGTGTTATCTTTTTCTCTGATCCATCTAAACTATTTTTATCCATAGCTAATTATCACCAGGATAGTATAAGGTAACAAAGTTATTATTATTTTTGCTGTGTCCGTAGTACGGTCGATATCTTTTTTTTTTTTTTTTTTTTTTTTTTTGTGTTTTCGAATAAATTATGTACCAGGAAATCAGAGTGTAACGAAAGCAATATTTCCTAAAATAACAAGCAGAAAGCAATTCTAGGCGCTACTAAATTAAGCTGTGAATCTTTTAATCACATCAAAATTTCCAAATTACCAGTATGGCAACCAATTATATTAGGTTTTCTAATAATGTGCTTTCTTTTCATTAACTAATAATAAATATTAATTATATATATATTTTTTTGTTTTTTTTTTTACACTGTCTTCTGAGGAAAGTACCAGGATAGCAGCAACAACAACTACATGCGATAAGGATTTACTACTGCACAAGCGAAACTATGCGTTATTGTGGAGGGCGTGACTTACGCATTTACACTCGCTCTAATGCTTGACCTCTCTTATACACGTATCAATTGCAGCTTCTAATGTCACCAAAACTTCACTCACTCTATGAACTCCTATTATATAAAGCAAATTTTAAACTTTAACTATTATTTAAAAATAAAAAATCAATAAATAAGCAAATAAAGTGCGGACACGTTCGTTCACATTCAAAGTCCGGAGGGAAGAGGATATATGAACATCAAATTTTCATAAAAAGCCAATATAAATACCAATAACTAGATATGTAACTTCCAGTTATCTTTTGTAAAGAAAACGAATCTAGCTCTTAAATCTAAAATTACTGATATTAAATGTTTCATGACTGGTTCTACTTTAAAAAGCAAAATTTTAATTTCGTGCTCGGATATAAAATTTGTCGTAGAAATAAAGGAGGGTGGGTTTTATTGAGATTCACAAAGTTATGTTTGGTTTATTCTAACGTATACTAAAACTAATACATTAATGTATATTATATGTCACTAAGTCAGTGTTTAAAGTCAATCAAAATGGTAGTTATATTGTTTATAGTAATATTATTTTCATCTTAAAAAATAATTAACGTTATGAAACTCTTTTATTAATACAATACTCATTCCCTATCACTACCAACAAATAATATATATGATTTTAAATATTTACAATAGTTTTTATTTCAGCGACAAGAGCAGTCGCGCTTCAAACGAAGCCTATTGATTAACTGAATTGCAGATTGCTTTTAAAAAGAATGACGTCATTAAACGGAGAAGTAATAGCATTGTATATTATAGAATCAACTGTTCTGTACGTTAATAATTAATATGACACAATATTATGACATTATGTTAGGAATTAACACAAACGATTGATCTTTTAATAGTAACCTAATTTGTATGTACCCAAAAATGTTATAGAGTTCTATTGAAACTACATGATAAATTAATTTGTTGACTTAATATACTTTATTTATAATTAAAAAGAATTATCCAACTGTACTCATGCAATTACTATCGGCATTTGCCCGACCAGTTTTGAACCCGTTCGGGGTTCTTATTTATGAGCTCTGAGCATAAACGTGAGCGTGAAAAGTTCACACCGCGATTTCGTAATGCGTATATGTGAGTACAGCCGGATAATTATATTTAATAGTAATCATGGATCACAAAATTTTATACACAAAAATATATTTAATTTATTGTATATTATATGAAATTCACATATTCATTATTCTTAATGTATAGTAAGATAAAAGCATGTGAAAAATAACTTAAGCGTGGTACAACAGACTGGTCAAAACTCGGGAGTCATTTACATCCACAAACGAAACAATCTTTTGTTCAGCGACGCAATTGGAAATACGTGAAGTGTTTGTTAACAAATGTAGAATAAAAAACTCAAGTGAGTATAGATACGAATAATGAAACATTGCTATACGATATGTGTATATACTATTAGGAACATATTTTAATAAAGAAAGTGAAAAATCCTCCGATCCCGTTCTTGATCTCTGATCTCCGATCCCGGATCCTTGATCTCTGATCTCTAATCCCTGATTTCTGCTCCTGATCTTTAATATCCTAGCCTCGATCTCCGAACTCCGATCCCCGATCCTCGATCCCCGATACCTGATCTCTACTCCTGATCTTTGACACCCAATCCCCGATCGCCGATCACCGATCTCCGATCTCCGATCCAATATCTCAGGTCTCTGATCTTCGATTTTCCATCTCCGATCTCAGATCCCTGGTCTCAGATCTCTTATCCCGATTCCCGATTCCCGATCTCCGATCCCCGATCTCAGATCTTTGAACTCTGATGTCTGATTTCTGCTCCCGCGTATTAGGTGAGTACAGCCAGCTAATTATATTTAATAGTAATCATGGATCACTAAATTTTACATACGAAAATATATTTTATTTCGTAGTTAGTAAAGTAATATAATTCACATATTCTTTATTCATAATATAAAGGACGATCAAAGGATGTGAAAATAATTCGAGGGTGGTTCACAGTATTTTAATAACAGGTATAAAAGACTGGTCGAAACTCTGGAGTCATTTACTTCCACAACCAAAACATTCTTTTGTTCCGCGACGCAACTGAAAATAAATAAAGCGTTTGTTAACGAATGTAAAATAAAAAACTCAAGTGGGTAGATACGCACAGATACAAACAACGACACACTTCTATGTGATAGGTATATGTACATTTAGTAACGCATTTTAATAAAGGCAAGGAAGAAAAGAGGTACAATTTTTAAGCATATTGATTTTATGTGTTAATAAAAAATAAGTTAAGAGATACATAATCTTAAAAATATTTTAATTAAAAATATCAACACTTTATAAGTAAATGTCATATTGCAAATGAAATAGCTTATATATAATAACTAAATAACAATTGAAAACGACTGTTCTTTGTTACACGTGTGTCATCCGACAGGAATTAATAGTAAAAATGTATTTTTATTGCATACTACTTTTTTGTGTTCGACTACTCAAAATAATTAGTAATATTTAACGAACTTATTCATTGTTGGAAGAAATTTCTTTTGCATTTTCGAATATAACGAATATTGTACGTCATGAATCTTGTTTTATCATTAAAATTTAACATTTTTATTACCAAAATGGTAAGCCTGTAGTAAAAGGCAGTGCTGTACTTTACGCGGAAATGAATCAATAATAACTTAATTAATATTTAGGGCGAAATGAATATAAATTAAAACATATTTGTATTAATATAATACTGTATTAATAAATAATAACTTCAATAAGTTCATATTATTACTAATACAAGATGACCTTTTATTATTTGGTTACTGTATTTCTGTGCAGCGGATCGTGGGTACGGTTTGTTAAACTTCAATGACACTATCAGTGCGGAACTTTTTTAATTGGTTCTTTTTCTATATATTTTTGTGCATTCTTTGAATGAATAATTTAGTACGAAGATCTTGGTTTACTTACGTATGTCCGTGCTAAAGTGATCATTAACCAGTGTGTGCAGCACTTAACCAACCGGTGCTTGTCATGGAGCCTGCATGGAGAAGTGAATATTTAATTAAACGTGTAAATAGTATAAGTGAGACGACTGAGTAAATAAGCGAGAGTGAGCAGAAGCGAATACTAAAGAGCGCATAACTTATATTCGTTTCTCCTTAGGTGTAAAAAGGTTGAATATACGAGATTAAACTTCTCACTAAATTAACATTGTTTACGTTTTTTCAACTGAGTAGTTCAGGAAATATGAGAGTTTCGTGTATGAAATTGAAAAACCTTTTAAAATGTAAATCTATTTTAGTATTGATTCTCAGGATAGTAAAGGTATATTATGTAAGGCAGATTTATAAAAATGGGTTCAAGTATTTGCCCGCCTGAGGATTTCATTGTAAGAACTTTAGGATTCTTTATTTGAAATAATTTTATTATATGTATTGACTACTTCAAAGACAATTATAGAATTGTTTTTAAAAAACAGTATTGACTATCCAAAATAAATAACGTGTGTATGATTATTTATCTCTGATGTATTGTTTCTTTATTTGTGTGCGTGTGTCAGATTGTTTGATCTAACCCGGTCCTAAGCAAAGGCAATCTGTGTGATCCTTGTCCCGTGAAGTCTGCTCACGTACCATTCTTATTACTCTTTACATTTAATATACGTATTTATAGAACAGTTATATAGATACAATTCGTTTTGTAATTGAAATATTATAAATTTTACTTAACAATAAAAAAATAACGGCTATCTTACTTTAAATTAAGTAATGATAAAGAAGTTACACTGTACATTTGCTGTGAAATCGTTTAAAAAAATGTATTAATTTTTACAAATAATTATTACAATAATGTTATCTTATAAAAAGAAATGTATATGTTGAATGAGAAAATGCTCGGTCAGTTAATTAGAGCACTACGTTTGTATGAAATACTCATCTTTGCGAGGACATAAGGGGGCGTTTCATCTACCGTGGTTAGGCAAGTAGGTATATTTATCATTAAAAGAAATCAGTAAATGAGCTCAATTTTTCTTATCTTTTATTGTTATATAGTTTGAGATTCGTCAAATTGAAATCCTCTTTCTGATCATAAATGTAGGATAAAATAACATTTATATGATTTAAAGTAAATAAATAACAGTAACAATGTACAAATAAGAACTATTTAATTTACATCAATGATTTCAAAGCATATAATATATGATATAAAAAAATATTTTTTTACAAGTTTTACTCGTAACTAAAATATCCAATTTTGCCTACATACTGTAGCTACATCTACACCTACTGGTAGCTCTCGTGAGGGATACGAAGACACGTTTTATTGCATTGGCAGCGTCTACCCTCCAGATGGTTAATATTATCTAAAATGATTTACTGTTTGCTATATTAGATTCCATTACAGAACTTAAAATGTACTTTAATATTGTGAATTAAATTTTTAATAGAACACAGGTTTCCAAATATGTATAAATTATTTGTTTGTCTCTTGGATATACGATAATCTGAAAACCTCTTTTACCAAAACTTTTATTTAAGGCTAAATTAATGACCGTTTGTTGATTCATCAATAAAGGTGTTGTTTTTTGTAATTGTGCTTATTAATATGATAGCTATATATGTATGTATGTGTTTCGTTTACTTATATATATATTGTAGTTCATATCAGTGTTCTTAACTATTCTAGTATTATAATATCATTTTAACTTATTTACAATATCGAAAAATATACTGAAGTTTTACTCAAATATTTTCTTTTAAAGCCTAGTTGAATAAAGCTTTTTTAAATTAAACGGAGAGAATGAAATAGATGTTTTTATAGTAAGAATCGCTATGAAACTGTCTCTTGCAGAGCTGACAGTGTTTTGCTTGTGTATCGCTCGTGGTCCAAACAATGTTGTGTTAATAAAATATTTTCACAATTTCGTAGTACAAGATTTCTTATTTTTACTCTTCACTACTTTAAACATTTTAGTATATAGGTATTTTTTAATACATTAATTAACGTTTATATACAAGAAATACATTAAATAGTAATAAAAATGGAAATGTGTATTCTATAATATTTAAGTTGTAGTTTGAATCACGCCCACTTGTATAAAGGGACACACAGTTTTACACAAATTATTAGTACGAGAGGATTTCCCAAAGGTCGTAGATTTGAGTGTTGTCAATGTCGATAAATTATTCTATGTTTCAAAAGAACTAAAAAAGCGCGCGCAAAATTTCCCCATGCAAAGTCTGTGGGAAAAATTAATTTTTTGACTAATTACTGCAATTAGGCTAATGAGATTTGAGAGTTGTCACTATTTTTCAGCAGTGTAGCATAATGAGACCTTTGATTTGAGCCATCAACGATATTTTTCCCTTTAGTGGTTCTAGAGCTACAGTGTGCCAACGAAATCGCTTCCTGCATTAATATATAAGATTGACAATAGCTTATTTTCTTTTAGCTCTCTATCTATGTTAAATATTATAATTTTTGTAATGGACGACGTACGATACAAAATAAAAAACGAATTAATATTTTTAATTTTAAATAAAATATAGTACAAATAAAATAAAATTATGTACAAATCACGAAATCTAATTTTACTGTCACCATAGATCTGTAATAAAATACATTTATTTGAAACAAAATCCATAAAAAATATCTTTTAACATTTACTATAGTCTTTAATCAGAACTATACTCTGGGATTCTATAAATTTGATGTAATAATATTGAATATTCGTCGTTATGTTGCAGATTTTATTACGGAAATCCATTAAAACCTTGGTGCTTTTATTTGTAAGAGTGCTCCATGAAAAATATATGAAGTTGAATCGCTTATATTTTATGGAAATTTTATTTATTTTTGTGGAAAATTTTAAGCCCATTGGCAAAAGCACAGTTGGTATAAGAGGTATTCTTTATATGGAGACAGACAATAAACTATACTCACGACAAATTTTACCGAAAAACATAAAGTAATTGTTGTGTATTACGTTAAAATACAGACAGAAAAGTTGTAAAAGCTATATTTAAAAATATTATATACACTGGAATAACAATCCCATATTTAACGAATATTTATTCAGTGCATAAAAAATTTGTTTGAAGTAAATATTGGCCCTTATCGTGTAATAACAATGATGAATACACTCGCATGTGAAGTAAAGGCATTTCCCATATTGATATGAACTTCTTATAAAAATATGTAAATGTTTTTAAATATATTCCGGATTCGATTATATTGAAAACTTAAATTAAAACATAAATAAAAGTATAGAATTATTTTGACCTAAAACTAGAAAGTGTTTCATATTTCTCTTCAGAGAACAAAAATAAATTCTTTTGGAGAAAAAATGAAGAAAACTGTAAACAAAATTTTAAAATAAAAACTCTTGGTTATTCTCATAAAGCAATGATGTGGGTACTATTTGAAATTTTAATGTAAATTATTAAGTAAGGATGATATTATAGTGTAGCTCTAAATAAGTAGAAAACAATTTCTAAGTAACTACAGAATGTTTCGGAAACAAAAAGGAATTAAAAATATGTTTTCAAAAATACTTCAGACTACATGAACTTGAATAGTAAAGTTTGATCACATTAAGGTCTACACCCACACATACTCACTTACAAGCTACGACGTGTAGCTGTACACTCTTAGCGAGCTGTAACCATTCATTACGCTTTGATTCGCTTTCGATTTTCTAACGTATTCACTGAATTCTGATATAATTTTGTTTTATGAGCTGTTTAATTAACAATATGGAAAGTTTATACACATGACATTTTTAAATTAGAGTAATTTAACTAGTTAATTTCGTACTTGTGTAGTTTTTGTCAAGGAATGTAAAACATAATTAAGACATAGATAAAGAACAAGTTATGTATTAAATATCAAAAATATAAAATAAGTTCTTTATAAATAAGTAAAAATCCAAAAAAAAAATATTTACCGCTATACCACAACGTTAGGTTACAAAACATTTTTTTAATTTGGTCAAATTTACAGAATGTTATACTGTTTAACGATATACAAACACCCAGTGATTGCTCACTAGGTGTCACCATATGTAAAAAAAGACAAAAGACGATATAAAACAGCAAAATAATTAGTGAAATGCATGAAGTCATTTTAATGGTAAATTAAAGTTGAAAGCTTTTGACTTTCGTAACAATGTTAAATTGTCTGGAAAGCTATTATTTATCTGGAAAAAAATCATATCATACACCGATCCAATATGTCGTATATATTGCCTCATTCCAACATATGATTTCCCCTGAAAGTAGTATCGTTATTCGAGTGTGTGGTTCGAGAAGAACTTTATAAAAAACATACTATTTTTTAAATACTATATAAAATTTTAAAAACAAGATTTGAAGGTCCTTAAAATACCATAACACATGCTCTTTAGAAATATTTTTATTATTTTTTAATTATTTTGAGTTATTGGCAGTTCTACATCTTTCAAATAATTTGGCAATCTCGAAGTTACGTATTCTGCCAGTGTCAAGTCAGTCATGTCAGCATCACTTTAACTTTGAATCGGTATTATTCGCAGTAATTTGAAATTTCTACTTTATATAGGTACCTCCTTTGATGCAATTATGGATTTTCTTTGGACTGAAAAGTAATGCGAGCCTTTCGCATACAATATAGGATTGTTTTCTCCGTCCTCTTTGTATTATCTGTCAATATATATATGAATTTATCTTACTATACTGAGCTGAACAGTATCACAAAAGGTCACAGTGTCATTATCGAGATTATAATTGTAAATGTTGTTTAGAAATATGACAAGTAGGACTTTAATAATAAAGACGGCATTTCTGAAGTGAAATATCGAATGATTAAATAGTTCAAATTTTCACATCTATAATACAATTATAGTAAAATAAATAATTATTAGGGAATATTCTCCATAAGGAATACTTTGCAATACATTGAAGATTTTTTAATAAATTTTAGTTTCATTCTTTTTTACTTTGATATAACTAAACAGTGAACTACTATTGAGTGGAAAGGTCGTAGTGGGATTTTCATTTTGTTATACTTAAGTATAGTTCTTAGTTTTACTGTTTCTGCTATTAACTTCGATATAAAAATTTAACATAAAACAAATCCAAATCCTATTATATTTTCCTATTTCATAGTAAAGTAATAGTAAGGTAAAGAAATTATTATTAGGTATTGTATAATCTACAACTAATTTGGACTTTCAAAGTCCGCTTTGCAGATCCAGTTTAAACAAATAACAGTCTTAGATCCTAACATTTTCAGAATTGGAATTATATCATGTTACTTATAAAGATTTCAGTTTAATGCTAATTTCAAAAAGAGGTCCCATTGAATAGTCCAAGATACAAAAGTTCATTAAGTCTAGCTGAATGTACACACACACTTACACGCTACACTGTGTACTCGTAGTGAGCTGCAGCCACTCGTTCTGCCTCGCATGTCATGTTCCATTACATTTACAAGTCTGCATTTGTGATTTTTGCCAGCAAAGCCTATGCCTGAATTAATCAGCTTTGAAATCATAACTAGAGCGCTATGTAGGTGTACCAGTTTTTCTATTCATTCAAAGTTAATGCGATGCTTAAAAGGCGCTTTCATTACTTATTTATTATTTGAAGTTCAATACCTACTGTATTAATTTTTTAGAATAAACTTTAAGCAAATGTACTTTTAAAAATAAAACTTGTATATAAGTATGATTATTTACAAAATATTGTAATATTATTTATTTATTGCACGCCATGATATATTGAAAGCGATAAAATAGTGATAGATTTGTGTGTGAGATGTGTTAGCTTCAAAAGTATTCAAGGAAACATTCAATGTTGCACAAACCCGCCACATGATGGATGTACATAGAATTCATCTTACAGACAGACAGTGGTAGATATACTTTTTTAGACATATAGATATAGTTCATTAAATGTGTATTTCTCTGTAATCACAATACTTTGGTCTAAATTTCAATTAAAAACTTTTCAATTTTACTTTTATGAGTTACTATTACTAGTATTATTAATTACTTTAGCATTAGCAGACCTTGTCATGGATGTATGTATAGTGAATAAAATAAACTTCTTATTAATTCTTCTTTTGTTCCGTTTTTGTTATGAAAGGAAAGAGTAGTATGATGATTAGCGTAGTCATTTAATCCACAAATTATTGTCTTTTAATTCAATAATAAGTTTTAAATATGAAAGCCTTAGCCTGATTCGTTTATTTTTTAAATTGTCATATTTAATATAACCCGTCTTTTTTGAAAAACAGGGCGTACAAAAAGCTAAAGTATAATAATGTGAAGTCTTGTTAATATATACTACTTATATTATTATACTATTTTCTTTGTTTTAAATACTTTCAACCAATCAAAAATGCGATAGGAAAGTAAACATGTATTTTATAATAATTAGAGAGAAGTAGTAGCGAATTGATGACACCTTTCTATTTTTTTTAATATTATGTTATATATTAAAAAATATTAGTATCTATTATCTATTAAATTATTTGTTAAATATTGATATTTAATGTATTTTTCTTGAGAGCTAATCTCAATTCTTAACAACTATTAACTTTTACTTAATACTGACAATAAAAAAAGATACGGAATTATGTTATTTTTATCAATATTTCCATATACCACAGCGAATGCTACAAACCTAGAAAACCTATTTCAATTCGTATTACATTTATCTCAAGAGCTCCGCCTCCAAAGCAATCGTAAAGAACCTTGTTAACTGAAATGTGTTCGACTTTTCCGTGATCTTTACGACGACATCGAGCTCACCAAATGTACAGACAAAATAGATTTTCCATCTTTTCGAACCACAAATGTAAATAAAGATTACTTTATTCTGAATTAGAAATATTTGATTCGCCTTAATTGAAATGTAATAAGCTTTACTTATATATAGTATATGTATATTTATAAAAAAAAAAAACAATAAAAAAAACAATCAATTGTATCAATACTAAAATTTTTTATTTTTTTCTACCAGAGTAAAACATTTACAGGAATTAAACATGTTTCTTGATCGGTCATCTAAGGTTTATAGAGAAATCATTGTTGTTCGTTGTTTGTCATTGATTTTGAAAAGTAATTGTTGTTGACTATTGATGAGTAATATATATATGTTCAGTGAACAGTATATTTATTGGAGATTATGCGTGATATTGAGGGAGAAAGATTAAAGAACGAAGAAGACATGCAGCGCTTACCACCAAACAGTCCCATAGTTCTTTTTTTAGGAACCTTGCGTTGAAATCATTTCACTTATGTCTTCCACCACTTTGGTACGACCATCCTTACCAAAAGTTACAATAGGGTAGTTCTGCGGTGCATTTATATAAGTTTTGATAATTAAATAACTAGAGCTCGATCACGTAGCACGGCCAAAGATTCTGAACCTACATATATTGTATTTGGCCGCTAGATGGCAGCAGCGGTCACAGAGGGCGCTATTTTCAAAGTAAAAGTAGTACGTTTAAACTAATTAAATAATTCATAATAACAGGCGTCAACAGTTGTATGATATTCAAAAATGAGTTCAAGTGAAGGTCTTATTTTTAATATCCGCGAATTATTTTAGAAAAATAGTATACATGCCTTGGCATCAATTAAACATTTATGGACTCACGTATCTGTGAGGCTCACATTTTCACATTCTTCCATCGATAACGCCTTTTGCTGGGAGCTTCTGTAATATACTATTGGTACGCGAAAGTGATCTCTGTGCAATACATTATGTATTTTCAGATAGAAACAACTTCTAAAAATATTTAAAAGAAATAACTCTTCAATCTCTAACTCGGTATTGATAAAAATAAATATATAGAGAAATTGCTACTATCTGATTTTATTTATCTAAGTTTAATATTAAATATTAAATATTAAATATTAAATATTAAATATTAAATATTAAATATTAAATATTAAATATTAAATATTAAATATTAAATATTAAATATTAAATATTAAATATTAAATATTAAATATTAAATATTAAATATTAAATATTAAATATTAAATATTAAATATTAAATATTAAATATTAAATATTAAATATTAAATATTAAATATTAAATATTAAATATTAAATATTAAATATTAAATATTAAATATTAAATATTAAATATTAAATATTAAATATTAAATATTAAATATTAAATATTAAATATTAAATATTAAATATTAAATATTAAATATTAAATATTAAATATTAAATATTAAATATTAAATATTAAATATTAAATATTAAATATTAAATATTAAATATTAAATATTAAATATTAAATGATTTGTTCTTATTTTAAACTAAAATATTCGGTCTATTTTGCCATAAAACAAGGTCAAATACCCTTTTTTTCAGAAGTTTCAGCCGAATTTCAGCTACCTTTGTCACGGGATAAATGATTGAATAATTAGTTATTATTACATATTTTTAAAGTTTGTTATCAATTAATATGTAAAAACGTAATTGTAACTAATTCATTAAGTATTAAATATATTAAGTATATTAATAAGTAAGCTTACCTTAATACGATTACCCGTTTGCTGCATCCATAAATAAATAAAGGATGATTTTCAAGAATAGGTAAAATAACTCGTAACTATGAAATATTATGATTTAAAGTATTGTAGAAGTATATTGAAGCAGATGTTACAAATAATATCTTAATTGTAACTCTCAGAAAACAAGAAGAGAAGTTACAATTAAATTTATTCGACATGACATATATATTAGAGAAATAGAAGTATTTATGACAGTTAATTGATACAGAATTATACATAAATAAATATTTTAAATAGTGTTTCTTCAAATTAGAAATAAAAAGAAAATAAAATTCGACAAAGCATTCCTTGTATCGTATCATTTAATTACAACACATTGTTAGCCTTAAAAATTATTGTGGTTAATAATAAATATTATTTGAAAACATTTTTAAATAAATATAACCTTTACTAATTTTGTTTTCCTTTTATCGATTTTTCTTTGCCATACTGTGCTCTATGGTGGTGTTTTTATTATTGTTAATATATACTTGTATTCCATGAATATGATTAATTTTACTCTGTAAAAAGTTTGGACA
Source organism: Mechanitis mazaeus (assembly GCA_959347395.1). Classification (NCBI taxonomy): domain Eukaryota; kingdom Metazoa; phylum Arthropoda; class Insecta; order Lepidoptera; family Nymphalidae; genus Mechanitis; species Mechanitis mazaeus. The sequence goes on from OY365743.1 coordinate 230,738, forward strand.
TTTGTTGATATGAACTATACCCTGTGATAATAGCAAATAGTGTTAGTAAAAATCGAAAACAAAGTTTTAGAAACATATTAATCTCAAGAACTATTGTTTAATAATTTATCTGAGATCACTGCGCTGAATATAAAAAAAAGATTGTAGAAAAACATAAAATATACATATTTATTATTATGTAGGATATTTTTTTTTGTATATATTTTATTTTCCATATTACCTTCAAATTAACAAATATTTTAACTTGTTTGTAAACAATGTTTTTCCTTATATTAATAATGTCTATACTGGTGAGCTCTGTGCGGCGTAGTAATATCCGCTCGTTCGACTTCACCGCGCCAGCAGCCTTTATATTTACATCTACATGACGTTCCAGCACTTATTAAATAGTAACTTCATTTTATTTTACAATTAAGTTTATTTTAAACCCTTTTTTTATTACTTTATTTCTTCTTCGATTTCTTTAATTAACAAAATAAAATGTTGCAATGAAAAATTTTCTTCGAAAACCAAATATTCGTGTTATAATTATTTATAACAAACCTATTAATAACAAACCGAAATAGACTAAAGACTGTAGACAGTAGAATAGATTAGTAATAACAAACCTAAATAGATTGCTAGAACCAGAAGCTCTTAAATCACGTACTTATCTTTTCAGATACTTGAGTCATGAATGGTTTTTATGTGAATTTTATTCCTGTCTCTAGAGCAAAATACGGTGAGAACTCTAATGATGTAGAGATTAATCATGTCTGACAATGAGTCAGCGGATCTAGAATTTTAAACCAATTCTATTTCTATTTGATAAGAAATTAGAAACTATACTGTCACGGACCAAGAGGTCTCTACGGCTGGTCATGAAAATTGGTCAACATTGCGTTTGAACTTTAAATTCTTGCCTTGAAAACTGATAATGTTTGAAATACTTGCTTATAAGTATAAAGTAGAACTATTTTTAATTATATTTATTATCTTATTACTTTATAATATTTTTCATTACTATATAATATAAATTTGAGCATTGCTTAACACAGTTAATGCTATCAGTTTTTGCTAATGAAACTTGTAATATGTTCAAAACGTGTAGTCTTTTGTTTTTCTTTATTTATCAAAAGATGTTTTTAAAAAGCATATCTTAAAGCAAAACAGTTCTATTAGTAATTTACATCTGAAATTATTTATATCATAATATTCATTTTGAAACTGTATCGAGTTATCGCTTATAATGTATATGAGTTGATGAGACGATACTCGGCGAGGCGAGACATGTGAATGACGATAGATCTGTTAACTGCACGGCTGGAAATTGCAGTGAACAATGAGCATTTAATAAATGTAAATGTTGCGTAAACGTGTCGTAAATAACGGAATGACAAAACAGATTTTACTGTACTTGTGAACAAATACACCCTCTCCAGTCTTTATAATATAAAATGTCGTGTTTTTTACACCTTTGTTACCAAACTTTTTGCATACCCTTACATTCCAATATTTATATTAAAAAGTATTGATTTTGGAAATAAGTTTTCTTAATCACACAACTTTTTCAACGTTTTAAAAATAAGATTATATTATGATATGACTAAACAAATACACTACTTTAAATAAAACCTCTTTCAATATGTTACCAATACAATTAGAAATTATTTAATTTCTACACGAATTTTAAATTTTTAAATTTTAAATTCTTGCAAATTTGCAAGTTTCTAGCCCGATTATGGCTTGTGGATGCCATCCATTAAGTAGAATGAAATAATGAAATTGTCTAATGGCGAGGATTTCTCTGAAATCCATTAAAACCTGGTGCTTCTGATATCAAAATAGTGTAAAATAAATATATTTCCTAACCGAAAACTGAGTGCAATTGTCCTGGCATTATTATAAGACATTAATTATTAAACAGTGTTGCCTTATAATGCACCTTCTTTTGTTCTAGGCTTTATTTCATAAAAACTTCCAAAACAGAATCTGTCATAATGATTTAATGACCTATCTATAACAAAGTGCTACTGGTTGATATTTTTTATCAATATAAAGAAGATTACGATTTATACGTGTCACTTTGTAGCAATTTTTAGTCAGAGCTACCTAAAAACTCTTGCAAGACCACACAAGTTACAGAAGCTATTAAGGACCATTGTGGAAGTATTTGTAGTAGTATGCTTTATTTATGAAGTAGCCGTGTGATGTCGATCTGAAAACTCATTCAAAAAAATGATTTTTTATAAATTAGGTATCCGTAGAGTAGGATCTTTTAAATTCTTACAAAGTTAGACTATAGAGTCTTCCCTGCAGACAACAGCAGAAGATGGTGCTATGGAGTTCTATGATGAAAAACGACTGCAGAAAACAGACCAAAGGTATTAACACTTTGAAAATTTTCTCAACTAAGTTGAGAATATTCTCTAAATGTTAGTAAATAATATTATATATATTATACCAATAGATTATTATCATTAGAAATAATGTAAAACTTTTAAAAAACATTGTATGTAGTAAGAATTTTACTTCTATTTCTGAAAAAAGAATAGACTAGACTATTTCCATTAAGCATAAAAATTGGTGCTAGACCGGGGTTACTTCAAAGGAAAATAAAATTTCAAAAGTAAGATAGATTTAAGTGCAGTATCGGAGATAATAAAATTTATTATAAAAAGTGATCCGTTTTTTTTATATTTTATTTTACATAAAAATTATACTTTTATATCTTTGAAATTAATGTTTCTATTCTTATGAACTAATATAATTTTACTTGTGAACTTAATTTTATAATATAGGTCGAAGCGGAGAATTTTTTACTCAAAACAATCAAATTTGTTTCTTGTAAAACATGACAATGATATGATATAAAAAACGTCACCCCCAGAAAATTTTTGATTTTCAAAAAAGATTATTACGAGGATTTTCAAAAAATTTCTCATACATATAAAACGAATTAGTAATATTATTTTTTACATGTTATCAATTATTTTTACAACTAAGAAGCACGTAAAAATATCGAGGTAACTCTTGTATAAATAATATCATCAAAAAAAGTACAAATGTGTATACTTGTATAATGTGTATAGGTTAAGAAATATTTTCTAGAAATTGTTAGTATTTTACCTAAAAGGCGCTGCCGAAGTTAAATTCTATATTGTGAATTGTAACACCATCCAATAAAATCAAATGTTATATTACTAAGTATCCTTTGATAATGTTGATTACCATTGCTTTACGATATAAATCTTTTTGCTAATTACAAATAAAAAATATATTATAAACAGAATGGGAACATATTAAACAGGATTGTTCTTTCTGCGTTTCATGCTGCCATCTATTAGGTTTGTTTTGAACTTCTAACAATGATTTTAACTTCGCAGTAATGAATCACAATGTAAAGATGTCATAGTCAAATTCAACATTATTGGTATAATAAGATGAAGAAATTCTCGTTTATTATTATTTTATTGTAATTGCTTTTGTAATGTTTAAGATATAATATTTAATAATGATATTAAATATCTTGAATCGCGCTGTCGAAGTTCTTACACGTCTTGTGTTCTTATTTGGTTATATTAATTTTAGATATCCTTGAAGACTGAAAGCAAAATAGGTTGCGTTATTTATTTATATATGATCATAATAAATTAAATTAGGTACTTTTAATAACTTACGAGATCGTTTATGAAAATTGTATTTCTTACAAACCTATAACATCCGCACTCTCATACGAATTACTTAGAGGAACTTATATAGAAAATAAGAACCAAACAATGAGTTTCATATATTATTTAGATTAGATCCGACTACGAATACACTATATAATTGAAAAAAATTAAATTTAAATTTAGTCTTTAGATATAATATTTGTTGATGCCTATAATTGAATTTATTTTGATTTTATACAATATACCATTAATATATCAAAATAAATACTTGAGAATTGTAATAAAAATAGCTTCATAGTACATCAGATAACCAATTTAATAAAATTTTAAAAATATACAAAGAAAGTGAAAAAAAAAATAGAAACGGAAATATTTTGATATCTTCTGGAAAACATATAAACTACCCACAACAAGATATAATTACTTATTGACGTAGGCGATGCCGACTGGTGCTATTTGATCTGTGTGTTATTTTAGAACTTACTTAAAAAACATTTTGGTACTTATAAAGTTAATTTTAACAATCAATGACAAAATTATTTAATAGTAAATAATATATTCTAATTAATTTAATCTCCTGAACTATATTCTTAATTGGAAATTAATGGTTGTTGTTGTGGTTGTTTAATACTAACGTATTTATAAAAGCCTTAGAGCAATCTTCTATAGTTGTTCTATAATTGTTTTATAATATTATTATGTGAGAACACCTGATTATTCAAAGTAATTACTTTTGCTTGCCTTCAAACATATATTTTAAATACTTATAACACATAAATAAACGAGTATAAAAATAAATAATATTGATTTCAATACCGTACTAGTAAATGTTTTTATTTATAATGAAACAACATTATATAGCTTTCCGTTAGTAATACAAATAGTTCATTAGAATTTAAAATTCCTAAAAGAACACTCCGGAGCTTAACGGTTGAGGAGTTGAGTAAAACATCTGTTTACATTAGAAGAACCAAATTCTATTTAAGGAGGTGTAAATTGTAGGAGAAATGTGAACGAATTTTCTTCCTAAAAATAAAAATAAAACAGTCATACGTTGTTAAACAAAATTATTCATAAAAATTTCAGTGATAGTTTGGGAACTAAATATCTATTAATTTTAGTATTTTTATGCATTATCTAAATAAGAATCCTTCTAACTAAGGAACTTTTAAGAGTTTGTTAGTTATAATTTTAATAATAAGTCATTATTCATTAATTTCGTAAGTATAGCTAACTAAAGATGATATACAAATATACAATCATCTTGGGTTGGAAACATTTAAATTATCTGTATATCAAAAAATGAAAATTTCTTTGTGTATCCGCTATGGCACTGATAGATCAAATACCCACGGGTGTTTATCACTCACTCACCCACGCATTTCCTAACTCTGCTAAACCGTTACAACCATTTTATTTCAAATCATCACTGTAACTTCTGTCGATCTGTAAATTTCTTCGGCTATGTATGTAAATAAAACTTATAATATAAATATAATGTTTATTTTTTTTTTTTTATAAATAAGTGTGGATTTTGCGACAGGAAATAGGGTACTTCCTATCATCAAACCACGGAGGTGAAATCGCAGGCTGAATGTAGTTATTTATAAAGGCTTCTGTTGATGGCTGAGAGATAAAATAAGTAAAAAATCGTATACAATATTTATAGTTAGAAAAACATTTTATCATACATTCATTTTTTTTTATCATTTTTATAAAAAAAAAATAAGAAGAGCTTTCAGATTTTTTTTCTATTTTAGAATCTAATAAATTCCGTACGTGAGCCGAGGCGGCAGATCATGGGATCAAAAGAAATGCCTACATTTCTTTGTTTCAGCCCAGATAGTAGTCGCTTTTGATATATAAATGGTTTACAGTTACACGATACCTTTTACATATAGCTTTGTATTTAATATAAATATATATAAAATAAGTGAATAAGGTAAAGAAATTGCAATTAAAATTTGTTTAAATTGTTCTTGGTTATATACTAGGATTGAAATATAATCATTATCAGATCAAATTGAGAAAATGCTATAAATCATTTTTATTATATTTTATCGTCAATATATTTATTTTACTGAACTTTTAGAAGCAAAATTTTATCATAGCAACGAAAATCTTATAGACTTATCTTCCCCCCCCCCCCCCCGGGAATAGAAGCGATCCTATTGGCTTATTGAATTTGTGCTCGCAATTTTCAGATATCTTCCGAAAAGGTATATAGAGAAATCACATATAAACATAATTTATTATTATTAAAATTGTATTTTAGAATATATTTCGTCTGTTATTTTAATTAATAATATTCTTGGCGATTTATGAAATCTTTTTCTTCAACGCTAATGAGTTTCTAGAACGAATTTAATATTTTAAAATAGATGCCAATGGTTAAGTTCGGAAATAATAAGTGGTTAAAACTTATAATCATATCTCTGAGTGTAAATATTACATTTTAGGTAAATAAAATTCTTTTCTTTTTCTTTCATATGACTAAATCAAATATTTAGGATATTTTTAAGTTAATACTTTTAAATATTATATAGTACAGAATTTCAATATATTAATTTCAATATATATAGTTTTGTGGTTTATTATTATATTTTTGTTTTTTACCCAAAAATAAAAAATGTATATTACATAAATATTATAAGAAGCACGTGTCATATCATATTAAGTGAACCGTTGAGAGCCTTCAGGAGTACGAGAAGATCTTCGAATATTATTTGTACTGGCTTGAATGGAATTTCTCATCTATTTTATTGCCCCCGATATATCATTGCATACGCTTCCTATATTGAGGATTTTTGTATAGAATTTATATTACAAGACTCGTATCATAAAATTATGTAATACACATGGGTGTGTGTGACCAGTTACTATATAAACTTGACTTGTTAGTAAATAAACTTGACTTGTACTAAGGAACAAGTAAGGTCAGAATAAGATAAGTGTGAAATATTTAAAATTATTTTAGGAAAAATCATTAAATACTAAACCGGATTGAAAAAAAAAAAACTTAAATTATATAAAATGTTTGTAAAATTATGCTATGATCAGAAAAACTTATTTGTTTCCCGAACATTAATTAGGCAATATGTTGTTACTATACGAGATTTTTTACACATACTTTTATAGACATTTAAAAGCTCCCGGTGAAAATGTTTTTCCTGAGGGAAGAAATTACAGACGAAATCGTTGGTAACAGCTAGTGTATTAATAAGACATGAAGTGAAATATATAAATTAGGAATAATTAACTTTGTTATTGCCAAAGATCTTGTCACTATAACTTGTTTGTTATCACCAAGAAAAGTTGGAAATCTCTGTACTATCTTTGAAGACTTGAATTTGAATATTTCTACTCAATATTTTTTTTTTATGAAAAAAAATATTCTGTTTATTGTTTTCATAAGCCAATAAGGGAAACAATCAGTAATTTGACAGTAATATAACTTCGTGTCACTATGGTAGATATTGAGTTTTTCAACTTGTGGAATCTTAATGGCTCATATTACTCATGTCGTGGCTTGAATGGGGTATACTTATATAATAGCAACCCAGAATTCTTCCTTTATCAGATCATAATAAATCTCAATCCCCAGCCTCGCACCTGGTGCTGCTCTCGTTTAAAACTATTATCATAGCCAATATAAAAAGTATTCCTACTGAAGCACAGCTTATTAAAAATAAAATTACCCAGACAATATTAAGGGAATTTTGTATTGGAAAAGCGTCTTCTTCGCTCCGACTTAGACTATTTCCTATTTAGGCCAATATCTTAGTACTATCCCTACAATCTTTACTCGTATTTTCACATTGTAATATTATACTTTAATAATAATAATAATAATAATAATAATATGCTCTTTTTTCGACGTCAATTAAAGAAAGAGAAAAAAGTACATTTACATTTTAAAATGACGTAAAAATATAGGTGACCATAAAGTCAGTTGTTTCGATAACGCTATAAAGCGATCTCTTCCAGGCAAACCTTTGGGTACGGAAATAAAGAAAAATTATAAAAACAGGGAAGGAGGTGTACATACTAATAAGCAAACAACAATAATATATTATAGATTAATATAATAACATAGCTTCAACTTAACATCTTACAATAACGATAATATGCCAAATAGAATCTCAAAACTGAAGTATATGGTTAATATCTAAACTACGATCTGATATTATGTTTTATTGAACCATTTGAACCTCAGTACATTATTAAGTTTATATATAACCTCTTAAGACATTTGTGTCGCCAGTATATAACCAACAATAATAATATTTTTCATTAAAATTTTCACAATCTCTAACATATACCGTAAAATAATTTACCTTTGTATAAAAATAAACTGCACAATATAAGGCACAGTAAATAGTTTTCCCGTTAAAAATATCAGTTACGAATAATCCGTCTGTCAAAAATGGGATGACCAGGAAGCTATGCGGATCAACCCAGCAGCATAAACAATGCTACCCAACAAAAAAAAGCAGCTGGCCTCACATCTATTTTATTTACGAAAAAACAATTTACTAGTTAAGAAGATTAGTAAGACTAGGTTAAACGAAATATAATTTTCATATACAAAATTTTGAAGAATATGAAACAGCACCAAAGAAAACCCTTTGACAGTAAAACTACATAACAACACCAGAGAATAGAAGGTTCTGATACCTTTAAGTATTTCAATATTCTATATCTTAATGAGATAGTGACAAGGATACCCTATTCTTAAGAAGACAATATTAGAAGATTGATCGAGGAAAGATGTTTTGGTTCATTTCATAACATGGTATATTTTTTATTTACAATAACTGTGTGTTTCAAAATATATTAAATAAATAAAGTCTAAATACAAAGAAAATGAAAATGACATTATTATACTAAACAAAACAAAATACAATATAATTTATTCAATTAATAATTATAATTATCGAATAAATAATTTATTATCAGTCAACCGCAATTAATGAGACTAATATTAATGAAAACTAGGATTTTTATAAACTGATGCAGCATCAGTAATTCTGTCTTTCCTAATCACATTTTTAAGGTGGTATTGGAACTCGAAGTCCTTTCTTCTAGGGATGTTAATTTTTTCCATAATCAACCAATCTTTGATTCTCTGTCATATATGATACTAAGTGCAATCTTAAAAGAGTACTCAATTCTAGTCGCTACTGAAGCTTGTACAATTTTAATTAAAATCTCTCTTGGTCTTCTTATATTTTGCTACTGTATCTTTCCAAAGGAAGTAGATATTCCAATTATACGAACTGTTTATCTTTTCATAATTATATTTTTAGTTTTACTTTTAATATCCATTACGACTAATGAATTTTAATTTTACTAAGCAATTAAAAATGCATTGGGTTATCCTGAAATATTTTAGAAATCATTTATTAATATGAAAACATATAAACATGAATTATATCTTTAACTATATAATAACTTATTTGGCCTCGATACTAAATATATACAAATATATATAATTTAAAAATAGGTAATAAACTATCGAATTTAGATGTTAATAATTATGCCGGATAGAATGAAATGGATTAACAATAATAACGAAGTAATATGAAAAATTGTCAAACGAACGTAACTATCTCTTCTCAAAGTTCATATTTTTATACATTTATTGCGTAGTACTAATATTTTAAATAATTTTAAAATATATTGTTTAACAATATCAAGACGATTGACCACCAATGTTAAATTTTCTCATTATTTTAATATCAATCTCTTAGTTATCTTATTTTATGCATGACCAATATGTCAGTACAACAAGTACAATAAACAAGTATAAAATTATATAACATTATATATTTTAAATGCGAAATATTGAAGTCTTATTAAAAAGACTTATTAATACTTTTCAAACGCAAAACCTTTAATTACTAGACTTAAAGATTTCTATTCCAATTAAACTTGAAATAAAATTATTAAAACTCGCGTATATTTGGTTACATTTTATTTTTAACCCGACGTTTCGAATACTTTGCAGCAATCGTGTTCACGGGTAGACGAGATGTAAGTGTCCAATTAGCCTTGCTGGATTTGACAGTATCAGCCAGTGGAGTGGGTAAGTAGTACGCCCGCTCTTTATAGAGACTTCGACCCCCGAGGTATTCCCCAATATGTTACAAAGGTTTAAAATTAATGCTATATTTTCTATCAGGATGCCATATTTTTATAAAAATACGAACAAGTTTCAAGAAATTGGATAAACCAATGGTTCGCTCTCAGCGCCCAAGGGACAACCAGTCTATGAGATTATTACTTTGTTGAAAATTGTCTACTGAATAAAATATATGTAGGAGAGTCAAGAAGCGTGTGATTAAAATGACGTATTAATACATTAAACATGTATACATTAAACATACAATTAAGGCGTGTAGTGTATGATATAATATGTGTGTTACTTTTTTATGTTACATTTACTCCTTATCTTATCAGTAATATATTATTTATGGATACTGAAGCTGTGTTTGTTTTTTTTTTAGGTAGATTAAATTATTTAATGAGTTTGGTAGGATGTTATAGGTTTTTTCTTTAAGATGAAGTTGAATCTTATAGAATCAAACAGACGAGATGAAGGATTCTAGAGCTACGTCTCATGAAGCATCTTAGTTGAGTGCGAATTTCGGGGACATATTATATTTAAGTTATTTAATAACATATCCTTATTGTTTATATTTTGGTGATATCAAAAGATTTGATAAATCCACCAGATTTCGCAAAAACCAGGAGCAAAAAGTCAAGCAACTGCAAACTCAGCAAGATGAGGAGCTCCCGGTAATTGTAATTTATTCTTCAAATTTCGGTTTTTAAGGTTTATATATTACACCTGTATTTTTTGTTTCATTAATAATTATCTTTTGTTTTCCATGATAATAAAAAGTTTTATAAAAACTTTATGCAAATTTTAACACAAGATATGAATATATATATATATATATGTAATATATAACTTATATTATTTGTAGTTTGCCTACATTAAATAGTATTTTTGAATTTTATCTAATCAACAAGAAATCTCTCTTTTTAGAGGTTTTTAATTATATTATTACTATATGTGATAATAATATTATTTTTATCACAAATATACGTATATTAAAATATATCTCAATCTGGAAACGCTACACTCGCAAGATCTCACAGATTACGAAGCGGTGTGAAGCAAACAGCACCTTAGTTGCAATTACAAAACGCATTCTCAACAATATTTATTTTTTTATTTATTTAATTATTTATTTATTTATTTTTAAGTCTATGTGATTTCAGTGTTTCCGTGATTATTCCTCAACGATATCGAATATTTGAAAATTATTTTTTTAAACCACCACCAGACTGAATTTTCGGATATACAGTTTGATTTTTGGTAAGTCTCTCAGCCAAAAAAACATTTTCCAAACTGTTTAAACTGTAGTACATGTAAATATATTCTTATTCTAAAATTAAATAGGCAGTGTATTTCGAAAGATGTACTCGTATATAATCTGGTTACGCCATAATAATGTCTATAATACAACTTCGCATCTGGCAGGTACAGCAGGGCTATCAACTATTGAAGAGATAGATACTAGGGTTAGTGAATTATAATTTTCCCGATTACTTGACCCACTAACCTAAAGCCTTCATTTTATTATCATCAAACAAAAATAACATCTTTTATATTACATAGAATAAAATATTACAAGTACAAGTATATATATATATATATATATATATATATATATATATATATAAAAGTAGAATAAAAACATTAAAATTGATATCATAATGATTATATGTGTAAAGTTCATTTGCCAGATCTGAAATAATAAAAGAAAATATCCAACGATTCATTATGTATGAGACATCTTTAGTGTCTAATGGATTTTATAATTTACCCGAATCAATTAGACTTAAAGCGTATGTATGAGAAAGAAACATATTATATATTAGAATTTAAGTAGGAAATGATGATGGGTTTCCAAGAATACTCTTGTTTCCAAGAATACAAGGCTATGGACGATGCTATAAAAATTTGTTAAAGATTAATTTTAGAAATATATTTATAAGCTTTTAAATAATTCTTATCATCACTTGCAGTGTCATATTTTCATGAAATTACAAATTAATTCAAAAATATGTATTTATTAAGTTACTTGTACTGTTGAATCAGGTAAATTTTTTGAATATAATTTTATTCAGAAAATTTTAGGATATATTCTGTTTCATTAATATGTAAAGATACATCTCAGTACAAAAAGTGGTGTAGTTCAAAATATCAATATATCTTAACATACGTGACTAAGCGAACTATTTTTCGAACAATTTTTATTTTCGTACTAATATCAAAACCAATGCTTTATTCTATTATTATTAATTTTAAATGACGAGCCAAAGGAAGCTTAATAAAACCTATAAACGTAGCTTCTCTTGAGCTTATAGAAATTTTTAAAAACCGTCGTGCTTTTGAAACCTTATTACTTAGGTCTGGATTATACTAAATAAACAAAATTCTCCAAATATGATATCTTTAAACTTTATTACTTTAATATTTTAAAAAAGCTGAAAACCTTTTTTATATTTTGGAGTAAAATATTACATTACTCCTTTTACAGTTAATATTACATGTTCTTTAGTTACCATGTTTTTTTTAACAAATGTGTATCATTAGAAGCCTATGGTAACTTAAATAAGACACTGCATATGAAAAAAACTACGATAAGACTTTTAGAGGCTAAATAGTAGGTATAACTTATAAAAGTTTTTTGTAGTTTTTGGAATTCAATATCGGACTCACTCCAATAAAACTTTTTTGTTTTTTTTTTTTTGTAAGAAAGTTTTATTTTACCTAGAGTAATGAGTTTAGTAATGAGTTTCTTTTTCATGTATGTTAATTGTCAAGATAATAGCATACGACACACATGTTAAAAAGTTATTAGATTTTACTTAGAGCCAAGACTTTGCAAACACTACAATTTAGCCAAAATATTACGCTCATATTATGGTAGCGAAACGGTCAAGACAAAATATTTTGACTAAGGTATATTTAGACAAGTTAGGTCTTGTAAAGTTAGTACGTATACAGACTGTGAAGCCATAGAGTTGGGTGTTAATATTCCACCTAAAAATATTTTGAGATTGATGCATCCGTAGTTAATATTTATGTGATATTTAAGTAAAATTTTGAATAATTATTTTTTTTTAGTACAAAAACTCTGAATTCTATTTATGCGGATACAACGTAACGGATAGTTATATTTTAAGGCACTATACCAACACGTATATTATACTCAAAATTTAAATTACAGAATGCTCTTCCATCATATCAAAACTCCGGGGATTAAATAGATCGTTGGAAAAACGTCCGCCGACCAATTCTGCCTACGTTTAATATTAAATTGATGGCCACTGCAGGTTAACCTCTGATTAGCGTATTTCGCTTTTGTGAATATTTACCATTTATCAATATACTATAAAAATGTACGTACATAAGTTTAATCCAGAAATATTTTTTTTGTAATTGGTTTTATAATATATAAATTGATCATTTTTATTATAAATGAAAACTCAATTATATTTCATTCTGTCACAAGTTATATCCATTTTAAAGTAATTCTTAAATTAAATTTTAAAACGGTCAACATTTGTCACTTAAATAATAAAGCTTTCCATCTAATTATTTTGAGATTATACAGATCCTTTTGAAACTCTGCTTATAATGAGATGAGATGAACAATGACGTATTTAATATAATTTATCAATGTATTAAATGCAATTTTATGATGGTTAAATTGATTTTAATTATTTTATAGATGATCTGTTTATATACAATCTTAACTAAACTATACAAAATGAACCACCTCATATGGCTTGGTTGAAGAATGTTAAGTTTCGTAGGGAATTGATAGTTGTGTCTATTAATAGAGCAAGGTTATGCTAACGGAGATGAAAAATATGTATAATTTAAACTTAACAAATGTGAGTATTTTTCAAAGTGTTCTCGCTACACCAGGCACTGTGACGGCGAAAACACTTTTTAATTTAATTATAAATATTCTAAGAGAAGTAGATGATTCAATAACAGAAGTTTATACTGGTATATATATTGTTAAATTGTGTATTTTGTATATTAAATTAAGGATATATTGTTATTATCTTACTGTGGATCTGTCATGATCTCAGAGACACCCAAGATCCTTTAATAAAATGAGATTAAAAGAAAAACAAAAAAAAACTAATTTCAACTACCTCAAGGGACTTGAAAATATCTCACGAGAAATATGAAATAAATCATTTTGATTGGTGATGTTTCACGGACACTCTTTAGATAATTGGTGAAGGGATCGAAAAATTTGTTTTATATAATTTATAAAATGTACACACGTATAATACAATTTTGTTTGTCTTATTTATAATTTTTTATGCCGATTTAATTTACTTTCATATTAGGAATTTGAATATGACTACACAATATACAATATCTGATATATAACTGTAAATTAAAAATCAAGCTTTTATAATGATCACTGATCTCACAGGAAAAAAAATTGTGATTTTTTCACTATGTTATTAATATTGCAATTTTGATACAGATAAAGCACTATATATTTTAGTTTAATTCTCTTAATTAGTGTCTCGAAGCAATCTCCTAGACATTCGGAATAAATTCGGAATTGCCTGTAAATTAACAAAACCTATATGGAAAAAATAATAAAAACACTATATTTAAAAAACACTACTTAGATCAACCTTATTTAAGTAAATAAGTATAAAAATTTTAGTTAACTGTTATTTGTAATTTGCATTATATTAATATATATGAATGTATATGTGCATGTGTGTTTGTGAGTGTGTATACATATGCGCCCATATAAACCCATGTGCACATTTGTGTGTATGTATTTATTAAATGCGTGTAAATATATTTATAAATATATATACACGCAATCAATGTGTTCTTTCTATTTGTTTTTTCTGTTTTAGCTTGTAATCATTGGATTATAAGTAATAAGTATAAGTGGCACTATGTTCGTGAGCGACAACTTGTCCAGATAAACCCAGAGAGGTTCTCGGGCATTTTTCCTGTATTTTTTCTAAAATGTATATTTTTTTTAATTTTTAAATAAATGAAAAAATAAATAAAAAAATAAATTACAAAACTGTAAAAAACTGAAAAGTTCCAAAACTGTTAATTACCTTACCTCATAATTCACTAAATTACATTGATTTCGTTTTCTATTTGTGTTGTTAATTCAATTTTGTTTTCTATTTGTGAATATCATATACATATTCCACACTCATTATAAACATATTTATTAAAATCCTTCCTAACCCTTAGATACTCAAGAAGACCGCAAAAACTGCGCTGCGCTGGTGCGCTCGCCGTTGACGTTTTTAAAAGTCATTTAACATGGCCGCGCTGACCATCGACACGACGCTCCGCCAGACTGACAGTTGTCAAATCTCGTTCCGAAGTATCTTTCAATAAATGGCGCTAGCAATGCGCCGTCACGGCCGACCACTCATGGACCGGACGGCACCTTTTTCTAATCACTCAACAAACATTGCACTCTTTTTGTCCTATACTTAGGAACAATTTTTCACACTACTAGTTTGGACCGGACGGGTGTGTCCTTTCGACCAGCCACACGTGCATGGACCGGACGACACTGTCCCTTCGACCAATGAACACTTAAGGTTGGACCGGATGAATGTGTCCCTTCAACCAGCCGCTATCAGCTGCGTGGCCCGGACGACATTATCCTTTCGACCACCTTCCACACACCACATTACTCGATGACTCTTATTACTCAACGTGCCAACATAGTTAAATAGACTTCATAAAAACAATGCTTACACATTACACATATCTACAGATTACGGACTGTCTTGCTCTGCGTGAATTAAGACCTCATGCTCAATGATTTCGCTATCTGAGATGTTACTTAGCGTAACCGACTCTGCTGCAAGTGTGTCTGATCCTGCGGACAGTGTATCGGAGCCTGCAGTCAGTGTATCACAGCTATTTGGTCTGTCGAGGTGACTATTATCCAGTTCAACGTCTTCCGGCGCCGTCATGGCCTCTTCTTCACTCATCAAACTAGTAGATATTTTAACTAACCAGCCATGACCCCGAGGTACTGGACGCAAGTTCTCGTGCGGGTATTTACAAGTGCGATGTGAACCGGTTATGCTTTCCAACTCGTAACAGTCATTATCTAATGCTGCGATTATTACATAAGGACCCCTAAACTTCCTGTCTAACTTCGTTTGGTTGCGTTCGCAACTTTTGACAAATACGAAATCGCCTTTAGAAAATGGCTTGATAGTAGCTCGACCTTGGTTAAGTCTTAAAGTATCGGATGCGGCTGCCCTTTGTATGTTAAGAGACGCATCTTGACCAGCTGATTTTAAGTCAATTCGCTGTTCTTGTTCTGAATTTGGGCTTGAACACCTAATTCGCGACATACCTAAGGATTGAAAACGGATACCCAACATGAGTTCTGCTGGCGTAAATTTGGTGACCGTAGACCTGGTACTATTAAGCGCTAATTGTACATTACCTAACTCGTCACGCCACGTTTTATTGGGATCGTTTTCGATAATCATTAGCAAACTTTTCACGTTCTCCTTGTCCGTTTGCCCTGCTGGAGCTAGTTGCTATTAAATGCAGCTTAATGTTATGTTCTGAACAAAAGTTCCACAAAAATGACATTTTCCAGGAAATCTTGCATCGGCAATTCTAGGTCGCTTGAAATCAGTCTCTTGGATTTCAGTAACCTCCGATCTTCGCTTAAGGGAAATATCTCTTAAGTTTCTAAGCAGCTGAGGTTTGGTAATGACAGTATGAGCGTTTAGCTCATGGCGTATGAAAACCATTCTTCTGACATAAGACAGATATGACGAATCCAGTTACAACATCTTCTGGCATTCGGGTTTTAGGTATATAGGTAGCTTCGATCATATTCCATAAGCGAAGGTCAGTTTCTGCTGAAGTTTCTTTTGTTCCAATTTGAAAATGCAATATTTCATCAAAGTAGTCTTGAAATAATTTTGGTTTACAAAATCTGGCCATTAAACTGTGTTTTACAGTCTCCCATGTCAGCTCATTTAAATTTAACTTGGTCAAGCAATATGCTGCGCGCCCTTTCAGTGCACTGGTAAGAGCCACAAAAAAATCTATGCCATCTAAATGTTTAGTTAGTACTGTAAGCTCTGTAATCTTACACCAACCTTCTATATCCGCGTTTGCACCTTCTGGATTAAACTCTCTAGACTGGGCGCTAGAAATTGTCATCGGTGGGTGCG
Source organism: Mechanitis mazaeus (assembly GCA_959347395.1). Classification (NCBI taxonomy): domain Eukaryota; kingdom Metazoa; phylum Arthropoda; class Insecta; order Lepidoptera; family Nymphalidae; genus Mechanitis; species Mechanitis mazaeus. The sequence goes on from OY365743.1 coordinate 247,699, forward strand.
TAGTCACTAACATCCGAGTAAGTAAGATTTCCATATTACTTAACAACTTCAAAGCGCTATTTCCGTCAGGTGGTTGTTTTTCCTCGGTCGGTAGCGCATGGTATCCCACTTTTGATCTGGGCGAATGCCCTTAATTATCAAAATCAGCCATGTCTTAAATAATTTGTGACGTGGATAGGAACAAAGGAATCACCAAAGTCACAATCAAAATTTATTTAATTCACAAATTATCTTCCTTACAGAAATTAACTAAAATCTATTTACTAGTAATTAGAGTATTACATAACCAATCACTTTTAATTAGTTTTGAAACAATAAGGCACAAGATTACTCGGAACAAAAGCGATTCGTCGCAAATGTGGTGCGCTCGCCGTTGACGTTTTTAAAAGTCATTTAACATGGCCGCGCTGACCATCGACACGACGCTCCGCCAGACTGACAGTTGTCAAATCTCGTTCCGAAGTATCTTTCAATAAATGGCGCTAGCAATGCGCCGTCATATATATATAATATATATATATATATCGTTTTAGTTTTCTTGCTAGAATACTGAGATTTTATGAAATCATAATCAAATTATATATGTTTTTTTAAAACTCCCTCATTAAAGAAACACAGAAAATTGTGAATCAAAATCGAAATCTTTGTTGAAAGTAAACTTTTCACAAAACATTTTTTCTTTGTTAAAGCTAAACTCATGATATACAAAAACTGTTCTGTCATAAATGTATTGCAATAAGTTCTTTTATATAGCTTGAACTTCTAATATATAATATGTCATCTAATGATATTTTATTAAAGACCTAGCAAAATCACTCGTCAAATTTAGTCTAGGTGAATTCATAGATTATTTTTTAGTATACTATTAATAGATAATTCATACTATTTCATAATTACATGTAATACAATTTATTCACAAATGTCCCTGAACTAGTTTTCTCTATATTACATAAAGGCACTACTACCTTAAAAGCATTCATTGTTTTAAAAGAATTAAAATTTCAATTCCGTTAAGCCTAACAATAGGCATCGTTTGAAGCGCGGCTGCACTTGTTGCTGGAATAAAAATTATTCTAATGACATAATATACTTATATACATTAGAGTATTTTATTTATAATAAATGTTCTTATATCATGTTAAATGTTGTTCTAACGAAAAAATTTTCATTTTTATATATACTATCTATATTCTTATTTAAAAACGGTAATTTTTAAAATAGTTCCTTTAAACTGAGTTTAATATGATCTAGAATGAAACTATATATATAACTTTGTGATTGTTTTCAATAAAATGTACCTTCCTTTAGTTCTACGAAAACTTGTATATGAGAGTCCGGAATTAAATTTTTGGTAGCTTTTTAAAGTCTAAAGTATTTATTGGTCTTTGACTTTCAAGTATTTGACTTATCTGAATTTGTTATTTGTTATCTTTACTAAAGATACAGTTTACATGTAATATAAAAAACTTAGTTTGTATTGTAGAATACATATTACTAATATATACAACTTGAGTTATTTTCTTCTTTATTTACGAATAATTAACAAATTTTGTATATGAAAATTTTTGCACGTGCTTTCATAGTTCACTATTTTATTGTTCAGATATATATAATAAATCATTCATCTTATGTAATTATTGCAATCTATTAAAAAGGAAAAGTCGAAAAGTCATTAATTTGATTAATGGAATATTATGTATTTAGTATGAACATTATTTCTCGAAAAGTTATCAATGAAGTCAGCCATTTTCAACCAGAAACTTCCCTTATAAATACCCCTATACATAATTTATTATAATTTATATTATATCTAAACAAAATATATGGTATGAATTTAATTTTTTTAAATTAATTTTGTACCAATATACAAGCTATAATTATAATATCAGTGCTTATCCTTGTTTGCAATATGAAGTGGCTAATTCATTTTTTTATTCTTATTTTATTCTCAAAACTTGATATTTTTATTTTAAGAAATGTCTGTGAACAGCTCACATGATACTCAAATGCTTTGCCACGAGCAAGAGCTTTGACTCTTGGATAAGAACGCCGGAAGGTGTCCAAAACTAGTCGGACAAATGCCCATAGCATTTTCGTGAGTACAGCTGGATATTTTTTTAACAAAATGTTAATTGATTATTTATATAAAAATCTTATTAATATTCAAATAATTATTAAAATTTTCGAAACAGACAGGTTCCATATTTTACAGTGCCACAAAATATGTATCAATAATCTTAAGATATTATGCTCCTTTTACGGCTATAACTTAAGTATTTTTTTGATATTTGCTCGACTAGTTCCGAATCCATCGGGGAACCCTATTCATGAGCTCAGAGCTTTACGGAACCGAGGCGTGAACTGAATCTTAAGATACATTTAAAACTTTTATAAAGATTGTTTATTAATTAAATATGTGTTCTATAATAAATAATTTCGAAAAAATAGAAAATAGTTTAAAAAAATAGTATATATTTAGTAATTTTGTATAAAATTATAAAATTATTCATAGAGATCCCACCGATGCCTTCAATCACTAATAACTTATTAATTTTATTAAGTTTATGACCTTTTCTCTTCTAAATTTATTTTGAATTCAGATTTTTTTTTGGATCATGATCCAAAAGTTGCATTAAATGAGTAGTTCGTTAATTTTCTTAGACGAAACAAGTACTAAGTTCAAAAACATTGATGTATTTCTCCTCCACTTATAAAAACAAGCACTGAGTTTTTTGTATATTTGTATTAATATTAGAGGAAATATTAGTGTAAATAAAATGTCTATACCAGATGTTTACATGAACATTAAAGAGATATCGTAGACATGTACAGCTGACAGTAACGGGCCATTAACTTGATAGACGCTGAATCCTTTTCATACAACATTGTATGGTTTATAAATAACTGTTAATACATTCATAGCGCTAAGTACGTGCCTCGGTAACTATGTTATTCAAAACAAATTTGAAAACTAAATTTGAAAATCAGTAAATCGTACTATATTATATTTCAATGAAATAAAGTTATTTCAGGGACAGTAAGATATAACCCGTACGTGAGACAAAGGTTAGCATTATGGGTAACACACCAATATATTGTTTTTATTATTTTTTCATACATCCATAGAAATCTTCTTAGTAAATTTAATATAAAGTTTTCTAAGTTGTTACACGAATACTAGACACTATTTTACGGATATAACTCACGTTTATACATTTATACATTTTTGACCCGACGTTTCGAATGCTTTGCAGCAGACGTGTTCGCGGTAAGATGAGATGATAGTTTTATTGAAATTTAATATAATTATTTAAAAAGATAAATAAATATAAAAAGTTTCAAATATCTGCATATTACTGCATACTTTGTTGTTAAATTTGACTAGACGTCATATATTTTTTATTTCAGGTGTATAGCTGAAAGAAACCTATAATTATATTCTAACCAAAAGGTTAAATTTTTTATTACAAACAAGATACTATAATACAAGACTTTTATAAATTATTTTATCGCATATTTGGTAGTGCATTAATAGTCAATTATAATAATAATAGTTGTGTATATATTAATTATTTGCTGAAAGTTCTTGCATGGTTGATGTTATTATTTAATTGATATTATATTTTGCAGTACCTATTGAAACTGTACACGTGCTCATCTAAGATAAACATAATATACGTTATGAAAAGTTATTATTTCGTATTATATTCAAGAACATACAAAGCTTAAAATTAACTTCATTTATAATGATTATAAATATTTTCTATTTGTAAATAACAATATAACAATTAATATAATACGATAATTATAATTTTTAATATCTTCAAAATAGGACACTAAGCTTCACTGATTAAGGTACCGATTCATACCTGCAACTCATAAAAACAATTTTATTAAGACCATAAAAATATCAGACCGTAAATAATATAGCATTAAATTTAAAAAGATATTGAATTCATAAAAAGTTATATTGTTAGCTACTTAACCAGTAATGCTACACCGTGACATCAATTACGTGGTGTTAGCAGTTAACACAACATTTGCGGAGCGCGAGTGTGAGAGGGATTAGATTAATGTAACAAGGAAAATAAGAAACAAAACGAATTTATATTCTACGAGAATTCAAATGTTGCCAATGCAACATTAGTATTTTTATTACAATTAATAAAAATACTAATTTTAAAAGGTTAGAATACAATTAGGACTCAGGAGGAAATTTATTTACCAAGCCGAAATTCTGTATGGAAGCGTCTATTATGAAGTAAACAATAAAAATCTAATACTTGAAACTTTTACTAAACAATTCCCTAAAACTAGGGGACTTCTATCTGAAAATGTGGATGCAAATTCCAGGTCCATCACGTTCCAGGAAGAGGAATACAAACAGTGCCTGTTAGTATAATAATTTAGTTTTAGTAATTTAAAGAATTTTTGGTTCATCATCTTCAACCCTACAAATTAAGGAAAGGAAAAATGTATGAATAATACTATAGAAAAAAGACAAAGGCACAATGCCCCTGGGATTTATATAAGGAACCCCAAAAACAGAAAAGAAAATATAAAGAACGTAAAAAAATATTGCCAAACATACAGACATAAAATAAGTAATAGTTCAAAAAAATAAGTGACAACATATCAAAAACATTTGTATGAAAAATGATATTATGTAACCATATGGCTCGTACTGTCAAAAACTTATAGGAATTTGTGTAAAGGCCATGCTTTTAACTCTAACCGCCCTAACTCTGCAAGCCCTAAATTTACAAAAACTCTACACCTTGGACAAAATTAAAAAAACATCCTACGGTAGTGTAATGGTAGCGAAACAGAATAGTAAAAATATTTTGACTAACGTGTAGATTTTACAACATTAGGGTTTGAAGTGTTAGGGCGAGTAGAGATAGTGGGGACAAGGTCTTCAAGGAATAACACCGTGAGCATCTTAACATTATGTATGTGTATACAAATTGATATTTCAAAGCGACAAACTTAAAGAGCATTCAGATCATTTGTTTTATAAAGTAAATAAGTTAAACAATTTATAGCATAAGTCGATAGGATATTATAATTGAAGGATATTTGCCTCTCTAAGCGGTCAGCAACGGTCACATATTGTCGCATGCTATTCCATAATATAAAACCGCCGGGGGCTTAATGGATCATCGGGAAAAACCTCCATCAACTAACCCTATCCGTGTTCAATATTAAATTGATGGCCGCCGCAGGTCAGCTCTGATTAGAAGCGAATTTGGCTTTTATGAAGCTTATCATATATCATATTAAAATTCAACAAATTTTTAATATTTAAATATTTACAGTTTTATAAACATATTAATTAATTATTATTAAACACAAATAAATGATATTTAATTGAAAAATCGATTTTTAACCGTGCTATTTAAAATTAATAATTATAATGATGTGAATTGGATTATTTTTTACTTCGAATAATCTTATATTACGGAAAAGAGTTTGACTTCTTTGACTAATATTATTACTTATATACAAATAGACATAGTACTTAGACTAACTGGACTAGATTAGACTAGACTAAGAAATTATGTTTATTTAAAAGAGTTTTCCTAGCTTTCTGTCCTCTTATTAGGTAATTATAAAGACCCTTTAAAAAACTAAGAATATATTAAAAAGACGAAATAAACCGATTTATATTTTATAAAAAGTCTTCGTTATTCATTCTAATAAAAAACTTCGTGACAAAGAACAATATATCAAAGCAGAATATTAGAATTCGTATACAATTTTTTCTTAATTTATCAACTTTAAGGCTTTTAAAATGTTTAAAAAGAAATATGACATTTCTGAAACTACCATGATTCTAGACTTTTCACGGACAATTGGTGAAAGCTTTTATCAGATTCTGAGTGATATATTGCTTTTAAAAGTGACTTCTCTGTTGAGTTGTAAATGGGACCTTATTTATAACTATTTATGAGTCAATTTTTATTGTTATAGAGATGCAAAATCATATTAGGTATCACTAATGAGTCCGACTTTTCCCCTTTTAATAATGACCTACTTTTAATTTAATTAGTTTTTAAGTTTGTGGATAATATTTGAACAAAGTATGTACTAAAATAGATAAAATTTTGTAAATTTACAGAAGAAATTTGTATAATTATGTATACATTACAATTATATACCTCAAGGTTGGTTACTTGACTTATATACCTATACTTATATAAAAGACAATAAACCTGTAAATAACTTTTATTATCTTTAGTAATGATAGCGATGAAACGCTTGAAACTTAAATTACTGGCAATATATACTTTGTGACTTTCAGGAGCTACTGAAATTTTATCCCGTGCCCTCATATAAAACTTGTTGTAGAACTTCAGAAAGGTAGATTTTATTGAATGGAATCACAAAGCTAAGTTTATTTTATTCTAGATCATATAAAAACTTAATTTCAAGTGAACATTTTGAACAAAAAATTCAACATTTTTAAAAAGGAAAATAAGCAGTTATAATTATGCTATTTATGTGTTAAAGAAACTTTCGACATAAGAAAATCTTATTATAAATATAATATTCATTGGCTATGGCTTCAATAATTAATATAAGTATATTATGTGATTAGAATAGTTTTTATTCATGGACAAGTGCAGCCGCGCTTCAAACGAAGCTTATTGTTAGGCTTAACGGAATTTAAATTTTAATTCTTTTAAAACAATGAAGGCTTTTAAGCTAGTAGTGCCTTTATGTAGTATAGAGAGAACTAGTTCGGGGACATTAGTGAATAAATTGTATTACATGTAATTATGAATTAATATGTCTACATACTAATGATGTATCTATTAATTCACCTAGACTAAATTTGACGAGTGATTTTGCTAAATCTTTAATAAAATATCATAAAATGACACATTATATATAAGAAATTATTGCAATACATTTCTGAAAGAACAGTTTTTGTATATAATGAGTTTAGCTTTAACAATATAAAATGTTTTGTAAAATATGCCATATGTCTAGACACTGATGATTTATGTATTAAGTCACCTAGTCAGGTTATATATTAGAAAATCAAGCTTTGTAAAAAACTTTTGGAATACATTCCTTATCACATTGATTACAAGCTTGATTATAAGCTGATTATAAGCCTGGTCTACTCATTAACGGGAATTTACAAATACTCTTACATTATACTAATAAACCTATAATGTTGAAAATAGTCAGTTAAGTTAAAAGTGTAGGTATATTAAAATTTAAGCTACGAAATATTTTCTTTTCCAAATATAATCACTTTTTTCTAAAACAAAAAGCTTTGATTGAAAGCACAACCACCCTGGACGTGCAATCAGTTTTTAAAAATTGCGGATAAGCATTTTCAGTTATTTCAGAAAAAGTAAAACCTCGTGGTTGATTTCGCTCTAAAGCTAAGTTATAACTAAGTTCTACACATTGTAGTACACATTGATTGCTACTAAAATTAAGTAATTGTATAATCAGGTCGTGAGAAAATGGAGACGAGAAAAAGGATTACATACATACCTACATACATGTTTTTAAGAAGTGTTTAGAATTATTAAAAACACCTCAGAACGTAAATACTTATGTATTTACGTACAAAGAAAACGATTTTGTTAAACGAGGTTATAGTTACTTCAATACTTCAATACTTTACTAGTTATTACAATACTTCTTTAGAAGTTATTGTAATAACTCTGCTTTCCATGGGGACATTTTTAATTTCCTGATTAAAATCAGGAAATTAAAAATTTCCTTAAAGCAGATGTCATCTGCTTATAGGAAATCGGTTACGTAAAAAATTTTATAAAAAGTATGGATTTTCTATTATATTTATTTTACGTTTCGGAAGATAACAAAATGGTTGAGCTTTTATGAAAACATATATTTCAATTATTAATTAAATATAACAGATTACAAAATGTTAAACTTATGCAGTAATATGTTTCAGGAACCAAAATAGTAATATTGTTGACAAGATCCGTGTTATCAATTAATAGCTAGAAATTTTGAATATAGTTCCAATGACTCACTTTGGCCTTTTTTTTTTTTTTTTTTTTTTCCTTTGGAAAAACCCGTTACGGGTACCCCGTCGGCCCATGGGGGTGACGGCCGGGGGGTGATGTGGGACTACCCGGCAGCATAGAGGTTGCTGCCATTTTTAAGGCTACCCACTAAAAAACCAACGGTTGCCCTCTGCGCCGTAATGGGACGTCACGGGATCGCGTTAGCACACACCGTGACGCCCCGGCGAGACCCCCCAAATGAGGGTGCCCCGAGCAACGTAGAGCACCCTCTCATCGTAGGCCTATGTTAGGTAAGGGGGGTCACCCTCCCCCCTCACCAGGCCTACAACTGGGGAAGGAAGCGACGGGCGTATTCCCGCCTCCTTCTACCCAGTCTCCCCCTACGGAGCGGGTCAGCGGACGAGGCAAACTCCCTGTCCCGCTCCGAGGCCTCCTTTGCGGCGATGACTTGCTCGCAGAAGGAGGCCATTGCGACCCAGCACCTCTCGCTGCTGACCATCGCGCTGATAACGCGCGGCAGCGAGAAGTCCCTGCCAATCACGCCCACCAGCTCAGTGCGCTGGTGGTCCCAGGCGGCACACTCCGCCAAGGTGTGACGAGCCGAGTCGACGGACTCGTCACAGTGGTGGCAGGAGGGGGTCGCCTCCCTTCGTGCTATCCTGTGCAGGTACTCACCGAAGCAACCATGCTCGGTCAGCACCTGCACAAGACGGAACGTAAGCGTTCCGTGCCGCCGATTGATCCAGTGGTCGAAGTGAGGGCGGACCGCCCCCACTGTGATCATACCGGCGGCAGGGGACTCCAAGTTCCTATTCCACCGTCGCATCAGGGCTCGGCGAGCTAGAGCCCTGATTCGCGCCGCCTCGGGCCTTACCCCCGTGGCCAAGGCTTCTGTCCGGTGCCAGTACACGGCTGCGAGCACCTCCGCCTGTAGCTCCCAGGGCGGATCGCTCGCCAGGAGTGTAGCCGCCGTGAAGGACACCGTACGGTACCCCCTGATCATCCTCACCACTAGGACCCTTTGCGTTCTTCGCAACAGGGTCCTTGAGTCAGCGGTGAGGGACCCCGACCATATGGGAGCACCGTACAGGGCCATGCTCCGCACGATGCCGGCATATAGGCGCCGGCATGGAGCCTGCGGCCCACCGATGTTGGGCAGAAGCCTTCCCAAGGCAGCTGCGGTGGAAACCAACTTGGGGGCGAGAAGGGAGAATTGCGCCCCGAAGTTCCACCTTCCGTCCAGGGTGAGGCCCAGATACTTCATCTGGGCCTTCACCACCACCTCCGAACCCTGGACGGAGATGGACGCCCGACGAGGGGGACCTCGCCGAGGGCCGTGGAATAGGATGGCCTCCGTTTTAGTGACGGAGACCTCCAAACCCAGCAGCCCTATGCGGTCCGCAACGAGCGTTGCACCGACGGTAGCAAGACGGGCCGCTTCCGCAAAGCTCCCTCCCCGTGCTGTGACGAGGGTGTCATCAGCGTAACAAAACACCCTCATCCGGGGAAGGAGAGGACAGCGGAGCAGCCAGTCGTAGCCCAGGTTCCACAGGACCGGTCCCAGAACGGACCCCTGTGGAACCCCTCGGCTCACGGCACGTCGGTACATTCGCTGGTCGCCGCGCTCCCACAGGACCTCTCTATCCTGCAGGTAGGCCCCCAACAGTCTCCGGAGATAGGGAGGCACTCCATGGAACCGGAGCGCCTCGACCAATGTCTCGAACGGAAGACTGTTGAAGGCGTTAGCGACGTCCAGCGAAACCGCCAAAACGACATCCCCCTCGCGAAAAGCCTCTTGGGTCACATCTCTCAGAGCTCTCAGGGCGTCTATCGTAGAACGACCCGCCCTGAAGCCGAACTGAGCCTCTGAGAGATCCGGACCCACCTCCTCGAGGTGACGGATGAGACGGGCAGAGAGGATTCTCTCGAAGAGTTTGCCCGTCTCATCCAGCAGCACGATCGGCCTGTATGCCGAAGCAGAGACGGCAGAACGACCCCCCTTCCGCAACAGGCACAACCTGCCCTCCTTCCAGGCTTTCGGGAACTGTCCAGTGCGCAAGCAGAGGTTGAACAGTTCCCGAAGCCTGCCACCCAAGTATTCCAGAGCGATGAACAGCACTCGCCCTGGAATACCATCTGGCCCCGGCGCAGTGCTGCGGGCTCGTAGGCGATTCGATGCGACCTCCAGCTCAGCCTCCGTGATGTCTGGGACAGAGCCAACCCTCCCACTATGAAAAGGGGGAGCCATCACAGGAGGCGAGTGGCCGGTGGACTCCGGGAAAAGTTCCCCCACCAGCCTTTCGAGGAAATCCGGCTCCAGGGACTCCATGACCGGGGCGCACGCGGTGCGAAGTTTGTTCCGTGCCGCGCGGTATGTTCGCCCCCATGGGTCCCTGTCGAGACCTGCCAGGATTTCCTCCCGAGCCAGGTCCTTCGCCTTTCGAATCGCCAAGCGCAGAGCTGTTCTCGCATCACGGTAACAGCTCCGCAGCTGGGCCTCCAGATCCGGGTCAAAGCCGTGACGTCGGCGACACCGGACAAAGGCCCTACGAGCCCTGCAGCAGGCCGCCCGAAGTTCGGCTATTTCGGGCGACCACCAATAGACACCTCTACGCCGCCGGGGCCTAGACCCCACCCTTGGCATGGCCGCATCGCAAACCCGAGAGAGGGCTTCGCGCATGCGGCCCGCCAACACCTCCACGTCGGTTTCCTCGCTGGGAGGATCGGGAAAAGCCCAGCCCTGTACGATGGCTGCCTCCGCAGCCATTTCCCGATCCAGCCGCTGGACTGCCCAGCGAGGAAATCGACTTCCTCCCCGCGGTGGCCCGGCCAGACCCGGTCGGGTGGCGGAGATCTCAAATCGGATGTATTGGTGATCCGATAGAGTCTCCACCTCCTTCTCGACTCTCCAGTCGTGGACCAAACGTGCGACAGCTGGGGTGGCGAACGTGACGTCCACCACGGAACTCCCTTGCGGCCGCACGCAGGTCGGTTCGGTCCCCCTATTGAGGAGGGACAGACCGGAGAGGAGCGACCAGATCTGGACCGCCCTGCCCCTAGCGTCCGTGACGTGGTTCCCCCAGGCCGCGGATTTAGCGTTCAGGTCGCCGAGGACGATTGTTTTCCCCGACGCCTGTCTGCTGATCGCCTGTCTGACGGAGTCCAGGAAGATCTCGAACTCCGCCAGGCTACGATTGGGAGAGAAGTACGTGCCAACGACCACGTACTCCCCCCACCGCGCCACTACTAAACCCGGGCCAGTCCCCAGAGTGGAGAGAGGGGGACCGGAAGTAGATCCCACAACCACCGCCACGGAGCCGTTTATGTCCCCCGACCAATTGGAAATTGGGGGGACATAGTAGGGCTCACAAGCCACCGCGATATCTACATTCCACTCCGCCATGGCCTGCAGGAAAAGGTCCTGAGCCCCGGCGGAGTGGTTGAGGTTCGCCTGAAGGAAGCCACGTCGCAGACTGTTCATTGCGACATGGCTTCAACAGGCGCCTGCAGGCGCACGTCCTTGGGAGCCGGCGGAGAGGAGCGGGCTGTTTTCCGTCCTTTGGACGGCGCCTTGCATGCTCGACTCCCCAGCTCATGACCCGCTGGCAAGCCTCGGTCTGCACAGACCGCGCACCGCAGCACTCCGGTGCAGCTGGCACGATCGTGACCTGCCAAGCCGCACCGGAAGCAGATTTTGCTGCGGTCGACGCTGGAGGAGCAAACCGCATGCGTGTGTCCGAGCTCCATGCACCCGAAGCACCGCAGCGGTCGTTCCTCCAGGAGCTCCACTTTGGCTGGACTCCACCCGACGAGCAGCCGCTCCGCCTCCAGCAGGATCCTCGCCGCATCAACCGTGCACCGGGCAAAGGTGACGCCCCTGTGCATTGAGCCCCAGCGAATCTCCCCAACGTGGAGAGACTCCCTGGAGCACCCGGTCATGCGGCAGATCGCGGCTGCCACCTTCTCTTTCGTTGCAGCGTCGTCCAAGCCCTTAATCCTGAGGCCAACCCTCTTCTGGGCCCGGGCGACATCTGCAACTCCATCCAAGGCGGAGCGGAGCCTCGCCTCCAAAGCCCCCGCCTTGTCGGCCGCCGCCTTCGGCAGCTCCAGAAGCCTGGCTCCCGTGGCCGAACGCCGGATCACAAGCCCGCCCTCGAGCCCGATCTCGCCGAGATCAATTTTCTCGGCGGCGCGCTCAAGGACGTCGGCATAGGTCACGCCTTTAGAGGCCGCCTCGTCATGCAGCCTAATGATCACCGCAGGTGACTGAGGCGGCGGCAACTTAGGCTTCGGCCGGGAACGGGCCTTGCGCCTCCTCGCCCTGGCCTTCCGCCTTCTGCGGCCTCCGCTTTTTTTCGTCACCTGCGAAGGCTCAGGAGCTGCCTGGCGGGCTGCAGGTCCAACCACAGGAGCCGGGGCCAGCGGGCGGGGAGCACTCTTTTTGCGCCTGCCCCGCCGGACGACCGTGGTCCAGGCCTCCTCTGTAACGGCTGCCCTCTGTAAAGGAGCCGGAGGAGGCTGATACACCACAGGCCTCGCCCCTACGATAGGCGAGCCTGATCGCCCACTTGCAGCGGGCTTCCGGGCAGCCGCTGCAGATGCTGCAGCTGCCTCTCTCCTGCGGTCTGCCGCTAGAGGCGGCCGAAGGTTCTTCGCTGGGAGGAGGCGATCTTCGATACCTGCTAGGCGGGCGTTTAGCATAACGCCCACCGAGGAAATAAGAGAGCGCCTCAACTCCTCAAGGGTCTCCGAGTTGAGGGAGGGCACCTCAGTAGCCGCGGCTTTGGCTGCAGATGCCCTCATCTCGGAGAACTCCTTCCGATGAGCCTTCAGCTCACCCTTGAGGGCCTCCACCTCCTTGTGGAGACGCGCATTGTCTGCGCGGATGCGGCGCGTCTCCTCCGGCTCGCTGCGACTGGCCAAGGCTTGCACGACTTCGAGTATTCCGCTCGAAGCCTCTCTCAGGGCCTTGACCATTGTCCCCTTTAAATTGAGGGACTTTTTGCTGACTTCTACTATAGAGGCAGCATATCGCCCAGCGACCGCCCTCAACTCCTCCACCCCCATGCATGCGGGAGAGTATGCCGGTTGCGACCCCAAGGAAAGGTCTTCCTCGGATCCCGGCACACTCTCAACCGCAGCAGGCTGTTTGCGGAGGGCCCGAGCGCTCAGTTTTCGCTCGAACTCGGCCTCCTCCGCTTCCATTCTGAGGGCTCGCAGCTCGGCCTTCGCCCGAGCGAGCCCACTCCCTCTGAGACCAGTAGTGGCGCGTCCACGACGAGCGGCGCTGCATTTAACTGATGCAGTACCACGCTCAGAGTCGCTACCGGACGCGTCACTAAGAGTCGGAGCGACCTCGGAGAGAGGCCTCTTACGCCGACTATTGCCCTCGCGGTCAGACAACTGTTCGCCACCGCGGGTGCGAATGCCACTGCTTCCTTTGGACACCGACGCCGTATCAAATGCAACTCTAGATCCCTTAGACATGCCAGGGTCCTTGGCAGAAGAACCGACCAACGGGGTCGACTCCTCCGCATCCACATCAACAAAATCCATTCCGTAAGCTAAATCAAGGTCCGTTGTACGTAAGCTTTGGTCGTGTTCACGAAGGCCGGCGGACTGCCGACCTACGAAGCAATTTGTGCCCCCCCCAGAGTACGAGGGGCAGCCGACGTCCGAAGACGTCGGGAGGGATTGCCCAGCTTGGCTGGCACCCTCCTGGGTAGTCTTTTCCAAATTACTTGTTTTCATGGTTCATTTGGCTCATTTTCGGGTGAGCTCCCCCGCCTTCTCAGCGCTTGCCAGTTAACCCTACGCCACAGCACGCTAGACTACGGTTTCGGGGTGGTTTTTTATAGAGGTTTTCTTCCTCGCAGCACATCAAGTGTGCCCCCGGTCCCGGCCGTAGTGCAATGGCCGGGTTACGGTATGAATTGTGCCTCGCGGCTTTTCGACTGATTGCACCGGATTGCCGGTGGGCGATGGTGTCGTCACATACCTACGCCTGGAATAGCTGCTCTTAGTCTGGCCCCTCACCCTAAACCTCCCGGTATGAGTAACTCTGCCGGTATAGCTTCAGGGATCATTGGGACACGCAAGCCCCCCCACCACGACAAGGTGGCAGCCTCGGGGGGGGACTCACTTTGGCCTGACTTGATTGACTTTGTTGTAAAATTTTCATATTCATCTTAACCCTTCCGGGAATGTATTCTTCAACTTATTACATAATTCTCTAAATGTTTTATATAGTCCAAAATATTAAAAAACCTAAGTAAAAAAAAATGAAAAAAAAACCAATTGATTTATTATAGACATACATTGTTATTTGTTCCATCATAAAAATATTCACCGACCCTTTAGGATCTCAAATTAAAAAAGGGATAAAAAGGTTCGTGTTTCAAATTCTGTTGAATTTTTTTTCCGATCTTTAATAAGGAGGGTAATATGATACTTTCATTTAATAAATATATATTTATTTAATATATTGTATTATGTAAATGTTTGATTCACATTTTTTTAATATATCTTATTAATGTCTAAAACTATTTAAAAGTGTTAAGAGTTAGATAATAGTTTTTATATTACTGTTTTTTCCTTTATATCATAAATCTGTAGAAACAAATTTTTATATGCTAAGTAAATTATGTAAGAAAAATAAATTTTTGAAATGTGATATTATAGTAATTATTTGATAAAGATAATTTTGTATTCCAAAGTCTTTAATAACAAAATTTATTTTTCATCAAAATAAGAAAAAAAAACAATAGAACAAAATATTATTTACTTATAGAAAAAAAAATTGAAGATTGAGGCTTACCAGCGAGTAAGTCTATGGGTTAATGGCTCGGAGGCCAATGAAACAGACAATACCACTCAAGTATTACGTCACAACCACGCTTCATTATCATATTCATTTCATTTCAAGAAGGGACTTTCATTAATTGCCGTCTTTAAAATTGTAATGGGATCTTGCACCTGAGATTAATTACTTAGGTTTAATTATTTATAATAATTTTCAGTTATTAAATTATTAATGTCCTGTAGCCCCAATGTCCAGAGTATGTAGATATACTTAATATATTATTTACTTTAAAGAACTATGAATGAAAAATATATCGATACGAACAGAATTCAAACCCGCGAAGTCTAGAAAGGAGCGTGTCGTCGTCCGTCGGTTTGGACCAATTGAGCTGCCGTATCACTGCTCGCTTATTTTATTTATTATGCACCAGAAACTTTTACAACACTTTATAAAATAACAATTTTGGATAAGTTATCTCTACCAAGAGATCTCTTCCAGTTACCCATTACAGTGAAAGTAAATAAGTAAACAAGAACAGTAGATGAGTACATTAATAAAAAATAACATTTAACTAATAACAACTGTAACAGATAAAAGTATTATTATTTTATTATATCATTGTATAAAATCCTATCCAATTAAAAATTAAAAAATACACGAGGTGTTAAGAATATGAACCACTGGTTACTGTTAACTGTGATAACTGTGGTAACTGGTGATAGCAAACTTTACACCATTATAAGTTTAAATATAATACATCTTATTTAAGTATAGCAGCAATTACAGTGAATTACTGGAACAGGCTTCTTGAGATTCATTTAAATTCTTTAATTTTAGGACATTTTAGAGTCCAGGAATTCTTAATAAGACTTAATTACAATTGTACTTTAATAAACAAGTAGTAATGTAATTAAGTTTTCTATATTACATCAGGCTGATTACAATAACATCTTCAATAAATTAATATAGAAAACTATAGTCGTCAGTAGTTTTGAAAAAATTACATTCGTATTTAAGCTTACGTATTTATACATTACTTAAACTGCAAGATGCCTTTTTAATTCTTTCCTCTTGTTGCTTGCTAAATATATTTATGGAAGGATTTATATTGGCAGATGTGGAACTTTTTAGTTTTTTGACAGTTTTGGAATTTATTTAGAAAATTTTAACGGTTGCTTTAGGCCCATGATTATTTCATAAAATTAAAAAGAATGTTTATTCTGCTCTAAAATCTTAAAGACATGAAGTTTTGATGTTATATTTTAAATGTACAAAACTCGTAAGCAGTTAATGCGGGTGTAGTCCGGAACAACAGATAGTATTGATATATCACATTGTCAAGAAAATATAAAATTGCAATAAAATTAATATTATTTAATAAATGAAAAAGCAATAATGTAGTTCAAATTTAATAAATAATATAAAGTGAAATATACATGTAAATATGGACGTTTCCGGGAGAGATGTCAAACAAGCGGATATTACATCACTCTGTATATACTTTGGCTTGTATGGATATTGAGTAAACTATATGTTAATATTAGTAATAAAAGTTGATTATTTTTACAATTATAGAACATATTGTGAAGGGATATTCAAATAATTAATGTGACAGTATGTTAAGTTTTTACAATACATTAAAAATAATTAACAAAGAATTTTATGTTGTACAGTATTTCATATATTACATAAAACAATTTTTTTTTTGACGTGATAAATAAACAAATTTATGATTTATATTTTATATTACCATATACAAATCCTTTGTTTGTTCAACTTGTTTTCTGAAATTATTTTCATTACCATTTAATATATTATATTCACTTTTATCTCCAATTTGTAATTAGAAATAAATAAATATTAAATTAATTCAGTATTTTTTTTTTCTTTTTTGAATTCTCAAGCTAGTACAAACGTAACTTATACAAAAATACAGTATACTTTGGGGATTTAAATAGATTCATTTTTTTTTGTTTTTACTCTATCGTTATTTAAAACAATTGATATTTTTTATAATAAATTTGATGAGCTTTGAAGAATCGCGGCGAGAACTGAATCTATAGATACGTTTATTGTAAAGATTGTTTAGCAATGTGTTATCTTTATCAATTGTTAACACATTTTGCTTTTAGTCGAAGGAAGTTGTTGTTATGTTTATGTTTAATGCATTTAAGCCTTCAAATATTGAGAGAAACAACTGATATATTTTACCCAAATATTTTTAGTAGCCGACTCCAATTTTCTAAGTGCTTTATATTTAAGTGTTGGAGGCTGGATGCTACCGATGTTAAGGTTTCATGCAGAATATATGTATAAAATAAATAGTTTTGAGAACAATATATGAAGGGATAGTGTAGCGATGTCTGTCATTTGAAATATAATTATAATATATTAATAATTAATTATTTTACAAATGCAATTTTTATTTTGTATTAATATTATAGTAAATGAAAAGTATAAACAAAATGTATATGCATAATGTTTACATGGACATTAAAGTGATATCGTAGACACGTACAGCTGACAGTAACGGACCATTAACTTGATAGACGCTGAATCCTTTTCATACAACATTGTATGGTTTATAAATGGCTGTTAATACATTTAATCAAATATATCGAGTGACAGTAAATCGTACTTTTTTATATGTCGATGGACAGTAAAGAATGTTATTAGAAAGACAGTAAGACAAATTCCGTACGTGAGAAAATGAGTCAAAATATGCATTCAAACAAATAGCTTTTTTTTGTTTCATCATTCATGCATGTAATCTTCCTAGAAAGATTTATATCATTATAATGATGTTGTTATAAAATAATAGTAACAATATTTTTTAATATAAAATAATGTTTTTTTATTTTGACAAAATATTTAAACTCACACCTCCGTGGTGGTAGCGAAATGGAATAACCAAAATATTTCGATTAATGTATAGATTTTGTGAAGTTAGAATTTGAAGAGTTAGATTGTAGTGGGCGTACAGTGAAAGCGATATGGTCTTTAGTCGAGAATAGTTTGTACATATCAATTATATAAATAAAATAGATTTTTCAAAGTGATAAACTTATGAAGCATTAACAAAAAAAATATATTTAAATTAGGTTTAGCAATTTATAGTTATAGTCGCTATTTTTTATAACTGGAAGTCATTTGCTCGATTATATGTTATTGCACGTTTTTCTGTTATAAAAAGAGCAAGGGATTTCATAAATTTTCAGGGAAAATTATAAATAGTCCCTAGAGCCTTCAAATATTACCGAGAGATGAAATATATTGAATATAGTTTGAGTAAGATACTTTTAGTGGATTGCTTTCATTGACTATTTTTCTAAGTCATTTTGTAATATAATGATGAATAATGGGCTAATCTTTTAAGATAAATTTGTATTACTATACTCTCAGAGTTTATTTACAGGTTCAAATTGGTCTGAAACTAGTTTAATCCAAAAAAGTATTGACAAAAGAGTACAACAAATCTGACAAACACATTCTGATGTAGAATCTTTTAATCTAATATAGAATTTTTAAAAAAGTCGTTTTAACCATTAATTTATCATAAATTAATTATAATATGTATGATAACGAAATAATTTTCGTGCATTGTTATTATTTGCATCATACGAGTACCTACTCACTGACTCTTTAGGATCTCAAATTAAAAACGAATAAAAAAGGTTCATAGCAGAAATTCTTTTGAAATCGTTGTATAGGGTACTTACCCATTAGGACAAAGAGAATAATGTGGTAACTCTCATTAAGTATATATATATTTATAAATATATATATTGGGTTTCTATAATTAACCTTCTTTTGAATAGTATCTTGAAACTCGGTGAAACCAAAAAGGCGAACGTTAAAGAAACAAATCCATCTGAAGGACTATTAAAAAATCGAATCTGGAATTAAATTTAAAAAAATCCAGGTTAGGTTTAAATAAAGACACAATCCATAATATTTTTGCAAAATCTTAACACTGTGTTCTAATTATAAACTTACTTTGTTCAACCCCATCTAGTGATAAAAATGTAACTAATCACAAACGATCTATGTAATTTCATTAATATTTTAACTTTCATTTATATAAGCTATTTTTGTTCTACCTCCTCTTTTGACAAGTAATATTATTAATTTTATAATCTTAACTTTACACATACATATAAATATAGATATATTTATACATATATAGATATATTTTTAAATACCATTTCGCATATATAAGTTTTGTCGCATTGATTTAGTTTCTATTATTTTGCGTACTATTTTCTAAAGTGCGTAAAATGTAGATACTGTTTTGTCACCTTATTAAATGTTTGATTTAAAATGTTTTTAAAAACTTATTAACAAAATATCATTTACTTATAGTAACAACATATTAAAGGTTAAAGTTTACACGAGAGTAAGTCTGTGGCAATTGGTAGCCGGGAGGCTTTGGTATACGCGGTATACCACAATTGGTATACGCGGTATACCACTATAAGAATAAAGAAACAGCCATGCTTCATTGTCACATTTATTTCATTGCAGGATATGTATGACATTTTAATAAATTCAATAATATTTAAGATATGAGAAAGCAATAATGTAGTTCAAATTTAATAAGACAGATAAAGCGAAGTGAAGATGTAAATATGAAAGTTGCCGGGGAGCTGTCGAACAAGCGGATATTACATCACTGTATATACAGCTGGCTTGTATCGATATTGAGAATGAATTATTGGAAATAAATTGTAATACATATATATATAGTTTTTTATTTACATTTATATATACATAGGCTTTATTGTCGTATTTAAATAATTAATATGACAGTATAATTAATTAAAAAAAATGATCAAAATTGCATCGCATATGTTTTAAAATAATTTTATAGTATATCAAACGAATTCGTGTGACGCAATAAATTAAGAACGCTACGATATGGACACTAACTCCATGGCAGTGCTTTTCACTAAGACTTTATTAATTTATTTGATAAGCATGCTCCATTTAGACTAGATAAATTGCGTGAATCACCTGCGGCTTGGATTATGGAACTGATTAGAGTAGCTATTAACTATGAGTGGAAGAGCTAAAGCATTTCACAAATTTAAAGATAATGGCTGGCATTAAGTCAAAAGGTTGAGAATGAGAAACATCCAATTCGATTAAAACCTGCTAAATTTCTAAACCTTTATATTTCACTAAAATTATGGTCTTGCCCCTAATAAAAACAAATTAAAATTGAAATCATTTTCTGTTGATGTTCTAAAACCCAACTTTAACATCCTTCATTTTAGACAGTAATACAAAACATCTCACCCTTAATTTCATATCCTCAGTACCACTTCGGTTCTCCAACGGGTTGTTATTGTCTTTAGTCTCTGAGGAAGAATTTAAAAACACAGTGTTATCGATTTACTTGTATGATGTTGTTTACTGAAGTGTCTTTCATTTACTAACTTTTTAAAGTGAAAATTATTGAAATTATTATTGAAGTGTTACTGACATATGTAACTACAAAACATAAATTTCTTTTCGTATTAGTATTACAAGAAATAAATATTCTAGTGTAAATAGAATGTATATACATAATATTTACATGAACATTATAGTGATATCGTAGACACGTACAGCTGACAGTAACGGGCCATTAACTTGATAGACGCTGAATCCTTTTCATACAACTGTTGTATGGCTGTTAATACATTCATAGCGCTAAGTACGTGCCGCTATGACTATGTTATTCAATACAAATTTGAAAACTAAAAACTTCGAGTGACAACGAGTTTACTATTTCATTTCGATGATCAGATAAATATTTTTTGTATCCGTTTTTCTACCTCTTTAATTTTGTGGTTCATTGATAGTCAGTAAGTATTAATAATATATAAAAAATACATACATATAATTTTAACACATTTTTAAGATCGGGAGACTTTATTCCTTGAAATGACATAGTTTACAATATTAATGAATACTATACTCGTGAACTCATTTAAGATGTACATAATATACATAAAAATACGTTACAGCTACGTATTACGTTTAAGATATAACAAAAATTAAACTTGACTTCATTTAATCATAAAGACATATTATAAAATTTACAATTAAATTGCAATTATAAAAAGTTAATTGAATGTGTCAGTATATCCGCCTCTAAACGTATATTGTTAGCTACTTAACCAGTAATGCTACACCGTGACATCAATTACGTGGTGTTAGCAGTTAACACATTTGCGGAGCGCGTGTGAGAAGGATTAGATTAATGTAATAAGGAAAATAAGAAACAAAACGAATTTAAATTAAACATGAATTCAAACGCGTTATTGTTATAAAGATAATTATGTAAAAGTTTACAAAACAGAATTTTATTAATACATTTGTTAAATCTGTGATTATTAATAGTTTTTTCTTCTTATAATTACCATAGGCTGATTAATATAGGAATGGAATGTCTTCTTGGACTTTTATTTATTAAATAATACATATTTAATAATATAATTTTCACTACTAGTAACCCTAAAACCTCAACATATTAGAGGTCAGCGCTTAGATAACATATCTGATGTAGTGGCTCCTTTTAATAAATTCAGAACTGTAACTGCTATACTTATAACAATGTTCTATTTTGTCACTTTCCTACTAACGATTAACATCAAAGGTGTGAAAGTGATAAATCAGAGAATATTTTACACTGGGTTTAAATAGTTTTATAAGTAGGGGGGTACAAGTTTAACAATCTTCATTAGAACGTATATGATATATATTTAGATTTTTTTAAATTCTAGCAAGAGTTTTCTAGTTCTATAATACAAATGTGAATACTTTATTTTATTTCCGTCTTGCAATTAAATAGAAAATAGAGGTGTTTTTATAAATTTATATCATTAGAACTATAAACTGCAGTGACACGACTTTGAAGACTTTAATTGCAAACATCATTTTTCGCCAAACTATTGAGACCCTTCACTCCTAAGTATCGATATTAATTTAAAATATTTCAAAATAAAAAAAATCATTTGGTTTTACTCTTAAAAAAGGTAATAACGTCATGCTTATGTATTTCTTTAAGTCCGATGTTTCCAAATAAATATCTGCTGATCCAATACAGCTCATTCACATTAGTTATATATTTGTAAAAATTAAGTACAGCACATTTTTTGCTATCTTAATTTTTCACGAGTATCATTTGAATTTTTTAACTTGGAAGTCATTTAACAAATAAAAATAATATAATATCTGTAAAACTAAATAATATTATATGTTAAATATAAATAATGAAATGTTTTTATAAGATTTTTGAAATATCTATAAACAAGCTTACGGTATATATTTGGGTGAGTTAATTTCCGCTTGCACGAGAACTCGGTCGTAAGCTTATATATTATATCTGTACTTCATTCTAGGGGACTTATTAATAATGTTACTGCATTAACATTTTAATATTATTTTATTCTGTACAAGGCTACTGACTTACTTTCATCTGCTTACTCCATATCAAGATGTTCGCAAAGATTTCACTTTAAAAACCAAATATATTTCTATATTAATTTAGAATTAATTAATTTAGAAATATATATATATACCACCAATATATAAAATTGAACATTATATTTATACGATTTGTAGAAGTCTAAAAAGAGAGTCTAAAAAACGTATCATTTAATTAATATACACATATAACAGTATACTGTGAACTGACAGATCCAGTTGTTAGCTATAGTACTTTAATTAAATAACGAAAAAACTAATTATACTTTGGATATTTTTTGTTAATAGAAAATAAAACGAAAATTGTAAAAGAAACTGTGAACAATTGTTATATTGTATATAAAAGATGACTAATATAACACTTTATAACACAATCAATATATAAAGAAATGAATCATAAAATAGGAAATAAAAATAAGTATAATAAATTCATTAATAATTAAATAAATATAAATTAATAAATAATAATTAAATTAATTCTAGAACTATCAGAGAAAATCAATTCATCAATTCATAACACCAAAAGCTAATAATTATTATGGACTTCCTGGTGTCTATAACACATATATGAGGAAATTAGAAAAAAAAAAAATTAAAATATAACACAAAAATAAAAATAAATTATCTTTTGTAACGAAAACAATCGTAAATAATTAAAATAACAACATGTTATTATAATATACTGATTATTCCAATTTAGTATAAAAATGTATTTTTAAATACTAGTAGTATTAGTGTAAGTCCAGATAAGTATATCTTGATAACACGCTACTTGTGCAACTTGGCAACAAAATATATTTTTCTACAAACTGTGCTAAAAAGTATGGAATAAAAAAAATCTTAATGTTTTTTTATATTTTCATGATTCATGAGTAGATACTATCATAAATAATTCGGTTGTACTCACGTAAATATTAATGGCATTGACTTGACTAGTTTCTGTTCACGCCGCGATTCCGCCATACTCAGAGATCATGAATAAGTACCAACATAGATCTGAAACTAGTCAGACAATTGAATAAAATAATAATATGGTAGAAGAAGAATTTCCCAAAGTATATATTTTTTTTTAGTAGAAATTACTTTACTATATCATTATTCTCCATGCGATTCATATACCAGTGACAATGACAATAAAATTATTGCTTTACTCAATATCACTAAAATTAATCAACGTAGATTTTTTTTATGTTTGAATAAAAAAAATAAGATGTGTCTGGTCTTCTGTCTTTGACTATTTTAAATAAATATCTTACTCATAAATCTTTCAGCCTAGTTACAGTTCCAAGTTTTATTGTATTGCTCTGTACTAGCTGTTCTTATGAAATTTTACTATTAGATAAATAATTCAGAACTAATGATCTAATAAGATCATAAAACCCAGTAAATTAAATTCTTATAACTTTATGGTACTAAGTAAAAATATAATAAAAGTAAAAGTTTTATTTTATTCTTTAACTATAAACAAGTGAGGATAAATAAGCGTTTAATTTTATCTTGGCAAAATAAATACGATGTGGTCGTAAGTTGTGAGAAAAAGTCTATTACAAGTCCGTTAGCAACTTTTCAAACGTTTGCTCATTGCTTGTTAATGGTATTTTTATAGTGGTTTTAAAAAGACTATATTTCACATTCAAACTTTTTAATATAAGTATATATAGTACTAGTAGTTAGTAGTTGTAAAAACTTAAGGCTCACTTTAAAAGTACAAACTGTGTAAATAAGATTTTAAAGCACTGTTAATGAACTTTAGTAGCGGCGATTTAAAATAGCTTATATAATGAAAGAATTAGACATTACAGTTTGTTAAGGCTTGAAAAGAACGTCATTTACTTATTGCTTTTTGCTTGGTGTTTAATGTTTTTACTAATTAATATAAATCTCAGAAAATGTTATAACTACTTCATAATCTAAACTTAACACATGGAACAGTCTAATTGAATAGCACTTAGAAAAGAAAGCATAGAACTGAATCTTCTGACAGAAACGAGAAGAAGGAGTATTCGTAGTATTTTATGTATTTTTAATGAAAATTAATAAAATAATTTTTAATAAAATGAAAATTATTTGAAGAACGAATAAATTTTTCGTCCTATATATTCAACCCTCATTCCGGTAATGGCATTAAAGTTCTAAATAGTTTAAGCCATTTGCAATCAAGAAGTTCTCGTGACTTTTGTCGTAATTTATTATGTATTTGGTGAAAAATACTCATTGCAACAAAGTAATGTAGCCCAAATTCTCTTAGGCCTCTCTCTTAACTAATCAGTATGTTAAAAATCCATATTATAATATAAATATTTAAATATTAAACTTCATGGGAAACTAGAAACCGATTGGTAAATTAGTTTACAATTTACAAAGAGTGAGTGAAATAAAACCTTAACGAATAAAACATATAAAGTTTATAAGATCTTAGTATAAAGAATATATATAAAACGTATTTATGTTTAAAATAAATGTTATTTAGAGTAAATATTTTCCGTGAACATTAAAGTAATGCCGTGGCCATATACAGCTGATATTACGGTCCATTAATTTGATTGCGGTGAAATCCTTTTCATCCTATATTGCTCAACTGTTGGCTAGCTTATAAATGGGTTTATATTACCTACGTAGAGCCAAACTGTGTGCTTTCTAGCACTAGCCAGTGGTTTATAAATATGAAAAATTCTAAACACATAAAGCAAAACAAACACTTTTAAATATATTAAATAAAACAGAAACTATAAAAACATTTGAATAAATTAGTTGCATGAAAACAACAAAATTATCAAGCGACATACAAACATATAAACAGGTTAAAATGTTTGAGCATCGTGCCGCCTAAACGATGTATTGTTACCTACTTTGGTAGAAATGGTTTAAACGACTCTAATTACGGGATGCTGACAGTTTAAACAACATTTGCAGAGCGTGAGTGAGTGTGAGAAGCATCAAATTAAAGGAATGATGATGAAAAATTTAAATTAAACAAGACTTTTAACATTTATGTTCGTTTTAATATATGAAAATTGCACTAAACACGTAGACTAACTGTTAGATATTAAGCTTTTTATTTGTAACTGCAGTTAGAATATACCATTTTATGGCTTCCTAATACTACTGCCGTCCGCTGCCACTTGCATGTTGTCATAGTAACATGTTAAAACCGTCACAATTATTTCAAATACAGCCCTTTTAAATTTTAAGTTACAATTCAAAAAGTCCTACATCCGTATGCATAAGAACAAATAAATTGTACGCGTCCAATGAACATTGAGTCAAGAAAACTATTATTATTATAACTTTTTCTTACCTTCTCTTACAAATTCTTTTTATAAAAAAATTAAACTAAAATCTTCTTGAACGTCCAACATAGAAATATTTATAATTGACAAAATAAGAAAAAAATAAATGGCAAAAGTAGATTATTATTTTTTGCCACAATATATGTATTAGTATTTTTTGCTCCCGATACAGGCGGTCATATATATGGAATACTAAATTCTTCTAATCTAGTAGCGATAGAGTTACTCATTTGATAGAAGAACGGGACAGTTTTAAGGAGAACGCGAGTTCAGATCCTGCTCGTATCGATAAAAATCTTAAATTTTATATATACTTTTAAAACACTTAACATATATGTTTAAAAATAATTTCAAACTGTAATTTCCAATCCTATATATATCCAATAAATTATAGTTTAATTTTGCAAATAATGCCGTTTTGCAATTAATTTCACAATCGAACACTTCTATACTTAAATGGATTTTAATGTGATAGTTAAATAACTGCCAGAAACCATTACAGCAATAAGATTTAATGTTAAATTAAATTTTAAGCCTTTACACTTAAAATGAAATTGATTATAAGACTTAATGGTATCACCTTTTATAAGGTAATTACTATTAATGATTAAACGAACTTACCTGTAAGTGAATTTCTAACATAATTATACAAGTGATTCGTACGAAGAAATTAATATACTTGTAAAGTTATATTATGTATATATGTTTATTTACACATGTAGTTACTTTCACATGACACCACTCATTACACTATAAGCTGAGGGTAAATATATATATATATATATATATATATATATATATATATATATATTTTTATGTGGGTAGATTAATACTACAAGTATAGGTGTTGCACCTCTTGCGTTCTCATTCGCTTTTTAGTGCTTCATCACTTAACACTAAAATTCTTAAATTACGCGATGAATATTTTGCACTGACTATACTGACATTTTTGTAATGTAATAATTGACGATTCAAAAATGCGTATAAATGCTTATTTGAATAAAGATATTTTGAATTTGAATTTGAATTATTTTTGAAAGTAGCTAAAAATGTTGGAAATTAAAATGTTGAAAAATTCGCATAGTGTAAAAAGGAAACATCATGGAATCGGATAAATCAACATTAGCGGCCACGTCAAGGAAGGCAAACTCCTTCTCCGATAGACGAACAAGGTATTTAAGACATTTATTATATGTAGATGTCAAAACATAACATCTTAGATGTCAAGATACATAAAACCGCTTGACCTTGCCCCAATTAATTTTCAACGCTTAAGAAAATTATTATAAACAATAATCCTGAAAATGTAAATGTTTAAATTGTGAGTCGATCTGTCCGTAGAACTGTCTCGACACAATCAAGGGTAGTTTGCGTAGAATTCTATGGAGATTCTTACTAACTAAACATATAAAGATTTAACATTTTTAATCAATTTGTCTACAAGACTGTCTGAGCACAACCGAAGGTAGTTAGCATGTAATTCTTTGGGGTTACACCTTACCATAACATAGTATATAATAATTAAAACGAAATTGATTATAAAACTTTATGACATCACCTTTTAAAAAGTAATATTGTTCCTCAACCAATTTTTATAATTCACAAAGACATTACTTTTCTCTTTAAAAAAATTAAAACAGCATTGCCGTTAAACCTAACAATGGGTTTCGTTGTCGTTTGAAGCATGGCTGGTTTGGTCGTTCAAATAATAACATAATAATTATAGTAATTATTTATACTAGATATCTTTAACAAGCACAAAGATTTATAAAAAACATTATATAACTTGTACTTCATAGTTTTGCAAAGACTTTATTATGTTTGAAATTGAAACATGTCTTATTATTTTTAATAGTTTGAGACAAACCCTATGATGACGGTTATGTAAAGAATGCTAAATAAACATGTACGAACAGTAGCAATAAGGTCAGTTGATATAGCACCAGGACTGTTACCCAGAGATCGGTGATTCGAATCCTGCTCATATCGGTTTTATTTTTAAATTTCATTATATAAATAAGAAAATAATTCACTATATACAAACACTGTTACAACGTGAAGGAAACCGTATGAAAGATATAGTAAGACATAAATTATTTTAAAAATAGCTTGAATCATATGAATTTATAAACATTTTAAAATGAACATACCAGAGCAATTACTATAATATTATTTTTATAATTTTTGGTGTAATTATGAGTGGTTGCTGATCTAATGGTCTTATTATCGTTCAATTTCCTTATGATAATATTCCGACGGGGTCGTCGGCCCATGGGGATGACGGCCGTTACGGGTTACCGTTACGGGTACCCACCCGTAACGGGTTTTTCCAACGGAAAAAGAAAAAAGATTAATATATTTAAGTTTAGTTTTATATATGTTCAAAGATGTCCATTACAAAAAATATTTTTGTTTATTTCAAAGAAAAATAAATACCATAACGATGAACTGCCGGCTTCACCATACATGCAAATATTGCAACCTCTACGTGTTTGTTAAACAAAATAAACATAATGCAATTCCGTTTTTTCATAAATTTATTCAATTTTTTTTTTACATATAAATATTTTTTATTTTTATTTGTATACTTGCTTGGTGTATATAATAATCTATAGTTTCGTGATTTCAATAAGGAGGAAGGCGAATGGGTAAACGAAGATAAAAGGTTATTCTTTAATGCTCAAATCAGTGCTGAAAATTAACTAAATTTTAGATAATTGAAAGTTTAAAAAAAATATTCTAAGTAAACACATGATTGTTATTTACAATTTTGTATTATTTTATATTTTTTATTAATTGAAAAATACTTTAATCATCCTTTCATTTTATTATCTTTTATCTTATAACAATTCAACATTAAATTTAAACTTACTTTTCTTCACCATTACTACTTTATACGTCTACTCCATCCCGCGGTTTTCATCATTTTCAGCAGAACCGCTAACCACTAAACAAATAATCGACACAAAAACATATTCAACAATGTTAACGAAATATCAACATCATTAATACTTTTAAGTAAAATACATTTTTATTTTTATTTAGTAGACTTTATTACCCCACGAAATACTTATTCAAATTGGTATTTCGGAAAAGAATTTTCGATAAATATCTGTTGGAATATTTATCGAAAATTCTTTGACATAAATATATTTTCTTAAAGTTATGTCACAAGAGACTCTTGTGATGAAATTTTAAATGGCAATTTAATGTGATTTTGTCTCGCAATATTGATCAAAAATCGTATCTTTATGTAACAATCTGCGTACAATATTAAGGTTCTTGTATACATAACATACAAAGTATTTAGTTCAAAGTAATATAGTAATAGTAATATTTTACTTGTGACAGTGATAGTGACATGAATATGTGGTAAAATAAAAACAAAAAAAAGGGAAAATAAAGGAAAATTCTTTTTTAACTTCTAGTTTATAACCGCTCTTTCTTAAACTTCTTGAAGTTAGTGAGAGATTTCATGAAAATATTGTTATTGAAATTTTATCGCTTTTCTTTATTATATCTTGAGATAGTTTTTGTAGGTGGTAGAGCCTAGCTGTAGTCATTTGACTGCAGCTCGTATTGGGCTGGCTCGACCGGGGAAGGACCACCCTCTCACAGAAGATCGACGTGCAGTAACCAATTTCATTTGGTTATGTTCCGTCGGTGAGTGAGAGTTTCCGGAAGCCCAACACCCCCTCCCCCTCCTCCTCCCTGCCAAACATGAATGTGATTGCTCAAATAAATATTCCCCAGGAGGGTACCGGCTTTAATGAAGCCGGAGAATCCCTCCCCGAGCAAAATCGGGGAAACGGTTCTCCGATTTTGCTCGGGCTGCCCGTCGTATCTGGGGCGGGCAAAGAATCACATTTCGTGTTTTCTGAGGGCAAACGACGAGGTAAAACTGCGGCACCCCGTTCCACCCTAAGTGTGGACTTTTGCAACATCCGGGGACTTCACTCAAACTTAAACGCCGTCCACTACCACCTAGAAACGGCGCAGCCGGCCTTGTTGTTTTTGACGGAGACGCAGATATCTAAACCTAGCGACACAGCGTACCTCTCATACCCCGGGTATAAATTAGAAGATCATTTTATACCCCACGCCGGGGTATCTGTGTTCGTAAGGGAGGATATCTGCTACCGTCGCCTCGAGATTTTTGAAGGTCGGGATCTGTCTCTACTCTGGCTGCGCGTGGACATGGACGATCATGTCAGAGTCTACGCGTGCCTCTACAGATCCCATAGTGGTAATGCAGAAACGGAGCAACTCTTGGGCCACGTACAGGCGAAGATTGACGACCTGCTTTCACAGATTCCCTCTGCTGAGGTCATAGTCCTCGGGGACTTCAACGCGCAGAATGCCGAGTGGCTAGGGTCGCGTTCCACTGACTTCGCAGGGAGATCTGTGTTTAGTTTTGCTCTGGCAAATGGTCTGTCCCAGTTGGTTAAGACGCACACTCGTCTACCGGACGTGGACAGCCACATGCCCTCTTTGTTGGATCTTCTGCTGACTACACATCCCGGAAAGTACCAGGTAATTGTCGAAGCTCCCCTTGGGTCCTCCGATCATTGCCTGGTACGGAGTGTAGTGCCCATTCAACGTCCGGCTCGCACAAGACCTGCGACCCGACGCGTTTGGCACTACAAGTCAGCGGATTGGGATGGAATGCGGTCTTTCTTTGCATCCTACCCATGGGGGCCGATTTGTTTCTCTTCCGATGATCCCAGTGATTGCGCTGCGGCTGTAGCTGATGTGATACTACAGGGCATGGAACTATTTGTACCTAGCTCTGTGGTACCACTTGGTGGCAGATCGCGGCCTTGGTTTGATGCGTCTGTCAGGGCTGCAGCAGCCGGTAAACGTCAGGCGTATCAGGCTTGGGTTAATGCGTTAGTCATCAAGGATCCGAACTCTAGAGTTCTGAAGACGAAATACAATCGTGCCTCCAGATTCTTCAAACGGCA
This sequence comes from Mechanitis mazaeus, assembly GCA_959347395.1. Classification (NCBI taxonomy): domain Eukaryota; kingdom Metazoa; phylum Arthropoda; class Insecta; order Lepidoptera; family Nymphalidae; genus Mechanitis; species Mechanitis mazaeus. The sequence goes on from OY365743.1 coordinate 278,246, forward strand.
AATCGCTAGAGCAAGGTTTAAGCATGTCGTCAAAATTGGGGATCAGTTGGCAAGGTACCCACCAGGCACGCGCAAGTTCTGGGCGCTTTCTAAAGCCAGTATGGGTAACTTTTGCCAGCCATCCCTACCGCCACTGCACTCGGGGAATGATTCTCTGGCCCATACGGCAAAAGAGAAAGCCGATCTCTTGGGCACTCTTTTTGCCTCAAACTCGACCTTGAACGACCAAGGGAAAACACCGCCTACCATCCAGCGGTGTCAGAGTTCAATGCCGGAAATAATTTTCCGGCAAAAAACCATTCGACGGTCTCTACTTTCTTTGGATGTTCATAAGTCGAGTGGGCCGGATGGCATTTCCCCAATCGTGCTACGAACATGTGCCCCTGAGTTGACTCCAGTGCTAACGCGTCTATTTCGGTACTCCTATTTCAAAGGCGTAGTCCCGGTCTCATGGAAGTGTGCCTTTGTCCATCCGATCCCTAAAAAAGGTGATAGCTCGGACCCGGCTAACTACAGACCTATCGCCATCACCTCTCTTCTCTCCAAAATAATGGAGAATATCATAAACCGTCAGCTCCTCGCGTACCTCGAGGATCACCAGTTGATCAATGACCGGCAATATGGCTTTCGCCATGGTCGATCGGCTGGTGATCTTCTGTTATATCTCACACACCGTTGGGCTGCGGTTATTGAAAGCAAGGGAGAGGGTCTGGCAGTTAGTCTGGATATGGCGAAAGCCTTCGATCGAGTATGGCACAAGGGGCTTCTTTCGAAGCTTCCTTCCTATGGGCTTCCCGAGAGTTTATGCAAGTGGATCACCAGCTTCCTCACTGGGCGGAGCATACAGGTCGTTCTCGACGGTTTTTGCTCGGACCCCAAGCCCGTGAATGCTGGTGTACCCCAAGGCTGCGTGCTATCCCCAACCCTGTTCCTCTTGCACATCAATGATATGTTGGATATTTCCAACATACATTGTTATGCGGATGACAGCACTGGGGATGCGGTATATTCCGGCCGTGCAGGTCTCTCTCGGGAAAACGTCGACGAGTGCCGAAAGAAACTTGTGTCTTCTATAGAGACCTCCCTGGGGACGGTCTCAGAATGGGGTAAACTGAACCTCGTTCAGTTTAATCCCCTAAAGACACAGGTTTGCGCGTTTACCACTAAGAAAACCCCATTTGTCGTATCGCCGCTCTTCGATAGCACACCCCTCGATGCCTCGCCAAGTATCAGAGTACTGGGACTCGACATTTCGAGCGACTGTCGGTTTCGTGGTCATTTGGAGAGCAAGGCCAAGTTGGCCTCGATGAAATTGGGTGTGATCAATAGAGCGAGGCAGTATTTCAATCCTGGCCAAAGACTTGCGCTTTATAAGGCGCAGGTTCGGCCACATATGGAGTACTGTTCTCATCTCTGGTCTGGATCACCCCAATATCAGCTTCTGCCTTTTGACCGCGTACAACGGAGGGCCGTTCGGGTTGTTGGGGACCCGGTGCTCTGTGAACGGCTTGACTCTTTGGCATTGCGTAGAGACGTGGCATCTTTGTGCGTATTCTATCGCATTTACAACGGGGAGTGTTCCGAAGAGCTATTTGATCTGATGCCTGCCGCCGAATTCCATCACCGCACAGCACGTCACCGCCTGCATATCCATCCACACCACCTGGATGCGTGGCGATCTTCTACTGTGCGGTTTTCAAGGAATTTTCTTCCACGTACCACTAAGATGTGGAATGAACTTCCTTCGGCGGTGTTTCCAGATCGATACGACATGGGTACCTTCAAAAAAGGCGTTTACTCTTATCTCCAAGGCCGGCAACGCTCTTGTGCGTCTTCGGATGTTGCACGAGTTCATGGGCGGCGGTGATCACATTTGACCTGTGACCCGCACGCTCGTTTGCCCTCCTATAACATAAAAAAAAAAAAAAAAAAAAAAAAAAAAATAGTTTCGAAACTTGCGAAAATGTTTATTTTACGTAATTTGAAGCCACAAAGCAATACTTTTAAATAATTTATATATTTTAGGAAGAAACGATGTTATTATAGTAAGATAGCGTACATTCAAAACAAACTTAACCAAAAATAATTAACAATTTATTATAATAAAACATATAATATGTAAAGTCAGGAAATCCTAAACATATTAAATAACAAATTAAGACTGCGAAGACTGGGATAACCACTAAATGACATTAAAATTAATCAATTACTATTACAATTCATCAACACATTCTTAATATTCAATTTATAAAAGAAGAGATGAAATATGTCAAAATTAATAAACAATCAATGATAGTGGCTCCGAGTTATATTAATGAATTTAAAACAAATTTATTTTTAGTTGCTTAGACATCAAAGGTGTTTTTATGTCTAGATTTATTATTACATTTAATATTGAATTTGGAAATTAAATATTGTGAGTGTATTTCATGGTTTATGATCTTATATAATAGTATTTGGTACATCGGTCTACAGCTGGTATCGATATACATGATTATCTTATATATCTTATATATACTTATATTGTCAGAAAGAACTGCTGTAAGATTTTTCTCACATCTACACCTACCGGTCGATGTTATTAATATAAATATTATACTGAGGATTTCAAAAAGAAGAAGCTTACTCTAGAATTGTAACAACATTTAAATTATAATAACAATTAATTGCCGAATGTTTTTCAGTGAAATATTTGCAAAACAATAGTTACTGAATCAGTCAACATTTTTGATAATTTTAAATTATTTTATTATTATCATCGACATTTAATATCTTTTTTTTTTGTGGGTTTAGAAACTGTCGCAATGTCATTAAGATAATTTTAATTTTTGAAATATGATGGTAAATTTTTAATATTTTTATGTCCGTTCTGAAAGACAGGTACTAGATAATACCTTTTCCATTCGAAAGGTGGACATGCACCTTATAGGTATTTTTAGTTATTTTGTAGTTTTATAAGTATTTTTAACTTTAGTTTAAATAAAGTTTTATTTTAGTTTCTCACTCACTCACTCACTCACAGTACAGTCTATTTGGAACGTTTTTATTCAATTAATTTAAAATTAGTGTATATTTAATTCCATCTCCTATAATAAACCGAGCAAATTTGAAATATTCATAGCAGTATAGGAAAAACACAGGTAGGACGGAAATAAAAGAAGCCAGACCGGCTGCTATTTTCTTAAGAAAATTTTTTAAAGAAAAATATGAGGTATTGTATTAACAACATAATAGGGAATATTCTTAAAGCATTGTTTCCAACCAAAAACGAGGATCGCACTGGGTCACCCTTGATTATACTCGTACTGAAGTCTTTGTAATGGATACTTTTCACATTTATTAATTTTGCTTTTACCAAAGTCAAAGGATAGTATTATCTGGCTTCTGTTGTGTAATACTCTTACTGTCTTTTATCTACATATTATTTCCCTAAGGCTGGACCATTACTGCTTTTATTTGTACCTAGCTTTGACTCATAAAGAATAAATGAAGAAAATAATACTTTAAAAGACTAAAGTAACATAAATTCATTAAAAATTTAACAGGTGACCTCTAGCATTGAATAGTTCTGGTTTCTTACATTTAAATTAATAATTATTTAACATTAATATTATTTGTAAAAAGTTTTTTCTTCCCTTTTTAAGTCACCTAGATACATGTTCTATCATTGCTAAGATTCCGTATTAAAAAAGTCGTAATAACTTTAGTATATAATTATTATAAAGCAGTATATAAATGTGTATTAAGAATTATGTATCACTAGTTGTTACTCGCGGTTTCAACAGCGAACAAATGATTTTATTTACTATTAGTATAACTAAGATTATATTTATAATCGATTTGGTAGTTTCAAAGCTTAGCGCGTATCAAACAAACAAATGAACTTTACCTTTTTATAAATTTTTGTCCGACGAGGATCAAACCCAAGCACCGAAATGAGTATTTTTGTATTATATATATTTTTTATAATAACAATAAAAGAAAATAAAGGTTGTATAAACATTTATATAATATTTTTTTATTTATTTTAATCTTATTTAAATTCAGTTGGATATAAAACTTTTAATGGGGGCGTAATAAATATTCGATATAGATACCAAATCATCATTTTTTTTACATATTGTCTGATTGTCTGTCTGCATGTATGTTCGTATGATGCGTGTACACAAAATCTACGCTAATTTTGATGATTATGGTGAAAGCTCTGGTGAATAATTAAGAAAATTTTTACTGCAGGAAAATATTTAATTCCTACAGAAAAATTCAAAATACCAGTACTACTTCCTAAATGTATAAAAATATATAACGACGCATTGTTATATTTTTTCAACATTTTAAAAGTATAGTAAAAAAATACACAACATGCATACATGCTATAAATTAGTTCTGATTTCCAAGACTAGATGGTGCCACAATGTTCTTTAAAACTCGCTATCGTTTTTTTTTAAACTATATAAGGAAATTATTTCACTCGCGCCTTCTCTAAGTAATTTTAAATTCGAGCACTTATAATATTAGCTATAGATAAGTAATTGCTACAGACTACGATAATATATATAATTAACTATAATGCTTAGTTAATATCCATAATTTTCTTCTGGCGGTTATGTCTTAATTAAATTTTCTTATAGAAATGAAATCTTAACAAGTTTGTAAAAACCATAGTGTGTTATTTTAATCATTAAAAAAAATTTCTTTCTAATGATAAAAAAAAGTAAATGTTAGGACATGCCGCTGAGAGTTTCTTCTTCTTCCAGCGCTTATCCTTACAAAGTCCATACTTTAGCTTTTTGACTTCCAAAAAGAATTCTATAGTTTCTATTTTGAAATAAGTTATTTTGAGTTTGTGTAAATGAATTTTGAAGAGATGAGTTCAAAAAACATTGAAATTAGTACGAGCTCCGTCTTTTACTTTGTGAAAGTTCAATAATAAATAAAATTTATAAGTCAAGCCCTCAATTATACAAACAATAAATATGTTGTAAACTTTTTACATGTTAAATCAATAAACGACGTCGCGGGCACAGCTAGTTATAATATATTTCCATAATTTAATAAAAAATGTATGTATATTAAACTCCCGAAAATCCGGTGTATGTAATTGAATTTAATCTCCCTATCACGCCCTCATGTAGCACGTAACAAAGTTTCGACAAAGTTTCAATATGTTGGCTTCCAATTTCCAGATAACATATTTTCGTTCACCAAATTTCAGACGAAGGTGTGAAATAGTCAACAAATATTCGATATGAATCCCATTAATTTTGTGTCTCAGTATCGCTATATTAGGTTTATATGGAGCGAAAGTAATAAATAGTGATGGATGCGTCCAGTGAACGCCACGAAGCGCGTGTGCCCGCAACTGACGTTAATTTAAAATGACACCCAGTTATTGGGAAGCGACCGCTAAACATAAATTTCATTATCTGTCCCCAACATCAGCTGTTTACATTCTCGCGAGCTATATTTCACGCTTGTGTAACATCAATTTGGTAAAAGAATGTCAGAATTAAATTAGCTTCTAGATTAGACAAAAACTCTGCATGTGCTTCTGTCAATAAATAAATAAATCTATCATTAAAAATAGAAATAATTATTTAAAATAGAACTCATAAATCGAAAAGAAATATTTCACGGTCCGGTATTCAGAGCATTGCGTTCAACTACAGAGCAGTAGTAGAAAGGAAGGGTATAAAAGCTTCACCCTTTCTAAAAACTCGTAAATAAAAGAGTGGAGCATTCGTTTCGTTCGGTTCCAATGGCGGCAGCGCACACATACGCGCACCGGCCGCGTCTTACATACGGGGAATAAACGATGTGAAATGGGAAAAAACTTAAATATGTATGAGTGCGGGTAAATATATAAATCGGTATATAGAGGCGTTTATATAAAATAGGTTGGCGAGGCGGGCGGTTGACGCTGGGCTCAGTCGCGCGCGATCCTCCCAGCCTCCGGCCCGCTTCGGCGGCATCCTCCGGCTTCCGAGCGCGCAAATTTTTTACCCCGACACTTATTTTCCCGCTATAGTGAATATATTTAACCCACTTTTGTGACTTTTTAGACTATTTTTGGCAAATTAAATATTACTGTGTTTGTGTTTTGCACTTTATCGTGAGGCGGGCGCTCTTTGACGGAAGTTTAACAAAGTTGGTGAGTGACAACTCGATGAAACTAATTAAGAACTTGCTTAAGAGTAATTATATAAATTGGGCTAAACTTTCGCCGATTTGTTCGCTTAAAAAATAAAATTATAACAAGTTTTTTTTTAAGTTTTTTGCACTTTTTGTAAAATATTTTAAATTTTACAATTAGTTTAAAATTATTTGTTAGTTTATATTATTTTGTAATATATGACTTCGAAAAGAAAGTTACAAAACTTTTAAAGAAATAATAGATTACTTTTTAAAACTTGATTAACATATCTTAACAATAATTATAGATATTTAAAGAATCAAAGAAATATTTAGACTTTTTATATAAATAAAATTATATTCAGCATGAAGTTTCTCTTGAGATCACGGTCCAAACTTTTCTTTTTATTGATTCTTATAAAAATATCCTCGGCAAATATAGCTTCAATAAGCGTTGAGTTTATAAGTTATATGGTTTTAATAATGGTAATATTTAGTGTATTGTACACGTATATAAATAATTTTATATCATAGAATATTTAACAATTTACAAACATACAGAACAAAAACAGTTTCAATCTGTACATAACTAAATCCATAACTAACTTGAAAAATATTAAAAAAGATGTCAATAATTATACTATATTTTAAAATATACTATTATACACTAAAATAATTAAAATATATATTTTTACCCATGTAAATGGCCTACACTTTACAAATAAAGAGAACGGTAGACAAGAGTAATAGGCCAATGTCTCGTTAATACAAGGTGTTATGAACGACCACTTAACATGATCAAATACTACTTTTTTAAAAGTGAACTATTGTTAAAGTTATTTTTATAACATATTTTTATTGTAGATGTCAACTTCATGATGTATAGAATCTCGTTATTTGTTTAATCTATATGTAGCGACTAAACTATTTATTATAATGTTTTCTGAGATTTACACTAATACTACTCCTGTTAAATGTATCCGAAAAATAGTTTTATTTATTAAAAGTTTACGTATGGAATAAAATTTAAAAATAAAGTATATATACTTCATACATAATTAGCATAAAACAAAAAAATTTTATATTAAGTCAAGGTAAGTTCATTTTAAGATTCGATTCAAGTATTCATTATCGCCTTCGAAAATACGTAGAAGTTTACGAAGTAGATTACCAAATTACAAATATTACCATTAGTAACTGTTATAACAGCGTTTCGTGACATTTTCCCGATATTCTCATATGAGGAACATCTGGAAAGTATATCTGCTTTTGAATTGATGGATTACAGCAATCGATCGCCCTTTTTGGAATGTGTGCGATGTCTAGTTCTAATAATTGGTTAATAAAGTTATATGAAAGTAATTTTTTACATTTAACTAGTGTGTCATGAAGAGTTAAATGTTACACTATATCATGAAATTACATGAAAACAAATTTATGTTCGAACAGCGACTTGTTTATAAAGATATATTTTATAAATAACAAATAATATATATTAAAAATTATTGTATGTATGTCTAAATAACTTTATTATAATATAAAAAATATTAGGTTTTTGATATTATGAAGCTCGTTTCGTGCTATCTCCAACAGCGTTAAATATTATGACCTAGTAAAAATAATTTACAACCTTATAAAACCAGACGACTCTATAAAGATAATCCTGTTAATGAGGATTTTCACAACATTACCGTGTTTTGCTTCCTAATGTTATACTAAATTTATATAGTGACTAGCTTTGCCCCACGATTTCACTTGCATTTTTGGACCATGATCGTAATGATCATGTACTTAAATCTTTCATGTCATCGTCATCCACCATTTATATAGGTATATCATGTATATCAGTTGAACACTGGACGAGTTCACTTGAATTTGTTACAAGCTGTGTTCGTACATAGTATTGTATTTTTAATATTAGGTATATTTGACATGTAATGACATGACATGTAATGTGCTAATGAGAAATAATTATTTGTAAGTGATTGAATTTGTATTTAAGTTATTATATTTTTAAACTTATAGTTAAATGTGGAATAATTATTTAATATTATTGCAATAGTTTTTGTGTAATTTATACCATAATTTTTTATATTTACTGTTTTATGTCAACTTATCTAACGAATTGGATATAACTGTAATGTTAGATTTAATTTTTTTATGGTTAAAATATATAAATAAATAAATGATCTGTACATACTTATACCTGAGCGTTTTCCCAGCACACTCGATTTTAATAATTAGGCGGCGTATTATCTTTCGGCTTAACTAAGAGTAATAGTGTTATACTAATCATCCTGTAGCCGTCCTCATTCCTCATGAACCGACCTACCGTAACCATTAAGAACACTTCATCGCTTAATAATATTAGTATAGATAGAAAACAATAAAATATTCGATAAATGCTCAACAACATCGTTAAATCTAAGTAAAACACAAAATCAAATATTATTGTATTGAAACATTAAAATTTACGTTAAAAGAATTAAACATATCGAAATAAATATCTTACCAATACTTTTAGTAAAAGTCATATTTTTTTAAATAATAAACTTTATATTTTTAATTAACAGTTGCAACTGTAAATTGCTGTAAACAGAATTGCTCGAAATGAAATATTAAGCCAGCTACATATGTTCCCAGTGGAAAATTAAATATACTTTTGTTTTTGCAACTTTTTATTGCCTCGTGTACAACCGCTTTTACAGTTAAGTTTAGTGTGAACAGAGTTTTAAAATACAAACACAGACACGCACACACACATCCACACTAACATTTTAAAAAATGACGTAACTATATTAATTGAAATAAGTATATATAAAGTAATCAACAACGTATAAAATTAATCTCCTATGTGGCTAAATGTTTTTTGTTTTTATTTAACTCAAAGCCATAGATTTTTAATGAGAATATTAATGTTACATAATAAGTTTACCAAACGTAGTTCAAATATAACTCCAACAAGTTTCTTTCTGTAGGAAGTTTTTCGTATAATGGTTAAACAGCTAAAATATTAGCATATTAAAGTTGAGAGTGTTACAAGCTATACATTATGAGAAGTTGTCCAAAAACTTTGTTACAAATTAAGAAATGTCAACATTGACGTATTATATTGTTAAGAATTAAATCTCCTTAGAAAATAATGTAAAAACTTTAAAAAATTCTTTTGAAATATGTTAGACAAATTTGTTTTTTATGTTTTTTTACTATAATTTTATTTTTACAAAAAAAAAATTCAAGATTAACGAGAAGGTAATATCTAATAAGATGTTTTTCATTCTCTGCTTCCATTCCTGATATTGGAAAACAACCAATACACTTTAATTAGGTTTCAATATGTATTCGAAATTGCTTCATCAGTTCCTGTGAGTGGTTATAAATATCCTAGCAGTTATATATCAAATATTGCTATTGGCAGCATATATACCAGCATATATACCCTTGCGTTATACTCGTGAACGGGTGCTGCTTGCGGTGACTGGTCGTCTTGCTGGCTCAGTTTCATAATTATAGTTTTATTTGATTTGCTTAATTGGTTTTTATAATTTAGCCTCCACAAGGAATTGATTGCGATGGTTCTAGTTGTTCGTAAATTGTTTACTATATATGAACGTTTGTGAAACAGTGATCACAATACAAAAAAAAAACCCGGCTGAGTTTGTTGTGTGGTTCTTCTCAGACCAGGGCGCGCTTGGAACCCTCGTTGCTTTAGTTATAAGTTGGACAGTGACTCTACAGAAGGGCTTATTTTGATATGTAAGGCATAGAAATAGGCCCTCCTGGCACTTCCATTTGACGTACACAAGTGATCATTGGTATTGATTGAAAGTGGAAAATATAAAAATAAATAAATAAATAAATAAATAAATAAATAAATATACAATTCATTGGCTGTATATAGACATGAGTTCTTTTATTTTGCATTTCATTTGCCCTAGTTGCAAAGACAGCAGCGAGATTTCTGGAGAGCAATGTTTCACGTTGTCATCTGTTATGAGAACATATATCTCTCTGCCCTTCCTGAATTTTACATATTTTTGGAAAAGTTTTTCAATTTCGTTTCACGTTTCTATAAAACTTTTTTAATGTATACATAAAAAAAGTTTCTTAATTACTTTAGAAGTAAATATAACTGGATAAATAAAAATTAATATTTTTTCTAAAGATTAAAACTATAATAAGTTATCTTCTTTACTTTGTGAACATCAAAATATAAATGAAAGTTAAGTAATCTGTCGGGAACGTTAATTGTCTGTCTGTGTTATTAAAAAGCGGAAGCGATCGACATATAACATCAGACCTGGGACGGATATTACTTATTTGAGTTAATACAACATTTCAATCCCGTAATAATTTTGAATAAGATTTTCAATGAATTTTGTTGGAAATCGTAGACTACTCGTAGCGCTCTCGTAGCGCTCTCGTAGCAAATGTTGACAGATTTGACAATATGTGGCCTAAATTTGAACACAAAATGAGGTCACATAATATTATAATTTATATTTTTATTTTATAATATTGTAGTAAGTCATATTTATTATAGTATTAAATGTAGTTGAAGAATAATAACAAAATATAAGTACGTTCACATGGTGTCAAATGTATTTAAGTATGATTGAAGTAAATGAAGTTTAATTATCGAATTAGTATGTTTTCTGATCGTAAGGGTTCTTCAGACGTATAATTAATTTTCAACAATGGACACTGATTGAGCTTCCAAATCAAAGGTTTCAGTAAATTAACACGGCCTTCTGGAAATAGTAAAGCGCGAGTTGATGATATATTTTCAATTACAGATTTCAACCATATTATTATAGGTTTACAAATACATTGCATTAATTATATATTAATTACTTCATAGAAATTCATGGCTGTAAATAAGGATTTTTAATAAAATCTAGAAATAATATAAAGTGTAAAAGTACTTAGTTTCTCTGGTTTTAATAAGAATAAAAACACCCCAGCGACTTACATAAACGCACACCAGCTGGTGAGTACACGTGCCATTAGCACTGAGCGATATTACAGTATCATAAGTTCTTAACTTTATTTTATTACCTAGTACTGGTATAACTTAAACAATGTTTGAACAAAATACTTTAAAATCTTCCCATGTGTGCTCACTTAGATTCTTCATATTTTTCTTTTCCATTATTATAGATATATACTATACTTGACGGTTTAATTGTAAGCGGCCATTAAATTAAAGACAAACAAGAATATTACGTCATCACAGTCATTATATGTGACGTCACTTTTTATGTATATTACATATGCAATGACGTCACTAATAATAGTTCCTGTAGCACGTATTAATTTAATATAAAAATGTTTTGTGAATATATTTTATATAAGTTTATTGACTCCTATCCAGATGTTACATTTCATTAACATTACTGTGTTCAAGAACTCGCGTCAAAAGAACCTAATTAGAACATTCTAGATCAAAGTCTGGTATGAAAATTGAGTGGTTTCGAGATTATACGAAAAACACATACGTGACTTCATTACCTTACATCTGAGTCTTATGCGTAAAAGTAATTTAAATAATAAAAAAGTATATTTAAATCAATAAATAGAAAGATATTTTTAGATACATATTTCTACGTAATTCATGTGTCACTCGCATCTGTTAAAACTGTTAGTTTAATAACTCAATGTCACTTGATAGTTAATGGCTGATCAAATATGTATTCATTCCGTTTAGACAGAAAATTATTACACACTTAAATGTATATATTTAATAGTACTGTTAATGTATCCATTAATACTAACTAACCACTTTATTTTATGTCATATGCTAAGGTGTTCTTTTATTGTTTTCAGATACCGATATCACTGCCATGGTCACCATTATTTTCGTATTATTATTTGGTGAGTACCTTATCTTTAATATTCTAAAAACTGTATTAGATTAATTGTCAATTAAACATTTAAAAATTGTATAGTTAATTTAAAATATTTTGTAATACTAAAATGATATTCCAATTTTGATTTCCTGAATAAATGACAAAAATGATTAATGAAACTGACACAAAATAATCCTTCATCAATCCTTAGCAATGTTGATTGAGTCACCTCACTCCCAGCGCAGCGACTAATTATTTGCTGTCTCCCCAATAGACATAACTGTAGAAAGACTAGATCGGTCTTACGAAATCCAAAATATACGATACCAAATATTATGTCTTAATCTAGACATCTAGGGAAATAGGAGTTATTGTTAGCACATTATAAAGGAAGAGTAATAGAAATATCTATATAACTATATCTGCCGTCTAAATTTCTGTCCAACGTTCGTGGATAGCAAGAGATCTCTTTGTAGGGATATGCTTACCCTTGTATAACTTTTTATAAGTACCTGTAGTAAAAAGCCTAAAAGTAAATAATTAAATAGATAAAACACAACACCTTAAATATTTTTTTGAAATATTCTCTAAAATAAAAAAGGTTTAACTTGACAATGCTTAGATTAAATTTTGGTTTAATATTAATATATTGTTTATAGGTTATAATAATTTATAATTTGTAAAAACAAATCCTTATAAAGTTCAGTACATTTTATTTTACAAGAATAAAAAGCACTTAACTTTAATACGTCATACTTTAAACTTAAAACAAAAAATACTTTAAACAAAAAAACTAAGTAAATCGGTTCTAGACTTTCGGTTCTAGTCGGTTCCGAACTAGACGGTTCTTCTATTTTATCGCATTCCTACCGGTTCTTTAGTTGGTTTAACGATACGATGAATAACGTAGCGTAGGTCTTTGTACAATTCAATCAAATCTTCACACCTGTGTGAATAAGGAGTTGGGAACAGTCTCTATCGATACATAACTGTAACTATTGCCTCATTAGATCACATCTCTTTGATATTACTTGAATGGAGTTTTTATTATACCATTCCAAATTTCAAACTTTGATAATTTCAAAGTGATTTTATAAAAAGAATCATATAAAATACAGCTAAAAATATAACTCTTCTAAACAATGTTTATAAACTTGACATTTTTCAGGCTCACCAAGAAGCTTTTTAAATATTCAAGCAATCGCTTTAGCTTACGTTATCATACTTTCAGGAATGAATAAATTCACTTCGTACCTGACTAAGTGTCATCTAACGACGTTACTCATCTTAGAATTTACTTTTTACAAAAGTTTTTTTTAAGAAGCTAATATTTCACATTTAAAAATATTGAAAATAAATATAAAAAAATGTTTTAATTGATATAAATAAAATGAGAGTTATAAGAAAATAATTATGAATTTAATTTATGGTTGCCATATTTAGTTGAGTCTATCGAAAATTTGGTAGTCGCTTCAGGTCAATTAAAATAAAGCTTGAGTCGGTAGGGTAATTTTGTGTATACGATATAATTGGATGGGGTGAATTTATTTTGATTATGGCAACATTTCTGTTAGAGTATGTGGAGCACGGCTCGTATCAGGTGAATTGGGTCACAAAGAACACTTTGTTATTTTTATATACAACTGTGTTTCAAGTGTGGTTTCTTTTGAATTATACGTTTTTTTATTTGAAACAAAGGCAATTGAATAAACGGTATCGCAATAATAGTTATTAAAATATAAAAGTATATTTTAAAATATATTTATTCTGCTAGGAGTTCATATTGAAAAAACATCCGCTATATATTATTTAATTATAATTTTTCTCTCGTTCCTCATTCCTATCAGATTCAAGAGTCATGCTAAAATAATTTACTCGAAATGGCTAGCATTTTTAAACAAGTATTCTGATGCGAAATTAAATGAACATCTTTCACAGCAGCTATTTCGGGCCTGTATAAAGTTGAAAAGTTTAAAATTAATTTGTATAAACGGAGGAATTGTGTCGAAAAAGGTTACGCTTGTTTTAAAGTATCTGTATAAGAGAGAAAGAAAGAGAGAGGGAGAAAGAAATATAGTTGTTATTATACTGATACTGATAAAGTTTTTCTAATTAATTTGCGTCGAGATAGTGAGGGATGTAAGAGAACTTATAGCATGGAGTGAGAGAAGGGGTTTGGAATTCCTGATCTCTCACTAACGTAGTAAATGTACACATAGAAGCTACTTCACATTTTCTATAAGAGGATAATTGCAAATCACCCTCTATAGAAAAAGTACAGTCGAATGACAGCAAAAGTCACAATTATCAAGAAGCACGTAGCACAGTAGCAAAATAAATTTTTACATACTTTCATAAATCTGTATTTTTTTCCTTTTTATGATATAAATAAATAACTAACTTTAATTTCGAATTCCAAGAATTATTTATTTAGCAGACTTTCCACGTCTACATTATATTCCACAAAAACTCGACCATTTATCCATTTGTTCTCGTCTCGCAAGTTGTTTTCACTCCTCATTACGCCTTTCCGGCGACGTACAGACGAACTTTCGGATAACACCATTCTCTCATTATGTACTGACGTTAATTGTATAAATTATTTAATTTATAAATGAATTTACAAAGATATACAGTATATACAGTTTTATATTTGATTTTGGTATATAACAAAAAATAAAAAATTTTATATAATAATTATGCATAAAACTTAACTTCGATATTAGTAATTTTGAATACATAATAGCTCAGTTTCGATGCTAGGAAATCTTATCCTCGAGATTACAGATTCAATTAAATTTTTTACGTATTTTAAGCTTTATTTTAAATGCAAAATATAATATCATATACGTTTATAAAATAAATTCAAATAATACTACATTGATAGTTATATGTTTCTTAATATTTTTAATTATATATCTCTACAAATTAAATATGTTTGTTAATTGCAATACTAACACTACAACATATCAACGTAAAAAGTTTTGTGAGTTAAAACTAATTTGCTAGTTCATGTGCAGTGAAATTAACTTATGTAATTGGGTTAACTGTTACCTTTGTATTTAGATGATATGATCGGATTATAGTGCTGCAATATCTAAATAAACTGTAGAGTTCCTCTGCAATGTCCATATTAATTGAGTTTGATACCCAGGTCAATATTGTCAACTGTCATGGAAAACTATTTGTTACTTTTGAGACCTATAACTTTTACTGAAGTTTAAACTACATTGATTTAATATATAGTTATTTGATATAAAAATATGTTAAAATAACTTTGAAAATATATATGTAACTTGTCAACATGTATAACAAAACAAAGGATACTCAACCTCCAATTGCCAGTTAAAACCCCAGAGTAATCATGTAAGTGAAACTTTACTACATGCAACTAGCTATTACTTTGTTTATTCCGTTACTATGTAATGAAACATTTAAACTTTTTTTTTTTGTATATAAACCTCGTGATCCATGATTACTATTATATATAATCGTGGCGTGAACTGATTGAACAGTTCATGCTGTGATTCCACCATGTTTTTGAATAAGGACCTCGAATGAGTTCGAAGCTAGTCGGGCAAAATGTCAATAGTAATTACATGAGTTCAGTCAGATAATTGTATATAATAATAAACATTTAACACCTTATTAATACACATAACGTTGTTTTTTTGCCACTTTCACACCTTTGAACTTTTTTTTTTTTTTTTTTTTTTCCGTTGGAAAAACCCGTTACGGGTACCCCGTCGGCCCAGGGGGTGACGGCCGGGGGGTTATGTGGGACTACCCGGCAGCATAGAGGATGCTGCCATTTTTAAGGCTACCCACTAAAAAACCAACGGTTGCCCTCTGCGCCGTAATGGGACGTCACGGGATCGCGTTAGCACACACCGTGACGCCCCGGCGAGACCCCCCGAATGAGGGTGCCCCGAGCAACGTAGAGCACCCTCCAATCGTAGGCCTATGTTAGGTAAGAGGGTTCACCCTCCCCCCTCACCAGGCCTACAACTGGGGAAGGAAGCGGCGGGCGTATTCCCGCCTCCTTCTACCCAGTCTCCCCCTACGGAGCGGGTCAGCGGACGAGGCTGACTCCCTGTCCCGCTCCGAGGCCTCCTTTGCGGCGATGACTTGCTCGCAGAAGGAGGCCATTGCGACCCAGCACCTCTCGCTGCTGACCATCGCGCTGATGACGCGCGGCAGCGAGAGGTCCCTGCCAATCACGCCCACCAGCTCAGTACGCTGGTGGTCCCAAGCGGCGCACTCCGCCACGAGCCGAGTCGACGGACTCGTCACAGTGATGGCAGGAGGGGGTCGTCTCCCTTCGTGCTATCCTTTGACCTAAATCGTTAGTGTGAAAGTGACAAAACAGAGAATAAGTTAAACTGAGTATAAATATTTTTTTAATAAGGGTTTCATTAAAGGTTGAGGGGGCAGGTATTGTTTAACAGTGTCAGGTTAAAACGATTGACCTTTAATGTCCGGGGACATTTTGTCCGGGTCAAACCAATAAATTTAATCTCTGGGGAAAATCCACATACAATTTAACGAAATAAACACATAACAAGTACGATAAGAACGATTTGGGTAGTGTTTAATATTTTTTAATAATTCTCATGATGTATAAAAATAATGTTTATTTTCAACCCTATGATTTTCAATTAACCAATTGCTCGCTATCCCGTAAAATGATAGGCCTGAGTTGTTGCGGTGAAATATATTATTAAAATTTTAATAATATACTTTATAATTATAATATTGTTTTTAGAAAAACATTATAATCTTTAGTCTAGTCAAAAATAGAATGTCAAAAATATTTAGATTGTATGCTAAATTGTGATAACACTTTCACGTTTCCACTTACTGATATACAGCGAAAAGTGGAATCATATTTCATGTACTTCCCTTTACATTTTTAGTGCACTTTGTTCTGTTCGCGTTTCATTGAGTTTTATTCAATGTTTATTCTAAATAGAAGAGACATTTTGAATCCAATTGTAGTTCGATATTGTATTGTTGTTTGAAACAATTGTATTGTTTTCTGTGAAATATCTACATATTAATATAAAACCCACTTTGTACTTTATTTTACTTATTTGCAATATATTTAAATCTCAAATACGCTATCTTAGATTAAACTTAATCCTAATTGGACTTCAGTAGAATATTCTAATAAGAAGCTAATTTAATAAGTATATATTTTCTCAAATTTCAATTATTTTTCTTCATCATTTTTTATAATAATCTCAATATTTATAATTTGTTGTACTGATAATATTGTAATTAATAAAAACCCTTAAAATTAATATAATAACATTTATATAAGAAAATGAGTCAAAATATCTAATAAATAAGTATAATATCGTAGAATGATTCATTAAATAAATTAATAAACGACTAAGATTCGAAATTCTTATAAAAAAAGATTACACATTCCGCTTAGTAAAAATATAAACGAAATTTACTCCAAGAAATGTATATTGCGCCGAGAAATCCAATTTGTGTATGCAATAAAAGGAGTTGCACGAAAATACCCGTTCAGTTGAAAAACACCACTTTGAGGATTTCTGAAGAACAGTCTACGATTATTTAAAAGTCTTAAACAAACTTGTAGTTGTGGTAATCTTGGGTAAGATAGAATTGTTTTGAATAGAGAAAAAAATCAACATTTATGTTTAACACAAATGTTTCGGTTTATTTTCGCACTTCGTTAAATACTCAGAGAAATATACAATATTTATTTGCGTTTCATATATATATATATATAATTTGAATTTATAAGCAAACTTTTGTTTATTAATAAATATACCTCTTTTTTCTCATTCTTATTTTGCAAAACAGTCTAGGTGTTTAACATGAATAAACAATATAGGTGACGGCAGAAAGAAAAGCTGTTTTTTTCATATGAAGTACTCGCAATAAGCAGAAAAGGCGATATTATTCTACGCCATACGAGAGCCATAAGGATATTACCTGACGAAAAATCTTCTACTTTTATTCACTTAAAATGGTAACTGGGAGCTGCTATACATTATTGATATCGTCTACTACTAATGATGAAAAATAATTTAACAATCTCAATATTTATAAGTAGTCCAGTCTACTAGTCTTATTAGTCTCTCTTTATTTCTTTAAAAGTTAAAAATTTTGAAGTTATTATTTACCAACATATAAAATTTAAAACTTTCGAAAAGATGAAAAATAATGATAATTATTTTATGAAATAGGTTAAATAATATAATAGGTAGTTATTATGTTAGAATCTTTTTATAAAGTCTTTGAACTCTTGGCACCGTTTTTTTTTCTATATTGATTAAAATTTTAACATCTAACGTATACTTAATAAGTAAAATACGTATTTATTATATAAGAAAAAATAATATAAAATCGATCTTTTTGGTTTTCAGCGCCACAGTTAGATTGCGTGACATTCTTGAAATAAACGAGTGTAACTAAGAAATAACTATGTTCTTTTTCGTTTGCATGATGTAAACAGATGACCGCGGGTTTGAAAGCGAGGTTTGAGGGGGGAGAGGGTAACAAAAGATGCTCGTTTCCTCTCTTCCGCGCCTGAGGTCGGGAGGAGGGCTTACAATAGAGGCATTGTTTGTGCCCGGTGACAGGAAAAACTCCGACCTCCGTGTTTCTGTGAATTTTTTATACTTTTTCCTATCGCTCTTTATATTTTTTATACCCTGTGAGCTTTGACTGACTGAACGAAATCAAAGTTTTCTAAGATCGCATTGTGAAATATCTTTTATGCTTTTGTTATTTAAAAGTATTATTTTATATTGACAAAAAATAACGGTATTCTGGAAATAAATGTATATTAAATATTATGTATAATTAATAAAATGATTTATTTAAAACAAATTTTTATATAAAATCGCATAGATTGTAGTTTGCTATTACATCATAAAACTAGTCATTGCTATATTAAATAGCAAAATTTGCTAGTTTGCTATTAAAACAAATCAAATAACATAACAACTTGTACTAGAGTTTGCTATTGCATTGGTTAAAATAGCAACTGAATTTATACGTACATACTCCCTAACCAAACTCTCTCATGATACCTTATTACCCGTTTTTCCTTATCAAGCCGTACCATTCGCTTCACATTACTAAGAATCCCGTTGCTATTGGATGTTTTATACGTGGTATCTTGATTACCTTTTTGTTTGGCGTTCGGCTTAATTAAAAATGTTATCTTTTCTTTTCCATTTCTGCAGCCATTTTCATTCTTTATTTCGTGGAAATAAATGAAACATGAAATTATTGGAAAATTATAATCAAATATTGTATCATTTTTAGATTTTCAATTTATAATATATTAGCCTTTATTCGCAGTTTCAGCTTTTAATTTATTCTTTATATAATTCGTAATAATACCGGATTTTGTTAATATAAATGTTATCAGAAACAGTAGCGGTATGATAGATAGCTTTTTCACTCCATCCAGCAGTTTAGAAAATTACCAACCAAATAAACGAAATCTTCAGCTTTTAATATTTATTAATTTATAGATAATTAAATCTTATTGAAACAATGAAAATATTATTTATAATTAATAATTTAAATAAAATTAAATCACATAATTAATGACATAGTTTATGGTTTAACAAAAATCAAGATTCCAAAATAACAATTTAACTTTTTCATTTTTTAATTCTTTATATTTTTGGGATACAATATATTGTGAGTATAAAATATTTTTGGTAAACTTTAACACAGTTTAAAACAATATGTCATATGTCAATTCGATACTGTAACAAAATGTTCTCTCGTTGTGATTTAGTTTCAATGGCACAAATCCAAAAACTACAAGAGTCAAAAAAATATCCAATGATCCAATGGATTTTGGAAAATCGTTTTACTAAACTCCTGAGGTGACGAAAAATTGCAACTTTACTTAGCTATATTACCATCACTTATACAAGATTCTAAATTTTGACTAAATTAATATTTATATATATTTTGATAACATTGACATTTGAGTACTTACTTACTACCACGACTCTTTTTATAAGGTACAGGCAGAGATCATATTCTTCCACTTGCCAACGATCCTGAAGACTTCCCTCACCTTCCCTCATTCTTCAAAATTTTCATGCATATTCATCAGCTTGGAGTACCTGACCTTCCTTTTCCTTCCACCCTGATGAATTACAGTATTATTCAAAGACTGCATAGGTAATTAATCAAATATAATTAAAATATATATCTCCTACAGTTAGAGACTCCCAAACACTATTAAAACACTTCCCTCAATTTTCAATATATGCAGCGATCTATTAAAGGAATTCATTGAGTACAATGTAATTAATTTAATTATACTCCATAAAGGCCATAAATATCAAACATAAATTGCTAGAACAATACAAAATTTAAGCGCAGAAATGCAGCCGTAACTGTATGAGAACAATTTCAATAATCCCGCGAAATACATACATAGGGGAATACAAAATATATTTCGTAAAAGCGTTTTGTTAATGTAATATGAAACTTATGTTGAACCACGTGAATACCCAGGCATAAAGTTGACGGTTTGAAATGAATAGTTATTTCGTGAGTTTGTAGATATTCACATAAAAAATTTTGTTTGTTTTTACGATTTTATTGTCATTTGATTTAATATTTTGTTTTTGGTGAAATATAATATGCTTCACAAAACTTCTAACTCTTAACCTGTTTGTATTTTAAATCTACTATAAGTATACTACTCGAGTTCTACTATATAACTATTTTCATTATTATTCAATGTATCCAACAAATCCAAGTAATCCGAGCTCATGTCCCTGCATCTAAAATAAACAACAAAATAGTATAAAATCCTAAACATTTATATAAAATTGGAATGGAATAAAATATGAAATATATTCCAATATCTAAATATTAGTTGAATATATTCTGAGAAACCATCTCGTTCGTGCAAACTGTGTATCCGGAGGAAGCCTCGGCCCCCAGCCTCCCACCCCACGATTTCCAATAGATTTCCCATTCGTTTTTTCGCTTCTTGTCCTCACTCATGCGAAACACATTACGTAGGTACACTCTTGTAATACAATTTGTTTTATAAATACTCCTTACAGGTCACTGAACTTCAGATTGATTGATTGGAATTTTTGTAATATTTTATACGAAATAAAAACATTTGAATACATTTTAGATATAATTGAGTTTGCATATTTTCACAAACATTCCGACCGTTTTATCAAAACATCGAAAAATATTTTGATAAACTTTTAATTGGTTATAAAAGTTTTTGGTTTCACTTCCATCCATAGGTGTAGTTTGATTTAATAAATATAAACTTATCCAGGGTAACAAAACTTATCTAGTTACTTTGACCGTGAAGCGAGGATATCGAATTAAAAAGCTATTTCATTTGCTTCTGGGAAAATCAAATTTCATTTGGATGTAGCATTTTCATTAAATTATTAAAACTATGAGCTACGAGTACAATGTAACAGTATAATTGTTTATGTTAATTTAAAAATACATTGTCAATTTTTGTGTGTAAACTTTCGTGACTACTATTACAAGACCAAGATTACTATTACCTATAATTATCCGACTACACTCACGTAACTACTATGGGAATTTGCTTGACTATTTTCAGAATCGCGGCGTGAACTGCTTCACGCCGCCTTTTCACCATGATCAGAGCTCATGAATGGGTTCGAAACTGGTCGGGCAAATGCTATTAGTACATATATATACAATAGTAGTACCGTACATGAGTACAGCCGGATAATTATATATAAAAATACCTTGTCAAACAATTTAAGTTTGTCATTCAGTCACATGTTTATATTAATAATTGAATTATTATTATTTAATATTATGAATTCAATAACTACTGACATACAAGATATACTTGAGAAGTCCTAGCTTCATAGACTCATTGTGTAAGGTAAGGTGGATTTGGATAGAGGGAGGTAGACCGGAACAGCATAGAAATTCTCATCTCACGTCCACGTCAATAATTGGAGCGGTTGTTCATATGTTTTTTATTTTTGCAGTACTAGTACCGGGGAGGCATTGTACGGGCTTGCAAGGCGAGTCCAACCACCCCACCTCCAGCGCACCACCCACCGTAAAACGGTTCGTATTTTTCATTGTTGCTTTACGCTTTATAGGTTTTGCTTTATTTATTTATACCATGCAAGATAAATGACCGGAAGCCGATGTTCTGTTTTTGTCACGGTTTCAACAAAAACCATAACCTCAGTATTGTTTAACATTTTTACACAGCCGTTAATTTTCTCGTTAATTAATTCATTATCGTGCTAAAAGGATTTGCTCCAACTTAATGAAAATTTTTTAAACCGGTTTTAATTATTCCTTTAATAAGACTGAATTAAAATTTTTATTTCAACGACTCCTTTCGTACTCGTAAAATCTTATTACTCTGAAAGGTCGTAGATTAAGATTTACTATTATATAGGATTACTTTTAGTTTCGTAATATGAATATCAAAAAGTAAAATACTTTTTTGCTAAAATTACTTTTTGATGAGAATTTATTATGAAGAAGACTTTATCATAGATAATTTATACGTACGCCTTCAAATTATAATAATAAATATAGCTTACATAGGATACATATACACTAAATTCAACATGCAATAGAATATATAAAATAAATAAAATGTATAGTAAAACAATAAAATTTAATTATAAAATGAAGCATCAAAATAGCTGCAGTACGGAAAAACATCTGTAAATTAATCGATTCGTTGAAGTCAATGTTGGTTTACAATTAAAGTATGCAAACGCTTTTTATTGCACTACTGGTAGATCCGGTTCAAACTGGATCAATGTTCACCTACATACACATCCACACACATCCACACACATACACATCTATAGACGCAATTTTCAGGTTTTAAATTCCAAACGCATTTTAAAAGTTCATTTCAAATGAAATCTCAGTAATGGTAATGCGGAGTTTTATTTGTTTTATACAATGTGAAGTATTATAAGAGTACTTGATAAAACAATTCTAGTGCATGTTCAAACATATCTAGAATTATGCCAAGTTATTGTACTAGTAATGTTTGTATGCGCTAGGTAAATAAAAAGGACTTAACTTATCGTTTTTGATTATTTATTATGAAAAAACTATTGAATATAATTCAATTTTATAGTTTGAAATGAAATACAGTTTTTTGAATTTTATTTGCAAATGAAAGTTAAATAATGTTTGAAGATATACATTTAAAGAGTTAATTGAAAACGAATTGTTTTTAAATTAATTGTTTTACTGAATAGAATTCAATGCTATAGTGTAAAATAAAATATTTTTTTTCGATTATTTTCAAAAGTAAAAAGCTGTTTTAAGATAATAATTTATATTTAAAGGCTTGTTTTAATCATCAATAACAAATTATCATAAAATATGGTGCCTAAATATCATTTTACTGAGTTTTTATTTAGTAGGTAGGTTTGTATTAAGTTTAGCAAGTGGCTGTGAGTGTATTTCAATCGTCGAACCAAATTTTATTTGCATGGCTGAGTACTACGCTTTTAAGGCCACCCTGTATATCCTCGACCCTCGTACAAATACTTAAAATATTTACTTTATAATATATTTTTTTTACTAATGTTATTTATTGAATATTTTAAATATATATAGTTTGCTTTTATTTTTTATAGATACACTTCCATTTGACATACAAAAGTGGTAACTGTCTTTTATTTAAAGTGAAAAAGATATAAATTAATAAATAAATAAATATAAAGATACTAGTAGTCCCCATCGACGTTTTTGTTCTCGATTATTATCTTCATATTTCAAACAATTTACCCTTAAAAAATCCTATTTCAACTTAGTAGTTAGTTGTGATAGTTCACAACAATATAAAATCTCCAAAGATTGAGATTATTTCCCAGTCAAATACACGAAAACGATAATACCGATACATGTGATGATTAGTATGTTTTATTAAAATTGTACCTGCTAAAAGAAACATTAATAAAACCGTTATGTGATTTTTATTTAAATCTAGAAAATATAATATAATTATAAAAAGAGAAAATTTATGTTTTGTGTCAGCCAATCGTAACACATATATTGAAAAATAATTTAAATTATCAATTTCTTTAAAATTATATTAATATTACAATAAATTTACATTAAATATAATATAATTGTTGTAATTTTAATTAAAAATTTTATTGAATCTAGTGAATTAAATTTGTATCATTGATGAATATATTTTGTCCAAAATATACATCACAATCGCCTTTTGAGACAATGATTAAAAATTTAATAAAAGTTAATAGCAGAATGATTCTTTGTGCGAAATTAGAATTCCATTTAACTTTGGTGAATTTGTTAAAAGATAAAATTACAAATACCTTAACGTATTTTACGGTTTGCGTTCAGTTTTAAAATGTACTGACCGCAAATTCGTTTGGTCAGCGGTTCTATATTTAAAAAATTTAAACCCTGCAGTTGAAATGTGTTAAAACAGTTCGTTTTTTACATTAACGGTATTAAACTTTATACATAAAAATGTTTTTCTATATTCAAATATTCTAACACCATACAATTCATCAAAATTCTTCCAATAACGAGTAGCAACATGGTAGCTCAATTGTTATAAAGACGGGACGGTTTCCCAGAAGTTCCGGATTTGAATCCTGCACGTCTGAATTTTATTCTATATTTATATAAAAATTTCCAGATTTCTCTAAATACTGGTTAAAGTTATCTATAACAAAACCAAATGTTATCAAAATCTGTTCAGTTGTTTTTATGTGAACAAACAAATAGACATAAAACGAACAAGATAAAATAAAGATAAAATACTTTTAAAACAAGTATTAGTTTTTCCAACAACATATTTAATATACAAATTTTGTCTCGTTTTATTATTTTATAGATTAACTCCATACTAGAACTTTAGCGTCAGTGAAAACAAAAATACCTCTACGATTTATTAATCTACATTGTAAATATGAATTACGAGCTATTGTTGAGATTGTTTTGTAAATTCAGAATTGAATGCATCTTTTTATGAAAAACTGGATAGCGAACAATTTTAGTTCAGAGCTCAACTTTTTCAACTTTCAGATTTATTTTTGCATTTGACTTTGCATATTATATAGTTCATATTTTATTTAAAACATTTGCATTTTATTAAACAAGTTAAGAAGAATATAAGATTTGTGTAAATAGGAAAGTGTGAAAGTATATTGGGAAAATATAGTGAAAAGTGTGTGAAGTGTATAATATACATATAAATAAATAGTAAAGAAATAAAATCCACCAAAGTCTGTATATTGTCCAGACGAAGTCGCTGGTAACAGCTAGTAAGTTACTTATAAAATATATTTTAGAATGGTGTTTTAATTTCATGAATAAATGTGAATGCTTCGTTAACTTTACTTAATTATTCATCTCATTTATAAGATTTATTATTTACAGCAAAAGAAAAAATATATAAAATAATACATTAATTTTGCTTATTTAAAATTAGTTAAATTATTGTAATTTAATAACAAATGAAAACGTAATTGTTGAATGCAAATGATCGTTGAAAAACATTCTCCACCAATTTCCAAGGAATTTGAATTCAAATTAAATGTTTTAAAACTATTATCATATTATTACCAGCACTAATCGTACGTCACCTTTAAATTTTAAAGGATAAGTGTATTCGCTGAATTTCTGAATTTTAATTTAATCTCATATATATGTGTAAAAGTGTTTTTTTTTTCTGTTTTCACTATGTCTTACTAAGCTGTATCGATCAAGATAAAACTTTGCCTACGGATACATCAAATAACGACGGGTCTTAGTGGGTGTATTTGAATGATACCCACCACCACTCCCGCACTGACCTAGATAAATTTTGGGTGGTGTGTAACAAAACCAAAAATACCAATCCAATTAACAATTCCCCATCCATTTTATTCGTAGGAGTCAATATTAAAACCTCGGACGTTCGATCCGAATAAATTGTTAAGTGAGGTTATGTTGTATAGCATGTTACAATGTTACTAGGATATACAATATGTAATAAATGTAACATATGTTATAGTTATATGTTGTATATCATGTAACATTGTGTAGTACATAGGCATACAGTATATTAGTGTATAAACATTGTTATAAAAGACGGTTGGATTTTTATACCCAAATGTTTATTAAAAAATATTTTTTTAATGATTTTTATTGAACATTCAAACACAAAGAACAGTTTTACTATAAACATAAGACAATTGATAAGAATAATATAAAAACTTTCTATAGATATAATAAATATATACAAAATGAAAAAAATATAAAAAATATACACAAAGACCAAAAATAATTATATTTTGTATTATATTATAATAAATACATGTAGAAACACTTTTTACCACTATATACCTTCTGATGACGAGATGAATACAAAAAATATATTAATATTTATGTATGTATTCGAATTACTAAATATTGTTTATAATATTATATAAAGCAATTTCTAACATTTGGTAAACCTTACATAAAATAAATAAAGACAATATATATTTCTGTAAATACAAACAAATGAATAATTTTTTCGGGGCTTGGTTTTTGCAGCTAGGTTAAAAAATATTAGTGAAGTACACGACTTTGCACCAGGTCGATATTATCGATATTAATCAAGTACTCATAGATTAATAAAAAGACAATTATTTTAATATTGCTTCAACAATTCCTAATTCTTCCAGTCAAAAACCTCGAATATTGACCTCAAATAGGTTATACAATTAGTCACGCTATGAAAAAACTACTTGAACATTCTTAATAAACATAACAAAAACTTATTTTAATAAAACAATAGCACCTACATATTCCTATAACAAGGTTTAATATTAAGGAGGTAGTTCCAGCACCCTTCACGTACAATAGATTGTCGCTAGCAGACAATGCTTACTTCCCCAGACCCTGAAGTTGACGCCATAAAAAGACATTGTTATCCTAAGTACTATCAAATGCATACCCTTTGCTCTTAATATTGTAAAGGTAAGACTCTTATCTTTGTATATCTTGAATATACTGTTAGTTTATTATTTTCACCTTGATTAAAATATAGATCGAATATTAGTAATAGAATATGGCGTGGAATCTTTAAGAAGAAATAGTTTATTTATACATATTATAAAAAAAACTGATAGAACAAATAGAATAAAGCAGTTAGGCACCAGGAAGTTCTAGTTAACATAGGCTAGGTATTAATACTTCTAAAGATATTGACTACTAATATAATAATTCAGTCATTATATAAATTTTTATATTATTGTATTCAAAGCGTAATCAATCATTCAATCAATCAGTTGTGTTCAATTATTTTACACAAAAAGTATTGCTTGACTAAAACGAGCAAAATTTGATGGATGGAGCACTTTTATCTATATTTTAATATCTGACAAAAAAGAGAGGTGTTAGAAGATTAACATGTATTTGTATGTAGGCTTGTTTATTGTATCGTATATACAAAACAGATGAGTTTTTTTTCCGGTTAATGGATGAGTGAAGTTAACTTGATCGGTTATAAAAATTAGTTTAGTTTCTATGGAAATCAGCCATATTGTAGCTTTTGTTTTTTTAATTTATACTTATCTTAGCTCAGCTGAGCCATAATATACTTAAACTTACTGAGTTAATTTGCTTATTTATCTGTGTATGTAAACAAAAGGTATTAAAAAAGCAATGTATATAATACAAACAAAATGTATAATAAATATATATCAAACATTTATACTACGTTTTATTTACACAGATAAGTAAGGGAATAGATCGACATAAGTTACATTAGTGAAGATTTCATGGAAATTGGTGTAAATACGTGACTGAGCGATATTTCACTTCGCTTTCAATATAAATATTCAAGTTTTTCATAATATACGTCTTAAAACTGTCATTCAAAGTACCTTAAAACAGAAAAAATAAGATAAGTATCTTTTTTGTATCTAAGCTTTCGTAATCCATGATTACTATTATATATAATTATCCGGCTGTACTCACGTTATTAGTATCGGAATTTGCCCGACTAGTTTTGATCCCATTCGGGCTCCTTATTCATGAACTCTGTTCATGGATTGGATGGATTCATCGCGGCGTGAACTGTTCAGTTCAGGCAAATTCTGATAATAATAACGAGAGATTAGTATCATTTGATTTTTGTAAGAACTTTGTTTTATCTATTTACTTTTTAATAGAAAAACAAAAGTTCACGGTACACACCTATTATTATTACTAATACTATATTAATAAAATTACAAATAATACAAACTTAAAATTATTCAACAGATGCAGAGGGAAGGTGAAAGACCTGCACTATAGTGAGGTGGAGGGTAAGTTCTGTTTTTATTTTTATCATTACAAAATTATTATTTCAAATAATACCTCCAAATATATTAAAATATACAAGTGTATTGTATACATATAAATGGTTATGTATTATGTAATATATGAATCGCTTAGCAAAGTGCTCAAGTCAAGAATATTCTGAACGTGATAATTTGTAAAGCGACTATGTTAACGTGATTATCTTTGGCCCGTTATGTTCGCACTCGATAGCAAAATTACGCTGCAGCATAAATTTAAAGGGCGTTTTATTCGTGAAACGTATCTCATTATATGAGAGAATAAATTGGTACAGACTATTTGTCAAACACTCGGCGGGAACGTTCCGATACGATTGGATTCAATTTGCGCGAAATTTAATTGAAATCGAAGCGGGAGTGAAATAAAAGCCGTTTGAATTGCCCTTCATTGCGTGAAAACTAGGTTGCTTTAAATCATTGGATTTATGGCTTTTATTATTTGTAGGCATGTTGTTAAATTAAAACTAACAGCCCTTATATTAAAAGCTTTTTATGTAAGAGTTTTTTTAGGATTAGTAAATAATTATATTTAATTTTATGGAAAGTTGAAATGAAGTCATAGATTTTATATTCGTAATTACTTTTAATGTATGTCTGTAAATAAATACAGGTTCACATTTTATGTCCTCTACCCAAAGGTTGCCTGAAAGAGATTGCTTTTGTGCAATAAGGCTGCGTTTTATACCTTTTTTTTAGTTTTTTTTGCTATATTATCACTATAAGAAAAATTTATTGGATTGAATTGTAAGAATTAAGTTGGGAAGAGCTTATTCATTCTCTTCTTGAAGATAAATTTAGATATATTTAATTATTTATTTATTTATTTATTTATGATGTTATTGTTAGTATAAAATATAAATAGGGTAAAACTCTGTAGTCGAACTGTCACAAGTGATGAGGGTGCTCGAGTACCTTGGCATTGCGTTTGACACGACGAAGGATGTGCTATAATCATAATTTTACCCATCAATTATGATAAAAATTGAATAAACATTTTAATTAACATTTTTATTACGTTTTTTAATTTACTTTCTGGAATATGATTAAAATTACTTGACAGTTTTACTAAGCTGTGATTGGCAGCCTATAACTTGTTCCACCAATCAGAAAGCTTAGGGATTGAAAAAATTCGTTATATCAATCACCTGAAGTTAATTTTTTTTGTTGCTATTTAAAAAAAAAAGAAACGGATGTGAACCGACTTATTTGTTTTTACTTACCAAAATTAATAAGCTTAATATGTTTTACAAATAAGTATAAAAATTTATTTCGTTTCGGGCATTTTCAATGTTATTCAATACTACAAAGTTAAAATAAGTTAGTATTTTCAAGAAGTCCCGATACAGATGGCAATATATAGCTAATAAATTAACTGAAGCTAGTAGCGATACGGTTGCCCAATTGGTTGAGACGAGATGGTTTTCCAGGGGTTGCGGTTTCGAATTTTACTCGGATTGATTAATGATTCATGTTAAATTATTCTATTTTTAATAATCTTAACATAGTTATACATGTTTATAAATAAGATCAAACAATAATTTCACACGTTAATTAAAATAAATTTACATGAAAAGTTCTAAAATATGGTGTTTTATGTCGTTCCTTACCAATAAAAATATTTATTCCCAATATACCTTATCCTCAATTTTGTCACATTCTCACCAACGGCTTATGTCATAAGTTTGAAAGTGAAAAAACAGAGAATATGTTGAAACATTTTTATTAGTAAGGAAGACGGTGTTAACATGGCAAGCCTCACCAAAGAAGTCAGACACTGAGTTTGCTATAAAACGACACATATAAAAGAAAAATGCAATTCAAGGTAAAAATTCACCTCCTTTAAATAAAATTATATTTATTCAAGCATTTCTCGACTTTACTATTTTTCTTTGAAAATGTTCTAATGAGACATAAATACTCTTTACTTACAGAACAAGTTTTCCCGTTAAAGTCAACGGTAAAATATCCCAAGAGACTTGATATTTAAGTAAGTTAAATTCAGCATGTCTTCACTTTGAAAACAAATTATGTAACGTTTTTCACTTTTTTTACCAATAGTAAAATTCAATATCAACAATAATATATATTAATATTTAAAAAATGGAAAGTTTGTTTTTATATAATCATTGTAATTAAAATATCGGTATCGGTATTAATTAAATCTTTTAAGCAACTATTCAAACGTATGTATAAAAGGATTTGGACATCAACCTAAATCATAAATTCAAATCTGGAGAGCCAGCAGCTGAATCATAATGTTTTAGACATACTATGTGATGATATATTGACTCTTTAACATGTAAAGCCGTATTAAGCTTATTAAATTTTTAAAGAAACATAGTTTGAATAATTTATCTCTGGAGCAGGATTCGAACTCGCGACATCTGGAAAACCGACCCGTCGCTCTACCAACTGAGCTATCGCAGCTACTCACTTCGATGAATTCGCATACCATATTATATTATAGGGACTGTGACATCTATTAGGCTTCTTACGAAAATCCTAACCAATGTTTCTAACTTTGCAGTTTAGAATAATATTGAAAAGATGGTACTAACCGAAATAAATATTTGAATTGACTTTTTAACATGTATGGCCATGCCAAGTTTATTTTTATCTCATATAAATATATTTATAGATATTTATTAATACAATTTTAGTTTGTATAACACAGTTTAGTATAATAGATTAAATGAAATGCCAAATTTTACGAGCTAAGGAATTTTATTTTTATTTCATTGTCCAACATGTATAATGGCGATATAAAAAGGGAGGCAGCAATTTAGTGTAGCCACAATACGACATATTATGGGTCTCATTCGTTTCATTGCTCTAATGTTGGTCCATAAAATATCTTGTTTGCAAGCTTCAAGTACAATGCCAAGATGTAACGTCCCTCGCAATTTTGTATTACTCAGTCTTTATGGCTCTCTCAAATAAGATCAAGAAATTGTAAGAATTAGAATTATGTGTCTAGTATCTGTTCATCTTAAATATATTTCTTTTTATATATAATATTTGTAAAAATAAAGTAAAAACTGAAATATCGTACGTGCAATTTCAACCCGTAAAAAGCTTTCTACAATAAACGAATCTATAAAATTGATTATTTCAAACGTCTCTCAGAAAATATGAGTATCGAATCAAACGATAGCGAGGTTTCGTATTTTCCAATGAGAAATAGCATTGGAAAATAAAACTAAATTCTATTATGTGGAATGAAAATACATTCATAAAAACAACCATAACCAAATAATATTTATTAAAATAATATTCATTGATGTTTTAAACTGGATTTTTAAAAGGAATTAAAAACATCCGTTTATTTGTGTCCGTAGCAATTTTTTTCCACACACGACAAAAACATCCCTGTATTCCTATTTCACATGTTTATGAGTTTTCCCCAGTTTCAAAGGAAGAGATTGCACTGTGTGCTCGTATTTGAAGATGAGTCTAACTCTGCTAGTTTTGTCTTGCGGCAACATGCGAATAAATGAGAAAATGTCGACATTCAAAGAGAGCTGTGCATTTTTAAGCTCGCACGTCGCAGACGACCCGAAGAAGCAAAACTCATGCGTATTTGAAAAAAGACTTCTCCAGTACATATTGTTTGCTTTGTTCTGCAATCCCAAGTTTAGTAACATTCTGATCACGTATATCTACTTTACCAGTATTTTGTTCTATCCATTTATTTTAGTATTCCGTTCCAATCAATTGAATATTTTTTACGTTGTCCGTATATAAAACAACAAAAACCTTTTTATATAATTTATCAAAAATAAAATATTTCCAATATTTTTTTTTTTATTGTACCAAAAGATGAAAACTTTCACAAATGGGAATTGAAATCTTAACTTTTGTGACGGCGGACCAACTCCCGTCTTCAAGTTTTCACTTGCGATAAAACTTCAAAGTTTTACTAAGTTTTCAAATTTTTACTCCAACTTCATAATAGTACAAAATACAAACTTTAATAAGTAGTTTTCCGACAAAGAGACAACTCCAAACAGTCTAAAAAAAACTATTCCTATTGTGAGGGTCAAAAACATAACAAGGTTAAAAATGTCTGCTTTATTGTAATATCGGTATCATCAGTCTAAACAGAGTCTACTGAAACAGTCTGTGTATTCATAAACAGAGGCGCATCGTCGCATTCCACAACAGTTCGCAAAGCTTTGAAGAAACGAGACATTACGATTCATTCTCGCATTTAAAAGCAAGACTGTAATTTCACAATCCTTTGTCTCGCCCGCAGGCGGCAGGCTTCTGCGGAAATATGCACATTTGAAATGTTTTTTTTTTATCTTTTCAAGTGCCTCGCTTTACTAACCCTCTATTGTATGGATTTATCTAATATTAGAATGCACAGAGAATACCGTAAAGGGGTGACGTCTATAAAGTGGTGTAAATGGTTCGCGTTTTCAAGTACTTATTTAAATTTTACGGGAAATAGTTTAAACGTGTGGCCTTATTTTGTGAGTGGGTCACTGCACTCTTGAAAGTTCACGGTATTGATTTTATTGCGCACGCCCGAAAATATAAATGGGGAATGGGAATGTTTGGAAGTGGCCATTGATTTCATTGATGGGATAAGCGCTGAACATGTATTCTTTGGCATCTCACGTCAGCTTGAGTGACGTGCATTTTATTTACCAAATTGTTAGATCAAAGAGAATTTCTTTTTCAAGCTATAAATGTAATGTATATATTTTTTTAAGTTTCTTCTACATGATTTTTCGGGAGCTGAATTAATATATTTTTTTTAAAGGTAATTTTTTGTCTGGTAGATTCTTACTATAACAGTCAAATATAACTCTTGGCGGTTAAATAATTTTGAATTTAGTTAATATTAAGAGTACAATAAAATTGTATCAATCACTTTACTTCACAGGCTTTGAAGATCTGAGCGACGATCAGAAACTTGATCCCGCAAATTTACTGAACTACCAACTGAGCCAAACCGACCAAGAGTAAGTACACTTAGCTTAAGAATTTTGCCTTATAAATCAAAAGATATCCAAATTTTTAGGAAAAATAATTTTTAATTATTAAAAAAAAATAGTCGAAAATGTTTTCAATGATAGATAGTTTTACGCTTTAAAATAGCTGTTTTAAATCCTGAATAAAAAAATTCATCGATACGACCAGAATTCGAAACCGTGATCACTGGAAAATCGTCCGGTCGCTCCTATCAATAGATCTACTATATCGCTGCTATATATGTATATATATATATATATATAATATATCTTTTATATAATATTTTTCAACTGGTAATGGAGTGATAGTTTACCACCATTGTGTTAAAAGGCTTTATTAAGTTAGGTAAATATTCTGTAACATTAAAAATACATCTTAGTAAATAAATTGTCGTTTATATCAAGACAATAACGTCGCGACGTTACATAATTACTCCAGACGCTCAGAGCACCGACCTCTGACTTTGACCTATTTCTTACTCTAATTCCGCGTAGACATTATCTGAATATAGAGCAAAGTTTAAAGTTCACGGCAGCATCATAACTTTGAAGCTTTAAGCAAAATTATCATAATATTTTGATATATATATTATAAAGCTGAAAGGTTGTTTGTTTGAAACAGCTGATCTTTTTAACTATAGGGTTGCTTTGGAAAATTCTTTATTTTTATTATAGGCAGGCATTTTAGGATAGGCAGGTTCATGAGGAAGGCTATAGGCTACCTCACATTATGCTACTGTTTGTAATAGTAAATAAAATTGACCGTTCGCAGATGGAAAAGGAGGCCTATATATTTTCTATACTATATTTTATTATGTCTCTATATAAATATCTCTCTACTTATTACAGAAGTGATTTTTTCATCCAAATAAATATAAATTTATTCCATAATTAGTATCTCTAAAAGTAGAAGAAAATGTTTATATATTTTATTTAAAAGTAACGAGTTTGTAGCTGAAGTTGTAGTCGTTTAGTCTAAGGTGTTCTTACATTTTATAAATGAAACCACGTTGAAAATGTAATTTTAACATATTTATATTAATTTTTATAACATCTACAGCAACTAGAGTAGCAAATTATCACTTAAAAGAAAATATAATATTAATAAAATTCCCGTTAATAAATTGTAACAATTACAAATTTATTTATTTTACAAAAACATCAGAAGTTTAAATATTCAGTAAAGTTAGCTATTGAGTTGAAAATTACCTGAGAATTTACGAGCAAAATATTTGTGTTTTCTGAGCGCAGGCCTTTAAAAGTTTTCATTTATTTACATTACAAAATATTCAGAACAAAGGGTTCAAACATGATGAGTATGTTTTATGTGGAATAATTAAGCATGTTATTTTGTCGAACAAACAATACATGAACACAGCTTGCAGCTCAGATAATTTATTAACAAGTCAAGTATTCAGTAAATATTTACACATTTAGATCTCAAGTTAAATGTATTTTGTACAAGTGTATGAAGTACAATCGGCTCATAATTTTAGACCACAAATTTTAATTTTCTCATTAATTAAATGACAAAAACATGCCAGACTATTTTCAAAGCCATTCGGGAACGTTATTCATGAGCTCTGATCATGTCTGAATCGGTTCAATAGCTGGGCCAATTCCTATAGTGTTTACGTGAGTACACATGGATCATGGCAAGTAAAATACGAAAACAAAAATATATATGAACATATAATATTCTATATAGTTTTCAGGTAGATTTCAGAATGATCGCTCTATAATAGAACTATCACTGTTATCTATTTATCTACACTTCTTTAACCCCGCTTATTTTCGAAACTACTGAATGGATTTTAAAAATGCTTTCTGATTATGACATTCAGATTTATCTAACATAAACCTACTGCTTTTAGTTTTCCTAATAGTCATCAAAATAGTAGGAAACACGAGTAATAGCTAGTATTTAAAATAAAATAATACTCTTTTTAATTAGCTTCCTTTGTATCAATAAAAGAGCGAATACGAAATTAATTCGAGTATGTTATTTAAGCTACCCTCAGGCTACAGAACAGAAATGAAGTGTTAATAAGTACAAGCTAATATAGACCTTATTGCATTGTGATATATTCGTATCATCATCTTGATTCATGTGAATTATATTTAAATATAGGGTACTTTTCATGATTGTAATTTAAAGAGATAACAATTGAAACAATATTTGCTATTTAACCAATTGTATTGAAATTGTATTGCGATTAATAACATTGTTTGAATAACCTATTTGGTTAATAACTAATGTGCTTAATGTATATTATTTATTTAATAGATACAACTGCATTGAAGTGGATGGTGAAAAATATACATGTGAAAATGCGAAGAAATTGTTGCAACATCACAAGCACTACAATAATATTCGTAAGTAATAAAAATTAGACATGTTCTATTTGGTAGCTGATAGTAGTAGTACATAGTAGTAAAATACAATACTTTGTTATTTTTCATATTTTTTGACAGAATCTACATATTAAGAGGGAGAAAACATACAAAAAACACCCATACAATTTCAATAAAACTATTTTACGGATATAACTCTTTATTTTACATTTTTTAATTTAATCCGACGTTTCTAATGCATTGCAGCAAACGTATTCGCGGTAAGACGAGATGATGGTGTCTTGTGTGAATTGCAAAATGTAAAAATTAACGCGAGTTATTTCCGTAAAATAGTTTTATTGAAATGTGTAGTACTCGTGTAAATATTGGACATTACCCATAAAATTCATTTATACTAATTTTATACTAGTCCTCGAACTACGGAATGGCTTGAAAAATTATATCTGATTATGATAGGCACGTTCAAGAAGAAGGCTATATCATATATACTATTACTCTACTACTTTGAGTTAGCCTAATAATTAATAAAATCGTCGGCAAGTGCAACCGCGAGAAACTTCTAGTCGATTTATAAAAATAAAAAAACTGGACTGAAATATAAAATCTTTATTTGTACGCTATTAAAAAGCAAACGTTCATGAGAAAGTTTATGTCAGATATTCATTACGATAATACACTTAGTTATCTTAATAGTAAATAAAATTACAGCTTGACTTGACTGAAATTTAAACTCTTTATTACTAAGTACTCTATAAAAAAGAAAAGATAACAAAATGTAATAAACGCTATTCTAAAATAAAGATAAAAAATATGTATTTAAAATTTATGAAAACATAATATAAAATAATTAATTAATAACAAACAAAGTTTAATTTGTGGACATAATTTTGGTCGAATAACATTTAATATAATTATAAGAGATAATATTATAACGCTAAATAATAACTACGGTTTTATTTAACTAATTAATTTAATTATGTTAATAATATTAATTTATAAACAATAATATATTTATATACATAAATATAAATTTTGTTTTTAAACATTTTTTTTTTCTTTAAAAGAAATTAAAATCAAATGACAAATAGATTCGTATTGAAGTTTGAAGATATATATTTAATTCTGAATTTTCTATTACTACATTTACCTTAAATAAGTTGACTTATATCTTGTTTTCACCAATAGAATATTATTATTAATAATATAATAAATAACTTAATAATTTAATTAATAGTAAAATAACTTAAATTATTAACTACAGATACTTCATGCAATCCGAAATATATTCAATTAATTAATATTATTTATAAATATTTAAATTTAAAATACACAATACACTTCACACATACATTACAGATCTTTACATTAATATAACATTATATAATATTAAATTCCTCGATTGTGTTACTTCTTACCCTTAAATAAAAACACATTTAGGTTCTGTAAACTACCCTTTGTTCTCGTGTTAATATGTTTCTTTTGTCTCACTTTCATTTTATTCAGGATATATTTTTATTACGTAGTAGCAATAATTTGTCATTATATACCAGCGAATATTTTACTCCGCATTGTAAGAAAAAATAAATAGAAATTTATGTTAAATTGGGGACCCGTCACACTCTCATAAATTACTACTATCCCTCGATTACTTTGAAGAAAGGTTCACAAAGAAACCGTGTAAAAAACTCTCAATATAAGCTCTATATATTTGCTTGTTTCATTAAACAATAATAAAACAACCTTACAATTAATTCGTTATAGATGAGGAGCAAAAATAAAACAAAGAAATCTAAGTTGCTAAGTGTTTTGTTTCGCAAAGCTGTTTTTATATATTTTTTCTTATTGTATATGTGTCAAAAAAAAATCTTTGTTCGGACAACCTAACAGGTTTTTTTGATTAATTTGATTTGATTTCAAATATTTAATAAATATATTCGATGTCATCACTTACAAAAGTCTCTAATAACCTTAAAATTAATAGCTTACTAATTCTAATAAATGAACTCGCATTCTTAAATAGTCAAAAATATGAAGTGTTGTTCGTATATTTCCACATTTACACGAAGTAGTTGCTTTGTCTTGTCTTTGGCTACATTATATTTATATATGTAATAAAAAAAGTTTTTTTAATAATTTGTTTGTTTTCTACAAGTTTTTATAAAATTCGATATTTTATAAACCGTCTAAAATCGAAATCATGTTAAACAGGTACCGCGTAAAAAGAAGGATAGGTTTGGCTTTCATTCAAATTTTGATAAGTTTTATTAATTAAAAACAATTTCAGTTTTTATTTTATGTTTTTGAAAAATAAGATTTTATATAATATTATATAATGATATGTTTTACGAAAACATTTTTCATCAATAAGAGACTTTTTAAAAAATATAAGAATATAATTAAAAATATTGCGTAGCTCGGAAATCTTTTATTGTAATGGATTGGATATATATGACTTATTTATATTGATATATAATACGTGTATACTATATTCATATGATATTTATAGAAATACCAATCCCGTAATAAAGGCTATATCTCGAGAAATGAAATAATCATAGGATACTTTCCGTCCATTGTTAGCAAGAAATAATATTACTGAGCGTGAATGGTTAAAATGGTTTTCTTCTAGCAACGAACAAATACATTACAATTTGCCCCTTCATTTTCTCGCAAGGTATTTTATTACT
The DNA here is from genome assembly GCA_959347395.1 of Mechanitis mazaeus. Lineage (NCBI taxonomy): Eukaryota > Metazoa > Arthropoda > Insecta > Lepidoptera > Nymphalidae > Mechanitis > Mechanitis mazaeus. The sequence continues at coordinate 316,612 of OY365743.1, forward strand.
TTGGGGTCTCTCATAAATTCCATACTCACTCAGAGAGAAAAATAAGGCCAAAGCTCGTCGCAAATTGTTGCGAGAAAAATCCTATTACCAGCCTGTTATAACTTGCAAATATTTTATTTGAGGTATTACGTTTGAATCCACGTGAAAGATATTCTTTATACTTTATATAATGTAAATAAAAACTTCTTATAGAAAATATTACAAAATATATAATGCTGGCGGTTTATAACAATAAAAGTATCACTTAAAATGTTTCATTAAAAGAATCCACAATATTTATTATAAAAAAAGTTAATATATAAATGTTTTTAAAAATAGTTAGACGAAGTTTTCTCATGGATATGAAGCTTAAATATCAATCATTTAATATACATTCTTTATCACGTTTTGCTAGTAAAGTTGTTTTAAAAAAATCTTTATATTGACGAAATAATTTTTTCCGACTCTATTTCGGGCCAGCGGTTACTTACTAAGAGGAAACTTTCCAAATTGGAATAGTTCGCCGGATATTTGTTACTGGCATCCATCTTTGTGGGGGCGGGTGTTAGGGGATGGCTGGAGGTGAATTCTTTTTTGATTTTCATACGTCAAAATTCGTTTCGATACCTCTATTGTTGGATGACGGGTTACGGTTTGCGAACCCTATATTCCATTTACGTAATTAATCAAATTGTTTAAATTGATCAACAGCGGTTTTAATGTTATATTTTTCAAGTTTATTTTGTTTCATTGATGCTGGAATCATAAGTTAATTGCAATCTGTATTCAATATTAATTGCATGAGCAACAAATAATATTATGTAAAGTAAAATATGATTTATTAAATTTAAACACGTATTGTTACTGAAATAGTATATATTGATTTAACCGACTTCAAAAAAGTTCTCAATTCGACTGTGTTTTTTTGAATTTGTGATTGGTTTTGATGTTTGTTTATTTGATATACTTTGGGAAAAATGTGATCATTACTTAAAAAAAAGACAATGTAACTCTTAAAAACATAACAGCAGATGTCTCATGATTGTGATATAGGATATGCGTTGTTTGTAAGATTTTATAAGGTAATATAATCGAAGAATCCACTGAAATGACAATTTTGTAGGTACCTTTGGTACTGATCAATGACTTCCAACAAGTTCCCTCCTCAAATTGTCTTATTCATTTTGAAGGTGGTTTAAATTTTTTGTTTATTTATTAATTTATTTATTTATCTATTAAACACAACTTAAATTTAAACTAAAAGTATTCCTAATGATACATTTCTTAACAACACTTAAAACAAGAAAAATGTGTATGTTTGTTATAAAATACTATCTCTTTAATAATTTATCGCAAGTATATATACTTAGTATTAAGATAAGCCAAGCTATCGACGTTTCTATCGGGTTATTGGGGATATAAATTTTTTGTGCGGTCTTTGGATTTATGGCGTTATAAATTTTCGACGAATGCGAACAGTAAAACGGAGGTCTGAGTGAATTTTTCATCTAAAACTAAATTCAGCTCCGACCTTTATAGCGTACTGCCTGTGACAACCTATTTTTACTGCCTGTCTCTGGACTCGTAAAAAGTTTACAATATGTTAGGTGTTTTTGCATACAATATAAAATTTGACGACGGTTTCGCATTTAAAATTCATTCCGTGGTATACTTACATTGTTTTTATTTTAATTGATTATACAATAGCAATATTAATTTATTCTCTCATAAATATAATAAATTATTCTGTAATTTCTATTATTATTTGATAAGCATTTTCTGTATATCCTTGTTGAGTAATTTAATGATTATATTATCATTGTATAATTATTTGTATTGATACAATAAAGTTAATGATACCTCTCCAAATATACTATATTTTGTTGCGCAAAAAATAACAATTATATATAATTAACAAATATCATATAACAATTGCATCAAAGCGTTATTTAATAAAATATAACTATGTTTTTACAACCATATTTTCAGTTATATGGTGCTCATTAGTGAGAGAAACGAGCGGTTATGTCAAACTTAAACGAACGAAACGGTCGCCTGGTAAGGACATTTATATAGAATGTTTTATTTGCTTTGCTAAGGTATTTACTTCTCCTCTGTATTGTAGAGTCTCGACCAGAGTTGGTGTATACTTTTATAGAGCAAGCTGTACAACCGGGAGCGCAAGTCGCTCTTAAGTGTTCAGCTGTTGGCGAACCCCCGCCTCGGTTCAGATGGATATTAGATGGCCTGCCGATACCAACACACCACGGGTAATAGATTTTTGATTTAATATTCAGCATTTACTTATGTGTAAGATACAACTTTTGTGTCTAAAATATTTATTATAATCGACTTATATTTTTTATTATTCTTTCTTATACTTTTTTGTTTCCTTAATTGGTTTTTATTGTTGTAAATATGTTGATGTAGCATAATTATAACATAGATTATTCCTAACTACATTTTCATTGAATATTAAAAAGATTAATTAAAATATTGAACGAAACAAATAAATCATAAACAACAAAATCATTCAGTAATGATATATTTGTTAAAATAGTTTAATCCTATCATTCCTAGAATTAAAACAAAAAGTCGATAGTGATAAGGTTTTAATTTATTTTTTTTAAATTACATAATGTATATAATATCTATTTCTTTGGTGAATCTGTCCCTAATAAAATTGTAATACTTTGAGAACAGTGTCAACAGTATTTGACCCAGAATTCAAATAGAACAAAAACTGTTGAAGGTCAAGAAACTCCCAGTCACTTGTACAAATCAGTTTCGTGCTGACTTCCTGTTCACTGAATTGTTTAAACCCATTTGTTTGTACTTCGTCCTTTCCTTTGTATTTATTGACAATCAAGCCCTTTTCGGGTTTCGTAAAATATTACACATTTTATTTATCTTTGATGTTACAAAATTATATTAAATATAATGTATTGTTTATGTAGAAAATGTAGGTTATATGTATTATATAAAGGGAAAAATCCTCTTAATAATATTTTATATATATACGTAGTTTGTCTTTTATAGAAATTTACGTGAAATTGCTTGAAAAAAATTCTGCTTTAAAAATCGTCTACTTAATCGATGATAACTACTCAAAGCAATATTATATAAGCAGTGACATTTCAGGGCTATGATGACGGAGGGTCGTGAGAACGGTCCATCAGGTTTAGGATCTAGCAACAATTATATCTTATCAACGTTATCGCTAAACAGTGCTCGAGTGGAACATGGAGGGAGGTACGAGTGCAGGGCTACTAACTCGCACGGATCTGTTGCTCACTCAGCACGGCTTAATGTGTACGGTAAGTGAAGTTACTTAAACTTTTACTTATTTATTTAATCTTGATTGTCCAAGGAAAAGGCATAATGCTGCACAATGCTGCAAAAAGCAACTGCCAGTCTAACATCAAAACAGAGAACAATATTTTAGAATTTCTTTAGTTTATTAATTTTTTTTAGTTATTTATAAAATCTTTATGGCTACAAAAAATACAATAGAACTTGAATAGCACTACTAACAATTAAGAGTTAACAATCAATAAATAACTAACTAATACGACTACAACTTCAACAATTTCATTCACTATGTATTCACTTAATATGAACGGACATTTCAAATTTCAGTTTTCTGGAGTAACTAGTATAAAATATTGACAATCAGGATAAAAGGTTTTATAAAAATAAAATAAATAAACTTAAAATGAATTAATTAATATGACTTCTACATTACAATTGAATATAAAAATATGTAGGTTTTTAAAACAATGTCGAATTTTCCCTTTGTCAGCTATTTCATGTGTCTGTATGCGTTCGTGTTTTCTTTTGGATTTATTATAATTGGCGCTGAGTTCAAAAAATGTTTGGTATTTAACATAAAATATATCTATTATTTAAAACTTTTTGAAGTAGTTTTTTTTTTTCAAAAATTATTTTATAAACAAATTGTATAATGTATTATAATCCGGTTGTATTCAAAGGAACCCAATAACAATACCAAACAATTTAGTTGTACATCCAATAACAAACAATTTGGTAATATATTAATGTAAATTTTAATACATTTCAAGTCAATTTAATTTTTGTTATAATACGACCCTTGATTGTTAAAGGGACATAATGAAAAAATAACAATCAAAAATTTTGTACTAAAATATTTTTTTAAACCCTTTTCTTATAGGGACTCCGAAATATTAATTTTAAATTTATAAAATATTCCTAAGCGAAATATATGTTCAGAAATGGAAATGGAAAGCAAAACAATATACATATTTTATACATTACTTAGACTGCCGATTGGTCCAATGGTTGGTGGCCCTGTCTGCTGAGCCAAAGGTAGTGGGTTCAATTCCCACACGAGACCTTTGTTTGTTTGATTCACAAATTGCTGTTTCGTGTCTTGTTTTATTTGTGTCTGTGATTTCTGTTTGTGAAACCCCGCGACACAAAAATTATTTCTCTGGTGCGGGATTTGTTTTAAAAAAACATATCGAAATGAAATTTTAAGCTTTATATCTCTATATGTTTAGAATGTATATTAATTTTTATCATTTATTTAGGTCCACCTTACATTCGTTCAATAAACCCAGTGAAAGCAGTCGCCGGTTCTGACGTCACTATCTGGTGTCCATATTATGGATTTCCGATTGAGTAAGTTTATTTTCATTCTATTTCCAATGCTAGTTGTTTTACTTAAATATTATTTTCAAATAATTTTCTTTTAACCTGATGGCTATAAAGTATAAGCTATTTTAAATGTGTTTTGTATAATTATATTCTGTATGTTATGTTGATAATGTCTTCAAAATGTTTTATTATATCATATATATTATTATATTTAACTTTATATTTTCTATCTTTAACTATAGTTCAGTTAAATGGGAAGGCGGGGCTGGGAACGACCCTCGCTATCAGCAATCTGAAGGACAAATTACAATCAGCAACGTTGATCGTACAAGAGACAGGGGTGGATGGATCTGTTCTGTACTGACCCCTGGGGGTGAACTTGCGAGGAGAGAGGTATAATTACATACAAGCAAGCTAGAAACCTTTTTGAGACTTCATTCTCTTAACTTATGGAAATAGATCTTATAACAATTTTTAAAGTTGCATTTTTTTTACTATTATTCTGACACACATATACAACTTACAACAAATTTTAAATTAGTTGACATTATTTTACTCTTATTATTACAAACAAATACTTTTATACGAATACATACATACGAATGTACATATGTGTATATAAAATTCTAGACTGATCTTAGAATAAATTTTCAAGTGGTTGCATTTGTTTTACTATTATTGTTCTTACACACATACATACAACACATACATACTAGTGACGATTAGCGTATATAAAATGATAGACTGATTTTACTACAAATTTTAAATTAAATTTATTTTACTGTTATTGTAACACACACATACAACACATAGATGTGTGTGTATACAGTATATACATATGTCCAAGTATTTTAGTATAAGTGTCTTTCAGGTACAAATAAACGTAGTCTCTCCTCCAGTGTTATCTCCAATAGTATTCCCACCCGGATTAAGATCAGGAGATCGAGCGCAACTAACATGTACCGTGACCTCAGGAGACATGCCCGTTTACTTCTCTTGGCTAAAAGATCAAATGCCGATCTCTAATGTGCTTCAGGTACAATATGACTTATATATATACAAGATACATTAGTATTAAATATCTAGAGTACACTTCACCTCAAAATATAAATAGTTTTTTCGAAAAAAATGTCCTTGGACGTCATTGATATTTTTTTAATGATCTTACAGAATATTTCTTTATTTATCAGCTACAATATATGTGTAGTAACTGTGTTATACCTATGTCATAATGGCGATGCACTTACACTCCAGCGACCCTCGTGCTTGACTGGTTACATCATGGGTGAGGTTGATTGCGACAAAGATCAAACTGAATTGTTGCTGTAGTAATATTCTATATGTACATAGAAAAAAAAATTATGACTTGATGTTGTATGTTGAATGTAACGAAAATATAATTTAGGTATTTGTGAGTTTTATTTTAAGCTAGCAAGGATTAAAGTAAAATTTAATCCTTGGCATTTTAAGAGAAAATTTAAATAAAAATATATTTTAAATACAGGTAGACGAAAGAGGAGCAGAGTTCTATAGCATGCTCCTTTTCAAAAGCCTGACCGCGACTCACAGCGGTGTATACACCTGCGTTGTAACTAATACTGCTGGGAAGGCTAACATGTCCACGGAACTGGCTATTAAAGGTAAAATATGGCTGTACAAAACATTTTCTTGAAACAAAAGCACAAATATATTATATTTAAAAAGCAAATATAATAAATCTTTGTAATTTCGAAAACGTTTTCTGTCCATCTCTTTTTTATTTCGTAAAATTATTAACTTAGGATTCATATTAATTAAAAATACTATATTTATATATTATATAGATGTTATATTTATTTATTTTAAACCCTAGTACCTCCCTATTGGCAACTTGAACCATCTGATGCATCAGTACTTCTGAACGGCTCGCTGACTGTGAGCTGTGAGGCTCGCGGTCACCCCCCACCCCATGTGTACTGGACTAAGTTTACAGGTGAGTGCAGTTAAAAGTGCTTTGATGGTAATAAAAACAAATAAAGCCATAACATTCTACTGTAATTTGTTTGAATCACACAAAGTAGATTTGTGCGGACTTTTATAGAATTTGCATACAGAATTACCATGATCTCGAATAGGCTTTTACTGGAAAAGTACATAGTTATTGTGTCATATATTCTACACCTTTTTTTTATCTACTCTGTATTTTTGTTTATTATGTATTTATAACTAGTTTTAGGTGCTTTTAACAAAAACATAGAAGCAAATATGCTTTTATAAGAATAAAAGGGAAGGTTTGTTTTGACGAATTCTGGGATTGACAAGTAAGATAAGTTTTTGACTTATCCTTTTCTCAAGTCGGGGATAATGGATCGGGATTGGTTATGTATTAGTTTGTTCAAAAACCTTTTGGCTTCTTTTTATTTTGTAAAATCTAATCCAAATCCTTATACTTACTGTACCCGCTCGCGAAAAATATATTTTTGGTTGTAAAAAGATTTTTTTTTATGTTTTAAACGAAATTACGGATTACCCGCTACACATCGTGAGCAATGCATTAACATTGAAGGATATACCAGAATGTTGCCGTTATTAACTGCTTTATTAAACGAAATAAAACAAAAAAAAATATTTTAAATTTTTATTATATTTTAAAAGGTAGTACAGAAAGTGCATTGGGCGGAGTGTCGGATCCAGTAGTGTTTAGTAACGGCTCTCTCCGGCTGGACGCAGCCCGCGCAGAACATTCTGGAATGTACCGCTGCAAAGCTGAAAATGGCGTGCCACCCGCTTTATCTAAAACCTTGACGATACACGTTAATGGTAAGCTTGAAAATTCCGTAACCCCTTTTCATATTTTTTCCTAGCAAATGTATTAAATGGAAACATAATAGCGCAGCAATTTGAGACACTTACTCCCGCGACTCTTAAACGTTTTTGAAAAGACGAGGTTTTGTTTTTAATTTAATGGAAAATGTAATTTTAATTGAGGATAACTTTTTTAATTATAATTGTTGTATGAAGTTGTTAGGTTGGTATGAATTAAACTTTAGTGTTTTACTTCATTCACACATTGTTATATTCGAAGATTACATGTTGATTAGCAATATTAATTTCTAAAAGAACCTGCGAGATTCGAAACGCCTTCAGTGAACGTGACAGCCAAGCTGGGAGAAACAGTGAGACTAGCGTGTGTGGCGAGGGGTGACAATCCACTCTCCATGGCCTGGAGTCATTCTGGCAGAACCTTGCCAAATTCTGATTATAGGTACTTAATACTAACTTTAATGTCAAAATTTAAAATGAAAAGAAGTACGCCTCTTACTTTTAGCATTATATTATATTTTCTTATAAAACTTTTGGTAAATGAGTTTAACTATTATTATTTACTTCAAGAAATAATAATAATAATAATAATCTTTATTATACACACTAATCAAACACAAATGACATAGAAAAACGTTAACAAAAAATATGTACAAATTTGGCGGCCTTATCTTGGCCGGCCTTGACTTGAGAGCGATCTCTTCCAGGCAACCAGTTATGTATGAAAAATTGTGTGGGTGTGTGTACATAACACAAAAAGGTAGAAAGAAGTTTTTACCTATAATACCTATAATATATCATTACATAATAAAAAAAATTTAAAGTTCAGAGTCATCAATTCAAGAGTAAGTGCATTGGTACCCAAACTAGGAGACACGCCAACGACCCCCGCCTTGCAACAAGACATACCAACATTAAAAATATTTGGATATTACATACAAACATTAACTAACTGAACAATAAAAACTAGCTGTACAGACTACAATTCTGTTTTCATACGCAATATATCCAAACCAAACTCTACCCTTTCTTCCCTGTCCAAAGAATGAGTATATCGGAAACCAGAAGTGCGGAAGGTCTTCGCAGTGAGCTGGTCATAGAACGCGCTGACAGAAGAGACTCAGGGGTCTATCGGTGTCAGGCCACCAACCCCTATGGACGATCTGATCATTTCGTGCATTTAGGAGTTCAAGGTGAATTATTATTGTATAATTTATATATTGATAAAAAGAAATTTTATTGTAATTATTCGTAATTCAATGTCTTAAAACGATTAATATGATTGTTTTACCGTTTTAGACGTCACAGTTCTATTGATTTTTAATTCTTTGTAATTTCTAATTTGTAATTTCTACTTCCTATTTTTTTTGTTATTTATTTTTGTTTTTATTTGGGATTTGTCTAGATTTCTTAACTCTTCCATATAACTGAAAAAACTTTACCATAAAAAGGTTTAGCTATAAATATAACAAAAAACAATTCAAAAGTATAGTATAAGTTTTGAATTGAGTTTTAGTTCGTTAGAAACCACATAAAACTGATAAAGTAGTTACGGTTCTTAGGTCGTAATTTCTTCGAAGGAAAATACACTTGGTAGCGCTTATGTAAACAAGAAAAGCGTAAAAGTGCTTAACGCAGTTTGTTTACTGCTCCAACCTCTCTAATAAGTTTCATACTTTAAACTCCTTTAAAATTTATGAAGTTCTGTTTAGTTTGTAAATTATCATTTGGACTTATCTATTTACTGAACTTATAAAAAGATAAGTTAAATGGAATAATAATACTAGTACTTTGATATAAATATAAGAGATAGCATATAAAATATCGTCAGATTTATTATTATCGTAGAGGCCATTTTTTGAGATGGATCAATAAAACCCAAGTGGATTATATAATAATATAGTATAAGGTAAAATACATGATAAAAGTACCGAGTGGTATTCCGCCGCTGGTAGGAATAGGAATGGAAGTGAACGGCGCACCAGCAGACCGCTTGTCACCAGCTTTTTCCAACGAACAGCGCCTCCACACTTTTTAGTTACGAGTTCATTGACTTTGTGTGACCAGCTTTATAACCTATTTTCAAATAACGACGCCAGGAAGCAATCTTGCTATAGAGTTAACATTTTTGAGCAAAAATGCTAATATAAGATATATTCGTCATTCGAATATCAGAAAATAATGCATGGAATGATTCGGGTTTAAATTTTTTACGAAATTCTCTCGCTTAGATACGCTGTTTTTTTTTTGTAAATATTACAAAATTAATAATTTTTTTGCTCTTGTTTCAAAGTACATTTTTCTTTATACTATAATATAATTTTTTAGGGTCGATGTATGTAGAATATAGGTAAGACTAACCATATATAGAAATTTGAATAAAACGTTGAATGAAAGATACTTACAAGGAAAAATTTTATACAGAGCCACCAGAACCCCCCGCAAACTTCAGAGTGCTAGATACAACTTCTCGTACTATCCGTCTACAATGGCGTCGCCCATTTGATGGAAATTCTCCTGTAATGGGCTATATAGTCCAATACAGAAGACACGATTCCACGAACCCAGACTCGTGGAGAGACGCTGACACCCATAATGTGTCTGTATCGGCTCATAATCTTGATTCTTATTCTGAGTAAGTACTAATATATATAATCACGGTCACGACTGCGTAAAGGGAAAAAAGCGCTACATATCGTTTATAGCAAAAATACATATATCTAAAGTTTTATCATCGCTAATAGGCGTTTCTGTTACAAGGGTTGTATTTATCTACTAATTTTATTTCATTCCTATTGCTCATGAATAAATAAAATAAATACTACACACTCTAATGCCAATTATGAAGTATTCATCATGGACCATAGCAAAGATAAAAAATAAATATAATTACTGTTACCAATACCTGTTTACTAATTGACGATCTCGAAATATATTAAGGATACACCATATTAACGTATTTACATAGGAACGAAGACGCAACCATATCTGGACTGGAACCCGCCACAGCATATCTGGTGCGAGCACGCACTATGACAGCTCAGTTCTCATCAGCACACACGCGTGCGTTGCTTGCGCTGACGCTGCACGAACCGCCTGCACGTCCTCCGCTCGGATTGCGAGCGTCTGCACCACGACCCAGCACTATTGAACTGGCTTGGCAGGTAGAATTTTACGTACATAAGGTTTATAAGGGTTATATAAAAATAAGTTAAATTAGATATTTTTGATTATAAATAAATGTAGAATAAAAATATTTATCGATTCGAGCAGGGTTCGGAACCTCGACCTTTGGAAAAAGTTACTATAGAATTTTCGAAACAAAACCCAATAAATGTCAACTCCAGTAAAAAGATATCACATAATTTCATGATATAAATTCCGTCATACATGGAATGCTAAATTCAACGAAGCGAGTATCAATAAATTTTTTATTCTATTTTTAATTTTAATTTAGCAAATTATATTTTTTTTGCTGTTTTTTAGCTAGATAGGATATTGTCTAAAGAGTTTAAGAAAAAAATAGACAAATTAAAATCATAAATACACGGGTTGTAAACAAAAATGTTTTTGACACATTCTAAAGATGTGATGTACATCTTTGTATTATAATTGTTTTAAATAGGCTCCACCAACTCCTTCCTGGAACGGTGAACTGCTGGGATATACAGTTTGGTGGTGGTTATCTGCTGATGGCACTATGACAGGAGGTGCTAGTGTTGGCATGGAGTTTGCCACAGTGAGAGGACATGTCACCAAATATACTATTGAAGGACTTGAACATTATACACGGTTGGTATTGATACAAAATGAAACAATATATACAATGATTTTCAATAAAATATTTTCTGTTAGATTCATCGCTTATCCATATATATAATTTATAAATAAATATGTGACATATTTGTTAATGATATTTTATTGTATTGTTACTTTTTATCATCTCTTTTATGCATTGACCGATGAAATTTAAATATATAATAATGATTGGTTTATGTTTTTAATAGAAAATCTAATTTAACAGTGATTGAATATCTTTATCGGCTACTCGATAATAGTTATTTAGAAGAACGGATTTTGTCCGTGTTCCTTAGTGTAAAAAATATGCTATTAATCCCTTTAAATAATATAAGGATATAAGAAATAATATAATGTTATATAAATGTTATTGACTTGAAAAATTCCTAAACAGGTATTCAATGAGTGTCAGAGCTTTTAACAGCGCAGGTGCCGGTCCAGCAACGGCACCTGTCAACACCCTTACACAAGAAAGTGGTAAGTTAAATAAGCTAGTGACCTCTCACCTCTGGTGTCTATTAGAAGTCTCTTAAGTCATAAAAAATCACCAGTGCCATCTGAAGGTCCTCGAGCAGTCAGATGTAGAGCAGTATCCCCTCAGAGCCTAAAAGTAGAATGGTCGCCTCCACCTGCACATGCCCACCACGGCGCATTACTAGGATACAAATTGCTTTACCGACCGGAACATAGTGAGTAAAACTATGGTAACTACTTATATATTATTTTGTAATAAAATATTAATAATCAATAGAACTTTTACTATAAGACATCTATGCAAAATAATTACCTTTTTGTATATTCGCTTATACGGAGCGGCGAGATGTAGAACAATTTACAACAAGAAATATTTCAGAAACATAACATCTAAATTAAAATGTTTTAAAGTACATACAAGGTTCATAACGAAACAACAAAGAGGTAAAACACTCCTAGCTGAGTGAAGGCAGTTGTTTGTCGGCAGCGACGGATTGGGTGGAGTGGGAGGCGCGGACCGGAGGTGGTGCAAGTCCAGAAGCGGGAGCAGAAGTCAAACGAGTAGCGGGCGTGGAAACGCTCTTGCTGGCATTGAGGCCGCACATGAATTATACTTTGCAGGCACTAGCGTATACTGCTGCGGGGGACGGAGTGCCCGCTCATCCTGTACATTGTACCACGCAACAAGATGGTGAGTGGAAGTCTGTTTAATTCTTATGTGCATATCTTATTCTTATTTGCATTCATATCATAACAGAGCTTTATATATAAGAAACGTTTCCAAATTGCTATATAAAACATATATAAACGTTTTATACTGTTTTAAGCCTTTATTTTCTATTTTAACCATCCAAGTCTATCGGCTTGGCTAAATAATCAAATTATTGCAGTACCAGGACCGCCAGCTGCAGTCAAAGTTATCGCCACGTCAGTGACATCCTTAGCTGTTAGTTGGTTGCCACCAAGTCGACCAAATGGACCAATATTATATTACACTGTGTTTTATCGAGAACTTGGCAGGTACAGGAAAAATACTAAGCACTGATTGCAAATTATTAAGCAAATTATTAAAAAACTATTATTTATTAAAAAAAAACTTTTAGAGATAGACCGCCACAAACTACTACAGTCCAAGCGGAGGAGGGTGAAATGTCGGTTGGATTAGGAGGTTATACCGAATTACGCTCATTATCTGAAAGTGCAACTTATGAGGCATGGGTCGCAGCTCATTCAGCTGCGGGAGAAGGAGAACAATCTGCGCCACAACCTGCTACCACAACCTCTAGAGGTATTATGATATATACAATTAATTGAATTGAAAATTGAAAACTAATCCAAACTTTTAAGACACTTTTTGAAAATATTATCCTTTGCAATAACATTTAACAAAAATTCGTATCTGTTCTTTTATACTTAACTTCTCTAGCAGCGGTCAGGTTATTATCATTCGGAGTATGGGCAAGAGTACAATGCGGACATCCTCTCCGTCTCGCGTGTGCCTGGCGAGGAGAACCTGCGCCAAGAGCTCGTTGGCTGCGAGGAGACAGGCCAGTTACACATGATCCTAGGACACATCTTACTCCTCATGGACATTTGGCTATACATGGTAATTTTTATGTTTGATGTAAGAGCCAAAAACAGAAATGTTTTATCATATTATAAATTACATAATTAAGAAACACTCAATTTAATTTTTATAAAATTAGAAGTCGACATTTCAACGACGGGTAACTACACATGCTCAGCTCGTAATGCATTCGGGTCTGAGGAGGCAATTTACCGCGTGGAGTGCGCGTCGCCTCCCGCCGCACCCACACTTATTTTGGATAGATCATCACATACAATCGCCAAGTTATCCTGGAGAACCACTCATCACCCGTCTGCACCACCTCACGGTGAAAATTATTTTCGTATAATCATATTTCATACATAGAAAAAAATATCAACCAATTATTTTATTTTTAGGTTTCACCATATATTGGGTTCGCATTCGAGATGATACTGGTGAAGGCTCCGAACCCACAAGTTCTCGAGGTGAAGAGGAACATAGAATAGAAGCTGGTAGAGAAGCACTCAGTGTTGTGATAAGGGCGCTTTCTTGTGGCGCAATATATTCAGTGAAAGCTGTGGCCCATTCGCGCGCTGGATCTTCCTCGCCTTCCCCGCCTTTGTTGGTACGAACGAAACCACCAGGTAATATATTAGTATATATTAAATAATAATATTGTAAATAGTTCAAATAGTTATTCTTTAAGTTATTGATTCAAAGATTCATTCAATACAATCGAAAAATTGAATATTTATTTTAAATTTAAAAATTAAATGGAAATGTGTAACAAAAATAGGGTAAAACAAAGCCATGAATTTCTTTACCAGTACTCGTTTGGGAAGGAGGGGGGAACCCTAACCAAGAAGAAAGCGCTGAAGCAGCTGTTTGGAGCAACAGCAGTGCTCTGGCATTGGACGCGCGTAGAGCTGTTAGTTGTGGAGCAAGACTAGTAAGACTGCAGTGGCGAAGAGCAGACGCTACAGTCGCGTGGAGAGATGCAGATTTAACATCATTACATCATCATAGAGAAGTAAAATTAACGTAAAAATTTGTACTTAAAAAAATATGTCATTATATATATTTTTTCATATATTTAAATTTTAAAAGTGTACATTTTAGAAATAGTACAAAATAAATGCCTCGAAACCCTCTTTTGTTGGACAAGTTGTCGTTCACAAACATGGTGCCTCTTATATATATATAATCCAATAATTACATACTAAAAAAGGAACACATATTGAATGCGTATATATATATATATAAATGCATTCAATACATACACACCTACACACATGCGTATATGGGTGTAAATGGGTGTGTATATTTAGACACAGACACTTATTGTGAATTACAGTTGGTAACTTTTTCACTTACACAGGTTGTCGTTGGTGGATTAACAGTGGGCATGTGGTATGCACTAAAACTTTGGACGTCCACTGACTCTGGCAGACAGCAGGCTGTTATTTATGCGGCTACTACAACTCATTCAGGGGGTCAGACAAAAAACAAAAAATATTTATAGAACTTTAAAACAAATAAAAATTGCATTAAAAGAAATACGAATTTGTTTTTTTTTATTAGAGCGTCTTCGCCGCCCTGCCTCTTTTCACTCGACTGGTCCACCCGTTGCACCACAGCCACCTGCAGACAGCTCGGAGCGAGTGCTGGGCGCTGTGTCACTGGCGTTCGCTGCACTCGCTGCACTTGCTGTTTCAGCGCTGCTGCTCGTATTGATGGCGAAACGAAGGTATCTAATAAAGCTTATTTGATATTTTCTTTTCACTATAATTTTAAGTACGATAACTCTAATGTCTTCTATCATAACCTTAATAACACGAAACCAAATAGATCAATAAGTGTCCTTCTAGGCGAGCAGATTTAAATTCAATATGTTTGATCGATAAAAATTTAAGAACAAAAATGTTTATTATAATATTTATCGATATGTCGATCAATCGTACACGTTAACATAAACATAAATCTGAAAACTAAGAAATAAAGACAGAACCACTTATCTAAATCTTTTCTTAAAATAAATATTATACTCAACAATATTTCAAATACACCGGATGTCGCCAAAGTTCTAGCAAAACTTAGGAAAATATGGCCACTTAGAATGTCTATTTTACAAGTCACATTTCAAGCTTTACATTTCCCAAGGCACGTGTTGAGAATTCAAAATTACGAAACGTATTTCATTGAGAAACATTTACAAAAGTATTATTAAAGTTACTAAATATTTTTTCATTTCTTATAATTGGATAATCTCATGAAAATATAAAGAAATTTTTTGTTTCCTACACTCAAAACCAAACATTGACTCATATGACGAGGTTTATTAAGTATTTGATTAAAAGGAAGCAATGTGAGCTACAAAATTTTGTAAGTTCAATTAAAAGTACAAAATGAGATCAAGTTAATTCGTTTTATCTTTACTTTATTTGTACTTATAGACCAAAATATTTTTTTTCTGGTTACATTGGTCCCGTACGAGGCTTCGCCTACGTGATGTTATAGGGGAACATATCAAGTAACAAATTGCGCCACCCCCTCACCGCCCCCTCGCTTTCAACTAGTGGGCGCTTATTAGGGCTTTTTTGGTTCAATCTTTTTGTGATAACTTTGAAAATATTTGTCCAAATTACTTAATATAAAAGATAAAGTTTATGTACATTAAATACTAAAAACCATATATGTATTCCTTTTCATAGAAATTCAATAAATACTCTAAAATGTGTATTTTAAAAAGTATCAAGTTGAATTATGTTTATGATTCATTATTTGTATATAACAGCTTCCACATAAAAGTAGATGTATGGTGACGTTTACTTTTATTAAGAACTATTTGAAACAAATAATTCTGCAGTACAATATCTTCGAATAACTTCAACAGTTTAGGCGGCTCAGTTAGTTCTCAGAGGGTTAGATCTTTTCTGATTTACTCCATATTTATCGTCATATTATGGCCATATATTCCTACCTCCAAGGCTGGCAACGCTCTTGTGAGTCTTCGGATGTTGCAAAAGTTCATGGGCCGCGGTGATCACATTTTATCAGTGACCCGCATGCTCGTTAGCCCTCCTTTTCCATAAAAAAAAAATAAAAAAAATGGCCTTATTAAAAAAAATCTTTATCAATGGGTTATTCTTTTGTATAAGCTATAAAGATAAAACAAAAACCATTCAACAGTTTTTACATCCTAACAAAGTTTCGCATTTATGATATTAGTAAAATAAAAAGTAAAATTAGTAATAAATAATATAGAATATTTCAAAAGTCAATGTTGTTAAACTTTTTATATACTGATAAATAAATTACTTTGGTTATTAAATATAATATACATAAATATGGAGTTTCTTGCCTTTTCACACAAAAAATGTCTAGCACGTTATTGTCGTGCGGCGCTCAAGCTGAGGAAGAGGCTCGTCGCTGCAGTCGCACTAGCGGAGACAAATCAGTCTGCCCCGAGCAGCAGAACTTGAGGAACTGTCAACATGATTACAAACATGACAAGTTGTCACCTGCTTCCGGTGAGAACTTATGTACGATATTGATGTCTTCTATTATTTGTAATCTGGTTGTAATGTAATTAGTATCTGAATTTTTGAGACTAGTTTCAATGTTTTCTACGACAATTAAAAAAAGTTTTACTACCTTAGCATGATTTGTTGTTATCCTTTTATTACAAGCGTATTTTTGTTCGTTGTATTAGAATGAAATAACCAAAAACATTAGCCTGTAATAAAGATTGCTTTTTTTCATTAAAGTAAGAACATTAGGTATATTATTTTTAAATGGTTTTATAAAAGAAATTGTTTTCGTTTTTAATAATTAATTCATTCGTAGAAGCTTATGTTATTTTGGCTTTCAGCTTAGTTTCTTATATAGAAATAACTTTTTGTAAAAACTTCTAGTCTATTATCATTAGCATTTGAAAAACGACTAAAATTGTTTGTTATTTCTATTATAATTTTGTGTTTTTAGAGAAATTTCAACATTATTTACATTTTTGTTACACCACTAAAATTATCATCAATATACTGTGATAAACAAAATACCAAAGAAACAATCCAATCCAAACCAGACATACCAAAATAAAACTTATCCAAAGCAGATGTATACGAGATAAGTCCGTACGCAACGTTTGCGGTGGGAGGTGAAACAGCCGCGACTTTGGACCATACACTACAGTTCCGTACTTTTGGTCACCGTGACAACGATGCGCCGCCACATAGACCCTGCAGAAAACACCCGCAGCGACACCGGGAAAGGAGTGATGGTAAGCGACATACCCCAATATAAAGACACATTAATCCCAAACACGTTTCTTGTTCCTTTCCTCTCCCAGACTCAGTCTCCTTCATCCCTCCCTATTACTTAGTCAAAATGAATTTAGAGTTCTAAAATCTTATAAACGCCACAATTTTTTTTTAATAAGAATAAGAAACACAATGTACTATTTCCTTCTTAATATTAAACCTTCCTGTTAATCTAAAACACTTGGTGAATCGTATATTAATATAAATAAAGATTATAAAGTTAAGCTATTTCTAGTGGTACCAACTTCTCAATAATTAATATTTGAAATATTTAATTAAATGAAAAAGAAAATTAAAACAACAGTTATATAGTCCTAAATAATTCATGTTGATTCCTTTTTAGAAAAAAGGCTTTAAAGATTTTACTATAGCAAAAGAGTTAAATTTTTTATATAGTGGTATCAAAATAGGTCCTTTTTCTAATAGACGTACAGAAGTGATCACGGATATTGTTTCAAAGTGGAAAAAGATATAAGCTAAATTAAAATAAAAATGTAATTGTTAAAAATAGCCATAAAAAATATAAAGATCATTTAAATATTACAAAAATAACTCAACTTTAAAATAAACATAATAAAGAAAAGCTAAGTTAAAAAAAAGAACTCCAAGCACGGACTGTCGGTTCAAAAAATAAAATCAAAGTAACACTAAGTCATTGAAAATAAACATTAAAAAATAAATAGTTCTAAAAAGTCTGGATTGTAAGCAAAGTTTTTGAAACTTGAATCTATCGAAGCTCGGTGAAATGTTCTAGTCTCACTTGGAACTTCAGAAACCTATTGTTAGCTCGTGTTGTAAAAACGAAAGCCACTAGACTATCGAAAGTTTGAAATAACTATTCATGCTCCTTTGATTTAGGAAGTCAGGTTAAACGTTTATTAGAAAACATTTTGTTTTTCTTTACTTTTTTTAGAATTTGTTTTTCATAACTTTTTTTAATATTTGTTTAGAATGTCAAATTTAAATGAAAAAGAAAACTACCTTATGCCAGATTATTTAATAGAAATATGAAGAATAGAAATAATACAAATTGATAAACAATAATATAAACTAAAAATGTGCAATAACGTGTTGTTTTATTTATTTATATACTTAATTACACACAAAAATACATTTGAAAAAAAAAAACAGATGATAAAACAACAGTTTTATGTTGAAACTTGACTTCATATTCGACATTGACAACATCATACAGACAATAGTTTCAAATTCAAGATTTCCAGCTACTTGTATATAATCATTTACAGTTATAATGACTTCGATAATATTTTTATTTTAAATCATAAAATTGGCGTCACCGTGATAATTAAACTCTCGTTAGCACAAACGATCTCAATCTCAATGCTTTCCTCAAAAATATTTTATATTTTCATTTTTTGGCTTCTTCAGTAACCTTAATATTGTATATTTATACTATAAGTTATCTACTGTGATAAAAAAAAAAATTTCTTCAAATTATTTTTTTCATGGTCATTAAAAATATGTTTTGGCCAGTCAATATAGTTTACTAACAAAGTGTAAATGAATTTTATCAGTGTAACGAAAATATTAATTAAATAAAGCTGTAAAAAACTACATTGAATACAAAACTTTTATTGAGGGTGTAATGAGTAATCAATATAGATTTTAAATCACATTTTTTAAATCACATTTTTTTTTAAATTTTGTACATATTTTACCGGCATGAAATCTATACGCCACTTGAACGACGTCGCGGGCAGAGCTGGTATTATATAAAATTGTAATTCTGACTTATGTTAGAAATTGTCCATAAACATTTTGAACTTATTTTTTATATGACTGTTCAAGCTTTGTGATCCATATTTACTTTCGGAATTTTCCTGACCGTTCAGAGTCCTTAATCATGAGCTCGGAGTATAACAGAATCGACAAAACTACTACTACTACTACTTCGAACTTGTTAGGAAATTCCCAGAAAAAATTAACGTAAGTAAGACATAATTCTATATGATGTTAGGCTTATTCCCATTTTAAATTAATCGACTTGGAGATCAGTCGTACCTACATTCGCTACCGTGCCTCTACCCACATGGATAATTCTGATATTTTATCTTCTCTATACGAGCGGAGGCGACCTCTGTTTGAATTTTTTGTTGCATATTTATTTTTAACTTTTTCCAAGATTTTTACGTATTAATTGGAAAATTTACTTTAATATCTATTGATAATTACGGTGGTCCTTCAAGTGTTAAGATGAGCCTTTCTTTTTTAAATATGAATATTATAAAAAAAATATAGAATTGTTATTAAGATATATATTTTATTATTTTTTGAATAAAAAAGTGCTTAATAAATTGGATAATATAATAATATAATGTTTGCATAACAGATTTTGACTCTACAAAGAACGTCAAGTTATATCTGAGTATTCTAAGAGATAAATGAATGAATATTAAATTGAATTCACTTTGCACTTGACACACTATTGTTATTTGTTATTTTCATTTCACCGTCTGGAATCTAGATTTCCGAGAGTGCTTATGTTTATTTATACATCTAAGATGAATAAGACATTATACAAAAATAGAATGATTTCAATTATACATTTTATACTTTGAAGATCATGGTGATATCCAAAGAATTAATTTTATTTTCAATCTATATATATATAGATATTTCAGCGTTTGATGTAAATTAGTTATAGCATGCATATCATAAATATATCTTGCTAAATATAGTGTAAATGGAAGGTCGCTGGAACTTATGGTTTTCACAGTATAAGTACCACCTGTTAATTTAAATGTAGTTACCTGACATCTATACTAATATTATGGGACGAGTTTGTTTAAAGGCGGTAATCATAAAAACTATTGGTAGGAACTGAAAAATCCTTTCTGACTACGATAGACAGGATTTTGAAGAAGACTATCTATTGTTACGCTACTGTTCTTAGTTATCTCAAATCGGTCATCCGCGTTTGGAGCCGCGAGTAAAAGATAGTGTGGTATAGTTGCATTTTTAGGTCTGCTGATTTAAATTATTATTATTATTAATGTAATATAATGTATAATTTATTATAAAATGAATATAATAGTGTATTTTTATCAAATGCTATAAGAATTGCCGCATAGAATATTCAAACAGTATTTGTCTAAAAGTGGTTCAACTCTTGTTAGAAGACTTTCATGTTTATTTAAAAAACAGAGTGCATTTTTTATTCAACAAAAGTGTCGTCTTGACCCCAATTTGCTACAGAACAAAATAGTTAAAAAACTATGACAATCCCAAATAGTATCATGTTAGTATATAAGAAAACAAATATATGCATTTATTATATTTTACAATTATATCATGGTAAGAATATTACAAAAAACTTTTGTAATATTTTTTTTTTGTAATTTATTGGCGACTGTTTTATTGTTTTCTTTATAATAAAAATATACAAGTTCCAATTCTTAAGCTAGGTTATTTTTTGTTAACTTAATAATTGACGGGGAAGCCATTAAGTAATTGCCAATTAAAAGAAACGGTTTACTGTTCTTATAAACATCTAAGACTGTTCATACAGCACCAGTAGAGAAGCATCACTCAGAATGCGAGTTGCAGCACTTGCGCTATGAGAAGGTGCGCCCGCGGCACTGCGCCGGCACCTCGTACTGTGTGCCGCTATCACATCATGGCAACGGTAATGTATAATAACACATATAGTAATGCAATTTATATATTTTATGTTTTTAGACCACTCAAAAATGCAATATATATATATGTATATATTATATATATTATATGTCTTTTAGACAAAGTTTCGTAACAACTTCACTATATAGAAGTTAAGTCCTACTGCCTTTTTCTTTTCAACATTTTATTATAAGTTGATTATTTTTATAATTATTGTTTTACGTTCATGAAGAACTGTTTGAGAACAAACTTCTGTTATTGTTTTATTTAACACAATAATATAATATTATAATAATATAACAATATTCACTTTAAACAGATCCATTAAAGTATGTTTAACATATAGATATTTTTAATTACATTAAAAAAGATTCGATGTCAGGTTCAGGAATCTCAGTAAAAAAACCCCAAGGAAAATAGAATTTCTATTTTGTAAAAGAGATTTTACAGAATATTCCGGTACAAGTCACTTACAGAGATATGGAGTACAAGAAATATTCTGAAAATATTATGATATAAATCGAGGAAAACCTTTGAACTCACTTCCGCCGCATAATATAAAACTTACGACCATTAATCATATACCGCTGTTAACATATTAGAGTCATATATCATCCACCTCCACCTAATGATTTATGACATACAAAGCAATAAAGGTTGTTTTACGTTACTAGTCAAAAGCAAATATAAACCTTAATATTATAGCTTATCAATCGTTAATCTGATATATTTAATTTAATTTTTTTTTAATTTTTTTTTTGGATCTGATGATGCCAACGATGGCGGCGCGATAAGGCAGTCATCATTTTTGGCTCAGTAGTACAGGGCCTACTTCTCAGTGCGGCAAAACAGCGACATTAACACTGTTATACTTCGCTTCTATACTGTACATAGCTGCAGTCTCATTTCTATAACCCAACGAACTAACAGTTTATTATTAGAGAAGTTATCACATCCACGTCCCTAAAAAAAGTGACCGTTGGTCTATCCTTACAAAAACGACTCTGACTGTCACAATTACAAATCAGCTGACGTCATTGCATTTACCCTACTACTAAGTAGTCAACTTTTTTTTTTTTTTTTTTTTTTTTTTTTCCGTTGGAAAAACCCGTTACGGGTACCCCGTCGGCCCATGGGGGTGACGGCCGGGGGGTGATGTGGGACTACCCGGCAGCATAGAGGATGCTGCCATTTTTAAGGCTACCCACTAAAAAACCAACGGTTGCCCTCTGCGCCGTAATGGGACGTCACGGGATCGCGTTAGCACACACCGTGACGCCCCGGCGAGACCCCCCAAATGAGGGTGCCCCGAGCAACGTAGAGCACCCTCTCATCGTAGGCCTATGTTAGGTAAGGGGGGTCACCCTCCCCCCTCACCAGGCCTACAACTGGGGAAGGAAGCGACGGGCGTATTCCCGCCTCCTTCTACCCAGTCTCCCCCTACGGAGCGGGTCAGCGGACGAGGCAAACTCCCTGTCCCGCTCCGAGGCCTCCTTTGCGGCGATGACTTGCTCGCAGAAGGAGGCCATTGCGACCCAGCACCTCTCGCTGCTGACCATCGCGCTGATAACGCGCGGCAGCGAGAGGTCCCTGCCAATCACGCCCACCAGTTCAGTGCGCTGGTGGTCCCAGGCGGCGCACTCCGCCAAGGTGTGACGAGCCGAGTCGACGGACTCGTCACAGTGGTGGCAGGAGGGGGTCGCCTCCCTTCGTGCTATCCTGTGCAGGTACTCACCGAAGCAACCATGCCCGGTCAGCACCTGCACAAGACGGAACGTAAGCGTTCCGTGCCGCCGATTGATCCAGTGGTCGAAGTGAGGGCGGACCGCCCCCACTGTGATCATACCGGCGGCAGGGGACTCCAAGTCCCTATTCCACCGTCGCATCAGGGCTCGGTGAGCTAGAGCCCTGATTCGCGCCGCCTCGGGCCTTACCCCCGTGGCCAAGGCTTCTGCCCGGTGCCAGTACACGGCTGCGAGCACCTCCGCCTGTAGCTCCCAGGTCGGATCGCTCGCCAGGAGTGTAGCCGCCGTGAAGGACACCGTACGGTACCCCCTGATCATCCTCACCGCTAGGACCCTTTGCGTTCTTCGCAACAGGGTCCTTGAGTCAGCGGTGAGGGACCCCGACCATATGGGAGCACCGTATAGGGCCATGCTCCGCACGATGCCGGCATATAGGCGCCGGCATGGAGCCTGCGGCCCACCGATGTTGGGCAGAAGCCTTCCCAAGGCAGCTGCGGTGGAAACCAACTTCGGGGCGAGAAGGGAGAAGTGCGCCCCGAAGTTCCACCTTCCGTCCAGGGTGAGGCCCAGATACTTCATCTGGGCCTTCACCACCACCTCCGAACCCTGGACGGAGATGGACGCCCGACGAGGGGGACCTCGCCGAGGGCCGTGGAATAGGATGGCCTCCGTTTTAGTGACGGAGACTTCCAAACCCAGCAGCCCTATGCGGTCCGCAACGAGCGTTGCACCGACGGTAGCAAGACGGGCCGCTTCCGCAAAGCTCCCTCCCCGTGCTGTGACGAGGGTGTCATCAGCGTAACAAAACACCCTCATCCGGGGAAGGAGAGGACAGCGGAGCAGCCAGTCGTAGCCCAGGTTCCACAGGACCGGTCCCAGAACGGACCCCTGTGGAACCCCTCGGCTCACGGCACGTCGGTACATTCGCTGGTCGCCGCGCTCCCACAGGACCTCTCTATCCTGCAGGTAGGCCCCCAACAGTCTCCGGAGATAGGGAGGCACTCCATGGAACCGGAGCGCCTCGACCAATGTCTCGAACGGAAGACTGTTGAAGGCGTTAGCGATGTCCAGCGAAACCGCCAAAACGAAATCCCCCTCGCGAAAAGCCTCTTGGGTCACATCACTAAGTAGTCAACTGGCGAACTTTCATTAAAATAATATTGTTTTCTGATATAATGTACGGATAATATGTCTGATAATAAGTCGAATAATGTACGTTATTGTCGTTTTTTTTAATTTGTTATGTAGCATAAGCTATATACTGTTATATGTTGTACTTGTATTTATCCTTAAAACATTGTTTTATTTAATTGTATTAATTAATTATAATAGTCCACTAATGTTTTGTAAGCTTCTCGGCCACGAGAAGTTACTAATGCATAAGTACATTCCATTTTATTTATATGTTACTAAGGCGGTGGTGGCAGCACGGGAGGGGGCGGCAGTGGCGGCGGGTTCTCAGAGGTATACGCGGGGGACTCCAGCGTTGAGTCTGGTCCTGGCTCACTGTCACCAAGAACACACCACGACCACAGCTAGCGCAGAGGTCCTAACACGCTTATATCACATTAAGTATGTTCAGTTTTGTGGCTTTACTATTTTGAAGATATTCATTTTTGTGGCTTTATTATCTAAAAGATATTACATTTTGTGGCTTCACTACTTTAATTTTTAATAAATTCAATTTTGTATCTACAGTCTTTAGTATGTTATTTTCAACATTTTAAGACATTTTATAAACGTGCCAATCGAACACTAGAAAAATTATCTGTAATGAACTTAATCATATTTCATATTATTGCATTACTTTATTTGCTCGAAAATGCAATACTTAATACGAAAAATACATTATAAAAAAACAATTGAAAATAAAACTAATACGCAAAAAAAATATTGTTTTAAATAATCATAATGGTTATTTTAAAATAAGGTCAGTGTATGTTATTTGAAAATTGTATGAAGTTTTCTGGAATTGTTCGAAAATAGGTAAAATAGAAACGAATGTAGACTAAAAATGTAGATAGAATGTAGAACTCTACTGTGTAACATAGTATAATTTTCACGACATCTGATAGTTGACTTGCAATAAAAAAAAATAACCTAAAAATGGATTCTTCATGTAACCCATTAGCATATAAAAAAAGCAAAAGAGGAATTGCTCAACGATATTATTCTTTTGAAATGACTTGAATATTTTTAGTGGACATTACATAACGCAATCATAAGTTTAAAAATTTCTCGATTTAAATTGTAATATAATTGACTTTTATCTTGGTATGTATTTAACTTTTTTTCATTATTTGGGAAAAGAAGTGGATAGTTTTTGTATACTATAATATAATTTAAAGTAAATTAAATCTTTAAAATCCAATAATACAAAAATGTATGCATGAAATCAAATGAAATGTTAACAAAAATGAAATGTTAACACATGTAACAAGTAATTGGAGCTACAAACAAGTCAAATCAAAGTGTAATCACAGTAAAGGAAAGCAAAAAGCAAAAGAAAGCATTTAAATTGTTAAACAGCAGATTTATCTCACAATTTATCTCACAAATCCAGGGATCTAGACGAAATTTAAAGCGTATTTGCCATTACAAGATAAAATCGATGCAACATCCGAGACACTTGAGTGTAAATTGGAATTATCTCAGTAGATTTGTCGTTTTAGTTGTTTTGTGGTTTCACTGATTCTTAATTTAAATTTAGAACATATTTTTTCTGGTATATATTTTTTATTAGTGATTGACGGTTTCACTATTACTTAAATGTTTAAATTTCGAACATACTTTTTGAATATATATTTTATTAGAGGTCTTATAGCTTCACTATTACGTACACATTTAAATTTAGATTTTTTTTTCTGGATCTTATGGTTTCACTATTACTTAAACATTTAAATTTAGAAGATAATTTTTTCTGGTATATACTTTTAATTTGCAAATTCATGTTCATATTTATATATGTCGTTTATAAAATATACTATATATAAAATCTTTGTGACTATAATTGTTTATAACACTCCACTTTGAAATTAATACATATTGTAATACAATTATATATACAAGTACTTACTGGATATGTTAAAATACGTTGCAGAACCGATATATATATATAGTATGCTATAGCTGACTGCCATTTTGAAATAAATATAATAAAAACAATTCCTTGTATATCACTTAACCATTTTAATAATAGTCAATGTTGCCATGTAATCAACAGTTTTGAATTTATCTCATGTCGTCGTTAGAATAGTATAAAGCCACCTTTACACTTGACTGTTCTGATATTTATCAATTAATTAAACGACACGACAAAATAGTCTTACGTTAATAAACGAGTCAAGTGTGAAGGTAGCTTAATTTTCTAGTCACGTTTATTTAAGAATATGTAAATATTAGGTCAGACTGACATCATACTTTTTAAATTGAGCTTATATTTGTAAATATCATTAATGTCTAGTCAATTTTTATTGAATGTTTTAAGACAATATAATTGTATTGTAAATAATGAATGTTTATTATAATATATAATATTAACTCTCAATTGTGTTTTATTTGCTAAAAATAACAATATGTTTTTGTTTCCTCTATAATGGAGTGATTGATTCTTTGATTAATTGTATTAAGAAAATATTTAAATGTCTTTAGTGATGTGGATTTCATAAAATTAAAATTTATTGAAAAAACTTTTAAATTATTTGTAGACAAACGTTTTACTTAGTTTCCATTTAAATAATAAGAAATATCATTATTCACTAAAAATATTTTTGTTTTGTTTTCATTTTTTTTTTCCCTAAAAAAAAGCCCGTTATGGTTACCCCGGCGGCCCATGGGGGTGACGGCCGGGGGGTGATGTGGGGCTACTCGGCAGTACATACACACATACATTTTTATAGATAATTTATATGAACAAGAGAAATATTCACCATTTCCGTTACAATATACCAATATTCATAATTTTATCAACATTCTCTTCACAAGATTTTATCCTATGATAATAAAAACGAAGAAATTGAATAGTACATATTTATTGACAAGAAAATGACAGAAACAAAGTGAACTATGAAAAGAATAGTTATCGCGACGCTGGCACTTTTCACGACTAGCTAGAGCAGCGCGACGGCGCTCCTTGGCATCAAAAGGTTTAAGTATTACATTTTAACAGTAGCTTGTCCAGCACTGTACGATTAAAACCCACTATTTATTTATCAGTTTTTAAGAGTTCCGTTATATTCTTCTTTTAAAACAAATCTCGAAGTGAAAAATAATTTCTGGGTAGAAAAGTTTTTTACAAACAGAAATAATAGACATAAAGAAAATCCCGATTCAAAACAACAATGTGTGGATCGCACAAACAATCGTCTCGAATGGGGTCGAACCCAAGACCTTTGTTTTAAAAAGTAGAGTAATTAACCACTACTATACTAAAGTCTTAAGGTTTCTTGAATACAATATTTACCGCAATTTGTTATCGTTGTGTTTTTATTTACACGAATAGGTAAGCTGCAATATTTTATTTTACTAATTTCTCACGAAATAAAACTTAAAAAAAAATTATAAAGACAACAAGACTACATATTCTCGTAATAAA
The DNA here is from genome assembly GCA_959347395.1 of Mechanitis mazaeus. NCBI lineage: Eukaryota > Metazoa > Arthropoda > Insecta > Lepidoptera > Nymphalidae > Mechanitis > Mechanitis mazaeus. The sequence continues at coordinate 344,149 of OY365743.1, forward strand.
AATCCCTCTATTTTAATTGTAAATATATATAATATATATAATAGCTAAACAAAGTGTAAGTTTAGCATCGAATTAAGAAACTAAAAACCTTAGTTAAATTTAAACCTTTAAAATAATTGTAAAAGTTTAATAGATTAATTTATTTAAAATAAAAGTATTCATTAATGAATGCCTAATATTATTTTTATGAGTAATTGCGTGAAACTGTATCATTAAAAAATTCTACCAACTTGCTTATTACTATTTTAATAAACAATATAGCCATTCGTTACGAGGAATATCAATGAGATAAATTATCGAGTAATCGATTTATTATCGTAAATGTTACATACTTATACAACCTTAAATAATAAAAATGTGTATACCCACTATAACATAACTCCTTTTTTGTCACTTTCACACCTTTGATGTAACCCGTTAAGTGAGCAAATGACAAAACAGAGAAAAAGTATAAATATTTTCATTAGTAAGGCATATGAAGTACATAAACTTTTATTACTTTAATTATTGTTTAAAACAAAGAATGAATTTTGTACATTAAAATTACACATATAGTAGTTAAGAACAGTCCTATCGTGTGTATTTTTTTATGTACATCATTTTCGTCACAAGCATTTTAGCGGTGAGAAAGCATCTCATTACATTTTAACCCTTTAACATTCCCTTCAAAATTACAGAAATATATTAAATAACTCTTCAACCGTATAAATTTTTATGTTACAAATCTTATTAGTTTTATATTCACAACTTGATTAAAGTTTTATTTTTTAATATAGAGAATAAAGAAATCATTTTCATTATCAGAACTCAAACCTGTGACCTTTACAATTGAACTCAATACAGGTTTTGATTATATATAAAATTCATTTAGGAGGCGTGCAGTGAGAGGAAAATAAGCTTAACATTCCTAAACATTTTTAAAGAAAATAGACCCAAATAGTCTGCAGTCATATAGAAGTCAAGGTGAGAGCTAAGCAATGAAATTCTATTACATAAGAGTAAAGATACCTATTCAGCTGTCCAGGTAAACTCTCTGTTATCCCAGAGTTGCTAACAATTCCGGACTGTAACCATAGCAAATATGCAACTTAGTAGCGATGTAAATTATACCTAGGAATATTGATATTTAACAAACCAATTGAATTCTTTGTTAAGGAATTTATTGCATTTTAAGTAACAGTTCTATATTCTAAATCATAAATAAGATATTCTTAACTAATCATAATTAATCCGTCATTGTCAAAATATATTTTAAATTTATACATAAACTCATCAATTAAGAATAGATGGATATTATTTGGATTTGTACCGAATTTCAGTTAAGCTTATCAGGTACATGTGGCACCATCCAGAAGAGAGGATGATTCAGTTCAGGCCGCTTTTGTAGGTTTTTGTCCAACTATGATATGTAGCGGTCCAGTTCTAAGGCATATTAAGAATTTCAAATAAAATCATTATAATGTAACGCTCATAAATTATAACTATAAAAGTAAAAAAATATATATTATCATCGGAATATATAACTCTAAATCTAATTAGAAATTCTCTTAACTGCGTCGTCTTGGCTAAGCTACTAGCTGACGCAACTTATACTAATTAGAGAGAAAACAAATAATTTTGGTTTCACTTTAACTTGGATTATTTATGTACTGTATACAACAAGCCCTTTCATATGATATCTTACTTGAAATAGTATCTTATTTTTTTTATTTCGAAACCCCACAAAAAAGTATACTTTTTATGTCATAACATAAATAAATAGTTTTCAGATATTATCTTTAACCTATTATGTTACTTGCCAAATTTCACAGTTCTAAGTCGGCGAGACGAACCTTGTCAGTTATAATTCCATTAATTGTCGAAATACACTTTTTTTGCAGCAGAAACGGCCCTGTTTTTTTACCTTAATTCGAAATTATTTTTACAGCCTCAAAGGATCAGACTGTATATTTCAATTTCAACTCAATATATCCACGCGTTACCGAATTTAAGGGTCTTGAGAGACTAACGGACAATTTCGTAATAAATCGAAGTATACAAAGACAAACTGAATCCATTATAGAGCTGTACAAAATTAACTACATATATATAAAAACTTGTATTAATTGCTAGAGATGCTAATCCAGTATAAGGTATCAAAGAAGCCCTAATATTAATATAGGGAAGATATTCTAATTTCTACATGCAACATATATTTCAGATCTATAATAACACATTTCTTAAGCTTCTATTAATCCGTTCTATACATTTATATATTCTATAGCTTTAAATATAAAAGCATGTTATCATATATTCACAAGAGATTACTAAAGCATTGATAACAAAAATATCGCTTTTTCATAATCCGCTGATCTGGTCAGTGTGGGTGGCTGTTAGGCATTTTAACATTTGCAAAATCCACCTTCCCCATACCATGAACCCCCCCACTCTCCTCCTCGCCGTCTAGGGAGGCCGATACACGTTATTCAGGAAAAACCTTAACAAAAAGAGAATATACGCAGCGAGCATTCGAAGCGAATCGAAATTTAATTATAGCATTCAAAAAACTTTCTTCTAGTTTAGTTTTGTAATCTCTGCCTTTTGTTCACTACCGGGCTTTTGTATGATTGATTTTTAATTTCAACTGCGATGGTGTGTATTGTGAATTTATGAAACTAGAATTACAAAAAGTATTATCATGAACGAATCAGCTACTGTCAAGGAAAGTCGTCGTCACGCTCTTCAAAATAACAAAATATATTAAATTAAAGTTTATTATATTGATATAATTAAAGTTTATTAAAGTTTATCATATGATTAATAGAATAATTGTAACAATTTTACTTTTATAATAATGACTTTCAAAGGGAAGTCGATTGTGCTCTTGACAACTTCAAATCGAAATGAATTTTATGATTCAATATTTTTAATATTTATTTCAACATATTTGACAAACTTAAGTATCTCAGTGAAGAAAATATAACTGCTGGAATATAAAATAGAATTAAAAAAGGTATAAAGAGAAATAAAATATATTCAAACGCGGTTCCCATACTGAAATAAATTGTATTTTAAAAATCTATTACCAATTCTGTGTTAATTGTACCGAGTAGGATCTATCGTGTCATTGACACGCTGAGGACTCTGGCCTTTGAAAAAATATATCAAAAGAAAAATACACGCTGAATTTTAATAAAATGATAAAAAATTATCTTTAGGCTTTTACTAATTCATAAAAGGGTTTGGCAGAATGTTTATTCAAAAGGTTTGCTAAATTGAAAATATTTAACATACATATTATAATTGTTATAATATATTTTTATTATATATACAACTTATTTGTTGTGAAATATTTATGTAAATTTTGGTTTCCCAGTGGTTTTGATTTATTAAAAAATATGTTTGAATTCGTGTTTTATTATTCTGTTGATTTGGAAGTTTTTTTTATACACACCGTAGATACTTTTGAATAAACTTTAAAATGAAATTTACTTAATAAGTATAAAAACACTGACAAAGTTTATTATTATTAGGTTTACTAAATTACGAGAATTAGGTTTACTAAATACATTTAAATAAATATATAAAGTATTGAAATGTGAACATCACATTTCAATTTGAACTTTTAATTCAAAAATATCAAGCATCAAAATCGATTTTCTTTTAAAAATTCATGAACATTCATGATCATTCTATGAACTACATGAATCGTTGTTAAAGTAATATATTATGTAATAGATAAATTTAATATAATTTAATATATTTGCTACTTATATTGAATAGTGTCACAATATCAGATGAGAAAACGACGTGTCATTCCTAGACTTGTTTTCAGTAATTCTAGATTCATTTTGTTATGATTAACATATATAGTGAAAATCAAAGAGTTAGAACTGATTTCTCAACATTATAAAAAGGTTATTAAAAATCAAAACATTTCCTCTTCAACAAAGCTGTGATTGAAAACGCTATTCTGAGTACATTCATATTTCAATATGGTTTCCTTTTTAATAACAGAAGACATTTGGCAGACACTTCTTGTAAAAAGATATTTAAAAAGATATTTACTTGATTGATTAGACATGATTTTTTTTTTAATTTTCATATATAATTCAAGTAAAGAAATAGACAATACATATAATTTAGAGAGAAAAAACGCAGCAATTTATTTTTTTCGGATTATGCATTCGTAGTTTAGAATTCTTTAGGAAGTTCAATAATTATTGACCAAATTGCAAATACCACATATAATAATTCTTTAAATATAAATCATGGTGACGTCAGCACTTAGAAGTATTCAATTTTAAATAACACAATAACGGAGCAAGTATGCTTGTTTTAATTAATTTTTATACAACCGAAGCCAATACTTACCACTCCACGTGATGGTAGGTGGTAATGCAGTCGTAGATGGTAAATCGCATTAATTAAAATTGCCTTGGAGACACCTTGACAAGACAAACTTTACATATTTTGCATGTATTATAACTTTTAACATCCAATGATTATTAAGTATAAAAATTAAACCGCCGGCTAGCGGAATATTACAGTACGAGCCCCACTTTACATGGGGATAATTGACTAATGTGTTTTTAGGATACTTGGAACTGTTAGATCGATGTTAGGTAATGCTATTCTATTTCTAAATATTATAGACATGTGAATGTAAATGTCTATAGGTTATCTGGCATTATGCTACTACCCTTAGTTTCTTCATATTATAAAATAGATATACGCCAGTAACATATAGTAAATAAAATAAAATTAATAAAAATTAAAACATATTCTCGATTTAGTTTCCTTACTTAAAAAATATATTTTTACATTTCAGAACCTAAACATTTTTCCAAGTGCGGTCTCTACAAAAATGCCATTTTAGTCATCAGCGTGACTTAATGTGCAAAGCTTACAGGCATAATGGTCAAAAACGCAGAGAGCGGATGGTAGGCCATTAAGCTAAATTACAACAAAAATAGTCTCTTATACTCAAACAAAGAGAAAAACTACTGAAATTTAATAAAAGTAACTACACGAATTGTAAATTAAGAAAAATATCTTAAAAAACAGCTAAAAAACTTCTTACTTCTTACAAAGAATAAGAAAAGCCCAATATTTTATTTTACTTAAAATCAAATTCATTCGTTTTTTGAATACCTAGTTTTATTTTTATGAGTGCTTTCATGAAATTGCTTTATTAAAAAAACAAAATAATTTCGGTTTTGTCACTTTCACACTTTTGAAGTAAATCGTTAGTGAGAAAGTGACGAAATGCTGAATAAGTATTAATATTTTTATAAGTAAGGCATATAAAGAACGTAAACGTACAAAAATAGTTAAATTTTTCTTTAATTATTGTTTTGAAGCAAAGAATCTAACTCAAGAATTTTTAGTTATTTAATCGTCTACAATAAAATTATATACGTAGTAGGTATAAACAGTCCTTCTGTGTGTATATTTGTTTTTTTTTATGTACATCTATTTTCGTCACAAGCATTTTAGCGGTGACAAGGCATTTCATTACATTTGAACCCTTTAACATTCCCCTCAAAATTACTCAGAAATATATTAAATAACTCTTCATGCGTTTAAATATCTACGCTACAGAGCTTATTATATTCACTACTTAATTAAAGTTTTTTTTAATATAGAATAAAGTTGTTCAAGACTCAAAGCTGCGACATCTAGTACACCGTCACTTGTCTCTGCCAATTTAACTCAATAAGGCTTTGATTATAAATAAAATACATGGAGGAGGCGTGCAGCAAGAGGTACAGACACAGACATTCCTAAACATTTTTGAAGACATTTCAAACTAACCAAAATAGTCAGCAATCGTGTAAAAGGCAATGTATTGTTGAAAATATAATTCCCATACAGAAACTGAAGTTTCGAAAAAGCAATGCAATTCATACAATAAAAGTTATGGTAACGATACTGATTCCGGTATCCTACTTATTCCGGTGTGCTCTGTTATTCCGGAGTTTATAACAATTCCGAACTGTAACAATAGAAACTATGCAACTTAGTATTGATGTAAATTATACCTGTATAAATCGAAAGGACCATTGCTAATCAAACCAATTGAATCCTTTTTTAATTTAGAATTTATAGCATTGGAGTAATAAAGACTTAGCTTTCAATAATTTAATAAATAAATAATGATTAATCAGTCATTGTCAAAATTAATTTGGGTTTGGTGTATATTCATCAAATTACACATTAGCAAATAAGAAACAATATTGGTCGGATTTACTGAACATTTCGGTTAAGCGGTGAAGGCTTATTGTATATTCCTCTTGAACACATGAGGGAGTCCAGTTCTAAAACTTATTAAGAATATTTATTTTTTATACATTCATTAATTGTAAAGTTCATAAATTATAACTATAAAAGTAAAAATTAAATATCATCGGAATATATAACTATAAAAGTAATTAGAAATTATCTTGTCTGCGTCGTCTTAGTTAAGCTATTAAGACCCATAAAGTGTACATTTTTATGATTTTTAATACAAAAGTTCTGATTTTCCCTTAAACTACTATAAAACTATGTTACTTGCCAAATTTCATAGTAGTAACTCAACGAGTATTTCCTAATCAATTGTTATTAGAGAGTCGAAATGCGAGTTTTTTGCAACGAAACGGCACTATTTTTTACGTTAATACAAAATTATTTTTACAGCTTCAAAAGATCAGACTATATATTCCAATTTCAACTCAATATATCCATGCGTTCCCGAATTTAAGGGTCTTGAGAGACCAATATAAAGACAAATTGAATCTATTATAAAGCTGTACAAATTAAAATAAATTACGATACTACATATATACATACATATACTTGTATTAATTTGTAGAGCTGCTAATCCAGTATAAGGTTTCAAAGAAGCCCTAATATTGATATAGGGAAGGTATTCTAATTTCTACCTGCAAAATATATTTCTGGTCTATAATCACATAAAAAACTTCTATCAATATCTTATATGCATTTATATATTGATTTAAATATAAAAGCATGTTATCATATATTCACAAGAGATTACTAAAGCATTGATAACAAAAATATCGCTTTTTCATAATCCGCTGATCTGGTCAGTGTAGGTGGCTCTTTTATAGCGAGTCCATTTAACAAAACCACCTTCCTCATACCATGAAACCCCCCCAAACCCCTCACTCCCTAGGGAGGCCGATACACGTTATTCAGGAAAAACCCTCACAAAAAGAGTATACACGCAGCGGGCACCCGAAGCGAAACGAAATTTAATTATAGCATTCAAAAAACTTTATTCTAGTTTAGTTTTATAATCTTTGCCTTTTGTTCAATACCGGGCTTTTGTGTGATTGATTTTTAATTTCAACTGCGATGGTGTGTATTGTGAATATGAAACTAGAATTACGAAAAATATCAACAAGAATCACTCAGATACTGGTTAGGAAAGTCTTCGAATTCCTAACTTATCAAAATAACTAACTATGTTTAATTATAGTAAAGTATAGTATAGTGATTTATATGATTCTTAGAAAAATTACAATATATTATGTTTACTTTTAAAATCGAAATGCAGTGTGTGTGATTCAATATTTTTAATATTTATTTCAACATATTTGGTAAATTTAAGTATCTTGGTGAAGTAAATGTAACTACTGGACTATAAAATAGACTTAAAAAAGGTATAAAGAGAAATAAAATATATTCAAACGCGGTTCCCATACTGAAATAAATTGTATTTTAAAAATCTATTACCAATTCTGTGTTAATTTTTCCCAGTAGGATCTATCGTGTCAATGACACGCTGAGGACTCTGGCCTTTGAAAAAATATATCAAAAGAAAAATACACGCTGAATTTTAATAAAATCATAAAAAATAAATTCTCTTTAGGCTTTTACTAATTCATAAAAGGGTTTGGTTGAATGTTTATTCAAAATGTTTGCTAAATGGAAAATATTTAACATACAAACATAATGGTTATAACATATATTTTTGTTATAAATACGACTTATTTCTTGTCAAATATTTAAATAAATTTGATTTCCCTATAGGTTTTAATTTATTACAAAATATATTTGATTTCGTATTTTATTATTCTGTTGATTTCGAAGCGTGTTATTTATAAATCCAATGTAGATATAAATATTTCATATTTATTTTTTGAAGAATCTAAAAATGACATTTATTTAGAAAGAGTATAAAAGTACTCACATAACTTTTTTTATCTTTTTTTATCTTCACAAAGAGAGTTTAATAAATATATTTAAATAAAGATATAAAATATTAAATCTCGAACACTGCATTTCAATTTGAAGTTTACAATCCAAAAATATCAACCATCAAAATCGATTATCTTTTGAAAGTCATTATTATGAAATTATTTATAATATATTGTAATTATTCTATTAATTACATGAATCGTTGTGAAAATAATGCATTTTGTAATAAATAAGTTTCATATAACTTAATAGATTTTGCTACTTATATTGAATAGTGTCATATTAGCAGTTGACAAAACGACGACTAATTCCTAGACTTATTTTTAGTAATTCTAGATTCATTTTTGTTGTAATTAACATAGACAGTGAAAGCAAAGATTAAATCAAAAGAGTTAGAACTGCTTCTCAACAGTATGAAAAGGTTATTTAAAATTTAAACATTTTTCTTTTCAACAAAGCTGTCCCCTATTCTGAGCACATTCAAATTTCAATATGGTTTCCTTTTTTAATAACAGATAACATTTGGCAGGCACTTCTTGTAAAAATATATTGATAATATATATATATATATTTACTTCATATTAGACATTATTTTTTTTTTTAATTTTCATAAATAATTCAAGTAAAGAAATAGACAATACCTATAATATAGAGAGAAAAACGTCAGCATTTTATTTTTTTCTGATTACGCATTCGTATTTTCGAATTTTTTATAAAGTTGAATGATTATTGACTAAGTTACAAATACCTCATTTAATTCTCTAAATATAAAGTATGGTGACGTCAGCACTTAGAAGTATTCCATTATAAATAACACAATAATCAATTAAGTATGCTACTTTTAACTTTTTTATACAACTGAAGCCAAAGCTTGACCACTCCACATGATGGTAAGTGGTAATGCCGTCGTCGATGGTAAATAGCATTAATTTCTTAATATTCTTTACACTCTTGTCATGGAGACACCTTGACAAGACAACCGTAACATTTTTAGCATATATTGTCATAACTTTTAACATCCAATGAATGCTGGTTCATTGTTGTTGAATGAGAATTCTAAAGGAGATAGCAGATCAGCGTGACTATAATCTTAAGCCCAATAAGACTTCGCTCGTGAGATTTTGAAACGTTCCTAATGTTAATTCTATGGGACACACTTTGGCCTATTAATAAGAAACTACTATCACAAATGTCACCGAAAAACTTCGCTTAGCTCGGTTCAATTAACTGAAGTGTAATTAAATTTCAAAACCGCTGGCTAGTGGATTATTATTACAAACCACCCCACTTTGCAGGGCGTAATTGACTAATGTGTTATTAGGATACTTGTAACTGTCAGATCGATGTAAGATAATGCTAAACTATTAATTTATTAGTGTTTATATTTACAGTTTATTATTTGAAGTTAGTTTACTATATATTTCTTTTTTTTTTTATTTCAATATCCTCTATACTATATGTAAAAAGGAAAAGTTTCTTTGTTTAAAGACGCTAGTCTTTAAAACTGCCAGCCTTGACATTTGAATTTTAAAAAATATATTTATGTTATAGGCAAGTTAATAAAGATATATATAGGCTATTAAGCCTTACGCTACTCTTAGTTATCTTCATATTAAAAACCATAAATCCGAGAACAACAGTTTGTAAATATAATAAAATGAATGAAAATGAAAACATTATCTCGATTTAATTTCTTTACTTTAAAAAGATATTTTTGGACTTTTGACTCTAGATACTTTTATAAGTTCGGTCGCAACAAAAATACCGTTTTAGTAATCAAGGCGACTTAATGTGCAGAGCTTACAGGCACATTGGACAGAAATGCGGATGGTAGGTCATTAGGGAATAATTCTTGTTTTAATTTTTGTACAATTGTAAGGATTTAATACAAAAACTACAACATGAATAGTTCCTTGTACTAAACCATATTAATCAGAGGGAAATATTAACATTTGATATAAATAAATAAAATTGTTCGAAATTTTTAAGTGTATGCTAAAGAAAAGAAACCTGTCTTTCTCATTACTGGGAATAGATGTCTATCAATTATTTTGAGAGTACGGAACTTGATAGATTACACCACTCTGATATACTACTAAGTCCCAATATAGCTAAGTATATAATAATAATAACATTATAGTAATCATTAAATTACCATATTTTTAAAGTATACATTATCTTATTATTCCCAATTCTAGGAGAAACACAAATCTACCTAATATTATATAACTACAAAAAGTTTTTGTGGATAATGCAAGAGGTGGGTGTTTTTAGTTATAAAAAATAAAATAGACTTCTTATTAAAAAGATACAATTCAAACCTCGCAAATCTCTTTAGAAAATTATCATTAAGACCCATGAATATAACAATTTTATAATATATGTTCCCCGCAATATTTCGGTTGAGGGAAAGGATCATTATTTCACACTCGCTGAACTTCATTACGGCTTTAAAATATCGTTAAATGGAATATGCAAATATTAAACATTCTCTCGGGTCTGGTAACGGATTATTTAAATAATTGACATAATATAACAAGAATTTATGCTTGTATTATATAATTGAAGCTGTCACTGTCATTTATAGCCGTCATATCAAAGAGTCATTTTAATTTTAAACTTTATCTCTGATTAAAAAAAATGTATATTTTTTAAATTAATTTATAATCCTCGATTCTTCGTTAGTAACTAATCAACAATTAAACATTTTTAAGTACACATCAAATAAAGGAATAGTGACCTAATTTACAAATTATACAAAAGGCAGCAAAGTTTTATACAATAATATATAAGAGGGTAATTGAAAGCCTATTTAAGCCACAAAATAAATTTATTCCCATTACTAAAATTAGGGTTAACAATTTTTGACTACTTTTTAAACGTCTACAACAACTGTGTTGTAAAAGCTCGCGTGTAAATAAGCCTCAAGTGCATCTATTTAATAGCAGCGTTGCATGTATCGTTGTCTGTATGCAAGATGACTACCTGCAGTAACCCTCGCCCTGGAGGAAAAGGCGAAACGCCTCCGCTATCTTACAAGGCTGCTCCTCCAGGACCATACCACAATCAGAAATACTGAGCCAAGATGTTTTAGCTGGTTCCAAGCGACCATTAAATGTCACTGTGTCCTCTACATGGGGTGATAGGGCTCCAGTAACATTCAAAACTGGAACCTTTATAGTAGTGTTATCTCTAGCAATTGCCAAATCAGATCGACGCAGATAAGAATCGATGAACATTGAGAGGTTAACAGAATTGACATGCGAAAAGCACTCTTTATAAATATGAGCTAAATCGTGATTTCGGTCGTCAGTACTGCGTCCAAAGTGATGCCACATTAGATAATCAAGGGCTCCCTGCGTCATACCACTGGACCTCAATTGTCGTGTATTAATCTTTTGGTAAAGCCATTCTGTCCAGCCTGCTTGGGTAGATGTACAATTTATGAGGACTAAAGCGTCGACTCTTTGAGGGCTGACGAGTGCATAACGTGCTAAAATATTAGCACCAGCGCCAACTCCAAACCCAATAAAGGATCTGATACCAAAATGACCAAGAACGTAATCTATTTGAGATGCCAATGCGTCCATTGAGGGGTAAGAGAAATCTTCGGGCAGTGTTGGGGCTCCCTCCTCCTGACCTGGTGCATTGACGTGGTAAATGCAAAATTGGTCCAATATTGATCTCATATCTACAAAATTAAAAAAAGCCTGAAAGTTAGCTGCATAATTGAGGCCGAGGTCGTGATAAGTTATTATTGCGCGCTTGTTACGGTCCCCTCGAACCGCCACCAGAATATCACCGCGGGACGTTCTCACCCTCTCTTCCACGCATGCGCCGTCGCTCTGGAGTCTTCTTTCTGATGGATAATGGAGCTGAACACTTTTCAAATCATCTTCCAAATTATCCGAGGACATCATATTTAAAAGGGCGATGTTTTCATGTATTGTAGTTGTTGGCATTATCTTGTTTTTTTATTTACCTTTGCAAATCTGACGCCCTTTGTTCACGATGTAAACGGTATACGGTATAATATATAAAGCTTGTTCTCTATTTATCACTTTTATTGTATTTTCACCTTATTAGCGCTGGTTAACGTAATCTAAACAACACTGCTCCTCTTTTTACCCCACTGTCCATGACTAACACACACACACTTACGTAAATATACAAGAATTTACTCTAAAAATTTATTAGAACAGCATCACGTTACCGTCTTTTAATAAAACCTTCAAGTATTCGGAGATTAAACAAGTATTTCGCAGGAAATGTTTAATAAAACGTTAACAGGGCGAGTGTAAGTCTCATCAACTGTTCGATCGAGACTAATCGGCAGTTTCCGTGGCAGTTCGGGTTGCGATTCGAATGAATAACAACCGGTTCGTGCGATGTTCACATCTTTGTCATTCACAGCGCATGCGTGTTGGAACGAGACGATCCGTTTATAGTATACACTCTAATTGTATATTATTACGTAAATCCCTAGCTCTAACTGGATAATGAAATTAGTAGTAAGTATATCTGGACGTGGTTAGTTGGTTTGAAGGACAATTTTTTATAGGAATTTATAAATTTAAAATATATGACTTTTATTTATTAAATTTATAATTATACTTTGTTTTGTTCTGCTTATTAAAAAATTTGATGCAACCTTGAAAGAAAGGGACTTTCAAATGTTTTTATAAAACATTACTATTTTACGTATACCAAAACACTATTTTACTAATAAAAATATTCATACCCACTAGAATTTATTCTCCATTTTATCACTTCCTTACAAACAATTTATCTCGAAGGTGTGAAAGTGATTAAATAAAGAATATGTTATACTGTGTAAAAATATTTCTTTAGAAATGGGGCCTAGTCTAGCTAAATTTATTCCTAAATCGTTATTACTGCGGAAGTCTAAACCGGTACTAAAATAGATAACTTATTTGGGTCAAGGTTTGTATCACAAATAACAAATGGAATATAACCATTATTTTCGTTATAAAATTGCTATATTTCTTTATTCTTACTGATTATAACTAATTTATGCAATTTATGGTAATTTATTCGTTTTCATGAAATATATTTTTATATAGTTTTGCCAATGATCCAACATTCACTTTATTCATATAAAAGTGAACTAAAAAACCAAAAAAAAAACATAAAAAAATCTTTTCAACCAGTAACAAAGATGAAAACCTTACAATGGCATGCGTCCAGGTCTTTCAGATAAGAACTCTTTGTATGGCATATGGCTCAGCCTGATTCTTAACACAGTTACGGAAGGCTTTGTTCAAAATATCATGTTTTAGTACATTCAATACAGGGTTAAGACTTTTATGATATTTTCTTGAAACTATAATATTATTATATTATTTAGAATAATAATAAGATATCATTCTAAATGTATTAATTATATAGAATCAAAAAGTTATCAGTAGCGTTTAGAATTATGTGTGCGGAATTAAAATGCTAGCTACTCATATAAGTAATGTAAAAATGTACTTATTATTAATTGTATATATGTTTATAATAATTTATTCATAGAAATTATTGCTATAAACATGTAAGTATACAAATCTGTAGTAAATATTTAATAAGTATTCAAACGAACATTTATAATACTCTTGTTATAATGACACTTGTCTTTGACAACATAGATAATATAAATATATATTTAGTAAGTTTGTATATTTATCTTATTAAAAAGATACATATATATATAACTAGGTCCACGCAAGCGGGGTTGGCCTCGCGCGCGGCAGCGCGTGCGAAACAAAAACGTTCTATATGTTTATTATATGGGACACATTTTATCAATTATCTCAAAAACTATAATTACGATTCGGCTAATTTCCAATCCAGACGGGGTTTTGCTCATTAGGCCCATGTGTGCAATATTTTGTGCGTGTAGCTATTAAATGTAAATTGAAGGAGGAGTAGGGTAACAAAGAGTTTAAAATTTGGGTATTAAAGAGCTTCGCTTCGCTCAGCTCAATTATTCAATGAGGACATTTCCTAATAGATTTTGATTAATTAAAAAAAGTAGGTCGATAAAGGCGAATATATATATTTAGTTCATAGTTATTACTAACTATGAACTAAATGTATGTATAAACTAACTTTAAACTAACTAAATATATGTAAAAACTACCCAACCATTTAAATAAATTATTTTTATTAGACGTCCTATTGCTCCAATGGATAATTGTTTATAAAACTTGTTTAACACTACAACTCGAACATTATATTTTTACAGTAATGAAGTAAACACAATTTCGCTATACAGTTTTCAAATGCCTATAAAGTTGCCTCTTGGTTCACTGGCATCGCATCAAAAGAGTACTAAACTGAAATTATTATCCATGATTTTTTCAAACTACTGTGTCGAGATTTTTAGACGCTAGATGGTGTTAAACACAAACCTATACATTTATGTATGTATTATCTTCTAAAAGTTGTAATTCATATTACATATCGAAGTTATGTTAAGTATTATACCTTTTAACTTTTTAATTTAAATAGACTTTTTTAGAGCACCAAAGCAAGTATTCTAATAAAAACATATGGTATATTTTTAGTATTTATAATATAGAATAGGTTTCTTTTGTTTTAAATTAAGTGTTACAATAATATTTCTAATATTTCTCTTATGAACAATATATCGTCTCTTTAACGGCTATATAAAAGTACTATATAATATATTATATTAAAAAAAATCGTTAAAACAATTTCTACCGTACTGTTATGACTATAAAGTCTTAATTTGTTTAATTGTCGTTAAATGGTGTTCAACAAGGTTGCTTTTTGTTACTCGGGACATCCTCATATAGATCCGAGGAATGTCGGTGTGTGCGAAAGCGATACCATGATGTCCCAAAAGGCGATGAGTACAACGCTTGATTTTTATTAGATAGCTTTTAAAATGGCAGCGTTGTCAATACTGCCGGTTAGACCCACATAGCCAGCCGCCATCATCTTCTTAGCAGACCCTATATTCGTGACGGACTTTTATCAACAAAAATAACCTTATATTTAGATCACGGAGATAATATTCAAACTGAAATTGTATAGATAGTATGTGACTCTGAAAAAACCGTATGTTTGACGTTGTTATGAGTACTCTGGGCCAATTTTTTGTTTGCATTTCATCGAGTTTCAAATCACAAATTTTAAAGTGTTACTATATCTTTTTGTCGACGGAAATTCTCCAAAAATCTAAAGATATTCAACAATTTTGAAATAATAAATTCTAGATTAAAAATTTTAAAACATATATGTTAAAACATGTTTCGAAATATCAAAATACATTTAACAGTTGACCAATATCAATATAACATTTATAAATTAGCAATTAAAAACTAAAAAATCTCTGTAACAATAAAGACCAACCTATCAGTAAATATTAAACCATATTCATGGCTTGTAATGAAAGCATTGTCCGAATTTTATCTAAATTGTTATGTCCACAACTGAAACATTTCAGCAAACTGTGTGTCATCCCCGTTGTAACATTACACGGGATAAGAACAATTGGTGGCCAATTGAGGACCGGACAGTTATTCTGTGCCAATATGCTATAACATGTAAAACCATACTCAATTCAAATAATAAAAAACCATTATAAACCAAAAGCATTATGGTTCTCCGCTGCAAAATAACATTTTTAACCCCTTCCTCAATTTTCTGATTATTTTCTCTAACAAACCCTTCATAATCTTATTTGAGTACATAATTTATAATAATAAACGTTGCCACAATATCAAGGCCAGTCAGATCAATAGCTTGTACACGATATGTTACTTTACCTCGTTTATATTGGAAGCCTTAAACACAAATTATATTTATACAGATAAAGAATTGGTTCGAACCGTCAGAATAATAATTTTCAGATAATATTTCGGGTAATGTTCTCGCCAACATTGCTAACTGTTCCCTTTGATGACTGTTCAGTAAATAACAATACATGCTTTAATACAAGCATCTAAACTTTATAAAGTAATTATTTTATTCTAACATTATATTTAAACAACATAGTAATTTACCATTTTAATATTAGATCTTCGCTTCAGATAGTTTTTAAAATGCTCAAGAAACGCTCACAAGGCGTCTAAGCGTCTTGTTTTCAAATCTTCATAATTATTTATTAAATTTCATTAGATACATCATTACTGTCGCTATTAACTGAGGCAAGAATAAAAAAAATCAGTAGCTCAGTAGCTTAATTCATATTAGATAATAAAATTATCTCAAAACAGCTATTAATAGGAATCTAAAGAATAATTCTAATAAGTAAATCTGTTATTATTTTGGTAAAAAAGCGCTGAGTCACGATAAAATAACTTATTATAGACAAATATTGTATTTTATGTATTTTAAAAAGATTTTAAATGAATATTTTAAATATAATGTCTTTTATTTCTAATATTTTTAACTAAAACATTATACGTCGAAACTTAAAGGCATAAGCTGAGAAGAAGAAGGAAGAGACACCCAACGAACGTCCTTCGTAAAATGCAAGTCAGTAATAGAATTACTTCTGCAGTAGAAGTTGTAGGTTTTATTGAAAAAACTATTTATGTAGTCGATATGTTATATCTAATTTCTATGTAATTTTACTTCACTTACATTATGACGGAGGAGTGTGGTTCTTCATTTGATATATTCTCATGTCTAATTTTATTTTTTTTATTTTTTTTTAATTTCCTTTTTTTTTTTGTTTGTTTTTTATATTTAGTTCTATTTTTATATGTTATTTTAGTTCTGTGTGAATGTATGTGACGTCTGAATAAAGTTTTTTGATTTGATTTGATTTGATGTCTCTCAATGATTTGTGGTCAGAAAATGCGAAATTGTGAATTTGTGACATAATTACAAAATATGACTAGAATGTTAATGTAATGTAAAGTTTAAGCAAGCAGCTTTTATATTCTCTACTTATGTTACACAAAAATATATATTGAACAAAATAAACTGTAAAATATATTGAATATTCGAGAAATACTCATTAATGTAAACATATTTTAATACTCAATCATGTAATAAAATCAAATTAATAACAAATATTGACAATATATATGTTCGAATAAAACTTAATGAGCTGTTCTAATTATAATTTTTTAATTCTGTTGGAAAAATCGCAAAATAAAGATGATTTATTTTTTATTTTATACCCTTTTGGAGCGCTGCCAGTAAATCAAACGACCGATAAATTTTTAGGCTGTCTTTCAGAATTTTAAAACTATGTTTACTGATAATAAAGCACTATATTTCAAATTTATTACGTTTTAATTCTGATGTGGAAGAATCCATATAAATAAAAATACATATATTTTTAAACAAAAGAGGAAATGGTCCAAAACAATCGAATATCTGTTCTACGCTTAAATAAGTAATTAACTAACTTATTACTCATCGAACAAACTGATAATGAAATTTAAAAAAAGGGTATCTTAATCTTAACCTTTATTTTTTCTTATACATTTATTATTTAGTTTTATATTATCTTTCATGTATTTCAATTAATCTCAAGTAAACGTAACATATGTAACAGAGATATTTAAAAATATTTTTTATTATATTTTTTTATTACACTCTTTTTTGTGAATACTCTATTTATTTAATTAATGTATACAGATTAATTAATTTAAACTATCGGTTTTTCTATTTCAAAAGGTCAGTCGTATCGAAGCCTGCGGCCGCGAATTGACTCATAATGTCAGAATAATAATTTTCAGATAACGCACAACCAGTACGTAATGTTGGCAACATTTCAAGTAACGTTCTCGTAAACATCGTTAATTGTTCCCACAGTTGACTGTTCTGTAAATAACAAAATACATACTGTAATAAAAGCATCTAAACTTAATCCTATTTAACAAAATATTTAAAAAGTAAGATTGTTTTAGAAATTTATTATCTATGTTATAATTTATCTCAGGCTTAGCTGTTAGTTTGAAAAATGCTAAAGAGATTTCAATTCCTAATCCTTAACCCACAGAGATAATCTTCATCTTAATTTCTAATCTCAATATTTCTATTAAAGCGACCTTTGTTTGTAATATAAAACTCTTGTTATTAATTGAACCAATATCTGATCTTAGATTATAGATTTAGGTAAAGAGCTAGGAAACATATAAAGAACTAAATAATATAATTTATTATTATATTATCCGACTGATATTACCGTAAGACTTATTATAGTTGAAACACCAATATGCTTTAGGGCTGTAATTTCACATCGTCTTATGTGTGCGTGAGTTTTGTCAATAAGTCGATTGATATCACTCTTGGTTGGAGTCACGTTGACAGTTCGAGGGTCGCTCCTAGTACAGGCACCGAGGGAGTCGCATACCTCTACGAAGATTTCTGTTCCACCGTCTAAAACACATCGTCTTTCACAGATCTATACGCTTTTTTCACTACTACTAATAGTAATATCTACAATCAGGTCATATTCCCAAAAATATACTAAATAAGAAAATATTTTTATCAATCAGCTCGAAGGTTCTAGCACTTTATTATTATTGGTCTCATAAGGTCAAATAGGATTGAAGTGTACATGATTCATGCAACTCACTTCTTAAACGAACAGCAAAACTGTTACGTTACACTAGTGAGATATTAAAACATTCTCATTGTCTTCTGAAACTTAAGAAGATATGTTTAGAGTTTAGATGTTCAGAAACTCATCAAAGAAAGAACATACATTAAATACTGTTAAATAGTATAGTCCTATTTTGGTCCTATTTTACGTACATTTTAATTAAATTTGTATTTTGGACTTTGTATGCATTGTTGGATTACTCAATAAAGTAAATAAATAAATAAATTACTCAATAACATGTAATACCTAAAAAGTAGTTAAGTTGAATTCCATTTATACCTTACCGATATAAGGAAGAAATGTCTCCACAGCAAAATGGTCCAAATAAGAAGCAAGTAAAAGGGTTTCATTAGCGACCATGCAATAGAAATCATATCGCAGCGGTTCATCTGAGTCTGAAGCCGAGACACTCAGACGGAACATCGTGTCTAAGGCTGACCCTGAGTGAGGTGATACCTGAAATTGTTAGCCTTTTTTTGTATTTTAATTTAATTTATTTATTATATAACATACACGTTACAATTCAATATATCATATTTTGTAAGAAGTCAAGAAGGATGGTTTGAACATTTAATTATCCTGGATATCTCACTAGGATACCCTGTGCTGAGTCATCCAGTGAACTCTGACCGTGCTACTACTATACCTTTTTTCTTTTTACTACTACACCTGCGTTTTTCTTTTATTTGATAGTGACATTGTTGTAACTAACTTATGGCATAAAGTATATATAACAATGAAATATATAGATAAATAAATGATTATATGTCGCATTTTAGCAATTATATTTGTAAATAAACTATTTATACTATATATATAAAAGGGAAGTGACATTTAAATTGTCTTACGTTTACCGTTAAATTAAACATTTTTGGGCACTCGTTCAATTGTAAATTGATGTCACTATAACTAATTCCTTGAGTCTCACACTCGAAAGCAATGGAGCAGTTACATTCAGCCACAAGACGAACTCTTCCCGTCTTTGCTGTCATTTTTACTTCCACTGTTCTCGATTGTGTTTCATTTGTAAAATCAATAAGTTCATATAGAAAGTTCTCTTCAATAGAATATATTGTAATTGGGTCTGATATTGCTTCTCCATGCTAAAAATAATAGTTTGATTAACTTTTTGTTCGTATTCTTATAGTTACATCTACTCGTAAAATAGTATATGTTTTTTAATATTCATAAATTCTAAAGTTTAAAATCGGTGCATCAGATAGATGGTAACTGATAATTAGTATTATGAAATAGTTTGTCTCACTTTATTATTCATATTAAAATTATTCCATAATAGAAAGAATTGAGTTATATGAGAAAAGCGTCCACTGTCAGCAGTGTTCGTTCGTGAATTTATCGGAACAAAGCCTAAATCCCTTTTATTTAGTATAGGATTTAATATGCCCACAAATAAAGATGTATGTACAAACGATATATATCTATACATCGTTATATGTATCGTTTTATATAAAAGCTTTTCCACACCGAGAATCCATAACATATGTCATCAACGGAGTCAGCTGATTCTAAGCATTCTTTAGATGCGAAGTACCATGTTAGAGTGCAAGAGGGCGCCAAGTTGCTTGCCTGACCCACTAAATGCACTTCGTGATCCTCGTTTACAATGCGATCTATTGGCTGAATCTGTAAAGAAGTTCACAGTTGCAGTTATTTAAAATACTGTTAATAGCGTATTTTATAAATTGTTTATTTCTATTCGTTAAATATTTCTGGAAAATTAGTAACTTTGTAATAGAAGTTGAAAGATGAATATAAGTTATGATTCTTAGTAATTTTTACAAATTTTAACATGAAACACAATACCTGTAAAAGTGGTAAAATCTTTTGAGAAGTTTTAATAGTAGCCTTTGCTGTGGCAACTTCATCTAAAACGCTGACAGTTATGGATATTTCGTATCTGTAAACAATTTTTTATGACGATTTTGAGTGTTTATTCTCATATATAAAAAAAATACCTACATCACATTTGTAAATAGTAACCACATATAAAAACAATAGATGGACGAAAAAAGAGAATAATATTATATTTAAAGATATCTAAGAAACCGGAAGATAGATAGATAAGAAACCGGAAAAAATTGCATTAACTTCGAAGCGATCCGATCGTAGTAAACATCTTACTACAAATCTCGGCTGACTGAGTCCAAGATAGAAATTAATCGATATTCAAATTTTTTTTTTTTAAAGGATTTTAGTTTGCAAACCTCCAGAAGATAAAACCAGATTATTTTGGATATTAATGTTTGACTATTATACCAATGATTTAGGACTTTTTAGGGCTCATATTTAATCCATAGAAATAGTCTATTCTACTGAATAGTTGGATATTTAATGTGTTTTTAGTTTGTGGAAGTTTATCTAGTTTTAGTTTAAATAGAAGTGCAGCTCCATTGCATACAAATGGTAAAAAAACAGTTTTACCGACAATATTAAAAAAGACACCATCATCTCGTCTTACCGCGAACACATTTGCTGCAAAGAATTCGAAACATCGGGTTTAAATTAAAAAATCTAAAAATAAACGCGAGTTATATTCGTAAAATAGTTTTATTGAAATGTGTAGTTCTCGTGTAAATCTTAGAAAACATTAATATTAAAAAATATTAGAAATAAGAGATAAGGAAACATGTCACCTTGTGGAACACCATTGTTTACCAGACAACACTTTAAATGCGAGGCCGGCGTCCAAATAAGTAACTATGAAACCAGTCAATTGACTCAGGATATGTTAAAAGAATTTAATATTCTAAGTAGAATATTGTAAATTACATTAAAGTATTGGAAAAGTCTAATAAGATGATAATTGTAATTTGAGCAGATAGAAGGAAGTTGATTTAGAGGAGAGATTTAATATATATTTTGGGAATGACAGGGATTAGGGGTTAGTTAGGATAAAAAAACATTTGTTCAGTTGGTTAATATTAAAATAAGTCATTGACTTACTCGCCCTCGTCTGGTATTCCAAGAGAAAAATTATGAATTTTTTCAGCGCTGTTTTCAAAGAAATCACAAACTCTTCCGCTTGTTGTGCACTGCCATTTAAACTGAAAAAGACACTGAATTGCAACAAAAAATCTATTTTCTAATTGATACATAAAAATCATGTATTTCTATGTGAATATAAGAAACTATTTTATAAATTCACCTCTGGGACGTAATCTCTTAAGTCCTTGTATACAACCACGGATTCTATTGTGAAGGCGTAGTTGATTGGTACTATTAAATCATCTACATTTAAATATACTCTTAGTCCTCGGTAACGCACCAAAATTGGTAAACTTACCTGAAATAATTTATTACAAATTATTTATTCAATTAAAAATATTAAAATTATTTTAATCAGAAACCTACATCTGTGATATAATCATCTGAACTATAGGTTTTAATTTCACAATTTGCTTCATACACAGATCCAGCCTTAAGAGAATATGCAGGTATTTCTAATCGAAAGCCCTCAATGTATGAAACATTGATCACGTGATCTGATGTTGTGCTCAAGACCGACCACGAGAACTGCAACATTATATTTATTAAGTATTTATTTTTGTTCCAAGTAAAAATACTTATAAAAATAGATAAAATATAAATAATTTAATTTTTTTTTAAATATGATTTATTTGAAATTGTCTATAAACCTTTATAAAAATATATATTTAATAAATCATAATTTCGGGCAGGAAATTACTGTACAAACCACTTGATGGCGTCCCCGTTGTAAGACGTTATTTTACATTATAGAAAGTTACATCATAGAATTATAAAACTATTAAGATTACATAATATTCCTCTGTAGTCGTACAAATAGTCACTTCTGCTTCCAAGATATATTCTAAGTCAGCATATACTGTCTCTCCTCCGAACAGCATCACTGAGAACTTATCGTTGTGTCCTTCTATATTCTGAAGAGTTTGGTTCCCCTCCTCATATTTAATAGAAAATGATTTGGTGCTACCGACTTCTTCTGTGTCCTTTGTAGGTGTTACATTGAAAATATAATGAACACCACTCAGTAGCTGGAATTCAGATCCCGAATTAAAGTATTACTAAACATTTATGAATATTAAATGAAATTAATAATGTTACTACAGTTTATGAGTTGAGATTGTTTTAAACAAACACTGATGTAACAATTTTACACCTAAATTACTCGAAAAAATTAAATTTAATACAATTGATTATATTTTAAAAAGATTTTACGTAACTATAATCAATATGTTTATTACTTCTATTATTAAGTAAAACATTATTTTTACCTCATCGTCTTTTATAAAATAGACTTGTTCTATCGACTGCTGCTCGTTTAACTTCTTTTCTAGGGCTCGTATTGTGTTCCACAGCATAAGAGTGAGTCGCTGAGAAGGAGAAGGAAGAGGCACCCAACGAACTTCCCACGTGAAATGCAAGTCTGTTATAGAACTAGTTCTACTAGTGCTAGCCGTAGGTTTTATTCTGCAAAAAGCTATGTTTGTTGTTTGCTGTCTATTTAGTATGTAATTTTATTTTATTATTAGATTATAACTTTATTTAAGAGTAGCCTTAAAAATTCTTACGTTATGACAGAGTAGTGTGGTTCTTCATTTGATATGTTCTCATGTTTCTGACAAATGATTTGTGGTGCTAAAATGCGAAATTGAGGATCTGCGACCTAATTACAAAACCATGACTAAAATATTTTATTTTGAATATATATAATATATTTGCTTCTTTATATGAATGTTATTATGAACATATTTGGTTTTAATTTGAAACTGCTGTTTTATGTTACATTAAACATAATTAAAAAATTTTATTTAAATATAATCTTGGAGACATGAAGGGAAATTGAAAAAAGCCGTGTTTCAATTCACACACGTTAGAAATGAAATTTCAGAAAAATAAGCCTTCTAGAGAAAGATATAAAGAAAGAAAAGCGATTAATGTAGAGTAATAGAAGTATTAAGAGATAATTGTAAAAACTCAAAAAATACCTTTATTTTGAGTATTATATTAAACTTTATTTTTTAGAATCCATGTTTTTTAAATAGATAATGATTTACTTGTTTACTAATAACTAAATAACCTTATATTTAAATTTAAACAGAAATAATGAAAGTCGTCTATAATTTTATCTATTTAATGTAGGAATTGTCCCGAAAGAAATTATTATTTGACTTGGTTAACAATACTTTAGGCAAAGTGTTTGTTTCTTTATCATTAGCATTTTGGTTTCATAGAGTTCAAAATCACGACAATTCTAAAGAAATTTCACTTCAAAAATATATCAAGAAAATACTAAACTTACCGCTTGATGCAATTCTATTATCACTATATACACTATTATCTGTTTAATGTAAGACATTATTAGAACGTGTGTTTTAGAAAACCATTTTTTTATTTTAAATGTAACGTATAAAGTTTCCATTTACGTTTAATCTAATGATCTAGTTATAAAAACCATGTTTCAACTTAGCGTGCTTATAACAATATAATAGAGTCAACTATAGATAAAGTATGATTAGGAGTATGTTTGTATTCAGATCATAAAAATACAAATACAGAAGTAATATATATAAATATTAATCATTTTCCAGATGCAGATGTACTTATTGCTTCTTAGAGAGGCATTGAGTATATGAATGTGGATTAACATGTTAATATATCAAAGTTCATTAAAGTGAAGTCACGTGACAAGCCTCATATAAATTATTGATTGAACTAGCCTTGACACTGTAGTGACCTGTGTTATGTTATAGGTGTTTAGATTACGTACTAAAACAAGCTTATGGTATATAATACTTTATTTGAATAATGTCTTACATTATATGATTTCGCAAGAACAATCCCCGTTATAGCACGTTGGCACACAATAACTGTCCAGTCCTCAATTGGCCACCAATCTTGTTTTTATCCCGTGTAATGTGTAATCTAGTTTAATATTCTGGAAGAAGGTGTTACTTGTGTCTACATTTAATATTCAACAATTATACTATAGTCAAATAATAGATATAGATATTACTAATGTAAATATCAAGTATGTAAGTCAATAAATTGAAAAAAAAACGAATAATTATTAATTATATATGAATACAATAATTATCTTAAAGCCAAGGACTGCTTAAATCGAAATGGGAATAAAGAGTGATCAAAAAATATTACAATTAATAAAGTAAAAATTAATACAGGATTAGGGTTCCGTAACTACTGTCCTCCTTAACTTGTTTGTTTATTTTCAACTTAACTTTGTTTTAAACCTAACTTATTGTTTTATTTTGAAAACAAAAAAAATTAAGTACATAATTGCATTTTAGTTGAATACTCATTTGGAGAGCTGCCAGTGAAACAAACGTTGGATTAATTTTTAGAGAAATTTTTAGCATTGTTGTTCGGTTAACGTTATTTTTATTTTAAAATTAGTATGTTCGATGAAGATTTTTTCTAATAATTTAAAAGAAGATATGATAGTCGAATTTTAATTTTGAAATAAACCAATGGTTTACGTCGCGGATCAAATCCTGCTTTTAGAAGAAGGATTCGACCCGAGACCTCATAGAGTTCGTCTTATGGCACTGCCATCATGAATTGAAAAGTTCTGCTTTTTTATACCTTGTGAGCTGTAGCATCGTGCGGGTGACATCTATCAGTACTACATAACTAAGGATTGAAATTATGAAATTCATTTTTTTCGCTTACGATACACAGAGCATAAATCTAGTTCTCTTTAATATTGTTATTAAAATTAATATGTTATTCATAAGTTTTTTTACGTAACAACATTTTAGCTGTATGGCGGCGGCTATTTTTTATCTGTGCGATGATGCCAGTACGAGCACAAACACTGGGTTTGATATGAGTTTAGACTAACACAATTTTTCTAATCAACCTTTCGAGCAATATCACCATACATGTCTTTTGTTGTTTCATTTATATAATTATAGATTCTTTAACAATAAAAATTGAACTCTATACGCACAATATACTACGTATATTTTTTATTATAAAAAAACATTGACTATCCGTCGTAGCAGTACGTCCTATCACTAAATTCGTCTAGGGCATGTTATACGCATAAAACTTTACTTAATTCTTCTTTCCATTAGATTTTACTTGTAGACTAGAACATTTTGTTTGGGCTTAATTAAATACACCACAGTTATTATATATGAAGTATATGGTATAATGAAAATACTAAGATATAATTTGTAAATTTGACAGTTGTCAAGAGAGAAATGAAACGTTACTGACACTGTCACCACGCTGAAGCGCACAAGCTATAGTTTATTTTTAATAGGTCATACTAAGTGTCTTTAACAACCAAGGTTATTTTGGCAGCATTTTCATAAGTAGTTAATACTTTAAATTATCTATAAACATATTAGTTTTACTCTTACTTGATTTTAGAATAAGTACATTATACACAATAAAAACTAAAAATAAGTAAACAATGGTTGTTATTTTAAAAGCTTCAATAATGTATCTTATAAATTAACATTTTAATAGTTATTAGTTGTACGTGTTTTTGTTCTAAAAGCTTAGTCATATTAAAGCCCGCGGTCGACAAGTAATTCATAACGTCATAATAATCATTTTCATATAAGGCACATGACTAATTGGCGTAATGTTGGCAATATTTGAATTAATATTTTCGTAAATATTGTTAATTGTTTCCATTGTTGACTGTTTTGTACATACCAGTACATACTTTAATAAAATCATCTTCCCTGGAGGCAATTCTGAAATTATATGTATATTTAAACGTATGAAGACATTAAAATTCTAATACGATATCAGAATTTATCTCAGATTTGTCTGTTAGTTTGTAAAATGCTCAAGGAATTTTAATTAGCATTCGCACAAACCACAAAGGTAATCTTAATCTCATTTTAAAAGCTCAATATTCCTATTAAAGCCAATTTTATTCATTAGGTATGTGAGATAAAACTCTGGTTAGTAATTGAACCAATATCTGATCTTAGATTGCAGAATTAAGAAGAGAACCGGAAACCATTCACAGAACTAGTGAATATAATTTGTCATTTTATTTCATGCCTTAAGACTAATTAGACTTGCAAGGCCAATTCTTTTAAAATAATTCTTACGGCACGATATTCAATTAGGATTTGGAATTTCAATTTGGATTTTAATTAAATGTAAATTCTGAAATCATCTATTACCTCAATACAAACTAAAGATTAATCATATATACTTAATACTGTCGGGGTTCTGCAGTCCAAGAAGAAGAGGCAAGAAAGAAGGGTCGTTATGCTAAAAGGCCTAAAAAAAGCTGTCGTTGAAGATGCCCTTCCGCTGGAAGGGCTTGGGGGACGAATCGTGTCCTCTGAGTTAGTCTGAGTGTGTCGTTACAATTGGAACGCGCTGATTATCCGTAGATCCCTCATAGATCTGGGTTCAGTTTTAATTTTTTGTTCTCTGGGCGAAGAAGTTATTTCAGACAAACAGTGATTTTCACTATTGAATGAGCGATCGAGTCACAGCATATAATTCTTTTTGGAGCGAGCTAGACATTAAATTTCAGATAAAATACATTGTACTTTTAAAATATAGTATCGAATTAATGAAGTTTGAATGTTTTTATTAGATGCATGTATTGTTATTTGCAGACGAGTCAAATGTTGGAACAATTAACGTTGTTAACGAGAACATTACTTGAAATGTTGTCGACACTACGTACTGGTTATGTTTTATCTGAAAATTATTATTATGATATGATGAGACAATCCACGGACGCAAGCTTTGATATAACTGAGCTTTTGAGATAAAAATGGATATATTAAATTTATTACTCTTAATACGTTAATTATTTGATGTTATCCAACCTAAACGAAACAGCATTATGTCCTAACAGTAACTTGATATTTTACTTCTAATAAAAGTTATTGAAATTTTGGAGACGAGTAATTCACAGTTTTAATTCACAGTTGAACAATTCACGCCGCGGTTCTGCTCTGCAAATAGTAGTCAAAGATCTTGAAACTTTAAATACAAAAATATTAATTCATATTAAAAAAGCTTGTTTTACACCATAGCCTAACTGCTATAAATTTTACAATATATTGCTTTTCCTATCAGTAAACACAATTTTGCTCTAAATTTTAAAATACCGGAAGTCAGCCTAAAAATTTATAGGACATTTGGTTTACTGGCAGCGCGCCAAAAGAATACTAAGCAAAAATGCAATTTCAATACTTATGTGTTTTTATTCGCAAAATAAAACAATTTAAACCAAATAAAGTAGAGAAGTGTCTAAAACGTATGTTTACATATATCTTATAAGTATCTATATTGAGTGTGTTAGGATTTTTAATAAATTACTAAAACAACTAACCAAAATTATTATCTAATTCGTTATGACAACAACCAGAGCTTTTCAGCAAACTGTGTGTAATCCCCGTTGTAATATTACAAAGACTAAGAAGACTATTGGTAGCCAACTGAGGACTGGACAGTTATTGTGGGCCAAAATGATATAACATGTAACCCCTACTTAATTCAAATAATATAGCCCATAATAAAACGAAAGTATTATGATTATATCATTAAATATTCAGTAAACCTATAACTTTTTATACATGTATAAAAAGTAATTTCTTACATGTATAAAAAATACTTTTCGATCAAAGTTGTGAGATATGCCCTAAAGGCAGATGTCATGAATTTATGTCTAAATACAATAAAAGATGAGATTTACTAATTACTGTAAAAAAAACTTAAGCCCTTCTCAACGTCTCAATTAGCAAACTTCTATGAAAGATATCTGGGTGACTCTGCACCTCAAATGGTGTTCAATTAATATCTGCCAACCTTTATCACAAAGAATTACTTTTCACAGTTTGCTGAGAATGCAGACCAAATAATTCTGACAAGATCTAATCAAACAATAAAATTTGGTGACTTTAATTTGCCAGAATTGTCGCTAGATAGACATCAATTGATTTCAAAAAATTAAACTTCAAACACTATACATAAAACGGGTTTCAGGGAACTGATTTTGGTGGTTGTGTAAAAGAACTTTCAAACAACTCGTGGTCACAATATAACCGTCTACATGTAGATGAAATCTTATTAAATTTTTTACATTATTTTATCAGATTATTATATAAATATACATCACTTTTTAAATATAGAAATTAATATTTGACTTAGTTCTCAAATTTGCTTATTAATTATTTATGTGGAAAAGAGAAAATATCATATTAAATTTAAATATATATTCAATTTATACGTACAAACCTTTGCGAATTTGACAGTTTTTCACTGTATCTTTCTAGAAAAATATCCTTATTTGAAAAATGTTTTAATATCACATATATTGCAGGATTATTTGCAGATCATTTTGCCTCAGTTTAAAACGCATGTCGTTTTACAACATATGTACCAGATTTTCCGGAATTAAACTTGTGTATCTCGTCAATCGAGGCTACAGAGCATAAAGTTGAACTACTTTTGCGTGCGACTTCGTTCGCGTGGCGCATTGACTTAAGCCGTCAAAAATTTACAAAATAGTTTATGTTTATATCAATAAAACAACTAATTATTTTTCTTTATTGTGTCAGGAACATATTTTAGGTGATGGAACTCGTTCTAATTTTAATGAATCTTGAACCTAGTCATTTCTTACCGACAGTAAATATTAAATGTGCTCGAATTGCTTCGAGATAGGACGGCTTAGTCGTTTCCTTAAACCCTTTGTGGCCATATAATTTTTTGACATCAAAACTAATTTATAGAACGTACGCATTTTGTGTATTCCTTCTGTGGTAGTTTTAATATTATGTTCAAAAAATATCACAAAGCATCCCTACATATATATTTTTTAACATATCTTAAGTGATAAGATTCTTAACAATAAAGGTATTTTATTTTTCGTACGAGTTAGACATTTTCCTGCAGCAAAAGTTATTTTAAATATTGACATGGATATTCAGCTAACACCATATCAAATTTCATAAAAGTCCGTCAAGTAGATTTCGCATTATTTGTGCACAAACATACAGACAGACACACGAAGTGTTCAAAAATTTGTGATTTGGTATCTACATCGATTACTTATTACACCACCAATAAAACTTTTAAAATAAATTCAATGTACATAAACAGGTAATTTACATTTTTGTAATATGTAATAGGATAACTAAGCAGTTACGTGCTAGTAGAAGAAAACTACAGCCTTTCCATGAACCTGCCTAACATAATCAGAAAGAATGAATGAACTCCATCCGGAAGATGAGCGTGCTCAACTAAATAATCAAACTCTTCAGTTTTGTAATATTAGTATAGATTTAAATTATACCTATCATTAAAACTCGCGGATGTAGACAAAACGCACTAACTGTATCTTGAGCCAAAACCGAAACTCTAGGCCCGCAAACTAAGGAACCGTTGGAGGTAGATGACTATTTAACTGACTTACTGACACACACTTACATCTCGTCTACTCGTGAACACGATTGCTGCAAAGCATTCGAAACGTCGGATTAAAATTAAAATGTGACCAAATTATAAGCGAGTTTTAATCCGTAAAAAATAGTTTTATTTCCAATGTGTACTCATGAAAATCTAAGATAATACGATACCTATGATATGCGTCATTTTTTACCCATTACTTTGTATCGTAGTAGATATAAAACATGGTTTACAAATACGTCTTTGATCCTTAACTGCCACTGTTTTACACGAAGTTGCCACAGCAAGGACCACGATCAATACTTTACAAAAGATTTTACCGCTTCTACAGGTGTTGTTTCATCTTAGAATTAATAAAAAAAACTTATTATATATTTTGATGTTGAAATTATATTGTTTGTAACAAAATTATGAGTTTGTACAGATAATTAACTAATTATAGTTTAATAATTTGTTAAGAACGCTATTACCTTTTTTCTGTATAATAATAACTGTAACTATAAATTTCTTTAAAGATTGAGACAATAGATCGCATTCCAAACGAAGTTCGCGAAGTACATTTAGTGATCCAGGTAAGCACCTTGGCGCCCTCTTGCAGTCTAACATGGTACTTCGCATATAAAGAATGCTTGGAATCGGCTGACATGGATTTTCGGTGTAGAAAAGCTTTTAAATAAATCTATATATACACATCGTTTATACATACATAGATCTTTATTTGTTTATTTAGTAAATCCAAATTCAATTCGTATAAAAACAGTCTTCAAACAATATCTGTCGGAACGGATGGCCGTTCCGACAGATATTGTTTGTCAAAATGGTTTGTCGACCTAAATAAATGTATTTCAGGCGGTACACATACTAAAAACATTTAGCAATAAAAGCTTCGAACTCTGCTGTCAGTGGCCGCTGTACTCATATATATGAATTGCTTCTATAGTGGAATAATTATACTAGGAATAAAAAAGTGAAATGTAAACTCTTCAAACAAGAGTTATGTCAATAGACTTATTGACAAAACATCAGTTAGTTAATATAACAATACATTATACTTTTTAGTTCTTTGTACGTTTCCTCGCACTTTGTTTAAATCTACTTACAACATATATTGCTTCAAATACTAACAAGAGATCTATCTTACAAAACTAATGAATAAAGATCGCGTTAATAGGAAAACTAGGATTTGAAATTAAGATAACTATATATACGCTAATTTAAATCTCTTGAGTATTTTACAGGCTAACAGCTAATCCTGAGACTAATTATATTACTTTTTCAATATTTTGTCTGAATATAATCAAGTTATTTGATTATAATAAAAAATGTATTGTTATTTACAGAACAGTCAACTGCGGGAACTTTTAGAAATAATATATATAATTTCTTACTCGTAATATTTATAAGAATTTTATTTTAAAAAAACGTGGAAATTTTGAATAATACGTAGATAAAGTGTGAATATGTTTGACTTAATAATATGTAGATATATATATAAACTAAACTTACTAACTAAACAAGTTATTTCAATATTTAAAACCGAATCAAATAAATATTGAAGTTTAATTCTCAACAGTACATTTTGTCTGTCCTTCGATATATATTATATGTATTTAAGATACCTTTTGTTACGGAATATTCTGTTTTCATAATAGCAGTGGAGTATGAAAACAATAAAAAGAAAAAACTATCGATATTAAATGAAACAAGACGTGTATACGAGTGCTTGTTAGTTCTACCCCTTTTATATAATCCTGTACGTTTGATTCAAGATGGCGGCTCTGCTTTTTCTCAAGTAAAAGGATACAGCGACTATCAGTGTAATTATTTATAAAAAATTTGCTATTTTTTACCATTATTATTATTTTCTTTCCTGCAAGTAAAAAATATCAACTAATATATATATTTAAATACTTTAAAATTTAAAATAAATATATTTTATACAATCATGATTTCTATAATTTCTTATTGAAATAAAATTATACGATAAATGAAATAATAAAATTATTTTATATATAAAAAAGAGGTTCATCGTCAATATTTACACCCAAAACCAAATTTGGGAACTTTACTTTATTTGTAACAAAAAAAAGTTAAGTTTACGAAATGTATTACTTTTCGCTTCTCGCTTATAATTTAAGTCAATATGAAGCTTATTTCCTCTTATAACGAAGTAACGTTTGATCAAAGACTTTGTTTCTGATTGATATCATAAATAAAAAAAAAACATATGAAAGAACAGACAATTAAAAAGAATATATACTCGATGTTTTATAAGTATTTTACTATTTCATTATAAGATTATAAACAAAATATGGCCATTCGTTATTATATTTTAAGCTTGGGTCATAAAAGTTAAGGCTATTGTTTATGATCGTAAAGGATTAACTTTATTGAGGGTTTAGTTAAGTACTACTAAGTACAATACTGGTAGTAAGTGGTATTGTATGTTTAGTTCCTGAAATACGTTACGCCTCTAAATAGTAAGAGTATTATTATATAGTATTGTATGCACTCCTACCAATAACCTCCCTTGTACATTCTAAAGTTGGCTGTTAATCAAGCCT
The DNA here is from genome assembly GCA_959347395.1 of Mechanitis mazaeus. NCBI lineage: Eukaryota > Metazoa > Arthropoda > Insecta > Lepidoptera > Nymphalidae > Mechanitis > Mechanitis mazaeus. The sequence continues at coordinate 376,915 of OY365743.1, forward strand.
GCCTTTTGTACATTATATACATTTTTTTTATGAAATAATAAATAAAACATATTATCTATTATATAAATATGATTATTTTAAATGTTCAATATTCTTTAATTCCTTGTAATATATCCTTGTGAAATAATCACAGACCTAGTGGAACTATGGTTAGTTATTATCTTTTTACTTAAATTCTTGTTTGTTTTCACATGTTAATGTTGCACTCAAAAATTACTATACCATATAAATAATTTACGAGTTTATAATAAAGAACTATTCATGCAGTTTCCTCTCACTTCTCCCTTGGAGAATTTGCAATTAGAGTATGATATTTCAGTACAATGCCTATTTGAAATACAAAACGAGCTCGATATAACTATATATATAATTTATTTTCTCTTTAGTTTCGAAGCAGGTTTTTCATTTATAGACAAAGATAAACGTTTATTTTTATTTAAAAAAAATACGAAAACACTAGCATCAGTTACTTTCAAATATTTATAAAATATGTTATCTAAAATGAAACGCAATCGAGAACAGTGGAAGTGAAAATGACATCAAAGACGAAGAAGGAAGAGGAGGAGGAAGAGTTCGTCTTGTGGCTGAATGTAACTGTTCTGTTGTTTTCGAGTTTGAGACTCAAGGAATTAGTTATGGCGACATTATTTTACAATGTAACGAAAGCCCAAAAATTTTTAAGTCACCGGTAAACATAAGATAACGTAAATGTCAACATATATAATTAATTGCAACATATAATTTCTAACAATTTCAGGTATTACCTCACTCAGGATCAGCCGATGACAGACACTATATTCCTTCTGAGCGTTTCCGCTTCAGACCCCGACGTACCGTTGCAATATTATGTCTATAGTATGGTCGCTAAAGACATCCTTTTACTGGCTTCTTATTTGGACCACTTTGCGGTGGAGACATTCTTACTTACGTATATATGATAGATAGGTAAATAAAATTCATATTCATTTCTCTACGACATTTAGTCATTACATTTTATTAGATAATAGACGGTTTTTTTATGAAAAAAGATTTACCTTTTAAGGCCACTATCTTGTTCTTTCTTTATTAAGATTTTGAACATCTAAACTCTTAACATATATTCTTAATTTTCAAAAGACAATGTTGTTAATATCTTAGTAGCGTATCGTAAAAGTATTACTATACGTTTAAGAAGTGAGTTGCATGAATCATGTACACTTCAGTCCTTTTTTGACCTTATGAGACCAATAATAATAAAGTACCAAGACCTTCGAGCTACTTGATGAAAATATTTTCTTATTTTGTATACTTTTGGATATAAGACCTCTCATTTAATGACTGTATGATGACATCTTGAAAGATTCAAAAAAATATTTTATAATAACTATAATTACATACTATTAGTCTAGATTAAAATGAAAAAAAATATTAGGACTATGTATTTTAGTATGTATTTTAGACGGTAGAACAGAAATCTTCGTAAAGGTATGCGACTTCCTTGGAGCCAGAAGTGAACCTCAAATTGTCTTTTGATATAGAGAGAAGAGTGATATCAATAGACTTATTGTCAAAACTCACGGACACATAAGACGATGAGAAATTACAGCCCTAAAGAATATTGGTGTTTCAACTATAATAAGTCTTATGGTAACATCGTACAGTTAATATAATAATAAATTGTATTACTTACTTCTGTGTATGTTTCCTAGCTCTTTATTTAAATCTATAATTTCAGATCAGATGTTGGTTCAATTTGAAATTAAGATTAAGATTATATCCGTGGCTTGAGCGAATACTAATTTAAATCTCTTGAGTATTTTACAAACTAACAGCTAATCCTGAGATAAATTATAACATAAGTAATACATTTCTAAATTCATCTTACTTTTTAAATTTATTGTTAAAAATAGAATCAAGTTTAGATGCTTTTACTACAGTATGTATTGTTATTTACAGAACAGTCAACTGTGGGAACAATTAACGATGTTTACGAGAACGTTACTTCAAATGCTGCCAACATTACGTACTGGTTGTGTGTTATAACAGAATTATTATTATGACATCATGAACCAATTCACGGCCGCAGGCTTAGATATGACTGAGATTTTGAGATAAAACTGAGTATTCCATAATAAATAGTACATTAAATAAATGTTAAAAATAAGAAAAAATAAAATGTAAGTACTGTTAGGGTTTAAACTACTGTTAGTTAGGTTTTATAAATCCACATATTAAAACTTACAATTATTTACAGCTATTGAAAAACGATGTATTAAAAGAATTTTAGTAATACAATAGTAGATGTATTAGAAAAAATATATATATATTACAATAATAGTTGAATATATGTATTTTATTGATTGTGATTAAATATATTAATTTTTTTAAGTATTAAAAAAAATACTTAAGTAAATATATATATATAATATTCTAGAATAATTCAAATTATTTTATGAAAAATACGTATTGCTCGTAACATAATTAGACTCTAAACTAACAAACTGAACAATAATAAGCAGCTTATTTCAATACATTAGGTCAAAGGAAATAAATATTGCAGATTTATTCTTAATAGTAAATTTTATCAGTTTGTCGATATATATATATATATATATATATATATATAAATATAACATTTATTTAATATTCCTTTTGTTATGATAATAACAAATAATATCAGAAGAACAAATAAGAAATATAACAAGACGAGTATACGAGTGCTTGTTAGTTCTACGCCTTTTATATAATCCTGTACGTTTGATACAAGATGGCGGCTCTGCTTATTGTCAAGTAATAAGATACAGCGACTCTAAATGTAATTATTGAACTAATGTATATATTTATGTTTTTTACACTTTAAACTAAAATACTAAAATAAATACGTATTAAAATACATAAATACTACAATACTGTTATACAATTATGATTTTACGTAATTTCTTGTTGAGCTAAAACTAAAATTATATTTTGAATGAGCATTTAAAATTATTTTATGTATAAAGAAAATAAATTTTGTAAATATTAACAACCAAAAAATAAATAAGGAAATTTGTTAATTTCTAATAAATAAACATTTCGCATATTTATAAATTGTTATCGTTACGCTTATAATTTAAATCAATATGAAGCTTATTTCCTCTTATAACGAAGTTACATTTGATCAAAGAGTTTGTTTCCCATCGACATCATAAATAAAACCAAACTGAGAATAGACAATTAGTAAAAATATATTTTTTGTAAAAAATATTTATTTTACAATTTCATTACAAGATAATGAACACAAAATATGACCATTTTGTTATTATATTTTAAGCTTGGGTCATAAAAGTTAGGGTTATTGTTTATGATCATAAAAGATTAACTTAACAAAAATACTTTATTGGGTTTAGATAAGACAACAATACTGCTAGTAAGTGGCATATTAATTAGTAGTAGGAGTAGAAATACGATACGCCCCTAAATAGTAAAAGTATTATTTATATATTTTTTCTTTTTGCACGCCTACCAACAACCTCTCTTGTACATACTAAGGTTAACTGGCAGATAATGTTTTTGTAGCATTAAGCCCGCCTAATGTACATTATATTGTATTGTATTTTGTATAAAATATTAAATAATGAACTCAAAATATTGTCTATTATAAAAATACCATGATTTTGAATATTTAAAATCCTTTAATTCCTTGTAAATGAGAGAAAACCACAAAACTGATAGGGCTATGGTTAGGTACTATTTTCTTTTTAAACGATTTCTTATTTGTTTTTACATATAAATTATGAATGTTACTCAAAAAATACTATACTATATAAGTAATTTTAAAAAAGTTTATAATAAAAGGGTATTCATACAGTTTCCTTTCATTTCTTATCCTTGTAACTACTTGTTTAAAACTGTGCTATTAATTACATTTCAATACAATGCATATCTGAAATGCAAAACGAGCTCTATATAATTTTTCATTTATAGACAAAGACCAATTGTTATGTTTTATGTATAAAAAAATTAACAAAGCCACTTTTACAGAATAAAAACACTTCAGTTACTTTCAAATTGGTATAAAGTTTGATAAAAATATTAATAAACGAAATGTTATTCGCTGATTCATCCGCAGATCCGCAGTCAAACAAGCTTTTAGAACAATGTTTCTTACAATCTAGAACCCGCAACTCTCGATTAGAAATGCCTGCATATTCCCTGATGGCTTGATCTATAAAGTAAATTGTGAAATTAACATATATATTGCTCAGATGTAAGTGCATGATAAAATCTTTTCACTACTTTTAATTTATAAGTCAATTAACAAAATCTTTTATGTGAGATAATCTTACCATTTTTCTTGCGTTACCGTGGACTAAGATTATATTTAAATATTTAAATAAAAATGATTTAATATTACCATTCGACTATATCTTCACAATAGTCTGTGGTTATATAAAAAGACATAAGGGATTACGTCCCAGAGGTAAGTTCAAACAGTTTCCTACATTCACATAGAAATATATGATTTTAATATATATATTACAAAATAGAAGATTGTTTGCAATTCAGTGTATTTTTCAGTAGTTGTAAACTACAAACGAAAGAGTTTGTGATTTCTTTGAAAACAGCGCTGAAATATTTATAATTTTCCACTTGGACTACCAGACAGGGACGAGTAAGTCACGAAATGATTAAATATTAATAAAATGAACAAATATTGTTTGTTATATTGAATTTAAACAAGTGTCAGTTTTATAAACAATTAGAGTCACACCAATGTGTAATTTATAATAACCAATTAAAATCATACCAATTTACGAATTTATATTAAAATTATTACAATGACAAATCAGAATCATGATATAAGCCTCACATTTTACTTACTACACTGTAACGTAGTAGATATAAAAAATTAAGAACAGACAGATGTTCACAAAACATTGTTTACAGATGAGAAATATCCTTAACCATCATTGTTTTAAATGAAGTTGCCACGGGAAAGCCTACTATTAAAACTTTACAAAAGATTTTATGGCTTCTGCAGGTATAGTGCTCGATGTTAGAATTTGCAAAAACAACTAAGCATCATAACTTATACCTTCTTTTGACAACCATTATAAAGATATAAACTTCGAAAGATATTTAACGAATAATAATGAGGTATATAATTTATAAAATAAGTTGTATTCTTTAAAAAATCATCATATAAAAATCATATACACTTTAATTCTATTCGACCGTATGGAGACTTAATAAAAAGATATAAATATATTTGAGCTATTTGACAAAAATTTTGCTTATTTTGTATACTTTTGGGAATATGGCATTCAATTCCTGTATGACGAACGTCTCGAAAGATTCTAAATAATATTTTTATATTTAATTATAACTACAACCAATGAGACTACTACTACTAATCTAAATTAATATAAAAAAAGTATGTTAATCTGTTAAAGATTACACATTTACTTTAGACGGTAGAACAGAAACAGAAATGTTCGTAGAGGTATGCGACTCCCTCGGTGCCTGTACTAGGAGCAACCCTCAAATTGTCAACGTGACTCCAACCAAGAGTGATATCAATAGACTTATTGACAGAACTCACGCACACATAAGACGATGTGAAATTAAAGCCCTAAAGCATATTGGTGTTTCAACTATAATAAGTCTTAAGGTAACATCAGTCTGTTAAAATAGTAATAAATTATATTACTTAGTTCTGTGTTTCCTAGCTCTTATTTAAAATCTGGCATCTAAAATGAGATATTGGTTCATTACTACAAGAGTCTTATCTGACGTACCTAATGAACAAAGATCGCTTTAATAGGAATACTGAGATTTGAAATTAAGTTAAAGTTAATATGTGGTTTGAGCGATTAGGAATTTAAATCTCTTGAGCATTTTACAAACTATCAGCTAATCCTGAAGCTAATAAATTATAAAGTAGATTATAAATTTTTAAGACAATCTTACTTTTAAAATATTTTTGCAGAATAAAATAAATTTAAATGATTTTATTAAACTAGGTATTGTTATTTTTAGAACAGTCAACTGTGAAAACTTATAGAAATAATATAATATTTTAACGTTTTACTCGTAACATAATGACAGACGTTTAAAAAAAATGAGGAAATTTTATAATACGTAAAAAATTACTTTAAATTTCGAGCTATTTGATAAAATTTAAGTTAATAATAAATATTTAAGACCAAATGAAATAAAGATTGCAGTTTAACACTTAACAGTAAATTTCATCTATGCTTAAATATAATATAACATTTATTTAATATAGCTTTTGTTATGTAATACTGTTTTCATGATATCAGAAGAGTATGAAAATAATAAAAAGATATAACTATCGATATAAATGAAACAAGACATTTTATACGAGTGCTTGTTAGTTCTACGCCTTTTATATAATCCTGTACGTTTGATTCAAGATGGCGGCTCTGCTTATTGTCAAGTAATAAGATACAGCGACTCTCGGTGTAATGATTTATAAAAAATAGCTATTCTTAGTACCTTTATTATTATCTTGTTTTAATGTGACATAAAAATGTCAACTATAGTATCGTAAAAGTATTACTATACGTTTAAGAAGTGAGTTGCATGAATCATGTACACTTCAGTCCTTTTTTGACCTTATGAGACCAATAATAATAAAGTACCAGGACCTTCGAGCTACTTGATGAAAATATATTCTTATTTTGTATACTTTTGGATATAAGACCTCTCATTTAATGACTGTATGATGACATCTTGAAAGATTCAAAAAAATATTTTATTATAACTATAATTACATACAGACAAGGACTTTGTATTTTAGATGGTAGAACAGAAATCTTCGTAAAGGTATGCGACTTCCTCGGTGCCTGTGCTAGAAGTGAACCTCAAATTGTCTTTTGATATAGAGAGAAGAGTGATATCAATAGACTTATTGACAAACCTCACGCACACATAAGACGATGAGAAATTACAGCCCTAAAGCATATTGGTGTTTCAACTATAATAAGTCTTATGGTAACATCGTACAGTTAATATAATAATAAATTGTATTACTTACTTCTGTGTATGTTTCCTAGCTCTTTATTTAAATCTATAATTTCAGATCAGATGTTGGTTCAATTTGAAATTAAGATTAAGATTATATCCGTGGCTTGAGCGAATACTAATTTAAATCTCTTGAGTATTTTACAAACTAACAGCTAATCCTGAGATAAATTATAACATAAGTAATACATTTCTAAATTCATCTTACTTTTTAAATTTATTGGTAGAAATAGAATCAAGTTTAGATGCTTTTACTACAGTATGTATTGTTATTTACAGAACAGTCAACTGTGGGAACAATTAACGATGTTTACGAGAACGTTACTTCAAATGCTGCCAACATTACGTACTGGTTGTGTGTTATAACAGAATTATTATTATGACATCATGAACCAATTCACGGCCGCAGGCTTAGATATGACTGAGATTTTGAGATAAAAACTGAGTATTCCATAATAAATAGTAAGTTAAATAAATGTTAAAAATAAGAAAAAATAAAATGTAGGTACTATTAGGGTTTAAACTACTGTTAGTTAGGTTTTATAAATCCACATATTAAAACTTACAATTATTTACAGCTATTGAAAAACGATGTATTAAAAGAATATTAGTAATAAAATAGTAGATGTATTATATTTTACAATAATAGTTGAATATATATATTTTTTTATTATGGTTAAATATATGATTTTTTTTAAGTATTAAAAAAAATACCTACGTATTTATATATATATATATATATAAATCTAGAATGATTCAATTTATTTTATGAAAAATACGTATTGCTCGTAACATAATTAGACTCTATTTATATGTCGATATATTAAAACTAAACTAACAAACTGAACCATAATAAGCAGCTTATTTCAATACATTAGGTCAACGGAAATAAATATTGCAGATTTATTCTTAATAGTAAATTTTATCAATTTTATCACTTTTTTTATATATACAACATTTATTTAATATTCCTTTTGTTATGATAATAACAAATAATATCAGAAGAACATGTTATATTACCATAGACTATGTAATCATTTATTAGATATTTCTTATATACTTATTAATAATAAAATTGTTAAATTAGCATTTACTATATTCTCACGAACCGTGGAAACGCTAATTAAGCGCAGGTGCATTGTATCATGTTAAAATCCCAGAATGTAAATCTGAAACCCTTGTTTGTTACACTGTCTGTATTCCTTTAATTATTAATTCATTATATTCATTCTTGTCTCCAACTTTGAGCAAGGAACACATAGTTTGTAAATTAATTATAAATTAAATTTTAAGTTAATAAATTTGTATTTTTTTGGATCCTCCGGTTGTGACCGACGTAATTGGCGCAGTCGGTAGGATAGCCGAAATTTAGTTAATTAAATTAATTAAATAGAGTCAGTGAATCAATCAAGGACGTCGGCTATCTCGAATCTACACCATGTTGCAGCAGGAGGAGTTTCACGGCCCACTCCTAATGAGGATTTTCGGGAGGACCCCAAATCAGACACATTAAAATAGAACTTAATCTTCATACACAAAGACAGTTACCATATATAAATATATCAAATCCCCCTCTTAAACTTTTAATTGATACAGGCGCTAATCAGTCTTTTATTAGCCCTAAAGCTGTGCAACGTTTTTATTCACATTTATCTTGTAATTATGACCCATTTGAAGTAACAAACGTACATGTGACTACGCGAAATAATTTTTCTATTACCATACCGTGTTTTCAAAAGAATTTAAAGAAAATGATAATTTAACTTTATATATATATAAATTTCACGATTATTTCGATGGTTTGATAGGTTATGACTTACTTGAAAAATTAGAATCTAATATTGATTTAAAAAATAAGATGTTGGTTACTCGAAACTCTAAAAATCCTTTAACGATGTATGACTCACGAAATAGCAATTTATATGAGGATATAATACCTGCAAATTCATCAAAATTGGTTCGAGTCCCTATAAATTACCATAAGAGCGATGTTTTAATTACAGAACAATATATTTCGGGTTGTGTAATTGACGATTGTGTTACAACAGTTAATAATAACCGCGGTATTTTACAGGTAAGAAATCCAACTCGTCATGACTTAGTATTTTCTATTGACCGACCTATAAGTGCAGAGTTATTTAATATTCAGTGCACGCGTACTAAACATTCGTCTAATCGAGTTAAGGAAGTACTGTCAAGATTACGCACGGATCACTTAAATGCAGAAGAACGCGCTAACTTAGAGTCATTGTGTTCACAGTACGCAGACGTTTTCTATATAGATGGAGAGCCACTTACTTTTAGAAATAAAATTAAGCATACAATAAAAACGACAGACGAACAACCAATTTACACTAAAAGTTATAGGTATCCATTTATTCATAGACAAGAGGTTCAAGACCAGATATCAAAAATGTTAGAGCAGGGAATCATCCGCCCCTCTGTATCACCTTGGAGCTCCCCCATCTGGGTTGTTCCTAAGAAACAAGATGCTTCCGGTAAAACGAAATTTCGTATCGTAGTAGACTTTAGAAAACTCAACGAAAAGACTGTCGACGACAAGTACCCCATCCCTAACATAAATGACGTCCTAGATAAGTTAGGAAATTGCCATTATTTCACTACTTTGGATCTCGCAAGCGGGTTTTATCAGGTAGAGATGAATCTTGATGATATATCTAAGACAGCGTTCAATGTAGAGCACGGGCACTTCGAATTCTTACGTATGCCGATGGGCCTTAAGAATTCACCATCAACTTTTCAACGCGTGATGGATAATGTGCTCAGGGGACTTCAAAATGTTAATTGCCTTGTATATTTAGATGATATCGTCGTATTCAGTGTTTCTTTACAAGAACATATAGTCAATTTAGAGAAAGTATTTAATAGATTAAGGGAATCAAATTTCAAGATACAAATGGACAAATCCGAGTTTTTAAAATTAGAAACAGCGTACCTCGGACATATCATTAGTAAAGACGGTATTAAACCTAATCCGGACAAGATAAAAGCTATTGAAAAATTCCCTATACCTAAAACTGTTACTGAAATTAAGCGTTTTATTGGGTTATTGGGTTATTATCGTAAATTTATCCCTGATTTCGCTCGTTTGACAAAACCTATGACTCAATCACTAAAAAAAGGATCAAAGATTAATATAAATAAAGAGGACTATATTAACTGTTTTGAAAAATGCAAGACGTTACTCAGTAATGCCCCGATACTCCAGTATCCCGATTTTAATAAAGATTTTATATTAACTACCGACGCTTCAAACTTTGCTATTGTTGGAGTACTTTCTCAAGGACAGATAGGAAGTGATAAACCTATAGCTTATGCATCTCGCACCCTCAATACCAGTGAGATAAATTATAGTACGATTGAAAAGGAGTTATGGCTATCGTCTGGGCAACTAAATACTTTCGCCCTTACCTTTTCGGTCGTAAATTTAAGGTCGTAACCGATCATAGGCCACTTCAGTGGGTAATGAATTTAAAAGAGCCTAACTCTAGACTTACTCGCTGGAGACTCAAATTAAGTGAGTACAATTTTACTACAGTTTACAAGCCAGGCAAATTAAACACCAATGCAGACGCTCTTTCTCGTATAGAAATTAATATGGAAGACGCGAGCTCCATTATAGTTAATCCCTCTGAAAAACCACTCTCTTTAAATGGTTCCTCCACTGAAACGGCTCGTACTACATCTACTGAAACGATCCATACTAGTATCGAGAACCCTATATTAGAAGTTCCAATTTCTGACGAACCCTTTTAATTAAAAAACGGCCGACAGTAACAAAACCCTTTGAAACACACATTAGGACGACTATACAATTATCAGAATCAAACCTTGAAAACGACGTAATTAGTGCTGTTAAAGAATTCATCAACCCTAAAGTCAAAACAGGTATTTTAATAAACCCTCTCCTTGCTATGTATAAAATTATTCCAATTATTCAAGATAAATTTAAAAATTCGGCTATGCATTTGGTTCTTACAAAGAAGGAAATAGAAAATGTTAAGGATTATTTAAAACAGCAAGATATTATTAAAAATTATCACGAAGGTAAAACGAATCACAGAGGTATTAATGAATGTTACCGTGCCCTTTCCATTAGATACTATTGGCCAAAAATGAAAGATCATGTAACCAAATATATAAACGAATGTATTATCTGTGGACAAGATAAGTATGATCGTAATCCCATTAGACAACAATTTTCTATAGTTCCACCCCCAACTAAACCCTTTGAAATAGTTCACCTTGACCTTTTTACTGTTCAGAATGAAAAATTTCTCACCCTCGTTGATGCGTTTTCAAAATACTATCATCTTCGAGACGGTACAGCCCTTAGTGTAATTCAAGCATTTTTAACTTTTTGTACTCATCATGGCGTTCCCTTGACTATTGTAACTGATCAAGGAACAGAATTTACAAACGCTCTATTTTCTGAATTTACCCGACTTCACAAAATACAACATCACAAGATTTTAGCTCACGCCCCTAATGAAAATGGTATTGTGGAACGATTTCATTCGACAATACTTGAACATTTAAGGATTTTAAAACTAAAAAATAAAAATGAACCCTTAATAAATTTAATGTTATATGCAGTCTTAGCTTACAATAGTACAATACATAGTTTTACAAACTGTCGACCTATAGACTTAATAACTGGACACTTTGACCCTCGTGACCCCATATGTTAACTTGACTGAGCATTTATTACAACAATACATACAAGACCATAGAGAGAGAATGATTAAAGTGTACGACCTAATTAACGAGACTTCATTACAACACCGAACAATACTAACTGAAAATCGTAATAAAAATCGTGAGCCTGAGAGGGAATACACCCCTAACGAACAAGTTTTTATCAGAAACCCTATGGCAAGTAGACAGAAATTAGCTCCACGTTACACACAAGACACCGTCCTTGCTGACCTTCCTATACATATTTATACTAAAAAGAGACGCGGTCCGGTAGCTAAATCACGACTTAAAAGAAACCCTAAAGAACCCGTGTTGTTACAGGATCCTACTAATGTCACTACTCCAACTGACGCAAGGACAAGAAGTAATGATTAATTCGTTAGACTCAGGTCCCGGCTTACTCCCTTTTAAACTAGGCGAAACGAAAATTATATCCCATTACCATTCATTTTTAAACTATGTAGACCTTGATATTATTAATAACCAAACCCTATTAGTTAAAATTCAAATATATAACATTAGACGGCAGCTAGATAATATTACATCTCTTTATGAACCTCACCTTAATTACCTTAATTCTAAAGTAGATAATTTAATTACCTTTCTATAAACTTTTGAGCACGGTCGTAGTAAAAGAGGACTCATTGATGGCCTTGGTTCTGTCATTAAAAGTATATCTGGTAATTTGGATTATACTGATGCCATTAAATATGACAATGCAATTCAATCTCTTCAAAGTAACGAATTAAAATTACAATCGAAACTAAACGAGCATATTAGTTTAACGAAAGAATGGTCGTTATGTAACTCTAAAACTATAGACAATATAGTTAAAAATCAAAATAATATAACTAGAGTACTTAACTCTATTATTAATAAAATTAATATGAAAGAACTTTATGCCCATATGGCCCAGTATCGATTAATTTTAAGTGATAATATAGATACCTTATCAGAGGAACTAAGAAAACTAGAAAGTTCTCTAGGTTTTATACGTGCATCGAGCACGCCTCATTCTATTATTAGTATTATAGATCTTGATAAAATATTAAGAAAGCTTAGGATTTTATATTCAAAGAATGAAATCCTAAGTTTAGAACTTAGATATTATTATGATATAATTAAATTAGGTTATTTTTATATCGGTAATCAAATAGTTATAGTTTTAAAAGTATCGATCGCCGTACCCCTGTCCTATGATCTTTACCGATTATCAATTGTTCCTAATAAATATAATCAAATCCTTATTCCCAACCTTCCCTTTATAGCAATTTCTAGAAAGAATTCTATGTACATGGAGGCTGAATGCCCGAAGTCCAATTCTCTGTACTTTTGTGAACAAAAAACTAACTATGCGCTTCGAGATGGACCTGACTGCATCAGAAACCTGATTGAAAAGCTTGATTCAACCTGCAAACTAACATCTGTTATTCTTAATAATGAAGCGTTGGAACAACTGGATGAAAAACACTATATCATGAGTTTCCCTACACCCATGAAAATTAAAATATCTTGTGGTCAAGATTTGTACAAGATACTTCACGGCAGCTTTCTACTGGAAATCCCGCTTAACTGCTATGTCAAGACACCTGCAATCACAGTTGTAAATTCAAACGACTATATAAAAGGATACGCTATAAGGATAATAGATTTACCTAACCTTGGAAATCGAGTGCAAACAAATATATCTCCTATAATACTGAACTCAATAAATCTTCAAAAGCTTCATTTAATAAATTCAAAAATGTCTCTACAAACCCCAGTTAATTTAACTCAAGTAGAAGATCATAATGTATTATATCATACGACGATTCCTGTATACTTAATGCTTTATGGAGCAAGCATACTTTGCATTTATCTGGCGTACAGAAGATTTCGTTTGCAAGACATTAAAAAAAGTAACGCGACTAAAAATAAGAATATTCAAGATAAAAATGAAGTTCATCCCCACAAAATAAGGGTGGATCCCAGCAACATCGCAGCAACTCTCTCAAGGAATAGTTGCTGATCTGCGGATGGAGGTGTTATATTCCCATAGACTATGTAATCATTTATTAGATATTTCTTATATACTTATTAATAATAAAATTGTTAAATTAGCATTTACTATATTCTCACGAACCGTGGAAGCGCTGATTAAGCGCAGGTGCATTGTATCATGTTAAAATCCCAGAATGTAAATCTGAAACCCTTGTTTGTTACACTTTCTGTATTCCTTTAATTATTAATTCATTATATTCATTCTTGTCTCCAACTTTGAGCAAGGAACACATAGTTTGTAAATTAATTATAAATTAAATTTTAAGTTAATAAATTTGTATTTTTTTGGATCCTCCGGTTGTGACCGACGTAATTAACATGAAAACAATAAAAAGATATAACTATCGATATAAAATGAAGCAAGACGTGTACACGAGTGCTTGTTAGTTCTACGCCTTTTATAAAATACTATACGTTTGATACAAGATGGCGGCTCTATTTTTTCTCAAGTAATAAGATACAGCGACTATCAGTGTAATTATTGAACTAATGTATATATTTATGTTTTTTTAAACTTTAAACTAAAAAACTAACATAAATACTAAAATACTGTTATACAATTATCACTTTACGTAATTTCTTGTTGAACTAAAACTAAAATTATATTTTGAGTGACGAATTAAAATTATTGTATGTATAAAGAAAATAAATTTTGTAAATATTTGAAACCAAAAAATTTATTTGAAAACTTTGTTAATTTCTAATAAATAAATATTTCGCATATTTATAAATTGTTATCATTACTCGCTTATAATTTAAATCAATATGAAGCTTTTTTTCCTCTTATAACGAAGTTAGATTTGATCATAGAGTTCGTTTCTCATCGACATCATAAATAAAACAAAACTAAGAATAGACAATTAGTAAAAATATATTTTTTGTAAAAAATATTTATTTTACAATTTCATTACAAGATAATGAACACAAAATATGAGCATTTTGTTATTATATTTTAAGCTTGGGTCATAAAAGTTAGGGTTATTGTTTATGATCATAAAGGATTAACTTAAAGGGGGGTTTAGATAAGACAACAATACTGGTAGTAAGTGGCATATTAATTAATAAGTTTCTTTATAAGTAGTAGGAGTAGAAATACGATACGCCCCTAAATAGTAAAAGTATTATTTATATATTTTTTCTTTTTGCACGCCTACCAAAAACCTCTCTTGTACATTCTAAGGTTGACTGGCAGATAATGTTTTTGTATCATAAAGGCCGCCTAATGTACATTATATTGTATTGTATTTTGTATAAAATATTAAATAATGAATTAAAAATATTGTCTATTATATAAATACGATGATTTTGAATATTTAAAATTCTTTAATTCCTTGTAAATGAGAGAACATCACAGAACTGTTAGAGCTATAGTTAGGTACTATTTTCTTTTTACATGAATTCTTATAGCTTTTACATATAAATGATTAAATATTAAAAAAATGAACAAATATTGTTTGTAATATTGAATTTAAAAAAGCATCAGTTTTATAAACAATTAGAGTCACACCAATGTGTAATTTATAATAACCAATTAAAATCATACCAATTTACGAATTAATATTAACATTATTACAATGACATATCAGAATCATGTTATCAGCCTCACATTTTGCTTACTGCACTGTACCGTAGTAGATATAAAAGATTACGAACAGACAGATGTTCACAAAACATTGTTTACAGATGAGAAATATCCTTAACCATCATTGTTTTAAATGAAGTTGCCACGGGAAAGGCTACTATTAAAACTTTACAAAAGATTTTATGGCTTCTGCAGGTATAGTGCTCGATGTTAGAATTTGCAAAAACAACTAAGCATCATAACTTATACTTTCTTTTGACAACCATTATAAAGATATAAACTTCGAAAGATATTTAACGAATAATAATTAGGTATATAATTTATAAAATACGCTATAAGATGTATTCTTTAAAAATTCATCATATAAAAATCATGTACACTTTAATCCTATTCGACCGTATGGAGACTTAATAAAAAGATATAAATATATTTGAGCTATTTGACAAAAATTTTGCTTATTTTGTATACTTTTGGGAATATGGCATTCAATTACTATATGACGAACGTCTCGAAAGATTCTAAATAATATTTTTATATTTAATTATAACTACAACTAATGAGACTACTACTAATCTAAATTAATATATAAGAAAAGTATTTTAATCTGTTAAAGATTACACATTTACTTTAGACGGTAGAACAGAAACAGAAATGTTCGTAGAGGTATGCGACTCCCTCGGTGCCTGTACTAGGAGCAACCCTCAAATTGTCAACGTGACTCCAACCAAGAGTGATATCAATAGACTTATTGACAGAACTCACGCACACATAAGACGATGTGAAATTAAAGCCCTAAAGCATATTGGTGTTTCAACTATAATAAGTCTTAAGGTAACATCAGTCAGTTAAAATAGTAATAATTTATATTACTTAGTTCTGTGTTTCCTAGCTCTTTATTTAAATCTGCCATCTAAAATGAGATATTGGTTCATTACTACAAGAGTTTTATCTGACGTACCTAATGAACAAAGACCGCTTTAATAGGAATACTGAGATTTGAAATTAAGTTAAAGATTAAATCTGTGGTTTGAGCGATTAGGAATTTAAATCTCTTGAGCATTTTACAAACTATTACCTAATCCTGAAGCTAATAAATTATAAAGTAGATTATAAATTTTTAAGACAATCTTACTTTTAAAATATTTTTGCAGAATAAAATAAATTTAAATGATTTTATTAAACTAGGTATTGTTATTTTTAGAACAGTCAACTGTGAAAACTTATAGAAATAATATAAAATTTTAACGTTTTACATAATGATAGACATTTAAAAAAAATGAGGAAATATTATAATACGTAAAAAATTGTTTTAAATTTCAAGCTATTTGATAAAATATTCGCTTATTTAAGTTAATAATAAATATTTAAGACCAAATGAAATAAAGATTGCAGTTTAACACTTAACAGTAAATTTCATCTATGCTTAAATATAATATAACATTTATTTAATATAGCTTTTGTTATGTAATACTGTTTTCATGATATCAGAAGAGTATGAAAATAATAAAAAGATATAACTATCGATATAAATGAAACAAGACATTTTATACGAGTGCTTGTTAGTTCTACGCCTTTTATATAATCCTGTACGTTTGATTCAAGATGGCGGCTCTGCTTATTGTCAAGTAATAAGATACGGCGACTCTCTGTGTAATGATTTATAAAAAATAACTATTCTTAGTACCTTTATTATTATCTTGTTTTAGTGTGACATAAAAATATCAACTAAAGTTCTTTTAAATAGAAAACTAAAATTTCTTAGAATATTATGATTTTACGTCACTTTTTGTTGAACTAAAACGAAAAATAAATTAAATTTAAATTAAATTTTGTGTTATTGAGCTGAGCGAAGTGAAGCTCTTTACCGGCCAACTCGATCTTAGTTTGTCCGCTATCTCCTCCTACACCGATCAATCTATACAAACCAAATGTGGAGCAGTTGATCATCACGTGCCCCCACTTGGTAATTTCTTGCAATCACCGACCCATGTTGTTTGTTACTTGCAGACAATGGGGAATTTCTATGAAGCTAAAGTTTTCGTGATATATTTGTCGTTGTTTCTCTCGTTGAAGAGAGTTTCGGTCAGCTTCCCCCACTTGCACGCTGGCGGCCCTAGTATATATAAAGAAATATGTATTCTGTAAGTATTTACAACCAAATACAAATTTGGGAAATTTATTAATTTGTAATAAATAAATATTTCGGATTTATATATATGTTGTTATCGCTACTCGCTTATTGTTTAAGATAATTTGAAGCTTATTTCCTCTTGTAACATTTGATCAGAGTTTCTTTCTGTTCGATATCTTAAATAAAACAACAAACCTAACTGCGAATAGACAATTAACAAGAAAAGATCTTACGATATTCAGTAATTAATATTTATTTTTACCTTTTTCTTATGAACAAAAAATATGACCGTTTTGTTATTATATTTTAAGCATGAGTCATAAAAGTTATTACTATTGTATATGACCATAAGGGATTAACTTTATTGGGGGTTGAGATAAGACAACAATACTGGTAATAAGCGGTGTATTTAATGTCTAAATGGTAAAAGTATTATTATATAGAATTGTATTGTTATATATAATTTTTTTTCTTTTTCGCACGTCTGCCAAAAACCTCTCTTGTACATGCTAAGGTTGACTGGTTGAGAATGTTTTTGTAGCATTACGCCCGCCTTTTGTTCATTATATTATATTTTGTCCTATTGGACAAATAAATTAAATAAATGTTATAATTAAACAATTAATATAATACATATACAATTAATATAATAAAATATTATCTATTATTTTGAATGTTGAAAGTTCTTTCAATTCTTGTTTATGATAGAATATCATAGAGTTAATAAAATTATGATTAGCTACAATTTATTTTTTTACTTCAATTCTAATTAGTTTTTAATTATTAATCATGTTACTCATAAAATACTATACTATAAAAATAATTTAAAAGAGTTTATAATAAAAGAGTTTTTATGTAGTTTCCTTTCATTTCTTATCCTACCTACCTACTTGTCATCTCTTCTTACCTATTTACTTACCTACTTGTTCAGAATCTGTAATTAGAGTATGACAATTCAGTACTTAGCCTGTTTGAAATACAAAACCAGATTAATAATGATTTTCAGTTCTTCTAAACGTCTTTCATTTATATACTCTTATGTTTTATATTTATATTAAAGAAATCGACGAAGTCACTTTCAAACACACACACACATCAGTTACGTTCAAATAGGTATAACTATTGACTAAATACTCGGGCTGCCAGCAAGTAAGCGGGGAAAGTTTTAGTGAAACGAAAAAAAAATATCACGAAAACTTCAGCTTAATACGATATTCCCAATGTAATAGTAAGAATTTACCAATTTTGCGGGTTACAACATAAAATTAATAAAATTATTAATATAAAAATACATGTAATTGCAAGTTACTCTTTATCTACAATTACATTTTTTTCAAAATCTATCTAGAGGGAGGTAGCGAGGCAGGTGTATCTTGAACCATGTACGAGGAGATAACGGACAAACTTAGATCTAGTTGGCCGGTAAAGAGCTTCACTTCGCTCAGCTCAATAACACAAAATTTAATTCTTTATTAATATTTTTCGTTTTAGTTTAACAAGAAGTGACGTAAAATCATAATATTCTAACAAAATTTTAGTTTTCAATTTAAAAGAACTTTAGTTGACATTTTTCTGTCACATTAAAACAAGATAATAATAAAGGTACTAATAGCCATTTTTTGTAAATCATTACACAGAGAGACGCCGTATCTCATTACTTGACAAAAAACAGAGCTGCCATCTTGTATCAAACGTATAGTATTTTATAAAAGGGGTAGAACTAACAAGCAGTCGTATAAAATGTCTTGTTTCATTTATATCGATAGTTTTATCTTTTTATTATTTTCATACTCTTCTGATATCATGAAAACAGTATTACATAACAAAAGATATATTAAATAAATGTTATATTATATTTAAGCATAGAGGATATTTACTGTGAAGTTAAAATGCAATCTTCATTTCATTTGGTCTTAAATATTTATTATTAACTTAAATAAGCGAATATTTTATCAAATAGCTTGAAATTTAAAACAATTTTTTACGTATTATATTATTTCCTCATTTTTTTTAAATGTCTATCATTATGTAAAACGTTAAAATTTTATATTATTTCTATAAGTTTTCACAGTAGGCTTTTCTAAAAATTAGAATACCTACTTTAATAAAAGTATGTAAACTTATTTAATTCTAACAAAATATTTTAAAAGTAAGATTGTCTTAAAAATGTATAATCTACTTTATAATTTATTAGCTTCAGGATTAGATGTTAGTTTTGTAAAATGCTCAAGAGATTTAAATTCCTAATCGTTCACAGATTTAATCTTTAACTTAATTTCAAATCTCAGTATTCCTATTAAAGCGGTCTTTGTTCATTAGGTGCGTAAGATAAAACTCTTGTAGTAATGAACAAATATCTCATTTTAGATGGCAGATTTTAAATAAGAGCTAGGAAACACAGAACTAAGTAATATAATTTATTACTATTTTAACTGACTGATGTTATTGAAAAATTGATGTTGTTGAAAATATTTTTATCAAGTAGCTTGAAGGTCCTAATACTATATTATTAATGAACCTATTGTATAATATATTTTCTTTATTATTCATAAATAAAACAGTGTAAAATCCGTGACACAAGTTATAGGGTAACTGAAATTAATATGATAGAACGTCTTATTTTACTATTCACATTAAAATTATTATTATATATGAGTACAGCGTCCTCTGTCAGAAGAGTTCGTTCGTGAATTTATCTGAACGAAGCTTTTATTGCTAAACGTTCTCAGTATTTGTAACGCCTGAATTGCATTTAGTTAGGTCAACAAAATTGCAACTGTTTGAGTATTTTTTTTTTATGAATAAAATTTGAATTTACTACACACACAAATAAACTTCTATGTATGTATAAATGATGTGTATGTGAAAAATTATTTTAAAGGTTTTCCACACAATCCATCACATGTGTTAACGACAAAGTACGCTGATTTCTTTAGATGCGAATGTTAGAGTACCCATGCCCACCTAGATGCCCATGTTGCTTACCTGACTCACTAAATGCACTTCCCGACCCTCGTTCACAATGAGATCTATTGGCTGAATTTGTAAAGAAGGTATAATCTTCCTTATACGTTATATTTATGTAGAATACTGCTAATAGCGTATTATATAAATTGTATGCCTAATTAATATTCGTTAATTATATGTGGAAAGTTGTTATTTTATAATGGAAGTCGAATGAAAGGTATAAGCTATGATGCTTAGCTATTTTTACAAACTCTAACATGAAACACAATACCTGTAGAAGCGGTAAAATCTTTTGTAAAGTCTTTGCCGTGGCAATTTCATGTAAAACACCGACTGTTACAGAAATTTCGCATCTGTAAACAATGTTTTGTGAACATGTCTCTTCTACATGTTTCATATGTACTGTGATAGAGTGCAGTAGATGTAATACGAGGCCTATAACATGAATTTCATTTGTCATTAAAATAATATTAATAATAATTTGTAAATTTGTATGATTCTAATTGGTTCATAAAAATTAGAAATTAGTATGAATCTAATAGTTCATAGAACAGACGTTTGTTTAAATTAAATATTACAAATAACATTTGTGCACTTGGCTAATATTTAAACCTAACTTCCTCGCCCTTGAGTGGTATTCAATGAAAAAATTATAAATCTTATTTAGCTTGATTTACAAAGAAATCACAAACTTCCTTTTGTAGTTCACTGAAATGAAAACAATTTTTTATTTTCTAATTGATATATTAAAATGTTTTTCTATATGAATGTAAGAAACTGTTTTATAAACTTACATCTGGTACATTATCTCTGAAGTCCTTGTATATATACACAGGCTCTATTGTGAAGTCATGTGAAGCATGATTGGTAATATTGAAACATCTATATTTAATATACCCTCAGTCCTCAGTAACTCACGAAAATTTGTAAACTTACCTGAAATAATTTATTATAAATTATTTATTCGGATTAATTTATACAAACCAAATTTAGACCAATTTATTATCATATGCCCACATTTCTATAGATAGATTTTGAAATAAAATGTAATTGTAGATTAAGAGTCATTTGCATTGTTTTTAATTGAAACGTTCTATTACACGCGCAGACGGTAATTTCTTGCTATCACTGACATATGTATAATTTTTTGTAATTGCAAACAATGGGGAATTTGTATGAAGCTAAAATATTCGTGATATATTTTTCTTTGTTTCTCTCATTGAAGACAGTTTTAGCTCAGCTTCCCCCACTTGCATGCTGGCGGCCCTAGTATATACAAAGTAACATTTATGCTGTAAATAATTACAACCAAAAACAAATTTGGGAACTTTGTTAATTTCTAATAGATAAATATTTCTAACATTATCGCTTATAACTTAAAACAATTTGAAGCTTATTTCCTCTTATAACGAAGTAACATTTGATTAGAGTTTCTTTCTGGTCGATATCATAAATGAAATATTATAAACCTAACTGTGAATTAAAAAAAGAAGTTCTGTAATAAATATTTATTTTACCTTTTCATTATGAACACAAAATATGACCATTTTCTTATTAAATTTGAAGCTCGAGTCATAAAAGTTAAGGCTATTGTTTATAAAGGATTAACTCTATGGGGGTTCAGATAAGACAACAATACTGGTAATAAGCGCTGTATTTTAGGTCTAGTTCCTGGAATGCGTTCCGCCGCTAAATTAATTCTTGAAATACGATACGCCGGTAAATAGTAAAAGTATTATTATATAATATTGTATTATTATTCATCGAAGGTCTCTCTGAGAGACTTTTACCATCAATCAAAAACGGTACATCCGAAAATTTTTAAATTTTGCACACTGATAGAAGTCTGGTGGGAGTTTTAAAATTAAATTATAAAATATTAGATGTCGTTGAGAAATAATCACGAAAACGAGTCAACATTGAGGTCTGGTTCGCGCTCCCAGTATACATAAATGTGGTTTTTATTTATTTTATTTTTTGCACGCCGACCAACAACCACTCTTGTATATTCTAATGTTGGCTGGTAGACTATTTTTGTATCATCAACCCCGCCTTTTGTGCATTATATTGTATTTTGTAAATGTTATCTTTCCTATAAATACTATTATTTTAAATTATAATATATTATTATAAAATCCTTTAATTCCTTGTGAGTGAAAATACCTACCACAGAACTAGTAAAGCTATGGTTAGTTTTTTTTTTGGTATTATATTACTAAAAATCTAATTTGAATTTAAATATTAATTAATTATAACACTCAAAAACTACTATACTATATAAATAATTTGAAAGAGCTTATAATGAAAAAGTAATCATACAGTTTCCAGCCCATTCTTATTCTTAGACTTACTGTTTAGAATCTGCTATGAGAGTCTGCCGTTCCAGTACGAAGCCTGTTTGAAACACTAAACGACCTCTATGTCACGATTTTAATATAAATTATTTTCCGTTTAGTTTATAAGCGAGTTTTTTATTTATAGACAAAGATCAAATTTTAGGTTTCATGTATATTTATTTAAAAAAATACGAAGACTGTTATAATATATGTAGACTAAAATATGAATAAACTAGCTGTAACTCGCGGTTTTATCCGCGAACGAACGATTTGATTTGCTTTCGGGATTTTATTGCATAGCATATAATCATAGCCTTCCTCGTTTGAACAAACAAACAAACTTTTAGGCTTTATAATATAATTATAAATATGAATTGATTAACAAATATTAATCACTTAATAAAACCTTAAAAAACTTAAGACACATTGTCGCATGTCTCTAGTTATAGCTTCATATAAATACAGTTGATTTTAATATCTACTTAAAACATATTTCACAAATATTTTTTAAAAATTGTAAATCTTTTAACAATAATCCGTAAGAACAAAAGCCGGTTCTTTAGTTAGAATGTTTAGAGGTACTTAGAACCTTACCAAACAATACAACCTACAATTGTCCGAATTAGTGGAGGGAGGTAGGAATGGGGTGGTATATAAGTAATGTATTACCCAAATATATCTATTTAGAAGTGCTTACGCTTCTAGTGACCAGTGTTACTTTGAGTTAAATTTTGTGAGTGACAGTTCTGGAATGGATTTTAACGGGGCAAGTATATTTTAGACTATTAATTTTTTTTTTTTTAATACAATTTTAAGTTTGGAATCTTATTAAGTAATAAGAAATGTTCAAATATTGATTGTTATGTTTAGAAATTTATTAACTAAAAAATATTACTAATGTGTTAACTTATTATTAATTAAATGATTACTTCCTGGAAAAAAATATTTCAATATATATAAATATTTACCTTTTTAATATTAACATACTTTTATATTTTAGAACCGATACATCATTAAAAACAAAAAACGAGGGAGACCAACTGGGAGAAATCGAGTTCCGCTATCTCTTGTAAGATTATCCTAATATTATTGAAAATGTATTATGTATAGTTTTTTTTATATATTAATTATTAATTATTTATCTATAGGAACAACGTAGGGCGCGAAACGCTTTATACGAAAGAGAGCGCCGTCAGGCGGCTGCAGAGGCAATGTCTGTACTTGCTGAAGCAACCGGCTGCGAACCATCGGTAAATAATTTTTTCTGTGACATTGACAAAATTTTTGCTTTATAATAATAAAAAAAATTATAGCTGTCAAATGCCGATATTTTCTTTATAATAATAATAAAAAAATTGCAGTCGTCACATGCCGATATTTTGGCAACCGCTCTAAATCTGCTTCAGAGGGCTGCCAAATTAGTTCCCACGGACGATATCAAAGAGTTGAGACGTTTGCATAAAAAATTATTCAGTCAAGGTAAATTTAATAGAATTTTATTTATTCGTAACCTTTTTGACATTATTAAACTTTGTTTTTTTTTTACAGTCGACACTCTAGAACAACGCGTTGCTAATTGGGAAAAGCCACAAAACAACGAAGAAGTACCTGGAAATAGTGCTCATATTTCTGTTCGTAAGAGGAAGAATTCTGACACTACAAATAATAAAGAAAACAAAAAACCAAAAATTTAAAAGCGCACATACTAAATGTATGCTAAAGATATAACCGTAACAGGTAACCTATTGAAAATAATTATTTGTTGCTAAAAAGTTATTATTTGTATTATTAAAATTATAGATATTCTTTCTAATGAGTTATGACTCCACTGATATATTTATTTAAAACATTGTTTTTGTTTTTTTTTTCAGTACATGAAAACAGCCAATTTGATAATAAAACAGAAATTGAACTTGATAATACATGTTACGGAAAATAATTTAGTACCATCATTTTATTAAATATAACATTGTTTAACTTTTTGTCAATTATATAGATTAGTGTGTGTAATAAAATTTAAAAAAAAAAATTGTTGGGTTTAATTTTTTTTTGTATACCACAATTTTGCAGATGTTAAATATATTTTGTCTAGTAGTTAGAGAGTTCTATTAAATGGCGACAGCTTATTGCCAACATTGTAGAGAGCTTACTATTCCCTTTGATTTCTTTACTGTAAATTTTTTATTTTGTAATTATCTTCAATAGTACATTGTTATCATTAAACTAGCAAGAAAATATATAATGACTCAGCAACGCACTTGATCCCATAAAGATACAATTATTCATTATTATGAATATTAATACCTGACAAACTTTGTTCAAATGAACGACATATACTTTTTAATTATTTGACCTACACGATTAAATCATTAATTATAATTAACTTCTGTTAAAGAACAAATTGAAATAAAATATAATTTGTAGCGATGACTACGAAGTGACGTTTGATCTAGATAAATTACAAAAAGTTTTTATTACTGGTTGGTACAAATATATATTAAAAAAACATATAGAGTATATATTGTTAAATCAAATTTGAAGCTTTATATAAACACATAAATTGTTTAAAAGAAATATGTCATGTGAATGCACTCCAATAAAAACAAGAAATTATTATCGGTACTATGATACGCCTGATGGCTGCGACATATTTAAAAAGGTATACAAATATTATTTAATTTATACTCATACAAATCTGTTTATAATATACATTTAATATATATTTCTTTTTGGTTTTCAAAATATTTATTTAATCTTTATTTATCGTTCTATTTTAAAAGTAATGAACGTGATGAAAGATTTTGCCTGTTATAATGTTAAATATGAATCTTTTTCGAAAATTGTTTTAAATGTTTCCTAGTTGTAAGTGTCAAAATAAAGTCTTATTTTATTAAATTATTTTTAAGATGCTCGTCACGAGTAAGTACGGTGCAATCGCTGGTTTAATTATTTCAACATACGACGTGTTAATGTATTCCCATGCAGTCGGTTTCAGGCCAATGATGAGACGGTAAGAATTTCTCTAATTTAGCTGCTATTTTTAGGAATCTGACTGACCATACTTTGTATTTTGACTGTTATACGCTTTTGTCATATGCCAACGTAACAAAAAGTACCATGCGTATTCGAGACTGAATCAAACATTCTACCAAAAACAGAATAAGATGCAATTTAATTTTTTTAGAAGCGAAATCTTTTATCTAAAAATCTAAGATAGTTCTAACATAACTTTATCTAACCTGTTTTGACAAATATCCTGACAGATAATAAATACAAAAATTTCGAACACAGCGATTGGTGGTTCAATTGTTATGAAAACAAACAACATGGCGTACGTTGCTATGGTAACATAGCGTCGTACGCCATGTTGTTTGCTAAATTCGGCATTTTTTTTATGTTATGGTAGGTGACGTCCATTTTCTATTTTAAAGTAAAATATTTCGTTCCTTCATATAAAAATTTCGTCTTTCTCTATTTTAGTACAAATCATAAATACGCGTTTTCGTAACACTGATAGTAAAAAATAGCAGCTTTAGCTGAATTTTTGCAGCGTTAGCATTAACAGACAATTACCTGCTCCCATTATACTAGGAGAGCGAATCAGACCTCAGTTATGACTCGCGCTCGGAAAATCTCGTTGTGTTAGCATATTGAGCGACGCGAGGTGCAAACAGCACCGAAATTGTATTTACAAAACATCGAGGCATTCTGTCCTAAACTATGTGTTTTTATTCATTTGTAATAATTTTTTTATTCATTATAAAGCTAAATTTTCGGCCGAAAAATTTTCCCATTGAAGTTTATGGTATATTAGATTTTCCGTGATTATTCCTCAACGATACCGGATATTTGAAATTTTTTTAAAAACCACCACCAGAGTGATATCTATTAGTGTACACAAAGGATACAGAAAACTCTCTCATAGAGAGCTTTACTCGCTCCGCTCGCTTCGCTCAATAAATACTTTATTTATGTAACATTCTTCTCATATTGGGAAGACATAATGAGCAACATTTTAAACGTTTTTAGGTATGCATACCACACAATCCCTTTTACACTGGCTGGTGCTACTTTCGCCGTTGTGGCAAACAATGTACAGAATTATAGGAACAAAAACGATTCTTTGAACTACTTTCTTGGTAAAATAATATAAATTAAATGTCATTATATATATATATACCTAATAATAAACCCGTAAATTGTACGTATCAGAGTACAATATTAAGTTAAATTTAAGGTGGTCTTGCTTGTGCTCCAATACTAGTGTACTATTTTGGTACCTACCACGCTATGATGGGAGGCATCATACTGGGAATTGCTGGTAAGGTCAAGAAGGATTCCATTGACAGCGGTCGCGTTCTATTTCCTAAAGTATCTGGTCACATGGGAAGTGTTAATAGCTGGAGGAATGATTATACTTTTATACCAGATCCAAAGGACAGTAAGTACTTTAAAGAAATCAATGCTAATATTCTTTGGATATAGTCGGTCTGATTTTTTACTGTTTGTCTATGGTATACGACATATGTTCCGTAAGTGTCCCAAGGGGCAGGAAAGGATTGACAGAGGTTACCGGCGGAATTAAGAGATTCTATTTATGCACACATGTCCCTCAAAAGACCAAAATTCCAGCCTTGACATCAAAGTTGAAAATAAAATATAAAATCTTGTTTTTTTTTTAATTTTCCATATTCCTAATCATTGAATGAACATTCGTTTATACGAAGTATTTTTTATTGACTTATTACATCAATTTACTAAAATGTATATTTTTCCAGCATATCATCATACATGCAGCAAGAAGTAATTTGTAATATATTTTCTTTTTACATAATAAAAACTAAATTATAATAATAAATTTAAATTAAACTAATTTGTCTTTTGTATCTACCTTTTTCGTAGTATTAACTAAGCGCAGGTCATTACACTTCGTGGAATACTACACCTTTAATAGACTCCTTTGAATTGAAAGGATATGTTATGCTTAGTTGTGGTTAATATATATATATATATATATATATATATTAACATATATATATATATATATATATATATATATATATATATATATATATATATACGTGTAAGGTGTATGATCAAAAATATATATAAATATATATTTATATATTTTTATAAATATATATATATATATATATATTACACCTTACACGTAAACTAGTGTATGTTGTATATATAAAGCTCTTTGAGTAACACGTTCACTGCTGCCTTACGACGCTTATGTAATTTGTGTGGAAAAAGACTGCGGCTCGCTCACAACAGATGATGATTTTAGCTAATCAAGACTACGGCTAACACCGGTGTGTTTTTAGTGTATCTTGAACACGACGAAATAAAACAGACGCTTATACATTTTAAGAGACTATCCTATCGGAGTATACAAGATACAAAATATAAAACCTAAATAAATTATAATCAATTCACATCAATAAAGATATTTGCATGAACATAACACAAATATATAAAACATAAATATCAAGTTTTTAACGAATGTAAACACGATAATATAATGTTATAAATATAAAGATAGGTTAATTAAATCGACAAATTAGGTTGATCTTACTTTCAGTAAAAAGATAGAAGATACAAACACTAGACTAGCGGTAAAGAGAAACAAAACTGGTGTAATAAAGTAAGTGGTAACTAATAGTGACCATCATGATTTATTATTTAGCAAGTTATTAAACTAAATATTTTGGCGCCATACTTAACTATACGTTGTTTAGTCTACATTTCAGTTACAATAATATACTAATTACGAACAATAATAGACTACTTTGGCGACAAGCAGTGAAATACTTGGTAGATTAAAAGGTCTTATTAATTAAGAGTAATTTACAAATAATTACTTAAAAATGTTACAAGAATTTTTCTCGCAAGTAATAACGTTGATCCAGTATTTATTACTGTACCGTCAATACACACTGCGAAATAATCTGGTACGTACAAAGGTTTGTAATTATTTACAAAGTTAGTATTTTCTTAGATTTTCACGAGTACATATTTGAAACTCGCGTATATTTGGTTACATTTTTTATTTTAACCCGACGTTTCGAATACTTTGCAGTAATCATGTTCACGGGTAGACGAGACGTGAATGTCTGTCAGAAAGTTAGTTAATTAATCATGTACCTCCAATGGTTCCTTAGTTTGCGGGCATAGAGTTCCGGATGTAGACAAAACGCACTAACCGTATCCTGAGGTCTGACAGTGCGGTCACCGACGTGAGACTTTACAGTATTTATGAGTGGGTCCCAGGTGTTAGAAAGGCTCCAACCATCTTCTCTATTGAAATTAGGATATTTTTTTATTTCAATAGCATCGCGAATCATTCTTGGTATGTAGCGGGGTTCCCTAGCGAGGATTTGTGGTTTATAAAATCTAATATAATGGTTGGGCTTGTCTATGGTATGTTCACACACTGCAGACTTCGATGTATGTCTATTCTTGATAACCAATATGTGTTCCCTAACTCTTGTACCGATGCTCCTCTTCGTTTGACCAATGTATGACAAACCACAATCGCAGTCAAGTTTATATACCCCGGCACATTGTAAAGGGATATTACTTTTAATAGGTCTCAAGAATTGGCTCACTTTTCTATGAGGTTTGTAAATAGATTTAATAGAAACCTTTTTTAAGATATTACCAATTCTGTCAGTAACTCCCTTAACATGTGGAAGTAGGACCGGTTGTCTTTCGACTGCGAGTGGTTTGATGTGGCTTCTGCGACGCTGGCGAGGGACAGGCAAGTGGTTGTTAACTAAGGCATGCTTGACATGCTGGAGCTCCCCCTCTAGGTGTTCAGCATCGCAGATGTGATGGGCTCTCTGAAACAAAGATTTGCCAACGGTAGCTAACTCGTGGTGGTGGGATTTACCATTGAGATATCTATCTGTATGTGTGGGTTTCCTATAAACAGTGTGACCTAATGTACTGTCAGGGTTCTTAAGAGTTTACGAAGAGTTTATTTACAGAATTTTTTCATTTATTTTACCCCGCTTTCCTTAAAGATATCTTCCCTCCCTTCGCTTCTCAGATACGGTATAAGGGGCCGACGTGGAAACCGACAACGGCTCTTGCATCTATAAGCGATATCAAAGAATTACTATTTAAAAGTTATATTGATATTTTATATATCTGGATTAAGTAAATACCTCTATTAGTGTGAATTGATTACAATGATCGATATTTATTTAGGAATTCTATTTTGGAACCTTTTAAGTAGTTATTTGCCGTGACGTGTCCTTCAAAATTCACATTCACAAGCGTCTATTTCGCCGTATTCAAGATACGCTAAAAACACACTGGTGTTTTAGTAACGGTTTGGAAAGTCTTTTAGAGGTGGACGTTCCGAGACTGCGGAACACAACGTTTGTGTTAGACGCTTGTAGATGAGCATCAGTTGATACATAACTTTTTCCTGATAATTAACACTAATTATCAATTGCAACCACACGGTCCAAATAATATGGACTAATTATAGTTCATTTCATTGAAAAATACCATCTGTTTGAAAAGTTCTGCAAATCTTATATCAACATTAAAATTTATTTTGATCAAAATAAAACACTTAATAACAAGAGTATTTTATATTACATTATAACCTATTTTAGTCTTCAGGAACTGAAATGAAAAAATATTTTTTATTCATAAATGAAATAACAAACTCATCTACATACTATTAAAACAATGCGTTACATAAAATAAAAACATAATTTACAATTTATTTTAACTTTTCTAATGACCAGTTAGGAATGTAACTGTAAAAAAGTGTTCAAGAAGACTACTTAGTATCTAATTTTGAATATTCTTTATATAACCTAACAAGTTTAAACTGTCGACATATGGAGTCATATTTAACATATATTAACACTATATTTAGGACAGTTATTACATAATTATCTGACTGCACTCACGTTCATTTTATCAAGAATTTCCTGACTAGTTTCGATCCCGTCAGAAGCTCTTATTCATGAGCTCAGAGCTGAATTCACGCCGTAAAATCAATATAAGTACAGCCGGTTTATTATATATAACAATAATCAAAAAACCAAAGTGTCCCATGAAAATTAAGGTTCCTTTGTTTGAACTAGGCATTTCTTAAAATCCATTTACCACATGATTAATAAGTTAAACAAATGTAACAAACAAGACATGTACATAACAATATGTTTCAATTTTAACATATAATTGTACTGATGTATATTTATTATATGCAATCAATACAACTGCCTCGTTAAATAATTTTAAAATATTCTTAACATCACAAGTATTCAACTTTTATAAAAAAATTAGGTTATTACAAGAATATTCAACTTAACATATCCTTAATTATATTTATTGCTGTACCGACTGACAAAATTAGTTGGTAATTTGCAATATCAAAAACCCAAAGAATGGGTTCTTTGGTAAAATAAGATCTCAAAATATATTGTTCTTTGCAAAAACATCTTTCATTTTAAATTATTTGCATTGTAAATCTGTTTAATAGCTACACATTAACACTATTTATTTTGAGCTTCTTAACACGTCTTGTGGTACCTTCACCGTCGGAACTGTCTGTGTCATGTGAGCTGTCTTCTGACTTAATTCCTAGACCTAATTCATGTGCATCCATATAATTGCCAGTAGCCCGTGCTTTTTCAAGTGCTCGTACTGAAATATATAATAAAAATAATAATATAAAACTATCTAAACATTTCATGTGGTTTAAAAAAGTAGCAAAAGATTCTAATTTTTATCCATATTATGTTTATTAATCATTATAAATAGTAAATATTGTTCTAAATCTAATAAATTAGTCATATATTTTTAGAAATAATGTTGTTTTAATGCTTATTATTCATTTTTTTTTTTTCAAGTAACCAAAATAATTTATTTATATGCTTTAAGACAGACCTGACAAAAAACTCAGAGCAAAAAGAATATATAAATTTTGTTATACTTTAAAGTATATATTCATTTCAAACTGTTGTAAAAGGCTATGACTATGTTTCAGAGATACTACATATGCAAAAACAACTTAATATAGAATTAATGTATGAATACTGAATACTAAAATTTAATGTGCATGGAAGTTGTTCTACTAAATAGTTGTAAGCTAAATTTATGTAAAAGATATCAGTAATGTAAAATATATACAAATCTGTAAAGAAAATCCCATTTTCCCATGTGAGACAAGAATATCCCATTTTCTTTACAGATTATGATTTACAGACCTTAATAATATTAGTCCTAATATATTATTAATATTTAAAAATACATATAGTACTCACTTTGAGTCTCCAAAATATTATTTTGTCTTTTTAAATCATCTATGTCCTGTTGGTGTGCATTGTTTTTCCTTCTCATAAACTGTATGTACTCAGCTGCTTTTTTCAGAATTTGGGCCCTACTGGCCTGGAAGTTCAATCCAAAGAGCTATTAAATTGTGAGAGCTCATTCCACCGAATGTCGAATGCAATTAAAAAAACATTTGCATATTTAATTTCTATAATCTTTTCTATTTGTACAAATTACCAAAATTGCCATGGTGTTTATAGATGAAGTCATTCAAACCAAGTGTCTAGATTTATTAACAATATACATACCACTTTTTCACCTTGCAGTGCTGGTACAGACTCCCTAAGTGATGTAAAACTATCTTTTATATGATCTCGTCTTTTCCTTTCTAAGGCATTATGGTGTGCACGTTTTTCAGCCTTAAAAAGGTTTAAAATAATGACATTAAAATTTTTCGACCGTGGTATTAAACATCTTAGAAGGCGCTTATCAAATATCAATGTACCAGTTTTATTTTATTATATTTGTTTTTACCTGAGAATAATATCCACTTCCGCCTAAACTACTTCTAGCTTGAGATCGAGAGTCGGAATCATTTTCAGCCTGTAAATTCAACAAATGTAATAAAATAAACACAGAGACATGATACAATGAAGCTAAACAGGAAAACACCTACATCACTTTCGATATCAATATCGCGATCGTCGTCACTCATCATCTTGAGGCGTTTTGTTATGACTTAAATTAATTTTAGAAGCACAACATCAGGTTAACGTTGCAGACACATAAACCTAAAGTTTTTTATTATTTTACTATCTAAAATCACACAAGAGAACGCGTGACAGAAAATGACATTGTCTTAAAATCCTAGAAAATATGACATTTAATTTTATACTTTACTTTGTGTGGAATCTTGGAGAATAATCATATTTGCAAGATGTGAGAAAGAAAAATTAGAATACAAATCTACAACAGTTCTTTAACTAAAAAAAAAATGGAAAAGGCAAAATGGATAAAAAAATATAGTATCAAATATTTTTTATTAACCTGATATTAAAACTGTCGACATAGCTTTTGATAATGAATATTAAAGAATTATAGTTTTGAGAATCTATATTTCGTGTCATTCTCTATTCTCGAAATGGCGCGAAACAACGAATTATTTCTAGCTCTTTAGTTTAATATCTAAGAGAATTTTTTTTTTTTGCTCGAGTGGTCAATGTTTAGAGTGTAATCGTAGCAATTTAATAAAACTGTAATCGCATAATTTATATACACAGAGCAGTCACTGTTTTAAAAATGAATAACGATTCTTCATTGGATATTACTTTCACAGACATAGAAATTAACAATCCTGATTTCTACAATAATGTTCAAGACGAAATTGATTATGACTTAGCCCGTTTGAAAAAAAACATATCCATAATATTAAAATTGCGACGTAAGTGTGTAAAATGATAATATATAAATTAAATTGATATAACCAAAAATAACGTCTTAACAGGGTGGTAATATTATAATGTAAAATTATATACCTTTAATTTTATTATTTCGTGTAATGTTAGTTGGATTATATATTTATTTCAAGTGGCAGCTGCAGAAATGGAGGTGGAAACTGCAGCTTTGTACCACGCAGAAATGTGGTTCGAAATTGAGGATTTAAAAAACAAGTCGTCAGAAAATACAAACTAAGCTATGAATATTTCATACAAAATACACAACTTATCTTTATCTTTTCTTATAAACCTGTTATCTCCAAGTACAACAATCTGAATGTAAGAAGTTTAATATTGATTTGAAAACAATAAATGATTTCCCAAACAAACAAAATCTTATTCAAAACAAATAGTTTATCCAATAGGTACGTGTTTCATGATCTCATTTATCAAATCGGTCGTAAGTTCAAATCAATTAAGATAAAAAAATGCATTGTAAAAGTCGTCCTTACTGCTATAATAATAAGAATAAGATCATCAGTATTAGATTGTGAAGTAATTTGAGTTCATGAAGCCTCAAGAATTCAGATTTTATTTTCCTTGTTTAACTAACGCTTGTGTCATGAACGTGTGCAGTCAATAATTTTATAAAATGTTTATTCTCTTGCTTCTTTTAACGTTATTATGTACTAATATTGAAGGAAAGTTAAATAAAAAATTTAAAGCGTCTCCACCTCATTGTACACAAGTGACTAAGGGTAAGGCATAAGTACATATCAGTTAATAGCTAAGTATACATTTCAATAAAACCATTTTACAGATTAACTCGCGTTTATCATTAGATTTTTAAATTTAACCCGACGTTTCGAATGCTTTGCAGCAAACGTGTTGGCGGTAAGACGACATGATGGTGTCTGTCAGTCAGTCAGTTTATTTGTCACCTACCTCCAACGGTTCCTGAGTTTACGGGCATAGTGTTGAGGATGCAAATTTAAAAATTTAAAAATGTAATAATAAACGCAAGTTATATCCGTAAAATAGTTTTATTGAAATGTGTAGTACTCGTGTAAATCTTAGAAAACATTAAGCTAAGTATACACTTCGACAGAAATCGTAGAAAAAGCATACATTTTCTACTTGTTAATTTTTTTACCTGTTTTGAGGTATACGAAATATGATATACATCATCACATTTTACTTTATTATTAAAAGATTAATAATTTATATATTCCAATATTCTAGATACTGATTATGCTTCTCGATATAAATTCGACTATCCAGTAGCATATATAATACCAGGACAACATGAAGCATATCAACAGGTAAATGATATTTATATATTACTGTCTTGTGCCCGCGGTTTCGCTCGGGTGTAGGATTGATAAAAATCAGCAGTTGCTGGTTTCACAAGAGGCGCTTAATGGTGCTCAATTCGGTTCAATGTGTGATAACTTAAAAATTATTTTTCCAATTTAATAAGTGTAAAAGACAAAGTTTATTTAAATTAAATACTAAAAACGATAAATGTTTCAATTTTCATAAGAATGTAATAAATACTTTAAAATTTGTTCAATATTGTTCTAAATTGTGTTAAATTTAATTGTACTTATGACTCACTGTTTAGGACATAATGGCTTCCACGTAAAAGATATATAAATCGTTTCGTGTACTTTTAGAACTATTTAATACAAAAAAATCCTTCGCTATAATATTATCTTAGGGTAAACGGTTTAGACATCGCTCGCTTAGATAGTTCTCAGAGGGCAATATCTTTCTGATTCATTAGACAGTTATATTCGTTTCTATTATCGTTATATAAGGGCCAAAATAAACAATATTATAAATTTTAGTTCATATATTATTCTGATCTTAAAGCTATATTACTGTAAAGTATCATTGAAAACCCCTTTAGTAGTTTTTGAGTGAGAGAATAACAAACATACATACACCTTCATAAACTTTCTTATTTATAATATTAATAGAAAATAATAATCTTAAGCATTTCGCCATTCTTGTTCTATGATACAGATGTACTGCATCAATCCTCCAGCAGTCAACAAAGCGGTGACCGTAGTTTGTGACTGGGCCGCCCCTCCACAAGTACAGTTCACACTGGGGGATGACTATATGCATGTGGTACGACAAGACCCTAGTGGCAGGTTCCTTGGAAACGCTGTGATTACCACCTACCAGCTCTGCAACCACAATATATCACATGTGGATGACGATGGACCTTCGATTTCGGAATATAATGAATTATAACTTGCAACTTTAATAAAGTAATTACATTTATAAAATATTATTTTTTATTTTGTGTTTGTTTTTATATATGGACATGGGACAGGATATAAATATTTTTGTCTGTAATATCAAAAATAAAAATATTAAAAAAGTGTAGGTTTATATTTCCATGTTTTATTAGACATGGAAATATTATGACATCGAGTTATTACTCTAAAGTACTTTTATGATAGGGGTGAAAACAGAATTAATATTATTTGTACGACCTACGTCTATAAGTATATAAGTCTAAAAATAGGTGTACAATCAAAGTCAATAAAACTTTTCTTATATAGGATTTTAAAAAAATGTCTTGTCTTAATAAAAATGTAATACTGCTTTTCAGAAAAATTCTGATTACTATAGAAACTTTTTTTAAGGTCTGATATCTATTATGGATACACATACATATTATATCTCCTATCCACTAACTCAGATCGTTGTCTTCATCTTCATACCTAGACGCCATACGTTCCATCCATCGGAACCACGACGACACTCCACAACGAGAAGCATTTTTTATTGTCGGTATTCTTATAAAGCAGAGAACTCATATCACTATCTCCCCTATAATCCCTATTCTAGCCCAAAAGTTCACTCGGAAAGGATATCACCATTCAGGTTCCTTACATGATTATACTTGTGTACGACACAGAGATTGGCTTATGCCTTGCATTGGACGATTTAATTAGAAACTAGTTTCAACCACGAACCTGACCGGTTGCTAAAGCCGACTACAGTGATCAGCCAGATGTAGTAAAAAAGTTCATTCATAGAACAGAACCGAGTAAAAATAGACCAACCATCGTCAAACAGAACTGGTTGATGCTAATGGGTAGATAATTAACCAGAAATTAAAAAAAACATAATTTCTTATAATATTTGTGAAGACAACGTGTGGCCCGCCTCTATTACAGCTAGTAATAAAAAAAGTACATTTTATCTTTATTTTTTAAATCTATGAAATAAAATAACACCTAATTTGCATACAATTTATGCTTAATAATTAAATTAAATTATATTACGGTTATTATATAACTTTCATTTTGCATAACTAATTCACTTTTTTCATAATTAGTGTTTGTATATAAACAGTGTTAGTATGCTGTAACATAGATTCAAAGCAATGAATATTATTGCAGTTTGTTTTCTTACTTTCCTGTTGGGTTCAGCCCATGGACTCATCAACAGATACGTATACGAATTTGGTGAGCGTATAAATTATTATGCTGAATACATATTTTTAAAATATAAATATATTTTTTAGGAATTCATTTTCACCTACGGTCTGTCAGAATTTTTTATGTGGTAGATATCTGTCAAAATATATAACTAATTTGGTAATTAAAAGTGATCGAAAAATTTGTTTCTGTCGATCGAAAAGTCTGTTAGAAGTATTTTTAATCTGATCCATTTCAGATTGAAAGAACTTCAATTTATGATATTTATTTATTTAATTTTAATATTTAATCTTTCTTTTTATGATCCACAGGTCAAGATTATGGTGACATAATAAGTATAATTGATGGCAATATACCAATCTTACAAACATTAACAGAAAGATACCTTTCGGTACGTTATTTTTTTATATAACTTAAAGATCTTGATCTCGCTAGAACTATCAGTCCATTTCTAGAACATGCTTCAAGAGCGCCATTTGTAGGTTCATTTCATATTTGTTAAGATAGGGAGAGGAGCTACTATATATAGGAGACGCCTCTTAAGCCTACACCTGGATCTCAAGTCGTAGGCACTGTTTCACTCCTCGCGATGAGTCTGGTAGCCGCAGGGTAAATCCATGAAATGATAAGAACGTCTGTTTTTTATTAACATGTTTTGTGTTTTGTAGGTACCCCAGTCCTCTACAGTTACTTATTTACGAGTGACAGTTGACGCCATATCGCCCCCAAAAGTAGATTTCAACGCAGAAGAAAACTTAGTTACATTTATGTACAGTTGGACTCAAATTTCTATGTCAAAGTATACAATTGTTGTAAAAGGAATACTGGGAAAAACTAACTAAACATAAAATAAAATAGTAATTATAAAATTAGATGAAATAACAACTTTTTCGTAAAATAGTATTTTATTATTTTGAATCCTTCCTAATCCTTCTTTATAATTTTTTTTATTACTTTATACATCTCTTTTAACATTAAAATTAAATTACATGATTGCTTACCCTATAAAGAGATTTCTTCAAGCTACTTTCAGTGTGAGAATGTTGTCCGTAAGTAGTTGGTAGTGTACAATAGTATTTTAAATGAAATAATTATACTAATAAAACTATATTAATATATATGTACCAATTTTTGCCTGCGGCTACGCTGGCGTGGTGTGTTGGAAAAAAAACTTACCGAATTGCACCGATCCTTTATCTCCGCGTCACGACGCGACCAGTCATAGTAAGCGTTAACAAAACTCCATTCAATTCAATGTTATTGAAAATTTTGAAACTTTTCATCTAAATAACAAATTATAAATACAAAGTTTATCTACGTTAAAAAACCATAAATGTATACATTTTTATAAGAATTTAGTCGATACTCTAAAAGGAGTATTTTAAAAAAGTATCCATATTTATTGTAATTGTTGTTCACTATTTTATATATAATAAAAGTAAAAAGTGGGTATTTTGGATATAATAAAATTGAAAAGTAGGTATTTATTGTACTGAACTTTTATTTAGCATGATTTAAGTTCAATAGTTTTTGCGTGAAATAGTAATACTTAAACATTTATAGACCCTGACAAATTTTTGCATATAAAATATTAGTAGGATAGGATGTATACATGCGACTGTATATATAAATAACCACAACCTTATTGAGCTGAGCGAAGCGAAGCTCTTTACTACTCAAATTTTCAACTCTTTGTTACCCTACTCCTCCTTCAATTTACGAGCTACACGCACGAAATTTTGCACACATGCGCATAATGAGCAAAACACGGTCTGGATTGAAGATCAACCGAATCGTAATTGTAGTTTTCGAGATAATTGATAAAATGTGTCCCATATAGATAACATATAGAACGTTTTTGTTTCGCACGCGCTGCTTCGCGAGGCTAAACCCGCTTGCGTGGACCTAGTAAATAAATAATCTCCATACTAAAATAGAATAAATATCTCATATTAAAATAGAGTGAAAGTAGTATTTTAAATTATACTTATAACGTTTAAGTTCCAAAGCCACATGGCTTCAATTTTAAATAAACCTGAATAGAAAATACTTAAATGGGGCGTGTAGAGCGCGTTTCTTTAAGGGCACACACGAATGGTTTATCATCCAAAATTCCTTAAAACTTTTTAAAAACAATGGTTAATGAGAGAATTTATATTCCGGGGAAGAGGAATTGGAAGCCACTTTAATTAATATGTAATCGTAATAACTTTTTTGCATGAAGTATAGTTTGTTAAATAGCTCTTGCATGACATCTAAATGGTAATTCATAATTGCGAAAAAAAATGTAACTGATTACGATATATTTGTACTCAAAGGAAAAATAATTAAGTTGCCTACTTACTCCACTTACAACATTTATGTTTTTTTATCTAAATAAAATTATAGTTTTTAAATCGATTTAAGTACAATGAAAATAGTCAAATAAAATAATAATACTTACTAAACACTATTATATATAATTATCCGGCTATTCTCACATAAATACTTTAGCCATGCCCGAAACTGTTTCCGAACCGAACTAGTTTCGAACCCAGTGGGGGTACTGAAGCACGGGGGCCTGGAGCACGTCGTAAATACTATTTTATCTCTTTTAACACTTATCGAGTATTTCCGTGAGTATAAGAAATAATTATATATAATTCTAATCATGGATCAAGATAAAATTAAAAGGTCTTACTTACTACTTACGCTTAAGTCAAGAGTGAGAGAGCAAGATTCATTTTAGTACTCAATAAGATTAATTAAATTCAGTAATTAAAAATGTTTCTGCAATCCTTTATTAATCTGATTATTTTAGAGTTACAGTTCTAATGACTGCTGTGCTATTGTTTATAATTATATCACTGGTTTTTGGTTGTTCATATTCTAGTTCCGATGAAACGAAAGAAATTATAATTAAAAGTTACGTATTTGGTAAGATCTTGATTATAAATCCTACTACACTATTAACACTCTCCTTATGAGAGAACAGTTTAGTAATAAGAAGATTGCAGAAGTAAAACCACGCTGTGTTACTGCAAGTTCTACATGTTGGTACTTCTTCTACGATGTCTAAGATTGTCCAAAGTTTCTTTATTGGCTGGATCTGACTAAATATCCGACCAGCATTGCAGTAGTAAATGCCCAGGACTCATCCATTTACAGCGGTAATAAGAAATTAATTAGAATATATTCTATAAATATGTTTCAAAATTAATAAAAAAAGTTAGTTGAACTTGGTGATAGAATTTAAGAACAGGGTGAACTAGTGTTCGCCATCCTGTTCTCCCATAACCTACTTCACTCGTCTTCTCATTTTCAATCCTATTAGGTAAAAAAAAAAAAATTAAACTTTACTTTTAGGGAAAAAGTCAAATGCGTCAGTGCTCTCTTATATATACGTTGGTGTTGTACCGGCTTATGAGCCACTTTACAACTTTACTGTGATGGTAAGTTAAACCGTTTCACCTACAATTTTGTCGCTTGTTATAAAGGGCGTCATTCCAAACTCTGATGGGAGTAGCAAGCACAAAAAACAAAGGTTTGTCAAGGCACTTATTTAAAAACAACGAAAAATGCAAATTGCTACACTAACGTGGCATTAGATTGCATTGTTATTTTGTTCCATTAGTAATGAATTATTAGTATATATTATAAACATATTCCTAATTATTACAAAAAAATAATAAGTGGTTTTTTGTCAATTCTAATATTATAGGGGGAAACAGATGCCCTGTCTTTATTAAATGACGCCCCTGACTGTTTTAATACATTCTCAACATTATTCAATTGAATAACGATTATCCCAAAATTATAATAAATTTTTGCAAGATAATTTCTTATAAACTCTATTTTTAATAATTACGATATTGTAAATATACTGTCCTAGAATAGGCGAATTATTCAAATAATAATTTTGTTCATTTTATTATATCAATCAATACATAAAATTAATATGACGATTGATATGACGGTCAATAAATGTTAGGTATATAATCTTTTTTTATGTAACCGAATATATACATTTTTATTATCACGGTAAAAGTAGTGTAATGATTTAAATGGCCTATCTGTTTATAATGACGAAAATTTAAAAAGGGACTTTACTAAAATGTTACTAAACTCACTAAATATACTATGATTTTTTTTCTAGCCGACGGGCGGTGGTACACTTTCACACCTTCGAGTTCAATACTGGAATGCTATTTCGGACGTCGACATAAAGTATAATCCCCAAGAATCATTACTAACTTTTTTTATAAAATTCCCTTTAATAAGCTTTCCTTTTGGAATTGATGGATATACGACTGCGAACCCTGCTAAAATGTAATGACTTATGAAAGAAATGGTTCGTTTTATTTAATGAACTTGTCACTTATTACATAATACCTACTCTAAAGTTATTAAAATGAAAAAGTCCAGTTAAAGTTATATACAAAAATATTTATTTTCACTATTGACGACTAACAATAGTTATGTCGTCAATTGTAAAAAAAAAACTCTAAAAATAATAAAGGAAATTTACGATTTTTGACGGTCTAAAATTTTACAAGCTTAAAAATTACGGATAAGGTACGGGGTTTGGTTTTGTTTAATGTAATCAGTCGTGGGAGCGCATATTGATGTCGTCGTGTCGCTCTCGTTCAGTCTCCCGATGGTCACCGGAAACACGAGCCCCAGCTGATGTACCAGCTTCATCGTGCTTTCCTGGTGAGTGAGGAGCATTAGGGGCCGACTGCACTAAGCGCCCCATAAGACTAGCACTTTTGTCCTTGCGAGGTCTTGTCCACTCGTGAGATAAAACACGGTCCAATGTAAGCCGTAGAGTGATGTCTGGCTCCAAGATATGACGCACAATCGACTTAGCTGCTGCTGTTACAGAGTCTCTAATGCGAGAACGAAATACCCAATTACGTGACATTTGATCTTTGAGAAGTTTACGCAGATTTGAATCATCAAATGGCATTGATGCGTTTAGCATTATAAAGAGTATGATGCCAAGAGACCAAACATCAGCAAGTTTTGGATTATAAGGTGTTCCACTCACCACTTCCGGTGCAGCATAGGCGGCAGATCCGCAGTAGGTTTGACTTAACACGCGTCTATTTTCACCATCAGTACAGAATCTAGCAAACCCAAAGTCAGCTAACTTCACATTGAACCGTCTCGAGAGCAAAATATTTTCACACTTGAGATCTCGATGT
Source organism: Mechanitis mazaeus (assembly GCA_959347395.1). Classification (NCBI taxonomy): domain Eukaryota; kingdom Metazoa; phylum Arthropoda; class Insecta; order Lepidoptera; family Nymphalidae; genus Mechanitis; species Mechanitis mazaeus. The sequence continues at coordinate 419,084 of OY365743.1, forward strand.
GCAATATTTTTGCTATGCAAATATTGCAAGCCACTTGCCATTTGTCGAAACCACAGTTTGGCTTGGTTTTCAGGTACGACGCCGTTCCTTTTAATAAAATCTAACAGATCACCGTTATCTGCATAGCGCATGAATATAAATACTCGTGGTCCTCTTTGTAGGATGCTATGAACTTGTATAATATGTGGATTTTCTATTTTGGTTAATATATCAAGTTCACGTGGAAAAAACTTTTCTAAAAAATCACGAGGTGCCTTCTCTTTATCGAATATTTTGCAAGCAAGGTGCATCCGCTTTGGACTGGACGCATCGCAGTATTCCGCCAGATGGACAGTGGCGTACGATCCTTGTCCAATTTTTTTGCCTATTAAATAACCTCGTTGTTCCAAGGCATTGACCTCGGAGCTTCGAGGACTGAGGCGCTCAGCCATCGAGCTCTATCGACTTTATCCTAACCCGTTTAGGATACATTGGACATCTCACAGTTCACGGTGTAGGTACACAATATTCAGTGCTCCTTCTGTCAAATTACTTGGTCTATATTTGGTATATATCTTGCACTCACCTCTCATGAAAGAGAGTAAATCAATCAATAATCTTTAATAGCACGCACAAAATTTTATAAAAATATTACGACATCACAAAGAATTTGGATATAAAAAACGTTTCCACTATCAAGAAATCTTCCAAAAAGACGTTTTGCTACATTGATCAACTTTTTCCTTTGTTTCTAAAATTAAAAAAATATTTTTCAAACATGCCATTGATCTGATATAAAAAAGGATCCACTAAATAATTAAACGGTGTTCAATTTAATAATATAGCATTTGGTGTATTTTAATTCGAAATAAAGAATTGTATATTGTAGTTTTTATTTTTAGATACAAAGGTTCCATAAAATTATAACTGTAACGTTTTGTTATTTTGACTGCAGGAGTTTGGTAGTATTGAATGTAGATAAAATTCCTAATATTCATTTGAAAAAGCAATTTTATACCGTAGGAAACAAACTTAAAAAATATCTACAAAAAAAGCCGTTAAAAAAGTTATTGTTAAGTAATTGATCTGATTAGAATGGTGTAAAAAGTTCAAGCAAGAGATATAAGCATAGATTAAAAATAGTAATATGTTATAGAAATTTGAACCATTTTAGCATCAGGAAATCGATCTCTATAAAACTATTTTTTTTATATAATATAATTAATTAATATACTTAATTGTTATATTTTCCGACTGTAAGTGAAATGTCAACACTATGAAATAATTCCTATGATAATTGTCAAAATTCTGTCAATTGTCAATGATAAAAATTAGAAAACAATACAAGTAGGCGTAACATAATTACTATTTGATAGTTTAATAGTAGTAACATTTTATATTATAGAAAATATAATTTTTTTTTGTATGTATTCCACTTGATGGTGCTATATTACCTTCTTACAAGATGATGAACCAATACTTAAAAGAATTGGAACAGGTAAGCTTAAATAATATTTTTTTTCTGTTTAGTTATCTTTGAAAGAATGTTACACAGTATTATTTTTAGGATCCTTTTGATCCTGACGAATTTGTGGAGAGAATGGTTCGTCGAAGCATGCAAGAGTCTCGTCTTAGCGATGACCAATTTGATCCCGAATTGATTCATGATATATTTACGCAAGCAATCCAAGATTTGAAGGTGAGTTAGGAATATCTTGACTTACATTTTAAAATCTACCCCTTGCTAACTTTATAACAATAGGTTCTTCAAGAGAGACAAGAAAGAAAGTGTGCTAGACTAGAACAGTCTGTGCAAGAAGAGGAGAAGCTATATGCAGCTAAGCTTGCAGAAATAATGGACCAACATTCTGTAAGTATTTTTTTTAATGTTTTTTAAAAGCCAATAAAAATAATTATTTACATCTTTTATATTATTTCATATTATTATTACTATTTATTTTATTTTTGCTTCTTCCAGCACTGTGTCAATGTCTTCAGTTCTCTAGATGAAAGAATGTCCCGCTGTGGTGGTAGGGCTTTAGACATTGGTGAGAAGCTAGGAGCAGCCCGAGCTCCACGGGCTAGGGCAGCCGCTGCTAGAGATCTACTATCACATCTTGCAAACTTCCTGAGTCCTGGACCTGTATTGACTGATTTGTTTAATGATCCTAATAAGGTAAAAGTGAGATTAGTAAAACTTATTATTATTAAAGTATTAAAACATTTATACTAATCTTTGAATATTTTATTTTAAATAAATAGTGAACTGCCAATTTTTATTTAAATTAATAATTTTCACAATTATTTGATTACAGCTTAAAGAAGCAGCTGATGTAATACAAAAATTGTATACAATATCCCAAGAATTACCTCCTGACAAATTTGAAGTAGCTAAAAAAAAAATAGAATCAAAATATGATGAAATAGAAAGAAGTCTGATTGAAGAGTTTGTGAAGGCTCAGAATCAGGGCGACATAACTAAGATGAAGGATATTGCTAACATTATGACCAACTTTAAGGGGTACTCCCAGTGTGTTGATGCCTATATTGAAACTAGCCAAATGGTAATAAAATATATGAATAATCAAAAGAAGATAAAGTGCAATAAAATACTTAATAGTAATATTATAAATTTTGTTATTTATAATAAATTTTGTATATATAATAAATTTTTGCACAGAATATTGTGTTTCCTAATTTTATTTATGGGTTTTGGAAATCAAAACAACTCAAATGAGAAAATACTCTATATGTCATGATTCTTGTTATTTTTCTTTGTATTTTTTTTGTTTGTTTTTTTTTAAGTTTTATATATAATAAGTTTTGCACAGTTTTGTATTTCCTAATTTTATTTGAAGTATTTTGTAATATAACACATAATTATTTCAGAATACTCTTCTCGGTAAAGACATATTTTCAGCAGTACTTCCATTAGCCAAAAAGAATTATACAGTTATAAGCAATGTATTTCCGAACCCAGACCAAATTATGAGCAAATTTGTCCTCAATATATTCCATCTCAAGCTGCAGAAGTACATACAAACTAAGCTGGCAGACAAAGGTGATCTGGAAAAATACTTAAAAAACTTATATGATACATATACCAGGTACTTTTTTATAATAATAAATTAATTTTAATTATAATAAAGCAAATGTTTTTTATCTGATACTAGTTGTTAATCATGGTTCTGCTGCAATTAAGTGATATTATTTAATATTGGTAATAAAATATATATATATTATTTGATATATAATGTAGCATAATAAAAGTTTTTTTTTTAACGATCAAAACATTTTGAGTTCATTAGTAATAAAAATTAAACACAAAAATTTCCATTTTATTATTTCAGTATAGATTTAGTGTATTCCAATTTTTTGTAATCTATTAGACTGCATATCTACACTAATATAATAAATAGTTAAAAATATAAATAAAATTGTAAATGGAAAAAGGTTTGATTGTTTAAGTGTTTCAATAAACCATTTTTCAGATATAACTCGCGTTTATTATTACATTTTTATATTTAACCCGTTAAGCGAAATGTGTAGTATTCGTGTAAATTTTAGAAAACATTATGTTTAAAAGTGCTAATCTTCAGAACTACCGGATTTGAAAAATTCTTTCTGATTATAATAGACAGGTTCATGATTGAAGGCTTTAAGCTATGTAGTATTACACTACTGTCCTTAGTTATCCTAATAGTAAATGAAATAACAGCTATATAAAGTATAATTGAATTTAGACTATGGATAATACATTATTACAGACCTAATAACAAAGATCTCCAAATAATAGCTTACAGAATATGTTTTTTTCTATAACACAAGACAAAATAAATTATTTATTAACATATTTCAGTACTCAAAGAGTATATATGGAGCTGGTGACTGCAAACCTGGTATCAGACGGCACATCTTCGGGTGATCTTCGTCGAGAGGCACTCATCAATGGGTCCATGGCGGGAGCAAGTGAGGGTTACCCAGCCCTGGAGGTGCGGAGACTGAAGGCTGTACTCAGTAACGCTTTACAAACATATTATAATGAGAAACAACATGTTAAAAAGCAGATTCAGGGTGGGGGGTTAGTATTTTTTATTCACTTAGTATAATTAGATGTCATGAATATTGTTTTAGTTATTTAAGAGATAGAATTTTTTTTATATTCCCTTAAAGCAATGTTTTTCCAAAATATTTATTATTTATTATTTCCAAAATATTGATCTGAAAAAAAAATCAATGTAAAAAATATTTAAAAAAATATGGACTATTAATATATATTATAAATACAGACGATATAATGTATATATTATATTTTTTGTCCGTCTAGTAGTGCCAGAGATTATAAAATAATTTAAATTATCTATATACATGTTTAGCCATGTTAAGCTTATTAAATAAAAAAATATATAGAATAAAAAAATATCTCTCTAGCGGCATTCGAACACAACTCACTTCACCAGTGTATTTTTATGAAAAAGAAAGTATGATTATTAAGAAGAAGTATTATAAACTTTCGTGATCCATGATTACTATTAAATATAATTATCCGGCTGTACTCATGTTATTATACGAGCTCCTGAATCACCATGCTCAGAGCTCATGAATAAGGACCCCGAATGGGTTCGAAACTAGTCGAGCAAATTTCGATAGCAATTATCATTACATCCTGATAATTATACACAATAGTATTGTTGTAATACATGTTAGGCTTATAATATCTATATTTTTAATATATAGGTGTTATAATAATATATTTGTCATTCAGTTTTCAAGAGCTGCGTCGTGACTTGCAAGCAGTGATCGGCACACGGGCTAATATAAACATCGCGCAGATTGAAAACTACGGCGGAGAAACCTTCCTCAGTGAACAACTCGTGCAGAAAATGCTGAATGATTCCAATACTTCATTCATGAGGTGTAAAACTGTAAGGATAATTCTTTACATATATTTTTGTTTTGTATTTTGTTTTATATTATAGTTTTTTAGAACAACGTTCTAAAAAACTATACTATAAAATATGTTTTGATAGTGAAACGATTTAACAAAAAGAAAAATATATATTTTTTTATTATATATTATATATATATATTTTATAATTATACAAAACTTAATCATAAACTTCACAACTTGATAAAAAAATTACTAACAAAATAATTTTCCAGCTGTGCACTCCAAATGAGTTACAAGCGACTACAATATCTCTGCTGGAGGCAGTCATCCAGCACCTGCTCATAGAACACGTGGACTACGCGCTGGACCTGGGGCTGCAGTCTATACCCATTGCTGAGAACAAGTCACCACCACAAGTACATACTAATATAAATGAAAAAAGTTGCTGTCTCTTTCTATTATTTATTTATTTGTTGCCGTCTCTTTCTATTGTTTATTTATTTATTTATTTACATCTTTAACAATGTGCATCAATACCATTGATCACTTGTCAAATGTAAGTGTCAGAAGAGTATATTTTGACACCATACTTATTGAAGTAAGCTCTTCTGTTGAGACACTACAGCTTAAAGCTAAAGGTACGAGGGTTTCAAACGCGTCCTGCCCTGAGAAGAACAACAACAAACTCGGCCTATTTGGTTATTGTGATCACTGTTTTACAAACGTCAAAAAATTTAATAAACAATAATCGAAATAGAACCACCGCATTAAATTCGATATGGATGCTTTAAGTCAATTATATTGCAAATTTCAATATGAAAATTGTTATGAACCCGCTAAGCCAATTGTGATGAAACTTAAAGTGTAGAGGTGGTCTCGAGGACTAGAAAAGGATACAAAGAAGGGGGTGAATTTTCATAAGAGGTGGTGCTATGGTGGAGTTGTCTCAAGCTTGAATTTTTTGCATCCTTTGTGCAAGCATCAATCAAAAACGGTATATCCAATATCTTTTAGATTTTATTCTTTTTTTTTTATCTTGCAAAATAGTTGAGGAAAAAATACTACAACGTTTTGTAAATGCAACTTCGGTGCTGTTTGCACCTCGCTTCGCTCAATATGCTAACATATACAGAGATTTTGCGAGCGCAACGAGTTAAAATTGGGGTCTGGTTCGCGCTCCTAATATATTTTGCAGCAAACGACTGAATTGTTCGCGAAGCGTCGCGTTCACCATTTTTGAATGAGGTTCCGCCATTAGCCCGATACTGTATACTCCTTTCGAGCTTTGCTATTGGTCAGACCAAAGTTACGCGCGATATTTAAATTACGAATTCGTTCAATAAATAGAATTAGCAAATAGCGACCAGTTTATTTTATTAGCCTCGTCCTTGTGAAGAAAATATTAAACCTTAAGTTAATATTAATTTAAATTATTGAATATCATAATTATATGTGAAATTTCCACAAGTAATTAAAGTCTCTTTTATAATATTACTCATGTTGTAAATTGATTCAGCAGTTCTCAAAAGAACATAATAAAAGTAGACAGATAGACAAAGAATTTGTATTTTATTATATATAAAAACGTTATTTTCTTTCAGATTTACTTCTTTGATATAGTAAACGAAGCAAGCAAAATAGTTAAGATGTTTGAGGAACACTTTCAAGAATCGGTCCTACCTTGTTTGAGGTATGTATGTTTTTAATATACAGACTAATATACATAACACATATATAACGAAAGTTTTTAAAATAAGTTCTTATTGAAGTTTATTAAACTCAGCCATTTTGTGTTTATCGTGGTTTTAGTTTTTTCAAGGTTATTTAACTCTTCGAACATTTTCTTTTGACAATCATATTGCGTAAGATGGCGTCTATATTATAATATTTTTTTACTGTATGTATTCTATAAACCAAGCCCTTTCTTTTGATTTAATTATGGCGTAAGTTGCACAAAAAAAATTGATACGCCATTTTGTTGCGGCGGCCATTTACGAATAATAACAATATTGATTATATATAATTGTGTTGTCTTAAAAAACAAGATGAATTCCAAATTTAAGCTCAATCTTTTGTTTCGAAATTCTATTCTAAGTTTTGTCCCTAACAAACAAATAGATAAAGTAAAATATAAGGTTTAATAATATATAATGTCAATATTCTTTCTACACAGTAAACAAGGCGAGTGCATCCAACGCAAGAACACCGTGATGGAGCAGTTAGAGAACAAACTGGACGCTGGTCTGGAGAGAGCCATATCAGCTGTAGTGGGTTGGGTTAAACTGCATCTACAGACAGAACAGAAGAAGACTGACTTTAAACCTGAAGGGGATATCGATACTTTGGCATCACCTGCAAGTATCTTTATAGCAGCAGTGTTTTTATACCAGCTGTTGTTTCCAAGTAGTGATGCAGAAATTTTACATTGCATTTTTCTTGGATGGCAAATGAGGAGACTCGGATATGATAGTACTGGGTGCTTCAGAACATCTAAAAATGTATAGCCTCTATTGAGGAATAGAGAAGGGTAGAAAAGGGTAGGGAAGGGGTTTATGTGACTTATAGAGGGCAAATAAGAGTTTGGGCATGGGGCTCTAAAAATCTTGGTATGAAAATTTTTAAATTCCACCTTATTATATAAAAACCCCTTTCCCCTAAACAGGCGTGTCTAACGGTGGTTTCGTATCTCAACACTATACTGGACAAGCTCCACACGCAGCTGTCTGGTGACAACCTGAGCGCCGTGAGCCTGGAGCTGGCGGTGCGTCTGCATCGCGTCATATACGACCACCTGCAGAACTACCAGTTCAATTCTGCTGGTGAGTGTGGTCACGGGGTGAGCTATATATTATATGTTTTAATTTTTTTTTCTCATATATGAGCTAAAAAAATATATGAGCTATAACAGTTCCAAAGCTATATCCATATAGAAAAAATACATGTATTTATGATGGTACATAAAGAATATATATAAAGAATATTACTCCAAGAGCACTCCTCTTAGCACTCCACTCCATCCCCCAGGCGCCATGATAGCTATATGTGACGTGAAGGAGCACCGCTCGGCGGCGTGCGGTCGCGGCGCGCGCGAGGCCCCGCCCCCCGCCCCCGCGCTCTTCGACACACTGCACGCGCTCTGCAACCTGCTGCTCGTCAAGCCGGAGAACCTGCACCAGGTGTGCGAGGGGGAGACTCTGGTGAGTAGCTTAACCTATAGCTGTTCAGAAACAGGAAAGGTGAGTAATTGCAATCGCAGATTTTAAAACGCTTGTGAATAGATGTGGCTACAAGTGTTTGAAGATTCTTGTGAATATAAGACAGAGTTGATCTTCTAAATTTTTGCTAGCACTAAGATTTAAGATATACCGGATGGTGGCAACACTGCGACGCTAAATCGACCCTCGATTTCCTAGTGACGTTACTAGTAAGAATAGAAAAATAAAAATAATACATTAATCAATCCAAGAAACTAGTCTGCATTTTAAAAAGGTATTAAAGAAAGCTAAACTAAAAAGCTCAATAAAATTTCAACTGTCAGTCAGTTTGTGTCTCAAACAGGTAATACTAGTAGATCATTTTAATACATATTTAACTAAGAACTAGCCGTTTTTTATTAAATAATTTTTCACTTTAGCACGGTACGATTCAATCTAATACCCATTACCCAAATATCTGTTATTAAATATAAAAACTCATTGCAAAAATCGTAAACATCAGTCTCATAACAGGATGTGCTTGGAACGATTTATATTTTTTGTTTTCGAACTTTAAATAACATGATGATTTTGACGGTATTTTTAAAAACAAATAATAAACGAAGCGCATACACAAGTATGCAAAACAACAGAATACTTAGTGTAGTGACTATGTTTTTAATTTTTGGGTTTTTTTAATTGATGGGTTTTGGTGGCAAAAATGAGTTCATTATGTAATAGAAATTTGCTGTCCTGGAGAAATTGGGATGTCCGCGAAGATATATCTCTATACAAATATATAAAAATATAAAAAGGGAACTTTTTTGGATTTTCGTATTCACTTTATTTGACTTAAGAGTTCTTAGTTGATCGTATTTCGATCAAGTAAAAGGTTAGGTTAGGTTGTGGAGCTTTGGTTGTTGACTCATTTGCAGGATATTCTAATCTGTACATCAAACATTGTACACTTATTTTAAAAAGAGCAACTGTTGAGTTTCTGGCCAGCTCTTCTCAACAGAACAGCATTCCGAGCTGGTGGTAGCTTAAGGACGGACTGACTATACTGACATTTTTATAACGTAATAATTGACGAATCAAAAGTGCGTGCAAATGCCTATTTGAATAAAGATATTTTGAATTTGAATTTGAAAATTGAATTTAAATATTACATCTATTCTCTCTGTCTTCAGACAGAGAATTCACGTATGATTTCTAATATTTTATTGTGGTGACACGATTATCCTTTATACAAAACTGGTAGGTCCAAATGTTCAGATGTTTTATACTATTTTCTCTATTCTAATCTAACGTTAAGAAGTTTTCATCTGACGGTTTCAATGTATGATATACATTTTCTCGATTATGGCTAGATATTTTGAAATCATTTAGTGTGGAATAAACCAGGGATGAGGTAAATTTTACGAGATTCCAGCTTTTTGTTTCCTTGTAAAAGTAATAATATAAGTAAGAAAATATGTTGTATAGCGAAATATAATTACACTATGAGTGAGGTTGAGGAATGAAAGACTATTTGTTGAATAATAAAATGGTCAAAAGCCGGTCAAAAATAAAATACTACTGCGTACTACTAACATTCATATAATATGAAGAAAATGCGATTTTTTTTTGTTAATTCCAAATCAAAGAATCGACCGCCAAATCAATTACATTTTTGTTATCAAGTTTCCGGCACTACTCCTAAATAGCAAACTTTTATCAAAAATATTTTACGAATTATGTGAAGTCCATTATTTCGCTCCAATTTAAAAATTCAAGGCACTTCTAAGAAAAACCTTAGAATCTATTTTATGTTAAGTCCATATAAAACTCATATATACAAAAGTTTTTGCACTTGGTTAAATTACTTTTTCTTAAAAAATTCCGTGGTTACATTATTTTATGAACTACATATTTATATTTGTAAATTCCCTTCTGATTTGAATTATCTACTATTATATACTTTCATTACTTCATTCTAAGAATACTCAGTAAATAAAGCTATCGATGTATTGTACAAGATTAAAATTTGTTTTGAGTTTTTCTCAAAATAAGCACCAAATATATAAAATAATCTGGTTAAATACATGAAATAATTGGCGGCTAGTTGCCGACTACTAAAGGGGTTTCCGAGTCGGGCCAACTCTAGTGTCGAGTTGTCTTTTTATCGATAAACGTGTCGAGTTGTAAAGAGAAAGAAGTCGACCAAAATGTATGAAAACAAAAAAAAACATACAAAATATGCCGACTTTCAAATCCAGAATCCTGTAATTATATCCTTGTAGAATTACAAAATAGATATATCTTATAATAGATAGAGTCCGTAATTTTCTAATATTAATAATTTAATAATAAACTACGAATCATTTTTACAAACAGCAAATACATATGTAAGTTCGTGAAACTTAAAAAATATATTAAAATATTTAGGCAAGTATTTTGGTAATACTCACCTGAGATCAAATACCCTAATATTTTTTTTAGGCAATACATTTTTATTGTATATTTTTATAAATAACTATCGATCAGTACATATGCAGAGCAAGTATGTTTACATATCTAACGAAGTAAGAAAGATAATATTTTTTTTACCATCTGTAGAGGGAGCGAAGTCTCTATCAATAAATAACGACATTGTTATAGAAAATAATATATTACTTTAATTATTATATTAATGTTACGGTATCGTATCTTAAAAATATTCATCCAATATATTTGTAATATGTGTAAAAACCGCGAAAGTTTAGAAAAGTTTGTAGCGGTAAAATTTTTGAGTTTATATTTTCGAAATAATCTTCGGTACTAGTGATCTGATTTTGAAAATTCTTTTTCTGTTAGTAGAGTATACTCTTCTTGAGTGCTATAGCATACTTTTTATCTTGGCAAAGATATATTTTTAATAAATGATCACAATAAATTTAATTTTATAATACCCCAATTGTATAATATGCCGTGAGGTGCCTGAACGATTTCAAAAAAGTTAGTAACGTCTGTAACAATACAAGTAACAAAGATCTAATACGCTGAGCAGATAAAGTCGCGGGCAACAGCTAGTAGAATTATACTGCTATTACTAATATAGTTATAAGACTAATTTTAAAAATATGTTCAAAATATTACTTACTTCATTTAAAAAGAAGTTTTGTTTGACTAATTATAAATGGATCGAAAAACATCAGACATTTGATTGATTTAAATATTTTGTTTTAAAGGCAATATATACAATATCGTTATATCTCGTATAAAACATAATAGTTAAGGCTATTTGGTAAGATCAGCTCTATATTATTATACTGACTGAGATAAGTCGGTCATCTTCGGAAACACGAAGTTAGCCGATGCCCATTATTTAATATTTTATTTAGTTATTCCTTTAAAGATTACTTTCTTAACAATTTTTTTAAAAATAAATACTAATATTTTCTTTCAGGCTGAGCTGGATCGTTCAATCTTACACAACTTCATACAACTGCGCTCTGACTACAAAACCCATAAGCTGTCAAACTTCCTGAAGGGTCTCGCGTGATACTTTTAACACCATGACTGCAGAATTAGCTCTAATGTACACAATAATATCGCTTTGTAATAAAGTATTATTTATTAAATGAACCACAACACCTTCTGTCTTTTATTAACCTCTATTATTTTATATATATTTATTTTATATCTACCATAATAATTATGAATTGTTTGTTTATCTAATCTTTGAAAATACTGGATGAATTTAAAAAATTATTTTCGATTATGAGGAAGACTATGTCTTTATCATTTCGCAACTATTCTTAGTAATCTTAATAGCCAATAAAATCGATAAACCGCGGATGAAACCGCGAGTAACAGATAGTATTACAATAAAATATATGAACTAAATACCGTGTACGTGTTATTTAAGTGTGTAACGAATCAGATTTCGCTTAATGGAATATTTTCATCTATTGCAAACTAAAGCAATCTGACAGGCGATCTAGGCCGTATCGTTGAATAATGGTCGCTAAAGTGTCGTTATCAGCGGTATCTACATGACATGGCTTCACTACGTCCATTCATAAGTCCTCCCCTCCACTGGTGTTGAATGAACGCATGTGTGTGCGTGCGACGCGGGCGCACCTACCTATGTCTTGAAGTCAGTATCGTTGCAACCGGCCGGCAGATTCGTACTGCGTCGTCGCGACCGAACCGCGTCCCATAGTGACATGCCAACAAATCCGTATAACATAAACTACTTATTATAACTGTGCTGTGAAAAAATCGCTAATCTGGATACTTTAATCAAAATAGAGAGGTAAGACCAATGCTTGTTTATATTCAAATTCGACGCCTACGCCTTCGCTGTCGCGATTTGTGAGCGACGAATTTACATGTTATAGGTCCATTCATTGGATAGGCACTATTTATATTATTATCGGTGAGTGTGATTTGAATGAGCGATTAGGTCTTTATTGTAACGAGTGGGAGATGAGACAAAGGTTGATTCACTGATGTGATGGAATGAAGCTGTAATCTCGTAAACTAAACAGTTCAGATTGGTGTTTCAGTCGACCAGTGTGTTATCTATGAGACCAACCGCGTCCGTTCTATTTTAAGTGTTTTATCCCAACTACCTGAGTTAAAACTGCCCTGCCCTAGCTAATATCTCACCTCGTCAAGAGAAAAGCCAGGTTACAATTAGCCAATTATGTATTGTAACTTGTAAAATAACAGTTAATTTGCAATGAAATATACTTTTCAAACCGATAACATGTTCTGTAATCGAAACTCAAGTTTTGTTTACATTGCAACATTTGAACAATGGCCATAAGCAGCAAAATTTCTTTGTACTTTCTACTATTTCAACTTAAAATTCGTTAAACGGTTACGTAATATTATGATAGATAAGTCACAATATATTTTAATGTCTCATCAAGATTATTTTTAAGCTTTATTATTATGATAAGAGACAAACAATGCCAAAACTGACGTTACTTCAAAATGACAACTGATTAGAATTATGTCAATAGAACACAGAAAAAAAAATTAAAACAATAAGGTTTTAAATATTAAATATAACAATGGGTAATAAATTTATAATAATTTTTAAATATATTAAAAAATATATAAAATTTTATGGAGACCATTCAAATGTAATACAAATATGACATCATAAATTCGTAGAATATTATCAGCTTGTAATGATTTATTTGATAGTTATATTATAAAATTACTTAAGTATTATAGCTGATTCAGATATATATTGAATTCATTGAAATATAACATCTTCTGTCTCAATCTATTCTTCTCTCTCACTCTTCATGTAATAATACTCGGTAAACTTTTATCTAGTATGATAACAAACATCACATGTTCATACTTCATACATTTAGGTATTTATATTAACATTAATTTCGCAGTACCTATATCGTTTTTTGGCATGCTGTTAGCTTCATGTTACAAAACCGGAATATAAAATTGTATATAGCATATTTTATCACGTATAATTGTTCATATATAAAATTTTAGTTGACAAACGTGGCCAAATATGGGCCAATTGTTGAGCTAAGTACAATATATTTATCACACATAAATCCATATGTTTACCTTTTTTAAATTTGATTATAAGGAAAAAATATTTAATTTCAAATAAAATCAAATATCAAATATGATGCTTTAGCATTTACAGCAAAATAATACGTTTTATAAGTAAATTTATTTTTAAATTCTGCTGCAGATACTGAACAATGTATTTATCTAGTAAGACACTGTTACATGACCTATACCAACTTTTATTCAAGTCTGCATCGTTTTCTTCTGAATAATAAATAAATTTTATTTAATAATAATAACAAAAAACTTAAAATTTCAGAAGGTAGAGTCCCTGATAAAATTTAAATGAATATGATTTAATTATCTATATGTATTTATGATTAATGACATATGGTTTCTGTAATATATAATAATTCATAATTTAATTCCAATGCGAAGGATCAACGACATAATTATATATTCTATTGACATATCTAGTTAAGAATTCAAAGACCTTCTAAGATTGTGCGTGCTAGGGCTACGTAACTGATTCAAAAGACATCTGAGTAATGACTTATATATCTTTGAATTATACTTAATGTAGCAAATAAATTAAATTAAATAAAAGAGAAAAAAAATATTCCAAATTTAATTTAATAATTATAAATGTGATTACAACAATAATACGAAATGACAGATACTTGCTTTCCCGCGAACACGATTTCTATAACTCAAAATGGCGGAATAAAATTAAAATAAAATTAATAATGTAACCAAAAAATTATACTTGAATTACATCCGTTAATTTTTTTTATTCCAATACAATACAAATCTATTTTGAACTAAAATGTTGTAAAATATACTATTGGTAGAATATTTATATTGCAAAGTAGGTAATATAATTAATATATCTAGTGTAGTGTGTAGTGTAGAGTTGTAGCTAGAAAATGTACATTTCTCGCAACTATTGCTTGTAGAAAACTGACATCCATGTATGGGTTAGACTGGAAGATAGTTCAAGTAATGGTTACGATGCCATATTTAATATTAGATATATAAACAATATTACTATTAAAATTTATTTTTATATATCGTTAAGTGTTTAGAAAATCAGTAAAGAATCATTATAACCAAAGTATCTTTTAAAATATCCATCTTCAAAGAGTTTCACAAAGTTCAAAATATTAATAATTAATATCCATACAACTAGAACAATCGCAGTTATGAAAAAATATTAAAAAAATATTACCTAATAATTTTATTTTATAAAAAAACAGTTTAAATTAATAAAGAGATTCATTTTGTTTTTGAACGCAATTATAATCAATAAAGAAATCATATCGCTGTTATCTCGACACCTATCTTCATGAAGGTCGTATATTTATTATGTGTTCTGAAAAATGTAAAGCAAAGTCGCAATTCTTCATATCCATAAATTAAATCAATTAAATTTTCTTAAATAACAATAAAATTATAGCAAATTTTGGGAATGAATTTAAAATATTCTAAATTTCTTAGTTAAACTGCAAACTTTATAAAATCATGATAGACATTGACGTATTGGTAGTATTGCCTTTAAAATGACAGGGGTGAGGGGAAGCAGGTTGCACGCAGGGTTGCCAATTTAATACAAAATAACCATATTTCGGGTAATCAGTCAAATTATGATTTACAATATAAATATTCAAATTCGAGTTATTAATTTAATATAATAAGTAATAATATTAGTGGGTTTTTTTTTGTATATAAAGCATGGTTCTAACATTTCTGATATATTAAAATAATCATATTAAGAAACCAAGACCTCAAATCATAATATACATAGTATTTATCATATTTTATTTAGAAATTCACAAATTCCACTTCGAACATATTTTTTATAGAAAAATCCACTGGCACATCTGGTAACCCTGCTCTTGAGAGTGGGTGTGTGTGTATGTGTGCGTGTAGGGTTACTGTACACCTTGCACGCAACGGGATCGCAGGTAGAAAAGTCGCATGCTGACATGATTGGGACGGATCTCAGCTAATATGGATTTTGAATACAGCACAGTTGCTTCGCGGAAATAATAATAGGACACGCAAAATTCACATTTTTAACATTTTAATATGAAACTAGGATTCGATTAACATTTTTAACATTTACATAAAGAAATAAATAATAAAATTAAACTTATGTTATGTTATTTTATCGGATTGACCGACTAATTTCGCGGCGTGAACAGTTTACACCGCGATTACGCCATGCTCATGTATATATAAGAAGTAGTCGGGCAAATTTCGATAAATTTAACATGAGTAAAACCGGATAATTATATATAATAGTCAAAGGTCACGAAAGTCTTATTACAAAAATGTGTGTTATTTGACGAAAATAATAATACAAAATCTATTTATTTGCAAGATACCAAGTCACAATTCGATTGATATTATTATTAATTTCAACCAAATCTCAAAAGCGCAAACAAGCAGATGTTTCTCCCAGACCTCATCACGCCTACACGTACATAAAAACTTCCAACACAAAAAAATATAGAACCACAACAAAAATACGTACAAGATGGGATTTTGATAAGAGCTTCTAGTTTGACAGTTACGTGTGTTGCCATGTTAAAAAATCTGCATTTTTAATCAAATAAATAACATAAAAATGTATTTTCTAGACTCGTCGGTTGTTTTATTAAAAATATTTTTTTGTGATTTTTTTTGACGGTTATGGTAACGTGAAAAAAAAATTGCATATTTAATTTTTAAAAAATATTTAAATGTATATTCTAGACTCATCTGTTGTTTTATGTACAATATTTTTTGTCAGTTGCACATTTTTTTTACCGTCATGTTAAATTTGCTCTAAATAAAAGAAATAATAGATAAATGTTCCAGACTCGTTTTTTATTGTATATACTTATAATATTTTTTTGTAGTTTTTTTTTGTCTAAGATACCTAGTTCAGACACATAATTAAGAAATAATAATTCAATATAATGTCAAGTGTTCGATTTTTTTATTATTTGTATAAATTATTATTATTATTTTACTTAATTATTCCTGTGCAGGTGTTGAATAGTATATATATATGCATATACTATTATATATATCAATCTCAAATACATATTTGATTTGTATTAACAAATTTAATCTATGTCTAATGTTTATGGTATCCATATTCTCATCAGTATGTCAGAACATCACCATTCTGAGCACAGTAACAATTCATTCCAAGTGCTAAATATAGTTCAAAATAAAACAACTGTCCTTTGCCCTTCATACTAACTCTCTTATATTATAATTAGCAAAATTACACCCAATGGTTATGACAATAAAGCTGATAATCATTTAAAGAACACAGAAAAAGTAATTGGTTGACGCCGTCTGCGCAGGCGCACCAGAATTTTTAATTATGAATTAATCACCAACGATGCATTAAAAACTTGCCTAATTCATGTTCAGTTAAAGTTAAATTTAAAATTTAAATATTTCATATATATAAAATAAAATCTAAAATGAACATGCGACGAGGTTTAAGATAGATCAAGACCTTACTAAAATGAACCCCTTTTTTTAAACCCCCCTTTTCCCTTTTTCTTTTATAGTACTGAAACATCTTTTACAGTCTTTCCCTGTGACGTCAACTCCCGATGCAATCAACTGGCAATGTCTCTTATGTTCACATTAAGTAATTTATGGACATAAATATATAATGTTATAAAGCTATATAACATCTAAATATATATATATCCTTTTTCCTTCATGATTCTTTTGACAAGAAATGCTTAGAGTTCACTTATATATATGTTGAATATAGATAAATGAGATAAAACATTACTTCAAGCTTTTTAATATTCATATAGTAAGTATATGTACAAAACCCGTCATTATTAAGCTGATAAAATACATGTTATATTACATCACTATGCACTACAAAGTTGAACAAAAAATAATAAAAACCAATTAGTTTATTTATATTAATGAACCACAAATGAACATTAAATAACATCGCCTTGGAGCGGGTTCGATGCTCCGTGATAACAGCTATCAACGTGTCATATTGTTTATTTATCACCAAGGACATAACCACTAAATATAAATAATAAACTAATTGTTACAGCCGGTTGCACTCGCGGTTAAACTATATTTATGCGCTGAATAATCGACGATTTTAATATTAGTTTATATTAAAGCCAATAATTCTATATTAATGAATATTATGTATTCTAATAGTGAAAGAATTTTTGATATTTGAATGGTTGTTGAGTTCGTTACAAACACACAAGCTATTACTCTTTGTTATATAGTCTAGAGTCTAGACCAAAGATATCGAATTTATTCTATAATTGTTTTTGAAAATAATTAATTTTATTGAAACTGAAAAAGAGTGGCTCTTAAAGATTAAGAGAATTGTTTAAAGACATTATTTCATATATTTTTTTTATTTAGTAAATTCATACTTTTTCGAATAAAATGAAAAAAATCTTATACAATATTTATAACAAAATATCCCAAACACGCTCCCACTTGCAAAAAATTTCCTGAATCAAATGATTCATTATCTTGCTAATTTTATCTAAATCAGCCCATTTACGCTTGAGTCATACAAACACATACAAATGACGCGTTTTATTTGATATGAAATATTAAAAAATCAATTTCTTGCTTAGTAGGACTTATAGGTCAGTGTCACTCAAGGTTTTCTTAATCTAACATCTATAACAGCAAAGAATACAGAAGCGCATACTGAATAGAATACAGAATAGAATACAGATTATAGAATACAGCAACAGATAATGCTGAGTATAATTCATCTCATGTCTTTTCACCTCGCATCGGTATTCATGTCGCACTAAAAGCTTTATAATACGCACATAAATGTTTAACCAAACCATTACTTATTACCGTCAGTTTAGGTGTTTAAGCGGTTTATTAAACGATAGTTAGTTAATAATGTGGCCAGAATATTAAAGAACCTACCTATTACTGTATATACTAGCCGTTACTCGTGGTTTCATCCGCGGACGATTTTATTTACTATAAGGATAAGTGTGATATAGGTATATATAGGTATGATAAGATATTATAGTGATAAAGGTAGGTTCGTTATGAACCCAACCTACCTAGTTTCGTACTTACCTACCTAGGTTGCTGATGTTACTGCTCTTATCCTAATAGCAAATAAAATCGTCGACCTAACCTACCTATCATATATAGGAAAAATTTTTCAAATCGAAATTTGCGCGTTTAAACAAACTTTTTCACTTTATAATATAATTATAGATTATAATAGATTAATAATAATTAATAAAATACAGATAAAGATAAAAATAATTTCTTAATAATATTAGTATATATATTAATATAATATAGATAATAATAAAACAATGAGCGACTTGAAATAATACAAGCTTTAAAAGCTTTAAAAAGTTGATATAAATAATATTGTAATTTAAATTCAATTTAAAACACTCATAAACTATGTTTTTCACGCGGCTTATCTTACATTTATAAAAACTGAACACGCTTCTTGATTGCACGATAATTCTTGAAAACAATAGAAATATGTTGATTGTGTTTAACGTTACTTAGTTGAAGTAAAGTATTATTCTGATGGAGTTCAATAAAACCTTAAACGATATTGAATGGAGATAAATACTATTAAAATTCCTTATTTTCAAGATTGTCAGTCAAAATATTATTTTTATTTGGATTTGTGGCTTTTTTTTGGATGTATGGTTAAAATATAAGTTAATGAATTTAGTGGCAGTCAGTAGAAAGAACCAATTATAGTTTTAAATTATTAGATTTTATAAATTTACATTCAAACCAAGCAAACGGATTATAAACAAGGTGTAGAAAATATTCAACATTGAAAGGACGAGGTATATTAGTGGGAAGATTGTCATAAAGTTGGTGAGAGACTCTGGGACATAAAAAAGTATTTGAGGAATACCTTCGTCTAATTCGCATTTGTACAGTGATATCTAACCCTAATTTTAGCGAAGGGCACTGGAGTGTTAGCTTGATCTATTCGTAGCCTGAAAATGTTACGTGTCGGTTAGCTTTTCTGAATTCGGAAAACCATGCTTTTTGAGTATATCTGTTTGTATTGCTGCGTAATGTTGCCGCTTCAATAATTTAAAGGACGACCATAAAGATTGCCATGACTTATATAAATGAATTTTAGCAAGGGACTTTAAGTCCTGGGGATAATTATTAAACAGAGAAATGGGGCTTGTCTGTACAGCTTGTTTTGAAAATTCATCTGCAGAAACATTGCCCTCAGTACCGTAGTGTTCTGGAATCCAGGAAAATAATGCTTGAGGAATTCAAAAATAACGGAAAATCTAGCTTAACTCCGAAACAGATTTTCTTTTAATGCTTGAAGACAACTTAAAAAATGTTAGTATTACAGTTTGACGGATATTATGGGATTCAGCATTAAGTATAGCCTCTAAAATAGCTACGGACTCACCTGTAAAAATTGAAGAAATTGGGAGACAACTAAATTGCAAAATAATTTTGCATTTTGGGATCCAGCAAGCTATTCCGACATTGCTATCAATGGATAATTTGGATGCATCTATATAAATGGCTGTGAAATCAGGCCAATTGGAGTTAAAAATTTCCTTAAATTTAGTGCTCGTTTCAACGGTTGATTTATTTAAACTTATATTTAAAATAATAATAATAGTATAGTCCATAACCCTGAAAAAAAACGAGAATATAGGATTTTTTAATATGCATTGATTGAAATTTATGGAATGTCAAACTTTAGTTGCATTTTAAGACTGTCAAAGTCAAAGTATTTTTTTTAAATAGGCATAGATGGCACTTATAACACGTCAAACTCTAGATTCATGGTTTTAAAGTAGGTCATAACATGATACTAATTGGAGTAAATAATAACAAAATATAAATAATAAATTTACTAATTGTTAAGATTTCGATAATAAGTTCTTGACCGGTCAAAATTGCTTTATACATTAGTCATAGATTTATGAGGGGCTGACGGGAGGGAGGGGGGAAGAGAGGGGGAGACCTAAAAATAGTCCGGTGAAACAGGTGGTCACCCTTCCCACATGACGCGTACTGCATGAATAGTTGGCGAGATTGAATGAAATTAACTTACGCATAAAACATTACGTCTTAAAGAATACCAATATCTTTGTTATGCCTTTTAATGATAAGACAACGAATATCGATTGTAAGACAACGAATATCGATTCCATTTCATAGGTAATAATCGATATGTAGTAGATTTGGTCTACATTTAGAACACATTTAGTCTAAATTTAAACGTTTCCAAGATGTGAATCGATCAACACGAAATCTTGAGTTTTCCGAAATAGAAGCGGAAAGGAAATTTCTTGTATTATTTTAAAATCATAAGTTGTTTTTACAATCTATACTAATATTATTAAGTAGAGTTTTTTGTTTAAACCCGCTAATCTTAAAAACTGTATGTGATTTAAATAAATTGTATGTGATTGTAACAGGCAGGTTGATGTAGAAGGCTATAGGTTATGTAGCATTACTCTTAGTTTTCTTAATATTAAATAAAAACGTCCATTCGTGGATGGACACTAAGAGTATTATATAATATTTTATTGACTTTATTACTCTAACATAAATTGTACAATACATATTCGTTTAAAATATCCCAATATACGTATGTTATCCTCACAATTACTATGATTACAAGTACTTAGTTCCAACTCGGGTTTCACATCAGCAACGGAGGGCTGTATTTCTTGGAAGCGAATCTGGCGTCTGGCTTTAACAGCTCACCATTGCGTTTGAACAAGATTGCAATAAAAATACCTCAATAACGGGGTTAAAGTATCACATATTAAATAGTTTTATTGTACAAGAATCTAGGAAAATAACGAAAAGTTTATATATTTTTTTTATTTATACCATATTTTATCAGTATCCCCTCTCAAGTATATTCTCCGTTTTGTCACTTTCCCACCTTTGATGTAAATTTTGTTAGTGAGAAAGTGACAAAACAGAGACTACTGGGTATAAATATTTTTATTAGTTTAAATTTAACTAATGCAATTTCAAATCCATTTCCTCAAATGTGAATTTACGTTGATCTAATGTTTATAAAATGCACGTGCAGTTAACTGTCCAGTTTGCGAGTGAAAGCTAAAAATAAGTTCTGTAACCCAATCTAATAATCAGTCATAATTTGCCAAGCGCGACTTCTTGGCTAATGTCTCCGGCCCTGAACGTGATTCTAAATATAGAACAGCCCTTCTCCCATAGACAACAATTGCTGTTGGGCTGTTTGTAACGGAGAAATACAGTAGGTATTGAATTAACATGTAAATGTATGAATAATTTTGTTAATAATTCTGAATCAAAGAAAACCAACATTCCAATAATTAACAAAAATTTATTATTAACATTTCATATTTTTACTTTTTCTTCTCTTGTTTTCCTGTCTTCGTTTCTGGTGGTTTATAATCCAATTGCTCTTCAGGATTGTGAGGCCAAAATGTCGGACGATTAACAGGATCGAAGGCATCTTCTGGCGAAAGATCATACGCCATCTCCATTGTAATGTCCTCGAGTTTTGGCAAAGCATTAAGTCTGTCTAATTCCTTTTTAGCTCTGAAAATAACAAAACATTAGAGATATTCTCTGATATTACATATTTATTGTTATTTTACTTATCAGCCTCCTTTTGTCTCTCTGCGCAGTAAGCTTTAATTTCTGGCTCCAATGTCTTCCATTGTTCGTCAACTTGAGTCGAGAGAGTATCAGTTGGATATGGTATTTTAAGTTCTGCATACGAGGATTGGAATTTATCAACCAGACCTGACACAGGCACCATTTTCTTATAAGATTCCCAGTCAATTGCCGGTGGCTCTGGTGGGTTGGATTCTACCCTGAAACATTCATTATGAAGATATTATTTTAAAACAAATTCTTTGCTAAAGCACAGTTCAGGTCTATACATCTATCGCTTGGTATAGACTGATATCTCGAGTTACATTTACCGTCTTAAATACACATCCGATTTTGCTTTGAAGGCCAGATACTTAGCTCTTTGCTCAGGAGGTACTCTTTTTTCTAATTCCACCCAATTTATAGTTGGTTTTGTAAATCTTTTAGCCATCGATATTTTCGTATTATAATTAATCAAACACAAATGTCATATTTAAGACAGAAAAGATTATTAGTCTATTGAAAATATTCAAACAGAGAACTAAAATATATAAATGAAGCAACCTTTTCGGTTAGTTAAATATCTGAAGTGGCATTAGAGGTATTTGATTCACGTGAAATTTCAATAATTCAGACATGTCGTGTCAAAGACTCTCATCAAATCAGGCAGAAATAAACCGATTATCTTCTGTGCACATGAAGCTGACATGCAAAATTGCGTGTCTGAATATTATTAGGGCAATGGTCCATAGGTCGGGAACCTTATGTCGGTGAATTACCATATGTGAACGCCTTCGTAAAACGCATTCATGGAAGTAAAATTATTCAGATGATCCAGCCCAAGGGGTTTAATCAGGAGCATCGAAATTTTATCCTCTTTGGATACAATTTCGATTATATTATATTGGACTGATTAGATTGTATATTGGGAAGTTATGTCTTTTAGTCATATAAAACTACCTTCTTTATGTTAGAATGTTACTCAAATTCTTTTAATTATAGGCCATGTCAGAAATACATATTTAACTGAAACTGTGTCTAAAATTACGAACCCTTCAGGGCTCTACAAACGAGCGACAAATCGACACGCCGATTCAATTACAAGACAATAATGTCCTTGGTGTCGATGCTTAGCATCATTTCCTGCGGTTATTGGCCGAAACGGCCCTCTGTACGGCGCCGAATTCTCCCGACGACATATTTACTCGACTGCTTCGGACTATTTCTCGATATAAATCTGTTTATGAAAAATTTTTTAGGAACTTTCACCTTTATTCCTTGTGCAAGAAGGAGTTTCTATTTCTTATTATTTATAAACATTGACGAGGGATTATGGTTCTTATTTCTTTATTGATACGGCAGTGGATATTTGTTTAAGTAAGGGGTAAGTTTGGTAACACGTGCTTCGGAAACCGTTTCCGCCGGATCGACTCGTTATATTTGAAAGTGTTAACTAATTTCGATCGCTTTGATGGGATATTAATGGAATCAATGAAAGGCGTCTATGAATTTATGGTTATGAATAAAAATATTTTATTACTAAGCTTTTTTCATAATCAGATCCACTAAATTTTAACATGCTATAAAAAAGTTATTGTTAAGTCCTTCAGATCTAGAAACATTATTTGCGTACAAAATGTGAACGGAGAAGGTTCATCAATATATCCAAAATCTGTATTCGAAAAATCGGTGAATTATTCAAAAATTTGAACGAACGAGGTTTTACTTTATATCCTAAAAGTATTTTCGTAAAATCGGTGAATTAATCAAAATCATAACGATTATTTACTGACCCTCTAGTCTCCTGAACGAGTACAGGTTTTCATCTACCTTTTTATTCAAACAAGTGGATGATTAAAAAGCAAGAAGCCATACAAACAATGAGTCCAAGTATCGAGTTATAAGAACAGGTTCAAGCTCTCATTCAGGTATGCTCATCACGAACATAGATTAAATATCGTCTCGCTCTAAACCAATACGTGTGAGTGAGGTGGAATATCATGTCAATTGTCTGAATTCGCTCAAGTGATGGTTGTGGTCAGAAGGCCCTATTGTTTGAGCTCCATAAGAAGTAATCGAGAAATTATATCAACCACCAGTCTGGTAGCTTGTAACGTGCTTATAAAGAAAACTGCCATTTTATTTTTAATTTTATATTTCAGAACATACTAAATTAAATTGTTTTCATTCGCCATTTTCATTTTAAATAAAATGTTAGATTATTTAGTTATATACAAATAAAACTAAAAGATTTTTATATTTAAATAATTGAAAAATTCTTATTGATTATGACAGACAGGTTCACGAGGAATGATTTACTAGTACGATTATATGACACAGCGGAGCAAAGTTAATATTATATATACATGTAATTTCATTTTATTTATTTATTAGGAAGACAAACAGTTATATAGAACACATACATAGAAATAATAAAAATTTGCATAAACCAATAAAGTCTTCACATATTAATAAAAACACCGAACTATCGTAAGACATGAAACCAACAAAAGATATTCAAAGGTGGTTAAAATTTATAACAAAACAAAAATGATAAATGTGTAAAACGTTTAAAAATATATATAATTAAGATGAAATTTATAAATTTAATATGAATTTATTGGTATTGTTCTAGTCCCAGCACAATGAAGCTGGAGTGGACGGAGAGTGAGTCTGACTATGGGCTGGAGGAAGCTGCGTTTTACGAAGCACCCACCGCCATCCAGCCGCCGCCCCGCAAGCATGTGTCCTTTAGCTTGAGACTCGATTTGGTATGTATGAACCTTTGATGAACTGCCACAAATATTATTTACAATTAAAGTTATATTTATAGAAATATTGTTAAAAGAAATTGTAATAAATTTAACATTATACGAATATTATATTTAATTATGATTACTATTATATATAATAATGCGGCAGTACTCACGTCAGTACTGACTTTGTCTAACTAATTTCGAACCCATTTGGGGCCCTTATTTCATGCTCAGGGTACAGTGAAATCGCGGCGTGAACTTGAACATATCTACTAGATAAATAAATGTATGTATTATAAATTCGTCATATATATCTATATATTCATACGAAACGTGTTTTAGTGTTTCTCTGCTAAAACTTTTCCACCTTCCTGTTATTAAAACTAGTTAGAAAACGTCTAAACTAATGTCCATGCTGTGAGGCTTAGATATATCTTTATTAATTTATTTATTAATGAATTATTAAGTTATTTATTGCTTCTAAATTTACAACAGCGAATTTCTGCCTAATAGCATTCTCTTCTAGTTAACCTTATGACGAAAATTGGTTGTAGGTTTTTTAGAAAAAGAAAGAAAAATACACATAGATACATATATACATATAAGTACATATACACACATAAATCTATAAAAATAGAATAAAACATAAACAGATACATCTATATATGTACAAATACACCAAAATTTATATGTTAATCTGATTGATGACTTTAAAAAATACTTTTTGACTCTGAAGAATAAAGAATTTATATATCAATATACCTTTAAAATGTGTAGACATATGTAGATATATGTCTTATAATAATATGTTGCAATATATTATCGAAATAAACCATTATATATCATGATATGTACCGTATAGTTTTCAAGAAGTCGTTTCTATTTAATACTAGATAATTCTAGATCTTTCCATGGTAATTACTAGAGTTCTAGTAATTACCATGGAAAGATAGGTAGTAGAGCTTTTTAAAGCTATAATAATACGTATCCTGCAACGAACTAGTTTGACTTGTAGCCGTCATTTCATTATCATAGTTCTGACATCATTATGATATAGCATGTTTTGTGAATTTAATGACATATATTTTTTAATAATTTTCGTTGTTGCATATATTAATATTCTGTAAAAAAAGTTTATAACGCATAAACTGAAAGACTTCTGAATTCATTTCAATTTTTTTTCTACAAAATTGTAACATTTAATACAAAATGTGATTACTTATATTGGACTATTTGAAGAAGTTTTTATATATATTATAGTAAAAGAAGTATCCCGTTAAGTTATTTCAAAATAAGTCTATATATATATATATATATATATATATATATATATATATATATATATATATATATATATAAAACTCTGTTCCTCATTTGAGAGGTTGAACTCTTATATTTTGTTCAAACTATAAACGTTATATTCAAATATAAAATAACTTATTAGTAATTATATTTTTATTTGTAACAAAACATTATTATTATTCCTCTGATGTATTTATAAATAAAAATTGAGTTATAAATCTCTCACGAAAAAATAAAAGGGTTTATAATAAAATATTCAGATCATATGTTGTTCATAGTTTTGTATTCATAATGTCGCTGTAAGGTTAGGGCAGGACTGACACACCGCCACCGGATGCGCCGGCGCAGCCCAGCGGAGCGTGATACTGTCGTTCTTTTTGACACCGCGCCTATACCCCATTTTATGTAACTATAAGGACCCATAAACCTCTTTATGATAAACTTAAATTATATTCTGTCTTACGAATAAAAATATTTAAGTTATTCTTTGTCACTTTCTCATTAATGATTTACGACAAAAGTGTGAAAGGGACAAAACAGGTGCAAAGAAGACAAAATGTTATAGTGTTTTTAAGTATAACTTATGCTTTGTCACTCTCTCACTAATAATTTACGACAAAAGTGTAAAAGAGACAAACAGGGACTATGTCACTATAAATATTTGTATTAGTAAGGGGTTATAAGAACTTTTTTTCCATTAAAACTGTTCTTTTTAATAAATTTTAATTAAGTTTCATTATGATCACATTATTATATTTTTTATTTTATTTTATTATACATAATTATCCGATTGTGACTAATGTGGCGGAATCGTAGTTCACGCCGTGATTGCGCCATGCTCAGGGCTCATGAATAAGGACCGCGAATGGGTTCGAAATGACAGTACTATTTACATGAGTACAACCGAATAATAAAATCATTAATCACGAAAAATATAGTTTTTTTATTTATATAAAATTAATGATTATAAACATCTAAGTTTATAAACAATTATTTAAAAATAACGCCAATCAATCATCGGCTATACAAAAGGAGTTTCTATTTCAAAGCTCTTTTTTATTTTTATTTGTGTTGTGACAGTGAAGGTAAGTAGCGCTAATGAGTTCTGACATTAGCTTACGAAAAAACGATGGGATTTTTAGGGTTAAATATATTTTAAATGTACTTTAAGATTACTTGGTTTGATATTGTTTTGGTGTTCTTTTTTTAAATTTATTTCATTAATAATTCTAATGTTTATTTTTATATTTTCCAAATATTTTTATTTATAGTTTTATAAAAATATATTTCGTTTAACGAAATCTTTACGACTATTTAAAAAATATATATATTATATTTTTTATTTTGTAAACATTTATGGCGATGATTCACCTGAGTTTCATAAACGAATAAACATAGTAAAATAATAATAGTAGATTAATAATGTTATGCTTAAAAAATTGCTTATCAATGTAAAACAAAAACAGCTGAGTGTAGAAAAATAAAATTTTAAAATTAGAATAACATTCAACATTTTTAATTACAATAAAAACAATTGAGTCTATAAAAACAAGTTTTAAATTTAGAACAATATTCACAATTTAAAATCAGAAATCAACATGTACTAACAATAGAGTCTGTAAAATAAAATTCAAAATTAGAATGAGATTTGAAAATGGAATTTATAATTAAATTTATTTTATAATAACGCATTTGATACTTAGTTCAAAAGCCTTTGTTCTCGTGTTTATCACTCTTAAAATTCAAAATAAGAATGAGATTTGACAAGAGAACTTGAAATTAAATATAACGTATTAAATACTTAGTACAAATGCCTTTATTCTCGTGTTTGTCAGAAGTAATAATATTATTTGATTAAAACTAATACATTTACTGATTAGAGCTAGAGGATCCAGCGAAGCGAGTCTCATTAAGAACTATACATCCGGTAGTTAAAAGGACACCAGCTCGTTATACAGGATGTGATGGATTTGTCGTGATTTTTCTTATATAAATAATTTTTCCCCTTGCAATTAATATTTAACGAAGCGTAAAGATGTATTATGTTTTGTTATTATTTATAAATACATTGAATTTTCTGTTATTTTGAAATAATGATCGCAACAACTGGTAGGTTAGATATCATATATAAACAATATTTATTTTGTTTCTTCTTCTTTTTCTAAGTGTTAAACAGAGATGAGTAGATAACATTAAAAGAATATTAATCAAAATTGTACTATGATAATTCTAAGTAATAAGTGACGCCCAGTGTACGTATGAAAAAACTGACCATTTTTTTCTAAGATATGAATTGTAATACAAAATCTAAAAAAATCTATACTAAAATAAAGAATTATAGGTTTATTTTTATTTTGTCGTGAAGTAGGGAGCAGACGAAGTCTGTGGCAAAAACTAGTATTTAATACAAAAATATTAATTTATTTGACTATGTATATCTATTTACTATATTTATTATATACGTATACTTATAAAAACCATTATTATTTTATATTGTAAAAGAAACAGACAATATTTCACACGTGCGTGGGAATGGCCGCCCATATGTTTGTGTTCTTACATCTTATGACAAATTCGTTATGGAGGTTAATATTTATAAACACAACTAAAACAGATTTATAATATAAATATTATTTCTATTTGTATATTCCTTTTTATCTACGTATATATTTTTTAATGTGTCAAATTCATTAAAATAACGAGTCACTTTCAAATGGCGATGCCATTGTTGAATCACGTCTATGTAACGGAACTTCTTAATTAGGACTAACGAACGATAAAAATAATCTACATCACGCGTTTCGTTCAATAATGTTTTGTAAACACTGGAATCTAAAGCAGTAAAAAGCGAAAAGAAAAACCGCCAAATTTAAAATTTCGAATAAACCATATATTATTTTCATTACGTTGACATTGAACCATATTTTACTTTAAAAAAACCGAAAATAGATATAAAAGAATACAGCATTATTTTTAAAGAATATAAATTTAAACTTTAAAAAATGAAAAAAATAAAAAATAAAAAATAACTGCCAAATTTCCAATATCGAATGCGACAAAACAATACAACGTTTATTCAGAATATAAATTTAAACTTCGAAAAAAAAAAGTCAAACATTTATTAAAGTATGTTTAATCCTCTCTTAATTTATAATGATCGTATATTTAAACTAAATCCATATATAATCTGTTTAAAAAGAGACGTGATATATTTCGACAAGTTCGAGTGGCAACACACGCTACGACAAATAGTCAATTAACCTCACTCATATATTATCTACTTCCCTTTTGATGTAAACGTGACAATGAGATAATATATTTGTTACAATTAATAAATAACTTTAAAAAAAAATTTATAGGTTCAAATAAAAATATTTCAATACAGATAATTAATTATAGCACTTTATTTGCTTAATGATTGTGTTTGACAAAAAAACAAACGTCTCGATGCGGAGTTTTATACTGAGTCTAAAAAACCAATACTCATGACCGAGTCAAAATTTTCCCTAGAAGTTCTGAGGGAAAAACTACAAATTTAAGGTTAGGCTTTCATTTGTTTTAATAGTACTAGTAAAAAACTTAATAAAATTTTAAATTTCTATTCAAATAAAAAGTTTCCAAACAATTTAAATATACAGATAATTAATTATGGTACTATATTGAATACCTTGGCCTAATGATTTTATTGCAAAAAAAAAATAATCACGTCATACATAAAGGTTATTTGAAATTAACTTCAGCCCTTCGTTTTACAGTTCGGTTAACATTATAATATTTTTCCGGTCAAAAGAAATGTCATTTAAACCACCATAATTGCACTTAATTCACTCATAAGTGGATACCTTGTTTTACGCTTTAGAAATATAAAATAAAAAGCTCATAACAATAATTAACTAGAACTCCCCAAACATCACTTAACAGAATCCATTAACAGGCTTAAGAAACTAATAGTTTATCAATCGTCAAAGGTCGCACAGATCGACCCTTCAATCCTTGACACTACAATGATCACGTGCTAAGGGGTGGCCACCCCTCTATATAAAAATATACCTTATTACTAATAATCATCCACGCGTCAATGAACCAGAAAAAACATTATCTGCTAAGATTTATACAAAGAATGAGTAGAAAATAAAAGAATAATAGCTACTTATTTTATTAACCAAATTAAATTTAAAAAATGCATTAAAAGGCACGTCACAATAACAAAACAAAAAACTAAATCAATTTACCGTTATTTAAAAATAGAATACAATCCAAATTTCAAAATATAATTAATTTTTAGTATAATATTATTATTATTTTTTTATCATTTTTGCTTTTACAAGTATAATATTTCAATTTCAAAATACATTCGAATATTAAATTACGAATAAGAATATTCCATTTTCAAATTACATTAGTATTGCATAACATTTATTTGTCTTAACATAAATTAATGTAATATGAATGAGTGTACACACACACACATACACATGTATAGTCAAATCTTATCTCGGCTCTTATCATTTCACGAATCGACGTTTTCTCAGAAATGTTTGTATCAGACTTAACGGCGCCTTTATATGTTTTGTATATGTTTAAAAACAAAAGCAACTGGCCTAAGCTTCGTCTTAATAATTTCCAATAGCAGGTTCCTAATTCATATTTTATTATAATAATAGCCAATTGAAAACCTGAACAAATTTACAATATAAGTTCCTATTGGTTAATTGGTTAGTACTTTTAACTCTTGATACGACAGATTGTGTTTCGATTTCAATACGGTACTGTTCTATAAAGGACAGATTATTTTTCCAAGTCTAATTATATTATTATTTTTTTAACATACAGACAACCGAACGCTTAGATGTCTGTTTATACTATATAAAAATGAATTATAAAATTTACTACGAATCTTCACAAACCTGTTTTTATTTGGATAGTTCAAGAGTCAAACATTATTTATATGACAATCGGAACTACAATTGAGTAGAACATATTGCTTGATTGAGACGAGGGGAAGCTGATTTGATTTTGACGTTTTTATTGGTTAGATACTATTGATACATTCTATAACTATTTCTATTGGGTTTCAAATTTATTAAGGTTTTATTCGGATAGTTATTTGATTATTTGAGTTCCGGTTTCTATATTTAAATTTTTAAAAGTATAGTATATTTGGCTTGTACACAATTAATTTTTCTTTTTTTAAATGTTTTTCGCTTCTACATTTTTACACATGTTTAATTGAGTCATTTTTAATTTTTGTCATATTCTTTTTTTAAATCTAATCTTCAATACTTATACTTCCAGTCTTAGTTTCTATCCAATAGGATTATTTGCAAATGTTTTAAGTGTTCCAATAACGGAAGTGGACGTCGCTTCTAGAATAATCAACGTGATATTAAACACACACACACGCACATACACACACACACACATGCGTTTAAAAACGAGTTCCTGTTGGGATTTGTCATTGTTTAAAAAAACTGTTCTGGTGTGACGTTAATCTTTGTTATAACGAAAGATTAGAATTATTATAAAGGTATAATATATTATGTATGTTTTTGATTATTTTCTGTAGTATGTTTTTAATCAAAATTATTTTAAAGACAAATTAAGAAGATGTTTTTTTTTTAAATTTTAAAAAGCATTGAAATTGTTAACGAAAACTGGTGTCAGTTTTTTGAATTTAGATATAATTATTGCACTATAAAATATTTCATGTTTTTATAAATAAATGTTTTTTATTAAATGAGATTTGAAAGAATTGTGTTAATTTATAACTTTGCCATACAAATATATGTTACATTATAAAGTGACTATTTGATAGTATATGATTACTGTAATATATAATTATATCGCTGTATTCACGTTAAATTTATCGTAATTTCCTTAACAAAATCACGGGCGTGATCTGTAAATTTTCACGCTGCGAATCTGACATGTTCCAAGCTCATGAGAGCTATAGGAGGGCAAATTCTGTTATAATTAACATGACGGACATGACGGATCATTATATACAATAATGTGAACAGTTTAATAGATGGTGTACTTTTCAGTGTGATGAGGGCGGCGGCGCGGCTGAAGGCATCAAGACAGAGCCTCCAGAGCCGGAGGAACCTCGAGCCATGCAGAAGGTTCCCTCACTATCAGACCTCACAGACCCTGAGGCATCGCTTGGTAAGTACAGTTTCAGAACTGACATTACTCTTCTACTCTATTATTTATAATGATTTATAAGCAAAGTCAAAGTCAAAGTCAGTCATATTTTTTTTTCGTTGACATAGATTTTACGTAAATGAAACGCCATAGACTAGTTTTATGACTTCAAAGAGGTCTGTCGACGAAACCTTCAAGAAACTAAATGGACACACTTTTAACTTGTTTAAATTACAATTATTAATATTGACTTTATTTTCGAGACCGTCATAATTAATATGTAAAAAAAATTACCTCTTAAGAAAACGTATTTTTTATGTATTAAATTTATCTTATCGTTTTATCAACACCTGCTAAATCTTGAGATATAATTTGGACACCTGCGAAATCTTTTTAGTAATATTATAAAGCTGAAGAGTATGTTTGTTTATATACAATCTTCGAAACTACTGGATGGATTGGAATTTATTTTCTAATTGTTATAAACAAATTCATGAGGCTATAGCTTCATGCTACTACTTCTAAATATTCCAATAATATATATAATAGTAAGCTCGTGGGTGAAACCGCAAGCAACAACTAGTATGTTGATATTCCGAAGATATACATATATCCGCCTGTTACAATTGGCACGTGGCAAATGAGGATAGTTGCAATTTGAGGACAATTTCCAGCAGTGGAGTGACAGCTCAATCATATAACACCTGGCACCCTCCGGTGAATCGTTTAAGAAACTTCCTTCTTAGGAGACATTTTTATCTTAATTGGTTTGATAGTTA
The DNA here is from genome assembly GCA_959347395.1 of Mechanitis mazaeus. NCBI lineage: Eukaryota > Metazoa > Arthropoda > Insecta > Lepidoptera > Nymphalidae > Mechanitis > Mechanitis mazaeus. The sequence continues at coordinate 452,295 of OY365743.1, forward strand.
GTTAAAGATTTGTTATTTTGACTCTTTTTTATTTATTTATTTTATACTTGTATAGATTTTTTAGTTGTTTTAAAGATTTGTTTTTTGACTCTTTCTTAATTATTCTATACATATATTTCTTGTTTTTATATATTGTTATTGTTTGGAAGCTGCACAAGTTTAAAATTTAAGTTTTGTAAAGGAAGCAGGACATATGGCGGCTTATGATATTAAAATAAAAAGTAACCGGAAGTTTTAAACTTTTATGATTTCAATTTTTACATTCTTTATTCAAAATTTAAAAAAAAACAACCTTATTTATGCCAGACAATTAAGTTACATAGCAAAAAAAATAAAAACAGTATATTATTAAATATTTACAGAAATTAAAATAAAATATTAATATGTTAACAATTAAATTAATTAAACTTGTTTGATTAAGGTGTGGGAATATACAGTTTAATATAATATATATTATAATTTATATCTTCCTGTATACAGGTTTTGAGATGTGTCTGAATAACATGGTTCATCGACCTTATTAATTTGGTACAAGATAAGTGGAATTTACGTTAATCGAATAGAATAGCTTGACATTCGATATAAAAAATAATAACATTATAATTGAATAGACAAAGTCTCGCAATTAGACTTATAGACTATATCTATCGAGAGAATAGAAAAGTGGCGTTAACGCTAGTCGAATAGAATAATTTGTCATCAAATATTTGACATCAGGAATTATATACATTAAAGTGGAATAGACAAGAAAGCTTTGCAATTTTTCCCTAGGCTATATGTACCGAGAGAATAGAAAAGTGGCGTTAACGCTAATCGAATGGAAATGATAAATATATTTGTTTGGCTTAAAATAATATCGCTTGCATGAAAAAATAAGTAGAATAGAACGAATGCCATTTGTCTATGACATGACGTTATACAAACCCATACCGTCGTCTAGTTGGTAAGGGGACGGATGATTAGCAAATAGGAGAAGCCTGAATGGAATAATTTGACGCATCCTCGTTACAGATGCACCTGCAGTGTACTAACTTTTGACCTACTTCACCAAACTTGAACTTCGATATCCTCTTCCTTTGTTATATCCAGGTTACTCCAGGAAACTGGACTATCCATTTACACGAGGCGAAATAGGACGCACATCAACATTCATCGTATTTCCGAATACACACGATTCTTATTTCCATGTCCATGAATTATTAGATTTATTGTTTTATATGTCCTTATTTTTGAGAGTTTAAGAGTGTTTTTATGGAATGTTATGATTATTATTATTGATTCAAGAAACCAGACGTCATAGTGTGCGACAGAGACAGGGCTAAACGAAGTCGAAGTCTCTGCCTTTTTTCATAAGCCGATGTGCATTTTTTTCATTAGTGTACATTTATGTAAAGTTCAGTTACATTCTTTTTAGACGACGAATGGTAGAAAATAAAAAATTGTCAGAGTTGTCGAGGACAGTGACTATAGGTCCTGAAGTCTTTTGGTGACATACGTGCTTGCAGTTTTTATTAAACGGTCAAAGTGTGTTCCATTTAGTTAAAATGTGGAACTTTTTGAAATCTCACCCGTGAATTCTTAAGTCTTAAGATTATAACCACTATTTACTCTGCTTATTTTACAAGTATGAGACAATTATTCAGCAACAATTCTCCACCCGCCACAGTGGCGGACCGACTCTATATGATTCTGGTATAGCCATGACATATCTAAAGAAAAATTGAGTCAAATCCACCACCAAACTTTAAATGTACATGCAAAACTAGAGATTTATTTACATACTTATATGGGTTCATTAAACTCTAGTATCGTGGTAGGTTTGTCAGGGTGGGCCAGAATAGGGGTGTATTGTTTCTCTACGTGGGAACATATGGTTATGTGTCTATTCACACTTTTAGCGCCAGTTCTTATCCTTTCTTTGGAAAATAATTATAATCTTTGTGTTCTAAAAATCATGTTAGCGTCATACACTCCAGCAAATGTGAGTGGTGTACCATTATGATTGTTGGTATTGCTATATATTCTTTATTATATTCTTTATTATATATTGTGCACTTGTATTATTAAATTTGTCTTTTTTTATTTTGATATTGGTGATACTAAAATAAAGTTATTTTGATTTATATCGTAAACACAGAAAACTATGGCTTTGTATTTCCTTGATATATTGTTTTGGTAGAGTTTACTTTTTCAGTTGTTTTAAATCGAGTGTTTCTCATACGATCTACAAATAGCTTAGAACCATTCTTTACTAGAAGTAATTAAAAAAATTTCATTAGGTTGTTTTATATAATTATTATTTGAATATATTATTATTTTACCGTATTTTTATAAAACTTTACTCTCACTCACTCCCTACCTCTCTCACTCTCACTCCCTCACACCCACGCACATACAACTAAAATAACTATATTTCACTAAACCTATATGTATTCAGTATTATTCAATATATATTCCCTATACTTTTTACGGTCAAATAACATTATTTTGAACAATGTAGGAGTAAAATTTGTGTGAGCTGATAAGCTATCAGTGCTATAACAAGAACAATTCTGTATATTGCTATCTCATCTGACTCAGTTGTGCACAAAAGCTTCATTCAACTCTTTACACAGATGTGTGCTGAGTTATATATTTATATATGTGTATTTGTATGTGTGTGTTTTTTGTGTTGATACTTCCTGTGCATAAAGTTTTTTATCGCTATATTTGTAAATTAAAAAACCTATGTGAATATTTGATGGTAGAATAATAAAAAATTAGATTTCTATGAATCTTTTGATGTCAGATCATAAACACGTAAATAAAACACGTAAATAAAATGTAAAAAAATAAAAAAAAACAAAATTTTGGGATCTACCATCCTTTTTAGTTAATATCCTTAAAAAATCTTAAAAATCTGTCAAGCCATTTGAAGGATTTTAAAAGATTTTGGATACCAACGTGATGACACGAGATTTATATATATAAGATATATAGACAAATACAACCTATTGGTATCGGGGATTATAATATTGATAGAATTTCCTCAAAATCGGTCCAGTAATTTTCGAATTTATTACAAACACAAAAATAAAAAATTTAAAATACTAGTATAAATAGTATATACATTACCTGTGTACTGTACTCAGTCCACACGACACCTCAGGATGTTGCGGTGTGCACATCCCTGTTGACTGGTTCACAGGATGTTGCCAAAACTACGTGTTTGTTTTCACTCATACCTCCTAAACTTACAATACATTCAATATTTGTTACTTTGAATATAGTTTGTAAATATTAAATAGTTTATTAATATTACTAGACTGGGTTAGTGTTTTTGAAGAATAATGATCTAGATCTAGGAAATCTAGATAGGTACTTGTGGAATATTACTTGGAGTGTATTTCAGATAAATATACAAAACTTTAAAAAAATAGCTTTTATTCACAAACGAACAATTTTTTTCTTTAATAATATAACTAAGTGTAATAAAGCACTATTATATAACGTTCCTCAAGAACTTAAAATGATCAGAAAGAATTTTTCAAATCAATTTAAAGATAAGCGCGTAACAAACAAACTTTTCCCTTTATAATATAAATATTAATAATAATATATATAATAATAAGAAAAATATTGCTTTATTAATAAATTATATAACATTACTATACTATATTTTAATAAAATACTCCTTAATCATCTTAAATAACAAATCTCTACATTGTATAAAATCTAAAAGCAATTAAAAAAACTATCTCTACTAAATGTATAATTAAATTTTAAGAAGCTAATAATTCCAAGTAACTCTACACTCGGTGGTTGAACAGTTTTTTTACGCTCTATCAACTGTAAACTCTCGGATGTCATCTGGTTTAAAAGTCTACTTAAAATCGGATACTGAACAATATTGTGACTTTTAGAGTTCCGTGCATATACTTACTATATATGTATAAACTTTTTTAAAATTGAACTAAGCGAAGCGAAGCTCTTACTGGTCAAAAGTATTTCGTTACTAATGCTGCTCCTCCTATACGAATAATGGTAGGATGTCGAAAACTGGCAGAGTTGTTGAGGACAGTGACTTGTAGGTTCTGAAGTTTTTTGATGACATTTGTGATTGTAGTTTTTTATTAAATCTTCAAAGTGTGTCCCATAGAGTTAATATATGTCATAAGAAACACAAATGACTGTTATATTCAATAATCCAATCATTTTCGTAAGCATGGTTTTATTTTCTGTTCAACAATGCTTCTCTCAGCTCCACCCGCCGTGCACAGCGGAGGACCTACTTTTTTGTAATGAATTAAAAATTATATTATAATTTTCTCTATTTTATATGAGTACGGAACCATCTACAATTGGAATTCAAATTTATTTACAGACGTATATATATAAATGTAGCCGCCAGATGTGTGACTCAGATTATGATCTGAACTGACATATAATCAAATATAATTATTATTAGGGCAACAGCGTCTTGTCATTCTTTGTTTAATTTCGAATGATTTCACTGGTTTGGCCTTGCTTGGCCTGGCTTGGCCTGGCTTGGCCTGGTCTGGCCTTTAATTCCTTTTTTCCTATTATATTTTTGCCAAATATAGATAATGACATAAAAACATCTCCCACTCTAAAAATAACTAAAATAAATCGTTAACAATAAGATATAAAAGATAAGATAAAAAACTAAAAATGTACAATCTAGTTGAGTAATATTGTAAAAAAAAAATCCAATTCATTGATAGAATATCTAAATCTTGATTGCAGACTAAAAATTTAAGATATATTTTAAACCAGCATTTCTCATACTGAAATAACTACAATAACACTACAAAGAAAGCCCATATATTCAACTTGGTTTTAACCAAGCAACAAAACCAAAAACACAGCATTATATTACTTCTTCGCGAAAACAAAGCTACTAGTTATTTCTGTCTAAGCAAGTTCAGATGTTGACATAAGAAAATTCTCATGAACGGCCTACCATGTTGATTCAAACACGTGTTCGAAACATGTATGTGTGTGTTCATACGCACACATATAAACTTCATTCATAAAGAAGCCAGTGAATGGAGGCCGCGAAAGCTCTATAGGAGTTATGATCGCCTGGTACCGCGGGCGGACTAGTCGGCCGACATGTTGTTATTAATACTACTGACCGCTGCCAACGCAGACTTATTATAAAGCACACAAACATACAACCGATACTTTTAATATATACAAAAATTATATATGTATGTATATATATATAAAATTATATGTATGTTAAAGTTTACTTTTGCTTAATAAACTACTTCAATTTAGTTTAATTTAGCTTTCCGAGGTGTTGAAATATAATATAAGATGCACTTCCTCAGTAGTCTCCAATTTGAGAATTTTTATAAGGTTATTAATTTAAACATAATCGCTTTATATTTTTGATGCTCAGCGCGTCTTGCGATGTGTATACGCATCTAAATGGACTCGTCGTCACCTCTCGCCCGCTCGCTACTGTATCGTATGCATACTAATATTCACTCAACACAAAAGGCACAGAAAATCATAAATAAGAATACACACGTCGAAAAATCATATTTTAATAAGAGTCGTGACAAACTGACAACGTCATTTGTTTCTAGAAAAACCTATAATTATTATAAACATATGTTCAAAAAAAAACAAAAACAATTAAAAATTTGGAAAAGCTTAATAAATATTTGTTGATATATAGAACGAAATAAAATTACAGATTTATAAGTGAACAAATGTATGTATATTTTAAGTAAGAACATTAATTTGTACTGAGATGTATTTATATAAAGGGTGCATTAAGCTTCTTACATTCCGTTGGTGTTAATTTCATAAATTCTCGCATTATTCAGACGCGTATGCCCTAAATATGAATTATAGATATAATAAATCTGTTGCTGACTCGTTATGATATTCCGAAGACGTTTGAAAGCCTGCCAACTTGCTGGCAAATGACTACCTACACGCACTGCACGATCTTATACAGCTTTGAATTGAATTTATAATACCTTGAATACTCCTTGTATACTCTTATTAACCTGAAACAGGAATATAATATGTAGATTTACTATTTTAAATTTTAACTATAAAATATAACTAAGAAATATCTAGAACAAATAAGTCAAACAATTTGTTCTGAACATTGATTGAGATGTATAATGCAATGGCTTAAATATGATACTAGATAAAATAACTTGTGACAGTTCAAAAGCTTTAGATTTATAGCGCCATCTATTGAGGAGCTTTTAAAATATGCTCACTAACAAGCATCCGTCCAAGTCCCGCGTTAATCCGCCAGGTGGCAGTGACTAATACATTAGTCTCTTACATATCAACTAGGTGGCGGTAGCAGCTCCTTTAGATGATTAACTATGTAGAATATGTAGAGACAAACGCTTTTGGCTTTTGAGACAATTATAACAAAGATCTTCCAACTCATGAGGTTTGTTTATCTTTTTTTTTCATTGATACTTATTTTTTTTGTTAAAATAGATTGGAAGTGTTAAATTATATATATTTTTATTTTTATAAAAATAATATAAAATAACAAACAGTTTCAAACAATTATTGTCTTTTACGAAAATTTCAATTTAACGTTAATTATACTAAACTAGAAAACAATGTCAGAATAAACGTTTGTTATAAAAATAACTAATAGAAAAAAAAAGGTAATTTAATGTTTATGACACTAAATATAATTCCTGTATAATTGATATTAGGCATAGGGCACAACGGTGTATCCCTGAGGGGTAATAAAAAACGAGTCTCTAACCGTTGTGTGGATGTGACGTAACGCGCAGGCGCGGCGTGGGAACCGCGGCAGGTGCGCGCCGGCCAGTGATCCTTCACGCACACCTACAAGGCTGGCGTAGAAAGTTCCGCTTTTCTCAATAATATATTCCTACATCGGAACTATAGTTTAATGACAGTTTGCAAATTATACATAATTTGAATATATTGAATAGAGATTTTTAACACTTTTTTATATTAATATCACATCATAAATCTTGTTAAATGGGTTTGTGAATTCTGTCGCAAATTAATTAGCGAGTTTGTTATAAAAAATATATTTTAATTAAATAGACATAAAATAAAGCGCTTAAAGCTTATATTTCAGAAAGAAACAACCACTTTTAGTTTAAGGAATAAATTGACACTATTTTGTTTATTTATTTTGAACGAACACTGAGTTATATAAAATAAAATAACAATAAGATATGTCTGCAATTCAAACCCCTCAGAAGGGGAACTTTATAAACGTTTTATAGAAAAAGGGATGAATATAGAGTAATAGAGATATTAAGATAATTGTAAGTTTATTATATTAATATATTTTAATATTTTGTACAAGCTCAAAAAAATTTTTTTTAGTTTGAAACAATATATTACTTTACATACATTAAAGATGATATATTTTATTACATATTATTCGGTTTCAATGATTAGAGTTAACTTTAAGTTGGAGAGGGTCTCAACTTATTCTGCTTATTTCAATAAGACAAAATAGACCTCTCTGTCACATTTGACGTACACAAGCAAACAATGGTATTGATTTAAATTTAAAAATAAATAAATAAATGCGTCTCTATTGACGCTTATAGTATTTAAAATAAATCACAAAATTAAAGAACCTCAGACTTCTAGAGAATAGACGACGAATAACACACTTTAATTTCGAATTATTGATTTTTCATTAAAATTTTTGATTTTATAATTTCGATTTTTGATTGTTGACACCTTAGAATTATGTGATATTTTTCCTTATAATTGGTGGATTTTATGGAAGTGCAGAGGCTCCAATCACAATTTAAACAACAAATATACTTGTTGAGGAAATAAACATTTTGTATATATTTGTATTTTTTACTTTATTTTTTTTTATTCTTTCTTTTATAAATGTACTTTAAGTCTGAAATACGGATTATTTTATTATTTGACCCTAAATGGAATAACAAAGTAATTTTATGTTAAGGATATATACTTAAAGATTTTTGTGAAATTATATAGAACGCTTGTGTATTTTAATTGAACCGTAGTTCGATTTTTTGTCACTAGATGTGAGTGACCTAGATTTCCATATATTTAGATCACGCTTGTGAGATTCAAACTGAAATAGGCTGAAGATTATATAGTTAGTAGTTTTATGTTTGACTTTACACTATTTGCTTTCTAATTGTTCGCATTTTCGTTTCACCGATTTTCAAATCACAATCAATCTAAAAACGACAAAATATTGTTTATAAATTAACATCTAATCGAATTATTATTATTTATCACAATTTTGGTCTATAAATTAATTAAAAATCATAAACAATCTAATGGTATGGCAAGTTTTAAAAACGTCCGTAATGAAGTTAGTGAGCCACTCGCTGTAATTCCATCAGACTACAAAAATTAGATTCCTGCTTCCAGGGGACGGTCTGGAAGTTTTACTTTGATGTCCTTTTACCTCGTTCAAGCGTTTGCTTTTAGTTTCAATTTTAGATAATTTTTCGCAAGACCCAATAAAGAGAACTAAAATGATATTCAAATTTTCATATTTTTTGCTATGGGTGGAGAATGTTCTATATTAATATAGTATAACTACCATTGTATTTTTTTTTGTACAATATTGAAATTAATATATTCTTTCAAAATCTAATGATTTTAATATTGTGATATAACATATATATCAAGTGATATATGTTTTAGTTTAAATTATTATACTATACAATTTACTAAGCACTAAGTAAGTATACGTAGTTTTTACACTACTTTTGAGTCAAACAGTGCTAAGCAAATTGAATAGTATAATAAGAATTATTTCGATATTTGTGTTATATTTTGATTGAGTTAGTATATATATCGAAAAGGTAATTAAAGATAAAGACATCTACACACAGACAAACAAACACACGCACACATACACACACAGATGCATGCGGCGGTACTGGAACCTGCTCACATTGACTCATACTTAATGAGCGAAGTTAAAGGTTTTTGTTAATTACCTACAGAACCCCGTTCTTATATTTAGATTAATAATAGTTTTTCTATCATTTTGAAGTTTTGTAAATAAGTACAGTTAAGTAATTAATATCTTGTACAATTACAGGAAGTTGGTTAAAGACTTTCAATGACCAAACAATGTGTTATTCAGAATTCGTTACGATTTTATTATTGTCTTGATAACAAGTATGTACCCGCGACTTTGCTTGTTGACTTTTCGGGTTTCGGAGATAAAAATTCTTAGTCTTATAATCAGAATTTCGAATATATGTGAAGTGAAATTACTATTTTTTTCTCTTATTACTATTTTTATCTCTATATTGTCTATGGTCTATATTTTCTATAGTTTTTGAGTATACACCGACAAAAAAAAATTGATTTATGTATTTAAAAGAAAATTAAAAAATTTAAGATGTTGTCTGTTCAAATTATTTGAGGTTAAAAGACTTGAGTTAAACTTACTTAATTGGGTTGAAATTGACTAAAGGAGTATTAACCAAGTTGGTTAATTTTCCAGCAAAAACTATAAGTCGATATGAGTACTATAAACATATATTTTTTTGACTTTTTAGTTTTTATTATGTTACATAATTAATGTTAACACAAACTTACAAGATTATTAAAATATTTTAGGAGCAAAATAACATGAAATTATTATTAACCAAAAAAAACATGTTGTTTATCTTTGAAATTATAGATATATCTGAAGCTAATGGCGAGTCTTGTGAAGTTCAATAAGAACTTTAAATATTCAATTAATTACTAATTAACTTATAGATTAAACTTTTTGTCAAAATGCTATTATGATCGTTTATTATAATAAATATGATCCTAATACAGATACATATTTGATTAAAAAACAATATCGTATTCCAAAACAGTTTTACGAGCAGGTAATGTTATCTTTCCAGCAATTAGTCTGCTAATTGCCTTCCATTTTAAATATTAGCGTGATTCCCATCAAACTTAATAATTAAAGATAATAAAATCATCGTTTTACCAAATCTATATAACATTAAGCTTCGCTCATAAGCATTTTTAGTAATTTCAAGAACTGTCAAAGAGTTTATTTTATTTCAACATGGCTAAGGTATTGTGCATTAGTAAAATGTCAAATTGGTGTAATATCCAAAAGTATTAAAGTTTTTTTTTTATTTAATAAGACAAAGGTATTGTTCATTTGTGAAATGTCAAATTGGTCTTCATATCCTATCAAGACGTCACAGATAATATCTAAAAGTATCTAAGTTTTTTTTTAAATTTCAATATGGTAAAAGTATATATAACGTATTTGTGAAATGTCAAAATTATCTTTATATCCTATCAAGACTCATTTAACGGTAATAACAAAAATAGTCAAAGTTTTTTTAAAATTTCCACAAGGCAAAGGTATAACGCATTTGTAAAATGTCAAATTGGTTTTAAAACCCTATTAATTGGTCGCAGGATCGAGTCCTGTTCGTGATGATTATCATTTAAATATCTTTTATAAATATTTAAAATGGAAGTTATGATAATATAACTAATCATAACGATAATTAGGTTTTTATTTTTACCTTCGTTATGTCATATGTTTTTATATTTTAGTATATAATTTATCTAGAAATATATTTATGTATTCATCATTATAATTATTATTATGGTGTTATTGGTCACAGGACATTATTTATAATAAACTATCAAACGAGATGCTTTGCGATATAATTAATTGCCTTAAGAAAAAACGCGCTTAAAGTACTTGTGTAAAAAAACTCAATATTAAGAACACCATTTTTTATAAAAAACAGAAAATATTTTATTTGTAAATCTCTCTCATTTGGGGTTTAAATCACCCAAACTGCACCAGTAATGACTATGTGACATAAGTTTAATTCGCATATTGCGTGCGCACGCGCACTCTGGCCTAATTCGAAATTTGACGATTTCAAATGATCCCTATCAAAGAGACCGTTCTCGGAAACAAAATTCTCTTTGATTTCAAAACAGACATCAAAATTTATATCAGTAGTATTTTAAATATAAACTAATATATAGGAAATGCTAAGTATTTGAATTTTTTATTTATTTCTATTTATTACATTTTACTTACATTTATACCCAACTTTTAAAAGAAAATCTTATTTAAAAAGACAGTTTAAAAAGATTCGTTTAAAGAGTTTACATTCTTAATAACTAATTATACATATACATATAATTAATATATATATATAATTGATAAACTAAATATAGACTACATTGTATTAAACTTGTTAAAGTATTGAGTTGATATAATAAAATATAAAATTTATCAATACTTTTATTAAAATAACACAAACAAACGGTAGCCATATTATATTGTTGTTTTGAACATTGTCACATTCGTGGTATAATTATCAAGTCGGGTAAATGATAATGTGGGAACGCGCCCGCACCTGCGCCTGCGCAGCGTCACGGCTGGTGGTGACCGTGGAAAGTATAGTTTAGGATAACTGAGCCGTTATTAACAAACTTTCAATAAAACTGTATTATATACATATTATAATATAACTCGCGTTTATTAGTATTAATTAAATCCTGATGTTTCAAATGCAAGCGTGTTCGCAGTAAAAGATATTGGTGTCTCTCAGTCATTTTATATGTCATATACCTCTTGTTTCTGAGTTTCACAAACGAACAAACAAACATGTGAACGATGACAATACAAAGAATAATACAAAAAATTAAATCTCTTAAGCGAATAATAAATCTCGTTTATCGTCAAGTGACCATTTATTTTCTGTGATTGCTGAATTGTCTTTAATTAATTCTAATTGAGAGTCCTTTTAAGTCCTTTGCGAGAAGTTATTGCGAACGCCCGCATGCGCTGTGGGATACTAAATATTACCCTCATACTTTAAATTTCACACGAATACAGAATACTAAATGTTACTCAGTGTATATTTTCTCTGTAGCAACCTCTGTGGCCGGTTACTTAGAAGTTCTCCCCCCCCCCCCCTCCAAAGAACCTCAAAGACCAAATTGGATGCGGTTTGTCCGTCACAATACACTGCTACTGTTCCGTGTAAGATTTCATTAGCTTGAAATCCGGGGACTTTTTCCGGGCTTCCCAGCGCATCCACAATGGCGACGTATCCGGCCAGGTTCGCGCCAAAACAGAAATAAACTGACCCACTTGCGCGAGCTCACGTCCGGTCGCTCGTGCTGTATGCATTTCCGGATCGCTTGTATATTTTATGCTCTATGATTTTTTGTCTATGATTCTGTAATTTTGTTTTACACTATTACAAACATATTGTCTATGACAAGTGAATTGTAATATTAAGTTAGTAAATTCCCAAATTTACCAATAAATAAAAATATCAGTTGCCAAAATACATACATATATTATGTTAAATAAATAAGTAGAACGTATACTCAAGAGCATATATATATATATAAATCAAAATATAATACAGATGATACAAAACGTCATTCAAAAGAATAAATTAAAAAACGATATGTCAAAATGAATACAAATGGCGCACGTAGACGGTATATAATGTTATTGCATAATCATAGTTTTTGGAGCGGAAAGGAATCGAGTTGCTTCACTATGACCTTGTATGTTAACGATTAGATTCTACATGTATAAAATAAAATAAATGAAAGTTACGAATATTATATTAAACTAAATATATACATATATATATATTATTTATTGGAAAAAAAACCGCAACATATCCAAATTTTCACAAATAAAACAGAAGTAAAGTAAAACATTGAAAGTAAAATATGAAAGTTAAAGAAATCTTAAAAAATAGTACAAAAAAAAACACAAAACAAAATGGAAAAAACATTAATCTAAGTACATTTAAGTAATGTTGTAAACTACTAAAAAGTCAATATATGTATGTGTTTTTTGTACTTCACTTAAAGCACGTATAATCTTATTATTATATAACTCAATATTCAATGTTCAGGTAAAAATATATCAATAATATTATATTAAAAACTCCTACAATAACCACATCGTCTAGACTCGCCCCAACGGAAGTAACTATTACGAAATTAATGCGGTTCTAATTAAATAACAAGCGGTCCGGACTGTCAAAATAGGACTCCCGTATGAGTTCTTCATACATATTACATACATATCATAGATTTTACAAACATTTATATTATAATTTGTGTTACATACATATTAAAATGTGATCTCTTTATCTTTGTTACATTTTTCGTTACTATTACTATTTAGCTATATTAATAATATCAGAATTTGTCTACGAGTATCCTTACTTCATATTCTGAACTCTTGAGTAAGAACCTGGATTCGAAACTAGTTAAAGCTAATTCCAAAAGTATTGACGTGAGTACAAATGTAGTTATAAATTTGAAGTCATATAACATAGCTTTTATAAAATAAAACATATTTTGTTTCTAAGTATTAATGATTCATCTAACTTCCTCTCGTTAAGTTTAAGTTCAAAAACTATATTTATCAAGTACAAAGCGCTATTGTCACTTACAAAAATCATCTCTCACGAGATAAGAGGCGGCGTCTTTGTCGGCGCTATAAAAGGCGAAGAGACACGTGTGTTGTGACGTCACAAGAGGCCCGGGTTCGAGTCCGGGAGCTAATCAAACACCGATAATTGGGATTCCTGGAATTAATTTTAAAAAATCATGATTGCAACATTAATGTTAGCTAATTACTTATTTCTTGGTATCAAGTGTTTGTTGTTTCCGATTTAAATATGTTTAATTAAACAAACTCATTTGTTATATTATCTTAATAATATACATTAACGTTAAATTTTAGTATATAATTATTAAATCATCCGTCTTTACTCACAAGTTCGAGTTTGTTCGAGTAGTTTTGTCAGTTCACGAAAGTTTAAATATATTATTTTTGACCCAAAATTATCCTTTTCAATCAATTTTTGTTGGAATTCTTGTATTTCATCATTGTAATTTTTAACACCGGTTATTATGTATATATGTATGTATGTATGTATGTATGTATGTATGTAGGTATGTACCTCATATATGATCGCTTGGACAGATATGACTCTCCGATACTTAGTGATTTTGGATTGAATGTTATCTAAGCTTATGATTATCATATACCGATTTGGTAATAATATTAAATATCGATATACATAATATTACTTATATTAAACTGAGTTTTCTTTAAAATTATTTAACTCTTAGATTAAAATTTGTTAAACTATAGTTAAAACTGAGTATATCTTAGAACTATAAAAGCTTTAGTGGCGTAACCTTTTACTTTACATTTTTATATAATAATAAAGTATATATTTGTTTTTTTTTCGTTACTTCTTTCCTTTTTATGTTGTAATACTCTTTGAGGATGTACAAATGAAAATATTATTATTATTGAGCTGAGCGAAACGAAACTCTTTACTACCCAAATTTTCTACTCTTTGTTACCCTACTCATCCTTCAATTTAAGAGCTACACGCACGAAATTTTGCACACATGCGCATAATGAGCAAAACTCGGTCTGGATTGAAAATCAGCCGAATCCTAACTGTAGTTTTTGAGATAATTGATAAAATGTGTCCCATATAGTTAATATATAGAACGTTTTTGTTTCGCGCGCGCTGCGTCGCGAGGCTAACCCCGCTTGCATGGACCTAGTTTAGATAATCTTCAATAACCAATAGAAATTTGTTGAGGATTTTGTTCCTCAAAATGTATATTCCTTATAAAATTATTTTGCTATCAGTGTATTAATTTTTTTTTCTCAAATGAAAACTATTGTCAAGCATTTCAGTCCCTTAGACCAAAAATATGTTACAAAACAACGCATAAATAATATTTTTAAAGCATATTTTTAAATACGCAAAAAAAAAATCTTTTTGACTTGAAACATAATTTTGAAAAAAGAAAATGTCAAAACACAAAAAAAAAAATTACCTTTACCATATTTTTTGTTAACAAACATATTTCCGATTATAAAATGGATAATGGTTCTATTGAGATATGGAATAAGATTGTTCAATTTGCTTATAAGAGATTTGCTTATAAGATTCACCTTCCTACACCTATTCTTGAAAACTCCAGGTGGAATTACCACCTGGACTTCAAGAAATGTCGAAGCAAAACTGATATATGCAAGTTCTTTGTATGATGAATAAAGAAACTTTAATGCATTTTGATTTAAATTGTTTCACAAATCCATGCATCTGGTTGTTCAGAACAAACATAATATGAAACTATTCCGCATTATATAAGACTAATAGACTGTAAATATTAGAAGTTTAGAATTCATTGACTTTAAATACATAAATAATTGGAAGCAATTTTTGTGCATTATAATAAATTCATTAATTTGCTTTTTTTTCCATCAATGACGTATACATTGGCCATTTTGACAACTTACTTCGAAATAAGCCCCTCTATACATTCTGAAATTTAAAATTAATGGTATAATATCTAATTATCCAATTGTAGTCACGTAAATACTATTTGTACTTACCCGATTAAGCTTTTTGATTTCGCGGCGTGAACTAGCATATTTTTGAAATCCAATAATATTTATGTGATATATATTGAAAGTATTGTACTCATGTACAATACTAACAATATTATCGAAGTTGATTAGAATCGCGACGTGAATTCACGCTGCTTTTCCGTCACCTAGCTAATGAATGAAACTCCAAATGGCTTCAAAACAAGTCTCCCAAATCCAATAATATTTACTTAATTACGTCCAAATATTTATATATAATAGAAATAACAAAGATTTAAATATTTATCTTATTATATAGATCTAATTTAAATATGTTTGATGTTTATTTTTAACTAAATAGTTATAATTAAACATCCAATTATAAGCGATTCTCATCCAAGCTTGCAAATATAATGACTAACTAATACGCAGTCCTATCCTATCTATTAAAATTGAATATTTGAATTTTCGTAATGTGACTTGCAAAATGGCTTCCGGTGTGTTAATGAAATGTTCTATTTTTATAAACTGACTCACTCGTTAGATAAATTAACACTATGTTCATTTCGAAATTAATGAATTTTAATCTATTGGCTTTATGTTTATAGATTTGGTTTTAGTGGATTTGGCCAAATTTGAAATTTTAAATTAAAGACAAGATTGGCTTTAAGTTGGAGAATGTATAGAGGAGCTAATTTCGAAGTATGGTATCAAAATAGGTTCCCCAGAGGTACATTTGACAAAAACTACCACTGATATTGGTTTCTAATTCTTCTGTATTAATATAAATTAAGTATTTTTCTGGATATTAGAATTTATAAATTATAATCAAATGATTGTTATAGCAAAGACATGAGATAACTTAAGAAATGTGAAGTTTAATAACTTATCTTTCAATTATGGTAAATAATAGTTAACCTATACTAAGGTCTATAAAATATGTTAGTTTGTTTGGTTGAATGTTAGTTTTAGATACTGGATGGATTTGGCAAATTCTTTTTGTTTATAATAGGCAAGTTTGTGAGAAGTCTATCATTAACCCACTGCTCTTAGATATCTTAATAGCAAATTAAATAAGTCCAAAAATGCATTGCAAAAAATATTTCTTTGTTACATGCATTTTTGCACATTAATATGTGCAAAAATGCATGTAACAAAGAAATATTTTCCTAATGGAATACAAAATTGGACAGGTATTAGCATTAAAAATACTAGTAAAAACACGAGTGAAACCGCGAATAACGGCTAGTGGATATTTCTAGGACAGTTTAAAAACCGCCTAGTATTGTAAAGGTTATATTAAAACGGCAACATTAATTCAATGCAGTAAAAGTTGAAGATAATCTCAGAGATTTGTGCCCTGACTAGGTTGGCTATAACCTGGACTATCTAGAAGGTCCTATCTTTATTTGGATATCAATGAAATATGAACTCTATTTAAATGATCTGATGCTTGATTATTATTTGTATTATGTTAGTATTAGAACGTTTATGGCCTGGTGTAAGACACTGGTCGACAGTACTTGGGCGGCAGGTGTTTTGGAGCAGCCTCCTCCCATTGCGCCGGCGCCGTCTCACGATCTAGAGATCAATGATCTGGTCGAGATTTACTTATATGTGTATATCAGCATCCTTACACTGCACCTGTAACAAAAGATTATATTTAAACCATTGTTAGTAATCGTACACTTTGGAAGTCTTGATCTCGTAGACTTCGAAAGTAACTCCTATATCTGTATTCTCATCTTTTTAACACAATTTATATTAAAAAATAAAGAAACATAACTTTAAAGAAATATAACCACACCTTCGCTTTAACATTTTCTTTCCAATTTAATTACCTATTGCCTATTAAATTATATATTTCTGCCTCAAGCACTAAATTCCATTAGTTACTCTCAATACTCATTATAGTTATCTATAAACATGTTCAGACATGTTATTTAAAAAAAATATATTTTAGAAATTCATCAACGCGAGCTCCAATCTGAGGCCTCTGGGATACAGTCTCATTGCTCTGCCAATTGAGCTACCGTGTCACCACTTTTATGTATTTAGAACTCAGTGTACTACTGTCTTTATCGTGGGGAAAGTTACATATAGTAGAGTTTTCAAAATACAAATCAGTGCAACTTGGCAACAAAAAAACAGTGAAAAAATGAAACAACAGAAATTGTTTATGGAAATTATTTAAGAAACAGACAGCATATATATTAATTTAAATGCACTTAGCTATTACAGAGTACCGATATTATCCCCCAAACATCTCTTCCCAGCACACACCATTAGCAAGTAAAAAGAACATGGAAGAATCATCTAAATTATTTCATATAGCCGATAAATTATTCTTATTATTTCATATAGCCGTTTAGCTTAAACTTTCTAAACCGGCTAATTAAATCGGCTACTGAGTTCAATAAAGGCATCACAGATTAACTCTGTAATTAAAACGTGAGCAATAATTCGTTAACAGCCATTACTAAAACGCGTGAAGAGAATTTACACTTGGAGCAGTTTTGCTACTATTAATTAAGTTTTATAGTCTACTTAATCTTATATATTATAAGGTTCTATTTTCAAATGAAATAGATTTAGTTTTAGATAAAATAAAACGAATAAATCATACCTACCAGTTTTTTCTCAACTCAAACACGAAGCCAGATCGTAATTACGGAAGCCATTGACCGCTCGAGCGAACAATATCTTTTATTATCCATCGGATTAGACTCCAATTGTGAACAAACAAATTGATACCTTCGCCTTACAATGCTGTATGCAACAAAAAAAAAAAATGGGCGCCACAACTATAGAGATAGAGCTGTCAAAAAACTATTTTGCCCAATAATATTTTAATGACATTAAATAATAGTATTTTCTTAGATTTTCAGGAGTAGTATTTTATTTCATTAAATAGTATTTGAATTTCGAACGGAATTTCAACTACAATAGCAAATACATTAATGACATTGACAATAAAATGTTTTTGAATTTCGGACGAACCTTCAACTACATTAGCAAATACATTAATAACATTGACAAAACATTGTATTTGAATTTCGAACGATATCAGTTTTATAAAGTGTTATTTATGTACTTCACACCCGTAGTTTCGTTTAGTAACTCAGATATTCATAGACCGATGAAAGGGTTAACCGAAGTGGGAGGACGTTATTCATCACCAACACCGCGTAATGCATTTAAAATTTATTTGCGTTTTACTTTTATACACGATGTCGTTTAAACGAACATCGATTTAAAAACATCCTATGCCCTGGTAGGTTTAATTTAGGAATTTTACGACCGTCTCCATTTATAAACGAAAATAAACTTATCGGCCATAGTTTGAAAATTCTAAATTCAAAATGGCCACGTAAGTTTTGAATTGAGATGTAGTGCTAATGAGTTTTTTGTTTGATTACAATCGTGTAGTCAGAGAAAGATTATCAGTTGCCAGTCTGACACAAAAGCAATTTATTAAAAAGTAGTTTAGATACGTACTACATGCTAACGGTAGCATATAACATTAGTAACGCCTGTATGTATGTGTGCGTGTGTGCGTGTGTGTGTGTATGTACGCACACATCAATCGGAGCACAGATAACTTAACACGGTTCGTCCGAATATGAATGGGATGCCGTCAGTGACCACGATTAACGTCAGGGCTACCATCCAATTTAATATTTATCCTTCAATAATACTAAAGGTTGAATACATTACTTTTAAGTTGGTTTATAATTCTGTGTTTTTATCATTGAAATTCTAAATTGAAATGATTTTGATGAGATTATTGTGTTTGGATAGGTAAATAAATGCACAATTGGTAGGTGAATGCTACTGCGATTCTAGATTTTGCATATATAATATAAACCGCAATTATATATAGTTTGACTAATTATTTTCAATGAATTATTTTACAAGCTATATAATAACTTCTGAATTAACCGAAGCTTAACTATCCACTTAATCAAATTAAAGCTCATAATAAAAACAATAAAATAAATCAGTTAACAAGAGGAAATCAAACAATTTATGCCTCCATAAAGGTGAAAGTATCTGCTCGGCGCCATGCAGCCCTGCAGAGTGGTAAGTTATTGCGCATGTGTGGTTCCCACGGTGCAAACTGGTCGCAGATAAGCAGAACCACGCGGCCACTTAAATTAGTGCACCGGCGACAGCTTCCTGCCTTCATCTCATTTGCAAAAGAATACATTTTTTTTTCTCTATGCCTAGATATCTGATTTTTTGTCTAGGCATAACCACCGCTGCCTTCATCACGTGGTAAAATATATATATTTTTTTGGTGTCTTTGCTTAGATTTCTGACGTTTATCTAGGCATAGACAACAATAAAAAATTATGTTTTTCTGTACCTAGGTATAGATAACGCTGTAAGATGGAATTTTTGTTCCTATTTTTAGATATCTTGTGTTTTTATCTAGGCATAGATAGACAACGCTGCCTTCATCTCGTTGCAAATAATGTTTTTTTGTTGGCTATACTAGATATCTGACGTGTATATCTAGGCATAAACAATGATATGAAAGAATATATTTTATTGTTGTCTGTGCCTTAATAGCTGAAATGCTTAACATAGATAACGAAAAAAGGCCAGGATTGCATTATGCGATTATATTATACCAATAAGTTGATGAGTAAAACAAAATCTACAAACTTTATATAATATTTCAGTTACTTGTTGCGGTTAAGAAATCTCAGAGAAAAAAAGTGACAAGACAAACAGTTTTGGCATGAAATCATGTATTTCGATACTTTGAAATATTTACTTTTTGTAACATAATACAAGGACCGCTTAATAATTTTGCATTTAATTTTGACCGGTTGTCAAAAACGTCGCCTCGGTTCCGTGAGAAATTTCATTTGTTTTTTGTTCAATTCATTTAAGACAACCCAAATTACTCTTGACAATTAACCTTTGCTTCTAGATTCTACGAATTGAATTTTATAAAATACTTGTCAATCATCGAATGACATATGTTATATATTATCAATGAAGGTTTACAAAGCTAAGGACGCGGCTATTTTACTATACACTTCGTTAACCAATAATTCAAGGTTTAGCAAACCAGTTCGTTCATTCGTTCATTGATTCATTCAGAATGTGTTATATATTATATATTTCAATGAATGAAGCTGTACAAAGATCAGTATACGTGTGCGTCTATTTTACTGTTACGCCTCGTTTACTATTCAAGAAACAGCAAAACAGTCCGTTCATTCGTTCATTGATTCATTCAAAATGTGTTATATAATGTATATTAATCAATGAAGCTGCACAAAGATAAATATACGTGATAGTCTATTTTACCGTTACGCCTCTTTTCCAATTCAAGAAACAGCAAACCAGTCCGTTCATTCGATCATTGATTCATTCAGTATAGTCTAAGATATAGCTCGCTGTTTTTTAATGTACATACAGATGTTCATTATCATTATTCGAATTGTTTTATAAGTTCCCAATAATTCAAGGTTCAGCAAACCAGTCCGTTCATTCGTTCATTGATTCATCGATTCATTCATTATAATCTAAGATAAAGCGCACTGGTTGTTTTTTAATGTACATTCATTATCTCTGATTCGAATTGTCTTTTAAGTTCGTGTATCTCGAAATAACTCATGACATCTCATTAAGCCCGTCAGCGATCAGCTTTGAGAGATGTCTCATTTAACCCCACGGTCCTTTAATAGCTGGTGAAGGGTTACCCACAAATAACTTAATGCGGAAGTGGGCGCCATCGTTTTTTAAAATATATTTTTTTAATTCTTTTAATTAGGAAATAGTTTAATTTCTGTTTGACAGTTCGTGTTGTCAAACTGTCAACAGATAACAAATTAGCGTGAGAAATATTTAAAGATATTGTTGGTGAAATGTTGTTGAAATAATTATGTAGGACATTAATGATATTCACACGAGATTGTAATTAAATATTCGTAACCCATTTTTTTTTTGTTTTTTAAATTTCAAACCAGTTATTTTATATAAATTTATTCTATATATATATATATATATATATATATATATATATATATATATATATATATATATATATATTATTAATACATGTAAATAATATGACACATTTTAATTTATTGATTATATATATCTTACCATTTTTTTCAACGTACATTTAATTTTTAAAATTTTCAATGATGACCTTTTTATTTTGCTTTATCATAATATCTTATTTATCTAAACTATAACTAAATTAAAATTATAATAAAAACTAAAACTAATCTTATAAAATTGAATCCGATCTGTTAACAAATGAAATCTAACAAATATCATGATTTTTATTTAAAACTACTTACGACAATATTTGCCAAAAACCTGTAGAATATGTGAATCTTAATTTCATTTTGTTCAACTTGTGCGATATATTCTTGTAAATAAATGAATTATTATATATATGCAATAACAATAAATATTTTATTATTTCTTCTTCTTTTTTATCTCTTATTGTATTTATATACATGACCCCTAAAAAATAACTGGTTTGTCCCGTTTTATTCACGAACAAGTTATTTGAATAATCCGGGGTTGTGTTAGATAAGGGTTGTGATATTATATTTCGATTACAAGTAACATCCCGTTGGAAGACACCGGATGACCACGCCCTTTCCTGAATTAAAGATGACAGTTACTCACCCCTGAGGAAAGGGTTCAGAAATATGTAATATGAGACGTACTGTAAATAGTACAAAGCAAACAGTTACAGACACACACATGCATGATCTTATGTGAGTAAATAGACCAATTTAAGACATTATATATTTTTTTGATGATTGGACTAAAATGATATAAATTATAAAACATTTCAAAACTGTTAATAAATATAGCTAATAAATATAGACGTAACCAAAGTCGCGGCATGAACAGTTCACGCCACGATTCCGTCATGCTCAGAGCTCATTAATAAGGACCCCGAATGATTTTAAAAATAGTCGGAAAAATTCCGATAGTAATTAAATAAGTACAACCGTATAATCATATTTAATTGTAAATATAGAATTGTTAATTAAACCTAGCTGGCGCTAAGTCTCGTATATTATCTGGCGTATATAAAACGGTTTCTCAGACATAAACCAACTTTCAATTCTATACAGGATATCTGAACCTTTATGAAAACTTACCTAACTTCCTGAGACAATCAAATGCCGCAACATCCGCTTTTAAAACCTGAAGTCTAGACGAATAAATCCTTATAAGTCTACATGTAAATTAATAAAAACATATTATGTTCAGAAAAAAACCAATATTTAACTAAAATAATTTGAATAACAATAAAATTTGTAGAACATAAAATATATCTCAAAATAAATTCTTAAAAATATGTTAAAATTAATTTCTAATAAAAAAAGATATCATTCTAGACAAAAAATTTAATAACTATAAAATTAGTAGAACATAAAATAAATTCATAATTTATTTTTAATTTTGTTTTCGATAGAATAAGAATAATTTTGAATAACAATAAAATTTGTAGTACATAAAATATATCTCATAATAAAGTCATAAAAAATGTGTAAAAAAAACAATTTTATTCTAGAATAATTTTGAATAACGATATAATTTGTAGAACATAATGTTCTAATATAAAATTCGAATTACAATACATTGACAGATGTAATCTTATCGGAATATAGAAATCTCCAACGTCTCTTATTAGAACGATGTTTACGTGCACGATAATTTGATCCATAAACCTCTCGTGCTTCTGAACTGGAACTACATAATGGTCAAACCGGTCTCGTTCATTCACTAACGGACCTCTCCGGCTACTAGAAAAAGTTGTACTCGTCACGTTATTCTAAATTTAAATTTGATTTTTTCTACTTACCAAAGAGGTTTTATTCATTGAGGTTGATTTTCAAATCATTAAGCTAGATTAATAATAATGATTTAAAATGTTACATCCTCTGGAATAAATACTAGAGATTGATATCGCGCTATTAAAACGGCTATGAATCATAGAACTTGTTATAAGTGGCACAGACCTCAGAGGTAATAATTAAAATAATTATACAATAATTAAGAACATGTACAGTGTGATGTTTTAAATATATATTTTAATAATATATTAGAAAAAAAATCTTTAAATGTAATATTATATTCATAAGCTTAACGTATATATTGATGCCAAAATAAGGAAACAATTGATGTTCATGTAAGAATTGATTCCAAATTCAAATGACATTTTATTTAATTAAAAAATAATATTCATGTAAGAAACAAAGATTCCAAATTGAAATGTAATTTTGTTTAACAAAACACTAATATTCATGTAAAAATTGATTCCAAATTAAAATGTCGTTTTATTTTTTTTAACACTACTTAGGGCCAGACTAAATATAATACAAATATACAATAAATATTTATTATTTAAAAAGCTGTTAGTTTCAACATTGCTTATTCGATTCTAAATTTAATCACTGGTTCAGTTTTAATTTAGTTCATTGTAAAAACAAAATGCCGGTGAAAAATCACCTCTCGCTTCATGATTGATCATTTCTTGAAACAGTGTCGCAGAAATTATAACGTGTTGATTTGTGATGACAAAATGATATATACCGATGATTTTGTTTCTTGTTTTTTATTTTGTATTTGCAAGTTAATTTTATTTAATATACTACAATATGACGACTTTGTCTGTGTATTTGTACTTTGTATACTAAAATTTTTTTATGTCTTTGTCTGTTTAGTACCGAAAATTATACTTATATATGGTACAGAGGTACAATAGATTATTTACATACTCTGTAACAAGATACAATAATCACCGGCGGCTTCACTCGCGGATCAAGTGACGACAAATCGCTCGTGCATAATCGTAAATTTTTATTCTTAGGACAATTGTATATCCGGTTGGTCCGAGCACCATATTGTGTGCACACAAGAACCCATTATGACAAATATAACTTATATTTTAGGCTTTATCACCTTTAAAATAAGATCGATTATTGGATCTATATGTTATGGCAAATTTTCCAATTTTTAGCTGATATTTTAGACCTTATTACATACTACATAAGAGCGATTTTTACATCTATTTATTATTGCAAATTTTCAAATTGGAATCATATTTTAGACTTTATTATATAAGACATAAGAGCGGTTTTTTAATATATGTATTATTGCATTTCTAAGGTAAATTTTTGTTAAAAGATCGCCCCTCACAGACAGTGTGGCTCCAGTCTTTTTGTTGAATAAAATACTCGAGATGTGAGACTCATCAATTACTTCCAAGAAATTCGGATGAGCCCCTTTCGAGCAAACTATGGTTTTATTAAATTATATAAAAATATGCAGTTGTCAGTCATGACTATAATAGAATTAGATTTCGAAAAGAAGTATTAGGGTTTTTAGAATATATCTTAATTTTAAATATAAGAACAAGATTCGATCCCGCGACCCCTGACTCTAACAACTGAGCTACCGTATCGGTGATTATTTCAATGATTATTCATAATTCCTAATTTATTTGCAAATAATAAATATATTTAAGGTATATATATATAAGTCTTAAATATATCGTGGTTTCGTAACGACTCAAAACCTAGACAATATTATAAAGAGTTCATGTTATTTAATGACAAAATTACAGAGTATCTAAAAACAGCATCCCTGTATATGGACCGTAATATTCGACTTAACAAAAATAACATTTACAAATATCCTGTAATAACTTATATTTATTTATAAATGTACGACGAACATGTGAATAGAAAGTTTTATTTGATAATAATCATTTATCTATTAACATATTAAAATATATCGAGTTACAGAAGAAATTGATACTAAGCAAAACTGGACATTTTTACGCTTAATGCTGTTTCAAGAACTCAGCCGTAAAAGCGACGGGACAGCTATACAACGCCATCATTACACCTCACCTCACCTCCCCTCAGTCTCATTTACAAGCAAAATTGAATCTTTACTACATATAATAGAAAGATGTGGAAAGCTAGCCTTTTGTGTATCTATATAAAGTTGGTTCCAATATTGGTTCAAATATTCACCATTGGACTGGATACCAACAACTCTTGATCTTACAAGGTCAAATCTTGGGGCTTTGGGACTTTATATGATGAACAAAAAGACATTTACTGAAAGCCACGCGGGCGACACAGCGTGCGGAATCTAGTATACCATAAAAGGTACTACGGAAATACTTTGGACAGAATACAGCTTTCTGAGATACCACTTTCGTCTTGTATTAATTTACAACTTTTTTCGTCTATTTCTGATCGAGTTGCATTCGATTTCTTATAGTTATTTACACTATATTTAAATAAAATTCAAGCTTCTTATTTTACATTAAGGTTGATTTTAGCATACAAGTGCATTGGATTTGTGTTTCTATAGATGTACAGTTCAGTTTTATGAATGAAACGCAAAGCCGTCAGCGGAAGCGAAGCCGGGCTGCGGCTTTCCCGCGCAGTTTCATTAATAATTAAAAGGCAAATGGCGGAATGACCGGACGCTAAGATGATTTCTAGTCAGCAACAGGTCAAACTACATAAACGCTAACGCCAAGTTGATATTGCAATGACCTAGTTATGACATAACATGATTTAAAAATGACTTACAATTTCGTCATGATAGATTTAGTACATCATATGATAAAATCTATTATTTTGTCTGTATTTCTATGTTTTATATAAATTTTAATACAGCAGTGATAAACTATAGAAAGTTGCTAGTATTTATAGGTGAAACTATAAAATTCATGGTATTTCTGCATCTGTACAACTAATAAATTAGCTATTTAATTTATAACCACGGTTCATAGTAAAATGTTGCGTTTTAGATTCAATGTAACAAAACTAAATGAATATTTTAATTTAACGTCATCATTATGACATAAATATTATGTATATATGACGTAGATTACTGTTTTCATTTTTAAATAATTTTCATATATATTTTTTTTTCATAATATAGAATAAAACAATACAAGTAATTGAGGAAAAAATACAAAAAATTGTAAAATCTCATAATAAATACAATTATATTATAATTATAAAATAGATATAAGTATAAATATATTAAATACCGTTAATTAAATTGTATAATATTGTCGAAACCCTTGATAAATGGCCTACTTAATTATGACAAAAACTATTAAAAAAGTAATAAAACATATACAATGTATTAAATTAAAATATTAATAATAATTACAAAATATCAAATATTCGACGGGCTCATTACGCAATGTCATTGGAAAAGTACCAGATAGATAGAGACGGGTGTATAAGTTGCGATGTGTTAGAGGGAGATGTAGTCATAAGAGTGGTATGACAAAGCTCTAAAGTGAGATACGCTAGATATGATCGTCCGGCGTCTACTTCCTGTGGATAGCGTAGCCATACTATATACAGACTGGACGAGTAATATACGAACAGTTATAATAGATAGCCAACATATATATATAATTTTTTTTAATATGTAATTACAGTTAATAATTATATAGATTTTTTTTAAACATACAAAGTCATCAAATTTTTTCTTTTAATTTATAAACAACCCAACATACCTATAATAAATATAATATATAATTTTAGGTACTTGAGTACATTTTTTTCCATTTTTAATAATAAAACAATTAAGAAAAATTATCAAAAAATGTCTTTATGTATTAATTTTTTAAATAATTCTTGATAAGGATACATACATCAAAATCTACAAAACATACATACATATTATATTTAACTCAAATATAACATGTATGTATGTATGTATGTTTGTTTGACCGTAACAAAGCATTATTAATTAAATTCCGTCGCTAGTGGGTTAGTTGGTGCATCCTGCGCCCACGCACGCGTTAATTGTATCTTTTTGTTTATTGTCCTCGTCTTAACTCGATTAGGGCAATCAGAGCCGCCCTTTGCCCTCCCGGCGCCCTAGCGTCTCATCTCACCAGACTGACACACAGACATTACACTTTTATTATATATACCAATATTATAAAGCTGAAGTTTGTTTGTTTCAACAAGCTAATCTTTTGAAACTATTGAATCGATTTGGAAAATTCTTTCTGAGTATACAGAAAGAATACAGGTACATGTGTATGGACGAGGTTTAATTATCCTAATAGTAAATAAAATATTTTTTCCGCAAGTAAAACCGCGAGTAAAAGCTAGTATTATATGATAATAGGTTTTTAGATACACAAAGTTTGAAATAACTTTTGTAATTACTTGTTTTTATATTTGCTTTAAAAAAAATTAATCTTTTCAACTTTACATTTATAAAATTGATTTGTATTAGTGAATTATTTTTTTTTATTCTTAGTTTAATTTTGTATTATTTTTTTTATTTTTGACTCATTCCAGTCATTAAAATGCTTTGTTCTATTCTAATGTAATAACAAAAAATATTTTGAAATGGTTCTAACTTTTCTAGGCAGAACAAAAGAAACTTATCGGTATTTTTCTTAGTATGAATTTTAATTTGTATTGTATACAATTAAGTGTTAATAAAGTTATCTATGGATACACTTTCTATTGTCTATGACTATAAAAAAACAACGATTATAATAATATTCACATTTACCCAATTTAATGCTTCGTTTCATTCATATAATTATTACGAATGCATTGTTCAGCAAATCTAATTCTTATCTATATAAAAGTAGAAACTAGTATTGCCTGTGATGACATGTTGTCGCGTCGAGTCTCATTTATGAATGAACTCACAGATCGAGCGACTTCCGGCTAACTGTTAAGATAGTACGACACTTCCTGGTTCCTGCTATGGTATTTAATTATGGACCAGTATAAACAGACTAGTATCTCTTTGATATATAAAAATAAACCTTAATACGTTTATAATAAAGTATAAATTAGCGTGACTATAATCGACCAGTATAAACAGACTTCTTTGATATATCAAAAATAAACCTTTATTTTATAATAATAAAGTATAAATTACATTGAACCTTAGCTTTGTCGAGATCACTGAAAAAATTAATAAATATATTCTAAGCGTTAAATCTTAAATCTACAAGAATAAAGTACAAATTGGCGTTTAAAATAAGCGACCAGTATAAACAGACCTCTTTGATATATGAAAAATAAACCTTTATGTTATAATAATAAAGTATAAATTACATTGAACCTTAGCTTTGTCACGATCACTGGGAAAATGAATAAAGATATTCTAAGCGTTAAATCTTAATACTATTATAATAAAGTACAAAGTAGCGCATAGTATCAGCGACCAGTGTAATCAGACCTCTTTGACATATCAAAAATAAACTTTTATGCTATAATATTAAAATATAAATTACATTGAACAGATTGGGCTTTATTGAAATCGGAAAATGAATAAAGATATTCCAAGCGTTGATTCTTATTGTAATATAAGCTGTATTTATTACGTGATAAGGTTGCAAATACCTTAAATTAGTTTTCTTTCGTACTCCGGAGCATGTTTTTTCTAGAATCATTTTGATTGTTATTGTAATATATGCTGTATTAATTACATGCTAAGGTTGTAAATACATTAAACTAGTTGTCTTACGTCCTGCGTGTTTTTTCCAGCCTCCTTCCTGTCGTTTCACCGTTATGTAATATATCGTAAATAATTAGCGGAAGGCGATTCCCGTGTCTTATGGAGATGTTGAAGTTCTGGTTTTTAGTTGACTTCCTGTCCAGCTCACAGTGCCAAAGCTGTTAATATGGCTCAAGAGATATTAAATAACATCCGGAGAATCAATTTCAGATATTAAATTTTATATAATCGTTTAGTATAATTACGATTATAAAAATTCATTCATACGTTCAATCATTCAATTCATTGAATGATATTAATATATTCAAATTAATTTTCTCACGAAACAGCGATTACGGTATATCTATAACATTTATATTTATCAGTCACTAAAGCACAAAATTCAGGTTTTTAACACCGTTTTTACACCTCTCATTTGATAGCTGAAATAAGTCCAATATTATTAGAACTACATAAATGTTATAATCTCTTTTATTAAGAGTTCATGTTATAGTGGCGTGTTAGGTTCTCATACGATATAATCAAAGATGTCGCAACAAAACAGGTACAAAAATCTGACCTTTTAAAAAACTACGAAATACTATAATAATTATTATTTAAATAATAGTTATTTTATTTTATTTATTTATTGAAAATAAATTAATAAACTTATTTTTTTTTACAGATAAAAAATGTTAAAAAAATAAATTTTATTTTGTTGTTTAGTCTTATCTTAGAATGAAAAAATATCTTAAGATAATCTTTTAGAAATCTTAATTTAACAAAAAAAACGATTAAATAAAAAAAAAACAATATATTTTTATACTGTGGTTATATCGTATCTAATAATCAAAAGATCTTTAAAAACAATTATTGTTCTTAAGTCTTGAATCATCTTGTCGCATGCGAAAGCGAATAGCGTATCGTGAGCTAATATCCGCAGGAAGCTTATAGCTTTTTGTATATGTCGTTTTGACAGTTTTGAACTTTGCATAATAACTTATATACAAAATAAAATAGTTTTAAATGTATCAATGTATTTTTTGTTTTTCAAACAATCTCTAAAAGAAATTATACATATTTTTGTTACAAAATATAAAATATATTTATAATATAAAGAAGAAAAAATTGTATGTATGTTTGTAACTAATTAACTCATATATTCCGAACCGATTTCAAAAATTATTTCATAAGCAATGTTTTTTATATATAAAATAAGCTTGTTCGTCTGCGGGTGCATCCGCGAGTAGAATGAAAAAGAATAAATAAATATATAGTATTAAAAATAATAATAATTTAAATCAACTTTTCCAAACACAAACACTAGAAATTAATATAAAAACTTATATTCTAATAAAATTTCTAATTCACAAAGGAAACAAAGATGGCCGCTTGATATTTACAGAGATAATAATCATTAGATATTCCAAGGTAATATATATCTCATCTTAATGACTTTTAAAAACATATTTTCCTCAAACAATGAAAGATAAAATGTTACAAAAAATTAGTCACCTCTAGTTTTTTTCTCGTCCTTTATGGAGTGTTGTTTTAGTAAATATTGAACACGATATGACTAAACAAATATTTAGAGTAAGTTCTTTATTGCTTGTAATAATAAATTATATTTTTTGTATGGATTTCAATAATAATTATACATATCTCTGTCTGTACTCACGTTTTTTTTATCAGAATCTCAAATCGTTACAAACCTATCCCTCAAATATAAATGGCATGATTAATCACGGCGTGAACTGATCAATTCACGTGAAAAAATAAAAAGAATTTGTGTTACTTAAGAATTTTATAATATCTTCTTACTATTATATATATCTGTCTGTACTCAGGTTAATTTTATGGAAATTTGCTCAAAGAGTTTCAAAACCCATCCGAAGCATGGTTAAATCGTCGCGTGAACTATTCAATTCATGGGAAAAATTAAAAAAGAAATAACATGAGTAATCCGGATATACAATATTAATATGTTTAAAGATCGAAGCAGGTCAGCGTTTCATTCATGATCCCCCCACCGAGCTCAATCTGCGCGCGCGCACTCAATAGCCATATCATTCACCTTATTTAATGAACCAAGATACTTGCGACATCGACATCTCTGTCACACACCACTGGCGTTCAGATACAGTTTACACGCGCGGTGGAGCTTAGAGACACAAACACTTATATTATATATATAACTAAATTTACAATATTATTTATCTTGAAATTTCAATACTATTCAACTAGAATAGAATAGAATTTAAGACTAGAATTGTTATTAAAATTACTTAAAAACATAACTTTTCTTTGATGTTTTTATTGCCAAATAAATAAATAGAGTGTACAGCATATTAATATTTATATATATTACATTATTTTTAAAAAGGTTTTGTTAAAAACGTTTCAACGAGTTCCGTTGACTGTTCGTGTTGACACTATCGAAAGCAAGAACAAATAGATCCGAGAGATGTTTACTTGTATATTTCGTTATGTCAATTTTGCGAGATTTCTTCGAAGATTATATCTTCAAAGAATTTTAGAAAATGTAGCATTAATATTAATAAATAATATTTATTTAGAATAATTTTTGAAAAACAACCAATTGAAAACTCTAAACTCTATTAACAAATAATAACTCTAGAATATATTGCAATTTTGTTTAGAAAATATATTATTATTCCACAAGTATTTTAAATTCAAGTCTTTTTTTCTTATGAAGAGAAATGATTAAGAAATCATTACATGAACGAAGCTCGACATGTTTGTAATTACTTGCAAAAGATAAGTTTAATAAATAAAATTACGCTCATAATTCAACATAGTAACTTACTTGAAACATATACTTATATAAAACTTGTTTGTTGGATTGTTTTAAAAAATGAAGAATGAAGAAGGCTATAGTAGCAAAATACGCGATTGAAACCGCAGGGCACAGCTAGTTATAAATAAAATCAGAACCTGTTGAACTAGATTGCACAAAATTATAAATTTAAATATTGTTTATAGAAAAACGTAATATCTGCTTTAAAAAAATATTCTCACGGTGGCATGGACCTCGAATCTTAACAACGGAATCGCAAAACTTGTCTGTGGGGCATCGACTTAAATTAATAATCAATCTTCAATCTGAGATATCCATTGTGGACTATACACAAATCAATGGATAACTTAAGAAAAGGATTTCGATCTTTAGCAGAAAAACAGGTACCGATACAAAATAAGATACAAAATAATATAATAATATTGCTTAGAAAATCTGAAATGTTCCCTAAAATTCCATTCCTTGTATATCATTGTTCAAGTCGCGAGATTGTCGCGTGTCGTGCGATTCACGATGGTCGCACGACAGTCGCAGTGATTCGGCGACATCGAAGAGGTTTCCGTTCCCTTGAATGATGCCGTGGGAACATTATTTTCGTATTTAAATCCGACCCTCATTAAACTGGTTTTGCTTAAATTCGCTGCCTCCTTTCGACGCCTTTTACTCAACTTTTTATAGTTCCGCTCGAGTTCAGATATAGTCTAGACTGAATACCAATTGTACGTGAATAGTGCGGCTCTTTTCATTTACAATCCTTATTTAGAGATCATTATAACATTTGTAATTTCAATGATATAGAATTACGTGAGAACTTACATAAATTAAGTAATACAATAAAAGAGGCTGTTTTGGTATTAAAATTACTAGGTCTGTCACTGGCTGGTGGACCTGAGCGAAGCATTGTTGATGAATGTGTTTTCTACTTGTAAAATTAACTGAGTAAGTAGTGGCTATAATCTTAAGCCTAATAAGAACACGCGCGTGCAATTTCAAAACGTTCCACATGTTAACTCTATGAGACACACTTTAACCATTTAATAAAAAACTACAATCACAAATGTCACCAAAAAACTTCAGAACCTACAAGTCACTGTCCTCAACAACTCTGCCAGTTTTCGACATTCTACAATTATTCGTATAGGAGGAGTAGCATTAGTAACGAAATACACTTTTGAATAGAAAGAGCTTCGCTTCGCTCAACTGAAATATATACTGTAAAACTGCTAGAAAAAATTCCATCCAATAAATTATTTATAAATTATAAAAAACAATATGTTACTAATTTATAAACAGACCGTAAAATTGCTACATTTAAAATTATTAATAAAAAAAATGAATAATTTACGAAGAGAACATTATGATTTTAATGTTTTGAATGGGTTTAAATTGTTCCACGGCATCGACTTACACCGGATGCTAGGTAACCCTGCAAACTACAGCCTCATCCAATAACAACAATCAAAACTAAACCCTATTATATATCAATTAAAGCGTATTTTGTCAAACACATATAATCGTTCAAATATGTATCTTCTCGGGACGTTGTTTCAAATGTCATCCAATATTAAAATCAACATTATGTGCATAGAATAAGGTATATTGTTGTTTGTATGAATTTTGTTAATTTTGGGATACCGGAAGGAGACATTGTACCTTCGCTACCTGGTGATAATGTTCATTGTTAGTGGACTTGAACAATTATATTCGAGGAATGGAATTTTTGGAAACATTCCAGACTTACTAAGCAATATGTAGGTATTTTCTATTTTATTTTGTATATTTCTTATTTCATACTTATTTGGGTATTTGGTATTTGGTATTTGGTATTTTTTATTTTTTTATTTGCCATTCTTTAAGTAAATGAAAATTTTTCAGTTTTTTTTTTTAATTTTTGTTTTTTTTTTCATATCCTGTATGTAGTCGTGATGAAATATAACTTTAATAATTATTACACTTAAAAACTATATAACAATTAGTGCACTAACTACCTTTTCATAATATTAGTACCCTAAATCACTTAGTACTTGGTAAACATAAATTGTATGTAATAGTTTCAGAGTGAAACCTAAAAAATCTCTGATATTAACGAAGTTTCCATAGAAAAGTCATATTTTTAAATAAATTTAATTATAATAACTTCAATAATAAAAATAACGTTACATGTTTCGTAGTTATGTCTAAAAAAATCTCTTGAATATCAATAATAAATAACAATATTTAAAATTAGATTTACTCATCATATATCATTTTTCATAGAGACAGCACAAATGCAAACAAATATATTAAAGCACATACACAAACACACAAAACTACGTCATCATATATAAAAACGTGTACCATCTTTTTGCTTGTGTGTGTGAGGGCGAGGGGTGGGCTGGGAGGGGGAGGTACTTCCCGCGTAGCACCTGGCGCGGTGGTTGCATCAAGATCCCATTGATTTAAAGATTTTAAAATTACTCAATGTTGCCAGTTTACTTGAAAATGTTATTCTAATCGTGTATAAGAAAACAATGTTCATAGCATCCTCTGTTTGTTTTAGTGAAAGTCAATTGTTGCGTTTAACAAAATAGACATTGTGTAACAAAGGACTTTGTTAAATTCGGCGACTTTGGTTTTTGAACGCGAAATGAATGGATTATATATGTTGCTTAATATTTAAACAAAGGCTTTTGAAAGTCTGAATACAAAATGAAATGTTTTTTTTTGAAGTTAATCTGTTTTTTTATTTAATTTGTATTTTTGTATATTTTATACTAAAATATGAATCTTAGATGACATTACGACTTATCCCGTCATTTCGTTAAGACGACTGCTTCTGTCATTTAAAAATGGAATAAGTACTATTCGAAATTTAAATTATAATTTTTCTATCTGTTAAAAGATTGTCCATACTGCTTCTTCCTAAACTTTTGAAAACAGAATATTATTCGATATATTTTTTTAATCTTTTCAAAGACGATGGTCCATTCTGCTAATTCCAAAACATTTAAAAATAGAACTATTAATTTTTTTTATCTGTTAAAAGACCATTCTATTCTGACTCAACACTAACCGCGCCTTAAATAACAACCACTCCTAACAACAAGTACTTAGAAGTTAAATATTATAAGTTGCATATAACTAAATTATATATAATATTATATATAATTAAAAAAATAATAATAATAATATAAAAGCTGTATGCTTATTGTTAACAAGTAACGAACCATTCATGAATCTTAAATACCTCTAGTACTTTATGTTTTCCTTTGACTTACCTAACTTTGTTTATGGCTTCCTCTGACACAATATTTAATATATTTTTATATTTGCAATATTTATAATATATGTATATTCAGAACAATCGTTTTATAATGGTTGAGTATTGCAAAGCTAGAATTTAACTAACAAAACTATGAATGAATCTCTTGTAATGGCACAAAAAACCTATG
This sequence comes from Mechanitis mazaeus, assembly GCA_959347395.1. Lineage (NCBI taxonomy): Eukaryota > Metazoa > Arthropoda > Insecta > Lepidoptera > Nymphalidae > Mechanitis > Mechanitis mazaeus. Next base: position 487,462 of record OY365743.1, read on the forward strand.
GTCCTTAGAAATGAATCCAAAAAGCACAATATTTACTACGCCACCTCCTGTCCCTTTCACTTCCTCTACAACAACCTGTAGCTGAAAGAGACGCATCACATAAATCCATAAGCAAGACAAGGATAGCGCATTCATTCATAACCGAGTCCGCCATCCGGTCTGCGCTCTAACAGATCACTTCATCTCGTTCTAACACGTTGCCTCTTATCGAGTGCGAGCAGGTGGCACCGGATGCGAAGCTTTAATCGGAAGCTCAAAATTTACGCATTAGAAATAAACATATTATATTAGATTTGATGCGAATTTAATACAAATACCTGAGTTATAGTTAATAAGAGCAAATATAATGAGCTTATTGGGAGTGAGACGAAGCTTCGCCCCTCCGCTGGCGTCCATTCAGCTCTTTAGTCGCGCTTCAGTCGTAGAGACGGACGCACGCCTCTTTGGCTTATGGACACCTCGAAATGACCGGTTCAAATCACGATGTGCTGTGCTTGATCAGTGAAAATTGGTGCTTTTGAGTGACTTTAAAAATGTACGAGTCGAACTGGAATATATACATGAAATGGGTAATTGCTATCATTGGATATATATAATATATCCTAATATTAGATCAGATTTGCACTTGACTGTCTCTTACAAAGTTTCAAGACATATCCCAGTTAAAAATTATAATATTTTGTAAATATTCTATTTCGATATTTAGAATACCTTGAGGTACTACCTGTGTACTACCTGATACCTGTACGTTATCAGTCTCGCCAGCGACCGTGGGAATGAAGAATTAAACAATAGCTAGAGATAACACCAGACCCCATTTAGGGTGCCTTCCACTAATTGCTTGTTTTCACTGAATGCGTTTCATGGCAACGTTGTGCAACTCATTTTCTATTTAGGCTACTTACATACTTACTTAAAATATTTTTGATATATATGAATACATTTATATATATCTATATATTTTTTTATGTATTTCGTATAATAGCGTAATATGTATGTGTCCATATAGAGTAACTTTAATTATTTTTGATATATTTAATTTAAAAAATATATATTTATCTTTTTAATTTTTCTCTTCGTTTAATATATATAATGTATATTATTTTGAATGTATTTTATATAATAATACTGTAATGATTTCCTTAACTTGTGGTTATTTCAACGATAATTTGAATATAATTTAAAATCTGAAATCTGTCCGTAAATTGGTATCTATAAAAACTCATACAAAAACTAAATGCCTTTGGATAGCAATGAATTTATTTTAAAGAACACAGAACTAATACTAAAATATTAGTAATTTCGTGTTCACTGTCTCATTACATTCTTATATTTTATTTTATCTTATTATTAAAAGAAATCTTCTTTGTTAGTATTTTTATCTATGCTTTAAGAATATTGACAAAGACTTATTAGTATTTGCTATTGCAAAGGATTAGTTTAATCTTTATCTTAAACTTGGGTTTTTAAATATATTTTGTATACATTTTGCATCTTTGTCTGGTATCAATAAATAAATGAAACGGAAGATATAGTTGGTACACATTTGGTATTTTTGTCTGATATTAGTCATTAAATGAAACAGAAGATATAGTATTCATTAAATAATACATATTAATAAATCGTCATATGTTTGTCTGTCCACACCTCATAATGTAGAAAATATCTCTAACAAGTTGCTAATAGTTTGAAGAAGAAAATATTTAAAATTCAGATATTAAATCTATAATTAGATTTTGTTACGCCATTTTGTTTCAGTGTTTCAGTGTTTCAGGGTTGTATTGTGACACTGAACTTAACCTTACATTTAATTAACATACAAAACAACTGAAAATGAATTAATTTGAATGTATATACATATTAATAATCACCATTATGATCAGTTGGCCAAATATATCATTAATTTACTTATTTTTCTGAAGTACATAAAATGTAATATAAACGAATAACTGTAAACAATGTGGCATATATATTGAGCTATTTCCTCCCACGGGAACATAAAAATATATATATCTATGAAACGCCAATTTTCCTCTCGTTTTCCTCGCTCTCTCACGCCCGTGGGCGGTGGGAGGCGCGCCAATCGACGCTCAGTCCGCCCATGTGTGCACGCCTTATGAGATTACCTAACTTTTCCAACACAGATACACGCCAAAAATCTTAAATTCACATCACAAACAACCTATCTTCATATATCTTTCTTTATCTTAAAAAATAATTAAGACTCAACAAAATCGTAAAAAGATAAAACCATTATCTTTTTAAATAACTATATTATCTATACATTATCCGTCTGTCTGTACTTAAACTTATCACATACATTTATATGTAGATTTCAAAGTCAAAACGGGGTCACTTGCAAACTGTAGCCTACATTGTAAGGACACACAGTAATGAGGCTAAAACTAAAAAAAATACATATAAACATATTTAACAAACACCATATATGTTAAAATCCAGTGACATATCTGTAACAGTTTTTAAATTGACTTTTTATGTCACCAGTTAACAAATGCATTTAAATGCTTCGTTCCTTATCTGAAAAGTTGTTCTATATTCGAATTTCATTTGTTTTTCTATATTTGAATTTTGCAGAATGCTAATATTGCCATGTAGAATACAAAATATTCCCTTTTTAAATCTCATTATCTAGATAACGACAAAAGTAAATAACAAAGGTGCTTGGCTGTTTGAATTACATTCGTTTTTCTATATTTGAATTACATTTGTTGTTCTATATTTGAGTTATACAAAATGTTAGTTGTTCTGTATTTGAATTATACAGAGCGTTAATTTTTCATGTAGAATACAAAATTGATTCCTTTTTTAAACATCATTATCCTAATTACGACAAAAGTAAATAATATTTTACTTCGCAGTTTGAATTACATTTGTTGTTCTATATTTGAATTACATTTGTTTTTCTATATTTGAATTACACAGAATTAAAGTATTATGTAGAATACAAGATATTCCTTTTTAAATCTTATCTAGAATACGACAAAAGCATAACAAAAGTATATATTAATTTATAACAATTGGTAACAAACAAATCCAGGTCGTAGTGTAATTACCTATTGTAGTCGCATTTATCATCGCCCCACACGGCCATAGCGTTTTAATTGAATGGTCTAAGGTCAAATCACTTGAGCCGGCCGCCTCTACATTACCTCCTATTTGTCAGAACTACCACAGATTAAATAAAAATTAATCTTCTGGATGTCAGAACTACCACAGATTAACTCAAAATGAAACAATAATGTCAAAAACAAAACCAAAATAGTCATATGTACTAGGGCCGCCACCAAACAAGCGGAAGTAGCTAAACGAAAAATATATCATGAAAACTTAAACTTGATACAATTTCCTATTATCTGCAATTGACAAAAAATCATACATATGTCAGTCATAGTAAGAATTTCCAATCTGAGCAATAGAACGTTTTAATTTTTAAATAAAGTTAATTGCAAATTACTCTTAATCTACAATTATAATTGTTTTCAAAATCTATCTATAGAAAGGTGATATTCTGGTCCAAATTTGGTGAGTACAGCTTGAACGGTGTATGAGGTGATAGCGGACAAAATTTGATCGACTTGACCGGTAAAGAGCTTCGCTTAGCTCAATAAATATTTATAATTGTTGAATTTGACGCCGATGTGCAAATTGGTTGTCAAACACGCCAACAATGTCACAAACATTAGTGCATAATTTGTACAAAAGCTTTGCTTACGCACAAAACATGTACAACATTGTTGGTTTGTTAAACATTACCGAATTGTTATACATGCATTGTTCCACATTTGAATCGCACGCCGTCACACGCGCTTCCCTGAACCACCATTGTAGTTTGTTTGTTGACTCAAAAGCGAACGAATCTCGCAAACGTCTAACATCGCGGGAAACATTGTATTCGAAATATTGTCTTATAAATCGAATACTAAATGCTGAAAGCGAATAAATCGAATAAATGATTGTGTAATATTTTTTTTTTATAAAAGATGTTACGAGTTCTTTGCAATTTAAATGAAATGAGTTCTAAACGTCTCGAACATCGCTTGAAATATTGTATTCGAAATTGTTTTAAAAATCGAATACCAAATTGTAATACTAAATAAATCGAATACATGATTGTATAATAATAATCTTTATTGCTCATAAAAAATGTTGTGCTTTTTGAATTTTCTAAGCTTCGTAACTTGTATGTGATCAATTCCCAAATTATAGATAACAGATACTCTTTTAAATGTAATTTTAAAAAAATATATTAATATATGTAAATAAAATACTTGTTACCCATTACTTAGACTACACACAGACATTATTGAGTTAGTATGCGGGTGTCTTTTCTATTAAGAGGGTCGAAAGTGAGAATTAGTCGACCCCGGGTGATCCCGCTGTGGATTGACACCAGTTATTTGAACCGCCTTCAGCTGTAATTAGATGCAAGGCATGTTCTAACGATTATAATAATTAAATTCGCATTTTTAGTTTTTAATATTAATTTTTTCATCATAATATATAAGTAGGGAAGGTTGTTTACTTCGAGTTTTTTATGCCTGTTATTTCTGTGTCTGAACCTGCGACACAGATAAAAAGACCTCTGGTTTGGTTTTAAAAAAAAATTGTGTCTGTTATTTCTGTTTGTTTTTGCAACACAGAAATTGTTTCTCTAGTGCGGATTTCGTTTAAAAAAACTGTTATTTCTGTTTCTGAAAACAAATATTGTGGGGGGGGGGGCAGACACGTTCTCTATTGCGACTTAAAAAACGAATAATAATAATGTCATGAATACAATCAAACATATTATAAGATATTGGGGGAGACAAATGACAAATTGGGAGCGACAAACAAGTTACTTGACCCGAGGCAATCTCTACAGTTGAACCGCACTAGACACCATAGCCCATACTCTACATTCAATTAACCTCTGCACGAACTCTACATGGGTGATAGATTGTTTTGAGATATACATTATTGACCCTTCTTGATACTTGGGATTTTTGGTTTAAATTAACTTAATTTATATATACTAGCTTCGCTAGCGGCTTCGCTCGCGTGGGTTTTAATAACCGTATTTTTTTTTTTAGTTTTGAAAGTCAGTTATTTCTACTTAAGATATTTACAATTACTGTATAATTTATTTAGACAATTTTTTTGTGAACTTTGCAACGAAAAAATTTTAGTAAATTAACATCATACTAATCCTTCTTTAAGAAACATACTATCTATTGGCAAAATTGTACCAAATTATGTTTAGTTGTTGAGTTTTTACCTTCATACAGACAGACGTAGCCACATTTCATATAACATCAATAATAAAAATACATATTAGTGACTCCACTTGTATAATAAATATCAGTAGAGCAGCAATGAACTATTGTGATCCAATATAGCAACCAACTAGGCTTATTGAATACGAGATATTCACACACAGACAGATATTATATATATTCTTTGATAGAAAATGCCAAAACTAATAAAAATCCTTTATTTATATGAGTTTATATTAATATATTATACTTTACTAAATAAATAATATTAAAAGTAGGTTTGATAACTGCTCCTGTTCTTCATAAATTTAAATATATATATAGTTAGTATAACTCATACGGTGTCTAAATTTGATTTTTATTAAGGACAATTCGTCTCCCCCATGTTAGTTAGATTGAACTCGAGTAAGTTTGATGTATGCCCATATATTGAAAATGATTTCAAAATACGTTATCAAATTTGAAAAAAAAACAATTGAAATCATTACCACTTAAACTTAAAGAACCGTGAGAAATACTTGAAATATCATTAAAATGTTACATTTTATTAACAATTTCATAACTAACCACTTAATTTAGACCCCTCTGTGAATAAAGGAGTGTACAAACGTTTAACCCTTAACCCCTGCTGTGTATCAATTTGTTAATATTAATATGTGTATCAAATATAAATAGTGCACTTAGTAATATAATTGACGTGACATGCATATCAATTTAAGTTATTAATACATTAGTATTATTTTTTATGGATAATTAAAGTATTATTATTATTTATTAATTATGTAATATTGGATATTTGAATATTAAAAAGTGTATTGTTTAAACAATATCTGATATGTAACGTAATTTTTTACCCTAACCACAAAATTTAGCGAAATGGCTCGTCACGGGTCGTCGGTGTGGGAACAAGCGGGTTATGGGTCGAGGGTGTGTGGGGGGTGGGGGTTGGACCGGAAACAACAGGGCTTATTCCACACACCTGTGGGAATTTATCTACTTCCCCGCAATTTGAATATCACCCTTACGTGAGAGAACTCTTATAGGGCTTGTATGAACAGTCAAGTGCAAAAATATATAATATACGAATGTTCTAGGTGCTAAAAACATAAAAAAGTAATGAGATTTTTAAACGTGGAGTGATAAAGTGTATCAAAATGAAAAACAGTGAAGAGTGTTTAGACTAAACAAACTGATAAATAAGTGATATATATATTAAATTGTGGATATAAACATAGTAGCAAAGTGTAAATAAAGACATAGATTAGTTATTCCTGTACACTTCGGACTTCATAGCCCGCGGCAGACTCAAAGCGACGGCAATAGCAGGCATGGGAATCAAAGTCATGATGAAAGCTTTCAATAAGCCTAAAGGTTAGTAATTACTACCAACATTGTAATACTAAATACAAGGAGATTTAGTAGTAATAATACATCAAAATTATACTAATTCTAGTCGGTCACGAAACTTTACAATTTTTAAATCTATGACAGGTTTTTTTTTAATTTATGTCATTGGAAATTGTTAGTCATCTTTGGCGCCAAAGTTGTGATTTTTTTTTGTATTTTCTTTAATCGTAGCTGAAGCTCTTCAAAATGAAGTTATAAGTTTTCCTTTTTTTATTAGTATTTTTTTCTGTACATCTAAGGCTAGAGTTCTTCAAAATGAGAACAAAACCAAAATTGTTTTTTTTTTCGTATTTTTTTTCTATACATCTATCTAAAAATGAGACCATAACCAATCTTTTATGGAACATAAATCATAATTACTGAATCAAAAATATAAAACGCTTAAAATAAAAGATTTCTAAATAACCCTTGTAGCAAGTCTAAAAACATCAAATGTCATATTATTAAAAACAACTGTCAATTAGTAAGAGCGGACGACGGCAGCCATTTGCAGAATTCGAATTTCAAATTTGCAACACTATTGTCGGTTGTGAAAAGACGATGTATCATCCTCAGTGACGCAATGTCTCGGTTTCGCCTGCTCTTGTACTAAATGTGTATACAGCATGACCGCAATATACCAATATATACCAATATATACCAATATATACCAATATATACCAATATATACCAATATGTACCAATATGTACCAATATATACCAATATATACCAATATATACCAATGCGTATCAACGTTATATGTTACATGCTTCAATAAACACCCCTGTTTTTAAACTATTTTAACTAAACATTTTTCTAAATTTTAATTTATGTAGCGTTAAACAGTAATAGTTGCGTCTTAGTTAAAGTTACATGGTTTCTGTTTCAATTTATTGTCGTACTTCTTTAAGTAATAATATAAATATTTTGGTTTAATAAGAATTATAAATTTTACGATTGGCCATCTACAACTTGCATAAAAAAAAGTGTACCACATTATTATAAACATCATTATAATTTTAAACGATAGGCCATGTACGACATGGATATATATAAAAAAAAAGGCTGCCATGTATGGCTTGTAAAAAAAATTTGTTTAAAAGATAGGCCATGTACAACTTGTAAAAAAAAAAAGTTTTACCACCTTCTATAAAAATCATAATTTTAAACGATAGGCCCTGTACATTTTGTAAAAAAAAAAAAATTTTAAAGATAGGCCATGTACAACTTATAAAAAAAATGTAAAAAATGAAAGCAGTAAAACCTTATAAATTATAAACATCATTACAATATGCCCATATGGCGCAACCGTAAGATCGCGTGTTCCTAGGGCAGCGGTTGTGCAACCATCATTACGGTAATTATGAACCGCATGCTCTGATGATCTTGAAAGTGAAGACCTTGTGAGATTTGATGAGAACTCTCCAAATATTGTTTGTATACAAACATGGGTACACTGGCTGGTTAGAACAACTCATTTAGTTTTATTTATTTAAAAAACAATTTTTAAATTTTTGTATATATACTTTTGAGATCCATGACTACTATTAAATACTAGGAGCGCGAACCAGACCTCAATTGTAACTCGGTGTGTGTTAGTATATTGAGCTAAATGAGCTGCAAAAAACTCCGGAGTAACATTTACAAAACATCGACGCATGATGTCCTCAACTATTTTCAAAATAAAAACATAACACAACATAACAATTTATGTACACAGAATATATATATGATAAAAATATAAAAAGTATTTCGTACTGCATTGCTTCATATTGAAATCTCTTGCATCTGACATGTATTTTATTTTTATTTAACTGGTACTGACAGAAGGGTCTATTTTGATAATATACATATTATATATTTTACTATATGTTAAAGAATATTTCTTAGATATGTCAATGGTTGTCAAAAGGTCATTGTATGACCCTTCAATATTCAAGGTATAATAATAAGCTCTCATACAAACAATAGTTCTGTCAATGAAGGAACTTTACGATCTAACAGACAGAAGTCATACCAATTTACTGATATAACAAAGAAGGCATCTAGTACGGGAGCTAATAACGCACCGAGCAGCATCAGCGCGCATGCGCGGGGGCGTCCATTCACGCCGCTGATTGGCCCATCCGGTGCGCGCTCAATGAGATGATGCGCCCGCGCCGCCTCTGTCATTGAGCAAAGGTCTCTCGCCTACATTCGTGATCAACGTTACAGATCTCTATATTAATTTACCAGCTATTAGGCTACTGTTACAAATATACTAAATACTCAGTTATTTATAACATATTTTGTATGTAAAACATGTATGATGCTATTATATATATTTTATACCTTCATCAACGGATATTAATTTTAATGAACTTGAATGTATGAATAAGGAAAACTACTAAATTCCATGCATTGTCTGCATTGCCTATAATAATCAACTGTTTTTATTATCTTATACATTTATAAATGTTAAGTTTTTTATATTTTTATTGAACGCGTGTATACTTTTTGATTCTATGTTTACTGTATACGTCGACAACAAATTATAAAAATTAGATATAAACACATATATCTATATATTGAATGAAAAGTTCATATAATGATATAATTAGTATAGTTTCAGTAGTAATTATACGTAATAATGTTAATTTAAATGCAAAACGTCGCACGCGCGTACGTCACGCGTACCAAGTTCAAACAAACAATAGACGAGACAGTAAAAATGGCGCGAGCTTTGGTTACTCATTCTATTGTAAAAGATTAAGTTTAAATATAGATAAAATTATTTGTCAAATTTTACTTTAACAAAGTAAACTATTTTTAGTTTTAATAATAATAGCAATAATGTTTCCTTTAATGTTTTTTAAGATTATAATTTGTATAAAACTATTTTACAGAGTGAACTCACCTTTATTGAGCTGTGCGAAGTGAAGCTCTTACTGTTCAAAAGTGTGTTTCGTTACTAATGTTACTCCTAGACGAATAATGGTAGGAGGTCGTAAAATTGGCAAAGTTGTCAAGGACAGTCCTGAAGTTTTTTGCTGACATTTGTAATTGTAGTTTTTTATTAAATAGTCAAAGTATGTCCCATATAGTTAACATGCGGAACGTTTTGAAATCGCACTCGCGAGTTCTTATTAGTCTTAAGATTATAGCCAATATTTCTTTGCTAATTTTACAAGTATGAAACTCATTCAGCAACAATGCTTCGCTCAGCTCCATCCGCACAGTGGCGGACCTAGTAATTACATGTTTAAAGCCGACATTTAAAAAACTTTTCAGCAAGCGTATTCGCGGTAAGACGAGATGTTGATGTAATTAAAAATGTAATAATAAACGCGAGTTCAATCTGTATAATAGTTTTATTTAAATATGGTTCATTGTCTCACCTGTTGCGTTTATTTTGAACCCACAGTAACGGTATCTGATACAATACTCAAATTACCAAAATTATTAACTGATTTTTAAAAACATCGAGGACTTTTATGATTATTAAATAATAATAATTATTTATTCAGTTTTGATAACAAAAATTTAAGCATTATTTTCCATATTTTTTTTATTTTTATATTTATTTTAAAAATAAGATAAAAATCATCATTGAAGCCCAAAATTTAGATATTACTGAAGGTTGTGTAGGTCTGCTCTTCCGTGCGTATCTCCGGCCCATTGTGCCTTCAGCCTCTCCAAATACTATTCACAATTCTCCGTACTTAGACTAAGAACGTTTAACCTCCAAATCTGTTCTCTAAAAAAGAAATATGTATACTTCGTTAATATTATGATTTAAGTAAATATATTATTTTTTATAAAAAAATATTAATATATAAATAATGAACATAGAAATAACGGACGCATATAACACAGGCTCCAAACAGAAGTCTGTGGAACGAACAATCAACTGTTCCCTGCGAGAATTGAACCCTGGAACTTTAGAATCAGCAGGCAGGACCATCTACCACTAAACCACTACACCAATGGGTTGTCAATTTGATTGAAATTATACAACTTCTTAAAGTTTTCTTTGTCAACGAGTCAGATATATGTATACAAATATAGTTTCATATATGATCAGAAATATATATGAGGTTTCAAAAATCATTTATTTTTCCATTAATTCTTCATATCTTGTTAAATTTTTAATGAATAAGGTTAAAATAAATCACTATTTAAAAGTCTATTAACTTCGGATTTAACAGGTTTTAAGAATTTATAAACTTATGACAGGTTTAGTTTTGATTTTATTTAATTGTAAACTGACACTCTGTCTAAATTTATCGCCAAAATGATGTTTTATTTTTAATTTTTTTTTGTTTCCTTTTTCTACACAACTACGACTGGACTTATTAAAAATTAGAACATTATATCTACATTTGCCACAAATTTTGTTTTTATTTTTTTCTATATTTTTTTTCTTTTTTTTGTTATATTCCAAAATGAGAACATAGTTTAATACAAAAATCGGCATACACTATTAATATAAAAGATATATAAAAGATAAAATTTAAATTCCAACAGAGAAAAAGGTTAAATCAATGTTAAGCACCGCATTGATCTCGAGAGATTAAAGAAGCTGTACTCTTAAAGCTATAATGTTACAAAAACATCAAGTGTCTTTATTTCTTGGGACACTTACATTTTATGACGTTGTATGTATGTTATGACTTCCATACACACAATCTGTCGAACTACCATCTTGAAATATATACAAAGTTACGGAGTTATGTTTGTGACTTACAGACTACTATAATTTTTGAAATTTTTTGCAACATATATTTAAATTTCCTTACTTCAAGAAAGTATTTTTTTTTTTAATAATGTTACTTTAAATTTTAAATTAATAAATAATATTTTTTTTTATAGGGGAAATATTCGAACCTTCGGAAAATAATATTTTAAATATTAATTAAAATAAAAAATTCATCTTCATATATATTTTATTTTCTAGACATGTCGACTATATATAACAAAACTGGTAAGTAACTTCCATCAAACTAGTTGGAAATAAAAATAATACAAAAAAAAACATTATTATTATTAAATATAATCAGATAGTTGGAATTAAAAGTAATACAAAATAATAAACTTAAATGGAATTAAAGATAATTAAAATATTCGTAATTAAAAGTAATATAAAATAATAAAGTTTCTCAATATCTAGAATTAAATATATTAAAATACCAAGCTAGGGAGTCCTGATCCAGGTGCCCGGATGTAGCCATGGAATAAACAGTAATTGTACCAAAATCACTTGAAATAATTAACTTAATGACGGAAACGGAAGGATTGTAGATTTTTTTGACATTCTTAAAGTATATGAAACTGCAATCCTTATTTTTTTAATTTTTGTTTTTTTTTTTCATATCCTGTATAACTAGTCTTGATCAAAAAAAAACTTCAATTATATACAACATATATATCTATATGTTTAATATATATGTACTAAAGATACTATCTCACAAAGTAGTATTTAGGAATTTTCTATTATTTTCTTTTTTGATACTAAATACAATTTTGGTATTTGGTTGTTTATTTTTTATTTGATCTTATTAAAGTAAATGAATTTTTAATATTTTTTTTAAAATCTATTTTAACTAGTCTTGATAAAAAATAAATATACACAACATATATACATTTTTAATATAAACATTAATATAAACAGACACTATCTCACTAAACACTATTTCACTTAAACAGTTAAAAACTATATAATAATTAGTGCACTAACTACCTTTTTATCATATTAGTACTCTATATGACTTAGTGCTTTGTAAATTGAAGTGTAATGGCCGCTTAACGTTGAGCCACAGCTTCCTTGTGCTACCCTACAAACCTAGTTCATTGTATTTTGGTTCTGTTAAAAAATATGGCTTACGTTTTAAGTCAAACCAAAATCCCCTAATATCACACTTTTAATTTTTTACATATTATTCTTATATCATTTGCGATTTTTAACATTTCCTTATTGAGAATTTTTAATGAAAAAGACAATACTTGTAGTATTGTCTGTTTCATTAAAAATGCAATATTAGAATTTAGTGTGGTTTCATCTAATTTCCTGAAAACTGTAAAATGTATATACGTAAAGCTTTCATTATATTTAATTATATTTATGTTCAATTTCTCTAACGCCCCAAACATGTATAAAAAACAAAATTCTAGTAGGTTTAGTATAAAATTAGATTTTAATAAATTATACAAATATATTTAATTTGTTTTGTGGTTTTCTACTTTATTTTATATTTAGATACATAGCGAACAAACGCGAATACGAGCAAACGCAACCACGAGCAAACGCAACCACGAACAAACGCGAACACGAACAGACGCGAACACGAACAAACTCGAACACAAAAACCGCGATCGTTTATCACGATCGTAAGATACTATACAAATTCTAAAATATCACAAAAATAATCAATATAAGAAAGAAATAATAGGAAAATATCACAATTGAATCTAACACATTATTAAATATGAAATAATGAATAAAGAATAGTACGTATGTTTATTAATCAGTTGGCAGGTGTTGCATTTAACAACAATGTAGACAGACTGACAGTATAGCCATATATACGTAATGATAATACAATTAGTATATCAATATTAATATATAATGTGCTGTACTTGCATAAACACTATCGGATTTGGCCCACCTAGTTTTGAACCCATTTTGGGTCCTTATTCATGAATTGAGCTCGTTGAAATCACGGCGTGAACTATATTAATACAAAAATAAAACTATGAAATATATATATTTTTTGAAAAAATATGTATAAAACTAAAATTAATAATCATTCCCTTTAATATGTAAACTTAATTATTAAGAACCTTTTTCAAAAAATGAAAAAAAGAATTGCCAAAACAGTAATGTTTGTCAATTAAATTTTTCAATATTTAAAAAACAAAGTATAATTAATTTATTTAAATTCTTTGCACCACTTTCAAAAAGTTAAAAATATACTAATTAATTAATATAATAATAATTAATATATAACTCTCAGTTAGATAATAATATAAATGTGCTAAAGATCCTATACATATTTATAATACATCCTCAGACTATGAAGATATCAAAGTGACTCAAACGCACCTGTTATTAATAAATCACTTGATATTTGCGAGATACAATTATATACAATTATACTTTTTCTGTATTTATCCGGTACGTAAAACATATATTAACAAGGTTTTTAGTAGCAATACTCATGAAACATTTAAATAATATCAAAGGTTCAGCTAGAAGCGGGCACCGACCGTGGGAGAGAAGTACAAATCTCAACATCTCAGAACTGGTCGGCAGGTGCAACACACACTTACACACACACACACGCAACAAACCAGCCGCACTTATGAATGAACTCACACACACATGATGCAATCTTGCTTGTTTATCTCTGATTTATTTTATTTCAAGCCAAAGACTCAAAGAAATCAACTATTAATTTGTTCACTTGAGAATAAATATAGTAATTAATCCATAGATTGATCAAGTTCGAGTTTGATTAGAGAAGTACCGCTGTGGAATCTGTCACTCTCTTTCATTTAACCGAAATTTACCGACATTATAAAATAGATAAAGAGAAAAACTGTAATTAAAAACTAAACTAGACAAATATATCTATATATTTTTACACCAGAGCCAAATTCTATAAATTTGAAATATTTACAAATAAAGGTATATCTAAGCAAAAGAATTTCGCAGAGAATTCGATTATTTTATTGGGTACGAATATATACCTCATATTCGAGTTTTTTGAGTTACAAGATTGCTTTCTGGCCTTTCTTACGATATACAACAAATATATAAATAATAATAGTTTTAATATATAATGAAACAGAAATCCAGGAGAGAAGCAGGTTGGTAACTGGTATTACACCTGTAATCAATGATCAGTAATTTAGACGCCATCGCCGGCTCCTAACTCTAATCAAGCTCTTAACTATGCAATGAAATATCTTGGCTACTTATTTTCTCAATCGGTTCAATTAAGTTCAGCCTCGCTGATGTTTTAACATCTTCCATTTCTTCTTGAAATTAAACAGAAAGTTGAGATTCTATCTTAATTATATATTGCATTTATTATTTATTAAAAAGTTACGGAAATGAACTCGAACACTACTTTCACCATTACAAAGTTATGTTATCCCGGAGTCTATTAAAATAAAATATATTATGTTCGTGAACGGGTGGAACCACGAGTAACAACTAGTTTAATAATATGTTATAAAAACCTGTTGCTCCTATAGTCCTGTCTGCTGGATAAAAGATTGTTTTTGTAATCTATTTTATGTTCTGAATCAATATTCAATATATTACGTTTTTTCTAAATTCTAAATTATGTATCATAAAATAATTTAATTAATAAAAAAACCTCGCTAAATTGGTTTCAATATGATTAAATCTATTAAAAAATGAACCAAAACAAAGCCAGACAGAATAATTTGATTATCTCCGGAGTCGCGGCGAGCGATCTTTGTCAATCTGAACGAGTCCTGATCCATCTAAGATAAGAAAACATCCATACATAGATCTACCAATCTAAAAGCACCCTTAAACTTATCTGTTTATAAAACTTTTATCTTTCTACTAGCATGTAATTGGTAAAATACGTGCTTTGATACTCGTTTCTGGGTTTTATGACTATTTGGGAAGCTGTTTTATGGTTCTTTAGTAGCATTGCTCTGTGCTTTTGTAAAAACATTGTCAATTGAAATATTACTAAAGAATTGTTTTTTAAAACTTACTGATTTTTTCTCCCGCACTAGATTAATAATCTCTGTGTCGTGGGTTTCACAAAAACAAAAGAGTAACGAACACAAATAACCCCCAGACTCGAAAAGCAATCTGGTAATTACACAACTATCCTGTGTGGGAATCGAACCCACGATCTTTGGCTCATCAGCAGTACCACCAACCACTAAGCACTACACCAATCGGCTGTTATTGTGTTATTATGATGATTAATTGGAGTATTTGTTTGCAGACATCCCATCCCAGGTGCCGCCGCTCACGCCCGGCACCAATAAGAAGATGGCTGAGGCGCTGAAAGCTACCTTCGCCTCCTGGGAAAAGGAACAACTGCGCCTCGGCGTGCCCAAAGGTACGATATGAGCTTATGAGATATCTTAATTAATCAGATATCTTATTATACAATACAAGTAAGATGAAAAGAAAACATAAATAAATACAGATTATTTAGTATAAAACTGTTATTAATAGACATCTGATATAGACAACTTAATTACAATTTAGTTTTAACGAAGACAGAATACCATAATTAGTAGTTATATTATTCATTAAGTTCCCCTTATCTTCTTCGTGGTTTACAAACGTGCATCGAAAAGGTAAAATAGGTTTCACCTTAATTTGCTTACAATTTATACAACGCTCTTGTGCATCTCCTGACAATGTAAGACACAGTTGGTTTGGTTCTCTTACCATCAGGTGATCCACTCGTTTGCCCCTCAAGAGTGCCTCCAAAAGAAAGGATCAAAAAAAAATTGTAAGAATATTGTTCAAAAAGACTCAACGGCTCAAACCCTAACTCCTTCGTGGTATAAATAATACAGCATTGGGTAGGTAAGGAGCATTAATAGGAAAGGTGATCAATCGAACAATTTCTCGTCAACAATGCTTTTAATCAAATCAAGGCTTACGAGATTGAGCCAGTCGATTTGTACTACCCTTATCTCCATTTGAATTGTTATGACAGTTTGGCTGCCTCAGTTGGTATTATTTACAGGAACCATCATACCCCCATACATTTGACGTATTTTAATTTTCTAAATAACTTAAAAACTACTCAACTTTTCCTCTTGAAATTTGTCATGTCTATTAAGAACCGCCTTATTTATATAATTTATTCCAACTACCTTGGGTGGAGGTGATCTCCTTCAGATGACCAGCATGTGTTCGTCTTTAAATATAAAAAAAAAATTTGTTGAAATCAGTATTATAGTTTCAAAGATATGTAACATACAAACGACATCTATAACACTATGATGTACTAACATAGGACATGACAGGTGACGAGTTCGACGGCCGCAGTGGGCGGAAGTGCGTGCGTCTGCGCCGTGTCTATCCACGCTTCCGTTGTCCAATACTAAATCACAGGACTTGCATACTAGTTGCTATTATATGTACGAATTTTATAATAATTCATTCGTTTTCATTTTAGTGTTCAAACTTTTGTGATCCTTATTGAGTGAATTTACGCCGCGAAGTCTCCATGTTCAGAGCTTATGAAAAGACCTATGGGTGCAAAACTAGTCGAGCAAATTCCGATAGTAATTATGAGTACAGCCAGATAATTATATATTATATACTCTTTACGTAAATTCCAATCCAGATAGTATAAAATCAGACCAATTTTGATCTTGAATACTAATTTAGATTATCCGCTACCCGTGATTTTCACAACTTAAAGTTTTATCAAAATCGGTACTGTTACAGTATTTTTGTAATGGAAGTTAAAAGTACTTCTCATATTACCTTGTAACAAACAAACATATAGATATATTGTATCATGAAATATTTAACATTTTTTACACACAACATCTAATGAACTATTTTGTTATATCCATGAAGTTATAAAATTATTAAGAACCAAAAAACACACTGTTATATGTCACATTATTCACAACTAACAAGAGCGACGACATTAGGGCAATAAGTTACAGGTTTGAGTCTGGGTGTTGATAAATTTAATCGTCTCAATTTATTTATAATATAACATTCATTTCAAAAATAACATTTTATTAAACAAATTTTTATAAAATTATAGATAAATAAATGTTATATGAATAATAATTACAAATAGAAATAACAATAAAAAAACTCTACAAAAAAGTTTATTACTAAAAAATACTTGTCGATATTTTACACATATTAACTAAAAAAAAGAAAAACAAACAAACCTACTTTATATGTTTTTAAAACATCATTATACATCATTAGGTACTGAGTCCTTGGTATTAATTCAACCTCATAAAGATTTATGAGTCCATTTTATTTCCATTTATACAGTATCAGAATAACTGTTTGTATGACCTAATCATGACATCATAATGACCTTAAAATAATGTAAGCAATAAAAAAGTTTTAATACAGTATTAAAAATCATTATGTAAAATACATTAACTTATTAAAAATACATAAAATATATTAATAGTAGCTTATCTATTAAAGATCTCTCAGTTGACCGTAAAATGAATCTCGCTTACAATGATATGAGATACTTATCTGAACATTGGTTGTTAGTATATTGTTAGTATGTACTACGGCCGCCAGAAAGGAAGCGGGAGAGCTGAGCGAAACGAAAAATATATTACAAAAAAATTAAATTGATATTATGTTTGCAATTAACAAAAAATTATACATATGTCATTCATAGTATGAATTTACCATTTGTAAGTGTAAAAGAACATTCTAATTAAAAATAAAGTTAATTGCAAATTAGTCTTAATCTACAATATGAATGGTTTTTAAAATCTATCTATAGATAGGTAGGCATGTGATAAACTGGTCCAAATTTGGTTAGAGTAGCTTGATCGGTGTAGGGGAAGATAACGGACAAAAATTTGATCTAGTTGACCGGTACAGAGCGCCGCTTCGCTCAGCTCATAATTAGGAGGACGAAACTCATTTACTTTATTTTCCTTTGATATTTCAATATACGAAAATACTATTCTCTGATAATATTTTAAATCGCCATCAAGTCTAGTTTTTTTATGTAAATTTATTACTTAACTTATTCCGAAACTGAATGAATTGAAAATTAATTCGAAGTCGGCTTTTAACACAACTTGAATAATATTTACTATATTTTATTATTTGTTAAATTAAGATATATACTTAAATAAGTATATATAGTCATTAACTTTCATATTTCAAGTGGAACTCTACAGATAGAGTAACATTGAACGAAACTCTGGTATTGCGTCGTCATCTTCTATCAGTGTCGTCTGAACATCGTGTCTCAGGTCTAAAAGCTATAATTAAACTAATTATTTATTATTAACCAGCTCTCGTCCCGGTTCTCGCTCAGGAAAAAGTTCTGAAGTCCGCATTCACTAACGTAGTGGTGGAACTTGATTTAAAATTATCGGTTATTTTTTCCTTCTCTATTTATTTATTCTTTACATCAAAATAAACAAAATAATATTCAAAACGAGGGCTTAATGTCACTAAAATATTATACCTTAAAATGTGAAAAAGAGAACGTTAGAAGGCGTGCAAAAAACGCGATTTCAAAATAATTTAACAATAATATTTCAATAATCTATAAGGTGCTTAAAATTCTCTTTTTTTCTAATATTGCATAAATAATAAAAATTATTTAGAATTTATTCATCTAAAAATATACTAATTTGCTCCTGCAAATGTGTCCACAAATTACATAGTTTTTATGTTTTTTAAAAAAAGTTTTACCTTTTTACACATCATTAAATATTTCAAAGATAATAAAAAACAATTATTTATCTTTAACATATCTCAGCTGTTTATTTATCTTAGAAAATGTAATGATTAAGTACATAGAGATGCCGCACTCCATAAAAAATCAAACCACGCCAGTTAATGCCAATAAATCTTATAACATGGAAAGCGATGGAATGTAAATAGTGAAAATTGAACATAAAAACTCTAAATAACTTTTTGCTTACATTACGATTAAATAACTACAATTTTAACCCATTATTAACTTATTCGGAATGTTACTAAGGATATTTTTTGGTAGATTAACTATTGTATTGAAGTTCTTCTTAAATGTAATCCAAAAAGTTCTTCAAATAGCTGGAATCATTACGTTGACAGGCGATCAAAGACTTTGCTTTAATGTGGAAAGCGTCAATAGAAATCACTTTTATCGATCAGAAGCATGTAAGTCTCAAGGTCGGACCGCTTCCTGCGCGTGCGCAAGTTCCGGTGTTGCTCAATGGTTCAGTTAATTGTGGCTGAAGTTGCTTCACTCGATTACTATTTATCGATTAGGAATTATCATATGTTCTGATGAAAGACTGCATTGAGAAATGTTACTCATGATATTTTTTGTTTTATAAGAATATTTTTTTTAAATTTAAATTGTTCTCTAGATCCTAGACAATGGAGCGAGGCGGCTGTCGCTGCTTGGTTGCGTTGGGCTGCGCGGGAGTTCTCTCTCGAAGGCGTTGCGCTACAGCAGTTTGCGCGTGCGCAGGGCAAAGATATATGCGCAATGGGCCGTGAGGAGTTCGTAGCCAGAGCACCCGCTTTCATGGGTGACATACTTTGGGAACACTTGGAGATTTTACAGAAAGGTATATTGATTTAATGTGATTATTATCAGACCTAATTTAAGAAAAGAGTTACTTAAGCATATAGTGGTACTTAAATGAAGCTTACTCCAGATGTAGAGAAAGAGCGGTCTCTGCTGGCGAATGTACCGCCAAATATGTACGAGAGCAATGTGTGCCTGCCAGAGCTACCAGACTACATCCCTCCACCTGCGCACCACTACAATAACAACAATAATACTGGTAAGTTTTATTAAAGTGTATAAAAGTACTGAAAGTAACTTTTATTTTCGATTGTAAAAAACTTTATTTATTTCAATTTCTATTTAAAAATCTGCTTTAGGGTAAAGATTATACAAAGTGATTATATTTAAGTCTACGTAATAATGCTTATTAGATACTAGCAAAGCAGGTACTTATTATATACAAAGAGATAATTACAAGTTTAAGAACGTCACCATCGTGGGAAATGTTATTGAAAAATCCCATAATCCTGATCATCTATCTTATGTTGATAACAAATTATAAGGCTTTCATTAACTTGATAACAATTACAAGGTAATTAATTGTGTTCTAATTTATGAGCTTTATTGAAGCTGTAATTGTTAACAAATATATATAATTACACGTTCCGGTTGTGGGAACTCGTCACGTAGTAGGGTGCCTGAAAATCAGTGTTACACTTAGTGCTATACCTTTTTGGGGCATAACACTGTAATAAAATAAATAATATAGAATAATTTCTTTTAATTATGTTTAACTTTTATTTTATTAATTTTATTAATATTTTTTTGTCCCAAATAAAGATTTACTTTAATTCACTATTATATACTAGCGACTACACGCGGTTCAATCCGCAATTTTTTTTTTGACTATATATAAATAAATATATCTTTAATGCTCAGGATAATGTAGCAATATAACGGTGAAATATCAGAAATTGTACATGTAAGTAGTATTTGATTTCGTTACAAACATTCAAAACTTTCCTTTTTATAATTTTAGTATATAATATTTATGTTATATAATCCTTAAGAAATCCTGCACAATCTCAGATGAAGAAACGTTTGATATAAAAAACTCTTTTATAGCTCAGTAAATCATAGTGTGGTGTTTTGACTAACACTACTGTAATAATAAATTAACTGGCAAGTTCTTTTAATGAATCGGCCGTTCCACTACTTTGTGTTTCTTGTTTCTTGATAATAAGATGTCTTTGTACTATTTATTAGACTTAGTATTATTTTTTATTATTGATTTATTTTTGTTTCATTTAATTTGCATTTTTTTATTATGTAATTAATTATTTATTATTGCAATAAAACAGGTTTCACTTATTGTTCGATTTCGTAACATCTGACATGCTTATAATTTATTATATATATATTAAAAAACAAAAGAATAAATAATTATAGATAATATCAGGTGTTGCGGTGGGGGCATCAAATAGTTTTACAGTCCGCCGGACGTGAGGCAAGGCGACCTTGACGCAGATTTTCCGCTCTCTTTCAGACGGTCTATCGTCTTACATGTGTCATCCTTACGATATATTCGCTTTTATATACTAAATTCAATAAATAATATATTTTTTTTTACATATAATATAGACTACATTTTTAACAATGCAATAAATAGGAAAATAAATATGAAGTTTTGTAATTTTTTTCAAAATAATTTTCATTTAATAAAAGGCTAATTATCATTTTGGCAGTTTGGCTTAAAGCTTTAGCCTTTCATCAGGACAAAAATTACCAAAAAAAAGTTAATTATCAAATTGACATATGAATACTATTGATTTTAAATATTATGGACTAATTTTGTGTCATTTTGGCAGTATGGCTTAAAGCTTTTGCTTTTTCTTTCAGGACAAAGATTACCAAAAAAAACAAGGTAATTGTCAAATGGTGATAAAAATACTTTTAATTTTTAATATTACGGACTGATTCTTGAAAGCCTCGGATAGATTAAAAAATAATTTCAAAATTTTGTCAACTTTTTTTTTGTTGTAAAGGAAGGTTCTGAATTTAAAAACGGCCAAATTGTCGTTAACTTCTAAACACAAAATGTCAGTGCAGACGCGTCTTAAAGTAATTACGCATTAAATAAAACAGAGATGAAATGTTTCTTTAGATGTTTATTTTATTGTTAATTATATTTAAATATTACATTATTAGTGCATGCTTTGAAATATTTTCTTTGATGTTGAACATAATCCGAGGACTCGTTTAAACATGTCCATTAAGCCTCATGACACTCATGTTACCATAGACAATTATAGAGCTATTATAGAAATAACGATTCTGTCTTTTGACATATACCACAAATAAAAAAAAAACATTATTATTTGTAAAATATTTATTTTTTTAATTAAAAAAAATATTGGTAAATGTTAATTATTTAATATCATTGAAATCTCTCACAGTTTCAAAAGTTATAATATAATATTACAATAACTTTTTTGTGACCCTTAAATTTAAATTTTTAGACCTCAATAAAAACCATAAAAAGAAAAATGAGAAATATAAAAATCGTATTATAAATTATATGTTATATGTACGAAGAAGAAAAATAAGATTGTTGTATTACTTTAAAAGTAACTCCGATAAATATCAAAATCCAAAGTATCACAATATTGTTATAAATCATATGTACGAAAAAGGAAAGTAAGATTGTTGTATTATTACTTTAAAAGTCCGGTCGTAATCAAAATCCAGTTTCATACAAAGTTAAAAAAACAGGTCAGTTTCACTGGTTTCAGTAACAGCCTTTAAACAATAGTCTGAAGGTGAAGTTGAGCCCCTTCCACTCACCTCTCTATCAACGAAGGAAAAGCAGTGCAGTCTTCACACACACGTTGTGCTAACTGGCTATTTTATACTATATTTTATAATTTTCAAGTGAAGTGTGTGATCAGTATTTTGTAGAAAGTGGTAGTGAACTATGGGAGTATTAGACTCTGGTTAAGCTATGTTCTTACACCCGAGTTCTCGCGCCAGAGACTCCACTGAGCTGGACTCTTTTACGGTATGGCGTGGTGAGTTTTATTTTGTCTATATTTAAATTATTTTATTACTAATTTATTTATATTATACCGCTGTTAAACTTCAAAATATATAAAAAAGAACAAAAAAAAACAAACATTATTTTAAAAATTTTAAGAGTTTTAATATGATAATGATACTTATCAATTAGCAATCGGAATATTTAACTATTTTTTATTTTCTACTTAAAAATCTATAGGACTATAACAAAAGTACGATGTTTTTAACCAGTACAAGGTAATGTGTGTGTTTATGGTGTATGTAAGTGTGAGTGTTTATGTGTGTATGTGTTTAAGAAAATAAATTCAATGATAACGCAAGACGGTTCGAAAGAGTCATAAGACATTTCGCGTCCTCGCATCAACTCAAGCGTAGAAAAATAATGCAAGTAGGCCGACAACGCGAAGGCTACTACAGACACCGTATATCGAATTTAGCAATTGCAGTATTAAAAAGGCGTGTGGTGTATGCGCGTGCGCAATGTTCATCCGTGCTGTCGCAAGGAGCGCACATCCTCGTTGCGCTAGCGCTAATCACCGGACGTGCGCCTCGGAACACCCTTACGAAACCTCAAACCGTACAATAGTTTTGTTAATTTCATGGTCACCTGTATTTATTTCAAACTATTAAATTACATATAATTATAATATATTATAAAGCGGAAAATTTTTGTTTGTTTGTCTCTTTAAATGCGCTTTTTAGAACTGGATAGAATAGAATAATTCTTTCTTATAATCTACCATTACGGTCTCAGTTTTCCTAATAGTAGAAAAAATCGTGCATCCGAGTGTGAATCCGCTAGTAAAGTATATACTTTTAATAAATATGCATTGTTTTTAAAATATTTAGATTAAAAAAAAACATATGTTAACATATGTACATACAGTTCTGTCAGGTTTAAGACATCCGGTGTAACCAATTAAACCAGTTACATTTTAATTTAACCTTATCAATTAAAAGACTCCATCGAGCAGCTTTCGTCATCACCAAGTCATTTCAACGTCACAATAAATCACAGGTCATGTATTAGCTTTATGACCTACATCAGATCTTAGTGATGCGGCTCTGACTCAGTTTTTACTCGAGTGACTTGAGTCAGTTTGTTAAACTCATACTTGAGTGAAAAAAAAGTTACTGGATGCACTCGAGTTACCAAGTCAACTCGGCACTTCGAGTTGATTTTGTCGTTTAGGTACTTGATTGTAGGTATATGAGTATATAAGTAATATACAATTCGAGTGATATTTTTTACTAAATTGACTCAAAATCTCGAATATAATTCGAGTGAGGTAGTAAGATTGCACGAGTGATTCCAATCACAAAATCTTATTTGAGTCGCATCACTAGATCGTTTGACCACTTGCGTTAATTTATTTCCATAAATGTTATTGGTTGCTAATCTAGTTTTGTTCACACTTTGTATCTTGATGGAATTTATATATTAACTGGCTGTTACTCGCGGTTTCACCCGCAGTAACTTATATTAGTAACGTAATCCTAAATAGGCTATAGCCTTCCTCATGAACCTGTCTTTCTAAACAGTAAGAATTTTTCAAATCCAATTCGTACTTTCCAAGTTTATCGCGTTCAAACAAAGAAACAAAATCTTTAGCTTTATAATATTTAATAATAATAATAATACTTAATATTAAGTTTATCTGAATTAATTTAAGTCTTTATTTTTAATAATAAAGATGGTATGAGGATGGTAAAGTAGTTCATATTAAATTATGAACAAAGCTTTTTAAAAAGCTTTATAATGAAGAAGAATAGAGAAATACATTTGAATTTCTATTCTTCTGTAGAACACGTGCCTATTATAACGAGATCTATAATCGGTATTATTTACATGACCGACAATCAGACAGAGTGTGGACAGGGAAAATATTGAGCTTTCTAAGATATCAATAAAAAGATACGTGTCGTTTCAAGCGGCCACATCCGGCAGCCATTGTACTTCAACTGACTTCCGGTGCAACCCGATACACTCCTGCGCACGTGCGGGGACCCTTACAAATTTCGAATCACGAAAATCGGCACAAAACATTTTAGAACAAGGCACATTTGATAAACGTTTTAAAGAAATTTTCAGGAAACTGAAATCCAACTAATCTTATATTGTTTATCGATTAGATAAATTGTAGTCTTATAAAATGTATATATGAAATAATAAACATGACAGATTATATTTATTATTAATATAATGGAAATAATACATACTCAACCAGATATAAAGAACCGCCCTTGAGGGTTGGAGCATTAAAAGAGCAAGGGGTGCCCTTTCGAGGTCTGTTTTTGTGTTGAAAAACGGCATCTTTTAGGGGCCCTTGTCCTTCAATAAGCTTAACAAGGGCTCGCGAAGTCTTATACAATCAGGCCATTCAACATTCACCTATTTCATACGTCCTTGATTCTATCCCAAATTCAATTGATATTCAAAATATAGTAAAGGGCAAAGGTCATACAAGATTTTAATATTCAAAAGCGATTCTTATCACTGTTTTATTTTATTTACTATTAAATTGCTGATAACATTTGATGGTCCTATAAAATTTTATTAACTCTAAAATAAATAAAATGTAACATAACCTTCTAGATAAGTTTTTTTTTATCTTTTAAAAACCGCAAATTAAATATATCTTTTTGTCATTAAACCTAGCGTAAAATCCAATATTGATTATATTAATTAAAGTATAACAATTCTTGGTATTGTTATATGTTGTATGTTGAGATACTGTTATCGCTCGGCAATTTTCAGTTAAATAAAGTTTGTAACTGATATCAGCTACTCTGTATGCAAATACTGCAACGCAATATACATATAAGAACTAATTACTCGTGTGTCACTTACAGTAAATTCTAAGTATTTTAAATATTAAGACTATATATATGTCATACAACATTCAACAAATTCCTCCGTTCATGGAAATATTGAGCTGAGCGAAGTGAAACTCTTACTGTTCAAAAGGATGTTTCATTACTAATACTACTCCCTCTATACGAATAATGGTAGGAGTTGAGTGACTTGTAGGTCCTGAAGTTTTTTGGTGCCATTTGTGATTGTAGTTTTTTATTAAATGGTCAAAGTATGTCCCATTTAGTAGTCCCATATGTGTCATAAGAAACACAACTGACTTTTACATTTAATAATCCAAAATCATTTTGATTAATATGGTTTTATTTTCTGCTCAAAAATGCTTCCTCTCAGCTCCACCCGCCATGCACAGTGGCGGATTTAGTATGTTTAAAGAGATGTGCTTTTTTGTTGAAATATAAAACTATTGTTCGCAAATTTTGCAGGTGATTGTAGATTTTGTTATTAAAGGTGTGGGAACAGACGGGTGAAGGATTGCGGAATATAAATTAAAAAGAATAGATCTCTAATATAGGCGTCATGTTTCAGCTCCAACCGACAAAGCCCCAGGGCGGTGTCTTTGAAACGCCGAATTCAATTAATTGCCTTATTTGCGGCTCGGCTCTAATTGTAGAAATCCCCTGCAAAAACAAATATTTGACGATTCTTCATTAACCATTGTGAAGTAACTCCAGTCTTTAATTGATCACGTCTTGGTATGTAATTACTATAAGTGTAGATTGGATGCGACATACTTTAAATTATTATATATATATATTTATTAAATCTTTACTACCCCAAGAAGGTACAAGGCGTACAAAGCATTCTCCCAGTCATCCAATGAAAAATAGAATAAATAAAAGACGCGTTAACATTCACTAAATAAATCTATTATGATATTAATTTTTATAAAAAAAAAACTTTAAAAAATATTATAAAGTTTTATAATATTTTTCTTTACGTAGAGAACATCGTGACAAAAATATAGTTTGATTAAAATATAAGTATAATTTGTAAACACAAATTGTAATAAAAAAATAAATGTTAACAATTAAACAAAGACTTGTGATTGAAAATAAAATAAAAAATGTGGTGTAAATAAATGTTATCAGTGGTGTTGCGGACGTCGTGGGTGTTGTCCTTCGCCAACGATAGTGTCACAACAATGTCACAGCAATGTCACAACAATCACAGGCTTTGACACGGGTCATCTCTGTTCACGCTATCTTTGAGTTTAACTTTTTATACGGAAATCTAATATTCATCTGACCAATCATATTCCACTAAATTCAAAAATCGTTCTAAATTTAAATGTCGTATTCCATCTCGCAATGGAGGCCAAGAGAAATAAATTATTGGTACCGGAAGTGACGTCCCGAGCGCGCTCCAATTTAAAACACTCCGAATGTTGTCAAATCTTTATAACGTTGTTCTTTATTTAAAAAGTATAATTGACTAAATTTCAAAAGGTTCTATATTTAAAATTAATTCCAGGTATAAAATGACATTAAAAAAGTCATAACGTATCCTTAAAATTACAGGAAGCAGAATTAACCTTGGACCCAGTTTAAAAACTTTAAAAATTTGAATTTCAAATCCAGATTTAATGACATTTATATTTTCGAATGCACCGGATGCGCTGTTTTAATTAGTGCAAAGGTTAGAATATTTTTAAAAAATCTTTTGTGTTGTCAATCTTTTATCGATAAAACTATTATTATCGATATATATAGCTGGTAGATCTCTGTATTTATGGACTGGTTTTTAGTGTTTTATCTAAAAGAGATTGTTTATCGTGTACTTCCGTCGCCTGCCGCGGCCGATACGCTCACTAGCGTTTTATTGTTTACACTTAATGTAATTCAAAGCAGGGAATTCCTTGGTATATTGTATTTTTAAATTTAAACATCGATAGAACGAGGAGCTTTGTGCATATCGATATATACTTCGTCTTTTGCGATCTTATTACGCTCTATACATACGTAATTTTTCTTAAACACGCCGACTGTATTTGTTCTCAGTAATGCTAATATATAGATAAATAACAAATATATTCGACGCGATTTGTTAGTTTCTTTTTTTGTATTAAAACTATTTTTTTTTTTAAAACACGCCGACATCATTTATTCCCAGTTACGTTAATATATAGATAAATAACAAATATATTCGACGCGATTTGTTAGTTTCTTTTTTTGTATTAAAACTATTTTTTTTTTTAAAACACGCCGACATCATTTATTCCCAGTTACGTTAATATATAGACAAATAACAAATGCACTCATGTACATATTTAGAGGAACGCAAAAAAGTATAACATTAAATATTGTCTTATTTCATAATGGCCATACATACCACTATCATGTTATTAAAAAAAAATTTTGGCTACTTGTCAATTAGTTTTTTGTAAGTAAACTTCTGTGATTCTTGATTATCATTATATATAATTTGGCTATACTAAAATACGATCGCAAATTTGCCTACTTGCGAAATTCTAGGTTATATGTAATATTTTATAAGAAATCAATATTTCATTTGTTACAAAGACTTGCAAATGTTCTAATTTCCTTCAGACAGTAGAACTAGGTAAGACGCAGAACAATATCCCGCGTATGTTTATTTCCGCGGCCCATTTATACAAATATCGAAAACTCATTTCCCACGTCATTTCCCGCCGCGCTCCCTCACTAATTGAATCACGTGGCTCTGTCGCTCTTGTATACAAACTTACACAAGCCTAATGGAGACCTAACGTTGCAAAGTGAAGCCACTTTGAACATTTGTTCAGCAGTTTATTTATTTATGTATAACTTTTCCACTTTGAATCCTTATATCACTGGTGTACGTCAATTTGAAGAGTCAGAAGGTCCAATATTAATACCATAGCTATGGAAGTAAGCCCTTCTAGACACTCTCCAACTTAAGAGTTAAGGCTACGAGGGTTCCAAATGCACCCTTGTGTGAGAAGACCAAATAACAAACTCAGTCCGGTATTTGTTTCTTGTGCTCACTGTTTCACTAACGTCAAACATTTAACATTTTCTTACCAACAGCTAGAGCCATCACATAGATTTTAATATGAACTAATATTAATCAATAAGTATTGCAATTATATAACGTATAATAAAACATAAAAAATCAATTGAAATATACAAGAAACATCGGATCTTCCGACTAAATCGCTTCCTCCGGGACACAATGGCCGCCAATATCCGGCAGCACACGTGCTCAGGTATCTATTATCCGGGAGTGTACCCTTACCATTGTGACCTTTTTAGATCCACCCCCGAAACTTGACCCGGTTTCAGAACGCCTCCATCATTGCCCTCCCATCGCATCAAATAACAAAATTTTGTCTCATCAGAAACTGATACTTGGACATCTGTCTTACCTGAGTGTAAACATCCTCGAATATACTCTAGGTAAATAATCTATTCCTCATGTCTGATTTCGAGTTCCCAAGACTGACAAAACAATGGGCGTCACATCAAGGTCATGTGTGCGTCATGAAGATCATTATATATTATACGTATTTACGTCAAGACAATTGTTCCCACAATGTTATAAAATTACTTTTTTTATGCATTTGTGATATTCGACAGATATTTTTAATGTAAAATTGAAATGCTTAACTCTATATATAATATTAATAATTTATGTACTCTCACCAAGATCTTAATATCATTAAATTTTAATATTTTATTAAAATTTTGTGTTATTATTTACAAGTATATTTAAATTCTAAACAGTGTACGCTAAAACAAAAACCTTGTATCGTTAACCGAAGCATGTAATTAAACGGAGTAGTTTTTTTGCCTTTAAAAACACTTTAAAGTGTGTATCACTATTTATGCCACTCAAAGTGTTTTAATTACGATATATGAGTGAATTTTCCTTAAATAAGCGTAACTATTTACCTTGTGATAATAATCTCTAGTTACGTTGTTCTTATGGATATATATAGTAATTAGAATTTGCATTTTCACTATAGTACGGGCGGTTAGCAAAAAATCAACGGTCGTGCAACAGTTGGTCGCTAGCAGGTGTTGTACAGGTCGCTTTAGCCCTGACAGTCTTCGGCTATCATCGGGTATTCTCGGTTCTTGTTCGTAATATTTTCCGCGGCCGCCCTCTCGATCCGCCCGAAGTCGCTCACGAAAGCTCAGTCAGAAAGTAGACGCGAAGCGAAGTGGTGCTATAACCGTGTTATTTTATAGCGTTCTTTCGTAATTTAAAACTATTGCGTTGCGTTTTAAAACTTAATTCTTTTAAAATTATTCTCGTGTTTTTACAAATAAAGAATATTAAATATATTAAATATATTGTTTATTAATACAAAGTATAAAGTTATAGTTTTATTAGTGATATGAAGTGTTAGAATATAATAAAGCGGTCTCGGCCGCCATGCTGCTAGTGGAGCCGCGCGAAGCCGCCGGGCCTCCGAGCACTTCGCAGCTACACCCCATGTCAACCTTAACTAAACTTAACTTCACGGACTACAGTGTTAAAGTGAAGCCTTACGAGTCAGAGGACAATAGATTAAACTATGAACAAGCCCTGGGTGTTTCCAGGTTAGGATATGAACCAGCTGGAGCTGGTAGTTCTAAATTGCATTATGATCAGAGACTCTTTGACACCGTGGATAACTTGTGCCCTGATACATCTTATGTTTTACCAGCAGGTTAGTATTATACGTTATAGTTATTTTAAAGTTCAAGTTTCTATAGTTAAAAGTTAAATTGTTTAAACCATGGTTTTGTATATAAACTTATATTTTTTTTATTTTTTTTGTATTTTTTATATTTTTATATGTAAACTTTCGTGATACATGATTAATATTGTATTATAAGGATATTATCAGGATGTACTCATAATTACTATCGGAATTTGCCCGACTAGTTTTTGCCCCATTCGGGGTCCTTATTCACGAGCTCTCAGCTGGAATCGCGCCGTGAATAGTTATTTTGTCGTTTTACTGATAATTACTACTAATTGTTTTATTATTATAAATAATATAGTATTGTGTCGTATTCAAGAATAATAAGGATAATAACATCATTATATAAATTTACAAATGCTTTATTTTCCTTTTAATATATAAATTGATTACTTTGTTTATAATATATTTAATATTCGATAAGAATGTTTTTGCAATTCTTCAGTATTGTGAAACCATTCACTATTAACGTCAAAAACATTATATATGATAATTCGATATCAACGCTACGAGCTTCATTGAGAACTCTTCAGGCCGGAAGTACTTTCGCCGCCATGTTGGATCCGGCGCGGGCGCACCTCGCCGCACTTCCGCCGCGTGACAAGCATAAAAAGCTCACAGTATTGTCACATTTACATATGTGAATGAAATATTAAATATCTAACAGATAAAAAAAGACAAAAATATTTTATCTTTTATGTATAAATTTTCATAAATAATACAGTAATTACCAAAAATATAAATTATAATACAAAATATATACAGGTTCTTTAGAAAATTCCAAACATAAATAAAATTTAATTAATATTTCTTTTTTGTAAGTATAGGTCATTGAACTTTCCATAACAGACAAATCTTTTATAACTACGTGATATTTATATAAATGTTATCTAGACCCGTTATACCAAAAGCCATACCATATAAATAATAACTCAAAACCCATAGTAATTATATTATATTTGAAATTAATCTAATAAATGACAATAAATTTTAATTTAAGATTTAAAAAAAACATCGAGTTTATTTTTTAGTTATTTTAATATCATTTTATTTATAATATAGTTTAAGATTAAAAAAAAAATTATATATCTATTATAAATAAATTTATTACTCAATCTAAATTATATATCAGATTTAGAAATTGATTTAAATCACTGTATTTCTGATACTATTACTAACTTATGTATTATTTGAGTTTAATATTAAATTAAAAACTATATAACAATTTGTTTACTATATTATAATATAAATATTCTATATGACTTAGTGCTTAGTAAATAATATAATGTAATGATTTAAGAATCAGTATTTAAATGGAATTAATGTAAACCTTATATAATTATATAACAAGGATCAGAATTTTTTTATATCTTTTTATAATATATACTATATGTCAGAGGAAAAATATGCGTTACTGTTCTTAAAGGTCTCAACACCTGTAAGACTGCAGCTGATTAGACATACTGACAAACACATACCATTTTAATATTATTACATATGATTATTATAAATATATATTAGTAATTACAAATATAGAGATAATAAAAAATATATATTTAGAAAAGAATTGCATATTAGATTTCCTAACATTGTAATAAAATGTCTGGTGTACAGTCTTAGGTATTTCTAGACGTATAGAAATACCTAGGACTGTACACCGTATATATATACATATATATATATGTATGTGTCTGTACTTACGTATCCAAACATGCCCTGTTCATGAATATACTCCAAATATGTTAGAATCTGATCGGGCAAATTCCAAAAGTATGTACCTGAGTAAAAAATTATTTTTAATAGTTTTAATGTTTTAATATAGCAAGTTTAAAAAGCATATGGGATTATGGGATTTTAGTTTTTCCGTGATTATTCCTCAACGACATCGGATATTTGTTTTTTTTTGAACCACCACCAGACTGATGTCTATTTGTGTGCAAAATTTGGAAATTTTCGGATATACACTTTTTGATTTATGCTTGCACAAAGGATGCAGAAAAGTCTCTCATAGAGAGCTTCGTTCAATAAAACGTAATATTCCATTTATACGTACTTATAATTAAATTATTTTATATAAGACAGTTATGTATTATAAGTCACTAAGCACAGCTGATTCTGTAGTTAGCCGGATATCAGCACACGTGGCGTCATGATGACGTCACCATTCATTCATTAACATCAACTTCCGCCGTCTCACTGAATCCACTTTCATACAACAAAGACAGACATATCAAATTAAACTTGAATTTAAACTAGCTGTTACTCGCGGTTCTACCCGCGGATTAACGAATTTTTTTTTAACATTAGTATAACCAAGAGCAGTAAAATGTGCTAGGTATTGCTGCTTCGTAAACCTGCTTATAATAATCCATCAAGTAATTTCGTAACATTAGTTCGTTTAAACAAACAAACTTTGTCACTTTATAATATATATATAAAACCTTGACTACAATTTATAGTCAAATGAAGTGACAAGTGACTAGTTTTATTATCGGTCAATAAAAGGAATTATTACACAATTCAAAGACATCACGTATGTCCATTGATGCGCCGTTTCCGGTACCAGTAGCGCCATGACTTCCTGTTATTAAAACTATTCTTACATATATCTTATTCAAATAGGCTTTTAATAAAAAATAAACGTTACTTGAATTAGGTCCTAAGATGAGCGAAGCATTGTTGCTGAATGAGTTTCTCATACTTGTAAAATTAGCAAAGTAGTGGCTATAATCTTAAGCCTAATAAGAATTCGCGCGTGCAAGTTCAAAACATTCCACATGTTAACTCTATGAGACACACTTTGACCATTTAATAAAAAACTACAATTACAAATGTCATCAAAAAACTTCAGAACCTACAAGTCACTGTCCTCAACAACTCTGCCAGTTTTCGACATCCTACCATTATTCGTATAGGAGGAGTAGCATTAGTAACGAAATACACTTTTGAATATTAAGAGCTTCGCTTCGCTCAACTGAAATATATACTGTAAAATTGCTATAAATAAAAATCGCTCAGCTCAATAATAGTCTTATTTAAATAAGCTTTTAATAAAAAATAATCCGTATTAAAATAATTTTGGAACTTGATACAAAGTTCATTATAACAATAAGCTGTCTGTATGTCGGTATGTTTAGTGTAACAGGTCGCGCCCCCCATATGCGTTGTAACTGTCGGCGCGTGCGCAGGTGTGCACCCACCTGCCTCCTAATGCTCGACCTGCCATATTTAACAATATCGTACTTTATGATGTTATTGTTTTATTTGATTTGGTTTAATTAGTAACATTATTTTATTTTATATATTTCTTTGCTGTATAAAAATTAAATATGGACATACTAAAATATATAAAGTAATTTATTCTATGTTATGTCTAGTATTTAACCAAGTCTAAGTGATTTCTTTGAATTCTCAACATAATAAAAATAATTTAATTTCACAATAATATGTATAAGATTTATCAATATATATTTTTATAGACTTGTTGTTATTCTAAATCCAAATTAACATCTGCTGGTTTGTTTATGAATTACTAAACGTTCAACCGGATATTATTGTATGGACAAAAAAAAATACAATATTTTATGTTTCATTAATGTTTTATAGATCAATAAATATTGTATCTGTGGTATTTGGCGCGCAAATGAACTTGAAGTTTCATGTTGAATATCGCTAATTTGATTGGCGGAAATATATTTTTTGGTTCATTCAAAACATATGAGAGATAATAAAATAATTGGTTATGATAGAAAACTATATATTTAACATTTCCTGCCGAATGCCCCAATTCTGTATTTCATTTAAAATCTGTTTGATGACAGCAATTTCCTTATATTTTTTTATGTAAATGTCACTTTCCCACGTTTATTTTTTTTATTCTCGAATTTTACTTACGCAACGATTTTGTCATACAGCAATATTATTACAACTTATTTGCAACTATTTTCAATCCAATAAATACTACTTACGTAGATTTTAAGTATTTTGAGTAATTATAATAAATAAAAGTCAGTTAAACTGTTGCATATAATAGTTACGTTCAGAAATACGTCCTCTAATAATGATCTCATGAAGAAAATATATAGAATTCTTGAATTTTTTTGTAATATATTATGATAGCTACCTCATTTATTTTTTATATGAACGCTTAAAATAAACATTATTAATAATATTTTTTTTAATACGGATTATTAAGTAATTCTAAGTTACTAAATGTGTAACAATATTTCGGTGACACGGAGCTGTCAGCGGACGCTCACCTGCGCTAGCGTCTAAATATAAAAAAACATATTTCAACTTCCGCTCCCGAATTGGAATTGGCGCGCTCTTGTCGAGAATTCTAATAACTGCATAGATTTAACAATAACAAAATAATTTTAAATACAGAACCTTGTTTCTATAATTCTAATTATTTCTTCTATTTTTTAAATTATTTAGTAATTGTTGAGCCAAATTAGAATTGCTTAATTGTTTTTTTTTACTTGAAATATTATAAATAATGAGTAAAACGTACTAATTATTGCTTAAAATATTGTTATTAATTTGAACGTGATGCGCCATATGGTCATTAGCGCGTGCGCTCCCAAAAAAAGAATGTCACAAGAATAATTTCGCAGCTCTCAAGTTTCGTGAAGGACTAAAAAAGTTATGAGTCGCATCGCAGCTGTCCTGCCCTCTTAAGTTACTCCTGTTTAGTTTATATTCCAAATTGAATTTCATATTTTAAATTTGGAATAAAAATTTTAAAAAATTTTAAATTTGGAAGCATAGAATATGGAAGCGTAGACAAAAGAGTTTACCTGTGCAGGAGCCTGAATTTCATATCTCTTTAAATTCGGAATTCATGATTTTTTTTTTAATTTGGAAGCATAGACTAAAGAGGCATAGACCAAAGACTGTGCTTGAGTTTCATATCTGTTTAAATTTGGAAATTTGGAAGCATACTCTAAGGATACATAGACAAAGGAGTTTGTCTGTGTAGAAGTATTCTTAAGCTGTGCGCTGTACCAGTTCCGCGCCAATGGTCGGCGAGTGGCGCGACCTTTCGACCCGGCGCTCGAGGCGTGGCCGCGCTCCATTGGTCGCCCCGCCCCGCCAACACGCCTCCGTACCGAATTTGTCTCACATTCATCTCGATTATTGTATGAAATATCAATAACCTTGAGGCAGTTCCAATTTCAAATTTATACTTACAATGTTATAATTTGTATTTCTGTCTTTGAAGGATGTGTCACTCGAGATACGAGTATAAAAACGGTAATGAAATAAGAAAACATATTTTAAACTATTGATAGATAACTCTAGTGAACAAACAAACAAAACAAAAGTATTACTTTAACAGCAGTCACAGACTTGACTTATTTTTTTTAATTTTTTAGTGCTTGAGAGGACAGGCAAAGGTTCTTACACCATTCAGCCTGGGCTTAAGTAGGTCTTATGTAGTGTGTAAGTAGGCCGTATGTGTACCAACTACATAAATAAACTTTTTAATACATATCTTTGTAAACAAAAAGTTTATTTATATACGTTGGTACATATGTTCAATAATGAGATCTGTGCTGTCAAAGGTCAGTCCCGCGGGAGCTTTTTACGTGTTTTGTACAATTTATAGCGACAGTGGCTGAAAGGAATTGTAATGACTCGCTTCATTAAAATATTTCTATTAGTGTCTAGTGATTTGTTTACGCGCCTTTGTTCTTGAAATGTCATTATTTCTCTTGTGACGTTACAAAAAATAGAAGTTTACGACTTTGTATTTGTGTTAAAATCACTGGTTTAAATTTAAGTTTTAGATAAGAAGTAATTGAATTCTTTATATTTGTATGATAATATTTTGCTTTCTGTTATAAAGTTTCTACGTAGTATCTACTTTAAAGATAGCTGACTTTTGACGTTTGCCTAAAATGGCGCTATATTCTTGATTATGTCAAAAGTGACCAATTTTTCAAACCATATAAAATAATTTCCTTTTTAACTCTACATGTAGAGTTTAAAAATGCTACTTATTTTTTAATACTTTATTTTACATTTCTTTGACAAATAGAAAAGCCATTGAACTTAAATAACGTAAATAGTTTACTACACGCAATATTACACAAAGAATAATATGGATACATGCGTGACTTGATATTGATATATAAAAATAAACTCTATTGTATTGTAATAAATACCAAAATCCCATAACGTACTAGTACTAGTTTATAGAAAAAATAGATGTAAAACACAAAATTGAGATAACCTATACCTTTTTTGTGTGTGTGTGTGTATTTGTGTGTTTTTGTATCGTTCCATACATATCTAAACTAATAAATTTCAAAGCCTTATAAAATGCTCCATCCTATGAAACATATTCGGTAAGAACGTATATGCAAATATATATTTTTAAATATTTATCTTTGTAAAAAATTAAATTCAATTCAATATCAACACTCAAAAATGTATACAAAATCGCAATGTGGCAATACATGTCTGCGGGTGGGGGGTGCAGGGGGAGGGGGGGTCAGTCCGTCGCACGCGCAGAACAAAGGGCGCTCCGTGAACCGAGACGGTCGCGCCTCGATACCCGCCGCGTGTGCACTCTGCCTACTAACTGTCCTGATTTTTTTTGCCTTTTAAATGTTTTTAAAATAATAATACATTAGGGAGACATTTTGTTTATTGGTATTTTTAAACTAAAATCTTTGTATGTCATAATATTTCATAAATCATGGTCTGACTCACTCAAAGTTACATATGTGACTGAGTTAAACTTCTAGGTACTTTGAGTTTCTGTTAGATCTCTGTGTATTGTTTTATTTGTATATTTAATATGAAAATACATCAAATCTTGTTAAGATGTTATTAGAATTACCTATATTTTAATAAGATATGCACCCAATTTTTTTTTGAAATCCTAATTACATGTATCTAGAAATTTAATATATAAATGAAATAAGTCAATCTAAGGATATAATCTTTATTCCAGGCGGCTATACGACCGGAGGTCCTCGCGAGACCAACACGTACTACACAGAAGCCAGTGGGGGCGCAGCACCCGCACTGGCGCCCCCTGCCACCTCCCCCCTCGACGAGTACTACCAGCCAGAGTACCCGCCTGCGCCCGCGCAGCCCTACCTCGAGGACTACTATCACCATGCACATGCGCACACGCAGCCCCTCCTCACCCACGAGCACAAGTACCAGCCGCACACGTACAGCAAGCCTTATCCCAGAAGTAAGTATCTACAATACATGCAATATATATATATATATATATTTATTTTTTTTTTGATACGGAGCTCAACGAGTCACGAGCAGATACAATAGCAGGTTTTAATGCAGAATTTCATATATATATCAAACACCCCCTTTTTCACACCAAGACTATATCAAGTTTTCTTTATAATAATTGATTTTTAGTTAGCAAAATGTCATCTTTAAATTTTCTAGGTGAGGTTTATTATAATAATAAAAAATGTAGTTACAGTAATATCATATATCAATAATGTGTTGTAAATTTTATTTTGGTAATAAAACAAGTAGATAAAGATACTTACAGCTATCATCCAATTAAAGTCATTGTGAAATAAGGACATACGTCCTGTGTCATTTAACATTTTGTGAGTTTTATTAACATACAACTAGACGTTAAAAGCATATATGTTATTAAATACATTATTACATTATTTTAAATTTTTACTTTTTAATTTTGCATTTATATATATTTTTTTACAATACTAATAATGTGCAGTGTAACATCTATAATTAGACGTTAATTATGTCCTTTGTTATAAATATATTATTTCATTTGAAATAAAACTTATTTTAACGAATTTATAATATAATAATATAGTGTACTCCTGAAAATTTAAAAAAATACTTTTATTTCATTATTTTTATTTTAATTTTTTGATTTATTTTTACTATATATTGATAATATTGAATTTTGAATTTATATATAATTTTTTTACCTAATACTAAAAGGAATGTGCAGAGTATAAATTCTTGAGACTTTTAACACCAAGAAACATTAAACTAATGTATCAAAATATAGTATTAAATAAATAAAAAATAAAAATGAAGGTCATCAATTCCTGATAATAAAAATATCGAAAAAGAAAGAACTCTTGTCTTTGACAGAAGCTTTATCTCTAACTGCCGAAATTAATAATAATTTTTTTTTGCTGATATAGTTTAAATTACACAGTCTTGAGCTATTAGGTAAATACTTTGACTGCAAACAATAATTTCGTAAAATATTTAAAAAATTGTTTTTACGTTTTTACATCTGATTTAATATAATGATTGTTTTGGACACCGGTGGCTTTCAGAGTCAACGTGTTAAATAACTTGTAAATATATATTTTTATCGAGCAGATACAACTTCAGATTTTAATGAAGCATTGAATTCTGCATTAAAACCTCTCTCTTGTCATATTGCTACATGTGTTTCTCCTCCCCAGCAGCCGCGAGGTATGGCGGCGAGGTATACGGCGAGGGCTACGCGGCGGAGTACGGCGGCTGCGCGGAGTGGAGCGACTGGCCCGAGCAGCACGCGCTGCCGCAGGACAAGCTGCCCTACCCAGCCTCAGGACCCTGCTTCACGGGTACCAGTACTCACTCATCATAACTGTACTATACTTGTCACAGACCCCCTTATACTGGCCACAGACCAACTTGCACTACTTATAGGCCGCCTTATACTGTCCACAGACTTATAGTTCTTCTTGCACTTGCCACAGATCTCCTTACACTGGCTTCAGCCCAAAGACCTTACACCGACTTATTTAATATAACTCGAGTCGAGTCGAGTTAGATAATTTAATTGTTTATCAGCCAATCGTAGGAAAGCACAATGCTAGTATATTGTAAAGCAAGTGTGTACAACCTTCAGGTTCAGGTCCGATCCAGCTGTGGCAGTTCTTGCTGGAGCTACTCACCGACAAGAGCTGCCAAGGGTTTATCTCCTGGACCGGGGACGGCTGGGAGTTCAAGCTCACTGACCCTGATGAGGTATATTTGCATTTTTTAGTTTTGAAACAATGTTTGGTGAACATTAAAAAAATAATTTAATTAAATATAGAATGAAAGTTCGATACAAACAGGATTCGAACTCGCGACCTCATGAAAACCGTTCCTTCACTACAAATTGAGACACTATACATAGTAACTCAATTCGAATTCTTTTCATTGTATATTTATTTAAAATATAATAAGGTCAACATATATATTTTTAAAAACAATTTTAATCATTAACAAATCATTTATAAACACAGATTGATATATTTTTTAATATAAAAAAATCAAAACTATTCCAACACTGTTGCTCAAAAAAAATTGTTATAATATATGAGTCCCAATAACAAAATCCTCTGCTCCTCCAGGTGGCCCGTCGATGGGGTATTCGCAAGAACAAGCCCAAGATGAACTATGAGAAGCTCTCCCGTGGTCTCCGCTACTACTACGACAAGAACATCATACACAAGACAGCGGGCAAGCGTTACGTGTACCGCTTCGTGTGTGACCTGCAGAGCTTGCTTGGGTATGCATTATCTATGCTCTACTCTATAAAGCTAAATACTCTATGGTCTGTGAATATTGAAATATTGATGAAATTGTCTATGGTTATTTTGAATTTATAGTATAAGTTACGGTAATTAGTTGTATGTGCATTTCAAATAACCTTACTAAATATTGTTATAAAAGAATTAGGCTTTTATTTACAACAGTCCAAAAAAGACTTTCTTTTTAATATGGTTTTGTTAGTCTCGGACTGATCTCTTTATCAAATTATATAAAATTCTTCTTAAAATAGAATAAGAAAAAAACTTTTTGGTTCTATAAACTTTATAAATAAAATATTTTTATAAGTAATGTAAATTTTCTTAATTTCAGTATATCTCCCGAGCAGCTGCATGCGATGTACGAGCCTAAAACTGAAAAGAAAGACGATGACTGAACCCGACCTGATCACAATTCACCAGATATTATTTAGCTAATACTGAATCAAAAATTATAACCTCTCAACCCTTCAAACACATCTACCAATACAAACTAAATAAAATTAACAAAAATGTTTATTAACGGAATTATTATATGTCGGTTTTGATCTCATGCACTACCAGTGGAACTAATACTTATAACGGTTCTAATAAACAATAAAAACATATATATATATATATATAAGTACAACATCTTACCAACGGTGCCTTACAGACAGACTGTTGAATTTTTAAATTAATCTATCATTTTTAGAAGCCAGTATTAGGCACAAGATTTGTTTACTGAGATTAATATAATCATTATTCCTCGTGAATTCCGGGCCTTATATTTCTATCGCTTTACTAAACATATTTACTCCAGAAAAACAGATTAAATAGAATTATTAGTAAAAATTCTGCTATCATTTTAATAATACTGTAAATATAAGTTAATTTTGTTACTTTATAAAAATAATTAGGTATTATATTATACTAGGTATTAAGTGTTGTATGTTTGATTCGCAAATTGTTACAATATGCGGTTAAATTAATGCATAGTTAGAAGATGACGGACATGGAAATCTATTTAACTCAAAGTCCAAAGATTATAAAAAATCTATCGCCCACCAATTGGAATGAAAGTGAAATCGCCAAAGGGTTCATAAAAATAGTTTCTGAACGAATAAACGCGATTTGACATAACACCGGGTGACGTCACTGGTCGCTGATCTCGTGGTATGGATTGTAATATTCTTACTAGTTATGAAATTAATTAGTTGTATTATTTTCAATTTTTATAGCTCCTAGCATACACCGAAGATATTTCGATAAGTTTTATTTTGTAAAGTATTATTCCATCAATATTATACTCCGTAAAAAGCAGTTTATACAATACGGTGCTGATTTGTATATTGACGATGTCTTCCCCGAGTTTTCTTCAAATTATTTACTTCCTTTAATATGAATGTAATTATAGATTGTGAATGTTATTGTAATAAATATTTGTGTTGTCAAGCGATTGATGTACCTACCTATCATTGTTGTATGTATTGATGGAAGATATAAAATTAAATATATATATTTACGAAATTATTTATGGTTTTCTTGTATAATCCCACCCCTAAAAATATTTATTATTATCTTTATATATTTACCGGTAATATCAATTTACAAAAAAAATATCTTATGTTTTAATTATTAACTCGTTAATATTCACAAGTTCTTTTAAATTTTCAAGTTTCTCTGGATTACTATCAAGTTAAATAGTTTTACTGACAAGTTTCGAATACATTTTTGTCATTTTAGTTATCAACGTTATATCGTTACTTTAAATTGTGTTATTTATTTAGGTTCAAATATATATTTATACTGCGCACAGCGGGTGTAGCTAAGCGAAGCATTGCTGAATGAGACTCTTCTAAAAGTGATCAACAGAAAATAAAACCATGTCTACGAAAATGATTGCATTATTAAATGTAACACACTTGTGTTTCCTATGAAACATAAGCAACGTTTTTTCTCAACCTAATAGATTTTAGTCATGTAAGTGACAGGCATCAACATAATCTGATCAAAAATGCGATTTCAAAACGTTCCACACTTTAACTTTATGCGACATACTTTGACCATTTAATAAAAAACTACACTCACAAATGTCAAC
This sequence comes from Mechanitis mazaeus, assembly GCA_959347395.1. Taxonomy (NCBI): domain Eukaryota; kingdom Metazoa; phylum Arthropoda; class Insecta; order Lepidoptera; family Nymphalidae; genus Mechanitis; species Mechanitis mazaeus. The sequence goes on from OY365743.1 coordinate 529,613, forward strand.
AAAAAACTTCAGGACCTATAAGTCAACCTCGACAACTCTGACAATTTTCGACATCTACGACACAACACTATTATACGTCTAAGAGGAGCAGTGTTAGTATCGAAAGACACTGTTGAACAGTGAGAGTACTTGGAAATATTTGAAGGTTTATTACCTAAATATATATTCGTATTTACAATATTTTTGTCAACATGATAGTGATAGGATTATTATGGTTTTCTTTTTTATTTAAATACTAGTCCTTGCCTGTGACGCCATCTTAATATATTTGTGCATAGTTCTCCTCGTGACCTATAAGAAGATCGTTATACGTTCAAAACATTGCTTTAGATTATTTAAAACTACTGATCCACCCTAGAAAGATACTCTTTTCTAGTCAATGGCTTAACTTTAGAAACATTTTCAAATAATGATTATGAGGATCACAATTTTTATAAGCGGATTTAGCTTCTTTACCACTTTTTTATTTATATTTCTTAACTATATTAAAAATTCTTTTGATTCCAGAGTAACAAGTCAACTAGCAACACTCTATAAAAAAAGATGTCGACACAATTCTTAAAATTTCGAATTTGTATAATTACCTCTCAACTCTGTTTTATTTTTAAAAATGAAATAAAAGCGTCGTATAACTAGGTATTTTTATTTAAAAGTTAAGATATATATTGATACTAACTTTATAAAAACCGCCCTGCATTTTTTATAGTAGTATAGTAGTAGTAACAAAATAATATTTGAAATATAATCACACTTTTAAAAAAGTGGAAAGTTAAGACCCCGTCATTTAATTTACAAAAAGGCCTATAAATATATACTATGACTTATTCAATCATATTTCAACTGTTATTAAGTTATGACAGAGCAAATCAAAATTATATTTTTGAAATCATTAACTTTTTTAAATGGTACCAAATAACCACCATTAATTTTTAAAACTATATAATTCTTTTATAACATGCTGCCACAAGCTTAAGAATCTTATTAAAATTAAAAGAAAGTCATTAAAAAGCATTAAATATAAGAACTATTAATATTAAAAATAAATGGGTAGTTAATCTTCCTTTAAATTATTTTGATAAACATATATTTTAATTTATTCAATTTCATATAAAGAAAAAATAACTGTAAAAAAATATTAATTACTTTTAGCTTTACTTAACAAAAACAGTTTATATGTTTATCTTGCTACACCTTACAAATTCTAATCGAAGGAAATAGTTTTTATATAGAAAATTTCATCAAGATAAATTTTACTTTTTACAGTTAATTGGTGTTTAGAGATGGAATCCGTCAGTAAATAATGCGATATAAAATCAATAAACCGCTTAAATTTTTGCTTTGTTATTGTCTCTGACTGTATGATCGCTGTATATAGATATATTCTTACCAGAGATTAGTTTGCTACACTTGTAGCAAAAAGATCTGTTGAGAAGGGAACAGACATAATTGCAAGCAGCAATTAGAAACACATATATTTTTTAAAACATTTATTATTTATTATTTACTATTTAAAAAAGTTTTAAAAAATAAGAAAACTGCTTCAATTGTAACTATTAAGAATATTTGTTAATGATCAGATTGTTGTGTAAGTTTAACTGACTAAAATAAAAAAATATTTTTAGTTTATTAATGTTTTTAATTAAAAGATATACATAAAATCCAATTTTTTTACAAATAAGTCAGTGTATAAAATGTATGGCTACACTGAATAGATTGTTAAATACTACTGTCATAAGTGTCATGTGTCAAATGTCGACCCATATAACATATCTTTAAGATTACAAGTTTAAGTTGATCTTTCCAAATAATATTGCAATATAAAAACTATTTATAGTTAATTCATATAAAATAAATAAAAATGAAATTAACAAAGGTGTTATGTAGACAGCACATAGATTTTATGTTCAAGAGGCATTGGTTAGTTCAAGGCAAACGTGTGCCAATTGATTTGGGTATTGAACAATATCTGAAAGAAAAAGGTATTCCTGTTCAGGATGCTCTTGAATTTGTGAAGGAAGAACCGCAACAAAGAGAAAAGTAATTTTGTTTTTAATACGTTTTTGAAAGCGAGTTGCGAGAGAGATAACATGATATCCATAATTCTATAAGCACTTTTAAACTTAAATATAAAATAGTATCATTTTTAATTGTTTTTATATTTGTTAATATTTTTAATTACAGAGTTAACATTGTTGGACCCTTTGAAAAACCTTTACCACTTGACCAAAATCATCCCGACTATAAAGAGATACCATGTCTAACCTTAAAAAGTAGTAATGTCCTATTGGAGGGAATTTCACAAGCCCAAGTTCTCACTAAAACAATAATAACAGAAGATAAACTGCCTCATAGAATTGAAGAACTTGCAGAATTGCCAGCACCTAAGGCTGTGCATGAAGGTGTTAAAAAAGCTATACTTAATGCTAATGTTTTTGATTGTGAGCAGAAAAAACTACCAAAAATTAAAGATCCTGAAAGACCAGCTTATAACTTTCCGAGAATACTAGGAATTACAGATAGACGGAAAAAGTAAGTGCAAAAAGTTAGAAATTTTAATGAATTAAAACAATATTATAATACAATTATTATATTTCAGTCAAATCTTAACAAATAAATTACTTCAACTTATTGAAAAGAGTAATGACGTAGAAGTCACCCTCAGTAAATATGTCACAAATGATGTCGAGACCAACAGTGTTTTTGATAAAGAAGGAGATCTCATACAATTCCAAGACATTTCCAATATTTTGGTAACCAGTAACAGACCTCTGAAGCATGATCTACAGAAAAGTGACATATCATTTATTGACATACCTGATATGTATCCTGTCCATCACACGGTAACACTGCCGCCTCAACATTTTTATAGTGAAAAAAGTATTTACCGTAAGTTATGTTTATAACTAGATTATAACTAAGTCCAAAACCAAACTTAACAAAAATTAGGTTAGCCTTGAAATTGAATTAAGGATATTAATTGAAAGGAACATAATTTAGATAATATAAATATTTTAATATATTTGTATAAAAATTTTGTTTTCTTTTTAGCTATTCGTCCAAGTGTATCTATGAAGCACCCCCACACTACCTGGCTACATTTTAACAATACAGAAGTTTCCAATATATTTGAAACACCTGTTACTCCAAATCAAATCCTTGGCCGTTCACTCACACATGCATTCACTGTAGCATCATCGTACGCAAAGCAGTTGTATGGGGTAAATAAAATGTATGATATCATTAAAAACATTTATATTGTATTATATATAATTCTTTTATCTGATATTTACAGGAGGATGTAAAAGACCTACCTGATCCAGTACATATTAACTGTATTCAAACCGATGGCCAACGGTTCCACTTTGGTGTTTTTGAGCTAAACACTCTCAACCTTGATGGCAGGGAAGGTACTAAAAACGTGTGGTACTGCAAAAACGATATCAAGTTATATGACTCCTGTCGGTACTTGACCGGCATGCCCGTTCTAGAGAATTACAATTCTAAAGTGTACGGATATATAAATGCTTTTTATAATTGCTGAAGTGTATTAATTTTATTATAGATATCAATAAATAATATAGATTATATAAAAGTTATTTCACTCACAAAATGAATCAATCAAGTGTTTGTAATAAAAGTATTCTTTAAATGTATTCATGTGTATATCCCAATATATTTACAAGAACATAAATACATTTATTTTGATTACAATACAAGGATGGACATCAAAAACACTTTGTACATTAAAATAATAGCAAGGAGGGGTACACTAAAGTTTACGAGGGTGTTATTTATCTGAACTGAATTTTTGTAATCGGCGTCTTCTGAGCTCTTCCGCGTCGGCGTCTGACGTTTCCCTGTAATTAAAAAATATATAGAAATAAACAGAAAAACTATATAAAAATATTTTATTCACTAACGCTTATTGAAATATTTACAAGATCTCAAGAATATTTAATTAGCTATTTATATTTCTTTAGCGCCATAGTACGCCTTAAAATCGGATTTTAGAAAACTTTGATCTTCACTTTCTTTGATAATAAATAACTCAGGGGACTCAGGGTTAAGAGTATATATATGTTATATATATACTCTTAACAAATAACAAAATGTCACACAATACCATATATAAAAGCAGACGATGTCAATAGAAATAGAAAAAGCAAATTTGTTTGAACGAAAACAAAACATACAAACAATATATTGTAAGAATATTCTAGTTAATTACTGTTCACAATAAAATAATATATAGTAAGCATATCTTGTTCAAACAGCCATAATTATTTACAATAAAATAATTCAGATATTAAAAAAACGTAATTAATTTAATAATATATCGTACCTATTAATAATATTATTGTCTAAGTCCTCAAAGTCGTCTCTGCTGGAGGGCCCGGGGGTGGGTCTGTAGGTGGAAGAGGTGGAGGTAGTCGCCACCACATCAGGCTCTGGCTTCACACGCACTGGAGACGGCTCGGGAGAAGGTTCTGTACGTCTGTACGATAATATAGAATTAAACAATAAATAATTTTATTTTGATATAAAAGTAATGAAAACCGAAATTGAAAAAAAATATTGTTGACGGAGTTTTGTTTTTTTTTTTATATAATTAACACTTGACAAACACATTTCGTTTCATTCAAGGTAATTTAGTAAAGACTAATAGTAATTATAATAATATTTAATTTCATAAAATGCAGAGTGATAGGAAAAAAAATAATAAATAAAAATTTTGAAATCCTTATTTTTGCGAATTTACGTCTAACTTAGGACTTTATGTCTGAAGCCCAGTGAAAAATCTTTAGAAATGTACTTACAAAATATCAGTTTGTGTGGCCACGTTGGAGCTGTTTAGAGGCAGGTTGGAGACCACGCTGGAGTACTGCTGCATTAACAGCACTGACGCGTCCAGCATCGCTTGGATCTCGAGGAGCAGCTGCGTATGACCATTATAATTTAATATTAAAAAAATATTGTTAGATTAAAATCATATATGAAATATGAATTATAACAGTATCCAATTATATAAAGATATATACAGTAGTGTATACATACAAAACTACTATATGAAATTGTTCGATAAGTTAACGCTGCGACTTCGCCAACTCCGAGCTCATGAATAAGGACACTTAATGGGTTCAAAACTAGTCGAATAAATTTCAATAGTATTTATTTGAGTACAGTCGGATAATTATATATAATAAATAAAAATTGTGTTCATTGTTTGTATAAAGCTTTTTTAAATAATCGCTTAATATTAAAATAATTATAAATATAAACACGAAAACAACTAATTTAACGAAAAACCTTATGGTCTACACAATACAAGATAAATTGCTAAAACGTGTAAAAAATTTCGGCTACCAATAAAATTACATTTAAATTGTTCTAATTTAATGTATAAACAAGTAGTTTTAAATGTAAGCTAATTATAATATAATTATAAAGTAAGATTGAAAAAAAAAATTTAGAAAGTTTTGAATACATCTTAAAACAAAAGACATAGGGTTCACTTTCGTACAAAATTTCTTAAGAGAAACGTTTTAGAATTCCTATTGTTTTGGGATTTCTTATGTAGTCGTACATATAACACGATCGTGACCCTTCATTGCCTACGAGCGCCGTCGCGCTGCTCTCGCTAGCTGTGAAAATTACCAGCGTCGCGATAGCGCTCTTTTCCACAGTTCACTCTGTTTCTGTAATGATCTTGCCAATAAATGTCTACTATTTAATTTCTTTGTTTTTATTATCATAGTATAAAATCTTCTGAAGAGAATGTTGATTAAATTATGAATAATGGTATATCGTAACGGAATATTATATTTCTCTTGTTAATATAAATTATTTATAAAAATGCACTTTTTGTTTTTTTAGCATATATTAGCATATGAATGGCACTAAAAGGGTTAATATTAGTTTAATATTCGTTATTACTTAAAAATCATAAAACAATGTATCAGACAGTTCGTGTCAGTATTCACAATCAACTGCATTTCAAAGTTTTGAATATTATCAGAATAATGAAATATATATAAATATTATGCTTCAATAAATTCATTTTTTTACAAAAAAAAAATACTTGCAAGGCAATTAATTACCAAATAAAAAAGAAATTAAAGCATATCTGATAACTGAATTACAATATCGCAAGTCCTGACCTGCAGCCTGGCCTCCACGTTCCTCCGCTCGCTGCCCTCGAGGCGCCTCAACTCGTCTATGCCGAGAGGCGCCAGCGAGGCGGGCCGCGGAGGCGCCGGAGGCACCGCCCAACCCAATAGCGCTGGAGGAGATTGTGTTTTTTTATATATTAGCTTTTACTCGCGGTTTTACCCACGAATGAAGTTTTTTTACTATTTGGGTAACTAAGAGTAGAAACAAACTATAACCTTCCTCATGAACCTGTCTTTCTCGATCGGAAAGAATTTTTTTAATCCATCCGGTAGTTCTAAAGTATAACGTAATTAACCAGACAAACAAACAAACAAAAAACACTTCTCAGTTTTATAATAATATTATTATTTTATTTATTATTTGTTGCACAATATATACAATAATATTCAAAAGACGAATTTAATACGATTAAAACATTCTATTTCAAACAACCGTAAGATGACACTAGCAAACGTCCAAAAAAATATGGAAAAAAAAAAAAAAAAAACTAACAATAATTAAATACTACATATCTGATTTAGACATTTAAATTGATTGCTAGCTCCATCTACCGACGGCGTTGACTAAGACAAGACAAAAACCACATATTTCGTTTAAATTTGCAACCCCTATTTCGCCCTCAATGAAATGTAATTTTAAAAATCCAATTAATGTTTTAAAATTTCATGTGTACAACTATAAAAATTATGAAATTTCATATAAACTTGAGACCCTTATAACCCCCTTATTGCATTCTTAAGAATTAAAGTTCTAAAAATCTTTTCTTAATGTTACCATTTGCCTTCTTGCAAAATGTCATTTCTATACACTCAGTACTTTTCGAGATTTTGTGGTGAGTTTTTCGCTTTTATATATATAAGACTCACGTGGTGGTGGCATATTCGGGAACGGCGGTGGTACAGGCGCGGTGGTTGGGGGCGGGGCCTGCGCGTTGGGGGCGTTGACCAGCGGAACGTTGACGTTGGGCACGTTGGCGTTTGGATTGGCGTTAGTTGGCTCAGGCGCTGGCGCACGAAGTACATTGAGGCGACATGTTGGGCATGTCTGTTGACGTTGGAACCAAAGACGAAGACATGCGGCGTGGAAGATATGATTACATGGCAACTTTTTTGCACCTGTAGAATTGACGTTTAAAACTAAATTAACTTTTTTTTATCTATTTTAAATTTATTTGTTTTTTTGTATATCAATGACAAAAATCTAAATTTAAAAAAACACACTCGAAACGTCGGGTTTAAATTAAAAAATGTGTACAATAGACGCGAGTTACATCCGTAAAATAGTTTTATTGAAAGAAATAGTTTTGAATTTGAAGTATGAATTTCTTTTTTAATTTCTTATTTTAATATACCAGATTTTTATATTAAATATTTTTATTACGATATATTTAAAAATAACTCCATAAAAAGATCTAGCTCTCTTTCAGCTGACTATGAAGAAAGAACATTCAAAGAAGCAGTAAGAGTTTTTAATTATTTTGTCTATTAAAATCAATCAATCAATCATTCAATCAGTCCTCACCGCTATGCATCTCTTCCCTACAGATGATGCACTCATTGTCCGCAGCGGCCAGCTCCTCGGCGGTCGCGTCAGGGTACAGGGTGTTCATGTTCCTGATCGCGCGACGAGACAACACCACGTCGTTGTACGCTTTATTAAAACTCCTGAAATTTATATCATGTTTCATTATACAATTATTTTGAAATAAAAATTGAATATTTATTTATTTCTTTTTTACTTTGAATCAATACCAGTGATCACTTGTGTACGTCAAATGGAAGTGACAGATGGGTCTATTTTGCTACAATATTTATCGAAATAAGCCCTTCTGTTAAAACATTCTCCAACTTTAAAGTTTATATTACGAAGATTCCAAACGCGCTCTTATTCTAAAGGAAACCACACAACAAACTTAATCTATTTGTTTATTGTGATCACTATTTTACAAACGTCAAACTATTTAATAAACAAATAGAGCCACAATCAATGTGACACGAAGTCCCAAAGATTCTAGTAAAATTAATATTACAAACTTGGCCTGCAAGTATACTTTGTATCTATACAACTTTAGAAAAAAATCTATTAGCACCATTCAATAATTTTTTTAAATATAAATTATTTTAGATTTAGTTATCTATAATTACATTTATAATCTGTCATCAAACTGTCAAAGTCTGTTTATGATAAATATTGACTTTTTTATAGTATAACTATATATCACTAGGGCTAGAAGTCGACAAATCAATAAACCCACCTCAGAGTCTCATACATAGGTCTGAAAGCGAACAGTGGTAGCGTGTAAATGCGCACCATCACAGCCACGAAGCCAATGTAGAGCAACACTTTGAGGAAGTTGATGGCCAGCTCTGTGTAGAGCAACACCGCCGCCTTGCTCTCCCATGGCGCCTCCCAGCGGGAGTCAATCGCATGAAGCATGTACTACAAATTATTACTTATTACTATATTATATTACAGATGCATTATAAATATTTTACATAAAAAACATACTTTTTTTTAGTTTGAAGTTAATTATTATATCAAAATTGAATTTAAAAAATTTAATAAAAATTAATAATGTGAAAGATATCTTTTTAATAACTATGTTTACTTTATCAAAAACCAATAGAAAATAAAATATATTTAACTATTAGTATCTATATAACTATCCGAGTTAACTGCTTAAATTTCACGACTTCGGAATTTTCACGACTACTCCCTAATACTGCCGAACCCGTCCGAGCTCGGAGTTTGGCGGTCTCGGGGAATTAACTGTCCTCGATATACGTCATGCGCGGCGTGAACTATTCACTGCTCACGCCGGGATTCCGCAATGCTCAAAACTCGAAACAAATAAGGTTTGATTCCGAAACAAATCAAGGTAATTCCGATAAATTTAACATGAGTACAGTCTGATAGTTAGATAATAATATTTATGAATCACGAAATTATGAACTATATTAGAATAATAATTTACATTATAAATATTTAACAGTATGGAAATGAACAATAAAAGTGTGTTTCAAGTATAGTCACATGAATATTCATTATTTAAAAATATAATTAGTTGAAAAATATATTCTCACCTTAATTAAAATGTTAGCAATCATAAATATGAGGATGCTGTACTCAAATCCAAACACCACTTGGACCGAGGGGCCCTTAGAAGTAGTAACAGAATATGCATGATGTATGAAGTAAAGATCAGCATGTGCCAATAAAGTCAATAGACTAAGTATCCGCACATGAAATAACCATCCTATTACTGGGCTTCTTTCCATCTACAATATAAAAAAAGAACATTTTTTTATTAAAAAATATATAACTATTCAAATGACAAACAAACGTAATAAATGTAACAAATGTAACATTTAATTGATGTTTATTTTATTACATGCTGTAAAGAAATATAATAAAAAAGGGGTAATATATAACTATGTAACAAAACCTTACATAATCAACTCGATCCTCAGCAAGCCAATGGAATGCTTTCAAAAACAGTAATAGAGTAAATAATGCTATAAACTTTGGATTGAAGTCATCTCGGAAAACTGTAAACGCTAGACATGTCTCTGTTATTGCATACCAAGACCTCTCTATTAAGTGCTGAAAGAATATAAAAATATAACAATTATACTCTACTTGCCGCCACAAACAATTCATTTTAATAACAATTTAATGACATACCTAATAAATGATAAATAAAAAGACAGTTTAAATAATAAATAAATAGTCAATAAACAGACCTATTACTAAATACAATATAAAAGAACAAAAAATTTTTTTAGAATTGTTTTTAGTATAATTATTATCACTTTTAAATAATTAAAATACTTGAAATAATAATTACTAATAAATATACTAGAATAGTGAGTATTATAATGTTAAAATAATTGTATTTCTTTTTAATAAACACTAAATTTTCATAATAGAAAAATACAATACATATGGTTCATAACTTCTAATCTTTATAATAATTTTATAAAAAAGATTTTTTTATAATTGCAACATTAACATTCAGAAAAATATAAGGTATACATTAAAATATTAAACTTGATATATAACCTTCAAATAAATAACCACTAATTGGATAAGTAATGGTGATTCTTATCAAGTTTACAATTTTCACAAAGGCATACAATTTAATCACTTTTTAATATTTATGCCATAACAAATGATTAAGTTATGATTATTAAAGACATTTTTGATATGAATACACATCACTAGTAAATGTATTAGTTATTTTCAGAATATTTTTTTGTAATTCGAATCTTATTGGAATCTGTAATAGTGGTTAATATTGTGTAAACTATTTTCTCACCTCAAATTCAGCAGGCCGAAGTTGACCAAAGAAGATCTTTCTCAGAATTTTACCAACCAATAAAACAAGTATGAAAGCTTGTAAATACATGACCTATGAATGTACAAACATATGGTTGAATAACTTGTTTATTAATTAATATAAATTAATGGCTCGTAAATAAATATTATTCTTGAAGATAAAGATTTTACAAGGTTGATAAGATAATTCAGTAAATCATTAAATTATAATACAATTACTTACAGCCATACTAGGATTAGAATTAGTGAGGTAAACTACAGATGGATAAAACTGTTTCTTCTGGTAATAGGCATTTCCAATTACCACAGTCGTGAGAGCTAGACTGATCACAGTCGCCACTAAAGCCTTCATTTTCATTGATAATAAATTCACTTATAACGTCTATATACTAAAATTTAAATTCTAAATGTCTTGCGAAATTTCTAGGCTTTCTGTATTCGGATAATTTGCATCAAATACATTTTCAAAACATCATTTCATATCACTCACTAGAACAAAAAACTAATTTTGACGTGTTCAATGTTCATTTGTGTCACATTAGCACAGATGGTTAAAAAAAGAAAACGGATACCTAATCTTGAATAATAAAAAAAATAAACTTAACAAATTTTTAATATTATATCTAGCAAAAAAAAGTAGAATGTTACATCTATCATAAATATAAGGTTTTTATTATATTATGAGATAACTATACATATTGAAAATTATAAGTTTTTGTTATATTTATTGATAGTGTTCAAGTGAAGTCATTTAAAGATATCCGTTTTAAGTGTTGGGTTGCTATAATTTTTTTTTAATGGCAACAAATTATAATAATTGTCATTTTGGAATCGAAGATGGTGTACCTATTGTTGTATTCCACGAAATGAATTGAGTTTATCCTAATTATATGTTAGAAAATGAATATTTCTGTGCTTTGATAGTAAATATAGAACATATTAAGGTAAATATCAATACCATAAGAAATAAAGTTGTCTTTTTTCTATTAAAAGTAGTTTATTGCCGCGCAATTCTCTTTCTTGCCACTGCTCCGATTATTCATATGCAGTAAATAGAAAATATAAGATTTGTTTTTATCGTAATAAAGCAATTCTTTTGCCCATTGCTTACGACGCGGACTAAAATCTTTTCCATACGCGACTTAAATCTCGTCACTTAATTTTTTTACAGATATCACTATCCAAGCTTTGCCCTCTGTTATTTGTCCCAGAATGGTAAGTAGTTACTATAATTAATTTTTGATCTTTTTCTTTTACTTAAAATAAACGTCACGTTACAGCAGGGTGATGATCCTCCTTTCCTACCAGTGGGTACGGATGTAAGTGCTAAATACAAAGGTGCATTCTGTGAAGCTAAGATTAAGAAAGTTGTACGCAATATTAAATGCAAGGTATGTTAAAGTCCTATATTTAAACATGAATTAGGATAGGATTATATCACTATTATATCACAATTAAGATCAAAGCCATATAAATTATATCTACATCCATATATATACAAGATAATAGACCATATATATGATCTCATTGAGATAACTGCAAGGTATATTGATTGCGTGTTCCTTATTATATTTCCGTTTAATTAAATACAGAAGTATTAATGCTCAACCCTCTTAATAACTTGATAGTTATAGTTTATAACTCATTAACTAATATAATATAAGGCCTTAAGGATGATTAAAAATAGGATAGCATTAGTTTAAAGAACTAAAATAATTAATTATTGTAATATAATAAAACTAAAAGTCTTATGTCTAATGTCTTAATTCTTAAATAACAAAAACAATATGTATAAGTATTTAATATAAAGATATTCATATATTAATGAAGTATTATATATTAATAAAGCATTTATTGTTATTTACAGGTAACATTAAAAGCTGGAGGTATAACCACAGTCAATGATGATGTTATAAAGGGTACTCTACGGGTTGGGAGTACAGTGGAAGTAAAACAGGATCCTAAAAAAGAAGCTATGGAAGCTGTTATTACTAAAATACAGGATTGTAGCCAGTATACTGTTGGTTTGTACTATTTTATTACTGTATTTTCATTAGCCACTGAGATATATGTTGCTAACTTTAATTATTATTTTTTTCTCATAACAGTGTTTGATGATGGAGATATTACTACTCTGCGTCGCTCAGCACTGTGTTTAAAAAGTGGAAGACATTTTAATGAGAGTGAAACTTTAGACCAGCTGCCACTTACACATCCTGAGCATTTTTCAACACCAGTTATAGCTGGAAGAAGAGGGCGTAGAGGAAGGGCACAGTAAGTTTTTTATATTTTATTCTAATATTAATCCTTTTATAGTAAGTAATTCTAAATACACCTATCCCCCTATTTACACGGTAGATACATTCCCGAGAAAAACGTGTAAATCGAGTAGCTTGCAGAAAATGCATAATTTTGCTATTTAACAGTTGTGATTTTTTTCAATATTCAATATAGATGTACACAGAAATAAAAATAAAATGCATCGACAGGTTAAAATATGTAATATATTATGGAAACACTTTATTTATTAAGAACAAAAAATAAAACTAAAGGTGTTTTATTATCCTTCATCACTGTCAGAAATTCATCATCAATCAAAAATATCAATTTTATAGTTATAAAATAATAATAAATTCATGGTTTTCATGACAAAATTATTTTTAACCAGATCGGACGATAGCGAAGGGGAGGGAACAACTCGACGCGTGAAAGCCGACAGCGCGGAACGAGAGCCTCACGTAGGACGAGTAGTGCTAGTGGAAGCCGCAAGTGGCGCCGAACGAAGGCGACCTCACCAGCCGGCTTTCCCGGCTCTGGTCGTGGCCCCCACCGCACAGATAAAGGTCAAGGAGGACTACCTGGTCAGATCCTTCAAGGATGGCAGATAGTGAGTTTATCATATGTTAAATACCTTTTTAAAAGTCATTTAAGCCTTCTATCTAGCTCAATTTCTAAATGATTCTGATAACACCAATTACCAAAAAAGTGAGCACAATGAAGCTATCAATGAACAATTTGTTCGTCAGTTACACGGTCCCGAAGAAGGAGGCCCGTGAGTTCCGCAAGGGCGCGGCCCCGCTGGAGTGGTGCGGCGTGGAGGCGGCGCTGCAGTACCTGGCGCAGGGCGAGCTGCCGCCGCACTGGGACCGCGACGCGCTCTTCAACGAGCCACGGAACACTTCAGACGATGTGTGCACCGCTTTTGTATCTACTGATGACTTTCCTTTTTAATAGTTACTTAAGTGGAAATTTAATAAGCTTAACGTGGCTGACACGTTTATGTACACTGTTTCGTGGCCGGCAACGCTTTTATGAGTCTTCGGATGTTGCGAGAGTTCGTGGGCGGCGGTGATCACATTTCACCTGTGATGCACGCTCGTTTACCCCACATTAAAAAAAAAACTTTTAGTGCTATATGTGCTTTCGCTGCCGTATGTGATACTTGATATGATTTAAATTTACTTCGCAAATACTTTGAAGTACATATCAATAACAAAAACAATCAAAATACTGTAATTCAAACACAATAATACGACAACTTTCCTTTATTAACAGATTAAAAATATATATATATATAATATACATGAATGCTCTCCCAAAAATTGTAAGTACGGCGATAATTAATATTATATCTTGAGCGACTATAGAGCTCGGATGATGAACCGCGTGAAGAAAAGGACCATTTCGTGGCACAGCTGTATAAGTTCATGGATGACCGAGGTACTCCCCTCAACAGGAACCCGACTATCGCTAACCGGGACATTGACCTGTACAGATTGTTTAGGGTAAGATTCAGTGATTTAAATGATATTAAATGAAAAATTTTTCTCTTTTTAAATATATACGTTTGTTCTAAAATTAAATAAATATAAGAAAATCATTGATTTTTCTAACTGAAGGTTGTAAGTGCTAGGATTAAATGTGATATATTGTATGTGATATATCCTTTGCTATAAACACCATTATATTTTCTGTTCTCCTTCACTCACACGGTCGATTGATATTATGTCCATGTGTTTTCAGATTCCTCTTCCATATGTCTTTAATTGTTTTTTATATCCCAGGTTGTACAAAAACTAGGAGGCTACAACAGGGTGACAAATCAAAACCAATGGAAGGCGATAGCTGATAAAATGGGTTTCCATCCTGTCACTACGAGTATCACAAACCTTTGCAAGCAGGCCTATAAAAAGTTAGTTAATAAATATGTAATTATATACAAAATATTTAATTGTTCACATACTTAAGAGAAATAAACTTCTGGTAACCGATCGATCGATCGATTGATGATCATCAATCAGTTCCCCTCTCGATTTACATTTGCCGATTTTGAACATGATGATTCAAGAACCGAAATAAATATATTTTTACGTACTATCAAATGTGATAATTTCGTATTCCAGATTCCTCCACAGCTTCGAGGATTTCTATCGTAAGCTGGGTGTGACCCTGGTGGCGCACCCTCGCGGCGCGCGCACTCCGCCGGCCGGTCGCTCGCTCATCCGCGACCGCGACAAGCAGCCGCCCGCCCCGCCCGCCTCCTCCGCCTCCTCCGCCGCCTCCACTCCCACGGGCACACCCCACCAGGTACGGTGCTCTATGTCAACTATTTACATCGACTACGAAAATAACAATGCACTATGCTCCTTTCACATCTTGTTAAGTAATTTAAAAAATAAGTAGTAGAAGTAGCAGTAGTACTACTAGCATTAGTACAAATACTTACGATGGGTTTCTAGCTATATATGTAAAGAATGGTTCGGGAAGTCTAAGTATTCCCTTATATTCCCCTATATTCCAGAATGCCCTAATGGGCATTCTAAACTGAAAATTCATTCATAGTTCACGTTTCAGGTTAACGCCGTGTACATCGACTTTACCAAGGCATTTAATATCTCATTTTACGCTTCTTGAGTAATTAAAACTCATTGGTATGTACGGTGACTTTTTGCGAAGGTACAAGTCAGATCTTAACCACCCATTAAAATGTCACCATAAAAAGACCTCCTAATACATCTTTTATTCTGTTTCCATCTGGGGTAACCCTTGGATCCCTTCTTGGACCTTTACTATTTAACATTTATCTAAATGACATTATTGCAGTTTTTAAATTACTTTTGTTTTCTCGATAATATATTTTTTTAAATAATCATAAAAACTGACAGATTTTAAAAATCATTGAGATCCACTCAGTAATTATTGTTTTCTGAAACTCTTTATGAAATCTCAATTATTAATTGAAGTGATGCCCAGTACTGTAAATTGTTTATTAAACATCTCTCATAATAAATTCAAATTAAATGTCAAAAATGTATGGATTTTAATTATGATTGATTCGATTATTTTTTTAGTGCTCAGTAATCTTTTACATCTTAATTTGTTATTTATTGTTTTTATTTTTATTATTACCTCCTTTTTTTTCACTATTTATATATAAATGTCATGTAATTTTCAGCGTAAAGACAAAGATTCGGATAAGAGCGAGACGGAAAAAAGTGATAAGAGTGAAAAAGAAGATAAGATAGAGAAACTAGAGAAGAAAGAGAAGCCACGTGCGAGTGATGAAGACGACAGCGCAGACAACCAACCCTTGATCAGTACTACACCTAAGTAAGTGATATTATTTATTATCATTTTCTCAGTCAAAAGATTTAACACAATTGACAAATAAATTATTACCTTTAATAAAGTTAATTCATTGAAATATAAAAGTGTAAACAGATAAAAAATTATTTTATGACATAAAATATAAAATATAGCGGTTAATTGAAATTTTAATTTGCTTTTTCTTTTTAATTTTATATAATGTTTTTATATAACTTATTATATCTAAAGGCGCTTAAATTCTTATTCAAGAATTGAGAAAGAGAAAGAGAAGGAAACAGAAAAGGAAAAGGAAAAAGAACGAGAAAAGGAAAAAATCCCAGAAAAGGAGAAAGAAAAAGAAAAGGATAAAGAGAAAGAGAAAGATAAAAATGTACCAAATGACGAGAAGAGTGTAATAAAGCCTCGCTCTCAGTCTAAGACCCGCAGTTTACCGCCCGTTAAAACTGAATCACATGAAAAGCGTACACCGAAAAGAAAGACGCTGTCTTCTAAACGTTAGTATTTTACTTTGCTTTAAAATTTATTTAAATATTTCAGTAGATATAATTAAAATATTATTATGAAATATTAGTGGAAAGAAAGGATACAATATGTCTTGTCTCGTACAATAAGTTCTATTTATAATAAATATTTTAAAAATTATAAACTAATATAAATCGCGGGTTGGAAACCTGCTAATATTGATAATATTTCATTATATAATTATTTAAAATTTAATAAACTTAACATATATATAATTATAATATAATTATTTTAAATTAAAAAAAAATAAATTGGTTTTACAATAATAAAATATAATATGAAACATGCATATAAATAATTTTATTATTTCAGTGAGTGAGAGTGTTAGCGGCAGTACTCTCCGAGCGTCAAGACGACCGCACGTCTCTACCGATAGCGATAGCTCAGGAAGAGCTTCGAGGTAATAACACTAGTTTTATCTTAATTATGAGAAACAATCAAAATATATAATAAAAACGTTTATTGTGTTGTTTGATAACAGATGCGGTCCTACAAAGAAAATGCAGAGCCGTCGCAGTCAAAGCGCTAATTCAGCGAGTAGTGGTAACACGATCGCGTCCAACAGCAGCAAGAGACCGAGGAAGAGAAAAACTACAGAGTTAATAACGTTTTTAAATTGATAATTAAGTATGAGCGAAGTTCTATTTTGCGTTCTTTGTGCAAGCATTAATCAAAAACGGTATAACCGATAATTTCCAAATTTTGCACACCGATAGCCATGTATGTTGTTGTTTTTTTTTTTTAAATTAATAATCGATGTCGTTGAGAAATAATCACGGAGAAAATCAAATCGTATAGACTTAAATGGGAAAATTTATTAAATAAAAAAATAATTTTTGAGGACAATGCATCAACGTTTTGTAAATGCAACTTCGGTACTGTTTGCACCTCGCTTCGCTAAATATGCTAACACCGAGATTTTGCGATCGCAGTGAGTGAAAATTGAGGTCTGGTCCGCATTCCTAGTTTTACATAAAACGCAAATAATTTGTATTTTAGTATTTTCTTAGATTTTCACGAGTACACATTTGAAATAAAACTATTTTTTACGGATTAAACTCGCGTATAATTTGGTTACATTTTAATTTTAACCCGAGATATTAGTGTCAAACATCTCGTCTACCCGTGAACACGATTGCTGCAAAGCATTCGAAACGTCGGGTTATAATTAAAATGTATATTTATATTTTCTATGGCAGGCCTTCAACTAATGATACTACGAGATCTGGAGGTTCGAGTGTTAAAGCTCAAGTTGGTGACAAGTTAAAGGTTTATTATGGTCCTACACAATCAGAATCTAAGGTAAATTATGCTTTTTTATTATTTTCATCTTATTTATCAGTTTAATAAATAAGACAATTGTTTCTTAACCAGGTAACCTATGAAGCGAAAGTTATCGAGATATCATCAGAGGGTATGCTAAGGGTGCACTACACGGGCTGGAACACGCGCTACGACGAGTGGATCAAACCGCAGAGGATTGCGCTTAATGTCACCCAACACGACCAGAGAAACAAGAAGGTAGAGCATGAACTTATCAGATCAATCACATCTGTCAGACGTCAGATAAATATGAATAGTTTTGAACCATATATATATATATATCCAACATGTTCAGACATAGTTCATAATATATATTCTTTATTGCACATGCGGTTTATATAAAAAAAAATTGATCAAATATTGTAGCAAAGAAAATGGTACAAATTTCAGTATATGTATTTAAAAATATAGATATAGGCTTTAGCAACTTTGGTCGGTATTTGAGTCAAATCTTAACATTTTCTCGTCATCCAATTCACAAAGACATGATTTTAATAAATTAAAATGCTTCTTTTGTTACAGGGTGCAAATTTGAGTAGACGCTCCAGGAGCAAAAGAACAGAAGGTCTGCTTTTTTTATATGCATATTATATTTCTTATGATGGTATAAAATATGTTGATATATTCAGTATTGATTTCAGAATCGTCAGCGCGGTCTGATAGTGACAGTGATTCAGACAGCGACGAAAGTGTCAAGAGACCTCCAAAGAAGTCTGATGATAAATCTATGATCAAAAGTTAGTATTTTAATTAGTAGGTAAGAAATTAATCAGAATAACTTAATAATAATGGTTACATTTTGCAGCTCCTAGATCTAAAGATCAGAAGTCAAGTGATAGCAGCAGCTCAAGCAAGCCGCGGAAGAGGCCAGTGCGGACAGTATCCACTCCTGTAGCCACGTCTCCTGCTAAGAAACCACGCATTAATGTCAACCAACACCAAGGTAGAGATTATGATCTTAACGAAATAAGATCCGAGCTAAAAGGACTTCACTCGGTAAAACAAGAAGCCGATGATATAAATAAATCAGAAGTCTCCCAGGATTCAATAATAACTCAAATAACTCAAACCCCCGAAACCTCCCAACCTGAGAAACAGGCGGAGGATGTTTACGAGTTCAAGGAACCGGAACCGTTTGAATTAGAATTGCACGATGAGAAGAAAAAACGAACTCATCGTATTTTTGATGATATCTCCCCGAGTAAGTACACATCGACATTGTCAAAATCTCTAAGTGAAGAAATATCAGAAGAGCCTTTAAGAGCTAGGCCGTCATCATTCAGGTCTCCATCGTTGTCACCTTTTAGAGATTTTGGATCTAGCAGGGATGCAGCAGGACCACAGAGCCCAGAAGACGATTCGAAGGATGGTCTGTTTTCTTTAGACGATGACTCGTTTCCTGGGGAAGGCAGCTCGGGGCCAATATTTGAAGGATTCACACCCGCGAAAAATCAAGAGACCTATTCCAAAAAGAGCAAAGTTTCTAAACTGCGACAACTAATCGATGACTCACCCGACAGTCCTGCTGACGATGAACAGTCTTCAGAAGACGAACCGGAAAATATGATTAAAGAGGAAATAAGAGAACCGAGTCCTATATTAAAAATAATGGAAACAATTAAAACTGTAGAACCAGTAAAGTCAGTTAAAGAGGAAATTAACAATCCTGATCCATCAAAGAAAGATGATGTACCAGTTTTAAAAGAACTACCTCTCATACAAATTATTCCTGAACCACCAGCAACACCACCAAGACTTAAAATAGAAGTTATAAAACCTAAATTAGAATTACCTAGCTTAATCATAACTGCAAGCCCTTCAAAAGAGAAGGAAGAAAAGAAGTTTGAAAAGATTAACAAAGAAGAAGTTAATGATAAGACATTAAAAGAAAAAGTAATGATATTAAAAGAAAAAGTGATGAATATTCCTCTACCTAGCACGGAGTCTAAAGAACTACCTAAAATAAGAGTTGAGAAATTGGATCCAGATTCAGTTACATCGATAATGGAACCGCCATCCAGTCCATTGATTGACACGGAAGAGGACAAATCTGAACCCGACAGCCCAGCTCGCATCGATGTTTTACCAGAACCACCACCAGGCTTCCTCTTGCAGTCAGAGGGACCTAAAATAGCTGAGAAATTGCTAAAAGCAATCAACAGTGCTAAAAGACTCTCCATGTCACCACCGCCACTTGAAGATAGACCAGATACACCTAAAAAAGAGGTGAAAGTTGAAGAAAAGATATCTCCAACACCTATTGAACTAAAACGCCCTCCAAGCAAGCCAGAATTACTGAAACCATCCAAACTGGAACCAATTAAACGATTAAGTCCAGCTGAGATCACAGATTCGATTTTCGGCGAACCATCAAACTTAACAGATTTGAAACGTGACTTATCAGACATTAAGAAAGTAAAGCCCAAAGAACAGTCTCCACCACGGTTACAGAGTCCTCTTAATATATTAGAAAGAAGGAAAAGTGTCGCTGATCTACCTTTAAGTGCTCCAGGGAAGAATAAAGTATTAAGTGATACGATACAAAAACTTTCAAGTCAGATAAACCAGTCAGTAGCAGCTGCAAGCATCCCCTTACCCCCCTTCCCACCTGAGGAAAGAAGTGAATCTAGTGACTCTGATGATTCAGATAGAAGGTATTTATTAAGATTATTTTGGGCAGCTTAAAAATCTGTATAAATTATTTAATCTTTCTCCCTTTTTTCATGAAATGCAGGTTAATTATCGACAAGCTATCAGTGGACGAATGGGCTAGTGGTAGTGGAGTGCCAAGTGGGATGGGTAGTGGGGGGAGCAGCACTATTAGCGTGCCTCTCGTGAGAACCCAGACGACCGCTGTGAGGGCCCTACACGCGGGGAAGTCCCCCGGAGAGTGGAGCGCTGGGGAGTCCTTGCTCATGCTAGAAGATGCTTGTAAAAATGAGCGTAAACATAGTAAGTATAATTAAAAATAGATTTAAAAACTTTTCAACATTAATAGTAGTTCTAAATAGTTATACTCATTTGATATTAAATCTATATCTTCTTTTATCTCACATATACTTCACACTCGTAAAACTTGCAAAGGGCAGTTTCACGTAGAAAAACTGGCAAGAAACTCCATGTATATTCTTTTAATTTATTTTTATAATTACATTAATATGGAGTTCCGACCACATGACAATATTCACAGATTTTTTGCCAATAAATCATTTGACTATTCCTATAAATTATATAGTATCGTGTGTCGCAGGCGCAAGTGTGGTGGTAGCGGGTGGAGGTCGCGCGGCGGTTGCGTCTGTGGCAAACGTAGTGGCAGGCACGGTGGGCGGTGCTGGAGGGGCGGGGACTGGAGCAGGCGGGGCGGGGTCCGGGGTCGGCGGGGCGATCGTCAGCGCCGCCGCTGGTCCGGAGGACGACAGCTGCGTGTCGCTCCTCCTGTGCGAGGAAACCATCCCGGGCTCGCCGGCACCGGACGCGGAGCCCGCACCGCCCGCACGAGCGCACCACATGCCTTTCGCTTGCGCGCCGCAGCACCACCAGCAACAGAATGTACACTCGCATAAAGGTTTATATAATTTATATTGTTCTATTATTAAAACTTAACATTTTAGAGCATTCACGCGGAACGCGTTCAGATATTAATTAAAACTTACATTCATGTTTTAATAATAATTGTTTTAATCAGTCTATTTCGTTAGTATCTTAAATATGAACAAGATCAATATAAAATAAAATTGTGTACCCCAGCCGAAGAGCGTCGAGGGTCGGGCGGCTCTGGCTCCGGCTCGGGCTCGAGCGCGGCGGGCGCGGCCGCGGGCGCCGACGACTGGAGCCGACGACGTGCGCTCCTCGACAACACGCCGCCCACCACTCCGGACAGCAGCCTAGACATGTCGCCGCATAGGTAGCACAATCATTGACAAAGATACATAGATATAAATATCAGTACGAATGTTTCAATGCAAAATTTAATTCAATCAGGGAGAGACGTATATCGGAGCGAGACAGTCCTTCAGACAGAAAAGAGGATGATGATGACAACCCAGTACAGGACGCGTGCGCTATGGACATAGATAAACCGCATGGTGAGTGAAATAAAATTTTGTTTTTAGATTCTAATATATCCGTCTTCAACGTTAGATTTATTTATTTGTTTTTATTTAACAGGCAGCGGTCGTTCCCGTAAGGCGTCTGAGTCGTCAGCGGTAGGACGCACGCGCACGCGACGTCGACGTGACACCGACGACACGCACGGCTCTCATGGGTCGCACGGGAGCCACGCGCCCCCAGCACTCAAATATAACTTCTACGTCGATCTCGGTATCCTACTTATAAATAATTATCAACTTTTTATATTACATATTCTGAAAGCGTCCTTATATAATTTCGTAAAAAAACATATACAATTTATTTAACATCTTAAAAAAAATGTATAATATTGTGAAATATCTAATATGTTTATAACACAACATTTATTTTCTACTTACATTATTCTTAGTAGATTCAATATGGTAAATTCTAAACTTATTAACATCTATTAACTCTCTTTCGAAAATATTTTGTGGCTTTCAATGAAATTATTTATATTTGAATCGGAAGAAATCAATATAATTCGAAACCTTAACGTTTCTATCCAAAGCAGATCCAACCTGGGACTGCCAGACGCGCATCAACGTACTATCGACACGTCTGGCCGACCTCCGCAAAGCTTATCACTCGGTGAAGGCGGAGCTTGCGGCTATTGACCGACGACGGAAGAAATTAAGGAGAAAAGAGAGAGAAGGTAAATGAAGTATAGTTTTAAATTTGTATAAATTTTCATATTAATATGTTTTACATTTAAATCACTTAAGATTAATTTCAATGTGTTTTAGCAATTTCTTATTATGAGATCCAAGAAACTGCCCCTTCTTTTCTGACTTTATTATTACAGCAATTAAAGCTGCAAAGGCCGCCTGTTCCTGATGAAAATGCCGTCTATCGGCTGTGCAGATATCTGGTTAGATGCAGTGCAAAATGGACTGGGCTTATTCGTTTTAGAATGAGTACAAATTTGTATGGTTTAATACGCTAATTGTACAGAAAGAAAATTTTAATAAACTGGATAAAGAGCAATAAGATTCTCAGGATTGAATATACATTTAGCAACTTATATTGACCGAAAAACTAGTATTTATAGTAGTTTAGTAGCCTTTTGCCAAGTTGCATAGTGACAGGGTTTTTGGGGCAATTTAGTTTTAATATTAAATATTATATTCTCTGAATAATGTCTTTATTATTTACTATAATAAAGTACACATTTTCAAGGTTTGTCTTCGAATTACTTGTTTAATAATAAATTAGAGTGAATTTGTTTGATTGCAAGAGATTCATTCATTAATTTTCACCGATTCTTAAAATGTTAAAATAATCTGCATACAAAAAGTTATAAATATACATAATACACATTTAAAATTATTTCAGTATAATAGAATTAGTGCATTTAATATAAGATAAATATTTACAATTTATACCTTAATAAATGAAAAATACATTTAAAATGATGTTTTATGTACATTTTATGAGAGGTAAACACTGTAGATACATTTGTATGTATTGTTTTCATATTACTTATATTCTTAGGAGGCGTTAAATAAAAGAGTTTTATAAATGTCGTATTTTTATTTATAATCTATAAACGGTGCCATAGCTTATTTAAAACACAATCGCAAATTAGAATCAATATACTCATTGAATTTGTCATATCTATTATCAAATCGGCTTGAGCTAATGTTATTGAAAAATAAGGTACATCAGTACTTGAAAACGTGTCACCGACTTTTTGTAAGTCAGTGTGGAGTAAAAATCTAATTGTGTACTCGGTGACTTCATGATGAAGTGCTAGTAGTAGTTGGGGTACTGCGTCCAGGGGTGAGGGTGCGGGTGGTGCTGGTAGGGCCCCGGCGGCTGCTGGTAGCCCCAGGGTGGCGTGTAGGGCTGCGCATAGGACTGGTCGTACGACTGCGCCGTGGCGGCCGCATTCTGATAGTACTGGTTTGCACTGCTCGCAGTCGTAGTGCTCGTCGTGGTCACGCAGTTCTCTTTCTTTTTCGTTGGATCGTTGCCAGCCCTGTGGGTTTAATTGTTAAAATATACAAATTTAACTTTAAGTACAATAAAATGGTATCTTTATCGGGTCTTAACATTTAATCGACACTGCCTCATAGATCGGACAATGTTTATTTGCAATTAAAATCGTGTTTGTCGTTCTAGACAGTATAATAATAATAGTCGGCATTTTGAGAAGATAAACATCCTGGATTTGAAACATATAATTATATTTTACAACTAAAATTAGTTAAGGTATGAGCTGGCCCGTGGGTTACGATCGACATTTATAAATCCAAACTATAAATAAAAACTGCCGAAATTGAAAAATAGTTCGGGCAGAAGTGCATCTCTGTTCAGCTCGGTGAGTACATACTGGTGGTGGTGCTGGTCGTGCTTGGCGGCGCGCGCCCTCTTCCGGAGGTGTTTGTGCGCTGCGCGCGCGTGTTCGTGCGCGGCCCGCGCGGCGCGCGCGTCTCCGAGCTCCTCCGCGAGCTCCCGGCGCCGCGCCGCCAGCGACGCGCTCGTCTCCGCCTCCGCGCCCTCCTGCTTCTCGTAGCTCATCACCAGCTCTACACCATCAAAAAACATTCTTCGATTCATTTTCTTTTTAGTTATAGTTCTAATTTTAAATTTACAAGTTGATGGTTTTGGATCCAAAACAAGCTATTTATGATCATTGAAATATACCTTCTAACTCCTCGTAAGGAGTGCCCTCGGTGTGCAGCGCTAGATCCAGTCGCTGCATATGTAGTCGGGCGTTCAGAGGATCCTTGAGCACCGCTTCGTCGAGAGCCTTCCTGGCGGCCGGAGCGTCTCGCTTGACGTGGAATAGAAAGCGCGAGTACTTGATTGCGAGGGCGGAGGCGATAGCTTTGTTTTTAGCGGATGAGATGTAGCCTTCGTAGAGTTGAATGCACTTATCGTAGTCACCTCGACGCCGTTCGAGATTAATTCTCCTGTAATATAAAATTCATTGTTATATTATTTGACCAAAGACAAGTATGTAAAAGGTAGTAATTTTGAAGTAAAGTACAACATATGGGAGTAAAGATGTTCCTCTCCAATATTCTTGTGAACCAATTGTGGTCAAAAAAACATGTGAGATTAATTTACATTTATTGTGCGATAGTTATAACAATTTTATATTTATTATTTTAGTGCTATTTTATATACGTTAGATGTGTTTTAAAATTTAATTAAGCTATTCAAGAAAATACCTAATCATAGTTTTCTATTCACCTGTATTGTATCTGAACGAGGTTAGGACACGTTTTCTCGATGCGATCAAGTATCTCTGCCGCCCGCGCGGGGTTCCCTGTGGCCTCCTCGAAATGCGCCCAGTGGAGGTGCAGCTCAGGCTTGTCGAGATGGTGCACGGTGCACGCGCGCTCTAGCGCCTCACGCTGTATCGGAATGAGAGAGGGGTCTGCGGCCGCGCGTTCTTCCAGGAACTTTATTAACTATAAACGAACAGATAAGACTAATAAAATCAATGTTATATTAAAATTTATTTAAATATAACAGAGGTTACAAACCCGCATCCAAAACTCCTCATATAGTGCGCAGGCTATGAGACACCTCTCGTGTAACACTAGAGCGCGCTTAAACGAGCCGTGCTGCTTCTCCCACTCCAGATACGCTTTCCAATTCTTCAGTTGACAACGTTCCAAGGGCTTCACGTGGAAGTATGGACGCTTTATCTACACGAAACAGGAATATATTAGATACATATTAGCGTGTTTAGCAGTAACAATCATCCCATTGTCTAATAGATGAAATAAATAAGTAAACATAGTTTTCGCCGGAATATGCATGTGTTAACACTACTATACAAGGTTTTAAAAAATGATTGTCCCTCCTACCTTCGGGAACGCGTCCAATTATGTTCCCCTAGGAAGCTACCTGAGCGCTCTTGTGTTGTACAGAAGTTCCTCGAGGTGCCAAAGTACAACACAAGTCATTATAGTAAATCCTTTTCTATAAGTGCTGCGCACTTAGGGAATTCACTCCCCCATTATATTTACAAAGACTTTCGCAATATCACCTTATTTAAATTGAGACTGAAGAAATACTTACTTTCAATGACAACATAGTAATCATCAATATTTATTTACTTTGATATAATCTATTCGTGTATTTGTATGCGTGTATGTACATGCTTTTATATTATATATTCTATTCGCTCCGTACCTTACCCACGTCAACCAATATTTCCTATAACCGAGGGGTACTGGTAGAAATCTCTCGTGAAGAGATAAGTCGGCCTGTGTAAATTATCTTAGCTTATATGTCTCCCTGTGTGTTATGGTAGATAAATAAATAAATAAAAAGTTTTAATATAAGATCTCGCCTCACCCCCTCCTCGAAAGTCCACCGGGCCGCGACCTCCTCTCCGGTAGTCTTGTGTACCTTCCTGCGGGCGGCGATGATGCGTTCCTTAATGGCCTGCGCCTCATCCTCCGAGGCCTGTGTACAAGAAAAGTGTTAAACGAAGGCCACCGCAGCGGGCAGCGTGTGGTAGTACCCACGATGTGGTCTGCGGGCTCGTCCTCCCCGGGCGGCAGGTCGGGCGGCGGCTGCGCGGGCGCGGCGCCCCGCACGTCGCGGCGCAGTCTCAGCAGCTCGGCCGCAGACACCGCGCCCGCCGCCGGAGAGGACATCACGTGCTCCTGGAAACTGAGCCACCCGTCAACGACTTCTACGGGGAGTGGACGTTAGAGACACGTCCACTGATGTATTCACTAAATAATTCATTTAACACTGACGTGTGTGAACTACGAAAACCGATGAGTGTTAATCCGGTTCAAACTTAACTTCCAGTGTTAAAGGTTTAAAATATATATAAAAATATGGTAAACATATTATTAAATTCATTAAAAACAAGTTTTATCGATATTAAACTACATATTGTTAGTCGTGATGTTAATTTGAAATATTTTCTTTGGTATATTGTATTACATAAAAATGGTATTATTGTACAGTAGTCTACTCTTCGAGCCCTCTTATTCGATACCGATAATAGGTGGACTTTATCATAATAAGAACCTCCACCATTCTGTGATAGGGGCCATCCTAGATTTAATTTAATCTTTTTTTAATTCTTAATACAAATTTGCAGTTTGTCGTTTATTTTTCTTATTTAATCCTAAGTTATAAGTTCCTAAATTAACTTCTATAAATTATAAAAAATAGTAATGTTTTTTTTAATTTTCGGATAAGATGTCGAAGAATATGATAAATACAATTACTATATTATTATATATGTTGTTAATTTATGTTACTCACTTGTCGAAATGCGAGGTGTATCCCAGTGTTGGCGTGGCTAAAAGGCGATCGTATATATTGGTGACGTTGAGCGCCGAACCGTTTTCTGCTTCCCATTTGATGTAGGACTCCCAAAGACGATCCGAACGAAACTCCAAGCCGCAGGCATCTATGGAATTAATTAAGAATATATTATGATTGTCTTTTGGTGTGAAATTGTAATATTCAAAAACAAATATTTACCGATTGCACGTTCATATTGCGATCTGATGAAAGCGTGGTCTTCGGTTTTCGTAGTCTTAACGTGATTGAGATAATGTATCCAAAGGTCGACCGACAGGGGGATAGCTTTGAGACCCCTTTCCAACACCTGAAAGGCGCTCGAATCATTAAAGGGAGATCGGCAGGTCTGAGCGCCACCGCAGTGGGGCTTCGAAGCAAGGGAATATTGAATAGCATTATATAATGTTAAAGTATCGCGGGTGGAGGCAGGCAGCGGCGTGGCGGCCCCCCCTGCCTGCCCCCACCGCGGGTAATAGTGCTCGAGTTACACCTGTTAGTGCGTCGTCCGCGCGCCGCCGCCGCACGGCGCGGTGGGTCGCCGCCGCCTCATGCTAACGTGGCTCGGTTACAAATTAACTCTTAAGTAATTCCAACATACAGTACCGACTTAAATACTTAAATATCATATTACAATACATCATGCGATCGTATACAAATCATCGTAAATATATGCATTAGATAAAGTACACCACGGGCGGAGGACCGCTATAAATACGACTACGCGATGTGTACGGAACTCTCCTTCGCGTACTGACGGCATTGCGTAACGAACATCGCGGGCCTCGAAGCACTGTTGGGAAAAAAAACAATTGCACAAAAGCAGTTAGGACTAAAACAATTCAATATCCAAGTGTTATGACACATTGAAAATGAATTTCATCAATTTCATTCCTTATATGACTCACCATGACTTAAATATAATATCAATTAACGGGCGGCGGGGTCACTCACCTCGAGGCACTTCTTTTTACTTCCTTTACGCTTCTCGTAGTCGGCGTACTTGCGCCAGTAGCCGTAGCAGTACGGGTAGTGAGACAAGAAGGCGTCGTACGCCTCGCGGGCAGCCTCCGCGTCGCTCTGAGGGGGGAACGTGGGAGGGATATAGAGTGAACACACAGAAACACACTCGGGGTTAATGGTGCGGCTAGTATCAGTTGGCCCTTGCGAATCTACATGATATTCAGTTCTCATTGCTTCACAAAGCGAATGAGATTAGCGTGTGTTTTCATCATATATATATTTATTTTATCATATGCAATGATATTGGAAACAAATTATTTGTATGCTTACCTCTTGGTCGACATACTGTAGCAAATATGTCCATCCCGTAAAGTCTGTGGGATCGTCGTTTACGACCTTCCAGTACTTATCGAGATCCGGTAGTGTCTTCTTTTTAGGTTTTTCATCGACTGAGAATCTCTTCTCAGATGACACTGGTTTGCTCTCACCATTCTGTGAAATGAAAAATTGATTCTTCCGATAACTAACTAGAGATGGGCCGATTAAGACTTTGGTTGGTTGTTAAATGTCCAAGTAGTCGGCCATACCGATCAAAGTTTCTTTTAATTTTTTCTCTTAATTTTTGAAAACTTTCTTATTTCTTTATAATCAAATAATAATTGTTAACGAGTTACTTTTACTTACTTAAATAATGGTCAAAAACAAAAAATTTTACACACATTAAAAAAATTAGGGCTATTTATTAATAGTAATAGCTATTGCTAACGAATCTTCTAAATTGATTTCAGATTTTCAAATTACATAGATGCTTAAACTAATTCCTGACATTACTTGACGGGTTCTCTCTTAACTAGTAACCTATATATAATATTTTTAAATTTATTTTTTGTGTAGTCAAAGGTTAAGTTTTATCTGTTTGAATAATCTCCCTAACTTTTGAAGGAGACATTTATTTATTATTCCAATAACAAACCATGTGTAATCATGTTTCGAAATACTAATGTCTAATAGTTAGTATCTCTTAAGTATAATGACTAATTATTATTTCACCTTAGCCAGAGCTTGCTTCTTATTAGCTGATTCAGACTCAGAAGTGGGTGATCCAGGGTCATAGTCATCTCTTTCCTCCTCAGTTTTACGTTTACGAGATTCCTTTGATTCTTTCTTTGAGGTTGGCAATTCATCTTCAGAGACAACCTGTAGACAAAACAGGAACTGTATTATATATAGCAACGAAAATATATTGTTTTTTATGCTATAATAACCTCAGTGTCTGCAGGTAGCTCAGCAGGTTTCGGTCCTGGCAACTCATCATCGGACACATTCTCTGCATCTTTTACACTTGGTTTCTCAACCGCTGGCAGTTCATCTTCAGATACCACCTCTGTTTCTTCAGCACTACCCATCTAAGCAATTTAGATATAATTATAAAATCTATTATTGCTATCAATTACCATAAAAAGTATATGCTATTACAACTGCCTCATCTAAATTAACTGTGTAATCTATAATTACTACATATTATATTATCATGCTTTTTTGTTTAAAAATAAAAAATGACTAATTGTTCCCTAAATTATCATGACATGACATGATCCAAATATTCATGACAATAAAAAATGTGATGTAATTTGTCATACCTTTACTTTGTCTTTCATTGCCTTAGATTTTCCACTTGTATTAATCTGTCTGCTTTCTTCTGCATCTCTTGTATCCTATAAAATAATAACATAATAGTGATCTTTTTGTAATATAACCAATTAAATAAAGATTAATTCCGACATAAAAATAATATAATGCAAATAGATTTATGGAGTTACATATTTTGTTACAGAAATTATAAAAAATATTAATTATCTGATGCAATATTATTTTTTATAATTACCTTATTAAATACACTATCTAATGAATCTTGATTTTTTAAAAAGTCATCATCACTTGGTTTTGATACTGCTCCTGCTCCTGTATTATCCTCTATTTTCTCCATTTGTTTTCTTGATAAAGTAGTATTTTTTTTCTTTCTAGATGCTTTAACGGACTTTGATACTTTTTGGGTATCATGAGAAATGTCTTGATCACTTGTCACTGTGTCATTTGTGGTTTCTTGATCATTAAAAGTAGACATTGTGTAATCCTCACTTGGAGGCTCAGTTATAGTATCTGGTGTCATTTCAAGTTCAAGTGCAGATTCTGATTGAATTTTCTGACTCTCTGTAAAATCTACATCATTTTCCGATGTAGTTTTGAAAGCATCACTCAACCTGGAATCGCCGTCGGATAACACGTTATTCAAAGAATCGTTGGGAAAATTTACTGCATTATCACCGACATCAAAAGAATCTGTATTAAAACCATCTGTGTTATTATCTAAATAATCGCCGACACTGCCCGTCGATAACTCAACTGCGTTAAGGAATGCTTGATTCGACGCAGACGACTCGTCAACAACTACGGCGTCAACACTGTTAAATTCACCATCCGTCAATAAATGTGACAAACCATTGGAATTTTCATTAATTAATGGGCCCTCGTCAGTGTCCATAGCCCCCTCTGACAAACATTTCTGAAACAACACACATACATTTAGTCAAAAGTACAGTGCGCAGCCGTATACGCTATAACCTTACTCTTTCTTACTTGCAAATCTGAACTCGTTTCATCGTCCATTTTAGATTAGTTAATTGTTATCACTAACTGCCACTTATATATAAACACGACGAATACGAAATTTAAATCTTAAACCCGGTAGGAAAATAAACACCAAGCAAGCTCCTACAAATACAAATCCGCATTAACTTTCCGGAATTCCGTATTCACTATTCAACAATATTCTTAATTCTCTATGGTCTTACTATATACCATAGACTAAGACTAATGTTATACTATTAATTATTATTGTTATATTAAACAGTTTTTATATTTTATTATTATAAATGTAATCTTAATAGTATTACGTACTTATCACTAGGAACAGAGGCTAGCTAAGAAGGCCCACCTGAAATCGTTGTGGCATCACATATTGTTTTAAAAATGGCCAACTTCGAGTTCCATCCAGTCTTCGGAACAAAATTAAGCATCACATTATGTATTTTATACAACGATATATTTCTCAGACAGAATAATTTCACAGGATAATACTATGTTATATAAAGTATTTAGTGGAGTATCGAAGAGATCGCTACTTAGCGATAAGACCGCCTTATTGTATACCTCAAATGTCTCTATACATTTTTTGACTGTGTTTCTATATATGTGGTGTGCAATAAAGATTATTACTATTATTATTATTATTGTATCTACAGATGTAGAGTTTTCAGATTTTTCTGAAGATACTTTCCGGAAGCAATGTGAACTCAAGATAACAACATCGTATATCTAGTTTATCTCTATAAAAAAAAATTATATATATAATGAAATCTAAAAGTATGAACTGAAAACTAAACAATTTATGCTTTGCACTTATAAGATCCAAGCTGTAGACTAGGTATGTGTACCATTTAAATCACCATAGTTTGTCTATATATTCTCTGCGATCATAAGTTGTCTTATATAGTACTCTGTGCTTATATCTGTCATCTTTTAATTTAATTTTGAAAGAATATAGTAACCTATAAAATTGGAGGATTATATGAATTAAGTTATTTTATTGACTTATTGTTGTTTTGTTCTTTTATTAGTATTGACTTACCAATAACATCCGTATAACATTTTATAAGATGTTCGGATTACAGTCCGCAATAATTAAAGCATTTGCTAGTGGTCCAAACTTATTGCATCAACAAACAAGGGTTTGTATTTTTTAAAGAAATATTTTGAATATATTGCTTTTAATCCAAACGAGGTAAACGTTTTTAAAAAAATATATATTATTGTGTCTATTGCTTTCCTTCTTATAAGTCTGATTCTAAAATAGTCTGGATTACAATCTACTATTAATTGCCTTGAAATTTACATTTGTTTTCAGAATACATTTATTTTAAAACGAAAATGGCATCCACCATTACATAAAAAAGGTGGTAAACCCATAAAATTGAAAGGAAGGCACTTTGTTTATGATTTAATTGAGGACACATCTGTGTCTAAGAAACCGGATGTTAAAGTTATCCTGAATCAATTTGTAGAAGGTAAATAGTTATTTACTAATGTAGACTAACATTCATCAAATTTGTTATAAAATCATAATCACATAAATAATAAAAAAATGTTACAAAATTATAGGTGTTGGTGTAGCTGGCGACATGCTTACCTTACGTCCAACCATAGCTTACAGAGATTTTTTAATGCCTGGCCTTGCAGTTTATGCCAGCCCAGACAACATTTTAAAATATGAAGTTGACGAAAATAAGCCTAAAGAGGAGTCAGAATTCAGCTCACCTTATTCTCAAAGGGTAAATAAAAACAGTAATACCAAATAGGTTTAAATCTATCCTACTGACATATTAAGTAAAGCTTTTGGAATTTTAATTGTTATTGGTTTAATTGTATGTATTTTTGAATTGTTATAAATCTTGATATCAGTTTCAATATGCTTAAGAGTGGTCATTTGAAATTGCAATCATTTTAAATAACTGTGTACTATGTGATATGAACTAAATAATGTTATTAATTATAATTTTATTATTTTTTTGCCATAAAAAAATAAAAATTTAATGATTTACTACCAGCCACAGTAATGACAAAAAAAAATCCATATCTTGTTTTTTTACTTTTTTAACATAAAATATTCTTAAAACATTTGAAATATTGTCCTAAAATAAGAATTAATAATAAAAGTATGGTAATATAAAAATGAGTGCAATTATTTTTATGTATAAATGCCATTTTTTATTTTTTTTTATTTTTTGTAAAAATAAGCATTATAAGTGCAAAAAATATAGCTGTTATTATTATTATTATTTATATACTATTATATAATTTCAGACAATTGGTTGTTTGTCCAGATTAGTATTACAAATAATTATGAGTAAAATACATCCTTGGATTCTGGAGCCATGGCATATAAAGACATCATTCAGAAAAGCGGGGTATGTAGTGCCAGAACATGCCATAACCATGCCACCTATTACCATCAAGGGTCCTGATCTAACACTACAAGAAAAAGAGTTTTATGTGACAGTCAAAGTAAGTAGAAAATAAAATTGAAACATCTATTATACAAATTTTAATAATTAAAAAGTTAGTATTAGCTATCTTATCATTCTAAAAATTTTTTAAAGAACTTGTTAAGTTGGTAGCTAAATTGGTACAACAACATGGTTTTTTATTCCATATTAAAAATAAATTAATAAAAAGTAAATTATTCGCTGCATTACTATAAAATCTCACAAAAACTCACCAACACTATTAAGATGTGCATTTTCAGGTGAATAACAAAGAAGAAGTGAATGTGAGATGCCGAATCCATCATTGGGCTATAGGTTTAGATAGATTACCTTGGGAGGAGAACCACTGGAAAAGAACATTTGAACCCCTTATTCCTGAACAAGCAGCTGTCTTAGAAAGCATGCCTTTACCGCAATAGTAATTTATTACCTACCAATGATTTCTAATAGATGTATATTAACAAATCAAATAAAGCATACAATAGCTTTTGAATTTACTTTATTTTTAGTCTAAAATATAATAACACAAAAATTAAACAGGATACTGAAGTAATAAATTAAATTATCTAGAAATCAATTGTAAAACAATTGATTTATTTTACATTAATATCAGTTTGTTGAACTTCAGGTGTTGTTTCATCAATAACTTGTTCTTGATAATCAAGATTTTCTGTAACTATATTAGAGTTGGGTGAGTAACCATCTTCTACATCAAGTTGCTGTTCAACATTTTCTATTGGTTGAGGATCAGTATGCATTGTTAAGTACTCTTGCTGTGCGTCGTACTCTTCTGAAGCATCGTAAGCTATGTTCGGTTGATCTAACATTTCAGTATTTTCCACTTGTTGAGCTTCATACTGTGCCTTCTCTTTTTCATTTGAATAATAGACATTTTGACTTGGTTCTGCGTCCTTAGCACTATCTGGTGGTGCGTAGTTGTAATTAGAGTTTTCCGGTTCATAGTTTATCTGCCCTTGCTCTTGATCATACATATTTTGCTGTTGCTCGTAACTGTTGTCAACATTGTACTGCTCAGACTGGTACTCTGCGGTATTCATGGTGTCGTCATAATTATTGATATATTGTTGTTCGTAATTTGGGTCGTAGCGTTCCGTTGATTCCTCGTGTTCATTAATTTCAGTGGGATAAACTTGTTCCTTTTGGGATTCATTATAGTATGAATACTCCTGATTTATGTAATTTTCGTTTTCTGCTTGATATGTTGTGTCATCATTTTCATTATACTCCTTGCCTTTTTCATTATCCTCACCATAGAACATTTCCTTCTGTTCAGTTTCTAATTCATCATTTACTTCTGAAGTAATGTTTTGTATTTGAGTAAAGTCCGATTCTTGATGTTGATATTCTGAATGTCCTGTATCACCTTCTAAGTGATCTGAAACTTCTTCAGACACACCTTGTGCTTTAACCATATTTTCATTAACAAATTCATTAACATTTTCAATATTTTTAACTGAAAATACATCATTTTCATTGTTTACTTCCATTGTATTTTCATTGGTTAACTGCATATTATTGTCACAGATTGCAATAGGCGACTGGTCTGTATTTACTTTATTCAGAGTGTAATTGCTTGTATTATTTTGAGATTCATTAATTTCAATACCATTTTTTTCTTCAGGTAAATATTTTTTATTTTCCTGAGATGAAATCGGTTCCTGACTTGACGTTAGTTTTTCATGTGATTCATTTGATTCTTTAATCTCTTTTATCTTATTATTACTAGAAATGAATATAGTATCTTGTTTTATATTGTCATCTAACTGATATTCTTTAGGCGAACTATTTGCAGGCAAGTCGACTTCATGTGATTTATTTGATTGGGAAACTAAGTCCTGTTTTTCCATATTTAACTTAATCACCCCAATATTCTCATCTGTCCATGTTTTATCAACTTGTTCTTCGTTATTTTCGTTGGGTTTTATTTCTACATTCTTAAAAGAAACTTCTTTATTCGGTTTTTCAAACATATCAGTTTGTGGCTTACTAGGTGTGAGTTCTAAACTTATTGCACTCTTATTTTCTACAATGGATTTTTCGTTGCTTTCTTTCGGAATATCAGAATTTCTGTTTTCATGTAAGTCATCCAAATTATTATTTTTCTCTTGTATATTGGATTGGTCCTCTTTTTCCGCTCTTTTCAATTCGTCTAAAATGTTGTATTTACTTTTCCAATCAGTATCACCGGGTTGTATCGGATCTGGATCGTTTTCTTTATAGTTTACATTATAAAGATCATTAGACATAACTTTTGGAATAAGAAAGTATTTCTTGCTGATTTCTCTTAAAAGAGACTGTTCATCATAAGTTATATTTGCAAATTTTGGTGTCACGTGGGATCGACTAGGCAAAGCGATTACACTATTACTTATATGTGCCAAGGAACCTTTACATTTTGGTGGGGATGGATAATCAGATTGTTCTTGTTTTGGATATGGCTAAAATGGAGAAATGGGAAAAATTTTAATTATTCCGGTCACATAGCAATGTTAAAACGTCTAACTAGATTGAATGTAGACGTGTATATAAATAGTGTATATACAAATATAGTTTGAATCGATGCTCCTATGACTGTACACTAAAGGAATTCCAATCGAGTTTCCCATAAATTAAATAAATTGAATAAAAAGTATTAGCAGTAATATCAACATCGGTCCTTTATTTTTTACATTTAATTTAATAATCTTTGTCTCTTTACCTTAGAACTCACATGTACTAGAGCTGTACATGATCTCATGGTTTCCATCCTACCCAGTATATATTCATTTCTATCTTTGCGTTTTTTATCTTCTTCAAGAAATGCGTCATATTGTTTTCTGAGCGCATTAATTTTTTCTGATTTGTTTCTGAAATAATCCGAAACGCATGTCATTATAAAGTAACTTATATTGTTTTAATTCATATTAATAAAAACAAAAGCTATAATAAAATAAAGAACGCACTTTTTACCAGATTTTCCCATTTTTTTTATATTATTTAAATAGTATTGGATTATTGGTAAGTACTTTTATATTTTTTGGATCCAACAGTCCCGAGCGAAAGTAAACAAAGCAATGCCATCTGACCTTCACGAAGGTTTGCGATCTGACTTTGATACTTTTACGAAAGTCACTTATGAACGTACACAGTAAGGGTCTGGTACCAAGAATTCAAATCTACCTTTTATTTACCTTAGAAGTGTTTACGTGAGTGTTATGCAAAGATAGTTACTTTGATGGTAAACTTTCGTAATCCATGATTATTATTAAATATAATTATTCGGCTATACTCACGTAACTACAATCGGAATTTGCCCAACTAGTTTCGAACCTATTCGAAGTCCTTATTCATAAGCTCTGAGCATGGCGAAAAAGATAGATTAAAAAGAAAAAAAATAAATTAAAATAATATATATTTTAATAAATATTATTTGCTGATTATTGCCTAACCCATACTTTTAAGAAAAAAAAAATTGCACTAACATAATCCCAAGTCTAAGAATTAAAATTAAAGGTAGCTAAATCTGTAAATCATTTGAGGTGTCTGTCTCTCGGTGGTACTGCGGGATAGATCTATAATAGCATTAAACGAAGTATCTATGACCTTCTAGTATATTCATGCGACCTTGTCACGAATGTTATGATTTTGCGCTTATAATTTTTCTCCAATAACAAAGATTTTAAACACCGTTATCCGCCGTTACGTAAGCTATACAGAGTCATACCGCAGCTTTCATTAAACCTATGTTATAAAGATTTTTAATGTCTATATAAATTTTATTAGGGGCTCAATATATATTAATCTACAAAATGTAATTATTAGAACAGATATGACTCGTGTATTAACTATTTATTTGTATCTTTGTCGTTGTCAGTAGAAGTATCTTGAAGATCATGCTTTACGTTTAACCAAATATGAAACGATTAAAAAGACCATAAATTCAATAATTACTCTCAAATCACTTCACTCGTTTAGGGATTGACGTCACCAACGGACACAAATATAAATATATACAGGTATCGGGTTCGCGTCAGGTTTAATAACAGACCTAGGTATAAGTATAACTAAAAGAGATGTTTTTCGGTTATGTTAAAAATACTTATTTATTGCGTTTTAGTTTAAGTACAAGTAATAATAATAATAGTTCTTTGATAGTTTGTTTAAGACTTTCTAGTCGCTAGTGTCGTTTAGCGACACCACCTGTTTCTGATTTAAATTTTTATTAACAATAAGTTTTACTTTTTTTCACTTTAATCTAGAATCTGGATTTAGACTTGAGGCCTTTAGATAACTGAAGATATAGCTATTCATATTAAAACGTTTTAATAAAGATTATAAAGAGTAGCGATTGATATCATAAGTGGAAGACAAGAATTCTTTTATTTCTAACATTTAACATTCTAGCAGTGCCCGAGGTTAGTTATAGGATGGAGAAAAATTCTATTTCAATTCTTAAGTGAAAGTAATTTCTTATAGATCTATCAGGCATAAAAAATCTTTTTATCACTGTGAAGACCCTCTCACTTTCCACCTGTAGTTCGCAATATGTTAGGGCCGACGCCTTCTTTCGTTGACCCAAAAACAAAACGGAGATCGGAGAAAAAGAGGGTATCATTTTATAGAAACAGATTATGACATAACAGAGATATGATTATCCTTTATTGATAATGTAATGTTTTAACGATACCAGATATACAAAAACGGCCGGATGAATAAAACAGCAAAAAAACCTATAGTGTCTTATGTCTAGTAATAAAGAAATATCACGGTTTTCTTCCTATTGGAATAACACATACTTATACGTTTCCTACAGGGTGAAAACTACAGCATAAAATTATCTTATTGAATTTGGAAACCACAGGCTAGTTAGTAGATCATGCTAAATTATTGTTTTGTAAAACTTACATAGGTCGAAGGCTAGAGTAGATAAATCTTAATCTTCGAAGTGTATATTTTACTGCAACAGACAGAATAAAAATTAATATCAATATTTTAACCATGAATATGCAAAATTTTATTTTATCTCGTACCAATTTGGTGTTTGGTCATATTTTATTTATATATTTTGACAATGTCTATATGTATATTCCAATAAAACTTATTTTTCTCCTTCTTTATTTACTATGTATACTTGGTTACCTGTGATTTAGGCTATTGGTACTATTTGTTGTTATTTTTCGTTTTCGTATTATGCAAAATGACTTAATTTACTTTTTTTATTTTATCTCTTTACTGTACACACAAATGCAGAAATTAAAAAATAATAATTAGTTGTATTGTATGAGTTCCAATCTCACTAACATTATTCTATAATAAAAAAGTATCTATAATAAAAAGTATAATTGTTATTCAATAATAACGAATTAGATATTGACTTCTACTAAATACTATTAGCTTCATCAATGCGAAGAACTTTGTGCAAAATATTTTAAATTTATTGACTTGCTATAAGATATATTTCGAAAAGCATATCACTGCAGTATTTAATTCCATATATTTTATTCTTCCAACAGACAAACCCATGAAAAGTACAAATAATACCATATTAAGCAAACTATTTTTTTATGTGGCTTTATGTACAGAAAAATATGTTTTTTGTGTTTACTTAATAATCTTATCTAAAATATGTAGGATATTTTATAATTAAGATGTCTACGTAAGACTGATGTAAATAAATAAAGTAGATAATACTAATATAAAAACTGTTATTATTGTAACAGTAGCCATAAACTTTTGCTTACTTTACTTTTTTTTAAATTCTCTTACATTTTATAAGCGTAGAAGAAACCGAATAGAAAAAACTTTTTTATTAATTATTTAAAATTCACAAATTGACAGAGCTTCTATTCCATCAAGGTATAAATTCAAAATATAACGGTTTTTTTAGTTACGGATATAATTATTACGTAATACTTTATGAAGCAATAAAAAAACCTTTATCACCGTAAAAAAATAAATTAGTACCAACCATCTCTATCGACCATAGATCTTAATGACAGCTGTTAAATCGAGACTGAACACCTGTCAGTAACGATGACAGATATTTGTTATGATTTGAGGTTGTAATTCAAAACATTGAATTATATAAGTTATCTACTTATTTATTAAAATGATTCACAAATGGTGGCATAAATTAATTCGGCGTAGTACTAAACCTATTCCGGCTGATGTAGCGGTTTTGTGGAAACGTCGTCTTAGTTATGCATATGGTTTTTTAGCTTGGAATGCTTTTGGTGTCCTAATATATAGTGTTTACAAAGGAAAATCCGATTGGGCCCATTATTACGGTATAAAATCAGATGAAGAACATGATACTTCACCAGGTAACTTTTATTCACTTAATTAAAGACAATTTTCTTTATAAAAGACAGTAAATGTAATCTTCTTTTTAAATATTTTAGCCATGGCATGGGCAAAAACCTTAGGTATCAAAAATGCTAAGGTATACAGAATATCGGGTTTGACCAAAGTTGATGAATATGATATTGTTGAAGGACAAAAAGTAAGACCAGGAGATCAAAACCAAAACAACAAACAAGATGTGGAACAATAATTTATTACAGTTCTTTGCTTTTTTATAGAACAGAATTATTGTCTTTTAGTATAATATTGTACATTAATTATACCATTTAAGACAAATTTTTCTTAATTATAAAATAAGGAAGCCAGTCTAGATTTTTAAATAGGAATAAATACTTTTTAATAGATGACCTCTTTCAATTAAAAAAATATATATTATTTATTTACAATTAGTACAATGGCTTTAGCCAAAATATTTAAATACTGCTAAGGCAATAATTAAGGCACTTCTTATAATTATTGAGGAACAGTAATATATACATAATCTCCTTCTGTACATATTGTCAACACTTATATTAAAATCACAGCTGGATAAGGCGTTAATATTATGTTAATAATTTGAATGTGCATGACATGATTGTGAATGTCTTCTCTCAAGTTCCTGTAGCAGAGCAGACCTAAAAAGTAATAGTTTACATTTAAATATATCATCTATAAAACTATTATATTATGTATATTTTAAAGCTGAAAATTTTGTTTGTTGGCCTGAATGCACTGATCTTTGAAAAATTCCTTCTTATTATATTAGGCAGGTTTAAAAGAAAGGCTATTAAGTGTTATGCCACTGCCTTAATAATAAATAAATTGTTTATCCATGGGTGGATTCAAGAGGAATGGCAATATATACTATATATTATGTAATCAAATTATAATACTATCGTCAGTTACTACAATTACACTAGTGTCATTGACAATACTTTTTGATATAAGCAAACAAAAAATATTACAATACAAGCGAGAAACTTGCAACATGACAAAAATATGCCCATTGATTTGATTACATAGTATATATATGGGTATATGAAAACTATACTATGTAGCTGTAATTATAACATAAATATATAAAAGATGTGTCATTTTATTCTCTGTGATTAATATTAAACACTGTTATTTAAAGGATATAAGCTTACTTTATCATAAAGCTTACCGGTACTGTTCGTACTTCATAACAATAAGTTGAAGCTCTTGTTTGTAGAGGCGGGTCAGCATATCAGAGTAACAATCTAGTTCACTCAAACGGAACATGGTCCAACGTAGTTTGTGATCCAAGTCTTGATCGGCTGTATATCAACCACAACAAACATTAAATATATGTTTGTCTTTTAATGGAAATTTTCAGTAATATTATTGAAATAACAGTTTTTATTGCATTCTCTATAGCAAATTTATTATTTTATAGTATTAAAAAATATATATATTGAAATTGCTGACTTTAGTCAGTTAGATTCCAACAAAACAAAAATTCTCCTGGAATAGTATTTGTTTTTTTTTCAAATATAAAGGACTTTATTTAGAATTATATCCAGAAATATAAATTAATTGAATAAAGTACCTTTTGAGTAAATAATAAGCCAGTGTGGTATTTCCTCCAACAAATATGGTGGCACTAGAGTGGGTACGAGTGGGCTAACCAGGTAACAGCCTCCAACCAGGCAGGGATGTGCATATGTTGTCTGATGAGTTATCTCACTGTAAATAATATTGCTAATACTAAATTGTAACTTTATATTAAATTTTTTTTTCCAAGATAATTAAAAATATTTGTTGAAAATTGCCTATACATATGTTTAGTCAGGTTAAACTTAAAATTACAAATAATTAAAGAAAGGAAAATTAATTGACACACGCAGGAGTTAAAGCTGTGGCATCCGGGTATATTTATTAAAAAAAATTAGCATAATTAAATATATTTATAGATAATTTAAAACATCAATTTTGGTAATGGAATCTTTTCATTGTTATTTTACTGCATTGTTAGAATCATTGTAAGGTTTTTAAAAAATCTGACGCATGGCGCTTTAGTTCTGATAAATACAAATATGTATGATTGCTAAATTCCTCAAGTGGCACGGCTTCTCAGAACTAGAGGATTCAAATACTGCACGTGTCTACAAATTTTTAATTTTATATTGAATTAAA
Source organism: Mechanitis mazaeus (assembly GCA_959347395.1). Taxonomy (NCBI): domain Eukaryota; kingdom Metazoa; phylum Arthropoda; class Insecta; order Lepidoptera; family Nymphalidae; genus Mechanitis; species Mechanitis mazaeus. The sequence goes on from OY365743.1 coordinate 571,552, forward strand.
ATCTAATAAAACTATTTAATTTAAATTTTAAATAAATATAGAGTAAACATTGATCGATACGACCAGTATATGATCCGATTCGTTATACGGTAGCGATACAGTAGTTCAATTGTTAAAGCGACGGGATGGTTTAGTAGAGGTCGTGAGTTCGAATCCTGCTCGTATTTTTAATTCCACATTATTTGAAATTTAATAACCTTAACTAGTGTTTAAAAAAAATTTAAGCATATATTCAAGAAAAACATGTTTGTCTAAGTATTTATATTCTTTCTGTTTCGAGGATATGGAATACTGACTTAAAATAGTAGACTCCATGGTGCGGCGTGGACACGCGGTGCCAGGGTCTCGGCACGCTCTCCAGCGGGTGCGTCCAGTGCGTGGTCTGTGTGTTGTGGTCCATGTAGTAGCGGCGGCCGCGCAGCGTGCGGTCCGCGGACCAGCCCGGGGGTAGCGGCAGCTCGCACTCCTCGGAACCTGCCTCGTGTACTACTCTATATTAGTTTTTTGTTATAACTACATACATCTAGGATTAAAATAAAGGTATAAAAATATAATAATAACATATAATTTTATTGATATGTGTAGTACTTGTGTAAATCTTAGAAAACATTAAATTACAATAATTTTTGAATGTTTTGTTGTTTGCATTGAATGTAAAACCAAATGAGGGATTTTAATTAGATTTGATGTGGTTTTCTTAGTGATTTAGTAATATATTCTTATTTGTGGTTAAATCTTAATTCCCAAGTGGTTTGAACTTTGAGTTTTCAATAGATATAAAAATAAATTGGGTAGAGAATTTTTCTGATAATATTGTAAGCTTACTAACAAGAAGTCTCTACCTGTATATAGATACAATATTTGAATCCAATCTCCGTTCAATACAATATTTAAAATGAAGTTTTTGGTAATAGATAACTAAATACAGCAAAATGAATGTCTATTATTGGTTAAAACAAAGGAAATGAGACATTTTTAATGAAGAAATAAATAAATTATTTACTTAAATATTGCCTGAGTTCCTGTCACTGTTTCAATGGCTATATTGGTATCTTAGACAGTAAAACTTTAATATCCAAAAAAGCTCAGAGCTAACAGGCATGTCTTTTAATTTAAAGAAACCACACTCAAATCTAATCACCCCTTTGGGAGTCATGACACTATGGAAAGACTTACAAACACATAGATACCCCTTATTATAATATCAGGTTTAAAAATACTGTTATAATAAAAACAGAAGAATAATGTGTGTTATTATATTATGTATACAAGTATTTGGTTAGTTTGCTTGTCATAAAACAATTATATAAGGCAAGTATACCTTGACTTGAAGATATTATGGTCCCTGTATTATGATAAGGTAGAGCTGGTAGAGCTGGAAGAGCAGGAGTGTTAACGTAGTTTGAATAGATTGGTGAAGATTGAGTAGCCGGTGGAAATGCTAAAAAGAAATTAATTTATTAATAGCAGCAGCTACTTTAGTCTTCCTAAATTTTATATAATATTGCAAAAACATCTTACTGAAATAATGTTAAACATTTACTCACAATCAGTACAATGTATTCTTATAGAGAGTGGGGATGGTGGAACGAGTCGTGGGGTCAGACTCATATTTGAAGATATCCTTGGAATACTTGATTCTCTTGAACTATATTGCTGTTGTTTCTGTTGTTGGACCTACAATTACATTTAAATATAAGAATTAGGAATAAATCATTAAAAGTGTTAATATTATATTTATATTTACAATAAATATGTGAAAAAAATTACTATAACATTGTTGTCATCTTTGTGAATATGTAGAACAATTACTACAGGTTTTGTGAATAATGAATAAATTAAAATATTTGACATCATTCTCAACATTTATTATTGCTGGACATCAGTTGAATGTAAATGTAGAAAAAAAGTATCACTCTACCTGCTGTTGGTTTTGATAGATAGGATCTTCTGGCTGTGTCTGTATGTAGAATCTTTGACTTGTTTGTCTACTAAAAGACTCATCAATATCATTGAGAGTTGAATGAGAAGCCTGCTAACAAAATTTGAATTAATATTCTTTAAACATATCAGTTTGCACCACCTCAAATATGACTTACTATATTAACATCTAAATGGAATTGAGAGTTAAAATTGCTTGGGGAAGTTGCTGTATCATTACCAGTGGTTAAACTTGCAAATCTGAAAATAGATGATATAAATTTAAATGATATGCCTAAATATCACTTCTAAAATAAGAGTAATTTTTAAAGCGAAAGTTTTAACTTAAATAACTTGAACTGTAAATAATGTCAAAATAAGTTTTACCTATTGGCCAAATTAGGAACCGATTCACTTGGAGTATATTTCCCAGCATGACCACTTACAGTTTGTGCTTTACCGAATTTATTTTCTATAGCTGGTGTATGCCCATCACCAGAACCGAAAGGTTGGCTTCGAGGCCTTCGATTGTTAGCCGTAGTCCAAACATTTATAACTACAATTATTATAAAATTCTAAAGTTCTAATTTTTAAGAGAGAGATTGTTTAGAAAGATAGTGTTTTCTTGAGTTCTTTATGACATAATTAACAATTGTATATATAACTTACTTGGTAAATCAGGCGGAGTATCTTTTTTTACGTATTTTCCCACAACACCTTCATTGATAGCTTTCTGCCCTTTACGGGATATCATTTTCTTTCCAGTTTATGAGTATATGTTATAACATGAATGTAAATACTTTTTTTTGGCTTCTAATAAAATTATAAATAAAATTTAGAGGAAGACACTATTTTCAATTTTTCATTGTTTAATGACAGTTACAATTGTGATGACATTGATTGAACCACAGACTAACAAGTCATAAGAACAGATCACTTAATATACACTACCTATTCTAATATGTATTTGAACTACTTTGTGTTAATTGTATTTAAGTGTCGGTCCAAAAGCAGTCAATTAACGACATTATTAGGCATAAATAATAAGAAATTAATGACCATTTATTTTGGAAGCATGAGTGAAGCTTCGCAAAAGTTGACTAAAGTTATCTAATCTAACTTAAGACTAAAGCCAAATTGCATACCGCTTTCTCCAACTTACACTTGTACTTTGGATTCCAATAGCACAAGTAAGTTTTCTTCTCCGTCTCTATGTTATTGTTTCGTTGCTGCATTAGTAACTGCTACAGCTAAAGCTATACTTTTCCTATTGTACATTTTTGGTTTTGATTTCAATATTTAAAGTTTATGTCTCTTTTGAAATCATTAAGTCAGCAAAATTCTCGAATATTGTTATATATTTTGTCGTATACTTTTCTAATTATTTATAAAGCAATGGCCTTTTTGTTGAATTTTCTAACATTTGTCTTCTTATTTCAAGGTAAGTTTATTGACTTAATAATAAGCACACATAATCTAAATTTAATTTATATTCACTCAATAATTTTTGCATATTGAGAAAACAAACAAATATATACTAATGTCAAAAGAATTTTTTTAAAAGATTTTATGTACAGATTTAGCATGGCTCTTGTTTTACATGTGTCTTAAAACTTATACTAGACTCTGTTGACAAGAGTTGACAATAACAACGTCGAATAGCCCATGTGCGAATAGCTGTCAAAAACTGCTTATGACAAATTAGTGTCTTTTATTAGGAAATTTAATTTTTTTGTATTTCTAACAAAAACAATGTTTTATTTAATCGGACTTGGACTTGGTGATGCCAAAGATATTACAATCAAAGGTTTAGAAATTATAAAAAAATGTGATACAGTATATTTAGAAGCCTACACTTCCATATTAACAGTTGGAAAAGATGTATTGGTAAGGTTAATATTAATGTGTTTTTACCATGTCTGTAGTTAGAGAGTTTACAAGTTGTAAACAATGATATGACTTTTTTTAAATGAAATGTTTTGTAAAGTGCTTAAATACTGTATGTGTATATTGAGCTTTATTTATATTTCTAAAATATTTTCAGGAAGAATATTATGGTAGACCTTTGGTGATAGCAGATAGAGACCTTTGTGAAAGTAATATAGATGGAATATTAAAAGAAGCAATGGACAAAGATATAGCTCTTTTAGTAGTTGGTGATCCTTTAGGCGCAACCACACATACTGATATGTTACTCCGGGCCAAGGAATTTGGTGTAAATACAATGGTATGTATGTAATTCAAAAGAGTGAAATAATAATCATTACAGACAAGACAGCTAGTCTAGAGTTGTTTATGTAATAATTTGATAAATTCCACCATTGAGCTTTTTATACCTATATATATTAAATGAAGTATACTATATTCTTTTGTTCGAATATGGTATTGCTTTTGTGTTGTATTTATTGACCATTGTTATATTTTATATTATCAAGTAATTGTCTTACTTTGTACTATCCTCTTACTGATCCTATTTCCTATTATCATTATAAATGCAAAATTTAGAGGATGTATGTATGTTTATAATTTTTTCAAAAGCACTCAAGGATTTGATGAAATTTTACAGTTATTTTGCTTACACTTTAGAATAACACAGGATTCAAATTACAAAGATTTTAAGTAATTTGAATAAAATATAATAAAAAGTATCAAGTTAAGTTGGAAAATATCCTTCCCTCTGAGAAATACTTGAGCCTGAGCTGTCTAAACCATTAAAGTTATACAAACTTAATGTACTTAATTATAGTTTGTTTTAAATACTTAAATTTAAATAAAAATTCACAGGAGGATATATTTAAATTTTATGTGAAAGCCATTATATTAAAAATACAATTAAATTGGATACTTTTTTAACCTTCTTTTTTTTTTTGAGGAATTGTTAAATACTGAATAAATTTAAAATAGATAAAAAAGATAGTATTTTTGGTATGCTCCAAGTTCATAAAGACCCCATATGGGTTTGAAACTTGTAAGTCTGCCTATAGTATTTATGAGAATACAGCCATATACTTGTATATAATAGTAGTAATGGATCATGATAGTTTAATTTCAAAAATATTTCACATGTAAAATTTTTAAAAAGGCTTTCTATATTTTAAACAACAATTCATATGTTTCAGATTGTTCACAATGCATCTATAATGAATGCTGTAAGCTGCTGTGGGTTACAGCTATACAATTTTGGTGAAACGATATCAATTCCTTACTGGACTGATTCTTGGAGACCAGACAGTTTCTTTGAGAAAATTTTAGGAAATTATTGTAGAAACTTACACACTCTTTGCTTGTTAGGTCTTTGTTATTTTTTTTACAATTAAACCAATTGTTTTTATTTAAGATCTTATATAATAATAATTTTTATGTTTTAGATATTAAAGTAAAGGAACCAACAGAGGAGTCTTTGACAAAAAAAGTTAGACAATATATGGACCCAAAATATATGTCTGTGAAAGAAGCAGCAAGGCAATTAGTAGAAATAATTGAAAATAAGGGTCATAAAACAGGTATTTTTAAACTAAACACTTTTATGTTTTCATTTACTCATAGTTTTGCTTTTGTTGTAATATGAAAAATATTAACCTGTAAATGAAGTAGACTATATAAACACTATTAATTTCAGTTTAAAGTCATTATAAGCAAAATGGCCAATTAGACACTTATATAGCATTATATTAGTGGTCTAATTATAATTCAGGAAGCTTGTTATACACAAACAAATTTGTTTGTTTTAATCAGACTGGTCTCTTACATAATTACTATTTGGAGCATTATATAGTTCCATGACAAAGTTTATTTATGTTTTTAAATATAAAAGACAACACCATACTAGACACTTCCATTTTTGTTTAAAATGAACCATGTTATGGCATTGCTTGGTTTTTAGCATTATTGTAATAGCCAATTATTTAATAAAATAGTAAAATTTTAAAAAATATATTATTTTTAATACATTTTACAGATCTAACTTCAAAAAGCCTAGTGGTTGGCTTATCAAGAGTTGGTGCCCCTGATCAAAATATAGCAGCAATGGATTTAGAAAATATGCAAGAATGTGACCTAGGCCCGCCTCTCCACAGTCTAGTAATACCAGCTCCTAACTTGCATCCACTTGAACTTGATTACCTTGCTCAATTTAGGAAAGTTGATCACATGTTATAGTGTTCATTAAAAGAAACTATATTTTTATGATATATATTTATTTGGCTACAAATGCCAAAGTTACTCACAACATATTTTGTTGAATAAGAGTTATTTTATAAGTATATTTAAATAAACATTTAAGAAGAATGTAATTATATAGTTTTATTATTATTTACAATTACAATAATTAAAATCATAATATAAACAAATTACAAACAGCTACTACAAGAAATAACATTCAAACTCATTATTGGTCCTCAAAGCTACCAAAAAAACTACGACATACAAATATTTTAAAATCAATCTTGAAGTCATAAACATTAAAAGGTACATTAATTATTATTTGGTCTAAGTTGCGTTTTATAAATAATGAAATTATAAAAAATATACAAACAACGGAATGTAGAGATACCAAAGGTGAATATTATTTAACACATCACCATAATTGCTACACATTAAACATCTCTAGATAATATAACTGGAACATGGTGGGTCACATTAATTTTAATAATATAATTAATAGAGGCATGGCTTACGACATAATAATTTTACACTATGCAACACTAGGACAAGTTTTAATTTAATGTTAAAATTATACAGTCTTTAAACTTAATTGTAAGGGTTACATACATGAATTTTATATTAAAATATATAAGAAAAATTTAACTCGTGCGTTCTATTCGTCAAGTGAGATTACAAAACTGGTTTACATAAATAGATATGATAAAGAGTATTTAAACAGCAGAAACCTGCTGATCATCGTCCTCGTCGTCCGGCGTGTCATGATAGTAATCGTAGGGGCGCGTCACGCCCTCGTGCGAGTGCGCGCGGCTGAGTCGTTCCAGACGTGCGACCTGCGCAGCGAGGGTGTACGGCATCCTGGGCGGTGGAACCGGTCGCACGCAGTTCGCCGTGGTGCACGACCCGTGACCGCTGTCGCTCGATGTGGCCGAACCGGTTTTTCTTAATGGCAAGTTTACTAATGACGTCACACTACTGCTCTCCGCAGATAAATCCACTGGCAGAGGCGTTGGGGTGTCCGAATGTGATCTCTCGTGTGCTGCACGGGAACAGCATATGCCTGGGCCTGGGTGACCGTCTCGGCGTTGCGAACACGGAGACGGCCCTGACGGCGGCGGTCTAGGTTGATGTGGTCTAGTTTTGGCTGGCTCCGATAACGCCAGTAACTTTCGTACAGCTTGCGGGGAAGCAGCCCCGAACTTGTTGCCGGCGAAACTTTTCTTGCTTTCGCTTGCAGAAGAGGCGCTACTTGTTGTAGAAAGTGATGGCGAAGGATGTCGGCGACGGGGCATAGTTGGGGCAGGTCCAGAACCTTCACATTCTAGAGACAACGCATGAAGACGTTCTTCATCTGTTTCTACATGCATTCTATTAAGATATGCTTTCACTCGTCGGACCATTTGTGCTTCTTCAAACATCTTTTTCGGATTTGGTACATTTGAAGATTTTTTCCTTCTTTTAACTGTAACTTGACCTTGTTGAACACCAGTTGTTAGCTGGTTGAGAGCTACCATGGCATTAGATGGCGGCTGTTTTCCTAGTTCCAATAATGTGAGTAAATCGTATGGTGAACTGCACATGTTGGTGAGAGTTCTGACTTCTTTAGCTATCATTCGTAGTTTTTCAAAATTAACCATCCCTTCCACTTTTGTATCATTACCAAGATGGATAAATGTCAAATCTTTTCTTACAACCGGATAAAACGGAATAACTGGCGATCTTCCTTGCTCTATCGTAACTAGTTGACGATATTTTGACATATTTCTTGAAGGATCCATAAGCATTTGCAAATCAGAGAAAAGTTTGTTGTATTTCGTGGGTAATTTTTCCCAAGTCATTCTCAGTCTGGATACAGCTCCATGACCTAATCCAGATATTATTGCAAACATGGAATTAAAATTTTTGCACTCCTTACAATGACGAGCAACTTTTATAAATTGCTTTATGATTTTTGATCGTCGTACAATATTTTGTTCGTTAACCACTTCAGTTACTACCCAAAACATTTCTTTGTTGACCAGACCAGCAAATTGGGAAAGCATAGGTGTGCCATACCTACTCTTTAAATCAAACAAATCATCGACATATTCTGTGCTCTCGATTTGTCGAAAAATACAAAAATCCTGTAAAGTTAATTGAACAGCAACTTCAACAGCATTCAATTGTAAAAAATGTACAACGCTTTCTCTTAGAAGCTCTGGTGCCATTTCATCCGGTACTAGAGTTTCACTAATGCCATTTGTTTTCAAATAATACCTAGAACTAAGACCGATACGTTCAGCAAGATTTTGCAACTGATCTGGTAAGCGATGTTGTTTTATAATGCCACCTTGGGCAACGGAAACTTCGCATAGTGAAAAATTAGAACTGGGATCAGTGATGCCAAACTCCTGTAAAGTAAGCATAACAACTTCTCTAGCAGTTGTCTCTTTGTGTACCAGCAAATATTTGCAAGTTTGATCAGCTCTATAGACTTTTAGCACATGCTCGGGATAATCTGAGGATTGGTATTCATCATAACATATAGATATGAGGTCTGGGTTACTATGTGAATTATAGAATGAGGTACTTGAGTTAGGTTTATTTAATGACTCAGTGTTCGACAAAACACTGTCGTCATTGTGGATGCCATCGTTTATGGTGTTTTTAGGGAGTATGTTCATTTTCATTAAAGCTTTCTGTAATCTTCTCTTAGGACCTAATGTCATGAAGCCTTTTTGTGGTTCTTTTTTTATGTTCATTTGTTGTGGTTTCTTTGTTGGAGATTGGAATACTGATGTCAATGTGATTGGATCATCACTTAAAAGTTCTGCTGTTGACAATCTAGCTCTAGGATCTGTTTGCCAGCGTACTAAGTTTGTGCCTCCTCGTTGTCTTGGTGAATTTTCAGGCATTAGCATCATTTGCTTAAAGGTTAATAAGTTACTTTTTACTGTAATGCTTAAATGAGTTGATCCTGTTATTATTTCCATAGCTTTTGCATGACTTACATGTTGAAATGATTGACAATTGACTTCCATAATTTGATCTCCTCTTTTTAAACCAACATCTTCAGCTTTTGAATGTTTCTCTACTTTTAAAACAAATATTCCATATCCTCTCTCATATCCACCCAAGATAGAAAAAAACAAAGGTTCATCTCGAGAAGGCCGAGATAATGTTACACTTCTAGTTCTTGCTTTTGCAGAACAAGCGATATTCAATAATCGTAACTGAGATTCCATTTTCTCATGTTCCAAAGCAGTTTCAAAATTTTCCAAAAATTCCATCATGTTAGGATCAGTTTCAAAGTCTGTGAAATGATTATTTACCCATAAAAGTACAACTCTGGTCACTTTATCACGAACTGAAGGCTCTGAAAACCAGGCCAGTAACTGTTTGGCAACAACCAAAGGACTTTCTATAAATGTTCTATGAGTCAATAAGAAATCTTCAACATATGTTGAATCTCGAGAATTATCTTCAATAAGCTGTAGCATTAAATGTTCAGGTGTCCCTCTTATTACTACATGACCTTGCTGGTGACCTAAATCCCCTGCTGCTCCTCTATACTCTGTGACCAGAACAATAACACCATTTTCATTCTCATGCCTTTTGATATTTTCTTCACCTTGATGCAAGATGCGATAATAATCAGTTTGAGTCACACAAACAAATTGGCAATCATCACATCTTGTAGTCATCACTCCTCTATGATATAGTTTTTCTAAAGTAGCTTCTGCCATACCAAAGCTGTCACCAACATTAAGATACTCAATATCTCCATTTTGATGTTCTATGCCAACTTGCCCATTTATAAGAACTGACCAAGAATCATGCTCTTCTCCATCATTCATTACTACTGTTTCTGCTTTTTCCACTACTGCAAAAACCATTACAGCACACAGAGCCCTTCTTACTGTAAGAGTCATATTTGTAAAAGCTTTTAAATGTTGTGTGAATTCAAGAAGAATTTCAATATCCTCATCCGTTCTTTCACTTGGGTCCTTTTCAAGACATTCTCTAACAGCATCCCGAACAGTCAAGCTGTCCATACTTTCCTCCAAATCCTCTTCCTCCTCAGAATCTACTATAGATTCGAGGAGTCCAGACAGATCTACCTCCATGTCCATGTCAAGAGAGCTGTGTACTGAAGTCATTGTATCACTGCCACTGTATGCGGAGCTAGTGTCACTTGCGTTGGAGCACTTTAGTGTGTGGGGGTACAGTTCTGGACTGTGTCGGCCACCACGCCCACCTCTCAACATTGTGAAGATTCTATCCTATCTTTATGGACTTCCAGCTGCTGAAAACAAATAACACATACATAAAACCTTTGAAGAAAATTTAAGCCATACCTAAAAATTTTCAAAATGATGAACTTATGTTAATATCAGTGATATTAATTATGATTTTCTGACAAAGAAGGAAAAAATCTTAAGAGATATATTCGTTGATGGATAGCATATATGTACTTCTGTTATATTTATCATATTAGTATTGTTTTGGTGCTACTAATAAAAGTAAAGTTAGTTAGAGAACTAATAAAAGTAAAGTTAGTAAGAGAAATAAAACATTTAATAATAAAAAGCAAATTAAAACGATAATTGATAAAATCATATCCTAGACGACTTCCTCCACTACTTTATGCGAAAATCAGTGTATGCTTTGTTATTTGGGAAATCATAAATAGTGTTTTTTTCATGTATACTTAACATAAACAATATAATTTAAAACAAATGGTTAAGTGTTTGTACATCAAAAATATACTGAACCTCCACAGTTTCTATTTATTTTGCATTCATGGCGGAACTGTCAGAGCTTCCATGTTGCTTTCTAATAAGTCCCCAACTAACGGAAAAATGTTATATAGCAATCACTTCACCAAGAAACAAATTTTATAACCATAGATATATTCTAATATTTGAAACACTTTAGTATTTAGTTTTTCGAAAGCAAGCAAGACGCCAAAAAAATTTAGAAAGCTACTTTCTCAACGTAAGTATCCACATAACACAGATAACTAAGGAAAATAAGTGTATTTCGTATTTCTTTTTATTAATTATAGATTAAAAATACAGCTTGTAATGACATATAAATGTTTTACAAAATCTAAATAAATAATATCAATACCAAATATTTATTAGTTATATATAGCTATTTTTGTTGATACTTAATTATTATTTCGTTAAATATTTAATTGAAAACAATAACACCTAAATTGAATTTGAATTATTAACAAAACCAATTGTAATAAATATTACATCGCTATTAATAAAATAATATATATTTTTTTGATTTACCATATAATTTTGATAGTACCAACTGCAAAGGAAGACATATTTTAATTCGTATATTTCATGAACGCATTCATAACCAAAGTAATAAAAATAGTCTTTCCGTTTCGAATGTAAGTGATATTCTAAGAGATCTTATTAAATGTATCAACGTTTTGCTTTGAAAATAAATGTGCTCTTATTTTATTTATCAATTTAAATATATATATTTTTGATAAAATTTTGCTTTACTATTCATTTATAATAAAAAGTTTGTCAGTTGACTCTTTGAACATTTTTATATCTCCATCTATTTTCAGAAATAGGTACTTTTGATTGCTGGCGTTTTCGCATCAAAACCAGTGATGATTATCTTTTAGCTAGATAGCTTTTGTAAATTGATCGTTTATTCTAGTGGAAAAAGTCGCAGAAATATATTTGTATTAGTTGTGAGTGTGCAAACAATCGTATTTATCTTGCGCCTAACAATAAAATGCGTCTTGATTCACTGTCTGAATCGAAACGGATGGTGAGCGATGGCGAGAATAAGGTGATAGATTTTTGGTGTTAAAAATTTGCTCTGTGTCATCGCCGTTTTAGTTTTCTACTACACTAAAGAGGACTATATTTGTTTAATTTTGACGTTTTTCGTGTTAATACTTCTAAATATTTAAATATTTCGGCGATTATTGTGTGGAAATTAATATTGTCATCGACTGACCGGCTGATATTACACGAGGCTTGTATGTATATGTGACTTCTGCCTTCTGGTAATAGTGACACGCCTCAGAAAATAAATCTTAATTTTGTGAATGGACTTTTCGTAATTTGTTATTGTGGCGTTTTTGTGATAAAGACATTTTAAAATTACGTAACTGTTGTGGAATCTTAGTGTATTAAAGAATGGCCTGAGTGCGACCACTCCATTACCGTCATGTGTGACGAAGGAATGTTTGTTTAGGCTCTAATATTTTGCTGCGACTTTAATCCGAGTGCGCGTTTGACTCCTAGATCGGGCTGGATCATGAATCTATCCGAAACAAAACAAGTTTTGCATTGATCGTTCTCGACTTTTTGTCATTTCGGACACTTTTATATTTGCAAAATGTCTTCGGGAACGTTTGTGGATAGGATTGACCCTTTCGCTAAGCGGTCGATGAAGAAAAAGACCAAGAAGTCCCAAGGATCCTCGCGCTACCGTAACACGCAAGATGTAGAATTACAGGCATTGCCTTTGCTGAAAGGTGGGTTTATGCCCTTATAATAATTATTTTCTTAGATTATAAATAAATAACAATTATAACAAAAACAGAATAATTATTTTAATTTGTTATCAGATTTTATAATATTATATTTATATCTTGGTAACCTATAAAGAAGTCTTTCAAAAACAAGATAAATATACTGTAAACATACAAATTAATTTTATATCTAGTTTGTACTAGTATTAACTAATTTAGTATGTATATGTGTATGGTACATAGAATATATTTAATGGTACCATATCATATTTTAGTTAAAAACAACATAGTAGAATCTGTTTTAATCAACACATTTAATAAGATCTTCAGACAATCCCAATTTTGTTGATTTACTTACAAAAAAATACACAAATACATTTTAACTACAGAATGAGATAATGGTATATAAATCATTTAATTGATTCAATTCATTCATGTTTTTTGATCTATAAATTAATATTACTGTAAGAAAAATATATGTACTATCTTACCCAAAATGTATAACTTTTGTTAAGGTCTATAAATACTTAATATATGAAGTGTCTGTTCTATCAAGAATATTACCTATTTTTAGTTACTATGATATAGAAGACTAATCTTTACAAACATTACTTATCTCAACATATCTATGAAGAAGGTCATTTTCAGTTATTCTTTATGCTACTGATTTTAAAAGCAAAAGAAGTATAAAATCTTTGAAAATAAAAAATAAATGTGAATATTGTGTGTTCATAATGCTCTTCATAATACACTTCTTATATTATAAAAACTAATTTTTTTTTTCTTAAAATGATTTTTTTTAAATATTACAAAAGTATTATTTTCATCAATAATCTATCTAACACTCAAACCTAATAGTATTTTCATACATAGAATGCCAAGCCTATACTTAAGTCAATATTTGGGTCCACCACCATAATGTTACCTTGGGTCAACATAACTTCACTCATTTTGAATGGATTGATCTATTATACATTGAGAATACTTTTAACATTTATGAAACCAACTGTATATATATTTCAGATGTTCCGGTCAGTGAACAAGAAGAGCTTTTTATTCGTAAGCTGCGCCAGTGCTGTGTTGCTTTTGATTTTATGGACCCAGTGGCTGACTTGAAGGGGAAAGAAATGAAGCGTGCCACACTCAATGAGCTTGTAGAGTACATCCATGCTGGCCGTGGAGTACTCACTGAACCTGTCTATCCGGAGATCATTAAAATGGTATTTATTGAATCAGATTCTACTTTTATAGTTTTAATCATGCTTATCTGATATTGAATCCTAAATTGCAATAAGCACCAGAGTAAGCACGATTTTATTTTGTTTATTAGTTAGAAGAAGCTGTCAAATATGAACAATGAATTATTAATTCCTAAATTTGACCTTAGACTCTAAGTACTAAAATTTATTCTTTTAATATGTCTTTTATCATAAATTGATTTCTTTTATGACAACTATATATTAAGAAATATGTAAAGTATATTAAGATATGTTATTTAATATTATATTTAAATTTGTTATTTAATAGCCTAAAAAAATGGGTTTAACATATGAGTATTTCTTTTAAATATATTTGTGGACCACTGTTAGTTATTTCTTTTTTATTAAATGTCACTCAATGTAAATAACATTTATTATCAGATATATGGGTTACATGATGACTGTTAATGGCTTATGTTCTTATAATTATTATCTTAATATTGTTTTAATAGCAAATCAGACAAATTGTTTGACATTGATTAAATTAATTTATTAAAGTATTTATTGAAATGTATCACAATAAGTGAACATCTTTTTATAATACTTATAATTAATGATTAATATCTTCTTAATATATGAACTTATTGTATGTCTTTACATTGAAAAATATATTTCTATAAATTGGTGATATATTACAAGCTGTTTTATATGTACTGTACTTGTCGGTAATTAAAAAAAAACACTAATTATCATACTTCATTATCAGATATCAGCCAACCTATTCCGTACCCTGCCACCGAGTGAGAACCCTGACTTTGACCCAGAGGAGGATGATCCCACCCTCGAGGCTTCTTGGCCGCACCTCCAGCTGGTGTATGAGTTTTTCCTGCGCTTCCTAGAGTCAACTGACTTTCAGCCGACCATTGGCAAGAAGGTCATTGATCAGAAATTTGTGTTGCAGGTAAATGTCTTTTTTTTATTAACTAGATTATGCCAATTACATAATTATATATTATATATATATACATACTACAATTATATCATTATACATTATATTATATTATACATTATTGGTTTCATTTATAGTTGAAATAGTTTTAGGTTAGTTTTTCATTATCATTTATTCAAATATCATTACATAATTATTCCATTTCAATGTCTGGTAATGACAATAATGATGACATTGTGTGTATGAAATGTTTGTAAGAAAACATTGTTTTATACAAAATATATTTAAAAGTAATAAAAGTATATTTGAAATAAAAAGTAACACCTATAAAGTTACTTTTCAATCATATTTCTGCTAATAATTGTTATTTAATGATTTAAAATGCCTTATTGAAATGATCATTATTCATTTTTATATGTCTTGTGCTACTGTTTCGTTTATTTCCAATATGTCTTCTGGTTAAATTATGACCCTGGATGTCACATGACAAAAAATTAACACATTCTTCACACACACTGGTGTATCACACTAGCGTGTGCTACTTGGAATATATTTTAAGCCTTATTTAAATTAAGGAATGTTCTAGTGCTCTAATTATAGACACAATATTGTCTAGAGGAGAGTAACCTTTATATATATATTTTATAATATGTGTGAATATTACTAGTTTGTTTATTAAATTACATTGTATCATAAAGTTGCGTAAAAAGTGTGAACATTCTTGACAACAGAATATCTAATAGTATTAATTTTTCCGTCGCGTGTGTGTGACGCGAGTCTTGACCGTTTTTTACAACTCATTAGTTATCTTGCACTCCTTTGTTATTTAAATGTACTAAGTATTGAAAAAATATATATTCATAAAGTTTAATAGTTTTATATATATTTTTAAATATATATTTTTAATTAATGTTAAACAACGTTCGGAAAATAAGAGGTATATAAGATTTAAAATTATGTATAACTCTATGATTTTTATGTGGTTTATTTACATTCTAACAGTTGCTCGTTCAAGTTGCTGTGGCTTCAGTCCGTTATATATTGATTATTGTTAATTGATGAATTCTGTCCTCGACATTGGTAAGGACTGGTCAATGAATGTACATTCGAAGTCAATAAAGTGAAGTTTTTAATTTATTTATATGTATATTTTAATTTTATATTCTTTTGAACAGAAATTTTATATTTTTTTTTTAACGCGAGTAAAATCGCGGCTATATTTATGTATATATCAAACGTTTTTTTCTAGCAATGCCTTATAAAACGTACGTGGGAGTTGTGAAACAATGCACATAAAGATATATACATTTATTCATATGCGTGCACGAAATAATTCGACACCTTTTCCTTATACGTGTACACCTCTTTAAATTAAACATAATTCAGAAAAAGCTCTGGCATTATGGCATTTATTATCTGGCATATAGTATGTGGCATTATATTGAATATTTTATATATTTCAATTATATTATTATTTTTACAAATATATTCAGGGTAAGTCTGTGCATGCTCTAGTCTATATTAGTATTGAGTATTGTTGCTAATAAGGCTGGGTTCAAACGGGCCACATAAAGCGACTTAACACCGGTTACAGGTGTGCGTCTCGTTTATATAAAATATTTGGAAAAGTGTTAAGTCGCTGTCGCTGGCTACCAGGGGCTGTGGTGGGTTGCTTTTTTGTGCCGAGCCTTAACTGGTTCTCGCGTTAAGTCATCACAATAACTAATGTTTTATATAATTGAAAACATAAGGTTGTATGACATTGAAAAAAGTTACTAATATTTAGAAACTGTTACTCTTGATATTTTCTTTGAAAGTTTCCTGGATTAAGTCTATTTATAAAACCGCTATCCCTTTGGATAAGATTTCCATTTCAAGATAGCCTATTAGGACTCAACTTTTCCGTTATCAGCACGTTGAAAGTTATATATATCTAACTATGTACCTAAGTAGATAGAGAGAAAGCGAACAATGTGTAGAAGGTTCTAGAATATTTTTCTATCGATATATAAAGAATAACAAAATTCCCGATAGTGACCCTGTGACCTATTTTGATTGGTCGTTGGTCTAATGGTTCAAAGAAGGTTGCGTAATTTGGATCACTGGTTATGAAGTTTTAATATTATCCAACTTTATATAAATAAATAAATAAATAATATGAAATAAATGTGAGGGTGTGAGTGGGTGTATATACGTATTACAAATTCTAAATACAATATATGAACCTAAAATAATATACATTATATAAATCCAAAACTGGCGTATAGCCACAGTTGGTACAAATATATTTTTAACTTCTTCATCTTGGTCCTTAATATATAAAATTATAATCAAATCAAATCGTGTCGGTCACTCGTAGGACGGTAATGGAGTAATATTTATAGAGTATAAGGAAGACCACAAACGTGCAAAGGTAGATTTTAATATTAGTATTTTTATACTTTAATATTCATTTGGAATTCATATTTAATACCATATTACTACATATGAAAATTATTAAGTGTATTTTAATTTAATATTTTGTATAGCAAAATTTTATTCAACTTGAATTAAATATTAATGTCTCGACAGCAAATGATGATGGAAATTTATTTGCAATATTAAAAACAATTAGTTTATGCTTTAGAGCATCACTGTAAACTGTAACAACTCATTCTCATACAGTATTTACCCTTTTATATATATTTATATGTGTAGATATAATAGGTGTGACGTAGGCTCGTTTATTATAAAAAAATATAGTATATTATATGAGAAAGGAGAAAAATAGTATTTTTATAGCGAGGGTGGTACTTTGAACCACGAGCTTAGCGACGGATTACAGAATGACAGTTTATCTTAATATTCAATCTTAATTTTTTTTTTAGTAGAAATCGAAACTGAAAAGTTTGTTTGTTTAAACGATTAATCTTTGATACTACCGGATGCATTTGAATATTTTTTCTGGCAATACATATAAACTATCATATCATAGCATTACGTTACTGCTCTTAGCTATCCTAATAGTAAATAAAATCTTTCGTCAATTAGTGAAGACGCGAACCTTACAACTTTTGCATTGTTTTAGTTTTTTTTACATTTTTATATAAAATTAACTATATAATGAAATAGATAAATAAAAACTTTCTGCTTAATCGAACTCAATGGACCAAAAAAATTTTGTATATTGTTATGGGATATTATGAAGGTATAAGTTTGTCACCTTCATACTAAATAAAGAATAAAACATTTGTCCGCAGAGACAAGTACTTGTTATGTTGATGTATATATTTGTAATAATATACTAAAAATAAAAATAAACAACATAATTAGTAAATAAATAATAATAATAATTACAATCAATGAGCTAGTTGCGATAGTATTTTCATGATAAATAAAGTTTAATATATATTTTTTTAATATAAAAAGGAGTTCGGTAAAAACCAATTATTCACCTTAGCTTTCGTCGAAGGTCAAACAAGGTCATGTAAAAAAATATATATATATGTGTTATATTATAATAATAACAAAGGAATTTTAATGTATTAGTTTTATTATTAATATATATTTTAATATTATACTAAACATTTACAAAGGCTTAGGAATTTTTATCTAATGAGTCATATAACTACTGATGGTTTATTATTATCTACTTATTAAAGCGTAAATGAATTATATGTAATTGTTTTTTTAAAAAGACAAACAAGGGATTTCTAAAAGTGTCAGGTTCGAGTCCAGTCCGTGATGAATTTTATTCTTTATATTGCTAACAATTTATTTTATATTTTAAACCTATATTTTATATATATTTTTCATGTTCATATTCAATATGTTTTTTATATAAAATCTATTGTAACACAACAAGTGTGTTGTTCCGATTCAAAATTCTATAAAGGCCTTAGCAATTAACGCACTATTTTTTTTTCTGTCTATGACTTTATATATGTAATATTCAGACAATGTCAAGTTTTTTTTAAAAGTAGATTAATGTACTATGAAAAGGTTTCATTAAAAAAATATATATTAATAGTTTATACTTGATGACAGTTACAATAAGGGTTCTTTAGAAATTTTATTTTATAAATCAAAACATTAATTACCATTTCTCATCATACATATTGTAATTGTAAATAGATGTCTATAAAGTTTATTAATTTAATTTCTTTATAATAGGTCAGTCTCGTTTCAAAAGATTTTGTTATTGAGTATTACTAATTTAAAAAATAATGTTAAGTTATGAATACAGTCTTTTAAGTAATTCATATAAAGGGATAAAGTAAGTTTTATCTCATGACGTTTTATCTTTTCAAAATAAATCCCAGATGAAATTATTAAAAAAAATACCTAGTTTTTAAATAACTTCATCTGGGATCAAACTCATGATCCTACAATTCAAAAGTATTATAGTACATCGGTAGTTCGTATCTTAAGCATAAAACCTAAACTATCTTTTTCACGATCTTACTTACAATTAATCGGAAAGAATTTTTAAAATCCGTCCCGTAGTTTCGAAGATTTAAACAAACAAACTTTTCCAATATAATATTAGTATAGATGAATATCAGGTAATCAATATGTTGTAAAATCTTCATGATTAGCTATTAAAATTCAAACAGATAGACAATAAAATGAATGCTGAATAAAGTCGATATCGCGAAGAGTCCTGTATAAAATTACGTTGTAAAATAAAGATATGACAATGGGACTGGACTAGTGATGTGACTCGAACCCTGTTTTTACTCGAGTGACTCGAGTCAGTGTGTCAAACTCATACTCGAGTGAAACAAAATTTACCCGAGTCGCTATGCACTTGATTTACTGAATCAACTCTGCACTTTGAGTTGATTTTGACGCTTAGGTTTTTAATTTAGGTAACTATAAGTATATTAGTAATTACAATAAGCAACTCGAGTAACATATTTTACTCGAGTGACTCGAAGTCACAAAATCTTATTCGAGACGCATCACTAGACTGGACGCACGCAATCCATCCGTCTTCGATTTTTTGTTTGATTCTTTAGAAGTTATTATTTTATGTTATGTAAGTATATTACCTAATAGAAGAGGACTCTTATTTTTGTTGTTATTATACTTAAAAAATGTTTATTTTTAAAAATAGTATATAGGTGAGTAATCCTTTATATTGAAATCCAGTCGCTACTTGAAGTATTCTTATGGTAAAAAATATTTTTTATAATGTGTATGGTTAAAATGATCTACACCTTCCATTTTGTGGATGTTATGTGGATGAAAGGAGTTGAATCAGCGTTGACGTATGACAGGAGTGTGTGGAAGAAACAAACACAAACTTGTTATATCGACCTCTTCTTAAATGAGATAAAAGGAGAATGATGATAACGAGGTATTCTTTTATCTTTGTAAAGTTATTTAAAAAAATCAAATAAATTATAAAAAACATTTCTTCATAGTCAAAACTACCGGCTCTGAAAGATATGTGCTTTAGTCCTGAGAAGAGCCAGCGATAGAAACTCAACGGGCATTTCTTTTTTTATAAAAAAACTTGGCTTTTACAATTTATTATAATATTGAAATATATTGTTAGCGAAAGTCGCAGTATTAAATATAATTTTATATTATATGTATCTAAATTTTTTAATAATATATCTAATTTTATGGGACGATGTCATACAGCTTTTAGACCTGTTCGACTCTGAGGACCCTCGCGAGCGCGACTTTCTCAAGACTGTGCTCCATCGCATCTACGGGAAGTTCCTGGGGCTGCGAGCCTTCATACGAAAACAGATCAACAACATCTTCCTACGATTCGTCTACGAGACGGAACACTTCAACGGCGTGGGGGAACTTCTAGAAATATTGGGAAGGTAATGTTTAGATATTTTATTAAAATAGATTTTTTATTATAACTATTAAATATGTTAAATTTAGTGTCCGACCGTAAAAGGTTATCAGCCAAAACCGAAACGAACGGAATTTTGATCTCAGTTTTGACCAAAACCGAAACCGAACTTTTGGTTTTGTTCTCAGTTTTGTCCGAAACCGAACTTTTGGCTTTGTTCTCAGTTTTAGCCGAAACTGAAGCCATACTTTCGGTCGGTCACTAGTTAAATTGCCACATTACATTGCTAAAACAAAATTTTAAGAAGGGAAAAATCTATGTATCTATCTATCTATCTATTTTATCAATCTAACTGAAAAATGTCTCAGGTTTTCCAATTTGTTATAGATAATTTCCAATTCAGTCATTCTGAAATAGATAGTACAATTTTTATTTTTCGTGCGGAAGTTATTCGCGATGTTTTTTACGGAAGTCATTAAAATTCGCTGACAACATGCTTTTAGAAATATTTTATTTTATTGATATTCGATATTAAAATTAAACTCATCTCAGAGTTGAGTTATTTTTATTCAGCGTTAGTTATTGTTCTAATACCTTTACTAGTGACGTAACATTATTATTTCTTATTATCGGCATATATTTATAGACGTAACTGGTTATTTTAATGGCTACTTATAATTTAGTATATATTTAGAAAATAATATTTATAAGTAATTTTAACTATTGGTATTTATTTGTTAAATATAAATATCTACTAATATGATATTATAAGTAAATAAAATCGTTTGTCTACGGGTAAAATAATAATGTCGTTTATTTCATTCTTGTTAAATTCTAATTCTTTTAATATATTAACACAACATATAATTGAACAATATATATCTAGATAAAGCTTCCGAGATTAGATTAGGTCAAGTTGTCTTAACTTAATCTCAAGTGCACTGGTGCGGCAACTTCTTATAATACAACCAATATATATTACTAGCTGTGACTCGCGGTTCTACCCGTAGATAAACGATTTTATATACTACTAGGTCCACGACTGCACGTCGGATGGAGCTAAGTGAAGCATTGGTGTTGAATGAATTTCGCAAACTTTCAAAATTAGCAGAGTAAATAGTGGCTATAGTCTTAAGCCTAATAAGAACTCGCGCTTGCATTTCAAATCGTGTCACATATTAACTCTATGGGACACACTTTGACCATTTAATAAAACTACATCCACAAATGTCACCAAAAAACAAGGACCTGTAAGTCACTGTCCTCGACAACTCTGCTAATTTTCGACTTCCCACCACTATTCGTCTAGGAGGAGTAGCACATTAGTAACGAAACACACTTGACCAGTTAGAGCTTCACTTCGCTCAGCGGAATTAGTGTGACCTAAATAATTAGCTTAATTTTAGATAGCCTATAGACACCCTCATGTACCTATCATCATCAGAATTTTTATATCCATCTGCTAGTTATAAAAATCAGTGTGTTAAAACAAACAAACAAACTATTCTGCTTTATAACATTATTATAGATACATAAAATATACATTAACATATTGGATTTGTCAATATAATTCTTAGTTTAAATCTGTCGGTCCAGCCCTTATCTAACAAGATTATATACTTACTATTTTCTTACTATTTATTTACTTACCTAATTACTTAGTTACTTACTTAATTATTTAAAAAGAAGATTAATTATTAAAACATTCTTTTTTTTTTTTTTAATATAACAAGTACTAATGGATCTTTAAAATAATAAGACTAATAAAGGATAGGTGAATATAAAGAGCTTGGCACAGAAAGGATGAGTCATCTATTGCTCTCAGTGTCTTGTTAATGTTAGTGTATTGTAACCAAGGTTTTCTTTATTACAATCCACATGCTATTTGGTCCATATTTTCTTATTCTTTATAATATTAGTCTTATATTCTTTTCCAGTATACTATTTAATTTAAAACTAATAAAATTTTGACATTTTGATACCAACTTTGAAATAGTAAATACGCGAAAATAAACAGTTTGTGTGGAAATGAAGGAATGCAGCAAATATATCTTGATTTATAAACCACCAAATAAATTGCAGCATAATAAACGGCTTCGCGCTCCCGTTGAAGAGTGAGCACAAGCAGTTCTTGGTGAAGGTGCTGCTGCCGCTGCACAAGGTGAAGTGCCTGTCCCTGTACCACGCCCAGCTCGCCTACTGCGTGGTGCAGTTCCTGGAGAAGGACGCCACGCTCACCGAGCCCGTGGTACGAGGGCTGCTGAAGTTCTGGCCCAAGACCTGCTCTCAGAAGGAGGTGGGTGTGTTGTTTAAAAATGTGTGTCAATCTTTTTTGGAGTAAATGTTTAGAAAGCTAACGTTTGCAATATCTATATACCTTACCTACTCTATATTATACTCGTTATTTCTCCTGGCTCTGTCCGTAAGTATTATAGAAAGTAGACTCAAATTTTTACAAATTTAAAAAATTTGTAAAAATTTGAGTAACACTTTTGGTTATTAAACAGCATTATCTGCATATTTGAAAAATGTTATCAGCTTTTTGTTTTATAATAATAAAATTATTTCCAGGTGATGTTCCTCGGCGAGATTGAAGAGATATTGGATGTTATTGAACCAGCACAATTTGCTAAAATACAAGAGCCATTATTTAGACAAATTGCAAAATGTGTATCCAGTCCACACTTCCAGGTAAATTACACATTTAAGTTATTAAATTCGGCCGTTTTTATTACACCATTAGTGTCTATCAGTTTTACTAGAAATTGTATCTTAATTTATAAAAATGTAGTAAAAGATGGTGGTAAAAATATGTTACTACAGATTGAAAGTTTATGATAGTTAATTAGTTAGTTTATTTTTATATTTTATGATAGTTTCAAAATGTCCATAATAACCTATTCTGAGTGACTTCTGCAGTTTATACTCATATATAGGTTGAAGTAATTGTTATTATGAAACTTTATATATATTAATATTTGTATACTATCACAGGTTGCAGAACGGGCCCTTTATTATTGGAACAACGAATATATATTGTCCTTGATGGAAGAAAACAACCAAGTGATAATGCCAATAATGTTCCCCGCTCTGTATAGAATGAGCAAGGAGCATTGGAACCAGACCATAGTGACACTCGTGTATAATGTGCTCAAGACGTTTATGGAAATGAATTCGAAACTCTTCGATGAGCTCACCGCGAGCTATAAGGCGGAACGGCAAAAGTGCGTATCAAGTAATATATATATGAATTATAGTTCGTAAATAACGAAGCGTTGGTTTCCAGAGAGAAGAAGCGCGAGAAAGAGCGCGATGAGCTGTGGAAGCGGCTGGGCGAGATGGAGATCAGCCACAAGCGGCAGCAGGCGGCCGCCAAGTGATGCCTCGCCAAGCCCTCACCCCGCTAGATAATGCATACCATTTTATTTTCACTTATGTATTCATATTTTCTATTCGATTACATTTTTGTTAATGACGTTATTAATTTTTTATACCTCTGATGATTCGTTCGTTCGGCGCCCGAGCCGAGCCCCTGTCCGCGTCCCGAATGCACTGTCATTATTGTACTAGTATTTTATATTCGTTTACGTAGATAATAGATTACTTTAGGATTTTTTAATATTGTTAAATTGTTTAATAAGTTAAAAGTTGTATGTATTATTGATGCATGATCGATTGTATTGCATTTCGGATCACCGATGATTGTATTGATCGGGCACCCAGCTTTCGGCTGATAAATGATTGTACAAAAAAACTAATAGGAAAATTCGAAGATGTAATATGTTTAGTATACGGGTCCCGGCGCGGAGGTCGGTCGCGCCACGAGCGGCCAACGCGCTGGGCCAACGTTGCCGCCCAGTGGCCAACGCCTGCCAACGCGGCCGACACCCAACGCTCGCCCAACGCGCTGGACAGGCGGCCGCCGGCTGGGACCCGTGCGTAGTATGTTCTATGAAATTTTGTTTTAACTAGATGCTGGATACAAAAATGTAATTTTGTCGTACTATCATTTTGTATAGATACATAGTGTAAATAGGCATTTATTTATTATAAATTTATAGCAGTGTGATTTTTATACATAGCTGCGGGAGTGGGACACGATAACCGGTCAGATCGACCTGAGCGAACCGGAGACTATTGTATCACGCATACGGCTCGGTAACAATAAAGAGGTCACTGAATTACATTGGAGTAGAACAATGCTATAGAATAATGCTATATTATATAATAATTTGTAAGGGAATAGTCATTAATTTGTATAATATTGCTATAGCCATTAATTTTTCTATCATCACTAGTAGAGCGGCCCGCGCCTCTATATAGTACGTGTCGTACGCCCCACGCGTATGTGTATACACCACGGAGATGTCCGTTATGTAATGTATTAACATGCAAAAATTATATGATCTTATATATAAATTACTATTATAGTACACAGTATGAAAATAAAAAGTTGACTCACATGAAATGAATTTTTTAAGTGTGTATGTGTAAGCGTAGGCGCGGTGGTCCCTAACGTTCGCGACCGCAGTCACTCGCGCGTACGAGTCGGGCCCGGCGTGCCGTACGACAGATACAGGCCAGGCCAGGCCAGGCCAGGCCAAGTCAGGTCAGGCCAGGCCAGGCCAGACCAGACCAGGCCAGGCAGAGCCGAGCGGCTGAGGCCGTGCCGAGCCGTAGTGGCGCCCGCCGAGCTGTTCCTCCGCTGTCCCCTCTCATGTCCTCATCTCGGTCTCGCTGAATGCATTCAAATATACAAGTCATTTTCACATCTTAGCATTTCATTTATTCTAGAACATTCGAATATCTGAATATATATTACATTACTTTTATCGGAGATTTATTTTTATGAGTATCGATTGTTTAGGTTAAACATAAACAATAATTGTGTTGTAAAATATGTGTACTTGGGTAAAATAAAAAAAAACACAAATATAATAAAAATTTTGATAATTCTTGTACCACAAATCTGTAAAGAAATAAAACTAATTCGTAACCTTTAGCGCTGAGCTTAATTGGGCTACTTTTTACTTATTTCTTGCTTTTATATCCACGCAATCCGAATGAAACCTGAATAAGAAGTCCTTATGAGGAAGCATTTATGAGTCTGCGGTGAATTTGTATTGTAAGTAGGAAGCTATCTGGTGAAATGTTAGAATCAGTTCTATGAAGGTTTTCTAACCGAAAGACTGCACTTTGCTAAATTATTACACAAGAAGTGTTTCGAAACGCTTATAGAATAATATAACAAATATAACAAGTGTAATTGGTAGATATATTTTTAAGGTTTTTGTGCAGTTTTGTTAAGCTTTTGATTTAATAAATATAAGATGGCAGTAAAACTAACACTCCTATGAATTTTTCAATACAAAGAATCCTGAGTTAAATTTAATGTTTACTTTTTTTTTATTTAATATAAATGATACAATACTTATTGTTGTTATTTAATGAGACTTTAATAAATAGCATCAGGTTTACTATTTATTTGTATTTACTTGGAGTGTGAGACTTCAAACAAAACTGCAAAAATTTTAATTTAAAATATATTTCAGAAAGTCATAAAAGTTTTGAATATAGATTAATTGAGTGGTGAACTTGTTGAACTGAGATAAACATTACATTTTTGATTCCGATTCTGTTAAAATAACAAGTAAATTAAGAAAATTTAAAAATGAAAGACCTTTATTAAGAAAAAAGTTATTTAAATAATTGGTTTGTTATAAAAGTGTAATTTTTAAAATTCCTAAACACTACAAGCTAGAGTTGTAAGGTATTAAATATATGCTATACAGAAAATATCAAAGTTATTTTGTGTTATAATCATTAAGAATATTGAACTGCTAACAATCAATATTACTATTCAAGTTCAAGTGAAATTGCCATAGCTACAGACTGCAAACATTACTTACTTTACGCCCATACTCCGCAATACGGCAGAGAATAAACACTTGTAAGACCAGTAAGTACTAAAGTTTAATAACTCCCTAGAAAATATAAGTTATGATGAAAAGTTCGCGTTACTATACCGCTCCAGTGCCGAAAATGCCGCTTGGGCTGGTTGAACTGATGGATGGTCTCGCAAGAGATGTCCTGAAAAGTAACCCACCAGATGTATATGAGTTTTGTGCGGACCATATGAAGAAATTGTTACAGATTAGGGATGACACGAAGAAGCCTAGTTCAAGTAAGTTGAAATTACTATTGATTTATATTATATTTTATGTTATGTTATAAAATTAAAGTTAATTATTCTGTTAGCGGCTAAGCGGACTCTTACTTTGGATGAAAAAATTACGTTGGCTAAAAAGGTGATCCGTGAAAGAGCTGCACTTCGACGTGAGGAGTATGATAAAAATATGCAACATTTTAATTCTGAGGTTTTAGATAATATTAATAAAAAAAATGATGACGTCATAATTGAACTTGAAAGTAATATAGGTAATGTTATAAAAATCCATGAAGTGGATTTATCTGGTAATTTGGAACATGAAATTGTAGTTAAAGACGTCAAATTAAATGAAGATACGCCATTGTTACAAGAAACAGAAATTTCAAACACGCAACCTATTGTTATTTTAGAAAAAGAACAGGGTAACGATTTAATAGATAACAATCAACATGAAATATTTACAAAAAATTATAATGCTGAGTTTTTAAATGACGAGGTCAAAGTCACAGAAGAAAATGTTTTGAAAATTAACGAAAATGGGAGTTCTGTTGAGGATTCAGTGATAAATATTGAAAAGATTGCAACAACTCTATCAGAACGGGAAGATATTGATGTCACAAAAATTATAATGCAAAATGAAAATACAAAAGATAAAGTTGAATGTTCAAATGATAAAATAGAAAATAACGATTCATTGGATTCTGATAAAAACCAGGATATCACTCCTACTACATCGCCAAAAGATAGGGAAGATGATACAACTGTAAGTAATAATGAAAATAATGAAATGAACACTGTAGAAGAATTGAATATTACTGTTACCTATAATCCAGAGAAGATTGGACACAATATAGATAATGTGGCTCAAAATATTGAGTTGGATACGCCTGTTATTAACCATGAAACCCTTTCGAACTCTCAACCCGGTGTACAAGTAAGCAACCCTCAAAATGATGAGATACCTGTAAGTGATATTAACGAAGAAGATATTAAAAATCAAGAGTTGTCGAATGACTCAAATGAATTAAACAAACAACCTTTCTCTGTAATTGATGAATACGCTGAAGATAAAAGAAATTATCATGAATTGGTGAGCGAGGTTAACAATACTTCAATGGATCTTGAAACAGCTGCTATAACAATACAAAAAGTATTTCGTTCTTTCCTATTCAGAAATAAAACTTTGAGTAGTGATGAAGCCACCAATGTTGACATTAATTTATTGATTGAAGATAAAGAGAAACAGGTAAAAAGATGAATATTGGGCTTCATTTTTCTTGAATACTTTTTATTTAATAAGATTCCAATTTGATGTATTTCAGAGTATCAGTCATGTACCATCAAATAATGCACATAAAGAACGAAGAGCTTTAGGTTTGAGCAGGATCGACACAGTATTACAGACAGTGAATGAGGAAAAATCTTTATCCTTGTCTACTGATGATTCATCTACACTATCAAGTGCGGCTACCATAATACAAGCACATGTAAGGGGATTCTTAGTTCGAAACAAGTTAAATTGGAACAAAGCAAACTCCAGCACTTCTGGGTTTGATTCAGATGGACATTCGACGACCTCCTTTGAAGTTGATAATGATTGTCGAAAAAATAAAACTATCCTTAATATACATATAGTACCTGAGGGTGGCCACTTTATGAGTCGAGATGAGAGCATGCTTACGTCCATTGATTTGTCGGTGGATGGCAGTCCTCCGGATTCCACTAACTTGCATCCTCTGGGCTATGACACAAGTGAGAGACGAAAGCAATTAAAAAGGGAAGACGCTATACAATCGATTTCACCACCTAGCAACAACAGCGGTAAACAAAGTATCGAAGTTGATTCTATTAAAGAACTATTGGAACAAATTACTGAGCCACAAAATCAATTGGAAAGTAATAATACTGTTAATGAAACTATGCCAGATGTGTTAAAAAAAAATGAATCAAATGACATAACATCTGTAAACATTCATGATGTTGGAACTGAACCCACAGCACACGACTCTATGAAAATAGAGACATCAGACTCTAGTTTGCCTTCGCTAACATCTGACGAAACGGATGTTGTAACTCCATTTGTTGGTGCCGATTCTGATAATGATTCGAGAATAATGCATTCAGGCGAGTTTCACGATGTGGTCCTACCAACAAAAGTGACTCGTTCTGACACTTCTGTCGTCCGTGGTGAGTGAAGACATCTTTTCAGGTGATATTACATTCCCTTCTATTAAGGCCTACGCATGACTGCTTAAAATGAAAATTACTATATACATATGTAGTTAGTTTGAGTAAACATTACAGTAAATAAATAATAATAAATAAATTGGTAGTCTTTCTGCAGTTACAGAATATAATACGTAATGAAAGTTGTGCTTTAGTTATTTTATCTTTTGTTTGAAAAGCACTTTTATAAAAAATATATATAAAAATATATATTGATGAAGCAATTTTTTAAAACATGATAATACTTGTAGACAATTTTCACGTATAAATATTTGAAAATAACCGTAATTAGATTATCTTTAGTGTAATTGTATTGTTTTAGTAATTTTTTAATTCACTTGCACTAATAAGTAAAGTTTTTTTTATATGCGAAGAGAGCTTGCGGTGCTATGCAGTCTTCGTAGGTTTTTGTGTAAATATCAATTGAAAAATTATAAACAGAAATTTTAATAGTAAAATTTAGTTCTTAAATCTAATTAATATTATTACTTTTTCAGAATTTCAAAATGTCTTAGTTTATTTCTTAATATGGAATAACGCTTAAACTACAAAGATCTCGATAAAATATCGAATAATCATCAAGATGCGTCGTGATGAGTCAACGCTTGATTAGTGATTTATATTAGTGATTTTTATCAATTTCTATTATGATAATTTTATAGTTGTAGTTATATAAATTTAAAAAAACCTTTTACTATATGTGCGCTGTAGCATGGTGCGGGTGACGTCTGTCAGTACCAAATGACTAAGGATGGATGTTATGCATTTCGTATTTTTCGCTTACGATACTCAGAGTATATATCTAGTTTTCTTTAATATTGTTATAAAAATTTGTGTTATTCCGTTTTGCAGAGTAATTCCGTGTATGAACTTATCTTTACTGATATAAAATATTCAAAATAAGGCTAATGATTTTCTTTTCGTGACAACATTTTGGCTCTAGCGCATTAGCGCGGCGGACATATTGTTTATCCGTGTCATGCTGTCAGTATGAGAGCTAGTACTCTGAGATGAGTTCAGATGAAAAAAAAATAATTTTTACTTAGCAACCTTTTAAGCAATCTTACCCCATATATGTTCTGTAGTTTAATTAATAAATGTATAAGCTCTTTAACAATAAAAATTTAACTATTTACGCACAATATACTTTTAATTATAAAAAACATCGACTCTCATATCGTAGCAGTACATCTCCTCACTAAATTCGTCTAGGCATTATGTTATACGCATAACATTTTGCTGAATTTTTCTTTCTATTATAAATTATTTGTAGACTAAAACATTCTGATTGGGATTAATTTAATTTACTACAGTTATTATACATTACGAATGTGGTATAAAAACTAAAATATAATTTGTAAATCGCGTCAACTCTCAAGAGAGAAACGAAACGTTAATGACAGTGTCACCCGCACCATCCTACAGCACACAAGCTATAAGAACATCACAATATTGACACTATCTAATATGAACGTCAAATCCTTAATATTTTCTTCCTCAATCTTGTTTAAATAAACTTTAAAATATATGAATTACTTTATTTTAATAAAGTTTGTTAATTTTTTTTTTACCTTAACTTTAAGTTGCTAATAAATTTGAATGTTTTTTCATCCCTTCTATTCGATAAGTGTCGCTCCATTCCACTCTAATTGGGAGCAAAGTAGCTCTTCCAATGGAAAGCGGGTGAAAAAGTGATTTGAATTTAGAACATTGTATGAACATTCATAGAGATCAAACTTAATTCTTATTTATTACTGGCTGGAATGAGTTGGTTGCACTGCGTCCTGACCAGTAGGCCAATATATTTTCTCATAGAAGAGATGAAAAATAGAGCATATGACGCGAGAGCAAATTATTTTTCTCTCGGGCGATGTACTTTGAACCCCTCGCTGTGTTCAGAATTCTACGTTAGAATCTCTTATCTCGCTAAGCTCGGGTTCAAATTACCGCCATCGTAAATAAATTGTTTTGCTCCCTTGTGATACAATCTACTAATAGTGTATGCCAACTTATTTTAAGAGCATTGACGTAGTGCTCTACGACTACACGACATAAACTAGTCTTCTACTCGTACTAAGCATAGTACAAGTAGAAGACTAGTTTATGTCGTGTATAATAATCTCATACTCTAATATAACAATATGATTATAACTAAAGTTTGTCCTTCATTTCACGAATGATCATACAATGTGAAATATTAAAGCAGCATAGTTGACTAAATAATCATAGATAGTTTTGCTCAGATGAGCCATAGATTATTATTCTTCTCTTGTACCTTTAGCCTCACGTTCAGTCTACCAAAAGTTGTTTTTTTTTTCTAATGTCAGTGTCGTGAATTTAATTGTCAAAATACAACTTTTCTTTACTGTTTCTGGTTTTCGAGTATAGTAAATTAAAGTAGCGTAGTTGCTTCTTGCAATTGAATTGAATTTCCTTTTTTTCATTAAGAAATATGCCTTTGCCACCGGCACTGGCTGCTCGTCTAGCCAAGCGGGGTATTTTAAAAGAAAATACAAACTCGGACATACTAAATGAGGCGCCTGCACCCCAAGTGAACGAAGAGATTATTGCAGAAGATTATGACAACAATCCTGATCAGATAAATAATAAAGAACGTTTTTGGGAAGGTATAGAAGGCGTTAATGTGGATCCAATTAAAGGCCATAAAGGTTGTCCTAATAAAAGTAATATTTATCACGAGTGCTCAAAATTTTGTGTAAAAACTTGGAAGCAAGGAAAAACTGTTCCTACTGAGAAGTATTTGGAAAACAAACGAAAAGTATTAGAACTATGGCCTTTGCCACCAGCTTGGGAGGAAGTGTATGATGAAGGAACTGGACATTATTACTTTTGGAATGTTCATAATAACCTTGTATCATGGCTACCTCCGGCCCATCCCCGAGCGGTACCAACTGAGAGTGCGGCACATCTACGAGAGGAGAGGCTATTGCGAGAAGGAGATGAAAGTGATGACAGCAGTGAAGCTTCTGATCAGGAAGTGCCACAGCAACATCAAAAGATCAAGCGAGTAGATAGGAAGGACAGAGAGAGGGAAATGGTGCACCACCGGGACAAAAAGAGACATAGAGTTAAAGATAATGATTTGGACCCTATGGACCCTGCTGCATATTCTGATATAGCCAGAGGTGGTTGGACTTCAGGGTTAGATGCTCATGCTAAGACAGGAGTTGATTCTACAGCTTCAGGATCATTATACCAAATGAGACCTTATCCTGCACCAGGAGCTATCCTGGCAGCTAATGCAAAGGGTTCACCACCCTCCTCTCCAAGTTAATTGCAACATAGTTAAGTTACTTAGATGTTTAAGACCATGAAAACTATCTACATTTTTCCAATTATAATAATAATAATAATAAAGCCATTTATTCCAAATCTCTTTGATTACAATAATATATATAATATTTAAGCTTAAGTAAAGAAATTCAGTATTCTAAGTGTTTAGTTATTGCTTGTAAAAAGTACTACATGTTTGATTCAAGACGCAAAACTCATTTATTTCTCATCAAGCCTTAACTGGCATTACAAAATATTAGAAACACTTATCTCAATACATAACATACCTTTCCATCATAATAATTAACAAGTTGTAATGAACAAAAAAAAAACATATCAAATAATGTTTATCTTGGACACATTAACACTTTATCTTAAATATAAAATAATTAATTTTCATTGTTCGGAATTCCAATTATATCCGGCAATAGCCCAGAGGGTGGTATTTCCATTGGGGGCTCTGAAGTAGTTGAAGAATGGGATCCTTTACTTGTTGGATAATGGGAATGTCGATCATCATTCTCCATCGGCTAAAGCTAAAAGCTAAAGCTCGGGCTAATATCTGAACGACATGACGACGATGCAGCTCTCCGTCTCCCGTTCTCACCATGTATGTAGAGGGACCTTCAGAGTCCTCTACCGTAGCGTTTTGCCACTTACATCCGTGTCCATACATGCGTACTAGCACAGGCTGCCCGCAATAAAAAGCGCGTGACCGCGGTCGCTGTGCCAAGCGCTCCAGTTGTTCTTGAACGCGGCTCGGTCCACTATCTGGATGCAGAGTTGTCACGGCTGCTATATTTGCGCCCGTTCAATATCTCCGCTGGGGTTTTACTGTTGCAGCTGTTTGGAAACGTCCGCAAGTAATACAAAGCCTTTGCCAATTTTTCACTCCATGGCAGGCTACAATTAGCCGTTTTCATTAATTTGTTTTTAAAAGTTTGCACGGCTCGCTCTATTTGGCCATTTGATGCTGGGTGGTAAGGTGAAGTAAACAAATGTCTAATTCCATTTTTATTTACAAATTTTTTAAATTCTTTGGAAGTGAATGTTCTACCATTGTCCGAAACAAGAACATCAGGAAGACCTTGGGAAGCAAATATTCGTCTCATTACTGTTATTATTTTATCAGAGCTCATTGATGAAACGATTTCTGCTTCCAAGCACTTGCTGTAAGCGTCAATGACAAGTATAAAGTTTTTCCCTGAAATGGACCAGCAAAATCGACGTGTACTCGACTCCATGGCTTCTCTGGAACTATCCATGTTTGAGGATCTTTGGGTGGGTTGTTTCTCACTGACTGACAGTCTTCACATGTAGCTACTACACTTTCAATCTCTCTGTCCATGCCAACCCACCAAACGTATCCTCTTGCATATGCTTTCGTTTGTACGATACCTGCATGTAGGGTATCTAATAACTTAAGTACCTTTTGTTGAAGCGAGGCAGGTATTACGACCCTATTGCACCACAATAAACACTCTTTATCATGTGAAAGGGCTTTTCTTCGGATCAAGAAAGGTTAAAGTTCGAGGTCGTCATTATCTCTTGACCATCCGTGAAGAACTTTAAATATAACATTTTGTAATATATGGTCTTTCTCAGTTTCTCTCGCAATCGTTTTACCATCCAAATTTCATCCTTCTGGTTGTTCTTCTAGTATTTCACTCATGATTCTCAAATTCTACCGTAGAAGTTTTTCTATCATTCCACCTGCTTAATGCATCTGCATTTACAATTGATTTACCAGGTCTATATTTAATAGAATACATATATCCATTAAGTTTTAGGCACCAGCGTAACATTCTTGGAGATATTTGGTCCGGGATAGGCTTTTGTAGATTAAAAAAGCCAACAAGCGGCTTGTGATCGGTGCTATCGATGCTACAAAATTTTCGTCCGGCCAAAAATTTATGGAACTTGGATACTCCGAACATGTTTGCAAGTGCCTCTTTATTGGTAAATGCCTCAAATTGATTTGACCGTAACGTCTCTCATGAAGTTGTGGAGTACTTGAAACCATCATAATTGGCCGCTCGGATCTATCCCCCATAACATGCGATATCACAGCTCCCAGTCCATATTCTGACGAGTCGCACGTAAGTAACAATTCTTTATCTGCGTCATATCCAACAAGCGTTGCGTCAGAACTTAGAAGACTTTGTGTTATTGAAAGCAGTTTGCTCTCCTTCACCCCATCTCCACAAAGTCTTAGTTTCTAACAAGCGATACAAGGGCTCTAATATTGTTGCGTTATCAGGTAGGAAATTTTTGTAAAAATTGTATAATCCTAAGAATGCCCTTAGAGTTTCTTTATTTGTAGGAGCTGGTTTTCCGCGAATTTCTTCCACTTTAGTAGGTGAAGGATGTAGTTCTTCTCCATTTAACAAAAAGGTAATGCTCTCTGATGCAAATACACATTTCTTTATATTGAGACGGAAACCCAAATTTTGTAGACGGGAACCCAAAAGTTGCA
Organism: Mechanitis mazaeus; assembly: GCA_959347395.1. Classification (NCBI taxonomy): domain Eukaryota; kingdom Metazoa; phylum Arthropoda; class Insecta; order Lepidoptera; family Nymphalidae; genus Mechanitis; species Mechanitis mazaeus. The sequence goes on from OY365743.1 coordinate 606,239, forward strand.
TTTAATCGAAGATCATGTTCTTCTTTCGTCTTTAACGAAAGGAACCCGACATTTCGGATACTTTGCAGGAAACGTGTTCGCGGTAAGACGAGATGATGGTCAGTCAGTCAGTTTATTTATCACGTACCTCCAACGGTTCCTGAGTTTGCGGACATAGAGTTTAGGATGCACATAGTGCGTTTTGTGTGTTAAATTTAAAAATGTAATAATAAAGGCGAGTATACAGCAAGCACGGTAATAAACATGTATAATTTCAATATATCCTTTTCATGTGTAAGTTTCCTTTCAGGGTTTCTCCTAATGCCCAATATTTCTTCCAAGTTGCGTTGATTCTTCTAAATTGCTAGATGTTCTGAACGACATTTGCTTACCCAAGTAGATGTATTCGCTGACGTATTCTTTATGGTTGCCTTTTATCACTATAGGGCGTTCACATTTGTTGGTTAATATCTTGGTTTTGTTTACATTAATTTTGAGACCGATTTTGGAGATTTCGTCGGCCAGTGATATCATCATGTGCTCTAGGTCTTTGGCAGTTTCAGCAATTATGACAATATCATCAGCGAACCTCAGATGGTTTAAATATTGCCCGCTTATGAGTACACCCTTGTTTTTCCAGTCTAGTTTTTGAAAAATATTTTCAAGCACAACTATGAAACGCTTCGGGGAAAGAGGGTCTATTTGTCTTACTCGTCGTTCTATATTTATTTCGTTTCCCCTAGTTTCTGACTCTACTCTTACTATTTGTATAGATATGTTTCAAGATACTGATATATTTATAGTTAATGTATGATTGTTGTAGTGCATTCCATATTGAACAGTGGCTGATGCTGTCAAAAGCTTTGCTGTAGTCTATGACGGCCATAAAGAGGTCTATTGTATTCTCTGTATTTCTATGATCTGTTCTAGTGTCTGTATGTGGTCCGTTGTGCTAAGCCTGACCTGAATCCTGCTTTTTCCTTTGGTTGCTGCCTATCTATGTCATCGGATATTCTCTTTAGAATTATGGATGAGAATAATTTATATATACTTGCCAGCAGGCTTATTGGTCTATAATTTCCAATGTCCAAGGAGCATCCTTTTTTGAAGATAAGAATTATATTATAACATTGTTTTGGTACTTTTTCTTCTTCTAATATCTTTAAACAATTGCGAAAAATGGCTTGTTAGAATAGGTAATCATATTTTTAGGACCTCGTTGCATAATCCATCTGGTCCAGGGCTTTTATTATGCTTAAGCTTTTTTAAATGTTCAAATACTTTGGAGTCTTCAATTCGTCTGATGTTATCCCTTTTGTTTGTGTGGGGTATTTTTACAAACATTTCAGTATTATATAGTTGCTTGTAAAAGTTTTTGTAGAAGTTTGTTGCTTGGTTTATAATATCTTTTCTTGATCTTGTTTCTTGTGAATTGTGCTCGAGTTTTTGAATCCATGACTTGTGTGTAGTTAGCTAGTTATATGCTTTTTTTGCACTCCTAAAATTCTTGATGTTCTTTGAAATTATGCCGTACCTGTGATTGTTGTAGTCCTATGGGTCTCTGTAAATTCTGCTAAGTTCTTCTTTTTCGTCTTTGGTTTTATTCTTTGTATGTAATAGCTCTGTGCGTCTTTCTATTAGGTGGCTTGTGTCTTTAGAGAAAATACTATGTTGATAAGGGCGTGCTTTGTTTTTGTATTTTAAGCTCTCTGTTATGCCTCTTTCTAGGATATTGTAGTATGTTTGGATATCAATAAAATTTGTTTCTATGTTTTCTGTGTGTTTGTAGATTTTTAATATATTCTTTAATTTCCATTTCTGTCTTGGGAATATTAGGTGTTGTTGTGTAAGCTTTTCTACTCTTTACTGGGCAATTTAGGGTTAAAGTAGCTCTGACTAGTCTGTGGTCGGAAAAGAATTTCAAATTCTTTAGTACCTCGACATTAGTTATAAGTTTATAGTGATTTATCATTATGAAATCGATTTCATTTTCAGTTTTTTCGTCGGGTCGGGTTCTTTCTTTTTGAAGAACGTGTTCATTATTGATAGTTTGTGTTGGAATGCATAACTCAGTAGCCATTCTTCTCTTTCATTACTCGATCCGTAGCCATGTTCTCCCATTACTGGATCGTTGTTTGTTTTTGAAGAACCTATTTTTGCATTAAAATCTCCCATGACTATGACCTTTCCTTCCGTCTTTGTATGGCCATATCCAATATCTTTATAGAATTTTTCAATTTCTCTGTCGGTGCATATGCTTGGATGATTGGCAAGGAGAAAAATTCAAATTTTACTAGTAGAAGTGCTACTCTTTCAGAGAATCCTATGAAGTTTGTAATGTTGTTTTTATATTTTTTCTTGATTAAATCCCACTCCATATCTTCCTTTAGTTTCGCCGATGAAGCAGAAAATAAAGTCTTTGTATTCTTCGATCTTACATCCCATGTTTCGGATTTCTGCATGACCTACAATGTCCCAGTTGATATTTTTAGGGCATTAGTCAGCTCAAGGAATCGTTCTGTTGATGAGAGTGTTCTTACATTATAAATACAAATTTTGAGGGTTTGTTTTAAATCTTGATCTCTTTTATATATATTTGGTGGAGGGTTGTAGTCTAATTGCCCACGAGGACCAGTCGGGTTGGGGAATGTTTTGCTTCTGTTGTCTTTAAGTTCCAATTATTATAGGCTTCTTTTAATTATGTCAAGAACAGAAAGTATTACTTAGGCAGTGTTATTTGTTATAGGAAAATAAAACACATTTTAACTAACAGTGGTTTTATTACAAATTTTCAATTTTTATAAAATCATAATATACCATTATTTATATTGTTTATATATCATTTCTATTTCAGACCCTTGGAATGGACAATCAAATGCTTTGTTTTAATAAATGCAACAATAATTGTAAAATGTATACTTGATATGTTTAATATTGTCTTATTTACATGCAACAGCAGTTTAGAATAAAATAATTAATTAAAAATATATAGAGTTCATTATTATATGTCAATATTATATTTTTACAGACAAATTGTATAAAAGCAAATATATTTGTGAAGTCAAAAGTAAAACTTAAAGCACATGCCCAGTTTCATTTACCATTCATCTGATGGCTTTTATTTGTGACATATGCTAATAAATCTTCCGATGTAAGATAACCGACTGGTTTCTGATGCTGTTGTTCGTCTGAAACATTAAAATTATTTAAATCAGAAGACAAAAATGTAGATTATGCATAAAATGATTATGTTATATTATATATTTTTTTTATTTGTATATATTTTGAATCTATTATCGGTGACCACTTGTGTTTGTCCAATAATCTTAATCTTTTAAAATAATTTACCTGTTTTAACAACAATTACATAAGATGCAAGATCTAATATTCGAGACACATTTCCAAGAGTAGGTCCAGCAGAAAGATCAATTGTATAAAACTTCTTCGCTATAAATTTGTCAAGAGGTTCTGCTATCGAGCCAGATAAATGAGCAAGTCTCCTTCTAGCATTGTCTCCAGTAAATATTCCACTTAGAGAACTGGAATTTATAAAAAGATTACTAATAGTAGCCAACTAATCATATTATCCAATACAGATACTTATATGTTTATATTAGGTGTACCACAAGCATTTTAAGCTCAATTGTTTTGTGTGCATAGATTACTTATTTTACTATGTTCACAGTTTTGTGAGCTTCGCGAGCACAGGTTCTTATTCTTGTGAGATATGTTCAAGGAATAAGATCACTACATATGTATATATCAATAAGATCACGAGGAAGAACAACATTAGCCTGACTCATAATATGGACTTTGAAGAAACAGAAATGGGGTGTTTATTTATTTTTTAAAAGTATATAAATTCCGACATTTTGATTGTCATTATTATAAAATTTGACATGTGGAATGCCACAAAAAATGTCAATAAACATCAATGTATGTATTTACATCGTTTAAAAGATAAATAATAAAATATTAAGTCTTGAACATCAAAAGAGATGTTGTCTGAATAACAATGTTTAATATTATAACGTAATAATAAAGTCAATATACAAATAATTTCAAGCAGATTTTTTTTATTGAGCGAAGCTAGAGAACTTCGGCTGATGAGAGACTTTTCTGCATCCTTTGTGCAAGCATCAATCAAAAACGGTATATCCGAAAATTTCCAAATTTTGCACACTGATGGTGATGGTTTAAAAAAAAATAAAAAACAAAAAATGTAAAAATCTGTGTCTTGAAAAATAGTTGAGGACAGAATGCGTTGACGTTTTGTAAATGCAACTTCGGTGCTGTTTGCATTTCGCTTCGCTCACTATGCTAACACATACCGAGATTTTGCAAAGCGTGTCAATATTGCGGTCTGGTTCGCGCTCCTAGTATTAACATTTTAGAGAGATAAATTCTGAGAATAGATTTATGAATTTACTTGTATATATTAAATAAACAACTCCATTAATATTAATCTCTTAAGGAAGTTATATTATATATAAAACAATTGAACGTTAATGAAACATACCCCTTATCGTCAACTACAGTTAGGACGCTCGCTCCACTCTCTTTTAAAGCTTTAATAGCTTCCAGAGGAGTGCTGCTCTCGGGCAGACTTCTGGTTACTTGGACCAAATCCTCTGACACAATCTTATTCCACCACCTGCAACAATGAAAATATATACACCGTTATACACAAAATCAATCTTTCACAAACAAATTTATGTACAGTCAATATCTAAATATTTTAAGATGCCTCTTTTAGTGTTAACGTATAAAATATCGTACATCTATTGAGTGAAACTTACAGACATAAATATTTTTTGATTTCTAATCAGTTTTGGATTACGATTCATGACGAGAATAAATTTGTAGAATGAAAAACAAACTAGTAAGTAGCATGAATTCCGATTTATTATTTTATAGGTACATGATTTAAATTTGTACTAAATTCAGTTCGTGCTATGTAGAATAGGTTGATGATAATTACATTAATAAATTTAGTAATTCTTTAATTTTTAGTTATATAAAATATGTTGAAGTTTCTAATGTTTTTAAATATTATAACTATCGCGTTTTATGTTCATATTTGAATAGTGCAAGTTTTCTAACGTACGATCTCGATATCGTAAAAGTAAATGTAGTTTTCCATGAATATAGAGCAACGCCATCTAGCGGAATGACACTTCTCTTATTTCATACAAATTGAAGTTTACGCTGACGCGATCGACAACGTTAGAAAAACTCAGCACAGCTGCAGCATCACACGACGCATTGAACGATATCATTATACTGTAGGCATATAAAAAGAGAAATGGATAAAGAATAAAAACATTCAATTAATAATGTTTGTACTTTGTAGTAAGTGTTATAACTTACTACAGGAAGCTTGTTTATGAAACTGAATATCTCTTTAATAACATCACATTAATTACAATTTTGTGTGTGTGGGTGTGTGCGTGTGTGTCTAAATATTAAACAACACGCGTAAATTTAAAATGACGTAAATCCAGAAGTTGATATTAAAGTTAATCAAAATATAGTTTTATCGGCTGAGTAAAAGGTCAATAAATATTATTGAAATAAAAATATCATAATATCAAAAATAGTGTAATTAATGGCACTGGATATTGATGTTAAATGGTAATGAACACCGCATGTCAAGAAATTAGTTATTTAAAAAAAAAATCTGAATATTACTAGCTTTAGCTTGTGGCTACGCTCGTTAAGTAGTCTATATTGATCACTGGTGAAAGAACCCATACATAGAAATACAGTTTGATTTAATGTTCTTATTATATTTAAGTTTTCATCAACATCGGTCAAGACGTTTTTGAGGTATAGAACGATATACAGACAAAAAATATGTGGACTGTTTTAGCCATTGAGTCAAAGATCGAAATTATATTTAATTTTACAAGAAAAAAAAAGTAAACCAGCCTACTAATTAATATAATAATTAAAATACTAAAATCTTACGTTTGATTATTTATTAAATTTATATATTTTCAGTTCGTACCATAGTTTATCGTTGCTCTCGAAGGATTTGAATCCACGGACCTCCATCCACTGGTCCGAAATGAACTTGGTCATATAGTTCCGTATGTTGTCGGGCAACAATACCACGCACTTCTGACCCGACTTGAGACTCCTCGCCGCCTGTATGGCGCCCCACATCGCGGAACCACTACTGCCTCCTGCAGAGTAGTCCAATATCATTAAATAATGTACTGTAAATCATTAAATTTGTATAGTATTAAGAACCGGAATAGAATCCGGAACTGGCATTTTACACCATTAAAGTCTATAAAAGAGTTTTTGTAATTTGCGGCGTAACCCTAAAATATTTTAATAAAAGTATTTTTTTTTAATATGGAACAAAATGATTTCTAATTTTCAAGTACAACCTAAAGTGTGACAAATATATTTATAAAAACATAAATTTTCTTCTACCGCGAGAACATAATGTCGTCATCTTTATCACTTTTTTTTAAATATTTATGATTCATAAGACTTGTAATTATTTATTCACATCCATACAGATGTCTATCATTAACTGTCACTCATAAAGGCAATGATTTGCATTATTTATAAATTATTTAACGTCTGGAATATAATTTGCCGTTTATGCATTGCGGATAAACCTATGCATATGCTAAGAATATTAATATTACCACAGAGTAGCCCTTCGTCCTTAATCAGCCTTTTCGCCATTTGTAAGGAAGTCTTATCCTCTGTTTTTATCCACTTGTCGATTACTTTCCTGTCTAATGCCTTTGGCAAGAAATCGTAGCCGATTCCTTCTACCTAAATAAAAAATAAATAAATCATGTAATGATGAAATAAATAAGTAAATGAGAACATACTTTTTCCCTACTCCATATGAACAGACAGATAATAAATAAAATACAGAAGTATATAGTAATATTCTTAATTTAAAAATGCAATTCTAGTTAATATAAACTTCAATAACATATAAAAACAAATTTATTTAAAATCAAATTATATTTCAGATTAAAAAAAAACCAGAAATCTCATAAAGATATATAAAAAGTATGGGACATACAACTTACCTCATAAACAGATACATCACTTTCATTTATCTCCTCCGGCTGGGCAAGTATAGAGCCATATGGATCTACACCAACTACCACACACTTGGGACACTTCTCTTTAATTTTATGAGCTACTCCGGAGATAGTACCACAGGTCCCAGCTCCCATCACCACCATGTCAACATCATTGTCAAGCGACCATAGTATCTCCTCAGCAGTTCCATCGTAATGAGCCAACGGATTGCATACATTGCTGTACTGTTGACAGTTAAATATTATTTAATTATAAGTTTCATTATCTTGTTTCAACTATATTTTATTATCATTTCTTCTGTACTCTATTTGCCTAAATTATATAAAAAAATAAATATTAATTTTAAGATTAACAATCACCCTAATTTATAAACTTATCTTGTCAGGTATATGATAAAGTTATTAAATTTTATCTGATAGTATAAAAATTAAGTCATAGCTCTTCATTCTTTTTATCTCTAAAGTAATGTAGCACAATGCAAGGTTCAACAAATTTTATTTAAAATAGAACACAATACAACAGGATGAAACTTATCACTGGTACAGAATTTACATAACACAGAGATATTTGCATCATTGAAAGGAAAAAACAACTTGCAATACATTACAACTTTTTAAATACCTGATCTAGTAACACAGCATCTGGTATTTCTTTAGACAAACGTCTTGCTACCATGATATTACTCTCTGGCGAGTCCCAGGCAGCTTCGGTTGGAGTCCTTACAATTTCTGCCCCCAGGGCACGTAGAGTATTCACCTTTTCATCTGACATCTTTTCCGGTAGCACATTAATACATCTGTATCCTATTGTTGTATTTTTTAATTAATAAATTTTGTTCAGGAAAATATGACGCACTTACTTTATTAAATAGATACAAATTTATATACCTCTTACTGCAGATGCCAGAGCTAAGCCAATACCAGTGTTCCCAGAAGTGGGTTCCACAATAACTGATTTCCCAGGCTTGAGGATGCCCTTTTCTTCTGCATCCAGCACCATTCTATGAGCTATGCGGTCCTTCACTGAACCTCCAGGGTTTAAGAACTCACATTTTGCGTCTAGATAATACAAATATAGATTTATTTTGTTAACCTTCTTTGTTTTAAATATTTTACAGCAGTTATTATTACTTTAACATATAAAAAAATATTTATTTGAAAAAGTCTGTAAATGTTACGGTTTAAAATATATAAGTTACTTACACATCTCACATTGTACACCCTCATCCTTGGGTATTTTAGACAGTTTTACTAGCGGAGTATTACCAATTACATTTAATATGTGGTCGTGAATTTTTGAATTTTTATCCCTAAGAAATATAAAAATAAATTAAAAAATCAGTAAAATAACATACATTTGTTATTGTGCAAAAAATATACCTAAATCAATTAATTTAACATTACTTACAGTGGTCTGACAATGTGTGGCATGTCTTTAAGATGAAAGAATTCCGAAGTAGAGTTTTTCACGCCGTTTTCCATTTTAATTCGTTTCGTATTTATTTATAACTTAGTAACTGAGAAAGAAACACGGTTTAAAAAATGTATATAAAAAACTTGAGCGACCGGGACCACGTAACAAGTAGCGTTTTATTAACACATGGTTTTATAGTTATTAGTATGAATTAATTTTATCACATTCTTACCAAGCGTGCACTCGTCACACAATACAACTCCGACGCACGTCAATCTGCACAGTACACTACTACACACACATAAGATTCGCAATTCGCAGTGATTTTTTTTTCACATTTATGTCATAGTGAGATAGGGTTGCCAATTGTACTATAATTTATAGTATTGTACTGTTGAAGAAATATATAGTACGTGAAAATAGCATATATCAGGACAATGGATTAAAATTGTTTTTTTTTTGCAACACTAATTTAACCGATTTAATTTAATTTTAGATTCCGGCCAAATTCCGAAACAGATGTGTCATTCAGACATCAGGCTAATATTCAAAAAAGGTGACAAGTCCAATATTGACAACTACAGGCCTATTAGTTTAGTCTCACATATATATAAAGCATTTATGAAATGCATACAAAATCGCATTGCAGGTTTACTCGACCACCACCAACCTCCCGAACAGGCCGGTTTTCGTCCCAGCTTTTCCACTACAGACCACCTACATACTCTGAACCAAATTATTGAAAAATCAATAGAATACCAAATACCCCTTTACATAGCCTTTGTAGATTATCAAAAAGCTTTCGATACAGTCAAACACCCAGCCATATTTCAAGCCCTCAAAAACCAAAGCGTTGAGCCAACTTATACACAATTACTACAATTGATTTACCGCAATAGTACAGCTAACATCAAACTAAACACCACCGGCGAAATATTTAATATAGAAAAAGGAGTCAAGCAGGGCGATCCTCTTTCTCCAATCCTATTCACAGCAGTGCTCCAAGAAGTGTTCGGGAGGCTTCCAGCTGCCTGGGCGACAAAGGGCATCGACGTCGGTGGCAAAACCCTGAGCAACTTGCGTTTTGCGGATGATATTGTCCTTTTCGCTCACAAAGCAGAAGACCTTCAGAATATGCTAAGGGAATTGAGCGCGGCGAGTCTTGAAGTTGGACTTCAAATGAGTTGGGCTAAAACCAAAATCATGACAAATAGCACGAAGCGTAGGGTTGAGGTAGATGGGCAGGTTATACAATATGTCAACGATTACATTTATTTGGGCCAGTCAGTGAGCTTCGAAAACAGGCAAGATATCGAGATTGGTCGTCGGATCAACAACGCCTGGAAGAGCTACTGGTCCATGAAAGCGCACATGAAGGGCGGCCTTCCTCTGTCACTCAAGCGCAAACTCGTCGACATGTGTATCCTGCCCGTCCTAACCTACGGTGCTCAGATATGGTCCCTGACGAAGTTACAGAAGTCTAAACTCAAGATTTGCCAGAGGGCGATGGAACGCAGCATCCTCGGACTCAAACGAGTCGACCGAGTGCGCAACACCGTGCTGCGCTCACGTACCGGCATCACAGATGTCGGTATCACGGCCGCCCGGCTCAAATGGGAGTGGGCGGGACATGTGTCGCGGATGAACCCCGAGCGCTGGGCTAACATCACCACCAAATGGTCCCCGGGAGGAGCCCGACGCCGCGGCAGGCCGCGGCGACGCTGGCGGGATGACCTCGCCTCCTTTGATAGAGAATGGTGGGAAGCAGCGAGAGATAGGGTCGTCTGGAAATGTTTGGGGGAGACCTTTGCCCAGCAGTGGGACGATACAGGTTAAAGAAAAAAAAAAAAAAAAAAAAATTTAAAACAATTTTTATACTGTGCTTGCAATTTTTGAACTTTTAACACTCTAGAAGTTCAAAAATTGCAAGCAAAACTTAGTGTAAAAATGGAAGAATTTATTCAGAAATAAATATACTTAACTAAAGATATTTTATTCACAAATCTATATTATAATTATGGAAGATAATTTTATAAAATACAGTAAATAAGTTACCAAATTTATGGGCTTTTCCTTATATAGCCCTTCAAATTGACTTACACAAGTGATAACTCATACGGATTCAAAGTGGAAAAAATATAAATATATAAATAAATTTAAGATTATTTTATTTGCAACACTTCGGCATTCACAGAAAGGATATTTTCTATTATGAATTCCAAATTGTGTATCAAGAATCCGAGGAAGTATATTTTTAACAAAAATGATCATTTGATTTATATTAAATAAAAAAATAACGGCGATAGAGCATATGCCATTTTTATTAAACAAAAAACTTTTACTAGCAAAAAAACCGTTTTTATAAAAACATAAAGAATAACAGTTTATTCTATTTTTTATTCTTCCCATAAAATACTAAATGTACAAAAAAATGTTGGCAATCTTATAAGGTCATATTTGATAAAAGATTTACTATACACTGCGAAAGATTTTGTATAATTTATATTTAATAAGACATTGTATTTTTTGTAAAAATATATGATTTTATTTATGAATATTAAATGTATGATGGTACATAGATAAATGTATAAGCATTCATCAACAAATTATTTAGGGGCGTATCCTAATTTATACCTGTGAAGCTTAATATCCTACTAATATTTTAGTTTTGCTTTTAACATTAAGTTATTAATATTAAATATCTTTTCTAAGGGCTCTTCTCTTACACACCTACAATTAGTCATATTACGGTACACAGCATATTTCGTACATTTCAGTATACACCTCAGCCGTATTTTGTAGGATTAAATAATGACACTAATAATGTACATACACAAGATTCTAATGTACATATTCAAGAGTTATAAGATAAATTACTAAGAATAAAATAAATTTTACAATCAATAATAAAATCTTTATTATTAAATAACCTCTCTTTACATTATTGTATTAATTTACGTAGAATTTAAGTAATGACCTAAGTTTTAGCAATAATGATAACTAAGATTAGTTTAAGTTATCACTTCTGTCTTGCGTCTCGAGACGCATAGGTTTTTTTTCTTAGTTTTAATATTATATTTCTTAGTATCTTTTATTGAAACAAAACAAAGTATCTTATTTTATGTAATTCTCTGTACCTATGGTTTAATAATGTAGCAGAATTCAAAAATTTCTTGTTAGATACCTTTCTTAGAAATCTTAGTTCTAAACGATTTGTAAAAACAAAGTTGCATATGAAGAATGACATCCTGGGAACACAAAATAAAGACGTGAATTAGTACTACCTAAAATATAACAAATTTTTGTAAGGTTTTTGGAAAACACCACCTGCTATAGTAATCTAATTTTATAATTTGTTCAAATTTAACTGTGGTTGCCGATGGAATTTTAATGAAGTGTTAAAACTATAATTCACAGATGTGGAAATTTCGTTGCCAAATAAGATAAGTATTATTTATAACCTTTATCTTGTTAAAGTATTAATTAAGTATGATTTTACAGAAATAATATAATTTACCAAGTGGATTTAACACATTTATTAAGTGTACCTAAAAAGATGAGACGAAATCTAGAGCAGTATTGTTTTGTTTATTTTTTTTTTATCTTAATATCGTTAGTACTTAATTACAAATACTCATTTTAATAACGTTTTATTATTTGAATGTGCCTTTAATTTTTAAACTGCCATGGGGATTTGGCATCAGTAGTTGAATAATTAACAGATTTAAATGATATAACTAAAAAATATTGCCACTACAAGTCGTCAAAATCTATAAACGATTTATTTCAAGTATTTGTTAAAGGGGGCTTTGCTGTCGCAAGGCCCCCTTTCAATAAGGTAGGTTGAATCGTTAAGAAAACTCATTGTCTCTTTTCTGCACTTAAATTAAATTTAATGAATGTGTTTTTTGGTTATATTTTTCCAAAAACCAAATGATAAGAAAGTGGGGGATACAGTTTGGCATTTCAGTAGCGAATCTATCGTCAAATTCTTTAGGATAAGTGAAGATAACGCATTGCTTGTGTTTGAAGGCGAAGCGCCACTATTTGCAAGTCATTATGCTGTCTACTGCAATGAGCATGTTTTAATGTGTAGAAAGTGAGATGGATGTTTGTGTGTAGATAAATATAAGTATTTTATATAAAAACTATAATCCGTTACGTAAAGGTATTCACGTACAACATACACCCTCTTTTTTTTTTTTTGGAGCTTTATGGTAGGAACTAAAATAGAGTTTTTATTGTCATCACATGGCTGGTAATTTTTTCAACTCGTCTATAGGAGATTGTTCATCATATTTAAATCTATATTTTCAATCTTCCATTGAATTTTGAAAAATATCAGAGAAAGACTATACTTTTAAGTATAGTCTTTCTACGACTATACTTAAAAGTATAGTCTTTCTACGACTATACTTAAAAGTATAGTCTTTCCCCTGACTCATCATGAACTCCATGAAGGTCACCCTATTGACAGTTCTTGACCTCCTGAGTACAAAAAAATAATCTTGGCCGATTTGTTGATTAAAGTTATGAAGGTTCAAAGTTGTAAGGTTAGGTTAATGAATTACTTGACCGATTTTATTCAAACTTAGAATTCTTATTAAGTGCGGTAAGTGGATTTCATGAAAATCAAATCAACTGAAGAACGATTTTTCGGCTTTGCCAGAGTTCACTGGTTGTTAAAACAACTAAACATGACTAAGAAAACCTGATCATAGTGATAAATGCTATTAAGCTGTGTTATTAGGTTAAGATGAGCACAGATCACAAAATTTTATCTCAATTATCATTTGCTTTGTGTTATCTAGACATAATAAAATAAAGTAACGAGGTCAAATTTGTATATATTTAATCTATACGTAATAAGCAACTTATAATTTGAAGTCGCTGGCAACAGCTAATATTAGCTAAAGACATTGTTTACAAAGATTTACACGAGTACTACACATTTCAATAAAACAATTTTACGGATATAACTAGCATTTATTACTACATTTTTAATTGAAATCCGTGTTCGCGTATTTGACAGACACCAACTTGTCCGAAACGTCGGGTTTCAATTAAAAATGTAATAATAAACGTGAGTTATATCCGTAAAATAATTTTGGCTGAGGATGTTCATAAAACTTATCTAAAAGGTTACAGGTTTGATGTAAAAATTTAAGAATGTTCCTTAGGAAAAAGCCTATCTCGACTAGATGAATAACATACAACTCACTGTACGTAACGTAGTTTTCGTGTTTAGGTTTTTGATATTGATTTCAATTATTATCTTGAGCTGTTACGTACTCAAAACGTAGCAATTAAAAAAATATATCTGTACCGCTTTCGCCACACTTTATTATATGTCATAGCCATAAAAGTTGTTATATTTCCTAGACTATATTTTTTTAATTGAGTAACTGAAAATTTTAAATCTATATGTATTTCAATGCAGCTGACTTATAAATTTAAAAATACAACAAAATATTTGAATAATAGGTAAAGTTAATTAATAAGTTAATAGCAGTAAAAAATATAAATGATTTTAATAATTTTGTTTATTCCTTTTGAAATTTTTGTTCCATGTCATTAAATTGTCTTAACATGTGTACAATCCTTATGCGTACGATTAGCAAAAATATAATTAAGAACATCATCCGCTGTAGCTACGCTTTCAGGCACGAAGTTAACTGAAAAAAATGACAAGCTTTAAATAGGTAGTAATACTATAGATAATATATATAAATTGACAGATAAAATAATTCAGTAACTTTCTTCTACATTTTTATTTGGTAGTGGCTGCTTATTCTAAATATATATTTTAAATCTACAATACAATATCGTCGTATAAAAGAGTATATTGTCACGGAAGTGTTTTGTATTGTAATTACAATACAATACAAATAATATTACAATTGTCTTTACGATATCAAACACTTTCGTGACATTATACACTTATATACCGTGATATTGTAATGACGATCCTTAAAAAAGATACAAATGTATATAAAGTGAAAACATATTCTTATTGAATTAGTGACTTCTAACAGTGGACGAATACCACTATAAGTATTTATATAATGTAGTCTAGTTTAGTATTTATAAATGATAGTTACCTTTAGAAGATTCATGTACATTTTTACCGATAACAACAAATGGTGTAATATCCAGTATACGGGACAACAGGCCAATGGTTGGCATTCCTTTTGCACTGTTTTTAGCCAGTGTATAACAATCCCTAGCCAAATGATCAGATACAAAATCATCAAAATTAAATTCTTCGCTGTCTTTGTGTGGAAGTTTCGTAGGATTTGTTGCGGCTGAACGCAGACTATCCTTTGTCACTGCTCCTGCGAAATAACTGACAGAAAAGAAGGTTGATGTTATTAGATATGGTTGTGTTATATTAGTTATAGAAGATTTTTCTTATTCTAGTTATAGAAGGTTGATGTTATTATTAAATATGGTTATGTTATAGAAGGTTTATGTTGTTCTAGTTATATAGGGTTGATGTATATTTCCCCGGATGAGGGTGTTTTGTTACGCTGATGACACCCTCGTCACAGCACGGGGAGGGAGCTTTGCGGAAGCGGCCCGTCTTGCTACCGTCGGTGCAACGCTCGTTGCGGACCGCATAGGGCTGCTGGGTTTGGAAGTCTCCGTCACTAAAACGGAGGCCATCCTATTCCACGGCCCTCGGCGAGGTCCCCCTCGTCGGGCGTCCATCTCCGTCCAGGGTTCGGAGGTGGTGGTGAAGGCCCAGATGAAGTATCTGGGCCTCACCCTGGACGGAAGGTGGAACTTCGGGGCGCACTTCTCCCTTCTCGCCCCGAAGTTGGTTTCCACCGCAGCTGCCTTGGGAAGGCTTCTGCCCAACATCGGTGGGCCGCAGGCTCCATGCCGGCGCCTATATGCCGGCATCGTGCGGAGCATGGCCCTATACGGTACTCCCATATGGTCGGGGTCCCTCACCGCTGACTCAAGGACCCTGTTGCGAAGAACGCAAAGGGTCCTAGCGGTGAGGATGATCAGGGGGTACCGTACGGCGTCCTCCACGGCGGCTACACTCCTGGCGAGCGATCCGCCCTGGGAGCTACAGGCGGAGGTGCTCGCAGCCGTGTACTGGCACCGGGCAGAAGCCTTGGCCACGGGGGTAAGGCCCGAGGCGGCGCGAATTAGGGCTCTAGCTCACCGAGCCCTGATGCGACGGTGGAATAGGGACTTGGAGTCCCCTGCCGCCGGTATGATCATAGTGGGGGCGGTCCGCCCTCACTTCGACCACTGGATCAATCGGCGGCACGGAACGCTTACGTTCCGTCTTGTGCAGGTGCTGACCGGGCATGGTTGCTTCGGTGAGTACCTGCACAGGATAGCACGAAGGGAGGCGACCCCCTCCTGCCACCACTGTGACGAGTCCGTCGACTCGGCTCGTCACACCTTGGCGGAGTGCGCCGCCTGGGACCACCAGCGCACTGAGCTGGTGGGCGTGATTGGCAGGGACCTCTCGCTGCCGCGCGTTATTAGCGCGATGGTCAGCAGCGAGAGGTGCTGGGTCGCAATGGCCTCCTTCTGCGAGCAAGTCATCGCCGCAAAGGAGGCCTCGGAGCGGGACAGGGAGTTTGCCTCGTCCGCTGACCCGCTCCGTAGGGGGAGACTGGGTAGAAGGAGGCGGGAATACGCCCGTCGCTTCCTTCCCCAGTTGTAGGCCTGGTGAGGGGGGAGGGTGACCCCCCTTACCTAACATAGGCCTACGATGAGAGGGTGCTCTACGTTGCTCGGGGCACCCTCATTTGGGGGGTCTCGCCGGGGCGTCACGGTGTGTGCTAACGCGATCCCGTGACGTCCCATTACGGCGCAGAGGGCAACCGTTGGTTTTTTAGTGGGTAGCCTTAAAAATGGCAGCATCCTCTATGCTGCCGGGTAGTCCCACATCACCCCCCGGCCGTCACCCCCATGGGCCGACGGGGTACCCGTAACGGGTTTTTCCAACGGAAAAAAAAAAAAAAAAAAAAAAAAGGGTTGATGTATATTACTATTTACCCGTTTTGCTCTACAACTATAGCTATGTTCTCTTTCATCATTTCATTTATAGCATCAGCGCAAGTTTGGTGAACGTCTATAATGGGATACGTGTGGCTGAGTGTTAGATGTGTTACGGGGTGATTCCACCACCTGCGAAATATTTAAGTATTAAATATAAGCATTATTATAGAATATTATTTATAGCTATCCGGTTGTATTCACGTTAAGCTTTTCGGAATTTACGTGACTAGTTAAGAATTCGTGCGGGTCCCTTATTCATAGGCTAGGATTAAAGCGAAATCACATTAGTTCCCGACGAGTTTGAAAGTAGTCCATAAAATTCCGATAAATTAATAGTAAATATGGATCATGAAAGTCTATTTAAATGTATTTATAAAAATTATTGACTATACGTGATATCACTGATCACTTTTACTACTGGCCATATTTTATATTTTCTTAAAAAATGTAATATATGACATTATTCATAATTTAATAATCTATATCCTGTTAAAATATATGTTGTATATTTTAGTTTTGTTGTATACGGTTATTAATTATTATAACATAATATTATTTCACATATAATATAAAAAAAACAGAATTAGCCAACTCGTTTCAGCTGTTTTGAGTGTTATCGCAACTAACAAACATCACTAGATTAATAAATATATGGATTTAATTGCAAATGTTTTTAAATAAGGTTCGCGTTACATTAGTATTGTACCACCATGTGTTTAGCCTTGTTGTGTTCACACAGATATCTAATTCATTGTTTAATATTGACAAATCGTTAGTTTCCTTACTATTCTAAAAGGTTTTCTTGCGGATTCACTCCCGTCCACGATTTTATTTATTAGGATTAATTAAAAAGAATTTTTGATATTCATCCGGGCGTCAGGTCAAGACAATCAGGTTGAAACAAACAAACTTTTATAATATTGTTATAGATAAAAGTTACCCATAATTGTTAAAAAGTATCTTCAAAAAAACCTAAAAATATCTCCAGTACAACATCCAATAGAAAATAAATATTGTAATCATATAATTTATACTAATTCTACATGTGAAAAATACTTCATAGTGTGTTGAGGAGGGTCAATAAACAGGTGGCCCTCCATCCATTGGTCGGTGACAAATTTAGTCATGTAGTTCCTCATGCCGTCTGGCAGCACAACCACTACTTGCTGACCCGCGCTAAGTTTGCGCTTTAAAATTGCCTTTATTGCAGCAACCATTGCTGCTCCGCTACTGCCACCTATGAACATTATCTTAATTTTGTAAGTTAATCAGATTAGTATGACACGTAGCGCCTTATAAGTTTGGGAATTTATAAATCATTCAGAAAATTTCGAATTTAAATTAATAGCAATGCATTTGGCTGCCGGATATTAAACTCGGTAATTTTTTTATTTTATTAGACACAAGAATATAATTACAAGGATTTTGCATTTTGTAACGTACCACATAATAACCCCTCCTTCCTAATAATCTCCCTGGCCATGAGGAAAGCTTCTTCATCCGTCACGATTTCAAAATCATCAACTAAAGATTTGTCTAAGATTATTGGAACTTGCTCTCCACCTATACCTTCTATCTGAAATATTATGAATAATTTAGAATTTTGAGGTTTAGTAGAGTTTATAGTTTTCAACATTTTTGCAATATGTAAAATAAGATTTCCTTTGAAAAAGTCTCAATAGGAGACAGGGTCCTTACTACCCCCTAAAGTAATAATACAATCTTAATTCCCTTTTATAACAACAAATGTCTTTAAAACAAAATTATATTACTTAAATTTCTGCGTTTTACTTTCCTTTGATATTTGACATTGATTCCTCTAAAAACACATACTCAAAAAGTTAAATTATTGTAATATGCAAAATAAATGGTTTAAAATTATGATAGTATTAAGAGTACGCTGCAGTCTAGCCCACAAGGTTTTTGTTATTTTAGTACTCATAAAAATCATAAAAATTTAAAAAAAGGAAAAAAATACCAAAAATGGATGTGGTACTCCGGTTACATTAAACATAGTTGATCCATCAGGTTCCGCCACTACTACAGTGCATTTTGGAAACTTATCTTTGATTCTTTGTCCAACACCAGTTATAGTACCGCCCGTGCCAACCCCACCCACTAACAGATCCACTCTCTCAAGTGCTTCTAAAATCTCAACACCAGTAGTCTCGTAATGGACTTTCGGATTTACATTATTTTCGAACTGAAAGAAATTAAATAGAAAATCAAAGTTTATGACCTTTTATGCTTCGCGTGTGAGTTATATGTTTGTATATTTTGAAAATAATATAACGTTTCAGGTTGATGGTATAAAAATAGTTTAACAAATGGCTTTGGAATTTGAACGCTTATCTACTTAGTTCTACTACACTAACTGGTTATCAGTATTGTTAAGGAAATAACATCTGGAACACTTATTGAAACATCTGGAAGGTTTAATTTTTAATAAATTCTAATGGTTATAACAATGAATGAAATGTTAATACCTACTAAAGAAATGAAACCCTTAAAAATAACTGACAAGCTAAGACAAAATACCTGTGTAGTTTAATAGTAAATAATATTTAAAATTGTCTATAAACTTATTTAGACATGTACTTATTTAAAATTAAAACAAATGTAAAATGAAAAGTTTATAAGGGCTGGACTCAAATCTGCAACCCTTGTTATGTTTTAGGTTACGACTTGTGCACTACTCGTGATTAATATACTTAAAAAAAAGATAAATAATTACTTGGTCTAACATGACCGTATTATCTGGATCAGCATCCTTAATTTCTCGAGCCACTTCTGTTGGTGACCCACTAGTACTGATAACTTTGGCTCCCAATACCTTCATAGTGTTTACTTTTTCCACAGAATTCTTTTGCGCCAAAACGATGTAACTTTTTCTTTCTTTAAAATAATAATTAATGTTATATTTTAGATAGATATCATAATGATTGAGTTGAGCTAAGCAAAGCTCCTATTGCTGAAAAGTGTGTTTCCTTACTAATGCTACTGCTCCTAGTCAAATAACGGTAGGATGTCGAAAATTGTCAGAGTTGTCGAGGACAGTGACTTATAGGGCCTGAAGGTTGGTAACATTTGTGATTGTAGTTTTTTTATAAATGGTCAAAGTCTGTCCCATAGAATTGACATGTTAAACGTTTTGAAATTGCAAGCGTGTGTTCTTATCAGAGTTAAGGTTATAGCCACTATTTACTCTGCTAATTTTACAAGTATGCGAAACCTATTCAGCAACAATGCTTTGCTCATCTCCGTCCGCCGCGCACAGTGGTGGACCTAGTATATTATATATAGATTTCTGTTGTTTGTCTTTTTACCTATTAAGGTGGTATCGAAGGCAATTCCGATGCCAGTGTTCCCAGATGTCGGTTCTACGAATTTTGTGTTTTCGTGAACATGACCACTTTTCTCCGCCGCGTTAAGCATTCCTAAAGTTATCCTGTCTTTCGCGGATCCAGATGGATTCATAAACTCACATTTCGCATCTATAAAAATGTAACAACTTCATAAGTGTCTAAATTTATCAGTGACGTAATAATAGGAGATAGGACGACAGAATGCCATGGGCCCCTAACGGTAAGTGGCACCCCGATTAAATTAAAATTAATTAAAAATTAACTGTGGTAGCAGTTGTGCATAGAGGTTCTAGAAAAGAAAATGTAGTATTTTTTTTTTGGTTGAGTTTATTATATTTAGAAATAAAGGGCACCATCTGTTGAATTTATTCCAGAATTTACGCAATATAGTTTCGCCACTGATCGGAAATGTACAATTTCAATATGAAAATGTCAAAAGTTTATGACTTTATATATATATTATATGTATTCGTCAGTATTCACGCCAATGCCATCGGAATGTGCTCTACTAGCTTTAAAACCATGCACGAATAATTTGAAAGTAATTATTAATTAACATATTGTAGAAGGCTTAGACTTACAAATATCACAAGAAATTCCATAATCCTTGGGTATTCTGTTTAGTTTTATGAGCGGAGTGTTTCCAACAAAATCTAATATACTATCATGAACTTTATTGATGTATCTACAAACAAATAATTGTCAATCAGTCTGAATATTGAGATATTGAGAACAATTTAAGATTAAATACTCACGGAGATTTCCGGTAATACATATACATGTCTTTTTGAGGTTGGCAAATCTTTTGCTTAGCGGGAAATAAGTTGAACATTGTATTGACCGACTCTGAACAAATAACCAATAACTATGGACCGTTTCGACTTAAATAGATTAAGAAACGTTTTTAATACCTATTAAGTTAATATAATACTCTACATACATTTTAATATCTTTATCAGTGCGGTCATATGATAAGTAGTTATTTCTATGGTAATTTACTTTACTTTGATAACTGTTACACTCTAATGTAAACAATGAAAGGGTTTCATTCAACCGGTTATAAAATAATTATTTAATTTATTTTTCATTTCAATTTTTTTTTGTATGTTATTCTTGTGCGGTATGTGAGAGCACGTGTTTTTTGTTGTGGTTTTAATACTGGTGATAAAGAAGCAAGGGTCTTCTCTCACTGTCTGATAAGGGTTTGGTCAGATAAGAATTTAGGAACCCCTTAAGACACCGTAACAAGTTACCCTTAACGTCTCCATCTTATGTTCTTCACAAGAATTCCAAGCCTATTGGGTCACCGTACAAAACTTCACCATGAAGGAAGCTCAGCTCCACAGAAAAAAAAATCTTCTTCGATTTTTTTAAGTACAAAATAACTTAAATATTAGTTCTTAAAATATGATTGTTTAACTATAAATCTACTGTTCTTTTAAACTATTGAAAGTTTAACAAAAAACAACTTATAAAAGTAATAAAAAGTTTAGTCAAACACTTATTTATTAAAACTTTATGTATTAAACTTAAGCTTACATTATTTTTACACAAATATACAACTCGCACTTATTCTAGTTTTAAATACTCTTTAATGTCAGTCACTAAACACTATTAATAGTTAATTCACTCGTTCGCGTAGTTATCGTAGAGCCAGTCCCAGAACCTCACTCTCTTGGGCTCAGGTTTGGTTCTGATGGTGAAGTTACTGGTGATATCGAGGTAAGTGACGCTGGTAGTGTCATTCACTGGTGGCCATTTGAAATCCACGACCGACTCGTGGTCTATTTTTGGAGTTGGATTTCTGAAATTTATCATAAATTCAGTTTGAAAATCAGTGTAGTTCACTTTAAAATGTTGCCATTTTATTAAAATTATTCAAAATTCAAAATCATAATCTAAATTTAGATATAAATACTTTAATTTTAATTTATTCGTAATTTTCCGTTTTTCACGTTTTCTGTTCAACGATTCCCATTTTTTTTACTAAATATATATCATATTATTATAATATGGAATGTAATATTAATAAATGAAACTCACCCAGTCTTAGCAAAGTTAGTCCAAAGCTGAACCATTTTCTTAGAAACAGCTAATTCGGGGGAATCATCATCTAGTCTATAATTTAGTCTAGAGAAGTAGAAAAGGTATCCCATTTCATCCCCATGACATGCACCCGGATGAGTTATACCCAACATTCGCTTAAACAGCCCCAGGGCTCCGTCAAAAGCGAATCGGTACATATATGTCGGACTAGTTCTATTTGTCCTTGCATTCAATCGCAGTGTTTCCAATGCCGGCCGCAAGAACATTACATCTGTGAACAACTATAGGCCAATTGTGAGAATTATTTTTTACACCATTCCGGTTGTGAGATTTTCTCGCGTTTTATGAATATTTCCAAATATTGCTACATTTAATATTCGCAATATTTCATAAACAATCAAAGATAAAGTTATTGCATTAAAGTCAGAATATTTATGAATCTAGATATATTCATAGATATTATGTGTTTCATTGAAATGAGGTTCATTAATTAAAATATCTTACATCAATAAGACTATCGACATTTCGTATGTTGATCGGGCGCTGCTGAAAGTAGAATGTTCTAATATGGTCTGCGACTTTTTTGGTGCGCTCTTCATCAGAGTTTACCAGCGCGGGAGGAACCACTCTTCTAAACTCGTTCTCCAACTCGCTTAACAGTTTCGGATAGCGTTGAAGACCTATAAACAGTAGGGGTGTACTAATAAAACGATATATACGTTATAAACAACATTAATATAACATAAACATACATTTTTTCAACCATATTTTCGTTGTTACGTAAAGCTACAATACATAGCGTAATCAACTTTAAGTATGCTTAACATATTATGCAATTCGCGTAAGACATTTTGCGTAATCCATTAGATATGTTATTGAAACGAGTAATAAAGAAAATATCATACTGTTATTGTTAAAAATTTAAGGCCACTAAAGAAAGGAAGGCTAAGTTGCGTTATACTGAATCATTGTTTATAAATACGTTAGAAGTTCCACATGTAACCTCAAACTGTCTAATCTACTAATCTATTACACAGTACCTAAATATCATTCGTATAAAATACATATGTTATGTTCATGTTGGTATTGCATAAAGATTTGTTTCAAAAACCACATGATTTTGCAAAACAAATTCGTTATTCGCAATTTATTCTCTTGGAAGTATTCTCCTCAATGTTGGTAAATCTTCAAATAAGATTTACCTTTAAAAATAAAAAGTCAACAAAAGATGACATAAATTCAAAGATGTCCGCCACATGTCATACATTAGTGATATTACTGACATACTTTTGAGAATAATATATCGACAACTTTTTAGTTTTTACATACATTGTTGCGTTTGTAAACTAGAATACCGAACTGCGTCACATCACGTCACGGTTGAGGTCACATTACTATTATATATTATTCTACGTTTCACTGTCTCTTGTTAGATAACTTTGTATAGAAATAACATGTGACGCTCCTACGTGATAACGTGTTACGTGCTCAAAAACGTATTATTTACCAAACTATGCAAGTTATTACAGAATGGAAAACACGAATAGTTTCATAAGGTTTTTGGATCTGTCGTTGTCACGTCATCCTTTATTACAAAATACTATTTTAGTTTCACGTTGTAATATATTTTGTACATTTAATTCATTCAGGTATTGAAAAGGATTAAAGTATTATTAGAAAGGCAGGTCATGTGTCGCAAAATATTCCGGTTGATTGCGAAACGATTCGTAGGAAGTAAGTGCATACAGCGTGTTCACATCCGACAGACAGGAAATATCTTTACATATGTGGTTTTTGCAATAATTTATATTGACTTTATAAAAATCTAAGTTAACTTAACTTATCGTCTATTTACGTACTGTTAGACGTATATTTAAAGATAAAGGATATATTTTTATAAACACTCTATTAAACGTAACGTAAAAAAGAAGGTTCATTCTGATGAGTCGTGCAAACATTATATTTTACGTTGCAATAAAGTTGGTCAATTCCTTCACTTTTTGGTGGTCTTAAAATTTTATTAACATCACTTTATTATAAGTAACCTGTCATCGATGACTTGATCATTATTTACAGCTGTAGGGAATTTTTAAGTGTTTAAAGAAAATAATTATATATTTGTACAATGTTACCTACTTTTTTGTTAAAACAAAGATAGATTATAAATACATATTTACCTTTAATGTATTTATAATCTACCTATTTCAATTTAAACCTACCAATTACAATGAATAATATACTAACGTCGGAAGAGGATGATGCCTTCCTGCGCGTTATACCCGGTGAGTAAGGGCACATCAGCGCCAGGAAGGAGGTCCCTGGGTTGGCTCGTGAGAAAGGCGCCGGGTGCAGGTGACTCAAGCACGGGCAGGAACGGCAGCGCCACGGTGCTCTGCAGGTCGCCCTCACCTGGCATAGCACTCAGTCGCGCACCTGCCTTCACCAGTAACTCGCTGGGGGTCGCGCGAAGGTAACCTGGAGATAGGGTTTTGTATAGAACTTTCGGAGAGAAAGGAATCTTAATTTCGCGTAATAAGAGATATTTAAAAAGGTAATAAGAGATCGCTTATCTCGTGATCACGGTCGGTACAATTCGGTAGAGAATATTGAAAGTTACTTATTACCTTTTCAACATTTACGAGAAATTAAGACCCTTGACTATTTAAAATGTGTCTTATAGCTTAAAATCATTAGAAAGTAATCTATTTGTACTCCAGCTAGTGGCTAACAAAAAATGTCTGTTTTAACAAGATGGAACAATGTTGTTTGAGCAGGAATTGTGCTTAGAATGGTTATGATAAATCTGTAAATAAGACCATTTTTGAGCGTTGAAGATGATGATAAAAATACTTGGATATACTTTAAATTTTATTCTTGAACCTGAATCTTTCATTTAATTTTAAAAATAATGTTCTTATTTGACTGAAACTGATTAGAAATAAAAATTGATTCATTGATTATTTGAAAAGTATTAACAATACACATTATTTAACATCATGACTACAGATTTCGGCCAACGAAATTAACTACGATAGCCTAAAACACTTAACAATGAACCTTGTAAGTAATGGCCGCCGTATATCTCAAGATTACACAAGTCTTACGACGAAAGCGCGGGAGAGAATTTATATGACGTGTTAATCAAAATTCTTTGTAAAGGTATCTTGGAGATATTTTTATGTCATTGTTTTAGTTCATTTAATTGTAAAATGGGTCCCATTAGGTTTAAAATATTCTTTAATTAGTAAATCCTCATTAGCGAATAACGAAGACGAGTTAAAATTACGCAAATTTGCGAAGAATTTTTTGTAATGTAAGAAAATATTGCAAGTTGAGCATGTACAGTCATGATTTGATATCTGTGTCATATGAGATGTTGCGTGTCCAGCTGTATTGTATCAACGTTAAACAGTTTGGCATTGTTTTTAATGGTGTAGACGTCTAACATCTTAAAGTTACTGATATTTAAATTTACTTTAAGAATGGCTTTAACTAAAAACGAAGCTTAGCTTTTCTCAAGCCGGTAGCAAATATCTTTATAAGCTAGTAAGTTTCACAATGAAAATAAGATTTGTATAAAATCTGATTGATTTCGATTATAATATAAAAGGATATTAGATATATAAATTGAATGGCGGTTTTGTAGATTAACATTAAACTGATCATAGATTATTAATTACATTTATTTATCAGCACCGATTCTAAAACTAGGTGATGCTTATCGAGCTGAGTGAACCGGAGCTCTTACTGGTCAAAAGTGTGTCGGTACTAATGCTACGCCTTCTAGACGACTTTCTACAATGTCGAAAATGGCAAGAGTTACCTAGAATAATGGCTTATAGGTTCTGAAGATTTTTGGTGACATTTGTCATTGTCGTTTTTTATTAAATGGACAAATTGCGTCCCATAGAAGTAACATGTGGAACGTTTTCAAATCGCATGCGCGACTTTTTATTAGGCTTAAGATTATAGCCACTGTTTACTCCGCTAATATTACAAGTATGCGAAATTCATTCAGCAACAGTGTTTCGCTGAGCTACACCCTTCCGTAAAAATTAAAATAGTGTTAAAAATAAAACTAGTAAGTATACTGACCAAGTAGCTCAGCGGTGCTATTGGTGTCGATGCCGAGCTCGCGGCCGAGGTGGAAGGCGCGCGCTCGCGGCGCCACCGCCAGCGCCCAGGGGGACAGCGCCACACCGCTCTGAGCTATCACGCCGTGGAACAGACCCTGACGCAGTATACACTTAGGTTATCGTTTCGTTATATAATGTCTATAATTAACGTGTTCGATTCATCAGTTTAAAACGTAAGTGCAAATACGTAATTCATATACTCTTTAAAAGAGGTGCTTTTACCGTCAGTGATTACTAATATAACTTATATATATTTATCCATCTGTCACGACAATTAACATATTAATATATAAACACAGCTGGAAAAAGGCGTACTCTGCCGATTTCTGCCCTATTCGGGGCCCTTATTAACATGAATACAGTCGGATAAGTATATAATATTTCTAATTTAGTCAAAGAAATTAAAATCATACATCTCATGATCATGTTTTAGTAATTTAAAAACAATTTTATAAACCACAACTTTTAATAAAATTCTTTTAAATTGTCAATAGCTTAGAAAAGTCTATTTTAATTTAGTCAAGTCTAGTCTACAAAAAAACATACCTTGGAGGCAGGAGACAGCATGTGGAGGTGCACAGAGGCTGCGCCGGCCGACTCGCCAAAAATAGTGACGCGTTGGGCGTCACCACCGAATACATCGATATTATCACGAACCCACTTCATAGCCATCACTTGATCCTTTATATTAAAAAAATAATACATTTAGACTTAATAAAAAATAAATATAGTAACTCTTTATCGATACATTTTATTTGATTTCTTAATTTAACAACGAACGTTAGATAGCTTAAAAAAAACGTTTTGTCTAATTTTAAAAAAAGAATGAATTTATTGTTTGCTTCTATTTGGGATTTATTTCAAGCTAAAAAAAGATCTGAAATTAGCTTTTAATAAAAAATAATTAAGCATAAAGTCACAATGTATTTATAAACAAAATAATATCATAAAGGTATAATAAATTTAATTTTCAACGCTTGCCTAATATCTAATTATAGATTGTAAGATAGTGAGATATGTAGACAGTTGTACTTGGCAAAACTATTATCAGAGGTGTGTTATTTCGACACTTTATTACAGATGCACTTGACCGATATATTTCTGCTATGAACAAGTGTTGCCCAAGCAGTAATCTTCTCTGAATAATAGAAGGGTCATCACAACTGAGTGTACAAACTTTACAACATTAATCTCGTGGTTTTACTTTGAATTATTTACAAATTTTAGTTATTTATAATTAAGTTGTTAGGTTTTTTTTCCTTGTAAAAAATTTAACTCCCACACAAGGTAAATAGTCTCTGTTTGGAGTGGTGTTTCACAAACAAAGAATTAATTAACACAAATAACATCAAGAATCGAATCAGCAATCTGTGGATCAAACAAAAAACAGGCCTGTCTGAGAATCGAACCCAAGACCTTTAGCTCAGCAAGCAGAGTAACCAACCAATAACCACTTGAGCAATTAGTCTTCCAAAGAAAAACTTTTTATCTTGTATTCGCTTAACTTTATTTGTGTTTTCTGAGCTCACTAATAATTTCTAGTATTTCTTCTGGAATTTTCTTAAGACTCTCGAAATGTGTAATGAGTATCATTTCAAAAGTGAGTTCCTATTTGGTGTGTCTTAAAGTATCTTTTATTAACCTTAAGACCCATATTTCCAGAGACTTCATCATTCTCCAAGCTCAAGAAACCGAGAGCACCAAGTCTGTAATTGAGCGTAACTAGCACCACGCCCGCTCCCACGAGGTGATCAGGCCCGTACAGGAATGCATTGCCAGATCCCACAGCGAATGCACCACCATGGATCCACACCATCACCGCTAGTTTTGGATTGTAACTGCAACAAAATTTACCTTTTTATTAGAATTTATCTTAAACAAATTAAAGATAAATATTTTTTGTAACCTAAAAACAGGCAAAAGGGAAGTCATATCCCAAATCTATTAAACACTAAAAACCTTAACTTGGCGTATGCAAATAAAAGAGCCTATATGTATTTACTGTGACTGAATAAATATTGAACATATCTTGAATGCTACTTAATGCAATATAGCAATTAAAGGTCACAACTATCGATTGATGGTTAAAAAGTTAATAAGTTTTCAGAGATAATTGTAAACATTGAGTAAGTTTTAGCTGTGACCGTAAAATGTTGTTGTAACCTTGTAGTCAATTAACAAACACATTATATAAGTTTAAAGATAACATAACTTATGTAAATTGTAAGTAAATAAATATTTTTATTAGCAAAATATACTTGTTTCTGTAGAAAAACCTTCAAAATTAAAATATATTGATTACCCAGACATCTTATCAGGAAGAGCAGGCGTGTAGACGTTCAGAAAGAGGCAGTCTTCATCTCCCTTGTAGGTATCGAATAGCATGAACCTATGAGGACACACTGCTCCTTCTTCTAGAGCGTCTCTGATTCCTGACCAAGGTTCTAGAGGTGCTGGAGGTCGAAATCTTAGAGCTCCACGTGGAGGTTGAGCATACCTTTAAAAAACTCATTTATTATAATAGTTAAATACTTTTTTAAATATAAGCGTCAATATTATTGTTATAAACGTTAGATATTATAATATTTTAAATGAATTACCTAATACCCTTAAAACTGTAGTAGGGGGTTTGCGCAGAGGTTCTAGCGACGACTCGTCGACCTCTTAAGGATCCCAGCTTGGTATTAACAACTGGGCCACCCCCTACCCGCATGCGATCGACTAGCGAATGTACCAGCCTTGCAGCTCTGGCTGGTACATTCTGCAGGCGACGTAGAGCATATTTCAGGCCAACTGACTCACTCACTGTACTGGATAATCTACGCCAGGCTCCAGATACCTTTGAAAGTAGATAAAGTTGTAAGTTTTCGATCACAAAAAGGGTGAGATATGAATACATGTCATATCAAATATATCAAAGGACAGGTTGACACAATTATCATGTTTTTATAGAAGGGCTTATTTAGATAAATATGATATCAAAATAGGACCTCATAACCTTTTATATGTCGCACACAAGTGATCACTGATGTCGATTCAAAGTGGAAAAGATAATAAATACTTAAAAAGCGTAAATTTTAATATTGTATTAATAATGATATAAAAAAGGACTGCACCAGGCTAATTCAGGTTTTATTAATATTTCTAAAATAGAGTTTTTTATATTAATATGAAATTTGATCATTTATGTAGTTGTAATTAATATTAATGTGTCATACATTAATTAGTGTCTGTTATTCTTTGATTTTTCAGCTGTATAATTATTAAAATATCCACTTGGCTTTTAATTACATCTTTTTTAATGATTGAAGATTGATTGATTGGGAGAGTGATCGATCGATCGATTGATTTATTGATTGATTGATTGATATTTGATTAAAAAAATATTGGAACAGAACAATTGTCCTAACTGTTAAACTTCTGCGTTGCATAATGTATTATTATTTTATTATCGGGAAACGCGTGAAATAGGTATTACAAAATCGAAACGTCAGACAATTGAAAGGTATGTAAAAATTAAAAAATGAAAATAAATATAAATAAAACAATTTGAAATGTTTTTTTACATTAAAATTTTTAAATTACTAGTTCCGATTAATCCGAAAAAACATTACAATATTCTTGTAATAAAAGAATAGTTTTCAATATTCAATCATTGATATTGAACATGCTATTTAATCTTTTTTATTCAAATTTTAGTTTTCATTTACATATATTATAAAAGAAATTTCAACACATAATATAATTCGACTAATTAATTTACCTTGCGGTGAGCAAAGAGTATGCGGCAATCTTGATACATTTTTATTTGAAATATCACACAATACCAGAGGTGTATATTTTCATATTTATTTCATGGTTAGAAATGTTTATGTATATCTTGTAAAAGATTAGCATTATTATTATGACTAAAACAAAAAAATAACAAATATTGCAGTTTCATTTTTGTGTATTTAACATTATTAAGTCAATAAGATATATCTAACATTATTAGATTGTTCGTTTGAACGGGATTGTCTTCGAAAGTACTGGATGGATTTGGAAAATTCTTTTTGATTATGAAATCCGGGTTTTTGAGAAAGGTTACAGATTATTTATCTATACTCCTGTTAGATATCCTAATAGTAAAAAAAAACGTTCGTTCGTGTGGAACCGCTAGTAACAGCTAGTTAAGTTATTAAAGGAACTGTCAAATTTTTAACGTATATCACCGTAAAATATTTCAATTAAAAAATGATATAATATACTATGTGTGCGTCTCTAGTATAACGTAATCAATCTGTTGCGTGTGTCTGTATGTAAATGACTTTAAGACATGTTATTAATGTTTATATAAAAAAATTACTTACTTTAAATTAAATTACATTGAATGACTCATTGGATTATAAAGACAAAAAATGTATGCAGATATTTTTTAAGTTGAATATCGTATAGGGATTTTATTTATGATAACAGTCAGGAGTTAAAAATCATTGGTGGAGTTTGTATTAATTTGCAGTAGCGCAGATGAGTTGACAAGGTTTAGAAATTCCCTAATACGATGGTTACCTACCTACTCATGTGAATAAATATTTAATTAAAAGAAATAGAAAATACACTATCGTTTGTCTGACATGTTCAAATCGTTAAAAAAAATGAGAGATATTTCCAAAATAGTATAATCCTAGCGTTATAATCGTGTTGCTACTTGTTGTAACCGGCCGAATTTGCAATTTACTAGAAAAAATGGGACCTCACGTCGGTTTGATTGCGGTGGTTCTTGATGTTTTTAAATTGTTTATTACTTGAATATTTGACGTGTGTGAAACAGTGATCACGATAAAAAATACAGTTGCTGTGTTTGTTGTGTGGTTCTTCTCAGATCAGGGCGCGTTTGGAACCCTCGTAGCCTTAACTTTAAGTTGGAGAATGTGGCAATAGAAAGGGTTATTTTGATAATTTTGGTATCAAAAGAGCCCTTCTGTCACTTCCATTTGATGTACACAAGTGATCACTGGTCTTGACTCAAAGTGGAAAAGCAATAAATAAATAAAAGTACATAAGTAAAGGATAAATAACCTACTTAAAAAATAAACACTATATTAGTACAAAAATATATAGTCTAAAGGCTTGGGTTCTAAGAGTATTTTGTAAATCGCTATCAAATAGTTATCTAGAGTGACAATTTGTCAAGATCTGTGAATGGACGTCCGTATAAATATAATTAACATAAATATTACCGTTGAAATGAAGACATAATTTTGAAATATTGTTAAGTAATCAAAAATTGTGGAAAGTCGAAAAATATCACAGACTTGTTACTGGCAATTCGCGGACGTGCGATATATAAGTATACTATTAAAATATTAAAGATTATCATAATTTTTCAATTCTATCCATTAGTTTCTAAGATTGGCATGATTATACGAACAAACTTTTCCGCTTTATAATATTAGTATAGATATTTTTTTTATTAGGCAAGATCATTAAAAAATTCTGATTACAAATTATTGTACATTTCTCGATGTTCAGAGGAGATTTATTCGATTAGCCTATAAAAAATATTCCAATTTCAATTACTCGGAAAGATCATTAGATAAATCTGATTGCAAATTATTGTACATTTCTCGATGTTCAGAGGAGATTTATTCGATTAACCTATAAAAAATATTCCATTTTCAATTATTAGGCAAGATCAAATTCTGATTGCAAATTATTGTATGTTTCTCGATGTTCGAAGGGGATTCATTCGATTAACCTATAAAGAAATTTCAATTTCAATTATTAGGCAAGATCATTAGAAACTTCTGCAACAAGTAAAGAAAGATTGCAATGGAGATTAGCATAGAATATTCTAGTAATTTGTGCTCCGATTTTTGAAGCCATGCAACATATAATGTTTACAAATATGATATGTAATAGTTATATTAATGTTGCAGTCAAATAGACATTAACTTGCAAATCACGGGGGCAGTTTAATTACATATTAAATAGCAACAGAGGCCTTACCGCCATGTCTTAAAGTAACATTATAACAATCTTACTTTCCCTTTTCATAATACGATGGATATAAAGCATATTTTACTATAAGCAACATATATAAAGCACTTTTTATAAGATCCTTTCAGTTAATTGCGGTTCTAAAAACGTAAAGGTACTAAAACGATAAATAAATGTTATTTAAAAACATTGTTATTTTAATAGTTCATGAGTATTTATCATTTGAGAAAACTCAAAAATCTCGTAACAGGTTTGTCCTGTTTCGTTTTTAGTTCAAAGTCGTAATAAACTCGTGGAGAATGTTTTATAGAGGGCGTTTTTATGTAGGGTAAGGTTGTTATATCATACTTTAATATTCGGTAATACATATTAAAGAAACTGGTGATAAATCTGTATGATTGGACAAATTATATGTAATTATTAAGAAAATACTGTAGATCTGTATTTTGACGTAACTTTCACAGACCAACTAAGTATTCAGTTTCTAAAAAGCAAAGTTTTTGGTTTTACAGAGAAAGCAAAGTCAGTCACTACCTATAACTTATAGAGACTATATTAATATACTATTACTATAGAGACGACGAAGGAAAATATAATTTAATCAAGTCATACCATCCAATAATATGTTAATATTTTTTC
Source organism: Mechanitis mazaeus (assembly GCA_959347395.1). Lineage (NCBI taxonomy): Eukaryota > Metazoa > Arthropoda > Insecta > Lepidoptera > Nymphalidae > Mechanitis > Mechanitis mazaeus. Next base: position 638,904 of record OY365743.1, read on the forward strand.
TGTAAAAGAATAATATATAAATAATAATACCTTCATAGAATTGAGGCTACTTGCTGCGTTAGCTACAACATCACCAAGAGCAGCGGGAGGCAGCGCGTGCGCAGCCATCAGCAAACACGTACACACACAAACACACAACCGGAGACGCATGTTTATATTATTTTTGTTATATTATTTATCCATAAACAGTCACTTTTATTCTTCACTCATGATAAATAACACACCATCATGTAATTATTTATTTTGAATCAGTTTAAATAATTGGAAAGCTAATTTTTCAGTTCAGCTCCTGAAACAAAAAGAAGATAATGTCATGATTTTACGCTTTCACATACAATGAAAATAAAACTACGTGGTTTTGAGAGTTTCTAAAAATCGTTGGTTAAAAATACAAAAACCCAGGTAAAAATATTAACTAAATAATGGCTTGGTTTAGTTTCTTTTCATATTTACAACAATTACCTATAATAAGATAAATGAAAGTAAAATGTTATGACGTAACAAGTTCTATATTATATTTCTAACCAGTTTTTTTTTAGATACGGAATTTTAAAAAAGAATAAAGAATTCAATATAATTTCAGTACGATATTTACTAATATATCTAATTTACAATTGAACAAATCGATTCTATTTTTACCGGAAACATCAAAATAATAAACTATACTTATATTATAAAACGGAAAAGATTGTTTGTTTAAGAGGTAATTTTCTAAACTACAGGATGGTTTTGAAAAATTATGCAAAATTATGAGAGGCAGGTTCATGAGGTAGGCTAGCCTAGGATAGGTAGGATTTTAAGAGAGTGAAACCACAGGGCACAGCGAGTTTAATATATAAATCGTAATAAGATTTTAGCACGATTGCATTTGATTGGTTAATTATTCTTAATAATGTTTATTAGCAAAGCTAGTTTCGAGATACAAAATTATAAACTTTTGTATAAAATTCCAGTGGCCCTTAATATGTTTGTGATAAGATTTAAAATAGCTGTAATTTATTTGCGAGTAAAAGGCAGTGATCCGTGGTATTATTTACACTTTCTCTGATCGACTAGAGTTCGTAACTCGTAACCCAAACGTTAAATGTACGAAGCCTGTCACATTAAGACTGAATGTAGGTCAAGACACATCGGATGTGAGGTGATCGTATTGCGGATATATAATATATAATATTTGTTATGAAATTTTAAGTTCAAGAGTGTAACTTCAATATTTACGTAATTTTGAAGGTAAAATATACATCTTTTCTTTAAAGGTACGTCAAAAACTGGCATATAAAAGACATCAATGGGCTTTGTCAATATAGTAATATTACTTTATGGTCATGTAACAATCTAAGTTCACAGAAGGGTTTATTTAAATAACTATAGTATTAAAAGAAGTCCTTCTGGAACTCTATTTTACCATACATAATTGATCAATGATATTTATCCTTAGTGAAAAATACAATAAAAAAATAAAATAATAAAAGATTTTAAATAATAATTTTTTTTTTTTATTTTTTTTTTATAGAATTTTTATCTTAAAAAAAATATTTCTATATATGAAAAGATGCGGAATTTTATACTGAATCTAACATACACTCATGACGAGCCAAAATTCTGCCTAAAAGTTATATGGGAAAAACTACAAATCAAAATATTAAAATATCTGTTGAATAAACGACAAGTTTCACGACTCACTAGTAAAATATGTAACAAGATAAAGATGTAGTTATAATTAACTGACAAAATAAAGTTTCAATCGAATAACGTAACGTAATTCGTAGACCGGTTTTACATAACAAAGAGGTTATTACGTTTACGTAACCATCATCCCGCGGGTTGCAATCCAAGTGTTCCGGTAGGTTTAAGTATAGGTTGTGATACTTCCTTGTAAGCTTGGTTGTTAGATAAAATGCTTCCGTAATGAGAGTTGCTAATTTAAGCGAGTTTTGCTAAAGACCAATTTTTTTTGGACTTACAGAATAGAAAGTTGTAAAAGTCCAAACGAAAGACCAAATAAGGAGAAATATTTTTTTATTGTCATTGTGACATGATTACCTGTTTTAGTATTTTGATTCATATATTTGATTAAATTAAAATAATCTAAATTTTTTTAATGAGAAATTAAATAATGAGATAATTTTTAAAACAATTAAAAAGGAATTTGTATCGAGTTCGTAGCATGTTATGAATTTTTTTTTTATTAGCAAATATAGTTTTTGTTTTATTTAAAATAAAAAATTTTAAAATAAATTTGCTTTTTAGAATTTTTACAATAGTCAAAATTATTTTTTTTTAATCCAAACCTGTACCTATTATAAATAATAATTATTCGGCTGTACTATCTTAATTTGACCGACTAGTTTCTAATCCATTCGGGTTATATATTTATTGACTTTGAGCATGGCGGATTCACGGCGTGAACTGTTACATCATGGCAAATACTGATAGTATTTACGTGAGTACATCCGACTTACATATAATAGTAAGCAAGGATATAATTATATATATTAGTAAGTATGGATTACTAAAGTTTAAATATTTAAATATTTATTTTATCAAAACACAGTTATAGTTACAGTTTCTATTATTTATTAGAGAATAAAGCAAAAAACAATCAAGATTTAAATTGAACCTTTTAGTAAAAATATCGATTTACTAGAAAAATATAGTTTATATATCACAAGTTTGAGTTTGAAATTAATTTATAACTCAGATTAAAATTATTATTACTTACTATAACTTATTTAACCGAAGTATTACAATAACAGAAGGTTTTCATTATATTATATGTATATGCTTTTAGTATGGTGAATGAGAGAGACAGATGTCCACACACCGTCTCTCCCTTTTTTTTCACCCCGCTGGATTGCTTAAAGATATAACCTATAATAAAATGTATTAATACTCTTTTAATATATTGACTTTGTACATGAATTTAAAATAAAATATTTGTATAATACACAAATATTATAAGTTATATTTATAAAAGATCCTAATAAACCGGTCAAGGTTGAAAAGGTCATTAGATAATCCTTGAAAATGTTAATTTATAATATTTATAGTATGACTTGGTTAAGTCCAAACTTCGTTATCAAGGAGTTATTATATGTTTTTAATAGATTAATATAAATTATTTTCGAGATCTTTTCTATAAAAATGTTAAGATAAACTTACTTAAATTACAATAATTTATAATTTAGTACCAACTAGACTAAGGTAATGTATTTTTTCATAAAATTTATGGAAATTTGTTTTACAATTAAACATTAACAACCTAGAGGGTCCTACTCATCGTTGTAGATTCTAATTTGAATAAAATTATTAAAAAACAATGAACATCGTTATTGTTTATAATTTAATATTATAAATAAAAGTAGGAAAAAAAAGTATTTATATATATATTTATAAGTTATGGTTTGAATAGAGAAGGAGCAGATGTACTCGCGTATAGCAATTAGTTTATCATATAATCCTTGGTGAAGCTTACATTGCGATGAAAGGGTTTGTGATTTAATTGCCAGGGCAAAAAAGTTTTTTTATTTCAAATGACTTGCCCGGAGCAAAGTAGCATCTCGAGTTTGCATTGGACTAGCTCTCCAGAGGAAAAAGGCATCCCGACTAATTTGTGAACAGGACACGCCGTGGTTCCAATTGCATGAATAAGAACCCAAATGGGTTCGCAACTGTTTGGACAAATTGCGATAGTATTTACGTGAGATAATAATATATATAATTAATTATCCAAAAAATAGTAAATATCACTTAACCCTGACAACTTACAAAGAAAATAGGGTAGACATATAATTTTTCAAATAAATAATTTTAAGGATTACAATTAAATTAAAATTAATGCCTCAATAAAAGATACTAAGTTTTTTAAAGATTTATGCGTTTTAATTATTAATGACACTGACACAGTTATATATAACATAATCTTTATTTATTTCTCCAAAATACAAATTTTTTTTTTTCTTCAGTTTACGAAATGTTTTACTGTAATGTACGTATAATTTATATACTCTTATTTATAGGGCTATATTCACTTAATAGTATTGAAATTTGCCGGGCTAGTTTCGTACCCATTCCGGACTTAATTTTTTATGAGCTCAAAGCATGGTGAATTCGTGATGTGAACTGATGATTGATGATTCAAAACTGTTTGGGCAAATTCCGATGGGATTGACGTGAGTACGGATTATTATATATAATAGGAAACAGATAACGAAAGTTTAAATACAAATATTATTTAAGTTTGTAATTAAAGCATTACAGTACAAATCAGATATAATTAATAATTACTTGTATTTTTTTATTGTGCCACTTAAACAGTAGGTAAATTAATCTCAACATGGTTTTGTCATACATATATTATTTATTAAAACATCTATTTCTAAACACTGTTAGCAATATAGCTAACGTTGAAGAACGAGGATTTGGGTTGGTTAAAAAATTACATAATTTTATTACTAATGACTACATACTTAATTTGCTTTGACGTAAAATTCTCTTGATGATTTTCCTTACAGATTTCCAAGTATATTTTTTTTTAAACAGGCACTGTTTTGGTTTATAATTGTATTTATTAAAGTACGTTACACGCGCGTCTGGCAGCGGTTTGTTGACTGGCGCAGCGAGACACTCGGAGTTACGAAACTCACCCACCACGGAACTTGGTATTATTTAACAAATCCAATAAGCTTCGAAAAGTATTCGTATCTCGCTTTCTTATCGGGTCAGTTTGGCGGATATTACAAAATATGTTTCATTGTGTTCCTTACTTGGTATAATTATATTTATGTGTTATCTTATATTTATTGATTGGAGAAACAGTAAAATTTAAAAACACGCGCCATATTTGCGCAAATTTTCTACTTAAACCTAGTTTACCGAAATTTAGATATTAGAGCTTTACTATTGTTTTTGACATCAAGTAATTAGTACAAAGGAAAACATCTTGGAGACGAATGTTATTATTTGAAACAAACACAATTATGAATATTTGAAATAGAATGAAATATTGATGAAATAAAAAACCACTCCCAAAAAGGTTCATTCATTTATCGGAGTGATGCAACATTTGAACACATAAATATACATATTTACAAACTACGCACAGTAACCTAAACTTGTAAAAACCATAGTTTTAACTAGAGTATGAAATATTTAAAATATATATATTATGAATAATTCTAAGAAGGCCAAGTTTGCATATTAAATATTTTTTGCATAATTACTCTTTATGCACAAGATTAGCAACAATAGCTTTTAAATGTCTATTTATTATATTACCGTGAGATGATATTATCATTGACTGAAGTAAATAGACCTATAAAGACGCTGAAACTAATCTGTACAAGTATTCACAGATTATATAATGTTCTGTTTGTTACGTTGTTCATGTATCCTTAACTTTTGAATAGTTTATTTTGGAATTTTGATGATTTTATTGCTTCAACATGTATGTTGTATGTGATGTGTGTTAGGTTTTATACAGAAAAATTATTTTAAAACAATGGTATGAACATTTTTAACAATAAAACGAAAAAAATATGGATTTGTTTTGATTTTACGAGTCAGTGTTTGCGATGACTGGTTGTATTGCAAGACGAATTGTAATATTTATTTATTAAAATCTTTGTTCATTCATATTGAATTGATTGCGATGGCTCTAGTTGTTCTCAAAAAAATTTTCAATGTTTTGAGGTTTGTTTGGTTTGTACACTGATCACAATAAAAAAAAATACCTGGCTGATTTTTAGTGTTTTTCTTCTCAGACCAGAGCGTATTTAAAACCCTCTTAGCCTTAACTATGGGTTGGAGAGTCTCAAGAACGGCTTATTTCAATAAGTATGGTATCAATATGAGCCCTTCTGACTCTTCTAATCCACGTACACAAGGCATCACCGATATGGATTCAAATTGAAAAATAAACAAACAAACATTTAAACAAACAAAGAAATGAGTGAGCACCTTCCATTGTCCGCCGCCAGGCAGTATACTAAGAATAAGACTAGTCTAAGAAGTGTTATTTTTTTTTTTTTTGCACGCCTACCAACAACCTCTTCTGTCCGTCATAAGGTTGGCTGGTAGACAATGTTTTTGAAGCATTAAGCCCGCGTTTTGTGCATAATTTTGTATTTTGTGCAATAAAGAATTAAATAAATAATAAATAAATAAGACAATAGCGGCACCTCCTTTGGGTTGTCCGATTAAATTGTAATAATACATTAAATTAATATTAAGATTAGTCTGTTTAAGGTAGCTTAAGTGAATACTTGTAGAACAAATATAATTTTTAATTAAATAAATCTTTTTTAAAAAGTCCTTCGCCGTGCACAGAACTTGAATAAAGTGACAATATCACTGTTATTACATATTTGAAAAGCTTCTTATTAGACCCATGTGATCAAGCAGATGATGTCGCAGGAAGCACATATGTTTTATGAATTAATGAGTAACTTTGACAAAAGTAATGAGTGATATATAATTAAAATTTATTTTAGAACAGACTAACCTTTCTTATTCTAGTCAGTCCTTACTACTTAATCCTAGTCCCCTCGTCACAACTTTTTTTAAATTGTATTTAAGCGAGTATATATACAAGATATATGAAAATTAGTCGTCCGTTTCACAAAATATTTAAAAATTACTAAATTAAAAGTTTAGATAATGTTTATATCAATTTATTTTAATATATATTTAACATCTACCATTATTTCTTAGGTTATAAGTACTGAGGGTATCTCTTGATGACTATATAAAACTACAAACTATCACCTAACGATAATTTTGTTTCACCATTTTTTTATTTCACACGTTGATAAATGTAAACCTATTGGTGAGTCGGATTGCCTCCGTTTTTATTGGCATTTACAAAAAATACAAAATGCTAAAATGTAGGAAGAATTATTTATCCTGTTAAGTGGAGGGGTTTGGGGGAGGTTCTAAAACAATCAGCTCTCTCATTTAATTTCACTTTGTGATTAGATACTTCACGTCAAGTCTATTAACCCGGGATGATATTATCCCCATTAAGCTAGCTCATACAGGATGCATTCATATGACTGCGGATTGACTCTACCACCTATCACTCAAGTCAAGCCACAGTCAAAGGCAGTAGAGTCAACCTTACTGCCTTTTCACTTGCTACTATGTAAAAAAATTATAAATGCTTTCCTCGGTTTTAAATTAATTAATTTGGGACGAAAGCGGAAATAGTTATGGAAGCGTTACCGTAAGCATATTCGAAAATGTAAGCGGTAGTAACAACATTAACAGTCAGTTAACATTAGCAATAACGCTTACAACAGCGCTTTTTTCTATAATTTATAAGTATAATTTCTTGTTTAAAATGTTTTTGTAAGTTTAGTTTAGTTTCTTTCCTAGTTTAGTTTAGTTTCTAAAGAGTTTGTTTAGTTTCAAAACGAGGTTTACTCGTTTTGAAACTAAACTAACTCGTAATATTTTTTTTACAGCTAATGCAGGGCGATATATTTCTCATAGGAGAACGTTTTTGTAGACTCAAAATAAAATTATCATAATAATTTGACCATTTTATGAAATATCTTTATACATTTTAGCTTTTGTAGAATTCCAATTTAAGTAATATTTTACTTCTATAAACTTTAATCTGAATTACAGTTAAAGTTTTTGAAAGAAAACCTAAACATTAAAAATTTTTCATTCAAGCATCCAATCATCATCATAAGCATTTGCGTCTATAACAGTAGTATGATATAAATAGTATTATATGCTTTATTTAATATTATAAACTTATAATCAAATATAGAAATGTCAGCTGATGTTTTGACGTCAATTTTCAACAATGAAACGTTTTTAATAATCTGTGTATGATTTCTTGATTTCTTTTTATGATCATTGTCAATTGTCTGTTTTGAAGAGTTTATTCATACATTGTTGACTTTGCTTTGCAACGTACAAAAAAATTACAGTGTTATAATATATTTATATATTTATATTGTGTTTTTATGTGTCCATAAACATGGCGACGAATTACCCTCATACCACGAACAACATTCAATCTCAAAACCCAAATGATCTTCCACCACCATACTCCGCGGTCGTGGGTAATCCTCAATATGGGTTTGTGGTTACTGGCGATCAAAATCCTCCTGCGGACGGAGCATTTGCTCAGCCAAAACAGTTTACTCCCACGGGAGTTTATCCACACCCAGTTGTGACCTGTGCTCAGCCACAAGCTGGAGATGTACCACCGCCTCCTCCTGGTATGCCCGTACCTGGTATGAACGTTCCTATGGGTGTAGTGATGCCGCCCGCCGTAGGTAGTGAGCCTACAACTGTGACCTGTTATAACTGTGGAAAAGTAGTAACAACGCGTGTAACATACACTACAGCCTGGCACACCCATCTTGTAGCTGGATCTATTTGTGTCATCACAATGTAAGTTTTTCTCTCCTTATTTAGGTTACGTAATTGGAAAAGAAATTAGTTTTAAGAAATTACTTACTGAAGTCATTTATACTTTTAATAATTATTATTATTAACACAGTATTTTCATTAATCATTTTCAGGGTTTGCTCATTGTGCTGCTTGGGACTTGTTCCATACTGCTTTGATACATTCAAAGACGCTGAGCACTACTGTCCAAATTGCAGCACATTCATTGGCAAGAGCAACAAATGTTAAAAAATCTATTCACTTCCAAATAACGTCTATTGAACACGATTTATATTATAAATTACATTACAGATTGTGTTTAATACAAATTTAATTTAAAATATGTTAAATCAACACACTTCATTTTTGGTGTTTTTTGTTAATTATTATAAATCAAATCTATATAAGGAATCATAATATAATTATCTACTAGTGCTCATATTTATAAACACCTTGCAACACATTTATTGTCATGTGAGGTGTAAATGACTCATTGAAGATAAAAAAATCTTTACATTCATAAAAGTGCCATTAAGAGAAATGAAATCCTCAAAAAAAAATTATCTAAATTTAAATTAATTGTACTGCTGCGGTTTTATGAGATATTTTAAAATCTATTTGTATAGTAATAAAGCCTTTTGTGTGGTTTACTTCTTATTAATAAGAGCCTGAGTAAAACAAACTTGAGTTATTTTAATGGTGCACACAGCCTCAATGCATCTACAAATATTTTTATAGCACTAAAATGTATGAAACATGTTGGTATTCATAGAAAAATTAGAGTAATGTTTTGCAAAGGCTCCTTGATATTTTGATATTTATTTATTTAAAATATTTCTTGTCCAATTTTGGTTGTATAAGTTAAATTATAAATACAGACCTTAGTCAATTAAGATAATATTTTTGTATTAAAAAATGTAAGAATGTAGGTTATTTTTGTAAATTTATAGAATATCTAACAATTTCTAATTGACTTCCTAATTATGTATATTTTTTACACACATCTTTTGTAAAATTATGAAAATTTGTTTTACATTCCAACAAATTATTTTATATTAGTTTCAAAGCTGTAAAAACAAAGTACTGTAATAGTCTGAGACAAATTTGCCCCAATTAAAGTGTCCTATTAAAAAAAAAATTAAATAAAAGTATTATTAGTGATAGTTAAATGGTTATGGTCTAATTTAACAATATTTAACATTTTCAAAATGGATCATAATCATAATTATTTTACTTCATCCATTATTTATAAACTACCCTTATTTTCATGTTATTTTATATCTATGACAAAGTACCTTTTCACCTATAAATATACATATTTTAAATTATACTATTAATGGCCTAAAATGTGTGTTTTATTCTTTATCTCTAATATGTCCTGACTAGAAAGATAATATACTTATCAGACACTTGGCTGACTCATGTGATAAAATACTTTATTTCAGTGATAAAAATATAAGTATAGTGAATAACAATCAATACTTTGTGAATTAACATATATTACAACAAAAAACAGAAAATTTGTGTTGATCAGAAATGGAAGATTTAAAAGTTATAAATAATTCTGAAAAGGCACAATCGGAAATACAACTGAATGAATTTCTAACTAATTCAGACCTGCCTCCTCCATACACAGAGACAGATACTACACAACCACCAGTCCCACCAGAGATAGTCTTAACACCACCAAGGAGCACTCAAATAACTGTGCCACAAACAACTCTTATTCCTCAGGTTTTAAAAAAAACTCCAGTTTATGTAAATTGTCCAAACTGTCACAAAAGAACTTTTACAACTGTGAAGTATGTGAATACCCAGAAAACTGATATGGCTGTTGGATTTATATGTGGTTTAACTATGTAAGTCATATATTTGTTTCTATAAAAAGTAAATCAATAAAATTGTCATGTATATCAATAGTTACATCTTTTATTTTTCAGTTGGTGTATGCTCTGCTGTTTATCAGTAATACCCTACATAACCACTATATTCAAGAAAGCCGAACATTATTGTCCTCACTGTAATTACTTCATAGGTACATGTTAATAATTGAAATTAATTAGCTAAGTTATTAAGTCTATGAAACTATAGGGATTAAACAATTAATGGGGATGTTATACAACTGTAGTATAATTGTTAACAATAAAAATGTTTTATTACTCTCTTGTCTTATTCTTAAATTTTGGGTTGGTTTTATTTTCATTAATGTTAATTATATGGCACTTGTAATCTGAAACAATCTGATGCTATTTTCCATTTGCCATCAACTGCTACAATTAAGAATGTCTGTTGAAAAGGTTTCTTCACATCGTCATTCTGGTAAGTAACGTCTCCGCAAGCTTGAATAAGGTATGTGAGTTTGTTAGATACAACATTTTCTGATATAGGCTGGGCGTCTAATGTTCTCAGCACGTGGTTGCTAGCTGGTAGGTCCATTAAAAACTTCTGGATTTTGTCATTTCCATTTATTCCATTTCCGTTCCAGACTAAAAGTCCAGTATCCAGGTACAATTTAGAGGTTAAATGTCTACTGTTATCCACTTGTTTATAAAATACTTTGGTGAATTCCTCTGCCGTTTCGCAAGCATTATCCACGTTTTTTAAAGTTACTTCTGATGCCATGTTTAATGATAGATTATATTTATGTTTTTACTTTGTATACAACCAGCGATGCTAAATAACAAAGTTTTAGTTTTAGTAAAAATAAATATTAAGTTTGAAGTTTCAGTTCACTTTATATTTGTCAAATGTAACGTCAAAACAAATTTCCAATGTCAATTTAAAATTACAAGCTGCGAATACTGGTACTATGGTTAATTTTATTTATTAATTATCCTATATTTTTTGTCAGAGCTTTCTATGCTATTAGCATTATATATTCTTTCCGAGAAAAGTTTAAATAATTAATTTAATTGTACTCGCTGTTCAATATAGGTTTTTGAATATAAAAAGTAAGTTATTATTTAATGGTTAATGTTTACACTTTTTTAGTAGTGTAACAATCTCTCAGTAATCGTTCAAGTATTACCTCAACATACAACAAAAATACACTTAAAAATAGTAAAGGAATGTTGGTTAACGGATATTAAAGCAATTCTGAAAATTATTGAAATAATGATATGAATACAAAGCGATCGCAAATAAGCTACTTCAAGATTTATTGTGTAATGTGATTCAGGCTTTACTTTAAAATAAAAGCCTATGAGAAATAACTTCCCAAGCTGATGACAGCTTTGATAATTTTTGTTTTACACTAATTACATTAATTGCAAGCTTTTCGGTCTAAAAAATGTATTTAAAAAAAAGCAACAAGTTCTATTTATCGTTTTTCATATGCAAAGACTTGTCCTATCATTTACCAATCGATCATTTACTTCTAGCTAGAAATACCACTCAAAATCAAAAAATAGTTATCATAGAAATATTTTATTTGATGTCTTTATCTAAAATGTGAATCATTATATAAAATGCCTTATTACACAATATTTAAGTATCATATTACTACTGACATTACATTTTCAGGACATTTGACACGGCATTTATAGATATAATGTATGCTTGAACGAATAAATTCATTTTAGTAGAATCTCAATTAGGTTATACAAACATATAACCTGCGGCTGAGACCTATAAAGTACGATGACCGAAAACACGTTACTTCAGAAGCGAGGATTATGGAGCATGAATACCAAACTGTTTCTTAAGTATGAAGTTTCCTCAAATTATTATTTTGCATAATCACAATTACAGTTTATATAATATTTATAATTGTATCCTAATTTTACTTGTGAACTGAAAAATATAGGACACTAATATAACGCTAGAAATTATAAGTTAAAAATATGGCAATATCATGCAAGCAACGTGTTTTTGATCGTACTTCACTAGCATATCCTTTGAATCAGAGTAAAAATAAAAGAGTAAATACATTTCAATAGTTACTTATTATTAACATGCATTGTTTCATAATTACTAGAAATTAAACAGTCAGCTTATCAAATTCAAATCTTAGTCTAAGGCACTGACAGAAACGATTATATGCACTAGTAAAAAAGTTATAAATAATATACCTCTAAACAGTTAATAACATTTCCTAAAATCATAAAAATACACACAATTTTTAATTCGGAATATAATAAATATGCGCCAAATTAATGTCTTTTTTAACTTTATTAAACATATCAATTTGTAGAGAAATCGGACCAGCAATTTTAAAATATATTTTAAATAACTCAATATCTATTCATTCTTGTACTATTAAGTATTTATAACTCAGTTACTCATGTCGCGTGTTATCACAGTATTTTTTTTAAAATAAAATTTAACACTTATATCTGTCAAAGGAGTAGAGAATAATTCTTAATTTTGTTATAAAACATGTTAGACCTTAGAATTATCAGAAGATATATGATAGGAAATATTTTGTATTCAATTGAATATATTGTCCAGATTTTATAAATAAATAACATGTCAGAAAAGTCACATCAAAACCCAGAAAATACAGAAGATATCAAAATAACAATTTGAGTTTTTTTCTCTAATGTAATTGTTATTCTTAAAGGAAAAAAATTAATTTAGCCAATAATGATCTTGGAAAATTGTAAAATTTCTTATCAATTATTTTATGCCATTTGAGAGTAACTGAGTTATAATATTGCAAGAAATTATTAAAAATAAAACACATTTTAATATCATTCAATCAATTCTAATCCCCAATCTTCTGTTATATGTAAATGTATTAAATCATATAAGATTGCATATTATAGAATTAATTGAAAAAATATAAACCCTACTTGAATTTACAATCAAATCTGCAACAAAATATCAATTCATCTAATTTGATTATATTTAATCTGTTTTATCTAAAAACAAATAATTATAACGTTAACACAGTTCAAAACCTAATTTTAAATCTATTAGGAATTAATTTCAATGTCATTAATACCAAACATATTTATAAATCAGAATGAAAATCACTTCTGAGCTATAACTGTCCAATTTCCACACTAAAATTAAATGAAGTTACAAATTTATTGTATATAACTTTCTGATACAAATAACAAACCTTTGCTGTTATTGATAAATATCATAATTTTGTGTTTATTATACGTTATTGAATGCAGCTTAGCTTATCACAAATTATATTTTTTTAAATATACCATTATAACTAAAATTGAAATGTAATCTTAAAATAATATATCGATCTAGCAAATAACATATTTTCGAAAATTCACTGATATATCTAAAAGTAATCGTTGTCAATCAGAGGCACTGCTCTACAAACAAAATTTTAGAAAAATCTATAAAATCATACAAATGTTATAAAAACTTACAAAATTGAGCATAAAAATGGAAATTGGAGAGTCAGTGAGTCTTCAACACTTAAAGCATCAATACAAAATAATGAATACAATTTGACACATATATTTTAGTGACGTTATCACAATAGCTATTAAACGTGGTTTTTGAGTGTTTGTAGAACACGAAGCGGCAGTGACTCGGGCGGTTACTTCGCTAGCTGCTACACTATTTCTTCAATTTATTTTTCATTTAATTCAACCTGTCAATATTAATAATATTTTAAATTAATAATTTGGAATATTTGTAGTAACATAAAAATCTATTTCCTTAAATTAAAATTATTATTCTAATTTTTATTTGTATTATAAATCAAATGAAGTACGTAGTAGTTAGCTAATAATATGTAAGTATTATATATTATTATACATATATAAGTATAGCGTTAAAAATATATGTCACACGCAAATTATACACTTTTCTTTGGCTCAGATCGAATGTTTTACTTACTACGTTTTATATCAGTAAAATGGTTTTAGTAATAACTAATAATATTTTATTTATGATATTAATACATACCTATTACAAACTCACTTGTAATGGCCCATTATGTACATCTGTGTCTTGTTTACTACAAAAACCTGCCATTAGTCTTTCCTGCCAAATATAACGCATATAAATTAAAAACTATTACTCATAGAGAGCACTGACAATATATTATTAAAATCTCACTCATTTTAAAGACATACTGACCTCCGTAAGTCTTTCTGCATCTGCAAAATTACTGGCGTGCTTCTTAGATTGAAATTTCTGTAACTCTGCCTCCAGAGAATCTATTTTAGACTGCATCTGTATATTAAAAATATATGTATATATTATATAACGAATTTGACAATGATTCTGGTGATTGAAAAAACAAATCATTAGACCTTCACCAACATAAATTAATGTTAAGAGTCCTATAAAATATAAAATAGAGTTGACACAAGAATATAATGACGTCACAGAGGCTTAGCTTACAAGTCTTTAGAATGAATGTTCAAGACCACATAACACGTAACGACCATTCAGTTATGCTATATACCTCTGTCACGATGGTAGGCAATGATTTTTCAATGCAGGAGTATGCAAACGCCAAAGGTTCCTACATAAAAAAGGGCGAACATTGGTCTTAACATTTAATTTCATATTATTTGTAAGGTTTTTTTAATGTCTTCGATATTAGAACTTTATTGATTATATTAACATATTTTGAATAGTGTTTGTTTGAGATTAAAGAGTGATTGGAGTGAGTGGGGATAGAGAGGAGTATAGAGGGGTAGGAGTATCGTAGGAAGTGTAGATACGGGATTCTGACAAGGGCAAAAAGAGAGAAAGAGAGAAAAGAAATCTATGTTGGTGCACCTGCTGAAGCGTGGTGTCCCGCAGCGTGTCAAGGTCCCGCTGTTTGTCCGCCAGTTGCTGTGCCCATCGCGCCTCCTCGCGGGACACGTTCGCCTGCAGCCGACTCAGTACGCCCTCCTGCAGACATACACAGTTAATACTGACCTTGAGTGTGTATTAAACACTAATGTATTCAAGAACGGAAATTAAATTATAGGTTAGGGCTAAATGAGGTAAAACTATGTAAATCTCACGTTTTATAAACTAAAATTTTAATCTTTCTCTCTAATAAGATTAATCTTTTAGATTAATTAACATGAACTTACTGTATCATCTATTATCCTCTTGTACTTGTCTACGAGAGCCTGTAACTGTTCATTCTGCGTCGTCAAAGTTTCTAGACGGGAATCGTCTTTTACTTCAACCCTCTCTATGGATACTTCTTTCACAACTTTCTTTTGCATCTCACTCTCTCTTTCTTGTAATTTTTTTTCTAGCTCTCTCTCCCTCTTCTGTATATGTTCCTTCATGTTTTTTTCTATTTCTTGAACTACTAATTCTTTTTCTTGTAATTTCTTCAATAGTTCACTCTCTAATTGTTTTCTTTCATTGTCTTTTTGTACTAATTTAGATGAAAGTTCTGTTTCAATTTGTTTTTTCTCACTATCTTTACTGTCTAGCTCCTTCTTGAGGTTTTCTGCAAAGCTCTCTAGCCATTCTTTGCTTGGGTTATAGTTCGGTGCAGCTGCGGGATACAGATTCCTCAAAACATTTGCCACGACAATGAAGTGCTGCTCCACTGCTTTTTCTACAGCTTCCTGATATAAAAATAACATATTTGATAAAACATATCTACAATAAATGGATTACTTTATATTTATTTATGTTACTTAAAAAAGTATTTAACAAACGCAAATTATAATTCAGCGTGGGGTTGAAATCTAATAACAATGATTTAAAATATAAAAAAGCATATATGAAGCGAAGCCGGCCGAGGATTCGATAATTCCAAACCATATTGATGTAAGGTAATTAACAGTTATATTCGTAATATTGTCGTATGCGACTTACGGCGAGGTCTCCGGCCGACATCGCGGACGACGTGAGCGACTTTTCAGCGTTTTGTAACGCCTCCATTATTTTCCAGTTTTTAGTTCGCAAATCCTTAAACGACATTTCTTTCATAAGTAGTTTTATTTTTATTATTATTTTCGTTGGTTTATTTTTATAAAGAGAGTCAATAATGTATATTTTTACCGATTTTAGCAGTTTCATTTTTATACATTGAATATTATTGTAAAATCGCAGTTATATGATTTTTTTAAGATGCTTGAATTAGCAAGAAAAATTTTTTATTAAGCTTTAATTTTTTATTTATGTTTGATTGAATTTCGAAATCTTTGCAGTATGATAATTATTTGTAACGTCTACACAGATACATAATCAATACTCGCAACTCACATTATTCTTATCTTTGTATGCCACGAGCTGTTCCTGCAGGGCGGTGAGTTGTTCTCTTTGTTCTCCACTACTTTTCTGGGCAGACGAGAGCTCGTTTCTCAGTGCCTCTACGACACTCTCCACTTTGGCTAATTCGGCTGCCTGTTAATATTATTTCATAATATATTTATTTTATTAAATTAAAAAATCAATGCTGATTTTTGTGATATTGGTTTTATAAATTACCTTCTGTTCATCCGTGGCGCTAGTCGGCGGTAGACCGTTAAGTGCGGGAGTCGCTTTCAATTGCTTCAGTTCAGCCAACTCACTCTCTCGTTCTGATAACTGGTCTCGTAATAATAAAATCTCCTTCGATGACTGTAATTTATAATTTTGATAATGCTCTAAATGTGTTATTGATGTTTTTAACAAATAATAGTATAAGATGAAACATACTTCTTGCTTTTCCTTTTCCGACTCTTCCTTCAGCTGTTCTACACTTGTTTCTGCGGTCTGGGCACGTTTTTTCAATAGAGCGATCTCGTGTTTGAGTTCATTGGCATCTATAATACATCATTATCATACTTTTAAAAAATACACAAAAGGTCTCTTAAAAAAAATTAAATAACTTCCCCCCTCTCATGAAAAATGATAAGATTAATAAGTCTGTTGTCAATATCAAAGGAGAAGTATGTTGACTCACTGAGGTGCCTCAGCAGCAGGTCGTGTGCCTCCTGCTCCGCCTGTCTCTGTGCGCTGAGCGCGGCCGCACACTGCGCCTCCATCTTGCTGTACGCGCGACTAGACGCCTGAGGGACGACATTGTTACGTAATTATTAATAGACACATGGAAGACAAAATCTGTCGTGCACGTGTATGTGTACGTGTGAATGGACATGCGTGGGTGGTGCCTGTGAGCCTGCGAGCTTGTGTTTGTACGTCTCTCTCTGTGTCTATGTGTGTTGTGTGTGTGTGTGTGCGTGTGCTTGATTGCGTGCGAGTGCTTGTGCAGCGTGTGCTTGTGTGCGTGCTTGCGCTCGTGTGTACCTGCAGCTGCTGGCTGAGGTCCGCCGCATGTTCCTGCAGCGCGGCCACTTGAGCCACCAGCGCCGCCTCCGACTAATAAACATTAAAAAATATATCAATATTTTTTTATATTTAATACTTTATTAATCTTATACAAACTTTATGAACTAAGAATATAATTTTTTAAATAAATTTGGTACTGTCTTAAGTGCTTATACATACTTTATTAAATAAGATATAATTTTATGAACTCAGAATTCATACCTCGGTCAACCTTTGGATGTGTATTTCTAACTGCACGCGTTGAGCTTGAGCTTCGCCTTCTTCATTAAATTTACCTTGAAGCTGAAAATGTATAATTAAATTGAAATTACTATAAACATTGAAAATCTAATTATAATTGGTTTTATATAATTTTGAGTAGATGTCAAAATAAAATGAACTTGCATCTCATTCTCTTTTACTATCAGTGGACAATGCTATAAACACAGTAGGCCTTTTAATTACAAATACTGTTTCGTAAATACATTCATATAACTAGTAGTATCAGTTTTTTTTCTCTATCGTGTTCACAACGACTTTTTCATATAAAAATTGGAATTATGGGTGTTCGTAAAAGTGATAAAATAAAGAAGAATTTATTGAGTGAAGCTTTCTATGAGAGACTTTTCTGCATCCTTTGTGCAAGCATCAATCAAAAACGGTATATCCGAAAACTTACAAATTTTGCACACTGATAGACATTAGTTTGATAGTGGTTTAAAAAAAAATAAGAAAAAAAACAAAAAATGTAATAATGTGTCTCATCTTGAAAAATAGTTGAGCACAGATTGAGTCGATGTTTTTTAAATGTAACTTAGGTGCTGTTTGCACCTCGCGTCGCTCAATATGTTACACATACCGAGATTTTGCGACACTAAGTTGAGGTCTGGTTCGCGCTCCTAGTTATTTTATAATAAGAGGTCTGCAATAATATTTTTATAACTTTATAAAAATATTATTGCAGACCTCTTATTATATACCTGTAAGTGCGCGTACTCACGACGAGCTTGTCCTGCGTCAGCGCATGGTTTTCTTCCATCAAGCGCTGTAAGCGCGTCTGCAGCGTGTGTAGCTCAGCGCGTGCAGCGCTAGCTGCGCCCTCTGCAGCGCGCGCAGCCGCTGCGCCCCGAGTACGCTCCGCGTTCAAATTGGCTCTGAAAACAGGACTCCGTTACACTACTGTACACTTACAATAAACAGTTCCTGTTGTGATGTGACCGTTAACTTTATTTATAATGTTTTTACCCCTACTGTATTAAAAATAAAAGAAAACTAGTCCATGGCGATTTTGCGTAAGAATATTTTAATAGAATTATAAAAAAAAGTATTAATACTGTATACCAAGGCCGTCTTTGTTTATTAATTCTATTGTGTTACATATAATTTCTATACTTGTGTTTATATAGTCACAAACATAAAAAGTTTCACTGCTCACAGACAATGTAATCTGCTACAATACAATGTCCATGTAATATATATTTCTTTAATATTAAAAGTACCTGAGCTCCTTCAACTTGACATGTAAACCTTGAGATGCTTCGATTTCATCGGCTAAAGCCTTTTCCTTGTCCGCCAATTGTTTCTTCATCTTCTGCATCGGATCATTGGGACCCTTAAACATAAAAATATTAATTATAAGATCACATTGGTACAGGGAGTAATATCACACGTAAACAGAAAGGGGGGATGGAGTGTTGTAACGTCAGGTGCTATTTTACCCCGGGAAGGGAGGACATAGTTTGATGACAGAGCGGGATAGAGGTGTTGTGTTACAGCCGGAAGGGAGACGGTTGGTTAGCAACCGATAGGGGATGAAGGTGTATGGTGTCACAAATGGAAAGCGAAGGTGAAAAGTATTGATGCACCAGGAAAAGCAGGTGTGGTTGTGTCGCACCAGGATAAAGTGGCGTGACGTAGTGTCAGTGCCCAGAGATAGGCTAGGGTGTAATATTAATAGAACGAGTTCTAGGAAGGGTAGAAGGGGGTTGTGAAGGCGCACCAGGTTAATTGGCAAAGACATACAGGGAATAATGTCATAGTGGTAGGAGAAGGTAGGGCTGTGATGTCACACGGTGAGTCACCTCAGTCCACTCGGAGTGCTGCGGCAGCGGGTCGTGTTGCTTGTTGAGGAGCGCGTCAGTGAGTATCTGTATCTCAGTGCGTGAGAGCGCAGCTTCCCGCACCACGCGCACCAATTCACCCACAGGCACACCGCCGCCCTCACCCGCTGACGCACAACAATAATTATTTACAAATATTGAAAATTATATAATAAGTAATTATTCACAATTATTGCAGATTATATAATAAATAATTATTTTAAAATATTGTAGATTCATACAGCGTTCTAATGAACAAAAATTTATTTCCTCCTTACTTTTAAAATAGATACCTAAAGAAAAAAATGTCTAAGAACATATTGTGAACAAATAAAAGTTTAAGTTCAACATAGAAGTACAGGGGAGGCCAACCCGTCGATCGCGGCCCCTGGGTCAGTCGATCGCAGACAAGGATAAATTTATCGATACGGGAATAGTTCCCGTTCTAAATATTACGAAAATTATTGGAGTATATTCCTTAAATTCCCAGTCAGTAGATCGCAAAGAATTAGAAAGGCAGATAGTAGATCTCGAGTCCGATTGAATTGACCATGCAAGATGTACACACTCAAGAAAATATAGTTAGTTATATTGTAAAATAAATAATTATTGTGGTTACCGGATATAACAATATTTTTAATGATAAACGTTTTGATTAATAAACTGTATGGTTATTAAACTTATTACTAGTATCTTCATGAATATGACAATATATTTATGTAAGTTTAATTTCATAATGAAAAATTACAAACAAGTGAATATTTAAATACGTACATACATATATATGGTGATTATTAGAAACAGAATAATTTTAAGTGTTATTAATAGAAATTATTAAATTATATACAACAAATCTTCTCATTCTAAAAGTGTAATTATTTTTTGTTCGAGAATCGAACTCACGACCGGTCAATATAACAGCAATTACCAGGGATCTATTCTAATATTATTTACGTGCTGGACAGATTATGTTAGAAATAATTAACAATAATTAACACTTAATAATACTTAATATAACAAACCTAACATTTGACTATTGACATTCACTAAAAAAGTAAATACAAACATCTACGAGGAAGTCATATTCATTGCTAACAAGATTTCAGTTCAATGACCTCACGCGTATGGCCTCTATGAATGTTAATATATTTTAAAACAAAACTAAAGAAAGCATGTTACTGACAGGTCGTGAATGACATAATATACATATGTGTATGTGGGTGTGGGTGTATGTGTGTGTATATAAGAAAAGAATGCCCTTTTTACATGTATTGGTGAGGTATTAAGACATTACATGTTTGCATAATTAAATATACGGTACAATATGCAAAATCATTAGTCAATATTGTAGAAATAAAAAAGTATATTTTAATTTTTTTTCATACAAATGATGTCATATGCTTTATAATAATTCAATAAACAGTAATCGCTAGTGAGATTGATTCCTCAGAGTCCCCCGAAGAAAATAGTGATGGAATGGCGTATTATTAAAAGACACAAATTATTACTAATTAGTGATTAATTAAATTAATGTGTTAATAAAAAAACCACGTATAAAATTTATTACGTTCTAATCTAATATATATAAATATATACAGACTTAGTTGTTTGCATTTCTCATATCAGTGCATCTGTTATCGAGGTATATGTCTTAGTCTTTGTTTATTTAAACGTACAATAAACTTATCTTTTAATATTAAATAGAAATAGACTGACTACGATTTATGACGACTAGACGACTGGATTGTTTGCTAAACACTAAAAAGTCGACCAACCGGCCGACTAGACTCCACCATCGATCATTGGTTTACTTTACATTAATTTTTTCTTAATTCTTTTTGTTTAAAGTAGTTATCGAAGTTACTTTTACTCGGTTAAGTAATAATCAAAAACAAATAGTTCCATCTTTAATATTGAACAAGGAAACCACTTTGCACGTATACAATATATAATGATAGTATAAAATAATACTATCATATATAAAATAGTAATATATCATACAATATAATTTCTACCCATTAAAAAAAACAATGAAATAAAACTCATCGCATATTTTATACGTAACATTTGTAAAGTTGAGGAGATTATTATAAGAAAACATTACTAACCTATCATTGCAAGTACATTTTGTTCAGCTTTCTTCTTCTTGTTCTTTGGTGGCGGAGAGGGTGCGGGTGCGGAGGCTGGAGTGGAAGCTGAAGCGGAAACTGCTTGCACCTGCTTTAACAGCTTCTCAGTGACGAGCTCGCTTGGTTGCGGTTGGTTCAGAGGCGGTACCACTTCCTCAGACACTATTTCAGCATTCTTCTCCACTTTCTTTGCTATTTAAAATCACATATATATTCATATGCATTTTAGAAATTTCCACACATTAATATTGTTAATTGCATCAAAAACATAAAAATCATAATGCTTGTATAAATTTTTTTTTTTCGTTAGTACCCAAATTATGTAAAAATAAATACCTTTGCGTTGTTCCTGTGGTGCTTCACTACTCTTCTGTTCACGGGCGGCTTCTTCTTTGATGGGCTCTACTTGCTTCTGTGCCTTACCCTTAGCTTGTTTGTTAGTCTTAGACTCCTTTTTCTCAGAAACTTCCTCCTTTTTTTCTGCCATCTATTATTAAAAAAAAAATCCAGTAAAATAAATATAAAACAAAATATTTCAAACCACAAATACAACACAACAAAAATATATATTTCAGAGGCATCCAATATAATTTTTATTATAAACATAATTACTACAGCTATAATTATTAATACAAAAAGTCGTGTACCAAATACCATTAAACCTTGAAAAAATCATAAAGTGTCTCATTTTGAATAGTATATTAAAAATAATATATCATAATATTTTTCATAATATAATATATATATATATATATATATATATATATATATATATATATATATATATATATATTATCATTATTTTCTTGTAGAGAACACATTTTTCATACGACTTTTTACATTAACAATAGCAAAACAGAACAATTACACACACATGCATTGTGTAATAAACATTTATTTAAATAAAACCCAAGGTAAATTAGTTTTGAAGCATATTTAAATGAATGGTTATAATTTTGAATATATATATATATATATATATATATATATCAGGGGTGGAGAACCAATGACACGCATGCCACAAGTGAGACGTTTGAAAGTTTGCAGCACGCACAAAAATATTTTTTTAATTTTTTTAAAACAATTTTTGTATAGAAATTAATTATAAATTATTAATTTACACTTAATTTATAATTTATGGTATACATTTGTAGTAATAAATACCTATTTTGCTTATTGTGCATATTGCTCTTTGTAAAACAAAGATTAATAAAAAATGTTTAAAGAAGAATGCTTTTATTTATTTACTTAATTCTACTTAAGTTTTTTATCACGCTAAAATTACCTATTTAAAAATGCAATTGTTTTTACTTTGTGGCACGGACATAAAAAAAGATTTGTCATCCCTGATCTACAAAAATAATAAATTTGTAATGTAGAAGCAAAGTTTTTTACGACACTGGCATTTAATTTTTTATTTATTATCTATGTGCATGCAAAAACTGAGACAGATATTAAGAAAACAATACTACACAAATTTTACCACTTCATCTTAGAACAGAGTAAAAAATTATAAAGTAGTATTATGTTCACGAACAAACACATTTAACTTAAATTAGGAACAGTGTTGCCAAATAACAATAATAAATATATAAATTAAATTATTAAACCGTTACTTTTTACACATTAGTGGCATAAAGATAACTAAATTCCAAAGGTTACTCAAGGATACGAGATAAATCCGATAGCTTGGTTTATTTTTAGTTACTTTTAAGTGGCAACACTGATGGGTTAGGGCGGACAGACTCACTTTATCTAATGCTGAATGCAATAATTCAAGATCATCCTTTGGGTGCATTTCTTCAAAGTGGTTTGTTAACTCAGAGACGGGTGTGGCAGCCGTGCTAGGATCACTAACACAACTCGGATCCTCTTTGTTTAACAATATTGGTTTAACTTTAGGATCCTTGCCACGTTTGCGAATCTGCACACATATGAAAACTTTGTATGTGTGATTTTCTATTTCCTTGCTAGACATGTAGTTATCTTTATACTTGATATTATATACTTAAACTAATGAAAATATATAAATATCTAGCTGTTATGAATCATTACTACATAATATGAATCAATCTGAATTATCGAACACAATATTTCGTAACCATTTATAGCATTGAAAGTTTTATTATATACTAGCTGTCATTCGTGGTTCCAACCGCAAATAAACAATTTTATTAACCAACATTAAAAGTATGAGTAGTAGTATAATGGTAGGTAGTCTATAGCAGGGGAGGCCAACCCGTCGATCGCGTCCCCTAGGTCAGTCGATCGCGGGCAAGGAAATAATTATCGGTACCTACCTATTCCCGTGCAAACATAACGAAAATTATTAGAGTATAGATAAAAAATTCCTAGTTGGTAGATCGCAAAGAATTAGAATTAAAAAGTCAAACAGTAGACCTCGAATCCGATTGAGTTAGCTATCCTTGGCCTTCCTCAAGAACCTACCTATCATAATCAGAAAAAAAATATCTCAAATCCAGCTTTATAATATTAGAATAGATATGAGATATAAAATAATCTTATACTTGTTCAAATTGAAAAAGGTTTCGTTCAAACATTGTTAATTTTATAAAAAGAATCAGCAATTCTATGCAATATAAGCACCTGTTTAAACTGACCATTATATAATATACATTTTACAATTGTATATACAAATAAAAATAACTAGTCACCTTTTAACTAAACTTTTTTTCACTAAATATATTTACTATATTAATATAACCTTTGCTGACCTTTCATAAATGTCTCCCACAATGTCATTAATAATATATAATCTCAGTATGTAATCTATTGATGAGAAGACTCAATGACAATGAAGAATAAACAAGTAAGTTAATGTACATCAGTCATGCAATAATAGAAGTAAGATAAATATTTTTGGTATGTCTGTTTATATCAAAACAGCAAAAAGTTCTATGTGTATTATTTGCCAGTGTAAATTCTGTTAAATACATATTTGGGATTTGCCCAGAAATAGAACAAAACACATATTTTTTATGAAGTGAAATATTAAGAAAAAAGTTAAAGTGACCAATAGAATCTATTACTATCTCTGTTTTGACATTGATTGTTTTAAATATTACAAATCCTATATACATATTTTCATAGCACTACCTGTGTTAATCTTAACAGACAAGTATCATATTTTTTATTAGTAACCCAAAGAAAAAATGAAGTAAAATTCAATATATATATTACATAAATAGTTATTATGGACATACCTTAATATTAGGTATTTCGGAGGGCACCTCAACACTCACAGCGGGATTGAACTCAACATGAGGTTTAGATGGTACAGATTCATCTTCAACTCCACTCTCTAAAGGTGCCTCACTATCAATCTCACTACCAGCTGCAGGTGTTGCATTTTCTTTCTTTTCCTTCTTTGCTAACTGTAAGTAGAGTACACTTAATACTTTTATCTATAATAGCATAACAACAATCAAGATAAGATATCAATGAAACTATATCTTAGAAAATGTTTGACACAGACATAAATATGTTAATCATTAGTATGATAATTTAATGTAAAAATAAAAATATGTATGCATCATAAAAAAATACACTTTCATATTTATAGCACAATTATTTTTAATGTTAATAATTGATATCGTAACTATAAAATTTATGTACCACATAAACTCTACCTATTTATATATTCATATCTATATAACTTCCATTTTTAGGAATTAAAATATAAAAAATGAGTGAAATATACTCTGTTTTTTTACAATGAATTATTACCTTTTTGTTAGCTTTTTTATTAGTCTTTTTAGACTTATTCTTGTTATCAGCCAGGGCCAACAGTTCATTAGTGGCTCGTCGTTGCTGAGCAATAGCTTCTTCATAGCTGGTTCCAGATGCTGAGAACAATCCCATAAGGAGCACCACAGCTATCCCAGCTACCCCCACACCACATAACACTAGTAATGCCTGCAGCTCCATTAGAACTGCTGCAAGCACCTACCTGGAGGTTGAATTACAATACAATAAATTGGTGGATATTACAAAAAAAATTAATTAAAAATATTCATTCTAGTAAGATCTAAATAAGAATTCAGAACATTGGAACTACTTAATAAAACTAAGTTTTTATTGTGTAATTACTGCTACGACATATGTTACTTACTTTAAACGATAGTTATAATTTAAATCGCAATTTTTATACGCATATAAAGGCCGAATATTAACAAATTACTTATTAAATAAACCAATTAGAGTCTAATTAAATAAAGGTTTCCTTACCGCAATTTATTAAGATGTAATATCAATAATTAATAATCAAGCCGTAATATAAAAAAATCTTAGACTAAATTTACGCTTGCGGCCCGCTCAATAGGACTACGAGGGCTGACACGTAAGCAATGACACATGTCAAAGACCATTGACAGCACTCTTCTACAACTTCTTTATTTTTAAAATGAATATAAAATCATTGTAAAAACAAGCTTGTTAAAATAAATTACAGCAGATACTAAGAGATTTCCATAAAACTGAATGACTAGTTCCGATATTTTCTTTATTACAAGAGATAGCAATTCGAAAACTCTTACCTATATAACTTAACACTTATTCGTTTATTTTGTGAGTCTTATACTAATATAAAATATCATGCGTAACAGCAAAAGTATTACTAATCCTCAAAACTAAACAAACAGGAAAATAAGTCAAAAATTGCTGCCGACGTTAAACAGCCGACAAAGCACAATTAACATAGATTATACTTGGATAGAATTTATTAACTGATTCCAAAACACAGAGTTTTTATATTTGTCATAGAGAAAATAATTGTAGAGATGCACAGCATTTGTTGATAAATATATTTATTTCACATGTTATTCCATAGTGATTTCAAAATAGTTAATATTTATTAATTAAGTTGTTTTGTTATGTAATATTTATATAACATACATTTTTTGATTAAGACAATTTTAATAGTGATATTAGGTAGATCATTACGGAATACAATTATATTAAATTGATACTATATTTTTGTAATTAATTGAACTAATAAGTATTATTCTAAAAAAATATTACTAACTTTGTTTAGACGTCCTGTTATAGATTAAAACCAGTCGTGTGACAGCTCGACTGTCAATGGTTGGCCTACAAAATTTGTCAATTAAATTGAACAGCTGTCCATAAACATTAACTTTATTTATTCATGATTGACTTGTAATAGTAAACGTGTTCGTTAAACATATTGTGAAATTAAATACTTTTGAATTGGGTTAGTAGTTTGTAGATTAAGTTTAAGGATGTCAATACCTCCACTGGTTTGCAGTACACCGCCACCACCCGAACAGTGCGAGGACGACAAAGATCACGAAGATTTCGATTTACCATACAATTGTAAGTAGAATATCTATAAAATGTATTTATTCATCATTCTCTGATGATTTGGTGCCTATCTATAACTTGTATATTCATGCAATGCAAGAAATTTAAAATTTAGATCATTATAAAACGAAACTAATTATGCCTACGATTATTATGTTGTTTTTCTGGTTCCATTGTTAGTTGTTACACTTCAATCTTGTCAAATATATACACTTCCGTCATCTTGATTATAGTTAAAAAAAATATTAATTAAAAAAATTCTTTTGCTTTTACTTAGGATACAAAAATATTATAGTAAAGTTACCTATATTAGTATAATCAGTTATAAAGCAAATAATACTTAACTTTTGGATATTAAACATTTTAAATAATTTATTGTTTGTATGTAGATATTTTTAAACTTTTAAATTAACACTATAATTTCTGTTTAAGTATCACAAGAAGATGATGAAGATAGCACTGAATATACCTATGGAAATTATTCAACTTATAATTCATATCAAACTTCACAAGAGAAACCAAATGACCTAAAATGGCCCCCTTTGTCTGAGCAAACAGAAAGCTTAGACAAATGTAGTATAAAAACTGAAAGTAATAGTAGTGTAACAATTACTCCTATAAATTTAGAACAAAGTGCCCCTAAATATGAGGAAGCAGTTGTAGAAGACTTAAACCTCATAGTTGATAATAATAATGAAGATTCTGTAGACCAAGATCAATCTTTAAACCAAGAAAAGACAAAAGGTGAGATTAATAGTGACAGTTCTGACACTGATTCAAGGATAAATGATCAAGGCATATGTGATGCAAAAGAAGATTTAAACCCACCACTAGATGATGCATATTTTAATGAAGAAATCTGTGATAAAGATACACAAAATACACCAGGTGTTTGTGAAGAAAGTGTTAATGATGTAGTTAGTGTAACTTTGTCTAACGACAATGATTTAACTGAGAAGATAGTTGGAGATGATCAGTTTTCTTTTTCAAATGATTTAATATCAGAAAATAATGTGAAATGTGAAGAAGTTGAAAATGAAGGAAATACAATAATAAATAATGATGACATTGATGATGATGGGTTTGGTGATTTTGAAGATTTTCAATTTACAAGTACTGAGAGTGACCAAGTTCTTCCATTTACAAGTGAAAATCCATGGGATAACAAAAATATTGAAAGTCCAAGCTTTGCTGAATTTAAGGCTAGTTTTGATGAAACAAAGACAGAGGTCTTTGGCAATATATCTACAAAAATAAATGACCTTGAAGTAGATAATGCAAATAGTAATGAAGATTTTGGTGATTTTGATGACTTCAAATCATCTGAAAAAGAGGAAATGGCTGAGGAGACTCAGAGTATTATAACACCAAATATTTCTGTATGGAATCTTAACTCACCGGAAAATGAATTACAAATAGTTGATAGCATAAGTGGCTTATTGGCTCCAATTTTTACTGACGAAATTACAGAACCTGAAAATGATGTGGTTGGAAAACTAGAGACCTTTTTAAGTGAAACCTGGGGTCACTTGATTGACATAGACGTGAGACAACCTTATATGATCAATTGGAATAACTCCTTAGGTCAGAAGACATTGCTAAAAGCTCTGTGTATAGACTCCAGAAATATAGTAAGATCATTGAGTATTTATCACTTGACTAGTAAACTAAAACAGGCTTTTTTAAATACTTAGTTTTTATAGTTTATTTAATTGAGTTTTGTTCATAGTTATAATTTTTTCTTAGCTCTTTGGACCTAAATGGCATTATACTACGCCAAAATATGCAGCAAATTTAACTACAGCGCCCCTGCAGCCTCAGAAACAAGTGGCACATTCCAGTAATGCCATTTCTGAGACAAATGAAAAGACCAACAAGGAAACAAACACCTGGGTTGACCCCTTCACGCAGGATGGTCAAGAATGTAAGTTATTGCAACATAAACACTTGTGAAACACTAACATATCGCTAATAAAGGATCAAGATTATATTATTATGTATTACTAACACACAATTTTATTAACAGCTCTGTATTCGTCACTGAATAATTAATTTTTTTGCATGTCTTGCACATGGACAAAATCCACACACCTTTGCATTATGCTTCTTCCAAAATCCTTTATTCCTGTCAATTAGACACCTATGCTGAAGCTCTACTCCTAGATTTAGAGCACCTAATGGCCACTTTAGACCAAATGGCTCACAAACATTCCACATTAAAAATATCAGAGCTACTCTCACATGGTAAGTTATATGTATGTATTGTATATAATTCTGGCTGGACTCAAGTAAATAATTTCGGAATTTGCCCCGTTTAAAATCCACTCGGGGCCATTATCCATGAGCTGTTAATAATCTTACTAGTCGGGCAAATTCCGATAGTAGTAGTATGAATACAGCTGGATAATTATATATGACAGTAATCATGGATCACAAAAGTTTAAATACAAAAAGTATATATACATGTTGGCACGAGACATCGGTAATAAGTATTTTAAGCTTGTTTTATGAACTTAAAACATACAATACCTTAACAAAAATACTATAATTTTTTTTTTACTTTTTTTATAGTAAGTTAGTATTGGACAGTTTATGTTTTTAAAAAAAGTAAACACAAATACTGACTAAAAGTAATATATTTTCAAAGCGTTTCCCAAAGTCTATATATTTCTAAATCCTCTAAAGTATGTGTATGATTAAATAATGATTTTAAAGCCAAAGTCTACTAATTCTAGTCTACTTATTTTAATTCATTTGAATATACAATATATTGTAATTATTATTTTATTAATAAGTTATAATACTTCTTAAATTTAAAAAATATATATTAATAGTTATAAAATATATAAAATTAACTTGACCTCGACTTACACTAATATACAAGATAGGATGTACGTTACTTATAACTTATAATTCAAAACAAAAATAACGTGAATCAATAACATGACGCTAAATGTAAAAGTATGTATTTATTTTTAATTATCTAAAGTAACTCTTTAAAGCAACTCAAAGTTTTAATCGTATATTGAAGTTAAAAAGAATTACGATATTTTTTAAATGCAATAAAATGTCACTGAGTAATTTTCGAATATTCGGACATTCGTACCCCTGTTAATGAGAAATATACTTATAAATATGTTATTCTTATTACTTTTAATCTTTTCAGCACATTCATAAATTGATTTTATTTTACACTTTATAATGCATGAGTTGTATATGAGAAGTACTAGTATAAAAAAATCTTACGAATACCTTTTATATTTTCCAGCCTGCAATACAGAAAATGACAGCAACTCCAAACCAGCTAAACGACCAACCGATTTAGACGTATTTAGCGGTGAGCCGCCATCAGAAATAAATAAAATATACTCTAGCACCATTAAGGTTCAACCTCTAAGACATATCAATTTACCAGATACCCATATATTCACTCCAACTGATTCTGAAACACCGAGGTCCAAAACTATTCACTATGATACTGAACCAAACCCTGTTCCAATTCCTGTTATAGAAAATAATACAGAAGCCGAAAAATTACCTTCTGATTCTAATGAATTTGTTGAAAATGAATATTGGGAGTTCCAGGACTTCAAGGCACCTGCTACAGATGTTTCCTCAATTGTAATACCTGTGGAAATTAAAGCTGAAATTGAACCATTACCTGTAAATAGTCAACCCAATCAAGGTATAACTTATCAGACACAAATATTGCAACCAATCAAAATGGAACCAATAATGCCAACATTAAATTGGCCAGATCCAGGAGAGGTCAAAGAGACGTTTGATGATTTTTCTGATTTTATATCAAGTACTACTTGGAGTGTAGATAAAGAAAATAAGATATCTACTTTAGATAATCAGAAAGATCTGGAAGTCAAGGAAACAAAAGAAGCAATACAGCTTGAGTCTGAAACTATTGATGATGACTTTGAAACATTCCAATCAGCCCCAAACCCTTCTGTACTCACTGAAGTTAGTTTAGATACATTTACTTCCCCTCAAATTTCATCACTAAATGTTAATAGTAAACATATGGAAAGCCCTAATAAATCTCCCATTACCATTGAGAGTAAAGAAAAGAAAATTGAGAATAATATCAAAATAGAAAGTCTTTCCTTTTTACAAAACAGTGCCAATGATTCACTTAAGCCAATAGCCAGTATTAATCCTGTGAAACATATGAGTGCCGATATATTACTGCCAACCAATGCAAGCTCAAGTGGAGTTAGCAAAAGTCAACACAATTCTGGTCAAATATTACAACCCCTGTCCTTGGAAGGTTACTCACAAATAAATTGGCCTAATCCAGGAATCGATTTACAAGATCTATCAAGATTTAATCCAGTTGATAGTGTACATACAATAAAAAATGATACGAGTGGAAATAGTAAGGGTTCATCTCCAGCTCATGCGAGCAACATAACTCATAAAGATATATCAGATGATGATATTTGGGGCGACTTTGTTTCAAGTGCGCCAAAACCTCAACAAGCAACTCCGAAAAAAGCTACTTTTGCTGATGATGTCGAATGGACCGACTTCGTTTCTAGTCCAACTGTTAAACCCCTAAACGGTTTAAGTACAATAAGCCTTAACGTTCACACAAATTTAAACATGCAAAAATTCAAATCAAATAAAATGACAGCTAAAAATAATCAAATCCAACTTGACATTCCAACACTTAACTATATAACACCAAAGTCAAATAACCGAGGTATATATACAGATAAACATTTTCAAAATTTATAACAGTACATTTTGACGTGAGTGTACTTAAATAGTAACATAACCTATAAGTGATATGTAAATAGTGGTGGTGGATTATACAACTGAATCATTAGCAATTTAATTTATTATGTATTATAATTACATTATAATGATTTTGTTGGGAATATTATTCAAATAGATTGTAAATTGTTGCCCGTCCTTAATACCCTTATGATTAATATTGTTTGAAATTATTTCTTCGAGAACATTCTTTTGTAAGATATTGTTATGTGATAAATCAATTAAGTAATAATGTATTATTTAAAAAAAGCAATACCTATTTATTATTTAGATTTAATGTTAAAAAGTATTAAATCATCTGTACATAGTGGCGAAAATGTATAAAATGTAAAAAAAAAAAACATCACATTAAAAAATGTTCTACTTATGTTTTTTTTATATTCTAACTAAACAGGATTTTAGTTCTGATGGAATAAATCAGAATATAAAAATGAATTTATTTTTATCATGTATTTATTTATTATCAAATAATATTATTGGAGAACTTAACTCTAAAAATATTTTTTTAATTTAAGATTTACTCCAACGATACGATAAAAATAAATAATAGTTAATATTAATAAATATCCTCAGCAATATCTAAATTAATGTGATGAGAAAAAAATCAAGATTTTCTTTTTTTTGTGACCTGTGGCAAGCAGTTTACAGGTACATGTCTACATCAATCAATAACTTGAAAGTTGTTTTAAGAACCGGAATAGTGTGTACAAAAAATTACCGATCAAAATTTAGAGTGATACTTTTATTACTGACTTGACACTGGCAGAATTCGTAACTTGGAGATTGCCAAATTTTTTACAAAAACAAAAAAAAAAATAACGAAAAATAATATAAAATCTTTATTATTTATATATATTATACATTATCTGTTTCAACTTCGGTATCTGAATTGTCGATTTCATCCAATTGTACACCTTTCTCATCATCAATCTGTGTGGCAAACTTTGGCAAATTACTTTCCATGGCTGCTCGGAAGGGACATTGCTCAAATTCTGGCCAAGAAATAAACCTAAAAACAAATAGTATTCCATTTTATTATTGCCATAATAAATTTAATTTATTTAAAGAATTTTTTAACATCCTTTTACAACTTAAATTTTAGAAACCTTTTAAAAATTGTGATTTTCTGTTGCAAAGTCAAATCACCAAATTCTGTAAAAATGGTCATATGTGGCAATTCTGCGTCATCCTTGTTTGGCGCCAACTTTTGGTTAGTTTCCGGAGGATCCTGTCCAGTTATCAGCCACACTCCACAACCAGGTATCCATTGTCTAATGGTAAAATTAATTATGTTTTAACAAGAAAAAATAAAAAAATTATTAAGACCAAAATTGCTGTTATGCCTTTTTCCAATACTGTTTCCCTAAAGAGGCTATAACAGTTTTGAGATGTACAGTTTGGATATTTTAGGGTTAATAGATTTATATAGGTAAATTCAAAGTATTCTTACTCTAACATAGGAATAATTTTTGTGGTCTTTGAGAATGTATGTCGCTTGAAAAAGTACCATAACAATGGTAAGTTGCTTGGTGAACAAGGCAATGTTGTTTTTTGGGTGATTCTCACTACATTCAATAAATGCTCATCCATCTGCAAAAAAAAGGTTTCTTTTTTACAATTTCATTATATATTTTACTTTTTTTACATTTGATCTGAAATATCACATTTATTTTATTTAATCCCTAATATATAAAAAAAAAAAATACAATGGATGGACTTGTTGTTATAGAACAGGGGTGGCCAACACAATCGGACTTGAGATCTAGTCTGCCTTTCTAATCTTTTGAGATCCACCGACCAGGAATTTTTTAACTATACTCCAATAATTTTCGTAATATTTAGGACGTGTATTCCCGTCCTACCTATATGTCCTATATATCGGCACCTACCTATTGGTAGGTACCGATAATTTTTTCCTTGCCCGCGATGGACTGACCTAGGGGCCACGATCAACGGGTTGGCGTCCCGTGATATAGAGCATTGAAAACAGTTAATACATGTAGAAATATATAACTCTCCTATTTTAATATTTTATTCTGTGCAATAAAAATCAACATACCACAGATGTCTTGTCATTATTTGTGGAATATGTCCATGGCAAAAAATGAACTTTGGGCACTTTCATAATAATTTTGTAATCAAAGAGAAGTTGGAACAAGGCAGGCAAAGACTTGTGTTTGTTCAGCATAATTGAGGAATCTGTAAGAAACTAATACAAATGTATAAACTGAATCCATATGGTGCTGTTTTATTATTATGAAATTTACTTCATAGTGATTTCCCGGCATGGCAATGTAAAGATCTGGTCGTCCCAACTGTGCTGTTGTATTGTGAAAAACTATTGTGTTTATTAAATGTCTCACAAATGATAAACTTGGCATAGCTCCTACTATATTTAATATTCTACCTGAAAAATAAATTTAAAATATTGTTATTTCTAATTATAACTTTAAGATTAGTGTACAAGTTTTCATTTTGAAGTACAGGTGTAACCAACCATTATCAGTTGTTGCAAGGTCTCCGAGCAATTCTGAAATTCTATTCCCTTGATCCATTTTATCTTGGAAAGCTAGTTTCCACATTCCAAAGAAATCAGCTGTTTTGTATTCAACTTGACTGTCATAATTGTTCTGGATTTTCTAAAAAAAAATGTGTAAAATTAAAAAAAGAAATCAAAATGAACTTATTTATGGTACCTAGATTTTAAATAAATAAATAAATATATATTATTTTAAATAAATAAATATAATAATAAATAAATTTGTATACACCTTTAAACAAGCAGAGGCCGGTTTAGAAAAATAACTATATATATATTTTTTTAAAATAAATTTAATCTAAATAGATGTAGAATGTATAATAATTTTATATAATAATTAGTTTTTTTATTGTTATGAGTATAAGGATCGAAGTTTTTACATATTTATGTAATTTAAGTTAATTTTATCTTACATTAAAAACTTCTTTGAATTGATTAGAACTTTCATATAAATATATTGTTTTTTTTCTATGTTTTAAAATTTCTTGAGTAATATATCCAAACCCAGGGTTAACTTCCACAAGTGGAGCATCTTTATCCATATACTTTAGGATAGTATTAGTCATGTCCACCGCAGTTTGTTGATTTATTAAATACATCGATTCCGGAGTTTTATATTTTTTTAATAAAGCTTTGGGCAAGTCATTAATAATATTTTTATACTCTTCATGACTTTCTAAATATTTTAAAAGATCGGAAGGTAACTTTGATGTCTTTTTGTCTTCGCTCAGTTGTTTGTTTACTTTTTGTCTTAATCTCACTAATATCCTGAAGGGTCCGCTCTTTGATAAAATACTTTTATTGGTAAACATACTATCACAATCACACAAAGGCCGAGTATATTTATTAATTCTATCTTTTCAATGAAGCTATTTAAAAAAATAGATTTCTAAGTTCCAATATTAATATATTATTATAACCTTAAAATTATCATTTCAAAATAGATTTGACAATTAAATTAAATTTTGACAGTTATACAATAACATTGAGAGGTAACAACAGGTAACAAATTTACCCTAGTATAATACCGGTAAACCGTAAACCTCAATTTATATTGTACTCTGTAAACCTTAGACTAAGTACAAAGGGAAAGTTATGGCCGAGTAATAGATAATCTAAAATATAGACTTCCGAATTTTCGCATACACACTCAAGAAGAGAACTGTTTATCAGGATAATGCAATGGTTTTTGCATTGCATAATATTTTAATGTACACAATACAAGATATGAACACTAAATATAATTGATGAATGAAAATCTAATAGAAATCATCTCCGTTTTTAGTCCTGACTCCTGATAAAAACTGTTTTATAGAATGCTAAATTCATCGAAATGAGCGTTAGGATAGCTCAGTTGATAGAACAGGGATAGTTTTCCAGAAATCGCGGTTTTGAATCCTGCTCGTATTGATAAAATTTTGAAGTTCTTTTTTATTTCAATTGGGACAAAAAAAAGTTAAGCTTTAAATGAAAGTAAAAGTGTACACAGACCATGAAAATACAACAGAGCTGTTGATTTAACCTCGAATTCAAATTCTAATAAATTTGTTATCCATACTTATAAAAAATAAGTACCTATTACAGAGGCAAAAACGGTATATTTTATAAAATTTTATTTTGATGTGTTATGTAGATTTGACCCAAAACTCATAACATTTTTAAATATTTGTGTTTTCCTTTTTATCGCTTGATTAAAAAACGAATGTATTTGTATTTTTTAACAGAATTTAATAAAATTTGGTTTAGCTGGTTGTTTTTATCACCACATACAGTGCTTGTCATTTTGCATAATTAACTAATTTTCACGGAATAACTCAAAAATTAGGGGTATATTTACAACGTAAAAATTTGTATAATATTGAAGTGATTTATTTCAGGAAATAGATAAAGGGTTGATGATTTAATAGATGGATAGACGATGATAACTATGAATTACTAATCCTTACAATTCTAATTAGAGTTTTGTAATGAAATTTAATAAAAATAAATTAAAAGACGCGATTAGTATTATGATATTATGTGTTATGGGCACATTTAGACGCAAGAAAATAGATTCATTTCTCCTATTGTAATTGTCGTAAGTCCTGGCCATAAACATTAGTAAAACTTAAAAATATTTTAATAAGAATGTTTTGTTATTCTTTTTTCTTGAGTTTCAATTATTTTTAAGTCATTTTGCGAACTTTTGATTTTGAGTTTTGACAAAATTGGGCACACCTACAAACATGTAGCACGTGTTGTTAAGAGATAACAGCAGGCCGGACAGTATGCCCTTGTAGACAAAAAACATCTATTTCTTTTGAGGCAAGAACGTAACTCCAAGCAGTGCAAGGGGTTACAGTAAGAACAAAAACTGTAAGAAGAAAAATTTTGATCGATTGAAATAAGTTCACACTTTCCAAGCAGAGGTTTCCCTTCTTTCCACGTTTACTCCAGTAGCTCCAGAAACTTTTGTTTGTAATCACTAAAATTGGAATGACAAAGCTTGGAGTCAATTCTTAATCACTGATGAATCCTAATTATGCTTGAAGCAAGATGATGGAAGGATTAAAGTGTGGAGACGTCCAATGGAGAGGTATTCTCAGTCTAATATCATAAGAAAAGACGCATATGATGGAGGTTCATTAACGGTATGGGGAGGTATTTGTTCCTAGGCACGTACGGAACTCGGCGTTATTGAAAATGGGTCACTTACAGCGGCACGATATGAACTTGATAAGGGGTTGTAACACTGGAAGTCGTTTGAAGCAGAAGAACTAGAGGGGGTAACACTAGGTATTGATTACAACCTACGTTACAGTCTTTCCTAGATTTTAAGTACAACTTTATTTCTTTCCTGTACATTTTTTGTTTTATCTTGATTGGCTTAATTTATGTAATTTAATCACGTTTTTGTGACAGTCGTATTTTTAAATTAAAGATTTGTAATCAAAATTTAAAATAAAGTTTTTTGTCACAAATATGTATAACAATTTATTTTATTCGTACCTGTTCATGAATCTAATTTCATAAATACATAAATAGAACATTTTACATATAATGCTAGTACTGAGATTCTTTACTTTCATGTATATTTATATGGATATTATGTATAGAAACCTATCCAAGATTGCAATTACCTAATAACTGAAACTTTAAGCCTAGCGCAAGAAAATTGTAGTGATTGGGATTTGCTACCATGTTATCTTGTAGATATGTAATCTAGGGACCGTGTAGATATATTTTTGTTAAATCCACATTATGGCCAAGTGTGATTTATGAAATCATTAAGTGAGGTACGAATGTTGGTATTTTGCCTGGTGGTGTGGTCATTGTTTGTAGCGGCCCGCGCCGTTGTGTTCACGGACTGCGGTAAGAATTTTATTCTGTTTTTGAATTGTTACTGGCGGTACCCACAGGTAAACAATTTTATATACTATTAGGATAACTAAAAGCAGTAGCATAATGCTAGATAGTCTGTATATATAACCTTCCTCAAGAATTTTTCAAATTCAACCCAGTTTAGAAGATTAACGCGTTTAACCAGACAAACTTTTCCGTTTTATACACGAAATGAAAGCAAAATCAAAGCAATTAAAGTATAACATTTCTTTTAGACTTATATTTTTAATATACTACTGAAATACATATACATAACAATACCATTATAATTTATTATTAAACATATAATATTTTACAATAAAAAAAAACATAACATACCTAATGTCATAGTCGTATTAGATGTAATATCAATGCACTTAAAAATTTGTTAATTTCTAAAACGTTTTCTTAGGAAAGTACTTGCAAATTAGCAAAAGAAATTATATATAATTATACGGCTGTACTCACTTTTGGAATTTGTCTAACTAGTATCGAACCCATTCGGGGTCCTTAATCCTGAGCTCAGAGCATGGCGGAATCGCGGTATCAACCCAAACTAGTCAGGCAAAATTCGATAATATTTACGTAAGTACGGCCGGATAGATATATATATATAATAGTAATCGTGAATCACGGAAGGAGAAACAATGATAGATACAGATCGAAAGAGATAGAAAGCTTAATTATAAATTACGGTTAAAGAAGAGAAATGAGGAGTTACTCTCAGTATATGATCTTTCGATGGCATGTAACAACACATTTTTTTTTGCCTTTGTGTCTAATAAAAACCAAATTCAAGTATTTGTTTAATTTGTTAAAAAAATATATTTCAATAATGAAATAAAAAAACTATTTCATAAGTCATTATTTACTTCTCTTTATTCTTCGTAAGTAATAAATTATTACATATCTATAAAATAAGAAACTAATTAGGTAATTAATTACTTTATTCTTTATTACCTACGCTATATTCATAAATAATATTTTAGTGATGTCACGATTAAAATATGATTTTGACAAACTTAACATTTACGCAACGCAACATATTATCTAAATCCCACCTCTATAATGAATATAAACATTGAAAATTCGATCTTTTATTAAAAAAAGTGTTACGAAATTGAAACATTCAAACGAAACATTCAAACATTTATCGGTATATTGAAAATTAAACATTCAAACATTTATTGTTAAGCACGGTCATATATATATCATATATGTAGCTCAAAAAAAAGAGTTACGGGACAGTTTCCCAGGAGCGCTGATTTTAAGGCTTCGAAGCTATTGATAATCTTTTTATTCTATATTTATTTTAAATAATCTATCGTTGAAAACTTTTGCTTCGTAATCGGTAACAAAATCGAAATCTAAAGCATGCTACAAGCAAACGTTAGTATATTTTAATAAAGTCACGAAATGTTTTAATATCGAAGACAAAGATTTTGTTCAATTTAATGAAAAAGGTGACAAAGTCTCTAGCTGGGGCTAGTATTAATAAAGAGATTAATGTTAGCATAGGTATGTACGTCCGTGTATCGGACATGTACTTAAACAATGATTAATTATTTAAGCATTTTAATCCTCCATATAATCTTATTTCACGCACCGTTAGCTTGAAAGAAATGTGTTGTTAATTAATTAATTAATTACTTTTTTTATTTGTTAAGTTATTAATTTCTTCATTAGGAAGACAGAAAATTGTGTATGAACACATAAATAGCAATAGTAAGAACATGGATAAACAAATAATCATCACTTATTATGTAAAACGCAGCTAGCTTAGGACAATAAAAGATATCTCAAAGTAGTTTACGTTTGAAAACAAATCGTAATCAGAAGAAATAATAATTTACGATTAACTTTACTAATACTAGGAGCGCGAACCAGACCTCAAATTTGACTCGCAAAATCTCGATATGTGTAACATATTCAGCGAAGCGAGGTGCAAACAGCACCTAAGTTACATTTAAAAAACGTTGACGAAATCTTTTCTCAACAATTTTTTTTTCCAAGCCACTTATCGCCGAAACAATTATTCCCATTGAAGTGTATGGGATTTTAATTTTTCCGTGATTATTCCTCAACGACATCGAATATTTGATTTTTTTTCTATCAGCACATTTTTCAAAATTTTCGGATATACCTACAGTTTTTGATTGATGCTTGCACAAAAGATGCAGGAAAGTCTCTCATAGAGAGGTTTGTTCAATAAAATAATGAAAAGATACTTATAATTATATTCTGCTCTTTATTTGATAATAGCTACAGAAGTTTATCAATGGATAGGTACGTGACGTAAAAGAAAGGTATAATAAAATAATCTAATTCGGCATCTGATTAATGTGTTAATAATATCACCGAACGGAAACAATGAATATTTGTGCTACAAACAGCCTCAGAATAGGAAGTGAGAACGACTAAAATATTTATGTGTTCATTCAGTTAAATCATTGAAATGTTCCAACAGAGATATCCGGTGTCTTGTATAGAAAAGTTATCAGATATTACATTATATATTTAAGTGTTTAAGTCAAATTCTTTCTATGACATTGACATAATCAATGTCAATGTCTATTAATGCGCTGTCATACATAATTTTAACCCATTATTTTTATGGCTTAAATAGTGGTTAATAAATTGGATAATGTAGTAGCTGCATTAGAAACATTACAGATAAACATTTAGTAATATCATGCTAGGTTAAAGCTATGCAAATAAAAATATTATGAATTCAGTTAATAATACGCAACAGTTGATCTAATACTATTTAATCTATTTGGTCATATAGACAATGATTTCTTTTCTCTTATCTATAAACTCCAAATAAAGAAGTAAGATAAAGTACCTATATAAAAATATCATTGATAACTAAACAATAGAATTAGTTACTACCTTTTATAACATAAGATAAAATACATTGATTTTTATTGTAGTTTAATAAAATTATTTAAATTATAAAGATTAAACTTGTGAATCGTGAGACTTAATTTTCACTTAAGATAAAGAAAGAAACAATTTTATTTCAGTTTATTGAAGTTTGTTGGTTTGTGTGTGAGTTCATATGGTTAAAAAATCATGTAATCATTTTATTTTTAATATGTAATATTTTTTATTTAGATTCTTGGGATGGATGACGTAACATACGTTGTATTTATTGTTAAAAATGAATCATAAAAATAGGTAACTAAAAAATCAAATTTCGAGTTTGACAAACTGGCTCCATTCACTCGAGTAAAAAAAGGGCTCGAGTGCATCACTATTCTGACCTCATAAACAAAGATCCTGAAAAAATATTTTTATTTTCGCATATTAATTATTATTTCGCATATTTATTATCAGATCGCATGATTCACGAAATATCATTTCATAAATACAGGATAAATGCATATTTATCAGAATGATTTATAAATATAATACTTTAAACCTATAATACTATAATCTTACGATTTCTAATAAACAACATCTCTCAGTAGTAGCTTCGATGCTGACAGAAACATAAATCATAATTAATCGTACCTATGTTATTTTTAAAAAGAAAGTAAATATTATAATAAAAAAAATATTATTTTGATAAGTATGTTTTCAAAATAGGCGATCTTGTCACTTCCATTTGAAGTACATATTCATTTTGATTGAAATTGGTGAAGGAACGAAAAAAAAAATCCAGAACAAATATTCAATTCCGGCTAAAAAAAACATTTATAAATGTCCAATACGATTTTAAATCAGTTCATGACTATGCAATTTTTTGATGTATTCTGCAGATATAATTAACAGTTTTAAACAGAATTAAACAACAGAATATAAATTACTTTATTATACTATATTTACTAGAAATAAATAAGCTCGACTTGTAGTAATTTGTAAAGATGAAATGTTAGTAACAAAATATTCCTTAATGCTACTTAATGCGTCTTGTCTGATGTAATCAGAAAAATACTGAACGTCCAATCTATGTCACTGTTCTGACCCGCTAATGACGGCACTTAAGCTTTGTATATTTATGTAACCTCCTTATTTTCGTCTTAAATGACCGGTAAGTAGTTCTGAACTCTAACAAATAGTTCGTTTTTAACGATGTTTAACGATAGTTCGACATTATCGTTGTTCGTTTTAAGTACTTCTTTAACGTTGGAAAATCCTTTATTAGAATCACCCGGCTTAGGAAAGGGCAGGGGTGATTATGTGGATTAGCTGGCATAGTGATTTCCAAGACACCCACTACAACGTTGGATTAGGTTGCTCAGTTAAGACGTCACGGGATCAATTATCAAACGCACTGTGACTCATATGGGTAACGCGAACATTTAGAGCACCCACATAACGAAAGTCAATAGAAGGTGAAATGGGTCACCCTCCCACCAAAACAAACTATAATGCTAATACTATGTAATTTAACAACATGGCATTGAACCAAACATGATGACGGTAACGTCTCTGACTTTCACTTTTAGCACGTTTTGAACCAAGTATATCTGGGTAAAAATTCTTTTAAATCTAAATCTTATAATTGTTTAACCATATTTATATATTTCTAATTATAAATCTTTATGTAATTCAAGTAGTGTTAATATATACACTGCTTTATATTTGAGAAAATACTAAGTGTTTTCTTTTAAAATTGTATGTAATCTGTGTTATTTTTAATTGTAATCTACTTATACAAGTTTCGAATTCGATATTTGAAATTGTTTGCAAAAATAAAAGTAAAAAAATGAAATATAAAAAATTATATAATAAAATTTAAATTATAATAAGGTTTTCGAATAAGAAATTACCAATAAAAAGTATGTAGTTTAACATGTGAATAACCATTTCAGGGTCGGCTTACGACTTGCGACGTGTGGACATTGAAGGTTGTGGGCAACAGTTACCTTGCCATGTGACATTAGGTGACAGGATACCTGTCAAAATAGACTTTTATGCAGGTTAGTTAACGTAAGTCTCGTCTTACATTATCGATAAGTCGATAGGACACAACTTAAGATATAGGACGTGGCAATACGATCATTATACTACACCAGGAATGTCCAACTCAATCTAACTCGAGATCTACTATCTATTTTTCAAAGAATTACTTTGCGATCTACCAACTAGGAATTTTTTGACTATACTCCATTTCGTAATATTTAGGAAGGGAATAGGTGGGTACCGATGATTTTTGCCTTGCCCGCAGTCGACTGACCTAGAGGCCGCGATCGACGAGTTGGCCTCCCCTATACTATACAAATTACTAAGCACTATAAAAATAGTGAGTTAAAAGTATATTTGACAATAAGCACACTTGAGCATTTTTTAACTCTATATAGGGTATAAAATAATCTAAGGATCTACAAATTCTGAGTAAATGAAACCTATTTAATCTGAATTGAAGACTCCTATATTATAATTACCAGGAATCTCTGACCTCGTCAGAGTTCCAAAGTTCCGCCGTTCTTAGGTAGAAAGTGGAAATGCA
Source organism: Mechanitis mazaeus (assembly GCA_959347395.1). Taxonomy (NCBI): domain Eukaryota; kingdom Metazoa; phylum Arthropoda; class Insecta; order Lepidoptera; family Nymphalidae; genus Mechanitis; species Mechanitis mazaeus. Next base: position 682,215 of record OY365743.1, read on the forward strand.
ACGCTTTGTCCGTACAAAGCGTCTTATCATAACCGATGGGGGATTAGCCTGATAACTGGCGGAGAGTGTCGAGCCTACAATTGGGTCTCCTACTAACTGTAGTCGACCAGCGGTGCACCATACCTCGTATCCCGCTACCCTCCAGGATTAGTCTCTCGATGCTTGTAATTCAATGTACTTCGTATTCGGTATATAGGTACTCAGCAACGCTGACCTGACTCCCCATAACAGTATCACCAGTCTATGCGCCGAAACACGGCTATTCGACTTGGAAGCGTGGCGTGGTTTAGTGGACAGTCATCAGCCACGGCCGAAGCCTACCACAGGTTGTATGTATCGCCTGATTAGCAACACCCGAGGACACATGTGTGGTTTCTTTGTAGGGTATTTTAGCATGGACAAGGACGATTCAGTCCTCAAAAACGTAATAAATAGTAATGTAATTTACTGAAATGGCACGTTTCGAACGGTAATGTAGTAGTAAAATGTCAGTCTGTACCATTACTTATCAATGTTTTTCAGATATCGAACCCCAGTCACTAGACCAAGATGTAATTATTAACATCAACTTTGTGCACGCAAAGACATCGGTAACTCCTGGTAAATAATTTATACAAATAACTTAATAAAATAAGTTAATAATAACTTTCTAAAGTTTAAAAATATTGCTTCCCGCCAATATTCACACTGTGAACGTAGTAATCCTATTTGTAATCCACAGATTATATATTCAAATGAGCAAGATTTAAATCAATTCAATTTTGTCTATGATCAATAGCATGCATTGATTCATATTTATAATAATATGTTACAAATCCATTTTATATTGTAAAATATATTTTTTAATAATGATAATAGTATAATAATATATATATTTTTTAGAACAATGTGAATCTAAAATGTGTCCTGTCCGGACGGATGCACTCTCATCCATCACGAGTATAATGTCTGTCCCAACTAAAATGGCTCTGGTGAGTAAACCACGTAGTTTTATAATAGACTGTTAAATTCATCCAAGCGGGCTTCGATCGAAATTTAATTAAATCGTAAAGCAATAGGATGGTTTCCCAAATATCAAGGTTCGAAAGCCGCTCGTACCGCATTTATCTTTAATTCTATATACTGTTTTTAAATAAAGTCAAACTTTAAATCGAGAACCTGATTAATATTTATCTCTAAAATTATAAACAATAATTTGAATACAGGAAGGAAATGTTATATTATATTATTAATTTTAGGCCGGTCACGGCAAACTTGAGCAGTAATTGTCAAAATCTCCATAAAATGATCATAAGAAACTGTTATATATAGACTCTAACGACATTTACAAGAACATATCTAAATAATATTATACAATATATTAACCCAAGGACACTAACCACTAACTTAATATTATAATAAATAATTTAATATAGTAAAATAGTTTTCGTGATTTCAGAGAACATTTTGTCAATAATTGTTCGTATGTTTCAATTCAGAGTATTTGATTTGAATGATTTAATAATAATCGAATTAAAATGGTCTTTATTGTAATAGCAACACTTTAAATAAATGGTCTGTATCTCTCTTTAATTGTATTTGTAAAACAATCGTAAGAGTTATAAATTAATATAAAGAATTTACAAAATTTCATATTTTACCGGAAATCCATATGATAATGGAAAGTGTTATACAAATTAAGATTTATAAATAAATAATATGTTTTTGGGTTTGTTTTTATTTGTTAAATTCAAATTAATTTAAATCAGGAATTAAATAACAGAAGTCAAGTGGAAGACATTTTGAATATTGAAATTTTGACAAAGCAGATCATAATTTCTAGACAATTTTTAGAGCCTTGCAATCTTTAAATACTTATCTTTGTTCACAATCTTAAAAAAAATATTAATGAGGAGAATTAAAATGTAACAATAAACGCGAGTTATATCCAAATTTTTTTTATGTATAATACTCGTGAAAATCCTAGAAAGCATTCATACACCTTCAATTCTTTTAATTTTTTTTTTGCAACTGTATCATTAACGGACAAAGTCTCATGACCCTGAGTGTTTATCAAAAACTATATTTGTTTTTACAGAATCTAATCTATAATTATGAATCATAAATAAATATTTTATTTATACTTATAAATAATTGTAGAATAAAAGATTAGGAATAAAAATCGATCTCAGGAGTCCTGCCCAATTTAGTTTTTTCTCCTTCCATTTGTATTACCTCCTGATTTGGGAATTTATTATAATCACCAAGATTTTTTGTATTGTCTTTACCTTTTGAGGTGTTCTGAGTAATTTTAGACACCTTAAAAACATGTGTATATGTACGTGTGTATGTAAGCGTTTTCAGTTCCATTTTCTCGCGAAATACTTAATTATGCAATAGACTTAGTTTTTGTACCAGTCGATATGTATCCACGTAACTTAGAGCTGGTTAGTTTTCTTGTGAAATTGACCAATCTGTTTCTTAGTTTTTTTTTAAACTGAATATCAGGCGGTGTACGATTTACTTCTTGATTTATAACTAACTTCGAGATCAGCAAAAAGTGATCATAATTGGGAAAAAAAATATTTCGTTGTTTTTTGTATTTTAAGGAAATGTAAAAAGTAGTATCAAATTCATTTTTAATTTTTTAGTTATGAATATGCCAAAACTGCAAACTGTAATTTTTTTAAATGAGTTTAGTGTAAGTTATAAAGGAATGGATTTTAATTAAAGAAAAAAATTATAATGAGATTTTCTTTTCCAGGAAGTTTTCCTGGAAGTGACTCAACAAATTTGTAGAAAATTAAATACTTATTTTCTAGCCGTTACTTATAGAGTACATTTTCGTATATACCGTTATAGATTAATGCTTGCACAAAGGATGCTTAAAAGTCTCTCATAGAGAACTTAGCTCGCTCTGCTCGCTTCGCTCGATAATTATATGGTACATTCCAATAGTGAAAGAATTTTATAAAACATTCGAATTTATACTTTAGAAACATAACCTTTATAATATTAGTATAGACTTGTCATTGTTATTAACACAAATTTTCTTGCTATCGAGTATAACACTTCCCATGAGTAACTCCGTTAGCTGGTAATCAAAAAAGACCAAAAAGCACGAAGATAATCAAACAAATGGATTAAATTTGTTGATTCAATTTTTAAACGAAAATAATCGCCATTTTTTTCCTGTCATACACACCACTGTAAAAGTATTTTTAAATATACATCATTTTCCTTAACCATTTAAAACGAAGAAATAACCTATAATTAACAATAATAAATATATTTAGTAACTATATCTGGACTTCACTTATAAATGATAATGTATACATATAAATTGGTATCTATTAGACACATTTTAATGTATTATTAACTTATTAGTGAAAATATTTAAGTATAAATGTGCAAAAAATATATAATTTTAAGTACGGATTTCTTTGCAATGTATTGATAATTTTTTAAATGTAATAAATTGTGTAGCATATGTTATCTACGAAAAAAACTAAAAAAATGCTATTAAAAAATATATTACAGATTCAAACATTTTTAAACGTATCTGTGTGCTGTCTTTTTTTTTTAAGTTTTTAATCCTTCAAAGGTTTTTACACCATGCACTCTGGTGTTAAGTATTGAAACCTTCTTTAAGTGTGTGTTTTGTCTATGGAATTGTTTTATGTTACAGAACCAAAGAGGTTATTTGCAATGGCGGGTGTACAATGAGCATGGGAATCAAGTGCTGTGCTATTTCGTGATGGTGCAAACACAAACGTATGTGCAAAAAATGATACGACCATTTATGGCACAGATTAATGCTCTACAGGAAAATACAATTGCATTAAATAGAAAAAAAATCAAAATTTTATGGACTAAATTTCGTAATCAACATAGGAACTAGATCGCTTTTAATATAACTGTTGCTCATGTTAAATAATATTTTCTGTATTTTGTAGAAATTATTATATTTTTATTATAATAATTTCTACCCAAATCGCCTGGTTGATAGAAGTGTTCACATTTTTTTTGTTTTATCACTTTCTACTTCTACTTATATCTTATGTTATCACTTTCTTACTTATGTTTTACGTAAAAGGTGTGAAAGTGACAAAACAGAAATATTTTATATAGGGTTTAAATATTTTTAATAATAAGGGGTATATGTCACAAACACTAATTTAACTTGTAATATATACGTAGATAATATGTTGATTATAGACGTTTTTTAAAGACAGACACTAAATATGTGATTAAGATACAAGTTTTTTTTTATATATTTTTTGTATTAATCTTGTGAAGCCATATTTTTTGTAAGTACCCATATTGTATAAAAAACATTCAGTAAAAACATGTTCTCTTTTATTTCTTACATAAAAGTTAACTAAAACTTGGCTTAACTCAATATTTTGTAATTCATTTTGTAACATACAAAAATTAAATAAAACAACATTAACCCTTTTAGTGCCCAGGAGAGCCATATCAATAATTATGTGGTATTCTATTTCTTCGTTTTTATTAACATAGTATAAAGTCTTCTGAAGAGAATGTTGAAAAAGTTATGAATATTGCTATATTGTAACGGCAATGGTGAATATTTCTTTTGTTAATATAAATTCTGTATAAAAATGCCCTTTTTTTACTGCCATTTTTTTTTGGCAATAAAGGGGTTAATTTACAAAATAATAATTCAATTATAAAATAAATTATAAAAACCTCTTTTGTATCACTTAGCGGACTTTTGACAACGGTGTACATAGAAAATGACATTGACATGACGTGGAAAGGCGGGAAAAGGTTTGGTAAAACAGGTGCGAAGTTCTATAGATAAGTTCTTTACAATAACATTCAAGGTACCGTAAATGGGGATAGCATATATTTTTTCGCATTTTAAATTAATCGAAATGCCAATTTGTTTTAGTTTTATATTAAATATCAAAACTTACCACTTAGACTCAAATACTTTTATCCTCATACCTCTACATATACATTCAAAATCGGCTTTAATTTCCTCATGAAGTTACAAATCATCTATTCACCCCGTGTTACCGTATAAGAAATCTGGCCATCAGAAGATAAACAAGCAGAGAGCAGGGGCTGAATTAAATAAAGAATTCCATACACACCAGATAATCTAAGGCTTAGTAAATCATATTATGTAAAGGCTATTTAAGTCAATGCCTTTGACCAATCATCTTTGAAACACCAACTTAAACTCAAACACCAAATTAAAATATCGTTTTGTCATCATAACTTCATTTCATGAGATTTATATGAATATATATTATAATATCAAATATGTATGCTTATCCATCTTTTATGGTATAACAGAACACTAATCTATCGCATTTTTAATATTAGAAGATTTACATCAATATTTTTTTCGGTTAGTAGCATATGAATGGTTTAAGATAGTGTACACTAAAAGTAAAACGAATGATTAGAAATGCTGAAATTCAATTTCAATATTTCTTACGCGAAAAGAGCAGGATATGGAGATAACAAAATATTTATTATAAAAATTGTTATAATTTATTTTTATTTACTTAAAAATGGCCGTCGCACCAAAATGCTGAATCTTTGTACTCCTCTCCTGATAATTTCAAATGAAAAGGCTTGTTTTCTAGAAAATAATATGAAAAAATCTAAGATGGCCGCAATCACAAAATAGTTGAGCACATAATTGGATAAATCCAACAAAAATGGATGACAAATGAAACGACTTAAAGAGTAGAATACAATATACAATATAAAAAAATCACGACAGAACAAAAAAAAAAGAAAAAATATAATCAGTAAAACAAAATGACCTTAAGTTTAATACGCTTTAATAAAAACTTGTTTTTAAACCTTTTTTAATACTTATTGTTTTCGTAACAAATCGAACATGTAGAAGTGATATTTACTCAGTACATTTATTAATTAAAATTTTACTTGTACACGGCTGCGAGCACCTCCGCCTGTAGCTCCCAGGGCGGATCGCTCGCCAGGAGTGTAGCCGTCGTGAAGGAAACCGTACGGTACCCCCTGATCATCCTCACCGCTAGGACACTTTGCGTTCTTCGCAACAGGGTCCTTGAGTCAGTGGTGAGGGACCCCGACTGTATGGGAGCACCGTATATGCTTCTCACGATGCCAAACGTATCAGCCATCCTATGCCAAGGGTTAGATTCTAACACGCGACAATTGTTTGTAATCCAAAATTTGTTTGTTGTAATCCTAAGATTGTTGGTTCGAATTTGGATAATCTTTGTGTCTTTTATTTATTTATATTTTATTTATTATATATATATGTCACACTTAACAGTATGCGAAAAAATTTTTTTAACAATTTGTAATAGCAATAACATGTTTCAGGCCGCCCACCATAAAAAATAGTGTGTACTTTAAGCACAGAAATGTGTTCTGAATAATAAACAAAAAAAAACCATTATATAAACAATTGTGACAGAGATATTTCATTTTTTTATAACTAATGTTTTGAACTATCTAAATTCTAAAAATAATAATAACAATAAAGAAACAATACATATTGAGAAGCTAACAGTTATGCATAAAAAAAGCAGCGAAAACAAAGAAAAAAAAACTAATATAAAACAAAAAAAGAAAATAATAATAATAAAAACAAATATATTTATTGCAAAACGTAGATACGATTTTCTGTTTCATAATAATTAAAATGGAAGCTATTTAGTTTTATAATTATTTCATGACCACGAGTTAAGCATGGTAAGCGTTTGATACCACCTCCTGTAAAGTGGTACTTTTTTTTCACCCTATACAATATTACTAAGCAAAATAAACGAAAACTCAATTATAATAATATTTCTTATAACAGGATGTGTTATATCATATTATTAATTTATATTCAAATTTAAAACTTTAAGTCTTAATTTCGAAATATATATATATATATATCTATATTTACGTTGGTTTATGAATCCCAGGTGATAATTTCGTGAGTATTATTTATATAATTTCCTTTTTTTTTCGAGTTTGTTTGTTTTTTCAATCTTAAGTTACTTCATTAAAATTAAGTGTATTCCAACTTAAAACAAATAGTATTGTAATACTTTCATAGGAGATTGTCATATTTTGTTATTAATTATGTTTCTGTACAATTTTAATAAATAAATAAATAAATAAATAAATAAATGAAATTAATAAATAAATCTCTGAAACACTTATAAAAACTTTTGATTATTGCGAATTACGAATTTAAGTTTTACCAAAAGAATAACAAATTAGAAAAAAATAACCTCAACTTACCGCACATTTTAATAAAAAAAAGATATTACAAGCAATAGCTGAATATAAACGGACAGATATAGGTTTTTTGTAACTTCATTTATATTTAGTTGTTACAGACCTTGGCTTTTTTTGCTTATACATAATTTAATCAGAATTAATTAAAATTACAAAAAAACAAACTAATATTATTATAAGAGTATAGCAGGTAGAGTCGCTGACCACACCTAGTAAATAATCATTTAAAACGAGCTACTTAACTAACTTAGCATGGTTACATCAATTTAACAATTCTATTGTTAAATAACTTTATTAAGCAGGTATAAAAACAAAACCTTCGTCGAACATTACTCCTCTCAGTGGAAATATAGAGTTCGACGAATCTTGAAAAATAGCGTTCGACAAAACTTAATAATAACCCAAAACTATAGAGCTAGTTCTTAAAACTCTCATAATTAATAAACGAAACATTACCTATTTTTGTCTGTAAACTTTCGTGATCCATGATTATTATTATATATAATTATCCGGCTGTGCTCATAATTACTATTGGAATTTGTTCTATTAGTATCGAACCCATTAGGTGTTCTTATTCATGAGCTCTGAGCATGGCGGAATCGCGTGTTGAACTGGGCAGTTAATAAGGAGGACTGAGATCGACACTTAATTCTAATAGTTATACATTAGATATTTCATTACCAATTAATTAAGGCACATATGATTCTTAGAAAATATAGCGAAATATACAACATATACATATAAATAGTTTATCAACACATAATAGATAACATCTATTATAAATAAACAAACATAATTCCACTTGAAACACGAACAAAAATAAAGTGGACCTTAATATATAAAATCAAAGTAATATACACTTTAATGTGAATATAAATAAGTGTATTAAAACAGCAAAAACCACATAGGACGATGTAAGATTGCGTGGATGGAAGTCTTTATAAGGTTCAAATGCGTACGAGCTCAGTAGACCACGAGCTGCGGTAGAGTAAAAGTAGTTAAATACTATAATGTTGGCGTTCAGTGCAGTTGTGTGTTTGCTGTTCGCGTTGGCTTCGACCACTGATGTTGAACAATGCCCTGGTATGTTTTTTTATGTAATCTATCGGCCTACTTTCATTTATTTTACTACAAATTCTTAGCTTTAGTTTCACATAACAAATTATATTTGATATATAAAAGTTATTTGTTTGTGATATTTGATATACAAAGTTATTTTGTTAAAAAAATATATTAATAAAATAATAACTTAATATAAATTTTATTATAAAATAACTTAATATATACTTTTAAATACTCTAAAATATCCTATATTTTTAAATACCTTAAAAAATATATTTGTAAAGGAATTCTGACATAAAAGAAAGAAATGCAGTAAAAAGTATTCACATATTTATATTTAACCACGTATTCATATAGTATATGTGTCATGCATGTCCAATATTAGATTATTTAGATTTATAAATATAAATTGTTCTATAAAGTTTATTAATGTTATCATTGAGGTCAATGTGATAACCAAATCTCATAATATAATAATTAAAAAAAATATAAACCAAAATGTTTAAAGGAATGGCAAACAATAAAAAAAAATTAAAAACTACATACTCATTGTTTTTCTATATTTTTACCAGGCAAAAAAAATTAAGACTTTTTTTTTAATAAGCAATGCTTACTTTTTTTAAACTATAAAACAACATAATCACTGTTTTTTTTATCAAGCAATGAATAAAACAATTGAAACAATTTTTTTTAATAGACAATGAATACTTTTTTTAAATATAAAACAACATAATCATTGTTTTTTTTCCACAAGGCAATGAATAAAAACTTAAATCATTTTTTTTAATAAGCTATGAAACTTTTTAAAATTATAAAATATATATATATATATATATATATATATATATATATATTTGTTTTTTTATCAGTACTTAGGTAATTAAATATATGTTATCCGGATCCCGCAGTTTGCTTTTAGTATTTACAGAGCTGTTTAAATGACTTCTTAAGTATTTATTACTGAACTTGTAGTATTATAAATATTATTCAAGGTAAGCTATTATTATATAAAATCAATGATTTATTGATTTTAAACATGGCGTCAAAAGATATAACTGTTCATTACTCTTCATTTCGATAAACATAAACACAGGCAATAAACACAGATATCTATAATTAAAATTACTATATTCCGCCCTCAGCTTCGCCCGCGTGGCGTTCAGAAACCGTAGGTCTTTATAAAAAATAGAGCCGTTATTATTATTATTATTATTATTATTATTATTATTATTATTATTATTATTGCCCAAAGATTTGACCTTATTAAGTCTAGAGTCGTTAGTATCCAGTCCAATGGTGTATATTTGAACCAAAATTGGAACCAACCTTGGCACCAACTGCCCATAGACAGCTTTCCATCCTACCATTATAAATAGTAAAGATATATATGATTAAATTTGTTAAATATGAGTTCAAATAATATGACATAAAGTCAAAGTCATAACGGAAATATAACATCAATCACGAAATAGCATTAATCTTTGGAATATTGGTATATTATGTAAATGTTGGTGAAGGTTATTTAATAAATTAATTGCATTTATTTATTTCATTATTTTTTCATTGAACCAATAATTGTCAGCAGCTGCATTTTTCCCCTAACACAAATAACCTTAAACGTCAATAACTTTTACATTATGGGTTTACACAGAAAAAAATAACAGAAAGCCGGACAAATAGACAAAAAATATATATTTTTAATTGTCTATGTACTATACTATATGCACTGAACACGAAGTAGGCAATTTTGCCTCGTCACTTTTTGATTGTAGGGTGGGCGTAATACTCGTGTATCTACCAGTCATGAAAAAAAAATACAATAGACAATACATATATATTCACACATGCACACGTTCATACATGTACACAAATACAAATACGATTAAAAAAACGTATTATAAATATTATATAAATATCTTATTCATATGGAATAATAAGTTGTTCTTATTGTATATTTTAAATGGTATGGATTTAATTTCCTACAGCTGTACATTTCCTACATAAATATTCTGTTTAATTACCTGAAGCTTATTAGTTCCGGAGTTCTAGTTACGAAGATTGCATACAAAATGATATATGAATATTTAATGAATATAATGTGTGATATTTGTATTAAAAATGCTTAAAAAATATATTTTAAAAGCAAATGATTCCTTTACAAAAACAGTTTGATGTCACCTCTTTTTTCATCGCCAATGTATTTTAAATAATGGCTGTATAAATCTTACCAAAATCTCTAAAAAGGTTTTCACAGAAGAGGTTTTATTATTTAAAAGAACAAATAAATGACAAATGTCAGTTGATTTAATATATTTATATTAGCCCTTGACAATGGCTATTTATATTGTTTCTTTATGATTTGTATTCAGTTTCCATGTAGTTCACATGCATTTCAATTACTTACCCATATGTGATGTGACTATCAAATAGACGTACACCCTTTACTGTGATTCACTCTTCCGAACAATTCTTTATATTTATGCAAATATGAATTCATTATATTTTTAACACGTAGCTACAGTTCCATTAAACTCTGTATTACTTACCGTGTTACTTCATAATATAAATAATAATGTCTTCCTTATAGCAGATAACAGCGGTTAGTATACTTCATTCTTTTTAAACATCCTCGAAATTGTCTTTGTTTTTCTAGGGGCTATTTATTTATATTAAAAAACTGCAAAATGACAACTCCTTTTCATAATGGCGCGGATTTTAAAGAAATTTTGTTTGGTCATGTGATACGTTTTAGGTTATTTATGCTATTAGCTCGTATTCTTTCAAGAGTTATAAGTTAGGTGACCTGCCTGCGAAAAGAGGATGTCCATAAGGACACGAGCTCCATAGAAATACGCGAATGCTGTAATATTGAACTTTTGCAAAGAAATCGTTAGAAATGGGGGGGCTAAATTAATTTATAAGATACGTGTAGTGCAAAATTACTTAAATGTCAACTGAACATTTTAAAAATAGTCAAAGGCGAAAAAGTTAAGTATTTGTTCCGTGCAATAGAATCATTACTATAACATTTAGCTGTATCAACAACACGAGTCCCTGGGGTAATGGGGTCCCAAATTAATTATAGGCAGCTAATTTAACCACAATCACAGCTCTTAGTATTAATTTCCTGGAAAAAAGTAATATTATTAAAAAAATCCTATCGAGGCAGGTACACAGTTTTTAATTCAGAAATTACGAAAGTAAAAAAAAATACTAAAGAAATTGCCAAATTATCTTATTTTTTTAAGGAACCATTTTCTATAAGTCATTATATATCTAACCATATTCCATTGTTATTATTATTTTAAAAAACACTACAAGAAAACGATATTTTTAAATAAATAATAGTTTACAGAAAGCCATTATTTTAAGTAATATTTAAAACAGAGATTAAGCGAGATAAAAAAGAATGGGGAGTAACAACTATTGCAAAATAAAATAACGAAGATAACTAAGCGTTTTTGAAGTGAAAACATCTAAAGCCACGTTTGACAATGGAAAATTCTATGGATTCTAAATTATACGCGATAATCAGCACGGTCGAAGTCCAGTCACTCAGAGAGACCATGGTCGAGCGAACCTTTCCCAGTGGCATTCTACGAATGCGGCGATGTCTACCTACGTTACGTTACGTTAAATGAAGCCAAGTCGCAAGCGTATGTGTTTTCTGTTAAAAGGAGGCTATTCGATCTGGCCCCTACTTTTGAGAATGTACCTGTTATAATCGCAAACCACCTGAACTTTGGTATCACCCTAACCTAGTTTTTAATTTTTCGAGAAAGCTTCATAAAATAAATATACTAAATTTAATTTGATTAGTTTTCTAGTTTAGTTTAGCAGTATTTATTGTAATAACATAGAAAAAGTTAATTATTAAAATAATATATTAAAATATTTTTTTAGTCCATGTATCAAATCTTTACCTTTTACCATTGGGCCCCTCACAAAATATTGATAAAGGGCCTATTTAAATTACCGCTAGACTTAACAACATTATCAATTCTCTACGCCCAGAAGAACAGCGTAGTGTTATGTGTAGAATATCCTATTCTCTTTAACAAGATGTCCGTCAGTCTCTGGAGATTTCAAAAGTAAGTATGATCTGTCGCGGGTGGAAAAGTGGATACTTTTTGCAACTGAACTTGCATCATGGATCGCGTGGTTACATTTAATCAATCATTATATCCTGAAGAATAATTGCAACTATTATAAAATATCAGATTATATTTCACACATTAACCATTCTTGTATTAAGTCTTTCGTGAGCCATAATTACAATTATCTAAACGTATCCGGATTTAAGCACGTTCCATTTATCGGAATTTTCCTGACTAGTTTCGAACAATCCAAGACCTTTATTCATGAGCTCGGAACATGGCTGAATCGCCAGTCAATTCCGCTGCGATTACGTTAAATTTAACGTGAGTTCAGTCGGATATCTATAGATAATAAAACTTTCAATTGATTACAGACTCGATGAACCAATGTTATGTTAAAAAAACCTTTTAAAATCAATCAAATTAGAAAGTTCAAATTTTGTGTTTTGATTCATAATGGATTTAATATTATGCAAGATAAGTAAGTAGTATTAAACATTGAGTGAATCTTTAATCTTTCACCAGCAAATTAACACTTAATTCGGAAAATAATATCGCTAAATCTGTTAATAAAACGCCTATTTTCGAGAATGTCAATCATCTTCTATTTTCAATACGTGTATTTTGTCACCAAGTATCATTGAGCGTCCAGAAGAACGTGACTATTATTTTTTTTTAAACCATAGATAAAATATGTACATATATTTTTTATAAATCATATTTTCAAATTATATTAGTATCAGTGGAAAATTTTATATTTTACTGAACATAAATAATTTTAATTAAATCACTAGTCATATATAGTTTATTTTATAATATTTTATAATCATTGCTACATATTATAGATTCCAAGTACTGACAATATAAACTATAATGTATAATTGATTACATCGTCTTAGAGTCAACAATTTTATTGTTATAATTATCTATTGTTAAATGATTTTTTTTTCTAGCAAGAGTTTTCTATACTTATAAAACAAAACATCTTACCCATAACAAAGGTATACCATCGCTTATCTTAACGGATATTTATATTAAATGTATATACATATGTGATGTATATAAAGTGTTTGCAATTGATTACAATCTTTTTTTTTTGTTACGAATAATATATAAATAAAGAAAAGGTTGACAATATTATTCTTGTCACTTACTTTAAAACTCGTTTGGTGGTTTTCTTGTGAATTAAATCGCTTATCTTAACAGATATTTATTTAAAATGTATATACAGTGTTTGAAATTGATTACATTTCCAATCTTTTTTTTCTGTTATGAATAAAATATATTAATAATAAATAATAGGTTTGATATTATTATTCTTGTCACTTACTTTCAAACTCGTTTGATGGTTTTCTTGTTAAATTAAATCGCTATGTTAAATGTATATACATGAACACATGCAGTGTTTAAAATTGATTACATTTCGAACCTTTTTTTTCTGTTATGAATAAAATAAATTCATGGACAAATTAAGAGGAACGCCAAGAAGGCAGAATAACAAGAAACCGCATTGATTGAGGAATGGAACCTAATGCCATAAATAATGTAATAAAAAGTCTGCCCAGACTGATAGAGGCAGTTTTGCCGGCAAGAGGAGGCAACACTAAATACTTATTGTGAAAAAAAAATCAAAATTTAAACAATATTTAATTTTTACAATGTTACGTCACAACTTACAATTAACGTACTACGTACTTACAAACTTTACTTACTATAATTGTATTTTTTTCATATTCGTAAATCTTAATGAAATTAATGATACGCATACTTAATACTGGTATATATGGCCAGTACGAAATAAGACAACATTTTATGTTATTTTATATTACTGTATATGATTTTAAGTGTATATAAATAAATAAAACAATGGTTAACATATTATTCTTTATACTTTCTTTCAAACTCGTTTGATGATTTTAAATTAAATTATATTCACGATTGGTATGACTCAATCATAAACAAAGATAAATTACTAATAACATTCTATATAACTAAATACAATGACTAGGCTATTTTAGATTTGTCATAATCTTGTTTTAGTAAAATAACATACTGTAGGGGAAATAACACAATGACACGTGCTGTTTTAGTAATTAATGTTTTTGTTTAATACGTGCGGATTATACTGGTATTACCACGAATATGATCAATTTATAAGAAAGTAAAATATTAAAATCGTCCAAAATTCGTTTAGTTTGTAATACACTTATAAGCTTTGAATACAAATTTTTTGATCGATGATTATCATATATAATCTATCCAGCGGTACTCACGTAATTACTGTTGGAATTTGTCCGACTAGTTTCGAACCCATTCGGGGTCCTAATTCATGAATTCTGAGCATGGCGGAATCGCAGCATCAACTGCGTGAGACAGATCATACGTAATAGTTTTTAATACATTTATAAAATATTAAATATATTTCACTTTTCTGGATCATTAGTTTATTAAAAGTAGACATAGTTAAACAGATAAAAATCTTGTTAGGTACGTTCCCATCGTTATAAAAATCCGGTTTACTTGGAAATAGCATCTTACTAACATCGTAATGGCGAGCTCTAGCATAAAACCTCAACGGTATGTTCAGAGCGCAATTAGAGTAAGAACCAGTCTCTTGCTTCCAACTTACCTATGAATAGAGATCTTATAAAAATTTACAATATTTAGAATAAGTGAGTGTTTTGGTATTATAAAAAGTGAGTTATTATTATTATTGGTCGCCCGCCCAAAGATTCGACCTTATTAAGTCAAGAGTTGTTCAATGGTGTATATTTGAACCAATATTGGAACCAACCTTAGCGCCAACTGCACGCAGACGGACAAAAGTATAACTTTTCCCATTCTAATATTATTGAGTTGAGCGACGAGACGAATAATGGTAGGATGTCGAAAATTGGCAGAGTTGTCAAAAATTGTGACTTATAGGTCTTGAAGGTTTCTGGTGATATTTATGATTCTCGTTTTTTATTAAATGTTCTAAGTGTGTCCCATAGAATCAACATGTGAAATGTTTTGAAATCCAACGCACGAGTTGTTATTAGTCTTAAGATTATAGCCAGTATGCAAAACTCATTCAACAACAATGCTTCGCTCAGCTCCATCCGCGGTGCATAGCGGTGCACTTAGTAAGTAGTAAATATTAAACCATATGACATGTCATCGTGTCTATATTCTGACAAAAAACCTCATCGTATGTCAACGTTAATAATTATTATATGTAATAACATAACATAATACAATGCCAATGGTACGCTAAATATTTTGATGAAAATAATAAATTACTGCATTTTTAATTGTATAGGAAATTAGTTTAATGTTTATGTATTTGTTTTATCTGAGAAAGGTATGATATTTTAATATTTAAATATAACCAGACGCGTTAAATAAAATGCCTGAGGTTTTGCGTAAGCGGATAAGGTCGACCAGATTGTGTTGATTATAAAAAATACATAACACACACATAACTAGTTACAGCCTCGCAGCGTTATTGTATGAATAACCAATATATTTTGTATAGATTGTGTAATTTTATATTATAGCCTTTTTATAGTCTTTTGTATAATAGGGATTTATAATTTTTGACATTTGCTTATTAGTTAATATGCAGATACTTCATTTAAAAATTAAAAAGTCGATTTAAAAGATAATACAATATAATTTAAAAATAATAAACAATGAAATAAAAAAAATAACAAATGTACAAAGAGTTCAATTTGTACAATCAATACATACAGCCTTGACCAAAATTATGGAGCATCGCTGTGGTACATTTTTTTTTAAGTTTTGTAAATGATGCAATGAAACAACTTGTGTTGTGACTCTACTTTATTTATTTTGATATATGATAAAATCAAGATTTTGTCGACCCACCCTTTGCTTCTATCACGTACTTCTTAGTATAGAGCCTGCAAGATTTTTACACCGTTCTTCTTTTATGGCATTTTATTCTTTGCGAAGGTGTTTTTTTTCATTTGTTGTTATTGCGTGCCATCGGACCTTGCGTTTTAAGATTCCCCATAAATGTTCTTTAGGGTTAAGGTCTAGTGACTGTGCAGGCCAAGAGTTCTATGGAATTTTCGCGACACCATGACATTGTGCGAGGTTATTTATGACATGGTACGTTATCTATTGTTTCGTTATATATTGTTGAAATTTAACTCCATCCATATTTGTGTCACCAAAAAGTCTCGCTAAAACTCGAAAAACCGTTTCACGATATGTTTAATTTGGTTTTGAAATAGTTGTTGAAAATAACAGTTTCAATAATGAAAAATTTAAAAAAATAATACGAGAAAAATATTAAAAGAATGCTTTTCATAATAAATTGTATTAATTTGAATTAAAGGCTTGTTTATTTAGTAACCAAATGATACTACAACATAGTTGGTAGAGCTAGTAGTAAAAAGTTTATACGAAGTTCACCTATTCATAATACTTTACATAGAAAATGGACCTGACAACTAACAAGCATTTACCACATATATTTAGAGATTAATAAATAAATCTAATACATTTACGGCTACCAAAAAAATTAATAAAAAGACAAATAAATGAATCTGTTCTGTTATTGAGTTCAGCGAAGCGAAACTCTCACTGGTCAAAAATGTGTTTCATTACTAATGCTACCCCTCCTAGACGAATAATTTTAGGATATTGAAAATTGTCAGAGTTGTCGAGGACAGTGACTTTTAGGTCCTGAAGTTTTGGTGACATTTCTGACCGTTGTTTTTTTTAAATACTGAAAGTGTGTTCCATAAAGTTCATATGTGTCATAAAAAACACAACTGACTGTGTTACATTTAGTAAACCAACGATTTTTATAAACATGGTTTTATTTTCTGTTGATCACCTTTAGAATTCTCATTCAGCAACAATGCTTCGCTCAGCTCCAACGTGCACAGTGGTGGACCTAGTAATAACAAGTTATTATAAAAGTTATGTTTTATATTTTAGGTGAATCGTTCGAGAATTTAAAAGAAGTGGTTCAGCTGTCACCATGCAAGAAACTGCCGTGCCGTCTCAAGAAGGGAAGTGACCAACACATCACCATCACTTTTACTCCTAGTAAGTATATGTTGTCTGAGCAGAAATTTTACATACATATTTCTATTTATATGAACTTTTAGTGACATATTTTGTTGTTATGTAGACAACAACAAAATATGTCACTAAAAAGTGAACCATCTTCTTAATATACTCAAAAGGCGAAGAACAAAGAGTATTTTAGATACTTGGTATTTTATTTTATTTTATTTTATTTTTATTTATTTTATTGTATACTGACAGATGTCTATGGAGTGAATGAACCGGGCCAATCGTTCATTTTAATGTAATATTTAAACATACAAAGATATTTATTGGCTATTTTTGTATTGAATCGAAAGAAATTTTACAGATATCAGCAAATTATCAAATAAATACGTCTTCTAAAAATAAATAATACGTGGATTTTACGTATTCTTGTTCTATGGTAGTCCTAATATCAACTTAAATTGTATCTTGACCTGATTATATACAATGACAGGCATTTATTCACAGTAACTAACTGTATATTTTCCTGTAGTCTATACAATTGGTATTGGTACGTTAGAGTTCATGCTGGTACCACATTGTTTTTGGATGCTCATTTTTCATCTCTGGTCTATATCCCCATCCCAAAGACGATTGTTAATCCAATACATGTGTAACAGTTGATACTTTCTCTCGATGTTTTTGAAGAAAACTAAAACATCTCAAAGACCAAAAATACTCCCGCAACAAAGAGTCTTGTGTCTACAAAATTAAAGACGTTTGTCGATTTCACTACTTCACTTAAGTTATATTCATTGATTTGTAACAAGAAATACAGTGGACTAGAAAAAACGCTATAGATTATTTATTATTTATATAGTTCGTAAAATTCAAGAACATTGCCACATTTGAAATGGGATCTTATACAACCTTCATACAATATTTGGATAATATCAAAATAGATGTTAGATAATCCTTTATTTACAGATGCTATATATATTTATATTTATTATTAAGTAATAAGGCCATGCGATTGTCTAAATTTTCTTTCTTATTATTTATATATTGAATGTAATGTGTAATATTTTTCAGAAACCGACATGGACGATTTAAAGAACCAAGTAACGGCGCTTCTGTTTGGAGTACCGTTCCCATTTATCGGTGTGGATGGAAACTCAGTGTGTGATAAACTTAAAACAGAGGACGGACAGAAAGCCAGCTGTCCACTTAAAGCGGGGACAAAATATGTGTACGAAGATTCCTTCCCGGTTCACAAATTCTATCCTTCAGTGGAAGCTACAGTGCACTGGGCGCTCAAACATACTGACAAAGATATTATTTGCTTTGAAGCACCAGTGAAAATCTCATAACGTACTTATTCTGTAAAATGTGGTTCTCAAAACGTGATAATATAAATTATAAGTGATTCGAGAACAACAAAACTAATATAAGTTAGACATAACCTGAAAGCAGTCAAAATCAAAATCAAGCTCTGTATTTAGAAATAAATAAAAATTATAGTAAAATTTTGTAACAGATATTCTTAGCTAATAATATCTATAAAATACTATGTAGTCTAATAACAACTCAAACTATTAACTATGATATATAGAATTAATTAAACACTTAAAAAATAAAAGGTTAGTGAATTGTTTTATTTTTTTTACACGTTTATTAAAAGCACTTAAATATAACATATAGTATACATTTTTTTTTACCCTTTTTTATTACTTTTTTGTATAAATCAAATCAACGACAGTTGAAAACAAATCTTCGTAATAAAAAGGCGCAGATAAACACAATAAAATCTAGATTTTTTTTAACCAGATAGCTGTTTTATTGAATAAAAAAAAAGTATATATTCAAACTAATGTTTTCCAGAGCCGCTTATAACGGCGGGTACTTCAAAGCACATGATGTCCTTTTTACCATCGTTTAACCCCCAATGAACTCTGAGGGGTACTTGGGGGTAGAAAGTCTCAATGGGAAATGAGTTGGTATATACGTATTCTTTGTTGGCCGCGAGAGGGCAGGGCGCTGGCTCGCCGGAGTCTGCGTGTTTGATCTGCGCGCACGCACTAACTCCTGATACTCCAATGAAGGGCAGAGGCAATCCGCCAATCACAGCATACACATCGTTTGTTAGCTTTTTAATTTCATGATCTGAAAATAGTGACCATAAACAGTTATCATACCCGTTATAACAAAAATTTTCCTCTTAATCTTCTTATTATTATATAAAATATGTTAAATAAAATAAATACTTTTTAACTTAACCAGTAAAAGAATATAAAAAAATATATAATGGAATAGCATAGGTACACATGAGAAATTTTGATTTAGTTTTTTTTTTTAATTTAGTTATCTTAACTAATAACACTGGCACACAAAAAAAAACTGTATCTAAAACCTGACCTACCTGCAGGTAGGTTTTTTGATGTCCCAAAAACGAATCTGAAGTCAGAATTTACCCATCACTCTTAGATTTTGCCCCAGCTACCCCAGCCATCCTATAGGCCGTCCCAGAGGGCGAATATTTTGCTTTACTTTTTTTTTGTGTGCCATTGAAATAAACAATATTTCAAAAATTTACAATATAATGAAGATGATGAATCGAACCAATAAGAGACGTAAAAGATAAGCACCATAAAATATAAAAAGTAAAAAACGATAAACTGAAAAACATTTGTTTCAATTCTAGAAGTTTCTTAATAAAAAATAGAAACATGTAGAATCCAAATCTTCAATAGAAAACTAAATATTATCCCATAGAAAAGAAGATAACATTATAAAAAGGTTTAAGTAATTATGAAGTATTCGTCAATAGTCGTTATTGATGACTTCATTTTACATAATACATTTCTAGAACGATACTTTGTCCCTAGAGCTATATATATATATATATATATATATATACTTTATTATTGTTATTAAGTCAAATTGACTTCACTTACAATAAATAATGACAGTAAAATACAATGTTTATTTATCTTTTACAATAAAAAAACTTAATGATTTATAAATATGGGAATTTTCTTGTACATACAAGGTGCCATTTTAATAAACACTTAAGAAAAAAAGTTTAAAAAGAAAAACAAGTCTTATCCAACAAGAATTAGATCTTAATAAATGCTTAAAAAATATACAAATAATAAAATTATACTTACTTGGTTTAAATTTAAATATAACAGTAGTGTTAGTTCCTTTACGTAGCTTGCAGCGCGACTTCCCACATGGCAACACCTGAATCCTTTCATGAAGATCTTCGTAGTTTTGGTCTGCAATTATATTTGTATTTTGTTAAAAATTAGCTTTTACTTCAGGTTCGTTTTAAGAACGTTATTCGTGTTTAAACGTATATACATTTAGACACAGACAGATAAAACGTTCAAAAATCGGTGATTTGGTATATATATCGATTACTTATTACAAAAAATATATAAAAAAATTATAAAATGTATTCAAAGTATAGAAACAGGTCACTCACAGTTTTGTTATATGTATAGATTAGGATAACATAGAACAAAAGCGCAATGCTTTCCTCAAGAACCTGGCTATAATAACCAGAAAGAAATTTCTAAATCTACTCGAATCTTAAGTACTGTATAGAAATTCAGCTAGTGATTCAACATTTCGTTTAGACCAGACCCAATGTTAACAATAGTGCATTTTCTCTCATATTTACGAACTTTTGTAGCAGGGGGATTTTAGATCTGTACTAGACGAAATTCAGTTCTACTTTTATGCAAACTGTAACGGTGGCTAGCCAGGTTACAGTATTTGTAAGCAGGCTCAGAGTCTTGCTTGGATAATCTACAGTGAATTTTACAAAACCATAGCAAAGAAGTTTTACAATGCAATCTACGACAGAAAGAAGCCCACCCTCAATCCAACCATGGTTGGAGTTGACCACTTTGCGATTTTCTGACTTGCTCGTGTTATGTATTTATAACTATAAACGTGTACTATACTTTTTCTTGTTGCAATGCTGATCACTATTGATTTTTTTCACCATCAAAGCGAATATTTCAGTGCATTTAACCACGATTACGAATGGCGTTTTGATTGATCATCTCTTTTAAACTATATAAGTAAGTACTGATTAAAGTCCTTTACAGATAAGCACTAAGCTTCAGGTTTTGTTTTAAGATACGGGATGGAGTTCTATCAAGACCTTTTGTTCTCTGTTTATGTTCTAATGTGTAGGCTTTTGTTATAAAAACATGAAGAGTCTATTTCTTACAGGACGCGGCCCTTAAGAATTTTTATGAACTTCGTCAGAGAAAGTAGAACTGTCGATAATGCGATCTAAGGCTGACACAATGACCGTTGTCTCCACTCAATAAACACTCCATGACATCAAAAAAAAAATATTTATAAAAAAAGGTCTGGATTTTAACAATATTCCATTCCGAACTAGATATTATTATATGAAATTAAAATCAATTGCAACTTGTTTAACACATCAATCATCACTTAAAAACACTTAAAAAATGTTTTATCTTTTGTAAAAATTTTATAAAACCGACGTAATCCATTGTGGTAATTATTCAATAATTATTAATTATTCAAAAAACTCAGACAATAGTTTTTTTATTACAATATCGTTTCGATATGTTCTTATACAATATTATATGTTCAATCCTTATATAATCTTGGTTTGTTAAATATGTCCTTGCATCTGCAAGATATATCTATATCTATATTTTAAGGGTATCTAAAATATATCTATATCTATCTAACTGTGCTATGTATTAATTTATTTCCTTAACAGCAAAAAAAATCAATTAAAAACCAAAGTCGAATACAAATGTTGATTAACAGAATTATCAAATCGCAAATTTATTGAAAGGAATGCTATGAAAGACAATTTAAGAAACAAAAAAGAAAGAAGTATTTCGAGATGAACAGGTTTTGAACAAAAAGAAGAAGTTATCCCGATTCTCCAAACTGTTAACGAAGATAAGTTATTGTTCCTCGAATAAAATTTAAAATTCCTCTCTTTCATTTTTTTTTATGCGAAAATTTATCTACATAAACAATTCTCATAAAATAACCTCCTTTTAATTTTTAAACTTCTTGATACCCTCCACAAAATTTTTTAGATATTAAAATTTGTTGCAGATTATTTTAAATACTTGATTTCTAATATTAATTTAAATATTATAAAGAATAATTTCCTACATCCCTTAAAACTTTTCTTTTAAATTAGCTTTAAATAAATTTCCTAAATAGGGTTAAAAATTCAATGAGATTCTTGTTATTCTGGAAAAGACAGCGATGACATTTACCAGCACTATCGCATTTCTCAACTCTTGTGCAATTTTAACCTACTAATGCATGTTTATTGATTTATTTAGCATAAACTTTATAAATAAAATATATTTAGATATATGCAAAAAATATTCGACTCATCGCTTATTAAATAGTGGTCATAATTAATTAATAAATTTATTTATATAAAATATTCTCACCGGGGCATTGTTCTGCTGGAGTTTCTTCACTTCGCACGACGAATATTGCGACTGCGAAGAGTACCGCAAGAGTAAAATATAATTTGCTCATATTGATGACAGACAACCGCTTGTTAGCACACACAAACATCTAATAAGATTGGATCGTCTGATCGAATCATACCGGTTTCTACGTCAACTGACAACCAAAGGTTATTTGTGAGACTGCGAGCACAAAGCATACGGCTGATTCGGACACAAAAGACCGAGTTCTCTACAGCTCTTCTAGGAAATGCAAAATAAAATTTAATACTTTGTACTCATATAACAATATCAATAGGACTTCTTTTAATTGTTTTAATATAAGTAATTTTATATAACTTTTATTTGTAATACACATAAAGTTCATTTTTGAATAAACGTTGCAAATTTTAGAAGCCAGATCAAGTTAATCCTCATAATATGATTATATTGCTTACATAAGCCTATGAAAGAGCAACTATTGACATTCATATTAATTTTTATAATACTTTACAGTGAACTCGTGAATTTCAATAAAGTACCTGCGAAGTAATTTTTTTTGCCTATTTAGTATATAAATAAGCGTTATGTAACTTAAAAAAAGTTTGCTTTGTGTAATTTTTACCCACACAATGCGCTTTTTAGCTTTAACTACCCACGGATGTCTAGTTTTTAATTTTTATATAGAAAGATAATTTTACTCAAATTTAAAGGATAATAAAACAGATATTTTAAAAAACTTTATTCAGAATTATAAAATGAAATATAAAAAATACGAGTACAAATAAATGAGGCAGATTACATTTGATATAACTAAATAATCTAAAAATACAAGATGGTTGTTTGACAAGTCAAGATTTTCCTGAGCAATTGTTACTAAAAATGTTCACATTTATCATTTAGATTTTAGGATATTAGTATAATATATTTAAATTTTTTATCATAATAAAAAACGAATTCAAAAAAAGAAATAAAAATTAAAAAAAAAATAATTTACTTATTAATTTTTGAAAATTATTTACCTTGCTTCAAATGATTACATTAAAAAAATCTGAAGTCTTAAAAGTTTTGTCAAATATTCAAATACAAAAGTTAGAATACAAAGATTTTTTTCTACACATGCAGATTTAACAGCTACTAAAGTAAAAGTTAAAAATAATTGATTGTTATAATAATATTCAAAATATATATTTTTTTCATTTAATTATAAAATAATAAATATTCTATATTCAATTCACAAAATACGAAATTATTAAAAAATAAGTTTAACAATTGTTTTAAAGAGTTAAAACAGCTATTACATATAGTTTAAAAAACCACAAAATCCTTATAAATACAGAATACTACTTTGAGGTCATGAGTTTTGTATTATAATAATATAAAAACTATTTATTTGAGATTCAATTGAATCTTAAAAAAGATCATATACAAATAACTATTATTCTAATCAAAGGCAGCCTTCAATATCATAATTAAATCTATATAATGGTAAACTGTTTACCTGTTTTTGCTTCAAATATATATACACTTTTTTTTTGTTTTTTTTTTTTAATAATCTGATACTATTTTTTTTAAATATATAATACACATTGCATAAAGGCAACATGTCTCAAATATATAAACTTATTTTAATACTTAATATATGAATAAAATAATACTTAATAATTTGTTTAATGAAATAAATAATGTCATAACATGATAACAGAAATTCTATTTGGTCGTTACATCTAATATTTGGTAGGTTGGTTCAGATAACTATTGTTAGTTAATATCTTTGTTTGTTTGTTTGTCATGTATTTTATATGAGTTTGTGAGTATTTTTACTGATAATGTGTTGGAAATTAATAAAAAATAAATTTTTGTATAATAAGTAAAAAAATTATTTAAAAGAAAAACTTTATCTTAAATTTAGATACAAAAAAAAAATACCTCCAACACATTACTTAGTAATAATAAAATATAATCTAACTAAAAATAACTAATAATACTATCTATTTGGTTTCACATATTTATTGGTGAGGGTGTCTACGGGCAGCTTTAGTAGGGAATCCTTCATGTTACCACAATTGGATGCTGGGGCTTCGGTTAAGTATTTGTCCATATTTGTCAATACTTGCATACGGTCTGTTCCAATTTCATATTCATCAATAGCTCTGTATATTGCCTGGAATTAAGATATTTTTTAAATTATTCCTTTGATAATATGATGATATGTAAAATATATAATTAATTGTTTGCGTTGTAATAAAATTAGTCAAATAGCAATATTAGCAAAAATAACGAGCTTTTTGAGGAAATTAAAAAAACAGTACTAAGTATTTAGTAAAAAATATTAAAATAGTTAAATGACCTATTAAACAACTTAAAAAATTGAGAGCTGATAAAAAAATTATGACTAATTTAACTACTCAATAAACAACATAAGATTGTTCTATTATAAATGTTTCAAAGCCATTTCTTCAATACCATCACAGCTCACTAAGAATATTGTGTATATTAGAAATTATCCGGATTTAATCGCGAGTATATTTTGAAGGTATTATATGTTTTATAGCAACGTTTCGATCGAATTGCACCGATCGTGGTCACGGATCGGTAATATGTTTTTTTTCACGCGATTAATTCCCGATATATGTGTTTTCTTTATAATTTTTCCATGTAAGAAGAGGACAAACGAGCGTCCGGGTCACAGGTGGAATGTGATGACTGCCGCTGTTACAACATCCGAAGACTCACAAAAGCGTTGCCGGCCATGAAAGTTTAAAAACAATAGTACTGTGATTTGTTGAAAACGTTAACTTGAAAGGCGGGTTTTGTTGAATGTTGAAATTGTTGAATTTGTTGAATGTGTTGAATGTGTCAGACCTGGAAGGCTGGCTGCTTGTTGTTGTGTAAGACACCGCGGCTGCCGTGCAGCACGAGCACGCCTCGCGCCGCCGCCGAGCACGCGTCACCGTACACGCACTGGTCCGACCTGTAGTTGTAGTTACACGACATCTCACGGACAGACGACGGGTGGTAGTGGAATATTATGTTTATTATATCCTGTAATTGATAAATTACATTTGAAAAATAATAAATAGCACAGAAAAAACAGTCATCGAAAATATATATGTGTATATGTACATATATTTTATTTGTCCGTTTAGTTTTAGTTTATTTATATATTGTTAACACATGTAAAAATGTAAACAATGTATATTTTATTAAATCTTTTTATTTTAAATAGAAGATAAACTGTATCTTATGTTTATGCAAAAAAAATATATTAAAAAAAAATTGCTAGATTAACATCATATTAAAATATGTTTAAGTAATTTTGGTTTTGGTTAAGTCGGAATGGAGAGCTAAGCCAAGTTTGGTAATGGCTGAAAAAAACTGTATCAGTTGGACACTAGTTATAATTATTTTAGTGATACACTAGCAACCGACAAGTCTATTTGAAGCTTACATGGACTAATTTTAATTTAAATAATTAATATTGAAATTGATTATTTTAAATATTATTTTACCTGATCTCCCCAAGGTATATATAATTTCCATTTTAACATTATAGGTGTTACGTAATCTACCCATCCAAAATCTCTCATTCTCGTCAAGTTCATAAGCATCACGCCTGAATTGAGACCTGAAATAAAATAACATCATTCTCAATTACTTTAAAGAAGGTAAGACAAAGTCATAGACTTAGTGCTAATACTTGGACTTATGCTATAAGCCATATGTTATACTATTTTATGTCCTTATTTACAAATAATGAAATCCAATTTTGTTTAAACAAAATTATAATTTTATTTACCATATTTCCCATAAAATGGATGCTTAGCAAATCTAGGATACCACGATATATTAGGATTATCATCTTCAAGAGCCATTGCAGATATCTGAGAACTGTTCATCTTATAGAAAACATCCCAGAGTTGGTCTGCAGGTCCAAGAAATAAAGTATCTGTGTCCACATAAATCATGGAGTCTATATGGGTTATCAGGTTCTAAAATGGAAATGAGTTTTTATTTTCTTATTATTATGACTTTTTTAGTATTTTTTTTTTACAAACAATGCATACTAACAGGTATAAACAGCCTCTGAGCTGCACATTTGCTAAATAGGTTCATCCAATCTTCCTCATGTGATTCAGGGAATTTAATTTTCTGAAGTTCAAAATCAAATTGGTTGTTCAAAATATCCTTCCATTTGTTTAGAGTATCGTTAAATTTAGATCTTAACTTGTTATCGGAAAAAATTACGAAATATGCAGGTGTTTTCGTAAAAAGTATTACAGACTTTATAACATTTAAGGATTCATTAAACCTGGCATCGCAAACCACAAAAGATATCACAATTCTATCAACACTATTTTTATCCTTAATTGGAATGGATCTAAAACAAAAAACTCAATTTATTAATATTAGTATTTTTATTATTAAAAGGTAATTATAGTTGCGGTAAAATATTATCATATTTTACTTACTGTAGCCCGTTAATTGGAGATTTGTGGTATGTTCCATTAGTCTTGTTATTATTTGTAAAGCTTGTAGAATACAAATAAATAGCTATTAAAAACAAAAACAAAAAAAAAGAAACTTTTAAAACAGATATTCGTCTCATGTTAAAACCGTTATTTAAAGCATAGGGAAAATAAGTAATGTTAAATAAAGGTTAGAAACATATTTTTAAATGCGGTATAAATTCTAATTCAATAACAAAAATAATAAAATAGCTGACAAAATGTGTTTCTTAATTTTTGTGCAATTAATATATTTAACTTCACAGCTGACAGCTGACACATCCTGCTAGCAGCTGTTGAGCATGCGATGGCGTTCGAAAACCAATGATTCGTATCAATGTAGTAAACTTTGAAACTCCAAGAGTCATAGAAATTGTATGTGTAACCGAGGACTGTACTTAAAAGTATTTTTCAAAAAATTAATTTGAGATAACGAAAACGGCATTTAAGAAATTAAGTTATTTTTATTTTAATCAAACAAATTAAAATATTTTCGAAGATATTTGACATTGATTTTTTTTTGACATCATAAATGCCTAAAAATCGATTTATTCCATTCAGCAACTGGGATATACTGAGAACTTAGACTTTGTCAGATTCAGATGTAATTTGACATTGAATGTCAAAAATAATAAGGAAATCACGGTTGATATTTTATGGCACAAGGTGAAGAGTTACGTTATTGAGATAGTCTTCAAAATATTAAATTATTACAGGAGGCATCAAGAGTATTCACGAAGAGTAGTTTAGTGACAAGTAACAATGGTTGTTGGGGCTTTTCCTATCGCAAAACTATCAGTTTTACTAGTGAAACAGATAAGCAAACCTATTGCTAATATTTGTAAGGAAAGAGCCAAAAATAGTCCATTTTTCAGGACCTATGTCTGTATGCCACCAGCTCAGTGTATGTATAAATAGATTTCATTAAAAAAGCTATTAAAATACTTTTTAATGGTGATTAACAATTACTTCATGATATATTTTTGTTTTAGTCTACAACTGGTGTGAAGTAAAAGCGAAAATGTGGATTTTAAACTTAGGTAAACCTGTAAATATTCCTGTACTCAGCCAAGAAATGGCTATAGAGTTGGGAGCAAATCTCCTTGGTGAAACTGTTATATTTGTTATAGGTGCTGGATTGCTTATAATTGAATATAACAGGTAAAATGTTTACTAAATTACTTATTATGACACATTACAAGTAATATATTGACAGTTACAATAAATATTTTTAGGCAAAGTAAAAAGGAGACGGCTAAAGAGGCGAAACGAGAACAAGAATTAAAACACTTAACAGGAACAATAACAGATCTGTATTTCACTGTTCAACACCAACAGACCCAGCTTAGAGAAATGGAACGATTAATTCATTCAATAGGTACTTTACATGAAACGGGCTTATTGTTTTAAAATTTTATTTTTATCTCCAAAAATTGTTGGTATCAAATGATTGTAGTTGAATTACTTATCAATTAATTTATTATTTCAGAACCTAAAAATCTAATTCCTTCCCCACCATCCTCAAGGGGATCATCAGGGCCAACACCACCCCCTTCCCCACCGGCATCATCACCAAAACCTCAGAACATTAACCACATGAAGGATTTTACTAGCTCTGCAAGCACACCATATCCAGATAAAGGTGTGATACTTCAATCACTCAATTACATTCAAATGGATGTTTTCAGTTCATTCTTTAATAATTCAAATCCTTCAGAGAGCATCCGAAACCAAAGGGTTGATAAAACTATTTATTCCAAACGAGAACTTGCATTACTGTCCGAGGCATTACACAACATAGAAAATAATTTTAGAAGTTTATTTTAAATGAAAAGTGTAAATAAAATATATTTGCATTAAAGTCGTAGTTACCTGTTTATTTTAAATATCAAATAGCTTTTTCTTATGTAATTGTTATGTGGAAAATATGAACTGTAGTTAACTACTGCTAATACATTCTTCAGTATTTGACATATAACATTAACCAGTGGGATTGTTGGAACCATTCCAAAAAAGATGTAAATGGAATTTTGTATAAGTACATTATGATGCTTTTGCTGTTAACATGTTTTTTTAAATGTATATTTTTAATGTATGAAGTGTTATAATTTGAGTATTTAATACTTATCCATTGTTCACATTAGATTAATTATAAGTGTAATATATAATATATCTTCAAATTTAAAGATATAAAATAAAAACTCGATAATCTAATAAAAGATTTATTGATCAAGCCATTCCTCCATATATTTGCAGTCTTGTGGTGTTATTAATCCTGTAGAATAGCACTTATTTATAAGAGGGCAGACTCCACATGGAACCTGCACTATACCGGGTGGAGGTATGAGTGATTCAATTGCTCTATACACTCTGCTCCCATCAGGATACACACTACCTTCAGCCTTTCCATCAAAAACAAGAGTATTCAGAATCGTAATTACATCTTCTACTTCTAGTTTTACCTTTAAAAATAAGATACACATTTGAGGGTAATAATATTAAATAATATTAAACTATATAATTCTAATAAGATATAATTAAGCTAACAAATGTCAATATATACTGTATTCAATATAGAATTGCACAATTAAAAACTTACTTTGCTTATACCTAAATCTGTAATATATTTTTGTACTTCGCCAGCTGTAGCATAAGACTGTGTTCTGCCAACTATAGGACCTCTTGGATTATTTTTTATTTTATCTGCTCTTTGCTGTAGGAATCTAAGGCATTGACGATTGAGGATATCAACAAATTCAGACTCAAAGTCCTGATCTTGATACCAAGCACCACCAGATATTGATCTATCGGGCTCTAAATTAAATAACATGTAAACCTTTTTTTTGGAGGCCTGAAATATGATACACACATATAGATAGTATAATTATCTAAATGATAACAATAGACAAAAAAAATTGATAATATGAACTAACATTCACACATTTTACAGCTTTAATAACTTTCTTGCCCTCTAAGCTTTTTAAAACTTTAGTTAGTTGGGTATTTGCTAAATTAGATCTAATTCTTATATCCCTAATCCATATTCCTTTGTTACCAGCTTCTTCTATAAGGTTATAAACAACTTTTTCTTCATTATCTGCTCCTTTTATTGCTTGTTTTGAAGTTTGATTTTTTAACCTGCAAAACAAATTAAGAGGAACACAAAAAGTAAACATTAGATAATGAGAAGTACAGAAATATAGAATTACCTATACAAAAGTGCTCCTCCTTGATTATAAAGATCAAAAAGTCCTTGCTGAAGTAATTTATTTATTGCAGCCACAAGTTCAGCAGAGGAAAGTTCAGGAACTGCTGCTGCCATATCTTTGTCAGATATTCCTTTGGGAGTTTTTCTAGCTACATTTAATATTTTTTCACATACATCATCCATTTTATTATCACTCATTTTGGTCTTAAAATAATATCATTTACTTAAATATAAATTAAAATTAAGAAATGTAACTAAATTATTTTATGTAAACGAGAAGTTTGAGTAAAATTTTTATTGTCCGCCGAAGTCATTTTATTTGCTAGGGTAATCAAATTATTTATAAAATCCTTTTAAATAAATACGAGAATTCAATAAAGTATGGTTAGAAAATATGGATTTTGCACAACTGCCGGTGTTATTAGAAAAAATTATATTACTTTGTGTTGACAAATGATAATTGACAGACGTCGTACGCTATATGCGTTCGGAAATAATTATAACAACAATTTTTTTACGGATTAAAACTCACTTATAATTTGGTTACATTTCACAATAATTTGTGGAACACGATTCTTGCAAAGTATTCGAAACGTCGGGTTAAAATAAAAATTTAACCAAATTATACGCGAGTTTTAATCCGTAAAAAAAATAATTTTATTTCAAATGTGTTCTCGTGAAAATTTAAGAAAATACTATAATTACTCCAATTTTTATACTGACCTATTATACAACTATATATATCAGTCACTGATTGGTCATAGTTAAAAAGCTAGAGTCATTTTTAAGTTTAATTTATTTTTTCACTTTGATAATTTGATGTAAAAAAAAAATGTATTTCTATAGAGCTCGTGTTTCAACTTATTCAAGCAGCACACCATTCCTTATCTACAATTGTTAATTAAAGTCCATATATAACATGGATGGAGAACCAATAACACGTTTGAAAATTTGGCAAACACAAAAACAAAATAAATATAAAATATTGATTGATAAAAAATATTTAAAAAGAAATGATTTTATTTGTTTATTTAATTATACTTAAGTAAATTACTCCATGCTAACATTTCACATTGTGACACGTTACCTATTTAAGATAGAAAAGTTAGCAAAGATAGCAAAGCAGACATCAAAAAAGGTTCGCGATCCCTTATGTATAAGATTTCAAATTGAAGTCATAAGAACTAATTAAATTAAAATTTCCTTTTCACGTGAATTTTTATGCTTGTTTACAAACAAAAAAGTTATGAAAAATTTTAATCGAAGCTTTTAATTTTTATGTTATCTTATTTTTATGATTTGATACATATCACTTGTTTTGGCAAACTTTGAGAAGAGGCTACGCAAATTGACCCGTAGCCATTTTAATAAAATAAAGTTTTATGTTTTAAATTAATAATACTTTAAATGTAGTCTTTTATGAATCTACCTCTTTTTATTTTTTAAATCATATAATTTGGTATTCCATAATAATTTGTTACAATTTGACGTTTTGTGTTAAATGTGAATGATTGATTATAAGAAACAAATTGTAGTCTGAATTTATGTAAACAAACTAATTATAAAAATAATATAGTGTTCCTATATGGTATAGTGGATTTCAATGCATATTTCATTATGTCTACCAATGATATCAAACCCATGTCTTTAAAACTCTATAATTCTATAGTTAAAGACTTCACTAAATTGGGTTCATTTAGTAGAAACGCTGAAAATGAACTGCAAAAAAAATATAAAGAGTAAGAATATTTTCGATATTTCATAAAGCTTTTTCTTCCCGTTAATTTAGAATCTATCCTAACTACAAATTTTTGATAATCCTGTTTACTATAGTATATATACATTTTTTATGTTTACAGTAAATTTTTTTTTTTTTAGTGTGCCACGTCAAACGTTGGGCAGTATTATATCCCTTCTTGTTCAAAGGGCTATGAAACAGAGTTACAGAAAATCTCCAGTAATATCTAGCAGATATTACGAGCTATATGAAGAAATGATGAAGGATAAGAATAAAGGGGATGTGATACTTAAGTAATTTAATAACTTATCAAGTTTTGATTTGTTGTTACAATCTAAAGAAAATAAACCACAAGTCTTGTTAACATATTCCAGACTAGCAGATAGTCAAGGTATCAGTCCTGCTCTTTTCGTCCGATCTTTACTCCAAAATGGATACTCAGATTCTACACAAGTTAAAAAATATATTAAAGATACAACATTAATTGAAAATAAAGATTTAGCCTATCAGGTTTTCTTGGTAAGAATAAAAAAGATGAGTATTACACTACAAGATTAAAAACTTTTTTAAAAATTATTTGATTTATTTCAGGGCATAATGCATGACAATCGGTATGGTCCACACATAGACATAATGAGGCAGTAAGTTATATAATATATATATGTATATATAATATATTTTGATGCCAAAAAGCTATCTTCTTGTAACTCAAAAAATGTGAATACAACTTATACTCCTCATTCAAATCACAAAAAAGTACTGCATGGAATGATTCTGGCCTAAATTATCTACGAAATTGTTTTGCTCAAATATGCTGTTATTTTTTTTGTAAATATTTAAAAATTTATAGTTATTTAGTATTTAAAAATTTATAGTTATTTATTTATCTGGCTTTAGTGTGAAGTTGCATTTTTTGAGATAGCACAAGATGGTTTTCTTTCATCTATATATTATAATAGAAACTTTTCATTTTAGGTCTATTGGTTTAGAGTATGAACTGCGATTAGAAAGAGAATTGAGACTCATGAACATTTCTTTCTCTGATGAGAGTGTTCTTCGATTACGAGGATATGATAAAACTCCTGACTTCAAGCTGGATGTTCCTATTGCTGTTGATGGCTTTATTATTAACTGGATAGAAAGTAAAGCTTTGTTTGGTGATGAGGAAAATCATTTAGGATATTTGAAAGAGCAGCTAATGTGCTACTGGAATAGATTTGGTCCAGGTATGGTTATATATTGGTTTGGATATTTAGAAACTTTAGATTCTACACCAGAAGTAAACAATATGTTTATCCTAAGTACAAAATTTCCAGAAAAAAATAGCATTACTCAATATAAAGTTGATTTGTAAAATATAAATAAAGATATATTGCTCCAAGTTTTTAGTTAATAAATATTATCTTTATATATTACTAGACTAGAACTAGATATGGTCAACTGACTATATAGTACTCTGTGCAACTGACTACAATAGAAGCATTTGATCAACACACCATGGTATTTTTTCCAAGCATAATAAACTCACCAATCTTCATCTATTACTCTATAGTCTATATGTATAAACATTTTATTTGTATGTATAAACAAGGTTATTGAGGACAACATTCACTTGATTATTTTTTTTTAACATTGTATTTTACGGCTTAGATATTTAATATCACAATTCACATACAAAATCCGTGACCAAAAAATTCCTTTCTAAACCCTGTCTGTATGTAATATAGCTTTAAATAAAAAAAAAAGTTAGCAAATAAAATATTTTTAAACTATATTATTTAAATAAATGCTAATTAACTTTAGTTAACTTAAGTGTATCTTATGAAGCTATTATGAAAGAATTTTAGTTACATATTTTAAAATTTCTATTGAAGGTGCAGATGGTCTACCCTTTAAAACAACATAGGTACTTTAAAAACAGTTTCGTTTTAATAGAACAATTAAACTTTTTTAAAACGTTTGGATTACGAAGATCAATCCACAAAACCTTTTAAAAAAATGAATCCGTTGGATTACATCAGTATTGTTTTATATTTTTTTGCAAAAATTGTAATGTAGCCCTCATATAACTGTATTGGCTAGTAAACTAGTTCTGCTACATGTGCTTTAAAAAAATTAGGATCTCTAACGGACAAGGCTACTGCCGTAGTAGTTTATTACAGTTATGTTCATAGAATAATATGACTTTGGGGTAATGCAGCTAATATAAATATTATTTTTTGTCTTAGCATTTCTTATTATTATTATTATTTTTTATCTGGGCACCAGAGATTCGTTTGAAAGAGTTAGTCGCAATGTTTACCGAAATCTAAAAGACGCGCGATAATTCACGAACACTCGAGTTTCTGAGAGCGGCTGAGAGTTGCAGACACTTTATTGCCGAAACCAAAACTAAGACACAAACAATTTTTTTAGATAAAACATTAACCAAACCTACGGTTGGTAATTCAGTTTATTATATGAATGTATATATTTTTTGGGTCAGCGGAAATGTGCTACCGACCAAAGCCACTAACTAGTATTCTGCGGCCGTCACATTTTATAACCCGCTTTCTTATGCGCAGTCTTATGATGGAGTTTGCGTTAGCTATTATTATTTATTTAGTTATTTATATATGCAACAATAAAATAACAATTCTTAAAATAAATAAATAGTGCATGGGATAGCTTATCTCTTTCAAGAGATTTCTTGCAGCTAACATGCATTTAAAAGAAATAGAATTTATAAAACAAATGTGCAGTTGATGGGTATATTAGTAAGATTATATATTAATAAGATACACATTTAATAAGTACAGCAAAATGAACAAAAATTTGTACATACATTTAACAAAATAAATACCAGCAAAGTATAAAAATATACTAATATACTTAAATTTAAATATTAACGCAACATACCTAAACATAAAAGTATATACATAAAAAATAATAATAATAATTAAATATACATATATAATATATACATAACAATACATATATAAAATAATCATATAGAAAGTGAGTTGAAGTGTTGCTTTAATCTGTACTTAAAAGAATTACCGTTATGAAGTTGAGAAGGAAGTTGGTTCCACAAACGTGCTGCTTTTATCGTAAATGATTCTGAATATGATGAAGTAAGGAAACGGGGTATGTCAAGTGTTTTCAAATCACACAAGAACGCGATTGTCGGTTGCTGGATATAGATAACTTGGGAGAAAATGGGAGATGTGATCGAATTTACGCAAACTAAAAATGAACCGGATCCACAAATTCTGACAAAGACAATTTAACTTGTCGAACAGCTCGATTAATTAGTAAAAAACGCTGATAATATTGGGTACATTCTATTTTAACTGGACAGTACTAGTAGTAATAGTACAGTAAAATATAACTTGAACTTTAAAAATATAATCTACAAAGATATCCCAAAAACATTTTCGAATGAATTTAACTATATTCCAAGAACTGCTGTTGGTGTTATTAGATGAATTAATACGTCAAAATACCAGTTTTCGGCAGCATCACAACTGCGGAAAGACTAACAATCACATTAAGGAGAGTAAAGCACATTTAATGTATTAACTTTTTTTTACGAAGTGTGTAATTAGAAATTTAAGACAGCTTTGATGACAAAGCGTCCTTATAATTTTTTTAAATTACTAACAAACATTTATTTGTAAGTCTCTATGATTCGGTACCAAACATTTCGTCTATAATAGAACTAACATCCGTAGGTAAGAACACTGTGATAATAGCGATGGAGAAGACATTGAAGTTAAAGTTAGCATCACCCTGGTTTTGTTGTATAAGCATTTGTTTTTTGTAAATAATATGCATAAGATTGTCATCTAATATGAATAAAGTCATATTTTGTACATCTTAATCAACTGTAACATTTACCCTTGAAATAAATTTTAAAATCATTATGAATTTTTCTCATATCCAGGAATGACATCCAGAAGTCTTTGTCAGGATCCACATTTTCATGTCTTACATATATATTTTTTACATTATCTGATAATTGTTTCAATATTTTTTTTTCTTATTTGTCAATATTTCTTTTCGTTAACATGTGTTGTAGTCTCACGTTTTAAAATGTTATAAAAAAAAGTCAATGGATTTGACCAATGCTTCAAAGTCACTCTTCTTGTGCTTTCCAATTTCTTTGTTCAAACTATCGCGAAGATTCTTCCACTTTCGTTCTAATGTGACAGCTGCAACAAATTATATTATAATTTAACAGTACTGTAAGTAGTTTACAGTATTAAATGCTCATTCAGAGATTTTTAAGTGACTTACAATTTTAGTGCACTTTTAGAACCAACGAGAGATGTTGAACACCATCGCTACTTGGGCACTAATTTCTATAACTGCTTAGGTACTATAGCTTAGAAACGTATAAAAATTATTTATCCGTTTGACAGAGGATCTTTACACTGCAACTGCAAAAAATACTTTTCAATGGTACTTTTGGCGGTTTTTAATTCTTATTAAATTTTACATTCATGGATGTTGGTTGCTCAGGCAAAGCATTGGATTCAATTATATTTTATGAGAGGGAAACATTTAAATGGAATAATCATTGCACATTTGTCTTCAAATAATATATATAATAATATTTATTATATAATGAATCGAGCTTGGCGCTTCATAGATTGTGCATTTGGTATACTTTCCAACAAATGCAAAATACTTCACAGCCCATTATATACATTTAATGAATTTTCAGAAAGACATGGTAGAAATGTACGTCATTTTGTACAACTATGTTTGTAAAACAGTTGGTTACAATTTAAATCAAACGTGTGTAGTAGGATTCGAAAACATCGAAGAATATCAGCTTGACTAATAATTCACAAGTCTCTGACCAGGCTTCTACTTTCTCAATGCACATTACGGACACTGCGATACCTATAGATCGCTACCGGCGACATTTCTGCGGCGCGTTTATACAAACATATAAGTTGCAATCTATGGCCATCGATGAAAGCCATCGATACATTGTCGTAAGTCGAGCCCTTGTTTTTTTAAAAATGTTGTATAAGTACCTATTTTCCTACCTGGTTTAAAAGCAAAGAAGCAAAGAAAGAATGACAAAGTTACCTCAGTGTGACTGTCAGATGTCAATGTCAAATATCAAAAACATGGTATTTAGGACGAAAACTAACGATATAAAATCAATGATTTAAGAGATTAACAAGTGTTTATGTATAATACACATCTCAGAAATGGTGGACGAAACAACAAACATAAGCTCTAAATCTTGGACAAGAGCTATAGAATGTATAAATAAGGTAACATTTAAAAGTTAGACTAATAGAATAATACTGAAGTATAAAGAACATATTAAAAAGATATTTTGATTAGATTGGTTACTCTGATGGCGTGACTGATGGTCAAAATGCTGCATTTCAATCTTCTTTCGATATGGGATACTCACAAGCTTTCAGTTTTGGATTTGAATTAGGAAAGAGAAGAGCTATGTAAGAAATCATTTTACTAAAAAAATTAGAGCTATTTCAAGAGAATCTTATTTTTAAAATATCGAATTATTTGCAGACAACCCCAACAGACTAGCGAAACAGAGACAAATCAATTAACGGACCCAAGAAATATCAATTGCCAATGCTGCCTAGATAGAAACAAAATAGATAATGTGGTCAACTTATACAATAGACAAAAAGAGAAAAATGATGAATATTTAAAACATTTAAAATAAATTACCTAAATATAACTTTAATACATTTTAATGACAAATTATTATTTTTTTACATTGTTATTAAAATAACAACTTTCTCTTAACCCGTACAAAAAAAAATTTCACCCAACATTCCTCAGATCTTTTGAATCATTTTACATTTTAAAAATAAAAAAATAAAAATGTTGTATACATTTTATTGTTAATCATTCTTTAGTCTTATTTTAGAAGTGTCATTACTAACTGTTTAAAATAATATCCTAGCAACAAAAAATGCCATAAAAACGAATAATAACTTAATTATAATGTTCTTGGTTTCTTCTCTGGTGGTGGTTTCATGTTTTCTTGTTTAATTTCAGTTTTTATTTCCAAATGTCCTTGCATTCCGTTTGTCATGTCTGAGCTAATAGGATCCATAGGTTCTTGTTTGATTGTTATGTTATTTAAATTGTTACTATCTTGTGTTTTTTCAGAGCTTTTTTCGGTATTTTCAGTCTTAACTGTGACGCCATTCTAAAAAACATAATTGTAAATAGAAATTTAAGATGTTTTGTATTGAGTTGTAAAAAGCGCTTTATAACATTATTAAACGGTTATAAATGTCTTATTTTAGGATTTTATATGCCATTTTATTAAATTTTACAAAAAAATGCAATATAACATCTCAAATTAAAACTGTTATCTAAAAAAAAAATACCTGATTCGTAGCTGCTTGAGTTACTGGTAAAGGAAACTGTCTTACTAACTCAGCCAAGAGCATATCAACCCTCTGTCTTTGAAACAGTGTGGATGGCTCCTCTTTAGGTGTGTTTGATACTTCTTTTGGGGCTGATTGTCCAACATTGAATGGTCCTACAACATATTTCTTATAAATATTCTTCAACACTTTATTTATTTAGATATTTTAGTAAAAGTAAAGAAATATTTCAATAGATTTCCTCAGATTTTTATGAGCAAACATTAAAATAAAGCTATTTTTAAAAGATTCAACTTGCATATAATTCTTAACTACAGGTTAAATTTTAATTTGCTGTTAAGGATTTAAAATGTTGGGTCAAAACAAATACTTAAACAATTACCTGATTTGTTGGCTTTAAAGTCCCACCAATATCCTTTACTTGGATGATACTTGGAATATGTCATTGTTTCTTCAAATGAACACTGCAAATGATGGACTGCTGATAGCTAAAAATATGTTTTTTTTTCTTACATTAGATATTACATAACTACTTTTCCAAAATATATTAAGGCAATGATTTGGAAACTCACAAAGAATTTTTCAATATGGAATCAACCCATAACCCTTGATACATCAGTCACAAATTACTAGATCAAAAAGGTATTAAAAATAAAATATATATACTTTAAATACTTTTTGTTACATTTTAAAAATATGTGCATAGATATTAGTTAAGTATTCTTTAAAGTAAAAGGTATCAAATCCCATGTTTTTTATGTATGAAAACAATAAAATCCTTTGTTGTTTTTAGTATCCTAAAAATTTTGAAATTCAAAGCAAAACTAATCACCAATATAAAATCCTAGAAATGTACTGTTAACAAGGCAGTGACTTTAGAAATAGCTGGAGTAATTGAGTTAACAATTTAAAATAAAACACTTTAAATTGAGCTCATACAGCACATGTGTTCAAGGAGCACAAAACAGATAATTCTGGCAATGGAAAGAAGTTACTCGTCTATTTATATATATAAGTTGACAGTAACTGAGTAAGACAGACTTGTTTTGAGAATAAAGAATTAAGATAGACTTTGGCCAGTGTTTGTTTTACTAAAATACTTAATAGAAAGAAGGCTCATTTGAACTTTGACAAAAAAGAAATTTTTAATATCATAAAACAACAAAAATATAAATTAATATTTAGCTATATGCTATAATTTATAATTATAATTATGATGCATTTAGTATGTAAGTCCAATAGTTCCATTAGATTAATATATGACGTGCAGTAAAAAAAATACAGAACTACTTACTAATCTTGAATTTAATACACTGGCTAAATCAGGAGCTTGATAAACAATTCCTGCTATAATATAATAATCAGCCAGAGGGATAGTCTGAATAGGGCTATGCCTATGTTGCTTTCGGATCACATATAGAATTGGTTCTTGCACATGGAGCAATATGTATTCAAGACCAGTCATGTTTCTGAAAAAAAAGAGTGTAAATGGTGTGATTTTTTAAATTTATAATTAATAATGCTAATATAAACTTACTGTAATTGATCCATACTAAGACGTTGCATTTTAACAACTTCGTTATTACAAGTTCGGTCAAAAAATGGATTTGATCTCTCAGAAAAATAATCCATTATGTTAGATGGATTAAGTGATGGGATCCAAGCAGAATCATGCCAAGACAATCCAAGTGGATTCTCTGAGGCTATGGGCAGATGACCAATCCTTCCAGGCATCATTTTTTTAATTTTTTTAATTTACAAGAAATCACAAAACACAAATATTTATTTTGTTAATGTTTATGTTACGAAACACTATTGCTTATAAGATAACTTTAATTAAGAAACTTATAACGACTACACTCTGTTCCATGTGCCGCTATATATTTGTTTTCAAAATATAAAACATTAATAAATATGAACGTATACCCAATGACATATAAAAGTGAACACTGAACCATGAACAAACAACACGGACATTCATTTGACACTTCAGTCTTGAGTGTAAGACTCAAGACCTGCTAATATTCTACAGATAATATGTTTATAATTTATAAAAGAATTTATCTTTTCAAAATTAAGAAATATTGTTATAAATTACTTACAACAACGAATCCCGGAATGTTGGTTTAAGTTAAAAATGTAAAAGCTGCGCTTTCTATCCATTATCGAGTAGATAAACAAATGTTACTTTATTATTGTATTTCACTTGTAACAATAAGTATTCAATACACCTTATAAACATAGTCTAGAAATCCTTTATTCCCAAGAGTCCGTTTTTTAAGGGATATTAAAATAAAATTAAGTAGGACATTAACTGGCTGTTTTTTCAACATATAAAGTCGCCAAAAAAGCTATTTATTAATAATCTGAAAGTGAAAACCCATGGTGCATGAAATAGGAATATGGAAGGTAGGAACAATAATTACGGTATTTATCTAATCTTCCAAAATCCTTGTTTGTTTAAAACAGTTTGTGAATTATTAAAAGAGAACAAAAATAAATCTTATTTACCACTGTATATAACTTGCGAAAATAGTGTATATTTAATTATTGGAATATCTGCATGTTCCTTTTATATGTTTAATATAAAAGCATTCATTTCTTATTAATACCATATTTGATTTTGCATTTAATACTTGTAGTGGTATTCGTTATCTCTACCATTCATTGGTGATTAGGGTAGTTCTTACTTATAAATGTTGACAATTGACACTTGTTTCCCAAGAAAGAAATATGACGAATTATGAAAACAAATTAATAACAAAATGTTTTCGCAACTTGTGTCAATAAAATGGACAAATATTAGGTGTAGTTTTGTGAGAGTGTATGTGCTAGTAGTTATTCATTTTTATTTAAACTTTTAATGTTATGCATTTAATCAAATATGATTAACGGGTCAAGTAGCGTTGTTACAGCAAGTTCCTTGCTTAAAACTTCCAGCAGCAGTGTTAGTCAAGGTACAGCAGCGATGAAGGTCGAAAACATTAACAAAGCTGCCACATCGAAAGATAATACGCGTGACAGCTCAGAAGATCTCCTTGATCTCAAGGGAAAAGTAGAGTCACGATTGTTATCAATGTGGAATAATGTGAAATTCGGATGGACTGTGAAAATGAAAACTAGCTTTTCCAAAGAATCTCCAGTTTGGTTACTAGGTCGATGCTATCATCGCAAGTTAAGTCCAACTGGCTCACTGGAGTCTTCAACTGAAATTGGAACAGAAGCTACAGCCCAAGATCCCATAGAGCATATATATGGTGAAGGTATCGAAGGGTTTAAGTCTGATTTTATAAGTAAAATTTGGATGACTTATCGGCGGGAATTTCCAACTATGTCTGGATCTACATTCACCACAGATTGTGGATGGGGCTGCATGCTACGAAGTGGACAAATGATGCTGGCTCAAGCTTTAGTATGTCATTTTCTTGGTCGTTCTTGGAGGTGGTCTGATAAACCAATTGAAAATGGTAGAGAATTCCAAGAAGACTGCTTCCACCGCATGATTATTAAATGGTTTGGAGATAAATCATCTGTTAATAGTCCCCTCTCTATACATCAGATGGTAAGTTTGGGCGAAACATTAGGAAAAAAACCGGGAGACTGGTATGGGCCTGCATCTGTTGCACATTGCTTAAAATCTGTAATGACAGCTGCATCAAAAGAAAATTATGAATTTGATAAACTAGAAGTTTATGTTGCTCAAGATTCAACA
This sequence comes from Mechanitis mazaeus, assembly GCA_959347395.1. Lineage (NCBI taxonomy): Eukaryota > Metazoa > Arthropoda > Insecta > Lepidoptera > Nymphalidae > Mechanitis > Mechanitis mazaeus. The sequence continues at coordinate 724,640 of OY365743.1, forward strand.
ATATATATTCAAGATGTGTATTCTAATTGCAGATTACCTAATGGTTGCTGGAAGTCTCTAATTCTTCTGGTCCCTGTTAAATTAGGTACAGAAAGATTGAATCCTATTTATGGCCCTTGCCTGACATCTCTTTTGACTTTAGATTTCTGTATTGGAATTATTGGTGGACGTCCTAAACATTCTCTTTATTTTGTGGGATACCAAGATGACAGACTTATACATTTAGACCCACATTACTGCCAAGAAATGGTGGATGTTTGGCAACCAAATTTTTCATTACAGACATTTCATTGTAGATCTCCTCGTAAGATGCCTATTAGTAAAATGGATCCATCATGCTGTATCGGCTTTTATCTGGCAACAAACCATGACTTTGAAACTTTTATTAATGTCATAGGTTCATTTCTAGCTCCACAGGGAGTCACATCAGATTACCCAATGTTTTCACTTCATAGTGGATCTCATAGTAGTGTTGTAAACCCAACTAATATTAGATACTCAATATATGAGTCTGAGCATAATTGGGCAGCTCCTAATATCCAAGATAGTGACACAGACATTGAATCGGAAGAATTTGTTTTAATATAAGAAATTTCATTGCTAAACACTGCTTAATGTAATTAAAAGTTGAATAAGGTACTAAAAATGTTAATAATGTTAAATAATAAGTTAATTCTTAACAATTGACCATAACTATCTAGCAGATTTTTTTTTACATTCATGTAGTTTAGATTATCATTTATTAAAATAAAATAAAAATTATTAGGGTCATTACCCTGTTAACTATTTCATTTCTTTACTGTTACAGAGTTCAGTTCAATACATAATACAGGAATTGATTTATTAAAATAGAAACAAGTGATACATGATACCAAAACAAACATTTTTTGATAATAAGTCATAACAAATAACATTAATGTGTTAAGTAGTCTAATATTATCTAACAATATGGGGATAATTCATGCTAATAACAATAATAGACATCATTTCAGGTTACAAAGTCCATTTCATGTAGAACAAACTCATTAAGCAGTTTTGATAATACTGATTTTGTTTTCTTTGTTCAATAGCAGAAGCTTGTGTTATTTTTTAAAACATTTTAAGTCAAACCCTATTAAGTAAAATTTATTATGTTTTACATGATGTATTTTGATTCTCAATTACTAAGAGCATGTTAGTGTAATGTTATTTTATTTAAACAGAAAAAAGGTTATTGCATTTTGTACTTAATATTATTTAGGTTTATTATTAGATATATTTAGTTAGACAGATTTTGTATATATTTCTTAATTAACATAATTTAATGATGACTTACAATTTTAACATGATTAACCATCGTTTATTTGTTATAACATAGACTACTATTGAAAAATATATTTTCATGTATCTAGTCAGATAAAAGGGCAGGCTACATGCTGTAATCCAATATTTTATGGACTGAGAATACAAAATTTAAAGCTTAAGGTATTTGTTAATTTATTTATACACTTAAGTGGTCACAATTTCGGTTTTATATATCCATTATCAAAATAAGATAAAAAAAAATAAAAACATGTTATCTCAAAGTCGTTTTTAATTCACCATAAAGCATAACTACTGTGTTCTGTATTTGATTGACTAATTTTTGTCTTTTACTGGAGGAGGGTGTCGGATAAAATAATGCAATGCATTGTAAGCTAAGTGAGGACCAATATTATGCAATGGGTGTGTTCTGTTGAGTTCATTGCGAGGAGTTCCCACAACATAGGCATTGATGGCACCTGTGCCATGTTGGGCAATTGATAGACCACTCAAAGTATAACATGTGTGATATATATCACGGGGCCTGAAAAAGGTAAAATAACTAAAATAAGAATATATTAGTCTTTAATATATCTTCTCAAAGATTGGTTGGCAACATCAATAAATGGTTTTTAAACAAAGCACTTATGAAAGTTATAATGCTATGTTATCAAGTGTAGCTTTTCTCATGTATATTAAATATCTAATAAATAAAATATAAAAATATACTTACTTTCCAGGTTTATCTATAAGACCACCATCAGGAGCCTGGCAGCAGACTAATATGTATTCTTGTAAAGCACCTTGATTAAATAATACTGTTTCTATCATTTCTTTGTTATCTGTAATAAGTAGAAATGTAATAACAATTTGATTAAAATATATATTTTAATTAGAAAATGTGAACTAACCTTGAGATAATATTGCACTTATAATTGGAAAAATAGCTCCTTGCCAGAAAGAATAGCAAGCATCAACAAGTTTATTGGTTCTGCCTTGAAAACCTCCTTCTAGGCTAGTCTGGCGGTTAACACACCATCTCAATAGTGCATCTGTCTCACAGAGTTGTGTTCTATTTAATAAAGCTAATGCTGCGATTCCACAATAGGCATATCCTCCATGTGCCTCCATCCCTGGGCACCCAGCGAATCCACCCTCATAAGTTTGACAACTTACAATCCATTCTGCTGTCTTGTCAAATAGTGTATCAGTGTAAATGTTAGTCATTTTAGCTACACTAATAGCACAGTATGCACCTCTTATATCTTGCTCTCCTCCTCTGTGAAGTGCAAATGACCCGTCAACCTCCCTTACCGTCCATAGAAACTTTTGCAAGGAGCTTCTGTCAATAGAATTATAAGCATCATCTGTGCCAATTATACTAAGGGCATTAACAGCTGCATAAGTAGTGCCAAGGTGTGAAAACTGACCAGGCCCTCCTCCATATCCTCCTTCTCTATTTTGGCATTGGGATAAAAAATTTACTACTTTTGATAATGTCTCTGCATCTGGCATTTCCTTTAAACACCAAAGGCCATGCAAGATCCAATAGATAAGCCAGGGTCTACTTGCTTCTAGACACGAATAACTCTGTGGTAACTGCATCAAGGAATTCAATAAAAAACTGGCATGAGCCTTCTTTTTGAGTTTCGGTAAACTGGGATCTATAGATGCTTTTTCCTCAAATTGTTTATAAATTTTTAATATAACATTTTCAACTTGAACCTGTAATTAAATACATGATATTTCAAGCCTAAAACATTTTATGATTATTATAAAATTTATATATTTATAAGAAATTTTACCTGATCTAATGAGGTATTTGTAACAATGTCTTCATCATCGAAATTTGATTTGGAGATATCGGCGAAACATCTTATATGGTTCTCCATATTGAACACTAAAAATTATATGATAAATAATAGCAGGTGCTATAACATAACCTTCGTATCCCAATATAACTGTTCACTGAAGACTGTGACAGTGCCAACTTCGATGCGGATTACAATAACAAATGCATTTAACTCACAAGTACCCATTTCAAAAGCTATTTTCATATACACTAAGCATCGTGTCGGTACTTTGAAAGGTGTATTAATTGTATATTTAGAATAGCGTAGTGGAAATCTCTAAATACAAGCCAATAAGTGTTTGTATATGAAAGGTTTTAGTGGTTACTTATTCATTACATATAATATGTTTAGTATTTATTGTTGAAATCTGGAATACTATTGTTATTATTCTGAAAACTTTGTTTTCTATTAAAATATAAATTGTTAAATTGTTGATACTTGATATTTGGTTGACATTTAAGTTTTGCAATATTAATGGACTATTTGACATTAGCCAAACTTACCCGAATATAGTATGGACTAAGGAGTAGCGGCTACACTGGTACAAAATATATAGTCTACTTTGTGGTAAAATAATTTTTTTGTTATCTCCTGTTCCTCCGGATTTTAACATTAAATTTAGACAGACTTTCTAGTTTCCTTCTCTCTCTTATTAACTTTCTGTAAATATTATTTAAAAATATGATATATATATATATTTTAAGCATACGTTGAACATAGTAAAGAACATAGTTTTAAAATGAGAAAATATAACAAGTAATCTCATATAATTCCTTTCACCAAAAGTTAATAAAATTATTATATATTTCATTGCCGTAAAATATAATTTACGTTAATCACTAAATGAGAAGATTTGACACTTAATATAAAATATTAAATTGAATACGTATTTTGAAGTTATTTCAATTTTAAGATGCCTTCTTCAAAATTAAAAAAAAGATGTCAATGTCAAAAGCACATGTTTTGTTAACTGTCTTAATTCTGATGTTTACAGTGCATTGTGGATGCATGTTATTTATGATAATTGATCCATATTCCTGGGACTAATATTTTCAAATTAGACATAAGGTTACGTGCATTATAGACTCGTGACTAGTATAAACTGTTTTAATTAATTAATACAAATAGTCGTTTTAAGAGAATGGGTAAAGGTAAGAAATTTATAGGAAAAAATCGAAAAGGTTCTTTTAAGGGAGTAAAAAAAAATAAAAAGAAATCGAAAGAACATGAGATTATCAATAAAAAAGCCATTTTCAATCGATACAAAGATAAACAAAAGACTGAAGAGGAATTTGCTAAAAAAAAGCAGATGGAAGAGAAATTTAAACATCAACAAACAAATTATTCAGAGAGCGAGAGTGAAGAAGAAGATGTTTATAGACAATTGATATCATGCTTTAATGGTAGTAAAGAGAAAGCAGCAACTATAGAAAGTGAGGATGATGTTTCAATCAGCAATGAATCAGATGATGAATCAGTAAATGGAGAAATAACAGAAGATAACCAATCAAATAAATCGAATTATAGCAATGAAAGTGAAGAAGATAGTGAGGATAACAATAGTAATCATAATCTTAAGGTAAATAAATCTGTATTAATTTCTTTTACTTTGGTACATATTATATTTCTATGTTATTAAAATCTAATTCTTTACACATTTCAGGTAGTAGAAGAGTTGGAATTAGAAAATGATGTAGAAGCTGCAGATGATCCTTTTACAAAACATTTTCAATATGACTTAGGTGATGATTTGCTTGTGTCATTGTCAAATAGTCCAATAAGTGTAAATCAAATTACAAAAGCATGGCCGACACTTGGAAACTTATCAATAAGCATACCACAACCAGTTGAAACAACTAAGAAGGATAAACTAAAATATTCAATATTAGAGGACAGGATATTTGCTCCAGTTGCATCTGTGCCACACATCCCAAATACTGTAGATTTTGATCAAATGTTTATAAAATCTCAAATACATGCAAACATCGCGTCCGCAAACAAAACAAATTTAATAAAAAGGGATCTGGAACTTTGTAATGTTATGACACCATTACAAAAGGAACTCTTTGGTGTAATCAACAATTATCAAGATCTATATTTCCCAGAGAGATCATTCACAAATGCAGATGAAGTACGGTTTATATATTGCTTACATGTCGTAAATCATATGCTAAAAACAAGAATAAAAATTCTACATCACAATGCAAAGTTATCTAAAAAGTCTGAATTGACGGATGATTTTAGAGATCAAGGATTAGTGAGGCCAAAGGTGAGACTGAAATTTTGTTTCACAGAAATTATGATAAAAATATTTTTTTTTGCAATTATAAATAAATATAGTAGGTTTCTGGTAAACTATTTTAATTTTTAATAATGTTTTCCTACTTGTTACCAGGTTTTAATTTTAGTACCATTTAAATCAGCAGCATATAAGATAGTGAAGACCCTTATTGACATTTTAGTGCCAAAAGAAGCCGGTCAAGTGGTGAATAAGAATAGATTTGAAGAAGATTTTACTGGTGGAGAGATAATAATGCCCAGCAAGAATCCTAAGCCAGAGGACTATGAACTACTTTTTAGCGGCAACTCTGATGATACTTTTCGGTTGGGAATGACATTAACTAAGAAAACACTGAAGGTATTTTTTTACTTATATATCAAGAGATGTCAATAATATTATTGACATTATCTACTCATGGTACACTGTGTTCTCAATGAGAAATAACTTGCAGTATCACAGATCAAGAAACTCTCATTCACAGCTGATGCAATCTATTATTATTAATACATATTTCATATTTATTTATAATATTCTTCACAGCTGTATACAGATTTCTACTCATCAGATATACTAATAGCATCACCTCTTGGTCTCCGCATGATAGTGGGCGCAGAAGGGGAAGAAGACCGTGACTATGATTTCCTGGCATCTATCGAGGTCCTTATAATGGATCAAACTGATGTATTTCTTATGCAGAACTGGGATCATTTACTGCATGTCCTAGATCATTTACATTTACAGCCGAGGAAAAGTCATGATACAGACTTCTCAAGGGTTCGCTTGTGGGCCGTTAATGGTTGGTCTAAATATTATAGGTTAGTTTATAATATTATATTTTCGTCTAAATTATGTAGCTTTGTGTTATCGAAAACTAAACTTATCTGCAAAAATTATGTTGAAACATCAGTAGCTTTTGAAACATAATTAATGAACAGACAACTATGAACACAAATGATAGCTCTTATGACTAAGGTGTGACTACATACAAAATAATTTCTAAAGTTATGAGGTAAAGCAATATGTATTTTAAACTCTGAGCTACGTCAAAGCTTAGATAAATCATACCATTACTAACGAAATCAATAATACAATTAATTTTTCAGACAAAATTTAATATTTTCATCAGTGTCATTGCCGGAGATAAAAGCAATTATTAATCGAAAATGTCAGAACTATGCTGGAAAAGTGATAGTTGTAAATAATCCTGAAATCGGCAACATACAACAAGTGATGGTCCAAGTGCCACAGCTATTTCACAGGTATAATATTCCATACATACTTATATAATTTCATATTTGTGGGTTATTAAATAACCACATATATTTTTTATAAATGGTTGAATAATTATTTAGTTTGATATTATATTTAGGTTTTCATTCATATAGATGTTTATCAAGACTCTCGAATGTTCAATTGTATTTCTATTATAAAAGCATAGTAACAGATGGTGCGAATTTTGATAATATTTTCTAGTCCAATTTACTTAAAACTTATCAGAATATATTTAATTGAAATAAGTTTAAAAGATTTATTTTTAAAATAAAAATAAAAATAAAATTTTAAAATTATTATATTCTCTACTTTACTCTGAAAATCAATAATATGAACGATTTCGCAAAATCAATAATTTTAATTATGTTATTATTTGTAACTTTTTAGGTTTAATGCCACAAATCCTCTAGCAGCAGTTGACGCGAGGTTCGAGTATTTTGTTAAAGAAATTTTGCCGAAGCAGAGAGACACGCTGATGAGCCACACTCTCATATATGTACCAAGTTACTTTGATTTTGTTAGATTAAGAAATTATTTTAAAAAAGAAGATATTGGCTTTGTTCAGATATGTGAATATTCTAAGGTATATTTTCAAAGTTTGTATAGATATTGAAAATTTATAATAAATTTTGAATTCTTTATAATTTAATTATATTTTTAGGATGGAAAAATAGCCCGCGCAAGAGATATGTTTTTCCACACTGAGGCACACTTCTTATTATATTCAGAGAGGATACATTTCTTCAGAAGATTAAGAGTAAAAGGAGTACGACATATTATTTTCTACCAGCCTCCTACCTACCCCCATTTTTATTCAGAAATGTGCAATCTTATGCAGGTATTTAGATTTTGACATTCCAAATACTCTTAAAACATGTTAGCAATGGCTTATTCAAACATATTTAAAAACTTATTCCGACATTTGCAATATTACTTTAGTGAAAATTTGTTTGCTTGGTTTTTACTCATAACTTTTAATAACAGTAAATTTTAAATTGATTCATTGTACACCAGGAAAACAACCAGAATAAATATGGCGGTAGCGAGTGCAATATGACAGTGACAGTTCTGTACTGCAAGTACGACTTACCGCGCGCAGCGTCCATATTGGGTACACGACGTATCGCTAAGATGGCCGCCTCTGATAAATCAGTTCATATGTACGTAACTGGGGATTAATATAAATATGCAATATTTTTTTTTTTTATTTTTTACCTTATTTTATTTTTAAAAACTATGGAAATAAGCAGTAATTTCTGCGTTTACAAACGTTTTTGACGCCACCTGGCTTTACAAATTGATATAATTAGGAAACACAAATATTTTTATAGCTATAAAGCAATGCAATGGTCCCGGCATTGAAATCTTCAATTTTAAAAAAATGATTATCTAGTAAGTAATTTTAGGTTGAAGTATGAGGCAACTCTATTTGGGGGAAAAGGTAGGTCTTATAAAACGTTACGTTTACGGTTTGGAAAACTCGATACGCGACATTCGTATTTTATTTATGTAAAAAGTTATTGTAATGTTAAATAAATTAGTACATAAGAACAAACCACTTATAAAGCTATTTTATCGAGTTCTGACACATTAACGTAAGTGTGACTTGTAAATAAAAATTATTAAATGATGTTACCGTTACGTTAAGGGAGTGGTTGGGAGTACAGAAATACGATATGGTTCCTAACAGATGGAGAAAAGGCAAAATCTTAAAAAATGCGTTACCTGATGAAAGCCGAAGGCAAAAAGGCAAAAGAAGCAACATTAATTTTCTGGAAATTACTTGCAGACTAAACAGAGCAGATTAAAAACAAGAATGGTACTGTTCAATAAAACGTCTTTGATTTGTAGACATATTTATTATACAATTATAAAATAATGGAAACAAACAATACGAAACAACAATAAGTATGTCCGTATTCATAAGTAACAAGTATTTATGCAAATAATTGTATTCTTAAATTATAAATACTTTTAGCACACAACGGAACCACACCTACACTATTAATATTTCATTACATTCAATTAATATTAACACAAACTTGCGATAAGTATTTATATCGACGCTTGATTGTGACAGTTCAATTGTAGTAATTAATTGTTTTTTTTTCTTTTTCAGCTGTTATCATAAAGGTATATCTTTTTTAAACTTATATATAGACAATGGTACTTTTTTAAATAACTCAAGTATTTTTCATTCTTTTACCAACTTAAAAAAACTGCCGTCTTTTTTTAAATATATCCAGCCATTACACAAATTAAATTATATATTTTACTTTGCTAAATATATATATTTTTTATTATATTGAGATATCGTAAGAGTTGTAGATGTTTTGAAACGATGTCGGTTATGAATTATCAAAATATTCTCCAAATGTATGCAATTATGTAATTAATATACTTATAACTAAAGTCACAAAAACGCTCATCATGGTGTCTATTTTTTACTTTTACACGTCTTAATTCTCCTTTTGTGTAATTAAACTTAAAATAATTTCAAATGCCTGTTACATTCTTACAAATAAGTGAGATCAGAATGAAACAAAGTCCTGACCCCAATTTGACTTATAACAATATGGCTAGTATAATTTTAAAGTTACCATAACACTATCTTATTACACATTATTAGGCTAAGAAAATAAAATAAATATACCTGTTCCTTTTTATTACTTAAAAGCTATTGGTGTTTTTGTTCAGCCTTCCCTGACATTGCATAAACATAATGTTTTTTATTATTATCATGAGCCGGTAATATCCAAGTTGTTTCGTAGTTGAGATGTTAATTCTTAACGTATGTATCACATTCAAATAGCGAATTTATAGACGGCAAATGTTACTTTGATCACATAAGACCGGTAATATGCTCTATTGGCAATATATTAAATGTAAAGTATATCGTCGTTCAACTACAAACAGTTATATTGGATTTTGGCGGTTTTTGCAAATGTCATGCATCTGTCATTGTCATGTTATTAACATCAATGAAGGGATCAATTTGGGAATCGGTTTCTTGAAGAGGTAACGTGGCGTTATCACTGGAATCCATTGTCGCGTCGGCGTTTTCGATGGAATTTGTGAAATTTGCAAACTTATCTAACATCGGCAAAGTAGCAGTTTCGTTCACTGTGGTATTGCTTCCTCCTGTAACAAATAATTATACAAGTTACGTCTATCAAAATTCCATGTAATTAAATATAAGTTTTATAAATACATTTAGGTATGGCAATGGTTTAGTGTATTGAAAACTAGATTAAAATTATTTTAATTATAAAAATTAATTAAATAATTTAAATTACTTATAAAAATTTAAACTATAGTTTAAAACAAAGGGAGATAAATAGATGATTGATAAAGAAATTAATGAAATAATTTGAATAGTTAAATCGTGCAACGTCGATATTTGTAAAACAGTCTTGGTTATTTACGCTTCAACCAGTTTAAGAAAATATAAATGAGGTCTTATAAATATTTATAAAAACGGGAGTTTGCTGAAACTACATTGATTTATGGACATGAAAATAAACTCGATCAGTGCATAGTTTGGAAGTGAGTGTGGTTTTCTTTGTAGATTCATAATCATTGGATGATTGAAGTTTTCAACGTCTAATAAAGCATTATATGTTGATATTACAGACGGAAATGTATACGTTTAAGGATATGAAATGATGAAAATTGAGTTTTTTTTTAAATTTTAGCTTGAAAATGTTAACAAGTCTTTGAAATAAGCATCCGCTAAAACCTTTTTATTGATGGAATCGAAAATTTAATTTTCTTTTCTAGATAACTTTTTCAAGAACTTTTTCCACGAAGTATAATCGCGACATAAGTCTAGTATTTTATATATGAATAGTAATAAACATTTTCCTTTTTCAATTTCAAGGGGCCATATGAAAGCTCGTAAGAGCTATTTCGAGGATTTCATTTGAAATTCTTAGTGATTTATATCTTATAAACATGATCAGTGTATAGCCGAGTGCTGTTACTGTAACTGCTGTCTAAATTTAGAATTATTACTGCAACCTCGTGAGCACTTGTGCGACCTGCACTCTCTATCATTTGACTCGGCATCTTGGAGCTGTCAATAATTAATTAATTTATAATTATTGTCTGAAATTGAAATGGTTGGAGAGAACATGAATCAACCCAGAAGAAAACAATAAAGAACAATAAAGAAACTTTAAACCAACATAATTTAATTTTACATTTTTAAAATTTTGACATTTTAGGACTAATGTTGATACATTTGATTCAGATGTGAAAATATTATTATTATAAACTATTTTAATACGTATAAAGCATTACTTGTGCATTATAGATAAGAAACTTGATAAGTGAGATCACTCACCCACTCTGGGTTCCGTAAAAAAAGTTACAAGTAGCTAAGTTTAAACAATTACGTACCATATTTTTTAATATCCTTATATCTTATATTATCACTTTTACCTATATTATATAAAATTTCAGAAAATATTAGATAAATCAAGGAAAACAAATACTGCGTTGATGAATCAATCAATCAAGCAATGGTTTTAGGCTATATAGCTCTTTAGCTCTATAGCTCTTTGATGGTTTTTATAACTCTTTGTGATGGTATAGTCAATTATTTTTTACCCACTAGTTCGATTATAACCGAACTATTCCATATAGTTTTACTTAGTAATTATTATATAGAAATATTTTTCTCTAGATCAATATTGGACTGATAACAAATCTGTGTACATTGCAATATCGATTGCCTTAATCGAATAGTTATAGTCTCTTTATGGCAAGAGGTATAGATAACACATGCAAATAAATCTTTAAATATCTCCCTGTCGCCCTATAGTAAATATAATAAAACGTATTTTTTTAGATTTTCACAGGCGAGTACACATTTGAAATAAAAATATTTTTAACGGATTTAATTTTGGTACAAGTGTTAGACATTTCATGTACCCGTGAATACGGTCGCTGCAACGCCTTCGAAACTTCGGGCTAGAATTAAAATGCAACCAAAATTATATGTGAGTTAAATCCGTTAACAATAGTTTTACTTTAAATATAATACAAGTATATTTTATTTTTTTCTTTTTGCATTTTAAAAATGCTAATTCCCTATATACTCACCTTTGATGGAAAACACATTTAAATATAGGTAATAATTACGGTTATAGTAAAAAATAAAATAATTAAAAATATATGGTTAGGTATATAAGATATTTTATTACTACTTAAGGGTTTGTTTTACTGGAAATCGTCTAAAAAAAATGATTTCTGCCCTTAGGTTTATAAATAGAAGTAATAAATTCGCATTCAAATGAATCTTATAAGCAAGTACAAATTACATGTATACATACAATTGAATGATAAATGGGTTATGTACTTGACCCGATTTTTACAAAAATGTGCTGCACATTTTCAACCTGATTATAATTATTTTTCAGCTTATTTTAACTTTACAGTGTTTGACGATAAAGTTATTACAATAAAATTTAAAATTAAGTACTAAACTAGAAGTTACTGGCAGTTCAACCAACTTTAAACTTAAACGTTAAAAAAAAAATTAAACGTTCAAAATTTATTTACTTTTAAAATAACTACGAATATAAGTGAAATGTTAGATAGCTTATAGCCGCTTTTTGTCATATCATAGAAACATTTTTTTAAACCCATCTGTTAATTTCGAAGATCAGCGCATTTAAACTAAAGTTTTCGCTTTATAATATTAGTATATATCGTACCTATCTAATTAACATATTATTAATCAGTCTGATAAGGATTTTTTTTTCTTTTTATTAAAAGTTCTCCTTTGACCAAGAGTATAGCATAGCATTGAACTATCATGGCTAAACAGAACTGCATCTTGTTTAAGAGGTATTTAAAGAATTTAAACTAATTTTGTTTTGTTTTGAAAAAAGATAGACAATCCGAAAGCAAACAAAAAAGGTCCAGTGACTTGTAACTTTTTACAACAATCTTTCGAGGACAATAACATTTAACTTAAATACTTCTGGAGCATTGCGTTGTATGGTAGCGAGACTTGGACTCTAAGAAAGAATTAATAATTAAAAAAACAAGAAAAAAACTTTTTTAAACTATTATAATTATTATTACTACATTGTAGGCCAAAGGAACTTATTTAAAAAACTTACAATTTATTATGTATGTTCAAATATAGGATGATTTTACTTTAGAACATTCATTGATTTTCACGGAGAAACAAATTTTGTTTTGGGTTTTGATTACATGTTTCAAAAATTATAAGACATATTTTAACGAAATCTGTGGTATTATTGTGAGAAAGAGGTGAAGGTGGTATAGAAAGCATTTCATCTTGAAAAATTATCTCAATTTCCGTGAAAAAAACTATAGCTATAACACCTAACTATATTAATAACAACAAAAACTGTACAGAATGAACGATGAAAGACAAAAATTCAAAAATGCATTGTAGTTTATTATTCAGTGTAATAGGCAATAAATATGTCGTTAAATGTTCGCATAGAGCCGTTAAAATCATATTTAATACGATACAGGCACTTACAATTTTAATGTAGTCGTTTATAATTCTCTTATGACACCATGACAGCAACTAAACTGTTTGTAATTCGTTGTTAGACTGATGGTTTAATGTATTTGTAATTATTTAAAGTTTATAAATGTATATATAAAATAGTTCTATATACTTATAGTATTTGGGGAATAAAAAAATGTTATCTTCAAAAAAATATTTCTATAATCGATGCGGAATTTCATACTGAATCAATACTCACGACGAGACAAAATTTTAAGTTTACGTTTTCTATTGGCAGATTGTTTTAATAGTACTAGTAATGGGATTTATTAAATGTATATCATTAAAGGTTAGATAAACAACGTTTTTGTTTTGTTTTGGGGGGGGGGGGAGGAATTGTGGTGTTTGTGTTAAACTGAGTCAAAAGTGACAGTTGTAAAACTGTTACTTCCATGAGGCTTATGCCTCATGGAACCTAAAAGAAATTGTAAATATAACAGAATTATAACTAATTATAAGATAGACCTATTTTAGTAGATCTTCTCTTCTTTTTAGGTTTAAGATATTTTTTATTTATTTGTTGCTTACGAATTACTTATCAATATATATCTATATTTTCAAAGGAACAGAAAAATACGTTTTAAATTAAATCGTCTTCAATAAAACCGTTGTCACTTAAAAATATGAAGGGTGACATTTTTTTAAAGAAAACTACTACCAATCGTGTGAAATTTGAACGTTGCGGAATCGATAGCTATAGCAAAATAGTTTTGTCTACACACGTAATGCCGATTTGGTCCACAATTGCTGACTTTTCCGTAATAGATAGCCTTACATTGCACGAGACAGCCTTAAATTGAATTATCTTCAAAAGCTTTTCGTATTATACCTTAAGAAGACTGCAAATATTGTGAAAAAGACTCATTTCTATTGGCTTAGTTAAAAGTTTTACATATAAGTATATAAAAATACATACCAAAGCAAAAATTTTCTTATTTTTTGTTTGCTTTTTTACTCATTTAATTTTTTTTTTGAGAATGTAACCTTATTTTAAACCAAACTTAGTTGATAAAAATTCTCTAATGTAAATAAAGAGTAAGTATATACTTAAACCAAAATTATCAAAACTAACTTTCAGATTTTTAGAGATAATCTTAATATCTATTTAGGTATATATATTAAGAATGAAACATTTATAAATGTATGATTGTTACTTCAAGACATATAGTAAATATTAATATCTAATTAATTAAAATAAAATGTTTACATTACAAAAATAAAATGTGGATTATAAGAGAAGTTATAATAGAAAACGATCGAAGACATGGATGGAGTGAATGAAAAATGATATGACGTATAATAAAAGAGCGAAGAATTTGAATTTGCGGCAATCCTAAAAATTAGGATACGAATGATATTTACAATATGATACGAGGGATAAGCATGGAGGATTAACATCATGTGTCCTGTTGTATACTAAAGTTATTAAATAGTTAACAGAGTAATACAAGATTTTTTTAAATATTTCCTGCAGAGCAGTCGTTTCTATTTTAAAAAGCATTAACATTACTCTTCATAATAAAACAATCTACGTCAAAAGCGAACGCAAGTAACAAAGCTTTTTAATTTATAAACATATTCAGAAACATACTGTACCAGAACGTTCAATATTCTTTTGATAGTCTTAAAATAACTCTTATGATTTAAACAGATTTTACTTTATATTACTTATGTATTTTTAGGTATAAGCTAACGCATAATTATTTTATTTTTAATGTATTTTGATATGAAGTGAAGTACAAATATAAATACTTTTCATATGCTATATGGTTCTGCTGAGCTTAACTTTATTATTAAAACAAGATTATTTTTTGTAAAATACTGCAATTTCGAAGTAATAACAAAGGGCTATATTTTGCTCTTTTCACAACCAAAATCTCAACTAGAATACGTTTTTATAATAGTGGGACCATTTGGAAAACAAAACTAAAAATACCATTTATGGATTTCCTAAATGTCGTCAAAATAGAGAACCTATATGCATTAAAACTATTTATTTAACCCTTTTAGTGAAAAGGAGCGCCGTCACGCTGCTCTCGCTAGTTCACTCTGTTTCTGTAATTTTCTTGTCAATAAATATGTAATATTCAATATCTTTGTTTTCATTATCAAAGTATAAAATCTT
This sequence comes from Mechanitis mazaeus, assembly GCA_959347395.1. NCBI lineage: Eukaryota > Metazoa > Arthropoda > Insecta > Lepidoptera > Nymphalidae > Mechanitis > Mechanitis mazaeus. Next base: position 740,005 of record OY365743.1, read on the forward strand.
CTGAAGAGAATGTTGAAAAAAATATGAATATTGCTATATTGTGACGGAAATGGTGAATATTTGTCGTGTTCATATAAATTATCTATAAAAATGCATTTTGTTACTGTCATTTTTAGCATATATTGGTAAAATATGTATGGCAATAAAAGAGTTAAAGCTTTAAATACTTTAGTCTCAAGATTAGATGTTTTGTCCTTATGTTCTGACTTTAAATTTCATATTCATCAATATTATACTTTTAGTTACAAATTGAACTTCATCAAATTGGTAAACAAAAGGTGTATAGCATTCAAGATAAGTGTTGAAAAGCAGCATACCTAATAAAAGTTGGTAATTTACATATTAAAAATTACTAATTACTTAACAATTAATAATTCGTAATTTAATACAAAAAGGTGTTACGTCGTACTTTAAAAATCAACTTTTTAGTTAAAGTAGTTAAAATCGGGGCCTAACTTCAGTGACTCTTAGTTTATATATTATAGCTTAATGAAATAGATGCGAGAGTTTGGGTAGACCATACAGGAAAGCGTGTCGGTGATGTGACCTACCGGTGTGGGGCATAAAGCATGTGGGCATTGGTGTGGTGCTGGTTTGCTGCGTAACAGTGTGAGACACCTTGCGTTGGGCGTACTGAGCGTCCTTGGGCTCCCAGAAGAACACGTAGTAGAGCGAGAGCATGATAGCGGCGAGCGACACGCAGAACACGTATATGATGACGGTGAGCACTCGCACGGTCTTCTTGTCACGTTTTCGCTCGTAGAGCGCATCCAACACCACCTCATGGCCGGACGCCGTGCCCAGTCGTACGGAGCCCCCACATGACCGCATGCTGCCCGACATATACGACTTGCTCGACATCTCCCGCGACGCCGACGTCTTCCTCGACAATGCACTGCGGCACCAATATCGCCACGAAACCAGGTAAGTAGGGCACACTTATCGATATGGCCCAGTTTTCCGATGCGCCGCGGCCGTGCCGTGTTGCCGGGTCACGCCGCCCGTGTCTGCAGTTTGACACCTCTTGATGCCGACTGCTGTTTCATTATTATGGCGCCCGCTCCGGACTTCAATTGTTTATCCTTTAATTTCACGCTCCGTAATATCTGAATCTATTCCAGTTACTGACGTAGTCTAACGGACGCGATACGTTTGTCATGAGCCCTCATTCAAGAGCATATGCAATAATTATACGGAAATGTAAATCTATATCGCAAATTATGTGATACTGTAAGCAAAGTCTGATAATTTCCGTGGGCTGTCACGTAATGATAGCGCACACAATCACGTTAATGGGCGGCCGGACAGCTGTCTTGTTTGGCAGGTGTGTTATTTATGTCAAGTGTTGTTGATGTTACAATACTCAAATAAAGTTAATTTGGTAAGGGTAAAGCGTTATTGTGACAAGTATTGCTCGTTGGTGACTCGTCCGACGGGCGGGCCACGATTCACTCCCGGCGCGGAAGGCGGCGCTGCGAGCACGTGCGGCGCGCGACGCCTGCCTCCGCAACTCTTACCATTGATCAATAAATTCGCTATCTTGAAGGGAATTTCGCAAATTAAGACAATATAAATGTCAATTCTGCTCTAACAGAGGTTTTTATAACATTACTGGTATATTTTATTATTTGAATATAATTAAATTAATATCTAGGAATACTTCAGGTTCTGTTACTTAAAGGTTTTAGCCAGTTATTTATAAGTATATTCTCCATTTCTTCAATGAAAATTTTGCTAACAGATTTCAATGGACTTTGTATTGACGTCATTAAGATATTTGTAAATAAAGTCTATCAAAAGCGAGTCAAGTTTGAGTCGCCGTGAACCCCACCTACACATTTTCGATGGAATCACCTCATAATAACTGTCTCATATCAAACAACTAAGTTAAAGTTGAATATCATTTGGAAATAATTTATTTAGTCCAAAAACTCATATATTTTCTATGTAGATAAGATATTGTTAGGGTGACAGATTACATATGACGTAGAATCCTAAGCAAATAAGACCAAATCAATGGAATAAAGAATTAAAATCAAACGTCCGTAATAAAAGTTTAGTTACAAAGAAACAAAATAATGTAATTGATGTTCGACACAATTGGGTTACACCAACTAATTGGATTACAGGGAAACCCCTCGTTACTGAACTAATACCACACCTCGTATACATCGGAAATAAAGAATCGCCAAAACAAATGCTATGCAAATACGAGTTTCATACGCTCTTTGCGTAATTCAATTCACTGTGGCTCGGCACAACGATAAATATTTGTATAAATGCATTGTGAGACTTAAATTATAAATATAAAAATATAAGAATAATACTTTTTTTTTTCTACGCAAATTGTCATGTATAAATGTCTGTAGTATAAATAAATGTCTGTCATTAGTGAAAAAGATTCGCGTTTATTATTACATTTTTAAATTTAATCTGACGTTTCGAATGCTTTGCAGCAAACGAAAAAGATTTCTTTAAAAAAAATGCCAAAGCAATCTTTTTTTTTTTACAACATAGTATTTGTTGCTGCTTGACTTGTTCCTAAATATCTTTAGCAATTTTTTCACTCACGTTTAATATTGGATCGAATAAAATATTAATTTAAATATAATATATATTCTTAGTTTATAAACCACTTTTATGTTAGAATACCTACACGAATTTTAATGATTTAATAATGGAAGAATCTATCTAAAATGTTTAATATGATTATTCTTATGTCATAACAATAAATATATTTGGTAAAAGTATAAAAAGCTGTTTTAATACCTATGAAGCTATGGATGTATGTAGTTTCTAATGAACTATTGGAAATGTTTGATTAAAACTTAAAGGGAACATTCCGGATGAAAAATATCCTGGAAAGAGGTATTTACTTTGTTCTTATAGGAGAATTACTGATTCGATAAAAAAACAGTTTACTCCTTGTCTCGTGTAATTACTTAAAATGATTGATGATGAAAAGTTTTACGAACGACGAAGATTTAGAAACTAACAAATTTGCACATTTACTGAAGTTGACCCAATGTTAATATAGATGTAAAGATATATATATATATATTTACATCTACATTAATAAGAAATAGTTTTATAAATAATTTAATATTAAAATTTCAATCACGTGTACGAAAGACTATAAAATTTACAAAGATTAGATATGGGTATTTTCAGTTAAAAAAATAAGAAAAATGATAAACCTTAAAGATTTTTCATAAAAATATTCATTTGCACCAAGTGCATCCGTTTTTTATCATTAAAAATGTTAAAGATTTCTACTAGTTTTAATAGCCAAACTTTTTTGTACATTAATATAATTATTAATAATATAAAAAATAATTATTAATAATGTCTTTCAAGTGCTATGTTTTAAGATTGTTAACATAATATTGTTAACATCATTAGTAAAAAGTTTCAGCTTTATTTTGTTATTTTACTGTTTTTTTAATATTCACTAAAGGATGAAAAACTAAAACTTCTTACAAAGGTAATCTGTATTTAAGGCTGTTATTTTCAAATTACACAAGAAGTTAAAAACAACGTTTATTTGAGAGATTCTTTTTTCACATTCTAGAAAAAAAATATCAATTTTCAATGTTTATATAAATTTTTAGTCTACTTAAATTAAAATATACAGTAATTATTAATAAAATTGCAAGTGGTCTCCTCTTTCAGAGGTAATATAATATCAAAATTAATTATAGTATTAGGTTTTCAGTATCAAATTAAAATCATATTATATTATTCGGTTTTGTAAATAAAACCGGTCGCTAAAGATCGAAAACCTAAAATAACGAAAGATTGTCAACAATCAGTTAGGCTTAAAAATTAACTTAAAATCTCTATGAAATTTGCACTTTTGCACATATGAAGTCCATGTTGTGACCTTTCAAGTCATAACTTCCACCCAAATGCAGCTAGGAGGCCAACATTTCTAATGTAATTCTCAACACTAGAGTATTAAACTTACTAAGTGTCATGTCTCGGAGTTTGTCTGTGTGTACGGACAGACAGACAGACATACCAAACCATCTAATAAGGTGGCTTTCGCTACTTAAAATAAAGTGTAAACTTGCATATGTTCTTTTTTTTTTGTTTGTTGGAAAAATCCGTTACTGATACCCCGACGGCCAAAAAGGTGATGGCCAGGGGATTATGTGGGACTACCCGGCAGCATAGGGGGCGCTGCCATTTTTAAGGCTATCCACTAAAAAACCAACGGTTGCCCTCATCGCCTTAGTGGGACGCCACGGGATCGCGTAAGCAATCACCGTGACGTCCCGGCGGTACCCCAATTTGAGAATGCTCCGAGCAACTTAGGGCACCCTCACGACACAGGCCTATATGACGTGAGAGAGGTCCCCCACCCCTCCCACGGAGGCACTGCAGACTATGTAAGGAAGCGGCGGGCATAGTCCCGCATCTACCTAATCTCCCACGACGAACCGGATCATCGGTAGAGGCAAGCTCCCTGATCCGCTCCGCGGCCTCCTTCGCGACGATGGCTTGCTCGCAGAAGGAGACCATGGCGACCCAAGCGTTCTCACTGTCCAGCATGTTGTGTATGACACTAGACAGTGTGACTCCGCTATCAATCACGACCGCCAGCTCTTCGCGTTGGCGGTCCAACTTACATATCACTTAGTATATATCAACAAATTATAAGTCGTATAACTAGTATAGGAAGGTTATGGTTAAACAATTAATTAATTGTAAATTAAGATAATAAGATTTAATTTTGATGAGATGAAGTTGATTTACTTGGCAAAATCTTTCTTTTCCAACACTAATTATTAAAAGTCGGAGCCCATCATGTAAAGTTTAATTAGGTTTTGTTGTAATTTATTGCTCGTATTTCAATTAACAGAGGTTTGACCCAATGTAACAATTACTTAATGTCTTTAAAACTAAAACAAACCTGGGAAATCCCGGACGGATTGCAGCTTTATGTATAGTTATTCGAAAATTATTGGAGATATTTTTCTGCAAAAAAGGTGTCACGTCACCATCATGCATTTGATCATTAAGTATTGACAACCTTCCAGTTTCATAAATATGTAAAGATTAAAAAAAATTGTTAAAAAAGATTTGCACATACTTGAATCTGATCGGTGTTTTATACATTTTAAATGGTTTTTTTTTTATTGTATTAAAATTTTCAAAAATGCTCCCGATCTGATATTCGAAAATTCTTTTTTATTATTTTAGATGCGTACAATTATTAATAACTGTGTTCGATCATATATCAAATACAAATATCTCAGAATATTATGTATATAAATGTACGAAAATATAAATACACCATTAAGTCTAAAATTGCATAAATTAGATCGACGACAGATGTTCATGTCGCAAAGCATGATGTATTGTACTGACTACATCATTTAATAAAGTATGTTTTCAATATACAAAGCTGTTACTCAGGCTCCTGGGTAAGAATGCTTTAAGAACTTGAAGCATCATTTAGTATAACATCGTTTAGTTAATTCTATTATATCGTAATGTGAAATGTTTCGTATAGTAATTAATTTACTAACAAGAATATTGTAAAGACGAGAAATAAGATAAGAGTCTTAATAGCAATATTTCAAAAAATAAAAATGCTGTTGTTGAATTTTATTTGATACATTAAAAGATACGAAAATCATTGAACTCCATCATACTTATTTCTTTTTATCGCTCCATTGAGAGAAAAATAATAATAAAAAAGGATATTTCTAATCCATATAAAGGTAAGAGAATGTAATAATAGTACAATATACTTCAAACAATATCATATCTACTTAAAACAATATATAAATACTATTATATACTATAGTACTATTATATTTTAGTAAACTATTTACGTAATTGGAAAACTTACTTAAATTTATCTAACCGCATTAGCCAGTTTCAAATTAGTTTATAGTTTAAGTTATAAACAGACATATTCAATTAAATATATTATTATATTTGTACTATACTCAAATTGAAATATGTATATGCATAATTTCGATAGTATTATTTTCCAATGACACTCCGTTAGGCGGCAAGGATTAGAAATTACAGATTATACAAGTAATGTGCTCTGACTATTATGCACGGATTTATTTTACGGCTTACGAGAAAACTTAATCGAACTACTTAGTTTAATACGGATTTAAGTTTTCATAATATAGTTCAACCGTAAATTCAATACAATTGAAGTTTATAATATAATATTTAATTTTAAATCTAAATTTGGTAGAATATTTGATACATTTAATTGTATCGGTTTTTGTTTTAATGTTTTTATAAATATTTTATATAAGTTAATACTTTAGCTGCAGTCCTTATTATAATATAGTTTTATTATATATAGTTTATATTTAGAGTTGCCTCATTAAATATTTAATTATTTAGGTATTATTTTATAATATATATATATTTTATAATAATTTAAGGACGCTGCCATAAGAATGTGATGTTAATCATTTATTCCTTAGGTCCTGTAGATATTATGTACGGCAACACAAAATATTTCTAAAGGGTAATAGTACAATAATAATTATTATTTGTAATTATATTTTATCAGAATTATTTAAACGTATATTATTTAAATATATTTTATTATAAAGCAATTTGATTATGATATTTTTGCGAATATGTAAAAAATTTTATTTTATTTATTCGTATTTATACATTTATAAATTCACAAGTTTATACATTTTTGTTGAAATATTTATCACATTTATCTTCTTAGAACAATAAGGCTTCATTACGACACCATTTATCCAACGATGCTATAATCTTTCAATACAGTTTGTGCACACAAAGTAATGAAATAATTTAATTAAATTTATTATTTTATTTTCATCTATATATCTTGATTTATATATATATATTTATATTTCATATATCCTACCTGTGAAATTGTAAGGAGCAATTTCATTGGTGAGGGCCGGAACATAATCGCTGTGGTCCCCGCGTCTCGCGTTTAGCATCTCATGAGAGCTTAACATCGGAAGATCTGGTGACTTCCACACACAGATGTAGTACACTGAGAGCAGGATCGCCGCAAGGGACACTGATAAAAGGTATGCGAGGACAGTCAATACACGAACCACAGTACTCGTAGGCTTCTCTCTGTGAATATCCAGCGGTGGCGCCGGTCCGGCCTCTAAAGAGCTGGATTCTGCTTCCGGTGCGGCCGACATTGCTACCGATTCATATCCTTATTTCCCAACTCTATAGACATGGTCCATAAAAAAGTTCGTAAGTCGCAGCCATGTGCCGGCACGCGGCTGGGCCGTGCGAGTGGAGCGGCGGAGTGGTAGTGGTCGGCCGCTGGTACGCGCTCTCACTAAAGTACTAAACAGATTAACCGCTCACGTCACGACTTTACGAATGCTTCAAGTCGCATTCAATTTTATACCCAACCAAGATGTTACCAGCCATAGTCATTCCCATTTCATTCATATTCCGGAAACACCGAAATAGATTTGCAAATCATTATAGTTAAATACATCCTAGTTATAAACTAAAATATGATTTAGGCGTTATATATTATATAAAAGTACTAAATCTTAAAGTACAATAATTCAAAATAAACCTCGTAGCGGTATAGAAGTCGGGGGTTAAATTTAATTACGTAGGTGTACCCTTCTATATTCTGAGCCCTATTACGTGACTTACAATTTGATTATAAGATATAATATTTTGCTTTACACTTACTTTATATGGCATCAATACGTACAAGTAAACCTGATCTGTTTCCTGCAGAGGTGTAAGTAATTTTAATAAGATTGTCCTATTTACAGTAAAGCCGTTAAAATATTTCCCGCTTTAAAATAATTGTAATATTATGAAATGTTTTATAATCGTTGCCTATTATACCATAAATATGTATAATTAATAATTATTATCAATCTTAGGATCTGTAAAAATCTGTCAAAAAAACAAAGAAACAAAGATTGTAAAAATATATTAAAAATTTCTTAATACCTGTAAAATAAAAATTATAAAATCATAATTCTATATAACATGTAAATTGAAAGCTTTCTGCAAAACGATACAATAACAGCAGTTGAAATAAATACACGTTTCCTAATCAAAGCAGAAATTGAAGCTCGAATAAACAAAATAAACAATAAAAATAAACAAATTCATATTGAAAGATATTCTGTAATAACATTAGATAATGCACTCAATTCTCACATGCACATTAGTGAGTTTGGTATAATGCTGTAAGGTTATTAATACTATACAAGTATCTTAATATTATATTTTATTTGAAGGCATATAAAGTGTATAATTTTCAAAATATTGGTTTGAATAAAAAAATACCTAAATTTTTGTTTATTTTTCGCAAATATTATTAATATCTGAGAAAATCAGCATGAATTAAATATTCGAGTTAACATTAGAAAAAATTGGCTTGTTTGACATTATTTTCACAAAATATACGTATACTTTTTTTTTATAAATTCAAATCAACAGATAATATAACTAGAATATTAGAATTCATATATGTAAGTAGGTTAGAGTTCCGTTTTTTTTAAAAAGAAGGTAATATTAAATTAAGTCACCATGCTATGGTTGAAGTCATAGTTTTTCAGTACAGGAAACATAAGTCTCAAGACTTAACATACGAGCTAGCGTGCATTCTACAGCGCTTGTAGACCTCATATTTTGCTCAAAATTTCAAAGATAATTTCTAAAAACTATGATGGCTAAAAGAATGTGAATGGCTAAAAATGTGATAAATGATATTTTTAATATTTTAGAAATTATACTTTTTTTTAAAGCTTAACCTTTAAATCATTCTGTCGTTTAATACCTTTTTTTTCTAAGATAGAGAATTAACTATTTTTTCAAAATATACTTGCCAAGTTCGTGAAAAGAGGAATTCTTTTAGACATTTTAGCAATTTAAAGTTCATTATAGTTCGATACTATTCCAGTCGGTTAATTTTATGTGATTTAGTTAATGTCAACTGAAATAAACAGCTGATATAACCTGATTTACGACCAAAACTGCAAGATAAGACTGAATCTATAACTATGCGATATGTATGTAATCCTTACTCGGTAAAAATACTAGAAATCCTCCAAATGGTTTATTCAAAATTTTATATTTTGTTTTGTTTTTGATTTTTTTTTGTCTTATATATGATTTTTTTTATATATTTGTCTTATATGTGATTTTTTTTTTAATGTAAGAACCACATAATGAGCCAGTGACATTAGTAATAGCTAGTGACAGTAGATTTGTTTTTTTATTTGAATTGTAATACTCTGATTATGCTAAAAAGGTACTTTTCCGTATACTAGGGGTAAATGTTGCTAACTTATTTAAAATAACGCTTTTATTCAATGGTTCTTTTATTTGTTTTAATTTAATGTAATTTGTTTTGAATGTATAATGAATCTCGTTTGGTAACTATTAATATATGCGTACCAAAATAAAAATAAAAAGTACCAAATAAAACCAATACCAATGTTCTTTATTTAGAGAATATGTAGTATAACGTTTATTATATTATATTGTAAATGAAATAGTATGCTATTAATTGATGTATTCAGCAAAAAGATGGTTTAAGCCAGGATTACGACAATAATCTGCTTAGACGTTGGACATCGTGATCGTTACGTAGTCGTGACCTATTTAAAAGTATACAATTTACGACCTTACACTTCTATATTAAGACATTTACCATTAACTCCACCATGAGCCATATTTAAAAATTCAGGTACTCAGAATTATCCAAAACGGATTTTTCCGCAGAAAAAGTAAAAGCAAAAGTAGACTTGTTATAAGTATTCAGTAATAAAGTACATTAACGAGATGTTAATATCTGTCACTCATGTTCCTTATGTACTTGTGTTATGTTACTTAGGAGTTAGGAGTTAGGAAACTCTTAGGGCACCATTAGGTAACATACTCATAAAACCCTCTCCGCTTGGAATAAGTAGCTGTAGGACTATATTTTATCTCTATCATTATTTTCACGTTTTATTAACCGTCATTTCTTATTTTAAGAGTAATAATCACCTTTACACTCACAGTCCTGGTAGGCAGTACACCCTAACTGGCTAAAATGTACCAAAGTTCTTAAAATTAATTAATTTATGAAAAAAATGTATATTCATGGATCGCTCAAACAGCTGCCTGGTTCAGAGGAAAGAGCTGTTGGGGGGCTACGCGTCGAACCTCCTCATGTGCCCGCCAGCTATCGATGCTGTCGGATACGTGCGGCGGCATGGGAAGCGGTGCGGGCCGGTGCTCCTTGGGCAACGGTTAATGAGATCCTTCGGGTTTGCGTGCCTCTTCCAGCCCTGTATGCCGTGGTGGTCTTTTTCGGGGGATCGCCATAGGCGTACAGCAGCCCGGATCTTGGACTGCCGCGCGCGTGCTTGGGACGTGCGTGGTGGTCTGGGGTTCGGGGACAGTCATAGGTGCCTCCTCAGGTATCCAACATCGCCGGGCGGTATTCCGTGGCTGTCAGTTGGGGGGGTTGTGGGGAAGTAAAGGGCCGGGCTGCTTGCTCCGGGTGCGGTGTTGGGCCGGACTCGGTTGCGGGAAGTTCGGGGACGGTTGCGGATGCCACTTGCTGCTCCCAGCATAGCCGGGTGGTATTTCGCGGCCGTCGCGGGTAGTGTGCCGCCGTAGGGGGCGGCCTCGGGTTCGGGCTTCTTTTAGGAGTCTGGGCCTGAGTAGTGGAGTCGGACCGGTACTCCCTGATTCTGAGTTTTGGCTTAAGTGTCGGCTCGGTGAATTGGGAGGTGGTCTGGCTCGGTCGGGTTGGGTGGGGGGCAGGGGAGCCCTTCACGTTATAACAAGTTATAATATTTAATGTATGTACGTTTTTATTTATTACAGTTTATATTTTATTGTTATTAAGCCCTTTGTATTTTAAAATATTTTCTACAAACGTTTTCCCTTCAATATCGCAAGGGTCGCTATTAGAAAATTCCTTTTAATATTAAGGGCGCCTTTTGCCAGACTTATTAAATTATTTTTTTATGAAATAGACAATCATATATAAAAAAGAATTCAATAAATAAAATTATGTTCAAGTTAGACAAAAAAATATCTTTCCGTGTTTATAAAAACAATTTTCAAATCAAAATTAATTAATTCAGACGAGAGCATAACCACGCGCAAAGGCAAGTATATAAAAACAATTTAATAGAATTAAATTTTAAAATGTATGAAACTAATAAAGATGTTTCAAGGGATTACTTATTAATTTTCCAAATTTCCTGTTAACTTACGAGAGCTCTGGGAGTTCATCCATTAGCTATAATTGGATCAACGTTAGCAATATACTCCATACTCATCCACATAATACGTAATCAATCATCGGTACTTTACATCAAGGACATACACGTTTAGAGATTAATTGGTTTGTTTATATTAATAAGTTATATTATCCAATTAGGAACATTTATTGGCTTCTTTTTATTTAATTTTAATATTACATTAATACTTATATAAATTATGAACCTTGGTATGGTAACCTATGAATGGTAATGAAATTGTATGTTTTTTTTTATTTTTAAAAAAGGATAACATTGTTATCGTATATACATTCTGAAATAGTTTTTTTAGACAATAAAAGGAGTGTGAATAAATAAAGCACTAAAAACATTTTTTTTCACAAACTTAAAACTTTTAATTGAATATATGAGCGTGGAAGTATTATCAAACAACGTTATTTATTTACTAGATTTTTCCAGATACTCCTCATTTATCCTCATCATCATTACTATTTTATTATTATATTAGCTGTACCCGCTATGTTGTTCGTTTATTGATTTAACGTCGGTAAAAAGTTGACTAAATAGATTGTATGTGTAAGTAATTGATGGCTTTACTTATAAATTTTTATTAAAAAGGCGGAAACTAATTTCAATGATTTTAAAACGTAATAATTTCTTACTTATGGTAAATATTATAAGTGTTTGAATTTGAAATTCCTAAGATATAGTGCGGGTGAAGTAATTTCGTTATATAATTTAGAAAAACACAACGTTATCGAATTTTAAAAGTCAATTTATAAAAATAATTCAATTGATTACCTATTTTTATTTTAAAGAATGACACTTGTATTTTTTTCTTTTGTTATGATTATGTAATTAGTTTATATTATTTTATTTATTTATTTTATACGTTGAAATTTGTATAAATAATAATATCGAATTTGAATAATTGATGACTTGTAATATAAGTGTTTTAATATATATATCTACTATATTTAAACTGTTCATATTTTAAAAATAATTTAGTACCTAGAATTATTTGTGTAGGTTATACAATTCAAAATTATTTGAATGTACATAAACTATTAAGCTATTTTAGCAAAGCCATAGCCACTTGAATACTGCGATAAATGCATCTGCATTATTTCACTTGTTAAACTATTTTATGAGACTGTGATAAATGTACTTGTAAACAATTAATTACAAGTTGAATAAACATTCGAACTATTTAGTATTTCTTACTAAGTATTTGAATATAGACAATAAATAAATTTATTTTTATTTTGCAATGTTAGTAGATATTACTTTAATATTTTTAAATTATTCTAAAATATTGTCGTCCCTTTTTTTGATCCCAGAAACATTTTTAAGATTTTTTTCAAATCAATTATTTTTTTTTAAAAAAAACACAACTTATATCAAACGATCTTTTTATCTTGTCTGCCTCTTTTTTTTAAATAAAAGTAGATTGATTATTTAATAAATAAAATATTTATCTTCAAATAACGAGTGCCGAGTGTGAGTTTTGTATCCAATTCTGTCGCTCCAGCATACAATGGGAATGTATGTATGAGCTCTGCCACATAATTTCCACCAGTTGACGTTGCTCTTAATTCATACAAATCGAACTTTACACACATCGAGTTGCTTATTAAATTCGTGCTAGGGATACAACAAATCTAAAATAATTAATTAATAGTTACCAAATAATTCTTAGTTTTATATAAATAATTTTTGTTATACAATAACAAACCCATAATATTGTCATAGAAGCTTCCCAAGGCAAAACAAAATATAAAAATGAAAAGTATAATATTTTTAAGTTTCCAATCGTTTCTGATAATATATACATCGTTTCTGATAATATAATATACAGTCACATTATAAGTATACCTACTTTATTAATTCCTGAAAATAATAAAAAAATGGGATCTACTTTCAACCCCACTGGTATTGTAAATACAGCCTATCCAAACGCGCATAAAATATATATATTAGTGACTTCAGAGTTCAGATGCCAAAATATCCTGATAAAAATGTTTATTAGCACAATTACTCTTAAATAAAGTCATTTTTATATGGATCTACTAATTTACTGTAAACTTATTTTTAAAATTATATTTAGATTATATAGTGTACTTCTATTTGATAGCAAGAAACAATAATTTTTTTTTCATACTGGAATACTGCATATTACTAATTTAGCATAATCATTCGAGAAACTTGCTACTAATTTATCTCAATCCTTAAAGATCAATCTCAAACAAAATAGGACCAAATCGATATGTCCAAAATCGATAGACGAAGCGGAACCGTCACGGCAGCAGAAAAAAAAAGCAGAAATGAATGCACACGTTAGAAGAATGAAAATAAATATATATATATAATTAATAATAATAATTTGAGTGTATGTGTATGTGTGTGTTAATCAATCAATGCTAATATTGTCTCATATACTAAATACTGAATCTTTTCAGCTAGATGGTTCGTTTATACGCAGTATTGATACGAAAAAACTTGCACTCATTACGCCTCGTAAAATCGAAACATATTGCAGGATCACCTAGCTCTATTGTAAATAATATTCATTTAATCACTAAATCCTAAAAAAATATATTTAATTAATTTTATTAGACTCCAGAACTCCACCTAACCATATTTGAGATAGAAGGAGGAGGGAGTTAATAGTTCTAATTCACAATTTGTGAAACTTTAACCTTCAATATAAATATTTGTTTAGAAATTCAAAATACAATTTTAAGTTTTTCACCTCTGTCGGCCGTTCACATAATTATTTCATCTATAGGTACTACATATAATACAGTAATAAAGTCATTTGATGACCCCTAGCCGCTTCCCTCAAATTCAGCATTTTCTCCTCCCCATCGTATGTAGAAAATAATAAAGAAGCTTCGCAAAACAAACGTAGGTCACAAATGGCATAGCACCTTCAAATTTTAATTATCTACAATTCTCTATGAATAAAATAATATTTTATTATGTAAAACGTTATGCACTTTTTTTGTATCTCAGTTTTTTGTATTTTCAGAATCTCTGAAGTATTTTTTATTATTTTCTATGCACATAAATATTTTCTGTACATATTTATTATAAGAGAAGATAAGTTTTTATTTACCTAAATGGTTTTAAATTTAAAGAAAGATAATGATTATTTGTTATATTTTTTACGTGGATAGGACTAATCTTAATCTAGTCTAAGCCGGAGACTTTTTTTAAAAAGTGTGTAATTTAAAAAAAAAATTATATATTTTCGGAGAAAATAGTATATATTATTCTATATAAAATATAAATATTTCTTAAAATTTTTTAAAATCCCTCCAAGTTCAGTAAAATCACACCACATCACAAAAAATATTTCTAAATTACGAAAGAGATAAATGTAAATGTACGTCTTGTAAGCAGAGACAAATATTGTTAAATTTTAGCAAGAACTTATCCTTATCCTAAATATAAAATATATAATTTGAATAAGGTGGCTCAATGACTTCTCAAGTGTAGAGCAAGGGTCCGAAGGTGGAGGGCAAGAATAAAGGTAAATACTATCCTATACCACTTATATGAAAGATGCCGTATATCCTACTTACACACATTCTCTGGTAATAATTTCAGGCCGCGGCTGGTTCTAAAAAATTTTTTCTAAAACTCTTGAAGTAGGCTAATTATATTATGCCGACCCCAAATAATTTAGAGAAGAACAAGTGCCCTAAATATTACAAAGTACAAATTTTATATTATCGAATATACCCAGAAAATAAAACATTATTTATATGACATTGACATTGACAACGACTTAGAACTGAAAACTGAAACTTAGATTTCGTGTACCTTGACTTCTATACCGGTGTTCGTAAGTTATCTTATTATTGTAAAAATTATCATTTATTGTTATCATTTATGCAATTAAATAATACTTTTAATAAGATAATTGCTTATTCGACTCATAATTCAATATAATCTACCATTATATAATAAACTCTGATCGCAAAATCATTGCGGCTGGATCTATTGATTATTAATATATATTTATTTCCTACAGAAACATGGCTGTGAGTATACATAATAATATAGTAATAGGCCCTGAAGAAAGACCTATACCTGCCCATTTATCATACGGTCAATTTCTCTATGATAAGTTAAAAAGTGGAGGACATAAAACTGCACAAGTGAGTATTTATTAAATTATAATAGTAAATACAAAAATGAGTAGGAAAAACATCTTTTACTTAATGTTGTAATTTTATTTATTTTTTCTTAAGATATGTGCAGAGACTGGGCAATCTGTAACATACAGAAATATTCTGCAAAACACTGTAAATCTCGCAGCAGCACTTCAAGAACTGGGTTTAAAAAAAGGGGATATAGTTTCCCTCAGCTGCGAAAACCGTTTTGAATTTACAGTTGCATCTTTGGCTGTTATCTTCTCTGGTGGAGTGTTATCAACTCTTAATGTTACTTATTCACCAGGTAAGATTGCTTCTTTACAAATGATATGTATAATCTATTTAAAACTTTGTTATTCTAATTCTAAATATGTTTCTGTTCAAGGTGAAATTTCACATGTATTCCAAATTACGAAGCCCAAATTTATTTTTACTTCACCGATCACTGCACAGAATATGTATGATTGTAGCAAAGATTTGCCTTTTGTTGAAAAGCTGATACTTTTTGGGGAATATGACATTGTACCTGCAGTGTTTTACAATGAATTAATCAAAAAACATGTTGATATTGATGACTTTAAATTAGTGGATGTAAATGGTGCAGAAGACACAGTGGCTGTGATGTGTTCATCTGGAACTACCGGACTTCCTAAAGGCGTTATGTTGACACATGTTAATTTTCTTACTTTATCTGCTCATATGAAGTTAGTCAATAGATAATATTATATTAGTAACTAAATTCTAAACCAACTTACAAAAGTATTTCTATTGTGATCTATATTTATTTTTAGGTATTATTTAGAAACTTCTCAGCAAAAGAGGAAACATAAAGTGGAAACGGCACTATCCTTAATTCCTTGGTTTCATGCCTATGGTTTTATTACTACACTAGCAGTTATGTCCTTGCATATACAAGTTGTATTTCTTGTAAGGTTTGAAGAGGAACAGTTTCTACAAACTATACAAAATTATAAGGTTATATTGCCTTCCATTGCATGATCTCAAATCATTGGATATTTTTATACACGGCTTGGGTACTAATATTCTTATTTATTTCAGATTAATATGACTACTCTAGTACCCCCACTCGCAGTGTTCTTGGCAAAACATCCTCTTGTACTTAAATATGATCTGAAATCCCTTAGTGAGGTTTGGTGTGGTGCTGCACCACTGTCAAAGGACACACAGAAACTGGTTTCTGAACGGTACAATATTTTAGAATATTATTAGAAAATAATTAAAAGAAAAGCTTTGGTATGGTTATATTTTTAAAATGAAATTAAAAACAGGTTATCATGAAAATGTGATTTTAATTATGAACATATATTTACGAATGTTCCAGAACTGGTATAGATTTTATTAAGCAAGGTTATGGTCTCACGGAAGTGACAATGGCGTGTTGTGTTGACTTGACTAATGGGGGGAAGGTGGGATCATGTGGTACCCCAGCACCTGGTATGAAGATAAAGGTATAATCTATTATTGTTATGGGGCAGTGCTGCCGAAGTTAATTCTCTATTTATTTTACAAAAAAGAGCTGTGCGGGCTATTTATAACTTAAAAGCTAGAGATTCCCTGAGAGATGTTTTTAAAGAAATTGGTATTCTTACGGTTGTTTCTTAATACATATTTTATAACATTTTATTTGTACGTCACAATTTGGATACATATGTAAAAAACAGTGACGGACACGCTATAAATAGTAGAAATCAAAATAAACTTTCAACGCAGATATTTAGTCTGTAAAAAGTTAAAAAATCCTTCATGGGCATGAGTGTTCGCATATATAATAAGCTTCCACAAGATATCTTAGACCTTCCTTTAATTGCTTTTAAATCTAAAATTAAAAGTATACTGCTAAATAATGCTTATTATAGCATACAAGAGTTCTTAGTTGATCGTATTTCGATCAAGTAAAAAGTTAGGTTGTTGAGCTTTAGTAGTTGACTTATTTGCAGGATATTATAATCTGTACATCAAACATTGTTCACTTATTTTAACCAGAGCAACTGTTGAGTTTCTGGCCAGCTCTTAGCAACAGAACAGCATTCCTGACATTTTTGTAATTTAATAATTGACGATTCAAAAGTGCGTGTAAATGCCTATTTGAATAAATATTTTGAATTTGAATTTATTGCTGTGTACTTTGTGTTATAAGTACTTTATCTAATTAACATTGCCTTTTTAAATAAGATTACAAATCTTATCTTTGAATAATATGTTTAAAGTTCAATACATTAAGATTCTAATATGCTTGTTTTTTAATAACAACACGATATTTATTTTTTGTAGGTTCTAAATATAGAAAATGGCAAGAGGCTGGGTCCCAATAAGGAAGGAGAGTTATGGATCAAGTCCCCTCTACGTATGAAGGGTTACATGGGTGACATGGCGACAAGCGATGCCTTGGTAGATAAAGAGGGCTACATTCAGACTGGAGATATAGGATACTATGATGAGGAGGGATATTTTTATATTGTTGATAGGCTCAAAGAGCTTATTAAATATAAGGGCTTCCAGGTAAAGTTTGTTATTACACATTATAATTTAACTGAATTTAAATATGATTTAATTTATTTCCAAAATAATATACATGAGTGTTCATTATAGGTAGCTCCAGCAGAGCTCGAGTCTCTGCTTCTACAGCTCAACGATATTGCAGAATGTGGTGTGGTGGGGCGCCCTGATGAAGTAGCTGGGGAGTTACCAGCTGCCTTTGTGGTTAAACAACCAGGAGCTAAAATACAGCCTCAAGAAATTGTGGACTATGTCGCTAAAAAGGTTCTTTCCCATTTGCTATATGGTTATGATATTAAAATTAAGTTTTATTTCATTATTAATTCTTAAACTTGTTTCAGATGTCACCTGCGAAACATTTACGTGGAGGGGTAATTTTTGTTGATGAAATACCAAAAAATCCATCTGGTAAAATTTTAAGGAGGGAGTTAAGGAGTATGTTGTCTGCCAATGTTAAAAGTAAACTGTAAAAACAAAACCAAAAATGGGTTTAGATTTATATTTATAAAAGTGAAACACCATGTATTTGTAAGGTTTATTTACATTAATAATGTTTATGCTTCTGACACCAGTGAAAATTATGCTTCAGTATATATTATGTGACATTCCTTAATTTTATTACTATTTATTTATTATACATGTATTATTTACAAATTGATTTATTTAATTATTAGATAATTTATCTTTCAATTCTTGAGGTATTCTATTCAGGGCGTAATTATGAAGTTCGCTATTAACAGCAGCTAACACTCCTGTTTTGTTAGGATGGGATACTGAGGCTCCATACTTGTAGAAGTTTCCTAATATATCTGTCAATTTGCCGCTGGCGGCATTAAGGATAGCTTCAGGAGCACAAGTATCCCATTTCTTGCAACCAGGGCTTGCAAACACATAGATAGATGCTTTGCCTTCTAAGAGCTGTATTACCTGCACAAACATATAATAATGTTATTAACATATAAAATATATTAAATACTGCCAACTTAGAAATAATAATATTAATTTTTATAAACTAACTTTGTAACCAGCACCACCAACTCTTAAAATTTGTGATGCGTTCATAACTTGCAAAGCTTTTTCTACTATGGGGTTTGAGTGGCTCCTAGTTGTTGTTATAACAAGGGAGTCAGGTGGTGGGGATGGTGTGTAACCACCTACACCAGCCCCTTGGAGGCCCCAAATTGTCCTACCCATCTTCTTCTCCCCACCCACCATAGTTTTGTAGTAGGGTTGATGTATAACACCAGCTACTGATTTTTCATTAACTGATATTCCAATTAGAACAGTGACATGCTCAAGGAAACCTGGAACAATAAATAACATAAATACCTCTATTTGTATATTTAGATTTCCCATGCAACATGCACTAAAAAATATTGCAGTTAGAGTCAGTTCAAACTTTGGTAAGAAGATCAGTGGGCAATTAGTAGTCATAAGTCTTAGTCCCTGCGTAGTTATAAATTTACAGGTAATAAAACTTGAAAGCTGTTAACATGCACCATAATTACTTGTGATAGTTCCAATTAATGAGTTAATTGGTATACAATAAAATGTTTTTGTTAAATATTTATTTTATTTACTAATAAATTACTTTGGTAATGAAATAATACTACCTACTACATTCAAATGATCCATTTACCATAGTTTGATTGTAGTAAACTTAAATACCACTTGATACTTATCAGTGGATGTGTCAAATACATTTTCCATCTCTCCCAAGGATCCTTCTTCAACATTAATGCACCTAGAATTGTTTATACTTATACATTATGTCATCATCCTAATGTTTAGCTTTTAATAAACCTAGTATCTATTAGAACAAATGACACATATTCTTAAGATAAAGAATATAAATACATAGAAACCTTGAGTATATTCAGAAGTTCCATCCAAAGGGTCAACCCATACTACAATGTCCTCTTCTTTAACACTTTGCAGACCTGATGGGCATTCTAATAACAATACTTCCTTATCTTCATCAATTTGAAGCCATTCACTAGGTATTTCACCCTGAAGATTGTGGTTTTATTATTAGTTTAGTTACCAATTCATGAGAAATTGTCATTGCGGAAGTTATATGTAGTTTGTTTGATAGCACTTGATTTGAAAATGAAATATAAATAGTACTTTCTATTATTTAAAAGTAAAGGTTACAACTATGTAAACATACTAACCTCTTCCTCATGATTACCCTCTTCCCCGATAATATTGATTTTGGGATACTGTGCCAACAGCGACGCGATAATACATCTCTGCGCTGATCTATCAGCTTCAGTCTGATAGTCATCTTTTCCCTATAAAAAAGATAGTTACATAAAGAAACTTGGGTTATTAATTAGAAAGCACAAATCTATTAAATATGAATATGTAATAAATTATATTTTACAATGTGTATTTGTGTTAAGAATTATGAAATAGTTACAAAACATACGAACTTTTTCTACTATTCCTAGTTCCCCTTTGGTCATAACATCTCTCACAATTTTGCCAGCTCGACCAGCTACAGAAACTGATGAAGCTAACAATCGTATAATCAAGGGTGCTGTTGACGACATGTTTATAAAATTTAATAAATAAAAATATTTAACAAAAATGTGTAAATAATATAATAAGTATTAACATTTAACAAAACACAGAGGTCAATTGTAAATTGCACAGACAATAAGTAGTAACTTCAGTTTTGCTAGTGAATTCTACAGATAACAGAACCATGAACTATACATAGAGTAATGAGCAAGAGGTTATAACTAATAGGTATAAACTATATTGCGCTGTATCAGACCTCAACGATGACGTTTTAACCGACATATTTCTCCACAAAGTACTATATACATATCTTGGAGTATATTAGGATCTCTTTGGAGCATACAAAAGGATAAATAATAAGTTGTCGATTTTTTGTATTCTCGGTTTGTCGCTCTGTATAATTTGTTTTTAAATATGAGATTGGATAAAAAAAACATATTAATAATAAAAAGTATATCAAATCAGTCTTTTTAGTATTAATATAAACATAACTTAAGATTGATTTATATTTAACATGAAATATTATGACTCATAGTTATAAATGTAATTATCTCCAAAATATGTTTAAAACACAAAAATAGTATATTAACCTAAACTATTCATCTAAACATTTTCAAACTAATCACATACAGACACGTTAAGCTACCTGAAGCAGTTTTAACATTAATTAGGAGCGTCGACGCATTCTGTCCTCTATTTTTTTTTTATTTTTTTTTAATCTACCACCAGACTGATGTCTATCAGTGTGCAAAATTTGAAACTTTTCGAATATACCGTTTTTGATTGATGCTTGCACAAAGGATGCAGAAAAATCTCACAGAGATATAATTCCATTCTCTTAATTTTATCAGTAATAACTCCACTCTCAGAATTTGTCAGTAATTACCCTTTGGGTATGTTTATTAAACATTTTTTTTTGTATCAAAATACATCTTATATATTTCTAACATGAGGTAGACTTTATTTTTTTATGAGAAAATAATCATTACATGGAAGTGAAAATAAAAGAATGAACTCTACCATAATTAGCCACTTATTTATTGGTAACAAATTTGATGGTTAAGGCTATTTGCTTCATACTGCTTTGATGTGTTTCCCGAAGTTAGATGATGCCCATTATTGATCTTGAAGAACTGCACATAAAATTAGAATCCATATTACAAGCAGATTGCGAATAATTCCATTTCATATAAATCACCCTAAAAATAAAGATTCTCTATTTTAAGGAGACAACAAAAATTGTTTTTTTCGGAATATTCTGGCAACTAGTATAAATAAAAACATAAAATAAAATTAATCTGTACAAAGAGCAGTTAAACTTTACATATATATATATTTGAATAATAAAAAACACTTCATCCATAATAAACTGCTTTATTACATCAACCTCAGTAAATTTATAACAAATTATAGCTCAATTAGTAAAGTGTGATCACTTAAAAGAATATATGAATATAATTTTATAGATTTCAAATACAATTTAAAATATCATTAGAAATAGGACTTTTATAATAATATTGTACCCATTATAAAGGCATATAATGATACAATGATTTTCATATATATATTTAGTCATTTAGAATGAAAGGCACTTATAAAGGAGTGTACCGGCAATACATTTAAATATATAGAATGATCAAACTTATATCCTAATTTTATTGTATTTGCCCCAACCCATTTTGTATCTTAGATTTCTCTAATTAATATATATAAATACAAGCATTTCTTACGAAAGTTCTAGAACAGGAAACATGTTAAAATTAAAAATAACATCTTATAAAATGGATATGTAATTTTCTTTACCACTTAACTTCTAATAAATAATAACATTCTTACAGATAATAACTATAAGTAAAACTTTTCTATCAGTACTTGTAACTGCCATTGTAGAATCCGTCGTCTTTAAAATTAAAATTATTTATAAAACCCAAAACCAATAGAATTATTATTTATACTTAGTTTTTTTCGATTGAAAAGATTTACGCTATTTAAACAAAGACGGTACATGTTATATAAAATAATAATAACGTTTAGTCAGACAATAAAAAATATTTTAAAACATAATAAAGTTTGATTTAAAAACATGATATCTGTTTTGTTTCAAACTTAAATCAAACTGAACATATCAACCTAAATATATATCTTAAAAAATGTAAGGAACTACTACTAATATAATAATTAAGGCAATGTATCACTTAACGTTCAAAATATAATTGTTTTAATATTTTCTTATAATATTTTATGTGATAGATAGATTCTATGTGTTTCTAAGTTTATATAGAACTGTTGTTAGCTTAAATTATCTGCACATCTAAAAAAATATCTGAATTTATTTCATAATTTGATAAATACCCTAAATTAATGTATTCTGTCACCAAGTTTTTAAACATTATTTTTATAAATGATCCTAGGCATTATACTTGCAAAGTATATTCCCGCCTCGGATTCGACCAATCACCATCAAACCATCACAAATAACATCCAGTGCAGTAGTTTATTCTCAAGCCTCGCATAAACCCATTCCCTCATTTGGCCTCATCTGCGACCTGTGCCAGTATGTGCTTGAGCACCTGGTCGATGGTGTGCGTGTGCAGCATGCGCGCCACGGTATCGTCCTCCACCACGTGTAGGAACAGCTGCTTGGCGTTCTCCCGCAGGCGCTGAACGCGCGGCCAGGCGCGGTCCGCCGCACGCGCGCCGCAGTTGGAGATCATGCTGTCCAGCACCTGAGAGGACCAGACTTGTTTTATTTTTATAATTGATGCAGGATCACACCACGAGGACCACAATCAGTATAACAGGCTCATTCACATTGTTTTAATATTATAGAATATTAGAAGATAATATTATTTTCTAATTATTTTATCTCTCTTTACTCATAAATGCTTATTTTTTTGTCTTCTCATCACAGACAGTTTAAATTTATGGTAAATTAATTTTATAAATGATAATAGAGAAATATTTACATTATTGAAATCTGTTGACTAATTTATAAATAATATTTAGCTCTTTGTAAAAAATAATAGAATTTGATAAATATTTGTAATCTATTAAAAAGTAATACCTCATCAATGGGCTCATTCGGCCATCCGAAACATTCCAGCATATCCTTGTCTATCATATCAGTAAGAAGCTTATTTAGGCTTTGAGCTAGTTCTTCCTCTGCCATAAGGGGCTTTTCCTCTTCCTCCTGTGTATTGTAAAATTTTTAGTATTAACCTTATAAATAGAATTTTGAGGTAAATCCAAAAGCTAAAAACACTCTGCCATATATCAAGACTGAAATCATATGTACGTGATTTAAACTATCTTGTCTTACAATTATATTTCTTTAACTTCAGAAGTTATTCAATTTTCCAATATTCAATGGATATTCATATAGTATAGACGCGAACATTAATTTTTAAATAAATTTTATAATGAAATTTCAGAACCAGTGTATGATATTGAACTTCACTTTATGTACTAGATATTGTGTCTGTTTGTAATTCTTTATAAACATGTTAAGATTATTTGATTTTTTAAAGAATTAAGTTTGAAAATTTCTTTTTGTCATTATATATTTTTATTTTATTGTGTATTTTTTTATTCGTTTTTCTTATAACAACTTGTTCGTCTCTATGAATGCACTCACGTACTCTTTAGTGCTTTAGCAATAAGTAAAAAAAGTAAGGAAGTAGTTCCCAACCTGTTTGATTTGTTCGTCGTGCTCCTGCAGGCCGCCGTACAGCGCGCCGTCCCCGCAGCCCTCCAAGATGCGGTCGGACTCCGCGTCCAGCACATTCAGGATCGACTCGATTTCAGACTTCCTTACGCGACCCAGACCCATGTTGGAACCCTGGAAATTAATTACATTAAAAATGTTCTAACACTGAAATAAAAACAAACAAATCAAATTAAAAAAAAATATTCCTATTAGATTCGGTTTAATATATATTATTATTTAATACAAATTATGTTAATTTACTGAAAATTATTATGTAGTCTTTGAATTTATAGATATATTTTCAGGAATATATTTCTGTGTAAATATTACTACTAAATTTCATAAAAGAATGTTGAAAATTTTTATCGTTGTCATGTTACAAAAAACAAGCATATAAAGATGTGGTTTCCTCACGAGTACGCTGCGCACGTGCAGCAGGCGCTGTCTGAACACGTGCGGGTGCGCCTTCCGCACGTGTCGCACGAGCTGCTCCCCGCGCACGTACGCGCGCGCCGACACGCAGTACATGCAGCGACGGGCGCGCTCCAGCGCGTGCGTGCTCATGTGACGACGCATGTTCACCTCCGCGTGGAACCGCTTCGGACACACCTCGCACGAGTACACTGGAACGCAGCCGAACAAACAGAGTAAAATAAATCCTCCTTGCATGTAATGAGGTGGATGAATAATAACCAAATAAAATACTAAAAAAATTGTAATAGAAACATGTACAGCACCCACTTAACCCGGTGGCAAAATGTAAGAGAGTGATTATTAAGATTTTTAATGCATTCATTAAGTTACTCTAAAATAATAGAAAAAATACAGTGCTCTGAATATGTTACAAATTTTTAATAACATGTTTAGAAAACACGACATATATTGAATGCAGATTCGAAAAATATTATAAAATATTAAGTCTAAAGTGAATTACTCCTACATTTTTCCTTCAAATGCGATTTGACGTGGCTAACGAGTAGGGTTTCATTCTTAAACATTTTACTGGCACTGCAGTTCTCAAACGGACACATCAACTCCTTTCCTTTGTGTATGTTTTCGTGAACCAGCAATCTGAAAGAAAATAAAACAATTTTTTTTTTGTGGATAAGTTGCCATAAAGAATTAATATGATTAAATCCACCTTTTAGAAAATAAAAAAAATATTTAACTTACTTGGCCTTGGAGTCAAACAACTCAAAACATATACTACACTGATTGCCCGTATGCTTCTCTAAGTGACGTTGTAACTGCACCTTCTGGATGTAAGACTGACCGCATATATCACATTTATATGGTTTATCTCGCACATGTGTGAGGATGTGCCGACGCATCACCTCCACTGTGTATGTAGTGTAGCCACACTGGAAGATTTAATGTATAAAAAGACACATATCTTATTATTTTTTTAATGGTTTTAAACTTGCATAGTGGTTGGAACTTATATTTAAAATTCTATGACAGGATAGTGAATATTTACTTGAGGAACGTTCCGACTCAGTTATTTGACAGCTTAGTTGAAAAAATTAAATTCCTCAAAATAAATATTTGCTGTAGTAAGCAAGAAATAATATTTTAAATATATTATTTTGTTTGTTGCAACAGTTCAATAAAGTCAACTAGAACTTCAAATAAGACTGAAGTTACAAGAGAAATGGATTACAAATACATATATTTTAATATTTGTCTGTCTTTATGTATACATAAACATGTGTGTATACACACAATTGACATATGATTATTTCGAATATCCAACAGGTGAGTATATTGCAAGTTTAACTGTATGAAACCGAAATGAATTTAATAAGATGTTACTATACTTTGAACAATATGGTGTTCTTTTGTTATGCAAATAACTCTATTTATTGGCATATTGTGGGCAAGCCACTGGCCAAGCTTAATAAGGAATAAAGAATAAAGATACTCACACTATTATCCACTGAGCAGCTTAGCAAAAAAAAATTCTGCTTATATACTTTTCATTAAAAATCATACTTTTAAAATACTAATAATACTTAATAAACATACCACATCACAGCCATATTTCTTTTCACCATGTATTTCAAAGTGTTTTGCCATAGCAGCACGTGAAGCAGTTACCTTTCCACATACATCACATACAAACTGAACTGATTCTGGGGAATGTTTTTTTTTATTTAGAATAAATATAGAATGGAAAATTTATCAATACTTGTCTGTGACCTCTAGGTAATTGTGCCATCTCTCTACCAATAAAGGTAAATACAGTAGCTCTTTTGCTAGAGCGAGGGGACAGATTCTCAGAGGTTACAGGTTGTTTTTAACTATAATACAAATTATGGGGCAATTCAGATTTATAAACGGAAAAAAATAAAGAATAAAGCTCAAAGTTTAAATAAAATTGGTTACCTGTGTGTTTATGTTGTGTGTGAATTATTAGTTTTGAGAAATTTCTCGTATGATATTCACAATGTTTGCATCTAAATTGTGTTTTAGTGATGTGTTGCAATCTTAAGTGGACCATCAAATTATCTTTTCTCGAGAATGATGCTTCACAAATCTTAAATTAAAAATATGCAATGCTTAAATATAGGACAAAACAAATAATTGCAATTAATTAACAAATACCCATCCTCAAAACTTACTTCACATGGATATGTCACCACTTTTCTCCCATCACAGCCTTTTTGCATCATGTGTCTATCTACATGGGAACGTCTTGCAAATTTCTGCTCACAGTGCTCACACTCAAATATCTGTCTTTCATGTACCTTTTCTATATGTAGATTTAATTCGTCATTATTTGGACACACAACAGGGCACTGTTTACACGCAACACTGCCAGGGGTTGTTGAATGATTGTTTAAAAGGTGATTTTCATAACTCTTGCGAACTCGAAACTTTTTGCTACATTGCTTACAGTCATAGGTAGGCTAAAAGCAGACATTATTTTATACACCACAACTTCTTAAAACTAAGTTTTACATTAAGATTACCTGGTTTACTCACTTTTAATGGTGATTCTAAGTTTTTAAGTGTTACTTCTTGTTTAATTTTACATGATAGAAGATGTTTGGTAAAATTTCGAGCAGATGAAAATGATTGTTTACATTTTGTACAATCACTATATTGTTGTTCGTTTTCCTCAGAATTGCCTTCAACTTTTATAAGCTGCTGTTGTAGCTCGATTGTCTTCTTGTTTTTTGAGCCCGGAGGGCGACCTAATCTTTTATGACGCTTTGGAGCCATTCTGAAAACACCAAAACATAGTTCAATGGTATTACTCCTATAGTAGAGCTTTATTATTTACAATTTAGCTGAAACCAAAATTGATATTACTTTCACTCAGGCGCCGATTTTGTTACCACAAAACAGTATGGCGGTATAACTATGATAACTTATATTTTATATTATATAAAATGGTATGACGCCTACAACAGTCTTGTATAAATGTTGATAATTTTGAAAATGAATCTTAATTCCTTACGAACAGGTTTTAGAAGCTACAATCAAAATATTATTATGTAATATTGGAATGTCAAACTTATATCGTTAACTTCAGAGTTTTTATTACGTTAAATATAAATAGTATACGGCAAAATTAAAAAGCAATTGTAGAAAGAGAAAAATATACCTCTTCGATATCTCTATCTTTGTAAGCCACGTCGCGCATTAATCTACACTGTACTTCAGAAACAGATTATATATATTTTTCACTATAAATTTTTCGCTAGCACATTTAACATAAATGCATATTTTAATCTATATTAATCTAAACTAATAAACTTTTTAGTTATGTCATCTTTTATAAATTATTTATATACTTTTTTAATCTGTCTTTATTTTTTTAAAAGTATAGATGTAGTTGTCACTTGTCACAACTTCAATCTCCATGGCAACGGAATATTTATTAAAGGTAAACAAAATTAATTACTGCACGTCAGAGAAAGATTTACTCCTTTTAAGTTTCAAAGGTCGATAGAAACTGTTAATAAATAATATATTATTGTCAACTTTATGAAATATGTACAATGGAAGAAGAATTGGACCCAGAAATTATAAAAACCACACAGTCTTCATTAGGAAAGTATATAAAACGGCCGCCTCTTAGTGATAAGTTACTGAAGAAACCACCATTTAGATTCCTGCATGATATTATCACGTCTGTAAGTATTGATTGATAATTTACTGAAAGTAAATGTTTTAGAGAACTTAGTTGTCAATTGAGATTACAATATTTTTTTTAGATAATAAAAACTACAGGTTTTTTTAATGGTTTATTTGAAGAAGAAGAATTAAAATCGGATAATGTTAAAGACAGGGAAAGTAAAATACTATTCCTAAATAAGGTTATTTCAGTGATTGGTAAGCTTTTCAGTATTTTAACTATTCATTTTATTATTAAAATAAATCTTATATTGGATCAATTAAATATAAATTAAGGAGAAAAATGTGTTTTAAATAATTAACTTGTATATCAGGTACTACTACAGGAAATAGTCTGTCTGTCAAACCATCTAAAATAGTATCAGGTCAAGAGCCTGACAAAACAAATGAGTTGTTACAATGCCTTGCTTTGGCGTTAGACAAAAAGCTTTCTTCAGATGATGCTGTTAAGCAGTACAAAGAGTCGGTAAAATCACATGTCCCAGGAAATAAAACAAAGGATGCTACAAAAGTTGTTAAAAAAAATCAACAGATAAAGAAATTAACATCTTCACAGAGTACTGAGAAATTAATAAAAAATGACAAGAATGACAGTAGCACAAGTAAAACTAAACAAAAAGAAAATATAACAAAAAAAGAATCACCACCTAAGAAAGTGTCAACACAATCAACAGTACAATCTAAAGTAAGTAGTAAAAAGGTTTCTGATAAAAAGAAAGACAGTGGAAGGAATACTAAAATATTATTAAATAAAAATAGTAACCCTAATGATGTCACTAAAACTAAACAACAATCTTTTAACACTGATGAAACTTTGAGTGAATTGGAATTGACACACAAGCAACAGAGTCTGGTAGTACCAGCAGAAGTTAGTGATTCCAATGTTAGCAAAATCGAAGTAGACGATAACAAGAATGGTAATGATTCAAATGATTCAATTAACCTTCACAAATCAAATGATCCAGAAGATTCAAAGGATTCTATTATAGATAAGAAAGAAGAAATTGATCAAATAATAAGTAATAATGTATTACCAGAACAGGAAACTAAATATAATACAGATATTAAAAGCGAAAGTAATGTTAATGAAAAGGAAAGTGAAACTAATCGAATTGAAAAGCCATTAAAGGAAACAAACAACAAAGTTGAAATCGAAAGCATATCAAAAACCGATGATAAAATAAGCAATGCTGGACCAGTTAAACCAGAAGCTAAAGTGAACAGACCCTTAAGCGTAAGACCATCATCCTCAAGACCAAGTGCTCCCAGATTAAGAGAAAAACATGAGAATCTAATCAGCAATGAAAATATAATTGTTGGAAAAGTAAATATTATATCAGAAAATACGCCAGAAGAGGTATGACATAAAAACAGATATATTAGAACTATATGAGACAATAGAAAACATTCAAGTTTTTTAAATTATTTTTACAGGAGGATGATAGCAGTATTGTTATTGTAGACAATACACAAGATACAGCAAATAATCAGGATCAAGGTGATCCACTGCAATCCCCCTCTCATCAACACGGCCATCTTGTGCAACAAATACTTGACGCTCAAAAAGAGTTTTCTCAAGTTTCCGGAAAAACGGAGATTGTTTGTTTTATTCACTAAACAATATAATATATATTTTGAAATACCTATGTTAATTGTTGCCCTGTATTACATTAGGAATGGCAGCTTGGAGTACAAAAATCTAGAGATGCAGTTCACGAAGATATAGAGCAATTAAGATTTAATGTTCAAGCCTTGTCTCGTGTAGCGAATCCCTTGGGAAAGTTACTAGACCATATTCAAGAAGATGTGGAAGTTATGCGTCAGGAATTACAGCAATGGACAAATACTTATGAAGAAGCTTCCAAGGAGTTATTGAAGCAACGAGCGTTAGTACATTATAGGAGATATCTACTATTAAAATAGTGTTATTTTATGCCTGCTAGATAAAAAAAATAAGGGGTATTAATAATTACATATACTTTTTGCATGATTCGCGAACAAACTAACAAATATAAAAATTTTATTTTATTTTTTTGCTAACTTTTTAATATAACATTTATATAAAAAATCAGCTCTATACTACTTTATTCGAAAAAATATTTTTTCAGATCGAATGAAGAATCCTTGAATCCACTTCATACTAAAATAAAACAATTAGACGTAAACATAGGAGAGAAGCGCGATAAAATAAACGATTTAAAAATTGTTATTCACAAAAATGCAATAAGGATCGAGAAACTGTTATCCAGTGGGCAGATGCAATGTTTATAATTAAATCACTTTAATTGTTGAAGCACTTTAGTTATTTAGTTGTTTTATTACCATTTTCTTGTACAATTAGCCACAACCACGACAATTAAACAATATACATATGAATGATTTAACTTCTACTTGGTTTTTTAACAATTATTTAAAAATACATAATTGAACACGAAGTTTCTCAAATTTTACAATACTTATACTACAAAAAACATAAAAAATATCTCTATCTATTCAAAATATATACTAATAATGTTAATGACTCATTTCAAATTGTAATTAGGTAATCAAAAATAAATGAAATAAATTGAAATATATTTTATTTATTTTATTAACAAATATAAACATAATTTAAATTTTACATTTTAATTAAAACTATAATTTAAACATAGGTTAAGGTTATATTGCAATTATTTGAATAATTGAATACTGTTAAAATCTGCACATGCATTTTGCTTTTTGCTGATTATAAATAAGCAACACTTCTCCGTTTTCTTTAAAATCAATCCCTAAAAATTATGTGAAAAGAGATAAAGTATTAAAAAGAGAGATGGAAGATTATAAATAATAAAGATAAACATAAGTCATAAATGAAATACTAGAGTAATTTCCACTTTTTACCTCAGCCATTAGGTAATGAGATAAATCATACAAATAAGCCTAAAATGAAACTTACTGTATATATTAGTAAATATCAAAACTTATGTTTATTGTATATTAAAAAACCTACTACTGAAAAATTAACTTGGGAACAGTGTGTACACAAACAGATACAGTTAAAAACAAATATTGCCACTAAATTAACAGTTTGTAAACCTAGTCATTAGTAATATATCTCCTACAATATTTACAGGGTCATATTATCACATTACATAACATATGAAAATGATTATACAATGTTATTACTTTAATATTAATTCCTTGTGAGAATTTGTAGGGATCTTTGTGATTGGTAATCCTACATGGAATAATTGTAATATTAAAATGAATTTTACATAGCCCATTACTTACTTAGGTACAGATTACTCTAAAAATTTGCGAAATAATGTTTGAGGAATGAATTATTCGGGTATAGGATGCGGTGGACTGTTGCTGGCATAAAGATTCGTATAGCACGCGCGTCCAACACGAGCACGACGTTGACCTTTTAACATATTCGCTGCTTGCTCGATACGCATCACCAGTCTATGTTGATTTTCAAGACGTTCTAAACAGTTCTTACAAATAGTTTTAGGTAG
Organism: Mechanitis mazaeus; assembly: GCA_959347395.1. NCBI lineage: Eukaryota > Metazoa > Arthropoda > Insecta > Lepidoptera > Nymphalidae > Mechanitis > Mechanitis mazaeus. Next base: position 771,794 of record OY365743.1, read on the forward strand.
TGGATCTGAGCGAGAGACCTAAAACAATAATAAATTCTAAATAAGTCATATTTTCTATAGTTAATAAAAACACCAAAAAACAACTAACATTTATAGAAAGATATCTATTGATTTTTTCAGATATACACATTCGAATGCCTTCTTCCCCATAAATATGCAGGACTACACGGTGCATTTCAGAGCACAATCTACATATAAAACCAGTCAACACTCCTCTATCTAAACTACCCATTATCACTTTATTTACTAGTATTTATATTTTTCAAAAAAAGTAATATATTAAAAGTGGTTTAACAATAATTTCAACAATTTTATTGGTCTATATATTATTTTTCTTTATATTTTTTATACAATACAAACTTGCAATCACAATTTACTAACTACTAACACAGAGTACTACCATAATAACATAGACAACATAGAATAATGCATTAGCAACTTAAATGTCACCATTAATTACAGATTATATAGGGTAGAGATAAGGAGAATCATTCTTAATGGATGGCAATACGCAAAGGCAATCATAAAGCAAGGGACAAGTGAATTATGCGAAGATTAAATAAAACACCAACAGTACTCATTGCTGTTTCTTATTTATCATTACCCATTTTTAAATAATGGTGGTCGTTAGATTGCTTTTAAATATATCGTTATTTATTATTAATTCGTCTATAAGAATTAGAATATTTGCTTTATTGTGAATCAATAATATTCTAGATATGTCTTTCGTTATAAATTTTTTAGTTATACTTTGATGTTACTCAATTTAACAAATTATTACTACTAAACGCGTAGTTAACCTTTATTTACACAGAAAACGGTAACCATTTTTGTCAATGAATTAGGTACTATAAAAAAATAAATACATACTATAGATTAGATGCTATATTCCAAAATTTATTGAACGCTATTTTAAATGCAACTTGTTTAAACACAAATTCCTTTTACAGGATTGAAGACCGAGTGAAATCTGCACCATGACAATTTTTTATTTTATCTTTTTTTAATATTTTTAATAATTAATCTGCAACAAACTAACTTTTATGATAACTTCTATTCTATTTCTTATCAAATAAGTATCAGAATGAACAATAAAATAATTAAAACAAATGAATGAATATTTATGAAAAGTTATTTAATTCATCCAATAATGTTTTACATTTATCTCTTAATATTTTTACTGCTTCCAGAAATATAACATTTGGTGACATTGCACCTACTGATTCCACATTAACTGTAAAGAAAATATATATTAAATAAACAACATATATATTAATTACACTTACATATAAAAATAAAATAAAATTATACTTACATATAAAATGATCACGTATTCTACTTAAAATTACTGCATCTTTTATACAGTCATATCTATAAACATTTCGACTGCAGCTGTCATATCTTGCGTCTTTTACATAAGCTTTGCCATCTGAGTCCAGGCCAATGACACCTGGCGAGAAACAGCTTTGTAACAGTGTACCTTCACTTCCATCCACTTCACGGGTTAATGTTATGTCTGGAAGTAAACGATAGGTAGCAGTTGCTGCAAAAAGAAAGTAAAGTTAGATTGAAAAAATATCACATCTTATATATTTGTTTTAATTAATACTAGCAGTTTACATATGTGAGTGGAATAATAATAGACTACATTAAAAAATATGGTCATTATTCAAGTCATACAATACCAACCTACTGGTGAAAATTTTGCATGGTCCTTGCCAATTCCTTTAACTGCTATCAAGTGCATATCTAGTTCATGGCCGGGCCTCATTTTCGATATCAGAATATCTCCATGCACTGGACCAACATCAGCTTCCTTGTGTACTGATGCCTGGTTGCCAATGGGATGCCATTTTATTGAAGATGAGTAGACTGAGATTGAAATTATTTGTAAATTAGATGTTGTAAAAAAATAAAAAAATTCTTATGCATAATTAACTTCCAAAAATTTAGTTTCCCTTTTCATTTAATGTATATACAAGTGTAATAAGTATTTGACATAGTTAACAACATACTTGTTAATATACATATCAAATTTATATTATTGCCATCACAACTCTTCAACATTTTAGATAAAAACACTAAGCTAAAACAATAAACACTTACTGCTATGATTTTCATACAAATCTTCAGCTCTAAAAGAGTCTTTGGGTGCAGATTTATTATTAGAGCATTTTATTTTTATAGAAAATTCTAATGTATCAAACTCAGTGCCTTCCTCTGCATCTGAAAAAAGTATATATATATAAATCATAGTGTAATCCTCATGGGCTTTGCTATATGGCCTAATTATTCTGTTCCTACTTTTTTATATATTATGTCAAAATAATTTATAAAAACTTACTCTCAGGTCTAAATTCAAATAATCTTGGATCTGCCTTTAATGGAATCAGCCCTAATCTATGTGCTAAGACTTCATCTTGAATAATAGAAGTGTTATTTTTTATCATAACCTTTTCAATAGCCATACTGGGAACTTCACTCAACATTAGTCTCCGGAAAGCATTAGCAAATGCAGGCTGAATGCCAATTAAATCAAATTCCATTTCAGTATTGTCCATTCGAACGATAACGATACGAAATTTCTTTGCAAACTTTTTAAAGTTCCATTTCTCATCAGCCATTCCATAATCATCTGGTGCATTCTGAAATGTTGATGTATATTATAAGACCTGTGATGGAAGTACAAAACATTCAATTATACAATTAAAAACAACTAATACTTTAACACGAAATTCTTCTAGTAATACTCTGGGCTTTTCTTCTAGTTTTGGCATTTTTGGAATTAGTATATATTATTTTAAAACATTTAACTCCTTCTAAGGAAAAGTAAACATTAAACACCTATAAGGTCTATAAAAATTACTTTTATAAAAATATATAAATTATCAAATAAAAGCAGTTTTCTTTAGTAAAGCACGTTGTTTTTCGAAAAAAACGTCAAAGTCACAACGCTCAAAGCACTCATTTTAAAAACATTCATTCAGTTTAAAAACCGATGGTTCTCTAGTCATCACCTCGAAATAGAATTAATACAAAATTGCATACTACCTAATATACTCCTCCCGCATAATCATAAAAAAAATTAGGAATATTATTTTTATCATTATCATTAGGAATATTAATTTTAATAAAAAAATAATTTTATTTATCATATTCTTGTAACAGGCACTTTTAAAATTTGTATGTTGTATTATTTTATACTATACGATACCTAGAACTTTATTTAATAAATTAATTATGAAATGCAAGAAAAAAAATATTTTAAGTACTAGTCTAGAAGTCATAAAATCTTTAACAAAACTGATGCTAATATGTGGTCATCATCATGGTGAAAAATTGTATAATGGGGCGATATGGTGGACTCTTTGTAATTTGTACCTTGACATATTTACAGTGTTCAGAAGATTTAAACTGTTAGACAATTCACTTAAGGCTGTTGAATTTAATAAAAAGTTTATTAATATGCTTAATATCATTAAATTATTTCTGATTTAAAACACAGAAAACGATGATAAGATATGATGAAAATTATAAAATAATAAGATTTATGAAGATTTGAAAGGCAATTGTTAAGTTTATCAATACCAGTTTACCCTCACAGATATAAGAGGGCGCTGTGACTAAAAATCATATAAAAGATCAACTGGTCCACCATGAACTCTTAAAATTATTATATTAAAAAAATATTTCAATATTACAATAATTTTACTTTTTAAGACCTTTGAGTTTTTGATTAAACGTAATCTTGACTGTATTTCTACATATTTGGTATGTAATCAAGAATATTATTATTATTATTAAATCAACTGCAAAAAAATCACACTTCAGAAACAGTGAAATTTGAGTAAAATATTATTTTTATAAAAGGTAAAGTACGTGGTACGAAGAACGGGAAATTAACGTAGGAAGGTACATATAGTATCGAATTTGAAGGGAATAAATAAAATAGAATCAGGTTTCACTTTCATGGACAAAAAGTCTTAGTTTGACTGGAAGGCCGACTCCGGGTGGTTTACGAGTTGGAGCCACAAAGAGTACCGTGTTGTTGTATTATAGGTAACGTCCAATATAACTAATTAATGTAATTACTTAATGTATTTCCTTGTAAATAGATAAATGCTCACACAGAATTTATGGGCATCATGTTTAAATTCATAGTACTCAATCATCGTTTATTTAGAAAAATAAATATATAGTATTACGGGTTACGTACGTATATAGTAGGGACGGGTTAGACAAATTTTGGTACGTTAATAGCATATTGAAGTGTTGTTTTAAAGTCGTACCAGACATTATTTAATGAAATTGATATCTTGTTAGTTTATTTTCTAAGGGTCGTCAAATCATCCAACTATAGGGGACAATATATGACAGCCAGTAACTATCTCTTTATTATTAAGACCGTCCAAATAACTCAAAACAAGTGTTTATTCGACAGTGGACAATCTAAAATAATAATGTCCAACTCCTAGTTATAAAATCATAATACTTTAACTGCTACAAAAACTACATGGCAGTCTTGTGCTACCTTATTTAGTAATTATAAAAAAATACAATATTAGATTATGTACTGTGATGTAATTTTCATAAAATTGCATTGTTTTGCCCTTGCATCGAAACGAAAATGAAGATTTACTACAAAGTATAAAATACATATTGCAAACTTATTAGTTATCACTGTCGAAGTGTTATTTTTAACTATTCAAAACAACTAATAAATTTAGGGTCAATTGAGGTCCCCATGCAAGTGTACAATTTATCCTAATATTAATATTAATACATTGCAATCAGTAGTTTGTGTATATATATACATATATATATATATATATATATATATATATATATATATATATATATATATATATATACACCGTTATTTTACGATATGCGTTTGCAGTCATGAATAATAAATAATAATGATAGTTACGTATGAAAATTACGTTAATTATCTTATAGCGAAGTCGCTTGCGAAACTTATGTCATAAGAGATTACCATTTACAAAAGGCAATAATATATTTATAAATATATGTAAATTACATAATATATTTATAAATGTATAAAATTACATAAATATAATTTATGTTTTACATATTATCTAGATCTAATGTTTGTTTGTTTGTTTGTTTTGAATATAAATAATAAACTGTAATAAATTTAAATATTAACTATTTGCTAAAGTCTAAAGCAGCAAAAGATTGTCAACTATGCGTTAGCCGGAAAGAATTGTGTTAAACGTAAAAAGAATAATGATTCGTAGTTTAAAAACTAACTGCAACAGCTGTAGATTTAACTATGATATTGTCTGTTTGAAATTCGGATTTTTGCACATATGCAGTGCATGTATGTTGTGATCTTTCACCCAAAGGCAGCTAGGAGGCCGAAATTTCTGACATATAGACTTCTACACTAGAGTTTTAAACATAATAAGTTTCAGAAATAAAACTATTTTTTACGGATTAAAACTCGCATATCATTTGGTTACATTTTAAGTTTAACCCGACGTTTCGAATGCTTTGCAGCAATCGTGTTCTCGGGTAGACGAGATGTAAGTGTCTGTCACAAACACATTATACGCAAGTTTTAATCCGTAAAAAATAGTTTTATTTCAAATATGTACTCGTGAAAATCTAAGAAAATACTATAATAAGTTTCAGCCCTGTTTCGTGTATACTGTCTTGGAGTTATCGTGGACACGGACGGACAGACAGATATCCCTTAACCTTATAAAGTAGCTTTCGCTTCGTTATAAAAAGTAATGTTTATTAAATGGTAATCTATTGTAGTATATGACAAGACATACATTAAAGCATCTAGTGTTCATACCCTTGAATCTTATAATATAGTTTTATTTAACTTAAAGAGGGCAAGCATTGTAGCAATAGACTGCAGCGAAAGTATTGGTGTCCGCCAAATGATAATCTGTATCAACAGCGGCCAGTACTTATGCAACGAGAGCCTCAGCGCCATTTGCCTTCTCCAGCCTCAGTAGATAGACCTCATTCTTAGCTACGACTCGTAAAATAAAAAGTGCCATTATTTAATGTGAACTGTGATATTTTTGTGTTTAAAAATGAAGCAGCTTTCGGTGTTATTAGTTTTAGCTGTTGGATTTTTGTATTCAGGTAGGTTTAGTTTTGAAAGTTGGCGGGAAAGTATTTTATATTAAAAATAATAATATTACATTTATTACTTTTAAATAACATTAATTAGATTTTGTATATTAAACGTGTGAAATACAAAAAAATAACTGCGCGGTATCACTTTTTGTTACTTGACTTCTGTTAGCGAGTAATAGATACATACTTCCACAACAGTCAAAACAGAAGGAAATATTATTTTTGCGAAGAACCTTTGTCCGCTTTACTTGCTAATAATATTTCAAACTATATACTACGAAAATGACGGATTGTGATAAAAGTTTCTGTGAAACAACTTCCTACCTCGTAATTTATACATTTATTTAGCCTGTAATAGAATATTACCTAACATTTATCTGTATCGTTATTATAGGAAAAGTTTAATAATTTCCTGTTCAGTAATCGATGTACAAAATCAGGTTTAGTCTCTGTTAGAATTTGTAAGATGGAGATAAGAAAATACAAATTCTCATATTAAATGTTAAAAAGGGCTGCGTAAGTAAACATTTAAATTTAATTTCAAAATATATTTAATTTGACCACATTATTCAAAAAACAATACGATACAGAATACATTTAAAATATAGAAGACATTTAATTGAAATAACAAAAGTAAATAAAAAAATAGAATGAATATATATTTATATTTATATATATTTATATATACTATCCATTCAGCATTTGTTACAAAACATCCATAAGAAAACATAACATCATCAACGATGTTATATTAATTATTATATCGTTAGATTTACTTAACTAACGAAATATAATTAAATTTGCATTTCTCCTAACTCTATATTGTAATAATTAATGGAATCTACAACGCAGCTGTACATATAATCAAACCTTAGCCTTTAACCGACAATGCACGCCACAATTCCGCCATGCTCAAAACTCATGATTTAGGACCCCGAAAGCGTTCGAACCTGTCGCGTAAATTCCGATAATGTTTACGTGAGTACAGACGAATAATTATATATCAAAATTTTGATATTTCTTTATTGTGAACGATTATATTCAAATCAAACAATTTTGACGTCCACATGTACAAGAATAAATGTTTTATGCAGACACTAAACAATTGACTAAGCACTATTTGATCCCAAAAAAATAACAAACTAAAACTTCATATGATAGTTTGCGCACTAACAGTCTTTTCAAAATGGGATATTAGTACTCTACTTGCTGAAGTACTTAGAAAATTGTAAAATGTATGTATGTATACAATTATGAATGACATACACATTTTTTATTAACTCTGACAGACACTTGCATCTCGTCTACCCGTGAACACGATTGCTGCAAAGTATTCGAAACGTCGGGTTAAAATTTAAATGTAACCAAATTATACGCGAGTTTTAATCCGTAAAATTAGTTTTATTTCAAACTATGATTGATATTACTTTATTACTTGTAAAATTGAAGCTTTTGCTTACAGTTTATTACCTCTAATTATGTAATGTTTTCCGGAGTAAAATGTGTCCGAAAGAAAAGTTGTCTATACCTGTTCTTTCCCGTCACTTGTTTTATTGAACAGACAACATTTAAAATATTTATGTATAATCGTGGAGGCGATCTTGGATGAAACCAACTGTGATTAATAACTGTAATGCTAATAAATGAACTTCGATGGTAACTTAATGGTTAATGTAATAGACAAGAAAACAGAGGATAGACAAAAGTCAATTACGCTAGTCGAATAGAATGATAAATGTATGAATCTGACATAAGATAACGCTGTTATCGCGTTTCAGCCGTTACATTTAAATAGAGTCGATTACAAAGCTCGCCAGTTAGTTTTGACAAGAGATCGACTCCTATCTCGATGGAGAGATAGATCTAATAATATCGACTGATGAGCCTCGACACAGTGTTATTGAAAAGGAAACACGAAGTAAATTTCGTTGTTTGGTAATAATATTTATTTTTTTTAATTTTTATTTCTTTTCTAGTTTGAATCAATATCAATGATCACATGCGTATATCAAATGGAAGTGTCGAAAGGGCCTATTTTGATACCATAGTTATCAAAATAAGCCCTTTTGTAACACTCTCCAACTTAAACCTTGAGAAACCAACTATGAGAAATCCAAAGTTGCCCTGGTCTGAGAAGAACCACACAACAAACTAGGTATTAACCACACAGCACAGCTAGGTATTTTTTATTGTAATCAATGCTTCACAAATGTTAGAATATTTAATAAACAATTTGTGAACAACTAGAACCACTGCAATCATTCCGAATAGTATATAGGAATACGTAAACAATTTTTACTTTAATGAAATGACAATTGTTCCATATAAGGTATTTGGAATTACTTTATATAAAAGTGGAATACGTTATTAAAGATCTTATGAAACTTTACTACATATAAGGTTCAAAATTAATTTACTTTTATCACAAAATCGAAGAATTTATTAATGTTATAACGGAACTTGCAAAACTTGCCGGACATACTTGCATATAATAATAAAATATAATTGTTAAACTGAATATTTACCAACACTATTTGTACTTCATGGTTCAGATCAGGTAGTATTATAATTTCGAGCAATATATCTTTATTTGGAAATACAATGTAAGAGACCGGTCTATAGAGTGTAACTCTACATACGTAATAGATTACGATACAGGCTTTTTTCTTTCTTTTAAGAGAGTGCAACTTATTTTGTGTCCTGGTTTCGTTTCGATTCGACTGGGCATTACATTTAAAAACCTGTTTTTTATATAATTTAATTCATTCATGAACGAATATAAGATCTTTATTTTTATTTTTGTTGATTATATTCAAATTTAAATTCAAAAAAAATAAAGTAATAATATTAATATTACCCCAAAAAATACAAAAACAAAATTAAAAGAAACAATAAATATTTAACAGAAGAGTTAATACATAGAATTGTTACAAATGAACAACTGGGGTACATGACTCCAGTGCTTGCTTTTAAGTAACCGCTATGAAAAAACTTAACATGAAGATTAATTTTTAAAAACATTGCTTGTTTTATTAAATATAAATCAAAACTTTTATAGGACTTTGAACGTGTAGTGTCGCTGCCAATGACGTTTATAATTACGATTAGTGGTATGTAGGTCCTTGGAAAAGAACCAACAAGGAACTTCATGGTTACTACAACAGTATCCACTTATATATAAAATGAATGATTTTTTAAAGTAACAGTAATCATATGAAGAAATTGTAATACAAATAATAAATATCATAAGAAGAGTTGAACCAAAATACCACAAGCACTATGAAGCAATATGAAGCACAAGTCCCTAAAGGTTTAAATAAATATTCAAAATAATAGTAATTATATAAAATAATAAAATGCTTTATTATTATAAAAACTGTTGCAAAAACAATGAAAGTTATATTAAGGAAGTCCTTGTAATGATTAAAAGAACTGTGCAAAGTTATAAAGTTTTAAATATAAGTTATTTAAATGAAAACTTGGTATAATTGAGTAATTTTATTATTATGTCAATTCGAAGTTCCGGCCCCGCTGAAACCTTGAACTAAACTTACGTTTTACGTTACGCCTTTCACGAGTTAACGATCTTGATAATTAGAATAATATTGTACTTTAATAAAATGTTCTTGAAGTTAATTAGTTGAGTTTTCTATTATTTTGTTGAAGATATCTCATATAGTTTATCAAAGATTGTAATGTAATGAGTTGATAAGTTTATTTATTGTAAGAATTGTTATGAAATTATACTTATTTGAGCCAGTTGAAGCTGTTACTGGTCAAAGGTGTGTTTCGTTACTAATGCTACTCCTCCTCAACGAATAGTAGGATGTCGAAAATATGCAGAGTTGTTGAGGACAGTGACTTGTAGGTTCTGTAGTTTTTTGGTGACATTTGTGGTTGTAGTTTTTTATTAAATGGTCAAAGTGTGTCTCATAGAGTTAATGCGTCATAAAAAAAAACAACTGACTGTGTTACATTTGGTAATCCATCTCATTTTCATGTACTTGATATTATTGTCTGTTGATCACCTTTAGAATTCTCATTCAGCATCAATGGTTCGCTCAGCTCCAGGCGTCGTGCACAGTGGTGGAACTAGTAATATTTACTGTTATCAAACATGTGACTCTCAAATCAAAAGGAATTAGCAACGAAATGTATTAAGTATAACATAGATTTATTGAGGATTTATTTAAGAGTAGACTAAAGTTGAACTTTTATGAAAATCCTTAATTTATATGCTCTTAATTCTATTAGAATCCAAGATAATCTCTAAATATTGCTGTTTTTTCTTAATATATAATTTAATCACATAAAGTGTGATAGGGTATTATTGTAAACTACCCTATAGTTTACAATAATATTTTAATAAATTTAATTAATATTTTATTAAACTCTAGTATTAATCTTCTGTAATTTCTGTTTATTGGTGTGCAATAAAAATATTATTGTCAATATTATTATGACTCATAGGGACTTCACACGATTAATATAATATAAGATACTTTTAACTCACAAAAAATCCTTCTCTCGTACGTATTATTTTAAAAATCTTTAACTTTATCAGTAAACAGACATTACATTTTACAATTTCCTTAACACTTAAAAAAGTAGAATAATATCACATTGTGAAAAGGCCGTAAGTGCGCTGTTTTATGTAGTTTCAATTCATTATTTTTTTGGGGTTAAATTTGGGTAAATTCTGATATTATTTACATAAGTATAGCCGGATAATTATATATATTATTAATCATTAATAACACCACTTTAACAACAAAAATGTCTAATTTTCTTCAATAATTACTTACTTTTTAACACAAGAAGAATTAATAAATAATAACTTACTTTTTAACATTAAAGAATTTACCGTTTACAAAATATTCAAAACTGCACCATTATAAGTAGTTATATCATACCATAGTTGTACGTTTGACGTGTATCTAGTCTTTGGCCAAATTGGCCGATATTAGTCCAATACTCGATTAGGTTTACTAAAAAATCAGACCAGTAGGCAGTTCTAAAAGATTGGGTCCAAGGTTCCTAACGGATTATTTACTTCAAGGTAAGAGGTAGCTAAGTAGAACTAAATTCCTTTATAAATTTAATATGGTGTCAAGACACTCGCAAGTCTATATTAACTTATTAGCTAATCTATAGCATAATCAAATTTACTATGTAAATATAGAACATATTTCTGGAAAACCTTTTTTTCAATTATATTTTTTAAAGAATTAGTTTTTATATGATCAACAGATTATTAAGTATTTTAAAACAAAAATAAAGTAGTTTTATATATTATTTTTAAATGTTATTTCAACTATTTACATTAATATTTATAATTTAAAATAAATATTAAATAAATATATTTAAGGAAAGGTAGAATTTTTATAAACCTTATAATGTCGCAAGCTTGCAAGTAGTTTAAATATTACCGGAACACCAACATTCCGTATTTGCAAGAAATCTTTACGTAAGGGTGACATAACATTTAATATGACTTATTACGTCATAAAATATATTATAGTTATTTTAAGATATAAGTGATCACAGTTACGACGTAAATATTATGATATGTTTTCAATATTCAATTATTACTGTTCCACATTATAAACGTAGATATACATGAAATATTACACATTTAATATTATATATACTTTATTTAATTAATTTATTAAAATTTTTAACATTTATTTGGCTATGTAGCTTTTTAACATTTATTTGGCTTCGACTGAACATAAAAGTTATTATACCAGTATCTACCATTGACAAAAATGATACATATGTCAGTCACATTAAGAATGTACTGTACTGTAATAGAACGTTTCAATTAAAAATAAATTTAATTTCAAATTACTCTTATCTACAATTACAATATCTTTCAAAATTCATCCTTAGAAAGGTAGTCATGTGATAATCAACTGGTTCAAATTTGGTTAGTATAGCTTGAACGGTGTATGAGATAGCGGACAAAATTTGACCGAGTTGACCGAGTTGACCGAGTTAAGAACTTTGCTTCCCTCAGCTCAATTAACAGATTTATGTTAAAAATATTAATTATGGCTTTATAAGTACATTCACCGATCTAGGGAAACTGTATCTTTAAGTTAAAAGGAACCATTGGCTTTTTTTGGTTAATTTTTTATACATTATACTTTAAATATAAATAATTAAAATGTATGGACAGTGATACTAAAAAATATAAATCCCTTTTTTTTAAATTGTTTAAAATTATCTCTTTAATACACGTTATATTTATATATACTATTATACCTTATATTTATATATACTATTATACCTATTTAATTACTAATATATAAATAATGCAACTCCATTATGGTATAATTTATATATTTCGTCTTTGTTATCTTTTTTTTTGTAACCATTTTAGTTAAAAAGTAAAGTATTTATGTAACAATGTGTAATTATAATATTATTAAAAATACGATATCTTTAACAATACAAGATAATTATAGAACTAAAAATGTCACGATTTAAAATAAAATTTCGTTTCTCAAAAAAAACTGAACCATTGTTAAGAACTCGAGACTTTCTCAACTTAGTATTGTTTTATAAATGTCTCAAGACTACTAACATGTATAATTCATTTGAATTATAAATATTATATTTTGAATTATAAATATGTACTATGTTTGATATAAAGACTCAATAATAGTCAAAGTATTTAATCAACTTAAGGTACGAAACATTATATAAAAAAAAACTCAATCTTTATTAATATCATAAAGAGGAACAGTTTGTTTGTTTGAACGCGCTTATCTTCGAAACTACCGGATGCATTTTAAAAATTCTGTCTGATTATCATAGGCAAGTTCATTGGGAAGGGTAAATATATATATATATATATATATATATATATATATATATATATATATATTTATTTATATATATAATAGTAAATAACATAAATATTCATAGTGTGGAATACACTGATAATATTATAATAAAATTACGTGTTTCTTTCATATTAAGTAATAATCTTATTTTTTTTTAAATACTAATGAATTTAATATAACTAATTATGTACCTACCTATATATTTATTTTATATTCCATAGTGAAGTACGTACTGCTATATACTTTCAATAAAATTAGAGATCTACGAGTTTAGTAAAAAACAATATGACAAGGTTTTTCCTACCCTTAACTCTTTGTTTCAATATTAAAATAATATTACTTTCAGTTTTTAGAACAATGGCAATCCATTTTTTCTAATAACACCAAATGTGAATCTCATAAATTTTAGTATAATATTTTTTAGAGTTGTTCAAGAGGAAGTATGATTATTATAATATTACTTTAAGAAATTGTCATAAAACCCCAGTTGAATTCTGAAATTTAGTGCGAAAATAAAACATTAATATTTCAATCCTTTAAATCTATGTTTCGATTCCTTTTACGTATCGTTAGATACTTATTTGTATTGTTACGTCTAATCCTATTAGAACTACAATTAATACTATGAACTAACTCTACATTAATACTAATTACCATTCATTCGCGGTTCCAGACGCGGACGAACAATTTTATTTATTATTAAGATAATTAGAAGCAAAAAAATAATGCGAGATTACCAATAGCCTTTCTAATGAACCTGTCTATCAAAATCAGTTTTTTAATACATTATATCAAAGAGTGCTTTTAAGTAAACAATCTCAAAATTATGATATTACTATAGACCAGGGGTGGTCAACACAATTCTCATAGTATAACAAAAAGGCTTATAGATACTAAAATCCACACGGGCAAAATTATGGGAAGGAGCTAGTTATATGTATTTCTAGCTCACTCTTATTTCTAAGAATTGAGTATGTATAGTTAATTAATGCGTTATTTTAATACTTCATGGCTACCCACGCTAAAAAATGATATTCAGGGAGGTTATATGGAAGTACCCTCCTCCTTAGTAATTTCGCACTTGAGCGAGGCAAAATATATTTCATACTAACTTATCTGATTATATCTTACTAATTTCACATGTAAATACGGAAGAAAATAAGAAATAAATTTAGTATTATTATTAATAGTATAAGTTGTAATATAACTTGAAATATCATATATACCTAAAACTAAAATTCAATAGCAAAATAAAACAGAGGTACAAAAAACAAAACGTATAGCTGAAATGAAATGTATAGGTATATAACACAGGTACAACATAACATATAATTACACCAAAACTTGTATGTATATCACTAAGCCAGTTACGGCAATGAGCCGGTATCTTAGGACTAATTATGTTATTAGGTGCACATAATCTAGTGTCTAAGAAGCGGTACTTTTAAGATTGCGACACAGAGGTTCACCTACTTAACGGTGCATTTTAAATGACCTTCGTTACTTAAATAGTTGTAATTAGAAAGTATAAGTGTTATTATAAACATATTTACAATTGTTTATTTAGTCATATTTAATAATAAATACAAATACTATTTATTTGTAAATTTTTTTAATAAGTTCAGTATGTAGTCTATTTTTTGACCGAAACGAATTATTTGGTAAATTTAAAAAGGATGGGTTAAACTTAGATGAAGTTCGATCTTTCATACACAATTTTTAAAGGACAACAGAAACATTTAAAAAGTGTTTTTTTTTTTTTTGTAATATCAAATGAAATAAAATGAAAAATGTACATTAAATGAAAAGAAGAAAGAGATAAAACATAGTTATTCTTGCAAAGGCATAATAAAATGGGGTAAATATTTAGATATTTTTATAATTTCTTTAATTTCTTTAATGTATATGTAACGTTTACGCTCACTATTTAGGCTATATGTAACGAGTACAATGTAACAAAAATGTATAATATATTATATATCTTTATTTTTTAAATTTAGTTCTTTCAGTTTAAGTTCATTTACTCCATGAACCAATATAGGCGGCCGCCATAACGAGCTGGTGGACGAGGTTTACAATCAGGCAACGACGGCGTCTCATCCGGATATTTAGGTTGACAGGGACACTCTTCATCGGGGGGCGGAGCGCTGGAGCTCTTGTGTACTTTCACTCGACAAAAGTACCCAAAATCAGGCCTTTCTAAACGCAACTTATCTTTCATACACCCATCAAAAATGGCTTGAGTTTTTCGGCATTTAGATAAAGAATAATCTCCTGAACTTTTATCAATACAGTTGGCGTACTGGTTGAATTCTTGCATGCAATTCTTCTTGATGTTCTTAAACAATTGTATAGTGCAATTAGTGACTCTTTTTCCGAGTTCTATACACGGGCGAGGGTCATTCGACTCGAAACGGCACAGCATAAATTCATTGTTCACTGCCTCGCAATGTTTACCAATATATGAAGACGCTGATATCAGGGTTGCTGTCGATACATTTACTTCTGGCACTGTTAGATTCGGGAATTCAGGCAGATCTACTTCTTTTGTCAAAACCATTGTAATATATCTGTAGCAACTAATAAAAGGTCTGCAATGGATAGGTTTTATTAATATTTTTAATATTTGACAGTGTAGAAGTCACAGAACCATTAAACTGTCAATTTAAATGTAAACATTAAACTGTCAATCAGTAATATTTTTTTAAATGATAATTACAAAAAGATTTCAAAAACTTTAACGGGCATATATTATTATATAACGATGTAATTATTGGTAAATAATTATTAATTTTTTTATCAGAGAATCTGTTGGGTTAAAAGTTATTATTTCTTGTTTTAAATTTAGATGAATGAAAGACTGGAGTTTGTAATTTACTACGTTAGAAATACTTATCTCTTTAAAATAGGATTGCTAGCATTCGTGAAAGTACATGCTGCGAGCCTGGGGGCAAATTCACCACATGGGGTCCTTCTTTCCCTAATATAAATAAGCTCACCCCATGTTGTATTTTTTTATTTTAAACTTATGTGAAGAAGCTACATACATAACTGATTATGAGTTAACCATCAATTTAGGCCCGGGGCCCCTTCCTACCTGGGGCCCGCTGTATTTTGTCATTGCTAATAATTTGATGTCGTTAGATTTTAAAATGCGATTTCGTATTACACCGAGAGGGTTTTATATACATAAGTATATATCATAGCAAAACAAATTAGACATTTAAATATGCTGTGGCGTTTTTTCTCGCAGGTGACTGTCAATCACTACAATGTCCTAAGGTGCGTACGACAAGTGGTTGGCTAGACCTCTTCCCTATCCCCTGCCAGAGGAACAGAGATTGCACTGTAATGGGTAATCAGCACCTGTGCTGCAAAGGTTTCTGTACAAAAGGAATCATGCAATTACGGTAAGTAACATTTAAAAAGATTTTATATAATTGCTTTTAAACGTGCTTTATAAAAATAGTTAGATTTCAACTTTCATGATTCATGATTACTGATATATATAATTATCCAAGTTATACTCACATAATTAATATTGGAGTCAGTTCAAGCCGCTATTCCGCAACGCTCAAAGATCATGAATAAGTAACCCGAATGGATCCAAAACTAATCGAAAAAATACCCGATAATAATTACGTGAGTACAGCCGGGTAATTATATATAATTGCTAGATTTAATTATTTAATATATTCACAAAAGTGTTTAAGTTTAGAGTAGGCAATAAAAACAAATTTATTCAAAACAATTAAATTAATAACTGACAGACATTTATAAATCTCTTCATAAATATGTATTATTTTATTAGGATCATTTACCTCGTTTGTAAGTTTGTAATAGAAAATTGATTGAAGGAGCAATTAGCGAGAAACTATATATTTTTATTTAGGCTCATTATACGGCGAAATTAAATCTATAATTATATTATAGAGTTTAACAAGCACTATGTTAACTATGGCCCTAAAATGGCATTATAACAAAGTTGTTAGTGCCCTTGTTGTCTTAAATAGTTTTTATTGCACCATTTTTGTGTCAGACTATATTAAAAAGTAATAACTACATTAAATACATTAAAGGACACTCATTGAAATAGCAAATGGCCAAAATTTATTAAGTAATATTTAGTGAAATACATTGAAAATAATTCTCAATTATATAAATAATTTCAATTATCTATTAATATTATACAAAGAACTGTATTGGCAGAATGATTTTGGAGTATTATTTTCGTTTGCATTCATAACACAGTCACATTGCGTTAGTTTTGTTCATTATTAATTAAATACTTTTTTATTACGTAATGGTCTGGCTCTTTGGGTATAGCTTATTTTTTTACAAATAAATATTGATACATCATCCCAAAATAATTGGGATAAGGACCCTTTTTGCCTTTCGGATAAGGTCACCTGTCCTTATCCTGATAGTTTTTTCATAAAAGGGGATAAATACGAAGCAATAGCAATCTACTTTTCTTATCAGGTTGATCATCATATACACTATGAATAATTGGGACAAGAGCATCTATCCTGGTTATTATCAACTATTATGAAAAAAATATCAGAAAAATAAATTTAATTTACAGTTAAACTTATATTAATATTTAATTGCATATAAATCTCAAACAATCGTTTTGAATTACAATATACCGTGTAGATTATTTAAAATATAGGAAAGGTCACCTGTAACAGCTTTTACATAAGACCCTTCACATACAATAGCTGTAAATGGCAAAGTTACAAAACGCTAAATGTTAATAATATAACTTCTCATGTATTTTAAGTTTTATAGGACATTCAGAAGCTTAAGTCAAATAATGAATATTTTACTTCTATGTATTTCGAATATATTCTTACAATTAATGAATGTTTTCGAATATTATATATTTAAAGTTTAAATATATATAGGATGTCATAAGTCAACTTTGCCCTTTATTTACTTGGCACTTTAAAGATGGAATGGGGGTTTTAAATACGAGTCTTCAGTCTTATGTTGTAATTTATATTGTAAAGTGTGTTGTAACTTTTAAAGTTAATCAATCACTATTGATATAGCTTAGTTAATGTGTTGCACTTAAGAAGAAGCAACGTATTAGAGAAAGAGATGAATTTAAAGTAATATGAGTTTTAGAATAATTGCAATTTATTGTTTTATGTTTTGAAGTAAAATATTACATTACATATTATTTAATTTTTATATTACTTATAACAAATGTGTGTTATTAGAAGCTATGGCAGCTAAAATAGAAATAAAATTTAAAAAAAATACACGCAAGACTTCTAGACGCTAGATGGCGTTAAAAATAAAGCCTATACACTTATGTGTGTTAAGTTAAAACTATAAACATTTAATTTGATGATTCTTCACTAAATGAGATTGATCATGATAGCTTTATATTATATCACGCTGGTAAGATGGAACTGAAATTTTAAATCGTTTGCAGATTTTTTAATTAAACCTTAGTTCGTAAATTCGTCACTAGATGGGGGTGATCAAGATAGCTTTATATTTAGATCAAGGTGGTACGATAGAAACTGAAATTATATTGGTCCTATGGGATTTTTGGTTTTAAATATCTGACTGGTTAAGTTTGATCAGTTTAAATTAGCACCTTAAAAAATAATTTGCAACTGGATAATAACTAAATAAGTTGCTTATATATTTTTTTATTTATTACATTGTAAATAAATTTCGAAATTGTTTAAGAAAAGTAGTATAAATTTGTGAGAAGTCATTGGAATATTAATATTTTGAATATAATTTATTGTAAAGTTCCTATTATAGTAGTGACTTTGTGACAGACTCGCGTTGATGTCTTTTGTATGGTATAGAAAAATTTGAGAGTAACCATGAACTTATTGAATCATATTAAATAGAAAATAAACATTGTTATAATTTAAAGAGATATAATTTTTGTTGATATTCACTATGTTTATGTAAGGTTTTAACTTATATACCATGAACATAAGGTATTTTGAAAGTCAAAGTAAATTAATGTTAATTAGAAGTGTCTAATAAAATATAACATTAGAATTATTGCTTACGCTATAGTGGCTAACAAATTTGGTTAGAAGTATTGTTAACTTTTTAGAATGGCGAGTAGTGTAGCCGAGTCGAGTAGTACAAGCACAAGCACTAGCACTAGCACAAGCACTAGCACTAGTACCACAACCACGACCACAACTACGACCACAACTACTACAACTCCGAGTACCACCAGCACGACCACAACCACAACTACAACGCCCAAACCGACCACAACGACCACGGAAGCCGCTCGCCCGTTCCTCCAACTGCTGCCCATTCAGACCACACCGAAGAATGGCCCAACAAAAGCAGGTACTTACACCGTTTTATGTATTACTAAATACCAATTATTTTTATTCACATTGACATGATTGCAACAGATTGAATAACAAATTACATTTTGTATTATATATTACGGATTTTACTAAGAACTTATGTAATATAAGGAAAAGATAATGAAATTGAAAACAATATCTTTGAAATAAAACTTTTTTTAACGCGTATAATTTGATTATTTTTTATTTTTTTTAATAATTTGATTAATAAATAATAATAATTAAAATGGAACAGGAAAGACACAGAAACTGGTGTGTCCGAAGCAGTTGACATTAGTTAACTTGTTTGCAATACCATGTGAGAAGAGCTCTCAGTGTCGCGCTAGCGTGGGTCCGGGGCAGGTGTGCTGCCAGGGACAGTGTGTGGCGGGAGTACCAGCCCCGCGCCCGCCCGCAACAGAACAATCACACCAGCGTATGTATTATATCATACATAGCGGACTCATATTGAAGTTATTTTACGAGCATGTTAAATAGAGCAAGAAACAATTACATCGATTAAGACAAACATACGACATATCTTTCGTACTGACTTGGTGAAGTTGTCATTGATTGCAGATTCAAAATAAGACATAATTTACTATTCGGTGTTATTCGTTACTATGTCCTTATTTATTATAAAGGGCGTTACACTTTCGGAACTTTAGTTTGGAACTATCAGAACTAATTAAAATCAACTATCTTGGTATATATGAAAGTTATCCACCTAATATTATTTATTATTAAGTAAACAGTTTTACCCAAATCTATTACTTTTGTTATTTATAGAAATAATATCGTTTTAAAAAAGACGATACAATCAAACTTTTATAAAGCAACAATTATAATTATCATATATTTCTATGTTTCTTTTTAGTAAATTGTTTATAATTAACTTGCTACTACTACTAATAGGTTTGCAGAGCAGAAGCTGATTTAAACTTTTTCCTTCAAAGCTTCTAATGAAATGAAATACTTAGATTTGAACTTTTTATGTGCTTTATTTAATGAAAAAGGTTAGCTAGTTAACCTCTCCCTACGACTCCTTAAATAATTATAGGAAGTTTAAAGAATTATAGACAAGTACTCAAAGTATAACCTGATCCAGTAACTGAATGAGTTCATGTTCAGAACGTTCAGATTGTTCAGAAAGATTAACATTGGTCTTACTCCATTATAAATAGCTATTATGTAATAAATTATCAATATTCAGAAATGAATTCTATATCAATAAAAGTCGGTATAATACAACTTTTATCACGTCAGAAAAAAATAAATTTTAATTGAAGTCGTATTCATAAAGTACTTTCAAAATATAAAAACGTGTTTTTATTTAAGTAATTAGAGTTCCTATTTATGAAATACGTTTTGTCTTAACTGCCTCATGGCAGTAATAAACATAGATAGACAAAAAATGTTGCTTAAGGTTTTAAGGAATATTAAGGAATGAAAAGGAGTTGAACGGCAAGGCTTTGAATTGAGTATACGTTGTAAGGTAAAGCTTTTTTTTCTGTTGTGAGACTGGTCCTACCCCAGCCGCACCACCTTTTACAAGCTGCTGTCGATTTGCCGTATAAGCCTCTGGGATTCATTTATCTAGCTATCCTGGGCGTGATTCCTCGCGAGTGCCCAAGTACGCCGTTGGGCGAGCTGCTATTCGAGGTGCAGACGTGCTCACGCGACTCTGACTGCTGGCCGCGCGTGTGCTGCCCGGACGGCGCGCGCTCGTACTGCCGCACGGCGCGCGCACGACTTGACCTCGTGCCCGTCGCCAACAGGATCGAAGCGCGTGAGCTATTACTAACATTCAACAATCTAAAGTGCAAATGCGGTAGCTACTACACCTAAATACCTCCAGCGGTCATACGTCAGCATGCATACGGGACTAAAACATTTGATTGATAGATCTGTATTTATGACCGCAGCCTAGATGCCAGTGCCAGTAAGCTACTTTAACTCTTTGATTATTTCGTTATTGCAGTGCATCGGTATAATGAGGCTTAATATAGGTTAATAAGTGCTTAAAAATTATATATAATTTTCAGATGTTACAGTAATAATATAATTTTCAGATGTTACAGTAATAATATAATTTTCAGATGTTACAGTAATAATATAATTTTCAGATGTTACAGTAATAATATTAATCCTGAATACGTCAGCATCTTGATATACTTAAGTAGGGTTAACCAATCTTCGTTTTGTCATTCAAATGGAACATTATCCAGACAAATTCGAAGACCTTATTATAGACATACAATTATTAAATAAACAATTGCAACATTAATGATATTTGAAGCTATCTAAACTGTTGCGAAATTAATGTCAGGGCCTCACTGCCAACCGTAATCAATTATCGACCGACTTACATCTTAATTATACAAAAATAGTTATTTAAATAATTTTTTTGGATAAGACACAATATAATTGTTTTTTTTTGTTCTAAATTTATATCTATCTTGTGGCAAAAGACACATGCAATAGCAAGTGTAACCGGGTTTTCTGTAGCGGTGCGCATGCTGGAGTCGTATCTGCAGTGCACGGCGCCACCCGCAAGCGACCCGTTCCCACGGCGCTGCGCCTCCAGCGTGGACTGCTTCCCCGACCTGTGCTGCGCGGAGAACGGCAGCAAACACTGCCGCCCGCCTGTCAGGAGCCTGTTAGCGCTGCTGGCGGGCGCCGCACAGGTACAACACACGCACAACCATAACATTTGGAGAACTTACACAATCGCCGCACAAGTACGACACACGCACAACCCTCGTACTTTGAGAACCTACTCAGTCAAAGCACAGATACACAACCCACGACTTCGATGATATTATGAGCACCAAACAGGTACACTACACTCACTCACTCACATTACACAGGTGCCACACAGATACAAATCACGTGCACATCGGTGTTATTTAAGACCATTATCTACTAGCAGAACTTTCACAATACTCTGTATATTTAGATACTTCAATAACATTTTTCAATAAATTTTGGTAGCAACACGTTTTCTATTAGGGTTCTTGAATTTCATGTGTCTAAGTTTATTATACTCGTTGACTTCATTTGAACTCATTATTAAATATTAAACAATTTACGCGCCAAAGTTTTCATTTGTTTTTTTGTCAATCAACTTCAAACGACCGAACACTAAACAGCTTATTTGCAAGCAAGTTCAAAATTTAAATAAAACATTTGATAAATTATCTCCTCGGTTGCCAAGATTTAGAAAAATTTGTTCCATTTTTAAATTACAAAATAGATATGGACTTTCATACAAGTTGTGCCGGCGATTGTGCTTACATGTATTTGGTCAGTACGCCAATTGCAATTTATCTGTGTCTTTTAATATCTTTTTTATAAATGTTGATTTTTGTTGTTTTTAATAATTATCTTATATTATGCTAGATGGATAAAAACCACTTTTCTTTATAAATTAAATTATCCCAACGAAAACAATTACCCTATTAATCGAGTTTCCACAGTATTAATTTTTTTTAAGTTATGAATAAAATATAATATCTCTCCTTTTTCAGAGATTCGGCTGATGTATCAAATCATTGGAAGAATAACATAGCAGTGATAATAGATATAAAATAAATGTAAATAGGTAATATAATTATGGATTATTTTGTATTTTTTCAATATTTTATAAATTTATTTAAATATATTTTTGTTTTATTTTATTAATTCAACGAAAATATAGTCACAAAATCTGATAATTAGAATTTTGCACATGCATTTGAAGTTATTATAATTTGATAGTTAAATATTTATAAGTTATATTTTTATGTAATTTTATTAAATATATTTTAATAGAATTAAATGTACTGTACTTATAACACGTAATATAAGGGGAAAGGTGGAGACATGTAAAGGAAAATCTTTCGTCGACTTCGCACATATGACGAAAGTGACCAAGACGATGACATCTCCCTTGATAATTTATACACTGGGCTTTCTCATCTGAAAAAACAGACCAGTTTATCTATTTTTTTTTAACTCATCAGAAAGTTATAAATGAACAACTTTTATCTAGCCACCATTACCACATTATTTTCCTTGAAAGAGCTTAATATGCGTCTGGTTTAGAAACATTAAAAATACTATTTGTACATAAAATATTCAGGATATGTGATGAACGTGATAGAAGAAACATAGGTTTTAGGTGATATCGGGTTAAGTTGCTCTGCGCAGATATAACGCGACATCTATTATAGTAATCAAAATGAAATTCATAGTTTCATTCGGATCGCTACTATGATCATGCGGGTCACATGATGATAAATAAACACAACTGTTTTGCATAAGGTGGAGAAGGAGTACGAATGTCACCGGCCTTTGCGGAAAAAGTAGACCACGTAATACCACCGAAAGAAGCTCTCTGTACGTTATAATGTTTTGAAGAAGGAAAATTCATTTATTCTTTCTGAGAGTTCTGTCCGGATATTAATTAATTCTAGGAGTATCCAAAATATCATTATTATGCAGAAGGAACAGTGTAAGGGATAGCAAATAGCTTTAGGGAGTACTAGGGTTAATGGGCCCGAGCAATATCCTTCAAGAATGACCTATACGCTTCGCCAGTGAGAAAAATGACTATTCATTTAGAAATTCTCAGAAACACAAGCATCCAAAGAAGCACCTTGTACTATACATCATTAAAGGCTTTCAAAATGTTCAGACCAACTATTAGGCCCTCCATTACTTTCTATTGCCACCAGCCGTTGGTGCTACGAGCACCATAATATTGCCAGCTGATTAATAATATCTTTATAAATTTAATTTTATCTGGCCATGGCAAAGTCGATCATACCTACATCTGTCTAAGCACTACACTATAAATTTTAAATTTTTGGATTAGCTGTTTGAATATGAAACTTATACTAATAAAATCTGTATCATCAGGTTCAAAATTCAAACAATATATTTATATTTCTTTATTAATATTATCTTGTATATGTCCAAAAAATAGATCAGACAATGTAGCCTATACTGTTAAGAGTAAAGACAAAAAAAAATTAAGTATTCATTGTTTTAGACTTGCCATAAAAACCAAATTTATTTATATTGTTTCAATTTATATAGAATAAATTTAAAAAAAATCAATGGTCTATTCAGAGAAATGTTTTTGCTGTGACAACACTTAAATGCATAGAAAATTAGGCACATTAACTACAAAATTTCAATTTTGAGAGATTACAGCTAAGTTACATATCTATTTAACATTTAATAAGTATACAATGAATTATTTTTGAATCTTATGATCTTAAAGTAACTAATTTCCCAGCATATTTTAAAACAGCAAAAATGATGGTTATTTCAGGCTTTAAATTCAGTTAACTTTATTGAAAATAAAAATTGAAATGAATTGAAAATCTAGTTCTTTTTTGTTATAGTTCTATTCTTTTGGTATTTAGTTATTTCTACAATATTTTAAATAAATTTCTTATAAAAGGTGAGAAGTAGGAAATATTGAATAGTTTCCTTTTTATCACTATAAGTTTTTGAGATATCATGAGGTATTAACTGTTTTAGTGATGTGTAAAAGGTTTAAGTAATAAAAAAATATGTGGGCTTAAAAATTTATTATCCTAGTACTGAACAAACTGCTTACTCGAGCTGAAACAATGAGAAATGTTAATGCAATAGACCTTTAATCAGACTTAGACAATTGTGAGTAAAAACAGTATAATTGTATGCTATTTATTGATAACAATTTAATAAAAGTAATTTGTTTAATATCCTCGGGTGTTATATACTATACTTAATCATTCAAAAAGAATCAAATTTTGTAACATTATTTAAACAATCAATCAAGGATTTGTTTTAATTGAATTCAGTATCTTTGATATAAAAACAATGAATTTAAATTACAAATTATTCTATTTTACCAAGTCTAAAGTTATAATAATCGAGGATCGTGGTTAATTTAATTGTCTTTAACAGAACTAGATATGACAAATGTGGAATGCATGTACTTGTTAAAAGTCAACATTTCAATGAAAAACAACAGTCTGACATTCCCGGAACGCTTAAAACTTAAACATTGCTGAACAAACTGAGATACCAAATTAGGAATAATACCAAGATTTTAGGTTAGTTTACCTTCTTGAATCCAATGTCATGGGCGTATTCCCTGAAGCATTGGCGGCAGATATTCAGACCATATTTACGAATGAGCCCATGTCGGTTGGAGCAAGCTCGGCTAAAATAAATTTTATAACTTTGTTAACACGTGTTCTCACATTTCTTTTAATATTGTCATATTCTATGTAAATAATCTTTTAACACATACCATGAGCGGGAACCCTGTCCATAACGACGTGGGTGAGAAAACCATATGTTTGCGTGACCCATTTTATAGGATTTATTCACAGAAAGCACGGAACTACGTCCAAAATGGCGCGTGAACAAATAGAAAAGAAATTGCTCGTTTACGATTGAATGACATATGTCAAACTTTAATTTGATTTTTTAAAAACCTCTTTTAGAAATAGACTCTAGGCAATGGCTTTTAGATAATCTATAAACCACCAGAAATTTAGTTTAATTTCTTTAGAATTAAATCAACAATAATGTTGTTTTTTATCTACCTAACGTTATAACAAGGACAGACTTAATAAATTTTTAAATAAAAGGGTAATGATAAAAATACATTTTAGTATAATTCTTCATATGATTTTTTTTTTTAATTTTAAAGTACTGAAAATTTTAAATGTAATTATATAAATTGCATGAGCGCTTAGACCGCTTAAACATTGTATCTGGTTCGATTCGACTGTAATCTTATGTACAGATTTCTTTAAATTGAAAGGTAAAAATCATAGGATGAAGCAACAAATAATATTTTTGTTATGAAGTTGAAAATATTTATTACTTACAATAATAACAAATAAATATAAAAAAATTTTGAAATTATCTAGTTTTATACTATATTATCTTTACTAATAATATAAACATGAAAAGTTTATATCTTTAAAAGAAGCTTTTTCAAAATTATTTTAATTTGATAATGCTATTAAGTAATTTTTTATATTATTTATTTTAATAAATAAATTAACATTTTTTAAACTTTTGGTTTTGGCAATTATTTTAATACGTCAATTTACAATTATGCCATAAAAATACCGAGAAGTGACAGTCGACAGATTTTTTACAATTTACAGTTTAGTGAGTTGAAGAAGTTTTTTTTTAGGTACCAAGTTCAAGTCATTATCACCCGAACTTTCAGTAAGACATCACTATGGGTCTTATTATAGGATTATTTAAGTTAATAGTTAGGTTAATCTTATTGATAGCGGTTTTCATAGCTTTTATTCTCCTTATACCTAATCTGCCGCCTTATACAAAGTTTACAAGCATTAAGTAAGTTTATAACTTGAAATAACTTTTAATAATACCGTTATGTGAACGTAGAGTGTAATTAATTTATTACATTACCAGGATCGAACCAACTCAACAAAGAAGCGGTAGTTTAGCAGCGAATGATGATTTAAATAAAGCGAAGCATTTATATAAAGCTAAGTTACTGGGACCAGAATGTTTCCAAGAATGGAACAACGAGTTATACACTGGTCTTGCGACCGGTGAAATAGTTAAACTATCGCGTGGTGGCCACGTTACATTCGTCACTAAAATTGGTGATCCTTGCAGTAAGTTTATATAATATTATTTATTATTAATTAATACATCATAAACACTAATATTAATTGATAATTTTTTTAGCTGGTCTCACGCAAGAACATATATGTGGACGGCCTCTTGGTTTTGTAATAGATGATAAAAATAAAAATTTAGTAGTTGCTGATGCATATCTTGGAGTTTGGAAAGTTAATTTGCAAACAGATAAAAAGCAGCTACTGGTATCTCCCCGGGTTGCTATAGATGGAAAAGTTCCAATGACATTTAACTCAGTGGCCTTGGATAAAAATGGGGATATTTACTGGACACACTCAAGTTCGGAATTCCACTTAAGAGATGGTGTGTTTACTGCACTGTCAGATCCATCGGGAAGGTATGTTCTGTTCTTAACTTTATCAACTGGTAATGCCTTGCTATATATGAAATATCAAAAATGAGTATAAAATAACATTTATAAATTCTTGATGTTTACAATTTTACTTGTAAATATAATAATTTATCTAATCTCATGTATAATATTAATCTAATCTTATGTATGAACTATATGAAAGAAAGCTTAATATGACAAACATATTAATAGATTATCATAAACATTTTTAATCTTCAAAGTTTTTAAAGCAATATTTTTTCTCAGGTTACTCTTCTATAGTGCTGCTAAGAATGAAAGCAAAGTCCTTCTTGATAATTTATGGTTGGCCAATGGACTTGCAGTGTCCCCCGATAACCAATTTATCATTGTGTCGGAGTCAAACAGATACCAGCTTGTTAAGTATTACATAAATGGGCCTAAAAAAGGAAAGTCAGAGATCTTTGTCACTGGCCTACCTGGTAAGATTAATTAATTAATTTATTGTTGCCATATAAGTATTTTGTTTTGTTTTTATCATAATATATCTTTATTATCATGTCCCTAAACTATATATAATTATCTGGCTAAATTCACATAATTACTATTGAAATTTGCCCGATTAGTATCAAACCCATTTCTTCATGAATTCTGAGCAAGGCGGAATCGCGGCGTGAATGGCGTGGGTATTTTTAGTGCAAATTCCGATAGTAATAACGTGAGTATAGCCAGATAAGGATAAATGATAGAAATCATGTATCACAAAAGTCTACATACAAAAAAAGGCCCATATATAAATATAAAAAGTAAAGGAATATTTTTAAATGTTATATATACTTTAGATGAAATATATGATGTCATGGCATGAGATCATGTTTTTAATTGTTAAATTTTTATTAATGTAACACAATATACACCTGACATAATAAAAACTTGTAAGTTGTAACCTCTTTACATTGAAATGAAGAAAAAATGTCTATTGAAAGTCAATCCAAGGTACAAGTAAATCACTTTCGAGACGTTTTTAGCGTTTGTAACTTCAACTCCAGACATTTCACATTTACTCTCATCATCACTTTCATCCGATTGATCATTTGTGTTTACTATAATTTTTTCTGATATCATATCTAAATTTTTTTTCCTCTTTAATGACATATACACAAACATTTTTCCATTCCTCTACAAATTAAATTTTTCCCCAGGTAATGCAATTATAAACAAAAATAAATTAATAATTAATTTTTATTTCATTGTTAATTTTTCAGACTACTATGAAATTTAAATCTTAAGTTTAGAATCCCTGTAAATATACAAATATTACTAAAAATTCAAAAATGTCTCAAAAGTGATTTAATTGTGCATTATTTTTATCATTTATAAACATGAACATTAAAATGTTTACAAATACTGATAATTTACATAAATGATGCTGGTATATTGATATATGTATCATTGATTGATAGAATATTAAGTATATGTAAATAAGGTCACTTTCTATTCACTAAACAACAGTAATGCAAATATATTATAATTAACTGACCTTCCGAGAGATTGGAGTTGTTGTTCAGTTATAAATAATAATTTATTTATTTTCTTTTATATATAGATAACATATTTTTATGAGTTTGTAGATAACAAAGGTATTTTTAATTGTACAACAAATTAAATTGTTTGGTATTTTTTTACTGCAAAACAATTTTTCTTATTAATAGTATTAAATATTGGTCCAGGGTCGGTCAAATAACTTCTTAATCATATAAACTTGCAAGAACCCAACGCTAGCCATTAGAGTTATTTGAAAAGCTGACCAGCAGTCAACTATAAAAGTATCTTCCAATGCTAAATAACTGTCTCGTGACTTACTGGCACTGTACATATCTAACATATGGCGCGCTTTCACCACGTAGTTGAGTGTACGGATTAAGGATTCGCTTATCTTTGTCACTTCTATCGTATAATTACCACCGAGTTCATCAACTCCAACCCATTCAATAATTTCGACCTCTGCATGTTCTTCTCCATCTTCACCAACCGCACTTACTGTAGTTTCATTCTGTTCTATTCTATTTTCTATTACAACATACACAAATACTAGTTTCGAATTCATGACACTGTATGTATTGTCCAAACAGAATACATAATCGCCATCATGTTCTAATTCCATTATAATTGAGTTCTCTGATCTTTTGTAATCTGAAACGAGTTGCACTCCTTTTGGATCCACCACATCCACGGAAATATCTAAGTCACCATGCTGGCCATCAATCACTTGATAGTAAAATTCCATTATTTGTCCTGATTTACCGTTTTCGAAAAAACAAGTTCTTGTACCAGCTTCGACCCGAAAATTGACGTCGGTTTCGAATATTTCTTGCGTATCTCCAATTTTGCAAACAATGGCGTAAATGCATATTAATATCAGGGAATACATTTTAGTTTAATGAAATACCATTAACTGATTATGTGGATATAATAATTTGGTTTATTTAACGCATTTTACTTGAATGTTGTTCTATTTGCACAGATGTTTTCGCTTATGGGATATGAAACTGAAGCACCAATAACATATCAGACAAATTTTATAGCTAATTTCATTTGATATTAACCTATTTAACAGATACTTCTAGGTTACAAATTCAAACTCTTTTGCTACCTTCGCTTAACCCATTACCCAAAATAAAAAAAATGTGAAGTTTTTACTTTTTTATAAAAAAATGTATCGTTTTATAAAACTCCAATTTAGATTTCTCTAGGATGTCAATTTATAACCTACTTTATAAAATAATTACAATATATAATAAACGATAGTTTAGTGGCCCTCCAAATGGTTTTCGGCAATCCGTTAAACTCTAGTATTTTAAATTAACAAAAAAAAGGTCTCTAGTTTTCTTTACTTAATGTGTACCATTATTATTTTTTTTTACTTATTACTTTTGAGGTAATTTTTAGATTCGACATTTTAGTGGGGCGCTCAAATGAACAATAGCTGAATGATCACCATATAAGATTAGAAAAATTAGCTAACTCATATCGCCATAAATAATTATCTCTACAGTCCATACTTCCATGATATTGTCTTTCGGCAGAGCAGAGCTCTGTATATCAGTATGAAATGTAGAATTTATTTCTATTTTACAAAAAAATAAACAGTTTCAGACATTATTAAAATGGGTACTCAAGATTTTCGTAAACCATTTTATGCTTATGCTTTCATCACTATATTTAAGAATATTTAATAAACGTTCCAAAAAATAGCAAACATTTAATGTAAGATACGAGAAACAATCACAAATAATAAGTGCTTAGTTTAAAGAAAATCATTTTGGATAATTTGTTTATACAATTAATAGCAATTAACTATCCCTGAATTTTTGGAAAAACAGTTTAAAAGCGCTACTAACGTGCTTTAAATATTAAACGTCTTCTACTATCAAAAGCTCACCATAAAACTAAAATCTTAGATTACGATGGGAAGATTTTGAATACTTGTAAAAAATGTTGTACATTTTTCTTTACTATAAATAAGTACAGGTATTTTACCTATTAGTATTCGTAGTTTAAAAAATAAGGCATTATGGAATATCTATTATTTTAATGACTCAAGGAGAAGCCTTAGATCCTTTGTAAATGTGGTTAGCCTTAGGTAGTTCTAGGCTTTTTCACGCTTTACTTGAATTCTAATTTATTCAATATATCACAACAGGTAATATTATAAAATGTAACATTTTTAAAAAATAAGCGAAATTCTTTCAATTCTTGAAACTCACGAAACCTCTCTACATAGTTCTACGAACCGTGCAACTGTGTCCAACTTTTCAAAAATGACTTAACGATACATTTTTTAAAAAGTTGAAACAATAAGGCAATTGTAATAGAAAATTTTGACTTTTAAAATTAGGCTGTAGTGTTCTGTTCTGTAGAATGACTAAAGTTTTATTACAGGAACACCAGATAATATCCGTCCACTACCAGATGGCTCAGGCGTGCTTGTGGCTTTGTATGCAGTGTTCGATGATGATAATCCTTTACTCAGTAAATCCATGTCTGAAGCTCCCCTTGCAAGAAAATTTCTGTCACGGTTATTCCGACTCATGGAAATCCCCTTCGAATTTGCCCAAACACATTTCAAAAACCCTGTTTTTGAAAGCATTGTGTACTATGTAAGTAGTATATGTCTTCAAATCTAAAGTAAATAGTTACTTACTAGGTAAGCTCGCTACACCTTAGACTATAGTCTAACATCAGGCGGGCTGTAGTCAAACGCCTAACTGTTCAGTTTAAAAAAAATGGTGGCCATTTATATTCATTACAATAAAAAAATCGATATTTCGATAAAAAATCGATAAAATATTATAATCTATATTAATATATTAAATATTTTCTTGCAGATCGGTAGTTTCGGTAGCATGACACCTTTAATCTCTAAAATGTCGGGATTAGTTCAAATTGATTGGAATGGGAATATTGTTGCATCCTATTATAATACGGATAGTAGCCTAATACATCTAAGTGATGCTATTGTATTCAATGATCAGTTATACACTGCATGTCCTCACATTCAAGACTATGTTGGTGCGGTACCAGCTCCGCCTTTGCTGAAAAAAGCTTTTACTAAAGCACCCAAACAACAACCCAAAATTGAAAAAGAAGAACAAAATAAACCCTCAATAAATGAACCAAAAGCAGTCCCTCAAGCAAAGCCTGTTCAAAACTCTCCGCCACCCAAAGCAGCTAAACCAATTGAGAAAAAACCGGACAGTAAGCCAGCATCACAGAGCAAACTACCACCTCCCTCAGCGAAACAACCAGAAGTAAAAAATACTATTCCTAAGGAACCCGAATCAAAATCTAAAATAAATGTCAAACAGGACAAAGATTCGAAACACGATGTTAAACCAAAAGTAGCCTCCAAAGATGATGTTAAGCCTAAGATAAAAGAAACCGCATCAAAACCAAAAGTGGAGCCAAAAGTAGCAGAATCGAAACCAAAAGTTGCAATAAAAGATGAAAAGCCAAAACCAACAGCTGAAAAACCTAAAGTTATTAAAAAGGAACCAGAAGTAAAACCTCAAGAAGCACAGAAAGTAGATAAAAAACCTGTGGTAAAAGAAACAAGCCAAGCAGATAAACCTAAATCAAAGGATGCTAATGTGAAACCAGCCAGTGAAAAGGTGACAGCCGGTAAACCAGAAAAAAAACCCGAGAAAGCTCAAGTTAAACCTATCAAGGTAGCGGAATCGAAACCAGCAACAAAGGCTGATGAACCTAAAGCTTCAGAATCAAAACCTAAACCCAAGAAAGTCAAAGAACAACCTCGAAACGCTATACCAATTGAGGAAAAAATACCATCAGATACTGAGAAACCAAGCAATGAAAAATTAAAAGTTATTAAAAAGAGTGGACCTCAGGAAATTCCTAATCCAAATTTGTAAATTGCATGTTGCAATAATTTAGATAAGTTTTTATAAATCAGGTTAACATTATTATTGAAGAGAAGGAACATTATTTTTTATTATTTATATTGATATCTCAAACATGGTGAGTTGTTTTTTTTAATTTGTTACTGATAACTTACATTCCTTTAGCAACATTCTTTACTTTGTTAAGTTTTATTATACATTTATTCCATGTTTCAGTATTTTTATTAATTTTACGTGCTCGAGCGATCTCAAAATTTATTTTTTATTGAAATAACCTATCTGGATTCATATGCTATATATTACTTTGTTAAAGATCTCTCTGTTACCGAGACAAAGTGCAATATAAATTTCACAAGTAAAGCTCATATGTATAATATCATTTATAAAATTGACTATTTTTAAATATTCTAAACTATTTGACCATATTGTTTTCATGCTTTTTATTTTAATATTGTTAATTATATAAATTACGTAAAACTAGCAATAATTTTTATAATAAAAACATTTTCTATTTCTA
Organism: Mechanitis mazaeus; assembly: GCA_959347395.1. Classification (NCBI taxonomy): domain Eukaryota; kingdom Metazoa; phylum Arthropoda; class Insecta; order Lepidoptera; family Nymphalidae; genus Mechanitis; species Mechanitis mazaeus. The sequence goes on from OY365743.1 coordinate 805,027, forward strand.
ATTGTTTATTTTATTTCATTTAATATTTATGAACATACAATTAAATAAAAATCAGAGTAACTTTCTTGTATTTAATATATTGAACATAATATTAGGTATCTCTTGGCTAATTTAAGATGAATAAAGAAACAAAAAAAAAATAATAAAATAATTTGAAAGTTCCTTTAAATAATGCAGAAATACAAAACTCAAGCAAATAATTACTCACCCTTGTAATATCAAACCGTCTCATTAAGAAAACAATGATTAATTTAAATCAGATAGTTCTTAAGTAAGGTTAAAATATGTACAACCATTTCAAATAAAACAAATATGTAAGTAAAGAAAGTTATATTAATTTTATACACTTAAATTATTAATTGAAATAGTTAAACTGGAATGTAAATAATATTAAAAATACATTGAACATGATTGTACGTGTTCAAGTGATGTGTTATAAACAAATCTATAAAAGTAAACTAATAGGTGTCAAAGAATTCACATCGACCTTTGGAAAGAGACAGTCGGCTAATTTCGATTTCGTATAGCGATATCTCTGTCGCACACAAGACAACAATAAACTACTTAGTTCTAAATTCAAATTCTGATAAAGGATTAATGTTTGGACATTGAAATTCGAATTCGTTAGTATTCGGAAATGCGATGATTGACGATATGTATTCTTTTTTGTTCTATTTTGTATTGACATCAATAATACTTGTTTGCTTTTCTTCATTGCCGATACTCGTAACCTTCTTCACTTTCTTCACTTTCTCTTTGACGATTATGCGCTATCTCTTTCTGTCAGCTGTTTGCATACTCTCGTATATTCTGTAGTCTAATGTAGTGTTGATTTGGTCTTCACCGCATTGGCTATCTCCCTTGAGTTCTTTTCTATTCAACATTTCTTCATTATTGATAATAAAATAAAATAATTTATAGGTTTTTAAATATTTTTTCTTGTCATTTAAGTATTCATATCGAGTATTTCGAATTGTATTATTTAAATATAATTTAATAATTTGTTAACGTGGCAAGCTAAATGAAAACTTGATCAGCTGCGAGGGCATCCGCAAATGGCTTGACGACGCATCGTGTCGCGAAGTAGAATATCAACCCGAATGTGATTGAGATCGGCAACGCCGGCAGCGCCTTCTTGAATATTGCGAGCAATAACAGCGTTAGACACAGACCCTGAAGAGAAATACACAATATAAACTGGTAGTAAAGCTTGATGTATTTTTAAATAATAAATGTAGAGAGCTTCAAGATAATGGGCATTGGAAAACATCGTATTAGTATTGGAAGAATGAACGACAATCGCTACGGTTTTGTAGCACTATATACAGTTGTATAACCTACCTTTCCGTTTTGTTATAGGGATATATACTATCACTTTCCAGTATAATTATTTTTATTAATATATTATTTTTATTTATAATTTAAATGATTATGATTATTGCACAACATATTAATATAGGATATTAATATCTTGGTAATGCTTTCTAAATATTAAAAATTTTGTACGTCAAGTTTTTTTTTCTAAAGTTTTTTTATACGTTTACGATTTTAAAAGCAATAGACACAATATCTTTATATCTTGTAGAAAATATAATGATCTATTTAAGACAGCTCTATATTTATGATATCTAGATGTGTCGCTCATCTTCGGAAACACGAAGTTAGACGATGCCCTTATATTGAAGAACTGGAAGTTGTTCCTGTGTAAGTCATTAAAAGATAAAATAACTCCATATACTAAATAAGACTATTAATTCGATGTTACGAACTTAAATACTTAAATGTTATAGCTAGCAACACATTAAAAAGATAAAATGTATAATTATTAAGTAATAAATATAAGTCGTTAAACTACTTACAATAAGTATTGCCACAAAGCAGGCAAGGGTCGTGTTCCAGTCTTCATATGAGCTGGCTTTACCAACTAATACGCTATAAAAAATAAAATCTCCCAAACCCAGCTTGACACCCTCTGAAAAAAATTATAAAGTAAAATAATAATTACATCGTATAAGACTATTAGACACTAGACTCTAAATTGAAAAAAAAAAACTATCATCGTTTCAGTTCCAGTCTATATTCTTTCCGAGCATAATAAAATATATATTATTAATAAAATTATTTCACGGATATAACTCGCGTTTATTTTTACATTTTTTAATTTGAACCCGACGTTTCGAATGCTATGCAGCAAACGCGTTCGCGGTGAGACGAGACGATGGCGTCTGTCAGTCGGTCAGTTTATTTGTCACCTTCTAATAGTAACGTAATAGTTTTATTGAAATGTGTAGTAGTCGTGTAAATCTTAGAAAACATTATATATTATTAATATAACGAGGCAGATGTCCTCACTCTCATCGTCGTCCTCGCTGTGTGGCGGCGGGTGCTCTACGCGCGTGACGTAGTGCGCAGGCGCGGTGCCGTCCACGCGCAGAGTGCGCGGCGCCGCCCCCCCCTGCTGTGCGCGCGCGCGCCACGCGCCGTCGAACCCACCCTCGCCCTCCTCCTCACCCTCCCCTCCACCCCGACCTGTCGCCTCACCACCCCGAGATCCTATATTAAATGAACTCAAATGAGTTTACTCACATTTTTTTATTTTTGACTATACCTTTTAGTGATATATATACACAGATTATGTTACAACATTCCGGCAACTAAATATAGACGTGCGGGGACATTTATTAGTATGTAGGATCGGATGAAAGCTAAAGTAATCGAAGCCAAATCTAAGTGTTAGTAAGCAGTGAGAACGCATTTACACAGATTAAAAAACGAATGATATTGTATTTGTATGAAAGAAAACAAAAAGAATTTATTGACTTGAATTAAATTATTGCTGTGAAATTTTCTTTAATAAATTTTTATTCTATATGTATATCTGTGTAAAGCGTGTAAATGCACGGACCATGCGGCTGTAGAGGGCGCAGCTCGCGCTCACCTTCGCCCGTCGCCATGAAGTATATCACCGTCGCTGTAACAGAAACGACATTTATAATATTATAAAATAATCATATAGTCCAAATAAAACCAGTCAAATCACTAGGTAATTATATAAATATATGTACAAATTCCGATAATTTAAAATATAATACGGAACAATTAACAATATGGATTCAAAACATTCTGATCAATTTTGCAATAAGTTACAAGTATTTACAAAATCCTTTGACAAGTAGTTAGTTCTCAATTCTGGTTGATTAAACTTGCATTTGACAAATTTTAGGAGCTTTGAATTCAATTTTTACATATACATACAGGATTATATCTATAAGTACTAATGTTATAAAGCGGAAAAGTTTGATTAAATCTGCTATTTGAGAATGCTGTACAAAATAGAAAAAATTCGGAGTAAAACAGGTAAGTTCAGGCTATAGGTTACCTATCATTTCACTAATGCTTTTAGTTATATTAAAAATAAATAAAATCTATTGGTGGAACCGAGAGTTAGTACTTTATAATATAGTAATATAAATTACATACAAGAGTATATAAGTGCAGGAAATATAGGTTCATTCCGCTCTTGTGCTGTTTCAACTAGTATCCTTAGAGGTCCTTTTGGAGTCAAAACGGCTACTAAATCTAGAACAAAATATCATATATTAACTTTTATGTATATAGTGTTTTTTTAATCTGGAATGAAATGGGAATTTCTGAATACCTAGATATGGTTATATAATTATTTTGACATCATTATCTTTGATTTAATGTTGGTTGTCAAAAGTAATGTCAGACAGATCACATTAATAAGTTAGGTCATGGAATATTTTAATAAATACAAAACAATTAATTTAACATTATAATCAACCTTACCCCAGATGGATATAACAGCTAGAACGGCCCATGTGGTCCACTCAGGAAGATACTTTATAAAAACAAGAGCCATTAATGCTGCTATGAATATTAAGTAGGCCTGCTGTAGTCGTAGAGGTCCCTTCCAGTGTATCGCTATCATGCCCATGACACCAAAGTTCCACATAACAAAACAAAGTGTTATATAATCCATTGGAATATTGCATGCTCTTAAAGCTTCTCTGAAATTATTGGTTATAAATTGTATATAGTTATAGTGTTTGGGGCATAAAAAGAAAATTATCTTCAAAATAAAAAATTCTATATATCAATTGATACGAAATTTTATACTGAATCTAAAAAACCAATACTTATGATGAGCCAAAGTTTTCCCTAGAAATGAGGCAAAAACTACAAATTAAAATATGAAAATTTTGTGTTTCTGATTTTCTGATAGGTGCTTAAGGTGCTTCTAGTAATTTATTGTTCAATATAGTTTTTTTCACAAAAAATAATTTTGATATAAAACTCATAAAAAGCAAGGTTTATAGGCATGATAATGTTATATCAAAAATAACTATTACTTACTCTATATAAAGATATGAGAATAAGAAGAGCAGCATCAATGAGGACAGTATTAACCACCCATGTATAACCTTGTAGCATCTCTTCTTGTAAAGAACAATTAGCAATATAGTCATAAAGGCTATTACACATAGCAGGATCAAAGAGTTTGCAATTGCATTCCATACTTTTGTTACTGCATGAGGACTCTCTTCATGGAAAGGAGTATAGGCCCTGAAATTATTACAGAAAAAAATCAAACTATTTTATCTTTCATACATCAGAAAAAAAATTATAAAATATTGTAAAAAAATTATAAAATTAATTTATAGTATTTTCTTAGATTTTCACGAGTACACATTTCAAATAAAACTATTTTTACGGATTAAAACTCGCGTATAATTTGGTTACATTTTTTTTTTAACCCGACCCGAGTGTCTGTAGACACTTACATCTCGTCTACCCGTGAACACGATTACTGCAAAGTGTTCGAAACGTCGGGTTAAAATAAAAAATGTAACCAAATTATACGCGAGTTTTAATCCGTAAAAATAGTTTTATTTGAAATTAATTTATAGATTATTTTCATTTTACACTATTGATTTCCTCTCTATTACATTTTATCATGATTAAATTCTAAATTAATACTTACAGATAAACATCTTTAACTGAATAAAAATCAATAGACGAAATGGTAGCGACCACAACTATCATACACAGTGTGACGGGCACAAAAAGTTTGATGACGTGTCGCGCGCCATACTTTAGCTCAAACTCCTCAACTTGTTCAACTTCCTCTGCCGAAGGATTCTGACCTGAACCACCTACACCACCTGCACCTGGTTGACTAGCCTCCGACACATCCACACTCTGAAGATTTGATAGTATTGTTAATATCATTACAAGTATAAAGTTTAATATATTATGACTACTTTAAATTAGATATCATAATGGTGAATAAGCAATATTTTTACATCCATAGTTAAGAATGATTTCTACTCAGGTGAAGAATATATACACTTTTTCTTATGTACTTGTTTGTAATCAGTATGTACCCAGCATATAGATTGTCTTTAATATTTAAATTATTTCTTTAGGATTTCCATAGAGACTATTCTCAATATTATAAGAGAATTTCATTCTAAACAACATAGCAACATAAATGTGATGTTTCTATGCAAAAATTTGTCATAACCGTGTGTTAGAAAATATTGTTGTTGATATATTTTTCTTTAAAAAGATTACAGGAAAAATTGGGTGATCAATTTCATAGCAGATGTAAATAAAGAGTCGTGGAAAGAATATTATATTTAGAATATCTAAACATTTAAAAAAAATAACAATTACATTACTTGTTTATTTGTATTTTTACAATTTCATTACAACTATCAGTATTATTATGAGAACGAATTAACCTATAATTTGAGTACTAGATTTTTTTTTTATGCATAACTGTAAATATACTGTAACACATATGTGTTACAGAGGTATAACACATGTATGGCATAATATTTTTTGTTTTTTATCAAATATTATAACGATATAGAACTTGAGAATTTATTAAATGACGTTTTGTTTTCATTGGCAAAGGGATTAGTCATTTATGTAGTACATACTCAAGACCTTAATAAATATTATATCTGTATAAAAATAATATAATAAATATACATACACCATAATTACGAGATGTTTCGGACTTTGTTTTGCGTTTTCTTGCAATCCGTTCAGCTATTTCCCTATCAGGGCGAGCTTCGGCTATGTGGCCATCCATGAGTGCTGTGTGCTCGGTCGCTTCTGTGTCGCTACCGGTGTCACTCATTCATACACTTTTCAGAGTCAGGTAACATATTAAAACTACAAATGTAAAGTTCTTTAATTAGGCTGGTTTTAGTATAGAAACAAGAAGTATCAATTTCTGATGCACTGAAGTATTATAGACCTATTGACATTTGACAAAAATAATAATGATTTTGTGACTTTCAGTGACGAAATAAACCGAAATGTCATTTTGATAGTTGCGAAATGTCAAATTAAAAAAAACACTATTGAATTTTGTCCAGAATTTTTATTATTTTGCATTTTGGTTTAGCCTAAGCAAAAACTTTTTTAGCAGACTCTCTTCTACTTGTACTACCCTTGTACTCCCTTGTACTACCTTTTCTCGACTATCATGACGTTTACTACCTGAATCATAGAGACGTGCTGTCTAATAAATTACATCGCCTTTAAAACTTGGACATTCGTTTTTTTTTCGAACTGCACATGTTTGACCACATTTCAGATTTAAATATTATATTATAGTATAATTTCCTAAACAATTTAGCTACCATTTATTTTCACGAACGTTTCCATCTCTCCTTACCAAGTAACTGTCCCAAACTTAATACCTTTAATGTGTCTCATTACAACTCCACTTTTTTCTCCAAATCGTTACAATTATAGATTAAGTCTTTACTATATCTTTCATTTACAAGAATATGTGTTAATGTATCTACTTTATGTGTAATTTGTCTATAATGTGTTCACACACACATACAATATACACACGTATATTTTATTGTTTGTATATAGTAAGTACATATTTGTTTTAACTCATAATCGGAAGCAACAGAATGTTAATTATGTGAACCTTTGGAAAACTATAATTTCAATGGCTGAAAGTTCTTGAGAAAAAAAAAATTTTACAGACCAGATGGGGGTAGTTTCGATTCACGACGATGACGCTAATACCAGTGATTTCGTGACTACGACCGGTGCAAATCGTTCGGAACGTCGCGTCGTGAATATACAAAGGTATTTATTACATTTTAAATATTATAGAGAACTTAAGACCCTACACATTTTAAATATTTAAAATGTTTATACGTTGTTCAACGACGTCAACATTTAAAATAATTGATTCTGATCGTTTTGTTTGATCATAAATTCTCTTATATTTATATAATCATTATTATAACAGATAATTATATGTCGAAATATAGATTTAGTTACGATGTAATTAATCATTCGGGTTATCTATTACGTTTCACAACTGGGGTTTACGCTTAAAGATAATACATAAGGAGCGTCACAAATTGTGAGAAATAGTCAAAGGTCACTTGCGGTAAACAGAATTATCCATTGGGCTCACCCACTGCATTTGGAGTACAATAATGTGCAATCATAAGTCATTGCTATAAAAACTACATATTAACCTAGAATAGCTAATCTATACATTATATTTTTATAAAATGTATAGATTAGCTTTATGTGTTTGAAAAATGTATAGATTTTTGAAGTTCAACGTCTGCGTTTGTCGGTCTGTATTAACGCGACTGACTCAACAAAGACTGAACATATTTTGGTACGGTTTTCTCCTATACCTAGATAGAGTGATTCCTCAGGTTTTGGTGTATAGTTCATTATAATTTTATGTAAATGGACTGATAATGAATTGATGATTATTGATGAAGATCGCAAAAGATCATGTAGTAATCTACATTGTAGTAAATACATACATGATCTTTTGTAATCTCTTGTAATAATTATCAATTCCAATCGTAATCATTTTTGATAATATCAAAAATGATTACTGAAAGCAAAGCAGGCGAAGCTGCGCTAGAAAGTAATAATAAAAAGTAGTTGTATTGATATTATACTTGAAGGATGAACCAATGTTACCTTTATTTGCATTAACAATGCAATTTATGTAAAAACCAATATGTGTCGATAATATCAATACAATATCTACTAAAAGAAACGTACATGTTTTAGCAAAACCAACAAAATAGCCAAGTAAAGTCATGAAGAGTAGAATACAATATACCATGAAAATATTCAAACCACGTTTACTAACACAAAATGGGGTTAAGATTTATTTAATACGCTTCACATAAAAAAATCTTGTTTTAAATATATATCTTTATATAGTATTTTCTTAGATTTTCATGAGCACACACTTCAAAGAAATATATTTTTTACGGATTAAAATTCGCGTATAATTTGGTTACATTTTTATTTTAACCCGACTTTTCGAATGCTTTGCAGCTATCGTGTTCACGGGTAGACGAGATGTACGTGTCTGTCAGTAAGTCAGTTAAAGCAAACGTGTTACCGCGAAAAACAAAAGAGCTTTTCCGCGAGAAATATGAAAAAATCGTTGCAAAAGTTATAATCAATTTAATTATTGTCTTTAAAGTTATAAAATAAAATGTCTCATGTTATTTATCGATATTGAATTTCATTGGCTACTATACTAATAAATAAATATTAGTAACAGGAAAAATATAGTATAAGCTTACTCCTATTCTTTAGTCACAGCAAGTCCCTAAGTATGTATTTAATATATATCTGTTTGGTCATATCTCAGATGAGTTTCGTCAGTGTACGTTTATAAACGTTTAATTTGTTTAATATTTATTTTTTACTCTGATAACGTAGTGCTAGGGTCAAATATCACTCTACTGTTGAGACAACGAATCAGTTTTAAATTTTGTGTGCATTTTGAATTGGATTAATTACTAATTTGCTAAAAATGTACAGAAATTTATGTATATTTTTCTTGGTTACTCTAGTGATGACAACCGCTCAAGGTAATTTTGAATCTGTTTAAAAATATTATTATTTATTTATCTGTAATTGTTAAATTGACTGTGATGGTTTGAGAAATAATAATTTATATAACCAAATTGAGTGCTTTTTTGTTTTCTAAATATTTATATGTACATAATTACTTATTTGACTATTTGATAAAGTATTGTCTGTTCAGATGTTTCTAAAATCGTCATAATTGCTAATTTAAGATAAATATATTAAATAATATATTTATGTTATCGCAATCCCATTAATTAAAAAAAAAAAAATATTAATTTTAATAAGCTTTGAATGCTAGAACGTGCTTATTGTGTGCTTTTGTTTTTTTATACAATTGTTGAAAAAAGTTTTTTAATGTAGTAAGCCTAAACTAGGATTTTTAAAAATTAAGTTTTAATCATTTTTTTTTATCTAAATCTCAATAGAAAAATCTTCTTCAAAAAAAATAATAATTAAATCTTTAAAAAAGATCTTTAAAAAAGCTCAACGTATGTTTATTCCATTATGAAAAATCTATAAATAAAAGCACATTTCCTCATACATTGAATATTTACATGCCACAGTTAGTCAAATATCTTATCTATATACAAGTACATGATAAAACAAAATAGATATTCTATAACTTCCCACTAATTATATAAACATATTCACGTGGGGGTTTTTGGAAATTCTAGATTAAATACTTAGATAAATAAATAATTTATAAAGTAATCTCAAAATAATAATTTCAAACATTTTGTTTCTTTGTTTGTTCACCCATCACTGACGCGCTTATAGCTTATTGTATACTAACTCTGATTCAAAATGCTGTCTGTTGTCACAGTCAATAATTGATCCCCTAATAGAAAATAGAAATAGTTACAGAATTTATGACCTGAAACCCCATTTGGACATGACATTAAACTGGAAATTTTTTTTTTGTTTATCGTAGAGTTGAAAAATAGTAAGAGTTAGAGTGTTATTGTATATAACCAGATAATGTAATAACAGGACTCAAACATGTGACTAGAATTTGTTGATATTGTATTCTTTTATATTTTTATTTTTGGCATTGTGATATTTCCCTGTTCTCGTAATCATCACCAAAAAGGCAGATATAATTTCGATAACGGTAAGGAATACTGTTGATGATCAAAAGAATGAAATGAATGAAAGATGATTTTTTTTTCATCGCCACGATCCTGCAAAGTGTCCCCAATGTCTATATAAATATACAAAATGGAAAGAAAACGAAATGTTAAACCTTAAAACACCAAGAATTATATGTGAATAATTTGATTCGGACTGAAGATTTGATAAATCCCATCTTATTGATTAAGTAGTTATTCAGCGTCCTTGCATTTTCATTATTTGAAGAAAAAAATATTTTTAACACAATAATAAAACAAAAAAATGTATAATACAAATCATATGTAAATAAAAAAATATATATATATATAAACAGTTAACATTCAATTCCTAAATTATTTTTATAAAAAAAATCAATTACATAAGACTGTTATTTTAATACTATTGATACTGAAGATTAAGTTAAACTATTCTATGATATTCTATAGGTTTTTACCGTTCGATACTCCACATCTTTTTATTAGCTTTCCTTATACATTTTTCTTTAGTCTTAATTCCTAGTTCATTATTTATTGAGAAATAGACGTCATAATACCTCATAACTTGGTAAATTATACAATTAGAACTTGGTTTTGTTATCTTTAGGTAAAAGAAGATAAAAAAATATATATTTTCCAGGAAAATGATTTATAAACTATTTTCATACTAATAAAGGTTAATATTATTGCAGTTTATTGCCCTAATGGAGCGATTTGTGTACCATTACAAAACTGTCCTGGCCTAAATAATGGACTAAAAGATTTAAATCAAAAATCACAACTAATTAGTATATTAAGACGATTGCACTGCGGATTTGATAATAATAGTGCAAAGGTACTCTTTAATTATATAATTTACTAACGAAAAAAAATACATAAAAACTATAACCGGTATGTCTGTTTTAATATATCATTTACTAAAAAAAATATGTAAAATCTATAAGCATAAATATATTATTCTTTAGATTTGCTGCCCACCAGAATTCCAAGAGAACAATGGTCTAGAATTATTACCAAATACTACGGTATGTGGTATACAAACAAACGACAGGATATATGGTGGAGTTCAGACTGGTCTCGATGAACATCCTTGGACAGTATTAATTGGTTATAAGAAACGTACGTACATATCACACATTTTCTTTGAATATTATAAGCCATTTAAATTAAATTATTAGTTAAAACTTAAAATTTCTGGCATAATAGCTGAAAGTTATTTTATAGTAATATTTATTTTCTTATGCTGTATAGCATAAATGATACCTAACGTATATCAAGCTAAAATAATAAAATCAGTATATCAGATACATTACACTGGATTTTAGTGTCTCCTTTAAATTAATGTGACTTTTTTTTTCAGCTATAGGATTCAGTTTTCATTGTGGAGGTGTCTTAATATCTTCGAGATACATCATGACCGCAGCACATTGCGTCAAAAGCAACGATATTTCCAAGAATGGAATGTTGTAAGAATAAACCCAAATTTGCTATAGTAGGTGTTAGATATTTTATTTGCATGGGTTGCATATCATATTTAATATGTAATTCATATTTTTGAAGATTCCAAGTTCGACTTGGTGAATGGAACTTGGCAAGCAGAACCGATTGCCAAGAAGACGACTGCAGTCCAGATCCTTTGAATGTGGATGTCGAAGAAATTATTCCTCATGAAAATTACAACCCTATCGTTGGACGACAGAACGACATTGCACTATTAAGGCTAGCTCAAGATATATCTTTTACGGGTAAGTATAGAAAGACTGTCTCTTAGCATTTAATAGATTCATGTGTTAGACGAGTGCAAGTAGTACGTGAGACCGAACTAGACATGTGTTTAAAGGGCTCCTTTGAAAATATACTAATATATCTGTATGATCGTCACTGTATATGTCAATAATGCGTCTTTGAACTTTGTTTTACCAATTAACATTGAGTGAGACGTTTAATAAAATTTTTTGGACGAGCCTTCGTTTACAAATTCTCCATTTTTTTCGTGGTAATTATATTCTTGCTATTAAAAGACTAACCACTTTTCTTATGTTTTTAATGGTTTATCGTATCGACACAATTATTGCATTAAGAGACAAATTTTTAAACATCGCCTGTTGCTGGCAAATTAGTTTTGCGACGCTACATTGCCCTCAGCTACGAATATCCTATTGATGCATAGATCTCTATATTTCCATTAATGTGATATTTCATATTATTAACCAGAATTCGTCAGACCTATCTGTCTACCGATAGAGCCAACGTTAAGAAGTAATTCATTTGAAGCTTACGATATGGAGACAGCAGGTTGGGGACAAACAGAAACAGGTAAATTGTTTTTTTTTGACAATATTCCTATTCTCTTAAATTATTATATTCAACCCACAGTCAAAAAACAACGAAATAAATTTGTTTTTACCAAGAAAAATACCATTCAATAAAAAATCTTAAAATTAATAATTCATAATATAATATAATATAATAATTCCTAAATATCAGAAATTTATGTTCGTTTCAGAATCATCATCTAATGTGAAATTGAAGATTAATTTGAGAGTCACAAATACAGAAGATTGTAGAGTAATCTACGTACTTCAGAATCGCAAGATCACTGAGAAACAACTTTGTGCGGGGGGTTTACGAGGCATAGATTCATGTAGAGGAGATTCAGGAGGAGCGCTCATGGGACCAGTTGGTTCAACCAAAAATTGGATGGCAATAGGCATAATTTCCTTTGGACCTTCCCCTTGTGGAACCGAAGGTTGGCCTGGCGTATATACAAGGGTCACTGAGTATATCGACTGGATAATGTCTACGATACGTCCTTAATAAATAATTTCTAAAAACAAAATATTAAAATAAGATATATAATTTATTTATTTTATTATAACCACCCAAACCTACTTTTTCCGAATTCTGAAATATCTATATAGTGTCCCGAATTTGAAAAACAATAAAATTTAATAAAACAAAGCAATAAGAAGCACTGTGTTTCAAGAAATTATATTTAACTATGTTATTAAGGAAGTTATTGTATTCACCCCGATTTTCAAAATTGGATTGGATTTTTTCAAAATGTTTATGTTTTGACGTGTCCTGAGTAATTCTAAAGACTTCAAGACGATGTATTTTATGACTCTGTTTTAGTACCAATCGATGCGAAGGGGGAAGGGGGAAGGGGGAAGGGGGAAGGGGGAAGGGGGAAGGGGGAAGGGGGAAGGGGGCAGGGGGAAGGGGGAAGGAGAAATTGAAGGAAGAGTAGGGTAACAAAGAGTTGAAAATTGGGGAAGTAAAGAGCTTCGCTTCGCTCAGCTCAATAAAAATAGCCAAAACTTGTGAAATTCTATTTCAAACATAAAGTAAACCCACACTAACCAAACAAGAACAAAATTTTGCAGGCACTATTTTCACACTCCCCGTTACATTCTTACCTTGTAAGTGGGTAATAAAAATACGTTGTTGAACAATAAACTAGGACCTTGATCAAGACCTCAATGTTGACTCGCTGCGCTAGCAATATGTCGGTATGTGGTAGCATGTTGAGCGAAGCGAGGTGCAAACAGCCCCGAATTTGCATTTGCAAAACGTCAACGCCTTTTTTTTGTTGTTTTTTTTTCAAATTAAATTTTCGCGCGAAAATTTTTACCAATTTTAGTTTTTCTGTGATTATTCATCAACGACATTGAATATTTGAAAATAAACCACCACCAGACTTCAATCAGTGTACCAAATTAGGAAATTTTCGGATATACTGTTTTTTATTAATGCTTGCACAAAGGATGCAGAAAAGTCTCTCATAAAGAACTTCGTTCGCTCCACTCGCTTCGCTCAATTTTTTATTTACAATCAAGGTAGGTTCATAGATTCTCTCATTAGCAGGTAATATGAGGGCAGCTAGTTAATCAAACATTGGCCTTGAAACGCGTCGTACTTGTCAAACGGTGGAAGTCGAAGTTTAGACAGTCGCGTGCAGGTATTCAAAATGAACGAACATCATCTTGTTCTGTAGAGCGGAGAGGCAGCCACAACAACAATAGTCAAATGGTTTTTAAGTCTTAAACTCCTAAATAGGGTTTTAAATAAGAAATATAATTTTATTAAAGATAGTAGAAATAAAATATAACTAATCGCAATCTTGTAATCAGATAATCATACAATATTGTTTCATATCATAAAACAAATCAGTTTATGGAGTTGATTTCTATCTAAATAAGTCCTTTCAATTACTTAAAGGAATTGGTTCAGTTCAGTTTTCATTCGTGTATGCGATGGTTGCGCCACCATAAATAATGATAAACCCATATAAAAAAGCGTTCAATTTAGATGTATTTCTTACATATAACATGTTGTATGGCTTTTATCATAATGTTTCTCGTTCCAGCTGTAAGAGATTTATATTTAGGGTCGTCTCAGTGGTAATAAGTGCCGTATTCGTATGGAAAGTTTTACCATTTAAAAACTTATTTCATATTACTGTAAATATGTACGCTCGAGCTTTTGAATACATGACTTATGTTATATGTGCCTCAGTAACTGGAAATAACTACGTTATTAATTACTATAAGGCTTATGTTTTTGAAGATAAAAAAATATTAACCGAAGTCAATAAAATGATAAAATATTACATCCTATTTATGCATATATTATACTTCGTTTTATTTTTACTGTATATTTACTTGCACAGGCATGATGAATTTAATTTATGGTTTAATACCATTTTTTCATTTTTTTTTTATTTTAAGTAATGAACTTGGCCGTATGCCAGTGCTTATGATATTTTGCTTATTATACTGTCGCGCTAAGTATTTATTTACAAAAATGAGTAAGGAAGTTTCACAATACACAAACAACTTACAGTGGAGAAAATATGTAAATATATATATTAGCCAACTTCAAATTTTGGAAAACACAGATTGGCCAGTTAAGTTTATGGTATGTATAAAAAATCTATAGAATCTAAAATAAAAATAATTTTATACTAAGGAAGCCATAACGGTACATTGAATAATTAGAAATGTTTTATTGTTTCCATTATTCACAGGATAATTAAAAAATAGTTAATATATATGTATATTTAACACAAAAAGATTTTTATTTTCAGATTTAAAAACGACTAATTTGCTATATACTTATCATATAATTTAAATTCTCAGAAAGGTGGACATTATATAATCCTTCGAAAGTAATCGCTGGTGGCAGCAAGTACCCAGCACATATATTTTTTAAATTCTGCAAGTTTTTTACCTTTTAATTTTCTTTTATTTTCAGATACTAGTTCAGCTAATTATTGGTTTTATAAGAATTTGTGCCTTCCAATTCAATATGGCAGTGTTTTATAAGAGTCATGTATGTGTATTTATAATGAATATCACAGTAATTGCGATTTATTTTGTCATCACTATTATTATTATTTTTAGGAAACAACTTTATTAACAATTATTGATTTAATTGGGCAAAGTATACAACTTATATATATTTACATATCCGTGTTCTTACCGTCAGTGATAATGGAATTGACATTAAAAGAGTTTGATACATTGAAGATACAACTGGCTGATAAAATGATTACCTGTACAGGTAAGTTAAATCAATAGACCTTGTAACTTTGGACTTAGTTATCACTTACATATTCATATTCCTCCTGGGCTGTTTTCTGCTTTAATGAAACATAGAGAATTTGTCTTTGAAAATATTCATTTTCCTTTTAAAATCTGGTGATTCTTGATGGTAACAATCCCTTGAATTACAATTCATATATAATAATAGAACAATATAGGTTTTACTTTCATTCGGATAATATTTAGAAATATTAAGCTCAATAAGCCACACGTAAACATAGTATACGATACGTAATATCTTCAGTGGTTCCAAGAAAACTGTGTTAAAAACAAGATTTAACATTTAATAGTACATTTGTTTGCATCAATAGGTCAAACAGTCTCTTAGAATTTTCAGACTGTTTATGAAATTCAGGATGAAATTCCTACTCTAAAGCTTTTATAGTAGGAATTCCATCCTGAGACAGAGCATCTAAGAGACCAGGTTCGACCAACTTCATCACTTCACCAATAGGCGATCATGAACTGGAATTGGAAAAATCACGCCACTCTGAAGTACCCCAGTGGAGACCCTGGACCAAGATGAGAAGGAGTTGTCAGATTGTATGTATCACTTCGAAATCAGTCTATCACAGATGGAGATATCTTAGTGTAACGCAACAAATTTAGTAAAATTCCATAGTCTACAGTGTTTAGCGACGAAATAATAATTTATTAACTGAGATGAAGTAATTTTATTGTTCTCAATTTCTAGACATCAGTCAAGCTGACATAACTCTCTAAAAATTCAATTGTCTGTACAATGTAAAAAGAATAAAATTAAAAGTAGATAAAGGTTGCTATGCAAAATCAACTATAAATAAAAGGTACGATATGTACGACGCCCACATCACCCCCCCCCCAAGAGACCGTCAAGGGCGATAAAAATCTGGGAACCTAACACTGCGACCAGAAAGAGTGTGATGGTTGGTGTTCTCCAGTGGTGGAGGTTCATTAACTGGGTCAAGCTTGTCAGCCAAGACGTAGGCAGGTTTCAGACGGTCCACTGAAACCGTAACCTCTTTTCCCTTAATGAGAAGTTTAAATGTTTTGTCTCCCTTGCCTAAGACCTTATATGGACCAGTGTATGCTGGCTGCAGAGAACCACGTAAAATACCTGCTCCGCAGTGGTAAGGTCCTTAAAGACCAATATATTCTCCCTGGTGTGACGTGAAGCTGGAACAGGGTGTAGCTTTCGTGCGAACGAGCGAAGACGGGCAGTAAATACCGTAAAATCACTCATGCCACCATCATTTAGACTAAAAAATTCTCCCAGCAGTCGAAGCGGTTCGCCATACACTAGCTCCGCAGCTGACGCTTGGAGATCTGGCTTGAATGAGCTTCTGATACCAAAGAGCACCCACGGTAAAACCTCTGTCCACTTTTCATTGGCCTGGCATATGATGGAAGCTTTAAGCTGTCTGTGAAAGCGTTCCACCATGCTTGCCACGTTGCACGCTGGATGGTATGCGGTTGTCCGTTTGCGCTGAAAACTAGCAATTTTAGAAAGTTGTTCGAATAGAGCCGAATCGAACTGACTCCCTCTGTCCGTAACGATATCAGCCGGACAACCAAAACGAGCTATCCATCCAGACATTAGATTAGACATTAGTGCCTTGGCTACAGTTTCAGCAGTAATATCAACAATAGGTATGAATATTTAGCGGTCGACTGCGGTCAAGCAATACCTAAAACCTTCAGACAGGGGCAACGGACCTATGAGGTCGACGTGAATCTGTGTGAAACGTGCGAGCGACAGCGAAAAAGATCCCAAGGGCGAGAAAACATGGCGGCTGACCTTAACGCGCTGACACGGAAGGCAACCTCTTGCCCACTCACGACAGTCTTTCTTAACACCTGGCCAAACAAAGCGTTCTGCCACTAATTTAGCAGTTGCTGATACACCAGGATGACTCAAGGAGTGTAAACTATCAAAAATTTGTTTTCTATGCACTTTCGATACAAATGGTCTAGGACTGGCTGACTGGCTGACTGGCTGACTTATATCGCAGTACAAAAAAGCACGAGAACCAGGAATTTGTATGCGTTCTAACTTTAGTGAAGATCCTTCTTCCAGAAGAAATTTTAATTCAGGATCTAAAGTTTGTGCATCTGCTAGAATATCAAGACCGACTGGTGAATGCAATTCATCCATACGAGATAAGGTGTCGGCTACAACATTGTCCTTGCCGGATATGTGCCTTATATCGGTGGTGAATTGAGCAATAAAGTCTAAATGACGGAATTGTCGAGGCGAACAGTTTCTCTTCCGTTCATGGAATGCAAAACTGATCGGCTTGTGATCCGTGTAAACGACAAAATGCCTTGCCTCTAGCATATATCGCAAATGCTTAATTGCCTCGTATATGGCTAGTAACTCCCTGTCGTAGGGGGGATATTTTACTTCTGCGGGGTTGAGCTTCCGTGAAAAGAAAGCTAAGGGCTGCCAACCACCACTGCTATACTGCTGGAGCACCGCACCGATTGCAGCGTCGGACGCGTCGGTAACCAAGGCAAGTTTGGCGTTACAATCTGGATGAGCTAGTAAAGCAGCGTCAGCGAGGCTTTCCTTGCAATCCTTAAAGGCTTGTAAAGTATCTCCTTCTAAACAGATAAGATGAGAGTAACATTCCCAAGAAACGCCTTAACTGACGAACATCTTTGGCCTGCGGAAAATTTCTAACAGCTTCAACTTTAGAGACCAGTGGTTTAGTGCCTTTCTCTGAAATTAGGTAGCCCAGGAAAGTAACCTCAGAGGTATTGTAAACACACTTGGCTGTGTTTACAAGCAAATTACGTTTGCGACAGCCAGAGGACTTAAAAAAAATCCGAAATGATTTTAAAATTAACTTTAATCTAATTAAAACAAACTAAACCTATGAATGATGATTCCCCTTCGAAGTGGGAATAAGGAATGGTCATTCTTACAAAATATCTTATACAATAAAACTTATGGGAACATTACGCAAATGCTGTATCGACAGAATATAATATTCAATACAAAGTAATAGGAATTCAACTTAGGCGCTTTCCATACAGTAACTTTATGTAACTCCTCCCCCCCTGGAATGGCGACTATTTCAGTACTTTTAGTGAAAATGTTGCCGGAATGGTCTCGGGTTCGCCGGATGTTGGCAGGATCTCGAGCGATGGCTGGTGCTTCTTGTCATCTTTGTTACATTTCCATAAGTAACGTCGAGTTGCTATGATAGTTCCGAGTACACTTGCACTCAATAGTATACTGTAGAATGGTATTGTAGTATGGTATAAGGCGTGTTTTGGTACTTCGTTAATTTGAATAGGAGTCTGGATCATAAGTTGGTCCTGAATATTATATAATCCTTGGAGATCAATCGATTTTAAATGGATGCGAGTCGCTTTCGTAGACTGCTTTACGGCGTCATAGGGTATTTTCATCAATTTGAGAGGTTGTCCTTTGATTTCATTATAATCATTTGCTATGGTGAATCGTTCCGATTTCAAACGACATCCAGCGGGAATTGTAGCCAGGTAACTACCTTGTAATGATGTGTAGTCCTTTCGATTACAAGTTAGTTGTACTTTCGTTTGTTGAGGAAAGGACAGAGCGTAGTGTTGGTCATCGAGTTTCTCCATAGCTTCTTTAGTTAAGTTGACTGTAGTGAATTCACAGGTTTCTTGTAAGACTTGATTGGTGATCAACTCCTGAATGCAATCTGATTTGGTGCGTAACTGATGATGAATTTCTTTCTCACAGAGATACCAGTTCTTTACCTTCGGGCATTCAGCCTCCATGTACACAAATGATATCTCGATTGTTGCAAGGAAAGGAAAAGGTGGGACAAGAGCATGGTTATGTTTATTCGGTACTACTGATAACTTATAAAAGTCATAAGTTTCTTTAGAATAAATTGGAAATTTAAATATAAAGACTATTTGTTTATTCAAAAAGAATGATCCTGGTTTAATAATGTTATAAAAATTCCCTAAGTTCTAAATCTAACACTTGATCTTCTGAGTAAATTGATTTTAACTTTAAAACCATAGATTCTAATACTACAATGTCTATAATAGAATGATGTGTACTAGAAGCATGGATAAACGCTAAACTATTTTCTATTCTTAATAATTCTAAAGATAAATCTTCTATATTTTCACTAACTAGTTCCAAAAGTTGAGCAAAATTTGCGTATTTTGTTAAACTTTCGTCACTTATAGTCTTATTTTGTAATATTAGTGCCAAAGTACTATTTATCCTATTCTGGTTATCTACGATCTGTCTAATAACGTTTCCGTGTTTTAACATCCACTCCTTGCTCAGACTAATATGACTGTTAAATTCAGATAATAATTTTATTTGATTATTTTCTAATACTTTAATTGCCTCATTATATTTCAACGCATCATCGTGATCTAAATTACCGGTTAAACTTTTTATCATAGAACCTAAACCGTTCATAAGACCTCTTTTTACTCTACTAGGTTCTAAAGATTGTAATTGTTTTAAAATATTGCCAAGCTTATTAGCGAGGTAGTTAATTTGAATTTCGTACAGGTTATAGGTTATATTACTCATGCGATTTTTACAGTCAAGCAGTTGAGTCTCTAATGAATGAATATTTGTCTCGATGTCATCCAATTTTATATACTGTATGAATGTATGATAGTGCGTAGTTAGTTTCATGGGTCCGAGTTTGAAAGGTAATAGTCCTGGTCCGTCATTAAGGCTCTCAATTTTTATCTCCTGAGGTTGAGTCATTGGGAGAGTTGTTATCAAGAGGACCCTGTAACAAATTGGCTGTTTTAGGAACTCGTTTTAATCGTGATTTTGCTATGGGGCCACGTTTTTTTGAAGTGTAAATATGAATTGGTAAGTCAGCCACTACAGTATCATGAGTGTATCGTGGAGCGGTATTTTGTCGACTAACAAGTGGATTTCTTATAAAAACTGACTGTTGAGGTGCGTATTCCTTTTCAGGTTCACGATTTTTATTTCTTTTTTCTATTATTGCCGTACGATTTTCAAGTGAGACTGAATTGATCATATCATATACTTGTTTCATTTTATCTCTATGAGCTTGGGTGTATTGTTGCAAGAGTTGTTTCGTTATATCTATATCCGTACAATCCCTAGGGTCGAAATGTCCAGTCAATAAGTCAAAAGGGCAACATCTAGTGAAACTATGTATGGAGCTGTTATATGCTATTATAGAATAGGGTATAAGGTTGATTATTGGTTCGTCTTTAGATTTTAATTTGAGAAGTCTTAGATGCTCCAAAATGGTTGAGTGGAATCGCTCTATGTTACCATTGTCATTAGGTGAATGTGCTAATATTCGGTGGTGATTAATTTTATGAAGTCTGGTAAATTCCATAAATAACTGGTTAGTAAATTCAGTCCCATTGTCAGTAATTATAGTCATAGGTATGCCATGGTGAGTACTGTATTGTAATAAACCTTGTAGTATACTTAAAGCTGTGCCGTCACGAAGATGGTAAGCTTGACCGTATTTAGTAAAAACATCTATGAAAGTTATATACTTTTCATTTTGAATTGTGAACAAATCCATATGAACTATTTCGAATGGTTTAGTAGCGGGCGGAACAACATTAAACTGTGGTCTTAGTGGGTTTCGGTCGTATTTGGCTTGGCCACAAATAGTGCATTCGTTAATAAATTTCGTTATTTGTTCTCTCATTTTTGGCCAATAATACTTGTGAGACAAAGCTAGATAGCATTCGTTGATACCACGATGATTGGTTTTGCCATCGTGATAATGACAGATGATCTCTTGTTGACGTAAAAACTCTTTAACATTCTCTAATTCTTTCTTAGCTAGAACGAGATTAAAGGAGGAACTCTTGAATTTATCTTGCAGGATTGGGATTATTGAATACATAGCTAAAGGGGGATCTATCAAAATGACTGTTTTAATTTTAGGACTAATATATTCTTTAACAGCATTTATCACATCCTCTTCTAGATTTAATTCGGATAATTGAATACTAATACGAGTATGAGTGTCAAAAGGCTTAGTAACAACGGGTCGTTTCTTAACGTCACTCACAAGTTTGAAAATAATTTGTCTGTTAAATCTATTAAGTGGTTCGTCGGTTATTGGAATTTCTAAGATTGGGTTTTCTGAGCTTGTGTGAACGGTCTCCGTAGAAGAGTTAGTTTGGGGGTGAATAGTTTCTGATGGATTACCAAGTAAAGAATTAAGCTCATCTATTTCCTCTATTAAAGATAATGCTTCTTTCGTGTGAACTTCGATACGGGAAAGGGCGTCTGCATTTGAGTTTAATTTGCCCTTTTTATACATAACGGTAAAGTCGTATTCACTCAGTTTAAGTTTCCAACGTGTCAGACGGGAGTTTGGTTCTTTCATAGACATTAACCATTGTAAAGGTTTGTGGTCAGTGTAAATTTTGAATTTTTGTCCGAATAAGTAAGGTCTAAAATACTTGGTTGCCCATACTATTGCTAGAAGTTCTTTTTCTGTAGTACTATAGTTTAACTCATTGTCATTTAAAGTTCTTGAAGCGTAACAGATTGGCTTATCGGAGCCTATAGGGCCTTGAGAAAGAACGGCGCCTATGGCTACGTTTGAAGCATCAGTGGTCAAGACAAAGTGTCTTGTGAAGTCTGGGTATTGTAATATAGGGTCGTTAGTCAGTAAAGTCTTACATTTTTCGAAACAGTTAGTATATTCAGAGTCTAATATAATTTTACTGGATTTCTTTAAACATTTAGTCATGGGTTTCGTTAGTCGTGCAAAGTCGGGGATGAATTTCCTATAATAACCTATGGGTCCTAAAAATTGTTTAATCTCTTTACTAGTTTTGGGTAATGGATAATTTTCGATGGCTTTGATCTTATCAGGATTCGGTTTAATACCGTCTTTACTTATTATATGACCAAGATAGGCCGTTTCTAATTTTAAAAATTCTGATTTATCCATTTGAATTTTGAAGTTGGATTCTCGTAATCTATTAAAAACCTTTTCGAGATTAACTACATGTTCCTGAAGCGATGTACTGAATACTATAATATCATCAAGATATACTAAACATATTTCGTTTTGAAGGCCGCGGAGTACGTTATCCATCACGCGTTGAAACGTTGATGGAGAATTTTTTAAGCCCATGGGCATACGAAGAAATTCTAAATGCCCATGTTCGATATTAAATGCTGTTTTTGATGTATCATTGGGGGTCCATCTCTACTTGATAAAAGCCACTGGCTAAATCAAGGGTGGTAAAATATTGACACTTCCCCAATTTATCAAGAACATCATTAATGTTGGGGATAGGATACTTATCGTCTAACGTTTTCTCATTAAGTTTTCGGAAGTCTACTACTAAACGCCATTTTTGTTTTCCGGAAGCATCTATCTTCTTAGGTACCACCCATATAGGTGAGCTCCAAGCAGATTCGGAAGGTTTTATAATGCCCTGATCTAACATCTTTTCTATTTGGGATTTTACTTCCTGTCGGTGTATAAAGGGATATCGGTAGTTCTTAGCGTGTACAGGTACTTCATCGGTAGTTCTTATTCGGTGTTTTATTTTATTTGTGAACGTTAATCTTTCACCATCAATGTAAAATATGTCAGAAAAACGAGAACAAAGAGCTATGAGATTAGCCTTTTCCTCTGGGTTAAGGTGGTCCGTACGTAAGCGTGAAATAACGTCTTGTGTGCGAGTCTTTAGTTGTTGAGTACTCGTGCACTCAGCGTTAAATAAATCCGCGTGAACCGCACGATCGAGCGAGAATATAATATCGTTTGATGTTGGATTTTCGATCTCTAAATAGCAACGATTATGTTTTACAGAAGTAATGCATTCGTGAATAATGCAATTACAAAGTATTTGTTCTCTAATATAAACATCGCCTTCTTCAATATTAACGGGAATACGGATAATTTTAGAAGTTTCCGCGGGGATGATGTTCGTATAAATTAACATTACACGATTTATACATTCGAATAGGGTTTGACGCATTTTTTGTAAATAGTTTTTGTTCTTTTAAATCTATACGAGCTTCCCAGTTACTTAATAAATCTAAACCTATAAGTCCGTCAAAGCATTCATGAAACCGGTATACGAATAACTTAATACCATTAACATCGTTAAATTCTGCGAAACACGGCAAGCTAATAGAGTAATTGTTCCTACTTGTCGCGTGTATGTTGGTTACTTCAAAAGGATCAAATTTCAAGGGATAGTGAGCGAAATATTTCTCGACGGCTTCGGGACTAATAAAGGATTGATTAGCACCGGTATCTAATAAAAATTTTAATGGAGGATTCTCTATTTGTATATACGGAAGCTGTCTTTGCGTCTGAACATTTATTTCTATCTTGGTTTTTGTGATTTCGTAATCTCCTGAAAATCCTGTTGATGTTCTAATTGTGTTTGAGAGTCAAAAGAATTATTATCAGAAATCACATTTAAATTATTATTGAATTCATGAGAAAATCCGGGCGCAAACTCAGTATCGTAATAGTCAGTATAGTAATTGTACTCCGGCTCGTAACAATGGTCGTAATACGAGTCGTCATATGTCGCACATTCATTAACATTCATTTCTCTTGATTTAAAATTATTTAATTGCGAATTATAATTATTTAAAGGTAAAATTTTGGGTGAAAAGGGTTGGACACCACTCATGGGTTGATGGCCTTGAGATGGGTTATTTCGGGGTGGTAATCTAAAAATGTTACTGTGAGGGTTGTAATTTGGTGGAGGTGCAGCGAACATTCTTTGTGTATTAGTAGGCATGCGTGGTTGATTATGTCCATTTACCGGGAATTTAAAAGGTTGCGGTGGGGGTCCCATAGGGCGCTGATTTAACGGGGCTCGCCAGTTAGGTACAGGAGTGTTATAAGGTCTTGTAGGAGTAAATACTACTGGTTGTAACGCAGGGGTTGGTTTAGGGGTTGTTTGGAATTTAAGGGAGTCACGTTGTTGCAAATACATGACATTAAGCTCTTCTTGAACGAACTCAAGAGCTTTCTCAATCGTATCCGGGCGCATGCATCACGTACATATGCCTGCATCGTAACTTTTTTGTAAAGCTCTCGTTTCGCTTGGACTGTGGTAGGTATGGTCTCATGCAAGGTCACATAAGTCATAATTGTGCTAAATAAAGTTTGGCAATGATTATAAAATTCCTGCGGTGTTCGATTGCACTGTGTTGCTATAGAGACGTCATTATATAGAGCTGTCTCATCACGTTGATCTGAGAAATTATTAATGAGGGCTGTTCGAATGCCTAGCCAACTTTCTGGTATACCGTTTGAATTTATAGTGCATGCAGCGGTCCCTGTTATTTTATTTAAAATTCCGTTTATTAGACAAATATTAGAAAACTCGCTATCAGGGTTACTACTAAGATATTGCGTAGCTAAGGAATCGCAAATTTTAATGAAACGAGTAAGGACGTTAGGGTTACCATCAAATTCCGGGACTAAACGAAGGGCTTTAAAAATTTCGTCTGGGTTATACGGCGTCATTATTACTTTTTTTAACTTAAAGATTTCTAACTCTAAATTATCTAATCCTATGATATCTCTATTATTATCTGCTAATTGTCTGCGGGCCTGGCGCGATTCAGGCTCCCGCGAACTAAAGGCTCTGGGATGATAAATCTTGAGGTTTAAGATTCAAAGGAGCAACACGAGAATAATTCAGGTGTACTTACAAATATATCATTTCTTGGTTTTCTCCGTGAATCGATTTTTGGATTCTTCCTCTGGTCTGCAGCAGGTCCGTAGATTCAGGATATCCGGAACGGTGCTTGATAGCCAACCCGGGTGACTCGCGACGCGAATATCGATATGAGATGTGGTCTTGAAGTCTCCCGCGAATATCCTACCGACTGCGCCAATTACGTTTGCGACAGCCAGAGGACTTAAAAAAAACCCGAAATGATTTTAAAATTAACTTTAATCTAATTAAAACAAACTAAACCTATGAATGATGATTCCTCTTCGAAGTGGGAATAAGGAATGGTCATTCTTACAAAATATCTTATACAATAAAACTTATGGGAACATTACGCAAATGCTGTATCGACAGAATATAATATTCAATACAAAGTAATAGGAATTCAACTTAGGCGCTTTCCATACAGTAACTTTATGTAACTAGCATGCCAAAATCTCTCATCCCACCACAAAGGGTGCGCAAGTGCTGTTCATGCTCAGCTTCTCTTCGAAAGCAC
Source organism: Mechanitis mazaeus (assembly GCA_959347395.1). NCBI lineage: Eukaryota > Metazoa > Arthropoda > Insecta > Lepidoptera > Nymphalidae > Mechanitis > Mechanitis mazaeus. The sequence goes on from OY365743.1 coordinate 830,850, forward strand.
ACCAAAAAATCGTCCAAATACGAATAGCAAAAATCGAGTCCCCGGGTCATCTCATCAACGAAATGCTGGAATGTTTGATCCATGTTGCGGAGCCCGAAGGTCATAAATGGAAAATTGTACAAACCGAACGGTGTTATAATCACGGTTTTTTGAATATTGTCCGCGGCGACAGGTATCTGATTATAAGCTTTCACGAGATCGATTGTAGTAAAAACTCTGCAACCTGCAATGCTGTGAGCGAAATCTTGAATATGTTTGATCGGATACCTGTTAGGTACGGTTCGGGCGTTTAGCATTCGATTATCTCCACAAGGACCAGTTAATTAAAGCTAACGACCAGGTCGGGTAATTTCCGGAAAATCGTCTAAAATTTTGTGGTACCTTGAATCACCAGTAACGACCTTTACAGAAGATATGGAAGAATCCTGGTGATTTAAGGCTGAAGCGGATACATTAGTACTACTTTCTATTGAACGTTGGTTACGACAATCCACAATTAATGCGTAGAAAGAAAGAAAATCGACACCAATAATAGGTTTTGTAACATCAGCTACCACAAAACGCCAACGGAAATCTCTACGTAACCCGAGGTGCAAGACGAGGTCCAAAAAACCGTAAGTCTGTATGGGTGTTCCATTCACAGCTATAAGCTGGTAGTTGGCTGGAGCACGACGATCAAGCAGACGACTAGGGAAGACACAAATGTCGCTTCCAGTATCCACCAGGTACGACGTCTTCGTCCTTTGGTCTACAACGAACAGGCGACCATTTACAGTGCAGCAGTCGTCCGTCGCCATCAACGACTCCTTTGTGCGTTTCCCTTATTGAAGTCACACGGAAGCAGGCATTTAAGGTAGGCGCTTTGTTTCCAAACCGTTTGTGGTACCAGCAAAGACGACGATCTCTGAAACCTGAGCGTTCCGGTGAAGGTGAACGTCGACGCTGTCTGTCCCGACTATTACGGGATCTGGATTCGCTACGGTTGTTCCGGTGAGTCGTCAAATCCTGTATCTGCTTGCGGAGTTCAGCAACTTCACTGACCAGAGTGTCTGGATAGGTGCTTGACGTGGTTAGATTAGTAGAAGCCACTTGAGGTGAAACGATGTCCGAAACCTTGTCTGCCAAATCTGCTAAAAATCTAGCGAAGCTGATGGATGTCCGGCCAAAACAGTCTGGACGTGGCTCGGGAGGCGGCTTCTCCAAATGATTGCCAGAAAATCGTCTGGTAGCTGGGTTCCTGACAAGCTCTGCAGGTGCCTTAAAAACTATGATGGCCGCCGATCGCTCAATTCTTCGTGAGACAGCAGCTGTCTAACTTTACTTTCGTGGGACGTACTGAGGCGTTTAATAAGTGCAGCTTTCAACTTCATATATTTATCACTCGTGGGTGGATTGATAATAAGGCCCTTTACCTCTTTCCCGATATGGTTTTCAAGTTGGCCGAACACGTAGTTAAACTTGGCTGTGTCGCTTGTTATTCTAGAAACGGCGAATTGAGCTTCAATCTGGGCAAAAAATATTACAGGCTCCTCTGACCAGAAAGGAGTGATTCGGATATCAACCTTGAATGCTTCCTGTGAAGTACTGGATGCGCCCTCAGGTGAGTGCGCTGATTGTAAAACGGCATTTTAAATTTGCGTGTTGCGGGTCGGGGTCACCAGTTTAGCGACGAAATAATAATTCATTAACTGAGATGAAATAATTTTATTGTTCTCAATTTCTAGACATCAGTCAAGCTGACATAACTCTCTAAAAATTCAATTGTCTGTACAATGCAAAAAGAATAAAATTAAAAGTAGTTAAAGGTTGCTATGCAAACTCAACTATAAATAAAAGGTACGATATGTACGACGCCCATAAGTGTTAAACGCATTACTCAGTTCTAATAGCAACAGTAATGTAATTTGGTTATTATCCATAGCCAATCAAATGTCGTTGGTAACCTTAATCAGAGCCGATATCTTCGCAATCCGGACTTAGAAGTGATTCTGATTGAGGAATGTGCTAAACTTTTCGATAACTATTTCGATTTCTTAGAGAAAGAGTAGAGTTAGTATAGGAATAATTTGTTCATTTTTCTAAGCATTCAGATATTCACAGAGTGATGAAATGGTTTAGGACATGTTTTAATCTAAGAGCAATATTTACCGCACTTGTGAATGTGAATTAAATATAAAATTGGTCTCTTATACTGTAAGGTGGGAATAAAACGGCTTGTAAGTAAAATAGACACATGAATAGTCGACAAGAACATATACAAATCATGCTTTTAAATTTGAATTTGAAGTTGTGATATTAGTTTTTTTATAGGCTACAGTTATTACTAATTACTATTCTTGTTTCAGATGAACGACGAAAGACACAACTGTGGAAGTTGCTAAGTTGTTTTCGTTCCTACCCTCTCAAGTACACTATATGGGGCGTTCTGGAGGTTAAAGCAAGCCTTTCGATTGGGTTTTTCTCACTGAGCACAACTTGTCTTATATGCCTGTTACAGTTTCAACATGCGTTAGAGTAATGAAAGACACTAGACTTATATTAATTATTTGATGCTGCACAATTTGTGTCTAGATCGTTTTAGAGTGAATTGTGTTAAAAGTATCTTTTTCAATAAATACAAGCTTTTTAATAAATATAAGGTAATGATAAAACATTGATTTTCATATTTGATGAGTAACTTTATTAGGACACGTGTGCTTGTGTTGTTTGAACAAACTCAAAATATTAATCACCTTGTATTTTATATTAGTATAAATTAAAAAAATATTATTTGTATGTTGTGTTCATAATAGTTTTAATAAAAATTAATTTGTTTCTCATAATTTTTTATTTTGTTAAAGGTTCCACCGTTTTTTTGTTTTCTGTATAGACTATGCTATAGGAAAAAATTTCAATTATCATTGACATTTATTAATATTAATATTTATTAAAATAAAACATGGAAGTGTTTTCGTCCACTTAGGTAGTAAAAAACTTATTGTGAAATTGAAAAATGTGTGCAGTTGCGATAGGTTTTATGATATTAATATCGGAATTTTAACAAATTGTACATATACTTATTTAGTTATTTTTTTATATATGACGGCAAATGTATAATTTTTGTTCATATTACTTCGGATTACTATTTATAAACAATAATAGTTTATGTCTTGATTATCGTTGAAATGTTTGTTAATTAATTTCTTAGAAATTTTAATTTTATAGTTTATTCTCAAAAAAAAAAGACTCTGAATTGTTATTTTTAATTTGAATTGTAAATGGAAAGTCAATTTATTGTTGCAAGGAGACGACGCTAACGTCAGTTAGTTTGTTGAGTGGGGTTGCGAGTGGCGCCAACTTCATAGTAATGAGTTATAGAGGGTTGAGCCAAGAGTCCGATGGGTGAGTGCACCGAGTACTATACATGGTTCAGTGTTCCTTGGGTTGTGGCGTTGTGCGTACACTCGCAAATCCACGAGGCTCATTGTACAAAATTCATTTATTTCATTACAAATAAAGTGATTTAAAGAGGAATTTGAAGTTGATACTGATTTGAATACAATATGAGTGCATCACAAGATCCAAATAGCTTCGGCAATCCGACATGTATTTATTTAATCGAGATAAATAAATAATTACCAACAGAAACATAATACATTAGTCAATAAACTTTCACACTCTCTATCGTACCTTATAACTGAGAAATAGAAATATGTAGATGAACAATAACCAAGTTACTCAAAATCGCGGTAGGGTAACTCTTCGGTTGACAATATATTGCAGTTCAGTTAATTCAGCAGTTGCAGTTATTTTCAAAAGTTCTTTGCCTCCCCAAAAAAGAAGGGCAGGCGGAGCAAAATTACTCCTGCATTTTCTGGCTTTTATGAAGCCAGTACCATCCTGGTGTACTTTTTGAGGACAGCTATCATATGGGGGATAGAGGTTGGGGGCTAAGCGCTGGTGTTCAACACTTATGCAAAAAAGAGTGGCCACTAGTTCTAGTTATTAAGCCTATCGTTAAAATAATACGAGATATTAAAGTGTAGTAACAAATCAAAAAAAATCAACGCAGATATAAAGAATAAAAGAAATAATAATCGGATTTAATTTTCCTAATGTACTCGATAGATACAATGAATTATTTAAAATAAAAGTAACAACCAAGAAATAAAATTAAAATAATACAAAGAAAGGACAGTCAAAAATGTGGACCTTACATATTATAAATATTCATATAATATTATGTGAACACAGAAACAACGTGCGTCATTGTTTTTATTTTGATTGTTTGTTTTTAGTCTAGGAAATTTAAAATTAATATATCTCATAATAAAAAAGATTCTAATAGATGTATTAAATAAATATCCTAATACACAACCTATAGAGTTATTTTGTCCACTATAAATTTTATTAATATTCTTAAAGTAAATACGATCCCATATGGCATATTTAACAAAGAACAAAATCAAGCATTATATGGTATGAGGAAAGTACTAAATTAAGAACTGAAACTTTAAAATACATATTTTGAAAATCCTTTCTATTCTCAGCACAAAATTAAACATGCGAAGAGCTATATTTAAATTTTTAAGAATAAAATAGATAAAATATTATTATAATATTTTATGAAGGCATGTCTCACTTAAAATGAAACAAAATATGTAATTTTTTATATTTTGTTTAAGACTAAGACAAGAAAAATGGTGACAAGAGTTACTACTTAAATATTATTTTTAAATTATGCACATCAATTGCGTACAAGAATACTTTTATCGAATATTAAAAAACAGGGTTTTTGTTTTAAGAAAATTAAAAAAAGAGGGCCGTGGTGATTGCCTTGAAGTGTTCCTGATATGACTTAAAAAAAAGATGAACGAGAACCTTTTACTGTCACCGTGGGTCCTGGTATTGGAGGTGAAAAATCAAACAACGAATTTAGTTGGTTCATGTGCACCGACTTTACAAGTCTGAAATTTAATATTGAAATCTTATCAAATGCCAACAACAACTAACAATTGCCTATATAAGACGTTAATATATGTAATTGAATTAGTATTAGTGTATTTTTGTTTTGAAAACCATGATGCTGACCAATTGTAAGTTAATGATAACATTATTAATTTTAAATATTTTTTTAGATCGGTACTTTGAAAATAGTGAAAATATAATGATTTGGAAAAGCAATTTATAGTTCTATATATTATGTCTGTTACAACACTAGTATGTTGTACTAAAATTTGGGTCATAACAATTGTTTTTTCTGGTTTCCATAATAAAATTTAACACCTAAGATTTTTAAAAACCTGTGAAAGAATACAGTATTTATATTGGATTCCAAAGTTAAAAATATAAAAATACAAATAAATCTTTTGAGTAGTTGAGTATTTTTTTTTTGTTTCAGAATAGCCATTATGTATATTTTTATTTTGAGAAATGATTTTTAATATGATAATAATCAAGCTATTATAGTACACTAACTTAAACTAAGATTAGTGTATTAAACTAGGTCCAAGCAAGCGGGGATAGCCTCGTGACGCAGTCGAGCGTATTATATTGTATTATGACCTACATATTGAATTATGATATTGTAATTTAATATGTAGGTCATACAAAAATCAATTAGACAACTATTTAATTTCGTTGATACAATAAAAGTGTAATATATTATAATTATTATCTTTGGGAATTTAGCATTATTTAGAACAATGTTTTACTGTTATTACTTATGTAAAATTAAAGTGATAAAATAACATTAAAGTAATAAAAGTTGTTGATTTGATAAAATTGTCATAACCTATTCTTATCATATTAATCTATTGTATTTACATACTTTATTTAATAAGAAGTAAATACCATTAATATAATTATTACAAATACATTTAAGAATTAAGAATCATACTGTAAAAGAGATCATAATAAAATATTGTTTATTATGTTCAAAAGTTATGAATATGATAAAACTTCAGACTTAATCATAGCGCTGCTGTCGCTTTTAAAAATTGTTATAAATAGGGCTTATAGCCATTATTAAGGGATTGTTTCGTACTGGAGTTGGAACTGGCAAGTTAAGTTATTTTTATACTTATATTGTTTGTAATATTTTGCTATTATGTCATATTTTGCTATTATATCTTTTGTGGGTATTTTACTGTACCATTAATTCTTAATTAAATTTATATTTTTGTTAATATTGTGCTTTTATATTAAACCTTTTCTCCACTTATTAAATATAAATAATAGATAAAGAGTTTCTTTGTTTTGTTTCTTTTCTTTATAATAATTTAACGATATTTCTTGAAGGACTAAAAGCTTGAATAAATAGTGTTATTTAATATTTCCAGTTTTTTATTAGTAGAGCATTAACAATCTAATAAGCGCATCAATATCTAGATTAGATTTTGATTAGGGAGAGACTGGGTACCAATAGATTTAAAGACTTTGCCCATTTGTGAATCAATTACATCGGCGGGAAGAAAATGGCGGTACAGCTGCAGATCATCAGATTATCATGAAACTTGTAAGATATAAAACATTAGTAATTTTAATATGACATTTTATCATCAAGAACCCTGACTGAGTCGAGAGTCGAGAGTCGAGAAGAGAAGAGAAGAGAAATAGGGTTAAAACCCTTTTATTAAAATTAGGAATAAATAAAATGTTATTAAAGAAAGTAGAAATAAAATAATAAAATATAACTAATCGCAATCATGTAATCAGATAATCATACATACAATATTGGTTTCATATCATGAAACAAATCAGTTCGTGGAGTTCATTTCGATCTAAATAAAACCTTTCAGTTACTTAAAGGAATTGGTTCAGTTCAGTTTTCATGCGTGCATACGATCGTCCCGCCACCATAAATAATGATAAACCCATTTAAAAAAGCGTTCAATTTAGATGTATTTCTTTCATATAACATGTTATATGGCTTTTATCATAATGTTTCTCGTTCCAGCTGTAAGAGATTTATATTTAGGATAGTTTCAGTGGTAATAAGTGCCGTCGTCTTATGGAATACAATACAGCATAGAAACTTTTTTCATACTATTATAATTATGAACGCTCGAGCTATTGAATATATGACTTATGTTATATGTGCCTTAGTAACTGGAAATAACTACGTTATTAATTACTATAAAGCTTATGTTTTTGAAGATAAAAAAATATTGACCGAAGTTAATAAAATGATAAAATATTACATCCTATTTATGCATATATTATATTTCTTTTTTTTTTTACTGTATTTTTACATGTATGGGCATAATGCATTTATTTTATTATTTAATACATTTTTATTATTTTTTTTTCTTTTAAGTATTGAACTTGGCCGAATGCCAGTGCTTATGATATTTTTCTTATTATACTGTCGCGCTAAGTATTTATTTACAAAAATGAGTAAGGAAGCTTCACAATTCACAAATAACTTACAGTGGAGAAAATATATAAATATATATATTAGCCAACTTGAAACTTTGGAGAAAACAGATTTGCCAGTTAAGTTTATGGTATGTATAAAAATCTATAGATTCTAAAATAAAAATAATCTTATACTACCGAAGAAATAACGGTACATTGAATAATTAGAAATGATTTATTGTTTAAATTATTTACAGGATAATTCAAAACTGTTAATAAATTATATATGTATATTTAACACAAAAATATTGTTATTTTTAGACCTAAAAACGACTAATTTGCTATATACATATAATATAATTTAAATTCCCAGAAAGGTGGACATCATATAATCATATTACTCCTTCGAAGTAATCGCTGGTGGCAGCAAGTACCCAGCATATTTTTTTTTAATAAATTCTACAAGTTTTTTACCTTTTAAAGTTTTTTTATTTTCAGATAGTAGTTCAGCTAATTATTGGTTTTATAAGAATTTGTGATTTCCAATTCAATATGGTAGTCTTTTATAAGAGTCATGTATGTGTATTTATAATGAATATCACAGTAATTGAGATTTCTTGTGTTATTACGATTATTGCTGTTTTTAGACAATGAATTTTACAACGATTATGACTTTAGTTGGGCAAATTATACAAGTTATATATATATACATATCCATGTTCTTACCGTCAGTGATAATGGAATTGACATTAAAAGAGTTTGATACATTGAAGATACAACTGGCTGATAAAATGATTACCTGTACAGGTAAGTTAAATCAATAGACCTTGTAACTTTGGACTTAGTTATCACTTACATATTCATATTCCTCCTGGGCTGTTTTCTGCTTTAATGAAACAGAGAATTTTCCTTTGAAAATATTCATTTTCCTTTCAAAATCTGGTGATTCTTGATGGTAACAATCCTTCGAATTATAGAACAATATAGGTTTACCTTAATTCGGATAATATTTATAAATATTAAGCTCAATGAGCCACACGTAAACATAGTATACGATACGTAATATCTACAGTGGTTCCAAGAAAACTGTGTTAAAAACAAGATTTAACCACTTGTAGCGCTACGCCATTTAAAAGTAAATTTGTTTGCATCAATAAATCAAACAGTCTTGTAGAATTTTCAGACTGTTTATGAAATTCCTACTCTAAAGCTTTTATAGTAAGAATTCCATCCTGAGACTGAGCATCTGAGAAACCATGCTCGACCTACTTCAGCACTTCACGACGGGTGCCAGCCAATAGGCGATCATGAACTGATATTGGAAAAATTACGCCACTCTGAAGTACCCCAGCGGAGACCCTGGACCAAGATGAGAAGGAGTTTTCAGACTGTGTGTATCACTTCGGAATCAGTCTATGATAGATGGAGATATCTTAGTGGAACGCAACAAATTTAGTAAAATGCCATAGTCTACAGTGCCAAACGCATTACTCAGTTCTAATAGCAACAGTAATGTAACTTGGTTATTATCCATAGCCAATCAAATGTCGTTGGTAACCTTAATCAGAGCCGATATCTTCGCAATCCGGACTTAGAAGTGATTCTGATTGAGGAATGTGCTAAACTTTTCGATAACTATTTCGATTTCTTAGTTCATTTTTCTAAGCATTCAGATATTCACAGAGTGATGAAATGGTTTAGGACATGTTTTAATCTAAGAGCAATATTTACCGCACTTGTGAATGTGAATTAAATATAAAATTGGTCTCTTATACTGTAAGGTGGGAATAAAACGGCTTATAAGTAAAATAGACACATGAATAGTCGACAAGAACATATACAAATCATGCTTTTAAATTTGAAGTTGTGATATTAGTTTTTTTATAGGCTACAGTTATTACTAATTACAATTCTTGTTTCAGATGAACGACGAAAGACACAACTGTGGAAGTTGCTAAGTTGTTTTCGTTCCTACCCTCTCAAGTACACTATATGGGGCGTTCTGGAGGTTAAAGCAAGCCTTTCGATTGGGTTTTTCTCACTGAGCACAACTTGTCTTATATGCCTGTTACAGTTTCAACATGCGTTAGAGTAATGAAAGACACTAGACTTATATTAGTTATTTGATGCTGCACAATTTGTGTCTAGATCGTTTTAGAGTGAATTGTGTTAAAAGTATCTTTTTCAATAAATACAAGCTTTTTAATAAATATAAGGTAATGATATAACATTGATTTTCATATTTGATGAGTTACTTTATTAGGACACGTGTGCTTGTGTTGTTTGAACAAACTCAAAATATTAATCACCTTGTATTTTATATTAGTATAAATTAAAAAAAATTATTTGTATGTTGTGTTCATAATAGTTTTAATAAAAATTAATTTGTTTCTCATAATTTTTTATTTTGTTAAAGGTTCCACCGTTTTTTTGTTTTCTGTATAGACTATGCTATAGGAAAAAATTTCAATTATCATTGACATTTATTAATATTAATATTTAATCAAATAAATATTAATATTAATTTATTAATTATTAAAATTTATTAAAATAAATATTAATATTAATAAATGGAAGTGTTTTCGTCCACTTAGGTAGTTGAAAACTTATTGTGAAATTGAAAAATGTGTGCAGTTGCGATAGGTTTTATGATATTCATATGGGAATTTTAACAAATTGTACATATACTTATTTAGTTATTTTTTTATATATGACGGCAAATTTATAATTTTTGTTCATATTACTTCGGATTACTATTTATAAACAAAAATAGTTTATGTCTTGATTATCGTTGAAATGTTTGTTAATTAATTTCTTAGAAATTTAATTTTATAGTTTATTCTCAAAAAAAAAGACTCTGAATTGTTATTTTTAATTTGAATTGTAAATGGAAAGTCAATTTATTGTTGCAAGGAGACGCCGCTAACGTCAGTTTGTTTGTTGAGTGGGGTTGCGAGTGGCGCCAACTTCATAGTAATGAGTTATAGAGGGTTGAGCCGAGAGTCCGTTCATTGGGTTGTGGCGTTGTGCGTACACTCGCAAATCCACGAGGCTCATTGTACAAAATTCATTTATTTCATTACAAATAAAGTGATTTAAAAGAGGAATTTGAAGTTGATACTGATTTGAATACAATATGAGTGCATCACAAGATCCAAATAGCTTCGGCAAGCCGACATGTATTTATTTAATCGAAAGAAATAAATAATTAAACAACGCTTACAAAATTACGAACAGAAAAATAATACATTAGTCAATAAACTTTCACACTCTCTATCGTACCTTATAACTGAGAAATAGAAATATGTAGATGAACAATAACCAAGTTACTCAAAATCGCGGTAGGGTAACTCTTCGGTTGACAATATATTGCAGTTCAGTTAATTCAGCAGTTGCAGTTATTTTCAAAAGTTCTTTGTCTCCCCAAAAAAGAAGGGCAGGCGGAGCAAAATTACTCCTGCATTTTCTGGCTTTTATGAAGCCAGTACCATCCTGGTGTACTTTTTGAGGACAGCTATCATATGGGGGATAGAGGTTGGGGGCTAAGCGCTGGTGTTCAACACTTATGCAAAAAAGAGTGGCCACTCGTTCTAGTTATTAAGCCTATCGTTAAAATAATACGAGATATTAAAGTGTAGTAACAACTCAAAAAAAATCAACGCAGATATAAAGAATAAAAGAAATAATAATCGGATTTAATTTTCCTAATGTACTCGATAGATACAATGAATTATTTAAAATAAAAGTAACAACCAAGAAATAAAATTAAAATAATACAAAGAAAGGACAGTAAAAAATGTGGACTTATCATATTATAAATATTCATATAATATTATGTGAACACAGAAACAACGTGCGTCATTGTTTTTATTTTGATTGTTTGTTTTTGAAAATGGAGATAAAACATAAAATAATGAAGGCTTGTATTCTAGATGCTAATTCAATAATTTTAAATTTTAACAATGAATCCGTAATATTTGGAGTTTATCGCTAACCATCAGTTAGCAATATTAGTAATTTTTGTAACACTCTTGATGTTTATCTTGGTTCGCTCTTATCTCTCAAACCGAACTCAATGTACTCGTATAGGCGATTACACGAGTTCACAGTCATTTCTCTCGTACGGCGTCCCGCAGGGTAGCGTCCTTGGACCCACTTTCTTTTTGGTGTACATAAATAGCCTATGTAAGAATTCGCTACCCAACTGTAACATTGTAACTTACGCCGACAATACAGCACCGATAGTGCACGGGAAGGACTGGAGGGACGCTCAACAGTTTGCAGAAAACGCACTCGGGGTGATTATGATATGGCTTGATAAAAATCTGTTGACTCTTAATGTACAAAAAACTAAATATATCACTTTCTCTCACCGTATCAATACTCAACCCCTTTCAGACTTTTACATCAAGACTCACACTTGTTCCAAATATAACCCCTGCAAATGCCCAAATCTCGTGCGTGTCTCAAGTATAAAATACCTGGGCCTTATACTAGACAATTTTTAATCCTGGTCCGAACATTTGCAAACATTAACATTTCGAATGAGGAAATTGATACCTGTCTTCAAAAAACTAAGAGCTTCAGCAGACAGTAACATCCTCTTATGTGTATACTATGCCCTCGCTCAAAGTATTCTACAATACTGTATTACTTCCTGGGGTGGCGTTAGTAAAACCGCTTTGTTACCGCTTGAGCGCACGCAAAGGGCTTTACTGAAAACTATTTATAAGAAGCCGAGACTATACAACACAGAACTACTATACTCGGAATGTCCAGTGCTCACGATTAGACACCTGTTTATAAATGCAACCCTACTTAAGAAACACAAAACAACTGAATTTAAGCCCATTACCAAACGTAACCAATCAAAAATTTTCCTTCTGCAAACCCACAGAACTGTACTCGCTCGTCGCCAATACTATGTTATTAGTAACCGACTATACAATATAGCTAATAAATCAAATAATATTTACCCTTTAACCTATAATAAATGCAAGTTCATAATTCACAAATGGCTAAAATCTTTAAGCTACACAGATACAGAAATATTAATAGCATAGTCACACATACATACACACACACATGCACACACGCACGCACACGCACACACACACACACACACAGGCTGACTATCGCACTGCTTGTAAATTTAAGGCTCCATTAGACTTTTTTAAATTTTGCTCCTTGCATTTTTTGTTTTATTTTTTTAATTTGTTTAATAATTTTTTGTTTGTTTAATAATTCTAGTTTCTTAAATAAATTAATCTTAATTCGTTTAGTGGTCAAATAATATATAATTTTGTTTTGATAATTTGCATACCATCCTGGGTGGAAGTCGCTGACGACTGTAGAACAGTTAATACTACAACAGTCGTCGACGGTTCTTATTTTGTTTGTATTAATTATATGGTTATAAATGTAATAAAAGTATTTGAAAAGTATTTAAAACTCATTAAAACATCTTTGTGCAGATATAGTACATTTCAAAACTTATATGATATATTACTTGATAACTTTTTCCTGATTATAAAAAACATCGATTGTATATATTAGAACTAATCGCGGAAACATTTTTTTAAAACTCTAAAACCGTTTACTAGATTTAACTGAAAAACTAATTAGTTTTAAGTTACGTGAATACGCATCGACTGGTGCTACATTCACCCTGATCGCAGAAGTAGATTTTTAAAAGTCTTGAATCTGCGGTTTTTAGTGTTTTTTTGGGGAAATTAAAAGAATCCAATTTTGAAAATCATGGCGATTGCAATAACTTTCTTAATCAGGAAGTTTATAAAATTATCTAGTATATGAAAAACTTACTTATTTAAAAAAATTAAAAAAAATAACAATCAAGAAACCTATTCATGAAATGAAAATTCGTAAGAAAGTGACATTTTTATTTAAACTGTCAAACGCATAATAGACATTATATTTTTGCCATCTGAAGTAATATTATAAAAAAAGAGTTCGAAATAAAAATATTTTTACGGATTAAAACTCGCGTATAATTTGGTTATATTTTAATTTTAACCCGATGTTTCGAATGCTTTGTAGCAATCGTGTTCACGGGTAGACGAGTTGTAAGTGTCACTTACGCGAGTTTTAATCCGTAAAAAATAGTTTTATTTCAAATGTGTACTCGTGAAAATCTAAGAAATAACTAAAGAGTTCGAAGTTTTAAAACACAACACAACACTTAGAAATGTAGGGTAATATTCAGCTTATTTATAATTGTAAACAAGGTAATTACATTTAATACATGAAAAAGGTATAAATATAAAAGTATAAGCGTAAGTTTTCACTTTTAGAATACGTGATGAAACTGTAGCAGGCAAATAAGACAAGTCATACTCAATGACATTAACCTAATACAAAGCCTCGCGTTTAGTTCTAGAGTGCGCCATACAGTGTACGTGAGCGGGTAGGTACGGACACAATTGAGCATTTTACACAGTTTTGTCTTACGCCGCTCGTCTAAAAAAATAATATTATTAAGATTACTTAATTAAACAGTCTAGTGTTTAATTATAAGTAATTATAGAATACTTAATCATAATGGCATAAAAAAGTAAGACATGAGTCATTTCGTCAGATCGTCTATCACTCCGGGTGGAAGCTAATCACTTACATTCACCCCCTTAGTAATAAAAATAATTATACACAGTATAACACATTCTCTGTTTTGTCATAATCAGACCTTTGGCGTAAATCGTCAGTAAGAAAATAACATTTATATAATCTCTATCAGATGAAACTCATTTTTTGCTCGACTGATGTGCGGTGTGTTTTGGAATTTCAATAATTTACTAGTCATTTCAATAAAAGTATCTTATGGATATAACTTGCATTAATTATTACATTTTCATTCACTAGTCACTTGAGAAAACGATTTCACACTGCCGCTGCTGACACATTGGTTATTGCGTCCAATAAATGTCACAAAGACACTCGGTATATACACTGAGCAAACAGTGTATAGTATCATATTCTAAACTTAGCTTAACAGTTACACTGTAAGATGGGACTTAAGAAGTGAATTAACGAACAATCTTTTAATTAATTAATAGTATGTTAATTAATATATAAAAATTAATGTAACTGGGGAGGAAATAAACAATTAGTGTATAGTATCATATTCTAAACTTAGCTTAACAGTTACACTGTAAAATAGGACTTTAGAAGTGAATCAAGGAATAATCTTCTTTTTTTTTTTATTAATCTGTCACTTTTTTTTGTTAATTACTTTTAGTAATTATTTCTTAAATAATTAGTTGGGTCAATAATTATGCCTTAATTCATAAAAGCTGATAAGAAATAATGCGCATAGTCGACAAGGACAACATCTACTAATATTTTTTTAACTTCTCATTCAATACATAAGTGTCTATGTGCTTTTAACTTCTAATTTCTGTGATAATATTTTGACGGAAAATGATAAATTAAAATTTAATCTTTCGCGTGCCGTAAAAATATACTTCTAGGGTCGCATGCGGCCCGCGGGTTGCTCATCCCTGCCTTAGGGTATCGTTTTAACTTACCTGTACAAGTAATCATTTCATCAGCAAATTGTGTTTTCAATATATCCATCTCCTTTAATGTCAATTCCATTATTATTGATGGTAAAAATAAAAAAAAAATATATAATCATAAGATACATGATTTTTTCTATTAAAGCAATACCGTTTAAAAAGTTTAGTGTCTGTAAAATAATTACCGCATACATAAAATACAGTGAAAGGCAATTTTTGTGATACTGAATATAAATATACATACTTTACTCTTTTTTTTTTTTTTTTTTTTTTTCCGTTGGAAAAACCCGTTACGGGTACCCCGTCGGCCCAGGGGGGTGACGGCCGGGGGGTTATGTGGGACTACCCGGCAGCATAGAGGATGCTGCCATTTTTAAGGCTACCCACTAAAAAACCAACGGTTGCCCTCTTTGCCGTAATGGGACGTCACGGGATCGCGTTAGCACACACCGTGACGCCCCGGCGAGACCCCCCGAATGAGGGTGCCCCGAGCAACGTAGAGCACCCTCCCATCGCAGGCCTATGTTAGGTAAGAGGGGTCACCCTCCCCCCTCACCAGGCCTACAACTGGGGAAGGAAGCGGCGGGCGTATTCCCGCCTCCTTCTACCCAGTCTTCCCCGACGGAGCGGGTCAGCGGACGAGGCTGACTCCCTGACCCGCTCCGCGGGCATACTTTACTCTTAAAAAACACTACCATATTAAATTGTATTACACAAACTCTCATAAAACCAACGATTAGTTGAGTTATTATCTGAAAATATTTTTTTTAGTGTTTACTTTATTTGCAAACAAACTAAGAAACAACAATTTTACAAACTGTTTTGTTATGGGTACCATGTACATAGGTTTTTTAATATATATTTTTAATATATATACATATAAACCCGAAGCACATATATAGAATTTAAAAAATAATATCTATGTCAATATTACCAATAATTTCAGTGGCCATTCTGTGCGCTCAAAAGTTTCGACATGTTTAATATATATATTTATATACTTTTTCCACTGCAAGCTATTTGGGAATATTAAAGCTCCCTGTATTTTTCTAAATAACAATTTCATGCGACAATAAAATATGAAAAATATTATTAGAATTGACAAATGCCCAAGCTCAGTGCCTAAACTGAACAAATTGAAAAAAAAATGTTTTTTCAATGAAGAGCATACATCATCACCATCTTTATACATTGAAGAAGTCGAAAACATAACAATATATAATATATGTATTAATACAGTGTAAACTATTATCATTTTATGGACTTCTTGGAATATTTTTTTATCTTCGAAAACATAAGCCTTATAATATTCAAAAAGATAGTTATTGCCAGTTATTAAGGCACATAGAACGAAAGTCACGTATTCAATAACTCGGGCGGCCATACTTAAATTATCAATACATTTTCTAAATTGTACTACATTCCATAAGAGGGAGGCACTTACTAACACTGAAACGACCCTTAACAAAATTCTCTTACATCTGGAATGAGAAACATTATAATAAAAGCCAAGCAATATGTTATATGTAAGAAATGCATCTAAATTGAACGCTTTTTTAAATGGTCTTATTATTTCTAATAGTATACGAATGAAAAGTGAAGCGAGTAGAACATGCAATCCACACAACTCAAGCTAATTCCTAAAAACAACTGAAAGGTTTCTATTTAAATCGATGTCTGTTCGAAATAAGTATGTCATTAATGATATTAAACTTACATTGTATTTATTTGGATCTAGATAAAATATGTTTTAAAAATATTCTGATAATAAGTAGTAACAGTATAGCTATTTTGAAACTTTAAATATGGTCATCAACTTTTGATGCTGACTGTACAAACTGACTGAGGAGTAGAAACCCGTTATTTTTAAAATACTAGCAATTTTCAGCGGCTTCGACTACCTCCCTCCACAATGTCTATTTCTTTAGACCAAAAACTTAAATCATTATGTATACAAACAACATATATTTAAAAAGCAATTTTTGTGTCGTATCGCTTAGACTGGCCTTAAGTAATTAAAAAACAATACAATGTTGCTTGGTCCGAAAAGTTGATATTTAAAATTCTTCTTTTGCTCCAGGATAATTTCTGATTATTTGCTAAATGCAAGTATTTCTATAGTTTAGAGCTATTTTTGTGAATAATGTAATTAAGTTTGAAATAAAATACAATGTTCATCTACTTTATTAATAAATCGAGATTGATATCACCCATACTGATAACCATAAATTAGATTAAAATACAAAGTCTTAAAAATAAATTTGGATAACTTTTAGTTCTTGTGTTTAATAAAATAATAAAACTTTTTATATATGATCAATATCAAATTTCTAAAAACATAATTTTTGGTTCAAATCCTTCATGAAAGGGGAATTAATATTCTGTTTTATTTTCACATGATATATGTTCCACCAGGTGTTTGTAATGAGAACACTAGTTTCCTCTAGATTTAGCAAACAGGTTTGGTTCCTAAAAATGATAGTCATGTGATTTTTAATTTAGAAATAATACAATAGTCACGTATGTATTTCGTGCAGAGAACTGAATTTTCTTTTGTTTTTATTTTCATCGCTATTTATTTGAAGTATCTAAATATTACTGAAAAAAGATTATCCGATTGAGAAATGGTCAAAAGTTATTGTTTTGATTAACATGTGAAATGTTTATTTATTTATTTTATTTATTTTTATATTTTCCACTTTCAATCAATACCAATGATCACTTGTGTACGTCAAATGGAAGTGCCAGAAGGGTCTATTTCGATGCCTTACATATCGAAATAAGCCCTTCTGTAGAGTCACTGTCCAACTTATAACTAAAGCAACGATTTTTTCAAGCGCGCCCTGGTCTGAGAAGAACCACACAACAAACTCAACCGGGTTTTTTTTTTTGGTATTGTGATCACTGTTTCACAAACGTCCATATATAGTAAACAATTTACGAACAACTAGAACCATCGCAATCAATTCCTTGTGGAGGCTAAATTATAAAAACCAATTAAGCAAATAAAATAAAACTATAATTATGAAACTGAGCCAGCAAGACGACCAGTCACCGCAAGCAGCACCCTTTCACGAGTATAACGCAAGGGTTCAACCAAAAGACCAGAAACTTTTTCATTTTTACGAATTAACACAAAATACTATTGGACTACTTGAATTATAATAACTTGAATTATAATAATAATAAAATTTGTAATAAATAATACTTCTATGTAAAATACAAATACTGCTTTATCCTATAATTACGATCTATGGTATAATAGTCACCTTATGGCCATTGGGCAAGGAAAGACAAGGGTCGTATATGAAGATAGCAACAGAGAAACAGTGAGATAATATAAAAACCATTTTTTAAAACATATTTATTATATAATATAATCATATTAGTGCGTATTCATATAATTTTGAGCCACATTCAATGGTACAAGTATAGCGACATTCACTTTCCTAACACGTAGTTAAATTGTAACAGGCATATGAGATAGTGCTTAATGAAAATAACTTAGAAACTGAAAAACTGAAACTTAGAAACTTAAGAACTGAACTTAACTTAACCTTGCGTTTATCTCAAGAACACGCCAAATAGTGAAATTAATCGGACGAGAATGAAAATATTTCAACATCTTTTTCATTTCTGTTTTACGTCGCCCATCTGAAACAAAATGATATAATAAGAGACTTATAAATGCGTATAAACGAAGAAGAACATGATTAGTCCCATGTTCTTCTTCGTTTATACACACATTGACACACAGAACCATTTTTATTACACCGTTTCAGGAGCTGTTTAGTGATTACGTAACGCTTATTTTGTAGATTTTTTAACCAGCCTACAACGCGTTGTAAACTTTTCTCTACCAATCCCTAAATGTTACTTAACGTCCAAGTCATCTGAAAACATGAGATTTTTTATTATATATCTATTATATATTTTGACGATTATACATATATTCA
This sequence comes from Mechanitis mazaeus, assembly GCA_959347395.1. Lineage (NCBI taxonomy): Eukaryota > Metazoa > Arthropoda > Insecta > Lepidoptera > Nymphalidae > Mechanitis > Mechanitis mazaeus. The sequence continues at coordinate 849,676 of OY365743.1, forward strand.
TATGTATAATCAATTTTATATGCATAGACATTACAACACATTAGAATCAAAGTAAAGCTTAATACTAGCAGATGACAATCGAATAACTAATATAACACCATTTTAAGAAAAATAAAAAGATCAAAAATAGTTTTCGGAAAAAATTAAGAAAGATACTAAAGCAACATAATATTACGAACCCGTTGTTGCTCTTTTGTGTACACGAACACAAATTAATAAAAATATTAACCTCTTAAATTTAGTATAAAAGAACATTTTAAATTATTTTGCTTCTATAATGTTGAATCGACCAATTAAACGATTTATCACACGAGAAAAGTGCTAGTAAATTATGAAATAGATATATATTTTACTTCCAATTCAATATAAATCCTGTCAAAAGTTTTAGTGATTTAACTCACCTGTGCAAGTTATTATTTTATCTGCAATTCGAAACTGTAATTTTTCCATTTCTTTTAATGTTAATTCCATTATAACAGACGGTAAAAACGATGTTAGGTAAATATGTATAACAGGAAAAGTCTTTTCTAACAAATAAATAAGTGAAGTAAGATTTGCAACTTTAAAAAACATAAAGAGGTTACGTAAATACATAAAATTAAATTTATATATAATTAAAATAATAGACGTACATTGCTCTTATAAAACAGTAACATGTTAAATTGTATGAAGAAAACAAACCCAACGGTTAGATTACCCAAAATCTGAAAGATAGTTTTTTTTAGTTTTTAGCTTGTTACTATTACAGTTATCACCGGGAAACAAGGACACGATGACATTTAGATTCTAGTTGGATTTAAACCATTACTCAAGTTGTTTTATACTTTAAAAGTAATATCCTGCCAAATTAATAATTTAATTATATTGAATAATATTTGCTTCACAATTTTTTTTTTTTTTACCATACATTTAGGCAATTTTTATCGTTTTTGTTGGTAGTTTTTAACTCGTTATTTCGCTTTGTATGAGTATATATATATCATATATGAATTATATATCCTGTGTTTAATTTATATATATTTTTTAATCAGTTTATATTTGTGTATAGATACCATTATTTTCACTGGCCAATCCGTCTTTTTCAAAGTTTCGATATTTTTAATATAGTTGTTTATATATTTTGTCCATTTAAAGGAATTTGTTATTTCTAAAGCTTTCCATATTTTTATGCGTATTAATGAAGTTCGAACGTAAAATAAAAAGAATATAGTAAGCACGGACATACGTCCGAGGTCAGTGCCTAAATAGAATAAATTCAATAACAAAATATATGAAGGAAGAGATGCGTCAGTATTTGCGTGTATATATAACAAAACCGACATAAAATAAAATATATGGATTGACACAATATACTTTACTATAATTTTAAGTATTTTAAGGGGTATTTTGTTATCATCAAAGATATAAGCCTTGTAGTTGGAAATAACTACCTTAATAACTACCTTATTAAGGTATTTATTTCCAGTTATTAGGGCACAAAATGCGTAGGTCGTGTATTCAAAAGCTCGAGCGATCATATTTATATCACTATTAAAGACTCTTTTGGATTGTATTAAATTACACAAAAAGACGGCACATATTATTATTGAAAAGACTTTAAATACAAATCTCTTGCAGCTACAACGAGAAACATGATAAAAGCCATAAACCATGCTAAATTTAAGAATAAAATCTAAATTGCACGTTTTTATTAATCGCATGTTCTTTACTAACAGTGTCAAAACGAACTCTAACTGAAAACTAGAGTAAATAAGAACATACAAATCACATAACTAAAGCTTATTTATTCAAGTAAATGAAGGTTTACATTTAGATCGATATCAGCTCAACAATGTACTCGTTTGTTCTATGACATTAAATCAACATTGTATGCATGAGAATTTAAAAAAAAATGTCCTTGATTAGTAATAAATATTTTAATATTCTATACACTAATTAGTGTAATGTGTTCACGCAATCGAAGTAAACAATTGTTTACACCGATTGCGTCAAGAAATTTTAGTTTTGACTATATTCCTTTTTAGTCTAAAGCCTTTTCACCATCTTTATATAAGAAAAGTTTAACTGTTTTGACGTATAATTTTAAACGAAAAATTTGATTACATATTCTTTATTTGCATTGGCATTAAGTTCAATTGATAACTAGGTCTGATGCATTATCTTTAATTTTATTGTAAACCAATATAACAATGAGTATACTATTAATACGTTAATATAATTTAAAAACCTATATTTTATTAATTGCAGGTACACTTTTAGGTACTACTATTTTTATACTGAAATTTTATAAAAGATAAGCAACTGATCCGACTTGAAGTACTTACAAGAAAATATCAAGCTTTTTATTAGACGATTGAGCTTTAGACTAAATGTAACAACTGAAATTGAGAGACAAGCTTTGGCATACACCAAAAACGTATAAGTTCTTTGCGATCTCCACGTGTGGATTCTGAAAAATAGAAGCTAGAACGATTGGCCTCCTTTTGCATGCATTAAGCTAAACTGGAGTGCATCACCCCATTTGGAAACTGCTTGGAAGATAAGAAGTCGTTTGCATACCCAAAGATACCAGGTTTAACTAAATAGTTGTTTAGCATTCGATCAAATGTTCTGCCATAAATGACCAGTATTGAATCCAAAAATTCTGTTATCTAGGCACATAAACCAGAGGGCAAGCCGTAGGAAGAAGAAGAAGGCTTTCTCATATGGTGATCGAACCATACTTTGTGGAAGGCCTTGAAAATATCGAGAAAAACAACGAGTGCTGCTTCACTTCAGATGTGAGTGGCGTACACTACAAGATCCCCTGGTGATACTTTCATATTCTAGCAGAGTATGGTTCCGACAAATATGCGCCTCTATTTAGAAGGGCCATGACAGTCTTTTTTGGGCATGGGTTAGACGTTGGCAAGCTTTTAAGAACAAAACACTTTTGCAGTCTCAAAAGGGAGTTTATAGAGACGTGTCCATACGGGAGACTACTCAGGCGCACCTGTTTTCAGTAGGATTGCAGGATACGTCCTAGTTCACTTCCTTGGGCCCTTATTCGCTAAGACCCGACAGACACGTAATATACCGCGTAACCAAAACTGTAAAATTTTAAAATATGTTATTGTGTTTCATAATACTGTCAATAGACATACCTTAGATATGGCATACAGAATACGATTTTTGAATTTTATATCATGGTGCATTTATGAATCGAGTCTAAGCGTTGTCGTTATTTGCAATGAATCTCGTCTGTCGTAGCCAATAAGGCCCAAGATTGCGTATCATTTTAAAACCTCTATTTGGTGTTCAGTACATTGTAAATTTTGTTAATATCATAATTATACTATAAAACCTCTCGCACCATCAGACATTTTCCAATTTCACTATTAGTTTTCAATTACCTGATTGGACGAAAACACATTCAGGATTTATTTTTATAAATATAAATAAATAGCTTATTTTATGTCAATGATAAATGAAATTGTTTCCTATGGCCTAATCTATACAGAAAACAAACAAACGGAGGAACCTTAAAAAAAATAAAATTCACGATAAATACATTTTTATTTGAACTAATATGAGCACAACATACAAATAATATTTTTTAAAATCTATACTTATATTAAATAGAAGGTGGTCAATGTTTTTGAGTTTCTTCACACTATACAAATACACGTGTCACAGTAAAATTAATCATCAAATATGAAAATCAATTTACTATTATTACATTGTATTTATTACATATAAAACGATATTACTAATGGGTGTTCACTCAAAATTTATCCTGGTAGAAATTATGAAGCAGTAAATAATTGATATTGGTATGGTGTCTTTCATTTCTCTAACGCATGTTGAAACTGTAACAGGCATATAAGACAAGTAGTGCTCAGTGAGAAAAACCTAATCGGTAGGCTTGCATTAACCTCCAGAACGCGCCATATGGTGTACTTGAGAGGGTAAGAACGAAAACAACTTAGCAACTCGCACAGTTTTGTCTTTCGGCGTTCATCTGAAACAATATTGTTATTGAATATTCACTAGTTTGTAAAAACGACGATATAACGTTAAAAATATAAAATAAATCTGTATATCTTCGTGTCGATTATTTATATATTTACTACAACAAGCGATATTAATCCTATCTTATAGTATAAAAGATCAATTTTGTATTTAATTTACTTTCATAGATTCGGTTTAGGGAGACTGGTTCATGACTTCGCCTTCGCCTTTGACAAAAATGATACAGTAGTGTAGAGCTTAAACACGCGTGAATGTAAACGTCATCTACGACCAAAACGCTCTTTCTACACTTATGAAGTCACGGCGTAGATTTCAAGGACTTGACCATCTAGATCTGATTGCTGCTCTCCGGTCTCTCTCTTTTTAAAAATCCTCTTTGACCGTCGTATTCGACAACGTAAAGGGTCTCTCAGAGGTTTCATTCGGGTTCAGAGCGAGAATTTTAACGATCAATATCGTGAGAATACTGAGAAACTTTTATGGTGCAAACTAATGTATTGTTAAAGCAAGGAGCGTTGTAAGTGGTTTATTCCACATTTTTCTTGGTGGTTCCAAGAAAAATGTGGATTTTTGTAGATGTTGAATAACAGTAGGTTAGTGAGTAAAGAATATTATTTTTATTATATTATACCTGTGCAAGTTATCATTACATCAGCCAGCTGTGTCTTCATCGTATCAAACTCTTTTAATGTCAATTCCATTATCACTGACGGTAAGAACATGGATATGTATATATATATAACTTGTATAATTTGCCCAACTAAAGTCATAATCGTTGTAAAATTCATTGTCTAAAAACAACAATAATCGTAATAACACAAGAAATCTCAATTACTGTGCTATTCATTAACAATATACATACATTTTTCATAAAAAACACTACAATATTATATTGTAGGATGCTAATTCTTATAAAACCAACAATGAATTGAACAAATAGCTGAAAATAAGGAAGTTTATTTTTTAATTATTAGATATGTTACTCATACTAGCTGTCATTTTATTCGTAGGTGGATAATATTATCTTTTGACATGATTGTCATAAACCTTTTATAAAATTTAAATTATATTATAAGTATAGGGCAATTTAGTCTTCTTAAAGTTTGGAGAATAACAATCTCGTGCTCTTAAATATACGAAACAACAATTTTAATTATTGTTGTTTATTATTAACTGTTGTTTAATAGTCCTCTAAATAAAGTAAACAATAAACCATTTCTTATTATTTAATACCATTTTAACCTCGTATTATATGTATGTATGTCATAATTTCTGTAAACATACTAAAGTATATTTATAACCTTATAATTATGTTAGAATCAATAGATTTTTTATACATACCATAAACTTCACTGGCCATTCTGTGTTTACCAATGTTTCAATTTGACTAATGTATATATTTACATATTTTTTCCATTGAAAGTTATTCGTGAATTGTGAAGCTTCCTTACTTATTTTTGTAAATAAACACTTAGTGCGACAATATAATAAGAAAAATATCATAAGCACAGGCGTACGGCCAAGTTCTATGCTTAAACGAAAGAAAGATAAAAAAAAATAATTTGACTCAGGTGCATCATGCCGAAATGAGTAAATATATAAAAAACACAAGAGGAAATATACTATATGTATAGATAGGATGTAATATTTTATCATTTTATTGACTTCGGTTAATATTTTTTTATCTTCAAAAACATAAGCCTTATAGTAACTAATAACGTAGTTATTTCCAGTTACTAGGGCACATATAACATAAGTCATGTATTCAATAGCTCGAGCGTTCATAATTATAATAGTATGAAATAAGTTTCTATGCTGTATTGTATTCCATAAGACGACGGCACTTATTACCACTGAAACGACCCTAAATATAAATCTCTTACAGCTGGAACGAGAAACATTATGATAAAAGCCATACAACATGGTATATGTAAGAATGACATCTAAATTAATATGTTTTTTTAATGATATCATTGTCATTAATGTTGGCGGAACAAACACGTATACGAATGAAAACTGAAGTAACTAGTAACATACAATCCACACAACTCAAGCTAATTTCTTTATGTAAGAGCACTGTTATTATTTAGATCGAAATCAACTCAACAATCTCATTTAACCTTTGATATTTAAATAATATTGTATGTATGATGATCTAATGACAATACCTTTTAATAATATTAAAAAATATTGGTAAAGGTATTGCAATAGCTTCTGCCCTCGACTTCGTCCAGAAAATTTTTGGCGTCGAACAATAGCACTGAACTGATGTTTCGAAACTGTAACTCCTCTTCCTTTAAGAATCGCTTTTGTTATAGCATCAGTTCCGATTCTTGCGCATTCTTGTTTTAGAAACTAGAAAGAGTTACCAGGTTACGAATAATTAAAATAAAAAATAAAATTAATAAACAAGATTTTCGATGAAATATTTGTGAAAAGATTTTATAAAATTAATCTTTTCGACAGCGTCTTATATATTCGGGGAGCCCTTCCAGAGCTTAATAGTATTTACTCTGAACGAATTTGCGAGAAACCCAGAATGGTGTGAAGGAAAGAAAAAGAGGAGTGAAGATGCAAGTAATAAGTATTTCCTCAGTTCCGTGTCGGTATTCGCTCGGAAGGTCGTGTTTGTGTTGTAGCGGAACCGGTTTTTTTTTTTTCAATTGCACTTGTTTAAGAAATATTACGCGGTTGAGTTGTGCACCGTATTACTCGGTAGCACGGCTGCTTATGCCATGGCTGATAATTCTAGTGAGTTATCGGGATGTCAATCTCCATTGTTACAAACAATTGTAGTGCGCCCTGTTAACATCGACGATATGGATGACGAAGATGTTTGTATCGAGAGTGAGAAGGAACTTATAAGAGTGGAAAAAAGACAACGTGGGTCCAGTAGTGGAAGCGAAGTAGAGGAGGGTTGGTCAGAAGTCAAAGGAAAGAAAAAAAAGGTTGAAGGAGCTAGTTTACATTCATTGAAAAATAATAAGTTTGAGGTTTATATATCTTCAAAAGAACGCCTTCCTAAACAATTTGCCCTGGTGCGTCTTTTAAAAGAAAATAATATTACAAAAATTAGTCAAGTTAAATATATAAGCCCTTATAAAATTCGTTTAAATTTCGATAATGAATCCGAATCCAAAAATCTTTTCAAATGCGAGAATCTTATACAAAAAGGATGGAAGTTTCAAGCAGCCAACGAACTGTCTGTTTGTTATGGCATTATAAAGAATGTGGACCTTGACCTGTCAGAAAATGATATTCGAGAAAATCTGATATTTGCTCCAACGGTAAAATTGTTATCATTAACACGGTTAAATCGTCGCAACACAGATGACGGAGGCTGGTGCCCTAGTGAAACTATAAGGCTTTGTTTTAGTGGTAAATATTTACCGTTATTTGTTAGTGTTTATGACATTAATGTTAAAGTTTTTAATTATGTACACCAAGTTTCACAGTGTTCTAAGTGTTGGAAATTAGGACATATTCGTAAAATGTGCCCTGGCAAAACTATAATTTGCCCAAAGTGTGGTGGACACCACGAAAACTGTGAGACTGACTCATTTTCTTGTGTCAATTGTGGTGGTGACCATATATCTTTAAGTAAGATTTGCCCAATTTATAAAAAAGAGAGAAAACTTCGAGAAATAATGGCGGATTTGAACTGTACTTATAGAATGGCTTTGGAGCAATATAATGTTTCTAATAGTTCTGTACGCGTTCAACCACAATCATCAAGTAATAACAGAGACCAATTTCCCGCGCTTCGAGATGATAGTTTGAATAAAACTCCTAGTTCAGAAAATCTTCCTCGTGGAACATACGCTGCGGCTGTACAAGGTAATTCTAATTCCAGTAGAGCAGTTCACACCGAATCTAGTCATAAGCCTATTAAAGCGGAGGTAAATTCTTCAAAAAAAGAAAGAAAGAAAGATAGTCAATCCCTTGAAGATGATTGGAGCTTTATTATTAATGACAACGCTCAACAAGGTCATGCGACAGACGATGGAGCGAATCAAAAGGATCCACATCCTCCTTTTAGCGAACTATGTTCCCGTTTGAAAGAGGTGATATTTCTACGAAGTTCTAGCGTGTCGTCTAAAATTCAGTCTGTTATTAAGTTGTGCCTTGAGTGGTTGACGTTAGTCTCAGTTAGTTTTATCTCAGAGTGGTCATGGATTAAAAAATTGTTTACCCTTATAACACATTGTGATGGCTCATTCATCAATTAAGCTTAATATTTTGCAATGGAATGTCCGGAGTATTATACCGAAGTTAATTGATTTTTCCGCAATTTTATGTCAAGAAAAGATTCACATTGCTGCCCTTAGCGAAACTTGGCTGAAACCAAAGTATAATTTAAAAGTAGCTCATTACAATGTATACCGATCGGACCGTGATGACTCATATGGTGGTGTTGCTATCATTGTCCACAAGTCTATTAAATCGCAACGTAGAATCATTCGTTTAAATAATTCCGGGATCGAAGTTGTGTGCGTTCAGCTATTTAACTGTGAGCATATTAAAAATGTTATTTCTATATATTGTCCGTCTAGAATTATTACTACGCAGAACGATTGGGCCAATCTTTTTTCATTATTTTCATCAAATACTTTAATTTTAGGTGATTTTAACGCACACCACATGAGTTGGTCATACAAATCAGATTTAAGGGGTAATTTAATACATGGTGCTTTAGTGGATAGTAATTTTATTACTTTAAATAATGGTATGCATACGCGTGTTCGATTAGTAGACGGCGCCTTACAACAATCTTCCCCACTTCACTTTAATTGGACAGTTTTGAATGAAAATTTAGGAAGTGATCATTTAATAATTAAAGTTTCAACTTTGTGTGCTTTCAAGATCCCTCCTATTGTTAAAAGAAACTTTCGCAAAGCAGATTGGAGTTCCGTGGTATACTGAACTTATCCCGTTAGTAAGAAATTTATGTGTCGAATTTTGGTCAGAATATTTTGATAAGAGAGCTCTTACAAAAGGTGTTTGGTGTAGAGTTATTCAACCATCTCTCCCTCGTTTGTTGTGGTTCAATGAGAGAAGGATGAGCAGACTGGAGATTGTGACGGCTTTGAGACTTCGATCTGGCCATGTGCCCCTCAACAGCTTTGGGTTTATGATGGGCAAGTTGGATTCACCCAATTGCATTGTATGCGGAGTCATTGAAGATGCTCATCACATTTTAGCAGAATGCAGTCGTGTGGCTTCTCAAAGGCGTCAATCTTTTGGTAATCCATGTTTTAGTTTAGTTTTATTTAATAGCATTCTAGCTTCATTCGAAAACGGAGAAGCTAGAATGCTATTAAATAAAACTAAACTAAAACATGGATTACCAAAAGATTGACGCCTTTGAGAAGCCACACGACTGCATTCTGCTAAAATGTGATGAGCATCTTCAATGACTCCGCATACAATGCAATTGGGTGAATCCAACTTGCCCATCATAAACCCAAAGCTGTTGAGGGGCACATGGCCAGATCGAAGTCTCAAAGCCGTCACAATCTCCAGTCTGCTCATCCTTCTCTCATTGAACCACAACAAACGAGGGAGAGATGGTTGAATAACTCTACACCAAACACCTTTTGTAAGAGCTCTCTTATCAAAATATTCTGACCAAAATTCGACACATAAATTTCTTACTAACGGGATAAGTTCAGTATACCACGGAACTCCAATCTGCTTTGCGAAAGTTTCTTTTAACAATAGGAGGGATCTTGAAAGCACACAAAGTTGAAACTTTAATTATTAAATGATCACTTCCTAAATTTTCATTCAAAACTGTCCAATTAAAGTGAAGTGGGGAAGATTGTTGTAAGGCGCCGTCTACTAATCGAACACGCGTATGCATACCATTATTTAAAGTAATAAAATTACTATCCACTAAAGCACCATGTATTAAATTACCCCTTAAATCTGATTTGTATGACCAACTCATGTGGTGTGCGTTAAAATCACCTAAAATTAAAGTATTTGATGAAAATAATGAAAAAAGATTGGCCCAATCGTTCTGCGTAGTAATAATTCTAGACGGACAATATATAGAAATAACATTTTTAATATGCTCACAGTTAAATAGCTGAACGCACACAACTTCGATCCCGGAATTATTTAAACGAATGATTCTACGTTGCGATTTAATAGACTTGTGGACAATGATAGCAACACCACCATATGAGTCATCACGGTCCGATCGGTATACATTGTAATGAGCTACTTTTAAATTATACTTTGGTTTCAGCCAAGTTTCGCTAAGGGCAGCAATGTGAATCTTTTCTTGACATAAAATTGCGGAAAAATCAATTAACTTCGGTATAATACTCCGGACATTCCATTGCAAAATATTAAGCTTAATTGATGAATGAGCCATCACAATGTGTTATAAGGGTAAACAATTTTTTAATCCATGACCACTCTGAGATAAAACTAACTGAGACTAACGTCAACCACTCAAGGCACAACTTAATAACAGACTGAATTTTAGACGACACGCTAGAACTTCGTAGAAATATCACCTCTTTCAAACGGGAACATAGTTCGCTAAAAGGAGGATGTGGATCCTTTTGATTCGCTCCATCGTCTGTCGCATGACCTTGTTGAGCGTTGTCATTAATAATAAAGCTCCAATCATCTTCAAGGGATTGACTATCTTTCTTTCTTTCTTTTTTTGAAGAATTTACCTCCGCTTTAATAGGCTTATGACTAGATTCGGTGTGAACTGCTCTACTGGAATTAGAATTACCTTGTACAGCCGCAGCGTATGTTCCACGAGGAAGATTTTCTGAACTAGGAGTTTTATTCAAACTATCATCTCGAAGCGCGGGAAATTGGTCTCTGTTATTACTTGATGATTGTGGTTGAACGCGTACAGAACTATTAGAAACATTATATTGCTCCAAAGCCATTCTATAAGTACAGTTCAAATCCGCCATTATTTCTCGAAGTTTTCTCTCTTTTTTATAAATTGGGCAAATCTTACTTAAAGATATATGGTCACCACCACAATTGACACAAGAAAATGAGTCAGTCTCACAGTTTTCGTGGTGTCCACCACACTTTGGGCAAATTATAGTTTTGCCAGGGCACATTTTACGAATATGTCCTAATTTCCAACACTTAGAACACTGTGAAACTTGGTGTACATAATTAAAAACTTTAACATTAATGTCATAAACACTAACAAATAACGGTAAATATTTACCACTAAAACAAAGCCTTATAGTTTCACTAGGGCACCAGCCTCCGTCATCTGTGTTGCGACGATTTAACCGTGTTAATGATAACAATTTTACCGTTGGAGCAAATATCAGATTTTCTCGAATATCATTTTCTGACAGGTCAAGGTCCACATTCTTTATAATGCCATAACAAACAGACAGTTCGTTGGCTGCTTGAAACTTCCATCCTTTTTGTATAAGATTCTCGCATTTGAAAAGATTTTTGGATTCGGATTCATTATCGAAATTTAAACGAATTTTATAAGGGCTTATATATTTAACTTGACTAATTTTTGTAATATTATTTTCTTTTAAAAGACGCACCAGGGCAAATTGTTTAGGAAGGCGTTCTTTTGAAGATATATAAACCTCAAACTTATTATTTTTCAATGAATGTAAACTAGCTCCTTCAACCTTTTTTTTCTTTCCTTTGACTTCTGACCAACCCTCCTCTACTTCGCTTCCACTACTGGACCCACGTTGTCTTTTTTCCACTCTTATAAGTTCCTTCTCACTCTCGATACAAACATCTTCGTCATCCATATCGTCGATGTTAACAGGGCGCACTACAATTGTTTGTAACAATGGAGATTGACATCCCGATAACTCACTAGAATTATCAGCCATGGCATAAGCAGCCGTGCTACCGAGTAATACGGTGCACAACTCAACTTTTTTTTTTTTTTTGAATTTTGGTCAGAATATTTTGATAAGAGAGCTCTTACAAAAGGTGTTTGGTGTAGAGTTATTCAACCATCTCTCCCTCGTTTGTTGTGGTTCAATGAGAGAAGGATGAGCAGACTGGAGATTGTGACGGCTTTGAGACTTCGATCTGGCCATGTGCCCCTCAACAGCTTTGGGTTTATGATGGGCAAGTTGGATTCACCCAATTGCATTGTATGCGGAGTCATTGAAGATGCTCATCACATTTTAGCAGAATGCAGTCGTGTGGCTTCTCAAAGGCGTCAATCTTTTGGTAATCCATGTTTTAGTTTAGTTTTATTTAATAGCATTCTAGCTTCTCCGTTTTCGAATGAAGCTAGAATGCTTTATAAATTAATTATTTTGTGTTTGAAGTTACGGGAATGTAATAAGTAGTTTAAGTTAATTTTAATTATGATGTGTTTCATCTATTTGTATCAATCATAGGGGTGACATATTCATGATTGAAAAAACCCCTTTAAAAATAAAGAGAGAAAAAAAAAAAAAGTATTTCCTAGTAAATTCATAACGAGAAACAGAATCGTTAAAAATAATTGAGATAATAATAAATAATAAATAAATATCTTAAGGATCTTCGCTCGCGGATAGGTTGCCAATTCAGCCATGAACAGTAGTTATGGTTTAATTTACAAAGATCGAAAATAAATGCAGATATTGTATCGCTGCAAACGATCTCTGAAATCTAGTGAGAACAATCCCTATTGCAATTGTTACTTATTGACCTTCCGAAGAAGGTGATCTAATTTATTGAGATGGTTTTCATACATGTTAGGGTAGCAGATATCAGCAAAAGTCGATGAGAGGAAGGATTGTGATTACACAAGTAGTATTTTAGTCCGAATAGGTAAGATGTTTTAATGCCGATATAATGCGTATAACAGTATTATATATATATAATGCTGCGAATAACAGTATTTTTTATAAAATAATGGTATTTTTACTGTGGCCAGGATGAGAATTGGATAAAAGTTTATTGCTATATACACAGGAAGGAAGGGATTTGTTTATATACCATAGATTCGAGAATTTTAAAAAGGTAAGGTAATATAGAGATTACAATTTCTAATGGATTGCGACCGATTGGAAATTTTAGCAATAGAATTAATATGTACTTTTCGCCAAAATGAAGGAAATATGTCAGAGAAACGCAAGACATTTTTAATAAAAGCCAAAATAGGAAGGATACCGTCCACTAAGGTTACGTTAATAAACCAAGTGATGTCATCCTCCCCAGCACATTTGATTTGATTTTATCGAAAGTAAACTTATTGTTATTTCTTCATCAGATACTAAAGAAAATAAGAAAAAAGCAGAATACGAGATAGCATGGAAGTTATGAGAGAGGTCGTATGAAGACAATTAAAAACATTATAGTTTATTATTGATTATCGATTATCGATTATCGATGATCGATGGTTGATGATTGATGATTGATGATTGATGATTGATGATTGATGATTGATTATTGATTATTGATTATTGGTTATTGATTGTTGATTATTGTTCATTGAAAATTGACAATTCAATATCGATAATATAATCTTAATTTTCTTGGTTGTGACTTAATCCATCCTTGATATAGTTGGGTGTATGGTTGTATTTAAGGTACATAAACCTAGTAATATATTTACAAATTAAGTAGTTATACTATTGAAACTAAATAATTTTCCCAAACTTTGTTTCATATACCATCAAAATAATATATTGTCTAAAAAAATGCAAAACTAGGGTTTTCAATATTCGACAGGTTGAATTTCTAGGTATAGCAATTTAACATATTTATATCACGTATTATATACAAAACAAATTCAATATAGAAAAATAAATATAAGACAGGGTGAAGTAAAAAAAAACAGCTCCCAGATACTAGGTAAGTAGCTGGGAGCTGTTTTACTAACTAACAAAGCGAACTAACTAGCTAACTAACAAAGCGAATTAGTTCATTTAGGAGCGGCGACCTGCGCCCAAGATAATTATTATGTAGCCCAGGCTTGAATAAAAAATATAATGGTGACCTAACACACCATTTTGGGATTGCTATTTTTCCCTTTGAATAGACAATAGACGAAAATTTAACCGTAACATTTTTTTTTCACAAAAATAGTCACTCAGGCGTAATATTACTCGCCTTCGCAAGTTGTTTTGGTCACTTTATTTTAATAGTTCTTACTATATTATATAACGCTTAGACTCGATTCATAAATGCCCCAAGATATAAACTAAAATAATTGTATTTTGTATGCCATACGGTATGTTGTTTATTGACAGTTTTTGATTACACACGCGCGATAACGTATTTTAAAATTTGACAGTCCGTCGGGTCATAGCTTGCTAGCATGTAACTCGTGCCCAAAAAAGGCTGTCTTGCCGACTCTGCCAAATATACGCCCCTACCGGTCGGAACCATATTCTGAAAGTACCATACTAAGACAGTGATTCTGGGGTACCTTCCGGCGGTCATGATTATTGTTTTTCGTAAAAGTTTAATAAAAAATGTTTAAAATTTCTTATATGAGACTAGTGAAAAAGGCTTTACACTAACGGGTTTGAGTGTAAAGCCTTTTTCACTTCTTTTTCAAAATTACTATTCGCTTTGAATAGATTTTTTTGACAAAATCGAAGCAAAAAGCTAGTTTATAGTAAGTTAAAATGGTTAATGCTAATTATATGAATATTTTAAAAGATTTTCATGCATACAATGTTGATATAATGTCATAGAACAAACGAGTACATTGTTGACCTGATATCGATCTAAGTATAAAACTTCATCTAATTAAATGGACAAGTTTTAGTAATGTAGATGGTATGTTCTTAGTTACTCCAGTTTTCAGTAAGAGTTCGTTCTATCACTGTTAGTAAAGAACATGCGATTAACAAAAGTTTTAAATTTAGATCTTATTCTTAAATTTAGCATGGTTTATGGCTTTTATCATAATATTTGTTAATGTAGCTGTAAGAGATTTGTGTTTAAAGTCTTCTCAGCAATTATAAGTACCGGGTATTTGTGGAATGCATTAAAATTCAAAAGGATGTTTAGTAGTCATATAAATATGATCGCTCATACTTCTGGATACACGACCTACGTTATTTGTGCCCTAATAACTGGAAATAACTACCTTATTAACAACTACAAAGCGTATATTTTTGATGACAACAAAATACCCTCAAAAGTACTTAAAATAATAGTAAAGTACATTGTGATAGTCCATACATTTTATTTTATAATTTATTTTTTGTATTTTTACACAAATACTGACACATCTCTTCCATGGTCAAATATTTTATTATTGAATTTATTTCAATTAGGCACTGAACTCGGACGTATGCCTGTGCTTATTATATTGTTTTTATTTTAAATTCGTACTACATTACTTCGCACAAAAATATGGAAAGCTAGAAATAACAAATTCCTTTAAATGGAGAAAATATATAAATTAAAATTAAAAATATTGAAACTTTGAAAATGACGGATTGGCCTGTGACAATAATGGTATCTGTATAAAAATATAAAGTAATTTAATCAATATGTATATTCGTATATATTCTCTACTTATACAAAAACACATAACGAGAAAAAAACATAGCAACATAATAAAAGAAAATTACCTACAAATATGATAAAAATAATTTTAAAATCGAAGTTAGTTTTTACGTAATTACAATTTGTGAAGCTAGTCTTATCCTCTGATTCAATACCTTTGTTTACTTTTAATTGAAAGAAATGTCTTATTTTTAAAGCAACGTTTCCTCTTAAGTTATTTTCATTAAGCACTACCTGTCTCATATGCCTGTTACAGTTTAACCACGTATTAGAAAAGTGGTAGTCGATTGAATGTTGCACAAAATTGGATGAATACGCACTAAAAATATAATTATATTATATAATAAATATGCTGTTGCTATTTTTATCTTCGATTCCAATCCTTCCCCTCCCAATAGCCAAAAGTTGACATTATACCGTGGTTTTGTAGATACAGAACAAACCAGTGTATGTATTTCCCTTGAAAATAGGAATTTCATCAAACAAAATAGATAGATATATTTTGAAAACTCTATATTATATAATAAATACTCATGAAGTGTCGCGATAGAACCAAGTTTAAAGTCATCATAGGCGATTTCAATCTTGATTTATTAATAAAATAGATGATCATTTCAACAATTTCAACTCAAATTACATTATACACAAAAATAGGTCTAAAATAGAGATATACTCCTATTAAGCAAATAATTAGAAATGATTCTGGGGCAAAAGGAGATTTTAAATGTAAACTTATCGGACCAAGATACTGGGCATATTTTAAAGCTTATTCTTGAAATGAAGACGTTATTTCCAAAGACATACATCATAAACAAAGAATATAGGACTGAAAATATTTTTTAATCCTGTAATATGGTTTCATCTTTAGCAATGACCAAAATTTCCAAAGAGAGGTGGGGGCATTGCTACTGCTGTAAGACATTTCAATTTTATAGCCTTGGTCTACAAGGGCTCCAAAGCAAGTCAAATAAAAATTAATCTAGTCAAGTAAAATATTATAAACAATAACAGCCAAAAGCTGAAACAAATTATTTGGGATCCACCTTAAAATGAAATATATAGAAAATTGTCTTAGTAAAAAAGTTTTAGTTTCGACGATTATTTCCGATACGGCGCCGTTGCCGTTCCCTAGAACTAAGGTTCAGTGTCCTTATCAAAATTAAGTCATTTGTATGCTATAGAAAAGGTACAAAAAAAATTCATACAGTTCATATAGATTATCCAGCCTTTTGTTAAGTTAAGGGGGAAGGGGGAAGGGGGAAGGTAAAGGAGAAAGGGGAAAGGGTAAATTGAAGGAAGAGTAGGGTAACAAAGAGTTGAAAATTGGGGAAGTAAAGAGCTTCGCTTCGCTCAGCTCAATAAAAATAGCCAAAACTTGTGAAATTCTATTTCAAACATAAAGTAAATCCACACTAACCAAACAAGAACAAAATTTTGCAGGCACTATTTTCACACTCCCCGTTACATTCTTACCTTGTAAGTGGGTAATAAAAATACGTTGTTGAACAATAAACTAGGACCTTGACCAAGACCTCAATGTTGACTCGCTGCGCTAGCAATATGTCGGTATGTGGTAGCATGTTGAGCGAAGCGAGGTGCAAACAGCCCCGAATTTGCATTTGCAAAACGTCGACGCCTTTTTTTTTGTTGTTTTTTTTTCAAATTAAATTTTCGCGCGAAAATTTTTACAAATTTTAGTTTTTCTGTGATTATTCATCAACGACATTGAATATTTGAAAAAAAACCACCACCAGACTTCTATCAGTGTACCAAATTAGGAAATATTCGGATATACTGTTTTTTATTAATGCTTGCACAAAGGATGCAGAAAAGTCTCTCATAAAGAACTTCGTTCGCTCCACTCGCTTCGCTCAATTATTTATTTACAATCAAGGTAGGTTCATAGATTCTCTCATTAGCAGGTAATATGAGGGCAGCTAGTTAATCAAACATTGGCCTTGAAACGCGTCGTACTTGTCAAACGGTGGAAGTCGAAGTTTAGACAGTCGCGTGCAGGTATTCAAAATGAACGAACATCATCTTGTTCTGTAGAGCGGAGAGGCAGCCACAACAACAATAGCAAATGGTTTTTAAGTCTTAAACTCCTAAATAGGGTTTAAAATAAGAAATATAATGTTATTAAAGATAGTAGAAATAAAATATAACTAATCGCAATCATGTAATCAGATAATCATACATACAATATTGTTTCATATCATAAAACAAATCAGTTTGTGGAGTTGATTTCTATCTAAATAAGTCCTTTCAATTACTTAAAGGAATTGGTTCAGTTCAGTTTTCATTCGTGTATGCGATGGTTCCGCCACCATAAATAATGATAAACCCATATAAAAAAGCGTTCAATTTAGATGTATTTCTTACATATAACATGTTGTATGGTTTTTATCATAATGTTTCTCGTTCCAGATGTAAGAGATTTATATTTAGGGTCGTTTCAGTGGTAATAAGTGCCGTATTCGTATGGAAAGTTTTACCATTTAAAAACTTATTTCATATTACTGTAAATATGTACGCTCGAGCTTTTGAATACATGACTTATGTTATATGTGCCTTAGTAACTGGAAATAACTACGTTATTAATTACTATAAGGCTTATGTTTTTGAAGATAAAAAAATATTAACCGAAGTCAATAAAATGATAAAATATTACATCCTATTTATGCATATATTATATTTCGTTTTATTTTTACTGTATATTTACTTGCACAGGCATGATACATTTAATTTATGGTTTAATACCATTTTTTCATTTTTTTTTATTTTAAGTAATGAACTTGGCCGTATGCCAGTGCTTATGATATTTTGCTTATTATACTGTCGCGCTAAGTATTTATTTACAAAAATGAGTAAGGAAGCTTCACAATACACAAACAACTTACAGTGGAGAAAATATGTAAATATATATATTAGCCAACTTCAAACTTTGGAAAACACAGATTGGCCAGTTAAGTTTATGGTATGTATAAAAAATCTATAGAATCTAAAATAAAAATAATGTTATACTAAGGAAGCCATAACGGTACATTGAATAATTAGAAATGTTTTATTGTTGCCATTATTCACAGGATAATTAAAAAATAGTTAATATATATGTATATTTAACACAAAAAGATTTTTATTTTTAGATTTAAAAACGACTAATTTGCTATATACTTATCATATAATTTAAATTCTCAGAAAGGTGGACATTATATAATCATATTACTCGAAAGTAATCGCTGGTGGCAGCAAGTACCCAGCATATATATTTTTTAAATTCTGCAAGCTTTTTACCTTTTAATTTTCTTTTATTTTCAGATAGTAGTTCAGCTAATTATTGGTTTTATAAGAATTTGTGATTTCCAATTCAATATGGTAGTCTTTTATAAGAGTCATGTATGTGTATTTATAATGAATATCACAGTAATTGCGATTATTTTGTAATCAGTATTATTATTATTTTTAGGAGACAACTTTATTAACAGTTATTGATTTAATTGGACAAAGTATACAACTTATATTTATTTACATATCCGTGGTCTTACCGTCAGTGATAATGGAATTGACATTAAAAGAGTTTGATACATTGAAGATAAGACTGGCTGATAAAATGATTACCTGTACAGGTAAGTTAAATCAATAGACCTTGTAACTTTGTACTTAGTTATCACTTAAATATTCATATTTCTCCTGGGGTGTTTTCTGCTTTAATGAAACAGAGAATTTTCCTTTCAAAATCTGGTGATTCTTGATGATAACAATCCCTCGAATTATAGAACAATATAGGTTTACCTTAATTCGGATAATATTTATAAATATTAAGCTCAATGAGCCACACGTAAACAAAGTATACGATACGTAACCACCACTGTAGATAGGTTCCAAGAAAACTGTGTTAAAAACAAGATTTAACCACTTGTAGCGCTACGCCATTTAAAAGTAAATTTGTTTGCATCATTAAATCAAACAGTCTCGTAGAATTTTCAGACTGCTTATGAAATTCCTACTCTAAAGCTTTTATAGTAGGAATTCCATCCTGAGACTGAGCATCTGAGAAATCAGGCTCGACCAACTTCATCACTTCACGACGGGTGCCAGCCAATAGGCGATCATGAACTGATATTAGAAAAATCACGCCACTCTGAAGTACCCCAGCGGAGACCCTGGACCAAGATGAGAAGGAGTTTTCAGACTGTGTGTATCACTTCGGAATCAGTTTATGATAGATGGAGATATCTTAGTGGAACGCAACAAATTTAGTAAAATGCCATAGTCTACAGTGCCAAACGCATTACTCAGTTCTAATAGCAACAGTAATGTGACTTGGTTATTATCCATAGCCAATCAAATGTCGTTGGTAACCTTAATCAGAGCCGATATCTTCGCAATCCGGACTTAGAAGTGATTCTGATTGAGGAATGTGCTAAACTTTTCGATAACTATTTCGATTTCTTAGTTCATTTTTCTAAGCATTCAGATATTCACAGAGTGATGAAATGGTTTAGGACATGTTTTAATCTAAGAGCAATATTTACCGCACTTGTGAATGTGAATTAAATATAAAATTGGTCTCTTATACTGTAAGGTGGGAATAAAACGGCTTGTAAGTAAAATAGACACATGAATAGTCGACAAGAACATATACAAATCATGCTTTTAAATTTGAAGTTGTGATATTAGTTTTTTTATAGGCTACAGTTATTACTAATTACAATTCTTGTTTCAGATGAACGACGAAAGACACAACTGTGGAAGTTGCTAAGTTGTTTTCGTTCCTACCCTCTCAAGTACACTATATGGGGCGTTCTGGAGGTTAAAGCAAGCCTTTCGATTGGGTTTTTCTCACTGAGCACAACTTGTCTTATATGCCTGTTACAGTTTCAACATGCGTTAGAGTAATGAAAGACACTAGACTTATATTAGTTATTTG
Organism: Mechanitis mazaeus; assembly: GCA_959347395.1. Classification (NCBI taxonomy): domain Eukaryota; kingdom Metazoa; phylum Arthropoda; class Insecta; order Lepidoptera; family Nymphalidae; genus Mechanitis; species Mechanitis mazaeus. The sequence goes on from OY365743.1 coordinate 870,110, forward strand.
ATGCTGCACAGTTTGTGTCTAGATCGTTTTAGAGTGAATTGTGTTAAAAGTATCTTTTTCAATAAATACAAGCTTTTTAATAAATATAAGGTCATGATAAAACATTGATTTTCATATTTGATGAGTAACTTTATTAGGACACGTGTGCTTGTGTTGTCTGAACAAACTCAAAACATTAATCACCTTGTATTTTATATTAGTATAAATTAAAAAAATATTATTTGTATGTTGTGTTCATAATAGTTTTAATAAAAATTTATTTGTTTCTCATAAATTTTTATTTTGTTAAAGGTTCCACCGTTTTTTTGTTTTCTATATAGACTATGCTATAGGAAAAAATTTCAATTATCATTGACATTTATTAATATTAATATTTATTAAAATAAAACATGGAAGTGTTTTCGTCCACTTAGGTAGTAAAAACTTATTGTGAAATTGAAAAATGTGTGCAGTTGCGATAGCTTTTTTTGTGATATTAATATCGGAATTTTAACAAATTGTACATATACTTATTTAGTTATTTTTTTATAAATGAGGGCAAATTTATAATTTTTGTTCATATTACTTCGGATTACTATTTATAAACAATAATAGTTTATGTCTTGATTATCGTTGAAATGTTGTTAATTAATTTCTTAGAAATTTTAATTTTATAGTTTATTCTCAAAAAAAAGACTCTGAATTGTTATTTTTAATTTGTATTGTAAATGGAAAGTCAATTTATTGTTGCAAGGAGACGACGCTAACGTCAGTTAGTTTGTTGAGTGGGGTGCGAGTGGCGCCAACTTCATAGTAATGAGTTATAGAGGGTTGAGCCAAGAGTCCGATGGGTGAGTGCACCGAGTACTATACATGGTTCAGTGTTCCTTGGGTTGTGGCGTTGTGCGTACACTCGCAAATCCACGAGGCTCATTGTACAAAATTCATTTATTTCATTACAAATAAAGTGATTTAAAGAGGAATTTGAAGTTGATACTGATTTGAATACAATATGAGTGCATCACAAGATCCAAATAGCTTCGGCAATCCGACATGTATTTATTTAATCGAGATAAATAAATAATTACCAACAGAAACATAATACATTAGTCAATAAACTTTCACACTCTCTATCGTACCTTATAACTGAGAAATAGAAATGTGTAGATGAATATTAACCAAGATACTCAAAATCGCGGTAGGGTAACTCATCGGTTGACAATATATTGCAGTTCAGTTAATTCAGCAGTTGCAGTTATTTTCAAAAGTTCTTTGCCTCCCCAAAAAAGAAGGGCAGGCGGAGCAAAATTACTCCTGCATTTTCTAGCTTTTATGAAGCCAGTACCATCCTGGTGTACTTTTTGAGGACAGCTATCATATGGGGGATAGAGGTTGGGGGCTAAGCGCTGGGGTGTTCAACACTTATGCAAAAAAGAGTGGCCACTCGTTCTAGTTATTAAGCCTATCGTTAAAATAATACGAGATATTAAAGTGTAGTAACAAATCAAAAAAAATCAACACAGATATAAAGAATAAAAGAAATAATAATCGGATTTAATTTTCCTAATGTACTCGATAGATACAATGAATTATTTAAAATAAAAGTAACAACCAAGAAATAAAATTAAAATAATACAAAGAAAGGACAGTCAAAAATGTGGACCTTACATATTATAAATATTCATATAATATTATGTGAACACAGAAACAACGTCCGTCATTGTTTTTATTTTGATTGTTTGTTTTTAGTCTAGGAAATTTAAAATTAATATATCTCATAATAAAAAAGATTCTAATAGATGTATTAAATAAATATTCTAATACACAACCTATAGAGTTATTTTGTCCACTATAAATTTTATTAATATTCTTAAAGTAAATACGATCCCATATGGCATATTTAACAAAGAACAAAATCAAGCATTATATGGTATGAGGAAAGTACTAAATTAAGAACTGAAACTTTAAAATACATATTTTGAAAATCCTTTCTATTCTCAGCACAAAATTAAACATGTGAAGAGCTATATTTAATTTTTTAAGAATAAAATAGATAAAATATTATTATAATATTTTATGAAGGCATGTCTCACTTAAAATGAAACAAAATATGTAATTTTTTATATTTTATTTAAGACTAAGACAAGAAAAATGGTGACAAGAGTTACTACTACTTAAATATTATTTTTAAATTATGCACATCAATTGCGTACAAGAATACTTTTATCGAATATTAAAAAACAGGGTTTTTGTTTTAAGAAAATTAAAAAAAGAGGGCCGTGGTGATTGCCTTGAAGTGTTCCTGATATGACTTAAAAAAAAGATGAACGAGAACCTTTTACTGTCACCGGTATTGGAGGTGAAAAATCAAACAACGAATTTAGTTGGTTCATGTGCACCGACTTTACAAGTCTGAAATTTAATATTGAAATCTTATCAAATGCCAACAACAACTAACAATTGCCTATATAAGACGTTAATATATGTAATTGAATTAGTTTTAGTGTATTTTTGTTTTGAAAACCATGATGCTGACCAATTGTAAGTTAATGATAACATTATTAATTTTAAATATTTTTTTTAGATCGGTACTTTGAAAATAGTGAAAATATAATGATTTTGAAAAGCAATTTATAGTTCTATATATTATGTCTGTTACAACACTAGTATGTTGTACTAAGATTTGGGTCATAACAATTGTTTTTTCTGGTTTCCATAATAAACAAGCATCCATGGGTGCGAGCTTTATAACATATATTTCCTGGTTAGAAAAAATGTTATAATTATTATATATTTTTTAATATTGCACTAAACCCATCTGATCATCAAAGCCAGAATGATGGTGTTGTGATTTACGTGAAAATGGAGATAAAACATAAAATAATGAAGGCTTGTATTCTAGATGCTAATTCAATAATTTTAAATTTTAACAATGAATCCGTAATATTTGGAGTTTATCGCTCACCATCAGTTAGCAATATTAGTAATTTTTGTAACACTCTTGATGTTTGTCTTAGTTCGCTGAAGTCAATAAAATCAGTGATTTTAATCGGGGATCTTAACATAAATATCTCTGCTAATAGTAGTAATCAAAATAGAGGACAATATCTAGATCTGATGGCTTATCATGGATTTTTACCGACTCACCTTATTCCTACTCGCATTGAAAGCTGTCTTGACCATGTAATGCTACGATCGGATAGATATTCGGCTACTTACATTTTAGATTCCTGTATCACTGATCACTCCCCAATTATTTTTGCCTTGATTATAATACCAAAACGTGTAACACTAAAAATACCTCAATTAAAATGGATTATAAATTTCTATTGCATACGTTATCAAATACAGATTTTCATTCTACCTTTGCTGCCACGGACGCTAACATAGCCGCTAACGAATTGACCAATACCATTACAGATGCCCTAATTGTTCACTCCAAAATAATTAAAATCCCCCACCGAAAACGTACTATCAAACCATGGATAACACCAGGATTAGTGCGTTGCATGAGACATAGAGACAGACTCCATATAAAATCCAAACGTGATGAAAATAACTCTATACTGCAGGTTACCTACAGGAGATATCGAAACTTTTGTAATAATTTATTAAAAAAGTTAAAAGTTGCATATGAGGCGAGGGAAATTAATAAAAATAAGGGTAATACGAAGGGTATGTGGAAAACTATAAATAAAATTACAAACCAAAAACAGGCCTCACCTCCATCTACCGAATTACTTGCCCTCACTGACGATAGCAATACATCAGTAACCTTAGTTAATAATTTTTTTTGCCGGGATAGGTGAAAAATTAGCCACCTCTATATTAAACAAAATGAATGTTTCTGAATTACCTGCTCAAGGGATTAAATCATCTTCCCTGAGGGATTCCATGGTATTATTAGAAACCGATCACAAGGAAATTGAGAACATCATTAACAATTTGAAAGACGATTCAGCTGTAGGGATCGATAACATACCTACGCTACTAATTAAAAAGGTCAAGAAGTTTTTGATTTCTCCATTAACATATATTTTCAACTTGTCCTTCAAAACTGGTATTTTTCCAGACATTTTAAAGACAGCTTTAGTCCATCCCATTTACAAAAGTGGTGAAAGAGATAATGTCGGAAACTATAGTCCTATATCTGTTCTACCAGTAATCTCTAAAATTCTTGAGAAGTTATTAAATAGCAGACTTACCCAGTTTCTCCAACGTAATAGCATAATATTAGCAAATCAATTCGGCTTCTTAAAGGGTAAATCTACTGAGGACGCAACTTTATTGCTAACAGAGACTATTGCCAAGCACATGGACAGTTCTGCGAGGGTTATTGGAATATTTCTTGACTTATCTAAGGCCTTAGATACTCCCCCCCGAGGCTGCCACCTTGGCGTGGTGGGGGGGCTTGCGTGTCCCAATGATCCCTGAAGCTATACCGGCAGAGTAACTCATACCGGGAGGTTTAGGGTGAGGGGCCAGACTAAGAGCAGCCACTCCAGGCGTAGGTATGTGACGACACCATCGCCCACCGGAAAGCCGGTGCAATCAGTCGAAAGCCGCAAGGCACAAAATCATACCGTAACCCGGCCATTGCACTACGGTCGGGACCGGGGGCACACCACACGTGATGTGCTGCGAGGAAGGAAACCTCTATAAAAAATCACCCCGAAACCGTAGTCTAGCGTGCTGCGGCGTAGGGTTAACCGGTAAGCGCTGAGAAGGCGGGGGAGCTCACCCGAAAATGAGCCATAACGACCATGGACCAAAGTGATTTGAATAGGACTACCCAGGAGGGTGCCAGCCAAGCTGGGCAATCCCTCCCGGCGTCTTCGGACGTCGGCTGCCCCACGTACTCTGGGGGGGGCACAAATCGCTTCGTAGGTCGGCAGTCCGCCGGCCTTCGTGAACACGACCCTGGCATTCGAACAACTGACATCGATTTTGCTTACGGAATGGATTTTGTTGATGTGGATGCGGAGGAGTCGACCCCGTTGGTCGGCTCTTCTGCTAAGGACCCTGGCAAGCCTAAGGGATTCCGAACGGTTCTGAATACGGGAACATTATTAAAGGGAACTAAGCTGGGCTCTCGCGGTAGCGAACAGTTGTCCGACCGCGAGGGCAATAGTCGGCGTAAGAGGCCTCTCTCCGAGGTCGCTCCGACTCTTAGTGACGCGTCCGGTAGTGACTCGGAGCGTGGTGTTGCATCTGCTAAATGCAGCGCCGCTCGTCGTGGACGCGCCACTACTAGGAGTGGGCTCGCTCAGGCGAAGGCTGAGCTGCGAGCCCGCAGAATGGAGGCGGTGGAGGCCGAGTTCGAGCGCCAACTGAGCGCTCGGGCCTTCCGCAAGCAGCCTGCTGCTGCGGTTGAGTGTAGGCCGGGACCCGAGGAAGACCTGTCCTTGGAGTCGCAACCGGAATACACTCCCGCACACTTGGAAGTGGAGGAGCTGAGGGCGGTCGCTGGGCGACATGCTGCCTCTATAGTAGAGGTTAGCAAAAAGTCCCTGAATCTCAAGGGGACTATGGTCAAGGCCCTGAGGGAGGCTTCGAGCGGCATACTCGAAGTCGTGCAGGCCTTGGCCAGCCGCAGCGAGCCGGAGGAAACGCGCCGCATCCGTGCAGACAATGCGCGTCTCCACAGGGAGGTGGAGGCCCTCAAGGGTGAGCTGAAGGCTCACCGGAAGGAGTTCTCCGAGATGAGGGCATCTGCGGCCAAAGTCGTGGCTCCTGAGATGCCCTCCCTTAACTCGGAGACCTTGGAGGAGTTGAGGCGATCTCTTATTACCTCGGTGGGCGTTATGCTAAACGCCCGCCTTGCAGGTATCGAAGATCGCCTCCTCCCTGCGAAGAACCTTCGGCCACCCCTAGCGGCAGACCGCAAAAGGGAGGCAGCTGCAGCAGCTGCCCGGAAGTCCGCTCCAAGTAGGCGATCAGGCTCGCCCATCCTAGTGGCGAGGCCTGTGGTGCCACGGCCTCCTCCGGCGCCTATACACACGGTAGCCGTTACAGAGGAGACCTGGACCACGGTCGTGCGGCGGGGCAGGCGCAAGAAGAGTGCTCCCCGCCCGCCGGCCCCGGCTCCAGCGGTCAAACCCGCAGCCCGCCAGGCAGCTCCTGAGCCTTCGCAGCCGTCGAAGAAAGGCAGAGGCCGCAGAAGGCGGAAGGCCAGGGCGAGAAGGCGCAAGGGCCACTCCCGGCCGAAGCCAAAGTTGCCGCCGCCTCAGTCACCTGCAGTTATCATCAGGCTGCATGACGAGGCGGCTTCTAAAGGCGTAACTTATGCCCACGTCCTCGAGCGCGCCGCCGAGAAAATTGATCTCGGCGAGATAGGGCTCGAGGGCGGTCTCGTGATACGGCGATCGGCCACGGGAGCTAGGCTCCTGGAGCTGCCGAAGGCGGCAGCTGATAAGGCGGGGGTGCTGGAGGCGAGCCTCCGCACCGCCTTGGATGGGGTTGCAGACGTCGCCCAGGCCCAGAAGAGGGTAAGCCTCAGGATCAAGGGCTTGGACGACTCTGCAACTAAAGAGAAGGTGGCGGCCGCAGTCTGCCGCATCACTGGGTGCTCCAGGGAGTCTCTCCACGTTGGGGAGATTCGCTGGGGCGTCATGCACAGGGGCGCCACCTTTGCCCGGTGCACGGTCGATGCGGCGAGGATCCTGCTGGGGGCGGAGCGACTGCTTGTCGGCTGGAGTCCGGCCAAAGTGGAGCTCCTGGAGGAGCGACCGCTGCGGTGTTTCGGGTGTATGGAACTCGGGCACACGCGTGCGGTTTGCCCCTCCAACATCGACCGCAGTAAGATCTGCTTCCGGTGCGGCTTGATGGGTCACGATCGTGCCAGCTGCACCGGAGTGCTGCGGTGCGCGGTCTGCGCAGAGCGAGGTCTGCAAGCGGGACACGACCTGGGGAGCCGGGCATGTAAGGCTCCGTCCAAAGGACGCAAAGCAGCCCGCCCCTCTCCGCCGGCTCCCAAGGACGTACGCCCCCAGGCGCCTGTTGAGGCCATGTCGCAATGAACAGTCTGCGACATGGCTTCCTTCAGGCGAACCTCAACCACTCCCCCGCGGCTCAGGACCTTTTCCTGCAGGCCATGGCGGAGTGGGAGGTAGATATCGCGGTGGCCTGTGAGCCCTACTATGTCCCCCCAATTCCAAATTGGTCGGGGGACATAAACGGCTCCGTGGCGTTGGTTGTGGGATCTAGTCCCGGTCCCCCTCTCTCCACCCTGGAGACTGGCCCGGGTTTAGTAGTGGCGCGGTGGGGGGAGTACGTGGTTGTTGGCACGTACTTCTCTCCCAATCGCAGCCTGGCGGAGTTCGAGATCTTCCTGGACTCCGTCAGGGAGGCGATCAGCAGACAGACGTCGGGGAAAACAATCGTCCTCGGCGACCTGAACGCTAAATCCGCGGCCTGGGGGAACCACGTCACGGACGCTAGGGGCAGGGCTGTTCAGATCTGGTCGCTCCTCTCCGGTCTGTCCCTCCTCAATAGGGGGACCGAACCGACCTGCGTGCGGCCGCAAGGGAGTTCCGTGGTGGACGTCTCGTTCGCCACCCCAGCTGTCGCACGTTTGGTCCACGACTGGAGAGTCGAGAAGGAGGTGGAGACTCTATCGGATCACCAATACATCCGGTTTGAGATCTCCACCGCCCGACCGGATCTGGCCGAGCCACCGCGGGGAGGAAGTCGATTTCCTCGCTGGGCAGTCCAGCGGCTGGACCGGGAAATGGCTGCAGAGGCAGCCATCGTACAGGGCTGGGCTTTTCCCGATCCTCCCAGCGAGGAAACCGACGTGGAGGCGATGGCGGGCCGCATGCGCGAAGCCCTCTCTCGGGTTTGTGATGCGGCCATGCCGAGGGTGGGGTCTAGGCCCCGGCGGCGTAGAGGTGTCTATTGGTGGTCGCCCGAAATAGCCGAACTTCGGGCGGCCTGCTGCAGGGCTCATAGGGCCTTCGTCCGGTGTCGCCGACGTCATGGCTTTGACCCGGATCTGGAGGCCCAGCTGCGGAGCTGTTACCGTGATGCGAGAACAGTTCTGCGCTTGGCGATTCGAAAGGCGAAGGACCTGGCTCGGGAGGAAATCCTGGCAGGTCTCGACAGGGACCCATGGGGGCGAACCTATCGCGCGGCACGGAACAAACTCCGCACCGCGTGCGCCCCGGTCATGGAGTCCCTGCAGCCGGATTTCCTCGAAAGGCTGGTGGGGGAACTTTTCCCGGAGTCCACCGGCCACTCGCCTCCTGTGATGGCTCCCCCTTTTCATAGTGGGGGGGTTGGCTCTGTCCCAGACATCACGGAGGCCGAGCTGGAGGTCGCATCGAATCGCCTACGAGCCCGCAGCATTGCGCCGGGGCCGGACGGTATTCCAGGGCGAGTGCTGTTCATCGCTCTGGAATATTTGGGTGGCAGGCTTCGGGAACTGTTCAACCTCTGCTTGCGCACTGGACAGTTCCCGAAAGCCTGGAAGCGGGGCAGGTTGTGCCTGTTGCGGAAGCAGGGTCGTTCTGCCTTCTCTGCATCCGCATACAGGCCGATCGTGCTGCTGGATGAGACGGGCAAACTTTTCGAGAAAATTCTCTCTGCCCGTCTCATCCGTCACCTCGAAGAGGTGGGTCCGGATCTCTCAGAGGCTCAGTTCGGCTTCAGGGCGGGTCGTTCTACGATAGACGCCCTGAGAGCTCTGAGAGATGTGACCCAAGAGGCTTTTCGCGAGGGGGACGTCGTTTTGGCGGTTTCGCTGGACGTCGCTAACGCCTTCAACAGTCTTCCGTTCGAGACATTGGTCGAGGCGCTCCGGTACCATGGAGTGCCTCCCTATCTCCGGAGACTGTTGGGGGCCTACCTGCAGGACAGAGAGGTCCTGTGGGAGCGCGGCGACCAGCGAATGTACCGACGTGCCGTGAGCCGAGGGGTTCCACAGGGGTCCGTTTTGGGACCGGTCCTGTGGAACCTGGGCTATGACTGGCTGCTCCGCTGTCCTCTCCTTCCCCGGATGAGGGTGTTTTGTTACGCTGATGACACCCTCGTCACAGCACGGGGAGGGAGCTTTGCGGAAGCGGCCCGTCTTGCTACCGTCGGTGCAACGCTCGTTGCGGACCGCATAGGGCTGCTGGGTTTGGAGGTCTCCGTCACTAAAACGGAGGCCATCCTGTTCCACGGCCCTCGGCGAGGTCCCCCTCGTCGGGCGTCCATCTCCGTCCAGGGTTCGGAGGTGGTGGTGAAGGCCCAGATGAAGTATCTGGGCCTCACTCTGGACGGAAGGTGGAACTTTGGGGCGCACTTCTCCCTTCTCGCCCCGAAGTTGGTTTCCACCGCAGCTGCCTTGGGAAGGCTTCTGCCTAACGTCGGTGGGCCGCAGGCTCCATGCCGGCGCCTATATGCCGGCATCGTGAGGAGCATGGCCCTATACGGTGCTCCCATATGGTCGGAGTCCCTCACCGCTCACTCAAGGACCCTGTTGCGAAGAACGCAAAGGGTCCTAGCGGTGAGGATGATCAGGGGGTACCGTACGGTGTCCTTCACGGCGGCTACACTCCTGGCGAGCGATCCGCCCTGGGAGCTACAGGCGGAGGTGCTCGCAGCCGTGTACTGGCACCGGGCAGAAGCCTTGGCCACGGGGGTAAGGCCCGAGGTGGCGCGAATCAGGGCTCTAGCTCACCGAGCCCTGATGCGACGGTGGAACAGGGACTTAGAGTCTCCTGCCGCCGGTATGATCACAGTGGAGGCGGTCCGCCCTCACTTCGAACACTGGATCAATCGGCGGCACGGAACGCTTACGTTCCGTCTTGTGCAGGTGCTGACCGGGCATGGTTGCTTCGGTGGGTACCTGCACAGGATAGCACGAAGGGAGGCGACCCCCTCCTGCCATCACTGTGACGAGTCCGTCGACTCGGCTCGTCACACCTTGGCGGAGTGCGCCGCCTGGGACCACCAGCGCACTGAGCTGGTGGGCGTGATTGGCAGGGACCTCTCGCTGCCGCGCGTTATCAGCGCGATGGTCAGCAGCGAGAGGTGCTGGGTCGCAATGGCCTCCTTCTGCGAGCAAGTCATCGCCGCAAAGGAGGCCGCGGAGCGGGTCAGGGAGTCAGCCTCGTCCGCTGACCCGCTCCGTCGGGGAAGACTGGGTAGAAGGAGGCGGGAATACGCCCGCCGCTTCCTTCCCCAGTTGTAGGCCTGGTGAGGGGGGAGGGTGACCCCTCTTACCTAACATAGGCCTGCGATGGGAGGGTGCTCTACGTTGCTCGGGGCACCCTCATTCGGGGGGTCTCGCCGGGGCGTCACGGTGTGTGCTAACGCGATCCCGTGACGTCCCATTACGGCAAAGAGGGCAACCGTTGGTTTTTTAGTGGGTAGCCTTAAAAATGGCAACATCCTCTATGCTGCCGGGTAGTCCCACATAACCCCCCGGCCGTCACCCCCCTGGGCCGACGGGATACCCGTGCGGGTTTTTCCAACGGAAAAAAAAAAAAAAAAAAAAAAAAAAGGCCTTAGATACTGTCTCCGTCCCACTATTGCTTCGTAAAATGGAACTTATTGGAATTAGAGGCCTGGTTCTCGATATGTTTCGCTCTTATCTCTCAAACCGAACTCAATGTACTCGTATAGACGATTACACGAGAAAATACCTGGTCCTAATTACTAGACAATTGTTTATCCTGGTCCGAACATTTGCAAACATTAACATTTCGAATGAGGAAATTGATACCTGTCTTCAAAAAACTAAGAGCTTCAGCAGACAGTAACATCCTCTTATGTGTATACTATGCCCTCGCTCAAAGTATTCTACAATACTGTATTACTTTCTGGGGTGGCGTTAGTAAAACCGCTTTGTTACCGCTTGAGCGCTTTACTGAAAACTATTTATAAGAAGCCGAGACTATACAACACAAAACTACTATACTCGGAATGTCCAGTGCTCACGATTAGACAACTGTTTATACTGTAATGCAACCCTACTTAGGAAACACAAAACAACTGAATTTAACCATTACCAAACATAACCAATCAAAAATTTTCCCTCTGCAAACCCACAGAACTGTTCTCGCTCGTCGCCAATACTATGTTATTAGTAACCGACTATACAATAAAGCTAATAAATCAAATAATATTTACCCTTTAACCTATAATAAATGCAAGTTCATAATTCACAAATGGCTAAAATCTTTAAGCTACACAGATACAGAAATATTAATAGCATAGTCACACATACATACACACACACATGCACACACGCACGCACACGCACACACACACACAGGCTGACTATCGCACTGCTTGTAAATTTAAGGCTCCATTAGACTTTTTTAAATTTTGCTCCTTGCATTTTTTGTTTTATTTTTTTAATTTGTTTAATAATTTTTTGTTTGTTTAATAATTCTAGTTTCTTAAATAAATTAATCTTAATTCGTTTAGTGGTCAAATAATATATAATTTTGTTTTGATAATTTGCATACCATCCTGGGTGGAAGTCGCTGACGACTGTAGAACAGTTAATACTACAACAGTCGTCGACGGTTCTTATTTTGTTTGTATTAATTATATGGTTATAAATGTAATAAAAGTATTTGAAAAGTATTTAAAACTCATTAAAACATCTTTGTGCAGATATAGTACATTTCAAAACTTATATGATATATTACTTGATAACTTTTTCCTGATTATAAAAAACATCGATTGTATATATTAGAACTAATCGCGGAAACATTTTTTTAAAACTCTAAAACCGTTTACTAGATTTAACTGAAAAACTAATTAGTTTTAAGTTACGTGAATACGCATCGACTGGTGCTACATTCACCCTGATCGCAGAAGTAGATTTTTAAAAGTCTTGAATCTGCGGTTTTTAGTGTTTTTTTGGGGAAATTAAAAGAATCCAATTTTGAAAATCATGGCGATTGCAATAACTTTCTTAATCAGGAAGTTTATAAAATTATCTAGTATATGAAAAACTTACTTATTTAAAAAAATTAAAAAAAATAACAATCAAGAAACCTATTCATGAAATGAAAATTCGTAAGAAAGTGACATTTTTATTTAAACTGTCAAACGCATAATAGACATTATATTTTTGCCATCTGAAGTAATATTATAAAAAAAGAGTTCGAAATAAAAATATTTTTACGGATTAAAACTCGCGTATAATTTGGTTATATTTTAATTTTAACCCGATGTTTCGAATGCTTTGTAGCAATCGTGTTCACGGGTAGACGAGTTGTAAGTGTCACTTACGCGAGTTTTAATCCGTAAAAAATAGTTTTATTTCAAATGTGTACTCGTGAAAATCTAAGAAATAACTAAAGAGTTCGAAGTTTTAAAACACAACACAACACTTAGAAATGTAGGGTAATATTCAGCTTATTTATACGTGTAAACAAGGTAATTACATTTAATACATGAAAAAGGTATAAATATAAAAGTATAAGCGTAAGTTTTCACTTTTAGAATACGTGATGAAACTGTAGCAGGCAAATAAGACAAGTCATACTCAATGACATTAACCTAATACAAAGCCTCGCGTTTAGTTCTAGAGTGCGCCATACAGTGTACGTGAGCGGGTAGGTACGGAAACAATTGAGCATTTTACACAGTTTTGTCTTGCGCCGCTCGTCTGAAAAAATAATATTATTAAGATTACTTAATTAAACAGTCTAGTGTTTAATTATAAGTAATTATAGAATACTTAATCATAATGGCATAAAAAAGTAAGACATGAGTCATTTCGTCAGATCATCTATCACTCCGGGTGGAAGCTAATCACTTACATTCACCCCCTTAGTAATAAAAATAATTATACACAGTATAACACATTCTCTGTTTTGTCATAATCAGACCTTTGACGTAAATCGTCAGTAAGAAAGTAACATTTATATAATCTCTATCAGAAAAAATCATTTTTTGCTCGACTGAGGTGCGGTGTGTTTTGGAATTTCAATAATTTACTAGTCATTTCAATAAAAGTATCTTATGGATATAACTTGCATTAATTATTACATTTTCATTCACTAGTCACTCGAGAAAAGGATTTCACACTGCCGCTGCTGACACATTGGTTATTGCGTCCAATAAATGTCACAAAGACACTCGGTATATACATTGAGCAAACAGTGTATAGTATCATTTTCTAAACTTAGCTTAACAGTTACACTGTAAGATAGGACTTAAGAAGTGAATTAACGAACAATCTTTTAATTAATTAATAGCATGTTAATTAATATATAAAAATTAATGTAACTGGGGAGGAAATAAACAATTAGTGTATAGTATCATATTCTAAACTTAGCTTAACAGTTACACTGTAAAATAGGACTTTAGAAGTGAATCAAGGAACAATCTTCTTTTTTTTTTTTATTAATCTGTCACTTTTTTTTTGTTAATTACTTTTAGTAATTATTTCTTAAATAATTAGTTGGGTCAATAATTATGCCTTAATTCATAAAAGCTCATAAGAAATAATGCACATAGTCGACAAGGACAACATCTACTAATTTTTTTTAACTTCTTATTCAATACATAAGTGTCTATGTGCTTTTAATTTCTAATTTCTGTGATAATATTTTGACGGAAAATGATAAATTAAAATTTAATCCTTCGCGGGCCGTAAAAATATATTTCTAGGGTCGCATGCGGCCCGCGGGTTGCTCATCCCTGTCTTAGAGTATTGTTTTAACTTACCTGTACAAGTAATCATTTCATCAGCAAGTTGTGTTTTCAATATATCCATCTCCTTTAATGTCAATTCCATTATTATTGATGGTAAAAACAAAAAGAAGTATATAATCATAAGATACATGATTTTTTCTGTTAAAGCAATACCGTTTAAAAAGTTTAGTGTCTGTAAAATAATTACCGCATAAATAAAATACAGTGAAAGGCAATTTTTGTGATACTGAATATAAATATACATACTTTATTCTTAAAAAACACTACCATATTAAATTGTATTACACAAACTCTCATAAAACCAACGATTAGCTGAGTTATTATCTGAAAATATTTTTTTTCGTGTTTACTTTATTTGCAAACAAACTAAGAAACAACAATTTCACAAACTGTTTTGTTATGGGTACCATGTAGGTTTTTTAATATATATTTTTAATATATATACATATAAACCCGAAGAACATATATAGAATTTAAAAAATAATATCTATGTCAATATTACCAATAATTTCAGTGGCCATTCTGTGCGCTCAAAAGTTTCGACATGTTTAATATATATATTTATATACTTTTTCCACTGCAAGCTATTTGGGAATATTAAAGCTCCCTGTATTTTTCTAAATAACAATTTCATGCGACAATAAAATATGAAAAATATTATTAGAATTGACAAATGCCCAAGCTCAGTGCCTAAACTGAACAAATTGAAAAAAAAATGTTTTTTCAATGAAGAGCATACATCATCACCATCTTTATACATTGAAGAAGTCGAAAACATAACAATATATAATATATGTATTAATACAGTGTAAACTATTATCATTTTATGGACTTCTTGGAATATTTTTTTATCTTCGAAAACATAAGCCTTATAATATTCAAAAAGATAGTTATTGCCAGTTATTAAGGCACATAGAACGAAAGTCACGTATTCAATAACTCGGGCGGCCATACTTAAATTATCAATACATTTTCTAAATTGTACTACATTCCATAAGAGGAAGGCACTTACTAACACTGAAACGACCCTTAACAAAATTCTCTTACATCTGAAATGAGAAACATTATAATAAAAGCCAAGCAATATGTTATATGTAAGAAATGCATCTAAATTGAACACTTTTTTAAATGGTCTTATCATTTCTAATAGTATACGAATGAAAAGTGAAGCGAGTAGAACATGCAATCCACACAACTCAAGCTAATTCCTAAAAGCAACTGAAAGGTTTCTATTTAAATCGATGTCTGTTCGAAATAAGTATGTCATTAATGATATTAAACTTACATTGTATTTATTTGGATCTAGATAAAATATATTTTAAAAATATTCTGATAATAAGTAGTAACAGTATAGCTATTTTGAAACTTTAAATATGGTCATCAACTTTTGATGCTGACTGTACAAACTGACTGAGGAGTAGAAAACCGTTATTTTTAAAATACTAGCAGTTTTCAGCGGCTTCGACTACCTCCCTCCACAATGTCTATTTCTTTAGACCAAAAACTTAAATCATTATGTATACAAAAAACATATATTTAAAAAGCAATTTTTGTGTCGTATCGCTTAGTAATTAAAAAACAATACAATGTTGCTTGGTCCGAAAAGTTGAAATTTAAAATTCTTCTTATGCTCCAGGATAATTTCTGATTATTTGCTAAATGCAAGTATTTCTATATTTTAGAGCTATTTTTGTGAATAATGTAATTAAAGTTGAAATAAAATACAATGTTCATCTACTTTATTAATAAATCGAGATTGATATCACCTATACTGATAACCATAAATTAGAATAAAGTGCAAAGTCTTAAAAATAAATTTGGATTACTTTTAGTTCTTGTGTTTAATAAAATAATAAAACTTTTTATATATGATCAATATCAAATTTCTAAAAACATAATTTTTGGTTCAAATCCTTCATGAAAGGGGAATTAATATTCTGTTTTATTTTCACATGATATATGTTCCACCAGGTGTTTGTAATGAGAACACTAGTTTCCTCTAGATTTAGCAAACAGGTTTGGTTCCTAAAAATGATAGTCATGTGATTTTTAATTTAGAAAAAATACAATAGTCACGTATGTATTTAGTGCAGAGAACTGAATTTTCTTTTGTTTTTATTTTCATCGCTATTTATTTGAAGTATCTAAATATTACTGAAAAAAGATTATCAGATTGAGAAATTGTCAAAAGTTATTGTTTTGATTAACATGTGAAATGTTTATTTATTTATTTTATTTATTTTTATATTTTCCACTTTCAATCAATACCAATGATCACTTGTGTACGTCAAATGGAAGTGCCAGGAGGGCCTATTTCGATGCCTTACATATCGAAATAAGCCCTTCTGTAGAGTCACTGTCCAACTTATAACTAAAGCAACGATTTTTTCAAGCGCGCCCTGGTCTGAGAAGAACCACACAACAAACTCAGCCGGGTTTTTTTTTTGTATTGTGATCACTGTTTCACAAACGTCCATATATAGTAAACAATTTACGAACAACTAGAACCATCGCAATCAATTCCTTGTGGAGGATAAATTATACAAACCAATTAAGCAAATAAAATAAAACTATAATTATGAAACTGAGCCAGCAAGACGACCAGTCACCGCAAGCAGCACCCTTTCACGAGTATTACGCAAGGGTCCAACCAAAAGACCAGAAACTTTTTCATTTTTACGAATTAACACAAGAAACTATTGGACTACTTGAATTATAATAACTTGGAATATAATAATAATAAAATTTGTAATAAATAATACTTCTATGTAAAATACAAATACTGCTTTATCCTATAATTACGATCTATGGTATAATAGTCACCTTATGGCCAAAGGGCAAGGAAAGACAAGGGTCGTATATGAAGATAGCAACAGAGAAACAGTGAGATAATATAAAAACCATTTATAAAACATATTTATTATATACTATATTAGTGCGTATTCATATAATTTTGTGCCACATTCAATGGTACAAGTATAGCGACATTCACTTTCCTAACACGTGGTTAAATTGTAACAGGCATATGAGATAATGCTTAATGAAAATAACTTAAGAACTGAACTTAACTTAACCTTGCGTTTATCTCAAGAACACGCCAAATAGTGAAATTAATCGGACGAGAATGAAAATATTTCAACATCTTTTTCATTTCTGTTTTACGTCGCCCATCTGAAACAAAATGATATAATAAGAGACTTATAAATGCGTATAAACGAAGAAGAACATGATTAGTCCCATGTTCTTCTTCGTTTATACACACATTGACACACAGAACCATTTTTATTACACCGTTTCAGGAGCTGTTTAGTGATTACGTAACGCTTATTTTGTAGATTTTTTAACCAGCCTACAACGCGTTGTAAACTTTTCTCTACCAATCCCTATGTTACTTAACATCCAAGTCATCTGAAAACATGAGATTTTTTATTATATATCTATTATATATTTTGACGATTATACATATATTCATATTAGCATAGACATTACAACACATTAGAATCAAAGTAAAGCTTAATACTAGCAGATGACAATCGAATAACTAATATAACACCACTTTAAGAAAAATAAAAAGATCAAAAATAGTTTTCGGAAAAAATTAAGAAAGATCCTAAAGCAACATAATATTACGAACCCGTTGTTGCTCTTTTGTGTACACGAACACAAATTAATAAAAATATTAACCTCTTAAATTTAGTATAAAAGAACATTTTAAATTATTTTGCTTCTATAATGTTGAATCGACCAATTAAACGATTTATCACACTAGAAAAGTGCTAGTAAATTATGAAATAGATATATAATTTACTTCCAATTCAATATAAATCCTGTCAAAAGTTTTAGTGATTTAACTCACCTGTGCAAGTTATTATTTAATCTGCAATTCGAAACTGTAATTTTTCCATTTCTTTTAATGTTAATTCCATTATAACAGACGGTAAAAACAATGTTAGGTAAATATGTATAACATGAAAAGTCTTTTCTAACAAATAAATAAGTGAAGTAAGATTTGCAACTTTAAAAAACATAAAGAAGTTACGTAAATACATAAAATTAAATTTATATATAATTAAAATAATAGACGTACATTGCTCTTATAAAACAGTACCATGTTAAATTGTATGAAGAAAACAAACCCAACGGTTAGATGACCCAATATCTGAAAGATAGTTTTTTTTAGTTTTTAGCTTGTTACTATTATAGTTATCACCGGGAAACAAGGACACGATAACATTTAGATTCTAGTTGGATTTAAACCATTACTCAAGTTGTTTTATACTTTAAAAGTAATATCCTCCCACATTAATAATTTAATTATATTGAATAATATTTGCTTCACAAATTTATTTTTTTTACCATACATTTAGGCAATTTTTATCGTTTTTGTTGGTAGTTTTTAACTCGTTATTTGGCTTTGTATGAGCATATATATATCGTATATGAATTATATATCCTGTCTTTAATTTATATATATTTTTTAATCAGTTTATATTTGTGTATAGATACCATTATTTTCACTGGCCAATCCGTCTTTTTCAAAGTTTCGATATTTTTAATATAGTTGTTTATGTATTTTGTCCATTTAAAGGAATTTGTTATTTCTAAAGCTTTCCATATTTTTAT
Organism: Mechanitis mazaeus; assembly: GCA_959347395.1. Taxonomy (NCBI): domain Eukaryota; kingdom Metazoa; phylum Arthropoda; class Insecta; order Lepidoptera; family Nymphalidae; genus Mechanitis; species Mechanitis mazaeus. The sequence goes on from OY365743.1 coordinate 888,374, forward strand.
GCGTATTAATGAAGTTCGAACGTAAAATAAAAAGTATATAATAAGCACGGACATACGTCCGAGGTCAGTGCCTAAATAGAATAAATTCAATAACAAAATATTTGAAGGAAGAGATCCGTCAGTATTTGCGTGTATATATAACAAAACCGACATAAAATAAAATATATGGATTGACACAATGTACTTTACTATCATTTTAAGTACTTTAAGGGGTATTTTGTTATCATCAAAGATATAAGCCTTGTAGTTGGAAATAACTACCTTAATAACTACCTTATTAAGGTATTTATTTCCAGTTATTAGGGCACAAAATGCGTAGGTCGTGTATTCAAAAGCTCGAGCGATCATATTTATATCACTATTAAAGACTCTTTTGAATTGTATTAAATTACACAAAAAGACGGCACATATTATTATTGAAAAGACTTTAAATACAAATCTCTTGCAGCTACAACGAGAAATATTATGATAAAAGCCATAAACCATGCTAAATTTAAGAATAAAATCTAAATTGCACGTTTTTATTAATCGCATGTTCTTTACTAACAGTGTCAAAACGAACTCTAACTGAAAACTAGAGTAAATAAGAAATACAAATCACATAACTAAAGCTTATTTATACAAGTAAATGAAGGTTTACATTTAGATCGATATCAGCTCAACAATGTACTCGTTTGTTCTATGACATTAAATCAACATTGTATGCATGAGAATTTAAAAAAAAATGTCCTTGATTAGTAATAAATATTTTAATATTCTATACACTAATTAGTGTAATGTGTTCACGCAATCGAAGTAAACAATTGTTTACACCGATTGCGTCAAGAAATTTTAGTTTTGACTATATTCCTTTTTAGTCTAAAGCCTTTTCACCATCTTTATATAAGAAAAGTTTAACTGTTTTGACGTATAATTTTAAACGAAAAATTTGATTACATATTCTTTATTTGCATTGGCATTAAGTTCAATTGATAACTAGGTCTGATGCATTATCTTTAATTTTATTGTAAACCAATATAACAATGAGTATACTATTAATACGTTAATATAATTTAAAAACCTATATTTTATTAATTGCAGGTACACTTTTAGGTACTACTATTTTTATATTGAAATTTTATAAAAGATAAGCAACTGATCCGACTTGAAGTACTTACAAGAAAATATCAAGCTTTTTATTAGACGATTGAGCTTTAGACTAAATGTAACAACTGAAATTGAGAGACAAGCTTAGGCATACACCAAAATCGTATAAGTTCTTTGCGATCTCCACGTGTGGATTCTGAAAAATAGAAGCTAGAACGATTGTCCTAATTTTGCATGCATTAAAGCTAAACTGGAGTGCATCACCCCATTTGGAAACTGCTTGGAAGGTAAGAAGTCGTTTGCATACCCAAAGATATCAGGTTTAATTAAATAGTTTGTGTTTAGCATTCGATCAAATGTTCTGCCATAAATGACAAGTATTGAATCCTTAAAAATTCTGTTATCTAACCAGAGGGCAAGCCGTAGGAAGAAGAAGAAGGCTTTCTCATATGGTGATCGAACCATACTTTGTGGAAGGCCTTGAAAATATCGAGAAAAACAACGAGTGCTGCTTCACTTCAGATGTGAGTGGCGTACACTACAAGATCCCCTGGTGATACTTTCATATTCTAGCAGAGTATGGTTCCGACAAATATGCGCCTCTATTTAGAAGGGCCATGACAGCCTTTTTTGGGCATGGGTTAGACGTTGGCAAGCTTTTAAGAACAAAACACTTTTGCAGTCTCAAAAGGGAGTTTATAGAGACGTGTCAATACGGGAGACAACTCAGGCACACCTGTTTTCAGTAGGATTGCAGGATACGTCCTAGTTCACTTCCTTGGGCCCTTATTCGCTAAGACCCGACAGACACGTAATACACCGCGTAACCAAAACTGTCAAATTTTAAAATATGTTATTGTGTGTCATAATACTGTCAATAGACATACCTTAGATATGGCAAACAGAATACGATTTTTGAATTTTATATCATGGTGCATTTATGAATCGAGTCTAAGCGTTGTCGTTATTTGCAATGAATCTCGTCTATCGTAGCCAATAAGGCCCAAGATTGCGTATCATTTTAAAAACTCTCTTTGGTGTTCAGTACATTGTAAATTTTGTTAAAAATCTCATAATTATACTATAAAACCTCTCGCACCATCAGACATTTTTCAATTTCACTATTAGTTTTCAACTACCTGATTGGACGAAAACATATTCAGGATTTATTTTTATAAATACAAATACCTAATAAATAGCTTATTTTATGTCAATGATAAATGAAATTGTTTCCTATGGCCTAATCTATACAGAAAACAAACAAACGGTGGAACCTTAAAAAAAACAAAATTCACGATAAATACATTTTTATTTGAACTAATATGAGCACAACATACAAATAATAGTTTTTTAAATCTATACTTATATTAAATAGAAGGTGATCAATGTTTTTGAGTTTCTTCACACTATACAAATACAAGTGTCACAGTAAAATTAATCATCAAATATGAAAATCAATTTACTATTATTACATTGTATTTATTATATATAAAACGATATTACTAATGGGTGTTCACTCAAAATTTATCCTGGTAGAAATTGTGAAGCAGTAAATAATTGATATTGGTATGGTGTCTTTCATTTCTCTAACACGTGTTGAAACTGTAACAGGCATATAAGACAAGTAGTGCTCAGTGAGAAAAACCTAATCGGTAGGCTTGCATTAACCTCCAGAACGCGCCATATGGTGTACTTGAGAGGGTAAGAACGAAAACAACTTAGCAACTCGCACAGTTTTGTCTTTCGGCGTTCATCTGAAACAATATTGTTATTGAATATTCACTAGTTTGTAAAAACGACGATATAACGTTAAAAATATAAAATAAATCTGTATATCTTCGTGTCGATTATTTATATATTTACTACAACAAGCGATATTAATCCTATCTTATAGTATAAAAGATCAATTTTGTATTTAATTTACTTTCATAGATTCGGTTTAGGGAGACTGGTTCATGACTTCGCCTTTGACTGGTATCTTGTCATGAAATTTCAAATCTCCAAAAGAAAAGCCATGCGATACGTCGGGCTTTATTGAACCAGACACAATTTGCGGTCTGACCTTTCCTGGTAGACGGCTTATCGTATGTTTTCTGGCTGTTCATTACCAGCTACATCTGACCTCATTCAGGTTACCACTCGGTACAAAAATGATACAGTAGTGTAGAGCTTAAACATCCGTGAATTTAAATGTCATCTACGACCAAAACGCTCTTTCTACACTTATGAAGTCACGGCGTAGATTTCAAGGACTTGACCATCTAGATCTGATTGCTGCTCTCCGTTCTCTCTCTTCTTAAAAATCCTCTCTGACCGTCGTATTCCACAACGTAAAGGGTCTCTCAGAGGTTTCATTCGGGTTCAGAGCGAGAATTTTAACGATCAATATCGTGAGAATACTGAGAAACTTTTATGGTGCAAACTAATGTATTGTTAAAGCAAGGAGCGTTGTAAGTGGTTAAATCTACATTTTTCTTGGTGGTTCCAAGAAAAATGTAGATTTTTGTAGATGTTGAATAACAGTAGGTTAGTGAGTAAATAATATTATTTTTATTATATTATACCTGTGCAAGTTATCATTACATCAGCCAGCTGTGTCTTCATCGTATCAAACTCTTTTAATGTCAATTCCATTATCACTGACGGTAAGAACATGGATATGTATATATATATAACTTGTATAATTTGCCCAACTAAAGTCATAATCGTTGTAAAATTCATTGTCTAAAAACAGCAATAATCGTAATAACACAAGAAATCTCAATTACTGTGCTATTCATTAAAAATATACATACATTTTTCGTAAAAAACACTACAATATTATATTGTAGGATGCTAATTCTTATAAAACCAACAATGAATTGAACAAATAGCTGAAAATAAGGAAGTTTATTTTTTAATTATTAGATATGTTACTCATACTAGCTGTCAGTGATTTTATTCGTAGGTGGATAATATTATCTTTTGACATGATTGTCATAAACCTTTTATAAAATTTAAATTATATTATAAGTATAGAGCAATTTAGTCTTCTTAAAGTTTGGAGAATAACAATCTTAAATATACGAAACAACAATTTTAATTATTGTTGTTTATTATTAACTGTTGTTTAATAGTCATCTAAATAAAGTAAACAATAAACCATTTCTTATTATTTAATACCATTTTAACCTCGTATTATATGTATGTATGTCATAATTTCTGTAAACATACTAAAGTATATTTATAACCTTATAATTATGTTAGAAACAATAGATTTTTTATACATACCATAAACTTCACTGGCCATTCTGTGTTTACCAATGTTTTAGTTTGACTAATGTATATATTTGCATATTTTTTCCATTGAAAGTTATTCGTGAATTGTGAAGCTTCCTTACTTATTTTTGTAAATAAACACTTAGTGCGACAATATAATAAGAAAAATATCATAAGCACAGGCGTACGGCCAAGTTCTATGCTTAAACGAAAGAAAGGTAAAAAAAAATAATTTGACTCAGGTGCATCATGCCTAAATGAGTAAATATATAAAAAACACAAGAGGAAATATACTATATGTATAGATAGGATGTAATATTTTATCATTTTATTGACTTCGGTTAATATTTTTTTATCTTCAAAAACATAAGCCTTATAGTAACTAATAACGTAGTTATTTCCAGTTACTAAGGCACATATAACATAAGTCATGTATTCAAAAGCTCGAGCGTACATAGTTATAATAATATGAAATAAGTTTCTATGCTGTATTGTATTCCATAAGACGACGGCACTTATTACCACTGAAACTATCCTAAATATAAATCTCTTACAGCTGGAACGAGAAACATTATGATAAAAGCCATACAACATGGTATATGTAAGAATGACATCTAAATTAATATGTTTTTTTAATGATATCATTGTCATTGATGTTGGCGGAACAAACACGTATACGAATGAAAACTGAAGTAACTAGTAACTTACAATCCACACAACTCAAGATAATTTCTTTATGTAAGCGCACTGTCATTATTTAGATCGAAATCAACTCAACAATCTCATTTAACCTTTGATATTTAAATAACATTGTATGTATGATGATCTAATGACAATACCTTTTAATAATATTAAAAAATATTGGTAAAGGTATTGCAATAGCTTCTGCCCTCGACTTCGTCCAGAAAATTTTTGGCGTCGAACAATAGCACTGAACTGATGTTTCGAAACTGTAACTCCTCTTCCTTTAAGAATCGCTTTTGTTATAGCATCAGTTCCGATTCTTGCGCATTCTTGTTTTAGAAACTAGAAATAGTTACCAGGTTACGAATAATTAAAATAAAAAATAAAATTAATAAACAAGATTTTCGATGAAATATTTGTGAAAAGATTTTTTAAAAATTAATGTTTTCGACAGCGTCTTATATATTCGGGGAGCCCTTCCAGAGTTTAATAGTATTTACTCTGAACGAATTTGCGAGAAACCCAGAATGGTGTGAAGGGAAGAAAAAGAGGAGTGAAGATGCAAGTAATAAGTATTTCCTAGTAAATTCATAAGGAGAAACAGAATCGTTAAGAATAATTGAGATAATAATAAATAATTATCTTAAGGATTTTCGCTCGCGGATAGGTTGCCAATTCAGCCATGAACAGTAGTTATGGTTTAATTTACAAAGATCGAAAATAAATGCAGATATTGTATCGCTGCAAACGATCTCTGAAATCTGGTGAGAACAATCCCTATCTATTGCAATTGTTACTTATTGACCTTCTGAAGAAGGTGATCTAATTTATTGAGATGATTTTCAGACATGTTAGAGTAGCAGATATCAGCAAAAGTCGATGAGAGGAAGGATTATTATTACACAAGTAGTATTTTAGTCCGAATAGGTAAGATGTTTTAATGGCGATATAATGCGTATAACAGTATTTTTTATAAAATAATGGTATTTTTACTGTGGCCAGGATGAGAATTGGAAAAAGTTTATTGCTATATACACAGGAAGGGATTTGTTTATATACCATAGATTCGAGAATTTTAAAAAGGTAAGGTAATATAGAGATTACAATTTCTAATGGATTGCGACCGATTGGAAATTTTAGCAATAGAATTAATATGTACTTTTCGCCAAAATGAAGGAAATATGTCAGAGAAACGCAAGACATTTTTAATAAAAGCCAAAATAGGAAGGATACCGTCCACTAAGGTTACGTTAATAAACCAAGTGATGTCATCCTCCCCAGCACATTTGATTTGATTTTATCGAAAGTAAACTTATTGTTATTTCTTCATCAGATACTAAAGAAAATAAGAAAAAAGCAGAATACGAGATAGCATGGAAGTTATGAGAGAGGTCGTATGAAGACAATTAAAAACATTATAGTTTATTATTGATTATCGATTATCGATTATCGATGGTTGATGATTGATGATTGATTATTGGTTATTGATTGTTGATTATTGTTCATTGAAAATTGACAATTCAATATCGATAATATAATCTTAATTTTCTTGGTTGTGACTCAATCCATCCTTGATATAGTTGGGTGTATGGTTGTATTTAAGGTACATAAACCTAGTAATATATTTACAAATTAAGTAGTTATACTATTGAAACTAAATATTTTTCGCAAACTTTGTTTCATATACCATCAAAATAATATATTGTCTAAAAAAATGCAAAACTAGGGTTTTCAATATTCGACAGGTTGAATTTTTAGGTATAGCAATTTAACATGTTTTTATCACGTATTATATACAAAACAAATTCAATATAGAAAAAGAAATATAAGACAGGGTGAAGTAAAAAAAACAGCTCCCAGATACTAGGTAAGTAGCTGGGAGCTGATGAACTAACAAAACGAATTAGTTCATTTAGGAGCGGCGACCTGCGCCCAAGATAATTATTATGTAGCCCAGGCTTCAATAAAAAATATAATGGTGACCTAACACACCATTTTGGGGTTGCTATTTTTCCCTTTGAATAGACAATAGACGAAAATTTAACCGTAACATTTTTTTTTCACAAAAATAGTCACTGAGGCGTAATATTACTCGTTTTGGGCACCTTATTTTAATAGTTCTTACTATATTATATAACGCTTAGACTCGATTCATAAATGCCCCAAGATATAAACTAAAATAATTGTATTTTGTATGCCATACGGTATGTTGTTTATTGACAGTTTTTGATTACACACGCGCGATAACGTATTTTAAAATTTGACAGAGTTCGTCGGGTCATAGCTTGCTAGCATGTAACTCGTGGCCAAAAAAGGCTGTCTTGCCGACTCTGCCAAATATACGCCCCTACCGGTCGGAACCATACTCTGAAAGATTATGAAAGCCGTCGTTAGTAGCCGGATTCTGGCGTACCTTCCGGCGGTCATGATTTTGTTTTTCGTAAAAGTTTAATAAAAAAAATTTAAAATTTCTTATATGAGAGTCGTGAAAAAGGCTTTACACTAACGGGTTTGAGTGTAAAGCCTTTTTCACTTCTTTTTCAAAATTACTATTCGCTTTGAATAGATTTTTTTGACAAAATCGAAGAAAAAAGTTAGTGTATAGTAAGTTAAAATGGTTATTGCTAATTATATGAATATTTTAAAAGATTTTCATGCATACAATGTTGATATAATGTCATAGAACAAACGAGTACATTGTTGACCTGATATCGATCTAAATATAAAACTTCATTTAATTAAATGGACAAGTTTTAGTTATGTAGATGGTATGTTCTTAGTTACTCCAGTTTTCAGTAAGAGTTCGTTCTATCACTGTTAGTAAAGAACATGCGATTAACAAAAGTTTTAATTTTAGATCTTATTCTTAAATTTAGCATGGTTTATGGCTTTTATCATAATATTTGTTAATGTAGCTGTAAGAGATTTGTGTTTAAAGTTTTCTCAGCAATTATAAGTACCGGGTATTTGTGGAATGCATTAAAATTCAAAAGGATGTTTAGTAGTCATATAAATATGATCGCTCATACTTCTGGATACACGACCTACGTTATTTGTGCCCTAATAACTGGAAATAACTACCTTATTAACAACTACAAAGCGTATATTTTTGATGATAACAAAATACCCTCAAAAGTACTTAAAATAATAGTAAAGTACATTGTGATAGTCCATACATTTTTTTTTATAATTTATTTCTTGTATTTTTACACAAATACTGACACATCTCTTCCATGGTCAAATATTTTATTATTGAATTTATTTCAATTAGGCACTGAACTCGGACGTATGCCTGTGCTTATTATATTGTTTTTATTTTAAATTCGTACTACATTACTTCGCACAAAAATATGGAAAGCTAGAAATAACAAATTCCTTTAAATGGAGAAAATATATAAATTAAAATTAAAAATATTGAAACTTTGAAAAAGACGGATTGGCCTGTGAAAATAATGGTATCTGTATAAAAATATAAAGTAATTTAATCAATATGTATATTCGTATATATTCTCTACTTATACAAAACCACATAACGAGAAAAAAACATAGCAACATAATAAAAGAAAATTACCTACAAATATGATAAAAATAATTTTAAAATTAAAGTTAGTTTTTACGTAATTACAATTTGTGAAGCTAGTCTTATCCTCTGATTCAATACATTTGTTTACTTTTAATTGAAAGAAATGTCTTATTTATAAAAAACGTTTCCTCTTAAGTTATTTTCATTAAGCACTACCTGTCTCATATGCCTGTTACAGTTTAACCACGTATTAGAAAAGTGGTAGTCGATTGAATGTTGCACAAAATTGGATGAATACGCACTAAAAATATAATTATATTATATAATAAATATGCTGTTGCTATTTTTATCTTCGATCCCACTCCTTCCCTTCTCAATAACCAATATTCCCAATAAAAGTTGAATTTATACCGTGGTTTACGAAACCACGGTATTTGTACAAACCAGTGTATGTATTTCCCGTGAAAATAGGAGTTTCCTCAAACAAAATAGATAGATATATTTTGAAAACTCTATAGAATAAGTACTCATGAAGTGTCGCGGTAGAACCAAGTTTAAAGTCATCATAGGCGATTTCAATCTTGATTTATTAATAAAATAGATGAACATTTCAACAATAGGTCTAAAATAGAGATATACTCCTATTAAGCAAATAATTAGAAATTATTCTGGGGCAAAAGGAGATTTTAAATGTAAACTTATCGGACCAAGAAACTGGGCATCTTTTAAAGCTTATTCTTGAAATGAAGACGTTATTTCCAAAGACATACATCATAAACAAAGAATATAGGACTGAAAATATTCTTTAATCCTGTAATATGGTTTCATCTTTAGCAATGACCAAAATTTACAAAGATAGGTGGGGGCATTGCTACTGCTGTAAGACATTTCAATTTTATAGCTTTGGTCTACAAGGGCTCCAAAGCAAGTCAAATAAAAATCAATCAAGTCAAGTAAAATAATATAAACAATAACAGCCAAAAGCTGAAACAAATTATTTGGGATCCACCTTAAAATGAAATAAATAGAAAATTGTCTTAGTAAAAAAGTTTCAATTTCGATGATTATTTCCGATACGGCGCCTGTGATCCCTCAAAAGTAAACCACCTTCGACGATAAAGAACCTAAAGAAATAAAAATTTGCAATTCCTTTTTAAGATTTATGGCTGTATCTGATTTTAGTGCAAAGGGATTTAAAATTGAACACTTTGAAAGAAAATTTAATTGATTTGTTTAAATGTAGTGGGCAGGAATAAGATGGAATAATTGTTATTTCTGGGTTATATGGGGGATAGCATTAATAAAAAAACATTTCACAAATGGTAATTATCTTGATTGTGCGGGACAGATACCTATGTATTAGATACGAAATTTCTTAGCAGTCCATGAATTCACCGTGCGGATGCGGATGCTATACCTTTGTAGGGCGAGAAGTACCAACAGGCCCTGGAACTAGTGACCCAGTTAGGTTTCAGTGGCACATATGCACCTTCATTTATTAATTATATTCAAACTTCTTTAATTCAAATAAATTATATTCAAACCTAAATCTTTCATGCATTTGCCGGACAGAGATTTGATTTAAAGTTTAACAACAGCACTATTTTGGTCGCAATCTAAATCATCCGTTGACAGTTCTTGTCGTCTGTGATGCAATATATCTTATTGTCGTGCTATAAATTACTTTTGATGTCCAAACTAGATACCGCCATAGGGGGTTTTAAAACTCGTTATCCTTGTTTTAAATCATATATTAAAATAACTTCACCCGCGCTTTCTTACATTACTTTTACTATGAATAAGAAAGTTCTACGGACTACGCTACTCGTAACTAACTTAGTGAATACATATAAACTTTTTGTCGGCTTTGAAAACGATAAAAAAAGAGTATGGGTTAGAACGTTTTGCTGGAGTTTCTTGCGCCTTCTTCCAGCTCAAATACTTGTTAAGTCCATAATCTAGCTTTTGGACTTTCAAAAGGAATTCTATTTTTAATAAATTATTTTAAGTCCGCGTGAGTTTGGTAAAGTTGACTTCAAAATTCTTTGAAATTAGTGAGAGTTCCGCCGCCTTTTAATTGTAGAAGTTCAACACAATAAAGAAAATTTATAAGAAAAGCTGTCGATTATACAAACAAAAATAATTTGTAAACTGTTTACCAGCTTAAAATACATTCGAACGACGTGCCGTCACACAGCTAGTAGTCAATATAATAGTTCATCTGAGGATGGAATCGCGATTAACATCTAGCATCCATAAAAAAAAAATAAAAACAACTATATATTTATTTGATTTTAATAAAATCATTACATTGACTTTTATTAACTGTCTAGTGTAAACCAAATTAGAATGTAATTTTTCAGATACAATATTTTAAAGACAATTTAAATTAGAGATAAAGTCCTTCCGGAGTTCCTTCCTTCTTACGGTAGAGTACACTCTCTTTGGACTTCTTGAAATCTTCATTAGTGACTTTCATACGACGCTCTCTCAGTGCCATCAAACCGGCTTCAGTGCAGATAGCCTAAAAATATAATAAATTAATAATCACCATTCACTATAAAATACTAAAACATTAAATATATGGATATTATAATTAAAATACACACTCATACAATGTATCAAAATTGCAAGTTTCAGTACCTTCATATCAGCTCCGGAGAGATCATCCTTAGACATAATGAGTTCAGACAAATTGACGTCATCAGCCAACGTCATCCGAGACGTATGGATGGTGAAGATTCGTCTCTTTGTCTTCTCATCCGGCAGTGGGAACTCTATCTTACGATCGATACGACCTGGTCGGATGAGGGCGGGGTCCAGTGTCTCTATTCTATTTGTCGCCATTATTACCTGAAGATAGAAATAATAGGAAAATAATAATGTGAATCATAATTATGTTGGTTTTATGTACTTTGTGCCTCCACGGGGATATTAGGATTTACTACAGCTATGGAGCTATGGTATTGACTTTATAATCATTTAAATTAATGAAAATTGCCAAACTATCATTTTGTAATCAATGAAATTTATTACACGTCGGTGAATTCGTCAAGTGTAGCTAGTCTAAGCGACATTTTTGAAACAAAAAAAAAACTTTTAAATATTTCTGATATAACTTTAAAAAATATTGCTAAGACCAGTAAGTGATTATTACAATGATTACAAGAAAAACATCAGCCTTACCTTTACATCGCCCCGAGAGTCGAATCCATCTAACTGGTTAAGAAGCTCTAACATAGTTCTTTGAATTTCTCTCTCACCACCCGAGTTTGAATCGTAACTGAGAAAAAAAAAAATATTCATTATTTTAAAAGAAATAAAATATAAATAGCTAAGTATATCTCACCGCTTAGTTCCTACGGCGTCAATTTCGTCTATAAAGACAATTGAAGGGGCATGTTCTTCAGCTACTCTAAACAATTCACGGACTAATTTTGGCCCATCACCCTGTTAAAATAAATATATATTTTTAAAAGGAATTCACAATATTAAATACTTTTTTTTTCAAAAATATTTACCAAATATTTCTGAATGAGTTCTGATCCCACAACTCTCAAGAACGTTGCTGAAGTTTGGTTAGCCACAGCCTTGGCCAGCAAGGTCTTCCCAGTTCCCGGAGGACCATACAAGATGACACCCTTGGGTGGCTTGATGCCCATCTCTTCATAATACTCAGGGTGAGTTAACGGAAGTTCTACTGACTCCTACAATAATTTATATTATAATGTATTGTACCGTTTTAATTATTGTTAAAATAATTATATATAAATGTTTTTCTTTTATATATAAAAGTAAAACATTCATAAATATGTTTTTAAGAATTCACCTTTATTTCCTGTATCTGTGTGTCCAGACCACCAATATCTGCATAGGTTTCCTGTGGAGCTTTCTCAAGTTTCATGACTGAGACCATAGGATCCGTGTCGTCACCAAGAACTCCCACCACTGCATGAACCTAGATGAAGCAAAACTTTGTAAAATGTAATAGAAATAGTAAATAAAATTTGTGCAGTTATGTTAAAAAAAATACTTTTAATGATTAACTAAAAAAACAAATTCATATTAAAATTTTTACAGCAGTAACAATAATTTAAACAAATAATACCTTATGATTCAACAAAACCGAACATCCTGGCTCCAACTGGTCTTTGTCCACAAAAGATAAGATGCTAACATAATGTTCACTGCCTACTGAAGTTGATACAATGGCATGATTGTCGTCAATGATTTCTTCCAATGTGCCCACAGACATTGGAGTTCCTCTGAGATCATCTACCTGTAATTATATGTATGTATATTTTGTAGAATTTCCAGTGTTGTAGGTGATAGTATTATAATAATGTTATAATCTATAATAATAGTGTTATAATATATATGTCTGCTTAAAAGTTAAGTAAAATTTCTTAAGCTTATTAAAAACGCAGCATCCTTCCTATTAATATACTATAAATACTAATAACTATATAAAAATAATAAAAGTTGGTTTTGATAGATTTTGTGAAACATTAAACAGTTAAAAAATATATAGTTACAACTTAAGTTTTGTTCATAGAAGAATATTTACAATTATTTATTTTAAAAAGAAACTTATGAATTACCTTTGATCTTTCTTCTTCAATTTTCTCCTCTTGGGGCTTCAATCTCTCTTGGTTACGGATGAATTCTTCTTCCATCAGCAAGTAATCCTTTATTCTCTCTAACTTTAATAATTTCAACCTACAACGCGTATGCGGCGTCACTTGAGGCAGTTTTAATGCTGCATCAGGGCCTTTTGCCTTACGCTTCTTCTTCCCGACCCTTGTAGGAATCGGAGGCTCATACTTCTTCTTCTTGTCCTTGTCATCTTTCTTGTCTCCCCCACTTCCACCACCCGATTGATTTTGACCCTAATAAATATGATTAAAAAACTAAAAGTTTATAACAATAATATATAGATTACATGTTAATGATTATCAAAACATGTTTCTACAACATACCATTCTTAAAAAGTTTATACTTTATCGAATATCATTGAATATTAAACCACAACTTCACATAGATGAACTAGTCGAATTGACGATTACAATGCGAAATTTGTTTTTCATCATCTGTGAAGTATAGTGATTCATCACAAATCTGTTGTCCCGGTTTATTCACATTTTATATCGGTTTTATAACTTTACTTACTTATGAATTTTTACTATTTTATAAAGTTTATATTAAAGATATGATTTAAATTAGTACCAAAAAAAAATGTAAATAATATTTGTTTTGCAATATGAACGTATAGTTCTGCACCAAATGAAACGTCACCAATTTTGACGTTTTACGTGTCGAAGATTAGAGTTGAAATTGTTAAAAATTAGGTATACGTCGTGGTACGGATTTAATTTTACGAAATATAAATTAACTTATAAACTTTATATTTTTTGAGTACCATTCTTAATTTATATGTTTGTTAAAGTTATGATAAAAAATGTCACAAAACTGTTATGTTAAGAACATTTCTCATGCAATATACGTTTACTGAAAACAACAGCTGACTCAAATTTTTAAGTGTAGTGGTTATATAGTTATTGAAAATGGTTTTAGCAGATTTAGGTCGTAAAATAACGACTGCATTGCAGTCTCTAAGCCGTGCAACTATAATCAATGAAGAGGTAAACAAGAAGCTAATTTATCTATGTCATATTAGAATGAGAGTATTTAGCATAAATTAAACGATATTCTTTTATTTTTTGCAGGTTCTAAATTCTATGCTAAAGCAGATATGTGCTGCTTTATTAGAGGCAGATGTAAACATAAGGCTAGTCAAAAATCTCCGCGAAAATGTACGGGCCGTCATTGACTTTGATGAAATGGCAGGAGGGCTCAACAAACGACGGATGATACAATCTGCCGTGTTCAAGGAACTTGTTAAGGTAATTAAAATATGTCACCATGTAATTTGAAGAAATAAAGCAAAAGTTTTTTAATGCTTGATATACAAATAAGTTTAAAGTATAAGTTGTACTTTTAATTGCTGGATAAAAAAACTTATTTGATAGGAATTCCATTTATTTTTATTAACTAGCTGTTGCTAGCGACTTTGTCCCTACAGTTCCTGACTCAATTAAGTAACTAATTTGATGATATTATTGCAAAAAATAATGTCCTATGGAAAAAAATGTATATAAACCAACCCCACAAGAAATTACATGAAAATACTTTTTTAGCTTTTGCATGATTGTGAACATAAAATCAGATTAACAGCTTTTAGTTTTGTTTTCTTTACAACAAAAACTTAAAAACCCAATTTAATACATATTATTTAATTATTGGAATTTGAAAAGAAAATGATATCCATAATTTATATCTAGCTTGTAGATCCAGGAGTGAAGCCATACCAGCCAGTGAAGGGCAAGCCAAATGTCATCATGTTTGTAGGTCTGCAAGGTTCTGGAAAAACTACAACTTGTACTAAACTGGCCTATCATTACCTAAGGAAAAACTGGAAATCATGTTTAGTCTGTGCCGATACATTCAGAGCTGGTGCTTATGATCAGGTTAAACAGAATTGTACAAAGGCCAGGATACCATTTTATGGAAGGTAATTTTTATTTTTTTCTGTTTCTTTTCACTATTGTTTTTAACAATTGTATCTAATTATAATTTTGTTTCATCCACTATTAATGATGTGATGAATGTGTTATGAATGTCATTGTCAAAGATCCTTTAAATCATAAATTGCTATTATTTTTAGCTACACTGAAGTAGATCCAGTAGTGATAGCTTCAACAGGTGTCGACATGTTCAAAAAGGAGGGCTTTGAGATGATCATTGTGGATACCAGTGGTCGTCACAAGCAAGAAGAATCACTATTTGAGGAGATGTTGGCAGTTGCTACAGCTATTGTAGGTTTTTCTTTCATAACTGTATATTTATAAACATTGTGTTATAGTATTGACATTTATAAAACAAATATTATTTATAATTATTAGAAACCAGATAACATTATATTTGTGATGGATGCCACAATTGGTCAGGCTTGTGAGTCCCAAGCCCGTGCCTTTAAAGACAAAGTCGATATTGGATCTGTAATTATCACCAAGTTAGATGGACATGCCAAGGGTGGGGGTGCACTATCAGCGTAAGTTCTACTTTAATTTCCAGCTAATAAATTAATAAATCAACCTTGTAATGATGGAGGCATTCATGTATTTTAATGTACTAGGTGTTGTAAATAATAAGACAATAATAAAAGCTTTTTACAGTGTAGCAGCAACTGAGAGTCCTATAATTTTCATTGGTACTGGAGAACACATTGATGATCTTGAACCATTCAAAACAAAGCCTTTCATTAATAAGCTTCTCGGAATGGGAGATATTGAAGGTTTACTGGACAAGGTCAATGAACTCAAGTTAGATGATAATGATGAGCTCTTAGAAAAACTTAAACATGGACAGTTTACATTGAGGGCTATGTATGAGCAATTTCAGAATATCATGAAGATGGGACCATTTTCACAGATTATGGTAAGCGAATGTGGTATTTATTATACAGAAAATAAATATAGAACTGAGTAGACTAGACAAGTTACTTTTTTTTTATATTTACAGGGTATGATTCCCGGATTTTCTCAAGATTTAATGTCGAAAGGCAGTGAACAGGAATCGATGGCGAAACTCAAACGTTTAATGACAATTATGGACTCTATGAATGAAGGAGAATTGGATCACCGTGATGGAGCGAAATTATTCTCGAAACAACCTACACGCATCACTAGGGTCGCTCAGGGTGCTGGTGTCACCGAAAGAGATGTAAAAGACCTTATAGCCCAGTACACAAAGTTTGCTGCAGTTGTCAAAAAAATGGGTGGTATTAAAGGATTGTTCAAGGGTGGTGATATGGCTAAAAATGTTAACCAGACTCAAATGGCCAAGCTTAACCAACAGATGGCTAAGATGATGGACCCAAGAATTCTTCAGCAAATGGGTGGTATGTCAGGTTTACATAACATGATGAGACAATTGCAACAAGGCTCTAGTGGTATGAATAGCTTAATGGGAGGTAAATGACCCAAGTAACATACAGTACTATAATCCACCGATGCAATGTGTTTCAAACTTTATATTAAATAAAATTTGGTCAAATGGTAAAAAATATTTTTTATTTAAGTTAAATTGTTACTAAAGAATGTTCAGATAACCTTAAAGGGTATTCTAGGCAGCAAATGAAAATATATGCTGTATTAAAAACAATTTTTTTCAATATTAAACTGCTATTGACATTTATAATTCACTAGTGTCTAAATTTGTCACATTTTACTTCCTTTTTTAGAACCAACATTTTTATAGTATATTTAAGTATTAAATAAAAAACATTTTAAAACAATCATATTGTTTTTATTTCTTTTTAAAACCATCTACTAGATCTGGTATTAATTTAACTAAATCATCAGCTGTGTTTTTATATTCATTTTCAATCCAATACTCCTTCAGTTTATGTAAGACTAGTCCATACATTTTGCCAGGGGGAACATTATTGTCTTTCAAAAGTTTCCCGCTAACAGGAAACCTTGGTATCTCCCAATTATTAAACATCGCCAATAATTTTTCATCACCTCGGTATTTAAGCACTTCACAGACATAATCCACTGCATCCTTTTGCTTTATTTTTGTATTCAAAACTAATTTTTCATATGGCCTAAAAATACACAAAATTATACATTACATTTTTAAGTGGTCTAGATTACGGGTTAAAAAACTTACAAACCGAATATTTGATTTGGTGAAATAAATGTAATCACTACAATTATGAAACAAAATATAACCTAAAATTTAAGTAGAAATTGTTAAAATAGAAATAAAAAAAAGTAAGAATAAAAAGAAAAGAAAAAAAGTAATTTTAAAATGTAGTCTTATAAATATTTTTAGTTAAATTAATTGTTTTTAAAGAAAATTACGTACAATAAAGGTCTAGAGGCCTCCTTTTCATCCCTATGTTCAACTATAAAAAAAGCCATATCTCTTTCATAACTGGAAAATTTAAGTCTATTATGTAATAAAATTACATCATCTATATTGTGTAATAGTGCAGCAAGATAGGTTATAGGGTACAAATTAAGATGTCCACTCCTTTTCAACAAAACATCCAGTTCTTCTAAATTGGGGTCTGGTATACCTGCAAAATTATTTGAATCTTTTTTATTGTATGTTAATGTATGCTACAATCTTTTATCATACATCTTATCAGTTTATTCCCTCCATATTTCTCATGCTCATTCTATCTTCTTTGTTACATTCATACTAGTCTTATTAATTTCAAACAAATGTCAGATAATAAAGTTACCAATGTATTTCCCAATATCGAGACTTAACATTGCTTTCAAGAGATCACCAGCAAAGTTTCCTTGAAGTGTTTTCTTCAATTCCATCCAAATTCTTTCGCCTGAAACACCCTGTAAGCCATCAGCATTTTGCTTTATCATTTCAAGTGTGTGTTCATCGTGATTATTAGTATGTTCTGCAATCCTGCCATAGAATCTGAAGTAGCGCATTATTCTTAAATAGTCTTCTGTTATTCTCATCTCAGGATCACCAACAAAGGCAACCCTTCTTTTTTTCAAATCGTCATATCCATAAAAATAGTCATAGACAGTTCCATCAAATCCTAGAAAAAAAAAAGCTGCATAAAAAATTTCTTTAGTCTTATTATACTAACTCTAAGCAAATAAATCATAATTATTTATTTAAACATAAAATGTATTTAATTTATTCTTAAAATAACTTTAGACTGTGTCAAATATTTAAAATTGGATATCAATCATAAGAAAGCAATAAGATATTTTATAATTTGTAATTACAACTTTCAAAAATTTATTAAAAAAGTAATGATATATTACCTAAAAACATAGAATTTATAGTAAGGTCTCTTCTGTTCGCATCTAACTTCCAATCCTTAGTAAATTTAACCTCAGCATGTCTTCCATCTGTGACTTCATCAACCCTGAGCGTAGTGACCTCAAAGTTCTCTTTATCATTAATTCTAGGTGTGATTGTACCATGTTTCTCTCCACTCATGTTGATCAACCTTATGTTCTCTGATGAGAACATATCCTTCATTTCTTGAGGTGTTGCAGTTGTAGCAAAATCCAGATCCTTAGCCGGTTGACCAAGCAATAGGTCCCTGAAAAATATAATGAACTATTATATATATTCTGTTTTCTTAAACAGCCCATATTAGTTTAAATATACAAATTTCACAATATGTTTCAAAATTTTATGATAAAGTATATTAATAAGTTTTAACTAAGGAAAGCTTTTTTTTGTTCAGGCTATGTTAATAAGTATAACATAAGAAAATTCAACAACATAAATATTGTTGTATTAAAAAGTTCTTGTAACCATATAATTTTCTAAATAAAACAGTTTTTACTTCTACTCCCAGACTGACATACTACTACTTTGATATTGTCAATGCTTAAGAGAAATATATCGGGACTTAATCCATCCCAAGTCGACCCATAACACGATTGGTACAATTTGATCAAAATGTCAGGTAAATACCGGTAAATCGTATCTTAAAAAATGTTCACGCGAATAAGTCCCGTTATATTTCTATTATGGTTAAAAATCGTGAAACTTTAAAAATTTTAATAATTGTTGATGCTATTTTGACAAATTTTATAAAATAAAAATCAGATTTATTTAGAAAACAAGCAATAGCTTCATGATTTATTATCCATACCTTACAGCGCCACCGGCTATTCTAATTTCATATTGATATTTCTCAAACAGGTTCTTTAAATCTCTCACTTCTTGTGTTAATATATTGTGAAACTCTGGTGTGTCTAACTTTAAAACTACAGGGTCTTCTCGAGACTTAACCTCCATAGCTTTTCTTGTTCTCAATCTTTTAAATCTTGAAATGTTACTGTAATTCTATATATATTAACTTCGACTTGAATTTTCAATTTAAAAACTAACAAATATGTTCCTAACTAATGTTTATTTAGTTCTAAACTACTTACTCTAATTGATGAGCAAAGAAGATTTTTTAGAATACCTAGATTCATTCCTGTTTATAACTTTTTCTTAGACTTTTCTAAATTTTATAAACAAGAAAATGTGATTTGATAAAACAACCTCTTCTGTGTACAAATTCGGAATAAGATCAATCAAAATAATATACGAAAGCTTTTATTTTAAAAAACAAATATTCATAGGACGTAAGTTGTCTTATGTACATCCCTTATTTATATTATATATTATTATATATATTTTTGAATACACTTGTTATTTTATACTCATATTTTGACATTTAACAATAATTACATTTTCATAGACAATATTAATAAAGAATATAAACGACTGGCGGAGTATCTGCACATATTTTTATATAATCTCGAGAAAGAGAATTTAATAAATTCTGTTGTAATCCTTTTAATAAAAGCTAGCTATGGTTTTAGCTGATCGTGAAAAATCCTTACGGGATATGCCTCACTCCTACAATTACTGGATGTCGATGTCCCTCTGTAATATTGTTTGTAAAACTGATATTTTGAGAGTAGTCTTAGGTCTGAAAGGTGAAAGCAGCACAAGGTAGAAATTTTGATAGAGATAACGCCCATTTGGTGTAAATGACTAAAATCCAATTTTTTAGCCTCAATAATGTCTTTTATCGAATAATGAAAAGTGTAATACCTTTTTTTCCATTTGTCACCATATTGTTAATATTTAGAAGGAGGCGCTTATATACGAAGATATTTTTAACTTTGTAATGACCTGACTGATAAATGTCTTGAGCGAGGCTCTCTATGAGGGCCTTTTCTGCAAAGATGCCCAAAAGATTGCAATGGATGAAAAACAGTATATCCGAAAATTTTCTAAATTTTTAGACATCAGTCTGGTTATGGTTTAAAAAAAACAAATATTCAATGTCGTTGAGGAATAATCCCATAGACTTCATTGGAAAAAAATTTTTGGCATGAACATTTAGTTTGAAAATAAAATGGTTAATGACAGAATGCGTCGACGTTTTATAAATTTAACTTCAGTGCTGTTTGCACACAGAGTACTACCTCGCTTCGCTCAATATGCTAACACATATCGAGGTTTTTCGAGCGCAGCGAGTCAAAATTGAGGTCTGGTTAGCGTTCCTATTTACTGAAGTGAAGTAACAATAACAATACTCCAATAGTAATAAAAACAATACAGAAATATAATTTTGAACAGTTTTTTACATTTGAGATAGGATACATTCAAAATTGGAAAAAGCAGTGGTTAAGAGTCTCCGTTTTGCTTGATGGATTGACGGATAACGTCCACGGCTAGCTCTTTAAATGAAAACTTATTACTTAAACAATATGATAGAATGACAAGGCAGTATGATGGAAAGACTAGGTAGTATGGTGGAAAAACTAGGTCATATGGTGAAGAAATTAGGCAGTATGGTGAACATACTAGGCGGTATTGTCAAAAGATTAGGAAATATGGTTGGAAGTGGAAATATTGTCGAAGATTAGGCAGTATAGTCAAAAGATTAGTCTACACGCCACCCTTGAAAAATAAAACGAGTCATTCGGACAGCTGAAATTTGACATATAAACTTTTACTTTTCTTTTGGATGTTATGTACATTTTTTGTACTTTATACAAAACAATTCTACATTAAAAGATTTCAAATATAAGGTTTTAAGAAAAGCTAAGATATTAGGAAATGTGTTTTTGCTAAATTTAACAAAAACTATGTCTTGTAATTCATGCGCAAAGTCCTTTTCTTTTCTGCGACAAGAAGTAATTTCCTTAAAAATATACCAGGAATTTTAAAATATACACTTAAAGTATTTATTATAAAGTATCTTTTAATAATATAACTTCGTTTTATTTTCAGAAGGGATGTCCTGGTTGTGGGTTTAGTTATTGTTCAAAATGTCTAAACAATAAGGTACTTCTAGAAACACAAAATTGTGAGGCAAAGGTAAAATATTTGTGCAAAAAAAAAAATCTATTTTACTTTTATGCTTGCTCTAATTAATTTAATATTTCTAGGTATGTAACAAATGTAAAAATAAGCAAAATATAGATGAATCCAAAATTTTACCTCCTGATGCCTACTACAAGTAAGACTTGTATGGTTGTACATTTTTGTAATTTTTCCATTATCAACTATTGGTGATAAGAATTATATTTATTGCAGGCGAATAAATGCTTTAGATGAGGCCTCTGTCAGCAAGGTGAGCAGTAACCCTACTGAGCAAGAAATTTATAATAGATTGCGAAAATTAAAAGATGGGCATAAAGAGGCTTCAAAAGTTGGTAATGATAATCAAGATATACATGAACGTCTGCAAAAACTTAAAGGGAATATTCCTTCCACATCAGATGCGGAACTGGAAACCAGACTAGCTCATATTAAAGAAGTGCCTATAACTGCAGTTCAGAGTAAGGTGATTTTGAAGTTTTTAACAGGCTCAAACAAAAACAAAGTGACAGGTTGAATATTTGTAAATTGTCTAATGATAAATATTTGGATTTATTACAGCCAATTTTACCAATACCTGAAACTAGAACAGAGCAAGAACAGGCTGATGACCTTCTTAAACAGTATATGCAAGAGGCTAACATTGATAATACTTACAGAAGTGAATTTGATAATTTGGTTAGTGACATTGAATGTAGATTAAAGAACTTAAAAGGTTCTTCCACTAAACATGTTCCTATTGAACCTATCAAAGCTGAAGATTCTGAAGATGAAGAAGACACAGTAAAAAAAATCTTAGCAAAGGTATGTTTAGTAATATTAATTTATAACTATTTAGTTACTTTCCATGAAAATGTATCTCATAAAATAAAAATTAGCAGTTATTTTTAATAATAATAGTAATTACAAAATGTAGTCAAAGAAAAAAAAATGTTAAATGTAAAGATTTTTTTTAGAAGAATTTTATATACTGTAAACCACATAAAGCTTTGATTTTATTGTTTTTTATTTTTAGGCAAAAGCAGAAACTGCTCTTGAAGGAAATGAAATAAAAGATCCAGAACTTGATGAACTTCCATTTTGTGAAATATGCAATGAAGATGCCACCATGCGTTGTCTTGGATGCAAGTATCTATTCTGTAAACAATGTTTCATAGAGCATAAAGATGATGATGATGGCTGTAATAAATATGAACCATACAGTGCACCTAAAAATATGGAATATTAAGTGTAATGAGCATGTTTAAAGTTATTTTTAGTATATATCATATAATATATTCAAAATAAAATATTTTATTCAATTGTGGGCATTTATTTTTCTCTTTAACATTGCACATTATTTGACCTAAAAATATTTCTATTTAATTACAAGTATTTTATATTTCTTCTATTCCATTTTCCATTATTATATATTTTATGGCAGAGGATGCCGACTCTGGGCTGGACATTAAAGTAAGTTTTCTGATATAAAACTCCTGGCAATTCTTTTTACACACTTCATTGGTTTTGATAAGTTTTATTTTATATGAAATCATATTAGACCATACCAAACCCAATGAAGGGATTACATCATCAAAGTCATCAAAAGAAGAAGTCACCTGGTTAATGCAGATAACAGCAAAATTATATTTTTGGGCCAAATTTAATAATGAAAATCCAATTTCCTTGAGTTCCTCTGCTCTTTGTATATAATTAGTATATTCACAACGGAAAGGTGCAGCAATTGAGTCAATAACAATGAGAGAAATTTTATTTTTATCTAATAGTTTAGGCAACCTGATTTTAATACAAGATAGAAGTTGCTGGGGCTCTTTTTGATGCTCAATAAATAAATTTTCACCAAATTGTGATTTATTGAAAATACTTTGGCAAACCTGGTTATATCTTTTTATTGGAAATGAATCTTCTGTACATATAAATACACTACCATCGGCATGAGAATATGCTGCAGCTTGTATGGCTATTTGTGTTTTGCCTGTGCCACTTTCACCATATATTTCCGTCAAAGTACCTCTGCGGAAACCCCCACTTAACAATCTATCTATATTTTTACAGCCAATCTGTATTCTTTTTGACTCTTCCTCCAATTCATTTCCAGATATAGAAGCTATAAAACAATTTTGAGTAACAATATGTTTCAGTAGCAATATATCATCATTATTTAAACTTGTAAGTTTCTTAATATCCCAATTGGAAAGAGTAATTATTTGTTTGGTAGTAGCAATATTTGCCCTTTCAATAACTTCATATAACCTGGTTGGTAGAATTTTCGACAAATCCATTGTTATTTCATGTAAAGAACTTCGGTAATTTATATATAAATGTAGCTTAATTATACCAGTCAAAGTCTTGATTAATTATAGACTTATTTTACCCCTAGATATACCTGAGTATATAATACATTAAAAATTTTAAAATATATCGCTTGTATTTTCATCAAGGAGCCCAATTGCTATGAGATTGAATACATAACTATTAACTAATTATATTAAACGTTATGAAAAAAATAAATATATATTTAGAATATATTTTATTTATATGTACTTATATGTACTGTACCAATTAAAAGTTATAAAACTCAATTTACTACGTCAAGTGTCACCTTTTACCGCCCAAATTAAAATCTCCCATAGTCAAAACTTAAAGATTACCATGAAGTATAATCTCTATATAAGAAATAAAAAAATTATAAACCATAAGTAGATGGCGTTCGTGTTTTTTCAAAGGAAAAATCCTCTCAATGAAAAAGAATCTGCGTAAATTTCGATAGGTTAAACTAATCATAAGCATATTTCTTAGGTACGAAGTTACAGGCGTTGGTAATTGGAAAGATTTTTTTTTTTTAATTAAATCGTATTAGTATACTTGGTTTAAAGGTGAAAAAGTTAAAAAAATGTTAATAAAAAAAAAGTCGAAAGGAAATAATTAAGAGGCTAGTAATACATCTAATGTGGTTGACCAGCTTTTTATGGAATGTAACTCAAGGGTTGGCTTTCACTGGCTGTGTCATTATGTTACTTTGATTGTTCTACCGAGGTAGTACTTTACTATAGATATGAAGACTCTAGTCTATTAGACAAGGAGGCTTTAAATATACCTACTCTGGTCCAGAATTCAAAATTGGGTGGATATTCAGTTGTCTTGGTCTTACTCTATAGTTACATATACATTAATCTATTTCTGTGCGTATAAATTACGTATATAAAGTGCTCCGAAGTGATAGTTTATCGGATTCTTTGCATGTCATTTCTATAAGTAGTTACGGAAAGCGTTTTATCATTTCTTCTTTCAAGCTTCTCATCAACATAACGTAACCTATACTTAATTTAAAATGTGGGTAAACATGAAAATATATTAGGGTTTCAATTTTACTGGATTAGGGTCATACAATCTAAATTTAGAGATCCAATGTTAATTGATAGTGATAGTTGCATAATTGTGTTACTTTTATGGGATTATGTTGATTATGTGATTATATGTTGTCTGCTATTGCGAAAAAATTCTTTTGGTACTAAACTAGAAATAAAAGACGTGTACATTATAAAATACTATAGTTTACATAAGTTTTAATACATTTTAATAAATACATTAAAAAAAAAAAAACGGTTGCATAATCATAGATCCAGATTCATTACTTATGGTATGGTTTTAAATCGCAAGATGGTTGTAACAAAACAACGACATGGATTCGAATTTAGACTATACATTTAATTTTAAACAACATTAGCATTGTTTTGGAATCTTATTTTGTAGGTGTCTTCTTCATGCTATTAAGTGTCTATTATAACTGATATGGATATCTGTCGCTGGAGTTCCCATCAGGTACTTGTTGAGTTCCGTGGCGGTTTTTTTAAATTTTAATTTCACGAAACCTTTAAGATTTGAATCCTACCTAATTGAACCAGTTAAATATTAGTAAGTCGAGGAAAGTTTTTTAAATTAGATTTATTTAAAACTACCTACGAAATCAGTGTCTGAATTAGATTTGAATTGTTTTAAAATAAATTAACCTATTCTTTTGGTGGACTGACATAAATGACAATTACCTTGTTGACTTCATTTTGGACCTTTTAAATGAATTTTCGATATTCTGTTTCATTAAATAACTAATGAAAAACCAACATTCTCCTACATTTGCCCACATACACAACAGTACGCGATATATTTATTTTTTAGATAATGTTGTGTACAAGAAGTTTGTACAATGTCGGGCGTTTGATAGCGATACACTTTCACCCCGACTCAGTAGTTCGAAGCTCGCGCGATTCGATCAATGCCGTTACCAAGTCCGGTCACAAAAGTCGTGTTCTCAGTTTTACTACCGTGTCTACTCCTCCGTTAATTAAAAGGAAAATGGTGAGTTATTTTTAATTCATAAGAGAAATATTACGGTTGTTTTAGGTAGTTAATAAATAGTTATATCAATAATATAACTGTTTTTAGTAATAGTTTTAGTATAAATACTTGTTGCTTGTCATTAATGTGATAAGTTTTTTTAACAAATTGTACCTTATTGTTCCAAGGCTGACAAACTTAGTCAACAGGAACGTGAGAGCTTGCTTCAACCACTTTTAAAATCAGGTTGGAAGGTGCAAAGCAACAGGGATGCCATTGAGAAGGAGTTTCAATTTAAAAATTTCAATGAGGCTTTTGGATTCATGAGTCGGATTGCTTTGCTTGCTGAAAAAATGGATCACCATCCAGAGTGGTTTAATGTCTACAATAAACTGCAGGTACAGTCCATTTTAGGATTTACAAATACAATATATATTCTTTTTTATAAAAATAAGTAAGGTGATATTTTTCATCATTAAAAGTTGATTTAACTTTTTATAATAAAATGGTTAATAAAATGTATGCTTATTAATTATGTAAAATGGTCATGAATTATCTATTAAAAGGACTTAGAAACAGATGTATATGATTATTATATATTGTTCTCATTGCTTATATTTTCAGGTAACTTTGTCCTCTCATGACTGTAACGGTTTAAGTAAGAGAGATATCAAGATGGCTTCATTTATGGATGAAATCTTTTAATAGTTGCAACATAAAAATAATTTATAATGTAATAATAATATATTGTGGTTAAAAGTATGTTATGTTTCAAGATTTATTTCATCAGTGTAAGAAAATATTAAACATTTAATAATAATAAAAAATGTATGGATTTTCTTGGATTTTTTTGGGTAATCATCTAGGAACACTTCCCATGTGCATAACATGGGCAGGTTTTGTCATCGCTAAAAGGTTCTGTCTCAAATGCACAACTATTGGGGTAAACCTTTTCTATCATGCGTTTTAATTCCAATGCATGATCTAGTCCTCTTGTTTCACAGACAACTTTCACCTGTGGAAGTTACATTACATGTTACATTTTTAAATTTGCATATTAAAATAAATGTCTTTAATTAAATGTATTTTTTTATATATTAAATTCATAGTTCTTTTTTTTAATATGATTTTTTTAATAATTGCAATACAAATTATTTGACACCCCCAGTATTATAAAATGGATTAAAAGAAAATGAAATGTTGCCATAAACTAGTTTAGAGTTGAGTATAAGATACTTTATTACAATGAAGTGTAAATAATCTACATGGTCTTGAATATTTTTTTGACATAAAAAAATTAAAAAAAATTAAATAAACCAATAAGTTTAAATTAAATTTTGTCAAGTATTGTCTTATTGTCAGAATTAGTCATACAGAAGGCTATTGTAAAAAAAAAAACAATTTTCTCAATAAATTCTAAAACTTTTGAGGTACAATAATAGCAAAACTATAAATCTGCTTGTTGTAAAATTTGGAGTTGTATGCATATTATAAATTGAGTTGAGATTTAATTACAATAAATATATAAATGTATGGATTTGAATAAATACTAAGATATGTAGATGGTTTATACTTTGAGGTAAGTGGGAATGTGGGAGCAAACAAATTCTTTAACCATGGCTGGTACGGTATAGAATAAGAGGTATAAGAAAAATATACAAGTACTTTTAAGATTAATATACATAAAGTACATAAATTATATATGGAAAATTATTCATTATATTATTACCTCCACCCTATATATATCGTTTTCAATCCAAATGCGATCTTGAAATTGTTTGACTATGTTATAGCCATTGTTTGATATAAGTTTAGTAAAACGCTCGTACTCTGTTGCTAATTCCTTAATATATACCTGAAATATTGTAATTAAACAAACTAACTTTTGTTGTTATCACAAATTTGAGTGTCTGTAATAATGATTGATTGATGGATTTATTTATTTTAAAATGTCGGAATATGGGTTCGATCCTGGCAGCGACCAAATTATTGATCGGTAAAGAAAAAAACCTTCTAAAACCTCCAATAAATTACTTAATATATTTTATGTGATATGAAACCTGCTAACCTTTTAAACTGCTAACTGATGAGCAATGTTAAGATCCGTACCCCAATATTATTAGGAACAGGAGGCACAATCTACACTCTGCTGCTATCTACATACTTGTATACCAAGTTTTTTTGTTGTCAGCTTTTTATGCTGGTAGTATGACCAAGATATTTTTAACTTTTGCTCCATACAAACTAAAATGTAACATAAAAACTAAACTTACTTTAAATTTCACAAGACGACCTTCTGCTGCAAGTCCTCTATCTAGACAACGACCTAACAAAACCGCGTCAATGTTTCCTCCGCTAAGAATTATTACCAAACTGAAAAAAAGTAAATAACAAGAGAGAAAAGAAAAAAGGTTTTCGAGCTTTGGAAAAAAATGAATACTCAAGAATAATGGACAAGAATAAGGTCAAGTGTTTAGTGTTTTTGACTGTTGAGCCAAGTTCGTAACCCGTAGGTTCGATTTCAATTATAAACAGTTGTTAATGTGATCTACAAATTATTCTAAGTTGGCTTCCGTTATTTTTAATGCAAGAGTTAAAATGACTTTGCTGGATTAAAAAATAACACAAGCGTAGTAATTACTTTTTTGTTTTAAGTTCAGGTACAAGGTTTCCAAGAATGGCTGCTAATGGACAGGCACCAGCTCCTTCAACAACTAGTCGTTCTTTTTCTATCAAATGCAAAATCGCTCGAGCTATCCAATCTTCCTTAACGAGTAACTATAAAAACCTTATATTATCGATAGATCTGATAGTTTATGATAGAAATACAATATTTATCTTACTAATTTATCAAGTAAATTTTGTGCATTCCGAAAGGCGTTTACTCCAACGTACGGCATTGCTATACCCTCAGCTATTGAGGGTTCGTATGGTAATGTTATAGGTTCACCAGCTTCTAAAGATTTGTAAAATGTTGGAAGTCTTTCAGATTGTACCCCCTGAAATATATGTACAATGTTTCACACGAATAGATAAAAATAATTTATCTTTTATTTGGCTTTTCCATAACAAATTTAACACGGTAATAACTCGGTGATCATGTCAAAGTCATTTATATGATATTATACTACATTTATAAATATAAAACCGGAATTACCCTATGGTGCTGATCATCAGTTTAAAGAACGGAAGACCGCTTCTGCAGTATTAATGACTAGGTTATGTTCTCAAAGTTCAAGAATGTTTCAATTCGTATGGATTAAAAAAAAATAGCAGTAGTTTTTTTAGTCCTTACGAATTTTGTGGTGTGGTAGTCATATATATTAATAATATTTACATATACAAGGCAGTTAGGCTTAGCGTGCTTTATGACTGTAGCGACGCCAGCCGCCAGCCCGCCAGTGCCAACGGGTACCATCACCGCATCCAATGCAGGGATTTGATCCAAGATCTCCAATGCTATAGTCCCATAACCGGCCATGATATCGGGATAGTCCCGACTGAAAAAAGTATGTTTTTTTATCTTAAAATCTACTAAAGTTTTCACACAGATCCTCACTCGTGAACTCAGATATATTCCTAGAATATGGTCATAGCTCTGTAGAAGATTCTCAATTAGCAGAGTATGACGTTGACATTATCCGCTGAATGAGTCATATTTTTTATTATATTAAAGTATATATGTTGTACAACAATCGAAAATAAGATTTTTCCTTGTACCAATATTTATGGCAAAATATGTATAAGATAGTTGAGCTACGGAAAAAGTTATTTTATATTTACATTTATATTTACAAACATTGTGGTAATAAACTTACGCATTAATATGAGTAACACCCTTATCCCTTGCGAATGCCCGAGCGTACTTTTGCGAGTCTACCAAATTATGACCTTGAACTATTACTTTTGCACCTAAGTCATGACACATTTGCAATTTAATGACAGGTACGCAAGTGGGCATTATCACGGTTACTGGTATTCCCAGTTTCTGCCCGTAATAACAGATTCCCATAGCTTGGTTGCCTAGCGACGCCACAACAACTCCCATTTTTTGTCTATCTCTTGGGAGCAATTCAAGCGCATTTAAAGCACCTCTTTCCTTAAAACTGTAATTATAATACGTCAGGTGTTGATAATTTGAAGTTATAATATTGAAAAGATACCGACCTTCCCGTTCTTTGAATCGTTTCTAATTTGTAGAATATGTTAATTCCACATTCTTTTTGGTAATGCGAGGTCTGTAAGTTTTAAATTTAGTATATTTATGAATAAAATTATACATCTTTATATGGCTGTGCTACTTACAACTATGGGAGTCACAGGAATATACTTCCTAATGCGCTTTCCGGCCTCGACGACAGCCTCATATTTAATAATTCTGGGATTGTCAGGATCGCAAAATTCGTCAAAATCCTCCTATTTTTTTAATATTTATATAATTTTGTATGTTTTAGGAGTAAAGTAGTAAAACGCTTTTGTGAACTTACGTGACGTCTAGACATTTTAAAATATTTTTAGGAGACTTAATTCGTTAAATTTTTTTAAATTTGTATGTTGTTAAGTAATAGGTTTTAAGAAATTATTTAATTTGAAATAAACGTTGAAACATGACCACTAGAATTTGACATTCAACAATAGGTATTAAATAAATAGTAGTCTATTTGTCAATTCTTTTATTTTTTTTTTTAAATAATAGATAACCAGAATATATTTTAAGTTTTTATTGTATAAGGATTGACCAAATTAAATAAACTTATATTTGTTTTCTTATATCTTTATTACAATATATTAATTATAAATAGCTATTTAAAAATTATTAATTTACTCACGGGTTTGATTCATAGGAAGACCAAAAGCTTGAAAATAATTAATAAATTTTAATAGTATCTTAAGTAAAAAAATATTTGTTTTCAATACTGATACGAATGTTTCCCTTGTTTTTCAATGTCAATTACCTACCTCAAAGTACGGTAGTATGTTTATTATGTACTTCTTATTATCTTATTAGATTTAGAAACTTAAGTACATCGAATTAATTTACTTCGGATTCGAATTCTTTCCGTAACTGAGAAGTCCATGGAGCAGCCTGAAAAAACCGTTTTGAAGTTGTAAAAAAAAACGTATTATTGATTCTTTTAAAATCCAGAGAATTAACATATATATTTTCGATAAGTTAATAAAAAGATTCTTAGAGTTTGTTAACATCTATATTTTTGTGAATAAAACCGGAGATTGACAAAACTTAAACTTGATTTTATAAAAGGCGGTGTTCATTATTTTTGCATGCACACTGGGTTGGGCGCGAGGCACGGCCCTCGCTTGGCTCCAGCGCCTCTGTCGTGGCGCTCGTTCATTTCTGGGAAGACGCATTCCTTATATTTCTTCTTAATCTGCTCTATCAGTTCCTTGGTATGATCCCATCCTCTTGTTTCAACTATAACTTTCATCTGTAATTATAATTTCAATAAAATTAAATAAATATATTGTTGTCGTAAATCATTTTTGTATAATTTTTACTTTATTCAAATTTATTGTTACATAATATTAACGTTTAGGCTAGAGGCTAAAAATTAATAAAATAATTGCCTTAGCAATTATTTCATTATCCATCCAGATAAATAAGTGCCTAAATTAAGTTAGCCTCACATTACAATTACAATAAAACATTTATTAAAGTAAGTATACAAAAAAAATCTATAACGGATTCTGGATTCGGGGAAGGGATCTGTTAATTCTATAAGGGATTTAAAAAAAAAATGTTTTAAATAAAATTATAAAAAGATATTATAGAATAGTGTCTATATAGAAATTAAAAAATGACCAAACGTAGATAGTAAAAATAATACTTTCTTGATTACTTACTGAGTATAAATATGATATCTATATTATCATTAAGCCTGCCTCTATACTGCTTGATAATTGAGCAGAGTTCGAAATTCAATAATGTATAAGTAATATTTAAAAAACTAATGTAACCTTTCATACCTCAACACTAAACACGTCACCCTTCACCCAGGCGCGTTCCGGTATACAGTCTCTTAACGTGACTCCAATGGTCGCCAGCAGCGCGCACAGCTCCGCCATGCCTCCGGGTCTGTCACTCACCGTCACCTTAAACTTCACCAGTCTACCCTCCGCCGCCATGCCACGCTCCAGCGAGCGAGCCAGGATTGTGGTGTCGATGTTTCCACCCGACAACACGCATACCACTCTGTGGAATATCAATATAATATTTTTTAAATTAATGGTTAACTAAAAACCGATTCACGTTCGCGTTGAAGACAACCATATTTTATTCGGACGTATAATACGGATGTCATCGGTGGATACTTGCCGTGTGTTGGAACGTCCGATGAAAGACGGGTGGGAGAACTAATATGAGTACTTCTTGTACATGATCATCAAAACATATCGTATAGAACACTGAAGAGCCGGGCAATTCTATTCCTGTTATCGAGGTTGCAAAGATTTGCATCAATCAATTCAGTGTGGCCAATTAATATCTTAGCCCCTAAATCCAGAGCCGCAAGATCACATTTTGTGGTACCGGCCAAGATGTAACCGAAGTACCCGACCGATAAAGTAAGAAAGTACACGACCTATTTGTAAACTGTTATAGTAGGTGACTCGGTGTGAACTATTGTCGGATCTTTGCGAGAACGCCTTTCTTGCAGCTGATTTTATTCTGGATTCAATGTACCGACCAAAGTTGAGTTGAAATCTCTATCCCAACAACTGAAGGCGCTCACTTTATTACAAAGATAATTTCTGGAAAAAAGCAGTGAGGGTGAATGGGTTCCTTTTGCCGATTAATTAAATAGATACGGCTTCATTTTGGTGGAAAAGAAGTTGACTTCTTTTATTTGGCTGGAACATCACGAATATTCATGCCTCCAAAATCCCAGAGAGAAGAATTGTGTACCTATGGTACTCTATGAGCAGCCTCACTTAGATACTCGAAAAAGTCAAGTTGGCTTGTGATCACCGCTGTTAAACACAGAAATAAAGTTTTCGTTTGGTTTTTTGTGTATACTAAGTTCCATACGAAAAAAGGTGGGATTTTCAAGGTTGACGCTGGAAACTGAGGTCGTTCCGCGCTAAAGAACAAAACTCGCCTCACGAGCGGAAGTTATGTTCCCACGTGTACTCAGCGAAATGCTGGTGTGACGGCTGGTTCTTCGTCTGTAGGTAGTGATTGACAGGTTCGAGAGTAGAGTGCAAGTGTCGGAATTTTGTGAAGTGCATTAAAACTAAGGAGAAACCGCATAATGTGGAGAATATATCTTGGTTTAATAAAGATATTCAATTACTACGGAATAACAAATATTATTCCGCTGGCTTAAAATAATCCAATTTTTTCTTTCCATTCGAAATAATTCTGGACAAAGTAAGAGAGATTGCGATCCTTGAGCCACATATACAAAATTAGGGTTCTTAAAACATTATTGCATTATACATATGATGTGAAAGTGATTGAAATCATAGTAATATAGAATCATGAACTTACTTTTTACCCTTAAGATTAGGGAAGAGACCTGCCATAATGGCCGCTATAGTCACAGCAGCAGCTCCTTCCACGACGTATCGCTCTTCTTCGATGACGTGCATAATAGCACGCGCTACCCAATCTTCCTTTACGATTACCTAGATATCATCTTGCTTTTAGGATTAAATATATAAAAAATTAAATTAAATTAAAATTGTGTCATGTTTGTACCATTTTATCCAAAATACCAGTTTTCAGAGTATGAAAAGTGTTCACTCCAGCCAAATTTACTGCCAAACCATCCGCTAAAGTAGATTCAATTACGATTTTCACCCTTTCATTTCTTTTCAGCGCTTCCACCATACTATAAGCTTTATCTGTTTGTACACCCTGCAATAGACTAGTAGTGGTGTATATAATTTTAAATAGAACTTTCTAAATGTTACTTTCTTACATAAATTTCAGTGTCCGGTTTCAAATGTTTGATTGCGACTGCAATTCCGGTTATTAGACTACCTCCGCCCACCGGCACGATCACAGCGTCTACATCCGGTACTTGTTCTATTATTTCGATGCCTATAGTGCCTTGTCCTTCTATCACGTTAGGATGATCATAACTAACCAAATAAAATATAACGTTGAAGTTAAAAATGAAATTATAAAACATTTAGGTAGAATAATTTTGTTCACACTTTACCCGTTAATATAATATAGTTTCTTTTCTTTCGACAAAGTCATCGCGTAGTGTTTTGATTCGGCCATATTTTCTCCGTGTAATAAAGTTTTTGCACCAAAACCTTGACATTTAGTAAGTTTTGTTATTGGGGCCCGGATTGGCATCACAACTATACAAGGAATTCCCATTAGCGTAGTATGATAGCTCATTGATAAGCCATGGTTGCCAGTTGACGCAGTTATAACCCCCACTTTCTTCTGCTCCTCGGACAGCAAAAGCAAAGTATTTCGAACACCGCGTTCCTTAAAACTAATTTAAGATTTGTAATTTGAGGTTTGAATTATATATAAATATTTTATTTCCTACCATCCAGTAAACTGCATGAATTCTTGCTTTAGATATATTTCCATTCCAAGCTTATCTGACATGTGGGCTCTCTGTTGAAAAGTTATTATTGTTTTATATGTACCTAAATTTACTACCTAGATTGGCTCAAATTAAGCTATAAGAAAAACCCATAATAAATCACCGTGCATGGTGTTTTCACGATCAAACCCGCGATTCGACGTGATGCAGATAAAATGTCGTCATATTTTATTTTTCGAGGATTGCTGGGGTCACAAAACTCATCATACTCAACGTCTTGTGTCTAAAGAAAGAAAACATTAAGAAACTAATACTAACTTGGAATGGTAACTAACTGATTTTATTTATATTTTATTTTTTATACAAAACTGACAAATGTTATATTTTTGCATATATTATTGAAATATATTTAATTATTAATATCTTTGAGGTATAAACCTAAAATCTATTGTTACTTTTAAAACATCAGGTATTTTTACATAAATACAAATTCGCTTACCGTTTTCGTGAAAACGTATAAAGTATGTTTTCAAGAAAGACATTTTAGTACTTACATTAGCCATTTCGTTATTAATTAATATCAACGGATCACACGGAATTTATCATTTTGTTTACTAAATTAACGTTTCATGGTTATTGAAATAAGTATTTTGAAAATATTACTAGAAAAAATATATACAATAATTTTAAATCGTAGGCTATGTTATGTCAAACGTCATTAATCATTGGTTTGTTTCGAATTTAGAAAAAAAAAATAAAAATTTAGAAATATTAATATAGGGTCGTTGCCGTGTTGATTTAGTTGGTTGCTTATATTTCTGAGTAGGTTATTAAATTAATATTAGCTGTTACTCGCGGATCCACCCTTGAAAGATGGATTTTATTTACTATTAGCATAACTAAGTGCAGTAGTGTAATGCTAGCCTACAGTCTTTCTCATGAAACTGTCTATCATAGTCAGTAAGAATTTTAAGGCAGTTTCGAATATTAGTTTTAGTTCAAAACAAACATTTTGTTTGCCATATTATATTAGTATAAGATATGTTATATTCCCATACACTATGTAATCATTTATTAGATATTTCTTATATACTTATTAATAATAAAATTGTTAAATTAGCATTTACTATATTCTCACGAACCGTGGAAGCGCTGATTAAGCACAGGTGCATTGTATCATGTTAAAATCCTAGAATGTAAATCTGAAACCCTTGTTTGTTACAATTTCTGTATTCCTTTAATTATTAATTCATTTTATTCATTCTTGTCTCCAACTTTGAGCAGGGATCACGTAGTTTGTAAATTAAATATAAGTATTAAATTTTAAGTTAATAAATTTGTATTTTTTTGGATCCTCCGGTTGTGACCGACGTAATTGGCGCAGTCGGTAGGATAGCCGAAATTTAGTTAATTAAATTAATTAAATAGAGTCAGTGAATCAATCAAGGACGTCGGCTATCTCGAATCTACACCGTGTTGCAGCAGGAGGAGTTTCCGAACATTGAAACACCAAGAGGTACAAATTTTTATAAGTACTTTAGAATCGTTCTGAAGTTGCTTCCATTTATTCCTTAAGTTATCCTTATAAATATCCAAGATTTTCCATTCACGGCAATCTAGGACCCGTAGGTTAGATATTAATAAGAGAATAAATATTTTAGATTTTAATATAAATTTAAATAATAGTAGTGTAATTCAAGCATTTTAAATTTTTGTACTCATCAAGGCGTTCCCTTGACTATTGTAACTGATCAAGGAAAAGAATTTATAAACGTTTTATTTCCTGAATTTACCCGACTTTACCCGACATTTTTCTGAATTAACCCGACAATTTTTCTGACTTCACAGGAATTTTAACACACGCCCCTAAATAAAATGGGATTGTAGAACGATTTCATTCGACAATACTTGCACATTTAAGGATTCTAAAACTAGAAAAGGAAATTGAACCTATAATTAATTTAATGTTATATGCAGACTTAGCTCACAATAGTACATAGTTTTACAAACTGTAGGCCTATAGACTTAATTACTGGACACTTTGAGCCTCGTGACCCTATAAATTTTAACTTGACTAAGCATTTGTTACTACATTCATACAAGACCATAGAAAAAGAATGATTAAAGTATACGATCTAATTTACAAGACTTTAGTACAATACAAAACAATATTAACTGAAAATCGCAATAAAAATCTTGAGCCTGAAAAAGAATACACCCCTAACAAAAAAGTTTTTATTAGAAACCCAAGTAGGCAAAAATTGGCTTCACGTTACACACAAGACACCGTCCTTGCTGACCTTCCTATATATATTTATACTAAAAAGAGACGCGGTCTAGTAGCTAAATCACGACTCAAAAGACACCCTAAAGAACCCGTATTGTTAGAGGATACTTAAGACAATGCAATTCTATCTCTACAAAGTAACGAATTAAAATTACAATCGAAATTAAACGAGCATATTAGTCTAACGAAATAATGGCTGTTATGTAACTCTAAAAGTATAGACAGTACAGGTAATATAACTAGTGTACTATAATAGTTAATATAATTAGAGTACTATAATAGTCAATATAACTAGAGTATTAAACTCTATTATTAATAAAATTAATATTAAGAATCTTTATGCCCATATGGCCCAATATCTATTGATTTTAGGTTTTAATATGGATCAGAGGAACCACGAAAACTACAAAGTTTTCTAGGTTTTATACGTGCATCGAGCACGCCTCATTCTATTATTAGTATTGTAGATCTTGATAAAATATTAAGAATGCTAAGGATTTTATATTCAAAGAATGAAATCCTAAGTTTAGAACTTAGAAATTATTATGATATAATTAAATTAGGTTATTTTTATATCGGTAATCAAATAGTTATAGTTTTAAAAGTACCGATCGCCGTACCCCTGTCCTATGATCAAATATAATCAAGTCCTTATTCCCAACCTACCCTTTATAGCAATTTCTAGTAAGAATTCTATGTACATGGAGGCTGAATGCCCGAAGTCCAATTCTCTGTACCTTTGTGAACAAAATAGTAACTATGTGCTTCGAGAAAAACCTGACTGCATCAGAAACCTGATTGAAAAGCAAGAACTTGATTCAACCTGCAAACTAACATCTATTATTCTTAATAATGAAGCGCTGGAACAACTGGATGAAAAACACTATATCATGAGTTTCCCTACACCCATGAAAATTAAAATATCTTGTGGTCAAGATTTGTACAAGACACTTCACGGCAGCTTTCTACTGGAAATCCCGCTTAAGTGCTATGTCAAGTCACCTGCAATCACAGTTGTAAATTCAAACGACTGTATAAAAGGATACGCTATAAGGATAATAGATTTACCTAACCTTTGAAATCGAGTGCAAACAAATATATCTCCTATAATACTGAACTCAATAAATCTTCAAAAGCTTCATTTAATAAATTCAAAAATGTCTCTACAAACCCCAGTTAATTTAACTCAACTAGAAGATCATGGCGTATTATATCATACGACGATTCCTGTATACTTAATGCTTTTTGGAGCAAGCATACTTTGCATTTATTTGACGTACAGAAGACAGAAGACAGAAGACATTTGCAACACATTAAAAGAAGTAACGCGACTAAAAATAAGAATATTCAAGATAAAAGTGAAGTTCATCCCCACGAAATAAGGGTGGATCCCAGCAACATCGCAGCAACTCTCTCAAGGAATGGTTGCTGATCTGCGGAGGGAGGTGTTATATTCCCATACACTATGTAATCATTTATTAGATATTTCTTATATACTTATTAATAATAAAATTGTTAAATTAGCATTTACTATATTCTCACGAACCGTGGAAGCGCTGATTAAGCACAGGTGCATTGTATCATGTTAAAATCCTAGAATGTAAATCTGAAACCCTTGTTTGTTACACTTTCTGTATTCCTTTAATTATTAATTCATTTTATTCATTCTTGTCTCCAACTTTGAGCAGGGATCACGTAGTTTGTAAATTAAATATAAGTATTAAATTTTAAGTTAATAAATTTGTATTTTTTTGGATCCTCCGGTTGTGACCGACGTAATTGATAAGTTTGTCATCCACCTACTTTATTTATTTATTTACTTTTTCCTAAAAAAATATTCTGTGAAAAAAAACGTTTATATAATTCGTAAAACAAATTAAACAGGGATTTATTAAAATGTAAAAAACAAAATCAGTAAATATGTTTATTGTAATATTAAACATTTTATTTTAAAAAAATAAAAATAAAAAATAGGTATAATATGATATGGAGACATCACAGTTATAATTTTGTTTGTACGTTTTAAAAATTGTTTTAAAGGGAGTTTAAATATAATCCATTACCAGCTGTCAAGAAAGAGTTTCGTATCCACTTCGAACACTTAACCTAATAATTTTCCTTGCACTATAAAATAAATACAGTCAAACCAATAAAAAAGGTTCGTCAAAGCACCTACTTAAAAACAACAAAAATAGTTTCACTTACGTGACATTGAACTGCACTGTAGTTATATTTTTCTAAAGTATATATAATAAAGGTTATGTTTGTAATTATGACAAATAAGTTATTATAGTAAAAAAAATGTTTTTTTTTGTCCTTTTCAATGTTATAAAGGGGGGAGGGAGGCAAATAGCCATTCCAGACCCTATCAAGCCCCTATCTGAGTACAGACAGTGAGTAAAGACATTGTATATAATTAAATATATTTAAAACTCAAAACTTTAATAATTTTTAATTTCTATCATCAATTGAGAATGTGCTGGGTCTTCTGTCAGAGCGGTCACATTCTTCACATTCTCGAGAGAAATACCACTCCTTGTATGTTTCTGTAATCGTTTTTTGCAATTGCTCTAAGTGTTCTGGTCCCCGAGTCTCGCAAACTACTTTCACCTGTAATATTGAGGCAATGAG
Source organism: Mechanitis mazaeus (assembly GCA_959347395.1). NCBI lineage: Eukaryota > Metazoa > Arthropoda > Insecta > Lepidoptera > Nymphalidae > Mechanitis > Mechanitis mazaeus. The sequence goes on from OY365743.1 coordinate 927,651, forward strand.
TCATGACGAAACAGCAGTTTTACATTAGCGTCAAATAACAGTTTAATACATATTTAATGGTTAGTCTTTATTTCATATGAAATCAAAATATAATTATTTGAGCTAATAATTTTCTTATTTGTAAAATATATAATCTTAGTTTGCCAACTTACCCTAACACTAAATATATCGCCGTACACCCAAGCCCGCTCTTGCATGATATCTTTAATGGAGACTCCTATGGAGGAGATGAGCTTGCAGAGCTCCGCAATGCCGCCGGGGCGATCGCTCACCGTCACCTTGAACTTCACGAGCCGCTGCTCCGCCGCCAGGCCGCGCTCCAGGCAGCGACCCAGGATCGTGGTGTCGATGTTCCCGCCAGAGAGGATGCATACCACTCTGCATACATGAGGTATGATGATATTTCAAGTTATTTATAAAAAAAAATTCGAAAGGTGCAACAAATTCTGACAAATTCTTAATATAGCAAATCATGAAATCTACTTTTTTCCAGCTAGTTCTGGAACAAGTCCCGCCATGATGGCCGCCACGCCGACCGCCCCAGCTCCCTCTACCACGTACTTCTGTTGCTCAACGAGATGCAATATCGCTCGTGCTATCCAATCTTCATTTACTGTAATCTAAAAACACATGTTTTAAATATTTTTCTATCTATACATGTATGTATTATATATAGTACCTACTCATTCGGTTCTACATTTGTTTCTTCTTTATTTTAAGTTAATCTCTCTATAACTTCTGGGTTTGATGGAAGAAATCCTATTTCTGAGTTAAAGTCGCCTATTGTACCTATCTTTTCGACTTATTTTATCTGTATTATGTAACGTGTATTATAAAGAATATAATAAATAAAATAAAAACAAAGAGTTTCTTTTGACAAAGAATACAATGTTTGTATTGAATTTAGAGGACTTATGTTGCCGCTGTAACGACAATCTTAGCCAAATTTTTTGAAACAACAGATAAAAAAACCGAGCCGGAACTCGCTTCAGTTACGGAAAGATAGCAACGGATCAAGGAATATAGTAGAGATAATATATGCCATTGAACTTTTGTTATCTCGATCCGGAAATTTATGTATTGGTATCGTAACAATGTGCAGTTTATTACTTCTGAATTCCTGGTCCCAATGTTATAAATACCTAGTTATTATAAGTATAAGTAGCTGAATGTATTTTTAAAAAGGTTGCACTTCATAATCCTAAATTAACAAGAAAGTACAGTTGTATTAATAATTAATAACTTGTTATTTAAAGACATGAATACATAAATCTTGATTATGTAGCAACTATCAGTTCGCGTGTAAGAAAATTGTATGAACAAGACAAACATAATAAATTTATTACTAGCTGTGGAACGCGACTTCGTCTGTGTTCCCTCATTCCAAAAATATGCAATTTGTCATCATTTATTTTTGTTTACAAATCCGTGTTTTCTGTTTTTAAATAATTAAAACAATTTGTGTAACAAGTAAAAAAAATATAACACAATCAAAAACTATAACAATTCATTCGTTTTAACAGGATTTCTTTTATATTCCTTACAAACAGTTTTTCTATGTAGATATAAAATACATTCGTATTTAAAGATAAAATATAGAAGCATTCAGAGATCACTGATAATAGTATCAGAGGTTGTCATTGCGACCTTAAACTTAAAATTCATTACAAATAAAAATATTTTTTACGGATTATAACTCGCGTGTAATTTGGTTATTATTTTAAACCGATGTTTCGAATCCTTTCAGCAATCATGTTCACGGGTAGACGAGAAATAAGTGTCAGACACTTACATCTCTCTTAAAAAATATTTTTATTTGAATTGTGTACTCGTGAAAATCTAAGAAAATATTATTAAAATTCATTTGTTTTGATTTCGTCTTTCAAGTTAAAGTGGATTTTGATTATTTAAAATGAATACAATTAACGTTAAATGTACTTTAATGGTAAGAAATAAATACTTCGGTTTTTTTAACTCACCATTTTATCTATGAGGGGCTTGGTAGTGTGGTAAGCATTGTACCCGATCGTGGGAACTGCCAGACCATCTGCTAACGTAGAGCGGATGTTCACGCTGACCGGCTCCTCGTGCTTAATGGCCATCTCCATGCTAGGACATTTCTCGGTTTCCGCACCCTAAAATAGAAATTGCTATACTCCAATGACAACCTCAAATTGTTTGAGATTATAAACAAATTAATTTGCGCAAAAATCAATTATGAATAGTTCAACCACAGACCTGCAACTTTTTTTTTGTGAACGAAAGTAATACCAACACAAACATATTGTATATTACAATATGTTTATGTTTATATATATGTTTTCTATTTCTCAAATCGTGCAGAACACGTTACAGAATACATAATATAATAAAGTTGTACATACGTATATTAGAACATGGGGTTTCATATTTTTAATAGCTGTAGCTACTCCAGCCAGCAGTCCGCCGCCTCCAACTGGCACGATAACTGCATCCACATCAGGAACCTGTTCCATAATTTCAAGGCCAACGGTACCTTGGCCAGACATTATGTGGGGATGGTCGTAGCTGATGATAAAAATGTCCTCTTATATACAAGATTATATTATTATATATAATATTATAATAATATAAAGATAAAAGAGTCATCTTGTATAATATATACAATAAAATCGACTAATTCATGTTGATCTAGGATTTAAGAAAAAAAAATATTTTTTTCTGTCATATCATAGCTGTACATTTATTCTTCATTTCTCACGACTCATATTTATAATCGTTTATTAATTACTAGCTGTTACTTTATCTTCCATCGAACGATGAAAGATTTTATTTACTCTTAAGGTAACTGAGAGAAGTAGCATGATGTTAAATCCCATAGCCTTCCTCATGAAGTTGCCTATCATAACTAGAAAGATTTTTCCAAATCCATTCGGTAGTTTCGAAGATTAGGGCGTTCAACGAAACAAACAAAAATTCTTCAGCTTCCTTATATTAATAAAGATATATTTTGAATTGGTACACAGCGCTAGAGCAGCAGAACCCAAGTATCGCGTGTTTGTATTCATGTTTCACGTCTCATATGTAAAAGGGCATAATATAATAGGCCTTTTTTTAAATTCTATACTCAAAGGTAAATATAGTACACATATTTTTAGATATCTTTTATGCATAAACTAAAAAATAAGTACTTATATACAAACCCATTTATGTATGTCAATCCTCTTTCTTTGGCTAATATCATAGCATGGTATTTGGCTTCTTTCATATCATGGCCATGTATAACGACGTTGGCACCGTAGGAACGACAGTTCTGTATTTTCATAATGGGTGCAACATTTGGCATCACCACCGTTGCAGATATGTTTAGTTGGTTTGCGTGGTAACTGAGTGCTTGCGAGTGATTGCCAAGGGAAGCGGAAATCACCCCACGGGTTTTAGCCTCCGAAGAAAGTAACAACAAGGCATTACGAGCTCCTCTTTCCTTGAAACTATTAAAAAAATATTTAGAAGCCTGGCATTTTGTTAAGCTCACTCTAATGATGTGGAAGATCTCAAATAGAGCCTAGTCTGCCAAACCCTATTGATAAAAATTTGTATTAGAAGAAAAGATTAATTTCAACTACACTACCACGATGCAGGAATTACAGAGTCCCTGTCTCAAACCTAGCATCCATAAAAACATATATGTAGATTGACTTTCTGATGGCCTAATCTTCAGCAGTCCTTTCGTTTCTAGCTGATATATATTTTAGCGTATGTAACTGTTTCACTTATAATTAATGAGTACTTGCCTGCCAGTATGTTGCAAAAAATCATTTTTGAGATAAATATCCATTCCATAAATAGAAGACATGTGAGATTTCTGTAAAGAATAAGTTTTTTTTAAATATCTACATTAACAACAATTTTAAAAAATATAATAAACGTATTTTTATTGGCATAATTATTATTACTAAATAATTACCATTCAATTAATAATTGAGTTTATTTTTCCAAGGTCATTTAATGATATTAATGACGTTAGTCGTTCTTACATATTTGCGTATCTCAGTTATTACGTATTCTAAATTACTTAATCAACCATTTTGATTATCCAATTTACGGAACATTATTTGACTTCAAAGAAACGTATGAACTAGATAGGATCATTATATTACTTTTCAATGCGGTGTTAGTGCCCTAATTGGTTTAGCTCTCAGTAAATTATAAAATAAAATGGTGTCTCATTTCATTCACGATTAAAAAGTTAATTGTAATATAAGAGATAGATTAGTGGTCAAAAACTTTTGCGACAGACTTAAATTTTCTTACTCCATATACATATTTATCATTTTGTATACATATTATTTTGTTTGCGATACTTCGAAGAGTGTTAAACAATCTTAATAACAGCGCAGATGCCTATATCAAGTCAGCTACAATCAACAGTTTTCAAATTTATTGAACTTGTCCTTGAAGTTTTCGTTCTTGAAGTATCTCTAAATATGACGTCTAATGTTTTTAGGGCTTAAAAGCTCTTTATGAAAATTATGGTAAAATTTTATTGCAATTAGTATTGTTATCTCTTAACTATAATACTATAATGACAAAATATTGTATTAGATATGAGAAACACCAAAATTAAATGATTTAATTATGGTTTATAATAAGGTTATGATCGGTTAATGATAAATCCAATGTCAATAAGATTAATTAAATAGCAAACGGTAATTGGTGTGATCCCACAACATTACCGTTCTGGTTAAGAAAATTATTATTATTTTTTAATAAAATCCATTCCATTATTACTTGCACTTAAGTCAATAAAACTTGTTGCAGATATAGCATATTTCATATTTTTATTTTTTATTATGATCACTTTTTAGTGACAATATCACACATGGATTGTTACTACAGCCAACCTTACAGACACATTTTTTTAATACACGCCATTCATTTTTTTCTTAAAAAATTAGAAAATCTCTTATTTGATGTCGCTCAAAAACATGCCAGTTCAAAATTACGTGAATACTTATGAACACTTACTCTGCAGCAAATCGCGAGAAAATGGAACTTAAAAATACCGCTTACATACATATACACATACAGACAAATACACACACACAAACATACACATACATGTCTTTAATGTCTCGAATTATTGAGTTTTCTCAAAACTTAAAATGTTACAAAAAATTTTATGTTCAAAAATCAGAGTGATTATAATAACTTCCTTAATTAATCAGGAAATTAATAATTAGGAATGATTAGATTACTATCTATAGAAAATAGAATATATATATTTATAATACGTATTTATAAACCATTATTTAATTAGTCTTTCAAGGGTATACTAAAATAATACATACCACGCATGGCGTTTTCATAATCCCACTCTGTATTCTGAAGGCTGCAGCTGAAACATCCTCAAAAGTAATTTTTTGAGGGTTCTCTTTATCACACATAGGATCATACTCGACCGTCTGTAACACCATTTTGGAAACTTATTCACTGACCATACTATTTTACACTACAATCCTTTGATTGACTGAAGAGATTAATATGTAAGTATGTACTCAGTAGCAGGGATGGCGAACCTTTTTTGAAGTCTGTGCCACAAAGTAAAAAAAAATATTTTTTTTTACTTTGTTGCACAATAAAATTTCATGCGAAATATTAGTGGATAGAAATTAAACGTAAGTGTAATTATATAAACATAAAAACAATTCTTCTTTAAATATTTTTTATCACTTGTTGTTGTTTTACAATTATTTCGTTTCTGTGAGTACCATCAAAACTGTCAAACATGCCAGTTGTGGCACGCGTGCCATTGGTTCGCCATCCCTGCCCTATACTGAAGGTCAGAGTTGATATAATCGTTAGAATTTACAGATAGCAAGTAAAATACTAACACTAATTACGACACTGTATTGATAGCAAACGCTGTTTATCATATCTAATGATAAAGAATGAAACATTTCATTTACTAATTAAATTAATAACTCAGAGACATGAATGAGATAGTATTTGTTATTATTATTACTAATTTATATAGAAATGTCTTACAGAAAGTCTATTTTGATATTCCTCCATTATTTCTTGTTATTTTTTAAATATTTTTCAAAGCTTACGTGTCTGTTACGATATACACTTTAGACTAGAGGTTGTTTTGGTTTTCGCAAGCTTTAATAACTAGCAGTGAGGCAATGTGTCAAGTAAGAACTACGTTGATAAGGGTATTTGCTCATTACTTACAAATTTTTATATAATGGATCAGTAAGATAACCGGTTAAAATAATTTCCATACATGTAATTGATTAGCTAATGTTTTGTACTAGCTTCATGGCGGGTAATTTATATATTCTCTTACTTTTTCTGACATTTGGAAATTTAAATATAAACGGAAACATTATTTTTTTCAATACATAAGATAGTAATAAAATAAAAGAACTTTATGACTATCTAGTGCTCCCCCGCTTTTTTTAAAGTTTACTTGGAGGATTTATTTCAATTTATTTATTTTTTTGCTAACCGTGTGCAGTAGTGGTAGAACTATTATTTTTGTATTTTTTCAGTAGGAATTAGACATTTTCTTGAAGTAAAAGTTGACCAAAACAGCTATCACCATATCAAATTTCAGCAAAATCCGTTGCCTCGGTATTGTGTCATGCGTGCACAAACATACAGACAGACAAAATGTTCAAAAGTTGGTGACTTGATTGATAACTGCCTATGTATGTATATTAAAAATAAAATTGTAAACTAAATTCCCTCTATTGTATTTTTATATGTATTCTTTTATATGTGTTGTATACTGTCATACATTTGAATTTTCTTAGTTCATATTTTACATTTTTTAGGATTCTTATACAAGAACGAATACATCATTTTTCATCTCTTCGGTAAAATATGAAAGTATTGTAAATTTATTGCAATCTTTTTATCAGTTAGGACGCGAAACCGTAACAGAAAGACAAAAATTAGAGAGTGAATAATCAGATGAAATTTTAAATTAATTATTATTTCTGTTTCGATAATAATAATAGAAAAAGTATGATATTCCTTTGTAATAAGAAAGTAAACGGATATGAAGCCTCAAAAGATATAACATTATCATAATAACAATGATTCTGGTTTATTCTTTACATGCTGAATTTCTCTACAACATTTTACGACAAATCTAGTTTGATCAAAATAAAAATATAAACACAGATATCTTAATATCATTCCATAAATTTTTTTGGGGAAAAATTGCTCGAAACAATTTTTATTGTGATGTTTGATATATATATGTTTGGCCTTAATCCGGCCTTAAATACTAATACTAATAAAAACCATTACTTTTTAAAAATTATTGTATTTTTTATAAAATAAAAAAATAATCATTGAAATTTCGACTTTTGACGGAGTTCCTCTAACGCATACGATTTTTAGAGGCTTTATTTTGTGAACATTTTAATTTTAACAGGATCATAAGTCATTCGCAGGCTCATCTGTTTGCTCATATCTAGGTTTTTGTAATCAAAGCAACAAACCTTGAGGTCATTTTATATTTTCTATACCTAAATAATTATTGACCGTCTTAATTCAGATAATAAAGCATAAAGGAAACAAAGCCTAAAAGCAAAAAAAAAAACTTTAATTAAGAAAATTTGGATATTGCTTTTTAAAAAAACAAGAATATTCGATTAGGTAATTCATTAAAAATAAAGATAGTTTATTCCTTGTATTGTAATGAAGTTTGGATTTGATATGCGGGAATTTAATAATACTACTTGAAGATTGACAGTTATCATTCTTTGTATTGTCAAAGTCACTATACATAGATTAAATTATTATTATTTACTATTTTGGTGGCAACGAAAGGCCATTATTTTATTTGTTTATAATTGATTCGAATATCTAATATAGTAAATTTCTATTATATTTATATTCCAATAATTAATATTATATTAATAAGTTGTATTTTTAACAATTGCCAACCACATTTAAAACCTGTACTATTTGCGGGATATTGCGGTTTTACCCTAGAAAAGTTTTGCCGAAATGCCGTACGCAAATCAACCATCAGTGCATATAACAGAATTAACGGACGACAATGTAAAGTTTGTTGTCGAAGACACAGAGCTCAGCGTTGCTAATAGCATGCGTCGAGTATTCATAGCTGAAACACCGACAATGGCTATCGACTGGGTTCAATTAGAAGCCAATTCAACTGTTTTAAGTGACGAGTTCCTTGCTCATCGTATTGGTTTGATACCCCTAATATCTGATGACGTTGTTGATAAAATCCGTTACTCCAGGGACTGTATGTGTGCAGATTTCTGTACTGAGTGTAGTGTGGAATTCACCTTGGATGTTAAATGCACTGGAGATCAAACTAGACATGTAACAACTGCTGATTTGAAATCAAGTGACCCTCGTGTAGTGCCAGTAACATCACGCCACAGGGATGAAGATCAAGCTGATTATGGTGAGCTTGATGAAATTTTGATTATAAAGCTCCGAAAAGGTCAAGAATTAAAATTGCGTGCATATGCAAAAAAGGGATTTGGAAAGGAACATGCAAAATGGAATCCAACCTCTGGTGTTTGTTTTGAATATGATCCTGATAATATAATGAGACACACATTATATCCAAGACCAGATGAGTGGCCCAAAAGTGAGCATTCAGAGCTCGATGAAGATCAATATGAGGCCGAATTTAACTGGGAAGCAAAACCAAACAAATTCTTTTATAATGTAGAATCATCAGGTGCTCTTAAACCTGAAAATATTGTGTTAATGGGTATTGTAGTACTCAAAAATAAACTCTTAAACTTACAAGTACAACTTGCTCAAGAAACACAAAATGATGCTTTAGCTATAAATTAAGCAATAAATTTTTTACTCAATTTTTACTGAATTAATTTATATGATTGTAAAACTGTATGATAAATAGATACTTAAATCTGTATTTATCATACAGATTTGCAATCATATAATATTCTTGCCCAACAAGGTATTAGTTTTTAAAGCCAAGGTAACAAGGAGTTTTGTTATTTATTTGTCATAAGTCAAATTATCTTCAGTTGTCATTTAATAAATAATTCAAAATTAACCAAGTTATTAAATAATATTATTAAAAAGACTTGCTATAATGGCGTTTGAAAATAAACATGAAAAGTGCAATTTCTTTGGAGATTGTTCCGAAGTGTTGAACTTTAATGATGCAGCCCAGGTAAATTATTGACTATGGTAACTTTTTATTATGTATATTTAGAAAACTTAATAACCTTTACTCAAATAAGAATTGCCAAAAAATTTTAATTGATTAAGGAATCTAAATCTAACAATGACACACTGAGCAAAATAAAACTAAAATTAGAAGATATTCAAGAAGCGCATAATAGGAATAAAAACCAGGTGGCAGTTACTCCAATCATTGTAAGTAAAGAAGCAATTGCATTTTTTTTAAATCTACAAAGTTGTTTTATTATAAAAACCTTTTTATCTGAAGGCAGCCAAGTATGTAGGCAACAAGTTCTGCAATGTTCTATTTAAGTGTGAAAATCTACAGGTCACGGGTAGGTATGTACACATTAATATACCTTTTGATATATAAAAAATATTCGTTTTTAATATAAAATAAATTAATTATGTAAAAACAAACCGACAGTGTAACTGTCCCCAAGGTGATATAAGGTTACAAACTGTTGTTATTATTATTTGTTCTAATTTTATATAATTTAAGTATTTAGCAATATTTTTTAAATCTCAATGACAATTTTCAGATCAGGAAATTATACAATAATTTTTTTTATTATATATTTGAATTTAGCTTCAAAGTGCGAGGCACATTCAACGTTATTTCATGCATGACACCTGGAGAAAAAGTCAAGGGTTGCACGGTTTCTGGTGGACGTAATTTCCTAACAGCAATGACATATTGCGGCTTTAAAGAATCAGTTCCTGTTAATGTGGTCATTCCAAGAGATACTCCTTTAGTGGACAGGCAAACGTATAAAGAAAACTACGCTATAATCAAAGTCTACGGTAATGATTTCAACGAGGCTTCTCTTCATGCTTTGAGTTATTGTGATCATATTGGATCTTACTTTGTGCGAAGGTTGATATTTTTATTTATCTTGTAAAAATTAGGGCATTAAAAATCATTGGATACTAAAATTAAAATACCTATGTTCGTTTTCGTAGTTCTGACAGGTTAGATTTGTTAGCTGGATATGGAACAGTCGGTCTAGAGGTCCTTTCACAAGTTGACAAATTAGATGCAATTATATGTCCCGTTGGCACTGGAGGACTTATTGCTAGCCTACTGTTGGCAGTCAAATCTTTAAAACCCAACTGTTTGATTTATGTACGTTATTTTAAGAAATAGTTTGTATACATACTTAATATTATTCAAGAAACAAGTAGGAATCTTACACGTTGTGTAGTTGGTCCTTTTAAAAATATATAACATATGCATCCAGGGGGTGGAAAGTTCATCAGCTCCGACGATGACCAAAGCTTTGCAAGAGAAAAGACCAACGATGATTCAAATAAAACCGACAGTCGCTGATAGTATTGCCAATATTATCGCAAGCAATAATGCTTTTAATATAATTAAACGATATTTGAATAAAATGGTTGGTATATTGTTGAATTAAATTAGGACGTAATATGTAAGTTAGATGCCTAAAACTTTAAATATGATTGACAGATCACTGTTGATGAAATGTGGATATCTCGAGCGTTACTGAACATTTTGGAGAGAGAGAAAATCGTAATCGAACCTGCAGCGGCTTGTCCAGCTGCTGCTATAATGGCCGGCAAAGTGCCAGAACTATGTGGAAAAAAGTAAAAAAAAGTTTTTTTCTGCTCCGTATGATGTAACGAAGTAAATTTCTCATGTAATAGGTTTTCAGTGTCGTATGCATTTTAACGGGTGGAAACGTAAACCTATCCCGGCTCCCTCGCACGGTGGATCGAGGTCTGATGGCTGAAGGTCGACTTATTGCTTTTTCTGCCAGTCTGCCAGATGCACCCACAGCGGTAGCACGTTTGTTAGCTAAGGTCGTGGATACAGGTGCGGATGTTAGAAGTTTCGAGCCTGATCGCTCTTGGGTTAAACGAGATCCGCTTCATATCAATGTGAGTTGATGTTTACACTTTTTAAAGGGAGTGAAATAGGAATAATTTAGATACACAGATATATATTTGTAGAAGTTCACTTTAATGTTGTCTAAGATTTACACGAGTACTACACATTTCAATAAAACTATTTTTCGGATATAAATCGCCTTTATTATTACATTTTTATATTTAACTCGACGTTTCGGATGCTTTGCAGCAAACGTGTTCGCGGTAAAACGAGATGATGGTAGTTCACTTTAGTATATTTTGATCTTGTTGCAGGTTTGCATATTAATTGAAACAAGCGACGCTAGCCACGCAAAAGAATTGGAGAAGAAATTGCTGAAAGATTATCCCCTTTCACAAATCATAACAGCTTAAAGACATTGCTGGTTATATTGTATTGGAATTGAAGTACCTCCTTAATTTGTAACATGATATTTATAGAATATATAAATTTTAAAAATCATGTTTTATACTTACTTACTGTTTTTATTAATCTACCTTGGTTATAAAACCGCTATGAAAGTTAAAATACTATACTAGAAGTAGAGATTCTGCTAAACTATTATCTTAACTTTTTATTATTGATCACCTCACGGTTGAAATGGCTTTTAACAGCTGGTATAAGTATATTAAACAGAATAGACAAAATATTTTCACGACATACGAACTTTCTTATTAATTTATTGAGTTCTTTTTTTTCATATATTTGACATAAAGTAATTGTTTACATAATAAGACTTAGATAAAAGACAGTTATTATTCCAAATTCTTTCAGTTATAAGAAATTTTCGGTACATTTTTCAGAGGCTGACGAAAAATGGTAAATTAGTGAAAACTAAAAATCTTTACATCGTAATATTATATACTTACATATTTTTCTTTCATAGAATTAATTAGCACTTAGATTTATATAATCTTATAACTGATTTGTTATAAATGTTCCAATTTACTTCAAAAGGATGATTCAATGATGGAAACAGAAAAGGCACACATTTTATCTTTTAACGAAATAAAACACGCTGCAGAAAGACTTGAGGACGGCATAATACATACTCCTCTTTGTGTAAGTAGGTATTATACTGTGTACTTTATAAATATCTCAATCAACCATTGTTTTCAAACGGGTTTTTTTTAAAGGAAGCGAAAATAAGTAAATATATGGACTATAATATTTATTTGAAATGTGACAATCTACAATATACTGGAAGGTGAGAGAAATTTTCTTAATAATATATCTATATAATATTTAAGGTTTTCTTCATTTAAGAATTCATTACTTGTACATTTGTCTAACGTTAAGAGTCATGCAATAATAGTAATTTCACATTTCGTAGGTATAGCTACTAACAAAGTTCTGGGTTCTTACTATCGTCCTTTAAAGTAATATTGTAACAATCTTATTTTTCCTTTATGTTCCAAATATCAATAAAACAATAATATTTTACTCAGATTTAGAAATTTGACTTGATTGAGAATCGTAGACGATGGCCTCTTTTAGGTGTTACTACTTGATTGATTTTCTAAAAATTCAAAGGTTTTAAAAGTTAAACTATTAAAATATTTTAACTATATAAAACTATTTTATATTATGATAGTTTTAAAAATTTATGGTAGGTCACTTTCTAAGTTATTTAAACAATTGATCTTGTTAACTAGGTATATAATAGCTTATAAAGCAAAGTTTTCTTATAGTTGCGCTGAAAGAGGTATACGAAATGCCTTTGTCGCTCTTAACGATGACATGTCTGAGAGAGGAGTGATCGTCCCTTCGAACGGAAACATGGCTCTTGGTGCCGCCTATCATGGCAACTTACTTCATATACCGGTAAAATTAAGAATGCTATTAAAATGTTTTTGTCAGGTTAATATCATAATATTCTTTTTCTTTAAAAGGACTTTAAGATACCTATAAGATAGGTCCATACTTATAACTTTTTTTTGGTAAGTGGTGCCATTGTGTATGGACATATCAAGATATGTAAATCAGCATTTCGAAAGCGTTGCCTTAATAAGCATTATATGAAATTAGAAGAGGAAGAGTGAAGGTTTCGCTATTTTTGGTTGAAAGAATTGGAAACCAATAAAATATTTTTTAGGTTACTGTAGTGCTTCCGGAGCGTAGTCCGCCTTCCTTGTCGCAGCGTTGCGCAGAGCTTGGAGCGGACGTTGTACTTTGCGGAGACACTCTAGAAGACGCCATCCATTACGCAAACAAAGCTAACCGTGATGGGCGACAAATTTTGATCACGTGAATAAGATTTGTGAACAAATAGAGACTAACTATATTTTTTAACTTTTTAATATCTATCCTTTTTGGAGAACTGAGTACTTTTTCAAATGGTATCCATACAAAGGGCGAAATATGATCTAAAAGTTTGTGTATTATCTTTCTTGTTACTCGTGAACTGTTTTCGATGGAAATACAACTACTGTAATTATAACTGTCATTTATCTAGTTCAGACGACCCTTTGGTAATGGCGGGAGTGGGCACAGTTGGTGTGGAGATCATCACGCAGCTGCCGGAGACTGACGCAGTGATCGTGCCGGTAGCGGCGGGCGGTTTGCTCGCTGCTACTCTCGTCGCCTGCAAAAAGCTGAAGTGCACATGTCTTGTTTATGTGAGATGAAAGACACATGTTTTGTATTTTCTATATTCAATTGATTATTTTATTTACTTATACAGCTTATGATCTACCTACATTGGCTGAGAGAGATTTCGAACGTTATTTTAATTTCTATGTTATATTAAAAATGTAAGAATTGTATATTAATAAGTATATAGTCTTTAATATAATAAATTATTTTCGTTGACACATATAGGGTGCAGAATGTTCGAAAGTGCCGAAAATGATGAAGGCTTTACAAGCTGGACATCCAGTTTCAGTGCCGGTGATACCAAATTTAGCTCAGGGTCTAAGTGCTTCTATCGTCGGAGAAAATGCCTTTGCGACCATTAAAGGACGATTAGATAGAATGGTAAGTAATAATCACCATTTTGTTGTTTTGTTTTGTAAAATAACTTTTAGTTATTCCATATTTAAGATCATAAACAATAAATATTGAGCTTAGAGCAGAATTTTATCAATGTACAATTCTCTCATGTTATGAAAACAAAAAACTTAACTTTTTATATTTCAGTTGGTAGTTGACGAAGCTTATATCGCTCGTGCGGTAATAAATGTGCTTGAACGCGAAAGACTTGTAGCGGATGGTGCGGGAGTGTGTGCACTGGCTGCAGTGATGCAAGGTTTGGTTCCCGAGTTGAGAGGAAAACGGTAAGATAAAAAAATCCTGATGAAACCTGAATGGTGGAAACTTTAGTTAGTAATGTTTTCACAGTATGTGACCGGTCTTAATATTTGACAATATTGTTGCTAGTTGCTTTTGTATCTCTTGAAAGTGGCCGCTTCTCCCTACTATATTTTATATATTTCGTTGTTCAAAAAATAAATAAAAATAAATAAAAACAAGATATCCAAAAAATTATTTTTACCTAGTTGCAAAAATCATTTATGATTTGTCTACAAATGTACGTACATAAATATCAACTACATAAAACATTAAAAGTACATAAAATTTTATTAGAGCGGTGTGCGTTATAAGCGGCGGCAACGTAGACCCCTGGCGTCTCTCGAGGACAATCCAACGCGGGTTGGGTGTGAGTGGAAGACTGATGCGCTTTGCAGTCCCGGTGCCTGACCACTGCAAGGGACTGGAGGTGCTGGCTAAGGCTGTAGCTGATGAAAGAGCTGTGATCAAGAGTTTGGGCACTGAACAGATGTGGGTGCACAGCGATATAGAATCTACATGGGTTTGCGTTGTTTTTATTTTATTAGTTTCATCTTTATGTAAAATTAAAAGCCATATGATGGTTAATTTAATATTAATTATACCAAAAGTTGATTTGCATTAAAATCATTTTTAACAATTGAATTTTACTTGTAGGCTAATGTGGTAGTCGAAACTGCAAACGAAGACAATGCATCCGCTCTAAAGGAACACTTGCGGGACATGTATCCGACAATCAGGTTCTCAGTGTTTGATGTTGACGATAAACATAAACTCAGTATGAGATAACTTGAGAAACAAAGTTGACATCAAATTACCCAAAAACATTTTTGTATTGGCATTTTATATTTTGAACTTATTAATGAAAAAATAAAAAACGAAAATTTGTATTTTTTTTTATTTTAACTTAATCGTAACTTAAGCAACAGGATCATCACCCTTGGTTGCTCTTGTGTAAATTACTTGACCATGGTGTTGCACTACTTGCTTGATTAAGCCTGGAACAAATGATATTTGGTTAAACAATGAATTATTTCATAATAAAAAATTCACCTTTAAGCATACATCAGACTCAATATATCAGTTTTATACTGTCATGGTTAATATAGAGAAATTGATCATCATAAGCAACATTACAAATTTCATTGTTGAAAATATCTTATGAAAATATATAATCCGATATTTGTTGATTATTTTTTATAATCTAAATGATGTTTGTTAATTGAGTTATCAAATGGATAGAAATTTATTACACATTTTTTTTAAAAATTCCAAACAAGTTTTATGGCAACATTTACAGAAATGCTTCTATCTATCAGCAGTGTTTTATTTGTATAAAAATACTCAGCTTTAAAAGTTGTAGTCTGATTTGTGTATTAATTTTTGAATTTGACAGTTAAACCCATATTAAAGTGCCTTTTAATAGAAATATTAAATCTGAATAGCATTGAATAGTTGGGTGCAATCAGTTATGAACATATTTTTTCTAGTCCACACATACACATAGCTCCATGTATTGTATATAAATTGTAAGCTATCATATTAAAAAATCATTTACAAAAAAATATTTGTATAATTTATTTACAAAAAAAATTCAATATTTTATTTTACCTTTTTCTCTGAGTTCGATAAGTGCTCGCCTCGCGAGGGAACCTCGGACCTTCAATCTTTCAGAGACTACGGCGGGGGTGATCAGCTTGTACTGTGGCACTTCCTTATACAGCTTGTCGTATGTGGGTTTGTCGAACAACACTTGATTGTTTAACTTGTCACGAACTTTTCCTTTGGACCACTTCTGCAAACCACAATTAAACAAGGGTTAACAATGTTTTTGTGGCGTTTAATAAATTTACTCTTTGTCAAGGCCATCAGACTCAATATATCAGTTAAATTTAACTCTCATGGAATTCAAGTAAAAGGAATAATCATTTGGTATTGTACAGACGTAGCATTCAAATGTGTAGAAACCTAACCTCAAATTGTAGTGCCTACCTTCTTCTTGGCTTTGCCACCGCTAGACCCCTCCTTCTTCTTTTGTGTTTTCTGGGGCTGCTTAGCCGAAGACTTTGCGTCCTTCTTGGGTGGCTAAAATAAATACAAAAAGTTGGTAAACCACACTCCGGCCACGAGGTATACATATAGTACACACAATTATAAAAGAGATAAAACTTTTCTGTTAGCCACTGATTTTACAATATTTCAATTTTTTTTGGGTTTTTAAACTTTAATTGAAACTAATACAAACTGATTAAATAGTTAATTTTGAAATAAATAGTTAAACTATATGAACACTCACCATCTTGAAAACGAAAAGAGATATAGAAGCGTGTACAGATAGCAAATACGAACTAAATAGATTGTCACAATTTTCTACAGAGTAAATAATAAGCCACCAATGTCACTTTTAAAAAGCAATTACTTTAAAATGTAATGTAAAAATTGACACGTAGTTTTTTTGGAATTAAAAAGAAAATTATTAAAAAGAATTGGAGGGGAAAAAAAATTATCACGAAATATGTTATTTTAATTGTCGAATAGTCGGCAGAGAGCGACGAGTAGTTACCTTTTCAGTAACCCCTAATTTAAGCCTAAAAATAAAAAATATAATGATTAGCCATAGTTATTGATGAGTTTGTTTCAGTTTAAAGCATCTGATTTTACCTATATTTAAATATAATATGTTAGCTTTTATAATCATTTCCTAGAGATTTTTTATTCACTAGAAAATAATTTCAAGTAGTAATTTTTTGTATTTGCCTACTTTTGCTTAATTTTGACAAAACCGCACCATACCATGCTACCTACTTCCAGGATGATTGAATAATAAACATCAGACATCCATCCATCTATATTTAAGAATTTATATTTGTATGATATTTTTTTTATTATTATTTAACCAAGTAAAAGTAACTTCTCGTCAATTCTGTACTATTTGAAAATAAAGATATAGAAAAAAAAATATTAGTAGGGAAAATAAGAAAACAAGATTATCGACTCAATGATCGGTTTATCCGACTAGACAACCGATGAATTGGCCGTTTAGTCGGCTAGTCGGTTAGTCTGCCAATAGCGTAGACGGCCTATTTTTACTCTAAACTTTTTTAAATTGCAGAAAAAACTAATAAACATGACTGGATGTTAAGTGAAATTAGAACAGAGATTTGTAAAAAAAAAAGGATGTTTTAAGCTGAGAGACGAATGATGTCATTGTAAAAGGCTTAATAGTAATGAAGTAAATAATGATATTTTAAAATATTTACTTTAAAAATAAACAATTCAGTAAGACTGAATTCTTTCCATAATTATTCACGACTATATTACAAACTCCGTACTGAATAGGAAACGTCAGATATTTTCGAAAGGTCTTTCGAATGAGAAAGTAACTTTTTTCTCTATTAAAACATGTTCTTTTTTGTATAGAATTATTTGTATGTTTTATATAGATAAATATAGAGTATATTATTTGTTTTTGTTATACTTGTTTTAATAATTCGAAATCGTAATAAAATTAGTCAACTATTTAAAATTTGTAAACACATTCAATCTTATTCAAACTATAGCAAAAACTAACCTTTTATAACATTGTTCTCTCTTTGTAGGTTAGTAGTGTTATAATGGAAAATAAAAAAAAACAGTTTTCAATTATTATTTTTTATTGTTACAGCCCCAGTCATTTTAATAGATTATTTATTTACATTAAACTTATATCAACTACAATTGTGTTTTCAGGGATTCGTAGTAGGCAAGTTCTTCATCAGTAACTGACGGTCTAAAAGCTTCTACTCCGTCCCATAATTCTGAGACACCTATTATGACTGAGTCATTGGTCAGCTCGCTGTCCTTAATCAGTCCTATAAAAGGAAAAAAAATATAACAACAAAATACATACACATACATACAAAAGTAAACAAAACAAAGTAATTATTTATTAAATTGTTTTAATATTACTGTTCTGTTTTTTTATTATATAATAAACAGTGCTTTGTCATATACTAAACAGTCATTTCATTTTGTAACCTTCAAAATTTTTAAAAGCGTGTAAAAGTTACCACTTTAGTATTATAACTATATCATGGTGTGTTTTGTAGTGAACAGATATATTAATATATTATTCATACAACTAGGCGGAACACACCATTATGTAACTTATCCACAAGTCCCCTGATAGCTGTAGATCTTGCTGTGGACACCACCTGCATCAAATCTGCTCCAGTGCAGCTTTCTGGTAGTGCTGCTGCCACTGCCTCCAGGTCTACTTCAGGACGGAGCTTGTAACTGTTTCAATAACATTTTATTATTGTATTCGCATATGTTCGTGAATTCAGTTGTTTTTTATGTCTTCTAGTCTGTTTGTATGTTTGTAACATGAATTCTTTAAAAATAAAAAATAAATATGTTTTTTTTCGCAATACGAACCTCCTACAAAGTGCTGTAAGCACAGAGGTCTTTTCGGCTAGACCTGTGTATGGCCCGACGTATATCAGCTTGTCAAGTCGTCCAGGTCGCAGGAGCGATTGTTCCAACAGGTCTGGTCTGTTCGTTGCACCCATTATGAACACAAAGCTTGTTGAGTCCTCATCTGTGAATAACAATTACATAGTGGATATATCTGGTATTCCATAAAAAAACATATTTTTAAAACACGTTCTTAGAAAAATATTTATATATAAGATTTTTTTTTGGTTCAAAGGATGCCAAAAAATTAAAATGTTATTGATTTTTACCTTCTAGCTAGTTAATTCAAACCTAGCTCCATAGTTACTTGATTATAAACCGATAAGTAGGTTTTGGCATATTCAATTAAAGAATCTAATACAAGCATACAGTTCGTCTGTTCGAAATACGGCTATTGTTGTGGGTTAGAATGACAGAGGAGAAGCCTGCCTGCCGCTGCCGATTGCGTGAGAGAAAGGGAATTCAGAAAGATTGGCACCGTAACGCGTTACGTAACGAAGCGCTTTACCCTTCCATAAGAAGTTATCATTTCAAAAAAAGTTATAATATGTCACTGACCGTCCACCCCGTCCACCTCTGCCAGTAGCTGGCTGACGACTCGATCGCTGGCGCCCCCCGCGTCCCCCGCCGCGCCGCGACGAGGCGCCAGAGCATCCAGCTCATCCAGGAACACAATGCACGGTGACGACGCACGCGCCGCTGAGAACACTGCACACAACACACGTAGTGTTCATTAACACTAACAGTATTATTTCAGTATTAAAACTTTCATCATCCATTAATACTAATATATATATGTATAATTATTCAGCTTTACTTAGCACTGAGCATGGCCGAGTCGCGGCGAGATTCGTGAAACTACTTGTATAAATCCCGATAAATTTCGCGTGAGTGTAAGCTGGATACTTATATATAATAAAACAATGTGCTTTCTTTTGGGGAAGATTATAAAATATAATGCAATATGACCCTTACAGCTAGTATTAGGGTATGCCTTCTGAAATAAAATAAATATATCGATAATATTGTTTTTGTCGGTGTTACATGACTAGTCATCGGCATAAAATTGAAAAACACGTAGTTAATTAATTATACTTACTGTTATGAATTAAATCTCACAAACTTTTATATCGAAATCAAAAGTTTTAAAGTATTAATTATTGTCTGTTGTTTTTTATTGACATTTATAAAATCAAACAATATATATATATATAATGTTTTACCTTTTCTAACATTTTCTTCTGATTGTCCGATGTACATGTTAAGGAGTTCCGGTCCTTTGACGCTCATAAAACTGATGTTCAGTTCTGTGCTTACTGCTTTTGCTACTAACGTTTTCCCACACCCCGGAGGACCATATAACAATATACCTATTGAAACAAAATTTAATTAAGATTTTATATAAAAAAATATTAAAAAAGTAATATATTGTGTATTTTATATAATACCTAAAAAAAAATTATATTTTTCGAATAAAAAAAAAATTTTTACCTGATCTTTTCATTGCTGAAGTTTTAAAAAGATGTGGATATTTAATATGAAATTCTATTGTTTTCAATAACTCCTTTTTAAGTTTCTTCAAGCCTCCAATATCATCCCAGTATACTTTGGGAATCTTTGGAGCATCCAAATATTGGCTTTGAAGAGTTCTCATTGATTCTGGAATATATATGATTTAATACTTCATAAAACACTTTTCTAAAAAATATAATTATTAACAGAGCCGTAACAATACAATTGCATGACAGCGAAATGCCACGGGCCCCCAGAGAAAAAGGCCCCCCCATGAAAATGCAAGGTAACGAAAATTCAATAACGGTAGTGTCTGTATGTAGCACTACTCAACAGAGGTTTATATTAAAAAATACTACATCATTGGTAAATCTTATTTATATTAGGGAAGAAAGGACTGCCCATCCTGTGCATTTACCCCGAGCCTCACAGAATATACTTTCGCTGTTTATTAACAATATGATCTAACCTAACCCTTTGTTGAAATCTTCTTCTTGAATAATACAAAGATTGGCATCTCTAGTAATAAGCGTAGGACATTTTGCTTGCTTCAAGTATGATTCTCTTAAGGCGAAGTGCATCAGAGTATCCAAATCACCTTGAAGAAACGTGTCTGTCTTGGATGCTACCCTATAGAGGATATCTTTGATATGTTCATTTATATCATGCTTCTCCGAGCTATCTATGATTCTTTGGTTATCTATTTTAATAATGTTATTTTCTTCAATGTTTATATTCATAACTGATGCATACCACTCTAACATTTCATGACGTTGTTGTAAATTTAACTTTTTGAAATTAATTTTATCAATAAATATCCTCATCATGTTCGGCTTCAAGTCTGTTTTTTCTGTTATTGCTATAAATATAATTGGATATTTTGTATAATGTTCATATAAATCATTAAGTGTGTTTGTAAAATATTCCATTATTCTGGAATCTTCATTATTTTCCGCATCCACTGCAAACACCTAGAAAAATTAACACCTAAATGTAGAGTGAATGTATATTTAATGTTTTCGTTATCCATGATTACTATTATATATAATGATTCGGCTGCATTTACTTTAATACTATCGGAATTTGTCCGACTAATTTCGAACCCATTCGGGACCCTTATTTATAATCTTGGTGCATGGCGGATTCAGGAAATTAGTGGGGCAAATTCCGATAGAATTAATGTGAGTACAGCTCGATAATTATATATAATAGATATTAAATGACAAAATTAATTAATACCATTATAAAATACCTCAAAGTTATCAAGTAAAACAATAACAGGAGCTGAAGATTTTGCTTTCTGAATAATAGAATTTATCTTGCTCTCTGTTTGCTTTGCTGTTGAATTTTGAATTGTATTGCACTCAAATTGGACATAACTTAATCCTAAAAATATTATACAATCAATTTAAATTTGTTTAAGTAATCACTTTCATATATCTTGTTCTTATATATAATAACAATATAAAAATATGAAGTCAAAACTAAAATAAGAACTCATTTGTTTCAAAGAGTATTTTTTTTATATACATTTTATTAATGCATAATGCATAATTATTCATAACATTTTAACTTAATTTTAACTTTACACTTATACCTTGATTACTCTTGAACACAAATGCTGCAAAGCATTTGAAAAATTGGGTTCAATTAAAATTAAAATGCAACCATATAACAATTACAGTTAAGCCCAAGTAAATTATCAAAAATATCTTTAGTTCTATGTATACTTTTGAAAATATAATAAAATACCAAATAGATAGACAATTACATAAAATAGAATAAAAATTTTTAAACTTTACATTAAATTCAATACAAAAGTAACTTACCATTACACTTAGCTAATGTTCGAACTAACAAATGCCGTCCTGACCCTAGAGGACCAGTCAAAAGCAGCATTGGTATGATGGGATTTGCTAACGAGGAAGACATTTCATCTGAAACAATATTGCTTTTCATTAAGTATATAGAACTATTTATGTTAAAAATGGTTAATAAATTTACCTATTTGTCCATTTAAAAATGGTTGAATGGTTCCTTGTATTTGATTGAACTTCTCCTTCAATCCTGTTGGACATGTGTGTAAGATATGGTTTTCATGTTCCATTTCAAAATATTGATTTCTTGGTTTAATAGTATGAGTACTATCTCCTATAGTTAATTGAGTAACACCCTTGACTATAAAGAAGGTTTGTATGGTGTTATGTTTATCTACATTAGTAGACTCATCTCCTTGTATCTTTTTGCATTTAAAATAGAGTTTACCACAGGAATCTATTAAATCTATATATTTATACATATATTTAGACACAATCTTAGGTTTCAAATCAATGCCAATTATATCATTAGTACTTGTTGCTCTAGGAACCTCAAAGTGGTTACTTAGTACTTCTTTCAAAAAATCATTTTCTAAATCATACTCATTTATGCAAAGATTAACTTCGGCTATAGCAGCTATTTTGGGTGAATTATCAAAGGAATTTATTGGATGTAGAGTTATTTCAGGATCACTGCTGTTGTGTATTCCAAAGCAAGATACTATATTTAAATATTCATCTTCATTAGTGTATGCCACATTTTCTTCAACTAATTTAGATCCTACAATGGGTACAATTCTTTCACTATTAACTTCTGAGCTCTTGTCTATCCATAGCTTTTTATGTATTCCTGATGTTACAAAGTCTAGATTATACTTAAGTCTACTTCTATGACTGCTGTCTATTTCTTCTCTGTGTTTTTGTTTCATATGAGGAGCTAATTTCATGGTCATCCACAGAACACCATTGTCGTTGTAAAAGAAGTTTACCATACTTAATTGTATAAATTTCTCTTGTGAAATTATAATACACTTGTGTGATAGTACATCTACATATTTTTCAGAGGTGTCTTTAAAAAGCGAAGAAATTATACTTTTTGGAAGAGTTTTTACAAGAAATGTATCCATTTTACTTCCAAAAATGTTCCCTCTTTTATAATAGTATCTGTATTTAATAGCAAGAAATACAAGAAATGTATAAACATTGAACTTTGGGTAAATAATTTTTAAACAATATTTCAGTACCCATAATTTAACAGAATCTTCTTTCTTCATAATTGAAGTAAAACGAAATATCTAAAAATTATATAATTAAACTGATATGATTTAAATTAAAACATTGATATTTTGTTATTGCACTTTGATAACATAATCATTAATGATTGTTGTCTAATGACATATGACAATAGTATTTTGTATTAAATGTCAAATTAAAGTTTCAAACTTGCTGACAATGTGAGAAGTCAATGTCATATAACAAAATCTAATATCTACTTATTGTAAGGTAGTTTTAGATAATATATGTTTAAAATATAAATCGAATTCAACTTCCTTTTATAATAAAAGAATGATTGGTGTGTTAATTTAAAATTTACTAGATAGTAGATGGTACTAGATTTTTACCTTTCTTCTATGATGTAAGCCCTAAGAAGAAAATTTAACTGTGTATCACTTAAATTTAATATTAAGCAATTTTTCTATTGATGTCAATTGATATCAATTGGATAGAGTTAGAAATAGTTTGTACTATACCGTTATGAAATACAGATTTTGATTTTAAAAATGTATACTACGGCCTTCCGTCGTTGACAACAATTAATTCAATTTATGACATTAAAGTAACGCCTGTAAAATATATATATTTTTATTAAACTTAAGCAAATATGATTTTAACTTGGTCTTCATTTAATAATATAAGAATGCTGTTGATGGCTTGTATGCCTGTAATAATATTTTATTTGATTTGGCTAGTTAATACATCCGAAGCAATAAGAAGTGAAGAGGGCACGCTTTTAGACCTGATCTGCTGGCCTGATGGAAATGCGATTCCTGTTATTATTGCCTGTGGATCAGTTATAGCTGTTGTTATTGAGGTTTAAAAAACTAATTGTAACGCTATTTTGTTTTTCAGTCTAACCTCTTTATCCTACAAATAATAGGTACAAATTATTTATTATATTTTACAGTTTTATGGCCTCTACCAATTATTTAAAGCAGGGCTACATAAAAGAGAGTACAACGTCATTAATGGCTTATTTTATTATATATGGGCGCTTATAATAATAATTATTATATTTCTAGCAATCATGTTTTATTCAGGACTTCAATCAACAATTATAAGAGGTAATAAATATATATATCTTTTCAAAAAGTTAAGTTACTTTTAGAAAGTAATAAGGTTGATACAAAATAATTTTAAGCAAAAATAAAAGGTGGAATTACAAAAGCGATGTTTCGCTACGCTACTCACTTACCGTCTAAAGTTGCAATTGATAGATTACAAACTCGTTTTCACTGCTGCGGCCGAATTAATTATCAAGAATGGTTCTTTATTCCGTGGTACACTGCTGGACAGATCCCAGATTCGGTAACATTGTTAGTAAATATGTTTATAGTTATCGTAAATAATATTACTTATACAAATAGTATACGTTTATTTTGTTGAGTAACTTGATTTAGTAAGAAATAAAAGTAATGTTTTTGTAATATAATTTGTAAAAATAAATCATAAATTTATTAGTCATTACAGAGTATTTAAGTATTATTTATTGTGTAGTTGGGATTGAAACATTAGTATATGTAAATTAGCGATTATTTCTATAAGGAATAAGCCTGAAGCTATTTTCAAAAAATTGTTTACTGAGGATAAAACAGGAATTGACGCACTTGTAAAGACAGCAGACACCATGAATTAAAAGGTATAGGCAGTAGTGAATTAGAAAATAAATGTAGGCATGAAAGGAAAATTATGTTATCAGAATAAAAAATTCTACGAAGAAAATAAACATCTAAGTATTAAGTCGCTAATCACGAACTTTGAAAACTCAGATAAGAAAAGATATTCTTCATTGTACTAAAAGATAAAAAAAGGAAAAAAGCAAATTTTGGATATAGGATATAAGATACAAACGTGGACTAAGCTACAATAAAAGTAATTATGTAAAGTACTAAAAACATTTTTTTCTACATTTCCATAGTAAAAATAATAATTTGACTTTGGAGATCTTTGAGTTTCTAGAACAAAAACAATCAATAATGACTGGGATTTCCTATAAAGCTGCTTAGGAGTTAAATTTACATAATTTGAACTAGTCTTATCGTAAAATATGGTTCAAGACGACGATTGAAGAATACATGACATTGAGATGGTGTTATAAATGTAGATATGTCACAAGGAATAAAGTAAGAAACAAGAATATAAGACGTGGATATTTGACAGTAGCATAGGTTGTAAAAAAGATAGGAAGTACGAGTTTAGCTTGACATGGACAAATAATGAGAACGGATGAAAGACACGTGACTTCGTTCAAGGTTATGAATATGGCTGGATATTTGATTAAAGAGAGGCTGGACTGTGTAAATGATGATAGAAGGAAGAGCTTGAGTTGAGGGTTGTCACAAGTGATTCGAAAGGAAAAGCATGTGTCTGCTTCACCTAGAAAGAGTAATGAAAATAATGTAAATTTTGATGCTGTTCAACTATGAAATGAAAATTATCTTCTTGAAAAACATAATGGATACCATAAGAGATATATACATAATAAAAGATATATCCTAATATAAAGAAACAATTTGGTACCAATATCTTTGAAACACCTTTAAGTAACTTTTACGAAATTGAGAATTCGGTTAATGATTTGGAAAATATTATAACTATCAATCACATTAGCATTTTCACAACTTTCAAAGTGATTATAATTTTAACCCAGAGTTTTTATAGACGTAATAGTACATTGGTTTTTTAAAATTTAATTTGAAAAAACGGGTTTTAGAGAATTTAGAAAAGAAACTTGCGTTAACGAAAAAATTTACTGTCATTTTTTAAAGTGTATTTGACATTTCCATAAAAAATAAATTACAAAGATATAATAAAATTTTACCTCCATGTAGCTTAAAAATAAGTTTTTGTCATAGAAAACAATAATTTAAAATTAGATTTTCATGAATAAAGTATTGGAGCAATGACTGTGTGTAAACGTTTTCAAAAAAATGTAGTTTTTTAAATTTTTAGTAGGAAACTAGTTTCATAGTATAGCAAGTTTTAAAAATTTTAAGTAGGCGAATAGTTTCATAATATAGTTTTAACATAGCACATATCTATGATTTATTCAAAGTATTATATGGTTACTTCCTGTTTATTAATAAATGGAAACTTTGTTAGCATAATTTTTAAGTTAATTTTGTTGTAACATTTGTTTAATGTTATATGCTGTATGTATTCGCTTACCTTTTATCCTAAAAAACAGTATTGGTTTTAACCAGAATATACTTCTAAAGTAGAGCGTTAGGGAAACTCCAAAATTTGTTAAAAATAAGATCAGCTACAAAATATGATTATAAAATACCAAATGGAAGTCGGGTTTAAAGTGACGAATATAAATTGTTTAGAAAAATAAGTATAGTATATAAAAGTTTTTAACAATAATAATGACTAATACATCAATTAAAGGAGTAATAAAAATCCTGAAAAGGAAATTGCGGTTTCTAATTTAAATGAAAGAAAGTGTTCTTTTAAAATATAAGTGGTATAAAGAATCTGTTTTTATGCACCATTTGTTATTTTGTCTTTTAATATAAGACTAAATTATATATAGGTCAGTCAAGCGCCAGTTGTGAAAATATGTTTTTTTTTGTAATTATTATTATGATGGTTATTTATTGTATCAACAATATTATTGGAATAGCACAAATTTCTAATTTAATTTTTCGTACTTTAGTTTTAGGAGAACGGAATTTTCTAAAATCTAAATCAATGACATTGAACCCATTTATGTACTTACAAGTTGTGTCGACCTACATATACTAAACAGGTTTTTGTGTTAGTGTGTTTGTGCGCATATGGTTCAGAATTTTTAGGTGAGACATCTAAATTAATTGGTTATTTAAATAAATACACATTATATCTTCCCAACAAAAGATAGGAAAATTAACTGTTCCAAAAAAACTTCAAGCATTGACAAGCAAGTGAAAAAAGTTTCCATTGAAATAATGAGTCATTAACCCCGGCCCTAATGAAAGAGATAAAAGATAATAGGAACCTGTTCAGTGAGGTTCGGTTATTGAAAAGTGCGGATACGTAATCTCTTAGTAACCGAAGTTACTAATTATTCCGCTTGGTCCATTGCAAGAGGCGACGTTCTAAAGACGGCTATCGTATTCGCCCCATTTTTCCCCTGGTGACTCAGTCAAAGCCGGTAGAACTAAAAGCTAAATACACTTTTAAAAAAATAAAGGATATTAGGTACGAGGGGCGTGGGAAACCGTCGAAGTCAGCTCGTATATGCGGCAACTGACAAAACGGACGTTTATTTTATTATACGATGTGATAGTATGTACCTTTTAGTAACCATTGATCAATGCACACTAATTCTTGTTTTAATTCAAACGCACTTTAAAAAGCGATAAAATTCAAATCTACACTTGTATGCAACATCCTGAACAACACGATTATCTGTTTTTAGGACGTTGCCATTGTTTCCTCGATGCAATTGCAATGACAGCTAAAATTCATACCTAAAACAACAAGCACGCGATGGGTGGAGTAAATAGGTGTGGTGAGAATAGTATTACACAAGCTTAACTGATAAAAAATAATTAATTAGCAACGACCTTAGAGCGTTTACCCATACTTACGCACCGGTTTAGAATTAAACAAAAAAAAACCACTTATACTTGTACTTCTTACGTTACGTTTTCCTACCGATCTTTATTTTTTAACAGGCATTATCTAACTTAAGAAATTACTTTAATTAACTGACGAAGCACTACTTTATTCCACGTTCAGCAGTAGGTATAAGGTACTTAAAAATCTGTATAAGGCTCTTATAGATTACGGCTGGAATGTAAAACCATTATAATGCTAAACGCTCATTTATCATGTATGAATGTGAAAAATGTAATCTGCTCATTGAATAATTCTCCATAATACTTAGAGAAACATCTGTCAATGGTAAGATAATAATCCTTATGTACAGCTGAATATTCAAGATGGCGACATCTTGATAACATCTGCTTGCCTCGTTTATTCAAAAAATATATAATAATAGTTAAAAATGTATTTATCATAATTCTTTTGTTCAGCACAGTTCACAAGTTCGTAGCTGATAACGTTCCGTACAGCTGCTGTTCTATGGATGTGATGTGGCCTTGTATTCACCATGGAATAACGAAGGTTGGGAAGATTTACAAGTATGACCCCCATGTGAGTAAGTATATTGAGGACTCTTGCCCTAGCTCTACCTAAAATTTTGACAAACTTAAGTATGACGTGTAGGGAATGAATAAAGGGTATAATGCCAAGGAACTATATTTTTTTAATGTATGACACCTAAAAAATTTTTTTTTCAATGTGTTTCCTATACTTAGAATTTTACTGCATGATTTAGGATATTTTCTATATCCTACTTTTAAAAATAGTTTCTAATGGTTACGTCCTTCATGACACTCAGAAACAACTAACAATTTGGAAAGATGGATGTGAGGAGAAGCTGATAAGAGAAATGATGTCTATATCTTGGCGATTTAATGCTGTAATGTCTCTTGTAATTGCAGCCATGGTAAAAATATTATATAAATGATTTTATAATATTATCAAAATAACTTAACTAACAAAAATATTACAGATTATGCAGATCGTAGCCGTTCGTTATTTGCATACTGCTTATAAAAACGGCCTTCATGTTGGAAATCAAATTCCATGTAGCGCGTATTTATTGAGATCTGTCACAGATACAAATGTTGATGGAAATTCTCAACGAAAATTATTAAAAAAAAGAAAGTGTCGTCAAGCGCGAACGTTGCAGTGGGTCACAGCGACCTATCGTAGAAAGAGGTATAATAACTCGTCTTTATCAGAAGTAAACAGCTCGGATGAACTATTAAAGCCGATTTATGAATAAATTTTTCTTATATTAATAAACATATGTGAATGATTTCATTATGTAATAAGTTACAGTCTGGTCATAAATACCTTCTTTTTTTTAATCAACGTGACGTGACGTAAATAAAAAAATATATTTTTTTACCAATCTATATTTCAAGCACCAACTTTTTAATACTTACAATTGAAGTGATCTAAATAAATAATGAAGACAGTTAATAGATTTAACATACGGGGTATTAAAATAATGGGTTAAAACATTGTTATATTGGTTATTATAAATTATAGTAAAGTACTCAATTATAATATTAAATTACATAAATTATTTCTCGTTAAGGAATTTAAGGATTTTCTCCGGTTCTGCTAATTCCTTGATTCGATGGAGATTATCCCACCATAGCTTAAGACGATTGCGACGCACCATGTTGAACCATGGAGTCATTGGACCTTCCAAAGTGGGGAGGAACCTGGCAAGAGTGTTACTGTATACCATATTTGAACCATTTAACGCTGAAAATTCAGTTATTTTTACTACTTTATAACTTTAGACTACTTTTATGGATAAGAATCTTCTATCTGAGGGTAAGTGCTAGTGCCTTCGTTCATGGTAAAGTTCAATAACTTAATATGGATAGCGAACCTTTTTTGATGATGCCGTGCCACAAAGTCGATTTATTTTTAAATAGGTAACGTGCAACAAATATATTTCATTCGAAATGTAAGCGTATGGAAAAATTCCATAATTGTAAGTATAATTAAATAAACAAATATAAAAAACATCTTTTTTAAATATTTTTTATCTATCAATGTGTAACAAATATTTTGTTTTTGTGCTTGCCATCAAAACTTTCAAACGTGCCACTTGTGGCACGCGTGTCATTGGTTCGCCATCCCTGATATAGCGTATTCAATGTCGCTTTTAATACCCCCAAAGTTCACACTCACATCCAAAAAATAAGACCTATTGGATAGAATCCGTTGACACCAACTAATCAAGGTCACTTACGCATTAAATTCATTCTTGGGCACGAAGCTGTACTCGGATATCTCGTTTGGATTGGGCTTCACTTTGACATCCGATTGAAAGAACAGAATGTAGTCAATCTCGTGTTCCCCAAACACGCCGTCGCCAGGGTCGTGGTAATGAACACGGGTTAGGAAAGTAAATAGCTCTGGATCCAACTGGATGAATTTATTGATATTATATATATAATTATATAGCTGTGCTCATGGAAATACTATAGGAATTTGACCGACTCTTTTCGGTCTGACTCTTGTTATTGACATACACAAGTGATCACTGATATTAATTTAAAGTGGAAAAGATATAAATAAATAAATAACTAGATATTAAATACTAGGTATTTATTATATTTTGTAAATATTTAACATTTGTTATACTGAATATTATTAAGTGTATAGGACTTATAACTGTAAATGTGTACTTATCAAATTGCAGCCAAATGAGAAAATTATAATTTGATTACATAAACCATGAACATAATGATAGGCTTACCTGCTCCATAGGTATTCCAAGTTCAAAATTGACTCTACGTCTAGCTGCTGTTATAATATCTTCAGGTTTATCATCTATATATAGAGGATGACTGCAGCATGCATTTGTATAGTAGTCAGGATATGTTACCTGTCACATGGAATTTTGTTCAGATAGATAAATATTTAATTTTAAAAGAAAAAAATAACTGTTTATATTCATACTTTTTGGGTTGCCCTTCTTTGTAATAACATGTCACCTCTTTTGTTGAATAGAAAGAGGCTGAAGGCTCTGTGCAATAATATTTTGCCGTCAGGATCAACTTTATGACAGTCTCGTTTTGTTGCTGTTCCTATGAAATTGTCCTTTTCATCGACTAGAAGACATATATCCTTATCTAAAGCTTCAGCCTGACATAAGAAAACAAAAACTTTAATGGAAATGATGACCCAAATTATCAGCAAAAAAGTATAAAACAGACCTGGATAGGTTCCACTCCATCAATAATTTCAGGCTCGGGTTTTGCTGGGTCTGAAGCTAGAAACCGCCTCGCAAACCTTGATGGGTTCCATAAAGACTGTGTGATACGTCTTACAAACATCTTGAACAAATGATAAACAGTCAGGGAACATATACAATATATTTCATTTCCACATATAGTTACAATAGGTACTGAATACTTATGAGAGATATAAGATAAATAATGTTAATACAATCATTATATACTTATAACTAGAAAATGAAATAACATTAAAAAAAACATTCAAAGAAATAACTGCTTAGCGATAAGGCTGCCTCATTATACAACATGCATTGTAATCTGTGTACTTGTAAATTGTTGTGTTGTACAATAAAAGTATTAATTAAATCAATAAATATAAATTCCAACTTTACAGATATTGTGTTGTGTGAGGTTTTACAACATAGATAAAGAGACTCAAAGAATAAACTCGATACAACAATCTCATGACACAGACAAGTACACCTTCCTCTTGTGGGAATCAAACCTACTTAGCTTAGCAGGAAGGGCCACTACCCATTGGACCAATCAGCATAAAGAATTTGTAAATTACAAACTCAATCTCAATATGTGTTATCATAATATTTATGTGAAACTTAATTAAACTCTTATCACTAAAAATTTTACTCAATTTGAATATTGTATAATGATGAACCTTTCACTATTATGTGATATACAATGCCGTTATATGCAAAATTTAAAAACGATTATTCTAATTGTTTGAATTATCTATTTTTACATGAAGGAAATATATTCTGATATGTGAACTTGAAGAAATAACTAGAAAATATATAATCAAATCGGATAAAACTAAGAAAGTAATTACTATGATGCCATCTTAAGATGTATTGAATTTAATTTAGATATAATTACCTTTTCTTTTTTAACTATGGTTTACATCTAAACAATAATAACAAGTAAGAACTCTACGTTAATTAGAAAACTAATAATTTGATTTGTTATGCTATCACACCGAACAGTTGACACTTTACACCATGTACAGGAATTAGAATCAGTTTTAACTTATATTAAGATGATATGCTAGTAGTAGTATTTTAGAATTACATTATCTTTTAAGTTGTAAGCATACCAAGAAACTATACCAAGAAATACTAGTTTTAAAATTTGACCAACACGTAGTAATAGTACGACATTTAAAGTACTCTTTTCTGTCTATTGTAGCTGTAAGCAGGTGTCAATACGTCAGCTGTCGTCTGTCAAAATATACAGTCTATATTGGCCTCGAGTGTTAAGGGCCTTTTATCCGTGAGAATTAAGTTAAAAAATTACTGAAATAATGAGGTTTTATTTATTATTAGTTCTAGTTCTAAATAACTAAATGTTCTAATTTAGTTATTTAGAACAACAGCTTAATAACCATATAAAAATCGCTAAACTTAAAATAAATGAGTATATATTCTATTTCATAGTGAGTTGAAACATTGTAATTCACTTCATTAGGACATATTTTCTGTATAGAAAAGAAATATCACCTGTCGAAGTTACTTTTGAACCTCAAGCTCTAACATAATATTTGGTTGACCTGGGGCATTTTTGTTCTTGGAGGGCGAGGGGGAGGGGGATTTTAAAGAGTTCTTACTTTAGGTATAATAAAGAGAAGGTGTTTATCTTGTTTAGGTTTAATTAAATTAAGACCTCATTTTATCAATAATTGCTCTTTGCAATGTTCGATATTCTTGTTAACATACTTGCAGTGTTACTTTCAGTGTGTTTTATAAAAATAAATCTATTTCGATTTTTTTAATTAACACGAAACCTTGAATTTTGATGCACATGCAATATAATATATAATTCACTTGCGTTAGAAGAAAATCAAATTGTTTTTATTTGTTTTCTTTTTTTAATAATAAAATAAGGAAAATCTTGTAATACAAATATTTTTTGTTAAATCGAATAACTAGTAACCACCAAGTATCTTATTAAATTAAGGCTTCAATTTTCTGCAAGTGGATATGTCAAGACTTGCATTGCTTGAGCATAAAAATAAATTTGTCGTTTGTGTTAGCCTAAACTTTAATTTGTGTGAAGTAAGCGCCACCTAATTGATGACCGCTAGATGGCGTTGCTCTTATTTAATAAAAATCGAATTTTCTTTTTACGCGATTAAGATTTTTTAAATTGTGCCGAATAGATTGATGAATGGATGTTGAAATTAGATAAACTCTTTTACTAAACTTTTCATGAAGAATGTAAATGACAGTATATACGATTATAAATTCTGTAAATTGATCATAACAAAGAAAGTGTGTGTCAGGTAATTATAAGCACCTGCATTATATATATATATAAATTTATTGAAGCATTATATATATATATATATATATATATATATAAATTTATCCCAATGAAAACTTATGAAATGTTGAATATCATTGTGTTTAGACATCAAGCAAATTAGTATTACTTTTTTTTTTCCAATCCTACCAAATCTAGCTTGTCTTTCTTTGAAAGCACAGCAAAATGTCTGTAAAAATGTGCACACGCACACGCACACGCACACGCACACGCGCACGCGCACGCACACGCACACGCACACGCACACGCACACGCACACACACACACACACACACACACACACACACAGTTTTTACAATATGAAGTTAATAAGTATGTTCTATTCCTGACTTAATTATCCCTTGAGGAAGCACACTGACCAAAATAGCTTATTTTGACGGATCTTCTTCTAAGATCAACGTAAAATAGTGCGTCCTGTCCTGTCATTATTTTAATATATTTAAAATATTTTGGTATACGTTTGTTTCTTGCTTGTAAATATGTCCAATGTAAAGCTGGCTATAAGAGTTCGTCCTTTTACAGAAAAGTTAGTGTGGATTGTGTTAGTTTCGTTCAATAAGTGAATAAAGTAATTGAATTGATTATTTTTTAGGGAGTTAAAATCTGACAAAGATCGAGTGCAAGTTGTGAACGTGATAAATGAACAGACGGTTGCAATAACCAACATAAAGGTGGGTTGAACCCCTGATGATTTCTAGTATATTATAATATTATCCACCTTAAAACTGCCTTTATATATATATATGTAGGGATTTATTATGAAAAAATTATAACGCTATTGAATTCTGTTGCTTAAAGAAATTCTTTACACAATTATGTATATATTTATATCATCATCTCATGCCCTGTAAGTATTATTAGTAGATTCGTTTCAAATTTAGGTATTGAGAGGAAGTATATACAGTAAAGGTGAGCGTGTATGCGCTTCTCAAAGCGGCCTCTTAAACCTACACGTAGGTTGCAAGTCCCAAACAAAGTTTGCACTCCTCTTCCTGCATTGTGACGGCCCCGGTACCCTCACGGTGAATCCATGGAATACTATGAAGCTTCATCTCTATAACGGTCATTTTATAAAAAAAATATAAATGTATTAATAAGGGCAGCATCCGACAGAGACCTCTGTCTCCAAATATCGTCTTAATTTAACAATGGAGTACTGTTTCTTAGGTCTGGACAAAGGACAACTATGATATTTGTGATTCTGGAATGACAATTATATTTATTATAGCATATTAAAAATGATTAAATTGTTGCATTTTTAATAAATTGCTGATATTTTGTCACTGTTACAAGAGCCATGATCAGAGAACGAGAGATTACTTCGTGCTAAAAATTGAGTGTAAGATAAATATAAATAAATATTGTAGTAAGTTGTTCTGAATTATAATTATTTAAATCTTAACAGCACCGTCGCCGGCGCCTGCGAAGTACTGTACTACATACTATTAAATTATTTCAATATTAAAATCATTCACATGTTCTTACTATATATTTGAGCTTTCTTAAAAATCGTTCACGCTCTTTTTCAGTTATAAATGGGCAGAATATTAACATTATCGCAAATTTATCAAAAAAATAATGAACAAACCTACTTGTATATTTAAATTATTATATATAGCAAATTCTTTAGTTATGTTTTTACAATATTGCTAGGTGAGTCTGTCAGGCGCTGGAGACAGCCGCGAGCGCGTGCGTCGATACTTTGCCGACTACACTTTTGACAGTGCATGCGCGTCTCTGCATCCTGAATATGCATCCCAGGACAAGGTAATTTTTTTTGTGATATGTGCGAGTTTTTTTTAAACCAACTCGCTCGCCCTAGTCGATGAGGTTAATCGAAATTTATGCAAAAGCAATAAAGTTAGCTAAAAAATTCGCATTATGACTGTATCATGAAATATTACTATATATATATATAGTAATATTTAATTTATATATAAGTATATATATAATGATACAATTTGTTTTTATTGATACATATATAATATTGCAATTTAGATTTTCGATAAAGTTGGAGTTCAAGTTTTGTCCACAATAGCCAATGGGCAGTCAGCGTGTGTTTTAACTTATGGACAAAGTGCGACCGGGAAAACGCATACAATGATGGGGTCAGCGGAACAACCGGGCTTGATACCTCGACTTTGTAGAGCCCTGGCTGATAAGAGCCCCCTAAATATCACCGTCAGGTAAGTTTAATTATTAATCTTTACATTTAAAAGTTATGGTGTCAGTTCTAAGATTGGTTGTTTTTTGAGATCATTAAATTGGCAAATGTGTATTGATGCATAAAAAACTTTATTCAGAGGAAAAGGTATTTTTTGAGCGAAGATCTCTATGACAGACTTTTCTGCATTCTTTGTGCAATCATTAATCAAAAACAAAAATACAAAAATGTTAGAATGCGTCTTATCTTGAAAAATAGTTGAGGGCAGGATGCGTCGTCGTTTTGTAAATGCAACTTCGGTGCTGTTTGCACCTCACTTCGCTCAATATGCTAACTTATATCGAGATTTTGTGAGCGTAGCGAGTCGAAATTGAGGTCTGGTTCGCGCTCCTAGTATATAATAATATATCATATTGATTTTGTTAAACTTTCCAGACGCTAATATCTATAAGATTGAAGTGGTAAATCATCCCTGCATTTGAATTGAAAGGCGTTCAATTTCCTATATGTGTAGCAATTTTGTCAGATAGCAAATTGTTTCGCTATCGTTATGCATACGGTGTAAAGAACTCACGGCAATGGTTGTGTCTCACGCGATTTGAAAGGTTTTACTGATATAATTTTTATGACACCTTTGATGTTTCTTTTTCGAAGGTGTTTGGATATTTTTTTAGCCATCGATCGATTTGTGGGTTAGTTTTTGATTTAATTTTACCGCCAATCGAACTACATAAACATAATATCACTGAATTTTTCTGGTTCTGTTTTCTTTAAAGTACATATAACTTAAAGATTTAAAATAATTCTACAATTTTTTGAAGTATGACCACGAGAATGTTGTGACATGAAAAATAAGAATTTTAATGTGTTAAAATTCTTATTTTTCAAAATTAATATTTATTAA
Source organism: Mechanitis mazaeus (assembly GCA_959347395.1). Classification (NCBI taxonomy): domain Eukaryota; kingdom Metazoa; phylum Arthropoda; class Insecta; order Lepidoptera; family Nymphalidae; genus Mechanitis; species Mechanitis mazaeus. The sequence goes on from OY365743.1 coordinate 964,303, forward strand.
GTTTATATTAGAAAACACAACGAATTATTTTGTCGAAATATCCAGTCTTAGTCTTAAGGTATTTGTATTAAAAAAAGGATATTCTTTTTATTTTTAATTACCTTTAACGTACCAGTTGTTGTAATACCAGTATCAGTACTAGTTTTTATACCTATTAAATACTTTTATTTAGTTTTGAAAAATATATTTTTTTGATAATTGAAAGAAGATACAAAGTTCTTTCGTAAGTCGAAGGCTGTCATTATCCAAGAGGAGCTTTTAAATGTCACTGAATGGCACCGTTAATTTCGTATGTTAGACATAATATCCTTCCATCATTATACTATTTCTTTCACTCTATATCATTAAAATAGTTGTTTACTCATTGCACGCTGATAATAATTAGCGAGTTAAAGAAATAACATTTATAAACACAAATTCTTTTGCACCTTTGTATCATTTAAAAGTTATCATTTATCAATACCGTCACAAGACGCATTACCAACTTCGTAATAATAAATAGATGTATTGCTCCAAGGTTGAAACGACACGCGAAGTAACACCCTCAGCGATTGCTCTGTATCATTATTAACATCTAACCTACCAGTATGTTTGTTCACACGTGAAATTAATATCTTAATGCAGAACAGGAGAACAGTATTGTAAAAGAGTAGATTAGTATTTTTCGAATTCCATAAACTTGATAGAGTTCAAATAGATATGATTTTAAACGAGCGTATCATTAAAATATAAATATAATATATTTAAATTATATTAAATTTATATTTTCGATAGCAAATTTAATAGTCTGGATAAATATTATTATAATTAAGTGAAAAACAGGTGTACTTTTTTGTGTAAACAAAAGATAATCTAAAGATAAGACATTAACCTACAAAATAGAAAAATGCCTTTAAGGTTAAAATGTTAAAAAGTTTCATAAATTTTCTGTTTATAAATAATAACAACTTTAAAGAGGAAAGACCTGAAGTTTTGATTCAAACTTGAAGTTTATAAAAGCCCGAATTTTAAGAACATTTCAATGTCGTTCAAAAAAGGTTTTGTTTTGTTTTTGGGCCAAGAATTTTAAGATTTTTATTTAAATTCGCTGTTGCAAGTGATTTAAACTTTTCTCTTCACATTTAAATCATCACCTAACACATAAGAATCCACATATTTTTGTTTTATTGTAATTATATCTTCATTTTTTTGTGTCTTAACTAATGATAAGAGAATATAATAAGTATATTTTAGTTAAACTTAGATAATAATTAGTAAGCCACAAGTAAATTATATTAAATTTCAACTAGTAGTTTTTTAATATTGCAATTATTTACCAAATTTATAAAACAGCCTATCCTATCTGTCGAGGACAAAAATTTATAACCATTTTTTTTTAATACAAATAGAATTAATAGAAAAATATAAAATGAAAAATTCATAAAGACGGGTTTTGAATCTGAGACTTTTGGGAAACTACCCCGTCGCTCTGCCATTTGGGCCATTAGCTCACCCGTCATGAATCTAATACTTTTATATTTTCTATCATCGGTTTTATATGGAATGCAGCGGGTAGCGACATAATAGCTCAATTGTTAGAGTCACGGGCCCGTTTACCAGAGATCATAGGTTCGAAACTGACCGTCCATTTTTTATTCTATATTTATTTAAAAAGACCGAAGGTTTCAAAGCCTCATTTAATCTGTGTTTATTGAACTCACAGCAAGATAATTTATATAAAAAATATGTAATATAATAAGTTAATTTCAATCTTTACTACTTTTAGTTAAAGTTACATAAAAGTGACATCAAACTGACCATCGATTAAAATTATCGGAACCTTGAATACAAATTAAACGAGTTAATTAACTGAATATCATTACTATTACATTATAAATGTGATTTGAACTAGACAATGAAGATCAATGTCATTTTTTTTTATTAACTTGTCCTTATTTTAAATATTTGTGGTCGGCTTAGTCGGACTTGTTTCAAACCTATTTGGTGTGGTGCGGCGTGAAGGAAAGGCGGCGGATTCACGCCTCGATTCCGCCAAGCTGTATTATAAATAAGGACCCCGAGTGACTTCGAACCTGGCTGGTCAAAATTCCGAAATTATTTACTTGAGTACAGCCGGAGCATAATCTAAAAATCTTTTCGATATAGTATTTCCTTAGATTTTCATTGGTGCTCATTTGAAATAAAACCATTTTAAAGGACATATATACCGTATAATTTTGGTTACGTTTGCATCTCGTCTACACGTTTACATCACATCTCATTTACAACTTATTATTTTTGTTGGCTTATTATCTAAGTCTTAATGTTAAAAATTTCACAAACATATCATTTGCAAAGGTTATAATAAAACTACAAATAAATTGCTTATAAAACTTAAGAGATGGTATTTGCCGAGGAAAGGGGTACGGAATCAGTTGCATCTGCTAGTATTGAATAATTGATATTAACTACGACTCTGAATTAATGTAAAAAGTTGTAGATATGTGTTATACTTAAAATTTGTTTTATTTTTTTTTTTTAATTTTTATATATATTTTTTCGTGTATGTAATTTTTTAAATGAATTGCTTTATGTATTGTTCGTATGGAAATTAAATAAATATTTAATATATATTACTTTTAAAAAGATTAAGACTGAAAAAAATGTGCTAATCTGTCAGCTGGAATAGTGTCATGGGATATACCGCGAATGTTTTGCCAGGCTTTGTTAGTATGGCTTCAGTAGTTCGTGATAGTTCGCGTTAGTGGAAACGTGACTCCACAAGTCAGATACAGTAAGTATACTAGGTCAATAATATTATTTTCGCATTGAAATAAAACTATTAAAAATAGTTATAGATTAATTTATACAAATTTATTAAAAATAGTTATAGCTTATATTTGAAATATAATTATTTTTAGCGGATTTTACCCACTTATTTTTGTTATTTTCACTGATTTAATTGGATATATTTAAATTTAATTTGAACCTGATGATTCAAATGCTTTGCAACAATCTGGTTCACGGCACGAGAGGTCAATAAATAGTTTTTAGTTAAAAATAAACTTTTAGTTATTTAACAGATTAATAAAGTAATATATTTATTATTATTTTAAATACAGATGCAAAATAAAATGTCATAAAATTATATAACGTTTTTAAACTTAACATTATTTTTAAAATGTTAAAACCTTCTTGTTATTTTATGATATATAAATTTATATTCGAGTTATTGTATATTTCACAGAGCAGTCATATTTTAAGGTGTTTGTGATCGCGTGTTGGTCTGTGATTTATAGTATAGCTTTTATAGGTGTTTAGTTCTTACTTTTTGGTTTAACTGTCTTGAGTAAATCTAGATGTTACTTATTCTTAATATAAGATATATATATATATATATATATATATATATATATATATATATATATATATATATATATATATATAAACTTTATGAATAATATCTATCCCCTAAGGAGAAGTTATACTTTATCATATTAATATTATATTTCCTGTATGTCTCCTAGAACGATCTATGTATTTGACAATTCTATTCTACTATAAGAGTGTATGTGATGATGTAATAAGCAACGAAACTTTAATATTTATTATAAGTATATCAGTCTGTCTGTGTCTCTCGCTCCCGTCCCTAGCTTTTTATATTAAAAAAATATGTGTAGCTCTGTTTTCCGTTTCTTAGTGTTTTTATAATCAAATTATTATTGATACATCATTTTTATGTTTTTAGGTAATGCTTTAATTTTTTTTTTTAATAATTTAAATAAATAAATGCAAAGGAAGGAATTCTATTGAATTTCTATTTTATGTATTTTTTATAAAAGCGTTATTTTCAGTTATCTTGAGATATATAATGAGAAGGTGCACGATTTATTAGCGACAGAAGTTCTTCCGCTAAACTCTCTTCCTCGTAGGAAAGGAAATATAAGAAAAGATCTGCGAGTCAGAGAGCATCCTACGAACGGGCCTTATGTACAAAGTAAGTAACATTTATTAAGTATTATCATACAGTAAACATTTAATACGCAAGTATATCACTTAAAGACGCCATTGCATTCGAAAATCCTATTTTAAGATAGAGTATGGAAAAACCCCTTACTAATAAAAATACTTATATAGAGTATGATATATTCTCTATTTATTTTTTACACCTTTGACGTAAATCGTTAGTGAGAAAGTGACACAATAGATAATAAGGTTTATTGTATAAAAAAATATTTATAAGTAAGGCAGTGAAAGATAAAAATTGCTATTAAAAATGTTCAATCTTTATCATATTTAATATTAGAACTCTACTCGGTACGCCTAATAATAATTATAAATTTATTTTTATTTTTTTATATTTTTGAAGACTTTTGCCCGAGGTTGGACCAAAAACGGCGCGATGAATCCCCTTGAAATTTTCAGGTCAATAATACGCGTAACAGAATTTTTTTTTTCTAAAATTCCAAAAAAAAATAATAATAATAATTAACAACACAAACCTTAATAAAGACCGTTGCCGGGTATGGTAGAGTAAGCAGGACACCTCCACGTGGTCTCTTTCGGGTATCGCTAAGCGCCTGTTATTTTTATTTAAATGATAGACCGGATATTTGAGTTTTTGGGTTTTGTGCTCGCTTCGCTCAACATACTAAAAAGTACCGAGATTTTGCAAGCGCAGCGAGACAAAATCGAGGTCTGGTTAGCGCCCCTAGTATTTATAACTGTGTCTCCGCGAAACTTCGCTTTACAGATATTTTAGGAATTTTGAAACCTATGACAATTTTTTTTATTTCATTTCTTTTTAAATTGCATTAAACTTCATCTCTATATTTTGCTCCAAAATGGTGATATTTGTTTTCCTTTTTATATATTTTTTTAGCTAGATTTCTTTAAAATGATATTTACCAATTTTTTATGTGCAACAACGTCCCATAATAACTCAAGACAAAAATCAGATTAGGATATTAATATATCATATATATCAATAGCGACAACCATTTAAATTGCTAAATTAATATAAATAAATAAATTTAAATGATTTAATTTAATTTATTTATTAAATATTAAATTTAAACGGCTTAAATTATGTTTCGTTAAAAGTTATGTATTTATTAACGATATCACAAGTTGGGTTGTTAACAAAAATAACTAATTAAAGTTCAAAAAGTTAATTATAATATCATTATTGTTAACTGATGTTTCAAACACGCAATCCATTCACATTAATGACATTATATAAAATAAATTAGTTAGAAAATTTTGATAAATAACTATATAGACCTTATCGTTCTAATTTTCTAATAATTTTAATTGTTGTACTTTTTTGCATAATTCAAAGATTTGTGTTCAGTGGCATAACAATAGGGTGGAAAACTGGAAAAAGACGTGGGCCCTCCGCCGAAAGGGGACCCCAATTGGAAAAGACCGCAAGCATAGTTCAAATAAGGGCCCCATCCGGTGAATTTGCACGGGCCCTTTATTGTACAATTGCGCACTGTCTGGATTTTATTTGTCTACTGTTTTGAAAATATTTTGAGACCTACAAAGATTAAATTATATAAATAAATATAAAAATGGTGTTCATTTAAAAAATCAAAGTTGATTTTTTACTTACCTATACTTATTCATTGAGATAAACTATAGATTAAGAAGAACTGTATTATTGAAAATTTGAAATAACCAGCAAAGCTGAACAAAGCCCTTCTTGGCTTTCTATAGCTTGGCTTTTATAAACCTGGAAATGTTCTAACTCTTTTACACTTAAGGTTAATAGCTTCTAAACTTTTAAAAGATTTATAATACCACCGTACGATTTATAATACCACTATAGTATATATAGATAAAAAAAAAGTTTTCAACAGATCTTCGTCGAGTTCCAGTTCATGACATAGAGTCACTTCTATCTGTGGTGGCTGAAGGAACACGTCGCAGACGGACCGCTGCCACCAAAAGAAATTCTTCATCTTCTAGATCTCATGCCTTGCTGGAGCTAGCCACAGCTTCTGCTACCTTGCATCTTGCGGATCTTGCTGGAAGGTCAGAAATTATTTTTTTAAAAATCAAATTAATATTTGCGAGATTATATATAAGCTCTTTAGGATTGTCAAGTTTATTATCACAATATTTATTTTTGACATTTTTAACATATATTTTGTATAATGAATGTTAAAACAGCAAATATTTGACATTTAATTGACAGAAAATTAAGTAAAGATTTTATTTTATTTTAATGCAATAAAAATAGAATATTTGTATAAATAGAATAATTGAAAGATGCTTAGAATAGATAATCAGCATAATTGAGATGAGCGAAGCGAAGCTTTTTACCGCCGAAACAGCAATTTTGTATGTCACTAGTAGAAAGTTCTAGATAGAACTTTGAAATTTTGCATGTATAAAGAGCTATAGGTCTCATAAGTTTGGACTTAATTTGAAAAACATTGTTTGAAATTTTAAAATATAATTAATAAATTGTCCCATAAGATTAACATGAAAATCAGAACTTTATATTGCACGCGCTACATACTAGACGCGTATGTCAACTTATTCACGCTAAATGTTGAAAATAGTTTGCTATATTAACCTTAAAGTGACTCTATCCTTCTCCGTCTGCTAATAGAAAATAAAAAACATGATTACAGTAGTAAAAGATTTTTATTTAAGGTTGTGGATCGCTCAGCTCACCCCGCTTGCGTGCAAGCGGCCCTATTACATAATATCGAGGTAGATTTTAAGCTTTTAAGACTAAGTTTTATAATCCCATTGCAAATAACTTCACATTGGAGTCCTATTATTCATTATTATTCATAGATTTCAAATAACGATATCTTGATCTATTTGATATGAAAATTATTTGAATTGGATTTTATAAATGACGGATAATTCTTAGAATTTCATTTCTTAAACGACATTTTTAGGTTCATTTCATTTATAACTGTTTTGAAATATATGTTTGTCTGTATGTTTATTCATATTATTAGAGGAGAGTATATCAAGTGTAGATAATATATGAATAATACATACTGAATAATTGTAATAATTTTAATTTTTAAAATATTTTTTTTCTTACTTTATATTTTCTCTTAATTTTTTATTTTACATTTTATATTTGTTTTTTGTATTGAAACTTACCTGATAAATGATTGTACTATTAAATAATTTTCTCGAATAGTTTAAAATCCATTCGGGGACTTTTTTCATGGATAAGATCTTGGTTTGGGTTCGAATTTACTGGGGAAAATTAAGAAGGGGTTGGTTTAGAAATAAATTAAAAAATTTCACACCTTATGTTTACGCTTTTGAAATGCAGAATATTTTCATGATTCCTAACCTTTTTACGTAACAGTAAGCTGGCCTTGTGCGCGACCTTATTATGGTCATCTCTTCAAAGGTCTCATCTCTCATCTGGTCATGTCCTAAAAACAAGCTTTTCCGGCACTTAATTAATAAACAATTGATGAGGAAACTTTTAAGAAGGGCCTTGATAGATGTAATCAATATTTTTTACACAAAATTATCTAAAAAACAAAAAACAAACTGACTGTTTATCGCAACTTCTCTCGTTAATAAGATAGATTAAAGAGATAGGCCAAAAACGTATAGATTTTAATGTAGTCTAGGTTTGATGCATGAATCGTAGTTCGATGCATCTTTCGAACTGCATACATTTGAATATAGGTGCCTAACATTGCAAAATGTTAATAATCTGATTTCTATACGTCCAGGATTCAGATTTTATCATTTATTATAAATTTATTATTTATATATTTATTTATAAACGGAGCAGAATTATTTTCGTCATAATCCAGAACGAATAAATTAGACCTGAAACCCAAAAAATGATCTATGTTAATCAATGAATTGAATTGACCGACAAACTAACAAATAAATGTTATCTTTTTAATGTTCTGAAGATTGTTTATTGGCGAGCCCTTTTTTAACACATTTTGAGGTCAAATATTATATATTGTTTAGGATATTTTTTATATATATTTTCTTACAAATGTAATCGGAAACCTTTTTACTTTATGTAAATAAAAAAATATTAAAGATTCTTGCTGGTAAACATGTTTTTTATTGTTTTTGAATTATTAAAATTCGACGTAAAAACATGGCATTGGTCATGTTTATAGATTTTTAGATATATTTAATTAATTTTTATTTTTCCAGTGAAAAATCCGGCTGGGAAGGTTGTGGAGGAAGGCAAAAGGAAGGATCTAATATCAACAAATCATTAGTTGCACTTAGCAATGTTATTTCGGCTTTAGGTATATAATTTTTATTCGATTTATATTAAACTTATTAAACCGAAGTAGTGGCATAGTTCGAATTATTCTATAAATGCAATAATATGTGTCTGTAGAATGTTATAGAAATATATATGCACCTATTTCTACCCTCTGAAACACTGTCCAACACTCGTGGGTCAGTTGGAAGAGATAATTTAACAATTTCCATTATAAAAATATTACTGAAATAATTAAATAAATATTTAATTATAAAATATATGTTTAAGTAAATGGCGGCTCTGGTCGTGGTAGGTTCGTTCCCTATCGCGATTCATCCCTGACCTGGTTACTAAAGGACTGCTTCACTGGAGGGGGGAAGACATTTATTATTGCAAGTATGTTACTTTCTTTTATTTATTTTGAAATTGATACCTGCTTCACAATATTTGTTACAGTACCAATGAACTTTATTACTATTGAGTCTATTAAAGAAATAATTTAAATACTAATTAATTAGTAATAATTGTAAAACCTATGAGTTCGTTGCCTTTTCTACATATATTTTAAATTACGCGATCAGCCTATCAATACATATATGTATATATATATATATATATATATATGTATTGATATTGATATATATATTGATGATTAAATATATATATTATTATTTAATTATAATAAATAACAGTACAAATTTTATATGTTGTATCTATATTTCAACTCTAGGATGATAAATAATAAAAACATTAAATTTATATAAATTTTATTTGTTGTAGCTATATCCCCCAGTGCGGGGTGTTACGGAGAGTCCGCCTCAACTCTCCGCTGGACCTCCAACGCGCGTTTGATTCCCACTCGAGTTAACACAACTGCGCCAGCTGTGTCTAAAGCTGCTTTACAACAACAATTGAATCAGCTAATCAACCAACTTGCTAATCATTTTATACAATATGTAAGATATTTTAGATAAAGTAAAAAATTTGTGAAATAAATAAAACAAGCAGGACTTGAAACTGCTACATCTAGAAATCGATCCCTTTCACTCGGAATCGGATCTGAGCTATCGAACTCAAGCTCTGAGCTATCGAAGATTATTTATAGAATGTTTATTCGGTTAATCATTCATGAGAGATTATAGATTTTTTAACTGTAAATTAATTTAAAAACATCAAGTGTAATATGACTAATATATAGTTTAAAATATTATCTCAGCTTAGCTCACTTATCTTGTGAGCAATCGCATATTTGTAGGTTTTGGCTTGAACTAAAATACGAAAATATTTTAAAATTCATGATCTAAGCTAAGCAGCGGTATGACTTACGCTTTATTGGTAGAATGTTACTAAATATAAATAACTAAAAAACATTTTTGTTTCAGAAACCTGAATTAGGGATATTACAATATGATGACAAACACTGGGATTTACAGATAAATAAAACACAAAAGAACCAACCGACGAACTCAGAAGCAACCATAGGTAACATAATGAGCTTGGGATATCCAAAAACTGAAGCTCGTAATTCAGAGTCCACACCATCTTCTATTACAAGCGGCAGTTCGGATATCATAAATAATATGGATAAAAATATAGAAATTAGTAACGAAATCACTAAAGAAATCGATGAGATATTTGGACCACCTCTCGAAAGAACTAGAAGTGGAAGTGATATCGAAGTAATTGCACCTCTGAGACATAAAAAACGTCAATTTAGATCGCAAGAAGTATTACAAGATGAAATATTGTTGCAACGTAATAAAGAACATCGTTTGTCAGACGCTGGTCTCAGTGATGCACTTGCAAAAGATATGAAAAACAATGATCAGTTAAGAGCACACGTCCCAATTCTGTATGATAACCAACGCGCAGAAATAATAGCATCTGTAACTGAAAGGTTATATTCTAAGCTTAAAAAGAACGATGCCGCTATTGCAAAGGCTGAATCCCTTGCAGATAAAAAACAATCAACAGAATCAAGACTTCAATCACTAAGCGAATTAAAAATTTGTGCTAATGCCCGGCTACGTTTAATGGAACTTAGCAAAAAAGCGTTGAAGAACAAACGAAGAATTGGTATTCCGGCCCATACACAAACTCGTAAATCTGTGATTCGCGTTAAGGATCAAAGCATTGATATCCAAACAGATCTTCTACCATATGTTGTAAATCAGAAGCGTACACACGTATTTCAGCAAGATGTCGCTACCGAAACAAAGCCGATGACGCCCAGACTAAAAGAGATAGCAGTTGGGTCAAAATATGGTACCTTGTTTTGCAAGGATAGATCGACAACAACAGACAACAAAAAAGTGATTTTGAAAAATACTTCAGTGATGACAGATATTATACTAAGCAGTGATCGTTGTACACAAACCTACATACAACCACCACCGCGAAGAAAGAGACGTCTGTCCGCTTATTCAAAATATATTAGGAAACTGGAAAGCATCAAACAAAGCACGGATGAGAGGTATGCGTCTCCAGTTATAAACATTAATATATCTCCAATCTACCAAGCGGACTCAGAATCTCAGTCATCAGATGAATCAGAAATATCATCAAAAGTAAATAAAGAAAAAGAAAAATTCAGTGTACCAACACCAGATTTATTGACGAATCATAATAACTTTGTAAGTAACGATGAGATCGAAAATAATAACGCAAATAAAACGTCTTGCAAAGCCGAGAATTCAAATATTACTAACATATCTTCAGAATCAATAACTTTCGATGACTCGGAAGTAGATGATTTTATTTTACCAAGAGTTACTGTAGATCCTTCGAGAAAAATTGGTAAAAAAGATTATGAAGACTTAATATTTGGTATAAATGACGATGTATATCCATATAACATAAAATTATCTCCAACAAAAGAAAGAGATTCAAGTAGAAGGGTTATAAGATTTAAAGATATAGATGTAACACCAGCAGAATGCTGCAGTGATGAATGGCAAAGAAAAGTAAACAGTGGAGATAATGAAGACTTCGACATACCAAAAAATATAGACAGTAATTGTTCCGAAACGACGAATATAAGTAAAGTAGAATCAGATCCTTTTGTTTGGCATAAATGCACGTATGATACTCCTACAGAAATTTATCCAAAAGCAAACCATAGTCTACAAAGATCAAAAAATATAAAGACGAAATTGTATAAGGAGTTTGCAGATTGCACGATCGGCCATTGCTTGTGTACTTCTTCATACAAATCTGAAAACAGTGATAGTTCATATAAAAGTATACGAAAAACCACTTCGAAGAAACCTAACACTATCGATATAATTGAAAAGAAAATAAAGAGTGCCTGTGACAGTCTCGAATCCTCTGTTAATAAATATGATGATTATTTAATGAATTTTCGAGAAAAGCGTAAACAGAAATTTAAAGAACATGTTCAAACGCGGACACCGACGGAATATTTGCAACACTTGATAAGATTAAGAAGAGAAGCCGTTTCTTCTGATTCCTTCTAATAAAAGATACATTTTGTTTGTGATTCAACGTAGTTTGTCTGATTGATGTTGTTAGATTTTAATCAATTATTTTAACTAATCCTTTGTTTGTTTGTTAAAACTAATGAAGACTGAATTTGTGAAAATATTTAAATTGTCAAAAATATAAAACATATAATTTTAATTTTAAATCCTCATAATAAGTTTAAGAAATAACTGTATTTTTGTGCTTTGTAAATAAATTTAATATTACATGACAATGAGTATTAAGTAGTGTGTTCTAGAAGTTTGTTTGTTGATGTAAATTTTAATTAATTTGGTATGTGAATGAGTTATAAATATTAAACTTAGCAAGATTTTTATTCCTTGTAACAATATTATTAGTTTAATGTATCTGTAGGTTTGTGAGTTTTAAAACATAAAAAAATTAATTTCTATTGATATTTTTTTTTGTAACATATTTCAATATAGTGTCTCCTTGTTTGCAACCCAAAGTCAGACCTAAGAAGAGCTGGTCAGATCCAAAAAGAGCAAATGTCGATATTATTTACGTCAGTACAAATAATTATACGTTATTATGATCAATAAGTAGTAGAAATCATTACGACAGTTTAAATAGAAAAATCTATTAATAGTTTTATTTCTATATATTGCCTGTTACCTTTTATTACTAGCTGTTACTTGCGTTTCGACTCGCAGGAAAAAAGTCTTTATTAGTATATACATCAAAATGCAGTTTATATTACTCAAGGATAATTTAACATTCTAAAGATGGAAGAAATTACGAAATCCGTCCAGTAGTTATTGAGTTTATTCGTTACAAAGACACAAAAGTACAAACTTTTCCTGTTTGTAACCGGATAGATATATTATATTTAAATATTTTATACTAGGGCCGCCAGCAAGAGGAGTATTGGTAAGTATTGAAAAACTTGTTAAGTATTGAAAATAGCTTGAACAGTGTATGAGAAGATAGCGGACAAAATTTGATCGAATTGACCGGTACCATTACCGGTCTCTCATGCTCTTGCATCGCTTCGCTCAGCTTAATTAAACGTTTTATTTAAAAGATAATATAGATATTGAAAGAGGTATTCTATTTCTAATTGTTAACATACGGTCGATTGGTCTAGTGGTTAGTGATTGATGGCCATGCTTGCTGAGCCAAAGGTCTTGCGTTCGATTCCCACACGGGTCAGTTGTTGTTTGATCCAGCATTGCTGTTAAAAATCGAGATGTTATTTGTATCTGTTACTTGTATGTTTGTGAAATATAAACACAGAATATTTCTCTATTTGTTTAAAATAACTTGTTTGATACATTTAAATAGGTAGTATTTTATTTAACTGATTAAATTTGTCAAATTAAAGTCTAAGGTTCAAGTTCGAAAATCATCTGAAAGACTGATGGTGTTTTAAATATACAAAATAAACAATAACCAACATTCTTAGTCAATTTATGATTGTAATTAAATTAAATTAGGGTTAGTATATAAAGAAAATAATGGATAAATCAAACAAGGCGGCAATTAAGTTTTGACATATTTATTTTTTTAATTTTAGAGTTTTATTTGAGGGGCATGAAGTGAGAGTATAAATCCAAAGTTTTAAGGTAGATGTAGGGAAAGGGACATTAATTTGTTAGATTTGTTTAATTTAAAAGCATTTTATGTGTATTGTGTATTATCTATTTTTTAGATTAATAAACTATTATTTTTTATTTTTTTACTTCTGATTAGTTATGCTCTTATATTTGTCATATTGTTTCGATCGAAATTAATGAGAAAATGCAATAAAAATAAAAGAAAAAAAGTTATTGTTTTATTAAGACATGATATTTTACATTACAAGATAAAAAAATATAAAAATAATACAAGTGATTTATGTTGTCGACTGTACTTATATAATATCGGAGGTTGTTTTTATTTATAATAAATTTGTTTAAATAATTTTAATAGTAGAGTGACCTTAGCCGCGGGTTTTGTAATGGCGATTCCAGCAAGTGGTGTAAACCTTCGGCTGTTAGTCTGTGTTCTTGCGTTGATTATTGCGAGCTTATAGACTTGCGATTTCGAAATTTAACTGGGTTTTTTTTTTATCGACACGAATGTCGAAAATATAAATATTAAAATTATTATTGATTTTATAGTGACAATGGCTATTATACAAATTCAGGATTACGCTTACGAATTGTTAGTGTTATTTTTGGTATCGTTTTCTATAATATACATATGGTTTAATTATAAATTTACGTACTGGTCTAGTAAGGGAGTGTTCGGTCCAACACCGGTGTTTCCGTTCGGAAATATTCAAGATGTGATAACGAGAAAGATACAGTTCTTTCAGCCGTACTGCGATAACTATTATAAATATAAACATTTACCGTATATAGGGATGTACTGTTTTAATAAACCGGTGCTAAGTATACATGATCCGGAATTAGCTAAGCACATTTTGATAAAAGATTTCGATTATTTCCAATCGCATGGTATATTTTCTGGAGGAGTTGGGGATCCTTTGGCTGGTCATCTTTTTAATCTACATGGTTCAGCATGGAAGTTGTTGAGGAATAAAATGTCGTCAGCTTTCTCGTCGTGTAAATTGAAATGTATGTATCCGTTGGTTGAGAAAATATCTAAAGAGGCGCTCGTGTATGGAGATGTGTTACACGCGAGAAAGGAGTCCATGAATTTTTCAGAGTTTTATGAGAAATATACAATGGAAATCATTGGAAGCGTCGGTTTTGGTGTGGAGTGCAATGGATTGAAGAATTCGAATTCTGAATTCTATTTGCGAGGGCACGAATATTTTAATCCGAATTCATTGTACTGGTGAGTAACGTTATTTAAATTTTGGAATTTAACTATTGTGACAATTTTTGCCCATCTGGTAATATACAATAAAAAAATCTTTCAACACTGCAATAGTGTTTATATATATATATATTGTAACTTTTCCATTATTTTATTAAGTTATTATTTATTAGCAGCCTTCTGTGTTATTAAAGATTTAAACTTTTTTTTAAAAATATTAATTTATAAAAAAATATACATTGAAAAAAGGGTGACATAATAAAAAAAATAAATTATGGGTATAAAAAACTTTTTTATTCTTAACTAAGATAATGGTCGAATAAGTGCCTGATATTTTTCGATGAAACATTAAAAAAGTAAATATTCAGTATAAGTACTGAAGTAACGAGACCACATTGACTCTTAATGATCAACTTAACTGCAGAAATTTCTAAAAACTCTTATAAAAGCAAGTAATATATACTCAATATTATTTTATTTTCTCATAATTTCGTGAGTTATTTAACTATTTGCGTTTAAGCGTATATACAAACTAAGTCAAGGTTTTGTTCAAGAAGACAACATCAAAATCATTGCATATATGTTCGTTTGGGTTTTGTAATAGTAGTGTGACATATTAATAATCTATACTAGTATATATATATATATATATATATATATATATATATATATATATATATATATGTATATATATATTAATTTATTTCATTACCATGAATACAAAGCCCTTCAGTCGAAATACTACAATTATATATTTTATTCATTTGGTGTCGACATATTTGTTCGATTGTTCGATTGTTCGATTTCCACAAAGGGCTGATTTTGGTCCACAGATTGCTGTTTGGTGTTGGAGTATTCTTTGTGTCCATTATTAGAATTTGTTGTAAAACTACCCGCTGAGATTATTTCTCTAATAGGAAACTGTTTTAGTTAAAAAGAGAGAGAATAACGTATAAAAGTCGAAATTTCGAAAATGTAGGATTTTTACTAATAATAGTATTATAATAAAAAAAATATATTTCGTTTACTATAAAAAAAATTTGCTCCTTAACATAATGATATATAGACTCTTTGGTAATTATAAAGCATATATAACTGAAAAATTATTAATGACAATTGTAACATATTAAATGCTTTTATAAAACTATTATGTAGATATTTATAAAAAATCGGTATAAAAAAAGATGAAAATATCGATATTTATTATATAATAAAGAAAAGAGGCGATGTCACATCATTCTTTTTTTATTTCAATTTGTTTAATTCTTTCTTGGTTAAATTATTCTCGATTGAATAGATATTTAATTTGATCTTTCAAATATTTTGTGTATCGCATTGAAGTAAAAGTCAAGAAAAAGACAAAGAAATCTTATTTGACAGAATAAGTTACAACATGATTCATGTGAAATGTGATGACTCATGTGAAAGTAATAAACTTAAATTAAATCCAAAAAGGGCTTAAATAAAACTATTTTATGAGGTCTTCGGCTAAAAGATAATTTCTGGAACTACATGGGAGTACCCGGCATCACTGATGCTACCAGTTTTAAAGGATACCCACTAAAAACTAATGCAGTCTGTCTCATTTGTCCGTAAATACGATTGCTGCAAAAGCATCAACTTAAAATATTAAACCTATTTAATTTCATTTTTGGAGTAATCATAAATTTTAACATATATTTTTTTATTTTCAGGACACTAATAAGAGCCATGGCTTTTTTCATGCCAAATTTCTTCGATAAGCTGAAGATTCGAAGAATTAACCCGGAAATTATAAACTTCTTTGAAAATTTAGTGACAGAGACAGTTGAATACAGATACAAACATTGTTACAAGAGGAACGATTTTCTACAAACTTTGATCGATTTAAACAATGATTCCAATAATAACAAAGGTAAAGTAGAATAAATGAAACTATATAACTTAATTAGGGGAATTCTGAAAACAAAAATAAAGTCAAAACTATTTGATATAGTTCAGAGATGTCATTAGTTGTCTTTTAGAATACCAACTAAGGAGAATTAGATAATGCAACATTATCCAATTTACAAAAATAAAAAGTAAATATGACTGCGATATTAGTGGACTTAGTACCTAGTAAATTGTATTATATAGAGTCTGATCAGGGATTTGACAGCCAATTAAATGTTTTTATAAAACTTTAGTCACTTTTTAAAGGCGGAAATTTAAAATTTAATGATTTAAAAAGTAGTTAATATTATACATATCCTGCTGTACTCACGTATATACTATCGTAATTTGCCCGGCTGGTTTAAGCCTATTCGGGTTCCTTATTCATCAGCTCTGAGCATGATGGAATCGCGGCGTGAACTCATTAAATATTATTAATAGTTAATATAGTAAATATTTAATAATTGTATTCGTATTTTTGATGAATTTATAGATAATGTATGTAAGTAATTTTCTTGAAAAAATATGTATGTTTCAGACAACCAATCAAAAGAGTTCACACTTACCGATGTGACTTCAAACACAATGTTATATATGTTTGCGGGGTACGAGACTTCCGCTACTACTGGACAGTTTGCAGCTTATGAACTAGCAAAAAATCCTCACATACAGAGTAAGGCTAGAGATGAAATTAATAAAGTACTTGCAAAATTTGACGGAGAGTGCAGTTATGAGGCCCAAAGTGAAATGACGTATATGAACATGGTTCTTGATGGTAAGATATATTTGATATATAATTTGCGAAATTTCCATCATATTTGCATGTTTATCATAAATTTTGTGTTACGTTTGTTATTACTTATTTAGGTTATAAAAAACATAAATAAATAAATAAACATTAAATAAATTCTAAAAAAATACGATTGCTGCAAAGCATTCGAAACGTCCGGTTAAATTCAAAATGTAACCAAAATTATACGCGAGTTAAATCCGTAAAAAATTGTTTTATTTTAAAAAATTAAACTTAATGTTAACGCTGTGCATCTTTTTTGATATTTTTTTTTTTTTTTGAATAAGGTTACATTTAAATATAGAAATTAAAATGTTTGCCGTTAGATCACATGATTATAACGATTATGTCACCTGCAGGTTTTGTGACATTATTACGCAATTAACTATTACCAGAGTCAATAATTTCGAGTATAGTCTAATAGATATCTAAATCACAGGTTGAATCAGAATGACCTTAACGAAAATGGAATTTACCAAAATGGAAAGGTTAATGTACTGTAAATTAATAGAATTAGGGATCTCTATTGAAAGCTACAGATGTATTATATTTTTAAAAAGATATAGACATGACATGAAATATATATGTCGGCAAAAGGTTGTTATGATTGTTCTCGGACATGTTGTTGAGCGTGCGGGCAATGGATACGAGCAGATAAATAAAAGTCACTTTAATTAATAACGATAATTTACTGTTGATAATAATTTTTATTCAATTGTTATGATCACTTTTAAAACGTGTTAATTACAAAGAAACGCAGTACAGTTCCTGGGAGACTAGCTATCACCGAGACGATCCAACGATTACTGATTCAACCCTCTCGGCGTTTGTCCCTCCCAGACTCTGTATAGCGCCACTAGATGGCGCTGGCATTCCAATTTGACTTCAATTGATTCGTTTTCTAACTTTTATCCGACACGGCCATCCTACAGGTCACACGTCCCAGTGTGATAATCTGTAACAAAGTAAAGCACAGCACAAGATCACCGTCGTTCGATCACTCCTGACCAACTTAACTCTTCTTTAATAAAACACTTCGAAAATTTTCAAACTCACTTTTTATTATTATTATTTTTTTTTTTGATTAATTCTATTCTAAAAATTCTAATTAACAATTAAGTCAAGGAAACTATTATCAACGACATAACTTACATTTTCTATTTACTACATTGCATAACTTAGCTTACAATTAGAGCCCAGACGAGCCCAGAGAAGTACCCATTACGATCCAATAAATCTCAAATCAAACAAAATTCAAGTGTGTGTGTGTCTCTTTTGTCCGGCTATCCCAGTAGCCCCGAAATAAAGTCATCCCTGTGACTATCTGTGATCATCCCAGTGATCATCTACACTCTTTGTTATCCCTGTGACTTCCTATGATCATCCCAGTGATCAAATTACCCATGGTCATCCCAGTGACCAACCGTGATCATCCCTGTGACCACCCGTGATCATCCCTGTGACCACCCGTGATCATCCCTGTGACCACCCGTGATCATCCCTGTGACCACCCGTGATCATCCCTGTGACCACCCGAATGTATGACTCAAGAGGACACTCACCACTCACACAAACTTGATTATCATAAATCGACTAAATGTCACCCTCACAAGGCTCTGAATCACTAACATCAATGGGTACTTGTCCTTCAGGCATTTTTCTTAGCCTATCGTGTGCGTACTTGTACGTGCGCCGCGAGTTAAGTGCTTTTATAGTATAGCGGTCTCCATCAAGTACCTCAGTAATTTGAAATGGTCCTTTAAATTTAGGGTCCAACTTTGTCTGATTGCGCTCTTCATTCTCAATCAGAACAAAGTCACCCAAAGAAAACTTGTTTAGCTTTGCCTTCTTTCTATCGAATCTCTGTTTGTCGTACTGAGCTGATTTTTCTATTTCCTCCGCCGCTTTACCTCTAACTTCATCTAATTCTACATCTAACTCTACATCACTAGCCATTAACGACAGCGGTCTTGCCACTTTACCTATCATCAACTCGAGAGGAGAACATTTTGTTACTCTATTCAGCGTACAATTAAGAGCTAGTTGAACATCACCTAACGAATCTTGCCAGTATTTTTCACTAGTTTCAACCGCGGTAAGCATGGACTTCAACACACCCATTACTCGCTCTACCTGCCCATTTGCGCGAGAAGAACCCGTAGCGATTAAATGAAGTTCAATGTTTTTAATCTCACAAAACTCGCGAAATTCCTTACTGGCAAAGCATCTACCTTGATCAGCAATTATGCGGGAGGGAGTAACAAAAAGAGCTACACTGTTTATTACCGCCTGAATACTACTTTTGGTATCAATATTCTTTGTGTGATGAAGTAAAACGTATTTTGTGAACGCGTCTATTAAAACAAATACATACTCTCTAGTGTCATTCTTTCCACTTAGTTTTCCAGTAGCATCGATGTGAATCGTGTGCCATGGAGTAGTTACTTTCGGAATAGGGTGTAGCTCTGCTTGAACTTTACCCGAGTGTGACTTAGCAATTTTACATGTCACGCAATTATCTACAAACTTTCTAACGTAACGAGACATACCTTCGAACCAATAAAAGTCATATACCTTCTCTAATGTCTTTTCAAACCCTAAATGGACTATGGACTCATGGATATTGTTAATAACTGACCATTTTAAAGCATGTGGCACAATTGGGAGACATTTCGTCCTACCATTACGCTGAACCTTACGATGTAAAACCCTATCACGCATTGCCTTACGTTCTTCCACAGACAGCCTATAGGGGCGTCTTTGAACGGTACGATTCGGGTCTACAAGTCGTATTTCAAGCTCACCGGAAGTAACACGTGTAGTAGGCATACTAGTTGTAAAATATTCTGAATATTGTTGTAATGTTTCTAAAAGTTTCGGTTTTTCATGTAAAGGAATGTCGGTATTGATTTGATCAAAATTAAAAGAACTATTTTCGATTGTGCAGCTATTAACGAGGCTATTTTTTTGACATAAAAAACTTAGTAGCGGTCATATTTACGGAAAACCCTTGAACCAAAATTTCACGTCCTAACATGATTTGACTACGTAAGTAGAAATTAGGCAAAACATGAAACAAGATCTCCAAAACGTGGTCATTAATTTTTACAACACTTAAAATCTGTTCGGTCGATTTAACATTACTTTTTCCTATACCAGTCAAAGAAACTATGTTGTGTATTCGTTTTCCTCTGAACCTCGCGGCTACGGTCTCTTTAATAAGTGAGCACTCGGCTCCCGAGTCATAGTGAAAGTGAAACGACTCACCATGATGTTCAAGTGTTCCCGACGGAGGCTCCACCACACAAAGGTCAACGCGGCGCTCTGTCTGCGAACCGCCGGCCCCGGCCGGCCGCACACCGCTGGTACAGCGACTGGCGACGTGTCCCGGTTCGCTACACTTGAAGCACACGATGCTCTGCTTGGCTATTGGTGGCAGGGTTGCAGGCGAAACAAAAGAATTTACTTTTTGTCGACATTCCGATTGCCTGTGGCGAATTTTGCCACAGTTGAAACATTTGAGATTCATTGACGTAGATAATTTCGGTAGCAAAAGCAAGCCGTTGCAAACGTGAATCAAATTGAGCTATGTGCGCAAGAACTGTCGATACTGCAATCTGTTCTTTACTTGCATCTCTCCAGCGAGTCAATAACGACGAGATTAAGCGACTTGCGTAAACGGGTAATGATTCATTGTCGCTTGGTTTATTATTATAAAAATTAATGAGGGTACCTGCGTTTGTCTCAGTACAGACAAACCGAGCGATAAATAGATCCTTAAACTCCAACCAGGTCATGCCAGGATAAGTAACCTGACTCAGCCACGCCGAGGCCGCTCCCTTGAGCGCTTTGCTGATCACCATGATAAGCTGTCCTCCTTGTATTGGGTTGTCGGCAAAACAAAGGTCAGCGGTCGCGCACCACGACCTCGCGTCCACCTCCATGTTATCGGGGTTAAATTCAGGCAGCACCACATTATTTCTAGATGAACTGGATGCCGATAATGCTTGAATCAATGCTTTCACGTTTTCATTTTGTTGTTCAAATAATTCACGCCACTGGTCGTTGTTGCGTGTATCACTCGCGGATTTATCTGCTCGCTCGGATCCCACTTCTGATGTCGGCAAAAGGTTGTTATGATTGTTCTCGGACATGTTGTTGAGCGTGCGGGCAATGGATACGAGCAGATAAATAAAAGTCACTTTAATTAATAACGATAATTTACTGTTGATAATAATTTTTATTCAATTGTTATGATCACTTTTAAAACGTGTTAATTACAAAGAAACGCAGTACAGTTCCTGGGAGACTAGCTATCACCGAGACGATCCAACGATTACTGATTCAACCCTCTCGGCGTTTGTCCCTCCCAGACTCTGTATAGCGCCACTAGATGGCGCTGGCATTCCAATTTGACTTCAATTGATTCGTTTTCTAACTTTTATCCGACATATATAATATTAAGTAAATATCTTAGTTATTATCGACATATATGAAATTCATACAGTTCCAAAAGTCAAACAAAACCAGTTTAAAGAGGTTTACAAACGAAACTGTTTTATAGTCATTGTTGTAAATGACGGCTGACGTCACAAATATCACGACAAAATTATTATTTTTGCGAGTTTGAACGTATACATTTTATCCTTAATGTTATGAAAAATTTAAATTTATACAGCAATAAAAATAAAAAGTATTACTTGGTAAATAATAACTATACTAATATTATAAAACGAAACTACCGGACAGACTTGACAATTTTCTTTTATTATGATAGACAGGTTTATAAGGAAGGCTATAGGGTATCTATCAATATGTTACTACTTCGAGTTATACAACAATAACAGCTAAAAATATAAACATATGAACGTATTATCTATCAAGTATTTTATATATCAACTAAAGAACATTCAAAAAATTATATTAACTAATATAAGATCAAAGGCCATTCACCTAAAATACTTTTTATTAGTAAAGCCTTACATAATTAATTACAGGGTCTTCAAGTTTTATGAATTATAAATGAAATTATATTAAATTATATAATATGTTAGTCTATTATTCAATAATTTTTATTACAACACCTTGAAGACATTCCAACACCTTATTAAAGGTTAATTAATAAGATGACCCTTCTAACTTAAATATGCATAAATATATAAATTTAAATATATGTGTTTAAGTTAATGTTTGGATCCCATCTGGGTATAAACCTCCACAATCTTCTTTCATTGTTCTTTATTTTTAACAATGTTCACCCAGTTTTTTCGTGTCACTGAGGTTTTATATATTCACCCATCGTTTCCTTGGTGTACCTATATCTATTTTTCCCCGTGGTTCTGCCCACGTTATAATTTGTGGAGTTCTAGCGATATGTCTTTTTTCATATATATGAAATATTATTTGTTAAATTGTATGTATATTTCCAGAGACAATGCGCATGTATCCCCCCCTTCGATCACTGTTCCGACGCTGCACCAAAGACTACAAAATGCCAATGAGTGACGTCATCATTGAAGAAGGGACCTTAGTATTCATACCGATACACGCGATTCAGATGGATCCAGAAATTTTTCCCGAACCAGAGAAGTTCGAACCCGAAAGATTTTCGCCTGACAGAAAAAAAAATATTCATCCCTGCCATTGGATGCCATTTGGGGAAGGACCGCGAAAGTGTTTAGGTATTTATTTTATAATATTAGTATAATCTATATAATATAGTATATAAATACGGAACACTGTTTGCTAGAGACGTTTCGTTTGACCATTCCTTTATTGTCTGTTCTAGCGAAGCACTATTTACGAAACTAATTGGCATTATTGCGTATTTATGTGTTTATGCAATAAGTTTATATTCGGGGTCAAGGCCGTCTATGCATCGCACAAAATTAAAGTTATGATAAAATTGTTGTAAATCTGTGCTATTTTTAGGGTTCCGTATGTCAAAAACAAAAAACGGAAGGTGAAAACGATATCTACACGCAAAAGTATTCCTATATCCTATAGGGATATATAGGAATACTTTTGCGTATAGATATCGAGTTGAAATAAAAATTCCTTGAAGGTTTAAAAATAATCTTCTCAAAGAACGTAAAAAAAAGATACGGCCTCAAAAAATGCATATTGCGACACAGTCAATATTGATAGGGTATTTCCCGTTGACCTAGAATTATTAAATTTACAAGACAATTCGTTTTATGGTATATATATATATATATATATATATATATATATATATATATATATATATATATATATATATATATATATATATATGTATACATATCACATCTAGAACTAGGAATAAATTTTTGTTCAATATGCATTGAAAAACATTGAATAACGTCCGCATACAAAGAATGATGTTAGTGCTAGAGCGGTGTTACGTCATAGCAACGCAATGACAAAAGGAGCGTTTTAACGGAAAGATTAAAAATAAAATTTGTTTTCGGATTTTAAATTGTCATACTAGTAATATTTCTTCGAAAAACTCAGTTTTTCCTTCCGATCTGTCTGTCTGTCTGTCTGTATGTGTGTCTGTGTGTCTGTCGAATTTTATTTTTCGAATTTTGAAAAACTAAAGATATATTTGGAATCAGCATCTAAATGTAAGACACTTTTCAAAATTATGTTGATTGTCCAACGGGAAGGTAGTCAGATCGGCCGCCGAAGTTACCGAAAAATGGAAAAAAAATTTCGAATTTTTAAATTTTTTAAAATTTAAAAATTAATTAATTAATTAATTAATTTAATTATTTTTTTTTTCTTTTGTTTGTTAATTAATTTGCGAGTTATAATTTGCCGATTAGGAGTTTTTCATAGCGGCAAGCTCGATTGCCGCGTGTCAGATGTTTTTATATACATTTGTTTTAGATATATTTCCTCCATAAAAAATAAAAAAATAAAATCTACACCTCTATTAATTAAGCTTAGCTTCTTGTAAAGTACAAATTTAGAACGGAACTTTTTTTTGCGAGTCAGACTTGCACTTGTCCGTTATTTATTTCAATCTAAATTATCATAGATTATTGTTTATTTATATAGAATTAATAATGTATCACGTGTTGTAAATATTTAAACTATTCTGTCATTTCGTTTTCATCAGATATGAATTCTTAAATAATAAATAAATATTATAAAGGCGAGGCGGTCAACGTGACAAAACATATATATATAAGTCATTAAAAATACTAGACGTATATCATACATAAAATGTAGTAAATATTTAAACTTCTCTGGATCACGTAAAAAAAAATTAACAATTTTTTCTTATTTTGTTTCGTAATGAAAAAATAAATTGACTGAGGCACTTGAATGACTTGAATGAAATTTTAATGTAGACAAGGAAAATAATATTTTTTTTCCTTTTCTAAACCTCTCCTCATAGAGGTAACCGAAATTAGATTTTTAGCATTTAAACTAACTAATAAGTAACTAAATAAATAAAAAAGGAACTAATACTTGCAATGTCAAAAAAGGTGCGAACACAATTATAATATTTATATAATGATTTATATTTAGTTTCATTTTAACGATGTTTATTTTAACGTGTTATTTGATGTAGATTATATCATATAAGTTATATTTTATGACAAAATGTAAATGTAAAACTAACATTAACATTTTAGGTCTCCGTCAAGGATACATACAATCCAAACTGGCTCTCGTGAAGTTATTACAGAAGTACGAGTTATTGTTGGATGACCGTACTGAGGTCCCGATGAAGATTAAGGCCACGGCGCTGGCGTGCGCTTCTCAAAGCGGCGTGTGGATACGGCTTAGAAAATTATCAGATAGTGTAGAACAGTCTTAAGATTATTTTAAAATATTTCAAGTGTGTGGGTGTGTGTGTGTGTGTGTATATACAAGACAGTAGTGATTTTTAAGGCATTATTTATGTAAGGGTGTTTTTAAATAAGTTTGGAATACTTTATCAGTATGAATGAAAATAAAATTTTCAAACTGTATAAATTTGTATGTAATAATCTAAATCGCCATATAAGAGATTTTATAATTATAAATATTTTTTATTCATGTTGTATGTATAGTTATAATATTATAATAAAATATATATTTAACTGTACATTAGAGTACAATACTTAAATTTTAATAAGTTAGTCGTACCTAGGCATTGGGACAAAATATTTTAATGTACATGGGGCCTTATTGTGTCTTATACTAATATTACAACAATCTTACTTTCCATTGTTACTAACCATTTTCCGATTCGCTTTTTTTTGGGTTCGCTTTAAACTTTAAAATGTTAAATTACTGTAACATTGAAACAATATTTTTATTCGATATTTTTAATAGTTCATAATAGACCCTGTTTATAAAGTAAGTTGCAAAAATTCTTGTATACACAGAGTTAGGATTAAGTTATGGATTCGTCACTATCATTATTGACAACGCACAGTATAATTTCATTGATTATAATAAATCTAAATCTGGCTAATATGGCTAGTCCATTAATTTAAATGTTTCAAAGTGAACGCTTTTAACCTTGATATATGATTTAGCAATACTTGGACCTTTCACACTGACCCTGATGTGAATGGGGCGATTCAAAATTTGCATAATATTTTAGGACATCTTTTTTTGTGACCTTCTTTTCACATTCTATTTATGACGAAAGCAGAAAGTTAGAAATTTATTTAAATAAAATAAATGATATTCGTTTTTTATTAAGATCTCTTAGTCCCTTCATAACTAGTTTTCCTCTAATATATAAAAAATAAATTTCACAATTCATCGAGGTCGTAATGGTTGTCGAACTTGAACTAAATAAAATAATTACCAAACACATATTTTAATAAACTTCGACAGGAAAATACAATTTATTATTAAAACTTATTTTGTTTATTACTCTTGTTTGTCCTTTTTAGTTTGAGTTTCTTTGTTTTGTTTTATTACCTTTAAAGATTCACTAGATGTTTTTGAAGAAAATATACTAGTTTTTGAGTCAATTTGAACTGTTGGTTTTTCTTTTGCGCTATCATCAGTTTGAACTCCAATACGTTTTAAGTTAGATTTTAATTTTGGTTCCTTGCTAGTACTTGGCTCTTGTTCTTCAGATACTGGTTCTTCTACAGATTTTTCTAAAGTTAATTTCAAATCTGAAGTTATATTTAAAGTTGATTCAAATTCAACTGCGGTTGAAATATATGGTAAGAGTTTTTCTTTGCTTATATTCTTCTGCATTCGCTCCAGTATGTATTTATTTATTTCTTTCACTATTTCCTGAGCCTCTGCCCGATCTACTGGTATTTTATCTTGTGGCTTTTCAATAACTTCTCGTGTTAAATTAGATATTATTTTTGGTTGACCGAATTGCCGAGTTATTGGTACCATTGATTCTGATATCAGTCCAGTTTCAATGCTTTCATTTGATATTATATGCGCTGATTTAGAATCAATAGTATCCAGAATATTATATAACAATTTTACGATAAATTGGTGTTCATCAGGCACACTTGAGACAGCCTGTAACTGATCTAACCTCATTTTTTCAGATGGTACTAAGGAATTTACTGATCTATCAGCGGTTAAATCGGAATAATATAAAACTTCACCTTCTTCTTCATTCTCGTCCCTAGTTTGGACGGTTTTTAAATCTGTAGGTATATTATAGTTGGCATGAAATTCCTTCTTCTTGAAGTGAATACGCACAGCACTACTAGAATATTTTGTGGAAGTGGGATGACTCCTGGATTCTGTTATATCTGGAGAAATAGTTCGAATGTGTCTTTCGTGGCCCTCCTAAAAAATATCGTAATACTTGAAAAATTATCAGAAGTGGAATGACTCGTGGAGGTGGACCTTTTATAACTATGATATCATCCGATTATGATTATACTTTCGACTATTATTGTTAAACTTATGCTTGTAAGAGACATTTTAAATTGGGCAATGAAAAGAATTTTAATAACTAGGCATAAGAAGGTTGGTACTTGCATTCAATTTACATAAGCCATTTTAACTATTGTGGTGTCAACATATATTGATATATATATTGATTTAGTTCAAATATCATAAAGAAGTAAAATTATTTAAAGGCTTGATTGACTTGGTTTGAATTATTATTATAATATAGTTACTAACCAACATTCTATCAATATTGCCCTGCAATTGAACTGTGACTCGAACGAGTTTGAAGTCAATAGCCAAAATAACTCTAATTACAGCTAAAAGAGCTGACATCATCCAGCAGATAGTGTGCAACCAGGCTGAGTAGATGGTGAGCCGAGTTGCTTGATAGACCCCTCGGATACGACGTTCGTAAGCTAGTGTTGCTACGTTGACGGTGTATGTGCATCTAAATATATATTTCAGTTAGGTTACTAATACCCGAAACTGACAAGCGATTTAAGATTAGTGATTAGAATCCATCTTAAATTGGTTATTATTTTTTTCGTGATAACGAAAACATATAAAGATCCGGTTTTACTCATGTCAATGAAATCCTTATTTGCGCGACTAGTTTCGAAACCATTTGGAAGTTCACACCGCGTTTTCGCCATGCTCAAAGTTTATGAATAATCACTCCGAATGGGTGTTTCGGAGATGTTTCGGAGAAATTCGGGTGATATTTACGCGAGTGCAGCCGGATAGTGTTTTTTATAATATGTATAATGTTTATGATGAACTCAATCCATAAGTCCGTTTCTTACATTGATAATATGGAGTATAATTTCAATCGAGAAAAAAATTAGGATGGCTTATTAATTTTGTTATTTTTGAATTTGTAACGAGTACATTCTGCTGTTATTAACTTACGTCGTACTGCCCGTGATTTCACTGAGTTTAAGACACAGCTCTCGTAAGCCATAATGGGTCACAGCTGAAGTGTATACACAGAGACATCCCATCGCCAGCGAGAACACGAAAACAGGTGGCAAGACTCTCCAAGGTCTCTGCAAGCTGATATCGATATGTAAGATCAACAATGACATATTTTCAGATTAAATTTTTTCTATTAATCAAAGTCGTGGTATGATAACATGAATTAAAATATATTCCAGTGAAGAAATTAATTGTAGTCACTTACCCAGTTAAGACTCGACTTCCAGTTGAGCACATTAAGAACAATGTAGTCCAGACAAGACCGAAAATACCAGACACCAAAGGGACATATGTGGGAAGTAAACATGCGCTTTTTTCGACCCATTGAGTGCTGACAAAATCCACTGGTAACACTATAGAGAAATGATAATATTCGAAAACATCCTTTTCATTATTCGCGAGATTAATAAAGCTATCTTTTTTAAAATAATTAAATAAAATATATATATATATATATATAGGATTAATATAATACAGTTTTTTTTTCTAATAATTCTATTTCTATTTAAAGTTCAATGTAAACGGCAACACAAAAGTAGATTTAAATCGTTTCAGTAGTTTTTATGTGTTACGCCTCTGCGTGCGTAACTTTTTACTAGCTATAAAAAAAGATATTTTTTAATAAGATAATATAATATAAATTAGTAATATACAATTTTTAGACTACATACTTTTTCTTACTATTTTATCTACATATATAATGGATTATTGTTATTAAAGGTAGCTTATAACTGCATCAGTCCCAAAAGAACTTCCTGGTTCATCTAAGCACGAAATTTGTAACCCAATAATTTAACTTTAATTAAAATTAAATATTGCTTACTATCTGCATCTTTATCTTCTGGTATAAATTCGTAAATAATATTTTGGCGAAGTGATGTGAGAGACAGGAGTTTGGGGAACAGAACACACTTCTCATCAAACAAATACATCAGCAAATGGAAGCAGAAGGTGCAAAATGATCCAAAAACGAAAGCCAAAAAGAATAACAACAAATGAGCGCCTGAAAAATATTTATAGAAACTTTGCATAAGCTTAAGTTATCTTCATACTATCATGTAATGAATAAATTACTTTATTTAATATTAAAAATGTTGTATAGTTAATGAAATTGCTGCGACAAGTGTTCAGAACTTATGTTACGGTTGCTTGGTAATCCAAGCAATCGTCTCAGCATTCGTTAACAAATAAATATATTTAGGAAAAAAAAAATTAATGATATATTACGCGTAACTGTAACCTTCTACTAGTGTTAAACTGGTTTTTAATTAAACAACATCGAAGCATATCCATTTATAATTATGGAAAGTAAATAAAATATAATTGACTTATTTATAAATTATAAAAATATACTTAATTTTTGCAGACTTATAAGGTTCTGACCGAGACCTAAATAATTGTTAATGAATTCTTTTTAGGTATAGTTTTAACTCTTTAGGTATATTTTTAAGCCGATAGGTTTTTTATAATGACAGATTATCTGATGATACCACAAATATGGTTCTATCATGCATAAGCTATTCAGTGAACAAGCAGTTATGTCACTTAGACTACCAATTATATCATAAATCTTCGATATTCATTTCTCTTCTATGGTATATCGGTTTTATAATATATAAGAGTCATTTTTAACATGTTCCAAGTTTATTATTTTATATAAATATATGTATAACCTTTCCAAACTCCATTCACTTCACCCTCAGTTCTTTCAATCAATCTGTATTCTTCATAGAGTGTTATTCTATCCATAACGAAAGATAACCAGAAACAGAATTGTCACTTAATTGTCAAAATGACTTAAAAAAATAATACCGAGTTTTTAAAATACACTTAGATCAATAAAACCTCAAATTTATTTTCTGAAAATTTATAATTGTGATAATATTTACAATATTATTATTATTTTTTTAATATTGTGCTGTTTTATAACGCTCTTAGACGATAAGGCCGCCACTAGTACCTATGTGCTTTTTGTTTTTCCTTGTATACTTTTTCTTGTCTGGATAATATCACAAGAAAATGTATTTTTATATATCATAATAGACAAGTACTCTTTTTTATTATCTTTACAAAGACAATCGTTATAAATACGAAGTTCACTTTTTGTTATCAAAAATAATTAAAATCTTATTAATCATAACTAATTTTGATCCTGATTCCTATCTGGATAGGATACTGGTCACCTTTATGTTATAAATGGTATCCTATTGATAAATATGATTTTTATATGAAATATCAACTATTGAAAAAATCCAACCAGACCAGACCAATTTATTATTAACTGGACGTTAATCGCGGTTCCACTCGCGAAGGAACGATTATATTTATTATTAAGATAATTATAAGCAGAAGCCTAATAATAAATAGCATATAGCCCTTATCATAAAATTGCTTATTATAATCAGAAATAATATCTTCACATCCATCCGGTAGCTTCGAAGACTATCGTGTTCATCTAAACAAACAAACTTCAGTTTTATAATATTAGTATTGATTTCTAATTGATATGAATATCTTTTGAATCGAACACTAAGAGGTGACCTGTTTTCAGTCTCTATTTGATATAAAAGTCAAGATAAATCTGTACTGTATGTATGAAATACCGATAGGTAATCTTGCATTATGGAGACATTGCTTGTAGACGTACTCGTATTTCTGTCGTCTTGTATACAGGCTGTATCTTAATGGGTATATGTTTTTTATTTTGCTGATTACTGTTATGAACTAACCTACTCGTTATAGACTAACACACGGAACCATCTGTTATAGACTAACACACGGCTTGACGTCGTCTTACGAGCCCCTCTATGTATTGTTTAAAAATAATCATGGTATCCACAATATACTAGGAGCGCGAACCAGACCTCGCTGCGCTCGCAAAATCTCGGTGTATGTTTAGCATATTCAGCGAAGCAAATAACACCGAAGTTGCATTTACAAAACGTTGACGCGTCCTCAACTATTTTTCAAGATGAGACATTACATTTTTTTGGATTTTTTTAAAAATTTTTTTTAAACCGCCACCAGATGTCTATCAGTGTGCAAAATTTGGAAATTTTCGTATATACCATTTTTGATTGATGCTTGCACAAAGGATGCAGAAAAGTGTCACAGTTTCGCTTGCTCCGCTTTCTACGCCTTATTAAGGAAACTATTCGTTATTTATACATACAGCTACAACACTATACGTATATACAGGTACTAAAGATCTACAAAATGGGGAAGTGGGGATACTAATAACTTAACATACTTATCTATAAATAGTTTTTGATTGTTTTTGCATTTTTTGTATTGATAATAACAAGGGTTTTTATATAAATTTAAAATAACCTTCTGATAGAAAATAATATTTATATATATAAAACTACTTGAAGTATATACGAAATATCTAAGTTATTATATAACTACTAGCTATATATCAGTATTAAGCCAGAGCTTTATCACTAAGACACACGAGAAGCTATCTCTATATGTGTTTGTAAACGTACTTCAAGAGGTCGTTTATTGAAGATAATTGTCGATTTCATAGTGTTGGGTACAGATAAGTCGATTGTTGTTGACGAAATTATAAAATTATTAGAATTTGGTTCCTCTATTCTTTTTGGAATAAAGAGCAAAGCATCAAGATTGCTTAGTTTAAAATTTGATTGAATAACTCTGTTTAAGATACTTTAAATTTCCTCAAAAAGATCCAGAGATGTTATTTTTTATATACAAAAAGTATGAAAAATTATTAATTAATAACCAAAAGTTTTCTTTTGACGATTTCGTCTTTTCTGTATTATGCAAAATATAATGAATAATCAATGTACAACCAAACAAGAGGAATTTATATTATATATTAATCGATAATAATATGTTTCTTATCGACAATCCTATTAAAAACGTTCGATGCTCTCGGGACTACGCATTGCAATAACAGAAAGACGTGTTCGGTGAGCTAACCACGAGTGATGGCAAATAAGTTTGTTAATTATTTTCTTTTACCTTAATATTACGATATGACATCCTTTTTATATTTAGTGTGTCTGTGTGCTGTGGTAGTGCACATAAATTGTTTGTTAAGATGTAATTTGGATAATAAAAATGCCACTTGGATTTTGGAAAACAATAATCAATGTAAGTAATGTAAACTACCTACTAATTTGATGACAATCAGATGATTAATAATCATTAGAGATGAAAGTTAATTTGTTACTAGCAAATAGTTATATTATTGCAAATAAATAAACTAAAATAAAAATTAAAAAAAAACTTAATAATAACCAGAACTGCCATAATTTCAATGTAGTTTTGAATTTTTATTTAATATTTAAGTTATAAGAACATTTTATTTTGTCATATTTTTTTTATATTTTTTTCAGCAATCTCAATAGCAGCATCAGTACCTGGCGGAGTTTACAGCGATTTGATGAACGCTCATATTATTAGTGATATACTTGTAGGAGACAATGATGTTCTTACTCGCTGGGTAGCATACGATACTTGGAGGTATACAGGTCGATTTAATGGTACGTAAAAAGAGAGTTTTATCTATAATAACGTGAGTATAACTTTTAAGTAAAGTAACTCTTCAACAATTTTGCAGTTAGCAAAGACGCTTTAAAACCAGCCATAGCTCGGTTAGTTCTGGAAGGCGTTGATACTGTATCATTTATTGAACTAAATGGCAGTCCCATTGGTACTACGAACAACATGTTTGTCAGATATGTATTTAACGTAAAACAACATCTTAAGGTTAGCAAAAAAAATATATTTATTTAGGATAACCTACGACTTTATATAAGGATCAAAAAAATTGTTATAATTATTCTAGTTTTTATTTTATTGGATTGATACTTCCAAGATTTTCAATCTTTAATTGAACTTTATTGAACTTTTTGATATTGACTTTTTGATATGCTTTCTGATTTTAAGGTAGGAGAAAATGAAATTAAATTTACCTTCGAATCGCCGGTTCATTATGCGAAGAATCGTTCAGATAAAAATTTTGTAGCTCCGGAATGTGTTCCAAGCGAGTACAACGGGGAATGTCACGCAAATCAAATTAGAAAAATGCAGGCCTCATTCAGCTGGGACTGGGGCCCTGCTTTTCCTTCTGTTGGCATTTGGTAAGGTTGACAGATTAGGTACAAGGCTATTTATAATTCGCTTATAATTTTATTCTAATTTGATCAACACCTGAGTTGGATTCATTGTGCTATTTACTCGATAAATAAAAGAAGATACGATACTACAAGAATAAGAAATTGTCTTCAAAATTTTTCGCCTCTCAGGCATTGATGATAGTGATTTTCGATTGTTGTTCTGAATTTTATTCTTGTTTTTTTTTTAAGGCGACCAATATTTTTGGAATTTCTTAACGGTGCAGTAATTAAAACATTAACCACACATACAGAAAAGAAGTCCACATCTTGGTCATTGGGTGTAAGAGTTTACTTGGAAAGCGGTGATGGTTTCAGACTCGTTAGTGGATATCTTTCAGCTTATTTAACTGTGGAAGGCAAACAAAAGATTAAAGTCGAAAAAAATGTGGACGTAACTACAAGAAACGATGGTACTTTCGAAACTGATATCAATATAACATTAAGTTCAGTAAGTTTAAAAACAAATTTTGTTTTTTATTGCTAGATATGGTATACCCATAATCAATTTTTAACACAAGTCTTCTATTAAAAATACTAATAAACATGATATATTGCAGAATGTAATACGCGAATGGTGGCCAAATGGCTACGGTGACCAGCCTTTATACAATCTTCTAATAGTTTTCACAAATAATAATAATGACAGGGAAGTTTCTTGCAAGAATGTAAAAATCGGTTTTCGAACTATAGAGATTATTGAAGAAGATGCATCAACAGTCTTAGGTGCTAAAAATTGTTATTGCACATATTAATTATGTAATTTCTTCTACTTTCGCAATTTTCCTATACTTTTAGGTAACTCAACCGCTGGACAGGGATTAACATTTTATTTCAAAGTCAATGGCTATCCCATCTTTATGAAAGGATCTAATTTGATACCCATGAATGTTCTTCCTGAGATTGTGGATAAAATTACGAGTAAGTATTCCGTTGCAAACCATATTTTTTAAATTTATTATTCAGCGAATATATAACACTTTAAAGAGTGAATTATTTCAGTTGATATGCTGCTAACTGCTGCCCGCGACACGCACATGTCAATGCTCAGAGTATGGGGAGGTGGGTTATATGAATCAGATTACTTCTATCAGCGTTGCGATGAACTTGGTATATTAATATGGCAAGATTTACTCTTTGCATGCGCTATGTATCCAACCAATCAGGATTTCATAAGGTGTGTTGACATAACTGTGAAAAATCTTCATAGGTCAAATTTACTTAATGTTTTTTGTTAATTCTAGTACTGTTAAAACCGAAATAGAGTATAATGTACTTCGGCTTCAACACCACCCGTCGATAGCTGTATGGGCTGGAAATAATGAAAATGAAGCCGCTTTACGCGGAAACTGGTATAATACGTTTGATCAATTCGATAAATATAAAGCAGAATATATCCAACTATACGTAAATGTTATTAAACCTATCGTGAAAGGAATTGACCCAGGAAGACGTTATCTCGTATCGAGTCCATCCAATGGTATTAAGTCTGAGGAGGATGGTTACGTAGCCGAAAATCCTTACGACCCACATTATGGGGATACTCACTATTACAATTATTTAGCAGACAACTGGGATGCGAATATATATCCGAAAACAAGATTTGCGTCAGAATATGGTTTTCAATCTTTGCCTTCTTTGAAAACGATGAGAACAGCAACTAATAGATCCAGTGATTTTAGTTTAGATAGCGATTACTCTAACCATCGACAACATAGCCCATATGGCAATACTTTTATTCTTAATCAAATCAATTACCGCTTGAAACTTGACGAGAATGATCCCCAATATTTTGAAAAGTTGATTTACTACAGTCAGGTAAACTTTACAAAAGCATATATTATAAATCTTATGAGAATACTAGTTTAAAAAGGTGTTTTCTAAAAGTACAGATATCGCAAGCCATGTCGATGAAAGCAGAGACAGAATTCTATAGACAGAGCCAAGCGGATTGGTATACTATGGGAGCCTTGTATTGGCAGTTGAATGATATATGGCAAGCACCATCTTGGTCTGGAATTGGTAGGTTTTATAATTGTTATACATTCTATCTATATGTACTGACATAAATATCGCTACACAATTGCCCACATTGACAGTATGGCAAAACTATTTTGTCCACGTGTGGCTGTTACAAATCAACTGATGTTAGTGCGTTTGCCCTATTATTAAGTAATCAATTGGCGAACTTAAAACAATATTGTTAGCCATGACATGTATAAATTGTCTATTCTACAATAAAATTGTCTGTTTCTATTCCACTCCATAACTCTCTATTTCGCAGAATATGGTGGTAAATGGAAAATGCTACATTATTTCGCAAAATCATTTTTCGCTCCAGTATTGGTGTCCACATGTATGACTCTAACTAACGACGTCAACGTGTATCTGTCAAATGATAGATTTGTTCCAATTTTTGACGCTTATATAATAGTGGATACATTTAATTGGAGCAGTTTGAACCCAATTAAATCAGAATCTTATACAGCTTCCGTTGAACCAATGAGCACCAAGAAGCAAACGACGTTAACCTTTTGGGATGTAGATAATAAAGATGAAATTTTACTTAGATTTAGTTTGAAATATGATAGTGTGGTATCACCATATAATTATTTGTTCCCAATACCTTTGAAGGATGCGAAAGGAATTAAAGTACCTCAAATAAAAGTAAGTAATTTATTTAGATTAAAATTTATAGGAAAAAAAATATAGTAG
Organism: Mechanitis mazaeus; assembly: GCA_959347395.1. Taxonomy (NCBI): domain Eukaryota; kingdom Metazoa; phylum Arthropoda; class Insecta; order Lepidoptera; family Nymphalidae; genus Mechanitis; species Mechanitis mazaeus. The sequence goes on from OY365743.1 coordinate 1,000,181, forward strand.
ACAATCCACTTCTAAAAGAGACGATTTTTTTTAAGCTAATAAATTTTAAATATCCTGGGAGTTTTCTGCCTAAGAGATTTAGTAGAAATTTTCCAATATTTGTCTTATATCTTATACTACTTCCAAAATCATATTTTATTACAGATAACTGTTAATAATAAAAAAAAGAAAATGAATTACGAAGATTACGAGTTTGATATAAGTATTAATGTGGACACAATAGTATTATTCTTGTGGCTGGAAGCAGATTCTATCAGCGGACATTTTGAAGATAACGGCTTGATTGTGACAGAACAGATAATTTACATCAGATATATAACCAAAGACAATATAAGTATTAAAGACTTAAAAAAATCTATCACATATAAATATTATACTAATTAAAAGGGTTAATAAAAGACGTTTAAAGCAAAACAAATGTATTCTTATATTGAGTATTGGTGCATAATTAATTGCAGTACAATAAGGAGTATAAAATAATTTTGGACGATTTTCCTTGAACTGTTAAGGGCGATTCGTTTTAACAATAGCAGCTTATTATTAATAATAAATAATTAATCAGTTAAGCTTAATTAAAATGACTTACGAAATTTGTTGTGTTATATACACTTATAAGTTTCAGCATTAAAGTCAAAATATATCTTTCATAATATAAAAAATACCCTTAACAATAAATTTAATTTAATAGAGCATTCAATTTAATTGTAAATTAAGTAACTTATATTTGAAATAAACACATTTACATACAACTTAGAATTATTTATACAACACTGAAGCATAAAGTTGTTTTAAGTATTTTTTTTAACATATTCAATAGTAATATTCCAACTACCTACATTACGTATAGTAAATAAATACTAGTAAAATAAAAAAGGTAACATCCAAATAAGAGACAATTGAGAATTGAACAGAATTATAAAAAAGAAAGACTTTTGTGCAAAAACTTTACACAAAAAAATATTTTAGGTTAGGTTAGTTTAGGAATTTTTGGGTTATTTTCGAAATTGTCAGGTTAGTTTAGTAATAATTAGGTTAGAAATAAAAATTTCATTTAGAAAGACAATGTTTACATATATTACATTTCCCCATATTTGTGAAGTACGTATTGTTTTAAATTAATTTCTATTTAAATGTTATTGCCTCATAAAAATAACATTAGTTCATGCTCTATAATTACTAATACGTTTTTTTTTATATTAAAATGATGGCCGCAGCTGCAAATTTTGACGTGCCTCAAGCTAGTAGGTGATCTTTGGTTTAGATTTAATAACTAAGATATTTACTTAATATTATATATAATAATCCGGTAGTACTCACGCGAATTTAAACGGATTTTTCCGAATAGTTCCGAACCTGTCCGAGACACATATTCATTAGCTTGGAGTATACTCGAATAAAAGGTAAAACCAGTCAAAACTAACGTAAGCATAGCCGGATAATTATAAATAATAATAGCTCACAAGGCAATACATAAATTTAATTAATAATTTAAAATATTAATTTAATTAGTCACAAGTTATATTAATGTCAAAATTTTCGATTTAAAATATATAAAAGAGATTTATTTTTCAACAATACAATAAATTTAATTTATTTAATTAATAATAAATAGCAAAAAGCCAAAAACGCAATAACGATCATATCTTCGTTATAAATCGCACAGCCTCTATTAGAATTTCTATCTTTTTATCTATATAGAGTAGATAAAAAGATAGACATCCCTTCAATTGCTTACAAAAAGATTCGTTTTCCTCCTTGTTAGAGTTAGTCCATGCATGTTCATAGATAAGCACCAAGTCTGTAAAGATATCCATATTTTTAGATATTAAAAACTAGCTGTTACACACGGTTTCACCCGCATAAAAAAGATATTTTTTTATTAAGACAATAAAAAGTAGTATGGTAATGCTAGATAGTCTTAGACTTCCTCATGACCTGCCTATAATAATCAGATTTTTTAAGGAAGTTTCAAGGACTAGCGTGGTTTAAACAAACAAACTTTTCCTCTTTATATTATTAGTATAGATAGACTTACATATAACATGCATTATTTTTTTTATTATAACAATACTTTATACAGGGAAAAATGCAAACACTTATAGCTCAGTTTATAGTGAGGCAGCGGTGCAGTGATAGTCGCAGGTTCAACAAATTGATGAATTTATTAGTTTACTACAAAACCTCTAGAGTTTAGATGTATTTGAATTCAATGTAATAAATAATTCAAGTTAGTAAATTAATATTAAGTTCTTTTTAGCATAATACCCACATATAAAAATATTATTGTTTTCTGACACTTACACGAGTACTACACATTTAAAAAAGACTAATTTACGGATATAACTTGCGTTTATTATTACTGTTTGTAGTGTTGTAGTACTGTTTGTAGTGACTGACAGTAATAAAATAAAAAAAAATAATAATAAACGCGAGTTTACCCTTAAAAAAGTTTTTATTGAAATATTATTGTTATCAAATTACTTGCGATATTAAATTAAAAATAACATGCAGTTAGGTACACACTGATTTGCCATTTAAATAGATATTATATTATTTATTATATATTTATAAGACTTTATAAATATATAATATAATATATATGACATAGTAAACATACAGTTTCCCGTAAGTCGATATCCAGTCGGAAACGGTTGCTAGGTCAATTTATACGAAGGGTCTAACAAAATCTGTCATATATAGTTTTTTCTTTATTTAATTATTATTATTTTTTTATTTTGGTATGTTAATTTACAACACTCAGGAGTGCATAACAAAAAAAGAGACAGTGTAGAGAGAGATAAAAAGTGGATTTATAGTAATAGGGACTAAAAAACCCTAACAAGGTGTGCATTTTTTTCGTTTTTTAAACGAAAATAATTTCAAAATACTTGACAATTTTTTTTTATATTTCTGATAGTTGTTCTGAACTAACCTAGCGCCTGTTACCGTCGACCTAGGGAACATACTGTATATATTATACTTAAGGCTCCTACACACGTGTCCTTATCTATTCAACGATGTTTTTTTTATGAAAATGCTATATTCTTTAGATAAATTAAGTCACTTGACATTTCTAGAATTTTATTAGAAATTAGTGTTAATTATCATATTCCAAAAAACTGTAACTAAAGCCTAAATAATTACAACTCAAATGATGCTATGTTTCAGCGGCCGATTTTGCCGATAAATTTTTAACACAATATATCTGAGTATATACGGTCTTATGAAAAACTATTACAATTTATTATTTATTATATATATATATTTTAAGAGTCTCATCATTTTTTGAGAAAAATGCTACTTCTTAAATGATTGCGCTTCGTTTGCCGCTTTTTGACTTTTCTATAGCATTTTTCGCGATAATATATCTCATGAACAACTGGTATAATTCATTATTTATTATATGTTAAGAGTTTCAATATTGTTTGATAAAATTGCTATTAATCAAATGATCTCAAATTGAAATAGCAAAAAGCCTAGTGTGTAGGAACCTTAATTAAAACAAAAGCCGCGTGCTTTGACAAAACCATTGTGATAAACGTGTTTTTAAGAGTGAAACAACAAATTATTATAAACAATACACACCTCACTTTAAAATACATTCCCATATCGACCTTAATAAAAAGAAAACATGAAAGAATTATACAAAATTCTTTTGCTAATGATACTATTTACAATGTTAAGATAAACAAAATATCAGAATAATTTTATTTAACAAAACTCTCAATTGATTAAAAAAACATATATAACAAAAAATATATGGATATACGTCTGTCTATTGATAGTAGATATGTATAATATACCATATATTTTTAGTAATTCTATGAATATTTGTTAAATAGACTTATTCAGATAAAAATAATTTAATAAAAGAGAAATAACAATTTGAGAATAAATAATTTCATATACAAAACATTAATGTTTTATAAACCGTATTTTACCTGACACGTGAGTGCAGAGCCGCTCTTTCTTCAGAGGGCGTGTCTCTGAGGAAGGTGGAAGACAAGTTCAGGACAACCATCAGACAACATAGCAACAGAGGACCCAGTATAGCCCCTTCCGGTCCCAAGTAGAATATACCACCCGCTATTGCCAACCCTGTCACGTAGGGGTGGCCACCACTGAAATAATTAATTTTGTAATAAAATCAATTATTTTATATAATTTTTTTTTAATTTTTGTTAGCGATTAAATAATATTGATATTGTTTTTATTGATTGTCTATGGCAAATAGAGGAATTGATTTTTTTATTTTGGAAAAACGAACTATATTTTGTATATTATTATATATAACTATCCGGCTATATCGACTGTACTTACGTAAGTCCTATTACTATTTGCCCAAATAAATTAAGAATGGCGCAATCACGGCGTTCTCTGATTACAAACTAGTGGGGCAAATTCCGAAAAAGTTCGAAAATGCATATATAATACAATATATATAGTCGAATAACTATATATAATAGTATCATGGACAACGAAAGTCCAAAGTCTCAATAGATAGTACAGATTACACGAACTCACTCTTTAATCTCTGCATACACGGCAGCATCTAAAAAGGCGATGGGAGCAGCTTGTACGATGGGCAATAAACAAGCTGCCATCGGTCTACCTTGGAGCCATACATCCAAAGCCGCGGGGATGCCAGCCAAGTATGGTCCCAGGAATGGTGCTGCTCCTAACACTGCTGCTAGCACTGGAACATCAAGTTATGCTGGTTGTGTGTGTTTGGGTTTGAACTTTTCTTAAGTTATTAGAGAATGTAACGATAGACTAAATAAATATATTGTTTAAAGATTAAACATTTACAAAAAGTATTGAATCATTATAATTAAGTGTGGATAAAATATCGGAGCAAAAAGTCAACATAATATATTGTATGTTTTTATTTAAAAAGAGATTAAAACAATTATCTTTTGTTTTTATTGATGTCACTCTGCCTGGGAGTACGCAATTGTGCGTAGACATATTTGTAAAAATCTAGGGCTCTCTGTTTGTTGTAGGCGGCGCTGTTCCTACACTGTGTGCCGAAACATTGTGGCACGTATTCTTCTTTGGGTGGTGAATTTTCTGTTGGTCTACTCCTAGTTCTACTAGTACTTCGTAAAGTTTCTACAAAATCTTTTGAAGAATCGAAGACAACTTTGATAGTAGTTCTGTTTGACATATTCAAATGCGTATCTTTTAGGAGATTGTCCTTATCTAAGGCAGTCATAGCAGCTCCCGCACCACCGTGGAGAGTATTCGCTTGTCTGATCAAGTAGAACGTAGGGGCTGGTTCTGTGACATCTTCGTCTGTGGTGACCTCATTATTAATCGACTTTTTATCATTATAAAGCAAACACATCACTTGCGAGTCGAGATTCAAATGACACATGTCGCTTTCTAACAATAATTTCACAACTTCAACCGGTAAAACACATGAGGTCACTAAGCATGTGTTATTGTTATTCAGATTCAAGATCAAATTGTTTTGTTCGTTATTAACTTGCGAATTGAGATATGCTATGTTCCTACATTTACAGTCCATTCTGTTATCGCGAATATTCACTTGTGTTCCAGCGGATTTACAACTGGAATAGTCGACATATAGTGAGTAAGGTTCAACTCTTTCTATAATATTGCGAATAATATTCAGATGCTTCTTCGTGGATCGTTTTTTAGAACATTTTACATCAATAAAGGCGTCAGTTTTTAAAACGCCTATAGTGTTTTCTGATATATCAGTATTTATGGAGTTTATAACAACCCCATTGGCGTGTATTCCTCTAAAGGTATTGCCAACTAAAAATAATTTGTCTGAGGTAATATTTATTGCATTTGAAATTATATCACCGAATGTATTGTATAAAAATTTAGCTGTCACGCTTTGAATAGTAATCCCTTTAACGTCTATATTCTCAATTTTAGTATTAAGCATAGAAAACAAAGTATTATTGCTCCCCAAATTAGCTTCGATACCTTGACTTTGGATATCAGTAATCGTAACATTATCAAATTCAACACTTTTGACACCACTTATGTTGTAAAAAGCTTTAGTATTGATTGAATTTATTTTACTATTCAGAATATGTATCTTTTTTAAGGTAGCAGTTCCCGCGCACTTCAATTCTGTTATCGTGTTTGGTGATTTGAACATATTCCTTGGAAATGATACAATTTCTCTGACATTTTCGATTTTAACCTCGGGAGGGGTTTGTAATAATGAAGTGCTTGATAGAGAGACGAACTCAAGTCTATTACAGTCCTTAATCGCGAGTTTCTGGAGACGTGAAGGTCGTTGTAAAATCGGACAGTCTAGAACTACTCTGATATCTCTACAGTTCTGTATTGTTAAACTATGTATGTAATCTGTATAAAAATCTTTGAGATGTATTATGAAATCCTAAAACAAAATAACAACACTTAAGTACTTTTACATACATTTTTAATGAACTTTATTTAAAGATATATAATTATTCCATTGTACTGACGTAAATACTATCAGAATTTGCCCGCCTAGTTTGTGACTGTCTGTATTGAAATCAGTGATTCTGCCATGTTCAAAGTCTATAAAAAAATGCCCCCATGGGTTCGAAAATAAACGGGAAAATTTCGTTAGTATTTACGTCAGAACGTATAACTATATATTATAATAATCATAGATCATAAAATCTATATAAAAAGATACTTACGTTACTTTTTACAACCGAACAAGTATACACAATATTACCAGGGAGATTATTCAAACAGGACCATTCAGGGTAGAGACAGTTAGTGAAATTAATTCTAACAGCACTTACATAGTGTATTAAAACAAAAACAAACCAAAAATACATCATTATATAACACTACTGCACGTGACGACGAGTTATAAAAATATGACACTGTTACATGATAATTGAGAAACTGAGGCAAAAATATAACTTATCAGTTGAGTCCATTAATTTGAGGGATCAGTGACCTCATGAATTCGGGTAACAGGAAGTACATGCATTTTGCACATGCTTATGGGATTTTTTAAAAATTTTTTTAATGACACAAATACTTTTTAATGGTTAAGATATATTATATTCAATTCTCTATTTCGTTCTAAACAATTATAATGTTATATAACATATGTTAGTCATTTTTATTAAGACTAAGAGTGTGTGTGTGAGTGAAGTATGTGTCTCTTATATAAAATGTACACACATTAATATATTTTTATTCTATATACATGTATTATCCCCGAGTATAATAACGATAACTCTATAAATAGTTTGTGGAACATGGAGTTACTTACATAACATCATTAAAATTATCAATATATAAATAAACTGTTTGTATTGTCTGTGTAACGTCTGGTTGAAATACTAAAATACTAAGTTCGTCACTGTGCACGGCGGGTGGAGCTGAGCGAAGTATTGCATACTTGTAAAATTAACAGAGTAAATATTGGGTATAATCTTAAGCCTAATAAGAACTCACGCGTGCGAGTTCAAAACATTCCACATGTTAACTCTATGAGACACACTTTGACCATTTTATAAAATACTACAACCAGAAATGTCATCAAAAAACTACAGGACCGACAACAATGAAAATGTAAATTTTCGACATCCTACCATTATTCGTCTAGGAGGAGTAACATTAGAAACGAAACACACTTTTGAACAGTAAGAGCTTCGCTTAGCTCAGCTCAATAATACTAAATAAATAATATAATTAAATTTATATATATGTCGCGTCATGGGTGGTCGAGTGCGACATCATATGATTTTCTTCTTCATTGTTCATAATTAATTTAACTTTTAGGGTAGGTAGTAATGAAACACACTTTCACAATATTACAGCGGTTACAGACGAGTTCTCAAGGAACGTACTATCACCACCAAATTCAAAAATTCACTGCTTCTAATCGGCACGAATGTTCAAGATCATGTCCAGGCAAATTGACTAGCGTTAACCAATAAAAATCACCTGCACTTCCACTTCCTTTATTAAATTTTATTTTAAGAGTCAAATGACATTTTAGATTTTAATTGAAAAAGCCACATCAGCGCCATCTATTTCCGACATATATATTAAATTATAAAAATAAATTAAATCCTCTTTTTTCGTATTATTATGTAAATATCACTCAAAAAGTATTTAATATAATAACATAATTACCTGATGGCAAATACACGACTTTAGCTCCAAATAAGTTGTGCACGAGCCACGTCCATAGACCATAGAACAGCGCCATCTTGAAAGATGCTCGGAATACCTGCGGTAATACATACATATTTAATTTATTTAACTATATGTATATTTTGGTATATATATGTGCATAAAAAAAACTTTTTTTGGGTCTCCTAACAAAAAATATATCCAGTGAGTTAAACACTAATTAATTATATTTATAGTTTAAATGATAGTAAATAATTTTTTATTAAATATGTTTTTTTTCTTTATTTTAATAACTGTGTTACTACTTTTTTATTTTTTTTAATATTATATTTTGATAATTATACATATATAACTTTTGTTTATTTATCTCTATTTTGAATAAATGAAACATTGATGTTAAATTTCTATAATTGACCATTATTTTTTGTTATATTTTCGATCATTCCTATTGATAAATATATTTTTTTATAATATACCTGATTGATTGCAACAGATAAAGCTATCCCCAACCTCGGTCCAAAGTTAGGTTGCACGCGTGTTATAACTTCAACTGGCTTGTAGAGGGCGTTGCTGGAAGCCAGGAGATAGAATAACGTCGTGAAGAACACCACCTGAGGGATGATGGTGCTTAAACAACTTAAAATATATATATTTTAAGGAAGTTAAATTTTTATTAAAGGGAAGAATATACAAATAAAAGCAAAAGATTTCGTTGGCCTCTGTTTTTAGGTATTACCTTATAAAATTTAATAAGAATAAAACAAGGTATATAATAAAGATGTGTTAAGAATGAAGGTCGATGTGGTTTTAGTCTTAATAATGTGACTGTTACGCTAAAATAATTTAAAAAAAGAAATTAATGTCAAAACAACACTTCAGATGAAGAAGAAGTGAAAGTATATAAAAAGGTACCATATTAATGAACATATTGATGATGGCCCCCCCGCCGCACAGCAGCAGCGAGGTGAAGGCGCCCAGCGAGCCAGCCAGCAGCGACACGTTGCTGGCCAGCGGCGCCCACGCGCCCGACGCCACCGCGCCCAGCGTGCCCACGTTGGCGCGCACCCACGACAGAGCGCCAGAGTAGTCGAACAGACCTGACGATAATCATCTTTATTCATCTAGGATGAGCAGGGTTACAAACAAAATACTTATAACAAACAAAATATTTAGACCAGTAAAGGCTTCGATTCGCTCAGCTCAATTATGCTTAGGTGTTTTTTTTGTTACAACCATTTCATTTTCTTTATAATTATAAGTTTTTTTATTTATTTGGTAGATCAACTGTAGAGGTGGTTATTTTTAATTTTGTTAAAACACCTAAGTTATGAATCACTTGTATTTCATCTTTTTTTGGTAGTTTTGATAAATCCATTCATGGAGGATGGCTATAGGTATGTAATTTCACAATAGAGTCCTGCTTTTATAACTTTATATAAAATGTTATAACAATCTTGCTATTTATTGCCCAGATTGGTGGCCCGGTGGCCTCTAATGTTTAAGAATTTAAAATTATTTTAATACGAGCTGAGATGAAACTAGCAACCTCTGGGAGTCTGTCCTGGCCGATTTAGCTGATCTAACTCGCCTCGATAGATATAGAATCCTATATGTAACCATTGTTTTCTTTATAAATAATTTATATTTTTTCAGTTATTTACCCAATTGTCCACAAAAAACGAGAAATAATGTTCGTAGTTCAACTATTCTTTTTTGGTCGTGAGAATTAAAATATCACCTCAGTGCACGACTGTCCAACTTGAAAAATAATTGCAAGACTAATTTCAAATCGAAGAAGAGACGATACTAATTGAATACTAGTTTTGTAAAAGAACATACTAACCATATATACCACCAGATGATCCAGCTTCATTGACCAGGTTGTCCCACGACTCCTGCACGGCGGCGCTATCCACCTGCGGGCCCACCTGCAGGAACATCCCTGACACCCAGCTCTGGTACACCCTGTCCCAGATCTCCAACACCTGCTGTTCCACGCGGGCTATCTTTTCCGGATCCCCCTCTTTCAAGATGCCTTTTACCTTTAGATGTATTGCAATATATATAATTGATTTTTTTAGTGTTGAGTTCAGCTACAGATAAAATATTTTCAGGGAGAAAATAGTGAAACCATTATTTTTAAACGACAAAAGCCATCTCATTTATTATTCTGGCAACGAGTTAGGGAGACGGAAAAAAATAATATTTTTTTTTCAACATGCCACAACTTACGTATCTCATTATCTGATGATCCAAGAATCAAGATGCATAGAACAATAAACAAATCAATTTTACAATACTACCTCAATACTACTAATATATTTAATATTAGTCAAACAGCCGATTTTATTGACGATACTAGAGAATAAGAAGATGATTTTATTTCTTTGTATCTATACAAGCATTTTAAATTTATGGGGTTGAAAACTTCAATGTTAGTCAATCATTTTTATTTTAGTAATTAGCCAGAAACCGGTTAAAGTAGTCTCATGTCTGTGTACTAAGTTTTCTAAAGTAATTTTTTGTTTATAATTCTTTTGTTTGTCTATATTAATCGAGTATAACAAAATGTATATGAGAAGTATTAAATTAAAAAGTAAAGAAACTTAACTGACTTACCCCAGTAGAAATTCCTTCCCTCCCGTACGTGTAAGCGTTATCAATGAGCGAATCCAGCTTTTCTTCCCAACCATCTGGTAAATATGCATGTAGTGCACTGTTTTGTACGAAAGTACTATTTAATAAACTACCACTCAGTTGGACTACCACGATGGCTTCGGAGTATATCTGAAGTTAATATTGAACAAAATATCATAACCATACTTAAATCTAGTAGACTGTATGTCAAAATTTTTTGGTGTATAAGGTTCAGTATAGTTTTTGTTAATTTTAGTCTTATTTGTTTAATAATATAACATAAAGCAACAATAACACTAACAATCGATATTAATAATCATTCCAGCTATTCTTTTTGTTTGTTTAGAATGTAAGACTGATTTCATAGTATTAAATTTTTTTTTATTAATCTCAGATAACTGTTAAAACATAACTTAATGTTAATAATTTTTTGCAATCAATAATATATTTAGTTATATAACTATTATTATAATACTCATTTTAATACTATAGGAATTTGTCAGATTAGTTTTGAGCCTATTCAAGGCTTATACTCTATGCCAGGGATGACGAACCGATGGCAAGCGTGCCACAAGTAGCACGTTCGAAAGTTTTGATGGCACGCACAGAAACAAAAATATTTTTTTATCTTTTTTGGCAAAATGAATTAAAAATTAATAATTAAAAAATTGTTTTAAGAAGAATTACTTTCATTTGTTTATTTAATTATAATTACGCATAGTTTCGAATGAAATTCTTTTGTGGCATATTACTTTTTTTCTTAAGGTTTTATTTTAATTTATGGCAGGCACATCAAATAAGGTTCGCCATCCCTGCTCTATATTAAAGCATGGCGGAATTACCACGTAAATTCTCGTCACGATAGAAACAGGGATATATAATAGTAATCACAAATTACGAAGGTCTGAATATATTACCTGTATACATATAAATATAGTAGCAACGGCAACAAACAGTATGAGTCCAACAATGACAATACAGGTGGAGACGGTGTCGATTGAGTCATAAGCCACATCAATGATGCTTTTGTTACATATAGAGAGCATTTTGTTGACACCACGAATTTGAGCTGGAATTATTGCTGATTTCCTGAAAATTATATGATTTGTAAATATTTTTGCTCAGTTTTGGCTAAATACTAATATATTTTTTTACATCTTTTTTTATGGTGATTCCAAATGTATTTACCAAAATAAGACAGGGTCTTGTAGAAATATTCTCATTTTATAATCTAAATATGGAAGATATAAAATAAAATACCTATCATTCCACCATCCCCCGATTTTAGCCTTCAAATTATTGCATTGACTCTCAAAAAACAACCATACTCCAAAGAAATTAAGTAATATTTTGATTATATGGATTGCCAAGAAGAACAACATGACCGGTAGCAACCAAATATGTTTCCAGATTAACATACAGAAACATCCAAAGAATAGAAGTTTAAAGTATAGAGCTGTTTCGTCGTCATTAAAATTATTTCTTATATAATTCTCATCTAGTGATCTTTGTTTGATCGATGCCAGGAGCCGATTATCGAAGGCAGTTTTTGGTTTAATATTCTGTAATGGTATGGCAGATAGAGTTCTAGTTTTGAATAACATCTTGGCATGTCTAGAACTTGGTGGTGGGTCATTTTCTGTCCAGCTTCCTCTTTTTGGGACTTCTGGGGTAACAGGAGAATTATTTTCAGGTGTGGACTCTTTATCACTGGTGCCTTCTGGGGTAGTCTCTTCTGGGTTCTCATCAATCTTTTCAAGAGTAGCATTCTCTAGTGCTCTGTTAGTTAGAGTGTATTGTAATGCTGTAAAGATTGAAACCTCTGGATCTGTAAAAAAATCTTATATTATTTGAAGAGTAAAGAAGAAAGTACAAGAATAAGTAATAAAACTAATTACTTGTTAGATACAAATAGAAAGTAATGTATTAAAGAAAATATAAATTATTTAAGCAAGAAATTCAAAAAACATATTTCACAGAATCTTATATCACTTGTCAACTGTAACATATCTACTTACCCTTTTGCGATAAATGCTTTTGAATATGAAGTACTTCAAGTACAAAACCAGTGATACCAATGCCTTGCAGCAATATAAACATGTACACTTTCAAAGACCCAGCTAAATTGGCCAGGAAACTAGCAATTATTAGCCATAAAATATGTGATGTGACTTTGAAGAAACCAGCTCTTGATGGATTCCATAGAAAATATACACTTATCATATAACCCAAGGCTATTGTCATTGTCTGCAAGAATTTTAAAAATTAATTTCAAATATTGACTACTAAGTAAACTCTAAAAACATTAAAATGAAATTATTTAAATTTTAAATAAATATATGATTAAGTCCCTGTGGTTTGGATCCTGCCCTTGGTAAGAACCAAAGTAATTCATTTTATATTTATTTAAATTTATACATTACATTTAAAATGTACATGTATACTTGGAGTACTTACTATGTAAGAAGTGCATAGTTTAATAAGTAGAGTGGTTGAGAAGCTTATAAAACTAACTAACTGCCAGAATATGCAACTAAAGCTCTGAGGTATTGCATTGTATAGCCATGGTAATATAAATATTGCTGATAACAATCCTATTACAGTCTGGAAAATGTAAGTTACAATTATAATACGAAGTTCTATGGAAAATATCAGTTTAGAGTGTGAACTCATAATTTAAGTCATACCTTATAATGATCTCTAAATTGCAAACCAACAGTATCAGAAGCATTATTTATAACATTGACTGGTATTACTATTAAACCATAAACCACAGACGAGTTTGATTTCTCCAATTCTTCAAACCAGGATTTGATTTTCTTAGATAATTTATATTTGAAAGGATGTAATAAGGAACCGACAAGTAGTGCCCAAAATAAAGGTTTAAAAAACGGTTCTAGGATTAGAAATAACACATACACCGCTGCACAACATATTGTTAAAATGAAAAGAGCAAAAGCGTTGTAGAAACCATGTTTCATTGGTTTCTCATTCCCTTCTGATAGACCACCGATAATATTAAAAATATTTTCAAACGGCGATTGCTGCATTATGAAGTATCTATTACTTGAAAACAAATCACTTTAAAAAGACACATTGACAATTCCTTTCTTCAAATGAGATCATACTTATTGTGTATTTTCGGTAATATTTGATTAAATTTTTGGCACTAGACATTTTGACATGAGCTGTCAATTTGGCATTTTTTACTCAAGCAGTGAATTCCGTTTATCAAAATGTACTAAAATAACTAAAACACTGCTTTGGAAAACTTCTGCCAATGTTGCACTAATCCCGATCCAAATTTTTTTCCATAAATTCACAAAATTCTGGTAATCAAGGCAAAAAAAGACAATCTTCTGGTCACTCGTTTTGGCTCAACAGTCATTGGAAATCTACTATCACATTATTTTTGAGCTAAATGCGATACATTGTGTTTTGGTAAAAAATCATACAAAGAAACTTTGCTTTCGTTGGATATTTTAAACTATCTCCTGGATCTTTATAAAAGTGTAGCGGCCTCCTCACTGACCGAAACGTCAGGTCGTTCTAAACAGGTCATGTTCCGACCAAAAATTCGGGAACGCTAGTTATATATTATATTTGAGATGGGGCGATATTTTATCAAATACATTGTTCCATCTGCATATGAGTAATATGTTAAATATTCTTAGAATACATTATCTGAGTTAGAAATATTTTTTAGTGAAGTAGCTATATGGAGTTATAGAAGTACCTATAAAGAGATATTATGAAAATATTATATAAAAGAATATAAAAGCCAGGAATAGTCTACACGCGAGCTGAACGTATTTAAATATTATACGATCTGTTAGAGGAAGCATAAGAGGCTTAGAGTCGGGACATAGGAAATCCAGAATAAAAAATATATTCTGTCATCACTTGATCGGAAAGACACTGGAAGTTTTTATCAAAATATTATTTTAAAAGTAGCATTTAAATCTGAAATGATTACATTTTTAACAGACTAGAAAAGAAAGAGATATATTTCTTAGCACATAATATAATCTATAGTACGAAATATATTATTTTGATTCTGAATCGATTTTTAAGTCGATATACAATAAATCATATGCTCAGGAGACTTGGTTTATGACTCTGTGAAGCTTTATATATGTAAAGTGATAACAGCGTACGATGTACATAGTTATACGAAGCGGGCACAACATTTTATATCCACAATGGATTCAAATATTTTTGTAGTATATGCATTGTTTTTCTTTCTATTAAGCGCGAAAATAAGTGTAATAAAAGCAAAAAGTTTTACGCAACATAACATAATATCCAGAAGTAGTGACAGTGGGAAGATTTTTTTTCCTGATCAAGATATACCTACCTCACATGCACCTATCGACGAGTCCCAAGGACTTGATGATAGATTTCTGATAGATGCTAGCAAGTGTGCTATTGGACAAACAAGGCGAGGTCCTATATGTGTAACGAAAGTTCCCAGAAAAAATGTTAAACAAAAAAAACGTAGGATACGGTATTGGTAATGTGTTAGTGGTTAATAATTTATATAATTTTATTAAAACATATATTTAATTAAGTTTGTTTTATTTCCTTATGTGTGACATAGTTGAGGACTGAGTTTGTAATAATTGCAAAAATGTATAAATATAATTAATAAATAATAGTTTTACAGCTATTTTAGAAACCAATATCTAAAAAGTTTAATAGCAAAGAGAGTGTGTTGACAATTAGTTATTTCGTTAAGTTATGCATTATTTATTAGTTTACCTCATATATCTATTAAAATTTTTTTAAACGTAATTAAAATATAAATTAATTTACAATATTTACGTATATTATTAAAACATTGTTATGTCTTACGTAAGAACTGACTGACTAAACGTTCACATAAAGATTTAATGTAATTAGAACTTTTTTTTAAATGATTATATTATAAGAATTAAACAATACCTGTTCTCATTGTTGTGAATTGTTAGTGGCACTGTGTGTAATTCTACCTCATTGTATCTTTTGTCATAATATATAATATCTTAATGTTTACAGAGATGCTGATCTCACAGTCAGACTGTCTTAACAGTTTTGTGAGACAATGTTTAATGATAATTATTTATTTTCCTGTATATATGATGTAAATAAAAAAACAGTAATCTAAAATATTTATCACGACGTTTGATGATAAATTATGAATGAAAAGAAACTAAAGTATTCTTCATTAATTATTTCCAACATATAAAATGATTTTTAAACCACATATCTTATTATTAACAAATTTTAGTTGTACATAAATACAATAATTTTGATTAATTCAAGAATTATATTATGAGTTGGATAAAATTATACATTACGAAAGTCATTATTTACTGTGACATCCTACGAAATTTCAATCGTTAAACTCGTTTATTGTATCTTTACACTTTTATTCTATACTGCAAACTTAAAAACATTGGTTAAGATTCTCGAAAAGACTTTCAAATTTTAATCTCTCTCCAGGAGGTTTAATCAAAGTTTAATCTCTCCATTACCAGGAGGTAAAGATGTTTATACAGAATGCAAAATTTGGCAGTTGGCAGAAAGATTCAAGTCCTGGTGATGAAACCGTAAAACTAAAATAGATAAAAAAAAACTTTATTTCAATATTATATTATAATAATTTTACTTTTGGATACCTTTGAGTTTTTAGAAGAAAAACAATAAACTAGTAACACCCCTTAAAAATAAATGAATAGCAGATATTTCATTGAAACTATAATGTTTTTAGATGTTTTTTTACTTTAAGAAACTTTGGTAAGGTTGGTGTGGATTGACTTTTTGAAAATATATACTTTTATAATCATTCTATTCTATTCAGTGTAGATAACTTGTTTCCTCTGAAACATAGAGACGCATTTGTCATTAAAAATTGGTGAATACTCATTGAAATGGGATTTAAGTTTAAACAATCGTTGTAACTTTCATCACTATGCAATAGATAATGCAAAGCATAGGCTTAACAAATTTTTACAGTAGGCAGAAAACTATTTAGTTTAAAAACCTTAAGGATTTCTGAATAGTTGCCACTACGAAAGAATAGCAGAGGTTAGTTCGACCGTCTAATCCATTATGTATGTCATAAAAACCTACGCAGACGATTTTATTCATGATCAAGATATTTAAAAAAAAATATTTTTTAATATATTTGTTTTCTTTTTTTCTTTTGATATTTATTTTACAATACCAAAGAACAGCTTGTAAATTGTATTTATTGTGAATAAAGAAACAAGTATAAACCGTTTTTTTTCCATATATGTAAAAACAGTTAAAACATTTAAAGAATTTCTGTCAAAACACGAGTACATCAGTAATGCGTTATGTATGAATCGACTCATTTATTGACATAAATGTAGGTAACATTATGATATAACCTGGTCTTTTGTCAACAATGACCTCATTAATACTATTAGATAGACTATAAGTTCGTGAAAAAAAGATATTCTCGTAACAGAGACATCATTTGGATCATAGAGTTCGGTGACCTTAATACCAGGCTCGCCACTGTTGGCGGGTGGAGCTGAACGAAGCATTGTTGCTGAATAAAAATTTTAAAGGTGATCAACAGAAAATAAAACCATGTTTATGAAAATTATAGGATTATTAAATGTAACACACACTTGTGTTTCTTATGACCCATATTAACTCTATGGGAGACACTTTGACCATTAAAAAAAACTACAATCATAAATGTCACCAAAAAACTTCAACCAATAAGTAATTGTCCTCGACAACATTGCAAATTTTCAAAGTGCTACCATTATTCGTCTAGGAGTAACTTAGTAACAAAACACTTTTGACCAGTAGGAGCTTCTCTTCGCTTAGCTCAATGATCTTTGATTACATACATGTTTATAATCAATGACCTGATCTTATCGTGTGTATATTTCATTGTAGTTTGTTTCCAGTTTTTTGACCTTCGATATTAATAAATTTAACGATAGCAAACTATTAAAAAGGTTTGTTTTATTTGATAAAATGTGTTGTATACATTTTTGAGATAATTAAGGTCAATGTAAAATTGTTTTTATCAACAAAGTATCATATTGAGTGATAATAGAATTTAGGAAGTATCATAGTAACTATATCTTAAACTTAAGTTTTAACTTTTATTATACTGTAAAAGTGACAAAATTGCTTAAGCATAGGTCTCAATTTATTTAATTATATAAGTAGTAGTATTCAATAAATAAATATTTGGTCATTTTAACTCTTAATAAAAACTTAACACAATTATATGTAGTTTTTCAAACTGATGTAGTTTTTCGAAGGCCGGCAACGCTCTTGTGAGTCTTCGGATGTTGCAAGAGTTCATGGGCGGTCGTGATCACATTTGATCAGTGACCCGCATGCTCGTTTGCCTTCCTTTTCCATACAAAAAAATGGATTAATCTTTTTGTGAATTCATTGTAAATCGTAACGACAAGGTGATTGTCAGTGATAGCGGTATGTTGGTCCAGGATCTAATGGCCGCAAAGTCTGAATTTAAGGTTAAGGGTACGATTCCAATATTGGGCAATACTTGATTCACATATTGTTGGGTCGAGTATGGGTGTACTGGGTTTACATTTTTATTAGTATTTATATACTTGTAACAGCTTAGAATCAGAGCTTTATTTAGTGTTTGATTCGGAAGTTTTTTCTAAGTATAAATAAAAGTTCCTTTGACAGCGGATGATGGGAGACCGCTAGGGACAGGGACGTCTGGAAAAGTTCGGGGGAGACCTTTGCCCAGCAGTGGGACGATATAGGTTAGGATAAAAAAAAAAAGTATTAGTTGCCTACAATTTTAGCATGTATGAAGGACAATATTAATCAAAAACTCATTGGTAATTGTTTGTGTGTCATAATTATATCATAAATATTGGTCATGTTTTTGTGAGACGAGTTTTACGAAAGTCTATGATTCGGTTCTATTCAGCTTTGTAATTTGCTCTATTTTTGAAGTTAGTCACTCATTTAAGGCAACTTTGTTTTTAAGTGTGTATCGTGAATGACACCACGAAATAACAAGTTTTAAGGAAAAAACAAGTGATGAGGTTTCGTATGATTTATAGCAGAATAGAAAAAAACAAGTTCATTAGAAGCTTTAACTATTTAGAAATATAGAAATTAAATTATTAGTAGAAATCACGAACATTTTATAGATTATGTCATATAACATTTATTACAACAGCAGAATGGTATGTTATTTATTCGTGTGGGTGTATTTACTGTTAGAAAAAGAAATGGTAAATTTATTTTATAAGGTCACTATCTCTATTAGTGGACCTGTATTTTTTTTTGCTCCAAATTCATGAGTCACTAAAACTTTGAAACAGAACATCAAATTTTTTTTGACAATTTCCAGTGGATTTAAAAAATAAAATTTTGTACTAACCTTGTCTACCCATTGTCTTTAATACTGGCAATGTTTATTTATAGACAACAATTACAAAAACAATACTCCGACATATTTATTGGTTGTAGAGACTAGCTGTTGCCACTGTCTTTGATAAAGCCGATTCAAATTTTGAGTCTTCCTGTGAAAATAATTATCAATGAAAACATTTTTCTAACTAATAAATAATTATATATAATCATTAAATAATTATACCATAAAACCATTAGATTCAACTACATATTTTAGTGTATTGTAATGATACCGCAAATTAGTTTGTGTTTTCCAATGACAATAAGACAATAGTCCTGGAAAAGTAACAAGCTTAAAAAGTAAAACCATACCAATTTATTTAAAATAAAGTTTTTTGCATGAAATAGGCCATTCTTTAAAGCTTGGCAAGGCAAATGGCGTTGAGGAGATCCTGTTCATCCCATTGCCATGTGGAGCTTTTATTTTGGCCGCAGGCATGAGGCCCCTTCAAGGGTCTGCTTGGTGATCATGCCGAGGCTATGTGAGATCTCTGATTGTGTCGAATGGTTTTCGAACAAAATAATAATTTCGGAAAATCTATTGCAGTGCCCATAGGGCGTATATTTGTTATCGCCGACATTACGGCTTCGAACTGGATCTGAAGGTTCAGCTCAGTCAAAAGGTTTTTGCATGTTCTGCGAACAAACAAGCAAATATATATTAGAACAGCCAACAATATTTGAAACGATTGTTTTAAGGACCATGACATATCACTATGCAACAAACAGATTTTGTTTTATTATTATTTTGTTATTATATGTATTGATTGCTGATATGCCTGAGTATATATAAGTCAGTTAAATATAAAATGAGATAACAGCGTCTGATGCATAAACATACGCACTGGGAACGAGAGAACACGTTCACGTAATGGTGTCTAAAGTCTTAATGTTCGCTTTGTGTGTAGTTGTTTTGAGCATTGAAATAAAAGCGAAAACGAGTCAGGACACTCAGATATATGATGGAAGAATTGTATTTCCCGACCAAGATATTATTTTAAATCCATCTATGAGGTTGAATTTGGATGGGTTAGGTAACAAATTTGGTATTAGGAGCAGTAACTGTGCAATAGGATCTGTGAGAAGAGGTTTTTTGTGTATACCAAAGTGAAATAAAGACAAAACCATATATTATTAAAGTTTTATAAATGATGTCATATACGTTTTATACAGTGTATAATTATATAATGGATTTGTAAATAGATAATTAATTAATATACAGAATATTTCAAATAATGTATAAAAGACGATAACATTTATATATACACTAGTTGAGTATCAGTCTTCACGTCGCAACAATGTTTTCATATTTAATATTATTTTTGTTGTCAATACTTGTTTTGAACCCGGAAATTAATGTAATAGACGCAAATATTATTCTGAATCATCATGTGAAGCAAAGAAGTAGTGATGGGAGTATTGTTTTCTTAAACCAAGACCTGGATGGATCTACTGAAGATTTAGAAGGACTTGGCAACAGATATCTAGCGAATGTTGTGAAGTGTCCCATTGGATATAAACGAGCAGGTCGTATTTGCAAAAAGATCAAAGTTCAAGTACCGAAGATACAATATTTATAATTTATTATGTATGTAGAAGGAAGCATAAGTTATTGTGAACTAAATAAAAAGTGTTTAGATTACATTTTTTTTTCGCTGTTGGTAAGGTATTTATTTAAATTATAACCAAAATGCTTAATTTAGCTAAAAAATAATTATTTCAATTATATTAAACTGAGTATTATTATTAGAATTCTATTAACATATAATTTATACAGATTAGTTATTGTAATGCAACGTCAATCAGTTTGTTCTTCCATGTCATCTTTAAGTTAATCGAAATAAAAGTATTGTAACTTAAATTAATTAGTTATTTATTACTTTAATAATTAGCCAAAAAACCTGCTTCGAATTCCATAACAAATTGCCTAGCAGTTTTGCAGTATTATAATTATATTAATAATTTATTCATTAAATCTTTATGCAAAGTACTTAATTTCATAAGGATTCTCTACTATTTCACCAATGGAGGTGAGAAATAAAAAGAAGTAGGTGCATGTTAGGTGAAACAAGAGAAACTAGATGTAAATGCAAATTTAAATATGTATACATACGATACTGAATACATAGTTTTATTAATAATAAATAATAAATAATAAATATATAAAATGAATATATTTATTATATTGCAATTATATAATTAAACATACTAAAATTAATTTAAAACTTGTTTCCAATCCCCAATCAGTTTTGTTATATTGCCCAAATAAGTTTTTTTATTATATTTTGAGTAAGGCATATATATCTGTCAGTTGACCGGGGAAATTACAGATAAAAAACAAACATATAAACACATAAAGTAACTCGAAACTATACTTAGAATTATACAATGAAAACGTAACAATTATTTGATTAAAAATATATTAATTGTTCAGATTTTGGATAGTTATTTTGTTACATAGTAAGTATTTCTTAATTTGTGTTAGATTTTTGTGAAACTTGCTAAGTAAAACAAATATATAATATATTTGTATTAAAATTAAAATCGATTCGTTATGACGTCTCTTATGCTTGTAATGACTCATGGTACATCACTATCAACCATTGAATTTGGTCTGAAGTATATAAGATCATTATGGAATATAAAACTTTGAATTAAAAATTAAAACCGCTCTTAAAAAATATTATGAGGTAAACTGTTTAGGAAGTGGGTGACTGTGTATAGATGAATAATATAAGAAATTGGGAACAAATTCCTATACAGTTTTTACTTGTTAAAGGCGGCATTAAATGTATGTTTGTTATATTTATAATGATGTTACCACTTCCATATGATTTTTGAAATCTCTGATTTTTGAGTTCGAAATCATTGACAAAGGAATTGAACCTGCAATCTTCCTACAACTTTTTCGTACTAGAAAGAGGCCAATATGGCACACTCAACATTCTTTGAAAAAAATTGCTATTACTTTTTTGTATAATTAATACATCACTGACGCGTCCATACTCTTTGCGAAATTAATTATATTTGTTAGATTTTGATTTCTTATGTGAGACAAAAAATATGCATGAAAGAGGAGTTTCTTAGTTAGAAGACAAAGTACAAGTAACAAAGCTTTTAACTTTGGTACGTTTACTTACTTACTCCTTTTGCATAGGTAACAGTTATTCCATTTTTTTATATAATATATCTTATTTTTTATATTTTACATATATATTCTATTTATGATATAATTTATTTAAATTTAGTTAGCGTTTTCTACCAAAAGAATACTGTAAGCATGCTACTTTTTAATTTGTTGACCGATTACGAGTAACGCCCCTACGAGGTTTCAGTTTCTGTCTTTTATGGTCATCTTGGGGTTATTCTATAACGTAGTAAGGTGTCTTTTTGCTCGTCTGATACATCTTCCAGTAGTTTCGTCTTCGCTGTCGATGAAGTAAATACAGCTTGTTTTTTACAGTTGGTGTTTATTATGACTATGGAGCTGAAAGATTTCTTCACGCGTCACGCAAAAGCTTGTTTTTTTGTTAATAATTGTCTATCATTTCTGTTTGTTGGTGTTCAATAAAGAATATTTATTATTATTATGATTAGGTATTATTAGAAACCATTTCATATAATGAGAAGAAATGAGATAGATAGATAGGGAATGAAATGAGAAAAAAAGAGATAGATAGATAAACATTTCATAGCACAAAAATAACACTCTACAAGACTCATTTTTTATTTTCTTTGTCTCTTTTTCGTGTATATTTGTTAGTGATAGGAAAAAAAAATGAAATATAGATATATACTATTTCGTATTTTTCCTCTTTCTTTAACTTTTATTGGTCTTTTTTGTTCTTTGGAAGTAATTAGTTCGTCGTATATCTAATTGCTGTCATCATGAAAATTAACCTCCAATGATTAAAACTTAAAACCAACCACTGATTTTCTATTTTTGTTATAATAGAGTCGATAAGAAGAAGGAAATAGATGTATTTAGTGAAACAATGGGGTTAAATATAGCTTGTGTTTTGTTTGATTATAAACATGGGTTTTCTGTTCGGGATTCCTGAAACAAATACACATTTTAATTATTAATATACCCAATATTATATTTTCGGATAATTTAAAAGAAATATCACAGAAACTCATTGTCTACGTTTTTTTTTCCCAGAATGGTTGTAATATTTCACTATAATTCTATACATTTTTGTTTATACCATAATGTTCTAGTTCATAGCAAATATAATTCTTTTAAGGGAGAAATCGTGTCCAAATTTGTCAAACAAAAATACCATTGGATTCACAAGGGATTCGAACCCGCACTTCTCATTCTGTCATTACAGCGCCGCTGTCTAAACAATAAGGCAGCTTTGAAAGCGATTTTGCATAAAACAATGATAAAAAATTATCTGATACAAATGTGAAATTAATTTTAGATTTAAATCAATAGTTTCGATGATTAAATGGTAATTAAATATTACAGAACTGTAATTAACAATCATTCAAAACATAGCACTAATGCTCTGTTCATTAATGATTTGTTCATTATACTATATACTTTGTTTATATGGATTTTAATCATTTTGCTGTATATACAACAAAATTAAATTTTAAAGAGAGATAACAAAAATATTTTCACTTCTATAAGTATATATATAAAAGTGAAAATTTCTTTGTTTCTTCTCTATGCTTGTTTAAACTGCTGCAACGATAGACGTGAAACTTTTTACACGAATAGGTAAAATACCGGATTCGTTTGTGTGTTTGAATGATACTCACCGCTACCCTCGCACTCACCCACGTATTTTTTATAGCTGCTGGACCGTTTTGATGAAATCTTTACTAATGTATCGTCTGTCGATCTGTGTATGAAATAAAATTTTTAATGTAATATATGTGTTACAACTAAGCTGTTGTTTTATGGCGAAATTGGAGCCTGGGGAAGAACAAACGGTACTTTCTAACAAGACACCAAGCAGGTGAAGCCGCGGGCAAAATCTTGTTTACAACATATCTAATTATTTTGTTATGTTAGTTACGTATAATATAAAATATCCACGAGAAAGCATTGCAAATGCGATTTGGGGAAAACAACTCCATTTGGTACGGATAAAGCTTAATTATAGACCCATTTTCTTACAGACTACAAGAAAAACAACGTCTGATGATATAGACTTCCTTTGGTTAATAAAGGTCTCCTGTCCTGGATTGTAAAGGTAGAAAATACTAATCATTGATTTTTATAGTCATTATGATTTTAAGGTTTATGAAAAGGTTACTGACTCCAGACTTGATGTCCACAAAATGTTACTTATATATTCTTACTTCATAATATATAAAAAAAAAAATAAACCAACTTATTAAAAGTAGTGTATGTTGGTATTCGAAAATTATTTTGTCTAATTTAAACATCGTTAGATAATAAAGATTGTTCTTTCTTTCTTATTTTTCTTTCAAAATATTTTTTGTTTGATATAAAATAAAGATTATATTATATATATATATGCGATATATTATATATGCGATAGATCGTTTTAGGTCTTGATATAAATTTTTTTCTTTCATTTGATAAATTTAATATACGCCTAGTCGTAGTAAAATAATAATTAAAATTATTAAAACGTATTATGTATTATTAATTAATGTACAAATAATTTTATATATTAATTATAAAGATCATTTCAAATACTAATTGCCGTCTGAAAGGTCTTCCCTATATATAATTTAATTATGTTTTTCCTTCCTTAGTGGTTTCTGTCGTAGGACTACGTATTTGATTAGAATAATGTAATAAAATGTTTATGACGTGTCTCTTATGAGTCGAGTATTGATTATTAATTAGATTTTGAAACCGGTTTTTAAGGAAATAGTAATGGAAAATTGCATAAGGGATATCAATGGGTTTTTGCGTAATTAGTTGTCCACTCCTCTTAATAACAATTCTTGGATGCCTCGGATCTTGTCAGTAACTCGATATTGTCTAGCATATCTGTTGACAGTCATGTTCGGCATTCAAAACACTTTCATGGAATCTGGTACTTAATAAAACAAAATACAAAAAGTACAAGTGTAGTAAAAATGTACAATTGTAGCAATATACAACACAAAAGGTAGAAGTATAGTAGAAAAAAGAAGTCTTCAAGAGTCAGCTGCAGGAACCATTGTCTCTAGGATAGTCGAATAGCAACTGCTGATTGGAATGTCATAAATCTATTATAAGAGTCCTATCAGCAGTCTATAGCAGCATTTTATATGAGACACAATACAAAATCCCTATGTATATTGGTGTTAAGTCTTCCAGACTGGAAAGGTACTTATATTTGAAAAAATCTAATCGCATAATACTTGTGGAAATTAGGGTCTCAGAATTTGCTGAATGGTAAGAAACTTCGTCTTTATATAATTTCTAGCAATTAAACTTTATTAATAAGAGTGTTTGTCTACTTATTGAAGTCTTTACTAGTTTTCAAGTACCTCTTAAGAAAATATCTTTCTACTAGTTTTCAAGTAAATACTTTTCCAAAATATAAAGATTTTTTTAAAAGTAAATCGTCTGTTTTCTTTCTCAGCTCAAATAGTCAGCAACGAATTCATTCATACGTTTTAGTGTAAATACTAAAGCCATTTTTTTTCTCGTATAAATGAGAGTATTTTCCCAATTAAAGGTTTTCGTTCAGAAAATAAACTAACACACCAGAATACATTAAAATGTTTTATTGCAATTGTAGCTTGAATCATTTTATGATTTCTTGAGAAAAGGATAGTTCTTATTAGGCTTAAGATTACAGCCACTATTTACTCTGCTTACTTTGCAAGTATGCGAAACACATTCAGCAACAATGCTTCACTCAGCCCCACGCGCTATGAGCAGTGACAGACCCAGTATAAAACTACCCGGCTCTACTTATATTAATTTTATCAGAATACGGCGTTATTCCGTCATGCTCTGAGCTCATGGTAAAGAGATTTGGACGGGCGCGAATGAAAGTAAATTCTAATAAAATTAACGTTAGTACAGCCGGATAATTATATATAACAGTATTATTAGTTTTATAAGTATTAACACAAATAGTTAAAGTATCCTATAATAATCTATTTAAATCAAATAATAAACTTATAATTTGTTAAAAAAAGGTCAAATAACTCAAAGTAATTTTTGTATTCTCCCGTTGAAATGTAAATTTTAAGTTAAATGAGTATTAGTATGCTATTTAAATAAAACTATTTCACGGATTTAACTCTCGTATATTATTACATTTTAGTAAATGCTTTGCAGCCAGCGTGTTCGTACTCCCGTGAACACGATTGCTGCAAAGCATTCGAAACGGCGCGTTGTAATTAAAAATGTAATAATGAATGCAAGGTAAAATTGTAAAACAGTATTATTATACAATGATTTCCTACACTTGTCGTTTTGCCAATCTTTTTATTAATCTAGTCCACCTTCTTTTTAATGTATAATTTACTAAAAATTAAAGGTTTAGAAATTATAATAAAAAATAGGTCATTTTAAATTAAGTATAATTAGTAATAAATTTTGATAACAAATTAGTTTATTAAATTTAGTTCAACAAGCGTATTGTTTCGTTCAACGTATTTCATATATCTCCTGTAAGTTTTTTGTTAGCAATTACCTTTGCATCCAAATTGCCTTGCAAATACGGTCAGGGTTTCAAATTTATCAAGCACTTTAAATTTAATCTGTACACAATATTATTCTGTCTTCCCCTGCTACACATATAAAAAAAATTACAGATTAAATAATAAGTAATATATAAAAATCATTATTAAAAAAATATTTTATTTATTGTTATTAATTATCATAATTTATTTTTGTTATGAAATATCCAATTTTACTTGCACAGTTCAAACAAGGCATAGTACTTACTACATAGAAGAAAAAACCGTAAACCGTAACCCCGCTTGCGTAGGTCTAGTATTAATATTACTAGGTCGACGCATGCGGGGTTAGCCTCGCGAACCAGCGCGCGCGAAACAAAAACGTTCTAACTCAAAAACTACCATTACGATTCGGCTGATTTTCAATCCAGAACGAGTTTTGCTCATTATGCGCATGTGTGTAAAATTTCGTGCGTGTAGCTCGTAAGTTGAAGGAGGAGTAGGGTAACAAAGAGTTGAAAATTGAAGTAGTAAATTGGAGTAGTAATAGACCGCTAAAATTTGTTTGTTTGTTTACACTCAGTTATCGTCGAAACTATGACGGATTTTAAATCCCTTTCTGATTATCATAGGCAGGTTCATGAGAAAGGCTATAGGCTATAGAACATTACTGTTCTTTGTTATCCTAATAGTAAATAATACCGTTCGTCCGCGGCTGGAATCAAGAGTTACATTTAGTAATAAATATATGTATTACTTTTAAACAAGTCTATACATAAGTTTTTTTTTATTCTATGACTATAAATATTATAATAAGATGAAAAAATAAATGAGTTGCATAGGAATTAAAACAAAGAAACATTAATAATAATATATTTGTAAACTAAGATCTTACTGATGTTCTAATTCTGAATTCAGAAAAGTCATAGACAATATTCATAGATGCAGAGTACGGCCACAAGGCAAATTACAATAAGCCATACCTTTTTTACAGTAGTAATATAATCAACATAGTCTGCAGTCTTGTAATAATCTTTTGAATTAAAATAATTTAATTTTATTGAATAAATTTTAATTATTAGTATTAATTATAATAATATAATCTGTTTGACGTCATATCTCCTCTCCAAACAATTTTGATACTTTTAATAAGACTAAAATAGTTTAATTGAAACTTCTTATTGTGCGAAATTTATAAGAAAATTAAATAATATATATAGTAGATTTATGATACTTAATGAGACTAATCTTCCCCAAATTGTTCCGATTGTAATTCACTCGAAAATTTTGATATTATCTGTTTGATTATTTCTGGAACGCATGTGAAAAGCTAGAAATTTTCCCAAATTACGCATTGTTTCGGGATTTTTTTTCTGTTTAGAAATATTCTCATTTTAATTTTTTTTGTATATTATTATTATTATTAATAGTACTTTGAGTCTGTTTAAGTGACTTTGTCGCCTTGGTCCTTCGATTCCTAAAAAAAAAATGTGACTATTTTTGAATTTGTTTAAAAAAAAACATCAAATACAGTTAAGAAAAAATTTTAACAAATTTATAAGTCACGTAGTCACATATCAGCTTAAATTAAGACAACAATACTTTTAATGACTGTTCGTTTGGCTATTTTAGTTTAATGAGAACCATTTGGACAGGTTCCCAAATCGAAAATACTTGGAGTACTCATAGTAACATCTAAAAATTGGCCAAGAGAGAGCGTAAGTGATATTATATTTGATTTTAAGCAGATTCTACCTAAATAATTTATCAAATGTAATTCAATTTAAATTAAATTAATTATTCTAAATTTAATCACTTGTTTGAGACATGTTTCTCGGAATTAAAGTTACTTGTAATTTAATAAGTACTTCCGCGAACTAGATGTAGATGACATTTGCTAGCTATAACATTCGACTCCGTCCGCCTGGAATACTGAAAGTTGTGCTAGTTCCAAATATTTTAACCCGGAACTCTTTCATGTACAAACATTCATTTTTTAGGTTATATATTATATGACGAATCATGATTAATGATTTGTATTCCTACAAAAGTTTCCGAGTTTTGACGCGAATTGAGGTATTAAGTAAAATAAATTTATAATATTTTATTCATTGTAAATTCTACATCTACTAAGATAAAGGCCGCCTAACGTCACAATAAGCCGTTAACGTCTTTAATGATAAGAACTGATGGTTCTTTTCACTAAATATCAAATATATTAAATGAAATGAGTGTTGTGGTTTGAGTGCGAGGTTTATAACCAACACGATCGCGTAAACGTAAACTTCGATTTCTCTGAAATAAGACAGTTACCTTACTTCCGCTAGATGGCGTTGTTCTTATTTCATAGAAAGTGACGTTTACTTTTACGTGATCGAGTACGTTAGAAACAAACTATCGAGTGGGGACAGTGATTTTTGAAATATGACACAATTTTAATTCTGATTTGGTAAAATGTTTGATGTTTTACCGTAACCTTTTTGAGGAATACACAAATTCTAAATGATGTACAGACAGTATTAACGATATTGTTAAAATATCTATTATTCTTTATAGATTTCGAGATTTGTTATACAATTTGTAGGTTTATGACTAATTTTGCGTTTTACCTAAAACTTTTCTCCCCTGATCGTTGCTTTTAGAGTTTAGGGATTTTTATCAAAAAAAAAGATTTCTGTGTTTGACTTGTGAATCAGCGCTTTTCTTTTTTCAGTAAACATTTTTAAATTAGAATCTTTTAAGGGTGAGAAAAGTGGGAGTAAAGGTCAATAATATATTATACCTATTATTATTAATTTCATAAGAAGTTTATAGGAAAATATAACAATTAAAATGTTTTTTTTCAGTGAGTCAAAAATAATGACTCTTTCTCTACGGTTTGTAAAAATATAATAATTATGTTTCCGTGTTAATTCGAATTTCAGAGTCGGTTTGAATCAACTTTATTGGGTTTTATATACATACTTTTATACACGTACTATAACAGTGTTTTCATTTTGATACTTTTTCTAATAATACTGTTAAATATATATATATTTCATGTTTAAAATATAACTATACATAAAAAAGTTTTTTTCTCCATTTAAGCTACGTAAAGACAGAATAAATAATTTTATAAAGCCCCGAAATTATAAAATCCCTACGAAAAATATATTAATAAGTCTTGTAGTTGTTAAGTCATGTTAAGTCTGTTGTTTCACTTTGATCAAAATCATAATACATATATAATATATTTACATGACGAAGCAGCTTCCCCTTAATTTTTAAAACATGACGACATAGCTGACGTCACGGTTACCATGACTACCATCTTTGAGTATTAAAAGAAACCACGTATTTCTAATAATATAATCTTTATCTTTAAAAGATACGATTGCTCAAACAAGTATGTCTTGAGAAATCGAGCGCTTGCTTACAGCACAACGTTACACGTATTAAAATATTTATTTATATATGTTATAACAATTTACCACATTTAATCGATTAAGGCTTTTCAGATATATAAAAATATAATATAATTATTTTTGTATTAAGATTATCGTGATCCATAATTACTATAATCAGTTCACGCCGCGAACTAATCGGGAAAATTCCGATAAATTTAACGTAACAACCGGACAGCTATAGATAATAATATATATCTTGATTTAAGGTTAGTCCAGCCACATGTTTTTATTCTTGAAATGCGGCTTTTTATTCTGACATACGTATATATAAAGCGGGAAAATTGGTTTGTTTATTTAAACAAGTTAATTTTCTAAGTAACAGAATTGGTTGAAAACTTCTTTCTGATCATTACTAGTAGGTTCATGAGAATTGTCATGGTAGAATTATACGAGAGTGAAACCGAGGGGCAAAGATAACATATAATAGTAATCAATGTCCTATAAACCTGAAAAGATTGAAATTGTCTATATACATATAAATAAGCTTAAATTAATATAGAATGATAAATTCAAGAGCATTCCATTAAAAATTATAAGATTAATTTGAATGCGTTTACAAAAGCACGTAGCTTTATAATAGATAAATAAAGAAAATATAAAAGAATAAGATAAAAAAATTATAATATATAATAAATCAAAGAAAAAAATATTTAAATATTTGTGACGTCATTAAATTTAATTTCATGACCTATTTTTAAATGTTAAACATCAATATGATTAATCAAAATACTGAATAATGTTTTAATCTGTAATTTAATAACTTTTTGTCATTTTTAATTAAAGTCATAACAACGTCAAAATAAGATCATAATATGTTTGAAAACATTTGAGTTATCAATCATACAAAAAAATAGAATCCTTTAGACCGTTGTTTAGTCGAATGCCGATTGATTCCATCCATAATGAAGGGTACATTACATTTGTCAGGGGCGTTATAGATATAGATATAGATATAGGTGTGAGTGTGTGTGTGTGCGAGTATGCGTGCGCAGTGCGTATCGTCATCTCGCTCGTATCTCCTCTACAGCCTCAATTGCGTATGGTTGCGTGATATTTGTATGTGTGGGTTTCTTTGTTTATATTGGTTCGAAACCACTTTCAATTGATTAATTCTTACTACAACACCTTCGATTCTTAAACCTAGTTGTCGTTTGGTTAATGTTACTTGTAAGGTTCTGTCAAATACGAAATTAAGTTAAACTGTATATACATTTTCAAATGATTTTTATTTATTTTACTAATATACGAGATGTATAATATAAAAAAATTAATATAAACCATTTTTAAAAACTTAAATACGTTTAGGAATGTTATTTTTAAAATAATTAAAATATATATTTTATTAAGAGTCACAGTTTTTGTAAATAATTTACAACAATAAAAGTGTTTACGAATAACTGTATAACTGATGTTGTATGTTATAAAATTAATTAAATATATATATATATATATATATACTTATTATATATATATATATTAAAAGTGAGAAAATCCACGCAGCTGTGGAATCATCCTTAGAGAGTTTTCCACAACTTACTAACACCGATTCACTGCTCGTACCGACGCAGCTTTTCACGCACACTCGTACTCTTAGCAAAATAAGCGCCTGAAAATTGACTGGGACACCGGGAGAAATATTTCTATCTCGCTCCCACCTAGCACACCATCCTATTTCAACAGGTTTCCCCTTTCAGCAGTTGCAGCGTAGAACGCGTGCCTCTAGTAACACAGCACTAACAGCTCCGCAAACACGTCGCTGAAACTGAAAACACAGTTTCACTGACAGTTCCGACATCACCTGACATCCACAGTCAGTACTTTGACGCTTAGGAAAGACACCGTTAATACAAATAACTATTTATAATTCGTAATTCGTTCAGTGGATGAGTTCGCGTTCGTTTCACCGCGTCTTAGATAAAATGAATCTCTCTGTGCCAAAAACAATAATGAACTCTAAATAACATGTGCGTGAACTAACAGTGAGATAAAACTTGTTAACAATGTAATAATATAACTAATGTTTACCTCTTCAGTGTTGTGAGTTAGTTAAATAAGTGAGTCATGTAGTATTTATCCGTGGTTGTGATATACGAAAGCTCTTTCAGCTCACGGACCTGGCAATATGGTTGTAACTTAATAAGTTGTGAAAATATATTTATACAAATTAAGATAATACTTAGAAAACTGTTTCTTTATACTCTATATTATCGAAGGTTGTGTTTAATTTCCCTCGGGTTGTGAATACAATAAACAGACTCAATGCTAAAACTTGGGGCATTATCATTGAAAGGGTGAATTGCCTGAACTAAGCTGAGGCTGCTATAATGGTGGATATTACGGAACATTTGCATTCGTGAGTGAGAAATCAACGAGGTCAAGGTAAGAATATACATTATACATATATATTGTTAAAAATATTGAAAAAAGACTAAAATTATATTTTAATTTTTTATTTTTTTTTATATCGATAGGTTTCTTATAGCCTAATTTTAATTTGTGTTTTTTTTGGTCATAATATTTTTATTCGTACGTAAATATAAATAAATTTTCTTATAATGAAAATAAGTATTTTTAAGTTAATTTATAGTATTCATAAATTATTATCATATAATATTTTAAATCATTTGTGTATGTATAGCTAAAGGTAGAAAAGGAATGATTAACAGATTAAAGAATATATTGCTTATTGCTTCATTGTTTATTATATAATGTAAAGTTTGTTTCAAATTCAATATGTCCTTAATTGAATTACATAAATTTACGTATCTCCAGTCAATAGTTTGATATTAAACTAAAATTAAATAATAATCTTAACACCTGAATTGATTAAGTTTAACAACTAAATTTATTCAGTTTATAGATATCTTAATAATATAAATAAATTTAGTAACAATATTTATTAATAAAATACGATATAACACTATTTTTTACCTTACACGGAATTCCTGACGTTTAAAACAATGGAATGTTATGTTCTCAATAAGAATGGCTGTAACATTTATGCCTCGTAAATTGCTTAGAAAACCACTCGGCCATATCATAAATTATTTTGTCAAGAAATAAATGAATTTACCTAATTATCTGTGAGAGCTCAATTTATTTTATGATGCCAATGTCAATGGCGGCAATATCCTAGATTAAAACTGTATAATATAGCCATTAAAAATATATAGATGTTTATATTATCTATTGCTGTTTCAGTCATAGATTATATATATTATATTCTCTGTATAACATGATTAAAATATATATTTGGCATGCAAAGTTCTATTTCTGTCTATGGCTATTTCATTCTGACATTTTGGATCATACTCAAACTAACCGAGAAATATAAACGAAAACATTTATCTAAAGTAAAATTGAACTAAGAATATAATAGTTAGTTTAAACTCTAGAAATAAAACTAATAATATTATTATTTATTTTCTTAATATTATATAAATAAATAAGGGAGTATAGTTAAATAAATACTCTTTTAAAATTTGTCATCGAATGCTTCAGACAAAGCTTGAGTGTTGTCGTCGAGCCAAAACCGACTGCCAAGGCGAATAGTACCGCCATGATGCATCTGACCTTCTATTGTCTATGGATCATTCTGCAGACATTATGCGTATTAATTATTAGTATTAAAGATTTATTTCATTGGATAAATAATTGCTGTATTATAAATATAAAACTAAATTAATTAACAAGTAAAAAATACTTATGATTAAGAACTAAGAACGTATTACTCTATTATTTTTAATTAATTAATTATAATATTAAAACATAATTAATAGTAATTGTAATCGTCATTACCATTTTTTTTTTACTTTCACGTAAGTTTAAAATAAATTCTAGAAACACGCATTCCGTATCAAAATAGATTTTCTTAATATCGCACACATTTTCAAGGCTCATTATATAATGTTTCGAGTTTTAACTGCGTTTAATATATAATATGAAATGATACTTAAATTTATGTTTATAAAATAACATTATTATACTATTTTTTTTATTTTTTACATACAATAATATATTTGCTATAAAATAAATATGTCTGTGTTCGCTGAACACATCGCTAGGTGAAGAGAAGCTATCGACGATCTATTACAATGAATCTTTGACAACCTTTGGGCTCCCTCGAGGCTCCCTCGGGGTCCATAAGCTTGCATCATTAGGCCCCTTTCAGCCCTGATCAATTTGGCTTCAAGCTCTCCCATGGACAATAATAATAAGTTCACACACACTTAAAGATATATTACTTATATATTTCTTTCAATTTTATTAAGATTTCTAATATCTCTAAAAGATTGACAAACAAAGGATACGGAGGTAAAATAATTGTTTTTTTTCTGTAATATATTATGTTGTTCGGTTTATATTATATTTTCAGTATATAACTTGTTATTATTGTTTTTATTTTTTATTGTCTTAAATTGTTGAAGAGAGCTTTTATCGACGGGAAGATGTCAGCGCCATATATATATATATATAATAATAAAGTAAGATGGCGGCGACAAGGTAAATATAATATACCTTATTACATCTTACGTAATAGAAATCCCGTACCTATTAATTTTAGGATTTTTTTACTTTAGATTTTGTAATTTTTATTGGTTTTGTTTGATGATTAAATACAATATTTCTGAATGATAGCTAAAAAGTGAATCTTAATAAATAATGTATGCCTAATTTTATTATAACAGTTTAGTTCAGTTTTATATATCACAACAAAAATGTTATTTCCTTTATTTAAAGTTAAATTATAATGTAATATTTTTTTTTTTATTTATACATATTCGTGATTATATAATTTGTTAGCCCCAATCAGGGTTTCAGCATTTCTTTAAACTAAAAGTAAAAAATACCTTTTACAATAAATAAAAAATATATTTATACAATTAAGGTATTCAAAATACAATATTTTATGAAAAAATTTTTAATAAATTTTATTATCTATATCAGAAAAAAGTCAAAAATGTTTGTAAGCCATCGATCTCAGACTATAATTTCTTAAAACAAATTATTCATGTCAACTAGTTCATTTGGTATGGACACCGGTTCTAAAAGTTTTTCTTTAAAATGAGGCTAGCGCTGTGTAATTTATATCTACTTGGTAGCACTTTGACAAGTCTGATTCATGATTCCCGCTGCGTAGACCGAAGGACTGATTTTTCCAAATCCGCATAATATTATTCCAGACCAATAATTTCCCTTTGATGAAAATTCCATTCCCATGCCAATGCCATTTTCTATTTTTTATTGTTTAAATCTGAACAAACAGAATTAGAAATAAAAATATTTTTATAGTATTTTAATTATTTTTGGTTACATTATAATTTTAACTGTCTGTCAGTAAGTTAGTTAATTAGTCATCTCCAACGGTTTTTTAGTTTATGGGCATAGAGTTCCGGATGTAGACAAAACGCACTAACAGTATCTTGATTAAAATTCATTAAAATTAGTTTTATTTCAAAACTGTACTCATAAAAGCTAAGAAAACATAGAATTAGGCATGAAATATATTTTACGTAAATATACGATGAAAATTTTTGTGCTGTAATTTGTAAATAAATTGCTTTAATAATAATAAAACGATTCTGTAAAAAAGAGAAATACATAACAATGGCTAGAGAGGTTTACAAGATCCCTCCCTTTTTTTCTAGGTCGCGGATGCCATGACTGTAAGAAATATTAAAATATACGAGCCCTTGTTTCGTTCCTGAAACGGCCATTGCGTGTTTCTTGAACCCGTGACTCTTTTATCGTGTTATGAATTTTCAGAGTATGAATGAATGGGCTTGTTTTTTGGAATGTTATTCGAATGCTTTGTCCATATTTGAAAGGGAATTTAGAATTCTATTTTCGCTGTCATTTTTTGAAAATAGTATTTTTGTCAGCAATTCTTATGTCATATTTACGTCAATATTCGCTCTAGAATAGTCAAATAGTAAAATAGTCGCTCTAGATTGTGAACTTATTATGATTACAGCCGCATTTGTAAGCGGTATAATTAATAGGACACAAGACGTTAATAATTGGCACATATGTACGGTCGTCTGGTGAGTTTAAGATAAACTATAGGCTCTGTAAACATTTGGAAGTACGTCTAGACAAACCATAGACAAAACACAACAAGACGATAAAATCAACAATTTTCTTTCGCTTTAAGCCACTTAAAACGGTTTATTGTTATTTTAAGATATATGATAAATTATACATTTATAAATGTTCAGATATTCAAAGATTTACTATGTTTATATGTCATAAAAGAAAAAGAAAGACAATATCACTTTTTAAATATTTCTTAGCTTACATATAGATACGTAACTTTCTCGAATCTTAATAAAAAATAATAATTTCTATAAATTATAAATACTTCTTAAGTATCAATTTCAAAAAACATATTTTAATAAGAACAACCTATAATGAAGTAATTAGTTTGAAGATTATTTCATTGACATAATATTTTATTAATTTTCATGAATTAGGCCAAGCTTGAGATTCAGGGGTATTAGACCTTTTATAATTAAATTATGATTATATATATAATATATGTAACTCATAATTAAATATAAATGTAGTAGGTAATTAGGATAAAAATAGTAGGGGACAAAAAATCTACTGATCTAATGAGAAAATAATTACCTAAAGGTTCATTTGATCGAGAAATATCAATGTTTTTGTTACACATTTAATGTCTTTGATGAATTAAGGAACTAATGATATATCTGTGTATATAATGATAAATGTCCCATACAATGCCAGTAGTTTATTGTCGCGACGGCATCGCCATCTGGCGACTTTAAAACTAAGTTGGTTCTTTGTTTTGTGTTGTGTGCAATGGCTTAAATCTTGTAAACTTGTTATTTATAGCTAAATTTGAACGTTTTGTTATTGTGTTCTGTGGCCATTTAGAGGGTATATTGTAGTTCTTTGCTTACTGAAACTGTTAATGGTTTTTTTCTTATCTTTCTGTCTCTCCCTCTTTTCTTATCTATCTCTCTCTGCTCTCTGTTTCTTAAGATATCTTTTTTATGATTTTAAAAAATATAAGTTGCTTATCTTTAAAAGTATTTTTCATGATATTTCATTAAAAAAATGGGCCAATAAGTAAAACCCCACTGATATATTTTTATTTATTCATAGGTATTAAAAATATCTCCGAAGAAAGTGTCAACAAAACCCCATGAATGAAATACATATATGGGTAATGTATGCCATATATTTTTCTTTGTTAAAAACCGTCTGTTACCTATTAGGTTTAACCGTAAAATCGGTAAGCTGTAAGCGTGGAATCGACGTGAATGATTTATAAGCGCGGATAATACTACGCATTAGCCAAACCACAACACAGGATTTAGTAAAAAGAGATCCGCCGTTATTAAAAGGAAAGATTTATTAGTTGCAGGCAGCTGGCGCTTAAAGCGCTTTTTTTAGACCACTGTAAATATTCTGTATATGTTGCATTTAAATTAGATAATTTGAGCTCATTTTTTTTATTATTAGATAATATTTATTCTTTGAATTATCATCTTCATCATCACTTCAGCCCAAGGATGTCCACTGCTGAACTTAGATATCCCCCTTCGACCTCCAAAGAGACCGATCCATGGCGTCTGCATTCAGCGATTACTGCAACTTTTCTAATGTCATCCGTCTAATAATAATCTTTGAATAATATACCACTAATGTTTTCTAAGATTTACACGAGTACTACACAATATACCACTAATTTTTGAGTAATACAAAAGTGTTACCCTAGTTAAAAATTACCTTCGAATTGTAAATTCAAAAGTTTTAATAAATTGGAAATGCAATATCTTAAAGAAAGAATAGTTACTGAGAAATATTTTTGAGATCAAATTTATTTTCTCTGGATAAAGTATTCTTGTGGTTTGTCAAATTTATAGATAGGATATTGGTTTCCAGTTCATATTGGATATGAGATCGTTCGTGCGTATCTCAAACACCTAGTAAGTTTGTCGTGAAAGTGATACCTTCGTTTGAAAGAAACATGTAAGATAACATATTCATATATATAGTTATAAATATAATATATATCTTTCAATATACGCATATAACAAAAAATATGTAGCTGTAAACATGTAACTCCATTGTGAAATAAAACTTCATAAGAGATGACATTTTTAGATTTGTTAGAGGTTATTAAAAAATTTCATGTATAATAAAAATATTTCTATATTTGAAAACCCTTCAGCATTACAGTACAAATTTAACAATTTTTATATCTGACAACCCTTTCAGCATTACAAACAGTTCTCTTTAAATAACTACATAAATAACTATTACAGAATAGTTATAAATATCAATGATTGTATTCTTCAACGGAATCCAGAATATTTATCCACAAGACAGTTACGCAAATATAAAACAGATCAAAGATGCCATCATACAATGGTAACTCCAGTAAAATATATCTTTCCAAAAATATCTTTGTTTACTCAACCGGCCTATAACTATGTGGTGATACGCAGTCGTTGGAGGCTAGCCATTATAACTCATTTATTTACAGATTTTTATACTTAAAAATTATTACTTAACTCGTTTCTGTTCAGTTTTTAATACTCAACATTTTGTATAAATTTAAAACCTTAAAAGGTTATTTATTTTTCGGTAAATTGTGAATGAATTTAAAAATAGGACTGCTTTCATTTTTGTTGTATATTGTAGACAGATCTCTAGTAGAGGCTAGGTAATCCACCCTACGTGAAATTATTGCACGTCCTCTGAAAATAGGTCAATTGCCTCCCTACTGTTAGAAGGGGATGGCTGCGTCTGGCATCGAGTATGACAAGGACAAAAAGTCTTAATTCGTTCAGGTGACGTCACTAGCATTTTTAAAGGTTCATTCGTTTTCTTTTTGCAGGCTATTGTTTTTGTAGCAGCTTCAGTCTGTCCCTTCGTCTATAGTGACTTAGCTATCGCCTCATCTATTATGTACTTATAACATTTATCTTGAATGAGATCTATTTATCATGTTATATTTCCAAAATAAGCAAAGTTTATGAAGGAAATGAGTGAAATGAAATAAACGACGTCACTTTGATGTTGAATATCTTGATGTTTCTGTTTATTTTGTTATAATTTAGAGGAGTTCTTGGTTATTAGTCTTTTGTCTTCAATTGGTTAGAGCTAGCAATTTATTTAAACTCAAACCAATAGTGCATTTAATTAAAATAATATAAAACAATTATAACTTTATCAATTTATTTAGTTAAATAAAAAAAATTGTTAATTATTTTTTGTTTCGTAATTCAGCTTTGTCATTGTGTCATTGTGTCAGACCCTGTTCCCTATTAACCTACATGTTTGTTTGTTCGTTTGTTACGAATAATTGGGACTTGCTGTTTACTCGCTCACTTACTTAGTGTTCTGAATCAAATCAAATCCATTAGCTCTTTGAAATGCATTTTCTATTATGAAACACTTTATCATAATAATTTTGGAAGCTTAAACTCTGTTTGAAATGTTAGAACACTTGATTTAAACAAATAATCTATTAGTTTAGGAAATGTATTATTATATTATATTGTTGTTATATTTTAAAAATAATGTTTTAATACTTATTCTTTTAGCCACGTTTACTATTTTTATAAACATATTGAGTAAAATGTTTCTATATTTTGCGAACATTTTGCCTCGAAAAAATCTCTCTTTTTCAATATTTTATAGATAATATTTCCATAGATATTCATAGATAATCATAGAGCTTGCACAGATAGCAATATCATATTTCGGCAGAATACTACACATGTTATTTTTCATAGATTTTCATAGATAGCCACATAGCTTAGATAAATAAAGATATATTTTGACAGAATATGAAAAAATGCTATTTATTATATAATATAAAACATATTATTCTTCAAAGATGTTCGTAGAGATTTCATATATATAGATGTCAACAATTTGACAGAAGGTATATTCTGTGAAATATATCCCCAAGAGAGTACTGATGTGGAGATATATGAAGCTATCAAAATAAATGCATTTGAGAGCGGAGTCGATTATAAAAACCTATAAACTTTGACTCCCATCAATCACTGGGTCCGTGTGGTGCAGCCATGCAAGCTCTGATACTCATATTTCAGTTTCGATAACGTATTACAAAAGGAAAAATATCCTGAATTTCAAACCGATGGAATATTAATTTTTTTTCGTGTATAGTAAACAATTTTTTGGAGTTTTTTTAGTTTTTTTTTCTAATTTCATTCTTGAAAAAATTTTAAATTTTTAACAAAAATCAAATATAGTACAGTAATTATTTTTTATTTTAAGTATAAATCTTTGAAGGTATTTTAGAACTGTTTAATGAAATTAAGTTCTATATTAAAATCATTTTGCCTAGATCTAATAGATTGCGCGTGGAGTTTCGCCTGCGAGGATGACTGCCAACATCCTTGTACGAAAGCAAATAGAAGTTCCAGCTTTGATAAAGTTTTAATATATTCTTGGGTAAGTTCCGACGTCTGCGAGGTTATGACGGATACGCGTGTACGCTCTCCTCCCACTGTTTTATTCTTTGAAAGGATTTAATCCTCCATCGAGTGCGGAGTTCGAGATTTACCCTACTTTGTATAATGAGGAAAATTTCGGAAGAAATCACGCCCTTTGAAAATGGGGTGTTGGACTCGATCGCGTTATTAAAGCTTGGGATTTTTTTATTACGTAAATGTAGACGTTAAACGGATTAGGGAAGAATGGAACAAATTTATTTATATTTACATTTTTTTTTGGTTTTTCTTTTTTTAATTACTATTTGAAAAGATGTTTTGAAATATAAGTCTATACAATTTAAATAAAAAATTGTATATATATATACTGTAATGGCATATGTTTAATACACAAACTTTAGTATAATATTTTCATTACTGATCAACATTAGTTTATCTGCTCAAGAAACAACGCTGCAATAATTTCTAAACCAGGGCAATCCCTACATCCATCTCAGTCACTCGTCAGTCCAAACTCATCTATCTCTCTCTCTCGACCTGATCCGAGTGTTGCCCTAATGATATTTGTGGCCGATTATAATTATACGCATGTCCTCCTTTGAAATGTCAAGCTGTGTTTAATTAAAGATGGCTGTTTAATATTAGACTGACGCTTTTTTTTTTGTTGTCAAATATTCTGGAAAACAGTCGTAAACATTAACTTTTAATAGCATTATAAAAAAGCGACCTTGAGCTTATTGGTAGACGTAAACAAAAAAGGCGCCATGCTTGCGGCCCTTAATAGCTTCTACCTACTTTAGTTCGATAGATACCACAGAACAAACAGTTTGGCGAAAACAACATAATTTATCACAAGGGTACGCAACTCGAGAAAACTCTTGCAATAAAATTCTCAGCGCTGAGGGATTTCATACTCGAATATGGGTAACCAGCCAATTCACTTATGCGAGAGAAAGCTGATGTGTTTTGAAAGAAACCGACTTGCATATTCCAACTTCAAATTTTACTGACGAAATACGTTGGATTTGTCATTTTCATGACATTATAAAACTTGGAATATTTTAATATATATCAAATATTTCCGAACTGAATTGTTTTTACTTTTAAATTTTAATATTTTTTTAAACTTTCGAGATCAATTATTACTAAGGCCGCCAAATTTGTATTATTTTGTTAAATCCTTTTATGTTTATATTCTTGTGTGATCCGGGTGTAAGAATATTATTATTACTATTATATATAATTATTTGACTGTGCAAACGTAATTCCTATCTGCATTTACCTGACTAGTTTCGGACCCATTCGGGGATCTTATTCATGTGCTTATTGTACGGCGAAATCGCGGCGTGAACAGTTCACGCTGCCGTGTCTTTGAATTCAATACTAGTCGGTTAAATTATTTGAGTACAGCCGAAAAATTATATATAATAATATTAAAATAATTTTCCATATATTTTTCTAAAATGCTGTTTATAAAAGAGTAGCATGCATCGATTGTATTATCTTGGAATTGTCTTCGACATTTAAAATTGTGACATCATATGTGTTGGTTATATTTCAACATGCTAAATTTAAATGATTGAGTCATAACAATTTAGTTATTCAAGATATGTTAAATTCATTTTATTTGTAAATGAACGCGCATATTTTACGATTGAATAAACAAAATAAAAGATGTTATATTTATTAAGATAAACCATATTTTTGTACGATTGGTTAATTTACATCTACATTATTTGTAATAAATAGTTTTACGACTCAATTTATATACCGAAGTTCAGTATTAAGCATAGTCAACTAGGAAGTTCCAACACTGCCCGCGCGGACATTTTCGGAATAGTAGTTCAAAGCTACTAAGTTAATATAAAATACGAAGAGTCTCATATATGTTATATTTTTATAATGCTACTCCATATTATATAGATTTTATTAAATATAATTATCCGACTGTACTCACGTAATTACTATTGAGATATGCTCGACAAGTTTCGAACCCATTGAGGATTATTCATGAGCTCTGAGAATGGCGGAATCACGGCGTGAACTGATATGTATAGTTTTTTTACCAAGAATATGGTAACATTTGCGAATATATTTAAATTGTAATAAAAGATCTGGAGATTTTTGAATTCAGACAAAATTGACTATACTAGTATATGTGTGTGTGTGAAAATCTTTAAATAGTATTTTATGGTCCATCGAAAGATATATCGTATGTCACATATTATTCAGCTCATATATCTGTCATCAGATCCATCTGAAATTCAAAATTATTCATACAAAGGACATACGTGACGTGATTTTCAAAGACAAGTTCAGTTTGTGAACTTCAAATTACTCAAGTTCTTAGTTTTGTGGTCATCTAAGATGCTGCCATTGTTTCTTTATAAACCGCTCAGGTGTTATAGTTTGAC
This sequence comes from Mechanitis mazaeus, assembly GCA_959347395.1. Taxonomy (NCBI): domain Eukaryota; kingdom Metazoa; phylum Arthropoda; class Insecta; order Lepidoptera; family Nymphalidae; genus Mechanitis; species Mechanitis mazaeus. Next base: position 1,043,315 of record OY365743.1, read on the forward strand.
AGCCTCTTTCATGTCAGTTGCCGTTTTTTGCTGATAAAACATTATATAAAACATTTATATCTATAACTAGCTGTTACTCGCGTTTCTATGAGCGGATGAAAACTTTTATTTATTAAGTAGCGAAATCTACTTAATAAGATTTCCTGAGATGTCTGTCTGTCCGTCCGTAACTATGGAGTTACGGGCTATTTAGTATTAGCTAGCTAGGACATGAGTACTAGCTCGAAGATGGTATATAGTTCAGGTCTAAAACTTAGTATAAACATACTAAGTTTACTCTGTGAAGTGAAGAGTATTATATTGTTGAATTTTAGGCCTCCTAGCTGCCTTTGGACGGAAGTTATGAAGTGAAACAACATGCATGCATTGCATATGTGCAAATGTGCAAGTTTCAGACAGACTTTCGTAGTTAACTCTACAGCCCTTACAGTTAGTTTTTGAACTACGAATTATTTTTCGGTTTTTGTGCTTTAGCAACTGAACTGTTTATTAAGAGCAGTAGCGTAATGCCAAAGAGTCAAAAGTATCATGAACAATCTTCTTCATCAACCTGCCTATCATAATGAAAAAGAATTTATCACATCCATCCGGTAGTTTCCAAAATCACCGCATTTAAACAAACAGTTTCACTTTATAATATCAGTATAGATATTATTATGTTTAAGGATTCAGAGCTTATAAAATATAATCGAATTATATATATCGATTTGTATATCTCGATAAGTGAATTACGAAACTGTACCAAGTTAAATGAAATGAGTTTTGGAACAAACAAACGTACAAAAGGAAATTTTGAGACGATCGACTAACAAAGACGGCTTATATGTTGTTGGCCTAAAGATAAACGTAGTGTACATTTAGGTATTGATATATTTTGACATTATCTTAGATATCCGGCTGTACTCATGTTAAATTTATCGAAAATTACCCGACTAGTTTTGAACATGGCGAAATCACGAAGGTTTGAAACTAGCCGGGCAAATACCGATAAATTAAACCTAAGTACAACCATATAGCTAACAATAGTAGTAATTATAGATCACAAAAGTCTTAATACAAAAAATATTTTAACATATTAATAAATTCGAATATATTTTATAAAAGCATTTGTGATATAATTCAATTGAAATATATTTTTTCAATTGAATAAGTTTTTCTTTTTATATCTGTTAACTGTAAATATTGGACAATAAAAATGAAATATATAAATCTGTTCAAATCATAAAATCATTATCATTTTTAGTTGTTGTTTTGTTTATTGTTTGTGGAATTTTAATCATCAGTTTTAGTTTGTTTTATGGAATAAAAATGTTTTTTTTATTATTTTATTTTTAGCCTCTTTTACCCTGACCGTAATATTTTTTTACACTAAATGTTAATCCCGGTTTCACCTTTTACTTTATTATTATTACAATATTAAGAGTAATACATAGGCTATAGCATTCCTAATAAACCTGTTTATCATAATTAGAAAGAATTTTTCTAATCCATACAGTAGTTTAGATGATTTAAGCAAACAAACATACAAACTCTCAGCATTATAATATTAGTATAGATTAATAAGGCAGTCGATAATCATTTTCTAAAAACATAGAACATATAAAACTGGAAGTTCTGAAGCTGTTTTAATAAATGTCAGCAGAACTTTTGTGCGGAAACAAAACTGGAAACCTCTTGAATCGCTTCTTTAGAGAAAAATCTTATTCGGCACCTGCGAGTGAAATTGACTAACCGATGGCTACACGGAAATGAGATTTCTGTTCTATTTAATTTTGGAAAGTACTTTTCTTTTACTTTCTAACTCTTATATATCTGTATTTTATAAAAAAATTACATCGTCTATACAATTTATGTATTTACACTTACGTGATCCATGATTACTATTATATATAATTAGCTGTCTCTATTTGACTGTGTCACGCTGTGATTCCTCCATACTCAGTGCTCATGAATGTGGACTCTGAATTGGAAAGTGGTCAGGTTAATTCCGATAGTAATTATGTAAGTACAGCCGGATAATTATATATAATAATGCTTTTTACAGATATATAGTTACAAGTAATATATTGCTTTGATGTTTAAATAAAATTTATTACTCAATCATGTATGACAGACAAAAACGGGTCGATCTTATTTTAAAATAGTAATAAAAAAAATACAAAATTATCTCTTTATTTATATATTATTAGTTTAGCATGAATCACCATTTTTATATATTGTCAATGCAATTGGACTTGAGTGAAATGACTTAACAAATTATATTAGTTGCACAACCTTAGCATCGGGTTGATTAACCGTTACAGGTTACAGGTCTAAATCTTGTGTTCTGGCATTAGGCCAAATATAGTAGTTTGTACCCACAATACCCACGACCTCAGATAAACGGCATTGGTATATATTATGTGGTTTTGTCTCAGGTGCACTAATAGTGTACTTGAGTTTGAAGATTTCTAGTGATAGATCAAATTAATTTTAATGTGGTTTAAAATTAACTCACTGGAGTTACGGGGCGTTATGTAACGTATAACACGAATGTTTGTTCGGTAAAAATGGTGCTCGCGTGCAATTATATGCATTTCAGCACAAGGCGTAACGAATGCTCTCTACATTACAATGCTACATTACAACTCGTAACATCGGTCAGTACCATTAGATTTTATTGCTAATATTTTCATTTTGCTAATAAAAGCAGTGAAATCCAAATTATTTATTCTATTCTACGTATTGATTTAGATCTATGACATTGTCTAGATATATGCTAGATCAGGAACAAGTATTGCAGCTCAATCGGTACAGCGACGGAGCAAGTTCCCAGAGGTCACAGGTTATAATTTTTTTTTTTATATTTGAAACAACAGTACATAATGACCTCAAAGTTAACGAACCTTAACCATAAAAGGGTTTAGTTCCCAAATTGCTAAAAGTCGCTAACAATAGCGTTGTACTCCAAGCAGCGGCTTAGAGGCTTATCCACTCTGTTATCATTATTGGTGCTTAGATCTAGTGATATTTGGTTGGCTGAATAAAAATTGCTTTAGAAACATTTATGCATGTCACGCTTCTCCCCCACCTCCTCCGAAATAAAGACGATTGGTTGCGGTTATGAGAGTAATGGTTTGGTTTATTTTTCCTTAAACGAAAGTTCGATAACCAATTATTTAGTTGCCAGAAAATCAGAGTTGTAGGAAATGAAAAAAATTATCATGTTTTGTTTAAGAAATTTTTATTTTGCATAATAACTCATCCGAGAAATTAGATATAAAAAATATGGAAATAATGCATTGTACAATCTAAAGTATTGTTTTTTGTGAAATATGTTTTAAAATTGACTTAAAATGACAAATATATTTTTTTAATTTTTATCCATTTAAGAATTTTTTCAAATCAAATAAAATCTATTTATAAAATATTAATGGAGAAGTTTTAAAATTTATTTTTAAAAGTTAATTCAGAACAATATTGTTTTATTTTCTCCATTTTAGCTGTTCGTGTGTAAAAAGGCTTTGATAGTTTTGTAGCTTAGGTTTGGATTGCTTCAATCATTCCCTCTTTTTTTTCTTTTTCTTTTTTAAACACTTGTGCTGTATCGTAATTCTTTCAACATTATACAAACATGTAAACAAGCAAAGGGTGCCAGCTCCATCATATTAACTTCCTGGTTAAGAAATTTTTATATAATTATCATTATAATTTTTTAAATAAAATCCAGTCTACCTCAGTCATTACTTGATCTTAAATTATTAAATCAGTTCATTATAAAAACATAACAACAGATGTAGCATGTTTTATAACTAACAATTTCACAACACATTTTATACTATTTATTTTAAACATTTTCTTAGAAAACAATAAAACTACGGAAAAATATATTATTTCCAATTGTGATTAAAATTTTGATGACATTAAGATGCATCGATTAGTACCACAACCACCTTTTTGCGTAATTAGCTGTTTATAATCGCGAGTACATGGGATTCATTAAAAAAAAAAAACTAAAATACTGCATAGTCGAATTCGCTATAAAACTAATCAGGTCTATATTACGTAAATTCGCATCGATTGTTATCAAGTCAATGAATCAGGTCGCGAGATAATGAAAGCAAAAAAAACGCTTACATACACACACGTACACACGAACATAAATAGTCATACTTATTTAAAAAAAAAAACACAAGGTACCTCAAAACGTATATATATTACCAAAATATCAGATTTCGAAAATCGAGATTACAACAACTTCCTAAACCAGAAGTTAATAATGGATGTGGCTTCTGACTATAAGATTATCCGTTAGGATCACCAACTACTACACCAGCAAGTCGTCTAAGATAACACATCCAATCAAATATATAATGATTCTAATACAACTGTAATATAAATAAAGTTTTGAGACATATATAGAGATCAATTATTTAATCAAATATCTTCTCCAATAGACCGCGGGGTTCACATTGAATATGAGAATTGTTGTATTATTTATTTATAAATGTATGAAATATTATTTCTGAAATAAGGATAATATTAATGGTTTTAATATCAAAATGTACGTTATATTTTTTTATGTATAAGTTTACATTTGTGTTACCTTTGATAAAATATATTTTCACAAAAAATATGACAGACGTAGGATTACCGTCACAGTGATTTTGCAATTTTCATGGAAAAAAACACAAATGAAAATGAAACTAAACAACTGTTTGGGAATTTTCTTTAATGCTACTTATATTGAAACATCTTATTTTTATTGAATATTTTCTTGATATTTTCTTTAATGTTTTATTCTATTAAATGTATAATATTAAAAGAAATAAGGTTTTGTGAACAAATAATATTTCACAAAAGTCTAGTGTTGAAATAATAAAAATAGAAATCCCAATTTTATTTTCAGTGTGTGTATTGTGTTACGTATGTGTGTTTTTGTTACGTATATGTATTGTATCTATGTGTGTGAATGTTTATTTGTAGATACGCATAAATGTGTTCTCTGACGCGCCGGATATTTCGAACTATCTGTGACATGATTCTATTTGTTTCTCTCCGCGAATGACATACCGTTTCAAGCGACTTCTCCTTGAAAATTATGTTTAGATATTAGTCGGCCACTTTATTTTATTGTAATAACTGCTACAATGGAGCTTTGTTATATTGTCCTACTACTAAAAATTTACTATTGCGTATAATTTTCCTGCTTTATTCATGTAAATAGTTCACGCCGCGATTCTGCGATGCTCATGAATAATACCAGATGGGTACGAAACTAGTCGAGTAAATTCCGATAGTATTTAGATAGATACGTCAAAATAATTATATATAATAGTAATCCTGAATCACAAAACTTTGAAAACAAAAATAATGTTAGTTATTGATAGTAAAGTAATTTTTTTAACTCGTGCTGTTATAGATATTAATAGATTTATTTTCAGGTAAATATTTTTTGTAAACATTTTTTGTGTTCTCTTAAAATTCGGCTATTAGTAGATTTAAGTTACTCGTTACATTGAAGACTCTTGAACATTTAATTAAATGTTAAGCCTTTCCAAAGTAAAAAGGATTTTTTGCTCATTAAAAAGAGATCAGATTTTCCTCCCGGTAAGCTCGGCGTTTAGTTAATAATATTTAAACGCATTAAGTTTCTCGAACGAATGGTTACGACACAAATAAAAAGAATCCTCCTGGAATTGGGAAGTTCGCAACTAGAGATTGTAATTTTAAGTCAGTGAACGAAACAGGGGCGTCGGAATTGCGAATCGAATCACGCTTAGCTGAGCATAAAGACAGGGATGTATTTAAATTAATTTCGACCTCGAGCTGTGAGTTGTCACTAATCAGCGCCGATGTGGGGGCCTCCTCGTCAATAGACAAATCAGAATATAGAGAAATGTGGATATTATTACTTTAAAGCTTTACACAAAGAAGGTTAGAATATTTGCTGTCTTATTTTACTTGATTATTTAAGACAGTCTAATTAAAATTCACTTTGGATACGAAAATATTTCAACAAATTAAATTATTTTACACAATAATAAACCTGGCAACTGGAGTGTGCCAATTAATTCGATTAATTATATCTATTGAGCTACTGAAGCATAGCAGTCGATAATAATACCTATAAATGTTGAAGATAGTCTGTATTCCAGTTTTTTACGCAAACCGGAAATCAGGGCGATTTGATTACCGTTCGCTGTCTCCCTGAAATTGTTTAGGAAATTACCTTCTAATGGACATCAATCTTCCCCGAGGCACTTTGTTTAAAGTTACTTTAAGAAAAAGAGGGTAATTTGTTACTGGACACAAATTAAGACAAGAATTTTCATAAGACTCTATGATAAAATGACAAATGATATATTTGGACGGTATAGTCTTTATATATTTTCTTTATATAAAAATCAATTAAAAGTTTATCTTGAAAGTATCTTGAAATTTAAGTGCCTCAAATTCGTATATTCGTAATAACGTATGTTCATTTAAAAATCTGGTAAAGAATGTATCAATTTATTTTGGCAACCCTAGTGCCTTATTTTATATTACGAATTATTACCATTTATTACGCAATATTACTTTTAAGATCAGTATTACCTACCCTTAAGAGTTTTTGTCCGTGAAAACAACGTATCGAGTTGTATTCTAAATGTCTATTTGATGGTTAGCTTTTTATAAGAATTATGGTAAATATTTATATTTTTTATAAAACTGTCACTTCGATAATTGGACGGTAAATAATTTCGAGATTAAATAATATTTATTGAAATTATCAAACGTCAAACTCTAGTTCAAAGAGGATATTTCCATGGCACCGGTGAAACACTCCATGAATATTTTTTAATAAAATATTTTTTTTTATTAAACAATATGTATGAACGTAGAATGTTATAGAAATATCTATATACCTATCTCTGGCCTCATCGTCCTGTCCAACACTCGTGGGTATCTGGAAGAGATCTCTTTGTAGAGATAAGCTCATCCTATATATACGTTTTTGTTTTTTTTTTTTATGTAACTTATTATTAATAAATATTGACAATATGTGAAAACACATGAGAATCCAAGAGAATCTTGGTTAGTACCACGGAAACTATCACGACACAGGTTCTAAAAATATTTATAATTCAAATGATTATAAAAGTTATCTACCAATAATAATTAATAAGGATAATTTAAAATGAAAAACTATAATAAAAATATATTAACAATTACGTATATAAATGAACCTAAAGTCTAACTGGATAATGAAGAATATAACTCAACACCGGAAAGCAAATTAAAAGCTTCTTATGGTACCGGAAGCAATGCGGCTTCGAAGAAATACTGTTACTACAATTCTACGACTTCTACACCTAATTAGAAACGATATTATCCAATACAGCACTGTATTTTTAGTAATTTAATTTGGTATTAGATAAGTACATAAATAATACTATACTAAACGAAACTAAAAAAATCTGTGAAGTAGTTTTAGAGATAATTGTGGATATACAAAAATACAAATATACTTAATGATGGAACCATCAAACAAATTTTTTTAAAAATACAAAAAGAAATAAAAAAAAATTAAGAAACCACTATTACAAATAAGTAAGACAGTGTTTTTTTGAAACAAAATGAAAAAGTTATGAGAAACACATACTTCAAACAAAGTTTTTTGAAACAAAAAAGAAAACAATTTATGAGAAAAAATATTAAAATAAGGAGTGTTTTTCTAAATCTAGATAGGAAATCGATGTGTAATTAAAACAGCAAGAACAAAAAATCGTTGAAGCTTGTAACGCCCGAGGCTGGAGTGTAGCGTGCTTTTCTTTTTGAAGAATATCTATAATTTCAACGTAAAAATACTCTTATATTTTTATGCCTTTTTTGCTCTGTTTTCTTTTAATTAATACGTGTGTTTGAGTTGAAATTTGTTGCTGACAGTAGTTATTGTTGTAAATAAAAACATTATTGAATGTATTCGTTTCTAGGCTTTTGAGCCTAGGATTTTTTTTGGCCAACTTGTATCCTCCAAATGGGTCCCCGAACACGCCCACTTAGTTTGTTGGACCCTCTACAAGACACCCTGTATAAAATGTTTTAATTATAAATTTAATTTCCAAGTGATGTGAATGCAATGTTCTGTATTACGGAAATGACGGTTCCGCGTCAGTTTTACGGAATATTAAAAGCTCGAAGTTATGTTGCAATTAAATAGCATTCATTAATCTAATTATGCCATTATTAACATACGTTATCGAAATTATTGAACTACAAAATCTATAAAAATTATTCTTTTATAAGATTATATAATAAAATATTTTGTTCAAATTAATTAATGATTATTAGTTTGATTCCAGGTGGATATAATTGTTTGGTATTAGCTTTAGGTATAGCTAAGACATGCAAAGCTAAAATGTTTGTTAATATCTTATTAGAAGTAAAATTATAACATTCGGCAGATATGAAGTCACATTATTTAATATTAATTTTAAGGTACACAAGTTTATTTGCAAATCATTAATTTATTTTAATTATGAAATCAAACATAGATGTAATTATAAAATATGAATTTGTAGTATGATTTTATGGGACAAGAACTATATATTAAAAAAAACAAGTCCCGAATTCAAGAAATAATTTCTGTGTAAGTTATATATTAGAAACATAGAACTGATACAAATAACACACAGATACCAAACAGCAGTCTGTGGATCACACAAAAAAAATCCAATGTGGGAATCGAAACCAAGACCTTCGCTAAGTAGGCAAGGCATCTAACCACTAGACCAATCGTTATAATATCGTTATTTACTTCATATAATTAGAAATACTCTGTATTCATTATTTATGCATATGACATGAATGAACAGTTATTAATATATGTTACAAATTTCATGAGATATCTCAAAATATAGAAATAGTTGTTAAGAAGCCAAACCAAACTAATTAAGATCGCCTCAACTAGATTATTCATTGAATTGTATATTCCTATTACCATACAACAGTTTATCTCAAGGTTCTTCCAAATTATCTCGCCTCATGAATATTTTATGATACATTCGATTGCTAATGAATACAAAGATGTGTGTAAAGACTTTACTGAGGATTAATTTAAGAAATAAGAAAATAATAAATCAACTGCCCATTGAAATTAATTATTTTCTTATTTCTTTTATAAATCCTCAGATAAAGTTTGTACAATTAAAAATAATGTCTTTACAAAAATCGGTTCATTACATTGATCAGTTGAACTGATTTATTATTTTCTTATTTTTCTTATATCTTAAAATAATTCTTAGATTAAGTCTGTACAAACATCTTTAAGGGGAAAAAGAATTATAACAATACTTATGTTATGTTACAAATATTTACTATTCTGACAATATACTTCGTATCCTTGGAAAATTATACCCCATTCAGGGGTCAGCTATCTGATGCTAAGCACGTAAGACTCATTTGATCTGAGCGAAATCTGCGCAGTCTTACCGCATCCGGTATTAAAATGCTCTGCTAAACCGTAATCTCTGCCTTCAGACGATATTATAGAAATTATCTATATCTTATTGGAAATTGTTTGAATTTATTTCATTGTAACTGTTTTTTGATACATGTGTAATTGTGTCTGTACTCAAGCAAATACTATCGGAATTAGCCCGACCAGTTTCAAACTCTTTTCGGTCCTTATTCATGAGAGTACAGACGGATTATTATTGTATATATATAGTAGTTTTTTAATTATTTGCTTTGAATTAATGAACAATCAACAACAAATTGTCTCTTAATCTAACCCTATTTTTGAATACTAACACTGAAACGTGAGTAAACAACATCATAACAAAGTTTCGTTACAATCAGGTTAACAGTTTCGGAACGCGTTAGAAACAAACAAACTTTGATACCTCTTTATTATATTCTTGATAGTGTACAATAGTCTAAATCGTAAATTTAAAAGAATTAGTCACATTGCGACTCAGAATAGGATAAAACGCTTGCCAACTAAATATATTTCGTATGAAGCAATAGGTTTATTTTAAAAAAAGCCTATTCGTCACGAATATCGAAAAGCATGTAGTGTTCTAATTACGCGTGACGTTCGTTTGACGTTCCATGACGTTATCTTGACGTTGGCGGAATATTATAATTTAATTATACAAATTACTGAATTAGTTTTTATTACTTAATAACTTTAACTATATTGACAAAAATGGAAGATAATATATAGTTATTTTATATATATATATATCGACAGTATTTACGTGAGTGCAGACAAATCATTTTATATAATCATGAAAGTTTTACTATATATATTTTAAATAACTTTTGTAGTTCAAATATTTAAAAATTCTCATCACCACAAAAATCTCATAGTATTATATATTAAAAAAAAATAACATTCTCTACATGAACGATTTGATCCAGACAAGGTGTTGGCAGAAAGCTTTTATAACTATTAGACAAGGTTAATGTATCTTGTTTGTTTTGAGAATATGTCATATTTTTTATAAAATGTTAATATTTAATGCTATTATATAACCTTTTAATATTATTTCTATAATACCTAAATCATTTGATTAGTCATGTCATTTTGACACTAACATATTTTTTTTTAATGGTAGACTAATATTTGCTTCTGAGATTTTATTAAAAAAAAAAAATCTGACACGCGGCAATCGAGCTTGCCGCTATGAAAAACTCCTAATCGGCAAATTATAACTCGCAAATTAATTAACAAACAAAAGAAAAAAAAATTAAAATAATTAAATTAATTAATTAATTAATTAATTTTTGAATTTAAAAAAATTTAAAAGTTCGAAAATTTTTTTCCATTTTTCGGTAACTTCGGCGGCCGATCTGACCACCTTCCCGTTGGACAATCAACATAATTTTGAAAAGTGAATCTTACATTTAGATGCTGATTCCAAATATATCTTTAGTTTTTCAAAATTCGAAAAATAAAATTCGAAAGACACACAGACACACATACAGACAGACAGATCGGAAGGAAAAACTGAGTTTTTCGAAAAAATATATTTATTTAATCTATTATTTTAATTGACATAAACCTAAATATCTGTTTGAGTTTTAAATTGAATCTATTGTGTGTGTACGATATGAGTTACGGTACGACAGATGCGCATTCCGTATGTCCACTACGACCGGAATACTCTTAGGTTGATGACTTTTTTAATAATATAACACGTGTATCCATTGTAACCACTTATTAAAATTAGAATTAGTCTTACAGAATAATGAAGCTGTTTGTTTATTTAAATAAATTAATAAAATAAAATAAATTACAATCTAAAAGGTTTTTGTATATAAAGAAGATAATAAATGTATGTGATATATTTAGTATGGACACGGTAGTACAGTGGCAGTAATGAAATAAATTTCCAAAGATCTTAAGTTCAAGTCCTGCGAGAGTGAAATTTTTCATACTAATTTTATTTAAATATTTAAGCAGGGTTCAAAAATTTTTTATTTCGATATTTACACTAAAGATAGACAAAGAGAGAGATAGAGAGAGAAAAAGAGAATATCGATATTAAATCTATTAAATAACATGTTCAATGATTACAATACCAAAGCTTCTTTTAAAGCTTCTTTAAAAGCGTTTTTATACCAACATACAGATAGAGAGAGAGAGAGAGAGGGTTAGAGAAAACGAGAGAAAACGAGAGAAAACGAGAGAAAACGAGAGAAAATCGTTATTAAATCTATTAAATTGCATTTTAGTTGAGTTCAATACCAAAGCGTTTTATTCTCATCTATTATTATCACTTAATGCGTTAGAAAATATAATATTGTATGAAATATATATTTTTTAATTTACGCTCCTTGGCAAACGTCCCAATGTGTGTCGGAAGAAACGAAATAAGAAAGAACTTCGTTCATAGGATTTTATTTCAAAAGGTTCAGAATGTCACTTCAATATGTTTTCTAAAGTTTTTGAAAAATATGACTTTAAGACGTAAATATAATACTATTGTTATATTGTTATAGTCATTTTTGAGTCTCATTGTATTATTATTTATAAACTTTTTATATATTAATATATTTTAAACTTTACCTTGAAAATAACAGTCATCTCTTGTTTATATCAAATAGAACGGTCAAAGGAGAATGTTTTGATAACATACTTATTGAATTACTATTATTATTGAATTAAGCCCTCCTGTAAAAACTCTCCAAATATATTGTAATGCTGAAATTATTCATTTGCTTTAAATATAATCCTAAATAATAGTGAGAAAAAAAAATCAACAAGTGCTTTGCAAATTGTATAATGTAATGGCTGCTTTAGTCAAAATTATAAGTACGATAGTATAAAATAAAATATAATAATAATAATTAAAATAAAATAAATAAAATATAATAATTTAATATAATTATATTATTAAAACAACTGATTCGTTTTCTTTGCTACATTTGATATTTTTAAAATAAATTTAAAATAAATTATACATTTTAAATTTAAATATATAAAACATTTTATGAACGCCTGCGGTGATTCAAATATGTGATAATAAATACTCAAATATAAGGTCAATACACTTATTCTTTTTAAGCTTAATCTTATACGTGAGGTTATTAATGTTCGGGTTTTAGAAATATTATAATGTTTATTTATAAAAATAGTAAGTATACGTATTTATGTGTGTGTGTGTGTATTTGTGTAGGTGTATGTGTGTAAATAAGCTTTCATGAGTAATATGTATTTATTAACATAGAAACTTTTGACATTTTGTCTTTAATTGCTTTACAATTGATGTTAAAATAAATTTCCTATATAAGTTGTTCAATTTTGACAATAATAAATTAATATTAATAATTATACCTCCATGTAATTAGTTATTATTTACATAAACATAATTGCAATATTTTCAAGCCGTTGATTCAATAGGTTTTGCCTTTTTATAATATCTGGTAAAATTTTTCTAGTGAAAATATAAACCTGTGAGTTTTGACAATATATATAATTAATTTTAAATATAGCTAGAAAAATCTGTGACAGAAGAATAATATTTTTGTTATCGTCATTTGATCTTAAGTCACGATAAAATTATATTATATTAATAATTACAACATTATTTTTATAAAGCAACGTATCCTAATTGAACTCGAAATCATTCCAATAATCTGTGACAATATCTACATTTTGTACAAATTGTTTTGTCCTCAAACTAATGAAATAATTAGTTCTGATTGTATTTATTAACCAAGTTCATGATTAAATCTCTAAATAGACAACAACTGAACATCATTTATTATCCTAACATATTATTGTGAAATGTATTTTAAATTGTATTCGCAGTTAAAATTTTAATTCAATAATTAATATATCAAGTTAATAATGTTTTAGTATATTTTATCAGGTTTCTAAACATTTAATTCTATGCCCTGATATCAAATATGTTATGAGAAATATGATTGTAATAATTTAATTTGCATTAAAAAATTTGAATTTAGAATGTAATAATTTAATTGCATAAAATATTTAAATATGAAAGTAATATTTACAACTAAAAATTTTAATTTGGGATAGAATAATCATAAAAACATTTAAATATGTAAATTTGGAATGTAATAATCACAAAAACATTCAAATTTTTAATATAATAATGACAATAAATTTTAATTCCAAATTTGGAAAGTAATAATTTAAATATACATTTTAAAAATATAATGATTGCATTAAATATTTAAATTTGGAATTTAATATTCATAATAACATTTAAATTTGGAATGTAATAATCATAATAAACATTTAAATTTGAAATGTAATAATCACAAAAACATTTACATTTAAAATTTAGGATGTCATAATTAAAATGAACATATAATAAATAAATAATACAAAAGACACCAAAAAAGGCGAGGCTTTCTTTGTAACAGTGAGCTTTATTAAACTAGTAATGAATGCGGAAGTTGGTGTTGGATTAGTTAGTCTGTAGTCTGAGGTGAGGTCTCAGTTGTTTCTGTTTTATGTAACTTATCATTAAACTTGTCTTGTTAAATTATTTTACTAATGAATGTGGGATATGTACAATTAATTTAAGTTTTAGGGAGTTTTTAATTGTTTTTAATAAAAAATGCTAAATGTTCTAATGAAATTAAAATTAATGTTTTTTATTACAACTCCTCAAATGATTTGTTTACAAGGACAATTATGTTTTGGGACTAATTAATAGTAATTTTTTATGTTTTAATAGTATTTTTTTTTATTAAAACGTTGTTACAGTAATATTCTTTGTATCAAACTAAATTGTTTAATGGCATTTTTATCATAAATTCCTCAAATGAGATATTTAAATTTATGTTTTAGAAGTTATTACTCATTTTGATTAAAAATAGTAAAGGTTATTCTTTTTATGAAATGGAATATTTAATGGTATTTATCATAAACTCCGAAAATGCGATATTTACAAGAAATTTATTTTTTATGAATAATTAATTGTTTTGAATATGCCAAAGGTTGTTCTAATGAAAGTTGTTTAGAGATTTTTATTATGAACTCCTCAAAGAATATCTTTGAAGAGATTGTTCTCAACTACACTTGCCTGTAATGTGCCTCTCTAAAATTTAATAGCATTTGATATAGCCTCTCGTAGCGGTGAAGGATTCGAGTCTCAGCTTTGTAGGAACTTGTAGAGACTTACTAAGCTTAGCGTCTCTTACGTCAAACTGATGAATTTTGCTCATAGTAACTGTAAATTACTTTTATATACTTACTTCAATATATGTTTATTTACAAGGAAAATCAATAATAAAAATTTAGTCAGTTTGCTTCTATACTAGGAATATGTTATCTTATATAACATGTTACTAGACTTTCTGTTGCCCGAGGGTTTTTTTTTATTAGGATAGATAAGAGTAGTAACGTAATGGTAGATAGCCTATAGTTTTTTTTGGTATAATCAGAAAAAATAAGTACATGCAGAAAAAAAAATGTTTGAAAATCACTTGTTGCTTTCGAGATTTAGACCGTTTAAAAAAACAGACATTTCCGCTTTATAATAAGTATAGATATGTTTATTGTTTATTAGAATGAGTGACACGTGTATTCACAAAAAGTTTTAATAAAATTTTGGTATTGATCAAAAATGTTTTGTTATTACATTTGTCAAAATAAAACATAGTGCAAAGTGATTCACAAACATATCTATTTTAGAAGCTATAACTTCTTGTTGGGGGGTAAACTGCTTCGTTACGTAACGCGTGACAGCGCCAATCTGTCTACAGTACAGTATATTTACTATGGTTCGGTATAAAGTATAGCCATATTTTGTAGTATTAAATAATAAACTAATAATCTATATATACAAAACTCTAATGTACATATTCAAGAATTGTAACAAAGAATCAAATATATTTTATATTTAACAAAATCTTTCCTTACATGATCATATTAATACAATTTAAATAATAACCTAGGCTTTTCTCAAGTTAAACAATTTCAATATTAAATAGTTCAACTTAGTTCATATAGAGGTAGCAAGGATAAATATTTTTTAGATTTTCATCCGATATAAAAGATATCATGTAATCGTCTACAGTGCTGTAACTGAAGCGGTAAAGGATTGCCAGCGCTAGTTGTCTTAACTTAGCGAGACTTGCAGAGACTCAGCGAGACTTAGCGGATCTCCGTGTCTTTTACGAGCGACAAACTGCTGAATTTCCTCCTCATAATGTTGGTGTTACTGCTTTTAGTGGCAATTTATATCCTTAATGGCTTGAGAGCCGATAAATGATTCCTGAACAATGAAAAAATTGTAAAGTAAAAAAAATTTCGAATTATAAGACGGATTTTTTATACATGTATGAAAAATGTATAAATATTATGACATTTAAGCCTACATTCCATAAAGTTGTATGATGCAGTCGCAATTTAGACCAATCGCTAACCACAATTACGCAGAGCCTCAGGCATTACAATACTAGCTTTCATTCAAAATATCTGTTACCTAATAGTTTTTGGATTTAACATATAGCTAGAAAATAATAGACAAATGAAAACGGTTTTTTTGTCACACTATCAATAGTATTTTATATGAAATTTTATATTAAAAATAAGAAGTTAATGATTTTTTGCATATATATAAATATATATATATACAGTGAAAAATAACATAAAAAAACTAATTTTTTGTTTTGTTACATTACCTATTTTTTTTTCATTTGGAATTAGATATGCAATATAAATTACATTTATATATATGAAATATAGTGAGCTTTTCAGTTAATAAAATGTAGTTTTAATAAAGCAAAGAAATATTAAATTACCTACTGCGGCCGACCGGTGCGTCTTTTTAAGTTATTCTTTACGAGTCTCCGCCATTGTTTAAGAGAATAACTTGTAATATAAAATGTTAGCTGGAAGTATATTTAACTTTCTTACTTTTAGCTTTGAAGTGAAGGGTTTGAGTATTATTATAAAAACGGTCAAGTGCGAGACAGTTTCCGGTTCCGTGGATTTTTTTTTAAACAGTAACTTCAAATTTAAAATATTACTTTGTTTTTTTTTTTTAATATTGACATGTGTTAAAAAAAATCGAAGAAATTGTGTTATGATTCCGTAACCTGCTTTTATGTAATAGTAAAAGTCAATTTACCGCATTATTGACTTATATTTAGGTATTTTTCGCTACCTCTTCAATAATATTTGTAATATTTCAACCAATTTATATAAAACTAAAATAAATTATACACCTAGCTCTTCCTTAGGAATATTTTTTATTGGTGAAAACAGTACAAAATCCGATCAGTAGTTTTTGGATTTATCTCATTCAAACAGACAGATACACGAGGCCGTTGTTTTTAATATATATATTTTGTGATCTCTCAACTACAAATTACAATCACAATATTGACATTGTTATACGATTCTCCAGAAAGAGATAGTATTATTAAATTATCCTAAACAAATAGAAAAACTTACATTTCTTCTTTGTTTAATATTTGAACATGTTTTTCTTATATAAAATACAGAGTTTAATAAATTAACAATACAGAAGTTAGAAACATTTTTTTCATTAAATAAGAGAAAAAACAATACAGAAGTAAGAAAAATTTTTCATAAAATAGAAAAAAATGTTTTACTTAAACTATTCATGCCAACTATTTCTAGCACCTGATAGTATGGATAAATATCAGGTGTTAGAAACATTTTACATAGTGCTCTTAAATATAATAAAATGAAATTGTTAAGTGGGTTTGATGGAAAATTATTAAATTCGACAGCTTAATTATTCGTTGAAGCGATACAATTGCCTATCGACCATGAAATTAACGATCACTTCATTTTTGTTGGAGTGTTTGTTGAACATTGTGTTCTCATATATTTTGAGTAAGCAATTTTCAATATTTAACTCCAAAATTACTGTATTTTATATTGCGATTACAGAATATAGAT
Source organism: Mechanitis mazaeus (assembly GCA_959347395.1). Taxonomy (NCBI): domain Eukaryota; kingdom Metazoa; phylum Arthropoda; class Insecta; order Lepidoptera; family Nymphalidae; genus Mechanitis; species Mechanitis mazaeus. Next base: position 1,060,695 of record OY365743.1, read on the forward strand.
TAGAATAGTCTTATATATAATTATACGTCTGTTCTCACGTAAATACTATCGGAATTTTCCCAACTAGTTCCGAACCTAGGTCGACTTCGACTAGGTCCTTCTTCATGGACTCTGAGCATGGTGGAATCAAATGCAGCGTGAATTGACGTTGTTCACGCCGTAATACCTTGAATGGGTTCGTAACTATTCGGGCAAATTCCGGTAGTAATTATATGAATACAGCTAAATAATTATACATAATAGTACTCATGAACATATTTTATATTTATTATTCATCCAACTCAAAATATTAAGAATAATATGATTAAGTATAATTGAAGTGTCAGCTGTGACAAAATCAATAAATTTGAAATACATATTAAAAAAATTATTGACACAAACAGGATTCCAGCCGGCGATAAAGTCCTGATAAAAGACGGTCATTATAAAAAAAAGCTAAACTCATCGAAGCGAGCATTGACGTAGTAGTTAAATTGGTAGAGTGATGAAATTGCTTCCCAGAGGTCGCGGGATCGAATCCAGCTCCTATCAATAAATTTTATACTCTATATTTATTTAAAATATTTAATATTTTATTTGAAATATTTGATATTTAAAAGATATTTCTGTTTGGTGGGTTATATCTTTAATACGAACCCACCAAACAGAAATACAATCATCTTTATATTTTTGTTACACTTATTTTAAAATAAGAAATGTAAGAAATATCGCCGGAAGACACCAAAGTCACAGTCTATTTCCTGCGACCCACTTCACCGACGTTGTATAACACAGTATGTATGTGTTGCATATAATACATATGTGTATGTTATTCGTTTGTAATATCTCAATATATATACTCATCTGGTCGTTTAATGTAATCATAGTTTAAGACTTTTGAGACTTGAGTTTTTAGAAGAGCAATGATAAACACATAAAAATAAATAAACACATAAAGGGATTGTTTTATAGTTAACATGGAAAGTAAGATTATTGTAATATTACCCGACTGTTGACACTTTTTAAGACTGTTGAGGATATAACTAACTAGTGACACATCAAAAAAATATTGTTTAATAGTCTACATGAAAAGCAATATTATTGTAATATTAATTTATGAGATGGTAAGACCCTTGTAGTTGAAGTAAATCATCTTCTAGGGTTACATGAATTCGCTGAATGCTAAAAAACGCTTAATGGAAAATTGAATTCATTTTTATTTGTAACTTATTAATTTAATTTAAACAGATTCTGAATCTCGGAATTCTGAGAATTTCGTCCTAGGGACGAGAATGGAATTTGTATTTCTGTAATCATTTAAAAATATATTTATATAAACGATATAATTTTATGAAATTTAATAGGTTAAATTTAATTTAAATTTAATGGATAAATAAACATTACATATAATGATAAACCATTACAAGACATTCTTGGCTCCAAAGTACAAAACAATGTTATAACTAGAACATGAGGATATTACGTGTAATTTGTATGTGATATATCCTTAGTCATTTAGCTACTGCTATTACATTTTAAGTCCTGTATTACTTTTATTTATACTAATATTGACAAGCGGAAAAGTTTGTTTGTTTAAAAGCTATTTCGAAAATACTTTAAAATCTTATCAGCCTATCATAAGCAGGTTCATGAGGAAGGCTGTCTAGCATTACTTAGTTATTATAATAGTAAAAATATTGTTCATCCGAAGATAGCTAGAATAAACAGCTAGTTGTTAGCACGTAATTTACTATAAAATAGGCCTATAATTTAACCTAAAAAGCACACATACAACTTGGAATAAAAAAACACAATGTATTGTCTTAAGTGAGAATCGAAAATATAACTTAGTCTCAAAATTTAGAGCCACTAAGATCTACACAAATGAGCAAGATAAGAATTTAAGGTAACAAAATAAAAGGATAAATAAGTAATGATTTAAATAACTCATATTCTTGAATATGAGTTATTTAAATCTCCTATTGCTTTTACAAAAAAGACTTAACAATATTTTTAACGTCACTTTACTGATACTAAAAGAAGCAAATACAACAAACCAATGACAATAAAGCGTTAGTACGCTTTGAAAGCTGTTGTTTTTGGGTCGAATAGACAATGGAGTAGAAGGATTTTTTAAAACAGAAAAACACGTTTACAAGTCGAGTTGAATTTGAAAAGCGACATGACGCGTACTATTGGCTACGAACGTATATAAATATATATCATTAGATATTTAAACTAGCTGTTATTCGCAGTTCTGCCCGCATAAGAACATTTTTATTTTCTATATATAGATAAATATAGTCTAAAAAACTACTATAATATAGAAATTTAATATTGATAGAATTTTCAAAATCGGTTCCATAGTCTTCAATTTAATTCGTCACAAACATACAAGCGTTTCCTATATATATATATTTATCTATAACCTTAATAGAAATTAATCATATATTATATCTAAATTAAAATATATAACAAAGAATTCTTTATATAAAACAAATATATTTTTTAAATATAATAATCATTAAAAATAGATAAAATGATAGCTAGTTCATTAAACAATTCTCTTCAATAACTTCAAGTAAACTCAGCACTTCAAAAATCTATGAAACCTTATTCTTAATAACGATGAATAAACGGTCTTGAAATAATCTTCGACTCGCAAAAAGATTCTTCACCTGAAGAAATATTTAAGACGCTGAGCGTTCTTAGGAAACCTAACAATTGTTAATTACTTTTACTAACTAACTATTATATTTTTATATCAAGCCTAAATTATATTTATTTTTAGATTGTTAGAAATATTGGAGTTTTTATAATAAATTGTCTGAAATTAAACTGATTTTCAAGTTGGCATGATGGCCGATTGGTCGTGGGTTCGATTCCCATATGGAACAGTTGTGTGGTCCACAAATTGCTGTTTTGAGTCGGTAGTGTTGTAAAACTTCCGGAGATACAGAGACTATTCGGTTGCAAAAAAAAGCTTATTAAATTAGAAAAAATATACAATGAAAAATAAAAGGAGAAGGATTTGAATCCACAACCTCTGAAAAACCATTCTTCGCTCTAACAATTTAGCTACTGTATCGGTACTAATATTCTGTATGACATTCGTAATAACGTAACATTCTATATAGGACCGTCTTTACCGAGACAGAGGTGACATCTATTAGATTTCTTTCAAAAATCCTAACCAATGTTTCTAACCTTGCGGTATAGGATTAAAAACCACAAACTAAATTATATTAGAAAAGAAACTGATATTAATTTCATCTTTTTTCTTATCTTTTTTTTTGACAATTTCTTTCAGACAACTTTCCTTTCCTTGGTACAACATGTCATTTCCTTGGTACAACATCTCATATAAAACAGATATAATGAAATAATATATTACAAGGAAATTGTAAGTCGTAAATTATTGTATGTTAGTTAGTTTCCACCGACATGAGGCATCATGTTCACTAATGTGGGTATACCTTTATTGAACATGTAGCTATAAATTGGGTTGTGTATGTGTGTATGTATTATGTTTATGTGTGTGTGCGATGTGCGGTGCATGTGTATATGTGTTGTGTATGTGTATGTGTGGCTTTACACCTATCATTAATACAATAACATTATAAATAAAAAAATATATTTTATCTTCATTCTCCAAATACATCTTATTGGTAAATCTCATCTGTCTATTCATATATATTTGTTTTCTCCTTTTATTATAATTATAGTTGATATAGGAATTTGGGTTTTTACAAGATAATAGAAATTTACTGTAAAAATACGTTTTAATTTGATTAGCTGGTACGTGATAAGTTTCATAAAAAGTAATCTGGTAAGTTTCACGAAAAAACAAGGTAAGTTAGCTGGGAAGTTTCTAGAAAAAACGTTGTACGTTAGTTGGTAAATTTCATGAAAAAACGTGGTATATTAGCTGGTAGGTTTTGCGAAAAACCGTCTAATAGTTTTAGTAGCCCAAATAAGTTTTAGTGTTCTCTTGTACTATTTAGCTATTTTTTCACTGCAATAAGTATCTTGTACGTTAGACTAGGCCATAAGCTATAACCATACCAAATTTTCATCATCTGTCTAGTTGTTATTACTAGTTGCGATAAAAGAAAGAGACCTAAAAAGGTTAACAATTTTTTTTCTTTAGTTACCAACAGTTCTGATCTTATTTCTTTTTAATATTATGAATATAAAATAACTTATTTGTAAATCCGGTGCCTGAATTTGCTGGTTTAAACACTTTTCGGGATTTTACCAACTCTTATTCATGAGCCATGAGCATGGAGTCGCGGCGTGAACGGTGAACTGAATGCCGCGAAACTAGTCTGACAAATTCCGATAGTATAGACGTGAGACGTGATATATCTACTATATTCTGTAGCCTCTGATGAACACGCCTATCATAATCAAAATGCAATTTTCAAATCAATCAAGCAGTTTCGAAGATTAGCGCATTAAATATAAATAAACAAAATAATCAAGATTCGTAAATATAATACAAAAACAAAAACTACATATATAAGTAAATAAAAAAAAATGCTTAATTACATATTAGTTGTGCCCTGCGGTTTCACTCGCCTAAATTTTATTACTACAACCTTTAGCCTCATCATTCTGCCTATCATAGTAGGAAAGAATTCTTTCAAATTTCGTTTTCTCGAAGATTTGAGCGTTCAAACAAACAAATTTATCCGTTTTATAAATTAATATAATATAATTATACATAAATTAATTATTAACAATGTTAACAAATGCCATAAAATACCAAAGCGTAACAGTCTTGATGCTTGTAATTTACGACGCGTGCTGTGAGTAGCGCCAATCAGGCGATCACTAATCAATTATACGAGGGGATGTTTATTGAGGAAGTGCTAATTTGTTTACACGAGAAATAATCTTGCCTGTAAATTATACTACAATGTATCAAGATTTAATAACCTCTATTTAGTTTTGGTATTAATAAGTAACGATTTTGATAATAATAAATATAATAAATTTAATTATAAATTATTAAACCTTGGAGCTTTTTGGGTTTCTTATTACGATCTAGGTGTCTTGAAATTTATTGTGAATAGATTCTTACTAGAAATGCGTGTATGTAGACATGCTTAATATCAGGCAGTTTATAATCAAACGCAAACCTATTTAGATAAAAATAAAAATATTGCTTAATATCAGGCAGGTTGTAATCAAACGGTGTAGATTAAAAAAATATATAATATATAAAAACATCTGACACGCGGCAATCGAGCTTGCCGCTATGAAAAACTCCTAATCGGCAAATTATAACTCGCAACTTAATTAACAAACAATACAACTTCTATTGCTTTTTTTATTTTTTTTATGTAGTTTATGATAGGATTTTAAAAAATTTAAAAATTCGAAATTTTTTTTCCATTTTTCGGTGACTTCGGCGGCCGATCTGACCACCTTCCCGTTGGACAATCAACATAATTTTGAAAAGTGAATCTTACATTTAGATGCTGATTCCAAATATATCTTTAGTTTTTCAAAATTCGAAAAATAAAATTCGACACACACACAGACACACAGACACACATACAGACAGACAGATCGGAAGGAAAAACTGAGTTTTTCGAAAATAATGTAATTTTACAAATTATCTGTTAAATGGTCCACATAAAAACAGCCTCAATAATAACGCACAAATGAAAGTGAGGTATTGTTCACGCGTCGTAGAACAAGAAAGTAGCTTTGGTCGTAAATTGCTTTAATACCGGATAAACAGACCTCCATTGACGCGCTAAACTCCTCGTGGAGATAAAATATTTTACGTTTTAATATAATATACAGTAATTATACTGTAATAGTATTTTTATTAACATGTTTGTTACAAAATTGAGAATATTATAATACTTAAATATGAATTGAATATGTTTGAAATTGTTTTTAAAATATATAGCCATATAAAGCTTATTAAATTTGAAATAAATATACAACGAAAAATTTATCGATACGAGCACGTTCGAACTTGCGCCTGGGAAACGGGACGGTAAATCCTCATGAACCGGAGTATCATAATCAGAAAGAATTTTTTATGTTCATCTAGTTGTTTTTTAAGATTAACAAACAAAGAAACAAATTGTTTAGCTAAGTTTTTTAAAATATACATATTCATTATTACTGTTTCTTCACAGTTTTGCAATATGAAATTAAAAATTAATTGTTAGTCACTTAAAATGATAATATAACTTATTTAAAAATAGAATATCGGAAAAAAAAACATTTTAATCTCTCGAAATATAGTTGACATTTAAGTTTAAAATGAGAATCAGTTTATTAGTTTAAAAACATTAATATAATTTATGTCGTAGGTAACCGGAAATTGGTATAAAAAATTCATCCTTCCGCGCCAGAGCCAGTCAAAAGACTCGTTAGTAAATTGGCCTTTGTTCTATTGTAACAGCGGCCAATGTTTTTGATTTGATTCGGTTTCGAAGATTTATAAAGCGCTGTGTCCGCTGACCGGCTATTGTCGGCCAATACGGTCGCTCTAATTCAATTTTATTAATGGTTTGGCTGTATGCCTCACGGTGGTTTATTTGGGAACTTTTTCTATGACTATTTCATAATTAAAATAATGGAACAGTCGATATAAAATTCTCTTTTTTTTTAGTATTTTTATTATAAAAAAAAAACTAACGGTTTTGTAAAATGATGAACCATTTTATTTATTATTATAATTATTAGTAGTATCGTAATAACTTTCTTCATAACTCTGTCTAATCAGAAAAATTTTTTGAAATCCATCCGTTATTTACGTAAATTCAACAACAAACTTTTCAACAAACTTTTGGCTTTGATTGATTCATTGATTTGAAAAATAAATCTTTGAATTAGAAAATTAAATATGTTCCAGAATATTCATTACAATAAGGAATATTAGATTATTATTTTAAGTCAGTATTGCAATTATTAAACTAGAAAACTATGAGCTAGGTTCCTTATTTAATAACATATTTTCGTTAAAGTAACGTTCGCATATTATAATGTAATTTCCTCTTCCGTCACTATCACTTCGTTATGAGGTGGTGTTATATTAAAAAACAGGGTGTACATAAAAATGTAATATTTCACCTTGCGCCGTCGTGTCGCCGTTTTATTAAAGTTTTTCAAGCAAAGTGATAAAAATGAAGGCACCTTCATAAACTCTAACGCTTTGTCTTTATTTTGTGATATTTATACTTAATTTAGTAAATGGTACGCTGTTTGTTAATAAAGACTTCGTGTTGGTCATATTTAAAGTTAATTAAAAGAAAATATTTTTGAAGTGATAACGTCTTATGGGATGCTAAAGCGTTTCGTTACGTAACGCATGACGGTGCCAGTCTGTCTTGCTTCCCTTTCTCTCTCTCGGCAGTAAAGATTTCAAACGCTGAGGAGAACCACACAAAAAATACACACACACACACATACACAGCTGGGTATTTCTTTGTTGTGATCATTATTTCACAAAGGCCAATTTATAAAAAATATTTTCAGAATAATTAAAACTATCCCAATCACTTTAATTTAAGGGTGTATAAATAAATAGATATATATATATATATATATATATATATATATATATATATATTTGTAACATATGTAGAAACCTTCAAATATTTATTTAGCTCTTGTTATGTATATATTTTCAAAAATTTAAGTATTGTAGTCTACTAAATTTTTCTTACTACTCAGGTAAAATTCTGATTGTAATTACGTGATTTCAGCTGGATAATTATACATAATATGTTTAAGTAAGTACACCGGGATAGCAATATAATAGTAACCACGAAAGTTTTAATACAAAAATATTGAATATTATAAGTTTTTGTATATCCATATTAAACCGACAGTTCTATAAGAAAAGGTACTATAAATCATAAAATGTCACACGTTCAGAGCCAGCTAGGAGAGTAACAAATGATTTTTTAAGTTTTAAAGCTTCGTATAGTCACATAAATAGAAAACATTGAAATATCTGGAACAGTTGTTTGTGACACAAATAATATTAATATATTTTATTTCCGATAAAAATATTTACACAAAATATATTCACATTTCCAAATATTAAAAATAAATTTTGTTCAATAAGGAAATATATTTTTCATTAATCTTCTATTTTTATTTTATTTCACACTGTTTTATTTGATTTTATTAAAATTTTTTTTTCGATGTTTCAAATTACGTTTGTTAACAATTTGGACATTTATTTAATTACAATAATAATGCAAAACTATAATAATTTTTTATTTTCTAATTATTACAAAAAAATATTATATTATTATAACATGTTAAAATACAGAAATAGAATGATAGATTATCTAAATAATAGTGTTTCAGTATTTACTTATGAAATAATGCTACATTCAAAGACAGTTACGTATATAATTATGATGAATTGTTTACTTGAAGGAGTCTATTATTTACTATTATTTATTTTTAGCCCTGCATACAATAAAAATAGAATAAAGAGAAAAGGTTTGTTCGATAGCACAAATAAACTTAAAAATTTCTATCATCATTAGATTGTTGTATTATGCCTGAAAAATATGGGTTATATTTTTCTATATATAGCAAATAAAATCGTTCGTCCGCGAGTGAAACCACGAGTTATAGCTAGTATTATAAACGTAATGTCTTACCAACGATTTTGTACTTTTGAAAGCATGATAGTAAAGGAGTCTTGTGTAGTGTTCTCGTAGTACTCAAGATAGTAACTTCAAGACGTAGACAGCTCTCTGACATTCCAGCGTCTTCATCTATTCCCACGTGCACATGTTGTGGCAAGGAATGTTCGTCTGATTCAATTTTATTAATGGACTTGGACGTTTGCCCTACTGACTGTGAACGCTATTCTATTTGTCTCAGAACATCTATCCATTGGTCGCAAATTGTGTACTTTACTACCTTGTAATACGGATTATATTAACGTATTATTCTGGTTAATTTCCATCCTCTAAGCTGCATTGAGTCAGCGTACATCTGAGATGTCAACAAGGCCGATCCACTTGTAGAAGCATTTAAGATATTGCTTTTAAACTAATTCAATTTACGAGTGACGGTAAAGATGCTCTACCTCCATCAATGGGCACTCATTTTGATGGGCGGAGTCATATGTATGTATAATCACTGTATTGTGTTAATGTGTGTGACAAATTAGATCATATTCGTATGAGTAAGTCATTAATTTGTTTCAGGATGGGTTGGTAGCCAGCCGGGCGGTGCATTTCCGATGTTGAAATGACTGCTGTCAATTCGGTAAGCAATTTTGAACTTAACATAATATCCTCATTTACATTAAAACAAAGGAATAAATTTATTTTATTTTGAAATATAAATGATAGAAGTCACAATATTTTAACGTCTGTGAACAATATGAATTGGCTGTCTATATAAACCAATGAGAAAGGTTAATAACGTGGGACTAGACGCAAAATCTTTTTTTACAATTGGTTGATATTATTACTTTATTAATATCAACCAATTATGTCAATAACAATTAAATTTTGTAGAACAACAAGCTCATAAAATGTCGAGTATCCTAATAATTGTTTCTAAAATATTATATATAGATTAAATCAACCAAAATATAATATATATTTCGTGGGAACGGGAACAACACGAGCTTTACAAATTATATAAAAACGTCCCTGAATGACATTAATTGTCATTGCGTCCGAAACGAGAACAAAGGGCGTCTAATTAAAAATGTTACTTTATTTTAATAGACGCGTGGGTGTGCTTTTAAAATATTTCTTTTTAAAACATCAAATAAAGATTTGGTGACTCAAATTTAAGATAATCTTAACAAATTAAAGATATATATTAAGAAGAATTAACATTAGGTACTTGTAAAATATCTAAGAATAAAAGAAATGTCTAAAAATTAAAGGTGATTTGATTTTCATATTTAATATAATTTAAGTTGAATCAATAAATTTAATATTTCAATATAATATAGGTCAATAAAATCCATTAGAGTAATATTACCAAAAGCCATTTAAAAGCGATGAGATTTGGATAGCGACGGGGAACATTGGGATCTGCAGCTCCATCGGCACCAGTATAATTTGACCCTTCTTAACACTCTCAGCGAATAAGAATTGAGATAAAACATTGTAACCGGAGCATTGTTAGAGATCTTGCCAAGATGGCAGGGTATATCTGTGATGAGCTTTTCGCTTAGATAGGTACAGAGGAAGTCAATGGTCTGCTGTTAAGCTCCGAATGTTAACTCATTCAACAAATGTAGGCAATATTGAAACGGATTATTACAGATTTTTTATCATCATTTATTTTGCATTCAAAATATTTGCTAGAAGATTGAAGCTTAGGTCTCATTTATGATAAAACTGTATATAAAAATATTTACGTGCATTCAAGTGTTGAAATTCTAGAACTGCTCTCATACATTTTCGAATTGAATAGATAACGGTGCAGTTACAAGAGGCTTAAGAGATTTAGCCAATTAGCGCAACCTAAGTAGCTTTTGAACTGATACCTACATATATTACTTTCAAGAAGTCTTTGAATATATCCACATTCTATATAACTATTACTTGCATCAACATTCAAACGAAGTTTTATTTATGTTTATTTTCGAAATAATAATTGTTTATTTATTTCCAAAAATATGGTGAAAAAGTTGAACGAAATAAAATTAAGCTTCAGATATTTTTACCGGTTTTCGGCGTGCAAAATTTTGTTGTTAGAGTACACTTACAAGTTATGATATCTGTTAGGTTATAGTTTTTGACAGTTCGGACTCAATACGAACATGATATTTGACAAGTCTAACTTAATTTCATAATAGGATAGAGATAGAGTAGAATCAGTGATAAAATTCCTAATATCAATGAGAAGTTACTGCAAATAATACAAAACAATATATTGTATTACAGTCCAATAAAGTGTTAAGTGGCAGTTTTCAGAGCTAGTGTGTCCCAAAACTCAGAACGTAACGCCTTCATTCATTCCACGACGTGAGCCCTGCACAATAAAAAGACAATATAGAGACGAGTCGTATGGGAAATGTGTGTCATTTAATTCTCTTATCGTTCTCTGTTATTACTGTTATCTGAAAAGAAACAATTTCTTTTGAGAGATGTACTTAATAATTCGTTAATGTACAAATAAGTTATTTTCATTCATCATGAGTTGAATAATTGTAAGTCTTTTTGAGTACATCTTAGTTTCTCTTATTTTGGCATTATATATTACTTAAGTAAGTACTCAAAGAATACAATTCGCAACGTATTTTCGTTGTTAAGATGCTCGAAAAGTTAAGAGAAACAATAAATTCAACTGAACATCAAGTGAAAGGCGAAGAAACAATTAAAAAGAGGAAGACCGTAAGAACAAGTATCTGAAAGTGGACAAAAGTAAACCAAGAGGGGAATGAATGAGAGATTCTAATTCTGAAGAGCAGGAGCTTTTGTAACGGGGTAATAAAGGGCATTCTAGTACTGGAGTGGACCCGACGGAAATTTAATCTGACTGAGAGCCCTTTGTTACGAGAATTTTGTCCTTAGATAAATGCCCGTATAAGCAGACACAGGGATGAATATTTCAGTTTAATTAAAAACATAAAAGTTGGTCGCTCAATTGACTAATTCCATGACATTAACTATAGATACCATGTGACGTTTTGACAGTACATTCAATACTGTCTTTTTGTTCTAGGAACTACATATTTTATTGAACATTTTATTATTAAAAGTTATATAAATTAAGTTTGATCAAATTATTATTTTGTTAATTTGATATTATGATGTTTTATTGATATATTAATATAATAAAATATTATATTTTTAAATTTTACAATGTGAGCAAATCCCCGAAGGACCAAACAGCTTAAAGATAAAATGTTCGACATCGTATCTCTGCAACTAAGGTCTATCCCTGGTTTTAATGAAGCGATTCGATCCCTCGCGTAAAATATAAGAAAATAACACCATTGTAACAAACTCCCGACACTTAAGACGATACACTGCTAAAAATGGTGACCCAAAAAGATAAAAATATGAAACTTAGCAAACAAAGAATATTGAAGAATATTGTCAATCTTCTTTATTTTGGCGATTGCTTTTTGATAATTATTGAAATTTACGTTCTCTCTTAGATTAATATCTTAAGCAGTCATAACCATATACTATATATTCAGCACTATATAAAGTAGGATACTAATATATCATTTTGAAGATATAGAGTAGATATGAATAATAGTTTTTGGGTTCAAATAATTCTTAGTAGATTGGATAGTAGTAAAGTTCTTTAGGCACGTATTGTTACTCCGTTTAACTAAAGCAAAAGTTTAGATTTTCAAACAAAAACATTAAAATAGAAATGGAAACTACTAACTCTTAACCCTTTCCGCGAGGGCGGCGGTCCTTTTCACCCTTTTAGCGAATAAATGGAACACAATAGATGAGTTTTCGCATCGATTCCGGTTTTGAATCCCAGATTAGTTTAACTTTAATTTATTTTACCCTCACTCAAATACTTTTTGATGGTAAATTTGTAATGCTTTGAATTATGTAGTGGATTGGATTATATTTGAATTTAAAAAAGTATAAAAACAATTCCAGATTAATCGATACTAGGTCTGCTAGTGTGCACGATGGATGGAGCTGAGCGATGCATTGTTCCTGAATGAGATTCGCATACTTGTAAAATTAGCAGAGGAAGTAGTGGCTATAATCTTAAGCCTAATAACTCACGCGTGCGATTTCAAAACGTTCCACGTGTTAACTCTATGGGTCATACTTTGCCCATTTAATAAAAAACTACAATCAAAAATGTCACCAAAAAACTTCAGGACTTATAAGACATTGTCCTCGATAACTTTATCAATTTTCGACATCCTGCCATAACTCGTCTAGGAATAGTAGTATTAGTAACGAAACACACTTTTAACCAGTAAGTATTTATAATCAATAATTCGATTAATTAGAATGTTTGTCAGACATGCTAAGTAATTGGATTCAAAGCGAATAGACATCGAGATATCGTATTGTCCCCTGTGACGATACGACAGAGAGAGAATCCATCTTTGGAAGCTGGCCAATAACTTCTGTAACCAGATATCCAGAGAACTAGGTCGTGTTGTCATTCGCAAAACATTTTTTTTTTAGCTATTTCTTATACAGTTGGTTTTTATTGAAATGTGTTTGACATATCTAAGCTTTTGTTAAATAAACATGGAGAGATTAATATTACTTTTCAAACTAAATATGGTGGAATGTTTTTTTTAAGATAATAAAAAATAAGTCCCGTGTCCTTTACAAAGATTTAAAATATATGTATTGTATGTATATATATGTTGTATATATATATATATATATATATTAATATAGTAAAAAAAGACAACAGTAAAAATATTTCTCTCAAACATGCTTGGAAATTAGACCATTATTAACAACCTTCTTTGAGATGAGGAGGTGAATTAAGAAAGGTTTTATATAAATTTTGAACTCGCTTGCAAATAATTCTGTTTAGTGATCGACTGTTTGATGTTTACTGAAAAAAAAAAATAAACACTGATGCACGAATAACTAATATTGTTCGTTATTGATTTTGAAATGTAATTGTTGTATAATATTCAGTAATGAGTTTAAGTGAAGACAGTAAGTGTGATGAACTTAATTTAATGCCATATGAAATTTAAAAGGAAGTAAGAACTCTTATAGAAAATTTGATGCCTCACAAAATAGGAGGAAAAATATAAAGAAACGTATGAAAAATTTTAAATTTATTTAGTTTTAACTTCCGAGAACTATTTTAGAAAAATATTATACAAGCCTTGACTGCAACTGGACATTGATGAACTCACATATGTCTTCGGCCATTTTTTTTATTGTAAATCAATGGTCTCTTGCTGGCCGCTGTAATGTTCTATTAGTTGTACATACTTTATATTAAGAATTTTTTTATTTTTCATTAGATATATTTTTTACGTTACGTTTAAATTTCTAACAGCTATTATTGATTATAATAAACCTATTTTTGTTTTTTTATTATGCTATTTTATTTAAAAGTAAATTTTAAATCAAATTCATAAAACATCATCCAAATTAATACTTGAAATAGTTAAAATAGTTAATCTAAAATTAATTAATTTCAAACTGGACTTACATTTTACGAAATAAAGCACGAGTAATAAGACTTAAATAAGCGTAAAAACGAATTGTTGAACATTTCAATTAACTTAAGTGAAACAGGAAGCCGTCCTTTGAAGGAAATTCATTAAAGAAAAACAACACATCTCGAATACCTTGTAATAGAAACTGTTTTTATCAAAAACTACATTATATTTAATATTAAAAATATTACTATATAAGACACAGTTATATAATAATATAATAATATATATATATATATATATATATATATATATATATATATATATATATATATATATATATACATATATATATTATTACTAGATATTTCTCGCCGTTTCAGCCGCAGATAAAATATTCTATCTACTATTAGAATAATAGCTAAGGCATTAGTATAATGCTAGATAGCCTAGCCTTCTTTATGTCTATACTACTGTCTATATTAATCAAAAACTTTTCCGCTTTATAGTTATTAATATATTATCAATGGCTTTAGAAAATTATTACTTTCGAAAAACTATTTATTATTACGTTTATTATAACATTTTTAATTATAACCCGATGTTTAGAATGCTTTTCACCAATCTTGCTCACAAGAGGACGAGCTGGCTGTTTGTCAGTAAATCAGTTAATTTGTCATCTACCTACAAAGATTCCTGAGCTTAGAGGCATAGAGTTCAGGATGCACACAAAACCCACTGTGTCCATGGGTCTTGTACTGTGTTCATAGACGTGGGATTTAGTACCTACTGATTTTGAATGCTTTTGCACCACTCTTGCTCAAAAAGAAGACGAGATATAGCTGTCTGTATGTGAGTCAGTTAATTTAACACCTACTCCAAGGGTTCCTGACTTTACGGGCATAGAGTTCAGGATGCATACAAAACCCACTAACAGTGTCCATGGTATTGTGTTCACAGACGTGGGATTTAAAACTCAAAAATTCTGCAAACACACTTTCTGCAAAGCATGCAAAACATCAGGTTATAATTACAAATGTAATAAACGAGTTAAATACGTATAATAGATTTTTTAAAGTGTACTCGTGAAAGTCTTAGAAAACATTTTCTATCTACACTTTATTTTATTTGTACAACTAAAGAATAGAAAATATAACAATAGAGCCGTGGGATGCTGCATCTGGTACCTTTGATTCTAGAAGCGGTTTTGAAGCCATTGGTTTCAATTTCTCTCTTTTTATTATTTTAATATATGTCAATAGCAGTAAATATAAAATAAACGAGTATAGAAAGATTGTTACAATTTAATTTAATCTATATATAGAAGTTACTAGTAACATACATTATGTATATGTTACTTTAAAAAACCGTATTTTGTTTACTCTAAAGATATACCGACGTGCATTGGTAAGTAAGAATTTATAATAAGAAACGATTTTCCGAGCTTATACTATTACTGCCCTACTTAAAAAACAGTAGTATAACCTATTCTTATTTTTGTCACTTTCTTACTAATGATTTACGTCAAAGGTGTGAAAGTGACAAAACAGAGAATATGTTCTACTGGGTGTAAATTTTTTTAATAGTAAGACAGTCAGAGTTTTGTATATTCTAGGCTTTACTAGTAATGTTTGTACATGTTATTTAGTTAGGTCTATTTAACTTTTATATATCAAGAACATAAAGAGATATCAAATTAATGTGCTTTTTTAAAGTGTTAAACGGTTGCATATGGAGACGGTACGTGACAGATTGAGGGTTGCAGACTACCCTCGAGTATGACACAATGCGGCGAACACGGGACATATATATTTTTTTCTTTAAAATTTACCATATCTGAGATAAATACTAAAATTAACCAAGTATTGGCAGTGAAAGCTTGACATGAATGATGATCATAAAACTATTCAGACTGTTAAATTTAAAGGTTTGTAAACCTTGGTATTACTGGAAAGTTATATTAATGAATTCAGGCTAGTAATATATATATATACAGTAACACACATACAATATAACATCAATTATATAGCATATAAGCATACCAAAAAATAGATTAATATATAATATATTTTGTATTATATTTTACGTAGCGTGCGAAACGCAGTGCGTGATGCGAAAGATGAGTATTTCATGTTTTAAAAAATACATAAAACTTGCTTAATATTTATGTTTGATAAAAGTTCCAATAATGTAAAATCTTTTACAATTCACATTTATTTTGTTCACATTTCATAGTTGTTTTCATGTTAGAATCAATGAACAATGTTTGAAATGTAACGTGACAGGACGTTAAACAAACTTACCATTTCTTTTCAAACTTTAACGTACTACAAATGTTTTAAAACCTCTAAAACCGAAACAAAGTGTAGAAAGTTCTGGAAAGTTCTAGAAAGTTCTGAAAAGTTCTAGAGAATTGCATGTGGACTTAGGAATTATCAAACGTGATATTACGGACTAACTGACATTTTTATGTCAACGGTTTCGAAACTTCTTATTTGTGTCTCATATATAAATGTATTTTATTTGAACTAACACCACGTCTTTATTATTTTTTCTTGTAATAAGTTCTTATTATAAAATTTCTGCCATTTTTAATCCTAGATAATTTTATATTAATTTTCTATTTTAGCTCATGCTCCTAAAAGGAAACTTTGCTCTACTTTGTTTTTTATAAAAGACCCTGCCTTTATGTAAGTTTACAAAGCATTGTAATATTAAATATTACTTTAACAAACGACACAAATAAAAGTATAACAAATGAAAATATATTATAGTATAAACAATATTCTCTTTACATCTTATAATCAAAATGTTTACTACGATTGATATGTCATAGAGCCTTCGGCAATTACGAAATATACCACACAAAGGGAAGCAGTTCCACGACAAAATATATCGTGAATTTAGTTTCCATGGCAACAGAACATATTTTATACGATATAGATGATATATCTAATGCCTGATTGATAACTGATGATAGTGATTCAAGGATATGATTGTATTTGTGTTTTTAAGATAGCAGTATTACACAATTTATCAGATTTCACAATGGCAGTCACATATGTTGCGGGTAGTCCTAATACACCCCATAAGTTCCGAACTACTATAATCCCGCAGTAATCACCTTCTTGGTCAAAAAGGCATCGGTAAAGGATTTCTCCAAAGGAAAAAATTAAATTATTGAATTAGTTAAAACTATCCGAAATAATTATAAAATAATATAATAATGACGTAAAACTAAAAAATAAATGTTTACTTTACAATAATTTACAATTATTGCAAAATGTCAGTTTAAAAAACTTAAGATTATATTTTGTAGTTTTTTCCTCATAACTTCTGGGGAACATTTTTGCTTGTCATGAGTGTTTTTTTAATTCCGCATCGATTGATATAGAAATATTTTTTTGAAGATTTTTTTTTTCTTCAAATATTATAAATATATAGAACAATATAATACTTAAGAAACTGCTGAAACTATTTAATTGCTAGTCTATAATAAGGTTTTAAGTGATCGTATCATTCATTAGATGTTCACGCAAACTTCAGTCAAAACACTAACTATCGCAAGGCAATTTGTGAGAAAACTTGTGTGTTAAATACTAAAACTAAACGTGTGTATTCACAACACGTCGCCACAGTAACATTCCTGAATAAAGTTTAACAAAGCCACCCCACCAAACAAACATAAACCGCGTAAAATTTCACCCTTCAATAGCTCCTTTAAAATTAACACGGTTATATATGTATATATTGTTTGTAACGGTAAGCTAGTTCTTTTATACTTGATTTAAAACTCCAATGGACATAAAAAAAAATACAAATATATATAAGAAATATGTATTGATATTATTAGTAGATTAAATAAGCTTTATGTTAACACACGGGAGGAGGGAAGGGGGAGAGAGGGGGGTTAAAACAAACTGTTTTCCTAGTGACATGGGTCAAGACACTCACTTTCCTATAACTGAACTATTGACATCCATTATAGCAGCCTACCCTCAAATATATTATTCAAATAAAGGTGTGCCAGTTTCTTTTAATATAGATCGTATAAATATTTGCTCTTATATACAATATTAACTATAACCTATTTTTCATATATTGTACATGAACACAATATGTCATGATAATGTGATATGGGAATACCTATCAAAAATATGTTCATAATAGGAAATAGTTTCTTCAAAATTACCTTATAAAGGAAAAATGAGAATATGTTGTAAAAGAAGTATGCGATGTTACTCGATCAGTCACGCATGGCCTCATCCGCAATATTGCAAATGGCGCCCGCTTTGAGATTACATCAATGGGCCTTTAGCGAGTAAATTTAGCACAAAGAATCTTATATTAAATGCATATTAAACTGAGATATTGTTACTTAATATTAATTTTTTGTTAGTAATTTAACAAATAATACGTTTTTATTCATCTTATATAGGATATACATTTTATGGGTTCGAATAAAATATATTGTTACAAAACAATTCAAATTGTTTTCTTTATGTAAAAATGTTTTAAAAAAATAATAAAAATAAAAATAAAATATTTTTTTAATAAATACGATTAATTTTATATTATTTGAAATTTAACAATTAAAATACTTACAAATATTAGTATCGAATAGTCATGCTTATCTAATATATTATTTTTTTAAACAGTTTAATTTAATTCATGGCTACATTCTACTAAATGGAAAGTGGAAGTATAATGTGGTGGTGGTGGTAGGGCACATTAACTTAGAAACAGCATATATGTAAACGAAAAAATTAAACTATGTATCAGACTAAGATTTTTTCGTATCCGTTAGGTAGTGAAAACTTTATACTGCTAAATTAAAACACACTTTTTTCATTAATTTGTTTTATTAACACTTATTACTTTTGCTAACTATTACAAGGGAAACACAGAACTTTTATATCAACCCCCAGTAACTTATGTCAAATAACAAGTCCTCAATTTACTATAAAACTATTAAACCGGAAGTCAAAACAGATTTTTAATAAAAACAAATACTTTTTTCTTAATCATACTTAATATTTATTAAATACTAAAATATATTAGTTAAACAAGTTAACAGTAGTGAGCTGGAACATTAATCATATAACTAGAGCAATTATTAGAATCTATTAATTAATACAGGTACTAGATTAATCAATAGAAGTAAATATGTCAGTGCTATCGCTAGCTCCATCGCGGCCATATCGCACTACCATCGCTGGCAGAGCGATAAGGCCGCCATCATTTAGACTCCGAGGTACACAACGACACTTTTATATTTTGCTTCCATACTGTACATAAATATAAACTCACATCTATAACATACACTTACAACGACTAAAACAAACCAAGAGACCAGGTCTGCAGCTCCAGAAGAAATGATTGTTGGCGTACCCATACTTACAAAAACGACTCTGTCCACTTGCCGCCATTACAAATCAGCTGACGTCACAGCGTTGACCCCACTACCAAGTAATCAATGGAAGACTTTAATTAAAATAATATTGTTATACCCGACAATATATCATTAACTTAAGAGATTCATATAAAAAAGTTGTAAAAATAGTAAACAAATAACCAAATGTAATACTGATTAATAATTATATAAAAAATAGTATAAAAGTTTCGTTCCAAACTTCATAAAATGTAAAATATAAAGAATATTTGAGAAAAAATTTACAAATTGTCAAGAGGAACGCACAGATTTATTCTAAGTAATTATAATTACCAGCTTTTTCCTTATAAGTCTTCTTAGAGTCGTTCCAATTAATTGAACATGATCGTTCTGGATCATTATTAGCCTTATAAAGAATTTAATTAACGCGCCTCAGTCACGGCATCGTATGAAACGAATACCTACTTAGCGAGGGAAGTTTATAATTTAATTGAAATCAGCTATCACGGTGAATCAAAATTAAAACAGCTTGGGAACGTCACTTTACGCTTTATATTTTTAATTATAGTATCATCACATGATAAATAATTATTATCTATACTCATTATAAAAAAGAAAATTTTGTTTGTTTGAAGACGCTATTTTTTATATATATAGATAGGTTTATGAAGAAGAATATGGCAAGTAAAAGCAGTAAAGCCTATTCCTAGTTATCCTATAAGCAAAAAGAATCGTGCGTACGCAGGTGGAATCGCGAGTAACAGCTAGTGATTATTGAATTTGAATCAAAATTTCTAAAAAAGAAATCCCTATACTGATGGCTTAATAATTAAAAATGTATTATACCAAGAAAGCGTATTACGGCTTTCGTCGAAAAACCGCACAAATAACCAATAGTCGTAGGGCTGGAAGAAAGTTTGCTTGTTAACGCAAAAATATAAGACCTTCGAACATGTTCCAACTCGCTTTATAGAAAAAGTTTGGAGCACTGCACGTCCAAGTACAATTATTGACTCGTAGTTTCGTCGAAGTTTCTGTCAGCGTTAAATAAAATGAATATTACTCATAATGTTATGAATGACCTCGATGATTACATTAGAGGATGAAAGTAAGATTATTTATAAGAAATTAATTAATTTAACTATAGGAATATTTTATAAAAGATAATAAGAATTGTTTGTGTTTAAATTCATCGTTAATGAAACTGTAATGATTAGTCATATCTACGGACTTTGCACACAGCGAACATATATCAGCACAGACACAAAAATTTGATGTCATATATTATCTATAGATGATATACAATGGCAGTATGATAGTACAAACACGGACGGATATATGATCAAATCTTATTTTTGTGTCTGTGTTGTTACGTCACTACGTGTCTCTCAATAACACTATATTTCAATGCGCTTTTAATTTTAGTGTAAGGTTTTCCATACCTTTATATATTTATTGTAATTATATTTTTCGTATCGTTAAAGTAGAAATTAAAAGTATAAATGTTACTTATCTAAAGTTATAAAATTGTTCAGACGTTTCAAACAAAAACTTTTCTTTTCGAATTATTTCTATTGTCAGGTTTTTATCATTGTATTACAACTTAAGTCTCGCTTAGGTTTATAACTTTGTTTGCTACTTTATTTTATTTATAAACTAGGAGACTTGAGAGTGTACATCTTAACTGTATTAGCAAGTAAGTTCTTTAAGTATTATGTTTTCTTTGTCCCTTGAAAAATAAACTTTTATAAGTTTAATTTTCATACTTCCCACGCCTAAATCAATATCTTTATCAAAATAAGGTCATATCTTTGGAGAAATTTGTTCACGATGTTGAATAAATGTCTTTTGTGATTTTAGTTGAAGAGAATAATTTTCAAAATTTCAATAGTTTAGCATAATTGTAATCTTTTGTTGCAAAGAATGTATATTGTTATGGTTTTTAAATAACTAAAAGCTTTTTAAAATACAGAATTAATTATATGACGAATAACTGAGTACTTTTTATATATTAAAAACTTTGTACTCATTAAACGAACTCAATTAACACTTCATTATCTCTATCATTCTTAAAAATACCATAGTTTAAAAACAAATATTTCAATATAACAATAATTTGATTAAAACACAACCTGATATTTTTAGAAGAAGAGCACATAATCAACGAAAAGTGAATTTTATTTTATAGATGTTTTGGGAAGAAAAGGGAATTTATGATGGTTCTATTACTTAAAGAGATGTTGTTTTTAAATTATTAAAAATTCTAATGTCTTTTTTTTTTTTTTTTTTCCGTTGGAAAAACCCGTTACGGGTACCCCGTCGTACCCCCTTTACCCTTTTTACTAGCACCAGAACGAAAAGCTAAAAAATTCTAATGTCTACCCGAAATATCAGAAAACAATATTTCAGTTTTAACTTTCAAACAACTGTCATTTTTCAATAACTTACAAAATGAATTGTCAAGTACCGTTAATAATATGTATTAACAGAATTCCTGTATTTCGGACCAGTAAATCGGGGAATGCATCCCTGGGGGAAACTAAAAACGCATGCACGACAAAGCGCTTCTCGTATATTTTATTTTTAACATACTGCACTTCATGGCATTCCCATGAATATTTAACTCTGTTATTATGAAATTTTGAGTCTGAAAAAAGTTTATAATCTAAAGAGCTTTTGTCTGTTTCATTAAAAACTAACATATATTATTAAATAAAGAATATAATAAAAAGAATTATGTACTAAAGTCGTTGTTATTTATTATACTCTAAGTAAAAATTATAAAAAAAGCTACAAGTCAGAAAGAAGTTCTTGGAATACCTGACAATGATGGATAACGGCTGAAGGAGTTACAACTTAAAGCTTAACTCCAGCTTCCTGTAGTGGTGATTAAACACGCTGGTAATGTTCTGACGTAAAAACTAAAGATAACCTTAAAGAATAAAGAAGAAGCGATTTATCTTATGGTTTTACGTATATCTATTATGGCTAGCTGCTTCTTGGATAAAGATATATATATATATATATATATTCTCTATTAATTACTATTACCACCATTATGGTCACTTCCCTGCCCTTGTCGGCACAATATGTCAATTTCTTCTACTCTTTTCTATCATACAATATTTCAGTGGAGACTTCCTTACTATTACATTTTTACATAATCTATCCAAGTGTTGTTTTGACGCATCCTTTTTTTATAACTATTCACTCAGATTTATTAATACAGATTTAAGAACCTAAATGTTTCAGTTTTTCCTCATCACGGGGCTACACCACTACAAACAGGTTACATATTTTTTTAGCCCAATCTTATTTTGCCATACAGTCATCATAAACTTATTTCTTTATTTAGCACAATTTTTACAATATAACACAGCAGATCGTATTTATGTATAACTATCAATCAAACCATTATTATTTAAATTAAACTAAGTCAAAGAAAAAATGGAGCCAAAACACTTTTTTAGTTATATCAGTTAAACTAGAAAAACAGTTCCAACAATTAGACAGATATACTTTCCAATATTGTATTTATTTTCAGAGCTTTTTCAGCTCAAAATTAAATAATCCTGATTTAGGCAGACATTAATTTGATATATATAGTATTGAAAATATATGTTTTAATTATATCGAATTAAATATTTTGAGATATATGTAGCCTTTTATTACGAACATATCCCAGGAACTTTGAACATTTCCTTAATATCAATTAATTAGTAGTTTCAGGTTGGGTCAACATACGTTTTATACAAAATGTATAAAATGATGACAAATTATTTTACACATTTGCTAACTGTTTTGCATTTATATATTTTAAGAGTTGTTTAATTCATACAGGACATATACTCATGAGTTTTGTTAAGATATTTATATTATTCATGTCCAAAATATTACATTATATAACTTAAAAGATTATATATTTTATCAAATCACAATAAAATTCTATACAATTAACTCATACATATAATAAATATACGTTCAACTTGACTCTGGAAAACCGCAAAGCAAATAAAACAAAATTAATTTAGAAATGTTACGTTCAAAACTGGGTTGCTAGCATCAGAGCGTGCGAAACTTCGACACTAAACAAAAGGTAAAATACTAAAAGAAAATAAAATGGAGCTGAGCAAATAAAAGAAAGCAGATGTCAGTGGCACAGCAGCGAAGTTTGCGGCCGTATTTACGAGTTGAAATCATTTATATGAAAACATAAATCAAATCATCACCCTTTATAAATCTACTTTTATCTTTTGCTTCAATTTAATTAAATTAAGGAACGAAATTTGTGTTGTGAATATTAATTATTTATAAACCATTAATTAAAATTATGTTATGTCATTTTAAGGTCAAGTGAACGTCAAAATGTAAGTGCTATAGCAGATAGCTATAAAACATTTTGACCTCCTTATGTCTGGAACAGGAACGCGTTGAAGAGAAATCATTTTCAATGGACAGCTTTCGATACGACCTTCCACATGAATGGTTTGGAAATTGGCCGTCTGTGCCGGATTTCAAGTCACTATTTTAGATGTCTTGCATTCAGAGTTACTTCTTTAAGTTTCATTTTTGCTAGAATTGTCCTGTTAGATTTGAAATTCAAATTACTTAAAAAGTATATAATTATCTACACATGTATTAAATATGTTATATATAATTATCTGGATGTACTCACGTAATTACTATCAGAATTTGTCCGACTGGTTTCGAACTCATTCGGAGTCCTTATTCATAAGCTGTGAGCATAGTGAAATCACGGCGTGAAAAAATATTAACTAGTAAATATAGATATTTTAATACTCTTATTAGGACATATATCACACATTTTGAGATTAATTATAATGAATGATTAAATTTTAATTAAAAAAATACAAATTTACCGTATTTCAGAGAGAAAATTTCAGATAGCAGTATACATTATTCCAACCTCTTTGAATTCTCATGGCTCAAGGCCCTTTCAACCCCTGGGAGTGGTCTCAAACCTATTCATTTACCTATCTTTAGGCTGTGGTAATTGAAAAGGACACTGCTACTTATTCGAGTGGAACTGATAACACAAATGTATTACGACGTGTTCAATTACCTCCATATTTTTTTCTCTTCAGATATTATACATATTTAAATATATTATTAACTAGTAAATAAATAAATCAAATATATTTTGACCTGGTATCGTAATTGTTCTTTCTGATTATAAAAAGATTACCACAAACTTTTTTTGCGATGTTGTTTCGTTGATTACTTATAATTTTAAAAATATATTTCCTAACAACGTCTTATTTCACTAACTAGACATACAACAACAAATATACGTATTAATATAAAATCTTTCTCATAGCCGGACATCGAACTTAGACGTTAGAACAACATCCGACAGTCAGTATTACAACATGTATATTATATAAAATTAGATTTAAAAAGAGTCTGTTTCTTAAAAGTACATTAAAAGGAAACCTTTCCTATGTGTTAAATGTACCGGAACGACCAGCCTCACTGAACTTAAAGACTGTTACATTTTTACAATACCTTACTTTGTTTAACTACAGGAATGTGATGTTTTGACTTGGATATTTATTATTTCAATTGAATCTTTGGTTTAAATTGATAAAAAATATTATTAATAATTAAGTACTTATAATAAATTAGAAGTAACAAAAATATCTTCATTTATGTATGCAAAATTGACAATAACAAAAATTGGAATATGAATATGTAACATATTAATTAGTGGCTTTTACTCACTTTTCTATTCTCGGACGATAGATTTTGTTTAATAATAACTGAGAGCAGTAGCATAATTTTAGATAGCCTTAGATAGCCTCATGAACCTGCCAGTTATAATAATAACTAGAAAGAATTTTCCAAATCTATCCGTCAGTTTATATATGAACATTCAATCAAACGAACAAACTGCAGTAAATATTGTTATAGATAACAGTAACCAAACAAATAAAGCAATAGTTAAGGTTTAAGGTTATGCAGCAATAAACCTAGAATGTACTAGTATTTTTAAAACACAACCTGATATGTATCCTAAATGTTGACATCAAACAGGTATACCATGTTTGTCGTTATTCCACCACAGAGCAGACGTTGGTAGGTAAATATGGAAATTCCCAGTCGCATCCGTGTTTGCTTATCTCCTTTAGTAACGCAAACTTTGCCTCTGTATGAAGACGTAACACTAATGCGATTGGAGGTTAATTAAATAGAAACTAAATATAAGATATCGATTTATTGATAGTTTGGTTAAATAAAAATAAATTAAAAAGTAAAATTTGTGATTTTAACATCATTGTGATGTCATAGTGACCTTAAATGATGTCATCTATGTAAATATCTTATGTGTGAATAAATATAAAAATTTTGGATCGTCATGATTGTAGGGTTTTTAGAATCAGTATGAAATTCCGCATCAAGTGATATATAAAAATATATTTTTGAAGACAATTTTTTTTAAAGCCCCAAATACTATGACTACGTAGTATAATGTTTTGTGTTACAAGATTAATTTAAATTATGTTTGAAAAATTCTATCAAATTTTGAAACGTCAATGGAGAAAAATGTGTCAAAAAAACAAAAAGTATCTATCTATAATATGAACTAACAAATATTTAATAGTGTTTTGGAAAAACCTTGAATTATTCATTTCTTTGTAAGGTTGTCACCAAAATATATACGTGAGAAACTATTTGAAACATGACTTATTGCTATACAGATTAGATTAGATTGTATTGGATTGCAAAAATCCAGTTTAGATTATGTTCTTTGATCCGAAACGTATTTCGAATGTATTGGATTTTAGTATAGACAATATCTCGTTTAGGTGCACGTATGAAAATAAAGTACTTACATTGGATGTATGAAAAATGAGACTGATATTCGTATTTCCAGTTTCAAATTGAGAGTTTAATACAACCTAAACTGTTTGTTAGTCTAATAGCTGCGATTGGACTCAAAATAGGATACGCTGTTATACTGAGGTATAATTGTATGGGAATTGAAACAGTCTTAATAACGAAACATTTGTTAATTGTATATTGTATTTATTTTCTAATGAAAAGAAATGTTTATTTATGGTATAATAGCATGGTTAATGAGTTTTCTAATAATCCTTATATGATCTGGGTCAAGCAGAGCCAGTAGAGTCGATAACAAAACAATAACAAAAGGTTATTAAAATTTTTCTCGATATATGCCTGGAAAAGCAACTTCATCTCGAACTAATTATAAATGGAAGTCATTAGAAAACAAAATGCTATTGAAAATAATGAATTTACAATACGAGTTCTCACACACATACATACATACTATTAATGTAATAGATTTTCCCTAATATTCCGTAACCAGTTATCATTTTATATTTAGAACAATACAACTGTAATCATGAAATTACTGCCACATTTCAACCCAAAATGAAATAATATGAAGGGAAGGTTAACATTCAGGGCGACAATACATTTGAAATACACAATACAGTCTAAACAAAACATACGAATACCTATGAATACATAATATATAATGGCATTCGAATGAGCTTGATTGAATGATTGAATCGGGTTCACCCTTCGCCGTGAATACCGCCTAATCAAGCACATGTTTTGTCAGGCTCACGACTGGATGACTGTGGGTGATATACTATTTGCTGAATTTATACGTATATACGAAGCGTACACCGTATTTAAAAGCAGTGTACACAAGGAGAACTTTATTTGAACATCTAAATACGTTTGGTATTTGCTAGGTGAAATTTGAATTTCGTTATTTTTCTCTTCCTTTTTTCAAAACATTTTGTGATGTCACTTTTTGTAAGGGAAAGTCGCGGAAAGTCTTCGCACCTCGTGTATCGTGAATGGAATTTCTTGAATACTCGTTAAGTTTATGAAGTACCAATATTAGTCGCTACCGTTTAGATTCGTGTATAAAAAGTATAGTATTACTATATCATAAGTCGTGGGTATGTACTTGTTATATGTTTTTGACGTTCATTTTTGGTTTCTTATATTAGATATAGCAATATTGTAACTCCAACATAACCGTTATGAAAATTGTATAATAATATATAATATATTGCCTGAAAATAAAAAAAAAAATACACATTCGTTATTTAAAAAAAGACTCTAGAATTTTTACAAACTATATTATATTTTATTTTATGTACTTATACTAAATATTGAATATTTAAAATAAGTTTAAATTTAATGTTCCATTCAAAACAATTAACCACAAAGTTTAATTGTTGTAGTATGACAATGAAATTACAAATAATAAAAAAAAGCAAAAAAAAAAAAAAATTTATTTATAAATAATATATATAAATTCTAATAATGTAAAATACATTTTATATTAAAGCTAGAACCAATAACATTACATGCATATATAACAAAACAAACGATTGAGAACGAATCAGTAAGGATCAATCTAGTCTAGTAAAATTTTAGAAAATATGTTAGAAAGAAATTATTTTCTGGAAAGATTATTGAAATTTTGAAGTAAAAAAGCTAATTTTGTAAACCAAGAAGGAGAAATGCTAATGCAAATTACGGTGGCATAGTGTTCGAGGTAGCTGCCTTGAGCAAATTGCCCCAGTTCAACCACTTTTAGAAGCGAATTATGCTTCTCCGGTTTTACAAAATTTTATACTCTTAAATAAATTTACTTTCTAATCTTAGACAT
Source organism: Mechanitis mazaeus (assembly GCA_959347395.1). NCBI lineage: Eukaryota > Metazoa > Arthropoda > Insecta > Lepidoptera > Nymphalidae > Mechanitis > Mechanitis mazaeus. The sequence continues at coordinate 1,088,832 of OY365743.1, forward strand.
TTAGTAAATAGATTCTTTATACTAATACTACAATTTTTAAAAATGACGTTAGTCTTTAAACTTTAGAGAATAACAAAAATTTGGATTACTGACTTATTTCACTTGAGAAAACCTGAAACAAAGTTAAAACTTTTGAATTCAGCTTAAAACCTGATGAAGCTTTTTTTGCAAACTATCCTTTACTATCAGATTATTCTGGATTTAAACAAGATATTTTTTGTCTATATTTTTTGGACTTATTAAACAATAATAGTTAATTTCAGTCAATTTATTCAAAAATATAATTAATTATTCATAAAACTTTCCTCAATAACCACTCTATCTATTGGCGTAGAATGTGCAAAAATGTGTTGTGTAGTTTTTGCATTAATCGCATTAATATGGATGCGGGCGGGAGACTTCTTTTTATAATAGATACAGATGACACTTATATTGTCGTGCTATAATCTATAAAAATTTTAAGATTCCCAATGCTACCATTATTGCAAGAGTACACTAACATTTTTTTGTTGCTTTTATAAAACTTAATTCAACATGAATCGAGCAACAAACAAAAAAGCACCATTGTTAACTACTCGCCTAATTTAAAATTGTCCAGAACTCCAAGCAAATTGTATTGCTTTCTACAAAACAACTTTGGAATAATTCGTTTCCGACAAATTCATTGTGCTGATAGTTCGCGAATACGTTGAGTGATTTTACAAATAAAATAAAACTCTAAAAAGTTTCTATACATTACAAAAATCTGTTAAGAATCTTATGAGGGTTAAACTTATTGTTTTTTAACATTTGTATATTACTACTATTTTAGAATAATGAATATGTAAATAACTTTTCTTCATAGTTATATTGTCTTTTCCTTCGTTACGTCACATTGATGTCATATTGATATAATTATTTGATATAGCATATTTCCCACAAGAAAATACTGTTCGAGAAAATACTGTTCTTTGACAAGTGAATTGACATTTATGTTAAATTAAAAAATAAACATTATGAAAAAAAATACTTATTTATTAGATGTAAGGTACATTTCTTTACATTCTTATCTAAAATAAGTGGCAGCCACAGAATACTATAATAAGAACTACGATTTTGATATACGATATATTTTGATTCTGGTGTTATTTATTTTCATCGAATTTAAACTATAATGTTATAATTATTTCTGACTGTTGTATATTTTCTAATAACATTTTTTTTTTCAGAATTTTTTTTTTTTGTATTTCTGTTTTTTGTAATTTATGTTAATTAATATAGTTTTTGATTGATTGATTGCGTTTGATTTTGATTGATAATGTTGAAAGCCTAAAGCATACTTAAAACAGTTTGTATTTTTGTGTGTTAATACATACATACATACATCATAAAATCGGGATTTCCTGGACCGTTTTAATTTTCCAACTCACTACCCTCGGGATATTAAACAATTTATGTAATTATATGTCAACTGAATTGGGTCATGAGGTCAGTATTAAAGACATTATTTTTATTTTAGTTGAGTGTTTAATTATTATTTTTTTTAATTTGAATATTCAGTTACATTCAGATTCAATTATTGTTTTTGTGTGAAAATAATATAGATTTAACAAAACATTTATTGGTGATTGTTCCTCTTATGTATATATATATATATACATAAGAGTTAAAATAATTAATATATATATATATATATATATATATATATATATATATATATATATATATATATATATATATATATATATTAATTATTTTAACTTTTGAATTACATAGTTCATGATATAGAAGACCAAATATATAACAGAATTTGTATAATAGAATCTTACTATATTTTGTTTTATTCATATTATCAAGTTATATGTAAACTCAATTATATTCTACAAATTTCGAGAGTGCTGATAATAAAACTTTTAATTTTTCTTCTAGTATCAAACTTATCTCTCGCTATATCAATACTTAAAAAAACACTGAAATATGAATACATTTATAATTTTATGAATACATTTATATAAATGTCTTTATCTTGACGTAGTAGTATATAGAAGGCTAAAATTCGTCGCAATGATCACCGATTCGGTAGCTCATTTGGTAAAGTGACGGCTTCGTTTCACAAAGGTCGGATGTTCAAATCCTGGTTTTATCAATTTCTTTTCATTCTATATTTATTTCAATTTTAATAGGATTAACATGAAAGTTAAAGGAATTAACAATTTGAAAACAATATTGATCTTAGTATATTTTGTTTTATTTTAGAGGTGATAGAAATAAATTTAAAATAGAGCTCAAACGTGCTCTGCCTCTGAAAGAGCGTTCAAAAACTAGGCCGGGTATTTTTCGTTTATAATTTTATCACAAAACCTAAAAATAATTGAGAAAATTTTTATTTTTTAATAAAAATAAACAAACATTTTATTAGTTACATTTAATTGCAATAATCGTAAAAACAGTACATGTAATTTCTGTCTAAGCACAGACAAAAATGTAGATTAAATATAAATAAATCAGCTTGCAAACAAATGAATTATTCAGATTTTTCTTATAATCTGTTAAAACAATTATATGTATGTATAATAATTTATGTTTAGTTTTATTTTTCGACAACCGTACTATTTTTTACGATTATAACCAAAACATATAAAATTTTATAACCCTTATGGAATTGATGTTTTATTTTCGTTAAATAAAATTTACTTGCAATATTCTTATCAGTATCAAAAATGTTATGTTACAGAATAAGTATGAAAATTTTTCGCATACTACAAGCTTTTGTCCGCTGCTTCATCTGCTACTGTATGCATTTTATGTCATAATGTTTTAAAAACTTTAATATTTTTGTTGTATCGTAAGCTTTTTATCCCTACTGGACTATGAATTATGGAATAATATTTTCTAAATACAATAGTTTTGTAGACAAGCACGTTCCAATAAATACCAAAACAAGGAAAACAAACTCACGAACAAACAGTTTTGAAATTTAATTATATCGTTTTGTATAAGCAAATCTGTGCTTTATTATTAAAGTTATATATTAAAAAGTACATTCACTAAAAGTTTTTATTTAATAATTGGAAACTCAGAAATTGTTCTGATAAGTGATTTCAGGTAGTTTTCAGTATTATTGTTATTAGTGTTGAATTTTATTTTTCATTTCTGATTGATTTTGGTGACAGCATCTATTACAGAATAAACTCGGATTGGATAGACGGACACTATATGTGTGCGTGTGTGTATGAGTGTATGTAATTGTATGTGTGGATTCGTGTATGTATGTGTTTGTGTGGATGCGTGTGTGTGTGTATGCGTATGTGTAGATTCGTGTTTGTGTGTATGTATATGTTTATGTGGATTCATGTTTGTGTGTATATGTGTCAAGGAATGGATGTGTGTGTGTGTATGTGTGTGTGTGTGTGCATATATGTGTGCGATAGAATTCACACCTTTTATTGAATATAATTTTTTATGTAACTTAAGTAGCAAGTTGAATTTTTTATAAGTAAAAAGAATATATATAACAATAAAAGTTTCACATCGGTTGGAATAGTATTGAATCCTGTCGATTTGTTGCAATAAATAGCGCCAGTTTTCAGATAAGGCTACTTTGTGTACAATTTATGTGCAAAATTTAAGCTTTTATAAGGCTGCTGACACACTAGACGAGGAAAGTTAGGTTTAACAGAACGTATTAGTAAAAATACTTATTTAAAAATACATTTAATGACATGAAGTAACTGAATATGATTGTATGATTTTATCCAACGTTTTGCTAAATATATCATATTCAAAAAAAAAAACAAACATATTAAATGCTTCAGAACTTAATGATAAGAGCTTAAAATGTTTCTTAAAATTTTTATAAACAATTTATTTGTCTGAAAAACTCAAACTTCTTTGTCGTAAATGATAATAACATTTTCAATCTCTAGTTTATTATACAATTAAACCCTTTCTAGTCAGTAATCAGAAATGTCAGTCAGTAATCAAATAGTCAAATCATCAGTTATTTTTGGCTCTAAAATAAGAACATCAACTTTTAATATATGAGATATAATTTATTTTGTAAATATTAATAAAATTATTTATTACTTATATAATAACTAACTAATAATTAACTAGCTGTTACCCGCGATTCCAGCCGCGGAGGTTTTTATTTACAATTAAGAAAACTAAGTAATGTTATGATAGACAACCTGCCTCATAAACTAGCCTATTATATATTGTGATCGATTTTTTAACTCATACGGTATATTCTAAGATTATAGCGTTTAAATAACCAAAGTTTTCCGCTTTATAATATTACTATTGACTTTACACTGAAACAACAAAAAGTATGAACTTCATGTGAACAAAGCCTTAGCATGTTAAATAGTTCATTCAAACTCAGATCCATATGTAAGTACTTTTCTGTTCCAACCCGCAAAGGAAACATCACGCCCGCTTCAAATAGCAAAACTTACTAAGAAACTATATGTATTAAGCAGCTTTCAAGCGTTTTGCTAGTTATGTTATAGCGATATCTTTTTTGGCATTTTATGTTGTTTTATAAAAACATAGTTAAAAAAAATCCTCTCAATTTTTCTTACATTAACAAGTCGATGCAAGCACATGATGTATATTACCATCGCATATAATCATGTGAAAGGTGGAAGACAGTAGAATCTCAGGGCATCCTATCCTATCTCCTGCGTGCACCAGTTCTCGGCTTGTGATGACAGTGGTGCAGGAGGTTGGGAGAACCGCACAAAAACACACTGTCGCTTCGTGGGGCGCCCAGATGGCTGCTGCAAACAGTTCACGTCGTGATTCCAACATACCTCGAGCTCATGTTAGTGGAGAAAATTGCGATAAAATGACAAAATTACAGTGATATATCCATTGTTACATATAATAGTAATCATGTATCACGAAAATTGTAATACCAAAAACAATATGATTAATATAGCAATTTAAATTGCTATATAATTTACTTGCAATAAAAAGTTGCAAGAACATTTTGAAGACCATGCGAATGTTAACATAAATGTGATATCAATATCGTGATATGGAATTGGAATCGAAACGTGAGTCTCGTAAAACTGTACCGTTCCATTTCCTAAACTTCGTGAAGGAGTCGAGTCGTAAAATTAAGCTTTTTTATGAGCGAATTTGTACAACCTGGTTCAAAATTGCAAAGAATTGGGACAGACACTTGCACAATTTTATCGATATAAACACTGAACTGCAAAGAGTTGGGACACCTGCACACGCACAGATTTATCGATTCAAATATTGAAATTAATAAAATATATACTACAATATACTGAAGACATTCTATAATAATTATTTACGACAATAGCTCATGATCACCATCATTCTTCCCCCCTTTTCTCACTTTGGGATTGGCTCTACATATTTACTTCTATGTGTCAACTTTACCTCAACTGTCATTTTTATGTCATCAATAAAACATCATTCAGAACCCACTAAAAATTATATAGGAGTAATGTACCTAAAAATCATATTATAACTTTATCAAGAATTTAATATACACAGATAAATAACGTTAAATTTACTTGAAAGGTTTATTTTACCAAAAACTACAAAGCAGCTGCGCAAATGCTAAGTCAGGGAGAGTTTGGCAAAGTCTTATGATTAAATTTCTGAGTTACGATCACCAAAGTTCAAGACTTTTTTCAATCATGGTTTCATTATTTATTACTCTTTGAATTTAGGCTCCTAAATTTGATTTGTATGATTTTATTCACACTTCTGAATAAATATTGTTTATTTTAATTATTTATTTCAAAACATAACGCACAAAGGGTGAGCTTAATGCTACAAAAGCATTGTCAACTAACCAACCTTACGATGAGGTGTTGTTAGAAAAGGAGCAAAAAAATTACATATATAATATCAAAATAATAAAAAAAAATAAATAAGAAGAATTCTCAACATATAAAAATATTTTATAATATAATTCATAATTAAAATAATGAAAATTGATATAAACATGACGTAACATATATAAAATTATTTAATACAAAATAAAATTTATACAAATAAGGTGACATACAAATTATTATTGATGTATAGGGCATAGCATCAAAGATGAGGGTTTGTTTGTATAAAACAATAGCTGTTTTTCGCGACTTTGTCTGCATCGACTCAAAAAGTTTCTGGAGGATCTTCTGAAAAAAAAATTGCAACGTGATATAAAAATTTCATTTCAATTCATACTTATCAAAATATGCAAACGAACATACGTTTTATATACAAAGATAATAGTGGTAGGTAGTATTCATTTTTTCCTTCGAACATTTGGTAACGAATCACTCCTTCGAGACGCCTGATTGACGGATGGCTTGTCGAGATAATTGAGACAAATGCCTTTTTGTCTAGCTGGATGAATCTTTGTGATTCTTAGCGACTTTTTATATACTTTTTAAGATATCGATTTAATTTTACATCACACTCTCAGCCACCATCATATCGAGGATATATCGTAAATGATTTTTAATTTATTGACTGATATATACTTAAACGTGTACAATAAATATATCCCCTTATTTAAATTTACTTGAGAAATAATTATATAACGAGATATTGTAACAATTGTAGTGACAAAAACCACCATATTATATAATAATAGTTTTGAAAAATGTGTCATTACTTAAATGTTGTTGTTTTTCCTTTTTGTTTGTTTTTTTAATCGTACTATTTTCTACATTTCTTTTAATTTATTATATTACTTCCTATGTGAATCTTTCTTGTAGAAAATTTACTGGCGTATCGGTTCTGTTTCGTTTGTGATAATTACTTGAATATGATGTTGTATTTTTCTTATAAATAACAATAAAATAAATGTTTATATAAAGAATACTGCAGACGAAATGTCTGCTAAATACAAAATTTTTAATATTGATTCTAAAATCTAAAATAAAGTCAATATAAATGTATACTTGATTTTATAACCAACAAACAAAATGTCCATTCAAATCTCAAGTCTCCTAAGTCGAGTTCAGTCCACATTCTAGTAAGTATATCACCAATAGGTAAGTTTTAATGGAGTGAACCTATGAGTAAAGTAGTTCAATTGCTTCTACCAAGCAATGTAACTTATCTTAGGTACAATCGTTCACGGAGAGATAGAGTTGGTCTCGAATGTTGCAACTTTGGAATCATGTAACTTCAGTGAGCGCATTGAGATTATATATATATCAATGACTTTAATACCTTCCTTGGGAACTATCGAAATGTTATATTTATTGTTATATAAATACGTTATTTTGCATACACAAAATATTTACTACAACTAAAATAAGTAGAATAATTTATATATACATAAAAAAAATTAAGACCTTATTAACACTAACGATATATCCCGATTTTGAGTTTTTTTTCTGATGTATACTGTTTGCTATTCTTTAAGCTCTTTGAATTGATAACCATATGGGGTGGATTTTACCAAAATATTAATTTCACCAGTTCGTGATAGTTGCCATCTTAAATTTATTTATTTTTCCTTTCAATGATTTCTCATATTGAATACGTTTTTTTTTAATATGTATTTCTTGCGGCGGCCATTATAACATTGTCGATTATATATAATTGTATTGTTAACGGAACGGAAGGTAAATGCTAATTCAGCATAATAGGTTTAGATTAAGTGGTAAAAAAAAGTTTCAAGATTTGTTACTCACTAACAAGCCAACAGTCAAGTTTACTTGATAAATGATAATGATAAACCTTATACAAATAAATATTTTTTATAATTACTCATAACAAATACAAAATAAAAATATTGTGTAATAATGCTTACAATATGAAACTACACTTGCGAATTCAATACAAACTGACCCGTGATTGCACTACAGTGAATTATAGGGCAGGAGTTGGCTGCATTATTGCTAAGTTATGAAACCGTCGACAATAGCCACTATTGTACGACCCAAGGCATAACCAACGTTTACGAGGCGTTGTCAAATTTATTATTTACCTGCAACCAACATAACACGCTCACATAAACTGTCTAGAGCCTTTTCTAGGAAGCAATTTTATTAAAATATGAAACAATGGACACAAAACTTACCGAATTCTTAAGCAAATTTTAAATAGCATATTTGCAACGATAGCTTCTTTATTGGTAAAAAAAAATATTCAGTGTTTAGACGTTTGTGAAACAGTGATCACATTCAATAAAAAATATACGGGTGATTTTGTTGTGTTGTAATGATGTTCTCAGATCAGGGCGTGTTTGGAACCCCCGTAGTCTTAACTTTAAAGTAGGAGAATATCTAGAAGGGCTTCTTTCGATAAGTATTGTATCAAAATAGGCCCTCCGGACTCTTCAAATTGACGTACACGAGTGATCACTGATACGGATTAAAAAAGAAAATATATATATCTAATTAAATATATTACATATTCACATTCCAATTTTTTGTTATTGTTTTTCCATATATGTATATATAGTTACATACCTATATGAAATAAAAATAATAAATCTCCCTAGTAACTCATTTACCATAGAATTTAATACTTCAAATTAGACGTCACCTAATTTTCTCTAACACGAAACACGACATTGTTTACCCAATGAAAGTGTTTCATTCGCAAGCCTCGGGATTTTGCTTTTAATAAAAAATTATGTCGACGCGACTCTGTTATGAAGTTGCAAATTAATTTAGGCTGGTTTTGAAAACTCAATTTTCGGTTTATTTTATTCGCCAATATTTACTGAACGTCAATTATCTGGAGCTAAGCTCGGCGCGGTCGCCATCAATCTACTGCCCTCTCTATAATAATCTTGTACTAAATATGATTCATGATATTTAATAAAACAAAACTTCGATTTGATTCAGAAATGTTTTGACTACATTATTAATAGCACTGTATTACTTCTAGCGACCGAATTGCTTTTTCAATGATTACAAAATATTATAAAAAATATTTTTGATTGAACTAAATCCAATCAAATGTATACCAATATTATTAAAGCGGAAAAGTTTGTTGGTTTAAACGCACTAACCTTTGAACCACATGGACCTGAAATCCATTTGGATTTTTATAGACAGGTACATGAGAAAAGCTATAGGCTCTCTAGTAATAAACTACTCTTTGTTATCCTAATTTTAAATAAAATCGTTCGTTCGCGTGTAAAACCGCGAGTAGTAGCTAGTTTGTTTTAAAAACTCTATTAAAATATGTTTAAATACACTTAAAACGAAATAAGTACATTTATTTAAGTTAAGAAAATAATTAATAATATCCGCTTCAAGCAACATTCTAACAACCTTTATGAGTAAAAAATAAAATACATTCCACATATGAATTAGTCTTTTAAAAATATCATATATTGTTACGTCTTTTAATACGTTCAGATCTCAGAAATATAATTTGCCTCTTAACATTTCCTTACCACAAGATGGAGGCTGTTTATTCATTTAGCATTTTGCTGTTTTGCGGAAATATTTGCAAATGTGGTATGTATGTGGTTTACTATCTGCACAAATTGCGTTAATACGATGCATTCAAATTAAATATCTTTTAAGCACTTTCAAAATACATCTTATTTATTTATAATCCTAGTGTATTTTCAGAAATTTTAACAAAGACTCTATAATATGATTATCATTTATTTTATTGATTATATTTTATTTTATTAAATTATTTACAGATAATTTAAAACATCTTTGTTACATTATATAAAAAGTACAATGAAATATATATTTATTAAATATATATTTCATTGAATGCTGAATTTAACTAAATATAATGTTCACATCAAGTGAGTGGTATTGTCATTGTGAATCTTAATAGCTAGGTATTTTAGGTATACTGTTGTTATAATATCAAAACTTATAAATATGTATATGCCAATTATTATTATTATGTAACGTACATACACATACACACTTAAAGTTTTTAAATAGTGTCTAAAATTACTCCTGCCACCTCAAAACGTAAATATTTTACAAAATCGGAGTGATTACAAAAACTTCCTTAATCAGGAAATTATTAAATCCAAATACTGCAAAAACATATTTATAGCGAATTAACTATTTCAACTTCATTTTTTAAGTAAAAAATAATGATTCCGGTTTAAACCGGTTTAACCGATGGCGTAAAACCACTTCAAAGTGCAAATATTTCTATTAAAGGTCCTCTCTCGATTCCCTCAAATCTAATATAATTATTTTTCTTTTTGTAACAATGCGTCTCGTTTTTGATCAAAGAAGTCGATATTTTAAATCAACTTTATGTAACGACTTCTGCAAGTAAATGAACAAAATGTCCTTTTCAGTAATAAAATATATATAACTGACATTATTTACCAGACTTGTAAACAAGTGCTCTGTATTTCCAATTAGTAATAAATAGTCTCCAGTAATTTATCAAGACCACTGCCCTACTCTCGAAGTTTCGCATCGTAGCACTTTGGGCGGAAAAACTTCGTCTGCACTTAAAATGACTGATCATTATTTGCCTGATATTGCACTTTAAATCATTTTAAGAGATATTTTCTTGGTTATTTGTGATAAAAAGTTATTTTAAGAAGACTTTTGAAGTCTTCATATTAATGGCAATTTAAGTTCATTAGGAATATTTTGTTGACTTGAAATGGGATCTTATCAGCGGTTTATTTATTAAATTTACTGATTTCCAACAAAATGACAAGTAAATCCTAATCTAAAAACTTTTCTAATAAAACCAGTCGCTAAAGCACGAAAGCTTAAAGTAGCGAAAGATTGTCAACTATGAGTTAGACTGAAAAAATTGGGTCAAACGCAAAAGGAATAATAATTCGTAATTCAAAAAATAACTGCAACAGCTGTAGAATTAACTGTGATAGTCTGTCTGAAATTTGCACATTTGCACATATGCATTGAATTCATGTTGTGACCTTTCAACTCGTAACTTCCACCCAAAAACAGCAAGGAGGTCAAAATTTCTAACATACAATCCTCTAGAGCATTAAACATACTAAGTTTCAGTCCTGAACTATGTAACTTATCTGCGTCATCCCAGACAATCTTATAAAATATAATTCGCTACTTAATAATGACTAATGGCTAAATGTACAATAATTTATTAAGGACAAACTTTTTTTATTTAAAAAAACCGTTACGGATACATCAGCCAAAATGGGGGGAGGGGGGGTAACCTCAGGTAACCTAAGGTAACAACACAAAATAGGTTTAATTAAGCTCATTTTTATAAAAACAAGTGTCCCACTGATGATATTCATTTACATATTTTATAATAAAATTTCTTTTGCTTCATTAAAATGACTGAAAATTTATACGGTTTTAATTAAAACATGAAAACGCTGAAGCCACAAAACTGATGATTAATTATTAACACCCTGTTTAACGAAAAGTTAATAATAGTTATAACAAGAACGTGGTAATTAATTTTAGTTGCGAATTATATATTGATTTATATAAGACTATCAGAACTGTCTGTCTTGTTTTGACATTCAATCCATAGAATCTGATTATTGACGTGTATCTATACTAAACTATAATTAAATTTATACCATTTTTGGTGAACAATAAAGAATACGTATGTATTGTTTTCATCCCTATATATTTTTTTATTTTAAACCAATAAAAAAAGTATGAATTTACAGATATATATACACTGAACTATAAAAACATTTATAGCTGAAAAAGATATTTGATTTTTTTATTTGAAAGTAATAATCTTCAGAGATTGATGACTGCAAGATGGATTTTAAAAATTCTTTTTGTTTATGATAGATAGGTTTAGGTTATAATCTATTTATTTTTAAATAACATTATGTATATAATCAATTACAACAATTTATGTATAAACATATTTCAATCGTAACTATTGTATTCATATTTCTTGCTCGCTTTTGTGTCAGTCAAATACAGCGAGAACTTGTCATTCCGGAATATATCATATAAAGCGGAAATGATGTGTACAGTTAACAAAAAACAACAAGAAATATTTAAGTCTATTTGCTTATCCTTGTCTATGTTTTATAAGCTTTTGTAATTTCATATTATTAAAATAAGTTTACCTAAACAATAATTGAATATTTAGACATATATAGACAAATTTATACAAATGTTTTGTTTATATATGTTATTATATCTATCAGAAAATAAATCAAATTGCAACAAATTACCAAAATATTATAATATATAAAAGGTTTTTATGTTGTCTGTACAAAACAGAGATTGGATACGCTTACGGCGTAGGGTTTGAAGATGTTCGGAAATTAGATAGATTTTGTATTGAGACACAACTCAATAAACAAACATACATGAATATTTATACAATAATTATTAATATACATTATGGCTTTAATATTTAATATAAATATATATATAAAAAGAAAACTTTAGTAATATTACAATGGAAAAAACAAGGAGATTACTCAAACAATATACACATTTTGAAATAACATGAAGTGGTTCTAGTAAAGAAATAAGGACATAACACTCAGTTCACGCCAAGATTCCTTTGAGCTCATGAATAAGATCCCCGAACGGATCCGAAACTAGCCGAGCAAATTCCGATAGAATTTACATGAATACAGCCGGATAATTAAATAGTAATATGATCACGATTTTAATACAAAGAAAATTTTTATTATACGATTTTCCTATATTTTGGAATTGATCAGGCATCAAAGTCAACACAGAGTTAATATATCACTCAGGAACATTAACATTCAAACTTGCTTCGCCCTCTGTAATTTATTTACGATGTTTTGACACACAATCAAAACTTTTATTTCCTTAATCGAGACGTTACTTAATAAACGATTATTTCTTATTCTTATATTTTAATGGAATGTAGAAATTTATTATAAATTTAAAGCGGGAAAGAAAATTTTGTGATTTTTTTTTAAAGAAAATTACCTTCAAAATGTATTCTATTTCGTGGTTAAAAAACATATCAGAATTGTCTACTTCTCGAATAGACAAAACGAAGTGATGATTGTACTTTATTACTTCAAGAATATAAAATGCTAAATAAATATTATTCTTTTAACAGATTGCTTATTAATTTTGATGACAGATAGATTGACCTAGTAACTATATGAAGTTATGTTATTGACATTGTTATTCCTGCGACTTTCCCCTTCTTAAAATATATTTTTTTAAATTTGATAGAAATCAATTAATTTATTGGTTTATACATAACCACCGAACCTACAATAAATATCAAAACCATAATTTGCAACAATACATAATATTAAAATTGACATAATTTTGCTTTGGTTGTTGTTTCATAACGCAAAAGTGGTCTTTGTATAATTATAATGAACAGATTTTTATAGCACAGAAATATGTAAATTATTTAATGCAAGATTGAAAATAACTTTTTTTTTTGGTTATTTATTAAAGCTCCTTGTAGTTTTCTTTTGTTTCTTTACTCTGTTTTTTTATTTTTTCTGAATTTCCATATTGTGTTCAACCATGTTTCAATACATACAAAAATTGTTTCAAATAGGCAATATTGTCAACATTACAATTTTTTTATTGTACTTTCTGATGATTATGTCTTAATTATGCATTTTAAGTGTTTAGTTCTCATATATGTATGTATATAAGATCTTATATTTATGTATATAAGTAAAAAAGAATTTGCTAATATTTATTTTTCCGTTACCTATAGAGAGAACTAAAGCTTTGAATATAAAAAAAATGGCCGTAACATAATTATTCATAAGATTTTCCTGTAATCCCCTTGCAAGGAAGTTGCGCGGCCCTGTCATGGCCTTGAGTGACAAATTAGAAGCGAGATCGAAGGATTTTTGTGTAAAAAAACATCTTATTTTTATCTTACCTTGCTTAAGTTGTATAAACGTTTCGTAATTGATGGATTGCTGTTCGTTGACAAACATCTCGTCAGCAAACTGTCTGGAATAAAACTGAAATTTGAAAAGAATTTTAAACATAAAATTATTATCATTATTTTAATTTTTATATCTTGTCTAACATTTAATGTATAAGAAAGAAATATGAAATCTTTAGTTCTTTTTGGGTTTTAGCCCATTGTTCTTTACTACTACATTAAAACAATACTTGAGTCGCTACAACTCTGAAGCTCATAAAACCGTAAGACCTAGTTCTATTATAACTGCTTTGATTGTTAAAAAGGTAAAAATAAATAAATCTTTCAACGAAAAACATTGTTGTAAATAAAAAAAACAGTACGCAAAAATAAAAGGCTATATTGGGAAGGGATTTGGTGTGACATGACTGGGAGGCATGGCTTATCGTCGTATTGGTGCAGGTTTTGTGACAAGCCTGTATTCGTATACATGTATCCTTTTATGTATTCGTATTTGTATACTCTAACAAAAGATAATAACGTACTTTTGTCTCTTTATACTTTGGTGGAGTGGAAAAGTTGAATACCGTTTGCTTTTTATAAGGGAATTGATTTATATGTAAATTTAATAATATTTGATTATAAATTCTTTGGGAAGGGTTCAGTTAATACGAATTATTGTAAAGACATGTGTATTTTGCTTCGATTGTAATATTGTCATTGGTTTTTGTAAATAATATATATATTTTAATAGTGAACATATATTTCAGTATGAACATTTGTAGCTATAATATGAAAGAAAGTTACATTTCTTAGTACAATAAATAACTCCTTAAAGATATTGCAAAGTTCTGTTGGAACTATTTCTAACCGGAATAGATGCTGAAATAGGTATAAGAGAAATATTACTTTTTTTTATTTGAGAAATGTTTTTAGTGTCAATGACATTTAGTCAAAAACAATGGATTTTTATATTATCTATACTATTATTAAGGCTATACTAATTACACTGTAGTATTCAGAAAGTACAAGACCTAAAAAGTGTTTGTAAGTGTTTGTAAGTGTTTACTATCAAAATAAAGTATGAGTATGTATTATATATTGTCAATATTTTGGTTTAATAAGATTTGTATAAAGGATACGACTGTCATGTACAACTTGTACAAAAGTCCTGTAAAAAATAGATATTAAGAAATCTGTGGACCTCAGATTAAAAAAATACTTTTATTTTTATCTTACTTCTAACTAACCGCGAAATAAAAAAAAAATATTATCTATACTATTTTTGACACATCATTTAAATGCCAAACTCCGCTTTTTTCTATAGAGGTCCCAAAAGAGGTTTTCTACAGACGAAAGAGAATCGCTTACATCCTGTCACTAACATGCTAGAAGACGCATTTAATATCCGCTTAGGATAAACCTCGGTTATAATATTAGCCACAATGTTATTATAGTTCTTGGCTATTACAAAATAAAGTTGATTTTTCAATGCCGCTTATGGTATAGATTTTGTAAACTGATCTCCGCCGGATTTTCTTTACCGCTCTCAATAGGAGTACTGCCAATTTCCTATATAATGTTAAATTATTTTTTATTAACATAATAATATTTTGTGTGTTCGTTGATCTTTCCTCTTTTACTCCACGTTTAATAATAATTTATATATTTGCTTCAAAGAACAGAAGATAATACTCATTAAATCAAAAGAAATATTTTTGTTATTTTATTACATTAATATCCAATTGTGGTTTATATTTGTATCCAATAACAATTGTATATGGTTATATTTTGTATTAAGCAAAAAGATACGTCAAAATAACAATAAAAAAAACATTAAAAATATTTATTATAAACCATAATTTAATAAAACATGTATAATATATATTATTTAAAACTAAAACAATTAGAAGATGAAACGTTAGAAGTAAAATTTTTAAATTGACATTAACTTTTGTTTCGTGACAGATAAAACAATATTCTATATAATGTTCTGTATCTGTGACATATTATATTATCTATCTCAACCTATATACCTGTCCCTTTCTTATATTATGTATAAAGAAAGAAAAGAAAAACAAACGACAACATTCAAGCAATCCCTGTGGACTATCCTTAACGTTTTCATGTCAAAACTGGCATATCAGCAGGAATCCACCTTTATCCCGCAGTTTAGAGTTTTAGTGTACGCTTTGTAGTTTCAAGTTACTTGGAATCAATCCAAGTTCTAAGATATAAATATTTCTTCTTCTCATCAGCTTCTTAAAGATAAACCTATTTTCAATAATTTAATTTAATTTATGCTATATTAATGCAATTAATTTTAAAAATTAATAATAATACTTTCAGTCTTTTGTCCTTTTAATAATTTTTAGTATATTTGAAACTTATAATGACTTTTTTACACTAATTAGGTATACTTTTGACTAGTCTACCTAATGGTAAACATCACATGGTAGTCCTGGGAACAACCTATTTACTCTGTATTTCAAAGAAAGTCAGGATATCACTCTAACATACATTTAAAGACTTCACCTATTCGTATATGTATATTTTAAATCATATTATCTAAAATTATATTCAAACTTGAAACAAATTACAAAATTTAAATCTGGCGGAAAGTACATTAATAACACTTAAAGTTATGCCCAACAGGCACAAATTTATCAAAAATAACATCTTTTTCCCGGTAATTCTCTGACCCTAATAGTATCTCAGCTTTAAGCTGGGCTTATGACGTTTAATGGAGCAGTTAGCATAATAAATACGGTCACCCAGCACACCGCCATCTTTAAACTCCACTTAAAACTATTTGATAAAAGTATAATTAAATAAATATTGCTTTAAGTAGTTTTTAAATAAAATATTATATTTAAATTCTGTCAATTTAAATTATGTTTCAAATATTTCCACTTACTTTAAATATCTTGTTAAATTTCTCTTCATTAAAATTATATTTACAATATTTCTGCAACAATGAATAGTACGTATATCCCAATCAAAATCTGGTATCCCCTATTTCGAATATGTAGTTTCAGAGCCATGGAAAACAGACCTGATCTATCCGATTTCAAAAAAGGGCCCCAGGTCAGGCCCAGCTAATTACAGGCCTACTGACATTACCTCTCCAAATTAATGGAGAACAAGTTAAACCGGCACCTCTTGACAGCAATGACCGACAATATGGCTATGGCTATTTTGTAATGTATCACTGATGGATAGCAACCATAAAAACAAGAGAGAGAAAGAGAGCAATTCGCAACATCTAGAATTAGCTAGATATTCGCTAGATAGACTTCCGCTAGTCTTCGATCGTATTTGACACAAAGTTTTTCTTTCGAAAATACCTTCCTATAGGTTTCGTATGAGTTCATGTAAGTCGATCACCAGCTTTAGTCCTGGGTTGAGTATCCAGGTCATTCTCGGACCAGATTTTTGTTTTGCTTGCACCTCAAACTTTGAACGCTGTTGTTCTTTAAGGCTGCATGTTATCGCCTACACTGTTCTTTGTACATATCAATGATATGTTTATGCCAGCTTTCATTGTTATGCTGATGACAACACTAAGAATACAGTATATGACAGCCCTGTCGGAATGTGTCGGAAAAACGTCGATGAGTGCCGAACATCCAATAAGTATGTTGTCTAATAAAACCTCTTACACAATCAATATAGAGGGTGCTCTTGAGCCCGCTAAGAGACAAATATAAAAAGGGGATACCAAGCTTTCTAGTAGAAATCCCACCAAAACACATTTCCGTGGAGAGTCGACTTCAGGTAGTCTTAAAACATTTGGAAAATCTCTTTTTGACCGCAATAATTGGGCTAAAGGCAGCAGGATACTGATTTATTAAAAATGTATCTTATTACATTTCGATACATCATTTTTGATAGGTCTTTCATCAAGTTAGATAAGTCTGATGCATCAGCTGGTATTACGATGATGAAGCGGTCTGCTTCAAGATATTGTATATTGTTATTTCCGGAGGACTGAAATCAACGGTTATGTGGTTTCTATTTAAAGCTGAAACTATTATTAAGTTGAGATATTGTTTAAGTTTGAGTATCGATATTAGAATGCTTCTTATCCGAGACTCTATTATCGGCTTTGTTTAGATTTGATCAAACTTAACTAATAATTCCTTATACAAATATTTTTTATTATATAGATTTTACTTTAAAATAAATAAATCCCAGTCTTTAATTAAAACTTAGTAAAGAGACTGCTCTAATTAAATTCTTAACAAAACACAAATGACAGTCGGATCCAAACACACTGAAACTTTTGCTTTTAATGAAATTTATGAATTATCTTTTGTATTCCAACACTTGTAATATCGTTAATAAATTGTTTTAATCTCATCCAGCTCTTAAGGTGATGGATCTGTCGACCGCTGAGTGATAAATTGCTAAATTTCAACGAATATAGGTCACTAGAAATAATGTTAAATAATGAAAATCTTGCTTATGACGCGTTTATATTACAAATGACTTGTCTTTGAAAAACTTTGATTAATTATATTTATTATATGTTATATAATTATATAACAAAACCTTGACAAAAAGTACGTTTTTTTACATATATTGAATACAAATCAAAATGTTGATTATGTTAACATGGAATATGTTAATAGAAACTTTCAGATAATAAGTTCGTTTTAATAAATAATGTTATTCTATACTGCAAAAAGTATTTATTTTTTAAATTTAATAGATATCACCTCTGTCCGTATAAAGAAGGTTATGTATAGATTGTCAATTCAAAATGGTGGGTAGTGACGTGATAGCTCAGACGATAGAGGGACTTAGACTGTATTTCAAAGGTAGCAGATTCAAATCCAACAAGTTTTTATATATTTCTCATTCTATATTTAATAATAGCTACATATGTTAATAAAATATTTAATATTTAAAGCAATTTTTTGCTAACAATAGATTATAATAGTTTAGAAGGCTGACAATTTTTAGCAAATCAAATGTTGAAAAGTATTTTGTAGTAATATTCTCTCGATCGGGTCATAGCTCACCATAACGAGGCTTTACTGCTCTCCCTTGGCTCGTAAATTTCGGCGCACTATTCTTTCCCCAATAGGATTTCCAAAATTTATTCCGTCGACGCTGATAGCCGCATTTATTTCACTTGTGACTTAAACATAGTGATATTGTATTCTAACGATTCCCTCGACCTATATATCCATATGTCCATAGTTTTGTCTGGCACCCCCTATGACATTTATATGATATCTCGTATACTAATAAAGCGGAAAAGTTTGTTCGTTTAAACGCGCCAATCATCCATACTATGGGTTCAATTTCTTTTTTCTGATTCTGATGGGCAGGTATATAAGTATGGCTATAATACTTAGGATATTTGGGTAAAACGTGGAGCACAGTTAGTCAATATCACATAAGCTGACCTCACCAAAGATGTTTACGATTATTGATACCATATTTTTAATATTAAACGGTTACTCAACACAGTACATTGTACTGGAACATGACATGTATTTACACACGGTAATATCAATGTCATTAAGAATTATTCTTTTTAATTAAAGTACAAATAAAGATTGGAATAGTTGTATAAATTATAATAATTTCTTTCTTTTTACATTAGAACAGCATTCTGAACTCTGTTTTGTAAAATATTATAATTCGTGTTATCAAAATAATTGAGTTCTATATAAAATACATATACTTCAGAAAAGAATTTAAAAATCCTGTCCTACACGTAAAAAGTCCTATCAAAATTTTATTTTAAAACTAGGTTTACCTTTTCTGCAATATATAATTAAGTATATATGTATATCTATACGTATTAGTGTGTTACTGATAGTATATATGTCTATTGCTATACCACCACCTGCCTCTATGTTTTTTTTATTTAATATTGTAGGTTCGGTAAGGTTGACTGGAAGAAATCGCTCTTAAGCGATAAGGCCGCCACCTGTACCTATGTGTTTTTTTTTGTTTTTTCTTGTACATGATTTTTCTTTTTGGTGTAGAATAAAGATTTTCTTTTTGGTGTACAATAATATTTTTCTTTTAGATGTACATATATATTAGAGACAATAATGGAAAAAATACAATTTTCAAAATAAAAATAATTTGATAATAAAAATAATTTCAATCTTACTCAGTATTAAGGAAACAGATATAATTATTATAATAATTACCTGTCTTTTTTGATAGACTTCAATAAAAAAAAAACTGAGAATTGAAAAATAATAAAATACAAATCGTGACCACAGAAGAAAAACGAAATAAACTTGCAAATTTTTATATTGTTAAGCATATATATAGTAATATAAATTTGAACACTAACTGGAAAATAATGTTACGCCGGCAGCTAAATCAATCAAGCTCATGCATTCTAATGAAGATAAAAAACGCGATACGAGCGAAAAACTTAGTTACCCAGCAATTTTACACAAAAAAGACGCTTACATTGCACGAGCGTTGGATATAGTGAAATGCAATGGATAACTTTATCTTTATATTTATATCTTTATCTTTTAATCTTTATCTTTAATTAAGTCGACTCAATTAAAAATATTCGCACGACATCAACAGACAAACAAGTTATTTAACGCTAATTAGCAAAGAAAAATGTTATTTGCTGAACTTGTAAATAAAGACTGTGACGTTTTTATTTACGGATGCCGGGAGCCTAATTAAGACAGAGGTCCGTTTGAAATTGCCCAAAATACATTAAAGACCTTCATTAAAACGCCTTGACTTGTCCTACTTAGTAACAAAATTTTAATAATAAATAAATTATTTTAAAAGTGTCCTGTCATACTTTTTCACATACCTTTAAAAATAACAGCAAAAATGTATGGAAGATCACTTTTATAAAATAATTATTTGTTTAATATTTATAAGATGAAAATAGTCAAAGAATAATATTTTCATGAAACAGGATAAACTGTAAGCGGATTTACTTACATACATTGAAACTAAAAATCCAAAGGAAATGCTTTTAAGTTGAGCGCCATTTTGAATCCCGGCTGTTATGAATGGGCAAACTTTTAAGAATAACGCAAATCTATTAACCTGGTTTGGCTAAAAGGAAGTCAAATGCACGGCTTTTAGAATAAGCCCCAAATAGCAAGGGCTCAACAAACATCAGAAGTGAAGCGAAATTGACATGTAATGTCTATCAAATATTTTATGAAAATACAAGGAATATTTTATTATTTCATTACTATTGCTTAGATGATTGACTACCTCTACTACATATATAAGTATTAACTGACTCTTTACTGTCGATATATTTTCTTCTGCAAAATATGACGAACCCTTTTTTCAGACTGTCCAATGAAATTGTAATTTCAATATTAAAATCTCTGTAAATATACAAGTACATTTGTAGTAATGCAAAAACGTCTCAAAAGTGATTAACCTGTACAAACATATCACGTATACATATACGATTAATTGTAATTTTATAAGATAATTAAAAGAGTATTAACGTCAAGAATATGACGTGACAAAAGTACAGTCTATGCCTATTTAAAATGAAACAAATCTTTCAAATTGTCTTTGGCTATAATAATATTACCACTTATTAATCATTGTTAAATAATATAAATAATATTATCAAAAGAATTTTTAGCAATACATATGTATATACATACATATGTGTATGTATATACATGTGTAATGCTAAAAATTTAAAAACATGATTTAATCCATATTTGTTTCGATGTATTTTACCGAACGATAAACAGAGGAAAACAAAATGTCATATCTATGTGTTCGTTATTGTAAACAATTAAACTAATTTTAAATAAATTGTTTGCAATTTAATAAATGGCTGAGATATGTGACCATGCAACAAATAAACATTTTTATAATATATAGCGTATTTTGCGTTCATAAAACGTCAAGCTTACAGAACGAAGAATTGTCAAGAAACGACATACTATGCTTGTTATTATATTATTTATTTATTCGATTGGCGAATTATATCATGCACTCAAGCATGGATGAAAGCTGAATTTTTAAGAATTGAATGAATTATATATATTTTTAACAATAATTTAAGAAAAATATTTATTGTTATATAATGAAAAAGTATTTGCAATAGCAACACTTGATATGTTGACTTGTTTCCATTACAATGAATATAATGTACATATTTATATATGTATGTATGTATAAAGATATATAACATTCGAAATCCTCCTCCATCCGCATCGATTCAGGTAATACCGGCAGTTACCGGTAGCGGTAGATAGTTCTCGCCAAATAGAAGACAATACGAAACATAAATCGACCATTATCACGGAAGCCGTCACGAGGACCGTTTGATTCAATTCTGGTTCAGATTTACGACCAACCGTATTAAGAAGGTCTTCTTAGTCCATTCGTAGCAACAATAAGGTCATCCTAAAACAAATGTAGTTTTGACTTGAAGATCGAACCATTTCTTATAAAAGCTTTTATCAGAAAAAAATCTATTATAAATAAAAAAGTATTATAATCTATATTTACGCCCAAATAATTTCTATAAACATCCAGTTGAGGGCTTCACATAACATTCAATACGATGTTTTGTCTTGAAGATATTCGTAGATTTGGGATGGAGCCAAGCTATTGTCGTTGGAAGCAAAAACGTTTACTAGCAACAATAAATCGTCCACTTGAAACGGTTCACCATAACAACTCCGAACAGGTCGAAAACACCATATCAGCTAAGCATACAATAAAATATTTGGACAACTAATACACTAGTCTTTCTATTTGGCGCCTTAAAGAAGGTTATTTATGATGAGAAATTAGCTTAATATTAAACTGATTATATAATAATTTGTAATAATATATATGTAGATGGCATCTGTTAAAGGTAAATTAACTTATGTAGGTATTGTTTATGTGTATTGTAAAGTATACAAATTCTTTGTATAAAATATACCTAATAATACGCAGTTATTAAATTAATAGTATTACTACATTTTCTACTCAGACGAAATGTAACATAAAACGCATATAAAAGAATATAAAAAAATTGACATTGATGAATTATAGACATGTCCAAATCACGAATATGGAATGAAACATCAAATCCACAAAAATGAGCCCAGCAGATAAGTGAACCAAAATTTCGCTCGCATGGGCCATTTAACCCAATAAATTTAGACCATTACCCGTGTCCAAGCGGAGCCATAAAGCGTTTTAGAATGGGCGTGTCGCTTTGAAAACTCGTTACACTTTTTTGGTGAAGACAGCAATGAAATTAATTTTGTATAATTGGCCCATTATAAAACGGTTGGGCGAGCACCTAACGACTCATTAACCCACTTACGATCCTAGCTTAGTCTGGACTTCAGACATAAGTATGGTCTTGTTCAGACAATATTGCCAGATAAAATACTTAAGACTCAATTGATTTTAAATTATACGTCTGTTATATATATTTTTCTTTAACATTAAAAGACATTATTTATTAATAAATATATAGATAGTTTGGTGTAACTGAAGACTAAATCAGGTAAAAATTTTATCCCTTTCTTCTTGCATATCTTACAATGGTTCTGACCTGACCTGACACCAATATCTTCAATGCACGTCACCAATTCATTCACGATTTTATATTTTACGATACGATACCGCATCGTAACGTAATCGTCTCGTCCGAATTTGTTTTTGCTCAGTAGCGTGCCAAGAAGGAAATAAAGTTGGCATTGCTGAACTTTATATAAATATAAAACAGAATCATTACGATAAGTCGTTTATAAACAATCGTATTTTGTATATTTTAATAAAGTATCTATGCAAAATATTATCATAGTATTTAATCGGTAGGAGAAATGTAATTGCAATGTGTTTGAGAACTTTTCAATCTATCTGTTATTTTAAACAAATATTGCATTCGGCAATGTCAATATTAATAATATTTATTGGAGAGATAAAATGGGGATATTGGTTTAAAATTGTAAATATTCAACAAACGCGAGTAACGAACGTATGTAAATGTGCTTAATGTGCAGCATTCATCAACTTTTCAACTTTTAATCAACAAACTATATGACTTTAGTGATTTTTAGATTACAATATACGATTTATTCATTAATCTAACTTTTTTGAAAAAATACTCATTTTGTAAAACAATTACATATCCTCCATTAATAGGACAAATGTGTATAAAATGTTTAAACTTCATTCTCGTTCAGAACTCGGCGGCTGGGGTAACTAAGAAGCCCCATCGTCCAGTCATCGTCGTTAATTTTCCATTACATCAGATAGCCGCACTATTTTTTCACATTTACATAAAACTATCCTTCATTTAATGTTCGTATGATCAAATATTTTGAATTATGCTGGGTCACCCATCATTCTACACACTTACAAAGCGTAACTTGACGGTTTTTAGACGGTGTAGTGGATTTTTTTAAATTGTTTGAATATAGCACTATAATCTTAAGTTTTAATTAGCATTATTTAATAAATGATAATTGTGTGTTGACTTTCAATTTTTTTAGTCACCCATCATATTAAAGACCCAGTCAAAGATGTTTGACGCATTTATATTTTTTGTTTTTTTCATTAATATAAAATGAAAAACTTATCAATACAAGCAGAATTCGAACCCGGAACCTCTGGAAAACCATTCCGTCACTCTATCAATTGAACTACGGTGTCGCCACCGGCTTAAAACTCTTTCTCTTTTAATATCTTTGTAAATTATTTTTTGGACTTATTTAGTTACCAACCAAGTTACGAACTTAGCTTACTTTTTTGAACCAATGCTTCCAAAGCACTGATGATATAAAAAACTCTGTTTGGTTTAACTGAAAAGTAACAGCTTTTTAGTAATAATTATAAATTACATTTTAAAATAAATTTCTCCTTCGTGCAAGCTTTATTTATTAAATTAAATTTGTTCAGTATTTTTTATTTTGAAATTCTGAAGACTTTATTTTACTTGAAACAATTTCCAAACTGAAATTAACTTGAATATCAATATTTACCCAATTTGAAAATCAAACAGCCAACATAATATTAAATAGTATATATTCTTAAAATCAAATTGAGAACTATCTCACTTTTTAAAATTACTGTAAAAATATAATTTTTTACATCATTGTAGCATAAATAAAAAAAAAGGTTTTCTAAAGATCGCAGTGTGTAGTCCAACCGTGAATTCTTTATTTTATATAAGGTTTATGTAAGCTTTAGTCCTGCATTTTAAATAAACATATTTGTTAATGATATTTTTATTTTGAATAAGTTAATTTAAAAACTTGTGATTTAATATAAATAATTATAATAGTTAGTATATTCGCATTTGTATATCTATATTAACAAATATGTATATGTATTTATTTATGTATTTTATTAGTATTTACAAATAACTTTAATTTAGTTTTATTTAAATTTATCTTAAATTTCTGTCAATTTTCATTTTATTGTTTTTACCGAATCTGTTATATTTTTCTTTTAACTTTTCTGTACGTTAATTGATAGAGAATGCTCTTTAGTATTAAGTCCGCCTATTGTACTTTTTGTGTTTGATATAATAAAGATTTATATAAATAAATAAACAAAGTGATAAGCCTGATCATAAAATCTTGAAACAGCTCGCAGCACAATAATCTCATTGAATACACATCCCCAGGACATTATCGAAAAATGGATTAATATTCACCAAAACCAGAGAGATTATAAACTATGCATAGAACAGAGACGCTATTAGCAATTTGAATGAATAAATAGCATCTAATATTAAGTTCTGGCTTACGGTAATACAAAATCAATACAATAAGCCCCAATTAATCGATGAAAAACCGCATTGCAAGCATTTACAAGCCTCTTACTGCCTTTGATAACACATTTTCTATCACAAAACACTTATTTATTCAGTGGACGAGGCTGAAAATGTTTTTTTGGTTTCGATTTTTTAATTTTAAAATAATAATCTTTGTTTAATAATAAAATTTCGTTCGTGATTACTATTATATATAATTATCCGGCTGCACTTACGTAATTACTATCGGACTTTTCCCGACTAGTTTGGATCCTATTCATGAGCCCTGAATCCTGAGACAGCTCTGAATCGTGGCGTGAACTAGTCGTTCAAATATCGACAATAATTACGTGCGTACAGCCGGATAATAATATCATATATATATAACAATATAATAATCCTTTTCAAATAAGGAGATTTTTTGTAAATCATTTGTAAATCATTTGGTTTTAAACATTAAATATTATAGTCTTAAGTACTATTTGTTATTTTATATATTTCGTTAATTTATAATTCAAATGCTGTCATTTAGCCGAGGTCACGTGTTTTTCTTATGTCATATTATTGTAAAATGTCTAACGAAAGAAACTTCTCACGTTTTTCATTATTTTGCCGCCTTTCTAATGTCGTGCCACCATACAGCATTTGTTATTCTAATTATAAATAGAATTAAAGTTAACATTTATAATTCTGGAGAATAATTAATGTTTAGAAAAGATCTGTTTATTTTAATGATCGATATAATTTGTTATTTATATCACAAGTCCTCAAAGGTTCCGGATAAACGAGCAATTATCAGCATTTTGTAAAATCAAAAACTGTTTTCCCAATTTGTTCAGTGAATTGGAAATGAACGAACATTCATTAACGAAGAGCATATTTGTAAATTAATCTCTCTGTAATATATCGATTACATTTATAATAACAGAATGTTGGCAGACCTTGTATTTAAACATTTGCGACTTATTAAATTATTAATTTAAATAAAGACATTTTTTTTTGTATGCAACCAGCCATACATATTAAAATTAAAAAAGGTTTTATAATATACATCAGTTTCTTTAATAAAAAAACTAATAATTTGTTTTAATTAAGCTTCTGTAATTAAATAATATTTCCCAAAGTTACATAAGACTGCGATTACGATAGTAATTTTTTTTTATCTATGGTAAATGTAGCCATCAACAAACAAATACACAAAAGACCCCAACCAACACAGACACAATGCGATTACGTTACACCAGACACGTAAATAGAAATGAGAAAACATTTCAGCAAATAATAGAATATACTCGCAAATGAAGCATACAAAATAAAACACGACTTTCATGCTCACAGATAATACAAAATCGATAGCATAAGCCTCAATTAACCATAGACGCGAAGTTTGCTTTTTCAACACACAGGTTTTAGTGGTAACATATTTCTGTGTTTTGATTTATGATTCATGAATATTTATATAAGAAAAGATTTATTTAATAAAGAAAAGTATTTATTATTGGAATTATTATTGAGAAATGCATCAGTAAGCGATACAGCGATAAACTTTGCCAAGTAAAAGTTTTGAGATTTGTCTTTTAAATAGTATCGCCAATGTGAAACTTGGAAGCTTGTTCTTTGAGCTTTTAAACTTTATTATAACTAATGTAGATTATTATGTTAGAATGAGAATGTAATTTTAATTATATAAACTGACTGTAACTCGCGGTTTCACACGCATACCATTAACCTTCCTCATCTACTTGCCTATCAAAAAAAAAATTTCTATATCTATTTCATCGTTTCGAAGAATAATTCGTTTAAACAAACAAACTTTTTACTTTATAATATTAGTATATATTACAAGTAATTGAACTTTTTGATACATATTGGCTTATTTCAGCTTTAGAGGTATTTTTATTCATAAAATAATATTTTACCCTATAAAATGCGAAGAATTTTTTTAGCTACCTACAAAAATGAAAACTTCATTGAACATTTTTGTTTATTATATATACAAGTCAGTGTTACTTTATTTACAAAAAAAATACTATACAGAAAACGATTAATTTTTCAAAATTTGTATTTTATTATTTATAATCGCTCACCCGTTGTGAATGATTGAGTTTGAATGTTTCTGACAGTTCAAAATTTTCTAATGCAAAATAAAAAAAAACTGTATATTAAAGCTAAGAATATTTACATTTCACCAAAATAAAGTTATTTTGGTGAAATATAAATATTCATATATTAACTTAATAAACAAACAAAATTATTGGGACATTTATGGGACTTTATATAGATAATGACACCATTAAACCAATTAATTTTCAGTTTTCAGCACTCTTTTTCAAGAACGAGTCAATAATTTACTCTTTAGTAATTGGAAAATATTTTTTCAAATGTACCAACAACAAATTTGTTCTTTGTTTTTACTTTGATATCAACTTTATTTTAATACACAAAAAAATATATAATTTTTCCTATATATGTCTTTTAAAATTATAATATTTCGTTTTCGATTACGCATATTTTGATGAAACTTTCAGATTTTTACTATTTAGCACTTAAAATATATAGACTAATTCAGCCACTACACTATACAATATACTAAACCTTATTTAAGTAAAATAGTGATTTTAAAACTATGACAACTAGGTACTAACAGTTGCTTCAACATTATTATATTAGTTCACTAGACATTTTTTTTTTTAATTTTTAATTTTTATGTGTAATTTTTAGTATTTTGTTGCACGTCTGCCAACTTCTCTTGTTATAACGTTGGTTGGTAGAGAATATTTTTGTGGCGTAACGCACACCTTTTGCGCATTATTTTATATTTTGTGAAATAAGGAATTAAATAAATAAATAAATACAATAGTTGAGCTAGTGCTTAGAAAATTGTATAATGTATTGACTGCTTAATGTTTAATGCAACGATATTCTAATATGATTTTTTTTTTGTACATTGAATGGTCATGCTCGTGTATTATTTTTGCTTCAACTGTAATTTTGTTGAAGCAAAGAAAAATATGACCATAATTATAAAGTTTACATACATTTTGTTTTAAAAACATTTTACGCAGATTTTAATGCGATTTTCCATTATAAAAAGTTTTTCGAACAAAGTCAATAAAGAAGTAAAATAGCCGACAGGAGGCTAATTTTATCTTAAGTGAAACCGACTTTCAAAATGACCTATTTTAAAAGCAAAACGTGGTCAAGATTAAGGCTTAACAGTTTTTTACATTTTCCGGAATGAAAAAATTTTCCTCGTATATTTTTAGGTTTATAGCATACTTTTTGAAAAGTGTATAAAAGAAATCTATATCACTAAATAGTTTAATAATTCATTAAATTAATAAGAAACCTAATCAAAAACTTATTAGGTACTAAATAAATTAAAATTTTTAATTACATATTAATATTAAAACAGTTTTAAAATAAAAATAAAATGAATACTTTAACGACTTCAAATAAAAAAGTTTTTGTCTTATTTACAAATCTTTTCTTTGACTTATAATAAAAATATAACTTACAAGGTAACAAGACAATGAAAAATAATTTGTCTATAATCTAAAAAGTCTAGAATAAAAGAAAGCATATTAACAAGAACAAGATTCGAACCTGTGATCTCTGGGAAGACTTCCCGAATTTATAACATAAGCTGGACTACAATGTCGTAACAATAGAGTATGACTAAATGCAGAGGGCCCCTAACGAAAGGGGGTCCCGGTCTAAATTAAAATAACTAAAATCAATTATAGTAGTGTTTATGTGTAACTTCACCTATGTTAACCTCAAAATAAAAATTAGTACATCCTTAGTTGACCTTTTTTGTATATATTAGGGAAGGAATGGCCCCATCCGGTGAACTTGCCCCGGGTCTACATAATATAGTGCTAGACTAGCCAACACAACACCTAGTTTATTTTAAATCAAGTATCCTAACAAACATATTATGAGAGTAAACATTAATTGAGACCAATCTCTGTCACATCCAATATAACAACAATTTTACATTCACGTTTTACTGACCATAAAAATATCGTATTTTTACTGCGCTGCGGGTTTTTTGGGGGCTTTATTATTTTCGTCCCAGTGATCCGGTTTTGTCTGATAAACTGAGGGGACATTTTAGTAATGACGTCTTTTATTATAATCTGATACTGAACATTTTATTGGACTAAAAAATGTAATGTATTTTCTACATAAAAAGGGGGGGAAACGAGCACGCGGCTCACCTGATTTTAAGTTGATAACTTATTGGTTTTATTGGCTCGTTTTATGTCTAAAAATCGATCTAAAATCCAAGATTGATGAATTCACGAACTTAAGTGATAACTCAAGAAATTATAATCTTTTGTAGCAAAAATCGGGATAAATAATAAATTAATATGCCGTTAATGATTCACGTATAATCATAGCGACACCAATTTTTAATGATAATTACATATATGTTACTCTAATTAAGTATAATCTTTTAATAGATAATCAATCACAAAGGATATATAAATTACATTCAGACCATAATACCTTGTAATTAACTATATTGTACACATGCCAATAAACTAGAAATGAGGTCGGTGAGAAGCACAGCAAAAACCTCAACACTGAAAATGGTGAAGCAACAATAGCCTTTATGATAAAAGAGATAAAAGCGATATTTGCAATGTTGATGAATGTTTTTGTACACGCATTGTGTTGCTATAAAATACAGGAGGGAACCATTTGGGAACAATGCTGTAGGTCTTACACGCACGCCATCTTTACTACCATGTTTTACAAGTTGTTATAATAAATCTGATGCTTTGAATAACCACTACATAACAGTTAATATTTTATGACATTATTATTTTACTAAATAGACTTTATGTATTTTTAAAAAACGACACATTTTTTAAACTTAAAAGAAAGTTTAGTTTAAAAAAGCAAAAAAAAACTATCATACCAAAAAAATTGCCACAAAGGAAATATACTCTATTACATAATTATAAAGACACATACTTTTTTATGATTATATAATAAGTTTTTATGAACAGAAATAGAAATCTGTACGTGGGAAGTCGGTACATATTGAGTTGTGTCCCACGTACCTTTTAAATCCTCTTACCGAAATTTCAAGGAATTGAATATATCAATAATATAAATAGCCTAATAAAAATATGATTTATTTTTAATTACTGAAATCCAACCTTTAATATTTCCAATATTGAAAATAATACACCTTATTTTATTTAACAAAAACCGATATTCGATGGTAAAACATTGCTTAGTGGTTTTATATTTATAATATAGAATTGCAATTATATATGTATATGTATTTAATTATAGATCCTATCTACATATAAATTTAATTCAAAATAATTGTTTCTAATGCAACAAAATTAATATTTAATAAATTTTATTATTATCTTCAATATAAATATTGATAAATTATAAATTTCTTATGTAACCTACAATTTATTTACGAAATTTATATTATTATTTAAATTTTTATCTAATAGCTTACATTAGGTTAAAAGAGATTTGGATATCAAAGAGTACAATTTGACAAAATTGTTACGTTTCTGAAAAGGAAAAAACGAAACCCCTATAGGTTGTCCCTTTGTCGTCCGTCGGTCTGTCCCTCTGTCTGTCAAGATATGTCATTTAGAGAACGCGTGGAGATACCGAGTTGAAATTAAACTCATATACTCAGGTTTACAATATCTTGAAGAATTGAAAAAATACTCGTAAAAGTTCTAAATTAACGTAAATAAAAAATACGGCAATTTTATGCCCCAGAATAATCTTATTTCGATGCTCAAGGGAATCAAAATTGATCAGAGTACTTCCCATTGGCCTAGAACTATAAAATTTGGCAAGTAACAGTGTTTTAGAGTACAAGTTGAAGGAATCTGAACACATTTGATTTTAATATAATGTCTTCATTACAAATGTTTATTACAAATATTATAATGGTTTACAGATAAAGTTTTATGAGGAGGTTGAAATTTAAAATTGAAACTACTAATTTCTGTAAGGAATCGTATGAAAGGGCTTGATGTATAAAATGTTTCAAAACTATTTTTTTTGTTTTTATTATGAAATTATTGTTATTAAATTGAAATTTATTTTAGTAAAATACAAACATAAAAAAGGTAAGCTATAGGCTATTGCATTATTGGTGAAACTTAGCTTCTTGAAAGTTACAAATTTGTTATGGAACCTCTAAATAGACGAGTCTGACTTACATTTGTCTAGTTTTTAAACTATTAGCTACAAAATATATATATATTTAAACATACTTATTTAACCCTTAAATTTAATACACTATTGATTACAAATACAGCTTTGATATTATATAGATCAGTAGCTATTATTCTGTATTTGTAAAAGAATATGCACATTAAAGATAAATATCAAAAGTTTATTTATAATAATAATAATAATAATAATTTAATAGCAGTATAAAAAGCAAAGAGACAAGACATTTGTACCAGAAGTTTCATTTACTTCGATAGTATTTCTGATATAATTACTTCTAAAAAACAAAACTGCGTTTAATAAATTAAGATTCTCCAACAAAGTTCTTCTCCAAGCAAATTATTCTCCAATATAATTGGTCAATAATGACCAAAAACATTTCGGAACATTGCAATCAATTATGAAAATGTCCTCGTAATTACCGCGTTCCACTTCATGATTAAGTTTCCCAAAATGTCAGCATCTAAACTATTTGTTATTTACAACAATAGTTTGAATCTAAATAATCCAATTTCATACCGGTGGCTCGGACGAGAAACGACGGTATTAACATGCTTTAATTTAAAGGGATAATTTCATGGTCGTCGATTCATATCCAGGTATCAGTTGGACTTCCAGTAATAAAACAATATAGTAGATAAAGAAACCCACATTAGTTTTACTCACAAATAATATAAATTTAAATTAAATAAACAATATAAAAGAAAACATTGCTTTGGTCTTTTAAGACTATTACATATACTTAATATATTAATAATGCCCTATTATGAAATCTTAAATATAGTTAAAAAAAAATTTCAATATTACAATAATTACAATTTTTTTGTAATCTTTGTGTTTGAAGATCATTCACATACTAACACTTAAAAAAGAAACTTAAAAAAATTTACTACAATATTGTTTTGGTACCAAAAGTAAGATTGTACTCAAATTTTACTAAAACTATATTTTTTTCTACGAAACGGAAAAGTAATATAGTAGTAATATTATTTTAAGGGATGACAGTGATATAATTATTTTTGAGCTAACAGTATCACATAACATATTAGTAATAATTAATAACATGATAAGTAATGGTGTCGTAATACAATGCATTAGCACCAGGCACTAATGACTGAGCGGCTCCCATTACTGAGCTTTGTATATCTCGTGAAATAGTTTACCTGTATGTAATATATATATACATACATACATAGTGTATACCCACACATACATATTTTATATATAGTAGACACAATTTCACTTGCCTTCGGATAATTTAGACTATGAGTAGAGTTTTGAACCAAAATTTTAGACATTGATAGCTTAATCCTTTCTAGAAATAAAAATAACTTTATTCGTATGATAAGTGCAAAGTATTTATGAAACATAACTAAGGTAAGTTTTTTTACTTCTGAAAACGATTTTTAAAGAAAAGCTATATAAAATTACATAAAATTTCTCGCTCTTAGTCAAAATTTCCCTGAACTAAAACGTTTTTCCTAATGTTTAACGTCAACTTTATAATATAAGAACTACAATATCGTCTTCATATATGAATTATCTAAAATAATTAATACTTAAAACAAATATCAGAACTAGATTACAGAACATAATACGTAAGCAACATCCTTATGTTGCTTACGTAATATGTTATTATTATATTACGTATTATGTAATGAAGTCTTCTTCATTTCTCTATTATAAAAAAAAAACAGTCACAATTAAAAAATATAATTATATCATCTATTACTCGCGGTTCCACTAGCAAATGGACGCTTTTATCTATTAAAATAGTGGGGTAATGCTAGGTAGCCTATAGCCTGCTCATGAACTTGCCTATTGTAAGGAGAAAGAATTTTTCAAATCCATTTGCAAGTTTCGACAATAAGAGCAAACAAAAAACTTTTCGGCTTAAGTTAAGATTATAAAAACAAGAAAATATTCAAAAAATTCATGTAATCTTTATTGCATAAATGGCAAAAACCCTAAATTATCTAACAATATAACTATATCCTAATATATGTGGCCATCAATAACACTCTACTCTAAGCTCGCCTGACGTTCGTAGCACCAACAATGCTTTCCAATTATGCCCGCGTTACACACAAAATTGCAATATACCAAGCGTCCATCATACGTCATCTCGTGTCGATTGTTTGCAGAGTAGACGCAAACAGAATCGAAATGGTCCAACGTAATCAGACAATAATTACGTTACGTTAGCCTGTGGTAACAGTGACATCGATAAATATTGTGAATGACTTAGATACCAGATGGTATATAACTTAAAAAAACTTTAATAATGGGTCCCAAATAGCCGCAAAATATATAATATATTTCATAATGTACCTCATCCTTACATGGATATGTATATAGGATAATTATATAAAAAGTAATCAAATTTCTGCCTATTCTGCTACTTTTAGGTAATAATACACACCCGCTGTTCTATTGCGATCATACATACCAAGAAAAAATTAACACTAACTCTTCTTTATAATCTTTTATGAAAATAAATAATTTTTAACCCTATAAATATTGCACTACAAAACCTTTCTATATTTTATAAAAGGTAGAAGATTACAAGCAGAAAAAGGGTATTTTTAATACACTTGAGATACTAATATTAATAAATTCTTTGAAGTTAATCGGAATCCACGGCCAACTCTGTGAACATTCGTGACGAATTAGGGAAGTAGGCCAATTGCCCGCTGTCGAACTCGCCATAACATTTTATTTGCGTTGTTATTGAGCGGGATTTGTTAATTATTGTTTGAATTTTATTTATGCTACAATAAAATACCTTTATTCCTTGTGGTATTAGCAAGTCTTAAACAAAAACTTGTCAGTTACAAACTTTTTATTTAAGAAATGTAAAAAGTTAGCAAGAAATCAAGAGAATTAAAAATACATTTTGCAATAATTGGCCGACACATAATTCCTTATTTGATTGACCGAAAACAAATAATCATTATTATCTCAGGTTGCGACAACGCGGCTTCCGCTGCCCACATTCTCGCCACGTGCCGTGCTGATGTACAGTGCGGCGGTGGGCGGCGAGGGTGTGGCGCTGCAGCTGCGGGAGGCGACCCCCGCGGAGATAGACGAGAGGCTGGCCATCGCCTGTCACGAGCCCGAGCTGCTGGCTGACCTATTGCACGCTGCTGATATCGGTGAGTACATATATCATTCTTTATTCACCTATTACCCATAACTCTGATGAAATCAATCGGAAGTCATAGAGAACCAGTAAAAACAATAGTATAGAATAAGTTTTCGTATTTAAAGATATTTTTAATAAATTATGGGTTGAGACTGAAAACTGTACAACCAGTCAATATAAAAACATTTATAAGTCAAAGTAGAACACATCTCTGGGGAAAAGTGCTGTCAACGAAATTGGCATTCATTCTGAGCCAAAGTCAACTTGTTTTATTTGACTACGGCTGAAGAATGAGGAGTATTCTTGCTGGAAGCGTGTCGGGTGTTTTGAAATTCAAATATGGAATTTTGCATTCGAAACTGGCTCGGAGCAGCGTTTGCCGGACAGCATTACCATTTACGGCCATTTGGGACGTACCGTCATTTTTATTGTTAACTGCCTTTTCGTGTTTCACTGTGAGCTTGTAATCTGGCTTCAGCTGGATTTATTTTAACAAACGACACCGATTTATGGTGTTACAACTGCACTTATTTTGAAACAATCAAAATTTCTTTTTTTGGTATATTTAAATGAAATTTTTAAACTTTAGAACAATTATTATTACTTATTTGAGGACATTTATTACCTTTCACAATGTGGAAGGGATTATTTTCAATAAAGCAGTTATAATTTTATCAATATTTGATATATTTAACACAAAGCACATATTCACATGAGTTGTGTCGAAATCGCTAATGATTTCTGCGGGAATATTGTTCGCAACAGAACATTGATCTACTCATTGTCCATGTTTTAATATGAATTCGGTATTGCGCCAATACTTTCACATTATTGGAAATATTCTGCATATTTTTAATATTCCAACAAGCTTTTATACTGCTTCATGTTAACACATGTTATTTAAATCTGATTACTCTGTCATATTTATATGAGTATTATGTTCAATAAAATTCTGGATATTGCATACAGTTTATTGTGGTTCATAACTTGAAATGAAATAAAAAATACTCACGCACACAACTCCACACACACACACACACACATACTACACAACATTAATTACACATTCAAATCCCCGCTTGAGTTCCCAAGAACTAATGTAACATTAGTGTTTAATTGATAATTCAAATACGCAATAAAATATTAACCTGCCATACATTGCACGCTATTAATTGTACAAATTTACTCAATAAATCTAGTACATTAATTTCGAAATTATAATTATGACCTATAAAATTATTGCCGTAGCGTAAACCACATTGTAACTACAGTCCTCGTTATTTGGAATGTTTTATTTCAGCAAATTTAATTATAATGTAAATGAAATATTTATCAACAATCATGTAATACCTCATTCGTTTTTAGATATAAACTGTCAAGTAAGGAGGTTAATTCTAAGGTTTACAAATGTTTGGAAATTACGGATTATGTTGATTGAACAATGCCTTACAAAACAATTTTGATTTCCATCATTACTCGCAAAATTCGGAAGGCATCGCAACAACTTGTCAAAAATTCCTGCCACTTCGCTTAAAAATGCTAACTCATGCAAACGAGCTTCCAAGGCGTCTAATTGAATTAGATTCTTCAAGCAAACGATGAAATATTTCTTCCTATTATTGGACACAAATTGAAAAGATCCAACTGCTGTGCATTTCAATTGCAAAGTTGTTATTTGATTTAAAAATGAGAAACGGTAGTAAGAAATTATTAAAGTTTCTTAAGCAATCTCAGTGGGAAGGGACTTTAATGATATTTTATTAATCCTTCATAAGAATATGGGTTATCTATAATATTATAAAGCGAAAAAAATTCTTTATTTAAAAGTGCTAATCTACGAAATTTGATAATTTATTTCTGATTATCATTGGTATGAGGCTATAGCAGTAGGTTTAAATGTGGGTAAGACCAAGATTCACAACTAGTGCTAAGTGCTTTAGAGTTGACATCAGAATTTTTGATAGATAATTAAACATTACCTAAGTATTTTTTTTTCTGTACAGGATGTGTAGTGTCATCCTAGAATTAAGAAGTATATGATCGAGGACCTTAACACAATCTCGCAGAAAATACAAAAGTCATATTTTCCTTTTTTGTACCATGACATGAATAAAACAATATTAATTTAATCAAATTTAAGCCATTCTCTTTTTTCAGAGGTGTTACTAGTTTTTTCAATCTTCTTCAAAGACAAGATTTAAAAATTTAAATTATTGTAATATTGAAACAAAACTTTTTTTAATGTCAGTTTTAATAGTTCAACCCGAATTGCCACTTTTTGGCCATGAATATCTTTTAAAAATATTTTTCAAACTTAAATGTCAATCTTTTATTAGAACAATATTTAAATTTAATTAATTTAACTTTTTGTTGAAAGAAATCATATTCTATTTGCTATTCTTATAAGTGAGTAGTAATCACAAATTCAAATAGTCTTATTCTCTATTAATTTACCAAAATTTTTTACATTCAAATGTTAGTTTAAAGGAGAATGTTATTACTCTCTGATAGCTATAGTCTTATCTATTTTGAACAG
Source organism: Mechanitis mazaeus (assembly GCA_959347395.1). Classification (NCBI taxonomy): domain Eukaryota; kingdom Metazoa; phylum Arthropoda; class Insecta; order Lepidoptera; family Nymphalidae; genus Mechanitis; species Mechanitis mazaeus. The sequence goes on from OY365743.1 coordinate 1,126,266, forward strand.
AGTTTAGATATATTACGAGTATATTTGACACATTTTTGCAAGTTTTATCCACGTAAAATTAAAACACGGAACTTAGTACTGGTAAAAAATTAAATGACATTTTACATCGACACGACACGTTGGTTTAGTGGTGAGTTGTTCTGCCTGCTACAGCCACAGGTCATGGGTTCGATTCCAACATAGGACAGTTGTTTGTATGAACCACAGATTGTTATTTCAATTCAGAAAGTTAGTTTTGGCCCTTATTTCTATATTAATAAAACCCTCAACAACATAAATTATACCTCTAATGCGGAATTTCTTTCCTTTAACATATAAACAAAATATTTATCTACAAAAAGTCCAGTTACCTCGCCTGATTCAAATCTATCCACAATATTGTTTACGTCCAGAAACAACGCAAATACAAAGAACAAATTACCCAATCCCAAAGAGACCCCTCAATTAACATTCATCAAACAGTATCATATTCCTCAGTGATTACTTTATAATATAGCTCTGTTTCTTTACAAATATATATTATACTTAGAAAAGTTTTTGTTGTAGAACACGTGATTGGTGGATTCTGTTTCTAGCTTTTTATAAAAAACAACAGTAATTTACATAAACAATACATAAAAGCCCTAATACTTCTCTACTATTCTATATTTGTATAAAAATTAAAAAGTCTAGAATTCATTAAGAAATCTCTCAACGAAACAGCTCAAGAGAGACGCTCAATTCTTTTAGTAGTTTTCATATCAGATAGGTATCAATAATTACGGACTAAGAACTTCTATAATTTCGAGTATGATTATTATATTTTTGCTTGTTTTATTGCAATCTTATTACTAAATTAATAAAATAGTTTTTAATAGTTTATTCATATCGAAACAAGAAACAAATAAAATAATGATCTTTAAAAGCTGTTATAATATGTACAGATTACTATTTACAAATACACATTTACACATTGACCCTTATATAATATTCTTGTTTCCATTATGTAAAAAGGCTTTATTTCCAAGTGATATATTTAACGGAATATTACAAATAACTTCCAGATCACATCCTCGGCGCCAACAAGGAAATAAACATTGAAAACAAAACAAAAAGTAAAAAATAAAACGAAATATGAATAAGTAGTTGCATATTTTATTCAGTGGGCGGCAGAAGAGGCTCTCGCTAAGATGAATTGTCACTCCACAAATTGTTTTCTAGGAACGTAGTTTGAATCTGACAATAATGGCTGGAGGGAGCTTTTGTGAAGGAAATATCTTTTGAGACACTACTTTTATTGCAGACAATTTTAATTTAACAGGTTTGTGATGTTTTATGAAGAGGAAAATTATGTTAGAGAAAATTTACTTTAATTGTTCCTTATTGTCTCGTTTATGTTTTTTGAACATTTTTAATATTTTTTAGGTTTATTAGAATACTAGCTGTGCATTCGGTTTCACGTATAATCTTATTTTTATAGTCTATAATGAATAGGCTTCTTGTTGAACTTACCTATCATAATCAGAATAAATTTGTCAAAATTATCTCATTGCTTCTATGTATAAAAAAACTTTTTCACTTATAAACATTATATAGACAAGAAAATATATTATTAATAATTGAAATATATTTTTTACATGTAATCTTTTGGTAACAAATAGGAAAGCAAATGTGAACCGTACCTCGAAAGCAGTGTACGCTAACAATAATTAATTTATATTTTTACAAACGGACACCCAAAATAGCCAATATTATTAGCGTATGCGAGCATCATAATTGGACCCGCATAAATTCAGAGAGTTGCTTCTATTAAATTTTACGACAAACATGGACCCTCATATAACTTTGTTATTACGGTTACAATATATTGCAACCAGATGCCAGAAACTTCGCATTTTGGTTAAAGATGATATTATACTTCAATGTTAATCTATTAAAGTCCAACTAGTTTACTAATAAGTACTGCAAATGATTCCCAGCTGATAATTATTATATATTGAATATTATTATTACATTTTGATATTAAATTTTGACATCCCTAAATCAATGCTATGATATTGCTATTAATTTCTAGATAAGTTTTACTTGTAATCAAATAAGAATTGTATTTTTGTGCAAATAATAATTCTTGTTCTATTTGTTTTAATAATGCAAAATAATTATTATTTGCATTATTACTTGTATAAAAGAAATGTTTTAATATAATAAATATTATAAACCATTCATATTTTCTCCTGAAACAACAAACTCATCCCATCTCAACTCGAATTTGGTAGACCTATCGCCATTCCGTTACCTTACACACGCCAGTCCCATGTCTATGGTCCTCCTTGACAAGTGACAGCTACATCTTGCCAAAGGGAAATCCCCTCGAAAGCAGCTTATGTGGATTGGTAATTGGATATGAGTATGTTTAACAGCTACCGAAAATAGGTCCTTGGAAATAGGCCGCACATAAAACATGACGTATGCAGAATTGATTAATATTTTTATGAAATAAATACAACTAAAACCTTATTAAATTTCTCAAAAAATGTTTCTTCTGAATTTAAAAGTGATTCTATTTTTGTAAATAGAATTTTAATTAATGTATGAAGCCAAATAAATATTTAGCTTGTTACTTCAAGAATTATAAAAGAAAAATGCTAAATATTTTGCATCTAGCCAGTAAATTAAAAGCGAAATGCAAAATCTCCCAAACGAATTCTTTTCCCAGTGAATCTAAGAAAAAAATAAAAACAATCCATTCCGTATGAAGCAGCGTGGACATTAAAGGTTCTTTTTTATTTGAGTTATTTTTTTCCTTTTTTAGTATGTGGGTTTCCTACTAAAAACCACAAAAGTCTAACTCTAAATGAGCTATTTTATCAAGCAATAATGAAGCTTTAATTTTAAATATTAGTGAGATTAGCATTCTTCGACTGATTGGAAATTCTCTTTTGAATTTCTTCATTGTTAAAAACAATAACAGTTAAGTAAAACATAAATCAATAAAAGACGCTGTTCCTGTAAAGAAATATTTCATTACATACCAAAAATAGTTTATAATCTCTAAGCTTTAAATTTTATCCAAGTCTCTTCAATATCAAGTCTGTTCTAGCAACTGAATCCACAACTCGATTTAAGAATCGATACCGAATTAATACAAAATGTAAGACCAAGACCAAGACCAAATACAACTGGGCCAATGGAATGGTCAACATTAATTATTAAGTCGAGTCTTGGTCATGTCAATTATGAGCGTCAGTTTATTCAGTTTAATTAAATGACAAGTAAATACTGCAAATTCGTAGTATTATTTAGAGAGCTCTTCCTAAGTTCTGAGTCAAGTGGTTGCGATATTACTTCATTTGCAACTTTATGAGAGAACGTTTGCGGATGCTCTGCCTGTTTATAGATTTTTTATGGTAAGCTCCGTGAGTTTGGCGTTTGTCGGCAGCCGACTTTATTTCATCTTCTGTATATTGCTATTTTTACAATAAATATATCTTTTGGCAAACTTCTAATAATTGTCTGTTTATTGTATCTTTGTTTGTCTTTCGTTTGTTCTTTGTGATAACACAATATCAATGAATTTATTTTTTCTATTGACAAAAAAATATACACAAAAATATTTTGTTATTGGAAAGTTATATGTAGTTCATGGTAATACTACTTCTATCTAATTACTATGGATAATGATGTAATGCAATGGGGTTTGACTACCTTCGTTTAGAATAGAGAAACAGACAAGAATATATACTGATATAACTGGACTAGTTGTTGCTCGTATTTCCACTTGAACAACAATTTAAATTATTATTAAAATAACTACGAGTAGTAGCAAAATGCTAGATAGCCTATAATCTTCCTCAAGTACCTATTAATCTTAATTAGAAATAATTTTTCAAATACACCCGGTAAATAGACGATTAAGGCGTTTAAACAAAGAAACAAACAAACTTTTCCGCTTTTTAATATTATTATATTAAAATTTAGTAGCAACTTCAGAAAATTTGCCAGATTCTAGAACTCTAATACAATTTTGATATATAATTTGTACACAAATGTTCTTTTTAATTTGTGTTTCAATGGCTATTACCGGGATACATTTATGCATTTATTCAAGATGCATAATATTCCGGATTTCGATTGAACTGCTCTCGAATTAGATTTAAAAGCAGATTTCCTGCATATTTTCCATGTGAATTCGATAAAACCTTTTACGTAATACACTCGTGATTCCTTTGTTTTTTTTTATCGATTTTTACTTCAAATTACATGCTCTTTGGTGTTCATATCTTTTCATAATTTACATATACGAGTTTATTTTTAATTGATATACTCAAATTAATTATGAAATACCATGTTATGAGTAATTTTGCTTTTTATTAAAATAGAATTGATACTTGTTTTGTAATAATATATGAGTTTATTGTTTTATTATGAAATGTATTATGAATAAATTCATTTCATTAAATTGAGGTTAATTTAATTTGTATTGTTTTTTTTTTATTTATTAGATTATTTTTATATATTAATATATTTATTGTGGGCTTATGATTAAGGTCTCTTTACAACCACAGAGTATTAAGTTAAAATTAAAATCAAGACATAAACCCTATGAAAAATACCTATGAAAAATACCTATACCCAATAAAACATATTATTTGTTTTGTTCCTTTAACACCTATGGCGAACATAATTAGTGAGAGAGTGACAAAACAGAAAATAAATTGTAGTGGGTATAAATATTTTTCTTTGGGTGGGTTTATATGTTTAACTTTTTTATTTATTCCGAGTTTGTTTACGAGTTTAAGTATTATAAAGAGTTTATAAGATGTATACATATGTCTAAGAGTATATACCGAGATATATATAGGATGTTTTCAAAGATCACACAGACGAGGCCACTCAAGTCTATATAATTATGTAAACCCGGCGGCATTGCTGAGAAAATTGTTGGAATGTTATAAATATTTTATTTAAATTTCGTGTAAATCTAGTTTTGAGATATTGCAGGAATTCCGAGATATGATAAGGGCTTGTTTTTTTTAAATCTACATTACATACATATTTAAAAACACGCTTTATGAAATTGTTTATAAAAATACGATAATAAGTATTAATACATAATAACAATTATGAATTCTAGAAAAATTTATTTTGTGTGAATCATTAAATTATGAATAGTAGAAAAATATAATTTAAATAAATCAAAAAGTAATAGACATCGCAAAACCTTAAAAATAATCTACTACCTATAATTTAAGCTTAGACTCATTATACAGTTAATTCCAAGTTCTCAAAGTTACTTACTTCACTTAATTTATTCTTGGAACCCACGCGCTTTATTTCTTGGAAATAATCAATTCATCTTACCTACTCAGTACCTTTAATAAAAGTATACTATAAATAAAATCTTAAAATATATTCACAAATAAATCGATTAAGGCTGGATGAAAGATTTAAATCATTTAGCACTCAGGTCTGAAATAAATAGTATAAGCCCCCACTTTAATACTCTATATATAACGCATTATTTGACCCCCAACGTGATCCTAAAACTAAATGAGATCTTTATAAACTAATAGTATTCATAGTAAAAGTATTTGACTTAGAGTTTGGTAATATTTATAATTAATGGGTGCTTCAGTAAAAATTTATTTCTTAGCAAATTCAAGAGCTGTGATTGGCTGACAATATCAACCAATCAGAATAAATATTTGACAATATTTTTTCAAAACATGATATGAAAAATTGAAGCGAATAGATTTGGACATTACAGAAAAATAATTTTTTAATTGTAAAAAAATAATGTATTGTCATTGCTGCCCAAATTGTATATAAAATGTTATGTCACCAGAATGAATGTTTAAAATACATATATAATTAGATCTTGTTGGACAGACGGTGATCATGCAGGTCTAACAGAACTGCTCGGGGCGTCCTCTCCCGATCTGGCGTTTGGATCTGATGCATCTGACAGCCTGCCACTCCCTGAACATGATAATGGTAAATGGAGTGGTTTGAATTGAATTAACTAACAAATAACTGGAGTTAGCATTGTGTGCTTATTAACTGGAATGTTTTGGATATTATTTGTGAACTGATTACCAATTAACTAGCAAAATAACATAGAGTAAAAACTGTTTATATTTATTTTACCAGTTTACTCAGGCTTAATACAAAATCTCTATAAAAGTGTTTATACGCTGTGTCAATTGAGTATTGGTCTATTTAAGTACATCAATCACATGACGTTAAACAGTCAATTTTATCAGACATGAATATTCATAAGTATTGTCACATCGCGTACAAACAAACATTATTTAACAAATCAAAAATAATGTGTAACTATTTTAAAAGAAACAGGTTAAAATAACAGGAAACCAGGAACGACTTGGTTTTTTTATAAATCTAAGCTTTTTTTATTATTCCACTTTTTTTTATTTTTTAATACAGAATTATGTTATTTGTCTCGTATGTAGTCTTAGCATTTTTAATAAAAAATGATTTTCTGTAACTAATCCATTTACAAAAGATCTTAAACCTATATACTTTATAACCTAATCCTTATATATAGTTGTTTTTAAATCAAGTTATTTTAAAACAATTAGGAGCTGTCATCTTGACTTAACAAATAGATAACAAAAAATTATATACATAATAAAATGATACGAACTAAAAAGAAAAATCTAATATAAAAACATTCATATTTAATTACACTTACAAAAATTTCGAAATATTCAACATAAAATAATATACGATATCTTAAAAAACACTTTTTATATAAAAGAATTGAACTTTTAAAAAAACAAAACATTTATAAAGCGCAAGTTGGTCTTTGTTATGTTATATTATGTGACAAATGATATGACGGTCGGGCTGTGTTATGAAGTATTTGTTACAAGGGTTCTGTTTTGATATTTCACCGTGAAAATACTAAATTTTTTATTTAGTTGAAGAAATTAAAGTTAGAATTTAGTTTGAAAATGCTAAAATACTTTATACTAAAATTATTAAGCAAAGCAAAATGAGAGACTTTTTTGCAATCTTTGTGCAAGCATCAATCAAAAACGATATATCCGAAAATTTCCAAATTTTCCACACAAATAACATTAGTCTGATGGTGGTTTTAAAAAAATAATAATAATATGTCTCATCTTGTTAAAAATATTTGAGGACGGAATGGATCGACGTTTTGTAAATAAAACTTCGGTGCTGTTTGCGCGTCGCTTCGCTTAATAAGCTAACACAAACTGAGATTTTGGGAGCGCAGCGAGTTAAAATTGAGGTCTGGTTCGCGCTCCTATTATCAAAATTTTTTTAGTATTTTAATATTTATGATCTTTATGTTATTGTAATGTTGAGTGATTATGTTTTTGAATTATATTGTGATTGTTTTGAACTATTTTTATTATTATTGTTATAAATTTAATTATTTTGTTTTTATTATTATTATCAATCGTGTTTTATCGATTAACCAACATAGTCTTTAAGAAATTGCTACTTACAAATACATGGATATATGGACAATCTGAAATAACATTTTATTATTATTATACCTTACAAAGTTTTATTTTATTGACATACAGATAAAAAATAAATACACAAGACAGATTCTTCAATAACTCAGATATTGTTTTATTTAATTCACGACGTATCAATTAGATGGCGGAAGTAATATCTGTCAAAGTTGAATCGCGCTATTGTTTTGTATTTTTACGTTTATGTTAGGTGTTTCTAGAAATTATAACAAATTTTATATAAGTAAATACAACGCATATTTTAATAACATGCTTTACACAATTTTAAAATAATAAATACACGTAAAAGATATATCTGTAACATAAATATTAAACTTAAAATTGGTCAATTAAAAGAACTAACAATAGACAATATGTTATAGCATAGAGTATACATTGATATTAGTCTTTGACATTAGACAACAGATAAAGAATACAGATTATTATATATAATTATCCGGCTGTACTCATGTAATTACGGAGGTCACGCCGCGATTCCGCCATGCTTCGAGCTCATGAATAAGCATCCTGAAAGGGTTCGAAACAAACCAATAGTAAATACGTAGACTACAGCCGGATAATTATATATAATACTAATTATAGTTAACTAAGGTTTACATACAAAAAAACAATACAGATTTGTATAGACTTGAAAAATATAAATAAATTCAAAACAACTTTTGTGATATAATTTGTATTTGTTTGTAATTTCTTATATTATTGAGATAAAATTATCGTAGCATATCGTATTCTTCTCATAAATGATTCAAACAAGTATTATTGTTAGAGATTCAATAAAAGATTTTGTATATTAACTAGCTGTTACGCGCACTTCCACATGGACGAACGGTTTTATTTACTACAATTTTATTTGATTTATTTTTTTTTAATTTAACAGCAGTTAAAGTTAAAAAAATAGTTTTGTTTGTATACTTGACGGTTTTACTTATAAATTTTCATTATTGTGAAATGACGAGGCGGAGCTCGTAATATGACAATGAATTCTGTACTCCATTCTACTCAAATGTACTTTAACTTACTCAAACTCAAAATTATTTATTTTGAAATAAAAATATGTATTGAATTCTTTTTGAAAGTCGAAAAGCTTAAGTATGGACTTTGCAAGTATTTTCTCTGGTAAAAGTCGGAAGAAACCCCCACCAAAACGTTCTAACCCTTACTCTTTTTTTATTATTCGAAGCCACTTTTTTTTAATTATTAGAATAACATAGTAGTAGTGTTTAGACATTTAAAAATATAATTAAACATTTTCCTGCAGTAAAATATATCTTAAATATTGACCCGGATTTAGCTATTAACATAATACATTTCATCAAATTCCAGCTTGTAGGTTTTTTGTACAAACAGACAGCCCGACAAAACATTCAAAAATTGATGATTTGGTGTCTATATCAGTTATTGTTTACACCTCATTAAAAGTTTTAAAATGTAATCAATTTACAGATTATTTACAATGTTATTATATATATATATAGATATTATAAAAGCTGTGAGATGTAGCACAATGTTATATCTAACAAATAATAATAATAATAATAATAATATATAAATAGCCTCGCTCATGAACCTGCCTATCATAATCGTAAATAATTTTTAAAATCAATGAGATACGTTCGAAGATTAGGGTATTTAACTAACAAACTTTTCCGTCTTATAAAATATATATAGATATATAAAGATATATAAACATTAACATATCGAGTTCGATCTTACATTATGTATTTATATATTCACATAGTAACTTTGGTCATAAACTGAAAACTTTCTTCTTTACTGCTGAAAGTGACAAACTCGGCGTCATTGCGCTAAACTCATCAATCTCGAACTTGGATAAGGGTTTAAGAGAACTTAAATCCAACTCGGAACATCCGACAAATCTTTCAATTAATCAAAAGAAATATAAACGATTTATCTCAATATATTGTTACAATTTTTAGTAGACAACACAAAAAAACATATACACTTATTATATATTTAGATTTTTTTAGAATAGAATCCGAAATGGCAGGAAATATATTAAGTAGAAATGGATGTTGTAGTATATACCATATAATGTTTTATATATTTTAATATTATATTTCGTACCAACTAATTGTGCTATAACTCAAACTCACTTTTCTCTTGATTAAACTAAGTTAAACTCAATTAAACTAAAATAAAGTTATATATGTAATTATAATTTATTCCTACAAAGTTATTTCAACTGCCAAAATAGAATTATTTCGTTTAGAATTAAAAATACATCGCATACGGAATTTCTCATGTAATGTACAGAAACTTATTTAACATAGATAAAAAATGCCTTTGCATTTCGTTTCAGAGTTCTCTGCATCCAAGAAATAATTTATTTTCCAATGTAACTGTTTTTTTTAACAAAGCAAAAGGAACGTCATACACGAACTGCTTTACAAGAATTCCTTTGCGATATTAATATCCTAAGCAAATAAACCGTGGAATGGGCCAAGTACCAAAGCATTGGGCTCTTTCACAAGCGTACGTTCAGCGTACTTAATAATGTTTCCTTGTATCTCCGGGGCCTTTGACTTAGTTTGCATTTACTGATGTGTTCCTGCTGTGTAATAGAATATCTACGTAGCGAGGAATGTTTACTCAGCATTTCAAATAGAGATTTATGTTTAAATGTTTCAAATTATATTGCATAACGAATTTACCCTTTCAAAATAGAACATCTAAACACTGATACGTTGGTTAGTTGACTGTTAATGAGTGTGTCTATGTGTGTGTTTAATTGTCTTTTACTCGTCAAAATTGGTAGTATGTTATTATTATTATTTGTAGATAATTTGTCGAATAATTCCATTACATTTTTATTGGCAGAATTACCTGTGAGAGTTCGCTGATTCGCTCAAATTGAGTGGAATATCGTTGGATTTATCCTCTTCTACGATGTACTCAGAGCATTAAATAGCCTGTCAAGTAACACTCGGTTCGCCGCATAGAAAATTTGCGATGTCGTCACACTCTCATCCTTGCCCGGGGGGACGGTTTGAAAAATGACGATTTGACAACACCGACGCAAAAACACTAACCACACTTAGCTTGAAAAGGGTTCATTGTTGGTACAATTTTTTATTTTTGTATCTATTTTCATCCTAATAGGTGTTTACCTTCATAATGATGTTTACTTTACAGAGATTGTAAATTATAATTTATCCTATGTGTGAGATATGAGTATGTGTGCGTGGTTATTAATTACAAATATTAATATGTTTAAGTACGTTACATAACTTTTTTTGAGGGTTATCTTATAAAGCTTGCCTGAAAATTAATTTAATGATTCATTCATTAAATAGGGTCGCACTATTGTCTAATTGATACCATTCTGATTTAGTAAGGCTTGAATTTAGAGGGAGGGAATTATAGGTACTAGTCTGCCCTCAGTTTTGAGTTTACTATATATTACATTATTGAGCTAAAAATAAAATTATTCACCTCACCATTACAAAGTCTGAGAATTTTAATCGTATGTTACTATAGATTTAGACTATTTTTATGTCATTTTCTGAAAAATATTGTATAAAACACAAAAGGGAAAATTTCGATCCCTATGAATGATATTAACCGAGATGAAATCCTGTATATGTTTTATAAATGTAACATTGAAAAAAACTCGTGTAGGTTATTTATACTCAATTTTTTATGGTTATTTGTATTCAATAAGTTATTTATATTTTTAGTATACACAGTGTATAGTGATTTCAAGCAAGCTATAATACATCTAACAATACTAACTTTATCTAAACTACCTAATAATATACACTATTATGATAAAGCGGTAAAGTTTGTTTGTTTAAAAAGCGCTAATCTTCGAAACTACCAGATGGTTTTGAAAAATTATTTTTGTTTATTATAGCCAGATTCAACACAAACTATAGAATATAGCAATTATACGCGAGTAAAACCGCGACACACAGCTAGTATTATATAAATGAGGGATAGATTTATGTCCTGCTATAAATCTATTGTATTTGCTTTTCCCTAAGGAAAAACCGTCTCGTTACCTTGAAAATCGTTTATAATAAATAATTTCATTTATTACGTAACAATAGATATCGTAATAGAAAACTCGAAAGTTCAATGAAGGTGAACTTGAAGACGTATTGAACCTTTCATAAGAATTTTGAGTCGAATTTTAGAACAAAGATCCATAACCTTGTATTAAATACGATTTATTATTCAATAAATAATAATAATAATAATAATAACTTCGCTTAAAACTTTGTAATGATTAAATAGGCGCCTAATACATAGATAAGAAAAATCTATAAGATAAGAATAACTCCAAATTCTTATTATTTATTAACACATATAACATACACTGATAAAAATTACGATCAAATAGGCGCCTAACAGATAGATTAGAAAAAATCTAAAACGTAAGATTAGCTCCAAATTCTTTTAGTTTATTAACATATAACAAAAATTCGCTTTAACAGAATTGTCAAAACGCAAAATAAAACCCACTCTTTGGGCATGAACAAACGTATTATACGGGCGACATCACGCGAGTTGTGCCTTTTATTCTACGCTTTGCATGGAAAATGAAATGTCATTAAAATTGTAAAACATTTAGATTACAAATGTCAGAGAGATATCTCCATGTAGGATGGACTATTTGAAATGTTTATTTTGATATACTTTTTAATAACAAAGACTTATCTATATATATATAACAGTAAATACTTATTTCTATTAGGATATATATAGAGACGCATTATGATATTCAGATTGAAGTTCAAAACAATAATGAAAATTTCTAAGAAAAGCTTTTTTAATAGCAATACGCTACGCAAAAGACGTCGCGGGTAAAGCTAGTATTTAATAATGTTTTGATTTGATATAAAGTATTTTTAAGAGTAATGTTACGAATATTGAATATCTTATTAAAGAAAACCTATTTTGTCCATTTTTTCCGTTAAATCATTACGACACGCGAACGACGTCGCGATCAAAGCTAGTGTTTGATAATATTTTGATTTGATATATAGTATTTCTTAAGTATATAACTACTTTATTAAGAATGATGTTACGAATTTTGAATATCTTGTTAAAGAATAATTTGAATTATAAAAGATTTCTTTGTCGTCTGAATACCTTTGAATACCTACCGTTATCTGTAGAAAGAATAGGCCAGCGCCGCCATATTTGTCATGCTGCTCACACGTCGCGCGCCAAATTTATAACCTTGATATTAAATATTCAGGAGTCCGCCATTTCAAGAACAGATTCAAAACAACTTTTGAAACGTTCACAAACTGGTGTACGTGTTGTAAAATTGAATTTTCATTTGTACTTTTCACATGTAATTGAGTTTTATGTTAAACAAACTCCACTCGACTTTGCTTTCAAAATCGCAAATCTAACTTCTATATTCATTGTTAAAATTAAACTTTAAAATTTTAATTAGTTTATTTGTCAATACTCACTGTTTTGTTTTTACTTCAACATATGAAGTAACTTCGTTCAAAAATCAAGCGTCAGTATGCCATTCGTAATTGAGCAGTAATTTATATAATAATGATCGTCATTAATTGAGAATTTATATATTTATACCTAATAATTTTACAATACTTTAAATATTAAACAAAAATGTGAACTCGATTTCGTTATTACCTGTCAAAAAATTATTGCGTAAATTAAATATTTTATTAGTAATGACTGCTTTTTATGTTGTACATACTCGTAATACGACAATAATGTCATCCATTGCCTTAAAACGAACTAAAAGGTTTTTTATGAAAATATGTGTGATATGTTGATATCTTAATATAATAATATTCTTTCATTTCATATCAATAAAATTCAGAAATTCTATGTGTATTTCTTAAAATATTTTTTAAGACTGTGACATTTGTGTATCATAAAATTACCACTAGACCATACTAGACTAGACCAGACTTAAATTACTTAATACTTCATTATTATTTAAAAGTTATCAAGATATTAAAGTTTTGAACTCATATAACAGTATACCAAATATTGAAACGACATCAAAGCAAAGCAACGCTAATCAATATTAATTAATAAGGAACATATCAAACAAGATGGCCGAAGTTAAAGGCAAGTACGGTGCATTAGCAAATGAGGAACTTCGCTTACAAACGACAATCCCTTGCCGATACTTGCATGTAAGTACTTTGACAAACTTTAAAAAAAAAAGCTTCAATTCTCTACTGTTGGCGGGAAATTATTTTATTTTCTGTTTTATATTTTCCTATGTTTTATCAACGTTTGTTTATATATTTGTATTTTGATTATTACATGATATGTTTTTAATATATATAAATATACAACAAATAGTAGAAAAGAAGAAAATAGTTAAAACTTTGGATTGTTCATTGTGCTAATATTTGAAACGATCTGATGAATTTGAGGAATAATTTCTGATTATGATAGACAGATTCATGAGAAAGGCTATACTCTATTTAACATTATATAATAAATAAAATCGTACATTAACGGGTGGAAACGCGGCTAACAACTAGTATAACATAAAATCACACAATACAAATATTTTCTAAGGAGAAATACGACTACAGAAAATTAAGCAATTAAATGTTTTACTAGGAATTTATAAATAATTTAATTTAATTCAAAAGCAAATTAGAATACTTTGCTTTAACAAATTACTTAATATGATTTATTTTGTTAAAATGTTAAAGAGGTAAAAAAACTATATACTAGGACAATAACAAGTGAAGAAGTATTGATCTGAACTAGAAACATTGATGATAGAAATTGAAATATTGATCGCTATTTGAAAAATTGATTAAAGAAATGAAAAAAAAATTATTCATTCTTTGACATATCGTTAAGAAAAAATTGTATATAGTATTAATTGGTATTTAGTATCTAAGTGCAAAACATTTCAAGATGTTAAAGTTTCTGGACGTTTCTAGACAAGTTCTGTTTAATTAAAGTTTCTGGAAAAGCAGATTCTTGACGTCTTTTTGAACTTTAACCTGGACAGGTTTTTAAATACTTGTTTATTTTAAACGATAACATATTAAATAATGCAAAAATTATTAAATTATATGATGCAAATATTTAATAATAATTATTATACTGAATAAGCAATTTAAAATACATATATCTATATTCTTTATAAGTATGTGTATATATATAATATGATATGAAGTTCCTTCGTCTGTCTGTAGGAGTGCGATAAATTAAAAAACTACCAAACGGATTTTTGGATGGCTTTTAACAAAACAAAGGATGATTTCTGAGAAAGATTTAAGCGCACGTTGTTAAAGAATACCAAAAAAATCTTGCTTAAACAAAAAAAATACAGTAAATTGAGAATGATGCAAGGAGAAATAACTTACTATTTAATATAAAAGGTTATCAAAAACGATCTGAAGCCGCGGGTGAAAACTAGTTTGTGTAATAAATATGACTGTTTAGTTCTAACTGACAAAATATAGCGTCACCATCATTTTATGGCAAATGATTGATTATAATTTGATAATCATACTTAATCTAATGTGTCAGAGAAATCCATTAATGAAGTAATATAACTACTACATATAAATATATGGGCTTGCTTATATCTGCGATTGTCTCTTTAGTTCTGAAGGGAATTTACAAAATGGCTCTCAAATTGAACTTCAGGTTAATGAAGTATAGAATTAAAATTCCTTCTCTATAATCATCATTAAGACTAAAAAAAAAAAGTTATATTTTTCTTACATCATTACATTATTGTTTTTAAACTTTCTTGATTTTTACACATAATAAAAATATATATCAGGACTTTATCGCGTAAATATTTTTAAGTTAATACCCTTTTATTTATCCGACGTTTCGATCGAATTGCATCGGTCGTGGTCACGAGTCGATCATTATCTTTGTTTTTTCAGTACCGTAAAAAAAAACCTTTTTTTATTAAACAAACAAGCACGTGGTTTTCCTGATGGAAGGTGATCACCACCGCCTACGGTCTCTTACATCACCTCTTGCCCATCATTTCAGAATCAGAAAATCATCAGAATTCACAAAAGCATTAAAATCTTAAAAGCTTTCTCTATATTTTACATTATACTCGATAATTACCTAATTTTTTTATAATTATAAAATTGCACTCCTCAAGTAATGTATCTTCTTAACGCTGATAGATCACAGCGTCATTTGTTTGAGACCGCAGCCGCGGGAAGGGCAAGGAGTTTACAACTTGCTTCATTATTCATTAAAACGACTCTGAGTTCTGGTTCACTAACCATTTTTCAAGCCTGTTACCCATTACTAAGGGCCGGTTTCACCAAAACTTTCGTATTTTAGAGAATTAGTATAATATTACTTAACTTTTATTCTCAGATAAGTCTTTTATGTTTCACTAAATAAAATATACATATAATTTTGATATTTATACTTTGTGATCCATAATTACTAACATAACATATACATATTACGGAGAAAGTACCAGAGAGAATATCAGCAACTTAATTTTGGTGGCTTATACATACAAACTTTTTTATTAGATTGAATAAAATATATAATATAAATTATCTGTTGTTATAATATAAACTATTGGCTGTACTCAGGTTCAATTTATCAAAATTTCCCGTCTATTTTTTGATCCATCTGGAGCCTTTATTCATGAGATTGAATCATGACGGACTGAACTGGGTTCACGCCGCGAGTACTTATTATCTATTTTATTCAATGTAAATAAAAATAATATAAGTATGTATACATGACAGAAATTAAATTTCTGACAACTTCTCTATTACTTAATGTTCTCTAACTTGAGCTTAGTTTGTAAAGAAAAAATGTTTAAAGTAAGTTTGATTCATTTAACCGCAAACATTTAAGCTGAAATTTGGAATTAACTTTAACTTCTAAATCAATGCAATTATATGTAATAAATATTGTTATCAATTCAAAATGTTTGCAACAAGAAATAGATGTAATACGTATTTTTTAAACAACCCACGCAATATAGGTATCAGATGATATTCTTAATTAGAATACAATGCAGTATGAAAAAAAAATGCATATGGCCTCCATGACAGTACATGTTCTGGTAAAGCCTACCCAGTATCACATGAAATTAAGTTCACACTAAGATAACCATTAACACAAAATGCCGCTAAATTGAATACGCTTCCAGAAAAACGTGTTTCAAAAATATATATTCAGTTTTAATATAACTTTTCCATTATATGTTATCGACATGTCAAATAGCGTATTTCAAAATTAGTTTTCCCGCGAAATTTGTATAAAAGGTCAAACAATATTTAAAAAATGAGATTCTAATAAATACTGCTTTCGAAATTTTAACTTTTACCTTTATTGAGCTGAAAAAAATCGTCTTAGTAGTAATTTATCGGCTAAAAACATTTTAATCTATATTTATACTTTAACAAGTAAAACCTACTCCAAATCGGTGAAACCGTCACTAAAACTATGCGTAAATCAAATAGAACTCCAAAATAAACGTAGATTAAGCACTAACTGAACCGAACTTACGAAGACAAACTTTGAATATTGCATTAACGACTATTTAATTAACCGAATCAGAACTATGCATGTCACTGTTACACTTGAAGCTGAGTTATTTATTGTCACGTGGCTTGTTAAATCCGGTTTTCGCTCGCATCCCTCACGCGATGTGAAATGTAGATTATAAAGCACTTTATAAGCCTAACAGATTAAAACTGACGTTTGAATGATATTATGTCAGGTTATTTAATGCTAAGCACTATTTTATCTAAATAAATATTATTATACTGTTTTCATTTAGTTTATTTATTAGTTGTAGTTTTATTAGCTATGGGCTCTTAAATGGCTTTGGTTTTAAAAAATGGAAGCCATTTTTTGTGTCAGACTTCGATCTTTGTATAATCATATTTATTATGTAGTAATGAGTATAAAATAAAATAACAAATCTGATTATAGTATTTTTCCAAATTTGACAGTCGTAAAAGTTTTATGAATGATGTATATTTTTTTATTATTGTATTATTGTTAAAATTTATTTCGAACCTTGTAATATAAAATCATGATATCATTATAATAGAAAAAGTTAATTTTTTTGACATTGACATTAGAGCTCATAAATAAAACTATCTAACAAAAAAAAACTTTTTGACAAAAAAAAGAGAAGGCGTTGAACTCTTAAGCCTTTGCCCATTTATATAAAAGCAACGTTCTGAAATGTCAACCTTTAAGGCGAATACATTACAAAATGTCGTGTACTCTCTAATTAACATTCAAGATGGAGTCGTCTGCCCGTCGTTCCCACAAGGGAGCATGTTAGGTAAACTTGACACACTTACATTTAATATGTATTTTAATTTATAAATAAAAACTAAAATACAATCTGAAAAGGTTGTAATGGTCGCGTATTTTATTTAAAAAAATGTATCATTCTATAAGATGTCTGAAAATGTATTAACATAATTTCTAGTTTAGTTAGTTCTAGTAGTAAAAAAATAGTTTTTGCTTAGTAAATTTATAAAAAATATTCAAAACTTCATTTTAATCTTTTTTTCTGTTTTCAAAGCAATTTTAAATATATTGAATTGACCATATGTTTTTGATGTCGCAACTTTATTAAATCCTGATTTCTTTTGTTTAGAAAACATCCAATTTCTGACAAATGTAAAAGGAAAATATAAAGTTTTTTAAGCTAATGGGACTTAAAATAACTGTCACAATAAGCCGAGTTTTACGCGCAAAAATAAAATTTTTACTTTGAAACATTTGTTCAAATTTCTTTTACCTATTTGAATGCTTTATTTAAATTTTATTAAAACAGAAGCCATGTCTAATATTCTGACTTTCAAATACAGAATACACAATTGCAATAACCAATAAGATTTCGTTTATAAATTGAACTTTTTAGGCAGAGGTTAAGTAACTATAATATCATTGGACATATAGTAAAGAAAGTTTCAAATAATTGGCAAAAATACTTATGTAGCGCCTTCATACCATATATTATTAATTAGGAACAAACCAGAAGCCGTTTTGTATTTATTTATTAAGAGAATAACATACAAATTTTACTTTGAATTTAAATTTATTTACTGAACATATCACACCTTGGTATATTATTTTTCTTAATGAAATTGAAATTTAATATATATAATAAGATATCTTTACTGCATGTAAATCCTGTGCATATAATATTTTATTAGTTTTTCAATGCCTAACAATTTTCTTGTGTGTTACATTATTCCAAACACAAGTCCCCGAGCAATGACTTCTGATATTCTTTATTGGAGTCTCTTTCTGCAGCATGTTTGCTTTGATGTATATCGATTAAATAATTAAAAACGTGTTTTACATTTGAAAGAACCACAGAGGGCATACACAAGTGGCTTAACGCTAGTGAAATAGAATTATAAATGTATAGGTTTGACATGGGACTACAATATATTATCGCTTACATCCTTAAATTTAAACGATAACGAACGCTTGCCATTTGGCTAAAGTCTCCGAATAGATGACTTATGAAATTGTAATTTAAAATTTGAATTTGATTTTAATTTCAAAATTCTTTAATGCACCAAGAAATCTTACTAATAATGGACTTCATGCTAAAGCATTCTCTACCAGTCAACCGACATAAACAAATAAAAACAAAGTGGGCACAATATAACAAAATTATGTAGTAAAATATAAAAATCGATTACACAAAATTCTGTATTCTTATATATATTTTTTTGATATTATTGAAAATATGTTAAAAAATATTTATATATGAAATAAAAATAAACTTTTGGTATAATAAATCTTATTTATCGAAAAAAAATCACCATAAATCACAGCTACCATAAAACTATCCTCAATCTATAAGGTTCTATCAATAGGGTCAAAATAAATGATTTGGGAACTTCCCCAGTATAATGTAATGTGACTATAGTATTTGTAATTCTAAACACTCGCAATATCCATTGGTTATCAAATAGATATAAGTTGGGAGTGCCTTAGGGTAGGACGCGACCCGCATGACAGAGTATGAATAATTTGAACCCTACATTACGACCCTCACGCATCAACTGACCGCGCTTATTTAAATATTTTTACACAAAATAAGTTACACAAATCACATATATATATATATATGATTTAAAAAGAGGTTTTACTATTTTATTTTGATTTGAAGTAATCGTTTTTCTTAAACACAATTGAATAAAGTTAAATTTAAACCAAATACATTTAAATACTTTACACAAAATATGTTACACGAATATATATTTATATATACTTCATGCTTTCAAAAGAGGTTATATTATTTTTAAATTGATCTAACACATTTTAAAACGCAAACAAAATCACAATAAACCAAATACAACAATTATATAACAGATTATAATTCAATTTCCATAGACTCGAGAGCACTTACGAAGATGAATATTCTGTCTTAGCCTATACTATACTCAAATCTATTTCCTGACTAATTCACAGTCTCTGGTCTGTTTCCTAGAACAGTTTCCGTATGATATAATCTGAGGAGTGTATGCCAAGGATTACCTTACATTTCATACAATCTCTGCAATAAACAATCACTGTAGATCGATACTCGCGTCGGTTCAAAATAGATACTGTATTAACACTGTTCCATAACCTATGCCCTGGGCTTTTAATCGCGTATTATCCTACTATTTTAGCCTTTATCATAAACCTGCCTAACATAATCAAACAGAATTTTTCAAATCCACCTGATAATTTCGAAAATAAGCGCAAACATTTCCGCTTTATAAATAGAAATATGTTATTTATTATTAAAATAATTAGAAGCAGTAGTATAATGCTAAATAGCGTACAGCCTTCCTCATGAACCTGCCTGTCATAATAAAAAGAATTTTTCAAATCCATCCAGTAGTTTCGAAGATTATATTCAAAAAACATAAAAAAACAAACTCTTCTGCTTTATAATATTAGAACAGATATAATATAGATTGATAATATATATTTTTAGTTCAATTATTAATAGTTTTAACGCTTTATCCAATTTTATTCTTAAATTATTCAAACAGAAGACACAGGAAATTATAAATGATATAATCTTTATCTCAATTGAAATATTTTATAATAAAGCTATTGTTATGTAAGAAACTAGCGTCTGAAACATGACAATCGTTTTTGTTGTTTTATATATGCATAAGATAAATTTATTTTTATTTCATGGGATCTGAGCTATCGACGTGTGAAATTGATTTGTATTACAATTTTCCAAATGAAGGAAACAGCTTTATCGTCTTTTATTTAGTGATATTTACCCAAATATTTTTAGTTCCAATAATTTATGACAACAATTATAGAATACTTGCTTTTATAATTAATAAATTTTAATTTATATTTTTATAAATGCAATAAGCATATTTTTTATAGTTATTTACCAAAAATTAATTTTGTTTCAAAAAATATTTTACAACAATTATGGAATACTTTTATATTTAAATATGTAAAATAAATTATTATAACATTGACTTACAAATGCAAAATAAATTGAACAACGGTAGCCAAAATAAATAGATATATTTTAAAAGCGAACGCAGAGTGCGTAAGGGTATTCGAAATGTTCGCATCACTTGGAACTTATCCAAGCTACAACCTCCCTGAGGACCACTCTCATTAACTCATACAACTTTAACAACTACATATAAAATAAATTGAGGGTGTATTTGTCCGTCCATGACCAAATAAACGTAACAATTATTATGAAACACTGAAATGAAATATTAATTAAAAATTCTTAATATGAATAAAATTTAATTAATAAAAAGGTTCATTGAAAATAAGTTTTACAAAAATCATTTTCTTTTAATTAAAGTCACCACAGGCTTGGAAAGATAAGGCCTAGGATAAGGCCCGAGTCCTGAAAAGAGACAGCAACAGAAACTCAGCTTATCCTTTTTTTTAAACCTGTTTATAGATTATTACAATTTATTGTAATCTTGAAATATCCCGAAAGCGAAGGCCTCATTCCCAGGAAACGCTATGATCTTAATATTCGGAGACATTATATCCGTTAGCACATAAATGTTCTTTTTTACTTGTTATATTTTAATTTGAATGAATGAATGATTAAATGAAATTAATGAAATGGTTGAATGAATGTGCGTTCTATTGGTTTAGGACCACATAGACGTTATTTTTATATAATACTGAAATAAAAAGATTATTAAAAATTTCTTCATATATAATGAATTGTTGAATGAAATGATTGGTTAAAGTTCTATTCAATTTTACAATTAGCAATATATAAAAGTATATCTGCTGATATTTAAACAAAACAGTATTATTTACTTTCGTTATCTTTTATTCTAAGTTTTCGTGTAGGCTTATTGTAAGACTAACTTTTGCCAGTTGCTTCGTCTCCGTAATACACACTGCTACCTTTGTAGCGATATTATATACAGCCTATCATTTGAACACATGCTCGTATATTATAAGCTAGTTACTCGCGGTTCCACCCGCGTACGATATATTTTTTTTATTATTAAAATAATTAGTTGTAGTAGAACTAGTAGTAGTTTTGAAGTTTTTATAGTATTATAGAGATACAGAAAAAATATGATAAAATTTAGGAAAGTTCTAAAACGAATATAAAAAAACCAACCCTTTAAAGGTAAATAGTATACCTATCAAACTGTTATAAAACTGTATATATTATGAATTTATTTACCAGAATTAACGCTCTAAGAAAATGGTACTATATTTTTAATTGCCTGGCGATATAAAGCTGACTCCGCGGTTCGTGACCACGGTAAGTAAGGAATTAACTGACGTTCCCGACTGATTCGTTAAATCAGATAAATAAATTAATATATAATAATAACCTAAAAGCTGTTTTTTTCTTTATATTCATTTTAATACACACTTTTTAGATATTTATTAAATAGTAAATGCTACTTTATAAGATTTTCTTTGATGTCTGTCTGACTGTCCGTACGTCCGTTTAAAAGGTAACTTCGAAACATAGTTCAGGACTGAAACTTAGTATGTTTAAAATTCTAGTGTAAAGGATATGTTAGAAATTTTGACCTCCTTACTGTTTTTGGGTGGAAGTTATGAGGTGTAAGGTCACAACATGAATTCACTGCATATATGAAAAGTGCAAAATTTTAGAGAGACTTTTACAATTAATTTTGCAGCTGTTGCGGTTCATTTTTGAATCACGAATTTTACGTTTGAAACAATTTTTTCAGTCTAACTCGTACTTGACAATCTTTTTCTAGTTTAAATTTTTGTACTTTAGCGACTGGTTGTTATTACTGTTCTGTCTGTTAAGAAATAAATAGATATACCCACATGATTTCTAAATATCAATTATTTTAATGGTGCATCCAGACAATAAGATGAATGCTATTTAGCATCCATTGAAAACGATATGCCTGAACGCACAACAGAATTATATTCTGATTGACAGGATCAAAGCAGTAACACGAGATAGCGTCTGTCTAAAACACTACTCTGTAATTGGATATGACATATTATGTACATACATACATAAATATATATATGTATGTTATGTATGTTATATTTCTTACTGTATGCAAAGTCAATTCATGATAAAGAATTGACTTGGCCTTATAATGAATTGCCTTTTTATATAATTCATTTGTATTTTAATGTAATGACAATTTCTATTATTGTTATATTAAAACTAAAATGAGTAGATTAAACTGAGTGAGGTAAAATGAATTAAATAAAATATTTTTAAGTTATAAAAAAATTATACTGAATTAACTACTGAACCGATTTTGATAAATCTTTCACAAGTAGAAAGCTTGATTTTGTATTTTTATTTTGACTAAGTTCCAAGAGCAGTTATATACTACGTTATAGTTATTTATAACGCTATTACATCTATAAATTACTACTAATGGAATGTAAGAAAAATGATGTCCCATCAGCTGTACAGGAGCAGAGAAGCGTTACAAAGTAATCGCTGTTCAGGAAGTATATCTGAAGATAGATTTGAAATGGATAAAGTACTCTCGATTTATAGAATCAATCGAATAAGATCGATCAAGTGTTGTTTTTTATGGAAGTAAATCGATTTAACGAAGACATCGATTTTATTGGTAATAATATAAATTATTAAATAAATGGTTATATTACAAAATATTGTTTCGAATTACTCTATATTGAATCCTAGAGAAATATATCGTTTTAAAAGCTTCATTTAAACTTTTCTTATAAATATTCTGAATATAATTAATAAATTTATAACAAAATTTAATTGTTACACGCGATTTCTTCCGCTGAGGAATGTATATATATCAAATATAACCTGTTATTTATGTAGAATTGTAATGATAAATGAATTGTTTGAATGATTCCAGTATTATTGAGTTACAAACATACAAAAAAAATTAAACCTTTATAATATTAATATATAACTAATAACTGTTCAATAAAGATAAACTTCAAAAATATTTTACCAAGCCAAAAATTTCACCAAATTCCAATTTAAAGTTAAAATATTTAATATTACAATATTCCCTTTTATGATAAAATGTATTCCGTTGAATATTTACAAAACAAATCATGAGATAGGTGAATAATAGAGTTTTTCGTTTAATTTAAATAGTAATTAATTTACATACTGATTTGTTTGTTCAACCGATTCTCTGATGTAATTGTGTTATTGAAATGGAAAATGTTATTCGCTTGCAATGATTGAATGTTATTACAATTTCAATTTAAAAGTAATATAATTAATGTTAAAATATTAATTATTCGGTTTCATAGTAACACTAAAATAGAAAGCAAAGAAAAACACGAGAATCTGAATTGTATGAACGAGGAAATTATAAAAGAAGATGGTGATCGAAGAAATGAAAAGAGTGAATGAGAAAAATATGACAAAGAAACAAAAGAGCAAAAGAGAATAGAACAGCGTGAAATTAATTGACATATCGCGCCACACATAATTAGTATTCACAATAATATTAATTTACCACAAATTTCAAATTAGTAAACAAACACAATAACCTATAGAAGATTATAACATATTTATAAACATGCCGTATAATTATTATTATATATGTTAAAAATGGAATTATGTTTTAATATACCCTTTAAAAATGGTTTCAATTCGCGTCCTATGCTATCGTTCCCACGCAGGTCGGTTGCGTTTCAAAGTGCCCACTTATATAAATCTTCAGCATTTATCACCGGAAAATGTTTCGCTGCGCAAATAGGTGCTTCGTAGCGATCTGTCAAACACAAATGGTGCGTTGAACTTTAGCGTGGAAGATACAGTTTATTTATCTTCATAATTTTACCTTACTCATTCGAGAAGTAGGTCAGGACTCAGGCCTGGGGACGGGATCTATTTGGATAATTAACGCATATCCCGGGGGATACATGACGTTATGCATATTATTAACGCTGCCGTAGATGTTATACATCGATAACATTGTTTTTACATTTTTTTTAAATATAGACTAATAACTAGGTCAGTCACTGTGCATGGCAGGTGGAGCGGAGCGAAGCATTTTTGATGAATAAGTCTCGGATACTTATAAAACTAGCAGAGTAAATATTGGCTATAATCTTAAGTCTAATAAGAACTCGCACCTGCGATTTCAAAACGTTCGATATGTTAACTCTCCGGGAATCACTTTACCCATTTAATATAAACTACATTGACAAATGTCACCAAAAAACTTCAGGACCTATAAGTCACTGTCCTCGAGAAGTTTGCTAATATTCGTCATTCTACCATTATTCGTGTAGGAGAAGTAGCTTTAGTAACGAAACACACTTTTGACCAATAAGAGTTTAACTTCGCTCAGCTCAATAAAACTTTGCAAATGGAAGCGTTTTTTTTAAGTACCTAGTAATAGTCTTTGAAATACCTATACTTTACTTATTTATCTGGTTAAATGTTATACAAAAAAATATTCTTTCATGTCATAACGAGACACCGTACATGAATTCACAACATTACATTCGCCCTAATGATATGTTGCCAGGTTATATTATGATAAACAACTTGAACAAGAAAACAGAGCAGTTACGAGAAATAACAATCTTAATCTTTCTCAACACAACTTATACATTTCATACATTTGTATAACAATGTTTTGCAAACATATGATTTGAATTATGATTATTTTTATATTTTATGATTCAAAAACCACGAATTTAAATGGAAAATTTTAAATAAACACGTCATCTAAAATGTTTATAGATAATTGAAATAATAAATATTATAGATTTCATTTATATAACAAGGTTTTGAAAACGTATCATGGAAATTATGATTTTTTTACATATTTTACTTGAAAAACAAGAAATATATATATATTTTTTATATAAAGACAACATCTAAGATAATAGATATAACATAGATGATATAAATAATAAATGTAATTTTTTTACATATTTTTCTTCAACAACATTAAATATATATTTTTTAATCAAACCAACATAACATGATTATAAATAGTTTAAACAATAAATATGATTTTTCTGAATATGACATATGTTTTCTTATACAGATTGCACATCATCATCATCCAGTGTGAGCGGGATCACACGGGTGTCAGTAGCGGTGACGGGTATTGAGGCGAGACCGCTGACTAAGAAGATTCGTCCCAAACCAGCCTCACCAAACAGGCAAGGACCCCAACAGTGTCAAGTGAGTTTTAATCTTATTATACTGTAATTGTGTTATTTGTTAACTATAGAGAAGGGTAACGTATTTCACTCAATCACTGAGTTATTATGTACTAGCATTTGCTATTATGTATACTAATATTATTAAGTGGAAATTTTGTTTGTCTAAACGCGCTAATGTTCGGAAATTTGAAAAGAGTTTTTTTGTTTATTTTGATTAAATGGAATCTTCGAACCTACTGGACGTATTTGAAAAATTGTTTCTATTTATGATACTACTTATTTCGTTCGCAGGTAAAACCGCGAGTATAGCCTAGTTATATTATAAAGCGGAGAAGTTAGTTTGTTTAAACGCGCTAACATTCGAAACTTCTGGATGGATTTGTAAAATTCTTTCTGAAAATGATAGGCGGGTTCATGAGGAAGGCTTTAGATCTATTGCACTATTGCTCGTAGTTATACGGTGAATTAAATCGTTCGCCCGCGGATAATACCGCGACAATTGTACTATTAATATCTAATATATATTAACTTATAATACTGATACCTCTTTTAGGATACATCATTATTGACATTTCAGTAGTTTCAGAGTTTATCTAATAAACAAACAGACAAATCTTGCTTCTTTGATTTGAACTTTCAAAATGAATGAAGATGACACGGTTATAGTAATTCATTTAGCCTTGATACTTGATATATTGCAGCTTGATATATTGCAACCAAACCAATACACAAGGTTCAAAAGCGTAGACAAAACATGCCAACATATAAAGTAATCTCTTACAAACGACGAAATCGTGAATTGGTTAAACAATATTATGGAATTTTTTATCTAATATATAGCCTGATAAGGTTTTTTTTCATTTGACGCAAAAACTTACAAAAGGCGCCGAGTCTCGGTGTTCCGGTTAGTTTCCTCTAAGTAACGACCGATGGAGCGTGACGATTGCGTCTATTTGTCTTCTGATGGACATCCACTTTGATCTGAAATAAAACTTAAATAAAAATGTCTTATATGGACCTTACCACCATCTCTTAAAGTAATATTGCAACAGTCTTACATTCCCTTTTACCAATAAATCTATAAGACTATCTTTTAATTAAAATTTGTGATATTTACTTTTTGAGTAAAATTAACAGTAAAATTATTGCAATATTGAAACAAAACTTTTGTTTGATAGTTTTAAGAGTAATATTACTTTAGAAGTTAGTGGTCAGGCTGCAGAGCAGAAACGTATTCATTTGTAATACAATATCAATATATTACTGGTTACATTTAAAGTAATTCTATTTTCAAATACCAAATTTATAGGAACAAGAAATTTAAATTATTATTTTTCCGTAATCCTAATGTCGTATATATTTCATTAGAATGTAATCTAAAATGTTGTCCTGTTTAAAGGAAAATGTCTGTGAAAAGGCCTTAAAATAACAAAATGATCTATAATCAAAAAGATATTAATAACTTAAAAGACTTGTTATTTTTATTTTTTTTAAATATATCAGTTTATTCAATTTAACGTCGAAAATCTCATCCGAGCGAATCTATTTTCGAGTTACAAAATACTTATTATAATTTTATTAATATTGTATTAAAAAATATCTTTAAATATTTAAAAACAGATTTATTTTATAAAAATTGACGTAAATGATTCAAATATTGATGTAAATAATTGATATATTGATGGAATTTATCATACAAACCAAAAAAAAATCCACTAAAAGCATGAGTATTTGAAGATATCACATTATCATAAATTATTAGAAGGAAAACAGTAATTTGTGATGGAAATGTGAATGTATCAGCAGAATTGTAACACATCCAAGGGGAAGGATAACGAATGATCGAAGAAACTGTGTTTATAGGTCAGACGATATCAGGGATGAGAGCCAAGGATAGAACCCCTTTAACAATAAAAGCTTTACTACTAAGATTATTGCGAATTTCATCTCTATCTTTAGAACAGTAAGGATGATTTTAGAATAGCCCTCTGATCAAATAACGCATTCTAGACAGAATACCTAGCAATTTGTTTTTGTAGTTAAATAAGTTTTTACTGATGTTTACGAATGGAGAGTTGGAATTCACAAATAAAAATAAACAGTACGATGTTTGCAAAAAAAAAGAAAATGTTTTGTTTACACTGATATTATTTAAACTTGATTCACCTAATTTTTATTCTACTTAGTAGGACTAATATTGATTTGGTGATAAATAATAAGTCGCCAATGTACTTTTAGATTTGAAATATGAAGAGAATATTCCTTGAGAGTCTCTGTAAGGGCCCCCCTTACAGAGACTCTCAAGGAAGTCGGATTCCGTTCATTATCAGCTGAAAAATATTGTTTTTTAGACTTACATGCAATAGAATAGACTTTGCTGAAAAAAAACTATAATTTTAAATCTGCAAGCAAAACTGGACCTTAAAATCAACAATATAAGCCTTAATTCAGAACTATAAACACATTAAAGTTATAGAATTTGAACATAAAATATTAATAATAAACGCTTATACTAAGATGATTAACAACAATTTATAGAAAATATTTAATTCTGAATTGCCTTCAAACGTCAAGTTCCTATTCATAATTCCTTGAAACTCAGAATATACAAAGGCGAAATATAATCAGATAGCGAAACTTGTTTTAACGGGACGAGATTTGATCTGATAGGCTCTGCTAATTGGACAGGCTAATAGCCTTGATGGTCCTTGCCAATTAAAGCTTATTGATGTCGCTGGATCTTTACCGACCCTCGTCTCGATTTAACCCCATCTCGCTTTCCTAATAATTAATCAAGCAATTAACCAAATCGTCTGGATGAGTTCCAAAAATTATAGACAAAAATATAATTCATAGTACGAGTTGTTAGCGATAAATATCAACTCATTTTGATAAATCAAGACAGAATAAGAAATTAAGCCCAAGAAGTCTACAAGATAATCTGATATTATTTATATAGAAATAATATTAGAATTAAATACTGGTAACCTTTTACTTAGCACAAAATACATCCATTTCATAAAAAAACATTTGTGTTAATATAATCAGAAATAGTAGCTCCAAAAATCTTATGACTAACTGTTTTTTTCTCAGACTTAAAGAAGCCAAAACAATGACTCTCCCCTCTCCCTTCCCCCACAAAGTGCAGTTTTAAATGCTGAACTCAATTACCCAGAGTGCCTATAAAGTGTACTCTACAGTGAAGAACGAAGTCGTGGGCGGAGTTCATACATTATATTACAACTTCTCTCCTCTCATTTTTCTTTCTTATGTTGGAAAGTTAAATCAACTATTCAAATTTTTTAACATACTATGATTCGTTGTTTCTTTGATTCTCTGAAGAATTTTATGGTATATTTAAAATTCTACACAAAATTTCATAATCTAATCCAATAACATTTTTCTGTTGGCGAATATTTTTTCACGTAACAAATCTTTTAAAGTTTTTTAGGGTTACGTACCTCAATAGTAAAAAATAAAACCTTTTAGGATTTACCATTTGTCCATCAATCTGTCTGTCAAGACTTTTATAACATTAAAGATACAAAATGTATCAATACGAACCGAAATGAAATTAATTTGATCTTTTCATTTCATCCGTCCAAATTATGACGGATTCTTATTTCATTTATCTGTCCGTGAGTCGGGCGTTGAAACCACTAGACGTGTTTGGAATACGGAATGTTTCAGTTCTTAGGCATCTTTTACACTATAGTTTTCTTTACAAGGATTTTCGTACTTACGTAATTAATAATTTGGCATTTTTATAACTGAAGAGATTATTTTAAATTACAATTAAGACTTATTTTAAATTACAATTCTGTAGGATATAATTATTCTTAAAAAAAAAAAAAAATTAAGTTATATGTTTTCGAAATATTCTTCAGATATTTTTTATCATTTGAAGTTTATTAAGAAAATTATATATTCAGATTGTTATTCTATTAAATGTTATAAAGAAGTATTATAAATCTATAACATATTCGAATAAAGTAACAATTATTAATGTCCTGCCTACTTAAGCCCCGGTCTGACTCACAGCGACCAAACCTACACTTGGGCGTTCGCCAGACTATATGTGACATGTAACATTGAGTGTAACTTCTAAACTTTTTATTTGACAGACAAATTAATCAATAAATTACACCATAAAAACTTTTGTCAGCCATATTCTTTGACAGATCCCTGAATTCGTCCAATATAGACTTCCCACACATTTCAGAATAAGTACAAACTAATTTGTAGGATAAAAGTAACGTAAAAGTTTTCTTGTATATAAATTAACTATCTTGCTCTAGTCGGAAATAGTTTAACTGTAAACTATTACATAGTCTTCAATCGATAGACTACCACAATCCGAAGATAGTGTAAATAACTGTACTATCGATAGCACAAAGTTTGTTATTGAAGTCTTACAAAACTATCGATAATACCCATGTTATAGAGACTATCGATAGTTCAGCAACACTATGTTAAACACAACTAAAGTTACTTCGTACTAACATTTGTACACATTACTCGTATAAGTATTAACTTAATCTTGAGTCGCGGACGTAAACCAAGTTCTAATATGAGGTCTGTTTATTTTATTAATAATAACCAACATGATAAGGATATTTGATATAACTATATTAAGAATAATAGTAAAATATTAATTTTTAGTCTATAGGGAAGATCAGGGCAAAATAGGATCCTTAACAAAAAACTGTTAGGTATACTATGAAAATCAAACTAGTTTTTAAACTTCTCTGGAAACAAAATTTGTTTGTAATTAATATAATTATAATCTTTTAAATCGTAAAATCATATTTTTTGTCAAAAAAGAATTAAACGGCACATGTTAAATATCCCTTTTTACCCACCCGGGGCAAAATGGGAATCTCTATGGGGCATTATGAACACACATTTTAATCTGGTTGGACAAATAAGTATATCTCACCAAACACACAGAAAATTGTGTGTTCAGTCCTAGTATCTGCTTAAAATAACCCATTGTTTATAGACCTGTGAATAAAAATGTTATATGTAACTAAGGCATAAGAAAGTCTAATTATGCCAAAAAATATAAGATCTCACCTTTCTTCTTAAATCGTCTTCTCCCCATGGTTCACAATCTGTTTTACGATTACACTTTCGTAATATTTTAACTGCAAACAAGACATAAATTATTTTTAAAGTGATATGAAAATTGTACCGATAAATGCGACAGAAAGAGATAATATCTATTATACCCCGTTTTTATTGCCCGAAAACATACACAATTTGTAAGTCTATATATATTCGCTAATTTTAAACTGCTACACTAAGTTTATCATAAAATATTACAGGAGCACTGATACTTAACTTGAGGCACGTCAATACAGATGACTTCTTAAAAATCCTCAAAAATACAGTTGTTTATCACCGATAGTCAAAATATGCTGTGACATGAACACATCGCTCGGACCCATATGATACGACTGAACTTGACGTGAATGGCGCTGTGTTAGGCTCTGCTATTCTTCAGTTACATACACAAATAAAATTCCGATTCCGACCCGATCTCCCTTACTAATATAATAATAATAAATTTGATCTCTTCTTTGAATCAGTTAGAATCTTTTTGACTTCCAGTCTAATTATATCTATTGTCAATGCAAATAAAGTCGTCGGCAACTGCTCATATCATAACACCAATTGTTACATATATGAAGACTCACGTTCTTTCTTCGCAAAGATAAAACTTACAAAGTTATAAAATTTCTACTATATATCATGTATTCATAAGTGTCGGCATTATCTAACTGCTCTTAAGCTGCGGTCTGACACAAAGCCAAGCTGAGGCGCTTGGGTGCGTGCCAGACTAAGATAAACCCACATGTATTAAGTATATCTTTGAAAATTTAACAGCAACTAATAATATAATCCACGGGTCCCTTATGACAAGAGCCCAAGATCTTGAAGTATTTTCAATAAAAAATACAACCTCAGTCTAACCAATTAAAATCTTAATATTCAGTCTTCAAAGTAGAATATAGTCTGTGTAACTTTAGTTTAAGCTGTGGCAGCAATTAATGCTGTTAAAAGCAGATTTAGCTAAATTACAATGGCAAGAGCAATCATGCAGCCAAGCCGTTACATAAAATATAGCGCAAGTAGTCTTAAACTGACTTGTGCAGTTATACCGCAAATTAATGTTCTCAACACAAGCCTCTAGGAAAATGTATTTTAACAATAAAGTTTTATATATATTTTTATAAAGATAGGATTTTAGAAAAAGAACCTATTTCAAAAATCGTTTCAGTTTTAAATTGAATTTAAAAAATATAATTTTCATATTTCGAATTTCATATTTATTTGTTTTCGGATTAACCTTGTTTTAGTATGTGATTTCTGAAACTTGTACTTAAATATAATAGTATATTAGTATAAATGACATAATAACAAAACGTAAAGTTACCTGGTTCATATTAAAGCGAGCCAATAAACGATCTCGGCAGACGGCCAAACCACTTTAGGTAATTCCGAATGAATGGGTGCGATGCTGTACTGAAACTTTGGCTTATAAAATTCCGGTACCTTATTACATATATCAAATTCGGAGGGCATTGACCTAACATTAAACATAATATGGTAATTGAATTGAATATCTTGTTATAAAGATTAACTAGTACTTATTTGTATCATATTTTTTGCGAATAAGTATTATTCCTACTTTTTTTGGTGATGGTTTTAGAAACAGACATAAAAACTAATTAAAAACTAACAAAACCAAAAACTAAATGACTATAAACAGGATTCGGTGATCACACAAATAATTGTCCCACGTGAAAATAGAACCCACGTCCGTCCCCACAGCAGGCAGGGCCATTAACCACAAGATCAACAAGTCATATTTTAAAAACATACAACGCAAAATAAATATATTTCTTTAATAGGTAAAAGAAATGTAATCACCTGTACACGTCAGTCGCATGTTTAGGCTGCCGTGATTGATGAAGGTTGAATCCAATGAATTTCTTTAGTAAAAGGAAATTTCCTTTGAAAGGTGTATTATTGTTAAGCTTTACACGAAGAGAGTTTATCCTCATTTCAAACACGCACGTGGTCAGCCTCAAGTCTAAGATAATCCCTAGAGACGTCCCTGTTTTCTTAAAAAGGTAAAATTCAGCCAATCGAGGTGTTGGATTATTTCGACAAATTCGCATTATTCTATCGATAAAAGAAAAAGCCTTAGATACGAAATTCGGCACAGTTAGTTAAACAGCGATGGACATTTGTTACGAAAATAATGATTTGATGGCACTCCGGTAAAGTGAATTTAACGTTACTACGCCTTATGAAATCTAATAGCAATATTGTTTGAAGCTCAGTAGGAAATATTTATTTATCATGATTTTATTGTTTTTATAAAACATAATAATGAAAAAAAATTACTCATGGAATTGAATATAAGGTTTTATTCCAAAATAGTAACAAGAGCAGACAAACAAAAAAAGGTAAAGTAACAAAAATGAAAAAAATAAGTTTGACAAAAACTTTGAAAGCCGCTTAAAATGTATCTAGTATATTTTTATTTAGACTCGAAACACCGACAGTATATTTAAATATAAAATTTTTGTTTTCAAATGCTTAAGACTACTTTACTTATTTTTTGACATCTTTAAAGTTTTCTACAAACATGTCTTATTATATTAACATGTATTCAGTTTATTTATATAGAATGAAAGATTCATGAACATGCACAGGACTCGAACTTAGGAACGTTTGGGAGTCTATCCATCTGCTAACTGTGCTAACGTGTAACGGGTTACACGTTCCCGGTGGGTAGGCCTCAGTGAATGTATGTATACATTGTCGACCAATATGTATAGATTAAGCTTTTTTACATGTGGTATAATTTATAAATATATTTAAAGAGTTTATTTACTTTCTTTTTTTGTAACCAGTTCTTTATTTTATTGTTAGAACTCGCCGATCAGGTTGATATTTTGTCAAACATTTTTTAAGACATACGACACTAATTTGTTCTCTTAAAGAAATAAATAAGTATTAGTGATTTACAAGAAATTTTACTTTAAACTTATCCCACAAATACATATATAGATAATAATAAATAATATATATGTACATGAAGTAGGTAGGAAACGGTTAACAAAGCTTGTATATAAACCACCGCTCATTTGTATCGGCACGCATCTTATGATTGCGTCTTTGTGTACCGACCGCTGTCTCAGAAAACTTTCTTACCTCCATCACTGCCATTAGTTGCCTTTATACAGTTACTTTGACGGTGTATTGATTTATATTAAATCTATAATCGATTTATATAATATCCCTGTATAATACTGATGTCAGAGCCTT
Source organism: Mechanitis mazaeus (assembly GCA_959347395.1). Lineage (NCBI taxonomy): Eukaryota > Metazoa > Arthropoda > Insecta > Lepidoptera > Nymphalidae > Mechanitis > Mechanitis mazaeus. The sequence continues at coordinate 1,160,729 of OY365743.1, forward strand.
ATACAGACATATTTATAGATTATTTCTTATTTTAAACTCCACTTCAGCTTTGTCAGAGACTAAGGTGTACAGATATATTGTACGCCTTAATTCCTAAAACAATTAGTACATTGTTTTGCTGTAATATCTCTGTTATATAGCATTGAAAATAATAACCGTTTACGTTGGAAGACAAAATCTTGGGAGTCGAGACAAAAGCTTTGACAGGGTTGACTAATAGTCCGTGTTCACGAACAAAACGCTGAGGTCCAGGGTGAAAAAGAAAAATGCGGCATTAAAGTTATTTTATAGTACCGTTATTATATTTTTAGGGTTTTATTCCACTGAATATATTAAACATATATTATACGAACTTTTGAGAAGCTACAATTTTAATTACTATATCAAAATTTGTGAGCATATATTAAGTATTTACTATTATATTATCATTATATTATATATATTTTATATTAGTTAATCTATTTACAAATTTTTATTTCAAAAGATTTTTGGGTCTATTTAGAACTGACTTTCCGAAAGATATAAATAAGCAATACCTATTACACCTTCAAAACTAGAGGCATTTCTATGAAACAAAATGAGTAGAGCAGAGCGAAAAAAAAATTAAGCATAGATTCACGTTTATTAGAAAACTGTGTTTGTTAACAGCGCAGACAGAGTAAAAGGCGGTAATAAGTAACAAAATGGTAGATAATGAACGCTTTTCTACACACTATAATAATTTATTAAATAGTAATATTTTATTTTTAACAATGACTGAATAGTCAAATTAAATATAATTTTAATAAAAAGACAAAAGACTTTTACTTCTTGTTACTTTTGTATCAAACTTTATAGGACAGTGAAGAAATGATTCTTTGTTCAAGAGTTGTTTATATCATTCATATAAACAATATTTTATAATAAATATGTTAGTTTGTTGTTATTAGCTTACAACCTTCTCTTTGATGATCTCATTAAATTAATAATAAATTTCAATTTTATTTTACTAAATAAATAATAAATTTCATTTTTAGTTTTATTCGCTAATTAATGATTTTATTTACTATTAGAATAACTAAGAACAGTAGCGTTTTGCAAGATAGCCATTAACCTGCCTGTCATAATCAGAAAGAATTTTTAAATCTATCCAGTAGTTTCGAAATTTAGCACGTTTAAACAAACAAAATTTTCCATTTTATAATATTAGTAGATCAAGCCCAAAAATTATATATAAATTTGTTGCCTGAAAGATCTAAAAACAACAAATATTATAATAAAAGTCAAATATTTTTCAGAGGTTTGAATCGTCACTTAACCTTGTATACTGGGGTCTGAATATTAATATTCTGATCAGATTTTTGGGACGAAGACGTCCTTCACAAACTGAAGTAAAGATTTGGATAAATTATTTATATTTATTTTTCTATATTTATCGCCTTTCATAATAACTAAAAAATTTCAATATTTTATGTATATCTTTAATAGGTCGTGAATTCATATGGTACATACAAAAACATAATCATAAATGAAAATGCATATGAATAAAATGTAACATATTATTAATAACAAATAAATTCAGTATCTGTTAATATAAAGGTTTCATTCAAAGCCATCAGATCAGACATCCAATTAGTAATTGCAGAGCTATGAAACATGATAAGCAATAAGACAGCGGGCTTCATATCTGGCTTTAACTCTGTTTGCTTTAATTTATCAGCACATGTTGAATATATAATATACTATATACTAAAGGCTTTGCTCAAAATAAATTTTGTTTTGAAATTACCAATAAAAAGCTTTCAGGAAGAACTATACAAGAATTTTAAACACTAACTGTAATTCGCGGTTTCACCTGAGGTTAAACATTTTTATGTGTAGTAGCGTAATGTTAGATAGCCTTACTCATGAGCTTGCCTATCATAAACAAAAAGAATTGTTCAAATCTGTCATGTATTTCCGAAGATTAGCGCATATAAACAAACAAAGTGTCAAATTTGGCTATTACTATAGATAAAAATATATATAACATAATAATTAATACATATGTTTTAAATATAAAACTTTGTATGTTTGTATCTGTATGTTCATTTTAATAAATTTTCGTTTGATATTTTGTTAATACGCTAGCCTCAATGATAAAATATATCTCATAGCAAAAACAAAGTTCCAAAACAAAAGGCGCCCCTATTTTCAATTCAATTCACGGAAAGCAAAGCCGCCCATCGAAAAAAATGAAAATAAAAACACACAGAGATTACGTTAAGGACGAGTTCCTAGATTTAGAATCAAATATATTTTCTGTAGAATATTGAAATAGACAAAATATTATTGTACATAATTATATGTATACTTTGGAACCCATTCGGGGACCTTATTCATGAGCTCATGGTGGAAGCATGGCGTTCTATTCGGAAAAAAATCGAAAATATTTACGTGAGTATAGACAAATAATTATATTTAACAGTAATCATGGTTCATGACAGTTTAAAAATAAAATATTATCTACTTGGGAGTGATTCATTTATAAATTAATAAAATTGCTTGAAAAATATTATCAATTATAAACGTGATAAGGATCTCTAAAAGTAGGTTTAAATAAACCAATATTCAAATATCCATAATTTAGTTTAAACTATCAAACAATTATTCAATCGAAGCCTGTCCTTAAGATGAAACTTTTCGACAGCTCCGTCATCTCAATAGAGTTAATGGTGAGCTCGTTTGCATGGCGACCACGTGCCACTCCCTAGCGCCTAGGGGATTTCGCAAATAAAAGTCACCCTCAATTCCATTCTTTGTTTTAATATTTATTTGTTCTAAAATATTAAATAATTAAGATATTAGTTACTAGTGAGTCGTGTAATTTGTCCCTTATTCAACAGACATTTTAATATTTTTATTTGTAGTTTTTTCCGCATAACTTCTAGGGATAATTATGGCTCGTCATGAGTTTTTTTTTAGATTCAGTATAAAATTTCGCATCTTTTGATATACAGAAATATTTTTCTGATGATAAAAATTTTTAATCCATCAAAAAATTATGTAATAATTAAATTAACCTTCGAGATAACTAATCCACAATAGAAAAGAATAAAATAAAAATACATATATAATATATTTGAAACGTGGCTGTCGTTTCGTCCTACGGCTTAGGATAGTCATGATCCCAAACAAATCCCATGTCTTCATAGAAATCGTGTCACGGAAAATAACCTCCACAAATCCCCACTTTATTTGTCATAACCTTAGCACCTGTTCAGTGTAATGGTAAGTGTAAATATAAATTGAATACACACACACACGCACTTTGTGTTATTGGATTTTGATACGTAGGCCCTCTCTTTCCCCACTCTTTTTGGTTATAATCCCTATATCTATTACAAACAATTTTTAACTGTAACAGTAAAACTATATTTGAACATATCTGAAATAAATTTTAAATTACTTAAACAATAAGATATTACAACAAATTTTATCAAAATCCGTTGAGATTTGTTGTATTGTAATTAAATCTTAAACAATTTTTTGCCTTTTCATAAAAAATGGGAGGGGAAAAGTATTATGTATAAATTTAAATACATTAAGTCAACAATAAACTTTATTCAATAAATATCCGACTAAAATTTTTGTTGTGTTTTATTATATTTTAGAATAATTCTAAAGATATCTTAATAAGTTATAGTGTTTGAAAAATATGGAATTTTCAAAGCAAAACTTATCGTAATTCTTATCGATATATCAGACAAACATAAAGACTAGACTATCAAAATAATTACCTTGAGTACTGTTCTTGTAACGAATTGCATTATTTTTTTATATTATTTATATACAGATTTTTCTCATTATTATTTTATACATATATAAATAATAAATGTAAAATTACGATAACAATATTAGAAAAAAAGATTTATATAATGCTAATATAAAATATGGAGCCATGGTATGTAAACATAAGTTCAGATCACGAATGTACTTTTGTGTATATATTTATTTATTTATTTATATACTTAATTACACACAAAAATACATTAAAAAAAACAGATGATAAAACAAAAAAGAAAAAAAAAAACTTTTGGTGGAGAAGGCGGCCTTATCACTTATAGTGATCTCTTCCTAGCAACCTATATCCATTTATCACTTTAAAACTTTATAGTGTATTTTATATCTAGATACAATGGATAGCTGTGAAAATTAACACACAAATATTGATATAAAATTAGCCAGCATAAAAGAAAGCGCAGAACATATAAATTCTCTCATTTGAACACAACAAAATAAAATGTGGCTAACGTAATGTATGTATAACTATAAAATCCTAACTAAATCACCTTTTTAGGACTTTGCTATTAAAATCTCATAAACAAAACTGTTTTCAAAACGTTATTGCTTGTGCAAGTAAAAGCTACTTAGGAATAAAATCCTATGGGAATTTGTAGCAATAAATTTTGAAAGGCTACAAATTTGGTGGTATTAGTTTCTGGTAAAATAATACAATTGTTACAAATATTTACTATTCTTCCTCGAGTATAACATTAAAGTAAAATATACATTATATTTTCCACTTTTTACAATTTTACACTCAATCACTCATTCACTCCCTCACTCCACACTTCACTGTTATTACAACAGATGTTTATTAAGTTATAAGTAAATTGAAAACCGATTGGTTTAGTAGTTGGTGGCCCTGTCTGCTTAGCCAAGGGACGTGGGTTCGATTCCCACACAGTGCAGATCCACAATTGCTGTTTTAAGACTGGGTGTTCTTTGTATACTTCTTTGTAACTTCCCGCGACACTGATATTTCTCTAGTGCAATTGTTATATTATAAAATAAATTATCAAAATTTACTTTTAAGCATAACAATTGTAAAAATCATATATATTATATACTTATTATAATAATTCTTCTAAACTAACAAACACAACATGTATTTTATAAATGGGGTTATAACCCGAGGGTGTAATCGCGATTCTGTTGTGTTTAAATTTAACTCATAACAGACAATATTTAAAAATATCTACAATAATATTAAGTTATCACTAGTGCCTAAAATGACAGTGTTACTAGTATTAATAAATAAAGTCATTATAATAAAACAAGTTTAAAAAATGATATTAATATTTTTAATACTTACAGTATATATTTTGAGTTTATATCAAAAATCGATAGGATTAATAATAATAAAATGCCGAATATATGTCAATTTTTAACATGCTTTTTATGAGTATAATATCGTCTAAGAAAAAAAATAATTTATTATAAAATTAATTGATTGAACATCTATCAAATTATTACAACCCAAATTCCAGTTATAAAATATTGCAAATAATTAAAATTATTTTGATCATATTTTGTTTAATAAAAAACCTTTATTATTTGATATGTAATATTATTTTACGATCATACTAAACTCTATAAGATCTATTATTTATGTTAATATCCGTAGCTACAAGTATATTTATTTAACTTTCCAATAATATATATTCGTATGTCCAAAACCAACTCGAGGAAGCCATTACATATTTTTATATGTGTATTATTCTTTGACTATTCATTGTGGAATATTTTTTGGGACAAGCCCACGTCCCATAGGAAATATTGTGTATTTATGATATAAAAGAAATTACATTTTCTGCGCATTTCTATATAAAAAAATGTATAATTTTTGTATTGAATATTTTAGACACATATAAAAGTATAAGTTAATTTTAAATGGTTTTATAGACATAAATGTTTTTCTGTTTTTTTTTTTGTTTTCAATTTGTTTTGTTTTGTTTTTATAATAAACATTGATATATTAATTAAACGGATCAAATTAATTTACAATATTTATTGTTTAACTTAGTAATTCCTGTATTATGTTTGACAATGATGAGAACGTCTATATCCAAAACTTTTTCAAACAAGATAAGAACTTCCATTTTCGAATATTCAAATGCTCATTATAACAGAAACAATGGGGGGATATTGGGTATCGATATCTCTTTTGTTGTCTATATCAAGTTGCCTGAGCTTCAAGACGCCTTACTGGTCTAATACTTAATCATAACAAACTTTTAAATATGAAATAATATTCAATACATCCAGAATAAAAAAATTATCGATGCTGGATTCGAACCCGCAACCTCTGGAAAACCTTCTCGTTACTCTACCATTTGAGTTATCGTGACGCTTCTACGAATTTAGCTTCTTTTCTATATATAACCGTGTATATCTTTTTAAATTACAAACAATAACATATATTGTTAATAAGACTTACAGTAATATACAACATTTTAAAACGTGATTACACTTTCAAAATGAACATATAAGGAGCGAAATAAAAAATTGGTATATTGTAATTTTTTCAGGTATGTAACAAAGTGTTCGGGAACGCGTCAGCTCTTGCCAAGCATAAGCTGACGCATAGCGATGAAAGAAAATATGTGTGTATCACATGTGCCAAAGCGTTCAAACGACAAGACCATCTGTGAGTACAAAAATACAATATTTTATGTATTATCTCTATCGCTCTCTCTCTATCTCTCTTTCTCTTTCCCTCACGTATCTAGCAAATTTCTTATACAGCAACAAAATAAAAGCTTGTGGACTTTTACCAATATCATCTCTCTATCCCTCTCTCTCTATCTCTTTATCTCTTTCCCACTTGTATATAGCCAATTTCATATACAGCAACAAAATAAAAGCTTGTAAACTTAAAAATATCTTCTCTCTATACCTCTCTCTATCACTATATCTCTTTCTCTCTCTGGTATATAGCCAATTTCTTATACAGCAACAAAAAAAGCTTGTGAACTTAAAATTATATTTCAATAGCACTTTAAAAGCGCACCTCCAGATAACAGTGCTCCAATTAATCAGACTCCCCTTTAATCGGAGCAGCCACGCTGCATGAATATTAATGACTCATACTCGTAATATCGACTCCACTGCAAAGTGGCCGCGTTATCTACTGACCTATATGCTATTGCTTGTCTGACTTTATTTAAAACATATTGAATTTTTAGAAAATATTAATATTAAATCAGAAAATTATATAAATAATTATATATGTATTCCGTTATAAAATAGCAAAAAAATATTTGAATACATCGCTGTTAATTAGGGGTACTATAGGGGTTGGTGATAATTGTGTGAATTTAGGTTATATTTATTTATAACGTTGAATCATAAGAATTCTTTTATCATATAGAAGTAAAAAAAAACAACGTACTATTCTCAGACCTATACACACACTCAAAATTTCACAAACGGTGAACTCATTTCGGAGAACTTTGGAGACACACGCTGTGACACATGACTTTTATATATTAGATACATACACTTCATTGGGATCAGCCAATCTAGTGTAGTCTAAGTGCGGTGGAGCGCTAGTTAGCCATTTAATCGACGTTGTTAACATGAGCATGCATATTAATGACGTCACCGAATGCACGTGAACCCCGATAAAGTGGTATAGCTTTCCACTATGTCCTATATATCAATTGTTATCTAATTGTATAATTTGTCTGCTATTAACAAACAGTTTATTTGAAATTCAATATTTGTTGGTTGATTTTATTTTTAATTAATATTCTTTAACTTTACGCATTTGATTTTATATAATAATTATAATATAGTTGATAGCGACAAAGTATAAAAAACAATATTTTAAATTAAATGATATACAATATTGCGGTTTTATTTTTATAAACCGATTTTTCTAGACAATCTTAAACTGGTAAAATCGAGGTAAAATTTATAGTGGTGCGGGATATTTCAATTAATATAATAATTGAATATAGTTTTTAACATGTGTTTGCTTCAATGAAATAACACAACGAAACCTATTCTCAAACAGCTCACTGATATGATATATTAATTATATTTTTGTGTAATTCTCAGTCCGGTCCACTGCCTAAAAAGGTTAAAAAATGCACTCCCCAGAGGAAAAAGTTGCGAGCGTAAAATACAACAGTCATAAGTTAAATGCACGGCACTAAACACTTTTTATGACGCAAAAAAGAGCTGTAAAGTGTAACGAGTTCGTATGTTCCCGGCTTTATATGCTGTAAAAGTTGTCAGATTTTTATGGGTTTTTGTGAAACTTTGACAAGCCAATGTGCTTCTATTGACATAAAATGTTCATCATCTACCAGGCTATTACGTCTCTTTCTAAATTATATATTCAATGACAATTCTAGATAAACTAAATAATCTAAAACTGCTCTTCTTAAAATAGGGCTTTGCTGTATACAGATACAGCAAAGCGCTATTTTAAGTTCACTAAAACGGAACATTATGTTCTACGATGAATTTCTAAATGCCTTATTTAAATATATTTCCTACGTATAGTAAATGTAGTTATCTATATTCAATTGTGACTTTCTGGATAAACTAAATAGGCTAAAACTGCACCTCTATATACGAATAAGCCCTATTTTTTAAATCCACTAAAACGCAACATTATGTTTGACATTTGAGTTCCAAACACCATATTTCTTAATTGTAAATGTAGTAAATATTTTTAATGATTTATAGTAACGGCCACATGCTAACACATCGAAACAAAAAACCATATGAGTGCAAGGCAGATGGATGCGGCAAGTCATACTGCGATGCACGCTCCTTGAGACGCCATACTGAGAATCATCACCAGCCTGCTTCTGAGAGTAAGTTCTACACAATTATACTAAGGGTTATCACAATTAGTCCTTGCATTTATTATTTAAATGTGATAATTTTACCAGAAAGCATTCATTCAGAGACGAGTCTTGCAGAACGGGAGACGGGACGCGTCACTTCGCCTACAACATCCTCTCGTACCAACTCCGTGAATTCTAATGTAAGTATACTGATAGATTAACAATAATTAATTTTATACAAGAAGAAAGACCAAAGAAGGTTTGCTCTTTTGAAACTAACACAATTTTTAACACAGTTTTATATATGTACCATGTACGTTAAAATAAATCACAAAGTTCTTAAAACGATAGCAAAGCACTTTAGTAAATCGAATATAGTTGATTCTTTTCCATCCATCGCATTAAAAGAAACTCCTTTTGTTAGTATTTTTGTACCACATTTTTCTTATATCGCTTACTTTAATTTCAAAGAAATAACATATAAAAAAATTGAGCAAGATTTCAAAACGATTCCACAAGCTCAAATACTTTAAGATTAATTCTCAATTAATTCATTTCCATAAGTGCCTCTTGAAGCGGAAAGTAATTTTCTTTCACAATAAATCCGCATTATGTTAGGTGCGAACTCTAAATTTTATAGCTTGGCCACCGTCCAAGTGACCGCGTGTAAAATTTAACTCACAACGTCCCTAATTAACCAATTAGCCTAAATCTACGTTGTTTTTTTAATCTCACACAGAAAAAATGTAGGAATAATCGTGTTCCCAACAAAATATTTCGATGAACAAAGTACAAATTAAAATCGGGAATATTTTCTCCATGAGTTTTAATAAGGAAAGCGATTCAAGTTTTATATTGGTTTGAAATACTTCTATTGTCGATAGTACCTTCAGATTCAAGGAGTCTAAGCTTTTTAATGAACATTTATATTTTTCATAATAAATTAATAATTTTTATTTACAAATAAATTATTAAATTATATTTATGATTTTATTTTATGAACATTTTGATAATATCTAACGAAAAATTTTCTGTGAAGCACAGTTTTCAGTTTTACATTTTTTGTTTATTTAGCAAATTTCTAATTAACGATATTTTATAAGCAACTTAACAATTAAGACTTATATATAATAAAGACTATAAAAAAGTAAGCAAATACATACGAATATTTTCTATTGTAAAATTTATAAGGGACATTCTTTTGTAAAATTTATAAGGGACATTTTTTTCTTACCTCAAAATATGATCTTATCAATCTAATATCCTAAAAATACAAAAGTTTTTAATTCATAAGTTTTAATTACGCAAAATGATCATGAATTCCGAATTTTAATACCAAAAATAACTTAGTATAGTTAAGTATGTAACATATCATAAGTAATATTCGTATTTTTTTATTTAACATACATGTACCACAAATAACAAAATAATATCATCCTTTAATTAATTTCATTTAAGAGATAAACTATTTATCGTATAAAATTATTATCATGTCATTTAAAATATTGACATAAATAAATAAATAAGAACAAACAAACAAGAAATTAAATGAATACGTTTCCCCAGTCAAGCACCAGCTCGGACAAGAGCCTTGGAGACAGCAGTCCCCCGCGCACTCCGCCTCTGCCGGCCCCCCCTCGCCCACGCACCAAACCTAAACCCAAGACCACTGTAAGTACTCACATTATTTAATACTATGTAGCTTAGAACAGTGACGAGTTATCAAAGCTTTAACAAAGTTAACTAACCTTTATTGTATAAATATTATAAGTCTTTTCTTTTTTTTGAATTACCGTTTAAACTTTAAACCATAAAGAGACGTTTTAAAAAAAGAACGCCTAAAAAAATAAAAACTTGGATTGACTTTACTTTGTTTTACAAAAATAAACACCTATTTATTATCATAACTGATTTCAAATGAAGACAATTATCATTTATGAAATGAACTCATAATTGAGTATGCTGTTTGCGATTGAACTTAACTCAAAAGTCCCTTTTAATCCAAGTTAATCTAGTTAATTTAGTAATTCCTTAAAGTACACAAGAATTCGAATTGCTAAGCAGTGGTATAGCGGTTTGCATTTACAGACGAGAGCATTAGATACTTAAGAGTTAATCTCGTGTTTAAAGTGCATTAGCGCCCTTATTTATTAAACTCGTATTCTTGCTCCATTGTTTGAGTACCTTCAAGCGCTAAGTAACGCTTTCAAACCTATTATATATGTATATTCGAAGTGAAGAACATAAAAACATATATATATTGTAATATTATATTTAATTATCCCGTTGTAGATACGCAATTTGTCCGACTGTTTTCGTTTCCATTCGCGGTCTTTACGTATTCACGCCGTGATTCCTTCATGCTCAGAAATTAAAAGTAGTGACCGCGAATGAGTTCGATACGAGTTAGACAAATTCCGATAATATTAACCTGAGTACGGATAATTATAAATACTTGTAATCATAGATCTCGAAAGGTTTAATACAGAAATGTATTTTAATAAATATATTCAATATAATTTTTTATTCTTTTCTTATGTAAATATAGATTAATATTGTTAACTAGAAATATTCAAGTCATAATTCACAGCTGAAAGGAATTATGATAGTTCAATACAAAGTCCCAGATTCAGTGTGATTTAAACCAAAATGCACATGCAAAATAACTGTATTATCTAAGACATTATAACAACAAACTGAGCGTAGCACTTATGTAGTGCTACGTAAGCGCTACGTAAACTGCTACGTAGGTTCGTAGCTGATTTGCCCAAGAATGCCGAATATATTATATTTGCTAACTAAACAACACTATGATACTACTACTGCGATATGATATACTAAATAAATTTAATTAGGCAAATATATTTTTATTATATTTATTTTATTAAACCAAATTTATTAGTAATTAAAAACATCTAAATAATGTAATTTTTATTATAAAAGAAATTAGAAATTGAATTCTGGTAAACAGTATCGTTGTAAATGAACAAAGGGTACAAAGTTCTCAATTATTACAGTTAAATTTACAAAATACGTTCCATTTACAAACAATTCCAACACTAATTTGCTTGTCCAATCACGAAACAATGCAACAGAGGGACCGTTCATTCATTGGACATAGTTCTAATAAGAAGTAATAGAAATTTACTATCTCTATTTTGTATTAATATATTTCTGATACTCTAGAGCAATCTTATTCTATCTAAACTAATATTACCAAATATTACCAAAAATTTCATCACTATTAAATGCTACGTTTTCCCTAAGCAACTTACACTATACTTATCTATACATTAACATTTATATCGTGTAGTAAATCGTTCATCCGCAAGTAAAATCGGGAGTAACAGCTAGTTTAGTGATATATATTGTATCAATATTATTAACTTATCCTTAGGGCTAGATTCTTTTGAATTGTTGTCTATAACAAAACAAAGTGGTAAAATATGTTTCTCACGATGTTTTATGTTAATTTGGATACATCGCGGATAACAGTGCAAATGTTCATTGAATTAAAACGACCATTCATCAAACATTAATAATTCAACTGACCCTAGTACTATGAACGGATTTCGGGGTTCAACTGGACATTGTCACGTAAGGGTTAATTTTAGAGGTGACTTTAACTATATTGTTACAGTTTAATATATTTTATTATTTATACTTTTTTAATAACAATAAAATTGTATTATTAATTTTTAGTATAATTTATATCTTTAATAATAATAAAATAAAACAATTTTCGTGTTATATCCGAGCTAAAGTTCGTGTTATATTTTATATTTCTCAGAAGCAAAGTATAAAATTACAACACTTAATCCATAAAAGCAACATAGGATTTAAAGTGAAACTTAAGTGAGGGTCAATTCGCGAAACTTGACTATGTAATTTGGGAGCGGTCACCTGTATTCGACCCCATAGAATCGAGGGGATGCCCGCTCATTGATTAAACTAGAAATATTAAATAATCTCGTTTAATGAGATTTATGTTGAAGGGTGAGATTTTTGCTGATCTATTTCGCGTGAGAACATCAAATCATTTCACACCTGCTTGGAATGACCCATTCAATTCGTTATATAGTAAAAAATATCAAAGGTTTTTCATATTTTTATATAAATGATATTCAAAACAGCTTTCAGACCAAAACAAATAGATATATAGTTGCGTAAACATTTGCAGTTCAGACTAAAACATTTGCAGCCAGATCAATATAACAGACTACAGCGGACTCTTTATTAAAAGCACTTTGATCGACTCGGTTTTGATGTCACCTGCAGGATGTAATAAAGGGCACCACCGCCTCATAATTAGAAACAGGCTACACTTTTGTTCAACATATTGACATTGGAATGCCTTTGAACGCAATAAATCCACTTCATTATGTCGAATTGATGAATTTTGGGTGTAATTTCGAAGTAATTATAATTATATCAGAGGCAGACTTTGAGTGCGATATGTTTTGGTATTGAACGTAACCGCAATATAGGTTTCAATACTTAGCCAACTAAATTAAAGTTTTGATATAATCACTTATATACAGAACATATCCTCGCCATTTCGAAGTTTCAAAGTTTATTTATATGCAACACAAATGTTGTAAATATAACACAATAATAAACATTTGTAACAATTAAAACAAATAAAAACAAGTATATAACTACAAATAAAATTACATAACTACAAAATTAAATTAAATATATATAAATATCGAAATAAAAAGTACTGTAAAAATAAAAATAAAAATCATATAACATCAAATCAATCAAAATATTGTCACTCAGATACAGAAGAGAAGAATTATCAATTTCATTTTCAGTGTTACCTACTCATGAACTAACAGACATCCATGCATAATAAATCAAGATTGATAACCTTTTATTATATTTCTATAATAAATGTACTTATAAATGTGAATAGATGAATAAATAATGAATTAGTTAGTTATTGGACACACACCTCGTACATTCACAATCTTTTTAAATTATTGAAACATATATAATTAAATTAGTCTGGTAGACATCGTTATATAGAAGTAAGACCTGATCGTATCATATATTAGATATAAATGTGTATAAAACATCAATAGTTTTAATGTTTTTCTTCTTTTATTTTTGGATGTACTTTCATTTTTGTATTGTGCAATGAAGTATATTATTATTATTATTATAAGATAATACTAATACATTAGCCTTCATCCTTCATATCACAATCGAGTTGATAATCACTGCCTTCATGAGTCTAACACAAAGCAGATATAACATTTCTAATCAGGTTACCAATAATTAAGACGGCGTACCATAATCGCTACAATTTGATCTACAAACACGATCTCTGATATATGATACTTTAGAGGAATAAAGTTTCATATTATGCATTATTTAATGTTAGTAGATATCCTTGAATGAGAATATAAATTGAATTTTATATAAATTCTATACTACTATTAAAAAGAGGCAATGTTTGTATATTCGTAACGAATTAAAAGATAGTGTAGCAACAGAGTTTCATATTTTAAATTGTTTGATGTTAGTAGGTATCCTTGAACGAGAATATATATTGAAGTTTATCTACTACTACTGCTACTACTACTACTTTTAAAAATATATATTGAAGTTTATCTACTACTACTGCTACTACTACTACATTTAAAAATATATATTAAAGTTTATCTACTACTACTGCTACTACTACTACTTTTAAAAATATATATTGAAGTTTATCTACTACTACTGCTACTACTACTACATTTAAAAATATATATTGAAGTTTATCTACTACTACTGCTACTACCACTTTTAAAAATATATATTGAAGTTTATCTACTACTACTGCTACTACCACTTTTAAAAATATATATTGAAGTTTATCTACTACTACTGCTACTACCACTTTTAAAAATATATATTGAAGTTTATCTACTACTACTACTTTTAAAAAGAGGAAAGTATTGTATGTTTGTATAATAACCTCAAAAATGACTGCGGTTTTCTAAATTTTTACACTGTTAGAATGATACGTTATCCCTGAGTAACATATACTATATAATATATAAAGAGTTACAGTTTTTTTGTTTATGGTCTAGACAACTCGGTTCTACTGATCGGATTTTGATAATTCTTTCTCTTTTAAAAGGTATATTGTCATTGAATGTCCAAGGCAACTATAATTATAAATATTCTTGTTCTATAATAGAGTATACATATGTAACAAAGACCTTTTAATAGACAGACAAAGCGGCAGTAATAAGTACAAGAAAGTAGTAAAATAAAATATAAAACACAATTCATCACTTGCGGTCTATTCAATAGAACAGATTGGAATATGCGCTGTGCAATTTTTGCTTTATGATTTAAAATTGCATTTGCCGTCGTCCTAGGGTCAAAACGCATCGAAAATATTAGAATTTATCTGAGGTCATAAAAGCCTCGCGGAGACTATAAATTGCATAGACGGTATTAAAATCGTAAACCTTCCAGCAGAGGTGGTAAAACCAAGCAATTTATGAATTCTTAAAAAAGCGCTCTATTCTCACTACGTCTTCAACGTCTGTTTTAGTTCATTGTTAATTAGAGTGAAAAATAACGAGATTCTCAGAGTTTATCGCTCTATTAAATGACTCTATCCAAATCTTAATTAGACACCTCTTTTAATATAAATCTACTTATCTTTACTATCATATATAAATATTTACTCATTATACTTCATGAACTTAACTTTTAATCTGTTATCTACTTTGTATCCAATAAAATATCTTCAATAAATATTTACGAAATTAATTAGTAAATTAAATTTATATTCTTGTTAGATCGTAAGATTGGAGTAAATACAATATAATTTGAAAAGTTAAAATTATATTATCAACTCGTGGTCATGAACTAACCGGGATGATTTTATTTTAAATGTCCGTGGAATTTATCTTTGCCTCGCCGGCGGCGCTCTAAGGACAATCAGAATGCGAATCAAGAGAAACATTTTATTAAATGAATTCAACTTTGCGACTGGTCCTTGATTTAAAATCATGTTAGGGAGTCCCTTTCTCCGCTAATGTCTCTGAGACCTATTTTATATCAAATCATTCAACATGTAGCATCATTGCCTAAAATCTTTCAAAAGAGTACTTTTAATATAATCTAAAATCTATGGCTCTTACTCTTTTTGACTTGAATTTTTAATTCAAATATATTTTTAGGATGACTTTTAAGTGAAAGTCTAATAGAAGCCTACAGCATTCTTGGTCGTGAAATTTCCACAAGATAAATTAAAAGGAAAACATATTTTCCAGACAACCAAATTTTTATATATAGTTAGGATAAAATATATTTACTAGAAAGTTCATTGGCTTTATGGAGCAATATTATTTGTAACGTTTCGCTAATTACTGAGAACAAATATTTTGTTGGTGCCCATATTATATAACAAAACATTTTCAACTATTTCATTCTGATGAAATGAACAATTTGCGCATTTCTATCCTGAAGCAATTGCGACAAGTGGCGTCACTAGATCCTTTTACTAAACCTAAGCATTCAATCTTTATGTCCTTGAAATAAGGGTGATATTTGCGTAATATCACATAAGCTGATCTCCCATTAATAATGTAGGGTGACAAGGACGCAGGTGGCGTCGCGCGTTCCGTTGTAAACGTTCCGATGCATAATTGAAGACGCGTTGCTTACGTGACTTGAGACGACTTCTGAGAATAAGACCAAGTGCCGCTAAGTGTGATGGATGATTAGAACCAGCTTTTATGTAATGGCATTAATATTATAAGCGTTCGGAAACAATGCCACATAAGCGTATATTGATTATATAATCAGTATTAAAATTTTCTTGAATACAATCTAATATACTATATTACTCCTTACTTAAATCTGCTTTATAATATTTGTCTTATAACCTACAAGATTCTGTAATATCAAATAAATTCTCCATTTTATGAATCTAAACCAAATAGTACCAAAAAGAAATATAAAGTCTTCATTCGTACATATTTAATAAACGTCTATAAATATATCACAGTGAAAGACTGAAATATGTATTGTATGTATTTGAATACTCAAATAAAATATATATTATATTTTTTCTACGAATATTATCGCTTGGGTGTTTAACAGATGGTCACCCCATTTATATAGAGCTTGTCCTTCTACGCGGTTGACCTGTGACCTCTACGTGCCACGTGGTCGGTCTTTAATGTACACTTTGAACCCCACTTTGTTCGTTTCTCTCAGTATGCAAGTGTAACAATGTATTTAATATGCCACGCTTTTAGTTTAAATAACTAACGGGTTAAATGTTAAAATAAACTTCTAATGCAATTTAAGTTTAAAAATTATTATTATATTATTTTAATTAAACATATAAATGTTGCCTTATTTCTTTCTTTTATGTAATCATAGAATTTTGATTGATCAAATAATTTTGATTTTTGTTTCAACTAACGCATAGTTGTTTTCGTCGATACATTTTCTTTATTTTCGTCTTTTCGTCTTCAATTGAATTATATCAGATTATGAACACATTTCTAAATATAATTATTTACATTATATGTAGTGGAATAAAATTATTTACATACTATATAGTAGAGTTACATATAGTAGTTTAATTTATCTCAATTTCATCCAGACATTATTGTTCCGACGCATACTGCTTTGACAATGAATATGCCATAGATATATGCAAATAAGTCAAGCTGGCCCTTTGTAGTTAGACTGGACACTTTATCTTACAATTCGCGAGTACAAATTATAAGAGGGGTCATCTCTTCGATCTTTCCCATACTCTTGGTATCATTCTATTCTCGTAGACCGTGAGATTAACAGCGCGATTGAGTCGAGGAATTATTTAGTAATATTATTTATAATAATTTGGTTTAGTGTAATGAATAATTGGATCACACATCTATTTCATACTCCGACTTTGACGAAAACTAAGGTAAGATTATTTATTAGTTTCATATTTTATGTTATTTGATTTAGTGATTTTCGATATATTTTATAAACTACTATATTCTTCAAAATGCAATCTAATTAGGATTTATTTAAAAAATCATTATCATTTAAATATATTTTTAATATAACATAAAGAACCCATACTTATAAATAGCTGATATAAATGTTTTGTTGTTTCAACTTTAACCTCAAAATAATAGAATACACCGAACACTATTTTATAAACGAGAATTTTTTTCATAATGTATTGTCTATTATTTATTTAAAAAATCACTATCATTTGAATATATTTTTAATATAACATAAAAATTTATAAGATTATAAGATGATTATTATAATATTGCTGCTAAATAATAGAAAACACTGCATCCAAAGTGCATAGTGTAGTGTTCTATGAAGCAATACAAAAGGATAATATATAGCAAAAACGCCAGCAGTGGCAACCGACATCTGCTGCCTCTCGTGCCTCGCATTAACCTAACGAGCAACCCCTAATGGCTGTTAGGGTTGTACCAAAAAAACTCAGATAAATTACTACGTGCTTGCTAACTTATTTAACACATTTGTTGTTATAAAAACATTTTAATGGCGGTGAGTGTGGAAATTACAATCATTATTTATAAGTAAATAAATTAATTGTTTTGTTTTTAGTGTTGTTACTTAAACGGTTCTTGTAATTTCTAGAAGTTATGAAGTTTTTATAGATTTAAACGAAGTGTCAAACTAATTTTGCAATTTATAACTCAAAAAGCTTACTTAAATATCTAGGAGTTTTAGGGTGTATTGTTATTAAATTCTTATTATATGATTGTGGTAAGAACACTTAAACTATATAGGTATATACATTTAGTAGTAATTGGGTATAGTCACGTTTTAGTAAACGTGCTAGTTTCAGTTTAAAAACCAAATTAAATCCTATTGTTATATTTTATGAAAAAAGCTACTTCGACAAAATAATACGTAGTCAACACTTTAGTTCATTATATTTCCTGAATATCATAGTTGTTAAGACAATACGTGGTTTAATATAAAAAGATTATTAAACAAAAGTAATTTAAAACAATTGTTAGCTATTATTCTACTTTGTGTTCCAATAAGTAAACCACGGAAACCGGAGGAAACTCGCCGGTGACAGCCGTGCTACGGATGTCCGCAGCTAATTATAATTCTACGTGAATGAATAACTGCACTGCGATGGAGCTTTGTGGGAAATTTAAATAAATATTATAATTTTATTTTAACTTTTATAACAAAGATGTTTAATTGGGTTAATTTTTCCCACGGCTTTTAGATCGATCTATAATTATAAGCTCCCTTTTACCATCGGGGATTAAGAAGTCTATCAAAATCCATTAATTAACTTCAGAATATTAACGAGCTTCTCGAGATATAAAGTTTATACCTTGAAATTACGGAGTACATAATAGGTTCCCTAAAGTCTTTTGAAGTTGTACAAAGTCATCGTAAATTTCATAGACGCAACAGAGCAGCCCGAAATGCGGTAGTGTCAGTGCGAGCGGGTCAAGTACCGCAGCGGGCGCTAGCGGGCCGGCTCGGGGGACTGATGTCAAACCAGTCGAGTGTAACTTATGTCACCGAAAATTTAAGAACATCCCAGCCCTCAATGGTCATATGCGATTACATGGTGGATACTTTAAAAAGGTTCGGCATAAAAATAGTTAATTTAATACTATTATGGTCAAGTTATTAAATAATATTCATTTTCACATTCCTCAATAGGATTCAGACAACAAAAAGTTAGATAAAAAAGAATCTACGGGGCCACCTCTTCAAACAGCTTCCGTATCTGTAAGAGCTCTAATCGAAGAGAAAATCATAAGTCGTCGAGGAGCTACCGCGTCGCAAGCACCTTCATCAAGTATGTCTTTTGTTAATCCTTACAAAACCATTTCAAAATAATTTGTATATTTATATATTTTTTTTATTTTAGGTACAACAACAGACACAATAGCTTCTCGTTCTGGATTTATCGCTCCTGCTCCACCACCTCTATCAACTATCAAAACCTCATCATCAGTTACAACCGTTGTTACTTCAACACCATTTGTTTCACCTCGTGCACCTGCTGTGGTTACTGTTGGTAATGTTGCTCCATTACACAGAGATTCGACGCTCATTGAACTTTTAAGAAAAGGAAGTTCTAAAGTAAGTAATATTAAGTCATCATATAAATATTAAGTAGATTATAATTGTAATAAGTCTATATTCAATTATAGGTAGTCAAGCGCTCTGCATCTGATCCAGGTCAAGCATCACCACAGCCACAAGAGTTTACATTTCGTCCAGAATTATTTGGTGTGTCATTCAACTCAGATGATGGATATTTCTCGCCTGCATTAAATGACGACACTTTCCAATTCGCAACAGCATCTGACCAACTAGAAGAACTTGCATCTTTAGAAGATTATGCAACTGTTGCTGCGTCAATAAGAGAACGCTCGCCAGTTACTTTCCCGTCCAGTCGTCGACTAGCCGCAGTTCTAAATTCTCCATTACCAGAATCCCTTGCTGATTTTGGTGCTTGTCATGGTGGATCACCCGTTCCATCTCCAGGAATCGGATATGCTGACAGCTCACCAGGATTGTCATACACAACCGGTGATTCACCTGGTTTGGCTTACGCGGCAACTTCTCCCAGTGGAAGTTACTCAACCCAAGCAGAACCTTCACCAGGTCTTGCTTATCCGACCCCTCCTGCATCCCATGATGCACATTCGCCAGCACACACAGTACCACGGGCGTCTTCACCTTTATCTGCTGCATTTTTTACTGCTACTATGTCTAGTCAAGAAGAGGTAAAAATTTTATTATAATTCATACTTTTATTACTATATAACAATTCTTATAATAAACTATTAACAGGTGGAAGAGGCTCTAGAAGAGGTATTACCTGAAGAATGTCGGTCACTGGATGCTTATGCATTAGAATCTTCAGCTTCCGCCAGACGAATAATGCTCAATTCCGAAGACCCACTTTTATCCAGTAGTCCTCGTGATTTTACACATCAGCGAAGTGTTCGTCGCCAAAATAGAGCAGCAGCACCTTTTCAACAATGGCATCAAGATACAACTACACTTCAGGTATAATCTTTTTTTAAGACGACTGAGAAATGCTTTTTTAGTAATTCAGAACAAGAGGTAGCTTGATTATAAAATAAATTTTTATTTTTGTTTTTATTGAGATGTGAGAAACCCGAAAAAGAATATGTGGCTAAGCTTCTTGTCGACACATAATCAAAGAGTGCTTAGCAACTTTAAAATTTGTAGCTTAAATGTGTTACATAGAATAAGATACTAATACTAATAGTTCCGGAGTGTAATTTGCGTTTATTAATTTTAAATTGTTATGATTTATACGTTTATGAAGATTAACTTGACCTTTTCAGCTAGTTATTATATCTCTTAATTAATTTGTCTGCAGGTGTGTATAGAAGGCCGAGATCCATTACCTGCGGTATTCCTTAGTCCAAGTAGTGTACCAGCATCACCTCAGCGACGCAAACGGCGCGCATCCCCAGTGGGTCCATACCATTCACGTATGCGTCGCAGAATCAATCACTATACTCCACAACCAACATTGCCCCCAGATAGAGATGGTTGCGGCTTATTTGTAGAACTTAGTAATGGTGCGTATTATTTATACGTACATTTAACTTAACAATAAATCATGAAATGATATATATTTAAGGACAAGTGACATTGATTTTTAAGGTCTTCAAACCGACATTGATATCCTTTCGCCACTCGGAGAAAATCGTTTACCCCAAATAAACATCGGATCCAATCATCAAGCCGACATACCGGAACTATGCAACGATCGAATCGACTTGCACAGAGTCCCGGAACAACTCTTATGGGACCCCGGTATCAACGATGCGCTTGATGACAACGAAGGTAAAATTCCAAATAATATCTCATAAATATGGTGTATATTATTTATAGTCACTGCCTGTCTACGTCTATAATATTTACCTTGCGTAGTGCGTATGTTCATGGAGCTAGCGATGTGCGCTGCGATGCCGGTGGGCGGACACACGCGGGAGAGCGCGCTGCAGGCTCTGGGTGAGTGCGGCGGTGACGTGCGCGCGGCCACGCTGCGGCTCATGGCGCGCCCCGCCGCGCCCTCGCAGCACGAGTCCCGCTGGACACCAGATGAGGTGGAAGCTTTCCTCACTGGACTCGGCCAGTTCGATAAAGACTTCTTTAGGATTTCTCAAATGGTGAGTGAATTAAAAAAAACACAACATCTGCTCATTCAAATGAAAGCGGAACAAAAATTAAGCATTTTAGTTTTATGCATCGTTCTCATACTGCATGGAGTTCTTTTAGGGCCGATTTGGATTGGAATGACTATAACAGACGCTACAAGGATACTTAGGTGATATTCATTCTTAAGAAATGAGTAGATCTTGCTCTCTCTCTTTCATAGACAAAACAAAAAGACTTTATTTTTCGCAGCCCTGGATGTTCGTGTACGTGTACAATATTATTTGTACATATAATAATGTTAATGACAGAAACGAAAAATATTTTTGGCAGGATGGCCTTGCTCTTATTAAACTTGCCAATCTCAATCTTGTCTGGTCAACTGGTTTTGACACTTATAGAATACTGACTGTAAAAGCAAATAAAGGTATAATCTCTTGCTTTGTTGCAGGTGAGATCGAAGGATTCTAAACAGTGCGTCCAGTTTTATTACTTTTGGAAGAAGGTTACGAAAGACTACAAAACGCTGTACTTAAGAAGTTGGAACGACACTCAAGCTCAAGTAAGCACCCCAAACACAGGCCTGCACTTTGTCTTTAGGTTCTCAGAGTAAATATGTATTGTAGGCTAACAATGTTATCCACATCCAGGGTTCCGTAAAACAGATTTCATCTCGATCGACTTCATGCGCCTCACCGCCAACTACTTTCGAAGGCGAGGAGTTTCCGTGCAAAATATGCGGAAAGTAAGTGCAAAGACAAGAATCGCGTATATAGCTTAATTTGACGCGCGAATTGCATTACGTAAACAGCGATTTAATTCAATCCATCTAACTTACCTTGCGAAGAGCAAAATTCCTGAAGTTTATTTTAAACATGTGCTAAGATACTATAGGTATTTTTACATTCACCCTGAATCAAACTAACGCTGGAATACTATATTTTAGGTTACTATCGCACTGGTTCAGGGGTTTATTGTGCTGTAAAGCTTTTTTATCATATATAAAATTTTCTCTGAATCAGTTGCCAGGAATATGTATATTAATGCATGTAAAATTAATGTTATGTAATTTCAACTTGGAAGTAACAGGTTATATTAATATTAAATATGTTATTCGACATAGAAAGTTTCCTGTGACAGATATCAAAAATTATAATATTTATTGAATACGCAAACGTAATTTTACCGCGTCACCTTTTAATACTAAATATTAATTTTCAAGGGGTGTTTTTAACTATTATTATCTGTGGTTACGTTTGTGTGCTCATTAACAGCGGAAGCGGTTTAAAAAACAACGTCCCAGGGACCACTATGTCAAATATTGTAAATATATGTTAGGAGATAGTATATGTCCATTTCAAATGACATAATTGTTATATGTAAAATTTATTTATTGCACTTAGATATAAGTTAATGGTTTTTGTATTGTATTACTGTATGTTAATATATTGACTAACTCGACGCTTCGCTTAGCTTGCCTGCTTCTATTTTAACTTATGTTTTCGCTTATTTTTATTTTCTCTTCTGTTGCTATTTCTTAACGTGTATCCTATTATGTTTCAGAGTATTTAACAAAGTAAAAAGTCGTAGCGCACACATGAAGTCGCACCGGCCACTCGACGCCGAGCCCAAACGGCCCAAACTCGAAAAACCTTATGAAAAGGTCGAGAGATCTGACGACAGATCGATCAGATCAGAGCGACTGGCGAATACAAAAGCAAACTGCACTGTAACTGACAACTGACCTCACTATTTCTTTTTGCGTCGTTCTTGCGACTATACAAATATTTTATATTGACTTACGAGTACAAATTCAAAAGTCGTTCAACCGCGATAACTCGCACCACGCCTTTCTCTGTAAGTAAAGATCCGAATCGAAAAGAAATGCTGTACGTATTGACATTCGTTGCGGTTACAGAATAGTAATTTAGGTTACATAAACGTGATTTAGGAAGAGCAAATTAGATACTAGTAGCTCGTAAAAATTAGATCTTGGGTAATAACGAAATAGCACTAGAGTATATTTCTAAATTTTCGTAACGCTAATCTACGTGAGAGCGCATAAAATATTTTGTATAACGATTGATAGATAGGTAGGGCCTTCGTAAAGTTTTTATATGACATACTTTCTCAAGAAATGTCTATTATTGTGTCCTTGCAAGTGTGATGTTGTAAATAATCACTAGTTCTTCGACGCGTCTCGTCGGCGGCGTGTGTGATACAGTTGCGTAGTTGTGTAGTAACTACACTACCTCGTTTCTATTTAAATGTTTTAATTGCGAGCCCAGCTCATTACATTAGCTTCTTTGCTCATATTGTTATTTTGTAGTATTTTTTTTTATTTTTCTAGTCATACTAGACAAATATATTGAGCGCAAGTCAATGCGTATTTTAGGTAAATATAATTTAAGTCAACGGAATTAAATTCACTATCCGTGCCGTTTTATAGCCACATATCGATGCAGTTTTAGAAAAATATTAACAATAAATCGATTGCTCTGTGATTGTTTGATCAAATAATCAAATATTACCTAAATACAATAATAAATTAATTCCAGGTAATTTTCAATTTGGTAATTTTCAATAAATTAAATAACATCGAAATAAATCTTTGATCAACGTTCACAGAAACAAAATGATATTTTTTTACACAAATATTATCGTAATGCTCAAAGTATATTTTATGTTGGTAATTTTATTAACTAGTTCCTTGTTGATTGTTCGATGTACTTGTATTATTTCTACTCGTAATTTGTTTTATATAAGATGTATATTAAACTAACTGTCTGTACGTGTACCTTACGTGTTGTGATAATGTAATGTTTATTGTTTTAAATAATCTGTGTATTATTTAAATTGAATGTACAAATCGGGCAATACATTTTGCTCAATATATAACTGCCTGGTATCAGATATACTAGCAAGTTGAAAGTAACCCCTGGTAATCATTTCGCGGTTGTGAATTTTGATTGTACACTTTGTCTTCCGATTGACTTTTTATAACATACAGTTAATTTCGGGCAGTATTCCTTGAAAAAGACATGTTAATTATTTAAATATAAATTCGTTTACTTAAGATAATCTCTTAGGATATTATGATTGCTTGTTAGATGGAAGCGTATGACGCTGACTCAGGAAAGAGATGAAGGCAACAAACATAGACACTTCTATAAAAATAAAATATGTGACTTTTAAGTAAAAATAGATCGTCATTTTATTTTATTACAATGATTTGGGTTTCACTTGAGTATTAATTCTCAAAAATACAAATATATAAACAAATCAAACCTTTGTTATGGCCGCATGGTTTATGATTTACATTTAAATCTGAAATTATTTGTGCAATAATAAAAGTTAACATTATGAGAAGATAAAATGATTTCAAGTTATTTCTATTAAAACCTCTGATTCAAAATATTTATTATAGTATGTTTTCCTTCATCTGTTCCTAGAGAAATCAAAAATAAATATTCGTTAGAATTTCCAGAATAATCCAATAAAATTTGTAAACTAACCCGTGTGTTTGTTTGTTTATTAACAATGTAAACGAATTTTTAATTGTTATCTATTGTTTATTTGTTGCCAAAATGTAATTTATCTTATGCCAAATTAGTAAACTTTTATAGAGTTAATTTAGAAAAATAGATTGTTTTAGATTAAGGCGAGGCTTTAACTAAACCCCAAATATAAAACTTTAGTAAATTAACGCTCTGTCTGCTGAGATTATGTGCCATTTATTTCATAGTAAAAGATTACTAGATCTTAGATTTCTCATAAGAAAAGTATATAAAGATATACCACGGTATTATATCATATAAATTTATTTAATTGCATAAAAAAATATTTCCAGAAAGCTGAATTGCAGTAACTTATAAATGACTAGATTATACTGAATTTATATTTTTTCTCTACAAATTGAATATATAATGAGAGTGGAAATGTATACTTATACCGCGGGCGCGTCTGCGTGCCTTGTCTTACCGTGGTTCATTTAGATAAAAGTTATTTTCATAAAAAATAATTAAAACGTGTTACTTATAATGACTAAATATTTTTTCAAATTATCGTACCGAAAATAGATCTACGTAAACGAAATAAAAATTACGATTTATTGATGACAATTCCCTCCAGAAATATTTTTTAACAAAACTCTAGCTAATAAGACTGAAAGATACATAAAATTCTCTAAGCGTTAGTTCTGCGTAACGAGCCATTTTATTTTATAGTTGGTAGCTGTTAACATAGTCGTTCATTAATCGTGCCAAAGCTATCATGCTAGTCAGGGTGTAAATTTAGCGGTTATTTACGAAGATATATGAAAAATCACGAAGATATCTTAAACATTCTAGAAGTCACCCTTTTACAACTGTGAGCCTAATGCGAGTTTTCAACCTACAAGATCTCTTCGAAAGTAAAATCGATTTCGATGAACTAAGAACAACGCCATCTAGCGGTCGTAATTGACACTGCTCTTATTTCTTAGAAATAGAAATTTACGAAACGCGATTGAATTGATTAAGAAACTCGTACTCGGACACTTGAATCAGCTGATAAGAAAAGATACTATTCCGACTGCCAGCACTTAGACAAACTCATTATAAATAATTCTCATTGGAAATCCTTACGATTTAGTCTATATTTATCTCTCTATAACTATTTCGCACAAACGCTTAGATTTAAATTATAAGATCGGGTTCTTACAATCTTCTTTCAATTTATATATAGAAGTGCCTTACGATTTTATTTTTATACTGTTATTGTTTTTATTTATTGTTTATTTAAATCACATAACACTAAGCTCTGGCACTAACATGTTGCATTTATTTGTGGTTCAGTACACATACATACGCTGCCCGTGTCCTACAGACTACAGAGGATCAGTATTAATTCACTTTGTTATTTTATTATAATAAAGACACTACGGGCTAAATAAATAACGAATAACATAAGACAAGCCTGTGAGATTATTGTACTTCATATTTAATATACAAAAATAAATTTATTGGCATATTTTACACCACTACAAGTCAATTTAATAAAATCACGTTTATTTTTAAATATACAGCGTAAAAAGTACTAACATATAAGCCCTAAATGAATGTACCCTAAGTGATGTCTCCGCGGCGTTTTGTTCGTTAATTTCTAATTCCATATATCTATAACCGAAATCATAGGTTAATAAATGTATATATCCTTATGTATTTGTGTCAACACATTAATGTTATTATAGAATATTAATATTTTATAAGCCTAAGTGGATAATTATATTCTTCTAATTTTGTATCGAATAAAGTGTGTAAGAAGTGATGGAAGCCAATCCATCCCTTCATTTAAGCGCGTTGCTCCACCATTGAAATTTAAACTGTAATATTATACTTACAGATGCTATAAAATTTACAAAGTTATACATTTAGATTAATTTTTAAAATGTTAGACATATTAAGTCAAATTTATTGTCTGTTTATCTTCGATTAAAAACAAAGTGTCACAGCTGTCACAAGTGTAACACGTGGTGGAGCGGCGGACGACATACGTACTCCATGTAATGTAATCGTAGGAATACTGATAACTGTGCCAAATGCACGATAATTTGATATAACACTCTGTGTTGTGATTTTGAACGTTCTGTAAAAAAAAGTCTTTTACTATAAACAATGTAGACACCTTCTTAGATTAGCACAACTCTAGTAGACAAGTTAGTTCTTAAATGGTTGTAAGTAGATTAAACTGGAATAGTTGGATGGCGTAAATGTATTATGTATTTTAAATTATTGTTATATTAATGTGGTGATTCGTATGAACAACGATTATTCGAGTCCTGTCCCCTCCCGCTTCGGGACTTCACAACTTCGCATATCTTTGAAACAATAAGTAATTAAATAAAACAATATATATTGATAAATTTATTAGGGTAACTAATTTTTTAAGACAATGACTTCGTGATCTTTTAGATTGTCTTTATTAATAAATATATGGTGAAGGTTTTGTCAACTTGATTTTTTCTTTAAACCCTGTTTCTTTATTAAATAAGTTACTTCTACTACAACAGTTTTCTTTATAAACCGGCATGATTTCAGGAGATCCCACAAGACACAGACCAACACAGTTGAAATGATACTGACATAAAATAAAATAAGTTAAATGAGTTCTAAATTAGTTATGGTTTGCAGAAAAGACACACTGCACTTTTTGACTGGGAAAAAATATACACTTAACGAATCCAAAACGTCCACTGTCTTAAATCTTTGATTCATTTTGTTTATGTTTTTGTAATATTTAATACATTAATCCGTTAATCAACTTTGATTAGAAAACAGTCCTCACTATTATATCTATAACGAAATCTTTTAATTACGATTCAGATGACCTCAGAACTAGAAAAACAGGAAGAAAGAAAGAAGACACAAATTCTTAACAAAATCAACTCATAACCCACGGGTAATACATTTATTACTTTAACGTTTTTAACACATTGACCATACATAATATCGCTTCAGTATTAAAAGACTTCTGTAAACTGAAAGTTATTTTATAGCAAGTATAATTTGAACCGAGACTGTAGGAAATAGCTTTTACAATGTACAAATATAAAGGAATTTGACATTTTACCTGTAATGGGTTGCAGGACGTAAAACTTTGAAAGGAACTTTATTTAGTTCGCTGAAAAGGGTCATGATGTGTTTCTGAACGGGTAAAGAGGTTTCAAAATAGTTTTTTATTTTTGTTAATTTAGACTAAATAAAAAAATCTGGTTTGATAAATTCTCCCTCCTACAGTTTAAAATTAATTTAAAATGTATTTCCATTCCACAAATCAGGATTTTAATAGATAACTTATTAGAAGTGAGACAATATCATTTATCCAGCATCCAATTAGAAAACGATTAAGGTATCAATAAAAGTACATTTAGATATTTTGTAACTATCAGCATTAATAAATCTAGCAAGATATATTTATAGTTATAAAAAGAAATAAACAATTATATAACATTAATAAATTTAAAAATAACACGAAAATTAGTTATTCTTTCACAGGGAATAAGAATGATTATGAAAAAAGCGTTACGCAAACTTCCTGATTAAGAAGAAATATGAAGTATTATAGTTTATTATTACTATAATTATATTAATTTTCATTTTGATCAATACATATCACACATCAAATAAAAAGTTTTCTGAATATGAGAATATGGAATTGACTCATTAACATACATACACAAGTGATTTTTAAATTAAATAGAAAAGAAATCAATGGTATAAAAAACAAAAAAATGGTAAACTTTATTTTTATCAAAACATTATAATAATCCATCCCAGAAGCGAGTCCATGGTCTGAATTGTCCTCCCTGGGCCTCAGCGGCCACCTCAAATTTATAACGATGAAAAATAATTTTGGCAATATATATATATATATTGCTAATTTTTAATACAACATTTACAAAGTATTTACTTATGCCAACGCTAAGTGGAAATCTTTTATCAATAATATGTATATATATATAAAGGTAATATTGTCATTGTCGGTGTAAAGGCGTAATATTAGAACCTGTAGATGAAAATATATTTTCGATTATGTTAACTGTAAAAACCGTTTATTTTTTTTTCGACGCTTTTATAAACGACAATAACAATTCATATCTTTGATTAATATTACAAATAAACAGATGAAACAATATCAAGCTTAATATATCTTTAATATATTTTCTAATTTATGCTTATTCCTTTTAAAAGAAAATCTATTCCATTCCTACATTTACTAAACTTATTTACACGACTCATTGCTTATATTCAAGCACCATATTTTATAAATTGATACTCTTAAATTTTTTTTATATTTTCCTAAAAAACAAAGGATGAGCACAAATCTTTCGCATCACACCGATCGCGTAATTGGTTGTTTAGAAATCCAGAACACGCGGTTTTCACATTAAAAAAGAAAAAAAAAGTACTGGCACAATTTAAACTGAAAATTTACAAGTTACGTAAATACATATAATAATTAAGTTATGTAAATGCGCATCAATTGGTTCCAAGACGAATTTAATTGTATAATCATGTCGCGACAAAAAGAAACCGAATATGCTTACATACATACACATAAATTTTTTAGTGTCCTAAAATTATTAACTAAAATTGAATTACGAAAATCGGTTTTATTGCACTTACTTCATCAGGAAGTTAATAAGCTAGTGTAAATTACTAATCATCTTCCATGCAGGTTGAATCAACATTTCTGAAAGCGCTGATTCAGGGACATCTTGTAAGGTAATTTCTTTTAATCATTATTTTCTATCCTTTTAGTTAGGTCTAAATTCATTACAGGAAGGTACTCAAAGCTATGGAAATAAGGAAATATTTTGCGTTTTACAAATTTAGTAAAAGAAAACGTAACATATTTGATAATCACAATTCGTCAACAGAAAATTCTAAAGAACACGTTTAAATAGAAAAACAAATTGCATCAGGGCATTTTATAAATTTTTATTGCACACACACACACACTGCGAAAATAATCTTAATGGATAAATTTTAATACTTTCTTATTTTTAACATGGAAATAAGAAATACCTGAATCATAACTTTTCACAAAAAGATACGTCGTCAAACGTAGTTTCATAAAACAAAAAAAAAATAGTTTAGAAAGCGAAGGCCGCCCTTAGGTTATTTCATTAAATCCTTTAGGTTAGGTTATCCGTATTTCTAACAAATGTATATAAGTATACTTCAATATATTATACTCGTCTGCTTATAAGCTATTGTTGGTGACTTCGGTGAAGAATTGTAGTTCTCATACTATCTACCTTACTTATTTAATATATATACTTATAATTTAGCGATATTTATCTATTCTCGACCGACATTATATAAGAATTGAAAAAAACAGGTTTTTTATTTGAACTTTAACCGAAAAATGTATTGTAACTACTTTCGATAACATATAACATACGACTGTCGATATCGATAACGAAGTGATGCGAATATTAATCACTTTACTATTCGACAAAAGGAGCACTTGAGATAAGATACATTATGTAAGTCGCAATTAATATTTCATTTTGTAATAATATACACCTATATTTTATTATATTTTAAAACCGAAAGTATATATATATGTCAGTTGCGGTAAGTAGAAAAATAAATAACTATAAATAAAAATACATTTTTTTTCAGCTGTTTATTAAGAACATTGTATCCTACAATGAATCCTTAATACATATGATAAAACTCTATTAGAAAATACCAAGAAAAACAAATAGTGCTGTGCAACAATAAAATTAAAACACATAACATCTTATTTTCACATGACAGAACGATACTAAAAATGCACTCAACCACAGACTAAATTCACTACCTAATACGTCGAGACATATATACAACTGGTCAACGAAAAGAACAACTCAAATATCATTCTATAATTACTGAGCTGAGCGAAGCGTGGCTCCTACTGTTCAAAAGTTTGTTTCGTTACTAATGCTCTTCCTCCTAGACCAGTGTTTCCCAACGTGGGGCGTACGCCCCACAAGGGGGCAATTTGGGAATTTAGGGGGGCAATTTGGGAATTTTCGGACTGTGAATTTTAATATGATTGGCTGTTTGTATAGTTAAAATGTTAAATTTTGGTATGTAAGGGGGCTATTTTGAAATTTTGACATGTTTAGGGGGCAATTTGAAGATTTCTAATGAAAAAGTGGGACATGAACTTAAAAAGGTTGGGAACCACTGTCCTAGACGAACCATGGTAGGTTGTCGAAAATTAGCAGAGTTGTCGAGGACAGTGACTGGGTACTGAAATATTTTTTGGTGCCATTTGTGATTGTAGTTTTTTATTAAATAGTCAAAGTGTGTCCCATAGAGTTAACATGTGGAACGTTTTGACACGCACGAATTCTTATTAGGCTTAAGATTATAGCCACTATTAATCTGCAAATTTTACAAGTATACGAATGTCATTCAGCAACCATGCTTCGCTCAGCTCCACCAATCGTGCGCAGTGGCGGACCTTGTACAGACAATATTAATTTATTATCTGTTGAAAATGACAACACCCATTTGGACTGTTTTATGACATTGACCAGCGCTTTGGTGTTTATAATAACTTCAACAACAGTCTCAAAAATATTCGATTCTTATTGCATTTTCTTGACATATTACCCTAAATAATAAACATTGTTTATTTTTTCAAACAAAATTGTAGTTTGTCAGATGTTTATAAATAAGTTTATCACGTAACTCATTTTAGTATACATTTATTGCCAATAAATAATATAATTGCTTTAAAATAATCATCTGACAGTTAAATATTACATAGTGTTTACAGGAAAAATAAAATGTAATATAAATTTAAAACTATTCAAATATTATACAAATGGACGTAGCAATTACAAACACGATACCCTTTCAACAAACTTCAAAGCACCACACATGGACCAGGATTCAAAATATATATAATTCAACATTCGTATATTTGTGTCTGCAACTTGAAAACTAATCAATGAATTAGGCTGTTTTTATTCGTAATACGAGTATATAAGTACGTAATTAATAAGTAAGTATTCTGTAATCAAAAAGCCGATGGCAAAAACTAGTTTGCGTTTAAATAGATTGACTTAAAAATAATAACAAATGTTATAACTTAAATAATATGTGTATTTAAATATAAGTCTACCTCTGTCCATGTGGATGTGCGAAAAAATATTTAAATTTACTTCTTAAAAACCAAGAAACCTCTTTAGTTATATTAATACAAAAGAATTGCTGTCAGTCACAACATTTCTTACGGCAGTGGTAATCATGCATGGTCCTACGATTTAAAAAAAAAATATTTTTTTTTAAAGGCAGCTATCGAAGTCTTTAAAATTTAAGTACTAAATAAGAAAAAAAAATGTCTACAAAAATCTCATACAGGATTGATAAAATAAAAAATGATAAGAACATATGTAAATAAAAGAGAAAATACTCTTTACTATTATATATACATAAATATGACAAGTTTAAAATATTTATGACAAACAAAATAAAAGAAAAATAATTCAAATATAATTTATTTCCTGGTTCAATCTAGTATTTAATTTTATTATATATTTGTTATATTTGTGTCTGTTACTTCAACTACCTTCATATTTAAGTATAAGAAATAGTTTAGAATATAAAAAAATTAACACAAGTTATGATCCACTAGAGAATTCAAACTAAACTTTAACATAACATTTGCAATTAACTGAAAGAAAAATGAACTTAATTTAAAAAGTTTCCAAATAAAGACTAAGGAGAAGACAATCTTCCTTTAGCCCTGTTACAGGAATTTCTTTGTTTTTCTGTATTTAAACCGTGATTTGTTTTGGCTATAACTTTTTATTACTTAATAGTCAGAATATTTGTCTATCTGTAGATGTAAAGTTTTTTTAAATTAACTAGCTCTAAACAAAAAATATTTTAAATCAATTTATTTCAGTTTGAGTCAACATCACAAACAAACTGTGTTACAATAATAAGGTATAATGCATATTTTAATATATACAATACTCACTGTACACAATAAATAATGATTTTGTCTATGAAACTTTAAAATACTTGTCTATGGTCAAACTATCTGTTATAGGAACACTGCATGTTACCACTGACGCGATTTCAGCTCTCAGCTGCGTCACTCCAATTTTACAGCCTTCTTACCCTTCACTAGCGTTGGCTTATTCTTTAGTGAACCTTTTCTTCGTTTTGATGTCTGTGGTAAAACATATTTGTATATTAGTATAAAAATAAATAATAAAATACAATGTATTTACAATTGCTGTTATAAAAAATCTCAATTTCATAAATTATAGATTCTATATAACTATGGTATATATAACCAAATTATTATATTTATTATATTTTTTGTACTATACCATCGGTCCTACATCAAAAGCCAGCTGTAATTAAATTCAACCTTAGTACAGAAACAAACACAAGATTTAATTTCTTTTCAATTTATAATACTTACTTTCTTAGACATAACGTTACTGGTCTGTATTGTCCTCTTGGCTAGCGGCAGACGCGGTCTGTTGAACTCATCTGGCTTCTTGACTCTGAAAAATATGTCTATGTTCTATAATATGCTACAATTATGTTCTAATAATGATCACAAATGAAGTTATGAATATAGATAATAAATAAACAGCTTTTATAAACTCGGGGTTATTTTAAGAGTTACAGCTGGAAAAAGATAAAGATACGCAGCTGATATGTAGCTATCAATATCCTCTTTTTATTTAATAGATGTCTAATTATTACACAATTATTTTAATTTCTTGTCGATAACCTAAACTCAATATTATCTTGTTATCTGTATTTAAAATAAAAAAATATAATATATCTCTCTCCGTATCCAACCAGTTAGTATTTCTAATATACATCCTGTCCCTGTACGACTCTCCAATAGGTGTACCTGTATATCCTGACGAGCCAGTGCTCGGTGGTGTAGGCCTCCTCGAGGTAGGTGAGCTTGAAGCCCCTCTGTCCAGGGAGCGCCCCGCGCGTGCGGTCGTACCCCGGAGGACTGCCGCCGCTGTCGTACCTGCACACGGACACATATACACATACATTAAACATATGTTACTTTCTCTACTTGCACAATTTCCAAAAGTGCATTTAAAAGAACTGACAACAAACTCAACGGTGAATTATTTTTTCTATATTTTTATCTTGTTTACACATATATATAGATAATATATAGGGTAAATCAATAACAATATAATTAATGAAACCTGGAATTTATAGTTTCGTTCTTATAAACTAGACAATGAAAACTGGTGAATGTTGTGTTGTTCATAGTGAATGTTACAGAATGTCTGTTGTTGAATGAAATGTAATCCAAGCACTAGTGCTCAAACCTACAAATGATTTAAATCTTCCCCTATTAAAGAAATAATATCATAATATGGAGTCAGGAAATATTCAAAGTATGGATGTACGGTCATCACCTGTTAAATGTTAATAATAAGCTATCTGCACTCACCGATAATATGATAATTTGTACATAAGAGAGTTTAACATCGTTTTTGAAGCTTCTGAATCTATTCTGTATTCTCCTCTTTCTGTGAAATAATCGGCTTCCTAAAAAAAAAGTCAACTTTAGTCAAGACAAATGACATATATTCTGTATATATTTTATTATTATATTCGTGTCTAACATAATTAATTTATTTAATAATATTTAGCCATTTATGCCAACATAATATATCAAAAAAATGCAATTGGCAAGTTCAAAAAAAAGTTTTTTAATTAAACCTGGATATAAACAACTCACATGTATAT
Source organism: Mechanitis mazaeus (assembly GCA_959347395.1). Classification (NCBI taxonomy): domain Eukaryota; kingdom Metazoa; phylum Arthropoda; class Insecta; order Lepidoptera; family Nymphalidae; genus Mechanitis; species Mechanitis mazaeus. The sequence continues at coordinate 1,195,806 of OY365743.1, forward strand.
CCTTAGGGTGTTCACCCTCAGCAATCCTAACCATCCAGATGAACTTGTTGATATCATCCCCTGAATACCCGATGGCCCCTCCGAAGATCACAAGCACGTAGTCTACATCCAGCATCGTCATGATGTCGTAGGCTGCGGTCTCGTTACTCGCCATGGCCTTGCCCACTAGCGCTATATGAGAGTTGTTCCAAGTGTTATTGTCGACTAGGGTTGTTCTGTTCCCCATGCCCGCTATCTAAGGGTAATACAATATATTTTAAAATAATCTCCAAACGTAAGTTTTATTTCAGAGAGTGATCATATTAAAAATAAATTGGTTTGTTATTTGTTAGAAATAAATTGGTTTGATTAGACTTGCTTTCATTGATTTTATATATATTATAGTGCTTTTGAAAATTATTAGAAATAGGAAAATTAGTTCGGCTAATAAATAAAAACTAAGTCAACATAAATATTTTGTTATATTTAAATTCATACCTGATAACCATAATCCCACCAGGACATAACTGTGGCATCTTCTGCAGTGTTACGTGACAACCAACCGTAAGCTTCCCGGAAGTCGTCCAAGATTTTACGAGACCTTTAATCAATAAAAAAACAATAATATATAAAATACATAAAAACTATAACTCAAAGAAATAAAAATGACTCATAATTCTGGAAATCAAATTTCTAAGGTCTACCAGATTTCATATAGGTCATAGAAACGAAGGCATATTACAGAAAGAAATATCAATACATATTTAATAAATATGTTTCACCAACCCGTCGTTCCCATAGCTGGCCAGCACGATACTGGGGCTGGAGTACGCGTTGGAGGTGGCCCAAGTGCAGTGCACTGAGAACAGCATCAGCAGGATCATGAACGCGATGAGCGTGCCCGAGCGGACGTTCATACCCAGACCTGACTCTTGAACGGGCTCAGGAGTGCGCTTCTTTAATTTACCCGCCTGTTAAATGTGGAACTCATGATATTATATTATAGATATCATAAGGTGCTGATCTAGTCTGATCTGCCCCAAGAACGACGTACCAGCGTCGAATATTTGTTATTTGAAATGAGAATCAATAAACTCAATCTTGCCTATGACGGGGTTCCTCATAAACCTCATAGCAGGCTTTCGTAATTTTATTATGATGTGTGTACATCATCATTATACATAGGCCACCATAGTACATAATATGTTACTTCATCCTGGAAAATAGAAAACTCGGAAAATTTTTCAGTTATGTATTTTTTGAGTCTCTATCTCCAGCTATCCATTTCCCTAAACCTAAAGTCAAAGAGGTCAAGGTACATACCTTGTCATACAAGTTCTTGTCGTCGGTGTCTGGTGGCGGCGAAGGCGCGTCGTCCTCCCGCAGCACCAGGTCCAGGAGGATGGAGAAGGCGATACCGGCCAGCACACACACCACCGGCGTCAGCGTCAGCATCAAGCGCACCATCACACCCGCGAAGTACACCGCCGATAGGGCGTATAGGGCCACTGAAAAGGAAAAAAAACAATGAACACTTTAACCTAACTTTTCAAGGGAAAAAACCAGCATTATAAAATGAAGGTGGAAGTATAGATATTAACTGACTCAGTAATTTTTTCTGATTAACAAAAATATTTTTTTTAAATACTTCTCTTTGGATATCACTTATGTTTTAATTTGTTTTTGCACTAATTATTTTAATATTGTAATTAAGATCGTAAAAAAAAAGGTAGTAAATAGTTTTTAATATAAATCAGAATCTTTGCCTTAAATAAGGCTAGAATACAAAGTAATATAATATTTAATTTTTTTTAATTAACTTACCAAAAACCCTCTCATCATTAATATTCTTAATACAGTACCAAAGTCCAACTGGGAAAGTACACACCAGTACATGGAGGTCAAAGAAAAAGGAAGACCAGGTGGTAGGTTGGTGCTCAGATACTGAGGCTATAATTGGGATATGTATCTTAGCATAACCAGTGTCCCATAGAGAGTAGAACCTTTTAAAGAAAAAAAAAATTGATTATTTATAGCATATTAACCTTTATCATTTGACTTAGAATTAATATATATTAAACACAGACTTAAATTAACATTATAATGTATATAGAGATAAACAGGTTATAATGTATACAGCTGTGCACGCCAAGTGTGATACATTTGCAATTATAATTGTTTAAATAATGATCTACTGCAACATGTCATACTTCAAAATACAATATTTGTTTTACTTTAGTATAAATTCATAAATAAAATTAAATCTACTATTTATTAACAAACATCTGACACGCGGCAATCGAGCTTGCCGCTATGAAAAACTTCTAATCGGCAAATTATAACTCGCAAAAAAAGAAAAAAAAAATTAAAATAATTTAATTAATTAATTTTTAAATTTTTAAAAATTTAATAATTCGAATTTTTTTTTCCATTTTTCGGTAACTTCGGCGGCCGATCTGACCACCTTCCCGTTGGACAATCAACATAATTTTGAAAAGTGAATCTTACATTTAGATGCTGATTCCAAATACATCTTTAGTTTTTCAAAATTCGAAAAATAAAATTCGACAGACACACAGACACACATACAGACAGATCGGAAGGAAAAACTGAGTTTTTCGAAAATATATAATTTTTCGCTGTAGTTCACGCTGCAATTCCGCCCTGCTTAGACCTCATAAATACGGACCCTGAATGGGTATGAAACTAGTTAGGCAAACTCCGATAGTAATTACGTAAGTACAGACGGATAATTGTAGATAATAATAACCATAGATTGCGAAAGTTTACATACAAAAAAAAAAGATATTTTTATTTATTTATTTGGATCATCTCACCTGCCACTCCAGGGTGCAATAACTCCCATATAAGTGAGAAGTACAACTGCTAGAAACACTATTCCTGCTGCTAGTAGACCTCCAAGAATTAGAAGTTGTTTCCATTGGCCCTTAGGATTTAAGCTGTGTAGGTATTTCAGTGCCCCCACAGCCATAAGCAGGGCAAATACACCTAATTAAATACAAATTTGTATTAAATTTAGGTTACTTTTATTTTGACATATTAAAATACTATCATAATACCCTAACAGATAATTTAGCTAAAATTATATATATTTGAATAAAATGTTCATTAGTTCCATCAGACAATATTCTAAATAACTAAAAACTTCACCAAATATCAATTAATTCATTACAATAAATTATATTTTTATTTTATTCACTTATAAACATTGATGTTGATATCCAACCACAATTGTTATAGACAAAAAATATATAATCAATGGTATAACAGCAATTTTTTAGTAAATCCTGATAACATAAGTCATTTTAAATATATAATTGCTAGAAAATTTTCCTTATTTAATTTTTTATTAAGCTGCTAAACAACAATAACTTCTATAAAATATATACAAGCAAAAAATTAATAAATAAGAATTTCAAAATAAACTCTTACCTGAAGCTGCCATGTGTTCACTAGTTCTAATAGGTTGGAAGCCCACAAATGGTATCTGCATAGACAATAGCAGTCCCACTATGTAGAACACAGAGTAACTTACAAACAGTCTTTGAGAGAATCTTCCCATTATAAGTAATATAAACACATGTAGTGGGATCAAGTTGATGATGAACACGTAACCACCCCATGCTGACACCTAAAAATATTTAAACTCAGTATTTGTTTAGAGATTAAACAGGAAAGAAGTGATGAAAAATAAAAACATGTTGATGTTAAGATTCTAAACATACCAATACCACAACATACAAACAATAATTTTGTGTAGTAATCTAACACAATTGGAGTCTTTTTAAATATAGAATTTTGCAACAGTTAAATTTTTCCTATAATTAATGAGAATAAAATAAATTCTTACCATATAAAAGTAGGACAACGCAGTACAAATTGACCAAAATATTGACCCACTTTTAATGCTTTTCAACCACAGATAATATGTGAATTGTAATGCAAATATAGCAATGCCCTCATTATCATAACTACCAGCCACAGATCTACTACTGTAGCCTGGTATTATAGCTATGAAACATGCAGCAAACAAGCCAGCACCTCGCGACCAGAGCTCGGAGGTTAAGAGATATGTGGCTATTGCTGTAAGACCACTGTAAGAATAATTAATATTTTTGAAGCTATAATGTTATTCAAAGTTTTTATTAGTTATAGTTTACAAATATTATATACCTGAATACAGGTGCAAGGAACACACAGATATCTCTTATATGTATTGGTATATTCAATGTATGCAGGATCCAATGTATAGTACCAGAGGTGATCATAAGACCTGGATAGACTGTACCCCCCACAATGCGACCTAGGGGGTACCAAGCGCGTTCATCAAACCAGTTCAAAAAATTATAAAATCCATGCTCTACCATATATGCAGTAGATCTGTAGTTAAACCTACAAAAATATAAAAGTTAAATAAAAGAACTTCTATGTACATACTACTAATACTTTATTATAAGCACATGTGACTCACCATGGATCGAATTCATGAATAATGCTCTCAAAACGAATAACAGCAAAAAGCCGGGATGCAAAACCGGCCAACCAAGCTAAGGACAAAACTGTAACAGTGATGAGAGTACTAAAGCCGGTGGTATTATTAAACATCCCTTTGTTAGGAACATAAGCCTGATTCTCCGTTGCCGACGCCGGCATCTTGGTATAAGTTTATTGCTTATCTATTTATTTAATAAAAGGTTTATCATACATCAATTTCTTTAAGACGAATCCTATTGAAATTGATTGACTTTTAGCTGACGGACACGTCTCTCTTTGGTTTAACTTGCCATGTGTAAAAATAAAGTTCATAATATATAAATTGCTTGCCCCTATTAAAATTTAGTAGCAAACTTTTTAAAAATATTATTTTTTTAAATAAATTAAAGGTTGTATCAAACATAAGACATTTGGCTACCATACATAGAGCACTAGTTACTTTAATGACTTACATGTTTTAACAAGAGTTTTGGTTCTTTATTTGAAACTAAGCAGAATTAATTGATATGTTATTTAAACTATAAAATCAAAAACAAAATAACACATTATTATGAAAAAAGATGTAGTAATTAAGAACAAAAAAATATATATCTTAAAATGAACCTTCAGTAACAAGTTTCAGTTTCTTGTAGTACGATGAAATAACAATTATCTAGTTGTTAACTGATTAAAAAATTACAACCAATATTTAATTGTTATAATTAAAATAAAAGATTTAAATTTGACTAATTAAATTTGAAGGGTTTAAGTTTGAACATAAGAATTATTTACTGTTAGTACAGTGTAAAATTATAATTTTAAGATTGGCATAGAGTTTGTTAACTCGGACAAGCTTAATAGCTTTTATTAGTGTACAAAAAGTGCATATCCTATTTTAATTACAAATTCATGTTAAAACCTACACGATCTCATTGGTGTTAATTTAATATTAATATTTTACTAATTATTAGTTAACTAAATTAACTTAAACCAAAAAAACAGTTAATAATTAATATTAAGTTAATCAGTTTAAACTGATTTTAAGTTGAACTTTTGTGTTAATGTTATATAGAGACAAATTTTTTCGTCACACATTAAATTGTATTTTACTTTCCATTATTATATATATATATTGCGTTTCCGGACACGAGCCTTTTAGCAAAATAGGGATAGGTGAGTAGTTTATCACACTATTACGTTGTTCTTGCAAGTTAATGATTTATCTCTTTAAATTTGTTACAATTTTACTTATTTCAAAGCATCGCAAAAATCATAAAAATTGAGTAAAATATATAGAAAAAATGCAATTATGATTTTTCATGGGAATCAAGCCCTGGAATTATCGGTTCAAAGCAAGTTCTTGAGCAACAAAACCTAAGTAATGCTAGGTCTTATAAGTTAAGAAAATTCTAATATTAGAGCCGCTGAACACATCTCTAGTTACTACTTAAGAGGTTTGTGAAACTGTCATGTGTCAAATCAAAAACGTCAATCTATAAATGAAAATGAATTAATTATTTTGGAAAGTAAAAAATATAAATAAATTTTATGTTTATCACCTAATGTTTTGAATATTGTATATTACATTAAAAAAAGTGTGACAGTGTTATAAATGTCGAACTACCAGGAAATAGTCAACTTAAACATCGGTGGTACGAGGTATTGTTAAATATAATTAAGTTGACTTTTTAACTTATTTTTTGTACATATAATTCTAGATAAATAGTATTTATAAATTAATTTTTATAGTAATTAATTAATGTTATTATATTATCAATGTTCAATATCATATAATTGTTCAATTAATTGTATACAATTTAAGATTCTCAACTTCTTGGCATACGTTAACATGGGTACCCGACACATTTTTCACCGCCCTACTAAGCGGACGCATACCCACGGTGCGGGATGAAACTGGAGCTATATTTATCGATAGAGATCCAAATCTGTTTGGTCTGATTTTAAATTTTCTAAGAACTAGAGATATAGATCTGAATGATGTCAATATAAGGGCATTAAGACATGAGTGTGATTACTTTGGTATAACACCACTGAGCCGGAGACTTGCACTGTGTGATGAGATGAACCATTCATCTTGTGGGGATGTATTATTCCATGGATATCTTCCACCTCCTTGTAAGATCATTTAAAATAATTATTACTTATTTCGTTGTAGTATTTAAACACTATGTATAAAGAAAAGGGGTACTTAAATACTAATGCCACTGAATCAAAAATATTCAAGCACCAATGTATACTTAGTTTTTACAACAAAATATAATAAAGCATTTATATAAAATTTAAACACATAATTAATCTAGAGTAGTCAATCGGATTTTGGTGGAAAATGAGTCATAAAAATTAACATAGAAACAACAATCTCATTTTTGCTTAAGTCTGATGCTTTTGCCAATTTTGATGAACTCTGATACATAAGATTTCAAATGATGTCTCACCACCTTCTACCATTATTTTCTTTTATAATAAAAAAATATATTTATAAAAATATTATTATAGCAAATAGAATGTATCTTAGTCAGGATAAAAGATGATAAGAAATATAAGCATATCGGTTTGTTTCAAAAGACTGCTTAGGAAGACAATATACCTTTCTGTTTTAACTTGGATTTAGGTCACATAAAATGAAAAATACTTTTTATTTATTGTTATGGTAATCTTGTATTGTTAACAATCGCAGGGCCAATGGACTTGCTTTATATTTTTGTGTTTACTGTCAATATGTCAAGTTCAAAAACAACCCCATAGAAATATTTTTTCCAAAACAGTTTCATGTAATTTAAACGTAAAACGATATCCTACTCGGAAACCTGTCAACTGAGGTGGAAATTTATATAAGATTTTATTTAAATTTCTAACAGGTTTGCAAATAGAAAGCTGTGTATTTCTCGATAGTTTAAAGTTTTTTCATGACATGTAAAATTGTTGTTATTTGTTGTTCATACTTATTTTTATTTACAAATACTTGGATTTATTTTCGTCCATTATTTGAGAAAAGTATTTACCGTAACAAGCTTTTGCCTCAACTAGATATTTATGGCCGGAGGATAGACAGCTTTGCCTCGGACCAGATTAACACTCTCATCCATTATTTACCTTTTTACTAGCGTAAGTATTTGTAAATTTAGAATTAAGATAAATATTTGATGCAGTGGCGTTAATATTTAAGTACCGACAAATATTATTTATATTAACTGTGTTTATTTTTTTAAATAATTGTTAAATGCATTAATAATGATGTAATACAAAATAAATAATCATATTAATTATTTTAGTAAATGGGCCACTGCCAAACGGTAACAATGGAAGAAGTGGAACTATATCTCGAAAGAATTCAACCGCTTCTAACACTGAAGTGGTAGCTAATAGAACACACTCACGAAATTCATCATTAGATTTGCGAGTTGTTGGCAGAATTCCTTCACAAGACCAATTGAGGTTATAAGTTTTATATATGCAATTAATTTGTAATTATTTTGTGTTTGATATCATATTTGCTAACTAATTTATTTATAGTCGATGTGGCAGAGGTCATTCAAGAGCAGCTTCCCTTGGTAACACTGAAAATCACAAAGGTCTTCGTCCACCTGAAAGTAGGTGAAAGTTTTTTCAAACCAATTAAAACAAAGATCAATATTAAAATAAAATGTTCTAATTTTCTTGCAGTAAATACCTGGCAAGAAAATATGAAAGTACAGATCATAAAAGCACATCACAATTGGATTGCCGTTGCATACACACATTTTGTAACTGGTTACAGGTAAATCTATTTGGCATAATAGCCCGGGGATTTCCCAGCGAAGTGAGAAAAGGGCGGAGCCTCCTATTTATATAATATATTGGCAAATTAGTATATAATGTTCAATTAAATTTTTAGACTAACAGACTCCTGTGGCTGGTACATAGTATTTCAATCTCCAGTTCAGGATTCGGCAATAGAACGCATAGCTCTCAATGCCAAGACGGGTGGTGCCACCTCAAGTGGAAATAACTCTACAGGAACCGACGTGATGCTTGGAATAGCTAGTGGTCCACTTGTTAGACTCTGGGCTTTTTCCACTCATACAGAACCAGTCCGACGAACTTTGATAGGTAAATTAACAAATGGGATAATTTTATCATATTTTCTATGTTGGAAGGGCAACCAGTTTCCATTCCAGTGTTAAAATTATTAAGTTGTTTATAATATCCAGTATTATAATAATATTTTGACCGCCAGGTACCTTCAACCTGGGTGTACGGGTGGAACACCTCCTCTTCGTGGGTCCTCAGCTGGTGGCGCTCAGTGGTCCTGGCAGCAGAAGCAAGGCGGGGGTGTGGCATACCAGCACGCAACACTGGCAAACACAGGATGTGGCTCACCTCACCACACATGACACTGCTGGCTCCTTCCTGTTGCTAGGAACCGCTACTGGTGCTATTAATTATATAGGTAAGAAAGAAGGTTTTCTTTATTATACAGAATAAGATAATGCATGGACTACATTACACCTAAATTAGTTGACCAATAATTAATCATAGGTGCTATTTACTCTCGCCTTATGGACACCCACATTTTAATCAGATTGAAAAATCGACTCAGACCTGTTCCAATCTTTGATGTCCGAATCAAAATAAACAAAACCTTTTACTTGAATAGGAGGAATGTCCAAAAAAACTTATAGTAAAACAAAGAACGTCATTCGCCAGTTGTCGGAACTTTTGACTATGAAAGGAGGTTAGCCGAAAAAATTAGTGCTATTCGAAGGAATAGGCCAATTTTTGAAAGTATCCTATAGAACCCTAGAAGACTAGAAATTCTACTCCTGTGTTCGAAGCGGAAAATGGAATCAACAAATTGAGAGTTACCAATTGACCTCCATGCACCCCTCTCAATTGAATCCAAAGATGCCAGATGACATTTAGCACTGGCCATATGACACAACTACACAAATCTTCAAATCTGTGCTTGTATGTTAGAAGTTGTGCCGATGTGAAGTACTATGAGATATTTCCAAGAACGCCAAAGTTTCTCTACCTAAGCAATGACTTAATGAATCGATCCAAGTTAAGGTCCGAAGAAATACATATATACATTCTCTATAGTAAGAGAGCCCAGGTAAAAACCTTTTGGTAAAGAAAAGAGTTTTGATGGGGTTGAATATAACAAGACCGCCAAAGACACTTCAACGCTGCACCATGACTTCTCATTTAGTCTCTACTTGATTCCAATAGGTTCGAGTCACGCGTCAGTTGCTTATTTACGCTGTTTGCGTATCCACAGAACCCAATGAGAAAATTAATCCCTATTTTTATTTATATAAATTAGTAAATTTTATTTCTGATAACGAAAAGTTCAAATCCATTCAGTGGGGTTAACGATTGTTTTATTCCTAAAGACCAATAGCTCCATCTTTTGAGTGAGATGACTGTTATAGGATACAGTTAATTCAATTAATCATAATGGAAATTCATAGAAATTTAAAATACAACCTATTTCTCATGTTTTGTTTCAGATATGCAGAAGTTTCCCTTGAGGATGAAAGACAATGATCTCTTAGTGACGCAGCTTTACAAGGATCCAAATCAGGAGCCAATCACAGCAATATCCGTCTATCTAACTCCAAAAACGAGTAAATATATTTTTGAAAAGAAAACTTTGGAAATGTCTAGGCTTTCGTGGTGTAAATAATTAATGTAAATACTTATATTTTCAGATCTATGTGGTAACTGGATAGAAATAGCATATGGAACTAGATATGGATCAGTGCGAGTGATAGTGCAGCATCCAGAGACTGTCGGTCATGGTCCACAGCTGTTCCAGACCTTCACCGTTCATCAGAGTCCTGTTACCAAGGTTTTTTTTTTAAATATATACAGACTTCAATTAACTTATCAAAATATAAGACTATTGTTCAGAGTTTTATATTTTCTTTACCAGGTTTCATTATCAGAAAACTATCTAATATCAGTATGCAGTGAATATAACCACGTGAGATCCTGGCGCGTGACTCGCTTCAGAGGGATGATATCAACTCAACCGGGCACTACCCCTAAAGCGGCTTTCAAAGTCCTTGCTCTGGAAGCACCTACAGCTCAGCCTCACAATGACTGTGGACCATACGGTGAACAAGATGAAGAGCAAATATTTATACAAAAAGTTGTACCAGATACAGACACGCTATACGTTCGATTAGCCTCTAATGGTAAACGGTGAGCAAAACACAGCATTACTTTTATTGCTTATCTTTTGTACTCATAACAAACGATTTTTTTGTCATATTATTAATTTAAATATAATTTTCATTCAAAAACATCAAAAATTTCCTAATTTTGCTCAGTGGTGGTCGTTTTAAAAAATAAACAAAATGTATTAATGTGTCTCATCTTGAAAACTTGTTGAGGTTAGAAAGCGTCGACGTTTTGAAAATGCAACTTCGGTGCTGTTTGCACCTCGCTTCGCTTCTAGTATTTAAACGAAGGGATGACGCTTGTAATTAGAATTGAATTTTCAACCTGAACTCTAAAACTGTATGAAAAAAAAAATATGGGTTCAAAATAAAATTAAAAAAAAAATAGAGTGTTTAGATTTATTTAAATGTCTCACAAATGTCTTATGCTGTTACAGAGTGTGCACAATCCGCTCAGTAGACGGGTCTGCGGTGTCGTGTTTCGTGGTGGTGGAGTGTGAAGGGGCCATCCGTCCGCGGCGCCTGCTCCTGTGCGGGCACAGGTCTGGCGCCGCACAGATGTGGGACCTCACTGCACATATCGATAAGGCAGCTAAACCTGTGCAGACTGTAGCGGGGAGTGGCAATGGTAAGGTCTAAAATTATGTAAATCAAAAAACTTAGAGTCACGATCGGGTGACTTAGTGGCCACCATCGATATATCGATCGCGATCGGAGGGTTGACCTCCCCCCCCCTGCTTTGTATCAATAAATTCAAATTTATCTGTATTTGCAGGTGAAGGTGAAGAATCTCCAGTAGCGGACGGTGGTCCAAGTCCGGACGAACTCGTACGTTTGTTATCCGCGTGTGATCTGGACACGACCCCTGCGCCCGCTCCCCCCTCCCCTAACCGACCCATACAGGCACCGTGATCGGGCCTCTGGGGTGCACTGTGCTGTTAATATATAGTGAATTTAGAGTGCATTGAGTGACTGAAATGAAGCGTATTTGTAAGGAACATTTTGTAATCTACATATCGAATTAATACCATTACCTGGATTACTACAGTTTTAAGGTGTCATAAGTAAGTGAGCAGTAGCTGTTATTTACTCACATACCTGTAATGGCCTACTAAATTTAATAATATCAATTTTACATAAAGTATATGTTTATCAATTTGTGTTATAATTAGACCGGTTCTTTATATCTGGTTAGTGGTGGTTCTGTAAATAAGGAATGAAATCTTTGTTGTTATAAAATTCTGCTATATACTCTTTATGTCTCAATTGTCTTTTAAACTGTTATGTATTACTTTGGAAACATAATGTTTATTAATTTTATATTTTAGATGAATCCACTTTTAAGAATAGTGGTAATTCTCCATGGGGTTTAAAGATTTTACATGTTTAAGGGACCATGAGCTACATAGAGTACCTTAGTATTTGGGAATGTATGCTCATTTGGCATATCGTTTTAAGCAAAGGAGAGATCTCATGATAGGACTTGATTATAATTACTGAGGTTTTCTAAAATAATAATAGATGAATATCTATAATTAGTTATTGATCAAATCTAAGGTCTTCTCACTATTTACTGTGCAATGAATGTATTCATATATTATCTGAAATATAAATCTTCATATAAAATTCATCAACATGAGCAGGACTCAAACCTATGACTTGTTAAAATACCGTCCCGTTGCACTGGCAACTGATTAATTATGCCAATAGGTCTTGATGAATTGATATTAACTTACACATTAGCAAGGTGTAATAGTTTATTCTATGGAAAATAATATTCATTGTATATGTAATAATTTTTCTCAAGTAGTTTTGTAGGTATACAAAGATATAATAAATTAAGATTATCAAATTATGTAGTGAGATTCGGTAATTGTTTACCTTTTCATGAAATATTTTATATATAGCAGAATTAATTAATTGTATTAAAAAATATCCAGCATCTTCTGTTAAATGGAATTTCAAATATTTTATACCCATTAAGTTAAGACTGATTTGATTTATGAGCTCAAACAAGTGAGGTTAAAAAATATATTCTCATAGTTTATTTCCAATGTAAGAATGACTGAAAAAATTTCTAAATTAAATATATTTAATATTATTTTTGGTAGCTATTATTATAACGTAGCAAAAGATAAAGCAAATTTGAAAAAATATGTATTTTCTTGTTAGACTAAGTACATTGTGTTTAATGTGATGTCAAACTATGATTTATGAATTTAACTCTTGTAGCATAAAATTTACTATTATAAAATGCGTACTTTATTTTGAATCTAAATCAATGTTGTTGTAGATGTAGCACTTTAAGCTGTTATTTTTTTATTGATAGAATCAAAGATATACACTAAAATAAATATATTTCCAAAAACTGTTTTTTTTTTAACCCAAATTTGGAATAAGTTTACATAGAATAAAACTCAGTTCTTGATTTTAGTATTTATTAAACAAACATGTTAATTTATTTCTTTATTCACTTATTAGCAACTACAAATACTTACAATGACGAGGTGCAAACTACAAAATTCGCGAATTTATATTATTTCGTTGTATAATGTAATTCAATCACAGGTGCAATACGAGCGTGTTCTAATAATTTGAATATATCAAATGTTACGTATTGTATTCTTGTTTACTTACGCTATTTAATTTTAAACAAATATAATTCATTAAGACATTCTTTAAAGTTAAAACCACTTCTGGTACATTACCTCGATTTCATTGTCTTCTCATATCAAGTGTTCCGATTGGCTGACTATCACATTGACAGCTTTTTACAATTAAATCAACCAATCAGGGTTAACAGCAGAAAATTATATGAACGGTTTTGACAAAATTATTGTTCACAATAAAGAATCATTTTCTATGGGAGAAATGTTCTATTCAAAAAAATATAAAATTTACGAGCAATCTAAAGTAATTTAGTTAGTATAAAGACATACATTTCTAGATATCAATAAAGTATTTTTAAAAAAATTTGCAACGCGGAAATGTAGAAACGCACTATCTTTTAAATTTTATTCTTTTCATTTGTGTTTTGATATGCATACAAATGAGGTGGTGCTCCCAATCTTTAATTTCAATAATGATTACTTGGTTTGGGTTACCTAATATCTAGTATGAAGCAATTATAATATATGGTTGTACATTTGGTTTCTAATGTTGTAAATCATATTTTGTGTTTCAAAATATTATTGTCAAAAACTTTAGGAACTTAATAAGCTATACTTTTTTAAATTAACCGTTTAGTATATTCGCATATTCCTTAGCTTATCACCTAAATTTTAAAAAAATTAATAAATTTTGAAGGTATATTCTGGTGCCTATAGTAGGAATCAATAGTAGTATATCACACAGCTAGAATAAGATCGGGTAACTTACGGAAGGTATACACTCTGTAAAGGGTTCTCCGTAAATACGCAGTGAGATGGCTGAGGGAGAAATAGACGGCGAGGTCATTTTTCATTTGCGTATTAAAATATGTAATATTCGTTAATCTATAACAATACTAGATGTCCTTTAATATATAAATGAACCAGAAGGTAGTACCAACACTTATAACTTATTACAAAGACAAGTAAAAACAAAATTTCAATGAGACATAATCAGCTCCAAGCCTCACAACAGCTTCTGAACAAGTTTGGGATCTTACACTTAAAGATAAAAACTGATTGATATATATAGTTTACATCTGTTATTTTACCCAGTATTTATTTTCAAAATCATAGACAAATAATTACAATATTACTTAATATTATTAATTATTAGAGATGGGCCGACTAAGTTGGCAAAAAGCGCCGGCTAGTCCACTCTATAAAGATGCACAATTGAGAGGATTAAAAGTAAAATAATTAAAGGATTTTACAGATTTTGAAAGTATTTTTTTTAGTTTAAACTTCCATCTGACTGCACGTGTGCGAATGTCATATAAGGTAACATATATGTGTATAAGTTATATACTAAGTGTCTACTAAACTTCAGTCGTCGATTAGTCGGCTATTCGGGCTATCTCTACTAATTATATATTTTTTAGAACTAGGTTATGGCACTAAATACAAAAAGTATAAAAATTATGTGTTCACCTGGCAATTAAGATGTTGACTAGTTAAATACATATTTGTCCCAAGTAGTGGAAAACAAAATATATATATAACCTTATTAGATTCAGATATTAGAAAAAGCACTAGTAAAAATAATTATCACAATTTACGGATTCTATAACTTTAAAATCAGTGTGACCAGATCAAAATTTCCAAATTGGGAATTTGAAAAATGTATTTAAAAAAATTATTAGAGTTATTTTAACAACTATAGTAATAGTACATAACTATACCTTATGCGCTGTAGCATGGTGCGGGTGACACTGTCAGTAACGTTTCGTTTCTCTCTTGAGAGTTGGCGTGATTTACAAATTATATTTTATTACTTAGGTTATACCACATTCGTAATCTAAAATAAAGGTAGTAAATTAAATTAAACCCAATAAGAACGTTCAAGTCCACAAATAAAATCTAATAGAAACACAAATTAAGCAGAATGTTATGCGTATAACATAATGCCCTAGACGAATTTAGTGAGGGGATGTACTGTTACGATGGAGAGTCGATGGTTTTTAACAATAAAAAGGAAAATTTCGCGTAAATAGTTAACATTTTTATTGTTAAAGAGCTTATGATTATATTCATGAAACAGAACATATATTGGGTAAGATTGCTTAAAAAGTTGCTAAGAAAAAATATATTTTGTTCATCTAAACTCATACCAGAGTCGGTGCTAGCGCTCGTACTAACAGCATCACACGGATATACAAGATGTCCGCCGCGCTGATGGCGCTATAGAGCAAAAATGTTGTCACGAAAAAAGATCATTAGCCCTATTTTGATAATTTTATATAAGACAAGCTCATACACTTTTACATTGCACAACTGAATAACACATTATTTCTTATAAGAATATTAAGAAGAACTAGATTTATTCTCTGAACATCGTAAGTGAAAAAAATGAAATGCATAACGTCCGTCCCTAGTCATGTGGTACTGACAGACGTCACCCGCACCATCCTAAAGCGCACAAGGTAAAATTACCGTGTAAAATTGAAAATTGGCTGTTGTGTTCTCAAGGCAAATGTTAAATTTTTAGTAAGTTAGCAACGTTAGGTAAATGTTTATTTATTTTAATAATTAAATGGCTTAAAACCCATTCTGGTCATGGAAGCTAGAATATATAGATAATAGCCATTATAGTTAGAAATCTTGTAAAAATCGGAACTTTCTTCAACACTTAAACATTTTTCAGTTTACAAGTTATTTTTTTAAGAATTCCAACTCGCTAAATTTGTGTAAATGAATTACATTTTAACTAATTTAATAAATTTTATATTGAGAGATTTTTCAGATTATCTAAAAATGTTACGAATATAAAAATCTTGAAACACAAATTAATAATCAACCTACAATCTAAGATTAATATAAACCTTATGTTACCTACAAATTCAAACAGTAGTTGCTACTGATGTAAGGTACGGTCGGACTGTAAATGTTTGTAATTTTAATTTATTTCTAAGACATTAAAAGCCATATTGATTTGAGGATGAGATAGGACCAGCCTTTAGTTCCATTAGGGTAATGTAAGCCGTCAAAGAGAGCAAAATTTGCCAAATCTGTCGACTGATTTTTTTTTTAAATAAATGGTATAAGAGTTTATATATTAAGTGATTTTAAATGATACTTAATAACTATTGTTTAAAAACATTTTAGTTTAATAGTAACAAGTAATAATAAATATAAAACATGTAATACTGTTATCTACATTTTTGACAAATATTTTATTAACACATGAACGTAATATAGTCTATAAAATAAATAACGAAATTGTATGGAAGCCATTTTGTAAAATGAGAATGATTTTTTTACTTCAATATATATATATAGAGTAATATACTGATTGTAAAGACTTGATTATGTATTGTTTATATTGCTTAGAAAATTAAAGCGAAAGATATGACGGTAGTTTTAAAATACATTTATCGATGTAATTAATTTCTTATTATAAGACAAATAATAAAATTTTACTAGGTACTATCCGATAGCCAGGCGCAGGTGTTACTAATCTAACCTAACCAAAGGTAACAAAAAAAAAGGTTTTATTTCATGGTTCTAATCTGGTTAGGTTAGTTTTTTTTATTTACTTTGTTTTTAATGTATTCTTTGGTGGTTTCTTTCACCCTTACCGCCAGAAATGTGCCATTTTCTATCTGTTATCCGCATGAAAAAAACAATTATAAACAACATTTGTTATAAACCTTTTCGTATAGTCTATGATCAGGTTCTGATTCACTTTACACTTTTCACTTAGTTATCGTTGTATATTTCAATTATTGCTGTTTTATCAAACATCATAAACTATATTATATCTAGCCGAGTTCATCACATTCAGAATTGACCAGTAGTTAACAAATCATTATGGTATCACAACCAAACTCAATTCATACAAAACAAATAACATATTAATTAATTTAAAGGTAATCAAGTTAGTAATAATAATCTATTATCATAAATATACGGACTAGTCAAAGGTACAAGCCAATAACACCACAGCGTAAGACCTAACACAAAATTAAATAAAATTACTATTCTCTGCATTAGCGGGAACTGGAAAATTTCCATAAAATTAGGAAAACCTAAATGATTACAAAATATATGCGCAATTAAAGGAGCGAAGAAGTGTCCTGAAAATAAAATATTAATTTAGGTTACAGTACTCCTTAACTATACAAAGGAGAGGTAGAGAAAGTGAGACAGGTTTGTAAAAAGCTAATATATAAAAAGATCAACCGTAGATCTATATATTTAAAAAAAAACAGGTATTGATTGGAATGTTATAGACAGCTACCTTAGAAGACTTTGTTAAAGTTAAGATAACTCTATTAAACAGTACTAAATCTATAATATATTTTTAAAATGTCATATTCATATCATATTTTCTAGTAACCTCTTTTAAACTAATAGAAAACTAGTTGTAAGAAAATACATTAAGAGAAGGATAAATGAATTTTAACTTACCAGTTCTTAAGAAAAGATATGCTGAATAGGCACCAAATAATGTAGTAAATGAGAATTGAAATACTGAAAAAGTTAATTTGAAAATGTTTCATATAATTCAAAAAATTAATAAATATTTAACATACAAACAACTTACATGAAACAAAAAATGCAGACACAAAGGGGACGCCTCTTGAAAGCTGTTCAGCCAAATGATGAAAATGAGCTGAAAAACAATATATTTATATAAATAACATAAAAATACATAAAAAGGCTCTTGAATTCTATGAATTACAAAACAAAAATTATGTAAATAAACTAATTAAAATAAGAAAAAATGTAGCGGTTAGTCTATAAATTATGTTGATATAACAAATTTGAATTGCCTGATAAAAAAGTATTTTTTTTTTTTGAAATAACATTTATCTATTTAACAATTTTATGTTGTATAACTTGACTTTTTTTTTGTGAACAGTTCAGGACCATTAAAAAATATAAAGTAGTAAAATCATACCAATTCCAAAAAACAATGGTCCTATGAAAATAACATTAAATGGTTCAAGGCACTGACATAGTATTGGCATCATACAGGATCTGAATACCCATTCCTCACTCAAGGGAGCTACTATGTGGTTCCTCAGCCAGACTAAGTCTTGCCAACATGATAACCAGTACATAGGTTCTGAAAATTATGGCACACCTTAAAAAAACTTGCAATACAAATCATTTATCTGTGTCAAGTACATAATGTTCTTTTTAAATCGGAAAAGGTAAGCATTTGACAAGAACCAACCTAATGTTAAGCATGGGCTGCAGTTTAATATGTGGCATGCTTACCTAGTAAGTACATATTTAGTCTTAATTTGAAGACCCTTACATTGTAATTATCAAGAAACACCAACTCTGGATGAGAATTCCAAAATTTCGCTGTCTGCACGAGGAAGCAAGGAACTATTTATGTAATAAAACTTAATTTACCCGCATATATTTTCCATGTTCCAGCTAAAAACTGCATAGTCAAAGGCCCCAAAAATAGGGTAGCAGTTAAAAATAAAGGCACCATTGATGCTGTTATCATTCCTGATATGCGAAGACCCATATGTTCATATATACTAGCCTTCTGTAACATGTCTTCCTCTAGTAAATAATAAGTAAAGAAAGGAGCTAGTAACATCATGCAGCAAACGCTAAAAAATCTCTTTTTTATTGTACTCGGGTGATCTCTGAAAGATAAAACATACACAGTTAGGTATAAAATCAAATATTAAAAATGTATAATATATAAATCAAAAACCCAAAAAAGTCTAATTTATTTAAATAATATATATAGATACCTGTTATATTTGGACCTCCAAATATATAAACTAGCGACGTAAGAAAATGTTAACATTATACAAGCCAGTCCATAAAGTAAACAACTGCTTTGACTAAATGGTTTTATATGCGACATATTTATTATAAAATTTTAACTATATTCAGTCGATTAATTAACTTAAAAATATTTCTATTAATATGCACTCTATTAATATAAGGTACATCTATATTGTAATTTATATAGGCAGTTCAAGTTTAACATGACTGATGACAGATGACATTTGACTATTTTTATTTTGGATAATGACATTTATATTTATTTTCCTAGATTCATTTATATAGTACAGATAGTATTTTATGAATAATATAATACAGTACCTATATGTTTACCCTATTTTTTCTCTCTTGTAAGCATAATATATAATATAGAATTTAGATACAAAGTTATAATAATTTAAATTTAGTGATATTGAGATAGAAATTAATTACTTTTTAATTTTTATTTATGAATGTTTCTTATTTTAATTAATAAAAAAGTTGTAATTAAAAATATCGAATGTATAAAAAAAGTTTTTTTTATAAATGAATAAATTGAAATAGATTTTTATTTTGAATGTATCTTATTTAAAAATTTTTGGTTTGTTTTTTTTTGTTAGGTGGCGGTAGCATCGCGCGGCCATGTTAATCAGCAATCCGCCATATTTTTCTTTCAGAGAGTCGCCCTTTACTTTAGGGTAGTGTGAATTTTTATCATAATTTATTAAATAATGTTTTTATAAGTTAACAATTGCCATTTTTAACATCAGTGATTAGTGCAATATTTGTGGATAATTGAAATTATAGTTTAGTGGTGACTGATGTGGTACAATCTTTATTTCCTGTTTCGGTTCCCCAATCTATTCTAAACAGAAAATGGCCGACGGTGTTGGTGCGGGTGTCTCCTTTGTTTAGACTGAATTCTAGTGAAAATAAGATTCAAAAAGAAATAATGCCTAGTGCCTCGTTCTCCTCTTCGCGTTCTTACGTTCGTAGATCGCGAAGAAAAGGTGGCCATCGGATACCATTGCCTTCCAGGACACAATCGAGTAAGTTATCCGGGTCGTCTGATGTTACTCCAAGTATTACAAATGGCTTATTATCGACGTTTTCTTAGATGTGCAACTTGATTCATATATACGGGATTATATTTGCTTATGTTTGTTATATGTTTTAAGACCGACATATGTACGTGCTTTCGAAGTATTTCTTTTTGTTCGGGATTTGTAATACATTTAAAAGTAATCTATATATCATCATCATTGTTTCATCTGCGGTGCTTGATATGCAAATTTTTATAGATTTTCATATTTGTCGATAATATTCTGTAGCGCATTTCAGTGACATTTTGCGCAATATCAGTATTGATTTGGTAGATGAAGACTAAATTTAAACAGCGTGACGAAACAGCTGTTCCGAAACATTGGGTTTTATTTGAACGAATGTTGTTCGAAATGTCAAATTATTCTTATAAATTATCTTTCACTATAAAATGATCAACATTTGAGATTGTATGTTTTCTGTAAACAACACTGAGCATGAAAATGTTACAACCCTTTTTGTTTTTATTATTAATTAAAATTTAGTTGTGATACATTATTCTGAATACATTAAATTTTCTAAACAAAATAATTATATACAAAGATAATACTGTAATGTTAATAAACATGAATAAGTGAGTACTTAGTACTTTTGAAACACAGATATTTTAGAAGAAACAAGATTTCTGGATTTAATTCAAATTTTCTTTGATAAAATAATATTATAAATTTAATTACACTACAAAATATGGTCTATTTTTGTTGTATTTCACCAATTTTAACCACTTAAGCTGGTATTAAAATTATTTTGATGAAAACTTAATGAAGAAATTACATAATAACTTTCTTCATTAATTTTGGTTTAAGATCAGATCACCAATAAACAGGTCACATTATTTGGCAGTAAATCAAAATTTTAGTAAGTTTAAACATTTCTGTCTTTAAAACCACTTTCATCAATACAACAATAACAAATATTTTTTTTATATACATTCTGATTGAGATTTTTACAGATATTATTTATATTTGTACAGTTTATAGTATGGCACATGGAGTTAAATCCTTAATTCTCTGATCAATCACATCAAAAAGTATATTAAATAGTTTACAATAATTAAATTAAATTTATAAGTAATAAAGAATATAAAAATGAAATAATTTTTTATTCAAAGTATTCTGGTTTTCTAGTTTTTATTCCACATTTAAATCTGACCTTTAAAGTAGGTAAAATTTTCTTTATATGCTTTATATGTATACTAATCAAATATTGTTCTGTAAAACTTTCCACTATTTACCTAATAATTTAAAAAATCTTTATAAATATATATAGTAACTAAGAGTGAAGTAACTTATGGTCATTAAATAATTGATGTTAAATAAGGAGAATCTTTATTGCAACATAAAGTTCTTTGCAAAATATACTGTTAATCACATCAATATACATAATTACTTTATTTATAGTTAAAAACAATAATATAACATTGAATGTTTTGTACCCATATCTTTTGCCATTTTTATAAAATTTTTATGCAATTATTACAGGTGAGCCATGTGAATCAGTGCCGTGTCCCAACAACGTAACGGGGAGCGCTATGGCAGCTACCGCATGCGCGGGACCGAGCGGCAGCGGCGGCGGGGGCTCTCCGCCGGTGCCTGCAGCCGCGGCCGCCACCACTGCTGGCCATCACAGCCCGTACGACCTGCGTCGGAAGTCGCCGCCTGCTTACCATGAACCAGGGCCATCAGGAACATGCTCTTTGCCTGCTAGAAAAAGGCCCAGGACGTAAGTGATTAATATACAAATAATTTTTTATTGACAAATAGTAAGAGTAGCCAAAAACAAAATCTAACAACCAGATAAAATAATAGTGTTGTGATCTATCCAAACTATTTGAAGATCCTCTTGTTGCCGCTATAAAAGTATTTGTGTCTGATGCTTAAGTACCCTTAATCCGCTTCGCCTCCTTCAAGTTCTGATAGTTCTGTTTCAAGTGGGATTATTCAAGTTGATGTTGCACCACTTGCCAAAATTTATGAATAATGTATTAGATCAACAAAAGAACTTTAACTTACTATTAACAATTAAAAATACAGAAATTTGGATAATGAACCATTAAATTGTGCAAAAGAAGTTCAAACATTCTCACTATTAGTAATATTGAGACAAACTAATAGTTATGTATTAGGAAACCATCTTATCCTGCGGGTAAAGTTGTAGGAAAATGGTAGTATTAAATAAAACTTATATATTAAAATTTTATTCTTTGTGTGATATTAAAATATTTAATGCAAATAACATTGTAACTAATGTCTATAGCTCTTGTTGAATATTAATAGTTATATTAAAGTCACAAGCAAACTTTTATATAGAAACAACAGTCACTACCATTTAGTTATTCTATACTATTCTATACTAAGTTACTTTATGTATTTATTGTTTTTATGTTTTTAATGCTATTTATTAAATTGTGATCAATCTTATTAGAAATAAAATTATAGATAGAGAGGTTTAAATTTCAAATTATTCAATATGACACTGCTTCTGATGTAATTAATATGGAGGAATAAAAAACAGTTATTTTATTGTAGCTGGTTAAAAAAAAATCCATAAATTATGATATATGTTAGGAACAGTAATCTTAATATGATAAATTCGGGATTATGTCAAGTCCTTTTCTCGTGACCATGTGTGTACAAAATTCAATGATATTAGTTGAGTAATAAATGCCTAATAACATATAAACTCACGTCACTTATATCCTACTAGCTATATGCCACGTAGTTTCAATTTCATATAGTGATACTATTTAAAACATGCAGCCTTCCTTATGAGTCTGCCTATAATAATGAAGATTTTTTCAAATCCATCCTTTCAAAGATTAGCTTTTAGCAATCAAACTTTTCTGATTTATAATATTAGTATAGTTAATTTGTTTTATGATATTAAAGAGATAGTGGATTCCCCTCAACAGTAAATGATGTATACTATGTGTTTATGTTTGTATATGTATGTATGTATGTTATATTTATTCTATTACTTATATATATTTTCATGTACCTATATGTAATATATGGATATTATTTAAATTTAAAGTATTTAAATTATAACTATTATAAACTTCTAAACGTTTATTATATAACTTTTTATTTTAGCTCTTTTCTTCTGTTTTCCTCCTCATGCACCTACTTCTTTTATCTCTGCATCACCATTGGTCGACTGGTAGAGAATGCCTAAGGCATTAAGTCCGCCAATGTACATTGTGCATAAATAAATAAATAATAAATTATCATACTGAGATGTAACTAGTATATCCAATGTTAAAATGAAACATTAATTTCATTTTTCTCACTCAAATGTTGTAATCTATAATATAGATTTATTAAAATGTGTTCAATTAAATATATATAAAGAATGTTTGAATGTCTATCTAAAATTTCAAAATATTGTGGTTTGATATTATGAGATATCCATGATATTGCAAACGCATTTCCTTTTTCATTTAGATTTGGGAGGGTAAACAACAATAAAAATATGATTTTATTCTAATGGATTGTAATAAAATTATTTAACCTATTAAGTTTTAAATATCAAGATGTCACCTTCGAAGGTGTTGTTTTAAATTAATGACTTGATTAAAATAGTATACATATAAACATTTTAAATAATATAAAAAAAAATTAAATACATACAAAATGACAACCATCCACAGTTATATTTAAATATTACTGAAATTAGTATTAATCATAATTTATTTTTTATTTTTTTGTGAGTTTGCTAAGTTTTGTCCTCAAAAATGGTTGAATATATCAAATTATATACGATTATAAGTTTAATATAAATGAAAACAATCCCAAATTAATATAACACAATAAGATTCTAATATCAGGTATTTATACAAGCTAAATATAATTTAACACATATATAACCTCTGTTAATTCTGTTTTAAACTTAGCATCACTAAATCAACCATTGAGTTTAGTACAATAATAACATCAATTATTTGATTGATTTCATTTATACTTAAAAAATAATAAATAACAAAATATTTTCTAATGTTTTGACATAAAATATTATCATGCTTTAAATAAGTAATAATGAAAGCAAATACATCATTAAATAAAATAATTGTAGTGATTAAAATTCTATTGTTAAGATGTAAAACATTGCAAATAATATTTATATTAATGTGTGGTTTCTCCCATTAGATATTTATAACAAGTATTGCAAAATGCTAATGTTTAAGAAACTTAAGATTGTTTGTAGTTTTTCCCTCATAACTTCTAGGGAAAATTTTGGCTCATTATGAGTGTTAGTTTTTTAGATTCAGTTTAAAATTTCCCATCAATGGATGTATAGAATCTTTTTTTATTCTCCAAATACTATAACTATATAGAATGTAGGTTTTCTATTGACTTTTTTGTTATTCAACAAAAATACATTAATATTTAAAAATAACGAAAATAGATCCTTTTTTATTATTCTATTCTGAATTTAATATTCTTAATAAAGTAATTTTCATTTAGTCATAAAGGTTTACATTTTCTAATGCTATTTTGGTTAATTATAGCTTTGAAAAAAGGAATACCTTTTAATACCATCAAAGTATTTCAATGATATATAATTAAGTCCTGGTCTAACACGTCGTATTTCGAAAAGATTTTGGATAATCCAATACTTTCGAATACTGTTTTTGGATGTTTCTCAGAAGGAGCCTTTAAACTATTTCTTTGTTTCCTTTTCAAAAAACAAACTTTTTGGACAGGTCTTAGTTCTTCTTAGGCCTCCTTTAGTTAAAGTATAAATCAACCTCTTTCTTTTCCCAAAAGCAGAAAATATAGAATATCTTGCCCATTTATCTTTAAAATCCTTACAACTTTGTTAGTATTTATTAACAATCTAATTACATTTCAGAATCAATCAACAAATTTTGTTGCATGAATACGAAAAAAAGTTTTGCATTTCTTGAGATGTGCAGTCAAAATATACGATTTTACAGATATAAATATATTAAATAGGTATGAAACCAAAATTTATCGTTATTGGAATTCAAATAGGAAATTTGTAACTTAAAGTAGTTCAAAAATATACATAAATGATCAATATGTATAATGTTTTTATAGCGAAATTATCTTGGTTACATAAATTATTATTATAATAATACTAATACACTGTTTAAAACAAAAAAATTGTTAAAGATGTTAAAGTCTTATGCATCACAAAAACCAATTATTATATAATCAAGAAACAACTTTTATTCTATATAATCAATTATAAATGTTAAGGAGATGCATGTCACCTTTAAATGTCATACAGTCTGTAGGCTTACTACAAGAACTAAATGTAAAAAAAATTAATCAGATCTTCACAAATAGATTTTAAATATGGCCAGGTAATTCTAATTTAATAATATCCAAATTATAATGTGTCAATACCTATTGATATTCATATTATAAGTCCTATATAGTGTTCATTTGTTATGATTCTTAATGAACACTTTTTTAATATATGCAAAAATATATAATTGTGAAGGTGAACTTGACAGTGTCTACATTTACTTAAAAGTCTAAACATGTTTTTTTGTGTTAGCCTTTTTGTTACACAAATACCAATACATGAATATTAATAGAATTTTTAAGCTCACCATTCGGAGTCTTATTCAGATTTGATCAAAGTTATTTCATAAGTTAACGCCGAGAAGTAAACTTAAGTTAAGATCTAATTACCATTAAGTAATAAGACCATTAAGTAATTTTATAACAAAACTATACTATACAACATAAAGACATATTAACGATAAACCGTGGTAATTGCTAAAAATAAAGAATTACATTACTCTCATCTAAAAATTCAAATGTTACCGTAAGCGGATAGAGCATCAAATCTGTAGCTCAGACCGTCCCCTGATTTCTGAGGAAACGAATAAAGGTACAGCCGTGCTATGCTTTCCCAACAAAAAAAGAGTTCCAGTATGTGTATTTATATTAATATAATCATGTTATCTTGGTATCAATGGATATAAAAAACGTTAAATATTCATACATCAAATCTCTTCTCACAAAAACATGAATCCTCATATCACAAAAACACGTTATTGCAAAAGGTTTATAGAAATGAATTCAATCCCGTGACTGCGCCTTAATAGTGTTCATCTTTTAGATAATAATAAATATATAACTTTTTTGTAAATTATAGCAATGTTAAGTAAAAAATGAAGGTAGTTTTGTTTTAAACAATATTGTTACAAGGTTTAATTATTTATAACAGTTATTTCAAAACACTTGTATTCCCAATCCATAGCCCTTTGATAATAATCATCTTCTTCAATATAAGTTTTAGTTAAATTTAAAGTTCTAGTGAAATCTAAATTCCATTGAGTTATTTTGAAAATCTCTTTGATACCCACATTTACAGTTTAAATAATTTATTATTATACTCCAAATTTCTAGGATTTATGAAGGATATGGTTTGAAAGAGTTTCCAGCATTTAAAGGTTATTTTATTGCAGGTCGCTGTCCCAAGGCGTGGACGTGTGCAATGTGTCACAGTACCTGCAGTACGAGTTGCCGGACGAGGTGCTGCTGTGCATCCTGTCGCACCTCACGGAGCGCGACCTCTGCCGCGTGGCGCAGGTCTGCAAGCGGTTCAACACCATCGCTAATGACACTGAGCTGTGGTGAGTCACAATTGTTAGGAAAGAATTAAACTCTGCTAATAATAGTCCAGGGGCATTCGCTATGACATGAGATTCCATTCAAATAATGAGTGAGTCACACCGCCCTCTAAATTTAAACGCAATTCATAAACTCAACATGGCGTGGAATAGCTCAATCGTATTCTGTATGCTACATGGTAAGCTGTCTAAGTACACACCGATAGCACCTAACGCATCACAACGTGTTTTCAAATTTCGAATTGGCATAGAGAATACGATCCCACGAACAACTAGAACAACTTGCCTTTCCCTGGAAGGAAACATGTCATTACTTAGTAAAATATTGTATTGTAGCACTTCCAAAACCTTAGTAAAGTAATTCATTTGTAAATTACTTTCAAATACTTATTTTAAGGGTGCATCACACTGCAATGCATCAAGATATTATAAAATCGAATTGATGGTTTCCAAAAGTAAAGTTAAAAAACAAAACTTGTGTTATAATTTAAAATTCATATTATAAAAAGTTTGTTTTTATAATTACATAAATTGTATCATAAACCTCATTTAATAATATTGAAATTTAATATGATAATGAATATTTATTAACGATTGTACTAATTATATTATTTTTAACATAAAAAAAGCATTGTGCCTTATACATATCAATAATTTGTTTGCCATTTCAACACCTTTCACAAAATTAATTACTTTGAAAATTACTTTAAAATACTTTTATCACCTTAAATATATATATTATATATCT
Organism: Mechanitis mazaeus; assembly: GCA_959347395.1. Classification (NCBI taxonomy): domain Eukaryota; kingdom Metazoa; phylum Arthropoda; class Insecta; order Lepidoptera; family Nymphalidae; genus Mechanitis; species Mechanitis mazaeus. The sequence continues at coordinate 1,223,313 of OY365743.1, forward strand.
ATTCATCCCAATAGAGGAAACAAAAATTATAAACTACGTCATAAAAGGAAAAAAAAATTATATTATTTTAAATAAATAATTTAATAAATAGTGAATATATTATATAATATTGTTTTAACCCCAGGAAAAGCCTGTACCAGTCAGTATTCGAGTACGACACGCCGCTGATGCACCCGGCGCCTTGCCAGTTCGAGTTCGTGGCCGCAGACGAGTGCGAGGCCGACAACCCGTGGAAGGAGAGCTTCAGGCAGCTCTACTACGGCATACACGTTCGTCCCAACTACCGTCCCAAGAAGGACTCTAGGATCAAACATTTTAACACTATAAGGGTTAGTAGAGACTATAAATAATAACTAGAAACGTGAACCAGACCTCAATTTTGACTCGCTGCGGTCGAAAAATCTCGGTATGTGTTAGCATATTGAATAAAGCGAGGTGCAAACAGCACCGAAATTGCATTAACAAAACGTCGACGCATTTGTCCTAACTATTTTTAAGATAAAAATAAAACGAAAAAATCTTAAAGCTGATAAAAATTCGGCACGCGCATGTAATGACATGACAATGGTAGACCTAAATTTAGCGCGAAAGATTTTTCCTATAGAAGTCTATGGTATTTCAGATTTTCCGTGATTGTCTCAACAATATTAAAAAAAAATATTTTATTCATAATGTTTTCTAAGTTTTACACGAGTACTGCACATTTCAATAAAACTATTTTACGGACATAACTCGCGACTATTTTTAATTTTTTTTTTTAACACGTTTGCTGCAAAGCATTGGAAACGTCGAGTTGAAAAAAAAATTAACGCGAATTATATCCGTAAAATAGTTTTATTGAAATATTTTATTTATATTTTAAAACCACTACCAGACTGATGTCTATCAGTGTGCAAAATTTGAGAATTTTCGGATATACCGTTTTTGATTGATCCTTACACAAACGATGCACAAAAGAATTTTTTTCATATATTAAATGAATGCTTCTAAGTTTTTTTATGGTTATGTTATATGTCTAACTTTTAATAGCAAATATATAAAGATTACTTATATATATTATAATATAAGACTATTATATATTTCGTTTATCTATAATATTATCTATATAGGCAACGAAATATATAATTCAAATATAAAAATAATTCTAGACGAATGATAATAATAAATGACTTAAGAAGAATAATTATTATTAACATAATCCTTCATATAGAACAGTTACATTATGAGAAATCTATGATGCATTTTAACTCTAATTAATGAGTTTGTAAATCAACAAAGCATGAACATTTCTTTATTTTATAATGATAGGAAAGTTATTAAATTATTTTTTATTAATTAATGAAAAAAATTACAATGGCTTTTTATTTTTCTAAATAGAAATTAATCATATTTTTGTTATTATGTAGGTAAAAGTTACTTTGTATGTTATGTTTTTACAAATTATGTATCCTTTTATTTAATTGTGACTTGTTAAAGATTTTATTTGATAGTTCACATACAAAAACATACACTTATTTTTATTGATTTCTTTCATATTCTTAAACTAACTAGAATTTGTTTTAAAAGAGACAGTTTTTTAGGAGTTGCTATACTATTTATTATGGACTTTTTAGTTTGTTTTTGTCAGAGGTAATGGTAAGATGTATTTTGTTTCGCTATCAATAATTTACTCTCGAGTTATACACTCCACTTTTCATTCTCTTTCTAAGAGAAAATATGTACCTCGTGATTACAAGAATAGAGACGTCATCGGCGCGCTTTTGTTTTTTTTTTTGTTAGCGCCGTTCAACCGACACATACAGCCAATAATTCATACAATTGATACACTTCCGCCCGCTAAAAAGTTCCTATAGGAGAAGTGTCATTTTGCTCCCGTTTAAAAGGAACATAAATATGTTAAATAGAATAGTAATAGCGTGTGCCGTACTCAGGCGGCTCTCGAGTTCGTGGAGGAGCGCGGCGGCGGCGGCGGCGGCGGCTGCGCGTGCTCGTGCGGCGCCGCGCCGTGCTCGTGTCGCCGCGCCGCCGCCGCGCCGCCGCCGCCCGCGCCGCCGCCGCCCGCGCTGCTGTTCGTGCACGCGGGACTCTACCAGGAGGAGTGCCTCGCCATCGACACGGACGTGCAGCTCATCGGTGAGGACTCTCATCCTATAGAATTACCTGTTTTCGTGGGCTAAATTGCAAATTTTACAAGTAAAGAATGGTTTGGAAATTAAAAAAAATTATCGGTAAAAAAAATCTTACTTCTTAAAATTCCGCAACGATTGATATGCAATATCTACGATCAGAAACACATTTTATTTTTTTTTTTTCCCTCGTCACTTTTAGGGAAACTTTTGATCGTCACGAGTGTTGGTTTATTAAATTCAGTATAAAATTCCGCCTCGATTTATATGTATAGAGATATTTTTTTTAGAACTAATGTAGTAATGAAATCTTTGACAATTATTATATCAGTTGGACTTCAAGAAATCGAAGAAACATATTATTATTACTGAAATTTACAGTTTAAGTTTAATTTAATAATATAATAAACACATTCACAAAGTGAATATTTAAATGGACTTATAATTATTATTAACGAGAATTAAAAAACTTATATCATTTTTAAATAACATTACAAAAATGTAATGAATTTTGTATAATAAATTTATTTAACAATATTTCTAATACACCAAGGAATAAAGTATCACATTTCTTTTATTATAATTGAGCGATTTGATTTCATGATAGTACTCTTATCAATAGTTTCAAATTATTAATGATACACATCCCAGACTTTAAACTAATCCTTTTTACAAAAATAAAACATAGACTCATATTCAAAACATGGTTGGTTCCCTTAGTATGACTTACTAATTTGATAGTCTTTAAATATATAAAAATAACAATTTTACTCATACTGATATGGCAGCACTATGTTCACTCATCGTCTTATAGCACTGAGCTATTTAATAACTTCATGATGAACTTTGATTCTCTTTTTGAACATTCATTAGCTAATTGATATAATCTCACAATACATCCGAAACACGAACTACCAAAACTTGTAATCTGTAACTGAATGCACAATTTTTTTAATTATTTTACTCACAAGTAACTTCAATAGGGTAAAAAATGTGTTTTTTTTTAAAGCATTTCTTGTTTCTATTAGTTAAGTTATGCAAGTTGGTTTTAAAAACACTTTAAGGGTTAAAAATTCTTATTATTAATTATTTATGTCCTATTTTTGTGACATACATACTTTATATGAAAATCCTAAGTGAAATAATTCAAAAACGATGATTTTGCAACATTATCATGTAATGATTCCAGGTTGTGCCCCTGGGAACGTAGCTGAGTCAGTGGTATTGGAGCGCGAGGCGGAGTCCACGCTCACATTCGCAGAGGGAGCGAACCGAGCCTACGCAGGACACATGACGCTCAAGTTCTCCCCCGACGCCACCAGCACCATGCAGCACCACAAGCACTACTGCCTTGAGGTGTCTGACAACTGCTCGCCCACCGTCGACCACTGCATTATACGCAGTGCTAGTGTCGGTGAGTCACTTGTATGGATTTGAATAAAGTTAAATTAAATCTCGTGATATTTATTATATAAAATATTGTCAAATAATAGAGACTCCATGTATTCAAAAAGAAAACCAGTATAGGATATAAAATTAAAATTGTAGTAAGGTTTCAATTACTTAGTATCTTTCTTAAAACAAAAAGTTCTCTACAGTGGGCGCGGCAGTGTGCGTAAGTGGTGCTGGTGCAAATCCAGTCATAAAGCACTGTGATATCAGCGACTGCGAGAATGTGGGACTCTACGTCACCGACTACGCGCAAGGCGCGTATCAAGACAACGAGATATCCCGTAACGCACTCGCAGGCATATGGGTTAAGAACTTCGCTAACCCTATCATGCGCCGCAATCACATACACCACGGTCGAGATGTCGGAATATTTACATTCGAGAATGGATTGGTGAGTGTTTGTTTAAGAACTTATAAAAAAAGGAATAATATGAACAAAATCTTCATAAATAATCTCCATAAAAATTCGAATTAATATTTTTTAGTATCTTTGAAGTTGCAATGCAGTGAATATTTAAAATTGTTTTTTTATTTTCCAGGGCTACTTTGAAGCCAACGACATTCACAATAACAGAATCGCCGGTTTTGAAGTAAAAGCCGGTGCGAATCCCACCGTAGTACACTGTGAGATACATCACGGACAGACGGGCGGCATCTACGTACACGAATCCGGTCTCGGCCAGTTTATAGATAATAAGATACATTCAAACAATTTTGCGGGCGTGTGGATCACGTCCAATAGTAACCCTACTATACGTCGTAATGAAATATATAATGGACATCAAGGCGGTGTCTATATCTTCGGGGAGGGGCGCGGACTAATTGAGCACAATAATATTTATGGAAATGCGTTAGCCGGCATACAGGTTGGTATCCAATTCAATCAAAAGTTGTATATTTATAAAGAATTTTTTTTTATAAAAAGCTTTCGGGATTATATACAAAAGTAGCAAACTCTGTAAACAATTTTCAAATATGTATATTTTAAACATTATATCATTAGAAATAATGATGTTATAGATCCGCACAAACAGCGACCCCATAGTGAGGCACAATAAGATACACCACGGTCAGCATGGCGGTATCTATGTACACGAGAAGGGACAGGGGCTGATAGAGGAGAATGAGGTGTACGCTAATACCCTAGCCGGTGTGTGGATTACAACAGGTTCCACTCCTGTACTTCGGCGTAATCGTATACACTCAGGAAAGCAGGTTAGTACTAACTTACTGTTATAATATACTTGTATATAAATAACTTAATTAGACTGAAAATACCTTCAGTAAATGAAACTACATGATCGACAATGTTTTAGGTTGGAGTATATTTTTATGACAACGGCCACGGCAAGTTAGAAGACAATGACATATTTAACCACTTATACTCTGGAGTTCAAATTAGGACCGGTAGTAACCCCGTGATTCGAGGAAACAAAATTTGGGGTGGACAAAACGGTGGTGTCCTCGTGTACAATGGTGGCCTCGGATTGTTAGAACAGAATGAAATATTCGATAACGCTATGGCCGGGGTGTGGATAAAGACTGACTCAAATCCCACTTTAAAAAGAAATAAGATATTTGATGGCAGAGATGGTGGTATCTGCATTTTTAATGGTGGCAAGGTATGTGAAATATTAAGTTATAAATTGTAAGAAAAAGTATATTTAAAGTAAATCAAACATAATATAATTTTTTGAATTGTAAACAGGGTGTGTTAGAAGAGAACGACATATTCCGCAACGCGCAGGCGGGTGTGTTGATATCTACGCAGAGCCACCCCGTGTTGCGTCGGAACCGCATCTTCGACGGGCTGGCCGCGGGCGTCGAGATCACTAACAACGCCACCGCCACGCTCGAACACAACCAAATATTTAATAATCGGTTTGGAGGTAAGCATACCTCTAGATTATTTTCATTTAAAAGTTCCTGCTTTGAGTAAAATCACAAATGAATGGTTACCATAACATAATATCAACTGAGTGAACAACTACTGTGTAGTTTGTACCCATATTAAAAGAACCCATGCCGTATTCTCAGGTCTGTGTTTAGCTTCGGGTGTGTCGCCGTTGGTAAGAGGCAACAAGATCTTCAGCAATCAGGATGCCGTGGAGAAGGCAGTCGGTGGCGGACAGTGCCTGTACAAGATATCCTCATATACTTCCTTCCCTATGCATGATTTTTATAGGTAAGTTTTTAACATTTTGTAATTTTGTATATTATATTATTTTATTATTTTGTATTTTTTTGCAACTTCAAATTCATCTTTTATTTTTATACATTATTATAGTTTACTACATCTTTCTATTACTATTTACTTACTACTATATTTATTTCATACTTCCAAAATCCATCTCTGTTCCTTTTGTAAAAAAAATATCAATGTTCTGCAATGTCATCTTCCAGGTGCCAGACCTGTAACACGACAGACCGCAATGCCATATGTGTCAATTGCATCAAAACATGTCACTCGGGACACGATGTGGAGTTTATACGCCATGACAGGTTAGTACCTAAATGTACTTTGCAGTTTTCTCACGGCATCTGCTCCTTTAGCTGCGATATTTCTTGAATTCTTTGTAAGAAATATCCAAAAGAAAACAAGAAAGTAATTATTATATAAACATGAGAATAAGTTATTCATTTATTATCATCAAAATCTTCCGAGCTTAAAAGTTGTTCAACTTAATAAAACATCAGTAGTTATGTTATAATTTAAAAATATTCTCTTATTTTGTTAGATTTTTCTGCGACTGCGGCGCGGGTACGCTGTCGAACCAGTGTCAGCTGCAGGGCGAGCCCACGCAGGACACTGACACGCTGTACGACTCCGCCGCTCCCATGGAGTCCCACACGCTCATGGTCAATTGAACCACCCCCACCACCGACCCACACCCACCCCCACATGCCAACTATTTTTATTATCTAATTCGCAATTTGTAAGTCGCTGATGTAAGTGATTCGTTATTTGACTCGTCACATGTAGACGACACTTAATATATATTGTAGGGGCATTGTCATCCGTACTTAATGTATTTGTCGTGTAGTATCATGCATTCCCAAAATTGTAATCATCCATGTTGTGTCACATTGATATATTTAGAGTAATTATTTGTTTTATAAGATATTCAGATAGCGACCCTTATTAATAATGTCTTCTATTATAGTTGTGTAATCGTTGAAGATGATCATTTAATTTGTCAATCGGAATGAAGTCAATACCTTTTTAGTTGTAATTGATATGATCCAGCGACTGTGACAACGGGTTAGCTAATTGTAATATAAATAAGTATTTTTTAACTATTTGACGATACGATTTCTTTTTATATAGGAGCAATGTATTCTTTAGCTCTCCTGGTTGGTTGTTCGCGTTTTAGTTAATAAAGATATTTGTACCAGTTTAGTTTAGTCAGTGGGGGGGAGGGTCTGGCCGACTGGTGGTCTCCAGTCGGCCGAGTGTCGCGCAACAGTCTGCCGTCTCCCGATTAGGAGTCGGCCTCGCCTAACTCTATTTGGCGCTCCTACCGCGCTTTGTAAATATTTATGTCTCACAATAATCGAAAAGTAGTAATTAATGTATTTGTATCATTATATTTTTATTATTGATCACAACCATGTATGTTTAATTATATTATAAATTACGTACGTCAAGCTCAGGAAGGAGATGCGCCGTCGCTTGTAGCTGTCGCCTATGAGCCATTGTCCTGATATCAAAGCCGCAAGCGCGGCTCGTTAGTGTATAATAAAATGCAAAATAAAGAACGAATGTGCGTATTTAATTGGAAAAGATCTTAGGTACAATTGATATTTTATTATATTGTTAATTTAAATATGGTATTGATAACGATCGACAAGCAATGTTTAGGAAACGGGAGGGCGGAGTGCTGATAGTGATAAGTTAGCCGATAAGCTATAATGAAAATCTAAATTACTCAGTAATCACTATTGCAAGTTTCCAATTGTTAAATCGTCTCCATAGCACGGTATGTTCTGAATCTGCTTTTTTATAATCCTCAATCTGTGATCATCGCTAATTGTGTAAGAGAAATAATTTAGTTCACCGCGTACAGAAATAATAAGACTTATTATTGTAACACTAAACAAAATTATTGTGGCGCCGATGCTTTATATATTTGAATTGAATGTGAAATTGTTATTTATTGAATCGTCAGAATGTTTTTAATTTATTGAATTAAAATCTGAATAATATTTTGTTTATACCTGAGAATACCACTGTAAAAGCCGTGATATACATCATATAATATTATAACTTGAAATTTTATTTACCGCCAAACCTTATACCACCACCTCACAGACGAAGATTTGCCATCATCGTCGTTCCCGCCTTTTTAACCTAAAATGTACTATAGTGTAAGCACTCGAATTTACCAGAAAGGTTCTTTTTTTATGTTGAAATGGATCCAATGCCATTCTACTCAATTTATAACAACCGAGTGCCTTCAAAGTTAAAATTACAGTAGTAAAACAATATTATTTTATAGATCTGGTACGGAAAAGAAAATATTGCTGTAATAAAAAAGAGCATAGTTTTATTATAATTTTATCAGGTAAGCCTGTCTAAACTTTGAACGACTGCTTGCTAGACGTATAACTACAGAAAATTTACTATAATATGATATATCGATCCAATATAATATGTCGATTATTTTAATCAATTTACATTTAGTTACGTAATCAGTAATACAGATATATGAAATATTAATATCATGAATTAATTTTTAACAAATACAAACATGATTTGATTATATAATTTTATGAATACAAATATAATTCTTCAAATACAACAGAAGCCAATAAATAATACAATTAATAGGTTTTATAACATTTGGTGTACTGAAAAAAGGGACACAAAAAAACAGTTAACTTTGTTACAATGCAATATGGTTTATTTTCGCAAAGTGATTTTTCCCAACAAATATTTTGGCGAAGTATATAAACAAGTTTTTTTGTAACTTTGTCGGTAATTATGGCTGTCTTATCTTTACTAATTATTTATAAGCTCCCGTAAAAAATTGTTATCGTATTTTTTTTAATTAAATACATACTCATAAAATTATATCCTTGTATTATATTTGTATTTGGAAATATTGGTCCGCGATATTAATATTTCATATATCTGTATCACTAATTACGTAACTACCTTTATTAGTTTGAATTGATTACAATAATCGATATATTATATTGGCTTTATATTTTTATATCTTTTATGTAGTTATAGTCTAGAAGGCAGTCGTTCAAAATGATTTTTGTATGATTACAAGCGTCTGTTTCGCCATTTTCAAGATATGTTAAAAAAAACACCGGTGTTAAGCCGCAGTTTAAAACACAAAAAATTTACACAAGCATCGTGCGGTCGCAGTGAAGGTGTTGTCCTCTCCGCACGTAAACGTACCTACTAAGATTGTTTAGAACAGTTCTCATTTCGATTGTGGTCGAGAAGCTCAAGAAGACTGGCATTTGTAACAAACCTTTAATTAAAAAAAAATATTGCTAATTATTCAATGTTTTAAAATATAATTCATATTATTAGTTATTCACTTTTTTTATTTAACTTTGTTCATAATAAATAAACATCAACAATATTGAAGAAATTAGGAATATATTCTTAGGTGGTACTCCTCTAATACTATTTCTTAATTAAAGTTTCATATTAAAGTTGATTTACTTTTAGGAAATAAGATGCCTCACTAATAAAACTATAGCCAAGTCAGTTTATTATAGTTATTTTTATTGAATAATGTCGTTCGATACATAACATAAATACAAAAGTAAACTCAACCTGACGAAAGAATCGAAAAGAAATTCTTTGCCTTAAAAGGACAATCTTTAAAAACTAGTAATGTGTACATTTTTAACTAGCTTCCGGCAAATGTGTAAGTCTTACTTTTCAAAAAAATTAAAAGGTACTTACGATTGTGTAAGATACGGGTGGTCCAAAAAAACACCAAAAATAAAATAGCAATGGAAAACGATAAACTAGTTTATTTACATAGATTGATTTATTTATTCCTTATTTTTACCTATAAAAAAAATTAAGTACTTTTCCAATAAAATAGATAAACAATCAAAAAGTATATAAAAATAGGTTGTTAAAAATTAAAAATGATATTATTGTTTAATTAATTTACTTGCAGGCGATGTTGTTTTTGTCGCGGGGATCTTCTAGGGGAAATATGAACGGCTCTCATGGGTGTATTGACTTTTCTTCCTTCGTTATATAACGCTGATGTTTTTAAACTTCTGGGAGTACACAAAGGTTTTTTCAAGGCCGGGGGTTGGGGTGTTTTAATCAGAAGATTGGACTGTGGAGAAACCACTCTTTTTGTTGGTGTTGTTTTACGATTTTTGCGCAAATTATGAACTTCTTCCTTTTGTGACTCGATAGAAGTGTAGCTTTTGGTATTGGATGACTTAAAGTTCATTTGACTATTTGCTTTAAAAGCGCTGTTGTGTTCGATATTTTCATATGCCTGTAGTCTGGATTTGCTTTGTGGAATCGTTTTTTGTGTCTTAATTTGTTGATTCATCCTTGGCTTTCTTGCAAAACCTGTATGTACTACCTTCTCTGTTAGTTCAGATGACTTATCCGAACTGGACTCGAATAGTTTAGCTTTTGCCATAACAGCACCTACATTCTGACTTCGTAATTTGTTTACTGAAGGTCTACCGCTTTGACCGCTTGATTCTAATTCGCCAGTTTTATTCATAAAAAATGCTGCAGCATTACGCCATTTTTGATGTGAGTTTGGAGGATTTTCCTTACAAACTTGATTGGATTTTTTAACATTCATATTTTGAAAGCACTGAAATTGGCCAGAATTTCTTGATTTGATATTAGAATTCAAGGTATTGTTTGCTGAATTATCGGAACATGTGCCGTCTAAACTCGTGTTTATATTAATATTTAGGGATCGCCTCACCTGAGCCTTACCGACAGTTTTATTCAAGCCAAAATCTGGAATGAGACTTATTCGCCTGCGTTGGTGATATTTTTGACTAGCATCAGACACATTTATGGAATTATCTGACAGAGACACATCCCAATCAGCAGATGAGTTCTGTGTATTTGGAACTACTTGATTTGGTTTAACTGTACTTGTTCTTTCTCTTCTCAAAATTCCGATATAAGGGTAAAACATGTCTGCGATTTGACTAGCTTGAGAATGTGAGTTAGCATTCCAAGATTTATGTCTAACAATTTTAGTTAAATTTTCTTTGGATCGTCGTCTTATAGACCCGATTTTTCTAGCGCTAGGAGACCGTATTATTTTTGCTTCCTCCTTTGGTCTGATTTTCAGTTCTTTGCTAAGTCGACGTGCTAAGTGTTCAGAATTTGGGCAATTGAGCATTGCTACATCTTCCAGCGTTTGTTCATAAACATTCTGCACTTGCTGTAAAGGCTGTACCCTCGGTATGACATCTGTAAACTCTCTAGACAGTCTATTCTCTATTGCTGATACCCTGCTTTTGATCTCCTCATATTCTTGCTTAGATATTCTAACATAATCTTTATCAACAAGTTTCATATCTGGTGATAAATCTATAGTATCGTGGGCGCTGAATAAATTTTCTGACGATGTTAACATATCTTCACTGCTTATGCTAGTTTCGGAATTTTTTCGAGGTTTGTAGTCTGCATTAATGACAGGAGTGCTCCTCGCATCCATCATACTGAGTCGTAATCTTTTTCGATCAGTTACGCCCCTGTAAATATTTAATAAAGTAATCAATTTAGAAATCAAAATAAAAGCTTTGACTGCCTTATTACTAAAAATATTTATATCCAGTAGAAATTGTTCCCTGTTTTGTCACTTTCTCACTAACGACTTACGTCAAAGGAGTGAAAGTGACAAAACATCTCTGTTTTGTTATACTGGGCATATAAATTTTTATTAATAAGGGGGACAAGGTACATTAACACTTACATCTTGATTGGTGTGAAAGACAACTCTTTTTGGGGGAGATTTTTTGTTATTTCTTTCCTGTGAATTAGAAAATATTATTAATTATTATTACAACTATCAGAATAAAGCATATTCAATATATTGAAGAAAGCAATAATTTTTATACTTACTTCTTCTTTATAGAAAGTCCCTCATAAGAGTCAAACTTCCTTTTTGCTGCTGATTTACTGAGTATAGGAGTTTTTGTATTTTCTTTAACTGGTGTAGGAGTGGCAACATTGCCAGATACGATTTTACGCAACCCACTGAGCATTCCTATGATTTAAATAAAATAATATTAGATTATTTCAAATTTTTAAACATATAAATACATTATATAAATCTTAAATGAAATATTTACAAGTTCTAATCAGCATTAACTGAAGTTATCAAATATTTAAAACAATGTTTAACTGTGCTCCTCAGTTTCACTTGGGTAAAGCCTATGGCCTTCCTCATGAATCAGCCTATCACAATCAAAAAGAACTTTTCTAATCAATACAGTAGTTTCTAATTTTAACACATTTAAATAAACAAACTTATTTCTTTTATAATATCAGTATAAATATATTAAGTTTAACTTTATAAATTGTGTCCGAGTGACTTAAATACTGATATGCTTACTATTAAGAGACCCACTTCTTCTCTTTTTCCTCCTTGACTGGCTAACATCAGAGTCATCATCCAGTTTAGTCATGAGATCATCTGATAAAAGTCCAATAAACTGTGCATTGTCAATAAATATCTGAAAAAAAAAAATGTCAATATTATTTGTGTTAAATATACAAGCTTGTACTTCATCAATTAAGTTTATGGTGACAAAAACATAAAAGTTGATAAGGTTGAACGCTACAACCATTTTGAAATAATTAAAACAATTGTGTATTTTTTTTTATCATCCTAAATTCTACAAAAGCTTAAAAGATGTTGTGAAATCTTTTTTATTTGACATAAATTTTAGCACATTTTCTTTATATTGTTAATTAATATTTAGTTGTAATTGTTTTTATTTAAGTAAAAATCATACCTTAACTAAAGCCACATGGTGCTCAAGGCGCTGGGCTGAAGAAGTAGCCGGTAAGGGCATAATACTGGGAGCTAATACTATTGCCAGGTTTGAAGAATCCATAAGATTATCATTGTGTTGTGATGCAATGAAATGTAGCAACTGAAATATTAAATAAAAATAAGTTACAAGTACAAATTTCTTAAGTTTTACAAGTTATTTCTATTATACCTCCATGATATAATGCAAAAGATGAACATGTAACACTGGTAGTAATAATAAGGTGTTTAAGATTGGCTTCAATCCATCTTCTCCAGCAGTAACTCTACATCTCAATAATAGATCCTGGACCTCTGCACTAATTAAAGGTTCTGGAAGGCATCTGAGGTACAGTTTTAATACACTTGCAACATCTATGGGATGATGACCCTCCGACACACAGCCCCCCGCATCAAGTAATCTCTGAAATTATATAATAAAAATTATAAATATATAAAGAAATTACCCATTGTAATTGTAAGGAATCTAATTAGTAAATATTTTTGTAAAGATAAAATTTTAAAGATATGATCGCTATTATACCATATTTATATAAGGCTTGAAATAAAATAGAAAACTTGTTTAAGTTTAGAAAATAAGTTATATTGTGTAATACCTTGATATCTTTTTGGCGGGTTTGGGATCCCGCCTTTCGAAAAAGTCCCTCGACGTGGGCATTAGCTCTGAGAACTGATGACATTTCACTTACAACAATAGGTATGCATAATGTGCTACCACAACAAATAACACTGCAAGATGGAACTTTTACCAGAGGAGCTCCAAACACGGTTTTGTGATCCTGATGAAAATTACAAGAGTATACTAATTGCACATAAAAAACAATGTTTCTAAAACTCACTTTGTTCGTAAAACTTACTTTGACATTTTTCAGAATTATTTTCTTGAAACGATGTTTCAATCCTGCTTTTTTTAATTCTCCTACTATTATAGATTGTAACTTGCCATGATTTATACCGTCTGATATTAACATTTCTCTTACTTTCTTATTTATTGCATCAAGTAAACAATTTCTATTTATTACTGAAACTAGTCAAATCCAACATACAGCTTTTCAAATCTCATTATGCCGTTAAAAATACGTTCTGTTTTACACATCAATACTTTATAATGACAAAAAATTCTAAAAGTTGTGAATATGTTTTAAGGATAATAAAACTATAAAATTAATATGTTGTTATTAATTTTTTCTTTAAATCTCCAAATATTAATCTTAAATAATAAAATATAATATAAGCAACAAGACACGTCGACTTGACATTCATATTTGTCAATTGTCAGTTAACTGTAGTTGGGATGGTTCATAATAACGTTGTTTCTTTTTTTTTTTAAGAAAGAATTTTATCTTATTTTTAAAGAAACATTATAAATCTTATACGGATTGCTTGTTTTTCAGCTAAAATATTAGAGCCTATGGAAACATAATTACTAAATAATTTGTATTTATAATGATTGAGCTCTCAGCAAAACTTACCACTGGAACTGTTTATTTAGCTGGCGAGGCGCTGGAATGCCGTATATCATTTTGCCACACAACTCAACCTGAACATAGAAATTCACAGAGCCATAGGTAAAATTGTAACTACTAAATATTTGATACATGATAATATCCTCCATAAATCTACTTTATTACCATAGTGACATCCTGGAAAATTTAGCATGGGCATCTGCACAAATACATTGTTTCTTTTCAACATCGAAAAATTTTGTGGAAAAAAATACAGTAGTAGAGAAAACAACAGCCTTAGAAGTGACTTCATGTGATATAGGAGATGTTGTATTTCATACTAAACCAAAAATATTGTTTTGTGATTTAACAATACCTCTTGGGGAAACCAAAACATGTAAGTCTTTATTATTTTTATAAATATGAAGCAGTTATTAATAATTTAAACTGAAACATTTTATAGTTTGGTATAGAGAATCTCTACCCATAGAAGCTCCACCATCGTACAGAGGCACAGCGGTGAAATACTCATATAAAATCACTATAGCCACACAGAAAGTTGGCTCACATATTAAAATGGTCAGAATACCATTTAGAGTACTGCCCATTAGCCCTATTATGAACTTGCAAGATTTAGCAGCTCTCTGTGGCAATGAAACAACAGAGGAGCTGCAACCAACTAATCCCTTTTCAGAAGAGAGAAAAGTTGAAACACCTTTGACTATGGCTTTACAAGTATTGCAGGTGCTAATGAAAAATAGGCTTTAAATTATTAATTAAAACATTCTTTCACGAAACAAAACTGGCTTATTATGTTGGTAATTAATATTTTTAAAATGTTATTCAAATTGTAGCTAAAAAATTTATTTTTGATGTTTTTAGAATCTGACAGCTAGGAGAAGTCCAAACTCCTACATGATTACCAATGCGAGAGGTAAAGTTGGACGCTTTTGCTTGTTTAAATCTGCTTACAGATTAGGTGAAGACATTGTTGGAACTTTTGATTTTTCTGTTGGAACTGTCACTTGTATGCAGGTAAAAAGGAAATTGGTATTAAATAAAAATTTTGTACCTAGTATTTATATTTCAGAGAAACTAAATTTATATAAATTGCTTCTATTAGAAATGGCTTCTTACCCTGATTAGGCTTGTGTTTAATCTGTTGATGTTAGACTATGAGAATATATGACATAGAAAGACTATGTTTTAGGTATCAGTATCATTACAACCAGAAGAAGTTACAAAAACTAAATCCCCATCAAGAAATATAAATAAAGAGAACAGCAGCAGATCTATGACTGTCGCCAGATATCATGAGGTCACTCTTGGTTTGACACACTCTCAACTGATATTGCCAATACCTTTGCACATTACTCCTGCTTTTGAAATTGATGGAGGTAAACAGAACATAAATTATATAATGTAAAAATAAACAAATAATGTGTTAACTTGAATTTAAATTCTGGAATTCAATTTAATGCTTCAAGTTATAAGAATTGTAAAAAAAAAATAATTATTTTTAATACTTAACTAGAACTATTTAGAAAAGGTTTGTTGCAGTGTCTTTAAGTTGGCGCTTGCATTTTGAATTTGTAACAAGTCAAGAAAAGCTGTTACCCAATCCAGAGGATAAGGACTGGAATGCACCACTCAATGTGCCAATAGAAACCATGGTCTGGAACCTACCTGTCAAGATTTACTCTACTCTGCCTAAACAGATAACTCAACAACACTATGGAAATGATAACTACAGTATGTGTATAAAGTAAAAGAACAAAATATGTTAATTTGTATATTATGTACATAAAATAAAAATACACTAATTTATCCCTTATTTAATAAAAACTATTTTAATCATTCCTCCACAGATTCTTTATCCCAATCTTTCATTTTTGCTCCCATCATAAAATCATCCCTGTAAAAAAGAAAAATTATGGATCATTTTTAACATTTATATGTAGACACAAATTTAATTAACATTCTTAGTGTAAGATTTAATCCATAAGTAGTTAATTAATATATATTTGAAAAATATAGAGAGGTGACAAAGAATTTAAATCTATGACTTTCATTCTGTTTATGAAGATTCTTCCTTTATTGCTCAGAAAATATGTTTTTGTATGGAACCCAAAGATAATGCAAATAAATTATTATATTACCTTAGCGCATTCCATCTGGGTTTTTCATTTTCTGATTTAACCTCATCTTTTAAGGATTTCGTGTGTTGCTCTACATTAAGGGATTTTGACTGTCCCATCAATGTATCTAAGAATGCCCGTTTGTCAAACTTTTTCATTATTTTCTCTTTTTTCCCATCTGGCAAGTCTTTACTCAAATCTCTGTCAAATGTTTTTTGTTGATTTCTCACTGCATTAAATAATTGCACCACACCTTTAGTAGCTATTTTTGACAAGAGTCTTTCTCTGTCTTTTTCAAGTATATTAGGTTTAACTCTAACTGTAGACTTCTCGACTTTCTAAAAAAGAAATAAAATATATAAAATGAGAAAGTTTCGATTTTATTTGAAATTTATAAACAAAATAATACCTTCTTTTTTAGTATGGGTTCTTGCTCAGTTGTTTCATCTTTGTCAACTTCTGGCTTAGTTTCTATTTCTTTTTCTCCAATAACTTCAAAAGAAGGCTTTTGCTCTTTTTCTTTTATAACAACATCTGCTAATTTTTTCGCTCGGGATAGAACTAAAGTTTTCTTGTTTTTAGGTTTGTTGGCGCCTAAAATTTTTGATATTGAATCTGCCCAACCCTCATTTTTCATTATCACTTCATCATCACTACCATCATTGTCAGTACTTTCATTATTTTCCTCCTCCATTTCATGGTCTGAGCCATCAAACTCCTCTTCGCTAGATGATGATTCACTATTAGAAACTATAACAGAAAAGAATGAATTTGTTTAAAAGCAAGTTAATCAAATTATGATTATTTAAAACAAATATAAAATGATAAATACATTAACACGGACGGGACTTGAACCTGCGAGTTCTGGGTTAAATATTAAACATATTAAATAAAACTTATCTTTGTTTAGTCTAATCATTACATTACAAATGTAAAATAATACTACCTGATACTTTCAGAGAAGGTTTTTCCATTTTACTCACAACCATTACTTTTCCCTTCTTATCTTATTTTTCTAAACACACACAACTTGCAAGTCTTAACTCTTATTTTATAACAACGGTTTCCTAAATCCAAACTATAATTTCAAAACATGCTTTGGTTGTACCGGCACGTGTTATTATCTTTTTGACAAACGTTGTCAACTTGACATTTCGGATTTGGGATTACTGTTATAGTAAATCCGAAATACGCAATATTTTTCTAAACTGTATATAACAAATTTACAAGAAGTTAAGCTTTAAAGAAACAATTAACCTAAAATTTATTTTATAAGATGATTTTTATTAGAATAAACAACATATAAGGCTCTACTCTGAAATACCATATGTATATTGGGATTTATAACTAGATTCCAATGACTATCAACATATAAAACGGAACGTTTGTTTTTAAAATAAAATGTACAGCTGATCTTGAAGTGGAGTGTCGGAAAATTTAGTTTCGCTTTAAACATGGCGAATATTGCGAATCCTTTGCCTTATATTACAAAAAGAGAATATGGACATTTACCTGGTCTCAAATCTCACTTGTTTAATGAACGACTTAACGCTGCTAAAAACCTGTATCGTCGCGATTTAGTATGCCATTTTGGATGTGTAAATGCCATCGAGTTTTCATACAATGGCGAATTGCTTGTATCAGGTAATATTCTGATTTAATACTTAAATTATGTACATAATTTACGAAATCTCATACATTGTAACGTTTAACTGTAAAACGTAACGACCACATTGAATTCTCCTTATATTTATTTTTATCAGCTATTGATAAGAGAATAGTGGGTGTGAGATGAAAATAAATTACGATTACATTATAGATGCTATTTGCACAGTGATAAAGTCGAAAATTGCCTAAACATATAAAAATGGCAATTGTAATACAAATAAATAAATCAATTATCCTTATTTATAATCTCAAAAGGCATTTCATAAAACTAACATATAAAATTTTCGATATTTAGAATAAAGTCTAAAGGATTTATTTACTATTTTAATAAAGTCAATATAAACTAATACTTACTTAATAGTAATATAAACTGTACAATTATAAATTACAGGAGGAGATGATAGGAGAGTAATGTTATGGCAGTTTGGACAAGCTATCCTCAACTATGGCAAGCCAGAACCTATGAAAGCTCTCCATCTTTCAAATATCTTCTGTTTAGGTATCACATCAGATAACCAGAAGATTTATTCAGGAGGAAATGATGACAGAGTGAGTTAGTTTGCATCCCTTCTTACTGAGATCATCAATATCTTTTAACCCTTACCATTATTGATTCATGTTTCTCTAAAAGTTGTTGCAGTATTTAAAAAAAAGAAGAAATACTCTTTTTTGTATCAAAAATCAAAGATGTTAGTATATACTTGCTTATAATGTTTGTGTTTGCAACTTTATAATGTTTTGTTGATTGGGATCAATAGTTATGTACATAATACAACAAACATTAAAGTCTTAACACGTATTAGCATGGCTATACATGTTTCAAGATAATTTTAAAAAATTTAATTTCAATTGTGTCATCTTTTAATATTATTCTATAATGTATAGGTAGACATTATTATAACTTAATAAGCTTAAAATGTGTTAAAACACAGGGACAATAAGTTTATAGATAATTTCAAACTTACCTTTTTGATTACAATTGTATGCTTTAAAATAATCACCAAAAATATATAGAATATGATCATACTTCACAATCCGTCACATTACAACACATGCATTTCCGAACTTCACAGGGACAAATTATAGAAGAAAAAACATTTTTTAAAGACTTTTTTTTTTTTCTATTTATACATTATTAAATAATTAATAACATATACAAATAATGTTATTTCTAATATAACACCTATAATTCATATTGAAAATAATTTTCTAGATTGTTATTGTTTTGCAAATAAATGTCAATTCCTTATAAAACAAGCAAATCTAATTTCATATGGGCTTATACAAAGTTTATTTAAGTGAATGTTAATTTTTTTGGTCGTAAAGATTCACAACTAAGAAAAGACCGTCCTATGTACCATTACTTTATGCCTTAAAATGCCTAGCTAAATAGAGTAAAGTTGACATTCAAGTTTTATGGAAAGACTGAGAAGCAGATGGCCTCAATGAAACAGAGATATTAGTAGATCAGTATTTGGTATACTAAATATTAGTATATCAAATACTTATCTAAATACTGATAAAGTTCCATAAGTTCCAAATAAGTATATATTGAATTCCGTCATAAAACCGTCATCATTCAAGATTCGCTTAAGCTTGTGCCATCTGAATTCAAGGAAGACCCTCTATGAGATAAAGTGCTTTGTGAACTGCTTTCTTGTCCTAGTTCTATTGTAGGATGTGGCATTATTGCATCAATACCAATCATTGTCATATATCACAAGCATTGTCATACCGGCATACATGCAATTTCTAAATTAACATCTAAAAGCACCAACTAAAGTATTTATTTATTTATTCTTTATAGCACAATACTCAAAATTATGTACAAAAGGTGGGCTTAATGCTATAAAGACATTCTCTACAAGCCAACCTTAGATGTGCAGGAGAAACGATAGTAGGGGCGCAAAAAAAAAAGTAAAAAAGACGAAAAAAATTAAATGTAAGCAGTTATTTAAATAAAATACATAACAAATTAAATATATACATTTATAGACAAATACACATTTATACATATACACATACTAAAATACACTTTCATCTAAATACCAATATCAATACACATAAAAATATAGCAAAATATATACAAATAATATGCTATACATTATTAATTGGAGATAGAGTTCCTTGACTTGGCGTTTATAATTCACGATTCTGGATTTTCTTAAATGTTTTGGTAACTCGTTCCATAGTCTGACAGCAGCTATAGCAAATGAGTTGGACACGAAACCAGTGAGATGAAGAGGAGTATGAAGCAGTAAATTGCTAGAAGAACGGAGTAATCTGTCATGTACATCCGCTAAAACCTTGACATTGCATTTTAAGTAAGCAGTGGTCGAAGGATTAAAGAGAATAGAGTAAAGTAGACATAGAATTCTTAGATTTCTTCGTTTACGTATAGGCAACCATTTAAGTTTTGACCTGTAGCCAGAGATATGGTCAAACTTACGAAGTCCAAAAATGAAGCGAATACATGTATTGAGTAGGCGATCTATAAGGAGTACCTCGTTGGCGTCAACGTAGCACACTTCGGCATAATCTATGACAGGCAGAAGTAATAAGTTAACTAACTATCATTTTGCTCGTTGGGGAAGGAAGTTTCTTTTGGTGATGCCAACGAAGAGTGTTGTCTCAGAAGATTCCTACATTTTTTACTTGCGAAGAAAAGTGTATTATATTGTTGTTATAAATCATATTTGGTAAAGATTTTCAGTTATGGTTCATCTGGCGAATACTAACAATAATAATTGCTTGGCACTTACTTAGATTAACTTCAAAACCAAAGTCATTTGTGAATTGTCGCAACTTCTGTATGTATATAAAGCTGCAAGTCATGGGCGTAAAATTGGTAATTACAACTTTTTACAAAAGAATACAATGTTGTCCTCAGGTAATAGTCCACGATCTAGAAAGCAAACGTCCATTAGAGGTGCTGCAGCATCAGCGCGCTGTGTCCAGCCTCAGTATAGATCCGTTCAACGAGCGTGTCGTGGCCACCGCTGGGAACGATGGACGATTGTTGCTGTTTGATACCAGGCAGTCTGTCCATGGTGGGTATGAACTATAAAGATAACTTATACAAGTAGGTAAAAGTGAAAATACCTACTGAAATATTTGGTTAAAAATTCCAAACAAAATTGTTTTGTTTTATTTGTTGCTATCCAGATACCGTTACGGTATTTTAAATTAATATGTAGTTAAAAATAATCGACACAAGTAGCATTCGAACCCGCGACATCTCGATAATAGTCTCGTTGCTCTAGACATTGAGCTACTGTATCATTGCTCGCTTTGATGAGTTTATCATTCTATAACGGATAACGATAACCGAATCTATCGGAACGAATCCACTCGATATTAATGTAAAATAAATAAACTTAATATGGCTATACATTTGAAATAAAAATATTTTTTACAGATTAAACTCGCGTATAATTTTTGTTAGGTTTTAATTTTAACCCGACTTTTCCAATGCTTTTGCAGCAATAGTATTCACGGGTAGACGAGATGTAAGTGTCTGTCGCATGTAAGATGCATGTAAGCTTACGAAACGTCGGGTTAAAATTAAAATGTAATGTATGTAATTGTAATGTAATTATACGCGAGTTTAATCCATAAAAAATAGTTTTATGCCAAATATGTACTCGTGAAAATCTAAGAAAATATTATGGCTATACATATATCATTTCTACTGTTACAATACGTTTCATTATTTCAGAATCGCTTGTAGTATCTCGAAGTAGAGAAGCCTTTCATGGTGTTATGTTTCATCCACTGCAAGTGAGCATGCTGGTGTCCGCTAACGACAGAGACGGTGTTGCGCTGTGGGACTTACGGTCACCCAAACAGTAAGTTTTTTAATATGTCTTAGGTATATTTATTTTGGTTTGATTTCATTAATTTAATTGAGGCGGTAAAAAGTTCTTGCATCAGTAATAGTAAGTCCCTGGTCTATGTCATCTACAGAAAGGAACTAACCATATGAGCATATGACTACAAAAATAGGATAATAATATCTTCATGGCAATTGGTGTGTAATAAACTAATATCAAAATTTAAAATCAGTTTTTAAATTTTAATACCTTAATATTAGTCATATTTTTCAGTCCGGTTATCCGCTACGTTGGCAACAAAGGATCCGGTCAGAACAGTATGAGTGTGTGCTTCAATCAAACGGGCACACATATACTTGCCCTTCGACGTCGCTTGCCACCTGTTCTATACACAGCTCATTCTCCAGAACCTGTAGCTGAGTTCTATCATCAGGATTATTATAATTCCTGTACAATGAAGAGTTGTTGCTTTGCGGGAAAGAATGATCAGTTTGTGCTCTCAGGCTCTGATGACTTTAACCTTTATATGTGGAAAATACCGGATACAGGAGGTGGATTTAGTAAGTATCTGATGTATTTATATTCTAATATATTTATAGATAAACCTGGATTACATGGGAAAATAAAATTTATATAAATTACCTTTTGCTAAAATTAATCTTTATAATTTTTGTTACTTCAAAAATATAGTGTTATTTTTCTAACTTCAGTTTTTAATAATAGTTCATTTATTCTTTGGTAAATCTGTTGTTTATTTATTTTTTTACTCTAATCGGATGCGTTTTGTTGATTTTCATATAGAGTATTCACTCCATTAAGAACACTACTCTTACAGGAATATTATAGGAAACTAGTTTCTTTTAGCTCCAGGATGTCATGGACTTTTTAGACGATTTGGATTTTTTGTCCTTAATAGTTGAAAGTTGCTAGTCTGTTAGAAGGCATAGGTAATCCTTGTTGGTAATTTTTGAACAAGGTGTTTATTTTTTCTTTTAATAAATCACTAAAAGATTATCATGAATTTTATTATTTGTATCAAGCCATGGTACGTTGGCTATAGTGCTTAGAATAATGTTTTGTACTTATAATGTTTCTATATTTTTTTTACCTGTATTTTTTATTATTTATTTTAGAGCTTACTGTCATTATACATGCCTTTGTAAAATTAGTACGCGAAATGAATAACTAATAAAATAAAATTTATTTATTGGCAACCCACAACAGTGTGCGCATTTTTATTTATAGAAATTTTTACTTTATATTATAAGATATAATAATTATAATTCCTTGTTATGAACTCTCAACACTGACTTTTTTATTTTAATTTATCATCTTGTGCACCCCTACTTTTTTCTTTTTTTGTACAATTATCTCTACCTCAAGGTTGCCTGGCAGAGATCGCTGCTTAGCGATAAGGCCGCCTCTTGTACATTATTTTATAAGTTATGTATTGTTTTATTTTAATCATTTAGTTTTTATTGGTGTACAATACAGAGTTTTATTATTATTATTATTCCTTGTTTCAGATAATATAGTTGTGGAGCCACCGCATGTTGTTCTGTACGGACATAGATCTATAGTCAACCAAGTTCGCTACAACTCACATTATTGTCTGATTGCTTCTTCTGGAGTCGAAAAAATTATTAAGGTACTAGTTTTGAATTGCTTTTTAAAGTTCATCGAAATGCTTAGTCATTTCTAGAAAATTTTGATTATTATTCTCGTAATTTAAAAGAAATACAATTTTTATGCGTATTTGGCAAAATAAATAAGCAATCTATTTACATTTTCCAAGTATTTACTTGGAAATATTTATAAAACTTGATTGCCATATATTTTTTTACATGTCTATACTAATAATTATAATCAAATTAAGTCACGTTTTAGGTGTGGTCTGCTCTGGAGTACCCTCACATGCGAGGCACGCTGTTGGAGGAGGCCCAGGGCTCTGACAACCCTCGTGAGATATACAGCCATGAGGATTATGTGTCACTTGTGCATCACAGTGGACAGGTAAATGAAAAAAATATTTTAGGTTTATGGTTTAATGTTAATAATTGTACTAATATATATTTCATTGGGTTTTCCATCAAAAACTACTTGATGGATTTATATGAAAATTTGCAGAAAGATACAACACGACCCAAATAGTTCAAAGGTTTTTTAAAAATATTTTAAGTTTCCAAGGAAAAAATATGCCAACATTATACTTTACCAGAAAACACCAAGAAAATGCCATTTTACTTTTATTATCAGCTCTTAAATAGTAAAAAAATTTCTTCAGTATTTCCTTCAGTTATAATATATTTCATGAATATTTATTTCAGTATCTCTCTCATAACTACGCAGAACAGTCAACCAGTGAGGATCCCCGCATGATGGCGTTCTTCGATTCCTTATTACAAAGGGAACTCGAATGCCTTGCTGAAGAGACTGACTCCTTAGACGGCTCCAGCTCTGGATCCCTCCGGAATAATGACTCCGATTCTAGTAATAGTGACCAGATTGCTGTGGACTTTCCCTCACTGCCGCCCAAGAGATGTCAGTATTTATTAAGAGATTATAAAAATGAATAAATATATTCAGATATTTATTAATTTTGATAACTAAAGTGTTTAATCCCTGCCAATCGCTTTGCAATCTGAGCTATTCGCTGGTTTCGTTTGAATGATTGTACAATTTCATAAGTAATATATGTTTATCAGGACGCATGTTTGAATCCTGCTTGTGTTACTTTTTTTATTCTATATTTTTCTAAAATGAAAAAAAAAAATGGCTAACATATGAATTCTATTCTTTAAAATTATATAATAATTACATTTAACATTATATAAAATTAAAAAATTAATAATATTTTCGGCAATGAAGTGAATTATTTTTTCAGCATCTAAGGGTAGTCGAAGCCAGCGCTGTCCTAACAGACTGGCGCGGCTTGTGGCCTCGCGATATCCTAAGAGCGTGCGGTCACAGAAGAGAGGAGCTTTGAGGTACAAACTTCATAATATATTCTTAGCTATTTTATTAATGGACTTAGAATATATTTACTTATGATATGTTCTAATTATTGTATATAAAAAGTTTAAGTTGACACCACTCGATATATACAGGCGCAATAAACAGTCCAGACCATGTACGAGCAAGTCGTCATCAGTGAAGGTGTCTCGTCCGACTCGCCGCGCGCGAGGGCGCCGCCAGCAGCACGCAAGGAGACTGTCGCCCTCCAGCGAGAGGAGCGACTCCGACGAGACACCGCACTGCCTCTACAGGAGCACCGGCAGGGTGAGGCAACTAGCAGGGGACGGGATGAGAGCGTGTTAGAACCAATGGTAGAACCTAAGTATTTTAGAGCTAATGGACACTAACACTTTAGGATCAGATCTCAAATCTTGTTTAAACTAAAACTAAAGTTAGCACAGTGACCTATCACTGTGCTAACTTTTTAAACAAGATCCTAAATGGGAAAAAAATCATTAAGGCAAGTAGATGATAGAACCTTAAATTACTTACTGAGCGAGAAGGTTGTGTCACAAGGTAGGCTAGTAAACGATATTTAAGAAGAATCGTACAGTGATTTGTACAGACCAATACCCTTTCCGTTAGTATTTACTATTGTCTGGGGGTTACAACACACTTTTCCACGAGGTAAGTACGTCTGTCCGTTTGCTGTTGATTATTATAAACAAGTTGACAGAAATGTTTTCCACGAACCGTGAACTTTACTATTTAAATTAAACATTTTCGTCGTAAAAACATTTTTTTTTATACAATGTACACTATAGACCAAAATATCTGAAGTTGTGTTGTTGCAGATACTTCGACCACTTAGAAGAAGAATTAACACCACAAGATCAAATAAGAGGAAAAATAAAGGCACTAGTTACAGAAAACTTATGAATTTAAGAAGTAATAGTAAGTTTTTCCTGTTGAAGTATGATTAATAATAACTATTAAGTTTTGTAAATTAATTATTATATAATTTCAGGTAATGGAATAGCTCAAGACAGTAGTGATAACAATAATTTTTCAAATATTGACAACTTTGAAGACAACTTAGCTTTACCTAGCACAAGTACAGGTAATTATTAATTTACAATATATAGCGATTTGATAATAATCAAAATGATTGTTTTTCAATAATATGTCTTATGCGCAGGTTACAGGGGTCAAAATAATACGCTATTTCGGATAGCAGAAGTAGATTCTGATGACGACCAATCCGTTGGTAGTCGATCGGTATCACACCGGAGTCAACAGGGAAATTCACCTAATTTAGTCAATATCGTTCCTACACCAATTAATGGATCTTTAGGAGACTCTTTTCGAGTTGAGCACGTAGAATCAGAGAGTAATAACTCATCACCACCACCAGAAAACAGGTTGAGAATGAACTTACGACGAGTGAGGAGGAACGGTCGGCTTAGTCAGCAACTTTCAGATTCAAGTGAATCCCCACCACCAAAGAGCTCAGAGCGTCTTCTCGCAGAACGGCTCTCCCCTAAAGGCTTTAACAGGACCGTAGCAAGACTTATGAATGAGACCAATGAAAGCGAGCTGGAGAGTAGTTGCAGTACTGAAGGTAGTCTGTGGCCGGCTCCGAATGCAACACCTGATAGTGGTGTGGGCACGGTGGCGGGGAGCAGCACAAGAAACCCTCTCCCTGCTGACGATGTCTCTGATGACCCTGAATTCCAAGCTCACAAATTTCGACAGAAGGTCAAAAAGGCCCGTCGGAATTACAGAACTCATATGGACTCCGACTCCAACTGAACTGATAGTTTAAATTGCGTTTCATTGTATTAGTTGTTCTACTATAAGTGGTGACTACAAGTGACGCAGCCATCGTTATCTTTAATTAATTATAAGTGACTTGTTTCTTTATTATAAATGTAAGGTCTCGTTTTTCATTGCTTCTATAATTTTATACACTATTGCTATATTCTCTAGCTTTTTTTTATAAAACAGAGTTTATTCAGATTTTAATATTTTCTATAATTATTTTGTGATAAACTTTATGAGGGCTTGAGTTTATATAATTTCTATAGTTTATCTTTAATTTAAAAATATGTGATCTTTTATTATCTTAAAATAAATTACCTAAATATTTTAAGTAATAAGAATAATTGTTCTTCAAGGGTTGTTAAAATACATCCAAGTTTATGAAGTACCTGTTTTTTATATTCACACTGATCCTTGCCACGATTTAGTTTGGATTACATACACTATTCGAGATTGGTTTTTACACGGATTACAAAAAAAAATAACACCAATAACCATTATTGCGAATGACGAACTCAGCTATCGTCATTTAATTGTATGTTAATGCAGTTTGATTTTTTCATAATTCAATTTTATACCCAGCAGATATACACTAGTAACACTTATTGGCACAAATAATTCAAAATAGTAACATTAATTTTGTATCATTTGTCAATTGCAATACTTTTACATATTTTTAATAACTTAAAATACGTGTAGTATTTATATTTATTATTATAGTAATATATTTGTTGTAAAAGCTTCTTGACAACAAAGTTTTAAGATTATTTTGAGAAAACCATAAATATGAAAAAATTGAATTTATAGTTTCAATTAATAAAATTCACAAAGTATATCTCCATACGTTCAACAAAAGTTACTGCAAAACAATTTTTAAAAGGATAAATGCCAGCTTACCAGTCAGCCAGCCACCCAGCATTCAGCATACTATAATATAAGCTATACTCGTAGACTAATAAATTACATTCTTATACAAAGCCTTAGGCACAATGAGTCTTAAAGCCAATTTAACAAGCAAAAGTGGAACGCCGTCTTAAATGTTGTCCAATTAAAAAACTTATACAAGACAAAGTTGTTTATCTCTTACTTTTACTGTGTTTTTGCAAAATATAAAACGAAATACAGTTTTTATCAGACAAGTGATGTCAGTTTGACAATTGACATAAAATTTATATTTTACAGGTTACTTTAATACTTATTTGTGTAGAGAATTATAAACGTAAATATTGCTATTTTTATTTAAAATATGGATGGAATAGCTAGCTACAACTTATTTATAGCTGCACATAAGCCTCAACTTATGCTTTCTGGAGTTCCGGAACATTTCTGGCCCGTTTTATGCAAGAAACTTAAAGATCAAATTTTTGATTCTGGTCTATCATTTCAATTAGTTAAAATAGACTATGACAGTGAAGAGAAGAACCCCTACGATCCCCTATGGAGTGTAATGGCTGTCAGTGACATAGATTGTGCAGATACTTCTAATATTTTTTTGGTGGATCATGCATGGACATTTAAAGCCAATAGTATTAAAAATAACCTAAGAAATATACCGGCATTACTAGAACGAATGTGTAATCTTATGCAAATAAATAAAGAAACAACTGAGGACCAAATAGAGGAAGTATATAAAAAAATATGGAAATATGCAAATACTTATGCTGTAGACGGGGAGGAGTTTTCTGTAGAAGGCAGGGTTCCCTTGTGGTATGTGATGGATGAGCTAGGTTCAGGAATTACTCATTCAGACAACCCAAACTTTCGATGTGTTCCCTTTATTTATCTACCAGAAAGGCTAACATACTCCTTACTCTTTCCAATTGAAAATGTAGAAGAGGGTGACATAATCACCATAAATTTTATCGAAGCCAAATACTCAAATCCTAAACAAAGAGAAGCTATGCTTATACCATGGAAGCATTATAATCATTTTGATGATGATTACACCCAAATAGAACCAGATATAAGTTATTTTTTGGAGGGTCATACTGTAGAATCATTACCCAATTTAAAAAACTTGAAAAATAGAATAAAGATATCAGGCAAACTTAAAGTTTATTCTGAATATGAGTATATAAATCAGTATCTAACCTCTTCTGAGTTTGAAATAGTTGACAATGAAACTGATGCACATATATTGTGGTATGTGGAACACTTCAAAAATTTCCAGGAGTTAAGTGTTACCTCTCCAAATAAATTTGTCAATCAGTTTCCCTTTGAGTATGTTATAACAATCAAAGATCTTTTGCCAATAGTGGCTAGGAGATGCGACATGAAATTAAATGACAATGATCTTGAAACATTTCCTATTTGGTTGCCTGCAACTTTTAATATGAAGACTGAACTTTCAAAATTGGTAGCCTATTATATGCAAAGAAAGAGGCAAGGCTTGGATAATTTCTGGATTTGTAAACCTTATAACCTTGCTAGAGGTCTAGATACTTACATTACAGATAACTTAGACTTCTTATGCAGGCTACCCTTGTCCGGTCCCAAAATAGCCCAAAAATATATTGAAAATCCAGTTCTGTTTGAAAGAGCCAATGTAGGAAAAGTTAAATTTGATGTCCGCTATGTAATTCTTTTAAAATCAGTAAATCCTACAGAAGTGTTTGTGTACAATAATTTCTTTTTGAGGCTATCTAATAAAGAATTCTCAATGGATAACTTTGAGGATTACGAGAAACATTTTACAGTAATGAATTATACTGAAGGAGCACCATTGTACAAACTATTATGTCAAGATTTTAAAACTGCTTGGTCTAAGCAATATCCAAACTATGAGTGGGATATTGTAGAACAATCAATACATAATATGTTTTCCGACTTGTTTGTGTCTGCCTCTGCAAAAGAAGCTCCTTATGGTATAGCAGAAAGCCCACAGTCAAGAGCATTGTATGCTGCTGATGTAATGCTGAGTTGGAACAAAAATGGTACAGCAATACAAACAAAACTATTAGAATTAAATTGGATGCCAGATTGTCAAAGAGCTTGTGAATATTATCCTGACTTCTACAATGACATATTTTCAGTACTATTTTTGGATAAAACCGTTAGCTCATGCACTAAAATTCTGTAAAAGTATATTATAATGATATAATACCTATGAATAATCATAAAATAACATAGTCCTTTTTGTTTATGTATTATTTATTAGTGAATGTACACGACAATAATTACATTAAGATTGCTTGATTTCATAAATATATAACTAGTACAGGAATAAATAATATTAAATTCAGTTTTTCTGTAAAACTCTTCGATCATCATCAAGGATAGAACCAAATGGATTATCATTATCAAAATCTCGGTGACTGAGCAGCAGTAAAATAATAACCAAGGCAATCAATACAAATAACATAATCCAATATCTTCGATAGATACCCCCAGCTCTTCTTACACGAGATGAGGGCAAGGTATTTCTAAAAATAAAATACTTGATATTACAGCTTAAATTATTTTAAATTCACTAACTAACTTGTTTTTTTAAATATTTATGTTTAGATAATTCTATATTACTTACTTAACTACTAATGTTTAGATAATGCTATATTACTTACTTCCACCACCTGCTGATCCATGCAAAAGTCGACTTTTGCTTGTACTTGTTCTCATCATGGTCAAAATTCATCTGTGGTTTCGATTGGTCTAAAGGTTTAAAGCCTTTTCTAGTAGTCTGATTGCCTGGTAATACTATTTACAACTGAGAATATTTTATCTTCTACACATTTATACTAAATAAAAGTTTTAATAAGAATATTATATTCATTATGACTGAGGGTGATAAAAAAGTTTAAACTTCCAAAATATTAAAAATACCTTGTAAACTATCACTCCGTTTTACGGATGTCCCATCATAAATGTTAACTGGTTCATCTGGTATTTGTACAATGGAATGTGGAGTGCTTGTCCCTGATCTATTAGACTCATCATCACTAGCACCAGCAGGAGCTCCTCTTTGACTGTCTAAAGAGTTGAAAAATTGAGACTGGTTGGGGGACTGGCTTCGCCTGCCAGCTGCTCCTTTCATGTCTTGATCTTCTGAAAGCTGATGTTTTAATAAGTATGTTATGATAAATATATATTAAAAACTTTTGTTGATTAAGAAATTTAAAAAGTAGCAACAATATTTAAAGGTCTTGTTTTTGTAACGTTTGGGTAAAATAAAAAATGATTTAGATGTTATGAGTTTTCATACCAGTGGTAGACCAAGACCAGCCCGGGCCCAGTTCACTCCTGCTAGCTTTTCTCTGAGAACATCAGCTACTGGAGAGACAAGGTTTGAAGGTGGGAATACAGGAGTGGCGCACGAGGGACATTGATATCCAGCCGGCGCGGTAGTACGAGGCAACGCACGAAATCGTGATTCAGCACACTCCCAGTGGAATACATCTAATAATATAAAATTATAAATTGTAATATATAGCTATGTGATTAATATCACGATGTCTTTTTCTTTTTATGTAATACTAGTGCACTTACGGTAACATGTTAGTCGAATACACTCGCCCTCCGATAAAGTTTTAGTGCATATTTCACAAATAGGATTATAATCACTGTCTTGTAACCATTGCAGGTATGATTGTATTATACACTAAAAAATTAAAAATATGTTTGTAATAATACAACAAAAAACACCTTTAATTCGATGCATTAAATACATACTTTTGGGTGGTTTGTGACCATACAATATTCACAAACATTTACTCTGTGTTCAAAACAAAATTGATTTGTAACTCTCCTTTTCGGACATTTACATAAACCCATGATTAGAATTACTTTAAATTTCACATGAATTTGTTTTAACGTGATTTATTTACTTAAATATCGAGCGGCTATGTTTCGTTTCAGTATTCGTAATTTGTCAGCCACGTAAATGAGATGTCATTCCACATTTGTCAATATGTATTTCAAAAACGAAACTGATCTAGTCAAGCCAAACTGGAATGTATAATAAAAACATTTTATTCTAATATAATTTGGTCTATGAATTACAATAATATAATACTCCACTGTAAAATTATTTAAGAGTCAGGGTAGAGTCAGGTAAAATAAATTTAAATCATACAGTTAACCTACTACTAAACGTAATAGTGAAGTGTCAAGAAATGACAAGTATTTTTAATTTGTATTATATAGTAAATATTAAAATTTTAAATCCCGTAGGCGTAAATGGAGAATTAAACTATTAAAATATAGTGTAACATTGAAAAATGGCTACGAGATTATTAATGATTAAAAATATTATAAATAAACCTCTTAATCTTATTATAAATCAAATACCCCAATATACAAATGCAACATATAACCTTAAAAACTTTAATACTACAACCATTGCTTGTGTAAATTTCTTTAATAAATGTAAGTATTAACTCTTTTCTAAACTGTTTTATTTTTATTTTAATGAAATAAAAGTAAACGTTTTATTGTAGTACCTGCAGAGAAGTTATGGAAGTCTGTTACCTCCGTAAGTAATGCTGGAGCTAAGAAAGGTCGTGGTAGAGGGGCGGGAAGAATTCGTATTAGAGATTTAAACCGTGGTCAGATGATTGGTGTCGGTAAAATAAACATGTTATGGCCTGGTCTATCTGCTCCAGTTATAAAAGGTAGAGAACTGCTAAAGCAGCAACGCCTTCCAGATGACCCTGAGAGGTAAATTTATAAGGAGTATAAAAAAATATGATCAACATAGATTTATTTTTATAGAGTTGTAACCAAAATATTTGATTTTTTTGTCTATTTTATGTTTTGTCAACCTATAAGTTTCGGGAAATCTATCACTCTTTTCTCTCTTAGAGAAAAAATTATTATTTATATAATTTTTTATCTAAACAAACAATTTTTTTACAAAATTTTGGAAACAAATTACTAACATCATTATAATAAAGCCGATGTAAAGATACTGCTATGTATTTACATTTATATAAAGAATATAAAATGTCTTAATGTTTTAGTTTCTTAAATTTTTTATAGAATGGAAAAGTTGATAAAGCTGAGAGATTCAATGACACGATTTCGACGCTTAAAACTCAGTCCCATAGAGAGGGGCTGGTCTGGTTCACGGATGCCGGGGAGGAGCATTGGTCCACCTGACAAAGTTGGAGATGGTAAATTTACAAATAGTTAATAACTTGAATCAATGGTAAAGCATGTGATTTTCATTTAGTTAATAACTGTATAAAATTATAATATATTCTAGAGGAGTTTACTGGATTTGATACAAAAGTGCTTCAGCTCAGACCTTTATTGATCATGAAAGGGAATCTTGGACGAACAAGAAATTATCAAGCTATGGTATAAACATTGTTATTATATATATATATTTTGCAATCTAAATGATTGGTTCTTTGATTATAAATAAAGAATATTTTTAGATATTTAATGGAAAAAATATATGTTACATGTCATATTTTGCAGGTTGTAACTGGTAATGGAAAAGGTCTTGCCGGGTTTGGAATTGGCAAGTCTAAAGAAGCACCAGCAGCTTTAAGGAAAGCTAAGAACAGAGCTGGTAAAAAGTTGATGAACTTTGAAACTTATAATGGACATACAGGTAATAAATAAAGCATTTTGTGTAGTAGAACCTATTTTATTCTATAATTTTTATTATGATCTAATTTATAAACAATTTCTTCTTTTCAGTTTTTCATGATTTCTTCACTGCATTCGGTAAAACCAAAATCTATGTACAAAAGAAGAATGAGGGTTATGGTTTGGTGTGCCATAGAGCCATACGAGAGATTTGCCAAGCTATTGGCATCAAGGACATACGCGCGAAACTTGAGGGATCTAATAACTTGCAGCACATTGTTAAAGCTTTCTTCATTGGATTATTACAACAGGTGCAGACTACACTGTGGTATAGATAATGTTATTGTAGAGTCAATAGTATATATTAGTTTTTAATATTAGAAGACTGTCTGTATTTGATTAGATTTCAAAAATTTTATTTTGTTGATTTCGTTAAATTGAATTAAGAACAGTATTTTATTGTGATTTTCAGAGAACTCACCAACAACTCGCTGAAGAAAAGAAACTTCATTTAGTTGAGTTTAAAAAAGAAAATGAGAATTATCCAACTGTGGTTGCAAGTCCTTCTTATGTCAGAACAAAAGAAGAAATCCCCAAAGACGAGACCCTTGACTTCATTCAGTATGTTATGAACGATCGAGTAGTTTTAAAAAGAAAAAAATTCCCTCGTTTCTATGAAAAAATGCCACATTATGAGATATACTTGAAAAAATACGAGAGATTTAGAAACCATGAAAAAATAAGATTAAATTTAAAGGTTGAGTATGGGGATGTGAAGAGCTTCCTTAGTGATAAGTACCCAGAAGAAAAGAAGGAAGAAGCTTAGATTGCTAAAACAAAGATTAGTTTTAGATATATTGTATAATAAATGAATAAAATAGTAATTGATAAATATGTCTTTTTAATAATACAAATAATTGGCCACCCCATCTTCCTTCCATCACAAAGAGGAAATCGGCAGAAAGTTACGCTTACTCGCATACTTTTTTGAACTGCAGAACTTCTGAAGTTGGTATTTTCTGAGTATTGTAATCTAGGTGTCTAATTAAACTGAGCGAAACGAAGCTCTTTACCGGTCAACTCGATCAAATTTTGTCCGCTATCTCTTCCTACACGAACAAGCTATACTAACTAAATTTGGACCAGTTGATTATCACAAGCTTACCTTTTTATAGATGGATTTTGAAAATAATTCTAATTCTAGATTAAGAGTAATTTGCAATTAACTTTGGTGAATTCTGAATATGGTTGTCATATGTATAATTGTTTGTTAATTGCAGACATTGGGATAATCGTATCAAACAAAAAATATATCACGAAAATTTGTGATATATTTTTTGTTTCGCTCAGCTTCCCCGCTTGCATGCTAGCGGCTTTAGTAGACTAAAGTAATATCTAACCATCATCAAACAGGTTGAATACAACCTGTCAATTTGAAATATCAATACTAACCTAATGTGTAATAAAACAGAGTTATAAATGACAATTATTTATTAGCATCTCGAGTTTTATAATAAAAAGTGGTTACATTTTTATAGATAATATTTAACTATGTATTTTATTTCACTAGCCTATAAAATATCACTCATAAAAAGTATTGCTAGCATAAATAAAATGTAATACATAGGAATTGAGAAATGTTGAGAGTGAATTAAAAAATTCTTAATATTTCTTTTAAATTCTGTCATGGCACCCGACAACAGTTCCAATTAATAATTATACAAAAAAATATTTACACCTATTTATATACTATGAAAATAAGCAGCTAAATGCTTCAAAATGCTAGGTCGATTCGTAAAAAAATATCAAGCACCGTTTCCTATGTAATTATAAGGAAAATGCTTCTCTCTATTTATTACTGATATGACGTGAATTTCTGTATTCTTCTCGTATTGCCGGTATAAAAATATCGTTTTTTGAAAAATCTGAAGTTAACATATTTTTAATATAAAAGATGTAATTCATCGTTCTTTCGTCGCGGGAACCCTGTGTGTTTTTCAATTTTTTATTGAAATATACCAGGGAATTTAAGTTTTCGATATCGTCGGTATCACAGGTAGAGATCGAGCGAGGAAATTAATCGGTCGCATCTGAAAAAAAAATATTGTGTCAAAAAAGCCAGGTTCATAAATAAAAAAACGTTCCATTTGAAGTAATTCGAAAAATAATAGCAACGGCGGCGACACTATAGCTCAGGGGGTGTGTCGGTCGACATCTGTACCTGCGGCGGGTCCCCTCCACTTGTCGTGGTGGTCCCTGGCGCTGTGCGGCGCGAGGTGCGCGCGCACGCCGCCCAGCACGTCGGCGGCGCCGGCGGCGGCGAGCGCGAGCGGCGCCACTATAACTCAGGGGGTGTCTCGGTCGACATCTGTACCTGCGGCGGGTCCCCTCCACTTGTCGTGGTGGTCCCTGGCGCTGTGCGGCGCGAGGTGCGCGCGCACGCCGCCCAGCACGTCGGCGGCGCCGGCGGCGGCGAGCGCGAGCGGCGCCACTATAACTCAGGGGGTGTCTCGGTCGACATCTGTACCTGCGGCGGGTCCCCTCCACTTGTCGTGGTGGTCCCTGGCGCTGTGCGGCGCGAGGTGCGCGCGCACGCCGCCCAGCACGTCGGCGGCGCCGGCGGCGGCGAGCGCGAGCGGCGCCACTATAACTCAGGGGGTGTCTCGGTCGACATCTGTACCTGCGGCGGGTCCCCTCCACTTGTCGTGGTGGTCCCTGGCGCTGTGCGGCGCGAGGTGCGCGCGCACGCCGCCCAGCACGTCGGCGGCGCCGGCGGCGGCGAGCGCGAGCGGCGCCACTATAACTCAGGGGGTGTCTCGGTCGACATCTGTACCTGCGGCGGGTCCCCTCCACTTGTCGTGGTGGTCCCTGGCGCTGTGCGGCGCGAGGTGCGCGCGCACGCCGCCCAGCACGTCGGCGGCGCCGGCGGCGGCGAGCGCGAGCGGCGCCACTATAACTCAGGGGGTGTCTCGGTCGACATCTGTACCTGCGGCGGGTCCCCTCCACTTGTCGTGGTGGTCCCTGGCGCTGTGCGGCGCGAGGTGCGCGCGCACGCCGCCCAGCACGTCGGCGGCGCCGGCGGCGGCGAGCGCGAGCGGCGCCACTATAACTCAGGGGGTGTCTCGGTCGACATCTGTACCTGCGGCGGGTCCCCTCCACTTGTCGTGGTGGTCCCTGGCGCTGTGCGGCGCGAGGTGCGCGCGCACGCCGCCCAGCACGTCGGCGGCGCCGGCGGCGGCGAGCGCGAGCGGCGCCACTATAACTCAGGGGGTGTCTCGGTCGACATCTGTACCTGCGGCGGGTCCCCTCCACTTGTCGTGGTGGTCCCTGGCGCTGTGCGGCGCGAGGTGCGCGCGCACGCCGCCCAGCACGTCGGCGGCGCCGGCGGCGGCGAGCGCGAGCGGCGCCACTATAACTCAGGGGGTGTCTCGGTCGACATCTGTACCTGCGGCGGGTCCCCTCCACTTGTCGTGGTGGTCCCTGGCGCTGTGCGGCGCGAGGTGCGCGCGCACGCCGCCCAGCACGTCGGCGGCGCCGGCGGCGGCGAGCGCGAGCGGCGCCACTATAACTCAGGGGGTGTCTCGGTCGACATCTGTACCTGCGGCGGGTCCCCTCCACTTGTCGTGGTGGTCCCTGGCGCTGTGCGGCGCGAGGTGCGCGCGCACGCCGCCCAGCACGTCGGCGGCGCCGGCGGCGGCGAGCGCGAGCGGCGCCACTATAACTCAGGGGGTGTCTCGGTCGACATCTGTACCTGCGGCGGGTCCCCTCCACTTGTCGTGGTGGTCCCTGGCGCTGTGCGGCGCGAGGTGCGCGCGCACGCCGCCCAGCACGTCGGCGGCGCCGGCGGCGGCGAGCGCGAGCGGCGCCACTATAACTCAGGGGGTGTCTCGGTCGACATCTGTACCTGCGGCGGGTCCCCTCCACTTGTCGTGGTGGTCCCTGGCGCTGTGCGGCGCGAGGTGCGCGCGCACGCCGCCCAGCACGTCGGCGGCGCCGGCGGCGGCGAGCGCGAGCGGCGCCACTATAACTCAGGGGGTGTCTCGGTCGACATCTGTACCTGCGGCGGGTCCCCTCCACTTGTCGTGGTGGTCCCTGGCGCTGTGCGGCGCGAGGTGCGCGCGCACGCCGCCCAGCACGTCGGCGGCGCCGGCGGCGGCGAGCGCGAGCGGCGCCACTATAACTCAGGGGGTGTCTCGGTCGACATCTGTACCTGCGGCGGGTCCCCTCCACTTGTCGTGGTGGTCCCTGGCGCTGTGCGGCGCGAGGTGCGCGCGCACGCCGCCCAGCACGTCGGCGGCGCCGGCGGCGGCGAGCGCGAGCGGCGCCACTATAACTCAGGGGGTGTCTCGGTCGACATCTGTACCTGCGGCGGGTCCCCTCCACTTGTCGTGGTGGTCCCTGGCGCTGTGCGGCGCGAGGTGCGCGCGCACGCCGCCCAGCACGTCGGCGGCGCCGGCGGCGGCGAGCGCGAGCGGCGCCACTATAACTCAGGGGGTGTCTCGGTCGACATCTGTACCTGCGGCGGGTCCCCTCCACTTGTCGTGGTGGTCCCTGGCGCTGTGCGGCGCGAGGTGCGCGCGCACGCCGCCCAGCACGTCGGCGGCGCCGGCGGCGGCGAGCGCGAGCGGCGCCACTATAACTCAGGGGGTGTCTCGGTCGACATCTGTACCTGCGGCGGGTCCCCTCCACTTGTCGTGGTGGTCCCTGGCGCTGTGCGGCGCGAGGTGCGCGCGCACGCCGCCCAGCACGTCGGCGGCGCCGGCGGCGGCGAGCGCGAGCGGCGCCACTATAACTCAGGGGGTGTCTCGGTCGACATCTGTACCTGCGGCGGGTCCCCTCCACTTGTCGTGGTGGTCCCTGGCGCTGTGCGGCGCGAGGTGCGCGCGCACGCCGCCCAGCACGTCGGCGGCGCCGGCGGCGGCGAGCGCGAGCGGCGCCACTATAACTCAGGGGGTGTCTCGGTCGACATCTGTACCTGCGGCGGGTCCCCTCCACTTGTCGTGGTGGTCCCTGGCGCTGTGCGGCGCGAGGTGCGCGCGCACGCCGCCCAGCACGTCGGCGGCGCCGGCGGCGGCGAGCGCGAGCGGCGCCACTATAACTCAGGGGGTGTCTCGGTCGACATCTGTACCTGCGGCGGGTCCCCTCCACTTGTCGTGGTGGTCCCTGGCGCTGTGCGGCGCGAGGTGCGCGCGCACGCCGCCCAGCACGTCGGCGGCGCCGGCGGCGGCGAGCGCGAGCGGCGCCACTATAACTCAGGGGGTGTCTCGGTCGACATCTGTACCTGCGGCGGGTCCCCTCCACTTGTCGTGGTGGTCCCTGGCGCTGTGCGGCGCGAGGTGCGCGCGCACGCCGCCCAGCACGTCGGCGGCGCCGGCGGCGGCGAGCGCGAGCGGCGCCACGGCGGCGCCGGGCAGCTGGCGCAGCACGCCGCCGCGCCCGCCGCGCGCCGCCAGCGACAGACACGCAGCCGTCTCCGCGAAGCCCTGCGCGAGGGAGCGGACACACTGACACACTAGCACGGGTATACTTGACGAATATATATCGACCCCAGGAAACATTTTTGGCCTAACTAAAAAAATGCGAGTACTGACTAGATTTACTCCTTTAAAAAAAAAATGCATCGAATGAGTTAAAATTTTTAACGATGTTTATTATTGTTTTATTTATCTACGATGTTGTTTTATTTCGTAAATATTTCAAATATATGGTTTTTCGACTCCGATATGAAGTTGCATTTTTCGAGATTGTTTTTGGACGTGGATATATGACGAAAGTAGATAACGTTTATTATTAAAAAGCCCGTATAATATAACCACAGCTCGTTTGTATCAATTCGTTTGCATTTCTAATTGTATCTTCGTGCACGGACCGCCGTCTCGATGGACCGTCCCACCTCCGTCACTACCATTGATTGGTTTTTGCTACCTACTTAACGGTGAATTGAGTTATTTAAATTCTGTAATCGATTTATATTAAATTTTCATTTTACAGAAATATGTAATGAGGTTGATCTTATTCCGACATATATTCTGATATCGATCGATTATAAAACATATAAATAAAAAACTATTCCAAAACCGATATGATGAAACCGAATGTAAATAAGTGACCTCTTTAACGGTGTTGTAAGCGCTGGTGACCCCCTCCCGTATGTCAGCAGGTTGCCTCGTGCGGTCTCGTCGTCGTCGTCTCCTCTCGTGCGCAGCCGCCAGAGGCAGCGCCGGGGCCGGTGTCAGCATGTCGAATGCCGTCTCCGCTGTAGCCTGGAACGAACATTTTTATTAGATCTTACTAAAAATATTAACAATTATATTTCTATAAAATTATAGAATCGAACCTAATAATATTTTGAAAAGACTTACCTCGTATAGGCATTGAATTAAAATTGTATACTTTTGTGTGTCTAATACACGAAAGTGGTGGAAAAAGCTGTATGTCGTGTAGCCTGTAGTCCTGTGTCGTGTACCTGTATGAGGTGCAGCAGCCTCGCGGTGATGTCGAGGGCGGCGACCGCAGTGCGCGCGGTGAAGGAGGCGGCTCCTCTCCTCAGCCCGTGAACGAGTCGTCCGTCGCGACGCCACTGCTCCACCGGCAACCACACCAGGTCGCGGATACCCGTTACTGAACAACGGATTTTTAATAATATGTTTATTTTATATGTCATATGGGATGCCAAAAACGGTCGATTCATTTGGTAAGCGGTTACTGACGCCCATGGGCTTCTTAGTATAAAGGAAGTTGCGATAATTTTCGATGTTTCCGTAAGTTTTGAAATAAAGTGACTGTCTTTTTGTATATAATATCCACAGAGTTATTGTAACCAGTTTAGCTTTACATTTCTAATAATGCTGAAATTGGACATTCATTCTTATAAATACCTTTACAATTGCAAGTAAGTTTTGCAGGCGGTGGCGTGCAGTTCGCTAATAGAAATCGACGGCATAAATCAGTTCAATTAGCTCGTCAGAACAAATATAGCTCTTTAGAACACCCGTAAAAAAGGTTTAGAAGAAAAAGCATAGAGGTGCGACGTACTTATACAACACCAGAGAATGTGGTCTTTTACAGGGCACGGGGTGACCGATTGCGAACAGATCTTTGAGGGATGCTGTCAAATGGTAGAAGCTCATAATGGACTGATCCGGCCCATAGCTTGTCATCGAAGCTAACTTGGCCGTGCTTTCCGGATGATAGCAAAACTGAACATCGCTCGAAATTCCGATAAACAATACTCCGAAATATGGTACGGCACTAAGAGGAGCACTCCGTGTTTAGTGTTTTCAGGTTTAAACGCGCAAAACTTATATCTTGTGGGATTTCATTGAACGAGACTCAATTATCTCCATTCGGACAACTCTCTTTAATAGGTTTGAAAGAAAACACAACTTTCTTACGCCTCGACGTTTTTCCAAGAGAGACCATCACGTGGGGAACATCTCCGGTGCAGTCATCCGTATAGCAATGAATTTTGGAAATATTCAAGGTCAATGTAAATGGGTAAAAATTATATGGAGATCATCCAGATTCAACTCTGGTTACACAAATATGGTTGTATGTTGGAATCCAACCCACAATTTTTGGTTCAAAATTCGAGGTTACTAACCAATAGACAAACTTGACATTAAAACAAAATAGACCAAAGACGAATAATAATATAAAAGACATAAGAACAACAAAACAATTTTATATTATTGATAAAATAATAGTATCGACTAACTTATCTGCAGCAAAGAGTGCATGGGTCCAATACCGCTGAGTAGTCCTGGCAGCTGGTGTCGCTTGATGTCAGAGAGCCACTCGTGGAGCGCCCACTGAACTAACTTCTCAAGGCCCAGTAATCCTAATCTAAGAATTAAGTTTATTATATTATATGTACATTTTTTATTTAAATTTTATTCTGAGGTCTATTAACTTTGTGGCTGTTGTCTATGAACTTCCGCAAAAACAGTTTTAAATGTCAATTTCAATGAAGGAAGATAAAGTAAGCTAGTAAAGACAGAATTTGACGTTTGCACTTCCGGCTCTCATTCACCATACAAAAGGTACTTAAAGTAAAAATATGAATAAAATTGATCACTTACTTATAATCCAGTCTCTTCAGAGTAAGTTCTGAACAGTTAAGTTGTCCTAGTCCCATGAGTAGTCCGGCGACCGGTCCAGCGGAGAGGTCCACGCGCTTGCCCACGTAGTCCAGACGAATTGGCACTTCCGGGGAGAAAACTACCCGGCTGTAATGAAATAGCATTTATATATAATATTTGAGCTTTATAACAGTGATTGAAAACTTTATTTAAATTTAAATTTATAATTTTTTGGTGATGTGATTGTTAAATTGTAATTACTATTTCAACAATTAACATATTCTACTCTACTTACGACAGTATTTGAAGACATGCAAACTTTTATTATGCGTATTAAAACTCTAAAGCGAAAACGTTTGTTTGTTTAAACGCGCTATCTTTGAAACTACCAAATGGATAAAAAAAATCTTTCTCATAATGATAAAAAATTTATGAGGAAGATATCAGCTACCTAGAATTATGCTATTGCTCGTAGTTATCCTATTAATAAATAAAATCTTTCACGGGTGGTATCGCGAGTAACAGCTAGTTTACAATATTGGAAAACTTGGTATTTGTTAAAAATAAATATATTTTTACCGGAAGTATATAGGCGAATCGTCAACAGGTTCTGAATCTTGTACTTTAGCAGCAGGTTTCTCCTGATTAATGCCAAGTCGTTGAAAGTCTTCCTCCAGCTGTATTAAGTTCTCTGACACCAGTCGTTCAGCTTCATATTTCTCCATTAGAGGCTCATCGTCGCGAAGTACTTTGAAATTAATTGAAGTAAAAAAATATATATTAAATTAAATTAAATTAAGTAGTATAAAATTACTTACACATTAAGACCTCCTTATGGAACTTACTTTGTACACGAATGGTTTTAATAACAGAATATTTTATTATTTTTTAATATTTTAATGAACGAATGTACAGTGAGCAGAAGATAAATAGAAAAAATGGACAACTATGTGAGTTTTTTTTATTCATTCATTTATTTAAATTTAATTCATTAATTCATTTAATTCTTTATTTCACAAAAATAAAGCAATAAAGGCGGGCAAAATGCTTCAAAAACATTATCTACTAGTCAACCTATGAAGTACAAGAGAGATTGTTGGTAGGCGTGCAAAAATAAAATTTATATAATTTATCATTATTATAGTTATGTATTATTTTATATAATATTGTGAGTTTGGTACCTGCGTCGTTGAGCGAGAGGCAGTCAGCGTCTCCCAGCGAGGTGGGCGTGGGCGGCGGGTCCTTTAGCAGCGCGCCCACGCTCATGACGGGCGGCCGGTGCGTGGGCGTGCTCTGGCGGGACCCCGTTTCCAGGGACACTGTGCCTACGGGCTTTGCTTCATCCTCTGTTGCATGGTTAGTTATTTAGTTAATTTAAACAATTTTCTATATTATGCATATTCTATATATGCGTTTTTGTATTAGGGAGTTAGATATGTATGGCATCTGTCCTTGAGTAACGAGATATAGAAACTTTAAACCGTATGTGAACTAAACTTTAAATAACCGTAATGTAACAAAGATATATTTATACAGTTATTATAAATATAACTACTAAACTAATACATTAACATGACTCTACTTATTTAATTTTCAAATAATTATATTTGGTATTTAGTTGATACACATACCATTACCTTCATCACTTCCCAGTTTGGAGAAGAATCCTACGAGAAAAGCCAGAGTGTCTTGATCGAGGTTGAACCGCAGCGGCAGCAGAGACACTTTCAGACAGCACTCCTGGGCCGGCAGAGACGCGTCCGTGCGAAGATGTACGGCTTTTACTATTAACTGCACATGAGAGGACCATATAGTAAATTGGAGTTAGGGGTCTTAATATTTTTAAAAACTGGAGGACTAAAATTGTATAAGATTCAATATATTTTAGATTACAATTCTTTTTTGCACCTTTTATCAGATATGTCAGCTATTTGGTTAACAATCCCAATCGATCAATCGATCCAATTTTGATTGAAGGATTGAAAATAAATCTGGATTAATATTTGTATTTTCCTATAACTCAAAAAGAACTTTATATGCTAGTACTAAGTTTAAAAAAGAAATCATAATTATTAACGTTTAGAATATGCTACATAGTTAGCCAAATATTTAAGTATTTTTTTTTACCATATGAGCGTTTTTTCTTTCAGGTTCGTCCTTCAGTTTGTACTGGCTAAGTAGTTTGTTGATGTCGCTGCAGACCAACCTATCTAGGACCTCCACTTTAGCGATGGCAAGGGTTTGTCTAGACGCCTGAGTACAGCCTGACGGGTATACTTCATGTTGGAATTTTACCTGAAACATAATTGTCATCAGTTTTTATTAGGAAACTGAGTATTTAAATATAATGTCCTTATGTTTAATGTATAACTAGATAGAGTAATTCGGTGAACCTATATAAATATAATAATATTGAAGTTTGATTATTTTGATAAATGCGCTAATAAATAGCATATAACTGATATCAGACAGGCAAGAATTAAAGTAATTAAAACTAACGTAGGGTTTCGGCCAAAAGTCGAAGTTAACCTGGATTAGAAGTTGAGCAGGGTTTCGTTTATTAGAAAATTTATTCTTTCCGTAATTACGTTAGTAACTAACTTTTAATAGCTAGAGAAAGTTTGAAATCGAGTGTCTCTTGTGTAAGTCCCCCCTTCACTTTTCCCCTCTCAATTATCTGACAGTGTTGCTGTGTGAGACGCCATTATTAAAGTACCTTAGTGAGGCACAACTTGACCACGGTGCGCTGGTCGCGGGCGGGGCGTGGCGTGCGCACACGCTCCGCCCCCGCGCTCCATGACACGCCCCCGCGGTACGGCTCGTACTCTTTACTGCGTCTAGGGTTACACGGGTTTATGATGTAAGGAACATACTAAATAGGGATTTATGGAATTGGTTTATACAATTTA
Organism: Mechanitis mazaeus; assembly: GCA_959347395.1. NCBI lineage: Eukaryota > Metazoa > Arthropoda > Insecta > Lepidoptera > Nymphalidae > Mechanitis > Mechanitis mazaeus. The sequence continues at coordinate 1,267,298 of OY365743.1, forward strand.
CTTTAAAAATTAATATTATATTTATATTGAAAATTATATTATAAGAAAAGAAATTATAAATATATAATCTACAGATATTTCTTTAGAGATTAACCTTTACATTACAGACAATTTTTTTAGAGATATCTCTATAAATTTATTTTAAAAAATATTTATGTATTATCCTAATTGTAAAAGAAAACAACGTGAGGATATTTACTACCCTAATTCCAGTCATAAGTAATGTTAGTATATTATTTTAAGAAATATAAAGTAGTAGTAGTTTTTTGTCTTTTATCTTACTTAGAATTAACAGGCGATCCTCCTCCCCTGGGGTCATCAATTGTAACTGTTTTCTTATTAGTCTCGCTCGGACTGAAGTCGCTACCTCCAAACATATTCCACGTCAAACTCATCTCGCATAATGTATATCTGAAATAGTTTTGTTGAGTTATAAAAAGATTAATAATTAATTAGTTGTTAAGTTACTATTGTAAAGCTAAACTATAAAAAAGTTTTCTCAAAATGTTTAAATAAAATGTAACTACAGTTAAAGTTGTTATATACATTTAAGTAGTAATTACAAATATATTTTAAATTTTAACCCAACATTTCAAATGGTTCACAACATGATATTTTCTTAGACATAGTTGTTAGTAACCTTGACAATTGAAACAAAGGTAATTGGTTCGATTCCTATACGGAACAAATTTTTTTGGGGTCCACAAATGTTGTTTTTTCTGTTCGTTATGTTTTAGATACCTACAGCGACATAGTAATAACTTATACTTAAATGTGAGAATTGATTCATAAAAATTTTGTAAATTATGTACATTTTTTCAATAATAATTGAAAAATTCATAGTCTATATAATAAGATATTAATTATTCTACCTCAGAACAGGTGAAGGGAAGCTCTTGGGCGCCTTGAGCACGTCTGTTCTCGCGGGCGGCACGCTGAAGTGGTTGTCGTAGATGGGGGCGGCGCCCAGCCAGCGCACGACTGGCTCCTCCATCTCGGTGTCGCGCACGCCCACTGCCTCCACCATGCAGTACTCTTCATCCGTGTCGCTGCCCGTTGACTTCATCTGGGAAACAGAGTTGACTTTATATTGTTCATATCTCGAGCTGCCGAAGTTAATAAATATACTACAATTCAAAAGAGACGGTTTCATTTCGAAAATCGTATTAACTTGATGAGATTTGAGGCGATAATTGTTAATAGACTGCTCAGTTGACAGATTTATAAAGAAGGACAAGAAGTACCGAGTTATACGTAAAAAATATATAGATAAGTATAGTATAAGTACTTGTTTCCGCTTTGACTTTTTAGGCGTTGATTTAGAAGTCAACGTGAGGTCACCGAGGTCTTTAGCCACTTGTATATTTGTAGGCGTAGCTTCCGGAGCCTCTTCTGTGTGGAACTGCTCGTGCTCTATAGATTTAGTTTCGCTCTCATTGTCCATGAGATCTAGTTGTTTTTGCTTCATATTTGACTCGTCAGGGAAATAAAACAATTCCACCCCCTCTTTTTCCGTTGAACTAATAAATTCATCCTCATCAACTGAAAGAATAAATATATATATACTTACTATCGCTTAGAAAGAGTTACATTATTGGATTTTTTGTTACTAACTCGTGTTATTGGGACTCTCTTTCATAGCTTCAGCCATCAAATCGTTCACTTGTTGAATTTCACTTGGCGATAGTTCTCTAATTTCTTCTATGGGTCGGTCATCTAATCCTAAAATGAATTTTTAAGTCTTAGTAATAAAAATAAACCTGACACTTGTGGTATTTTTCATATCTTGAAAAACGCTGTATTTATTTCATATATATATTTAAGGTGTTCAAGAGCTTGTTGACAGCTATGACAATTAATAACTTTGTATTATAATAGTATACTGACCAACTAAGGTCTCCAAGGGCTGGTCGGAACAGATGCTGGTGTGTCTGGAGACGTCGTAGGGCTGAGAGTCTCCGTCGCAGGCTACGTACGTGAGCAGGCGGCATAGGGCGGACGCGGAGTCCCAGCAAGTGTACATGTTCACCATGTTGTTGGACGCCGTCAGGTCGACTTGGGGCTGGTCGTGAGACTGGGAGGATAACATAGTTATATATATGTATTTTATACAGACAACAGACAATGAATACGGTATACATATCCCATATTTTATATAAGAGTTCAATTATATGTGCAAAGGGAATTATTGATATAGAGCACTATTATTTAACTGAAAATAACAATACATATTGTAATCTTATATTTACAAAATTACATATTACTATTTATGTTTATATTTGGTACGTAACATACTATTTTCTGTTATAACCCAAAATTCTACCATTTTAAGTTATTCTGGAAAATGTTACGTTGACATTAGATTTTCTTTTTAGGACATTCTAGTACATTTTGTGGGTGTAATAAAATAATAAAATGTATTATTTTTCTTATATTCTGTTAAATCTTTAAAGCACTCACTCGTTGCTCATTGCTCTTATCCTCCATCCGCAGTGACAGTTCAAACAGCCCCACGTCGATGACACAAACATAGTTCTTGTCAAGTTCTGGACACTTGTCATCTGTCCCACTCTTATTGTTCGAGTATGAAAGGAACAGAGAACACTCCTGCGCCAGGAAGCGAAGGTAAGAGGTGTTGGTCTCCGGGATAAGATTACTGGATACGCTGAAGTTCCCGAGGGATACAACGCTTCGGATGGGAAGGAACAGAGGCCTGCAGAGACACGCTTAGATTACATACTGTCTTGAGACGTTATATATGTTTGTAATAAATAAGATTGCAAAGAATTTATCAAATATAATTATAATAGGATTGCAATTATGAAAGTAGTTACTATTAATTATTATTAGTTATAATAATAGCATAAACAAACATATAAATGTGTAAGGTCACCTGTAGTCCACGGCGCAGTCCCACACATGGACATGTAGCTCGGACAGCACGGGGGAGGGCGTGTAGCCTGGTACAGGGTAGTCTATAACATCCAGGACGTCCAACAGCTGGCTGAGCCACGCAATGCCCTTGTCGCCTCTGTGACGGAGGGTAGCCTGTTCTATACCCAGAGCTATACAGATTGTCTAAAAAAAAATATTTTTATTAAAAAATCCAGGCCATATGTATTAATAACATAAATTTTAAACAATACCTTCATATTAGGTGTTTCAGAGTCTGGTTCAGTCTTGAGTGCCATTGTAAACATGTCTTTAGTTTGCAATCTATCTTTTATGATGACTCCCTTACTGGAGGGATAAATTGTCTTCTTCAAGTGCGTGGGTAGTGCTGTACCAAAGAGACGCAATGATGGCTTGTCTGATGGAATCGTTAGGACCGCTGAAAATCAGAATTATTTAAGCTAACTTTTACATTCTTTAAAAAAAAATTATAGAAGAAAAATGTTTAAAATATTTTAATTATGCTCTGTTTAATTTAAAATATCATATTTTGAATTTTATAGTAATTCTTATTTTTTTTTTTAATATAATATTTTTCGTGATAATTAAATATACATACGTTCATGATAGAGGGTAGCTTTGGCTGCTCTGAGACACAGTTGTGCTGTTTTTGCCTTCCCATTAAGACCGCTGACTTGACACATAGACAATTTGTAAGCCTCCAAAACTAATTCACCCATCTGTCCTGGGACCACTCGTTTATTGCTATCCTGATAACAATATTAGTAACGAAATTATTATAGTTTTAACAATTATTTATTTTAGTGTCATTTTTATATAAATTTTAATTCATCCTAATTTAAATTATAAAAATGCAACCTTATGTATGTAACTAACCGTTGCTCGCCATTCCACCCGTGGATAATTGATTTTATATATTATATGCTAATTAAAATAACTAAGAAGATTAGCGCGTTTAAACAAACAAACATTTAATTTTTATGAAATATTAGTATATATAGGTCAATAGTATTTTAATCTAAAAAATATCTTTCTTACCCTAACTGGTGCAAGTATAGATAGAAGTCCTTTTCCAACATTGAAGGTTAAACAGAAATTATGTGTTTCACTCTCTTTATTTTCCTGGAATGGTCTGGTGTTGCCGATGCCTTTTTTCAATTTGTTGTCATATGTCGAGTAGTATAAGTTCTCCTCTTCGGAAGATGAACTCTCTGATTCAGAATCTATTATAACAATACACAAATATGGTATACTTATAGAGAATCTTTACTTTAAACATATTAAAAATTAAACTATTTAATAGTTTCAAATAAAACTATTTTTACGGATTGAAACTCGCGTATAATTTGGTTACATTTTTGATTTTAACCCGACGTTTCGAATACTTTGCAGTAATTGTGTTCACGGGTAGACGAGATGTAAGTGGCTGTCTGTCGGGTTAAAATCAAAAATGTAACCAAATTATACGCGAGTTTCAAGCCGTATAAATAGTTTTATTTGAAATGTGTACTCGTTAAAATCTAAGAAAATACTATTTAATAGTTTTATTAACATTAAAGGACGAATTTCCATGGAATTTGTTGTTTTGACAATTTATGTTCTGAATTAATATACAGGATTGTCTTTATTTTAAAAATATTTAGTAAGTATATTTATGAGGTAGTTATGTAAGGCAGGTACCATATCCACCCCTGCAGGGTTCGAAGGCGGGCGGGGGCGGCGGTGCGATGTCAAACTGCTCCCTCGGAGACCACAGCAACAACTCGGAACTGATACGGTTGTACAGAATCTCGTACAGCTGCTTCGATCTGTAGAAAACCAGCGTAGATAATGCTTTGTTTTTAATATTAGATTTTAACATTGAAATTATTATATTGAGCTTTCGTTACTAATAACTTTTAAGTATGATATTCAGACTTGAAAAAGAAGCCCTTTTTAAAGAATATTTATTAGTAAAATAGCTTCCCTTAGTAAAATAGCTTCAATATTTGAGAGATTTGGTTTTTATTGATAAACATCTTAGCTCCAAGTTGTATTACTTATTAAGCAAAATTAAGTAACTCACTCAAGCTGTAAGCTGAGTATAGGCAGGTTAAAGTCAAGATGTATTGCAGAATTTTCCACCGAACTGTTCGTGAATTCGTTCATCTCTTCTTCTGTTCCAGGAACTATTATTTCTTCCTCTTGACCTGCAACGAATAAAAAAAATATTAAACATTGCTAAAATACCTCAAGTATTTTTTTTTGTTTATTTGTAAAAACAAAGCGTGACGACATCAACCATTTTGTCTCATTAAAAGAAAATCATTAATTTGACTATACGTTTATCCCCTGATAATGCAAGAGACTGTGGGCGCGGTGGTGATCACTTTCCATCAGATAAACCGTATGCTCGTTTACTCACCTTTTAATATTATAAAAGAAACAACGATAACAACACTATATGTAATGTACCTGGTTGATTATTTTCATGTTTACTGATACTCTGGTGCGCCATCTTCTTGCCGCTAAAAGGGCTGGGCAGTGTGCTCCGGAGGTTGTTCATGATGTACATGGACGTGGTCATGGGGTTGGCTTTGGGTTCAAATAATAGCTCATCTTGGAGAGAGTCGAACAGACCCTTTGCTGAATCTTTTGGTTGGAATGTTATTGATATGCTGAAAAACAAAGTTTTTGTTTATTCATTATTGAGTAGTGGCAAGTATTCAAATATTTGTTTTTTTTTGGGTTTAAAATAAAACAGTGAGAACATATTTTTATTAGATTTCTATTCACAGTGAAGGAGTATGGTACATTTGAAAAAAAAAAGGAAAAATTGATTTAAATTTAAATATTCACATTGTAGTAACCCCACAAAATATTTTAAAAGAAATAATCAGTCAAATTTGTGTATCATACAAGATGTAAAGTAACTCACACAGGTAAGGGTGTCGAAGTTGCTCCTCGTAGCATGTTGCTATCAAGTGAAGCATCATCCATAGTAGATTGCGCTATGTGCGTGCCCGGGAGGTGTTCGTTTTCCTACATAATGATTTACTCATTATAACTTTACAAAAATATGAGAAATTAAGTTGTGTGCGTGTGTGAGAGTGAGAAGAAATTATATAACAGCGCGTAATGAAAAGAGAAAGATAACAAGTATGGGTTCTTACAGTAGGCAAGTACCGAACCATGCATATAGACTGTAAAAAAATCACTATAATGTATTTAAACATATCTTTAGCTATAGAAATCACAGTATGGACCAGAATGCACATTGCAAGCTTTTTGTTGAAATTTGGATGAATTATATAAAATAAGGTATTACTTAAAATCAATATACAACTTAGTTCCCCTTCATAATGTGGGGGGTGTACGCACGTGGTAGAAGAGGTCCAGCGTGGTGGTCTTCAGTGTGAGCGTGGTGGGGGCGTGTCTGTGCGTGTGTGCGTGATGTGTGGGGGCGGCGGAGAGTCCTGCGGCGGCGTGGCTCAGAGAGAACAGCAGGTAGTCAGCGCGCACGGAGCGACGGTCGCACGGCGCGCCCGGCCGGAGGTCGGCTATCGGGAACCTGAATATTATATATATATTATTGAGCTGAGAGAAGCCAGGCTCTTTACCGGTCGACTCGATTAAATTTTATCCGCTATCTCCTTCTACACCGTTCGAGCTATATTTACCAAATTTGGACCAGTCGATTATCATATACCCACCTAACTATATATAGTAATTTGCGATTAACTTTATTTTTAATTGAAACGTTCTATTGCTCACGCAGATGGTAAATTGTTACGATGACTGACATATTTTATAATTTTTTGTTAATTGCAGACATTGGGAAAATCTTATCAAGCTAAAGTTTTCGTGATATATTATTCGTTGTTTCACTTATTGAAGAGAGTTTCGCTCAGATTACCCCGCTTGCACGCTGGCGGCCCTAGTTATTAATTATATATATAGGGTATTGATTTCAGATTACTACAACAAGAGTTATTGAAGTATTGTCTGAACCGCAGAAATTTTCTGAAATGTTAAACATTTGGTAATTTTTTTCATAGTTTGATCATTTTTACGGACGAATTAAAATATACTAACATTTAGTAGATAAAACATTTCAACAACGCTGATAAATAGACATATTTGTAGCAAGTCACCTGAGTATGATATCGAAGTTGGGGCACTGTAGAGAGAAATTGACTTGATTCTGTGAAGCCGATTGTGTTGGAGAGCTGGATCTTGGACTCGGGAAGAACGAGGCCGACATACGCTCTATGAGTGTTAGGTCTACGTCTATGAAGAATGGAGTACATTTCACCCTGTTGAAAATGTTAGTTACAACATTAAAAAAAAATGATTATGTATATAATAAATATGGATCTATTGTATGTATGTTTGTTTGTTGTAAATGTTATGTATAGAACTCTGAACCTAAACATGATCAATATTTGTTAGTGTACGGGCGTATTCTGTATCGATCCGTTTAAACAATTTATAATTAGTTAATTTAATGATACATAACATTAATAAATATTAAAATGTATATTTGAGAACAAGCTGGAAATGTTATAATTAAAAATGGTTGAATTCAACTGTAGACTACATTAGCTTCTAAAATTGTTTGTTTTGTTTTTCTGTATTTTTTTTACTTGTATATTATGTACCTTCCTAATTCTGTTTAATTTATTAATTTAAATGTATACAATTTTAATTAGTATCATTCATTTAGAACGTTATATTTTTCATCACGGACTCTAAGTGGTTGACTGGGAAATATCTCTTCATGGGAAAAGTTCGCCTTTGTACATAAGTTTCAATTCTGTGTTATATCATAAGCTATGTACACTATTATAAGATAAATAATAAGCATCGGGAAACATCGTAAAACTTCGGAAATATTTGTATTTAAGATTTGAATATGCTACTTTTTGCTTTCAATGCCTATACGAATGTATCCGATGTTTCAAAAAAACTGTTTTACGGAATATTTTAAACGCGAGTTATTACTGAATTTTTAATTAAAACCCGCGTTTCGAATGCTTTTCAGCAAACAAAATGCTTTTTCTGAGTTTACGTAAACTCAGGAACTGTTGGAGGTAGGTGACAAATAAACTGACTGACTGACAGACACCAACATCTCGTCTTATTGCGAACATTTGCTGCAAAGCACTCCGAAAACTTATTTTATTGAAATGTATAGCATCCGATGTTTTCCGATGCCCATTATTTATCATGAAGTATTGTACTTTTATTGTTATTGTTATTGTTTACAGCAAAGAGAACATAAATATTATTAAAATGATGTATGTAGAACAATACTTACACTATATCAGTTGTCGGGTAGACTGGTTTTTTTTCACCTGATATTCTCATGTATTTTGATGTTTGTTTGAAATTCATTCTTATATTAGATTTTGATGACATGCTCGCGTTCTCTTCACCTTCTGTGAATTATATAATAAAATTAACATTCATTCCCAAAATATTTTAATTAAAAAAAAAACAAATTAAAAGTAAATTCACAATAAAAAAAAATTAAAATAAAACTAAAATAGGAAACTTATTATTTAAACTTTAGCACTGAAAATAATATCCATACAAAGCTTGCCAAGTAACAGTAAATTGAAAATTCCCGACATACAAATAAGTCAGTTTTTACAACCATACCATCATCAAATCGTATCAAGTCAAAGCTCTGTCTGTCGTGGTCCTGGTAGAGGCACTCCCGCAGCAGCGCGCTCTTGACGGCCGCCTCCACCACCATCTGGCTGCCGTGGGACGTCACCTTCTCGCTGCCGTCCAGGGATATCTCAGATGTCAGAAACCTGGAGGAGTTCATACTCATATAATCTCATCTTCAAGGATATAACATAAAAAACATAACAAATAATATAAAATTATATATTTTTACTATACTATAAAATTATATATTTTTTAAGAGTACTTATTTAAATAAGCATAGTTGTTTGAATCATTTTGAAACGTGTAAAATGAAGAGATAAATTCAAATGAATGTTTACCGATCAAAATAAATCCAAATTCTAGTGATTAGCCAATAACTACCTGTGGATTGATTTCCTAAAATATCAAGTAAATTAATTTAGCATATCAGATTGATTATTAATTTCGCTTATAAGATAGTTTTTTTTTTACCTTAAGTGATCTCTATCGGCCGCTATATCCAGACACTCATTGAATGTGGTTAAATCTCTTTTCTCGTCAAACTTGCTGCATGCTTCTATGCGGTTGAAGAACTCTGTAGCCACTTGCTGCATCTTGTTAGCGCTTGTTGAAGACACGCAGTCTAATGAAATAGGATTTGAGGCTAGAATGTCCTGAAATTATAGGTTTTTAAGAAAAAAAAAAAATTAAAATAATTTAATTAATTAATTAATTAATTTTTAAATTTTAAAAAATTTAAAAATTCGAAATTTTTTTTCCACTTTTTTGGTAATTTCGGCGGCCCATCTGACCACCTTCCCGTTGGACAATCAACATAATTTTGAAAAGTGAATCTTACATTTAGATGCTGATTCCAAATATATCTTTAGTTTTTCAAAATTCGAAAAATAAAATTCGACAGACACACAGACACACATACAGACAGACAGATCGGAAGGAAAAACTGAGTTTTTCGAAAATATAAATAAATAATCATCAATCAGAACCAAAAAGAACTAAAAAAGAAATGTCAATAAATAAAATACGAATAGTTTTAGTATATTATATATAATTAACCCGAAGTGCTCAAATACTCTTTTGGGAAGGGGGGGGTCCTTTCATTCGTTTATGAGCTTATAACATTGCATAATTGCGGCATGAACTAATTGTCAGTTATTTGTCATATTTTTTTTTAGAATCAATTCATGCTACACAAAAATTAAAAAAAATAATAAACTACCAATTCACACCGCGCTTCCGCTATTCATGCCGCGACACGAAATTAGTCCGTCAAAGTTCTATATGACTTACATACAGCCGATCATGGATTACACATATATATAAAAGGGCCCTAATAGGGGGCTTTGAAATTTACTACGTATACTCTTGAAATGCTTTTTTAAATCTCTTATTTTGTTTTCATAATTAAATTATTTCTAGTATGTAGCCTGATTACTGCAACAGGAAGTTATCCAATGATTAAGGTTACTCTTATCACGCTCAATTTAATAAATTACTTTAAAACAAACCAATTACTCTTTTGTTCTAATGTAAGTTAATATTTCTGAGTTATATTTGTTCCTAGCGAGGTGTGAGAAAAAAACTTCATATAAGAACACTAATGGAATATGCTAATAATTTAAATTCACATAAAATTATAGGAAATTCACTATTAAGAAAATAAAATAATTAATTTTAAATAAATATAAAAAGTTAAAATAAAGTTTGTGCAAATATTAACAGGAATATGTATCTATTAAAGTATGGAACAAGATGATCGTTCGTCCGCACGTGGAACCGCGAGTAAAAGCTAGTCTAATATATAATTAGTTTTAACAAACCTTATGCAGTAATATACATGATATTGAAGCTACTCTGAGACTGATGTGTGATACTTCAGCGGTGGGATCACCATCTATATGTGGTACTGAAAATATAAACATTTGTTAAGTCAATAGAATATTCCAGTAAAATATGTTAAGACTTAGTTTAGGCCAATCAAAGTAAAGCCAATTGCTTAGATTTCATCTTCAATATATTTAGTTAAATTTGTGCAGATTTTAAACGTATACAACTAAATTCATGTACGTTATATTTTGCAAAAAAATAATTTACAAAAATGTATTTTTTTGGTTATTTATTTTCCACTCCTAATCAATATCAGTGTTCACGTATGTATGTCAGTTAGAAGAGTCAGGAGGGCCTATTAAACCCTATAAGATCCTTCTGTAAGGACACTCTCCAGTGAAAACTTAAGACTACGAGGGTCCCGAACTCACCCTGCTCTGAGAAGAACCACACAACAAATTATTACGTGTATTTTTTTATTATGATTACTGTTTCACAAAGGCTTAATAAACAATTTTCAAAACAGACTCATCGCGATCAATTCTATGACCTAATGATTTTTCTTTAATTGATATTGTAAACTTAGCCAGCAAGAAAAAAATATATTATATACATTATTTCCAGATTCAATAGTGACACAACTTGTTTCTTTTAAAGAGAACAAAATATATTATTATTACCTTTTTTATTTCTTTTAATTCTTGGCTGGCTGGACATATTAACACTAGAAGTCATGCTGTTACTCATCGAACTCACAGAGCTGGTGAAGCTCTCTGACATGTGGCCTTGAGATGTCATGGGTAGGAACTTGTCGTCTTCACTATCTTTTAATTAATTATATTCAAGATTAATATTTTGTGTATAATATATGTATACTATATTAATTAACCTACCATAGCTAGGACCTGACCACCCATACATATTAACAGGTTTAGATTGCTGTTTCTCCATGTTACCGAGCAGCTGAGCTTCTATCAGCTGGAAGTCAGCTTGCTTCATCGGCTTGCATTGCATGTTTATATTACTTGGTCGTACTGGTATGTTGCTGCAACAATAATGATTGTAAATTAAAATAAAAATTATTAAGACTTTTATATGGTTAATCTATGTTTGTTATTCACCTTGTGTCTTCAAGTTGAGGCTGATTCAAAGCATCAATAAGCTCAAAGATTGTATGGAATTGCCTTGGAGTAATGAAAAGTAGGAATGAACCCAATAAGATTTTGACCTCAACCTTTGGACCCTCAACTTCGTCTGAATGCTTCAGTTTTAATGATAGCTCCTGTTGACCTGTTAATTTTGCAAATAATATAGGATCTGGTTGAGTAGTTCTTTCTGGTGGTGTTGATTCTCTTGTATTGTCATTGTGTCTCTCTTCAACAATCTCTTTTATGGGATCTGAATCTATTGTTGACATAACGCTTCTTGTTTCATAAAATACATCAGACATTGTACTTTGATAGTTTGAATCAGGAGTTTCCACTGAGGCACCTTCTGATTTGTCGGCTGTTGAAGCTGATTTTTCCATTATCAAGCTTGGAGCCATTGTACGTAACTTTGATGGGAATTCATCTATATAAAATATGACACCGTTGAATTTAATTTTTTTATTTGTATATGTTGCTACAATATAAGTTTTAGTTTTTTCTGGGTCTGTACTTTCTGGCAATGGTTCGGTTCCCGCTTCGTCAAAATAATCAATACTGAAAATAAAATTATAAATTTTGTGATTTATATAATTATTATATTGTAATTGTTATATCTGTCAATCAATTTGTGAATTCTGTTTATGTTGTGCTAAAGTTGTGGCTCAAAGCTATACTTTGATAGATGGTATGGTAGTTAAGCTATACAGATAAGTGTATTTTACTTGTACTAACAATAGTTTTATAAAAAAGAATTCTTGACTGGCCTGTATTGATCTTTATTTGGGTTTGACACAACATGAAAATTTTGGAATATTGCAATTGAAAGCAAAAACTTTCCAGATGTCAACCCTATTTCAACCTTTCCAATATGTGTATATTTTTTTTTGTTCCTTATTTAGTTATAGGTAAATATAAAATTCCAGAAATTAATTAGTATCTTACTTTTTAATATGAACCTCCAGTGCAATGCCCCTGTCTCCATTTTTGGGGACATGTTCTATTCTTATTTTTGTATTTACAAATTTTACTTTCACTCTGCTCAAGACTGAAAATAATGTTTTCCATAAATTAATTAAGTAGAATGAAAACAATGGTTCTATGTAAATAACATGTTTAACATATTTTCAAATAGTTAAATAGTAATTAAAATAAACATAGTTTATATATATTCTTTTGTTTTGGACTATTTAATGAAACACATTTATTAATGTGTTGTTGCTTTGAAAAACTTGAATTAACTATTTAATTACTCAATTAATTAATTGTTCAATTAACATTAGATAAACGAAACTAACTTGAATCTATAGCATGTGCGAACATTTCAATGCCCTCAACAGGATTGGTTTCCTGTGGACCAGCTTCTTCTCTCAAACATTCTGCCGCCAGCTGCATTGATGATGACATTGAAGACCACATGGATTCCAGCATTGAGGATACTAGAGAGAGAGAGAGATGTGCAAATTTGGTTTTATTTATGCTGAGATTGTTTTACTTAAATTTTGTGTATGAAGTATTAAAAATAGCTACCAGTTTCATTCAATGAATAAATTATTATTGCAAAGGTAAAAGTACCACATGTTCATCAACATTAATATATTGTTATGAATATAAAAATTGTTTTTACGTATATTGTACAGAATATTATAATCTTTGTTGATTCACCTGGTTCGGGCCTAACTTTTGGCTGCACTGTAAGTGAGAGGCCATTAATTTCCACAATAGAATCATCTTTAAGAAGTGTAGACCATGGTACAGTAACTGTTATATCTTTCATTTGCCCATCCACTATTTCTAGCGGCCAGTTTTGACTGTCTCCCAGCTCATTGAGGGCCTTAAATTGTGTGTAAAATTCTAGTTATAATCAGATTTGCTACAACTTTAATTGTTTTTAAATTTTGACTAGAAATAATCACTAAGCAGTAGTTATTATAGCATAAACATAGTTGAATAAATAAAAAAGAAATTAAAATTGTATTTTAGCCATAAGATTTTTAATGAGTTTAAGAATTAATAAATATATATACATTATTATGATATAATCTAAACTACAATAAACGACCACGTAATTAATTCATAGATTTCTTTGTTGTATTTGAAGCACGTGTTGTTTAACATAAAGATCAAACGCATTTTTTGTTGGCAAGGACGATTCGGACATAAGTATATTAAAAGATAAAGCCAATAATAGTACAATATAGTTGATAAGCTGTGGTCTTATTTATAAAAAAGAATAAATTGATTACCTCGCAGTCAAGGCTAACATCTGAAACGGTACCAGTTCCATTGTAAAGATCGACACTCAGCTGATCCAAAGTAAGTTTTTCTTCAAGAAAATTCCCTAAGTATCGTTGGAGTAAATATCTGCAGGCTCTTTTTTTTATACTTTCCGACCATGGCAGATACCACAACATCTTTAAAAGTTTTCGATCATTACACTAAAAATTTTTGCTTTTGTGCGTAATGACTATTGTGATTTGCGTGTGATTGACTTGAGCACGTAAATAAACATACCGTTGACGTTCCTTTTTACAATCACTTTGTTCAAAACTTCAAAACTTTTAATGACAGATTATAGAATAATTTCCTGATTGACGTCAACAATGTATGATTTGTTCTTAGTTGCTAGGAGTGATAATTAAATTATATGTATTTTTATTTTACAAAGCTACAAAGTTTTAATGATTTAATTTATAAAAATTATGAAATCGGCTAAACACAAATTAAATTATATATAAACAAATAAATACAATAAACAGACAATGTTGTAATTGTTCCTGTTCTAACAAATTCGAAAACAGTAGGCAACAGCATTTTATTTATAGGAATTTTATTTATAGGACGGAAAAAGAAAAAAAAATTAGAATAAATAGGTTCTCCGTTTAAGGTTAAAAATAAAATATAGTTAGAGTGGTGTTTTAAACCATTACAATATTTGATATAAATCAATGTATTACTACATACTACAATACGTGATAAAAAAATATTATGTTATTTATTAATAGGGGATTCACGTAAATTATGTTACATTTTATGGGGCTAGGGAGGGGGTAAAGGAAAGAATACATAATATATAAAAATTGTTATAAGCTTTGAGGTTTCATAAGTTTTAATTATATTTTTATACCAAGACAAAAAACCTTATACTAATTAAAAATTAGAAAAAATCAAATGTCTCTTAAATAAATAATAGAACTCGACACAAAAAAATGAAATTAAGGTATAAATATATTTCAATCCTGAGATTTTTTCCTTAAAGTATAAAAAGGTAATTGAGACTCAATATTATCTTGTTTAAGATCACTTAAATCACGATTACAAGTAAATATATTCAAACTATAAAAAACTACAGCCATATTGTCTGCAAAAAATAAAGTAGCAGAAAACTCCGTATGTCCTACGCCGGCTTCGGAAAATCCTAGACAATCGGTATTGTTTATAACCAGCTCTATGACAACACTTGAGATCGTATATTCTGGCGAAAAATGAAATAAGTTAATTATAAATATATTTTAGTAATGTCTTTTTCTTAAGTTTCTTTATAGGTCTTACCAATTTCACTTTTGTAATAAATATCCATAATTCTATTCATTTTTACTATTGGCCAGGCTTTGTATTCAGTGAAGACAATATTTTCTATAAGGAATAAGAAATTCATTATATATATATTTTATAGTTTTGGAACAAATTTCGATCAATAAGTGTAATGTTTTTATTTTAAGAATATAAATACACGGGCTTACTTTTAGGACATACCTCGGCAAGTTCCCAACGACATAGAAATTTTGTAGTAAGGTATATTAATGGCTTCGATTTTCCTTATTAATTTCACTTCATTAGAATTGCTACTTAAATCAATTAGGAAAATTAGGATGAAGCAAAATGAATTGCTAGACATGGTGGACTAGCTAATAATTTTGTTTCTAACACTTGCGGAAGAAACGAATCGAAATGTTTTCAAATATGGCGGATAAATTCTAAGAAGCATCACCTATCTATTCTATACTATAATATGAGTTGTCTTGCTAACCACTAATTACATATTGTTCTACAGTGTTACTGTACTACAAATTCCAGAACCAGCAATAATAATTAAGTAAAAATATTAAATTAGATCGTGTTCCATTAAGAACTTGATTAATTGAAACAATAGAAATAAATTTTTTTAAATTTATTAACTTAAGTAAAAGTTATCCGTAGAGGGACAACACATAACGAGCACCTTCAGCTATGCCTGCGAAAGATTCCGTCACTATTTGTTTGATGTAAGTGGGAGGGACGACAAACTCATATTCGTATCCAGGCAGCTCCAAGGTATAGGTCAGGGGAATTCCAACAGCGCGAGTCCAATCTCTTGATGTACCAGAAGTAAAGTAGAGAACATTAGCAGCATTTCCTACAACGTAGGGTTTGGCTTTGTCTAATTTGAGTGCATCTATCGCGGTTGCCATATTGATACCAGCAAGATGTAGAGATAGGCCGTTTCGAGGCAGACTTCCTAGAATTAAAACGTAGGAGGTTATTAATAAAATTAATATTTCTCTGAAATTATTAATTGAATATAAAAGATTTGTATTAAAACCTTTGTGACTTAATTTCGTGAAGTATTACCGTTATATATAATTAGCCGGCTGCACTCATGTTAATATTGACCTTGGAGCATGGTGGAATGAACGCGGCGTGAATTATACCAGTTTAAAAAATTGATGGCCAAATTTTGATATTGATTACGTGAGTACATACGTATTATTACATATAATAGATATAAAACTCTTTGCATAAATACCATTGTTTCCCCAAGAATACAAAAACATATTGCCATGACTGTGAAGAGAAATATAAAGGGTAGTGCGGTCCAATTGCGATAGAATTGCATCTCTAACAACACGTATCTCCGGTTCAGAGAAGGGTGAGGGTCCTTCGTACATGATGGAGCAGGGGTTGCTGGATACAGCTCTGGTCCCCCAATAAAAGTCAAAGTTGCGGTTTCCATCTACGCCAGGACACTCATCAGAACCAGCGTGAGATTTTGAACGAGTTTTACGCCAAAGGCGGTCCTAATAAAGCATTCATGTTTATGTATTTGTTTAAAACATTCTATAAAATTAAAAAAAAATATGTCTTAAATAAAAAAGTCATTTTTTTTACTTATCTTTACCTTCTATTTTTAATAAGTAGATATCTAATACAAACAAACCCTACTCACGTATAAAATGAGCAATTTTGTTAATCTTTGAAGGTAATCTTTAATTTTACCTCATTAATAGAGTATTCGTAACCATCTGGATTTGCCAAGGGAATAATGATCCAGTCAAGGTCCTCTGTCAATGTTTTATCAACACCGTCTATCAATTGTTGTATTAGGTATAGAGCAACTGGTGTTGTCACCCATTCTCTGGCATGAACAGCTGCATCAATAACAATTACTCGCTTGCGTAGGTTTTCGAAACGTGTGGTAGAAATCCTCACGTATTTGATCTGTCGGCCTTCATAACTCATTCCAGCATTGATGACTGTTACGAGGTCAGGGTATTTCTCTCCTAATTCGTCAATGTATTTGTTAATCTAAAAAAACAGTAAATTATTTTAACCTAACTTAGTATATATGAAATAAGAAATTTATTTAAATAGTTACCTGTTCTGTATTATAATAAGCATCCCATGTCATTGTGCTGTTTGTTTCGTCATCTGATCTTGATCTGATGATATCTGAGTCCTGAGCCCGAAGTACCCTAAAAATTATGGATAAGGTTATAAGACTTATATTATTGTTTCATACTTCTAGAAATTATTTAACTTACTCCGCAAGGTTGTTGGAGACCAATTTGTAGGACATATGGTGGTCATCAAAATATTGTAACCATTTGCCCTTCTCTTCTGGAGACAATCTCATCAAAGCTTCAAGTTTTCTTGAAGCAGAGATAGCTGCGGGTGTCGCTGAAAGAATGTCTATGTAGGCTGCCAGGTATTCAAATTGATCTGACGGACCAGCTACCCGATAAAGAGCGTGCCTGTAAAAATTTGGTCATGTATTAACAATTATTAAAACTTTACTATTGAATTATTAATGCCTTACCCTTCATATTGCTCATGACGAGCATGGGCCGCTACCACGAAACACAGTACAGCAATCCACCACACCATTTTGAAAATTAACCCCCTAAAACACTTCCTTGGGTCCCCCAGTATGTTAAGCTTCTTTATCATTAGGTATATTGTATCTTAATCGCTTGTAAATTTTACAACAGACAATAAAATAATTTAATTTCAGGTGTTCTCATAATGAAATTAAATTTTTATGCAATTTTATTTATGAGATCAAATGGCAGATATAAAAGTAACCTATTAACAAATAATGTTAGTTTATTGTTCTTAGTAGTTCGTTAGTAACTAGGTCGGAAGAAGAATAAATATATATAGAAATTTATTGTCAATATCATATTATCAGAAACAAATTTGTGTATATCCCTACTTAAGGTGTCTTTGAATATCTATAATAAATTTATAAAGCGAAAAAGTTTGTCTGTTCGTGTGCTTAAACGTTCTTATTTTCCAAACTTCGGGAACGATTTGCAAAATTATTTCTGATTATGATAGGCAAGTTGCAAGGAAAGGTATAGGCTATCTGGTCATACGCTAGTATTAGTTATCCTAATAGTAAAAAAACACTTCGTCCTCAGGCGGAACCGCGAGTAACTGCTAGTCACTCTATATATACGAGTAGCTATTATTAAGAAAATTGTTTATAAGTTTATACACATAGATATTTCTGATAAAATGCGTAACTGAAATTATTCATCAGGTCAGACACTAAGACCTGGAAAATGGTGCAAAAGCAGTTTGAAGAATTTGTTATCGTTTGATAATTTTTATTTATTACATGTTTTTATAAATTTTTTATCTAAAGAATTATATAGTATATTAGATATTATTCATATTTTAATCTAGAAATAGATTAAAAATATAGATATATGTTATGTATAAAGTATAGATTAATATGTTTTCATCATTTTATATAAATAGCAAACATGTATTGGTATTGAAAATATTTTATTTATAAAAAAAAATTGTAATAATTTAGATTAGAATATTAACATCTATAATAAAACAAATAATTACTAATAAAAAAGATATGACATCACAATGTTCAATTTTTAAAGAATCGCAATATATATTTACGAAAGTATAATCTTATATTTCTTTGGAATCCTTTGTGCCACCAGGCGTATATCAGCGGATTTAAAATACTATTAAGAAAAGCTAAAATTGCTATTGGTCCGCTGAGCAGCATTCGAAGATGCATACACCTAGGATTTGTAAACTGCTCTTGACAAAATACAAAAAATATTACAGTTATGAAGAACGGCAACCAGGTGAATATAAAACTTCCGGATGTCAGCATCACTACGATTATAGCCCTCCACTTGTTCGGTTCTCTTACTTTTGATATATTTTTACGTCTTGCAGTTTTTGGTTTACAGTTAAACTGATCTATCTCCATAGAGCTGTTCATATCTTGACTCCTTGAACTAATTGTCTGAATGCTAAATTCTGAATCGCAGCTATTTCTGTTATTTTGAATATCAATGTTTATGTGGTCAAAAGTTATCACTTCATTTACATTTTCGTTGCTCTTAGATCTTCTACTATTGCTAGTTTTAGGTAGGACTCTACTGTTGGAATAAGTTTCATCGAATGAAGCAGTTCTATGAATTTTGATGTCCTTGGATGGAGGATATTTTACTGTTTGAGAAAATCTCTTTAAATTATCATTCCCACCAATATGAACCCTGAGTTCAGTATCTTTTGACTTTGAACTTACGCTTTTTATGGTTGCCTTAATTTCTCTAACGTTTTTCAAAGCACGTGTTAAAATTATTGTATATAAAACAGCTACGAGAATCATAGGAACAATACCGAGGACTGAATTAAGCAAGATGAGAGCTCCAGGAAAAAGAGAAACGTAATAACATCTCGACAATTTTAGTTCAGTATTCACCCAGCCACTGGCTGGCAAAAATGCCAGAATTATACCTGAAACAAATGATGGTGATCTTAGCTACTGTGAGCTTGTGCTAACAAGGCCAGGGGTTCTCGTGTATGTGGAACTCTTTAAAGCTTTTAATAAAACTATTATACGGATTTAATTCGGGTTAACATTTTTATTTACAGAGATGCTACTACATCTCGATATATCGTGATCATGCTTGCATTATAAATGTCGGGTTATAATTAAAAATATACCTATTAATAAAAGCGAGTTAATTCTGTAAAAAAGTTTTATTCTAATGTAATTATGGCCAGGGTATGGAAATGAAATCACGATGTTGCTTTCAAAATTTTTGGAGACAATAAATAGAATTTTTCTTTTTCTATCATTACGGTAAGAACAGCAGTTTTGTACATATTTGATGAAATAAAATAATACTTACTAATCACCCATATACAAAGGATGCCCATACGAACTCTCGTGGTGGTAAACCACTTCTGGTAATAGAGACCGTGAAGTATATAAATGTAGCGGTCCACGGCGATAAAACCGACTGTAAATATCGATACCATCGCTGGACAAACGAGCATACCTGTAAAATATTATTACGTATTAATAATGTCTAATAATATTCACTATAATTAAGTAAATTTATTTTGGACTGTCTTCACCAAAATCAGGATTTAGTCATATAATATTTGACACAGTTACAAAATTTGAAATTATTACCGGTTTGAAATATGCATAGTGGGTTGTAGCTCATGGGATTTTCTATGGTAATACCAAATACGATCGATACACCTATGATTGTATCTGCGAGAGACAGGTTCCCAAGCAGTAGGTAAGTACTTTTTCGATGTTGATCTGAAATGAAAAAAAAAATATATTTTTTACTTAAAACCTCATTTTTCATTAACAATTCCACCTTGGTTACTTTAAAAGTAATATTGAATTATCAATTTTAAGAGATTTCTATATTGAAATATAGACATATCTTAGTATTTATTTTAATATTTCCGTTATTAAGTCAATAATAGAAGGCACCATTAGCACATTTAAGTGTTAATGATTATACTTACATACATACACACGTATATACGAAGTATATATTACATAGTATTTATGTGCTGTGTCGCGACGGAAGAAGTGAACAGTTTTATGTAAGCGATTATTTTAATGAGTTTTTATATTATTTGAATATAGAAATACAAATAATCAAGAATATGAAGAATATTGAAAATACACTTAGTAGTTTCAAATTTTTAATTTAACAAATAAATTGATAACAAAATATTTTAACCTTTCTTTAAAAGAAGTCCGCTTGAAATGACGACAGTAACATTGCTAAGAAATATAATAGCACCAAAAAAAAACGCAATGGCTTGATACGTGAAAAATTGTTCACTTTCTCTTGCTTTATAAGCTTCATACAGATCATCTTCTATAGTATCATTTGATTCACTAAAACTGTTATTAACATCAACATAGAATAACGTCATATTTAATATTTAAACCCGTAACTAAAAAATGATAACGTTTTTTAAAAAACGGAGTTTTATGTTTGCGCATTTCAATGCCGCCGTTTCTTACAGAATGAGAGGAAGACAAATATTACGTACCACGAGGATAAACTAAGTACTAACTGGTTGAGTTTTGTTTATTATGAGAATTTACGATTTATGGTTCCATTGAAGTATAGAGAAACCTATCTGAGATTTTTCAGTTGAATATTTAATTTTAAATTCAATTGTTTTCGACAATATTTATACTTTATTAATTTATACGTAACATTAAATAATTTTTAATAATAATTAGCAACAAATATATTTACATACAGTTTTACAAAGTACGGAACCTCGAAAAGACAAACACAAGTCATAAAAAACCTTTTTGCTAACGAACCTACTAATCGTTGGCATTAAATCAGATATATTGTACCTGTTTCGAATTTAAAATAACTTTGTAAATAACAAACATAATTTGACTCATTACTTTGACTATAGAACCTCCTTAACATTATCAATATAACAAAAATTTGTGGTTTTGTAATACATAGTGATATTTTTAAATAATTATTTCCAAAGAAAATAAAGCCCGTAATAACTTTTATATCCTGAAACTTTTATAATAAGATACCAAAATTTGTTTTTAGTAAATTCTAGTTTTTTTACAAGGTTGTTATTTTTATTTATTTAAATTAATTCTTTTGAAGCAGTTTTAGTTTATTGTTTCAGTTCAGAGTAATTACTTTTTTAACAAACGAACATTAAAAGTATTCATATGTGACTGTAATCATACAGTTATTCAGCATTAAATACATACAAAATTTCTTTGTTTTTTCAATGTTCAATACAATTATGACAAAATTTTTTAAATCTTTAATTTATTTATAGTTAAATATGTTTTGAACAAGAAATACATTTTTTTATAGCTTGTAGTTTTTTTTTATTGAAATAGTTTCAAAATTCTTGATTCCAGATTTCTTTATATTTCTCTTAAGACTAATAGCTATTTACTGGGCAACCATATTTGTTGAATATAATTATTAAAAAAATATGAAATTGTTAGAAGTTACATTTTTTTTTATTTAATATAAGTATACGCATAAACTTCCTAGCTGTATGTAGCTTGATAGCTGCAACAGGAAGTTATCCAATGATTAAGGTTACTCTTATCACGCTCAATTTAATAAATTACTTTAAAACAAACCAATTACTCTTTTGTTCTAATGTAAGCTAATATTTCTGAGTTATATTTGTTCCTAGCGAGGTGTGAGAAAAAAACTTCATATAAGAACACTAATGGAATATGCTAATAATTTAAATTCACTTAATATTATAGGAAATTCATTATTAAGAAAATAAAACAATTATTTTAAATAAATATAAAAAGTTAAAATAAAGTTTGAGCAAATATCAACAGGACTTGAATGTGAATCTATTAAAGTATGGAACAAGATGATCGTTCGACCGCACGTGGAACCGCGAGTAAAAGCTAGTCTAATATATAATTAGTTTTAACAAACCTTATGCAGTAATATACATGATATTGAAGCTACTCTGAGACTGATGTGTGATACTTCAGCGGTGGGATCACCATCTATATGCGGTACTGAAAATATAAAAATTTGTTAAGTCAATAGAATATTCCAGTAAAATATGTTAAGACTTAGTTTAGACCAATCAAAGTAAAGCCAATTGCTTAGATTTAATCTTCAATATATTTAGTTAAAATTGTGCAGATTTTAAAAGTATACAACTAAATTCATGTACGTTATATTTTGCAAAAAAATAATTTACAAAAATGTATTTTTTTGGTTATTTATTTTCCACTCCTAATCAATATCAGTGTTCACGTATGTATGTCAGTTAGAAGAAACAGGAGGGCCTATTAAACCCTATAACAGTGTTTCCCAACGTGGGGCGTACGCCCCACAAGGTGGCAATTTGAGAATTTGGGGGGGCAATTTGAGAATTTTCATACTGCGAATTTTAAAATTATTGGCTGTTTACTTAGTTAAAATGTTGGATTTTGGTATGTAAGGGGGCAATTTTGGAATTTTGACATGTTTAGGGGGCAATTTGAAGATTTCTAATGAAAAAGTGGGACATGAACTCAAAAAGGTTGGAAACCACTGCCCTATAAGATCTCGAAACTCTAGCTGTCGTCAAGGCCTTGCGAAACTATAGACACTATCTGGTCGGTATTCATTTCACTATTATTACGGACTGTAACGCTTTAAAGTCAACACAGCAAAAGAAAGACTTATTGCCACGCATAGCCAGATGGTGGATATACCTCCAGGACTTTGATTTTGCGCTGGAATATCGAAAGGGAACCTCCTTATCGCACGCTGACTATCTCAGCCGTAATCCAGTAAATGTTGGTGAAACTCGTAAGCAGCAAAATTGGGCTCAGATAGCGTAGGCTGCAGATGAGGAGACCCGGTGTCTTGTCGAAAAACTAGCTGAAGGAAAGTTAGATTCGAACCACTTTGTTTATAAAAATGATCTTTTGTATTATACATACTGTCCAGTCGGAGAGGAGCCTAAACTCCTTTGCTTTATACCCAAGGGCCATAGGCTCAGCTTGCTCAGAATTTTTCACGAAGAACATTAGCACCTGGGTGCTGATAAAACTTTAGAACTAATAAGGAAACATTTTTGGTTTCCCTCTCTTAAATAATTTGTCAATAAGTACATTAATCATTGCCTAATATGTGTAATGCATAAAAAGGTTCCTCGCCAATTTATATATTCCTGGGAAAAACCATGTAATCCCTTTGAAGTGATTCATGTAGACGCACTTGGTCCGTTACCTCAATCAAACGGTATTATTTATTTTTAATTGTTATAGACAGTTTCACAAAATATTGTTTGTTGTACCCTATGTATAGTCAAGACGCTAGTGAATTAAAACTACAAATGTATAACGTAATCTCCTTGTATGGAACTCCTAAGCTAATTGTAGCAGATCGTGGACGGATGTTTCAAAGTTCTGAGTTTACTAAACTTGTAACAGAATTAGGTATTGAATTGCATCTCATTACGCCAGAGATGCATCAGTCAAACGGGCAAGTTGAACGTTATTGTCGGACTTTGCTAAACATGGTTCGCATCGAGTGTAACCACCGACAGAACAAGTGGTCTGATGTCTTGTGGCGATTACAACTAGTCCTGAACATGACGAAACAAAAAACCACATGTTTATCACCGCTGAATCTTCTTGTTGGAATCGACGCAGCTACGCCCGTAATACGTTGTCTTATAAGAGACATTGCTTTGGAAAATGCACATCCAAACCGGGAAGAATTAGGAGAAATGCATCGTCAACGAGTTTCTGAACGTTTAAGAGCTAATCAAAGTCTGCAAGATCGGACGGTAAACGCTAACCGCAGCGCTCCTCGGATGTTTGAAATTAATTCATTTGTTTTTGTTATAAAACAGGCACAGATGGCTGGCAAGCTCGACTCGAGTATGCGTGGGCCATATCGACCGGTGAGAGCTCTGCCCCATGGTCGGTATGAGCTTCAACTGTTGGCGGGTTCATATGGAAAGTTGACTCAAGCTGCGGCAGAATTCATGGTGCCGTGGCGAGGGGAGTGGACTCCAGAAATGTGTTCTGTTTTTTTTGATGGTGAGCTTTCGTCCGTATGAACCGCTAACGTCGTGCCTATGTCATACGGATGATTCTTTGGTTTTTACATGTGTATGATAAGCTAACGTCGTGCCTATGTCAAACATATGCGAGAGACCCATGATATGCGAACGTCGTGCCTATGTCATGTGGTTTATGTTAATCATATACTGTGCGAACTATGCTAACGTCGTGCCTATGGTTCGTACTAGTTGTGCCATTATCAGTAACTATGCTAACGGCGTGCCTATGGTTGCTATGTGGTTTAGTTAATGAGCAAATGGTTTCTTATCAAATGTAAAATCGAGTTTCATGAATATGAAACTTGACAAATAATCTTAATAATGTTTTCGTATTTCCGCTTTCAGATGCAGACCCTAATGAGAATGATGCGGAGTCCATGCGTGAGCAAACCACCTGTGATAACTTGCCTTCAGTGCCAGAACTTGTGCCGAGCACTTCAGATGTGACTGGGAGTCGTAAAGCCTGAAATATAGGTAGCCGAGGACGTCTTCCAGTCAGGAGAGGCCGTGTTAGCGAAAGATGTGTCAGACTAGTTAGTGGAGGGGCGATGGTCTTAATAAAAATGACTGCGCACCTATTTTTTATTACAATTACCGTCAGATTTTGAGATATAGTGGAAGCTCTGCCCGTTTGTTCAGTGAAATACCTAAATTGTAAATTTATCTAGTTAGCCCTAAGTTTTGATATTGTTTTAATTGTTTTCGGTACTTAAGATTGATTTATTTTGTTAAATATAAAAATAGTTGTAGTGAAGTAAGTGTTTGATCTTTTTTTTTTGTTGTTAACCACCTCTGGTCCCTAAGAATACATATATTATTAAGATATAATCTAAACTACAATAAACGACCACGTAATTAATTCATAGATTTCTTTGTTGTATTTGAAGCACGTGTTGTTTAACATAAAGATCAAACGCATTTTTTGTTGGCAAGGACGATTCGGACATAAGTATATTAAAAGATAAAGCCAATAATAGTACAATATAGTTGATAAGCTGTGGTCTTATTTATAAAAAAGAATAAATTGATTACCTCGCAGTCAAGGCTAACATCTGAAACGGTACCAGTTCCATTGTAAAGATCGACACTCAGCTGATCCAAAGTAAGTTTTTCTTCAAGAAAATTCCCTAAGTATCGTTGGAGTAAATATCTGCAGGCTCTTTTTTTTATACTTTCCGACCATGGCAGATACCACAACATCTTTAAAAGTTTTCGATCATTACACTAAAAATTTTTGCTTTTGTGCGTAATGACTATTGTGATTTGCGTGTGATTGACTTGAGCACGTAAATAAACATACCGTTGACGTTCCTTTTTACAATCACTTTGTTCAAAACTTCAAAACTTTTAATGACAGATTATAGAATAATTTCCTGATTGACGTCAACAATGTATGATTTGTTCTTAGTTGCTAGGAGTGATAATTAAATTATATGTATTTTTATTTTACAAAGCTACAAAGTTTTAATGATTTAATTTATAAAAATTATGAAATCGGCTAAACACAAATTAAATTATATATAAACAAATAAATACAATAAACAGACAATGTTGTAATTGTTCCTGTTCTAACAAATTCGAAAACAGTAGGCAACAGCATTTTATTTATAGGAATTTTATTTATAGGACGGAAAAAGAATAAAAATTAGATTAAATAGGTTCTCCATTTAAGGTTAAAAATAAAATATAGTTAGAGTGGTGTTTTAAACCATTACAATATTTGATATAAATCAATGTATTACTACAATACGTGATAAAAAAATATTATGTTATTTATTAATAGGGGATTCACGTAAATTATGTTACATTTTATGGGGTAGGGAGGGGGTAAAGGAAAGAATACATAATATATGAAAATTGTTATAAGCTTTGAGGTTTCACAAGTTTTAAATATATTTTTATACCAAGATAAAAAACCTTATACTAATTAAAAAACATCTGACACGCGGCAATCGAGCTTGCCGCTATGAAAAACTCCTAATCGGCTAATTATAACTCGCAAATTAATTAACAAACAAAAGAAAAAAAAATAATTAAAATAATTTATTTAATTAATTAATTAGTTAATTTTTAAATTTTAAAAAATTTAAAAATTCGAAATTTTTTTTCCATTTTTCGGTAACTTCGGCGGCCGATCTGACCACTTTCCCGTTGGACAATCAACATAATTTTGAAAAGTGAATCTTACATTTAGATGCTGATTCCAAATATATCTTTAGTTTTTCAAAATTCGAAAAATAAAATTCGACAGACACACAGACACATACAGACAGACAGATCGGACGGAAAAACTCAGTTTTTCGAATATAGATATATGTTATGTATAAATTATAGATTAATATGTTTTCATCATTTTATATAAATAGCAAACATGTATTGGTATTGAAAATATTTTATTTAAAAAAAAAAATTGTAATAATTTAGATTAGAATATTAACATCTATAATAAAACAAATAATTACTAATAAAAAAGATATGACATCACAATGTTCAATTTTTAAAAAATCGCAATATATATTTACGAAAGTATAATCTTATATTTCTTTGGAATCCTTTGTGCCACCAGGCGTATATCAGCGGATTTAAAATACTATTAAGAATAGCTAAAATTGCTATTGGTCCGCTGAGCAGCATTCGAAGATGCATACACCTAGGATTTGTAAACTGCTCTTGGCAAAATACAAAAAAAATCACAGTTATGAAGAACGGCAACCAAGTGAATATAAAACTTCCGGATGTCAGCATCACTACGATTATAGCCCTCCACTTGTTCGGTTCTCTTACTTTTGATATATTTTTACGTCTTGCAGTTTTTGGTTTACAGTTAAACTGATCTATCTCCATAGAGCTGTTCATATCTTGACTCCTTGAACTAATTGTCTGAATGCTAAATTCTGAATCGCAGCTATTTCTGTTATTTTGAATATCAATTTTAATGTGGTCAAAAGTTATCACTTCATTTACATTTTCGTTGCTCTTAGATCTTCTACTATTGCTAATTTTAGGTAGAACTCTACTGTTGGAATAAGTTTCATCGAATGAAGCAGTTCTATGAATTTTGATGTCCTTGGATGGAGGATATTTTACTGTTTGAGAAAATTTCTTTAAATTATCATTCCCACCAATATGAACCCTGAGTTCAGTATCTTTTGACTTTGAACTTACGCTTTTTATGGTTGCCTTAATTTCTCTAACGTTTTTCAAAGCACGTGTTAAAATTATTGTATATAAAACAGCTACGAGAATAATAGGAACAATACCGAGGACTGAATTAAGCAAGACGAGAGCTCCAGGAAAAAGAGAAACGTAATAACATCTCGACAATTTTAGTTCAGTATTCACCCAGCCAGTGGCTGGCAAAAATGCCAGAATTATACCTGAAACAAATGATGGTGATCTTAGCTACTGTGAGCTTGTGCTAACAAGACCAGGGGTTCTCGTGTATGTGGAACTTTTTAAAGCTTTTAATAAAACTATTATACGGATTTAATTCGGGTTAACATTTTTATTTACAGAGATGCTACTACATCTCGATATATCGTGATCATGCTTGCATTATAAATGTCGGGTTATAATTAAAAATATACCTATTAATAAAAGCGAGTTAATTCTGTAAAAAAGTTTTATTCTAATGTAATCATGGCCATGGTATGGAAATGAAATCACGATGTTGCTTTCAAAATTTTTGGAGACAATAAATAGAATTTTTCTTTTTCTATCATTACGGTAAGAACAGCAGTTTTGTACATATTCGATGAAATAAAATAATACTTACTAATCACCCATATACAAAGGATGCCCATACGAACTCTCGTGGTGGTAAACCACTTCTGGTAATAGAGACCGTGAAGTATATAAATGTAGCGGTCCACGGCGATGAAACCGACTGTAAATTTCGATACCATCGTTGGACAAACGAGTATACCTGTAAAATATTATTACGTATTAATAATGTCTAATAAATTCACTAAAATTAAGTAAATTTATTTTGGACTGTCTTCACCAAAATCAGGATTTAGTCATATAATATTTGACAAAGTTACAAAGTTTGAAATTATTACCGGTTTGAAATATGCATAGTGGGTTGTAGCTCATGGGATTTTCTATGGTAATACCAAATACGATGGATACACCTATGATTGTATCTGCGAGAGACAGGTTCCCAAGCAGTAGGTAAGTACTTTTTCGATGTTGATCTGAAATGAAAAAAAATATATATTTTTTACTTAAAACCTCAATTTTCATTAACAATTCCACCTTGGTTACTTTAAAAGTAATATTGCCTTTTTGTTCTCTTGAATTATCAATTTTAAGAGATTTCTATATTGATATATAGACATATCTTAGAATTGATTTTAATATTTCCGTTATCAAGTCAATAATGGAAGGCACCATTAGCACATTTAAGTGTTAATGATTATACTTACATACATACACACGTATATACGAAGTATATATTACATAGTATTTATGTGCTGTGTCGCGACGGAAGAAGTGAACAGTTTTATGTAAGTGATTATTTTAATGAGTTTTTATATTATTTGAATATAGAAATATAAATAATCAACAATATGAAGAATATTGAAAGTACACTTAGTAGTTAATAACAAATAATTAATTTAACAAATAAATTGATAAAAAAATATTTTAACCTTTCTTTAAAAGAAGTCCGCTTGAAATAACGACAGTAACATTGCTAAGAAATATAATAGCACCAAAAAAAAACGCAATGGCTTGATACGTGAAAAATTGTTCACTTTCTCTTGCTTTATAAGCTTCATAGAGATCATCTTCTATAGTATCATTTGATTCACTAAAACTGTTATTAACATCAACATAGAATAACGTCATATTTAATATTTAAACCCGTAACTAAAAAATGATAACGTTTTTTAAAAAACGGAGTTTTATGTTTGCGCATTTCAATGCCGCCGTTTCTTACAGAATGAGAGGAAGACAAATATTACGTACCACGAGGATAAACTAAGTACTAACTGGTTGAGTTTTGTTTATTATGAGAATTTACGATTTACGGTTCCATTGAAGTATAGAGAAACCTATCTGACATTTTTCAGTTGAATATTTAATTTTAAATTCAATTGTTTTCGATATTTTTTCGATCAAAAACGATTATATTTATACTTTATTAGTTTATACGTAACATTAAATCATTTTTAATAATAATAGCAACAAATATATTTACATACAGTTTTACAAAGTACGGAACCTCGAAAAGACAAACACAAGTCATAAAAAACCTTTTTGCTAACGAAACTACTAATCGTTGGCATTAAATCAGATATATTGTACCTGTTTCGAATTTAAAATAACTTTGTAAATAACAAACATAATTTGACTCATTACTTTGAGTATAGAACCTCCTTAACATTATCAATATAACAAAAATTTGAGGTTTTGTAATACATAGTGATATTTTTAAATAATTATTTCCAAAGAAAATAAAGCCCGTAATATTTTTAAAACCTGAAACTTTTATAATAAGATACCAAAATTTGTTTTTAATAAATTCTAGTTTTTTTACAAGGTTGTTATTTTTATTTATTTAAATTAATTCTTTTGAAGCAGTTTTAGTTTATTGTTTCAGTTCAGAGTAATTACTTTTTTAACAAACGAACATTAAAAGTATTCATATGTGACTGTAATCATACAGTTATTCAGCATTAAATACATACAAAATTTCTATGTTTTTTCAATGTTCAATAAAATTATGACAAATATTTTTAAATCTTTAATTTATTTATAGTTAAATATGTTTTGAACAAGAAATACATTTTTTTTATAGCTTGTAGTTTATTTTATTGAAATAGTTTCAAAATTCTTGATTCCAGATTTCTTTATATTTCTCTTAAGACTAATAGCTATTTACTGGGCAACCATATTTGTTGAATATAATTATTAAAAAATATGAAATTGTTGGAAGTTACATTTTTTTTATTTAATAAAAGTATACGCATAAACTTCCTAGCTAACTAGAAATGTGAGCGAGTATTGTAGAAACAATAAACTAAATAAAATTAAAAATATATTACACTTAATTAAAACAATATTCCAAATTTATACTCAGTCGGTTTGTGAACCAGCAGCAATATTACTAAAAAAGAAAAAAAGAGACCCCCAAACCCTCTTTCGAATTTGGTAGCGGTAATTTAAGAATACTCTGGAAAGTTACTTTTAAAGCTCTGTTCACCAGTCTGGACTTTGAGACATGGACGATACTGTCAGACCGTATGGTCTGAAATGATCGTGATACGTGAGGTTTTACAGATAATGGTAATACAGAGACGGATCCTTTCATGGAACTCACTCATCCGACAATGACGATATACTATCATAGTTAAATTTTGTTTGACCGTAATATATATGCTATCTGACACTTTCATCTCGTCTACTTGTGAACACGATTACTGCAAAGTATTCGAAACTTCGGGTTAAAATCAAAATAATATAATAATAAATAGACTTAGATAACACACGGGTCATAGAATTTATCTATAAAAAGGAGCTACTCGTAAGGAGTCGTAGGCAGCAAGAAAATCGAGATTCGAGTGTGCTTTGCACTCCAGCAACGTCCACTCGTTGAGACTGATGCCGAGAGCTTTTAGATGCGCTTCGCGAGAGTCGGTATGGACCTTTAGGTAACATTTGAATTACTCTGTTACATAAGTCCAAGTCGTTTATGTACAGATGACATAATAATAAATACATGAGTTCTTGAATAGTGTTGACAATATTTAACGACTCTAAGATAACACATATAGTAACTATTAGAGTAAATAGGGATGCATCATCTCCGTTATCAATGTACATACCTACTGAATACTGTAATTTAAAAATCTATTTTTATATTTCTTTCCTTATATCAGGTAAAACCCCACAATAGGACAACTCTTTGTTGTAATAGAATGTCCACCCTTATCACACGCTACATTTTAAAAGTGATTTTTTAAAAATTAGGTAATCAAACAACTTAAATGGCTTTAACTGTCACCTTAAGATAACTGCAGCACTTTTATCTCGACGTATTTTAACTAAAATACGGACTAAATAAATAAAAAAGTAAATAAATAATAATAAAACTGAACATGGTGTTATTTTCAGTTTGTTGTAAGCGACGATATTTGCCACGTTAGCACTTTGACAATTTTAAAAACAGGTTACCGTATACTATGCAATTGTGACTTAATTCATGTCCCCTTTTTGAGGTTTCATAGTGGTATCATAGTAATTAAAATTTCGCTAAAATATAAGAGACAAGAATTCAAGTTTGAACCTTTGCTGTCATTAATTCGAATCCTGCTCTATTATAAATTTATTAAAAATATATTTAAAATTTATTAAGCTTAACAACTAAAAAAAGCATTAAATTTTCATGTCTCTTTTTTTTATGAAACAGAGTAATGACTCCTAAATGTTCCACCTGAATTCATCTGATTGTAGTGATTTCTACCCTCATCACATAATATTTGCAAATATAGTTAATATTAATAAAAATACCTTTTGTTTTTTTTTTAATATACCTAAGTTTAAGTTAAATATTTGAATTTTTAAAATTACCTTTTTGAATATTTCTATATCCTCTATTGAAGTTCTATTTCTTCTATATCTTTTTTGAAGTTGTTTATACAATGAGCTTAGTTTTAGGGTTCTGTACCATATATTCAGAAAAGATTAACAAGAAGAATCGAATAGAAGATTCGAGAAGTTGTTAAAGGTAGAAAAGACTGTATAACATTTTTTTTTTGCAATTTGTATATATTTAATGTGAAAAAACTATTTTGTTCCTAATGGTTTGCATGAAGAAATTACAAAATCAACATATTAGATCTTGTTATATTACTAAAGGAACTAAAGCTGGTTTTTGTGACTAGTTACTGTTTTATTAAAATACTGAATTTTATTTTTTGGCCCCAAATATAAGAATATTTAAAAAGTAAACTAAGATGAAAAAAAATGTATGTTCTTTTTTAAATTCATAACTTATCAATTATATAATAATACTAATAAGATTTACATTCTATACTAGTGCAGGGTGTGCAATATGCAATGCACATGGGCGTTAATTTTTATTAATAGTTATAGCCGCGGGGATGGGGGGGGCTGAGGTCTAGAGGGCACCAGGGTTTCATTGCACATGGGCGCTACACGAGCCGCCTCTTATGTATACTCTTAATAGTTTTTTTTATTTTATTAAGATTATGTATAATTTTAATACGATATTGACTATGAAATGTAATGGTAGTCAACATATAAATATTACTTACCATATATATTATCTATATTACCTACAAGGTTAAATCCATTATTGAACTAGATATCTGTAATAATATAATTACTCGAAGAGGAAACTTTTGTTTTTTTTTTGTGTTTCGACGGGATAATGGATTTAAAAAAATCTTATAAATGTTGTAATAGGTTAGTTATGATTGAAATAATTTTTAAAATTACTATAACTAACATTATGATGCTTTGTACTTTTTAGATTTAATGAATAGTCCTTATGATCAAATGAAATGCAATCTGTTTAAAAAGACATGTTGTGGGACAGATATTTAAATATTTCTCCAAAAAAGTACATTGTACTTATTTTATAATACTTGTTAATTTTTGGGTACTATTTATTAATTTGACTAAAATGTAATCCAAAAATGTAATGTCAATACATTATTTCACATTTCATAAAACGTTTTCAGACGATATGAAAGATGACTTATATTTGTGTCAAGTGTCAACCTGTAGTGTCAACTGTCAACTAACAATATTCTTAAAATTTGATAACTTAGTTTCAAATGTATAATTGTAATATTTACAATTAATTATTTAATAAAACGACTTCATTTGCAATTTTTTTAAGAAATCTTAATAATATATAAAAATGTTAAGTTTAAATATATTAAAACAATTTTCACGGTAATAAACGTTAGGTTATTTTTATTAACAGTAAAACGTAAATATTAAAGGTTTTGTGTTGTTGGTTTCAGTTTGGCATTAACTTCTACTACTAAAACCCCAGTTACCTCAAGAAATATTACCTCCTCTGCTGTTGTTCAGTTTAGGGTAACTGATCAATTATGGTGAGTATCTTTTATGATTATATCACTGGGTCACATTCAGTATTGCAACAGTATAAAATGATAAGTTATGTCAAATTGTAAGTAGGTAGGTTTCAACGTAATTGTGAATAAGTTATATGTATTTGATAAAGGGCCGAGCCTATGAAAAAGAAGAAGAAAATGGACCCAGCAATAATTAAAGCCCGTGAAGATCGGCGCCGTAAAAAATTGGAGAAAAATATCAGAAGATTAGAAAAAAATGCAAGACAATTGAAACCAATTGAGGAATTAGAACCTTCATTGCATCTCATGGATACTCTTGGGTAAAATATAATAAATATTATAAAAATATTGTAGAATTAATTAAATGTTTTTTTAAGGTCAAACTTATTTATACTTTCTTTGAATTTTAGTATAAAATTAATAATTTGAATTTATTTATTTAAAAAATAAGTAGTTTGAATATTTTCTAAAATTAGTATTTGTATGTTACAGGAAGCGTAAAAGAAAAATTGAAGTTACTGCCACACAGCAAGAAGCAAGAGCCATTTTACTGAAAGAATGGACACGGTACAAGAAGGAAGAGTATATGGCAAATGTTGCTCAAATTGATAGAATCATGGCAGCCCAAAAACGAGCTCTAGATATGTTGTATGAAGAGAGTGAGGAATTGTATAATGAAGCAATAATGGTGATTATATCTATTATACTTGAATTGGTCAACAAAAAAAAGACCTCTTAACATATTCAAGAAGTAAATTTGTTGAACAAATTCTATTCTCATTAATTTTTTTTTTTTGTAAAAATATGATCCAGTCATAGTTTTTATTTTTATGATTTCATTATTAGTATTCATTGCCTGGTTCTGTATTAATTTGTAATGTAAGATTACTGATTTAAAATTAAATCTTACTCCAATATTTCAGTTGTTGCAAAAGCTACTATGATAAGTAGATTTTGTAACTAACTCATACTAGAATGAATCCTTTGTCTAGCGCTAGTACTGACCACCAACTTGACTATGTGAATATAGAATAAATTTTTGGCCAATTTTGGTCCACACTGGCCGAACAAATTAGCCAACGAAGTTGCTGTAGTAACAAAGGTCTATGTGTAGTGAAAAACTAATTTGTTTTTTTTTACAGCCTGATCCAAGTTTAGTGCCATTCAGCATTTGTGGACCATTTGCAACACCACCCATAAAGAACTATGAATCTCCAGACGGAGAATATATAAATGTGTCCAAAATTTGGGGCAATTAATCTTATATAATATTGTTTATAAATTGTAATAAATGAATAGTTATAGGTTTATTTTAGTTTTTTTATTTATAGTAGTAGTAAAAGGTAATTCTTTTTTTCAATCTGAAATAAATTTTATTCATTTATAGTAATCATTTATAAGACCACATAGTTATAAATTTTTTTGTTTGGGTTCCACTTGTTGAATTAAACATATACAATAAAACAAATAATTATCTGCAAAAAGTTGGTACTGTTAATTTATAATTAAATATTATGCTAAAAATATCTTTATATCATAATATATAAATATACAACACATACATTTATTATGTGAGATTACAATAAAACCAAACTTTGCTACAAAGATTCTCTCTAGGACCCTGTATGCAGCATTACAAGGTGCATCAACAGAAGCTCTTATATCAAAAGAAACTCTTATATTTTGTAGTTTATGTAACTGAATAATATTTATATGTTTCATTATAAGACTGTTGTCCTTATTTGTCATTTCATACCGCTGTTCTATCAGTTGTGTACTAGTTGTGCCGCTGTTGTGATTGCTTCTATAATTTCAGTTTTGCTTTTTGTTTTGACACTTTTTTCGCCAACTTGTACCGTGGCATTAGCTGGTTCATTCTCGGTTGTGTTCATATTGATGCATAAATTTAAATGAGCCTGGGTGTTTTACCGTCTAGGTTTCCATAAAAGTAAAGTAAAGTAAAGAAATACCAAATTCAAAAAGCAAAGACCATCACATAGAACCAGTGTTATGCTCCAGAAAGGTATACCACTCACTGTTGACTGAGCTTAATAAAAATCCCAACACTGATTTTCAGTGACACGCTACGCCGTGGTGACAACAACCAGAATGTGTTTTAAAATATAATTTAAATAAAATAAAATAAAAATAAAATTGAAATAAAATCTGTTCTTGTAGTACTTATAGCCTTTCTTTTGTCATTTTCTATAAGTTGACTTACCATTTTGTAAAGTGCAGCTAGTTTTTTTCTCAATGGCCAAGTTTTGTTCTTGGTTTTTATAGTTCTATTGAACTTTGTAAAGGAGTTTTATTTTGGTGCAGAAAAT
Organism: Mechanitis mazaeus; assembly: GCA_959347395.1. Classification (NCBI taxonomy): domain Eukaryota; kingdom Metazoa; phylum Arthropoda; class Insecta; order Lepidoptera; family Nymphalidae; genus Mechanitis; species Mechanitis mazaeus. The sequence continues at coordinate 1,303,391 of OY365743.1, forward strand.
ATCTTGTTTATGTGTTGTTTTTCCAATATTCGGATAGTGTGTAAGCTCTTGGTGATGATATCTGTGACGTTTTTATGATAAGTTCGTACCGGAATATCGGTAGATCGGCTATCATCGTGACCAGATTTCTATGTTTTTTTAATTTTTTTTTTCTTTTGCATGTCTGGCGTAAATTGAATTTTAATCTACTTCTGTTGGTTATTATGCTATTAGTCTGATTAGTTTTTGATCTCAACGATTAGTTTACATTTATAGAATAGAATATTTTGAAAATAAATAATCTACTTTATTTTTGTTTCTTCTATTAGGTGATCTATGGAGAAAAAGTGAAAAGTGAACATTTTCAGGTTCACTTTTTGTTTGGGTTCTTATTTTAAAAACGTGTTTATTATATTAAGGTTTGTTCAAGCGTTAAGCCTCTGACTTCTTTAGTTTCTTCTTCCGCATCTGAATTGTTTTGTTATCAAGTATTATTTTTTCTTTAATACCCCGAGCTTCGCGTTGAAATATCCAATATATAATATTGTAATCCCGTGTGCGTTGCTGAAATTAATACTTTCTCAACAATTGTAAAATTCTTCGATTTCGTCCTAAACAACAAGAAGTCTTAAATATTTATGGTTAAGATTGCATTTCGTTCAGATATATGAGCGAAGCTTTCTATACTATTTTTTAAATGATATGTTGTCAATAAAGCCTACTCCATATTGGCCAGGTGTGTGCACTACATGACAATATATGAAACTTTCGTTTTCCTCAATATTGGTGAAAAGTTTTCTTGTTTCTGATCGTCCTTTGACGTCGTATTTAATAATTTTCATTGAATCTTCTTCCGATAAGTTTTCGTATGATGATAAGGTTTGTAACATTGTATGTTGTGATATAGATTTTCTGTTGATTATAACAGGTGATTGTGTGATTGTAGCTTTTGTGTATGTGGGTTTTGTGATTACGTTTTGCTTTGGTGAGTTTTTTTGAAATAAGATCAAACCCCAAAATCGTTGTACAGTATAACAAAGTTTCCCTCAAATTATGACTTACCTTAGTCAAACTAACTTACTTAGTCAAAAATATATGATAATTTCAATGTTAATAACGCCTACGGAACTGTTAGAGATAAAATAAATATATAAAACAAATAATTTTTTATTAAGTGTTGATGCTGTACAAAATTAAATAAAAAACAACATCTTTTATTTGATAGGTGTAAAATAAATTAATAAATTTTTTAATTTTAAGATTTATACGTGAATTTTGAATAACATTTTAAACTCGAAGACCACAGACTATCTATCAGTCGATGTAACAACAGATTAAAAGTAGGTATATATTTTTTTATTGTTACTGTCTTTATTCCAACAAGCATCGTAAAGCCAGTCGAGGGTAAAATCAATTTTACGCGTGATCACTCAAAGGAAATACCTACTCATATTTCATTTGCAAATAATATTTTTTTTATTTTCATTGTTATTACTGATGTGACATAACATAGCTTGTCTTATAATAAATTGGTTTTTTTTTTGCAATATGAACATAATTATTTGTATTAATAAAAATGATATTATTTTCTACCTGAAAGTAAGTATTGTTTTTTATCGTTATTAAAAGTTCTCAGTTTCTTTAAAAATTTAATTTTTTAGTGCGCCTTGTTCTGATTGCTTGCTTTTTAACAATGTGCAAGTACGGTATGCTTAAAAAGAAAGATCCAATGAAAGATGATTTGACTTACGTAGACAATCCCGTAGAGTCCGAGTTTCCTGGACACTGGTTGCCTGTCAGCATACTTAAAAAGATTATGGAGATGCGAGCACAAACTCCAGCACTGTTTACAAAGCAGAAATTTATTAATCTTAAGCTATTTATATCTAAAAAATATAAAACAGCTCGTCCATATTGGGATACAAAGTCTGCTGATAAAACGACACCAATATACTTTATAGACAATGATATTGAAGTCACGACCAAAACTGTATCTATTAAGTCTTTGGCTCCAAATAAAGAATCCTTTGCAAGTACTACAAAAAATTATTTTACCAAACCAGAAACTTCATCAAAAACTACCGTTGCGAGTAATAAAGCGGAAGCGTCATCTGTATTACCAAAAGTAATAACTAAACCTAAAAAGATTCAAAGCTCACCCAGTATTGAACCAGAAACAACAGTCGTTTTAGAAAAAAAAATAACGAATTCGCTGACTGAACTAACATCACAACCTTTAATAACAACCGAAGTTCTTGTAACCAATAAAATGATAGAAACAAAAATACCTTCAACCATAGTTCCTGAAACATTACTGGAGGACAAAGAAAATTTAACAAAGAAGAAAACATCACCTCTTTTGTCTACAAAATTAATAACTGAATCCATTACAAAATTGATAGAAAAGTCCACTGCTGAAATTAAAACCACTACGACTACAATATTGACAGAAGCATCAACTACTGCATTACCAACAGAAACTGCTACAAAAGAAACAATACAAGAGTTAACAAAGGAGACAAAGAGAGATTTAACAAAAGAGACAACGAAAGAGTTAACAAAGGAAAAGAAGAAAGACTTAACAACGCAACTAAATAAATCAACGGAAATGAAAAAAGTATTGACAACCCCCCTTACTACAACAACTACTACAGAAACTGGTAATCCCTTCTATTAAATATTTATTTTCAAACATACTCCCCTTAAAAATATACATTTATTCTTAATAAAAAAGTTAAAGAGTTTTATTGAAATAAAAATATTGCTGTTGTTGAATAACTTTTTAAAAATTATATTATATTAATTTGCAAATATTATAAAAATTTTAATCATACTATAAAATATTAACAAAAAATGCGCTGTTACGTGCTCGTATATATATCTAGGGTTCTAAACAAATCCCGATACAATTGACGTGATTACAGTTGGATAATTATATATAAAGAAATTGTCAATGTCAACCCTATAGTCTATTTTATCACCAAAAACACTTTACTTTTCACCTGTACACATTGTAAGTGTATAAACATTTTCAACAATTAATTGTTGAGTCATTATAATCATAAGGTAAGATGACTTTTTAAACTGTTCTTTTCCCAAATCTGGCAACATTCCTAATGTAAAATTAACTTGAGCCTTATATTCAATTAGATCATACATCCGAAGCACATTATTATTATTTTTTTTTAACGAGACTTAAAAAAAAAATTTATAAAAAGACAATACTTAAAAAAACCTATTCTCTAATTCAATTATTATAAATATTAATTCAAGAATACTTAAGTATATCTTACATAGAATATATTTAAAAGATCCGATAAAAAACAATGGCGTAGGTATTTTTTTTTCTTCAAGTCACACCTACACTTTCAAATGGCAACGGATATAACGATCTACAAATATGTCAAAAGTAATTGTTTACAAAGCGCTCTAACGCAACCTTCTAACTATACGAAATTAATAATATGTAAACTGCTGTATGTGATTTGTTTACATAAAAAATGGAGAACAAAACGACCACGCCCAAATTAGAGTTGCTGTTATACTTGTCGATTGCTCTCTAGAGAAATACATATAAAGGAGATTGAAACAATAACGATAAAAATAATAGTATTGCTAGCATACTTTTCTTAAATTTGTTATGAATGTCTATTAGGAGTGCCAAGTAACATTATAATGCATGTGAAAACTGAATGAGTATAGTTTCTATCGGCTCAAAATCAAACCAATCATGTGTCGTGTACACACCAAAGACAATATAGTCTCATGAAGTTCGATATTCATTCAAGGCCTTTTTTTTTTTTTTTTTTTTTTTTTTTCCGTTGGAAAAACCCGTTACGGGTACCCCGTCGGCCCAGGGGGTGACGGCCGGGGGGTTTAAACCAACGGTTGCCCTCTTTGCCGTAATGGGACGTCACGGGATCGCGTTAGCACACACCGTGACGCCCCGGCGAGACCCCCCGAATGAGGGTGCCCCGAGCAATTCATTCAAGGCCTGTATCGTTGCTAGTATATCCTGAAACATTTAATTTAATGATAAAGTTCCTTGTAGGTGCCTTATATTAAGTTTATAAAATTCGTGCATTTCTTCGTCGTTTTATATAACATGTATAACCATATGCAATGATATAAAATGAAAATGTTTTAGTGAAAAACAAAGTTTATTACAGATTTTGTCATACTCAAAGCTACCATCGGTCTGCTAAAGACATATGCTTTAGTTCTGAAATGAACCATCGTTAGATTCTTATCGGTTTTTGCCTCTAAATGTTAATTATATGTTTCGGGAATGATCCAAAATATATATTTCCAGGGGTGTAATTTCAGGGATTTCTAATATTTTTTTTAAGTAATTTACCGCTGATGGTCTAAAATTCTGCTTTTTTTAATTTAATTTAGTATCTGTATTTATAATAAAAGGAAACTATACAGTCCTAATTCTCCCTCAAGCGATGGTACTGTTGCATTGCATTTTTTTTAAATTAATTTATTACCTGCAATACAAGTTAATTCTTAAAGCAGGTAATCTTATAATGTTTGCTGAAAAACTATCTTGTACCCTACTGTTTAATACTTTTATGTTATTATTAGCTTATTATGGAACTTGGAAATAAATTTATTATTATTATTATTATTATTATTGTACTTTATTTTTATTCTAACGAGAAATTCCTTCCGTCCATGATGATAAGCTTTTTACAAGAAAGGTATTTTTACACCTTAAATTCGAATTTTTAAATATTTTAAATTATTTATTAGTTTAAAGTTCTTTTAATAGAGACAGAACAGTGAGCTTAATCTTAATCATTTAATGGTTTTGGTCTGTCAAATAATTGAAGACTTCTTTTCACAGAGGTACTTACACTTTTGTCATAGCATTGCGTAGTTTCTGAAATATAATTTGTCACTCTTCACTGCAGGAGGAATTATCTGTGTTCAAGAGTGAAACTGAAAATGTAGTGGTAGTCTAATATTTAAGTGCATTTATTATAATTAAATAAAATCTACATACTTTTCAGAATCATGATAGTACTGAAATAGTTTAGGTTTTACGAGGTTGAAGGTTTTTCTTCATGAAATAAGTAGAGAATTAATAAAATAAATTTAAAAATTACGCAATATTCATTGAGCCAAACAGTATAAATTCATTCGTCTTCTGACGCGTGATTTCAGACCGGAACGTCTACGGATTTTGTTAAAAGTTGCATGATTTTTTAAATAATTTGTTTTGCAGTTTAAGATTGCAATTTTAATAATTTATATTAAGCTTCTGAAAATTATATATTTATTTTAAAAAACGTCAAACATCAGACTTAATCTTTTGCTGTTCTTCCATAAGCGCATCTTAAGCTGCTTAGCGAATATAGAACAAACGTAATATATATTTTTCATTCAAGTTGTAGGTTAAAATCGCAGCTGTTAGTCTACATAAAATATATTGAACATTACTTGTGATACGAATTGTGTAGCTCTTTAAAGCTTCCTAAGGGGTTGAAGTTTGAACAATAAATATTTATATTATATTGTTTCGTGTCAAGGGATATCGTTTATAAATCTGTCGATTGAATATTACATTTTACTTTTAAATATAATACTTCCTAAATGACTAACGTAAGTATTATAACTATTGTCACAAAGATAACGAATGACTATTGAAAAAGCATATATTGTTTAAAAAGATGAGACTGGATTTAAGAGTCGTGCAGTAAATGGAACACCGTTATAATTATGTTTAATTATTAAAACTTTTCACGTTCCTCTGATGCCGAAACCCGACTCATCCTCAATTATCGTACTAAAAAAATTGCATCATGAGTTCCTTCAAAGTGACGTTGAATGTCCGTATTATTCTGCTAGGCCAACTACTACATAAACAGTATATAACAGAAAAACTCCGCCAATGGATTAAATACTCTAGAGGGATAATTTAGAGTCGAAGTTTCTGTAACTATTATCTAGACTTGATGTTCTCTAGTACTAAAGCCCGAGCAATATTGCGGTGATTTTAAGATGTAGAAAAGTCTATACGAGCAGGCGTCTCATGAAAATTGTATAGAATATTTTTTTTTTGACGCAGAAGCAAGTTTAAATGAAATGCTGGGTCGAGTGAGGCTATTGATGACTACGTGTGTGCAGGCTTAAGGCAGATAGATGTCTTATGAAATCTAGGGTACTATGTCTTGGAGTCAGTATAAATAGGACAGAGCTTATGGAGTGTAAACTATCTTCGTCGTCGGCTTAACCTACTTTACGGCTTGCATATGATGTTTTTATTACTTATAACATTACATTCGAATTATAATGCATGAGGGTACTGACGGAAACTTATAACATAAAACTTCCGGCAATTGTTTTAGAGTTTAAATTCACTGGTTACTAAAAAAAATAATTTTAAAAAAGAGTACAAGAACGTTAAGTTTTTTATGTTTAAAGTAGGTACTTATAACATTTTTCGAAATAACAAAGTACTATAGGGATCAATTCAGATGTAAAATCTTTACTATAGTAGGACAGCCGTCTGAGTATCAAATAAAAATACAAAGTAATTTCCCAAAGCACGAAAAAGCGCTTAATCTCGTTGTAGCCATAATGAAATAATTAATTAAGTCTTTGTAAGCAGCATAAACCAAAGTGCTAACTTCACAAAACTGCAGCGATCCTGAAACTTCGGACTTCGTAATTAAGCCAATTCGCACGCGGACGAGTAAATAGTGTGATAATTTACATATAGGATAATATTCCTTCCTACTATCATAATAAAGCTCATTTTAATGTGTGTCATTTTAAACTAACTGACACGGTTATATTGCTACGCCTTTCCGCGCATGACATTATGATGTACGACAACTTTGCTCGTTATTCTCATTTATTTTTTTATTTAATGTATCGTTTATTATATAAATACAATAATAATATTAATAACACTAGCTTCAGACCCCGTCTTTGGCTGCACTATTCAAGTAAAACAAATAGTTTTGAAAGATACTAAGATGTTATATATATTTAACTAGACCTGAGTTAATATGTTAGTGAGGGTCAAATCTAGGAACTAAATTTTAAACTAGTTACCTTCAATCAATACATAACAATACAATAATAAGCTTAAATTTTAAATTTACCTACATTTTCGAAATTACAAATACTAACTACTTACTACTACTAGCCTCTCCATAAATTAATTTATCCTAATCAGAGCTTTTAAGAAATCAATCCGATAGTTTGTCAATGGAGAAAATTCGTGTTATCTAATTTGACCCTAACTAGAAATGTTAATATTTTGTATGCATATATATACAGCATACAAAATAATTAGATTTTAACTTACATTAAAAATTTAAAAAATCATTCATTGTAATTGTATATTCTCAAATAAAAATAACATGATTGATTAATTATGTTCAATACTGCTGTATCATAACTATTATTAACTATTAAATTAATAATAACAGATAGTAATAACTGACAGCTTAAAATGATGAAAACTTCGCCTGAGATATTATAACAGGGTGAGTGAGCGCTTCTTTTAATTTTGTAGATGCATATTTTTACTTCAATAATTTCCAAAGCGTAAGATTAATGTTGCTTTAACACTCATTTATAATATACTGCTCAAAACAATTAAAGGAACAAAACTTTGATGGAAGAATGGGAAAGAATTCCGCAAGAAAATATTCGAAGGATCATTAGAAACATGCCGCGTCGTTGCCGTAAGGTCACTTTTTCAATTGCGCTTAATTTACACACCACTTTGTCTTTCGCCCAAACTACACTAAATTTTAAATTTTATTTAAAAAAAAATATCAATATTGCTTTTTCATTAATTATCTGTTTTTAGCGATAAATAACAATTAAACAAGCTTTAAAATTACTTTTACCTTACAAACATTTCGGAGTCACAAACATTCAAAGTTTTGTTCCATTTATTGTTTTGAGCAGTATGAAGTAACTATCTCTATACCGAAGACGTGCTTATAATAAATATGATTGTTTAGTTTTATTTAATAAATATACCCAGAAAATAACCAATATTCAGAGAAAAAATTAATATTATTAAGCAAGTCTGATATGTGAGTTACAAATAAATTTCACTGATTTTACTAATACTAATTTAAATAAATATATTTAGCTTAATCATTGTATAAAATAGTACTGAATATATGACCCGTTAAGGTAAATTTATTATGCCTGTAGTTATTGTATTGTTGGGTATTGGTTTTAAAACAACATTGTAAAAAATATTACAGACAGACTCGACATTTTTATTCCTTCAACGTAATGGTACTATTAAAAACCTATTCCTATTGTAGTATGATTATGTTTTTGCAGGTGTTAGATTCAACGCAGTGACTTGCTAAATGCGGTTCTAATCGAGAATAAAATATTTCATTTAAGTAGTCTTGATAAGAATACTTAAATGCAGAATTTTTGTAATAAATGTGAGGTAAAAGAATATATTGAATTATATTCTTTCTTTATTAAAAGTATAAAGAAACTCTAATGTAGTATTTTTTAAGGATACATGTAAGAATAAAGGAAATTGTTGTTGCTTAACCCCTTTAAGACGATAACATAATCTAATAAGTTCCCATCTTCCTTTGAATATGAGTAAATGCCGTTTAAGTGGATGCACAAAAAAACCATTAAAAAAACTAAAAGCAACCTAGACAATTGAAGTAAATATTTAAATTTATATTTATAAACAAAGCATATATAATGTATGCGAAGCGTTATGCAAATTTTAACTTTCATACAAACCTATCGCCTTAATAGTAGAGAAAAATAAACTTTAAAATCCTTAAATGGTTTTTAATTATATTAATGTAAATACAGTTTTTTTTTGCGGCACGAGGAAGAACTTTAATAACTTGCTTCTTTTTTTCAGATTCCAAAGTTCGTAACGAGAATCTTGTTTTGATTTAATAGTTATAAAAATTCTTTATAATTGTTGTACACTTTTATTGTAATAGCAATAAAGTCAAGAATAAAGCTAATTATTTTTAAGCAACAATTAATATAAGCTCATAATGATTTATTTAAAAATTTTCAACATAAAAAAAATATTTCGAATAATTATCTAAGAGCTTTACTTGTTAATGTATTTAAAGTTATATCATTTTTCAGTGTTAATAATTTATTTTCTTCGAAATATGTGTTCGTAATCACTGTATACCTCTGTAACGGTTACTTGGTTTTGACTTGAGGGATGATTGCTAAATGCTAATATTTTGCACAGGTCACAAATTGATTAATTAATGCAAAGAATCAAGGTTAAAACTAATAGCTGAATCGACGCCTCCTGCGTCCAACTCCACGTTACTATGACCGCCTTCGCGCCTATTAGTCGAGTCGGCGTCGACGCGACGCTCCGTTTTGTAACCAACAGTGGCGCCGCCACGCGGACGCACGGGTGGCGCGGGCCAACAATTACGACCAAAATATTTACGTGCAAACAAGGACCTGTCACGTGGGCGGAGAGTAGTAGCGTTACGAGTATGTTACTATGTAAAAAGGTCTTCCAAATAAATAATATTAACATTATATGTATATTTCGTAAGGAGACTGCTACTCATTCAATCTGCCTCAACCATATTGTAAAATATAAATGCCAAGAAATTATATAAATTGTATTTCAATCAGATTAAATAACAAATCAAAGATAAATTAATAGTAAAACTCTAAAGTCACCGAACTAAAATATAGCGACAAGGTGAAAACGACTAAACGGTTAGACGTCTCCTGCGCCCGGCTGGTGTCGGCCTTCAGTCGAGTCGGCTCCGACGTGACGCTCAGTTTTGTATGCGACAGTTGCGCCACCACGCGGACGCACGTCGTATACTTTGCTGCTCTCAAGGTCAAGGTATTGACTATTATGAGAGACATATTTAAAATCGTTTTGAGTAATTTATAAAGTGAAGTAATTTTTTCACAAAATATTTGTTTTGAATTTTTAAAATATTATTGATGTTGATGAAAATAATCTATAAAAGGAGCTAAACGATTTTGTACCGTTTCACTTTCCAGTAGTAATTATTATAGTACTCTAAGTTTTTAAAAAAAAATATTTTGTAATATTTTTGTTATCGAAGTATGAATATAAGATTAATTTGAACTACTTTGATTGATTTCAATATAATGCACACTAAAATAACAAGAATGAAGCACTATGAAAATAATTTTAATCTCTGGTTTATTAAAGCTTCTGAAGGAATGTCGATTATTTGAAACTAATTAAATTGTACATAATATCATTAAATAATTATAATAATTGGCCAAACCTAAATCTACTTAACTTTAACTTTTTGACATCTTTCAAGACTTAAAAATAATTTTAAAAGGCACATACGCATTAAAAGTTTTATCCTGTAAGAATATAAATGTATTTAAACCACCGAATTTTGGCAAACAACCGTTCTAAGTGTCAGTGCCCCGGCACAGAGTATTATATACTATGAGAAATTTCAATACTTAAGAATAATCTTTAAGGTGTACAGACACCCCATAAATAAATATTTAAACACACCGAAATCTGCCCCCATGGAATTTTGGCAAAGAACAGTTCCGAGTTTCAGTGTCTCGGCGTCTGCCGATGTTGTTGGATGTGTGTTTTGTGTCGTTTAAAGTAACGTGAGTGATATAATTACGATGTTCAGTGATAAATCAAAGTGTGTTGTGAGTTATAAGTGTATAGTTTATGAACATAAAGCATCATCCTCCTAAGAAAATGTAAGTTTATGTTTTAGTTAGATTTAACATAAAAAATATGATAACGTTGGTTTTATTTTCTTATTGGTATCGTTATAATTGTTGAAAATAAGTTAGTTCACTGAATAATATTATATGTTATTTGAATATTAAATAATGAGTGGACATTTTAAGATCTATTATTTCTGTGTCTATTTATCTTTACATACAAAATGAGTTATGTCAATGGTAAATTCATTGTTGTTTTTAATATTCAATGTTGAATTTTGATTACAAATATTTTTAATGAATTATATGTATACATAGTAATTTAGTAATGGTACACAGATATATCAAATAATTTTTTTCAATAAAAATGTACCTGTATCACACTGACAGGATCTAAAATAAAAAAAATAAATTTTCAAATATTGAAAGCTAATTAATACAAAGATGGCGTCTTTACAAAGTGATAATTAATTTACACTATACTTCCTTTAAAAAAAACCTTAAAAGTATGTTTTATGAAAAACTGAATGCACTATTTATATTTTAAATAAATGTCAATTGATTATTAGACATAAACAGGTTTATAAAACAATTGTAACTATTATTGTTATTTTACCTTGAGACATATACTCACCAGAGATGGTAATAAGTGATTTTATTTTATACTTAGTTTATTGCGATAATTCATATCGGTATTAAGATATTCTTACACTGATGGCTAGATAATGCCGACATTACAATAATATCCGATTTAATAAACACAACAAATAGACCTCAACCAATAGTTAGTTATTTTTAATATGACAATTAATTTACTAACAGTATTTCATAATTAGTACTCTAGTTGAACTATTATTTAGTAATGTCGTCTCGTATGTATTTATATTGTGTTGTCTATTTTTAAAGTGTATAATTCAAACACAGTACATATTCATCTACATGAGTGATCTATTTTTGTAACGAGTATTAGTTAATAATGTTACAAAATAATACAATTTTGTTTTCTTTTCATTAGTTTCATTGTTTTGACTTCACTCAAATCAATTTTATGTTATCGTGGAAATTAAGATGGTAGTTTTTTACGATTAGTTCGTGATTCGACGGTCAGTTTGCGATTGATTAGTTGCCTTACGGCTAGTTTAGGGTTAATCATAATATTTATTTATTTTAATAAAGCATATCTTTAACCGGATACTGAAATAGTAAGCAAAGGACAATTTAAACCCATAGTGACTCAATTTTCAAACTTTTATGTATAAATATTTTTAACCGTATTCGGTCTAAATTTTAATAAGTGGTTATTATTAATTTTTGTTCAAAGTTTATAGTTTATTTATTTATTTATTTATTTATTTATTTATTGAGAAAACAACAGCAAATTAACAATCATATGATAAGTTTACAACATATACAAACATAAAGCCAATAACAGTTTTCTTCTGATTTTTATAATAGTAACTATACACTGATGGATGTTTATGGACCCGTTAAATAATAAATAGTCAACAATGGATATAAAAATAAAAAAATAATAATAATAATAAATAAATTACAAACTAAGTTGAGAGACTAAAAAACTATTGATTTAAACAAACAAATGGAAAACCTTTGTGTATCAAAATGTATTGTAATATACTGTGTATGCACGCACAAGTAAGCGCGTGGTTATGTGTGTGTGTGTGTGTGTGTGTGTGTGTGTGTGTGTGTGTGTGCATGTGTGTGTGTGTATGTGTGTGTGCGTGTGTATGTGGCTGTGTGTGTGTGTTTGAGTTCTATATTAAATATTATGGGTGACAGGATTGAGATTTCATAATTTGTTGTTTGAAAACATGTTTAGATAAGTGGAAAGGATCAATGTGGGAGTATTTTTTATTGTATGTTAAGGGTATACGTGATGAGAACGAGTTAGAGGCGTAACGTGTGTGGACTAAGGGTACGTAAAAAAGATTATATTTCGCTATTCGTGTTCGTTTGAAAGGTACATTTATAAAGAGTCGCGACAACAGCTCCGGACAATCCACATCACTTGATAGAAGACCATGAAGGAATTTCATGTCAAGCAGTTCACGGCGGTCGCTTAATAAAGATATATGGTATTCATTGCAACTATTCTTATAGGATTTAATGGTTTTAAATGTCTTAAAGTTTAAATGTTTAATAAATTTTTCTTGAATTGCCTCTATACCGCTGATATATTTTGCATATTGAGGATTCCATATACAACTGCCATATTCCAAGGTGCTTCTTACTAATGTATTGTAAATTCTTATTAAACAAGTTATGTTTTTGAAAGGAACGCATACTCGCATTACAAATCCTAACATCTTATAGGCTTTTTGGATGATAAAATTTATATGATCATTCATCAATAATTTACTATCAAATAATATACCTAAATCCTTAACAAGAGTACTTCTTCCTACAGGACAATTGTTTATTGTGTATGTATTATCGATAACTTTATCCTTACGACAAAATGTGATTTGGCTGCACTTCTCAATATTCACATTGATTCTATTAATTTTGTAATACTGACTTAATCTATCTAGATCACTTTGAATCATTAAACAATCTTCGATCCTAGTTACTTTCATAAATATTTTTTTATCATCAGCGAACATCAGAAAATTAGAATATTTAAAACAGTGACCTATATCAAAAAGATAAATGTTATAAAGTAGTGGTCCTAAGAGTGATCCTTGTGGCACACCCGAAGATATATCAACATAATTAGATCGAGATCCGCCGACTCTAACTGCCTGTTTTCTATTAGTAATATAAGACTTCATCCAACGAAATAAGTCTCCGCGTATTCCCAACGCATACAATTTCTGCATAAGAATGACGTGATCTACGCGATCAAATGCTTTTTCAAAATCAGTATATATCACGTCAACCTGTTCTCCCATATCCATGTTTTGTAAAATTTCATCAGTAAATATTGCCAAATTAGTAATAGTTGAACGTCTTTTCATAAAACCATGTTGATTATGTGGTATAACTCGTGTGAGAATAGGATGTATTTTGCAAAGTACAATTTTTTCCATAATTTTACCCAAAACATTCAAAATTGATATTGGACGATAATTGCAAATTTCAGATCTTGATCCCTTTTTATGCACAGGTACAATGTGAGCTTCCTTCCATTTCATGGGGAAAATTCCCTCCTTTATAGATTTGGTATATAAATGTAATAGAGGAATTGCCAATTCGTCAGCACAATTCTTTAAAAATATTGGTGGGATTTCGTCGCTACCGGAACCCTTTCGTATATCTAAGCAAGTTAATTGTTTTAGAATGTCAGCTTTTGTTAATTTAATACTTTCGAGATTCTCATCTGAAAAGGTAGATGTATCATACTTTTGATTTATGTAATTTGATGCAGCATCAACAAACACCCCTTTAAAGTACTCACTAAAACCTTCACAGATATTTATTTCATTAGTATATGATTCATTCCCCAGATATAAAGTGTTAGGATAAGTACACTTCTTATTTCGTTTTGATCTAACATAATTGTGTAGCAGTTCAGGTGATTTTAGTAAAGCTTCTTGTGTGTTCCATATATAAGTATTATAGCATTTCATTTGTATTATTTTTTGTCTGTGCCTTAGTAGACTAAACTCCGCGTAATCTATGGGGTTATTGAATCTCTTCCACTTAGCGTGAATTTGGTCCTTTTCTTGTATTACTTTAATTAAGGCCTTAGAATACCAGACTGTTATTAAATATTTTTTATTAGAAAAAAAGATTAAAAAAGTAGCTTTTCGCCTCATTTTAACAAATGGCAACTTTCGCATGGCTCGTGGCTGCGGGTTGAAACAAACCTCAAATATGGCTTACAGGAAATATATTTGAATTGTTTTACATTAATATTTTGGTTTAAAAACCGTTGGATTTATTTTTTCTTTAGTAGATACATGGAGCCAAAAAAGAACGATAAAAAAATGTACGTGTAAGCAAGAAACTGGAGTTCACTGGACCTTAGCATTATTTTTAACTTAGCATATGAAAAAATGTCTTCCAACTAAACAATATTGATATTATATAATTGAGTCTTATTCAGAATGATTTACGTAACCCTAAAATGTTTGTTAGCGACCCTCGTCTTAGTCGAAACTTGGCCTTAGTGTATACTATTTTATTACTAGGTATAATTTATATGTTGTAAGCATTCATTAGTTTTACGCCTCAACCATTCATATAAATATTTATAAATTGTGTAAACTGCCTTCTATTTAGATTAAATTATAAATCAAAGATAAATTAATATAAACTACTTTTTAAGACTATTGAATTAAAATAAAGTGAATTAAAATAAACAAGGCAAAAACGAATATCCGGATAAATGCTTCCCGCGCCCGGTTCCACCAAAGTAATGGCCGCCTTCGCGCCTATCCAACGAGTCGGGTCCGGCGCTACGTTAGTATACGAGTGGCGCCGCCACGCGGACTCACGTCTTAAGCTTTTCCTTTCGTAAGGCCAAGGCATAAACTGTTATGCCTCGACCATGTGGGCTATTTTATATATTTATATAATATAGTATACTATAATATAATATAATAGTAATTCAGATAAAGCGTTTCACGTTTTGTTATCAGAATTTAGACATTTAATTTATGTATTAAAATAAAAATTTCAATCATGAGACATTTACACAGTAGTTATAGAAAACATGAGTTCTATTACATACTCATACAAATAAAGAAACGTTTGATGATATGTAACAAAACATATAAACGACCAAGGAGTATGTATGTGTTATTATAAACTGCGTATATCTACACATACAAACAGGTGTGAGTATTCTCAGTTGAAGCGTACACTCAGACAACACGTCAATTAAGCCGAGAAGCCAAGAGATTTTAATCACGAAGAGATATTACAAGATATACATTGATAAAATACTCAGATTTCTGTAAAACTGCAATGTTCAAATGCTGATAGTATCTACGTGAATACAGCTGGCTATTTCTATTTAATTTAATAAGATATATTAATAGTATATCTAGATTCTAAACTATTCTATTTTCTTTATAAACAAAACTTCATTGCACTTAGAAGAATTTAAAGTAAGTAATTTAATTAGTTTAAATGGTCTAATATGAATTATAATAAAAAATGAGTAACATATATGACCATTAGCGCACTCTAGTTAACAGTAGAATTCTACTACTATTCTATTGTTTTATATATATACATATCAGAACCTTACTTTAAATAAATAGTACAAACCGTAAAGTAATATAACAACAATCATTCTCTACCTTTTCAAACCAAAACGGGTATAAACCAAAATTTTTTTTACAAAATTTTTACGCCCCATTTTCTTTTTGATGTGTTATTAGTAAATTTTTCTTCAATAGTTGCAGCTTAAAAAAAATGAAAGTTTAAAGCCTCTGAAAAATTCAGACGAATTCAGAAAAATTTTTGCAAACAAATTTGATAAGACCTAAGATTCTGAAAGCGTTAGTAATGTTTAAGAACTTGGACGAGGAACTTTGTAATTCTTATTCTTAACTTGAGAGATCCTAAAGTTATTTGTTGGGTCATGAATCTTAAGCAAGTGTTTATATTCCGTAATGACCAACGAGAGAAATAACATTCCTTTTCCGTCTTTTACCGCTTGTAATACAGCAATGTTATTTGAAGTCGAGACTTTTTAAAGTTTTTTTTAAATTATAAATAATGTGTTGTATTATTTAAAATTATTTACTAACGATTTTATATAGACCCAAATTTCTTGGTTAAAATGAAAAACAGTTTTCTTTCCTGAATACTTCTTGCAAATGCACTCAAGTTTTTACGAGGATACTTGAAAAGTTAGCGCTAAGGAAAATCCCTCAAGTTGTATGAAAGCCCTTTGGTAAGTTTGTTCTTTGATAAATTTTATTACAGACCGAGGAACTATAACAATTCATCACTCGACCAAGTAGAGTATCAAACTTGTAAGTTGTTTATTTTAATTGTTAGTGATTGGTTTTGTCATTGATAGAACTTAACAGACATTATCTTTATTGGCGTTCTTTAAACTCGCTAACTTTCATATGTAGCTGATGTATTTATAAAATTATTTCTGATTGTGATTTATAATTGCAAATATATTAATCGAAAAAAATAGAGAAAAATGGTAGAATAAACGAAAAAAAAAAAAAAAAATCGGTCAATAAAAAAATCGAGCGGAGTTGTTTAGTGGTTGACGTCTCACACACGACTGAGGTTAAAACACGTGAGACGCCTCTGAAGTAATATAGTAGGAATGGTGGCGCGCGCGAAGCAAAAAACGTTGTACATGTTAAGTATATGGGACACATTTTATCAATTATCTCGAAAACTACAATAATGATTCGGCTGATTTTCAATCCAGACCGGGTTTTGCTCATTATGCGCATGTGTGCAAAATTTCGTGCGTGTAGCTTGTACATTGAAGGAGGAGTTGAAAATTTGGGTAGTAAAGAGCTTCGCTTTGCTCAGCTCAATAAATCAGTTTTACATATTAACTAATATGGCACTCTTGAAACGCTGTTGGTGCACTAATTGTCAAATAGTGCTTAGTAAATTGGATAATGCAACGACTGTATTATATCGGTTTTGGGTATGAACTTACTAACTAATATATATAAGTATTAATAGTTAAACAAAATATTAAATTAGGAATTGCTTTGAGAACATAAATTGAATTTTCAAACTCTAGTTTCAGTGGTACAGCTGTGGATACAAGGATTGGCTATTATTATACCATTTAACTGATTGAACATTATCCACTAAAGTGTTATATTACATAATATCAAATTTAATATGGTTGAAGTGAATTTTCAATCATATTTAAATCTTCAACGGATTTAATTCGCGTTACTTCTTATTTCAATACTAAATGGATTAAAGTTATTATAGGTAAATAGTAGATTCCGAGGTTAATATATATTATGATTATTGTATATTTATAAAATAACATCAAAATATAATCTTGGATTTGTAAAATAATTTAACAATAGCATTTATGCAGTATTAGAAATCTTGTAGCCAGACATATAGTTAGTTATTAAATTAATTCACAATATTTAACATTTAGTACAATAAAGATATTTAAAATCAATTCACGACAAAGATATAATTTTCTTATATAATAATATGTAATAATGAAATATACCAGAAACACAATAATAATAATATAAAAATAAAAATGTATACACTTCAATGCTGACCGTACGTGAAAGGACCCTTGAAAGGTACAAATGATGATAAAATTATATATATCTTGGAGCCAACACTTTATTTCTATTCAATCATTGAACACCGTCACTGCCATCTGTGTGTAATTGAATTCCACTTTTATTTAAAACATTTGAATTTAGAATTTCAACACAGATTCACCTTATACTTGTATATGATTATTGAATTGTATTGAATGATTCATTGAATATATTATTTATATATATTGTATTCGATTTCAAAATTATTATTCTTGGATAAGAATAAGAAACGCTTTGATATACGAGTTTTATTTATTGGTTAATATTATCAGTTTATGGTATTGTTTATTTTTTAAATAAAACGATGTCGTTCTAGAAAACTGTTACGCATTAAGAGCAATTCGTATTGCATGTACTTCATAACTTTTATTAATTTAATCTTAAATAAATTCCAAGCAATAAATGCACATCGACTTGTCTTTTTGTAGAAACAAGAGTTTCCTTTTATAACGTTATTTCCTTTTTACCGCAGACCCTTGTAATCTTTTCCTGGAAAACGTATTTCGTCAAACTTTTTTTCATACAAGAAGTTTGGAAAGCTACCTAATGTGTTTTTTATCCCGTAAATTGTTTCAAAATTGATTTTGTCCGTCTATCGTGCTTCTTAATAATATGCGTATGTTGAGAATTTATATTTTATTAATTTTTATTAACATTCTAAAATGTCCAAATTGACATTAATTAAAATCTCCTTTATGTAAAATCTTAAAATATTTTAAAATATAGTTAAAATTGAACATGTCTTAGTTCATTGAACTTTGTTACAAAATGTCTTATAAATGACGTTACACGAGATGTAAGTGTCTACACCTCGTCTATCCGTGAACACGATTATTGCAAAGTATTCGAAACGTCGGGTTAAAATCAAAATGTAACCAAATTATGCGCGAGTTTTAATCCGTAAAAATAGTTTTATTTAAAGAAAAACATGTTTGGTATATTTTTAAACAAAAATGTAATACGCAAAAGATTACCTAAAGGTACGTTCAGGAACCACGTAATATACAAGGAGCGTTCAGAAACTTTATACTGAATGTATGTACCAACAACAATGACGTACTTTATAACTGTATTGGGAAGCCGGAACACTTGAGAGTGGGTTTATTAAATCTCTGCAAAGAAAAATATTGTACTACTTGTTCTGAATATCTATTTTTATCTAAATACACTATTTTTTTATTGGAAGAAGGTTATCAGCGCCAAATTATCACTGATTATTTTTATGTATAAAAAACATATCTCGCTCTAGAAAAATAATCTCTATGTCAAGAGGGTAAAAAAGAAATCCATAGATAATTTGCAGATTTTTTTTTTCTAATTGATTATTTTTATAAATATATTTAGGACATTGAAAATTGTTAGTTATCAATTTCGCGTTAGCTTGAATTCACAGCCGTATCATTGGTACCGAAAAACCGTGGAAAGTCCTTTATTTTGTCTACTAACTATTCCTGGCACGACTACATGCCTGTTGGTCTCTGTAGATACAAACAAACTAGTTTCAATACTGAACTGTGGCTCGTTTATATAACAAGGGAAAATGGACATATAAAATATAAGTGATTTATTACAGGTTTTCCTTCAGCTAAATTTACTATGATATAATATTGATACAATTCTATGAGGTTGAGAACAATATGTAAATCACTTCATACATACATACACTAACATTGAAATAACATTGAAAACTATTGCGTTTGAAAACAATGATTTATAAAGTCCACTCGTATCACAATAATAAATACACACCATATAATATTGAAATGCGCTGTTCATTAAAGTTGCCAGCATACTCGATTATATAAGATTATATGCTTTATATCAATTTGCGTGAAGCTGTCAATGACTTGCAATGTTTAGGAGACATTTTAAATTAAGAACACTAACACAATGAACATTTACATGTTACCTGTTTGTTATCGCCTAAAAGACAATATATATATAGGTCTTGTGTTCCTGACCTTCTCACCCATAGCTCGTTTCTACTCAGGACAGCTCTTTATAACTTGGTCAGCTCTTGACGCGTTTATTAACATCATGTTGCAACTGATCGTAGCGTAAATAGAATTGCAATCTAATAGCACCCAAGTTGCCAAAAAATTAAATATACAAAAATTATTTTTTGTTGTTTATTTCTCTGTAACTAATAACCAAAGTTGATGAGAAATTGTAAAACAATTAATCTATGTATGCGTATGAAACGTTTAATATCAAAATGTAAAGTTAATTTACTAGAACATATACTGAACCAATATTGTATAATCACAAATTTAAATATTCGGATACATTATGTCAACTCCGACCAAAATATTATTATACAGTATACAAACATTTACGTTTATATCCGCTCGGTAAAGGCAAGTAAGGGCAAGGACATTAATAAAGGGATAGTATTATACTTTGTGCGCTGTAACATGGTGCGGTCTGTCAGTACCAAATCACTAGGGATTGACGTAATGCATTTAATTTTTTTCGTTTACGATACATAAATCTAGTTCTCTTTAATATTGTTATAAAAATTCATGTGTGATTCAGTTGTGCAGTGTAACTCCGTGGATGATCCAGCCTTTACTTATATAAAATTATAAAATTTTGTCCGTGACTGCATTTTTGCTCCATAGCCTATCAGCACGGTGGACATTTTGTTTACCCGTGTGATGTTAGTACGAGCGCTAGCGCTGACTTTAATATGAGTTTAGATGAATAAAATATATTTTTTCTTAGCAACTTTTTAAGCAATCGTATCCTATTTATGTTTTGTTATTTCCTTAATATAATTATAAACTCTTTAACAATAAAAATTTAACTATTTACGCACAATATATTTTTTTATTATAAAAAAATATCGACTCCATCGTAGCAGTACATCCCCTCATTAAATTCGTCTATAGCGTTATGTTATACGCATAACACTTCGCTTAATTTTTCTATTTATTATATTTTATTTGTAGACTAGAACATTCTGATTGGGCTTAATTTAATTTACTACACTTATTATGTATAACGAATATGCCATAATGAAATTGCAAAAATATAATTTTTAAAACGCGGCATCTGTCAAGAAAAAACGAAACGTTACTGACAGTGCACCCGCACCATGCTACAGTGCACAAGGTATAAGCGTATTTAAATAGAATGCAACTACGATCTCAGTCTGGTACGTAATAGGTGACCGACGATTAAAATAGACACTTATATTTTTATCACATTAGTGATTTATAATAATGACTATAGATCATTGGCATTAAAAGCTGAAGAAACAATATGTTTGCCACAATGACCTAGTGTCAATAGAAAATAAATAATGCAAGACCAAGAAAAAAATTACTTTAAAACGAGGCATTTCTGTGGATTGCAGAATCGTTGCGTAAATTGCGAGGGCGCGGCTATTCACGCCGCGATACCGCCTTTTTAACATACATAAGTTGTATAACTACACGTGCAATGTAATGACTATAATTTTATGAAAATATTTAAAATATTTAGGATTAATATTTAAGTGGTTATTTGTAACCACGAAGCTGTTACTATTTAATATACGTTACTCAATTGGAATCAATTAATAGTTATATTTTGATACTCTAGATGGCGTTGACAATTAAAATAAACAACTATTAATTCAAAATTCAGAATCTTTTCTATATTTAATTGTAATTTATATTAATGTTTACGTAAAATACAAGTTCAACTGATGTCAACTATAATATATTAATTATGTACTTAGTAGAACAAACACGAACACACAGATGGCGTCTAACTGAATTTTATACTGGCTACTATTTTAAATGTTTTAAATTCATTTTTAATATATATTACTTAAAACGAATTAAAATCTAATTGAAATAATTATATATATTTTAGTATTTTAATAAATCTGCTTCTGATTTTTAATATCAGACACACATACAATCAGTTTTGTCGTGATATGCGTATGTAAGCAGTTGCTATCGCCTTAGTGTGGTGCTGACCACATTAGCCTATAGCAGGGATGGCGAACCGATGGCACGCGTGCCACAAGTGGCACTTTTGAAAATTTTGATGGCACGCACAAAAACAAAATAATTGTAAACAATTATTGATAAAAAAATATTTAAGGTAGAAATGTTTTTATTTGTTTATTTAATTATACTTACATATAAATTCACCACGCTAACATTTCGAATGAAATATTATTGTGCCACTTTATCTATCTGAAAAATATTTTTTTACTTTGACTGACATTTATTTTGATTTTGACTTTGATTTTGTGGTACGAACGTCGGTTGTAATTAATAAAAAAATGTTTCATTGGGATAACAAATAATTCTATGTAAATATAACATCGATACTTACTAAAATAAGAAAAATAAATAATTGGAAAAAACAGGATATTAATTATTTTTTGTTGCCATGTTATGAATATTTGGTGTATATTCGCTATATATTTTAAACGATCAAAGTGATATGACTTTGTCTTTGACAATATAATTATTATAATTATTGTTAATGACAAATAATCATTATATATAATAGAAATATTTTATTTGTGTAATAAATATATTTTTTATTAAGCATCTTATTATATATAATAAAAATATAATAAAAATATTATATAATTAAATAATATAATATAAAATAAAGTAAAAAATACTAATTAAAAATGAAACATAAATTGCATAGAAATAATAAATTAAAATAAAAAAAGTATAAACGAAATTAATACAATCAAAAAAAAAAAATCATGAAATTAAAGTAGATTCTCTTTCACATTTATTTTTCTTTCCTAATTTTGTTAGGAATATTTCTGTGCGATAAGGAGATTATTTTAATGTATGTATATATACACCTATATAACAGGACACGTGTTAGTAAGTTGTAGAAAAGTAAACACTGAAGCACGTTACAGAACTAAGTACTGCATAACTCACTAACAAGACAAAGACTGGTAATAACATACAAACAAACAATGTTACCTAGATTAGTATTATATACTGACTGTTAAAATTTAATTACATAACATGGATGGACTGAAACTAGTAACTGGATCTATATCGGCAGATCTACAATTAGTTTCCTAGCTCCAGCTGTTACGTATAAACAATGACGTCATAGTTCTAGTATTGGCAGTGACATTGACGTCTGTATATTTTCTGTTGCGATTGTAATTTAATCATATACAGACAAATAGAAACAATGGTTGAAAGGATTTATTTCTTATATTACTGCCGATTTACCTTATACTTAATTTATCTTATGTAAGTAACAATAAAAAAGTTTTTAAATATTTTGTTTTTGAGGATATAAATCCTCTTTGGTTTTGTGATAATATCATAAATAATACAGGCTGTTAATAACCGATTCTGCACACAGCTACTGATCTTCATTGTATTGTGGTTTATGAAACTCACATCCCTAGAGCATAATACTTGTTAATAATGTTAATGATCTTTATTAGTTGTTTGATGAAAATTCAAGTATCTGTGTTTATAAATATTTATATTAGCCCGTGTGTCACTTATGTAAATACCACAAGATTGACTTTCTTTTTTCGTGCCAAAACATCTTTAAAACAATATTGTTTTACTAAAATATCTGTTATTTATTTTTATTAACGTGTTACAAGTTGATTGCTTTTGATTAATGATAAGATTCCATGATAGGTCACCAGTAGTTTTAGTTTTTGTATATCTGTCTCTTTTTGCTTCACGTAAAAAAAAATATCAACGATCAGAAGATAACACGGTAACTAATATCTATTAGACGTGAACAGAGTCGCGTGTAAGAACTAAATTATGAATAATTAATGAACTTGTAATATACATAACAGAGCTTATTATTATTTATTGTAAAATCATAATAATATTTTAATTTTTATTTTATATAATAAACACAATAGTACTCGTATTTTGTAATAGTAGTTTTTATTGTGTACTATAGTTTTATCATTCTGTGGTGATTCCATACATTTATACTTCTATTAATATTGTGTTTCATATTTATTATAACACTTGTATAACGACATGGGTTATTTATTTCACAAATAACTACACTAAATGAGTGCTTGTTATTGTACAGTTGTTACATTTAACAGGCTATTTAGGTGTATATATGATACTGCTACTATAAACGATATTTAAATTATTTATTTGCTTTACATTTGAAAAATTTCAAAATGTTTTGAAGGATAACGATCAAAAACATTTAGAGTAATTCAATCTTCTTTTATATAAAGCACAAACACACACACACACACATTTCACACATTTATATATAAGTGTATTATCCCACGCACTCTCAGAAACTTTCTCATTAGAATTATGGTTAAACATTTGGTAAATTTTAAATATGGCAAAGACCCTAATACTGCCTCCGGGAGCTTTCTCACTTCGGCTCCGGATTTCTGAACTATTTCATTGAATATTTAAACGAAAGCCTTACCGTAACCTTTGAGGGACGATTTGTGCTGTCCCTAATTACATGAATTAAAACATTATCAGGAATGAGAAATACCTGAAACGGTAAAAAATATGAGAACTGTATAGATGTTTAGTTTCATATACTTAATACTTTGACTGACCGTTTTAATTTTGTTGCTTTATTTATATTTAAAATGTATTTACAATACTCAGATCAGTAATATTCTTTCTATTTTCTTATTCAATAGAGCGGTTGACTTCAAAAGCCACCGTTCAGTTTTCAGTCATGTGGGAGTCAAAGTATACAAAAGGGTATTTAAGAGGCTTTAGTAATACACATACACACTTAACCTCACACATATATCCTTTTAAGAAATTTTATGTACGTATGAGTAACATACTTGAATAGCGAATGAATATAAAACATTGAGCTAATCATATGTACCACCTATCTAAAGTGTAAACTGTCTAATTTCATTTTAAATTTATCGAAATTTAAATATATGTTCTGAATAAAGATTATATTTATATAAATTTCCCAAAGGAACACCTGCGATACATGAGTCTCTACTCTTCAAGTAAAGAATTATTATAATAAATCAAAATAACCTAAAAGTAAATTGGTTATAACTTTATTCTAGAATATGAATTATTCTTAAACTATAAAACTATTAAAATCCAGTTTAAAGATGTTCCCTAATTTAGTAAACGTTTAAAAGATATAAAGTTCTTCAAAGTTCAATGAAAAACTGTATATTATCGTTATTATAATGATACAATATGATAAGTTAAGACGTTAAAATGACTTATGTCACAAGTCTGTAGGGATGGACTTTTGAACCCATTTGATATGTTTATTGATACACTTGGAGCAGGACGGAACGCGCCGTGACCCCTCTTACCTAACATAGGCCTACGATGGGAGGGTGCTCTACGTTGCTCGGGGCACCTTCATTCGGGGGGTCTCGCCGGGGCGTCACGGTGTGTGCTAACGCGATCCCGTGACGTCCCATCACGGCGAAGAGGGCAACCGTTGGTATTTTAGTGGGTAGCCTTAAAAATGGCAGCATTCTCTATGCTGCCGGGTAGTCCCACATAACCCCCCGGCCGTCACCCCTTTGGGCCGACGGGGTACCCGTAACGGGTTTTTCCAACGGAAAAAAAAAAAAAAAAAAAGAAAAGGGATTGACTTCTTTAAGATATTGATGACTTGTCGAGTTAAAGATTTACAATAAGACCCGGGTCTTTGTGTTCTACATATTACTTTTTGTGATGGTGATTATAGTAATAAAATATATTTTTCTGTTTCGTTAGATTTCCGTATGTGTTTTCAAACATTGTAAAAATGCAGGCAATTATATTTGCAATGTAACAAGTATATGTCCTAATATTTTATGCGACATGAAAGTAATATTTAGTTCAGTTTAAATAAGTCTTATTATTTTACGAGTAAATAATCTATATTCATTTGCAAATACTGTAATAAGGTTATTATTTAAATAAAATTACTGCATGACAGAAATTTTTAAGTATAAGTAAGTATTTAATAATTTTCCGCAGGGTTTAAATTAATAAAAACAATGCGTCGGTTTTATTTAATCTATTTTTATTTTTTACATACTAGCTTATTCCCTTTACTTAGGTCGTAAATATTTTTTATTTAAAATATTTAATCAAGGAAGAAGATCAAGGAGAATTAAAACTACATTACGACTAAAGTTTTTATGGAGATTGAAAATAAATATATAATGTAAATCAACTATTTCTTTTTTATCTAGTAACAATGGTAAAGGTATTACAATGTATTTTAGTGTTATATTCTTTTTATATTTATCTGATAAATTCCAACGTGACTGTCCTCGTTGCTCACACGTGTAAGTGGCTCCTGAGCGTCTATGTATGTAGGTATATACCTACATACATATAAATGTATGTTATTTTAACGTTTAAACTTAAATTTTTATAGTATTTCTAGTATTTTAAACGAAATAATGTGTTATGTTGTTAGTTTATTTGCTTTTCACCTATAATTAATATTAGTATATATCGGCTAAATAAATGCCTAAAACTGTTACATTTCATAGTTATTATATTGTTAATTCAGTTACATAAGTATCATAACAAGAGATTATAAATATTATAATTAATATTATTATACTTGAACAGATGAATAATTTTTTTTGGGTTTATTTTTGTAACTTATAATTTTTCGACATGAATTTTTGTAAATATTTTAATTTAAAACAAACATTCTCTTAATAATTATTTCTGTTTATTTATTGAGTGTTCTAATAGTAAATTGTAATTTCTTTAAAATATCTTATTACTAAAGACGATTTTAAATCTGTCTGTGATGATAAAAGCGAATCTTAAAAAGGAAGTGTATATAAAGTATTTTTTAAATATATGTCTAATTTATAAATTTAAAATATGTTATAAATTAGTAAATTAAATAAAAAGAAACACTTGTGTTAAATAGAGGTATATATAAACAAAGATAGTGTTAAAATGATGCGGTCGCTTTATGGATCCAGCTCACAAAGAAAACATTAACAACAATTCATAGTGCTCAGTTTACATTTAATTAACAACAAACATTTATGAATACGACTAATGGGCTGTAGTTGTGCTGGAATATAAATTACATAATGTATGGGTGCTTGGTTTTATTACTCCATAATAAAAACACTACTAAATTTATTTTTCATTATTATTAATAACTCAAAACTTTTTACATAATAAGTTATATATATACATATATATATATATATATATATATATATATATATATATATATATATGTGTGTTTTAGGGATTTTTGATGTTAATTCAAATTTAAAGTTAATTACATACTAATAAATAAGTACCGTGGTTTGGTTTTTAGTCATTTCTTATTACGCGGTAGGCAGAGAGACGTCTAAATACATCCGGGGAATGGATTTTCTTATCAAATTTTAAGCGTATGCTAGTTAATGATATAATACATTATACAATTTACTAAGCACTATTTGATATAAAAAAATAACATAAATAATACACACTAATAATCTTTTCTGTGTGATTTTATTGCCATAAATGACTAACTACATTTTATATAGTAATGGCTGCTTAAGTCATCGACGTTCTGATTTCGATAAAAGGAATTCCAAAAACAATTTTAGTTGTCCAAAGAAATATTCAAATAATTAATTAACTTATCCTTATTGGCTTCAAAGTGGCATAAAGTTTCCATTTTTTATTCAAATGCGACAGCAGTCCATAAACTAATTGCGCTGGACTCTCAGTGATAGGTTGATGTTACACAATCACTGAACCAGACACCAGCTGCAATGTCTGTTTCGATTACTGCAGCAAAGCCAGTACTGCGACACTGATATATAGACATAGTTTGTTCGCCTCTGTTGAAGATATATATTTAGTAGGTATTTTTCATTATTAACATAACATTTATAAATTAGCATATTTAAATAAACTGAATTGCATTGCATTTTTTATATATAGTGTTTATTTATTAACAAATGTATTATTATAATTTATAATTATAATTAATTGTATATATTTATTAAAAAAATCTCTACATCACAGTCGTTTGATTTTTCCTAATTTGTTATATAATGTTTTCAACTGTAATATTACCAAGATAAAATCAGTAATAAATACATATTTTTAAATCATTATATTTGAATACAATTTTAATTTTATATATAAGTAAGTGACTTAAGCTTTTGAACACAATTAGGTACACAAAATAAAAATTGACTCAAATATAATGTTGTATAAATTGAGAAACATTAATAACTACTTAAACTATATATATATATATATATATATATATATATATATATATATATAGGTTTTTAATAAATAATATATAATTACAATAATTAATGTGCGATGCATATTATAATGCTTATTTCATTTAAACATTGTCATATAATTCTGGTTAAATCAATAACTAAAATTTTCTGATTAATCCATTACTTTAAAGTGGGTCGGGACTTAGCACTTAATATCTGTAGAGCTTTTATGATAAAGTAAGTATAAATTATGTACGATTAATAAATAGTTCCTTTCAAAACAGAGAGTAAAACAAACGCGAATGACTTTGGAATGAAATAGTATATAATGCTTTTAAACAAAGAAACCTTACTTACTAATTCCTTCTTTTCGCACAAATCAAAGGAGTCTCTTAGAATCCTTTCTTTTCTCCAAAATAATCACTTGCTGACTCATCAGACAAGTCGAAGGCAGCCATTTTTATATTACTGGTGTTCTCGTGGCTCCGCTCGTGTGGACGAAAGATACAGAAAAGAGGACGATTTGTCAACTGAAAATAACGCAGTTGCAGTACCTTCCTCAGACAAATGGTATCTTTGCATTTTAATATATCCTGAGGAAATTCTAAGTCTTTTCTGTATATATTTTCAGGATAAAGGGTAATTCATGATATTCTCCTTGCCAACCCTTTACGTTAAAAATCCGACCAAGTCTAAGTCTGAAAAATATGTGTTACATGAATCTAATGCTTTACAGTACAAATAACATAGAAAACGTTTTTAATTCTTTATTTATTTAAGAATTTAATTTTGAACAAAATAACTACCAAGTTATGGACAATTTCACGTATTATTTTTGGTTGAGATATTAATAAATAGTAATGTTTTCTAAGATTTACACGAGTACTACACATTTCAATAAAACTATTTTACAGATATAACTCGCGTTTATTATTACATTTTTATATTTAACCCGACGTTTCGAATGCTTTGCAGCAAACGTGTTCGCGGTCAGACACCATCATCTCGTCTTACCGCGTCTTACCGCGTCTTAAATATAAAAATGTAATAATAAACGCGAGTTATATCCGAAAAATAGTTTTATTTATAAACAGTAGTAATACAATATAAAGTTAAAAACACTGAACAGGGACTTGAACTCTGGACATCGTTCCAGTCCTCTACCATTGACCTGTCTCTATGTTACCGCTTTGATGTATTTGTATTACCGTCCACGTTCTATAAATAATCGTCTATTGTCGTGTAATCCGCCTTCTATGTATAATATACCGAGATTACGCTTCTTTTGAAATTCCTACCTGCCTAAGTTAAAAAATATTGTTTATATTAGATTTGTTAATTTAGTTTCAGATGAGTCTATGAATAAGAAATATCATATAACTTCTATTTCGAGTATTTGTAAATATTTAATTTATACTTATGTTAAAAATATTTTCAAGTAAAATCTCATTAGGCATCTCGGTTTTGTTTGCTGACAAATTCATCTCGAGTCTCGTCGTGCTTTGAGTGTATTAATTAGTGAATTTTCTTTCTTCAATATTTAGTGAGTAATATAATGGTATTGTATGATAATGTCGTGTAAAATATCACTGAAGTTTAACTAGCTCACTATAATTAGTAGACTGAATATTTCATGCAGTGTGTGTTACTCTGTGGTTCACTTAAAATAATTTCTAGATGTTTTTTTTATTGTTATTATAATTTTCTTTTATTTTCATTACTCAAAAAGTCGTTTAAGTTTATTAATACTAGGATCAAAAGTACCGAAGATGAGGACTGTAGATGAATCCACAAAATGAATGATTTTGTAAAATAATTAAAAATCTCAGCGTCTTATGCTGCGAATACTCCTTCATCACCTCCCAGCTATCACCTATCCCTTGACATTTTCGACCGAGAGAGTATTAACAGATATTTTTTCTAACGTAGAAACAAAAAACTGCATACATCCATAACATTTCGGAATTTTAATGAGAACGAACAAAAATAAAACGTTAGAACAACTTCTAGTTAACGAGTACACGCCCCGAGGTGATTTCTATGCAATATTATAAAAATGCATTGTTGAGAAAATAAATATTTTCTCGTTGAAGTTTGTTTCCATATGCGAGCTTGCTTTTCTTCACAATAAAATATGAGAAAATGTCTTGTTTTGATTTTAATGATTCTCAAAATTATTTTATATTATATTTTATATATTTTCATTGATCATACTATTTGCAAGTTTCACTGAATTTTTGATTTAATGAAGAGTTTTAAAGTTAAATAATCATTTTGTACTTCATGAAAGCGCGTTCCTATGTAGCTGCTTCCATCCAGCTCTGTGACAATTGATTAGTCACTAAATAATGGTTTTGCTCGTCCTTTTGTATAGTTTAATTGTACAGGTTCGCAGAAAATAGGTATAATTAGGTAGCCTTAATGAGTTTATTTTCAACTTTTTGTTAATTTTATGATATTATATTTAAGTTGCTCAATGTTTAAAGTATATTATTCTCCTCAAATAGTATTCATATTAAAACATATGTTACAATAATTATAATATAAGGTTTCAATCAAAACATTTCTAAGTGCAAATACAGTGATTATTGAAAAATAAAAATACATACATCGAAACTGGACATTAATAAAATATAAGTTGAAAAGAATAATTCAATTCAAATATAATAAGTTTTATTATAAGTGTGTGTTTAATATAGCTTTATGTATATTATTTATTGAAATAACGATATAATTACGATAATTACATAAAATATTTTATTATGGCAGTACTTAATAACTTAATAATTAACTTTTTACGAAGAATATATGTTAAATAAAAGCAATAAATCAATTACCAACCACTTTATATA
Source organism: Mechanitis mazaeus (assembly GCA_959347395.1). Taxonomy (NCBI): domain Eukaryota; kingdom Metazoa; phylum Arthropoda; class Insecta; order Lepidoptera; family Nymphalidae; genus Mechanitis; species Mechanitis mazaeus. The sequence goes on from OY365743.1 coordinate 1,334,356, forward strand.
TTATATCGTACGTCTGAATCTGATTTGAAAATGAAATATCTGACACCGCTGTTAGAATATGGCGGGAGTTATCACAATACTACATTCTTTTTAAATGAATTGAGGTTTTGCCTGAAATGTAAAATACATATTTTATTTAAATAATAATGTTAATATGTCAAATGGAAATAAATCCTTGACGACTATTTGTCATTAAACTAATATAATATACTTATCAAGATAATGTGTCAACGAAAAAAAATAAATATTTAATATAAATTTAATATAAAGATTTGCGAAGCTCGAAAGTATCTTAAATAACTTGAAAAATATTATACCAGGAAGGTATATCGTTACTTTGTTCCATTAATTACATGAAGCCTACATCCAATTTCTCGTCAACTCAGCTACATATCAACAGGTACTTTAACTATTTTATATTCAGATAATGACGGATACAAATTTCTCAAATTCTGAATAGGAAATAATATTTTTACGTTTTTTAGTTTCTACAGAAAGTAACTAATTTTATATTTTTGTTTAATGTTTTATTGGTATTAATGAAAGGTATTTATTTATTACATAAATTAAATTTATTCAAGATCAACCTTTTTTTTATTTGAAATAGAAATACAATCCACTAGGGGTAGACTAGATTGTAGACTTTAGTTGTACGGTCGTAGGGCATTAGTTATTTAGTGGGTTTCAAACTCTCAACGTCATTTATGCTGCCGTGTACTCTAATGTCATCGCCGCCATTACCGTCTTGAACGGAGTGTTCGTATCGGTTTTATTCTTTGTAAAAAACAGTGTAAAATATAATATGACTATTTGATTAGGATAAATTTATGAACTATAATAGACGCATTAAATAATTTTATAATATGTTAAGTTAAAATAATATATCAAATATATAACATTATAAATTTATACAATTCTTATTTTAGTGTCCGGTACTTTAGTTAATATCCTCTATAAAATTATTTTGAATTTTCTTTCTTAAAAAAAAATTCTAAAATTATAAAAAGCTACTTCCTTCCGAACAAATACGTAACATTATACAAACTTTCTTTGACGACTCAATTCGCTTAGAAGTGGAATCTCCAAGAGGTTAGTCTCAGTCTTGTGTATCCCATAAATCACCTGGATACTCATTTTTATAGTTGTAAGGATGTCTGTAGGGATTTAAGGCGTCTGTGAGCAAATTTTTTTATATATTATCTTTAGACTGAGCTTATGAGTGAAATATTGAACATTGTTGTTTCTACATCGCTAACCGTTATCAGTTTTCTTTTTTTTATAAATTGAGGTCTTGTCTAAATTGCAGGAGAATATAGTATCTGGACTATAGAAAAACATTTGTCGTATATTGGGATATTTCCTTTACTTTTGTTTATTTAGCATACAATAAAAGTAATGGAAATCATAATAATCAGATTGAAGCATCTTTAAAAATATTAGAAAGTATCCTCCATATTCATATATAATGCGTATATCAAAGCCTTTTTTTTAAAAGTTGGGTATAAAATACGTTTTTGTAAGCAGACTAGCAAAACAATTGAGTGAATCCGATCAAATATTGCGGGGAAATATGCTCGAATTGTGTGGGAAAATAAAATAAAACGAATAGAAACATCTAATTTTTTGTCTTTCAGACCCTTTTGTTTAGTATCTCCAATATGCGTCAATTCTGTTTAAGTTGAACGAATTCAATACAAAACTCTGTAAAAGCTTTCACTTAAAGGACATGTAAAAAAATATGGAATGTGTAAGAAAACACTATATAATACCTACATTCTTTTCACACATACATTCTTATTCCGTTACGCACTCAAGCATTTTAATTAGTTATTTTTCACTCCTTGAAATAATTTCCCACAAGGAATAAACGGGATTGTGCGAAAATGTCGTGTCGTCTTACGAAGTTTAATTAACACACGATAATCCTAAGACTATTAATATCTATTTTTTTCATAACTGTTTTGAATAAGGGTAATATAATTCATCTGTCATATTATATGATATTATTGTTTAAAATTTATTTTGTTAAATTACGTCGCTAAAATTATTATCTTAATTAAAAATATTTATAAATTAAAATTGTTAGCATTTCATCACAACAAAGGGTGGAATTATATTTTAGAAAATTGAAATATAATATTTTTTTGATAAAAGAGCTCTAATTCCGCTATGTTGTCCTTTCTGTATGAATATATGACTGACATTCAACAGATACTGAAGTAAAAGAAAAATAAACATTCTTCTAAATACCTATAACACGTGCAGTATATTTTTTCCATGCAATATACTTAATATGAATATGCATTGTTGTATAAAAAATAAATGTTTTCTTGTTACGACTGCGGAGATATTTCTTCTTGAAATAATCTCAGAAGATTTATGTAGCTTGTAATTTCTGCCTCAGATTGCTATTTTTATATTTCTTTAATATCATTTTATTCTTTTCTCATTTTGTTTGTACTACTTATTAATTTTTAATCAAATTAGAATAAAGAGGCATTTACGTTTATTATTATGAGTTATACCTTCTTAAATAAAAATATATAAAACTTATTTCTATTGAAGACTTAAAACATAATTATGATTTGTCTTTAAAAAAAATGTGTTTAACTTTATTAATGGCACTCAAGACAATATGTTTGTTTCTTTGCTTTAATCATGGCTCCGCAGTGATTTGTTTGTCCGTCACTCAGGATATAAAATATTAGAACTAAAACTTTTTTGTTCGTTGATTCAGAATTACATTGAAGAAGAAAATATATATCGCAATCCTTTGCGTTCTTATATTATAATTAATAAAAATAAATTATAATAATATTTTTATAGATAAGTTATGGTTACTCATAAAATTCTAATATTGTATAATTATTTTTCAAATGGTCAATTAACAAGAAATTAGTAAAAATAAGGAAAAAAAAAAAGGATTATTAATTTTTATTTTTGTAAAAATTAGAATATATTTCATTTATAACCGAAAAATATTAAATAACATAGTTTTAAAATTGCTACGACTTACCCCGACATCCATTCAGAGTTGCAGCATGGAACATATAATAGCTTCTGACTTTTGCTGAACTGTTTAGTTAAAATATTGAGACCATATTTTCAATACGTATATATATTATATGGAGTTGTGAAGAGTAGATTTTAACATTCTATTTGAATATAATAATTATCTTGGAATTCATACTTCTACTAAAATACTGACTTCGTAGAAATTATATGTTGTGAAAGTTTTATATATAAAATATAATATATATTTATTAAATTTAGAATACCATTTACGTTTTTCATCTAGTTTAAGAAATATAACCTTTGTGGTATGGACATTAAGTATTACATAGCTTGTAGTCGCATTTAATATAAAATATAGTATATTTTAAAATTAAAATTCTCAGCAATACAATTAAATATCGCAAATTATCTCTCTCAGCTACAGACACACTTATAATATATTAAATATTTTCAAATAGTACTGTTTTATTATAACAAGTTCAAATATCTATTCTTTAATTGAAGGCTTAAGATATCTTTAATTAATGACAAACTCATTATTGCATCCCTGTTTTTAAGTAAAATCGTATAATTAATATTTATCTTGCTTTGTAAGACTGATTATTTTTATATAAGTATAATTGACTTAATATACATTTATATAGTGTAATTATTTTGTTGCTTTTTAGCATTACAATTGTATATATATATGTATAGTATGTATAGTATGAATAGTTATGAATTAATTATACTATAATATAAAATACATAGTGATAAAAGTTTAGGTAATAAAATAATTAATAATAAAACTATTACCAAACCCACAGTATAAATCTTTTCCATAAGAATTAATATAGCAAAACTATAATATCATTGATATATTTTTGCAATCAGATATCTATAAAGGTACATCCTATTATAATTTAACTATGACCAAATTACTTACTATGACATATAAATATGCGATTGTATGCATGACATACAAATATGTCAACATGCTGTGATCACACGCGAGGGACTGGCAGAAAGATGAATGGCTTCTCACACTCCATTCGGTAAGTGAAAAAGTTGCTTTTGACGAGCGTATTCAGTTTATAAATCACCGAATAATTTCACAACTGAGCGCCGACAATTGACGTCCAAATAGTGAGTGTAATAAACGAGAATAAACTTAATCTGATGGCATCCGATAGAATGTAAGACCATTATTTTAAACGAAGTTTTATTTAAAATAAAATTGTGTCTACTTTTTTGTACTGAAAATCTAGCACGTAATTGTGTCAACAGAAACTTCAAGAGAAAGTTTCCACTTCTGCTGAAAGAAAGATGAATGACTTTTTCTTCAAACACTACAAAAAAATTACGCATGACGCCAAAATTTCATGTACAGTTTTATACAAGTTTGTAGACGAACGAATATATCTTTATTATTACATAATATTATAACTGTAACAGCATTATTTTAAGAGAACCATTCTAAGAAAATTCTAATGATAGCTACATATAGCTGTTAGCTACTAATTTTAGTAACAGTAACATACAATTGATAAACAAAATATTAATGATGAGTCACAGAACAAGAAGCTCAAGATGTCTTCTAATTTTGGATACATTAAAATCATTAGTCAGATAGCAACGAACTTAAGATGGTAATTCTAAAAACTGGGTGATGTTAAATAATGATTATTTGATAATTTCGTTTTCTTAAGGTGTGGTGGTCATGGACTATATCTCTTATCTATACAAACTAAGTAAATAGAATATCACAACTCTTTGCAGTTTCACTTTTATTATTTGTTTTCAAATCCGAGGATTTTCGGAAGCAAACGAATAGTAATAGCATAACATAATAATAACAAAATATTATAAATAATTTCAAAATCGATTTGTTAATTTTATTGCGGAACCTTACGCTTTATTTTTCATTTACGATTTTTTTTAGTAAGTATCGATAAAAATATGATTGTCTTTACTGATGTAAAGCATAATGAAAGCATAATATATAAAAAAATTGGGAATGTATTGTAGTATTTTTTCTGGTAAAAGAAAAAACGAGCAATCATTCTACTTTATTTTAAAAATTCATGAACACCATAAGAAATACGAACGCGTTATTGTTCTCTGAGAGTAGCATTTAAAGAGCAGACGGCCTGCCTAATAATAAGTATGGGACGCTAGTGCATTTTTGCAAATGCGTTATAAATTGATAATTTAAGAAAGATGAATGAATCTATTAAAAGAAAGTGGTGGGTAAAATGGACTGCGGCTTATTAAATACTGTCAGAGGATAACCACTCTGATTGATATAACAAATTTAATTTAATTAAACCAGTATTGTGTATTTATGTAATATTATTGAAATATTTTCCTTGAGGAAAATAAGAAACTTACAAATAAGGAAAAGAAAGTCCTCATCACGTTAGGTCTGTGTATAATACAAATACATTCTTTGTATAGTAAGTAATAATAACATGATAGAAATCAGAAACACTTTATACAATCACACATCTGTGAGATATAAATAGTGCTAAGCTAACCTATTACTCAACACATTTTGCATGCAAATGACCGAGATGAGTGTTACTTCAAAGATAAAATCTGGACTTAATTTCCTGTCTTCAGAGAAATATAAAGTTTATAAGTATTGATTGTAAGCTTTGAATGTATTAAATTTTAAATTAGATTATGAACATAAAGTAATTTATTTTTAATATATGTAGAGTCTCTTACAATCTGATAATGTTTTAAACGCTTCCTTATCATCGCTCTTGCGTCATAAATTTATATTATATCATCGTTAAATGAAAGTAATGACAATAGGATGTATAAAATTAATACATGTAGCTATCAGAGTAAACATGAACGAGAATATGTTCGTAAAGTGTCCTCTAATGTGTGAATTTTTGTGAAACGCAAACAAATCCAAAAATGTATTAAAGTATTGAACAAGGTGCCCGTTATGAATTCTCTAGAGTAAAAGCTTTTGAGTGTACGAGAGTTTCATGAAAGGGAAAAGTTTAGAACAAAAATATATAACATATTTCAAAAGACGTTTAGGAATAACTAGAGGCGGTACTTTTCACTGTAATGCTATTATGCGTTGCGGTTATAACACGCACTACCAGTATATAGAGTAATTTGCCTATTTTTTTTTTCACAAATAAAGTATACAATATTCCGGGAACCAATTTCGTTACATTTATTGTCAATTTACCATAAAATAGACCGTCTGCTATCATTGACAATTCTGTAACATTATTGTAAAATAAATACAGAATGAAAAATTATTATGCACTGCGCTCCAATTGACGACCTCGGGGAGACCAGACCGTCGCTCCGCCAAATGTGCTATTATGCTGCCACCCGCCTTTGTAAATATAGAATTTTATATATATGTCGGGTTTGCTCAGACATAAGAAGAAAACTCAAATAAAATAACAGAAAATTTATTAATAGTTTACACACACACAGAACAGACGAATTAGTGAGGTTAAACATAAAATATTAATAATAATCTGATCAATTGTTACAACAGTCACTAACAAACGCGTAACAGAATTATGATAATGAAATCACTAAGGCTACGTCGGGCGGACACATAGCGCCTACTAACTGTCAGAGACAAAGTTCGGGCACCCACCGCAACACAAGCACTACTCATTGTCAAAGAAAATTTTCGGCGCTCAATCCCTATATGGAGTATTCGACTATCAAGAGACAGTGATCAGTACACAGAGACGCAATCGATAGAAATGCGTGCCGACTACTCGGAGTGGGCTGCTTTAATAGGTGAATCTCAAGGAAAGAGAAATTTTGTTTTCTCGGAGTACCCGCAACTTGCGTTCGCTATACGATCCACTGGCGCCTATTTGACGCCGTTTCTTGAAGCCGCATATAAATAGCGTGGCTGCCGACATATACTAATTACGAATGCGACAGACAGAAGATTTAAAAAAAAAACCGAAATGATTTTAAAAATTAACTTTAATCGAATTAAAACAAATTAAACCTATGAATGATGATTCCCCTTCGATGTGGGAATAAGAAATGGTCATTCTTACAAAATTTATTATACAATAAAAATTATGGGAACATTACGCAAATGCTGTATCGACAGAATATAATATTAAATACAAAGTAATAGGAATTGAACTTAGGCGCTTTCCATACAGTAACTTTATGTAACTTACTTGTCCTCGTCGGGTATTAAACAACACCTAGGCTTCCTTTAAAAGATGAAATCAAAAGATTTTTAAAAATTTTCAAAACATTAATGCTGTTCTTTCTCACGATTACACTATATTTAGTATTTTGTTTAATACTCTTATAAACAATATTATTTACATAATGATAAGTATAAAACACGCTTTACAATATTCTATATATCATAAAAAAAATTGAAATTTTTTACAGTTTTCAGTTCTAGTAAATTGATCGACAACAATGGAAATAGACGCCTCTGCAATTTATAAAAGCAAATTTAAAGCTTCCAGAGTTTGCTTAATTGACAGAAAAAATACGTTTTTATATCAAATATAATGGAACCAATTATGTCTCTCGTTTCAATAAAACTATTTTACGGATGTAACTCGCGTTTATTTTTACATTTTTAATTTAATCCGACGATTCGAATGTTTTGCAGCAAACGTGTTCGCGGTAAGACGAGATGTTGTCTTCCATGTATCAATGTGATAATAAACGCGAGTTATATCCGTAAAATAGTTTTACTGAAATGTATAGTACTCGTGTAAATCTTAGAAAACATTATATCTCTCGTTTCCAATTCAGTGCGATTTAAAATCAGTATTTTCGAGAATTACAAAACTGACAAAAAATATTAATATTATTTCGAAAATTTAAAGTTTAAAAGATTTTCCGTTGACTTTAATGAACATGAAAAATGAAAGTCAAATTTTAGTAGGCAATGATTTCCGTGCATGTATGTATGTATTCATTTGAAATGTTTTGATTTGATAAATATTACTTTAATATTGTTTTATAATAATATTATTCTTGTATCAGGTAAGCATCTCTGAAAATACGTCGATTAGATATCGCTCTTTAGAATCAAGGGATAAAAAAGACATTGAATTTTAATTAAAATTTATTATAAAACATGAATTCCTTTTAAAAATTAAGAAAAAAAAATTTAGATATCATATTAAGATAAGAAAAGAAGATCATATCATATTAAGATTTATAAATCATCTGTTAAAAGAAGATGTTTGAATATGTTTCTCATTCAAAATATTTAATATTTATTAGTTCCTGTATGATTTGATAATATAAAACATATTATGTTAAAAATTTGAGTCACATATTTTAGAGCCTAATGTTTTATAATTATAATAATAATAATAAACATTTATTTCGGGACAAGCCCATATTTTGGTAGTAACAAATATTCTTAAAAACTAGTGTTAGTATTATAAATAAAAAATAAACAAAATTATAAGAAGTAACAAATAATAAATAATATTTAGAAGTGAATTACGTTTGCGACAGACAGAAGATTTAAAAAGAACCGAAATGATTTTAAAAATTAACTTTAATTGAATTAAAACACATTAAACTTATGAATGATGATTCCCCTTTGATGTGCGAATAAGGAATGATCATTCTAACAAAATATGTTATACAATAAAACGTATGGGAACATTACGCAAATGCTGTATCGACAAAATATAATATTAAATACAAAGAAACAGGAATTCAACTTAGGCGCTTTCCATACAATAACTTAATGTAATTCGTGTAGTTTTATCCAATGTTGCAGCATTGGACTCTCCCATCTATCAACAAATATTTTCAAAAATACTGTTACGGATGCCGCGGAGACGCTTTAGTAACGACGCGCTTCTGTTACGCATAATAGCTTGAAAGACATTAATACGTCTTTCCGCGAACATCAGCGAGGCACTGCAGCGCCACGGCAGCCCCAACAGTATCCTGAGTGCATTATTATATTGAATGCGGAGGTGGCTATAAGCACGCACGCTGTAATCTCATTCACATAAATGATATGTGAATATGGGACTCGACATTTCGAGCGACTGTCGGTTTCGTAGTCATTTGGAGAGCAAGGCCAAGTTGGCCTTCATGAAATTGGGTGTGATTAATAGAGCGAGGCAGTATTTCAATGCTGGCCAAGGACTTGCGCTCTATAAGGCGCAGGTCCGGCCACATATGGAGTACTGTTCTCATCTCTGGTCCGTATCACCCCAACATCAGCTTCTACCTTTTGACCGCGTACAACGGAGAGCCGTACGGATTGTCGGGGACCCGGTGCTCTGTGAACGGCTGGACTCTTTGGCATTGCGTAGAGACGTGGCTTCCTTGTGCGTCTTCTATCGCATTTATAACGGGGAGTGTTCCGAAGAGCTATTTGATCTGATGCCTGCAACCGAATTTCATCACCGCACAGCACGTCACCGCCTTCATTTTCATCGTTACCACCTGGATGCATTGCGTTCTTCTACTGTGTGGTTTGCAAGAACCTTTCTCCCACGTGCCACAAAGATGTGGAATGAGCTTTCGACGATATTTATCGATCGATACGATATAGGTACCTTCTAAAAAGGCTTTCATTCCCACCTCCAAAGCCGTCAACGTTCTTGTGAGTCTTCGGATGTTGCAAGAGTGCATGGGCGGCAGGGTTCACATTTTATCTGTGACCCGCATGCTTGCTTGCCCTTTTCCATTAAAAAAAAACTGTCCACAAATTGCACGTGTAAAATGATTGGCAATAGGTCTTAAATAGCGTTATTTCCACAAGTTCAGTACATCGTGCAAATCTGCGAGCCAGCATGTTGCAGCGAAATGACAGCGACCTTCGCTCCCTAACGACGTCCTTATTGTCACAAAAGTTCTCTGTTAGCCAATGACCCAAGTACTTAAAACTGGTTACGATCGATCGATGGGCTCAGCAATACCATATCGTCGGCGTAACTAATGTTATTAATACTAACACCGTCCACATAACATCCTAAGCTGCTGTTATTTAGCTCACCTATCAGACGGTTCATATAGGTTGAAAAGCTGAGGCGAGCTCAGGTCCCCCTATCTCACCCCGTACTCCAACCGATACACATTTGACAAGGATTATTGCCACTTTATACTGTTGAGTTGGTTGTTTAAATGTATTAAACTGTTGAGTTTTCATGTATGTATTAAAGTTCTATTAATGAAGAATCTAAAAAAAAATCCACTATTTAAACGATATAATAATATAAAATTTGCTTTATAATTCATAAAAATGAATAGAGTTATGCGAGCACTATTTAGCTCTTAAAATAAATGCAAAATCAAGTCTGTGTAAAAAGTAATTCAAGTCGATGTGTTTTGATTGTGTTTATTATAGCGAGAGAAATATATATTCTTTTCTTTGATTTTTTTTGTTGTTGTTAAGAACGTGATATCTTTTTTGTGTGAGGATACTCAGAGGCAAAGAAAGCGCTGCCTTTTAAGTCGGCACACTGATAACTTATGGGTGCCTGCCTCTTTGCTTGAGTAGGACAGCATGAAATTGCTGTTTCACAACCGCAATGAAATAGCTCACTGAGTCGATACTGAACATAAAAATGTTGTATGATCAATTATAATACGATATACAAAATATTTCGTTATTATCTTTAGACAATTAATATGTGTTAAGAAATATTAAATACGAGTATCTTAAAAGTCTTACACGTATTGATTGTTTATTTAAAAAGCTAGTATTTTTAATAATTTAAAATAATATACTACAAATACAGAACTTAATGTACCTAAGTTTAAAACTATATTATAAATAGATATAACTAGCAATATATTGGGAATAAAAAGAATGTTTATTAATAGTCAAATTGTTGGTGTTAGCTTGGTTCTGTTTGGACGCACTTGGTGTTGGCGTTTATCTTTGGACCAACTCCAACAAGGGTTTGGATTTGTTTAGAACAAATTTTAATTATTTTAATATCATCTTAGTATTAGTCTTGTTGAGTCACATTTTAAGAAGTATTATTATAAAGTATTATATGTTTATGCGTCTTAAAGTCAATGTAAGGACAAAGTTTCCTTTACGTTAATGGTTTAACTTTAATCATATTGTAAATTGAAGTCGTAATTAAATTGCCCCGTTTTCCTGAATTTTCAACATTTTAATAGTTATTGTTTTACATGATAAAGTTATTGCTTTTGGTATGTCAAGTCCTTTTTGAAATGACAGTGTTCTCAATTAAGTTATGATGACAAAAAATTTAATTAAACAAATATATTGTTGTCTTTTTATAATTTAAAAACATCGTAAAAGTAAATAACTCAACTGACCTAAATAATAATATCCAGAATGTATAATATTCAAGTAGTGTATTTAATAATCTCACGTAACGGTACACGTGTTGATATGCTTTTATTAGAAAGTAGATCATGTTCTGTAATACACAGCTATGTACGACGTCAACTACAATTTCAACTACGACTAAATGCAACGATTTTCTACTTTATATTGTTAATAATAACTTATTAAATCTTTTATGATATTATATATTATCGAAAGATACCATTTATTTTTTGCAAGGCATAAATTAAAGTGATTAGCAAATATAATAAGAAGTAAATACATATACCATATAGAGAAATATGGTATATGTATACATATGTTCATTAACTTGTACGCAAGACTTGCGTATTAAACTATAGCTATATCTAAAGCTCGGTCCTCTGAGGATATTATGTTAGAGGGCATCCGGTGGACTCTGAGAGCCATGAAGCGTGTCTATATTTCAAACGGGTTGTAACATATGGTGGATAATTACTTGAGTTAAAATAATTATATTTTTAGATATTACTATTTTTTACGTTCGTTATGTCAGTTTTAATTATGTTGATATATTGAGATAATATTATTTAATTCTTTAAAAAATTACAAACTAATAAACCTGAAAAGAGTTTATACTAATAGCATATAAATGTTATCTATAATGTTAAAGGACAAGGAGGTTAAAGCTCTTTTATAAATTTATGTCTAATACACTTTAAAAATGTTGCTCAGTTTTTTATTTAACATACCCGCACAGTCGGATAAAGCTTGTTATGCTCAATATGATTTGTAGCCACTTCATATGACATTTTGTCGTAAAAATACCGAGTTTCAATTTACTATCATCGAAGTGGGTCACAAATTATGTCGGGCCTTAATTGGATGCTTATATCTAGTAACGATCAGGGTCATGTTCGTATTTCCTAAATATTAAAGCATTATTTCAACCCAGAATGAAAAGCTTCACTTTATTCATGTGTAAATTGTTTATTATGTAGAAATTATTATTTTTTAAATAAAAGAAATGAAGATAAGCTTGTTAGTTCCCTAAAACATTAAGAAGTTTTTATTCGTTTTTTTTTTTCTAATTGACAAAGCGCAAAGTTTTACGTCAAGGTGTTGAAGTATGAAGTGGATTATTTCATTTTGCTTTTATTGAAATGATAACAGTTTATTTATATAATAATAAGAAAAATTATAATAAATAAAATTGTTGATGTAACTTATGTGTATTTATTTATATATTATAACTATATTATAATCTCTGACGAAATTGTTTTTATTAAAAAAAGTAAATGAATGGCAATATGTATCTTAATGCGGCTGTATTTATTTTGTCGTTACATAGTCTTTGTATTTATGGGTATAAATAATATAAACTCGTTTGTAAAAATACTGTAAGATTATATTAATTACACGAAATTAAATTCCAGTGGATAATTATTTGTCTCTTTATTAAAATATACGCTTAATTATCTCCTAATTAATATCATAACTGATTCTTTACTTGCTCATTGATATAAATTTTATATAAAATATAAATATTTCCCTCAGATAAACTTTATAAATTAAATTAAGTTCTCAAGTATGGGTTCAAAGAAGTGTTTTCTTTTTCATAATTTAGAAGCTTCTAAGTAAAAGATCGGATGAGATATGTTGAAGTTTCAAACTAAATTGTTTCTCCCTACTTGCAGAATATATACTAATAAATAGTTGGTATTATTATATGAGTATAGATCAAATTCTAAAATAGTAAATCTATATTGAAAATAAGTTTTCTACAAATCATTTCATTGTGAAAGGTATCACCAGCTTACAAAGATATTGCCACAGACTTAAGAAGAGCTGGCGACAGAAAAAAGCAGATAGTTGGTTGTTTTTGTTTAAAAAGATAGGAGGATTAACGCTTATTACTCAAGTACTTAAAATTATGCTTTTTGTTTTACAATGGGTATAAAGAATTTTAATATTTTCCTAGAATATCTAGATTATCATTTAACTGAGAGCATGAAAATATTATGAAAATAAGTTTTGTTTCTTTAATTTGTGGATTATTACTTCTGATGTAAAACTAAAATAATTCCATTTTCTGAAGTCCAAGTTTGTTATAAAAAGTTATTAATTATGATACGTAAAAATGTTATTCAGAAAAATTACCAAAATCATGTTTAAATATTCAAGTATTGGCAACTTTAAATATAACATTAATATTTTTTAAAAATAAATCAAAGTTTTTCTATTATACTAGAATTTGAAATATTTTGAGGCCTATATTATGTAACAACATATAAATGAAAAAATAGCACCAAAAAATTTATTTGTTGTAGAGATTTTACTTTTTACTATTTTTAATATATCTATATATTGAATAATTAAAAATAAAATGTGTTCCTTTTATACAATTTATTATTTCTTATTGTTAATTTTAAGGGAGTCTAAACTTTCTTTCTACGTATATTTGTGAGTGTACAAGTTATACGTTAATTACGCTTTGTACGCGGTCAAAAGGTAGAAGCTGATATTGGGGTGATCCGGACCAGAGATGAGAACAGTACTCCATATGTGGTCGGACCTGCGCCTTATGAAGCTCAAGTCTTGGGCCGGAATTTTTTGTAAAATTAATACTTAATCGATATGACTTGTAAATAATATAAATAAAAACTGTTATTGCTATTCATTTATTTACTAAGAAAATCTGAATTTATTAAAAATACTTTATTACTAAAGAGGACTTTCGATTTGTCTGTCCAGATAAGAAAGAGTTTCTTAAAAAGGAAGTGAACATAGTAGGGTATTTTTTTAAATGCCTTTCTATTTTATATTTTGCTATAAAGTAGTCAATGAAACAGATATTAAATGTAAACGAACTTTTGTGTTAAATACAGTATATATAATTAAAGATAGTGTTTAATTGAAGTAGTCGCTTTATGTACCCAGCTCACAATGAAAACATAAACAACAATTCATAGTGCTTAGTTTACATTCATTCACATTACCACAAACATTTATGAATACGAGTAATGGGCTGTAGTTGTGCTGGAAATACCAATTACATTCTATATGGGTGCTTAGTTTTAGAATCGTGACTGCGTTGTATTGATATGAGTAACATAAAATTAATTAAAATCAATTTTACTCAAAAATGAAAAATGAATACTGTGTTTATTTTTATTTATTTTTGAATTGCTAAAAACTTTATAATTTTTTTTGTATTTTTGTGTTGGCTTAAAGAATTTTGTTTGGTATTAATTCATAATTAATTATAAGTTTTTTTTATTTTATTTTTTTTTATTTTTTTTTTATTTTTATGTTTTCTCTGTTGTTCTCTGTTTATTGATTTAGCGTGCAATAAAGTATTTTATTATTATTATTATTATTATTGTTATATAAATTTAGAATTATTCTCTTCTATTAAAATGTTTCCATCTTCATCTCGACCAAAAGAACAATATTATTTATTAATAACACCATATATATATTTAACAACAAAAAAAATCAGGAAATAAAAGTAATATTCCAATAAGTAATTTACGTAATCTTAAAGACTTCCACGTGCTTAAAGTATACAGTTTTAATTTAAATGCGTCAGCCGTACTCTCAGTGAATGGTTAATGTTATACTATCAGTGAACCAGACATCAGCTCCCATTTCTGTTTATATTGCTTTTTTTTTTTTTTTTTTTTTTTTATGGAAAAGGAGGGCAAACGAGCATGCGGGTCACTGATAAAATGTGATCACCGCCGCCCATGGACTCTTGCAACATCCGAAGACTCACAAGAGCGTTGCCGGCCCTGGAGATAGGAATAAACGCCTTTTTTGAAGGTACCCATGTCGTATCGATCTGGAAACACCGCCGAAGGAAGCTCATTCCACATCTTTGTGACACGTGGAAGAAAGGTACTTGCAAACCGCACAGTAGAAGAACGCCATGCATCCAGGTGGTAAGGATGGTAATGAAGGCGGTGACGTGCTGTGCGGTGATGAAATTCGGCGGCAGGCATCAGATTAAATAGCTCTTCGGAACACTCCCCGTTGTAAATGCGATAGAAGACGCACAAGGAAGCCACGTCTCTACGCAGTGCCAAAGAGTCCAGCCGTTCACAGAGCAACGGGTCCCCGACAATCCGTACGGCTCTCCGTTGTACGCGGTCAAAAGGTAGAAGCTGATATTGGGGTGATCCGGACCAGAGATGAGAACAGTACTCCATATGTGGCCGGACCTGCGCCTTATAGAGCGCAAGTCTTTGGCCAGCATTGAAATACTGCCTCGCTCTATTGATCACACCCAATTTCATCGAGGCCAACTTGGCCTTGCTCTCCAAATGACCACGAAACCGACAGTCGCTCGAAATGTCGAGTCCCAGTATTCTGATACTTGGCGAGGCGGTGAGGGGTGTGCTCTCGAAGAGTGGCGATACGACAAATGGGGTTTTCTTGGTGGTAAACGCGCAAACCTGTGTCTTTTGGGGATTAAACTGGACGAGGTTCAGTTCACCCCATTCTGAGACCATCCCCAGGGAGGTCTCTATAGAAGACACAAGTTTCTTTCGACACTCGTCGACGTTTTCCCGAGAGAGACCTGCACGGCCGGAATATACCGCATCCCCAGTGCTGTCATCCGCATAACAATGTATGTTGTAAATATCCAACATATCATTGATGTGCAGGAGAAACAGGGTTGGGGATAGCACACAGCCTTGGGGTACACCAGCGTTCACGGGCTTGGGGTCCGAGCAAAAACCGTCGAGAACGACCTGTATGCTCCGCCCAGTGAGAAAGCTGGTGATCCACTTGCATAAACTCTCGGGAAGCCCATAGGAAGGAAGCTTCGAAAGAAGCCCCTTGTGCCATACACGATCGAAGGCTTTCGCCATATCCAGACTAACTGCCAGACCCTCTCCCTTGCTTTCAATAACCGCAGCCCAACGGTGTGTGAGATATAACAGAAGATCACCAGCCGATCGACCATGGCGAAAGCCATATTGCCGGTCATTGATCAACTGGTGATCCTCGAGGTACGCGAGGAGCTGACGGTTTATGATATTCTCCATTATTTTGGAGAGAAGAGAGGTGATGGCGATAGGTCTGTAGTTAGCCGGATCCGAGCTATCACCTTTTTTAGGGATCGGATGGACAAAGGCACACTTCCACGAGACCGGGACTACGCCTTTGAGATAGGAGTGCCGAAATAAACGCGTTAGCACTGGAGTCAACTCAGGGGCACACGTTCGTAGCACCAATGGGGAAATACCATCCGGCCCACTCGACTTATGAACATCCAAGGAAAGTAGAGAACGACGAATGGTTTTTTGCCGGAAAATTATTTCCGGCAATGAACTCTGACACCGCTGGATGGTAGGCGGTGTTTTCCCTTGGTCGTTCAAAGTCGAGTTTGAGGCAAAAAGAGTGCCCAAGAGATCGGCTTTCTCTTTTGCCGTATGGGCCAGAGAATCATTCCCCGTGTGCAATGGCGGTAGGGACGGCTGGCAAAAGTTACCCAGAGTGGCTTTAGAAAGCGCCCAGAACTTGCGCGTGCCTGGTGGGTACCTTGCCAACTGATCCCCAATTTTGACGACATGCTTGAACTTTGCTCTAGCGATTTGCCGTTTGAAGAATCTGGAGGCACGATTATATTTCCTCTTCAGAACTCTAGAGTTCGGATCCCTTGTGACTATCGATTTAGCCCAAGCCCGGTACGCCTGCCGTTTGCCGGCTGCTGCAGCCCTGACAGACGCATCAAACCACGGCCGCGATCTGCCACCAAGTGGTACCACAGAGCTTGGAACGAATAGTTCCATGCCCTGTAGTATCACATCAGCTACAGCCGCAGCGCAGTCACTGGGATCATCGGAAGAGAAACAAATCGGCCCCCATGGGTAGGATGCAAAAAAAGACCGCATTCCATCCCAATCTGCTGACTTGTAGTGCCAAACGCTACGGGTCGCAGGTGTTGTGCGAGCCGGACGTTGAAGTGGCACTACACTCCGTACCAGGCAATGATCGGAGGACCCAAGGGAGGCCTCAACAATAACCTGGTACTTTCCGGGATGTGTAGTCAGCAGAAGATCCAACAAAGAGGGCATGTGGCTGTCCACGTCTGGTAGACGGGTGTGCGTCTGAACCAACTGGGACAAACCATTTGCCAGAGCAAAGTTAAACACAGATCTCCCCGCGTAGTCAGTGGAACGCGACCCTAGCCACTCGGCATTGTGCGCGTTGAAGTCCCCGAGGACTATGACTTCAGCTGAGGGAGTCTGTGAAAGCAGTTCGTCAATCTTCGCCTGAACATGGCCCAAGAGTTGCTCCGTTTCTGCATTACCACTGTGGGACCTGTAAAGGCACGCGTAGACTCTGACATGATCGTCCATGTCCACGCGCAGCCAAAGTAAAGACAGATCCCGACCTTCATTGCTGCAGCAAAGCCAGTACTGCGACACTGATATATCGACATGGCTTATTTGTCACTGTTGAAAATGTATGTATGGTAGATATTTTTAATTCATAAAATAACATTTATAAATTTTGCATTTAAATAAACTGTGTCAAAAAAACATTGCATTTTTTTGGTTATTATATTTTTTACCAACAAATAAATTTTTATGTCTCAATAAATTTGAAAAGAACATTAAATTTAAAGTTCGCGACATTTTGCAGACTTTAATAAACATGCTGAGACATCTACTTCGTTAGAATGTTGGTATATTACATATCTTAACATCAATTGCATATAATTTCCTCATAAAAGCTAACCTATATTTATACTACATGATATATCGATGCATGACAATAAAATGAATAAAATTATTGTAATAACTAGCTGTTACCCGTTTTTCCTCCGAAGACGGACGGCTTTATATACGATAATTTAAGTTACATCTTATTACATTAAAATCGGTCTAGCCGTTATTACATCATATAATCGTTATTACTGGAGAATTTAAAATCGGCTGAACCGCTCCAGGGATTAGCCAGAAATATAACTATAGCCAGGCTAACATTTTATTGACAATTACAAATAATGTTTTGGTTGTGACATTTATAAACAGTAGTAATACAATATAAAGTTAAAAACACTGAACAGGGACTTGAACTCTGGACATCGTTCCAGTCCTCTACCATTGACCTGACTCTATGTTACTGCTTTGATGTAGTTGTATTACCGTCCACGTTCTATAAATAATTGTCTATTGTCTTTTGATCCGTAATATTAAATTTGTTAATATTGTTTCTAAAGAGATTATTGTTTATGAATGGCAAATAAAAATAACAAAAAGTGATCTATATTTCAAGTATTCGTATTACTAAAATTATACTCATGTATTCTTAAAACGTTTTCCAGTAAAATCTCATGAGGTATCTTAGCTTTGTTTGCTGACAAATTCATCTCGAGTCGCGTCGTGCTTCGAGTGTATTAATTAGTGAGTTTTCTTTCTTCAATATTATTCAATGACTAATATAATAGTATTGTATGATAATGTTACTATAATTAGTACACTGAATATTTCATACAGTGATTACTATGTGCTTTACTTAAAATAATTTCTAGATGTTTTTTTATTTTTATTATACTTCAATTACAATTATTTTTAATATTTATTTATTATTAGAACTGAATGGTTAATTTCCAATTACTATAAATTTATATAAGTTTTACAATAAAGTTAAGCTTAAGATTTAAAGTTATTTATGCATAAGTGAATTTGTAACTAATGTAGCGTTTCAATTCTTTTATTAATATATATTTATAACAGCGAAGATGTAAACATATATAAAAATTTCGATAAATCTTAGAAAACATTCTATGTAAATGTATTTACGAGCTACGCTTTTAGATATTTTTATTTGTTCTCCAAAGCATTTTAATTAGTGAATATTCTTTCGTCGAAATTATTTCCCGCAAGGAATATTATCCGACCGTTCTAAAATATGGAGCAAACCCGCGCTTATGAAATTTAATTATCACACAAAAATCCTTAGACTGAATATTTATATATTTTTTTAATAACTGTTTTGACTCAAGTTAATGTAATTCATTTTGAATAAAATATGATATTATTGTTAAATTACATCCCCAAAATTATTGTTTATATTAGTTTATTAAAAATATATATACATTTAAATTATCATTTCATCACAACAGTTGCATTGTCATGTGAAATAATCAAAATTGATGTTAAATTTCCTATGAACAAAACAATATATTTTCAAAAATTCAGAAGTTATAATATTGTCAAAAAAATGGTTTGAGTCTGCTATGTAAAACTTTGTGTCAGAGTGTAGGACTAATGTTCAACATATGCTAAAGTAAAAGAAAAGCAAACAAACTTTTAAATAACTATTATACGTACAATTTATTGTTTCCAAACAATATACTTAATATGTATAAGTATTTTTATATAAAAAGTAAATGTTTTCTTGTTGCGGCTGCGGAGATATTTCTACTTGAAATAATCTCAGAAGATTTATGTAGCTTGTAATTTCTGTCTCAGATTGTTCTTTTTATATTTCTTTAATATTATTTTATTCTTTGTTCATTTTGTTTGTACTACTTATAAATTTTTTATCAAATTAGAATTAGAAAGCATTATTATTCTTATGAGTTATACCTTCTTAAAAATAAATATATAAAACCTATTTTTATTGAAGACTTAAAACATAATTATAATCTATCTTTATAAAAAATGTGTTTAACTTTATTAATAGCACTCTAGGCAATGTTTGTTTTTTTTGCTTTAATCATGGCTCCGTAGCGATTTGTTTCTGTCACTCAGGATATAAAATATTAGAACTAAAAATATTTTATTCGTTGATCCAGAATTATATTAAGGAGGAAAATATATATATTTTCAAATGGTCAATTAACAAGAAATTAGTAAAAATAAGGTAAAAAAAAAAGGATTATTAATTTTTATTTTTTTTATTTGTAAAAATTAGAATATATTTCATTTATAACCGAAAAATATTAAACAACATAGTTTTAAAATTTCTACGACTTACCCCGACATCCATTCAGAGTTGCAGCATGGAATATATAATAGCTTCTGACTTTGCTGAACTGTTTAGTTAAAATATTGAGACCATATTTTCAATACGTACTTTCACACTTCAAGCGGTAACCGAAAAGTTACTCGTGAGAACTGCATTCAGTATCAGTATTCACCCTCTTAGGAGTCATCTACAGTGTTGTTTTATTATCTGAAGCGGGACTTCATCATTCATTACGTAAAGGACGTGGATATATCGCGGGTTTCCAATGTTATCAACTGTAATCACCTCATTATACCAATGATATAAATTTTAGTTGATAATATTTCTTTCAATTCTTTGCATTTTTGTTTCGAAAAAGTATTCAGTATTCAAATTACAGAAAAATTTCACATCTGAGCGACAACAATCCTCCATAAAATAGTGAGTACAATGAAACTATAATAAACATTCCTTGAACGCATCAACTACATAGCAATTATTTAAATGAGGTTAATTAGGTGTCTATTTTTTACTTCACTGAAAAACTTGCACGTAATTGTGTCAACAGTAACTTCAGGATCCGCTGCTGAAACAAAAATGAATGACTCCCATTACAAATGCTATAAAAAGTTACGCATGACAATAATGTTTCAATTGAAGAACTAACGAATATATCATTCTTAGTATATAATATAATTTTAAAAAAATATTATTACGTTTATATTATAGACTAAGAACTTTAAGAGTGTAATGTAAAGACGATTATACATTGATGGAATATTTGTAGCTTTTGAATTAAGTACCTAGTAGTTACATACAAATATTAAAATCAATATTAATTATGAAGCTAGTACAACTGTGAGAAACTGTCAGTGAGAAATAATCTTTAGGTATATTTAAAAAAAACAATTAATAATAATTATTTAATGATATTATTTTACATAATTGGCGTTGGCCACTCATCTTTATCCCATAAAACTAGTAAACAGTGTAGCCTTACTCTCTCAAAGTTCCAGCAAGTTATCTTCTTCTTCATTTTTATTCTTTGTTTTTTCTCTTAAATTCTTGCCAAAAATATATTAATTGGATAACAATGGCAATGACAATTTCAAAGTCAATTTGGTGCTTTAAGACCTCGGAATGTGCTAACAGCTTGCGTATGGCCTGCATCATAATGAATAAAGTTAAGTAAAGGCATTACCACTCCAGCGAATTAATATAACAAATTTAATTAAATTGAAACCAGTATCATGATGTATTTATGTAATATTCTTATATAATATTTCTTGAGGAAAATAATAACAAATAAGGAAAAGAAATTAATTAACATGTTAGTTCTGGGTATAATATAAATAAATTAAGTGTATGATAACGTTATAGATATAACAAAGGGTCTTAACATTCAGACACATCTGTGAGATATAACTAACTCTAAGCTAACCTATAATATAACACACTTTGCATTTAAATGACCTACTTCAGTATTTCCTTGGGAAAGATCAAATCCGGACTTATTTTGCATTTCTTTGAAAAAGAAAATGAGAAAGAAATAAAGATTATTTCCATTATAAATTGATTTTATGTTTTGAATGTATAAGTTTTATATTAAATGATGAAAGCAATATAATTTATGATTAATATGTGCAATACATCATGATCCAAAAATATTTTGATTCTTGTTATCGCTCTTGGGTTATTTGGTCATCGTAAAAAGAAAGTAAAGAAAATAGAATCAATGAAGTTAATAACCTATTATATTTATGAATAAGGGGATCAGTGTAAACATGAACGAGAATGTGTTTGTGATTTTAAGGTTAATTTCCGAATGAATGAACGTTTTTTGAAACACAAACAAATCCAAAGATATATTAAAACATTGAAAAAGGAACAAAAATTAAAAACTTTTGAATGTACGAGAGTTCCAGGAAAACAAAAATGATATTACAAAGAACTGGTTGAATTCAAAAATGTATTACGTGTGGTTTAGGAATAACCACAGACAGCTAATAAAAGTTCTACTGACATAACCTTTATAATTGAAGTTGGTATGATGTGTATATATTCAGTTGTGGATAAAATTACTCAAGCTATAATCGTTTCATTTACATAATTGATAAGATAAAGAGATAATATTCTAAGCTAATTTTCTTGAGAGTTAGTACAGCTTGCAACGACAGACATAAATCGGTCCGTGACGCCTCATTTCTTTCTCGTTTTCACCCTCTTAGGAGACATCTACAGTGTTGTTTTATTATCTGAAGCGGGACTTCATCATTCATTACGTAAAGGACGTGCATATTTCGCGGGTTTCCAATGTTATCAACTGTAATCACCTCATTATACCAATGATATAAATTTTAATTGATAATATTTCTTTCATTTCTTTGTATTTTTGTTTCGAAACTTTATGTATTATACACGATGTCGTCATAAACGAAAACTATTTTTTAATATAAATTTTATATTAGATCAAAGGCGGTATATGTATATACCCTTGTACCGCACTATTCCAATATGTTGAATAATTTGTGTCCCGCGGGTTGTTAGGCCACTTAAACATTTTTTCTCAACAGTATATAATATCCTGCGAAACCGACTCAACTATTGTCACATTTATTATTAACTAGACAGTCCACCGTAGTGAACAATTCTGTTAATTTTGTTATTAAAATAAATAAAGAATGCTCAATTACCACCGACTGGACCCGAACTTGTGAACTAGGAGCAACCGGTCCGTAGCTCTGCCTAATGAGCTACCTATGCGGCTTCTTCTATCTTCCTTAATACATCTAAAATTAGATATATGATCTCCTAATCTTATCTTTATCAGAAAGGGGTTTATATCTATTAGGGTTACTTACTCTTACTTTAAAAGAATAAGTTTTAGTTTAAATACAGCATTCAGATGTTAATTGTTACAATTTCAAAATGTATGTATACCAATGTTATTTAACTTTCAGAAACAACCTTTCACAATTTTTCAATCTACAACAAGGAAAATAGACACCTTTACAATTTATAAAACTGCTTAATTGACAGAACAAATTTTTATCTCGACTTGTTTCATATAATGGAACCAATTATATGTCTCTACTTTCCATTACACTGTGATTTTAAAACAATGTTTTAGAAAATTGCTGATAGATACCACAAAAAATATTAAAGCTATATCAAATATTAAAAGTTTCATAGATTTTCCATAGACTATATATGCTAAATATGTTGACGTATGTTGATTTCATGCATTTGTTATACTTTGTAAAATTAATTTAAATAATGTAAACCTGCATATCTTTTAAACTTATTATTATTGTATTCTCTATTAGTATTAAGTCGACGAATCGGACACACGGAAAAACTTTAACGAGTTTATGTTTGTATTTAAAATATTCAATGTATGTTTTTTAATAAATAATAAATAAATAAATAAATAAAAATAAAATAATGTCAAAATTCATAATTCAATACTTTATTGAATAATGATTAAACCTATATTTAATAGAAGTCAGTTATAGAAAAATCTTACTATATTTAAAAGTAAGTGATTATAATATAAAAAATAAATATGTCTTACCATTTTAAACAATTATTTTTTTTGGATCAAATCAAAATAGATGCAGCCTAATAGCATCTAAAAACCCACTCATAGTTTAAAACGCGTAATAATCATATTGTTTAAAACATCAATATAATATTTTTTTATTTTTGCCAGATATAAAAAAAATATATATAAATGTCTCTCTACGCCTCAGTACTCAGCGTCTAACGAAGCGTATAACCACAAGGCTACAATTTGTAACGAGACGATTAATCGCAATTAAGTATCGATTAAACATTATAATTGAAGAGAATAAATCAGATAATGATTATGATTAATATATCGTCCAACTATATTGTTTTTATGATATATATTACATATATTATCTATCTTATATTAGTTAACTGAAAGTTATATATTATATAAGATTTTTTAACCTGTTAAAAATCAATAACATTTTTAAAAAACTCAGTGTACTTACTAGAACTGGTTACTATTATGTTTTGCAGATAACAATGTTATTTTAATTAAATTAAAAGACATTGCTGGCTCCATTATATATATTTTTTACTTTGAAGATTTTTTTAAATATTTCCGTGCAGTTATTGTGTAAGTTATGACTTTAATTAAAATTTAATTAACCTATATAACCGTTCATCCGGTTATTTGTAAACGCGACCAAGAAGCTCTCTGTAACAATAAGAACTTCAATATACATGTAATTAAGTTAAGGACTATTCTTTATATTTTATTAATTTCTTCATTTAAGTATTAAGATTAATTTCATATTTTTACACATATTACAAAATAGTTAATTATAACTTTAACTTTTTTTTTTTATAATGTTATCTTTGTTTCAGGTAAGCATCTTTGAAAATGCGCTGATTCATTCATTATTTTTTTTTATTATAAAAGAATTCAAAGTACAACAAAAAATATTAAAAATATTTTTTTTGCCTAGAAAATAAAAATAAGTTTTTGAATGAAAATAATCTTATTAAAAAGCTGTTTTTTATTTTCTTTTTAAAAATATTTTTCATTTTTTTTTTCTAGCATTCGAAAATATAAATGAAATGAGAGTAAAAGTTATTATTAATTTTACATTTAAATAATATCTTATCCTAATATTTTAGCGTATCCGATAAAAGAACAGACCAATAATAGAGTATTATTAATTAAAAATTTTAATTAATTAAAAGTCAAAAAAAAATTCAAGTTTTCTAAAATCCACTAATGCACGATATTAAAATATAAAATTGAAGTGAAAACTATTTAACTTTTAAAATAAATGTTAATTAAAGTCTGTGTAAAAAGCACTTCAAGTCAAGTGATTGCATTTAGTATAGCGAGAGAAATATATATTTTTTGCTTAGTTAATGAAATTGTTGGTTCAAATTATTTTATACTTATTCTATTTAGTAGGTGCGAGTTTTTATATATTTTTCTATTCCATTTATCTAATAAAAATCATATTAAATTATTAAAAAAAAATCACATCTATTTAGTATCGGAACGTTACAACTTTATTATTGTTGTGTATTGTTTAACCTTATTTTAACTGTTGAAATTTTTTTTATTGTTACCCGTCAGTCAAGAAGGTGATGTCTAGAGGTTTCTAGGTAATATTGTATAGCATAAGGTTTATGAGAAATGCTCTCGCAACACTGACGTCCCGTCAAGAAGTGGAAAGTATATATGCTAAGTTTCCGTAAGTAACGATTAAATATATCAAAATTTTTAGATGACCGAATAAAGATAATGCAATTATATATAAAGACTTAAAAATATCAAAAGTCATAGAAATAATATATTTGGCAATTATCTTTAAATAGAATAAATTTGTGTAAAGAAATATTATATTTGAATTTGTAGCTTAAAAGTTTCGTATTTATACAAATGTAGAACATAATTTGCCTGACTGATTTAAAACGCTATATTAAAAAAGTATAATGGCTACTATAATAACGTTTATTAAAAGCCTAACTAATGGTATTAGTTTTTTTCTATTTGGACGCACTTTGTGTTGGCGTGTATCTTTGGCCCAACTCCAACAACGGTTTGGTTTTGTTTAGAACAATTCTTAATTATACTAATACTATCTCATTATTATTCTCTTTAGGTCACTTTTAAAGAGGTGTTATTATAAATAAAACTGTGTTATTGTCAGGGAAATATTGCTTTCAATGTAGTCAAGTTCTGTGCACGGCGAAGGACTTTTAAAAAAAAAGATTTATTTTAATTAAAAATTATATTTATTAAACAAGTATTCACTTAAGCTACCTTAAACAGACTGATCTTAATATTAATTTTATGAATAATTACAATTAAATCGGACCACCCAAAGGAGGTGCCGCTATTGTCTTATTCTTAGAATATCGCCTGACGGCGGACAATACTAGGTGCTAGCTCAGCGGTTTGGGACGACATAACTATGTATTACTATAATGATGTCAAACATTCGTTGGTTCTTGAGGATATACCGATTTATATAACGTGATGGCTGTGACCTTTTTATGCAGGATTACATGAGTTTTTTTGGTACATGTGAGAATAATTAAAATAACTGTTGTTTTACAATTTATGTTTTTAAATTAATATGACTTGTACCTATGGATCTATGGATTGTTTCTATGGATTCAATTTATTGACTACGTTTAACATAATAAAAACATATATTAGTATTATCATAATTTCTAAATGTATAATAGAAACCTAGAAAAATAAACACAGCAGAGATAAATCTTTTTTCTCAGAAAAGCTAATTCTGACTAATATAATTCTGTATACTTTAAGAAAATTTCATATTTCGGATACGTCATGGATCACTAAATTTCTAAAAGCTTTTTCATGTAAATAGTTCACATTGAATCATCGAAGTGAAAGCAATAAAGCTCATATTTTTTCAATATTTATTTTTTTTAGTTTGTTTATCGTTAACCGCAATTAGTTACACTCCATGATTCATTTTTTTTTAGGATTTTATTAGTAATGGTTGGTTTAAATAGAATTACATTATATTGTTAATATTTTTCCAAAAATTACGATACAACGCAATAGTTCTTACAGAGGATGTAATAAGAGTTCTTTTCGGTTTAATTTTCAAATCCTTGTTATTTATCGTAGATACATTTTTCAGTTTCAACACTATGAGACCGCGCTGTGCTCGTTCATGACAAGAAAATATAACAGTAAAGGTGTTAAAGGCAATAAACATTATTTACGATTTTATTTAATAAATATCCTCGTTAGTAAGAAATGTCTCCATTAGATTGACTTATGAAATGTCAAAACTTAAAGATATTGATGAGGCTTTATCAACTACCAAAATGTAGTTAGTTATTTATATTAGTTGTACAGTAATTTGAATAATACACTCATAAATAAGAAGCAAAATTAGTATTCTGCTACTAGTTATAATATGAAGGCTGTTGGAGTTTAGCGAAACATTTATTATGGTCATATTATGATACAAACATTAAACTGTTATAAAACTCGTTAGCTCGGGTAATGCTTTACGCAAAAGCAGATCACGTAATGAGTGGCTTAGATTGAAATAAGGTTTAGTTTCATGTCAGTGGAACTTTACACTAATTTATAAAGACCTGGTATGAAAATATGATTTTTATTTTACGAAAACAAGAACATAGTTAATAGGTTAATACATAATAATGACATTTTATCATGTTTATTATTTGTATTATAACTGTGTTTTATGTCTTGGTATGCATTATACGACTATGTTTTAAACCTAAAATAATGTAAAAATCTTTATTATCGCCAGTTATGAAATTATTCTATATAGATAAATGTAGTTCCAGTTCTATTTAACGGTGACTGTTAAATGTTATTAATATCAATGTAAGGACAAAGTTTCCTTTACGTTAGTGGTTTAACTTTAGTAATATAAGAACCGAAGTCGTAAATAAATTTCCCTGTTGTCCTGAATTTTCAGCATTATAATAGTTATTGCTTTTGATATATAAAGTCTCTTTGAAATGACAGTGTTCTCAATTTATGATGATATGAAATTTAATTAAACAAATACATCATTGTCGTTTTTATAAGTTTCAAATATTAAAAGTATATTCCTCGAATATTTCAAATAATTATATCCAGAATATCCTTGCACCTTATAATGGTAAAGTTCTAGTTGTATATTTACGTAATCAATCAATATTATATTATATCTTACATAACGGTATACGTGTCAGTATGCTCTTAGTATAAACTATAAGATATTCTGTAATACTCACCAAATGCTCGATATTCAGTACATCTTTTTTTTTTTTTCTTTTTTTTTTTTTTTTTTTTGTTCGTTGGAAAAATCCGTTACGGATACCCCGTCGGCCAAGAAGGTGATGGCCGGGGGATTATGTGGGACTACCCGGAAGCATAGAGGAAGCTGCTATTTTTAAGGCCACCCACTAAAACAGACGGTCACCAGTGCATCATTGTTGGACATGTGTTATGGTGTTTTATTTGAAATTGATTACACTACAGCCATCATTTTCTCACATTCGTCATTTAACTCATAAAACTAACGTTTTAGCTACATAATATAGAAATATAAAGCATTTAAAATAGTTGTTCAGTGATGCACTTTAAAACACAAACTTGATATTATTATTTCAGTGTTAAAGCATTTATCATTATTTTTTATGAACGATAATGGATCCATTATGATGCATAAAGGACGTTTTAAATAAAAAGGAAATAAAAACTGAAAATGATGGAAATTTTAACATCATAATCAACACAGTCTGTTGAACACTAAAAGACAAAAAGAAAAACTACGACTATAGTAGAAGAGTTTCTAATTTATATTGTTAAAGATTAAATCCATTATGATTACAACAAATTAAATTTTACATTAGTTATTTGCAATGCATATATTAAAGCATATAGTAAATATAATAAGAAGCAAATACATATAGCATATAGAGAAATTACATGTGCTTACGAATGTTCATTAAATTTGTACACAAGACGGGTCTATTAAACTATAGTTATATTGTTGGGTCAGTCCTCAGAGTATAGTATGGTAGAGGGCATCCGGTCACTATGAGAGCCATGAAGCGTGTATATATTTTAAACGGGTTATAACATACGGTGGATTGCAAACAATGTGTAATTACTTGAATTAAAATAATTATATTTTTAGATAATACAATTTTTTCGTTACGTCACTTTTGGTTATGACGACTTATTGTCGTCATTTCTTGTTAAATTATATAAAAAAGACAAACTAATGAATCTAGAATGAGTTAAATTATATTATTATAAATGTTGGCCACATGGAACCGTAAAGATGTCTAATAAAGAAAAAAGAATGTCAATATGTTTCATTAAAAAACAATTAATAATACCATATAAATTAACATATAAATAAAATAGAATTAACAATAAAGCTATATAAATAAGTAATTTTAAATAATTAATAAGTAAAGCAAAATATTAAAAAAAATTATAACATGTGACGTGAGCTGCATAAACACACAAACAGTAATTAAATGTAATATTTATTGTTTTTTTCTTTTTATATATAATTTAACTAATTAACTTTATATCATGAACAGGAAAACATTTTAAAATTTTTCATTTTCTCTTTTGACTTTGATTTGTATTTACATCTCAAAGACTTCCTACAAACAGTCCTATCAATTATAAATTAGGTTAACCAATTTTTTTAATTTTTTTAATTTTATTTTTATTTTTTTTTATTTTTTTTTCCGTTGGAAAAAAAAAACTGCATTTTACTTTTGTTTGACTGCATTTTATTTTTGTTGTGCTTACATTTACAGTTTCATGCTTAGCTTTTGTTGCTTTAACTATACGAATTTAATGTAATGGAATCGATTTTTGGTTAATTACAAAAATATATATTAGTTGTCTCCAGATATAAAGTATACCAGATTTTAGGCTTTCTAACAATAAAATCATATTTCGATTATTTCAATAGATTTCATTTCGTGAACATACATGCAGACAGCTAAATAAGATTTATATAATGTTCATTCATAATCTATACATATAGGTCTATAGTACATTTATTAAAAACAAGATTTAAGGTTTTTTTAAGTACTTATAAATTGTTATACTCAATCTAAATCTTGTCATACTCAATTTAATTTGTCGCTGTTTCATATGATATTTCGCCGCAAAACATTGAGTGTTAATTAACTTTCACACAAATGATGTCGGGAACTTAATTGAAGTTCTGTATCTAGTAACTACCGGGGTCAGTTTCGTATTTCCTAGACATTAAGGCATTATTTCCCTCCCGATTTATTTATTTATTATTGTGTATATTTTATATATTCATTTAAAATAAAGTAAAAGAAGATATTAAGCTTGTTAGTTTCTAATATGTTTTAATAATTTTATAATTGTTAAATATTATTTGCATGCTAATTGACAAAACCCAGATCTCTAAGGCAAGTTCTAGATACTGAAGTCTTGACACTGAGTTGAAGAGTGAAATGGATTGTTTATTTATATATATAAATTATGTAATAGAAATTATTTTTAGAAAACTGTAATAATATGACGACAATATGTGAGTATCTAAATGCCACCGCATTATGTATTTTGTCGCTTTGTAAAATAATTGACAAGTTTATATTAAAATACTATATTAAAATCAATTGAAAAGTTATTTGACTTTCGATTAAAATCTCTTACACGCTAAATCACCTCTTAGACAAACTTTATAAATTAAATTGAGTTGCCAAGTGGGCTCCGAAGAATAGTTTCTGGTTTCTTCAACTTAGATACTTGTAAGTAAAAGATCTGACGAAATATATTGAAGTTTCAAAGTAAGTCGTTTGTTCTTAAT
Source organism: Mechanitis mazaeus (assembly GCA_959347395.1). Taxonomy (NCBI): domain Eukaryota; kingdom Metazoa; phylum Arthropoda; class Insecta; order Lepidoptera; family Nymphalidae; genus Mechanitis; species Mechanitis mazaeus. The sequence continues at coordinate 1,364,989 of OY365743.1, forward strand.
TATTGAAGGACATGAAAACTAAATAAATGGTTAGTATTATTATATTAGTATAGATCAAATCAAGTCTTAAATCTTTATTGAAAGTAAGTTTTATTTCATTGTGAAAGGTACCACCAGCTAACAAAGATAGCCATAGACCCACAGACCTCAGATGAAAATCTAGAAAAATTAAAATAAAGTTAAATTAAGACGAAATGATTTTTTTTTTAGATTTAACATAAAATTTTGATCTAAAAAATAAACAAATAACAATGAAAAAGGGGGTTTCTTGGCATTATTCAAAAAGGTAAAAGATTTAAAGATTATTACTAAGTTACTTAAAATCATCTTAAAAATAATTCCGCTAAAAGCTTTTTAATCATTGGAGGTTTAAAAATCTTATTTTTACTAAACATCCTAAATGTCGGCCAAATGTGTAAAATAATTTTATAATTATACTTTTTTATTAATATGTATATCAATAATTTACTAAAGGGTCGTCCGTAGCTCTTAAAAAAAAATAATCTTAATTCTAAATTAAAACTTATTATAAAAGAAATTATTGACAGCAAATAATAATTATAATAGTTACTTATAAAATGATTCTTTTATTACTATTAATGCATAATTGATTTAATCATATATTCATGTCATTAACATATTAGGCCCTAATACAAGTTTTTAGCGATTTTTATTACAATTTGAATTACAATATAATTTGAGTCTTAAGTCTTTGAAGCGAAGGTCGATAATTAAAATCAGTAGATTTAATTAACTTTCCGCACCACTGGAGGGTTCCTCTCGCTTATATACGATGCATTCAATATCTTTGTGCTTTTTGCTTCTGATTCAATTGTAATTGTGATTTCTATTAGAGCGACCTAAAGAGACCCTAATTTGTAAGGTTAATTACAAGATACTATATATATTAAGATGTATTTATTTGTTATTAAATACTATGTAATATACATTCACTGTTACATGATACATTAATATAAGAATTAGTTAGTTTCAGTTCATTATTTAAGTTTGGCAGAATAGAAATGGACAAGTGCTTCTTGACATTTTAAAATGATGTGATAATGTGGGTATTTAATTCTAATCTCGACATTTGTACCGAACGGTTGTGTGTGAATATAATAGTTGAATATCGTATCAATTGAAGTTTAATTGAAGAAAATAAGCATAGATCCTTTCAAATTCAAGTGGTCTTTTATTAAAGAAATAAAATTGATATAGAAATTATAATTAACTGAGAGTAAGACAATATTATGAAATTTAGTTTTGGTTGTTTGATTAAGCCTGTTTTCCGTTTATTTCAGATTATAATAGTTATCACTTCTGATGTAAGAATATACAAATATTATTAAATATTATCAAAGTCTATTTTGCATTTATTATTAATAGATTTTTAAACAATACTTATTATATTTTTTGTTGATTAACAATTTTTCAGTATATTTAAAATAACGGTACAATATTTATTTTATGCGCTCATCTGGGTGAGGTTCGTTAAGAGAATTTCAAGTTGTATTTTAACAGTATCGAAGTTTCTAATTTTATCTTGATCAAACTTTATTTAGAGCAAAAGAAATAAATAAGCTTGTGAAAATTGGTGTTAGAATCAGAAAAACGATAATGATGTTCATCAAATTAAAATTTTTTAAAGGAAAAAAAATCATACATTCAGTGAATATTTAGTGAGTTACGAAATAACTATTGTACTTAACAGGTTTTAATATTATTTTGTAGGATTATGGGTTAAAATCCTTAAAGTACTTTTTAGCCGCACTTTGATGAAAAATAAATTAACTGTATATTTAGCTACTATTTAAACATTAAGTGAATAGGCCGGCTTCTAATATTTCCTACTTTAACATTTTATTACGTTGCCAAATTGTTTGTTGTTCGAAACCACACAACACGTGTGTGCTAAATATATAGCACACACGTGTTGTGTGGTTTCGAAACGGGATAGTTCATAAATTTGTCGCATTATGATAACATTTCTTAAACATACCAGTTGAATGAAACGTAGACAGACAGAATAGCTCAAATAGTTCAAGGAAATGTTTGAGATAAGTACTTTTTAGGTAATTCACAGTCTTTTGCAAAGTGGGTAGATACAGATAAATTAATTATATTTAGTTTAACAAAACTCAAATTTTAGGTTAAAATTATAATTTTGTTACAGAATTTTTAGCTTTTGCTTATTCATGCATGCGAGGGTGGTTAAGAAATACCCTCACAGTTTTTAGCTAACTTCATAATTAAGAATTCTACAAACGTTTAAAATCCACATGATTTAAAAGCACATGATTTAAAAGCATCTAACTTCACACTTCTTTGAATTGAATAAATTAAATCTCAAGTTAAGTTCTTTCACTGTTAATAATAAGTATAAAAATAATTTAAATAATTTTAACTCTCATAATACAAGCTACATACAACTAGCAATAAAAGAGTTTTTATTCTGTCACTTTTCCAGGCTGCAGTTTTATTATATTTAATTAATATAATCATTTTAAATGTATGTTGTATCAATCATTTGTGTTTCATTATTAAAATTAAATTAATATATTCTATTTTTAATTCTATAATGATAATGAACTTAATCTATATTTTTGTGACATCAATGAAATAGAAAGGATATTTCATTGTCGATAAAATATAATAGTATTGTCTAACTATTGGGGTGACATTGATTTAAATAACTATTTCTTATACTAGTCCACGCAAGCGGGATTAGCCTCGCGACACAGCGCGCGCGAAACAAAAACGTTCTATATGTTAACTATATGGGACACATTTTATCAATTATCTCTAAAACTAAATTTACCATTCGGCTGATTTTCAGACGGAGTTTTGCTCTTCATTGCGCATGTGTGAAAAATTTCGTGCGTGTAGCACGAAAATTGAAGTAGGAGAAGGGTAACAAAGAGTTGAAAATTTGGGTAGTAAAGAGCTTCGCTTCGCTCAGCTCAATTATATTTGTTCTCACTGTAAAAAATATATTGATTTTAAAAGTTTATTATAAATATTTTTATTATGTTACTAATGCAATATTGGCACATTGAAAAGCTTTACCATCAGTGTGTCTATCAAATTATAGACGGACTTTAATTGAAGTTCGATCAAACAACGAACGCAGTTACATATTCGTATATTACCAAATTTTGGAGCAATTTTATCTCCGAATAAATTTTTATTAAAGCATATTCATGCAAATTATTTTCATTACCTATAAAAGAATATTTAATAATTATTTTTATAGACTTATATTATAGATTTTTGGTAAGCAATCTCGTTAAGTTTAAAATAAACTAAATTTTAGTTCATATTAAAGTGTCTATTTGGTTTTAAAAAAAATTGTTTTAATATTTCTCAATAATACTCTGTTTACTATAAAATTACATTTATATATAAATATCACACGTTGCAATTTCAAAGCGTGTCTATTATCTACTATAAGCGTATAGTTCAATTTAATGTTATCTGTTATATGTTTTCGATAATATGATGGCGGCAATTTCAATGTACAGTATTCAGTTTATTGGCAAGAACTGACTATTTAATGTTTTTTTTTGATAGTTGTTTATAGTTATAACACATTTCTTAGTTTCTTGATAACAATATTGTCTTATTTTATACTAAATTTATTTATTAATTTTTTATTTTAGTAATGGAAGTAACTTAAAAAAAAATCTCTAAAAATGTTATAATTTCTGCTATGAGATCATGTTAATTTTATATACTTTTTAAACTCGCAGAGGAAAAGGCATCCACTTTGGAACGGGTTCTGCAAAATATTTTAAAACTTTACTTCTATTTAAATTAAATGTTGGTGTTTGTTTTGTTCATCCCCCGCGTACTAATTGCTTTGATGAAGAATCTATTAATGCGGCCTTTGAAATACGTTCTAGAAATTAACTGAGATTTCGCTGTTATAACTCTCGTTCAAATTAACCATAAACCTATTCCTTATCAGCTCTTTGGTCAGTTTACAATACTTCTATCTATCTATACTGTCTTAACTGTATGATATTTTAGAAATATTTGTTTACCAGAAAACAGTAAGATCTATAATGTTACATAGTCTACAAATACATGACTTATATTTATATTTTTTTATTCACTTCTCGGTTTTAATTTATAACGCCGGTAGATGAAAAATTAAAATAAAAACGTACTGACAATTAACTTGATTTTATTTCTTGACTAATATTACAATTTTTATATGTAGTTATAACTTCTTGTCCGATCCGGCAGCTCTCACCAAAAGGAATGACCAGCTACTCTACTCTCCTCTCCTCACCACAACTCGCCCCTCCTCTCCACACCTAGCCTCGCACGTCACATAATGTTGCCCGTTACAGTCGGCCATCCTGAAACAATTGCACCGCAATTGGCGCACATATACAATTTTTAACTTTCTAATAAATCAATCAAGTCATCCCTAGTAACGATGTCATCATCGCTGCTAGTCTCACTACATTCGGGAGCACTGCGGTAAGTTCGGAGAGAATCTGCGGCTACTACACCAGAGAACTTTTTGTAACCACGCATCCCCTTTATACTTCTAATCTCATACCGCCCGTTATTCAATACTTTTTGAACAATATAAGGCCCTGAGTAAAGAACCTGTAATTTATTATTTACGTTTTTAACTTCTCCCCCTGATGGAGCCTGCTTCCAAAGAACTAAATCTCCCTTCTTAAACCTATTCTCAGGTTTATGACGCTTATCATAATTTCGTTTCATTATTTCAGCGCGTCGCTCTAATCGTTTTGATACCTTTTTGCGCTTTATTCCTATAGGTGTAGAATCAACATTACTACCTAAATTCGGCATTAATCTAACCCTATGACTAAACATAATTTCGTAAGGATGATAACCTAGACTTTCATTAATAGTGTTATTTAAGCCCCAAACAGTGTCTGGTATGCATTCAGTCCACATGTTAGGATCGACATTGCGAGTACGTAAAGCATTTAATAAAGTACGATTGTAACGTTCAACTTGACCGTTGGCTCGATAGCATTTAACGTATGACGAAATTGATATTTATTAGAAAATTCTTTAAAAACTCTACTCGTAAAGGCTAAATTTCTATCACTTGTTACTTTATTGGGATATCCAAATAAACTAAAGACATCTTTAAGGACGGTGACAGTTTCCACAGAATTTATTGTTCTAGTAGGGCGTGCTATCAAAAATTTCGAAAAGGAATCTACCAGCATTAAAATATATTGATGACCTTTCCGTGTTTTACAAAATGGACCCAGATGATCAATATGAACTACTTCCATAGGGATAGTAGGCTTAGAAATAGGATGTAATTCACCACTTGGTTTTCCGTAAGCACCTTTAGCATAGGCGCATTCTAAACAACTACTTACATATTTTTTTATAAAGCGAGTCATTTTCGGAAACCAATAATCTGATTTAATTATCTCTTCACACCGTCTAATACCTACATGACCAATTTGATCGTGAAATTTATGCATAAATTTCCATCTAGCAAATGAAGGTACCACTAATCTATCACCATTCAAGGTTATCCTATATAATCTATCGTTTTTAATTTTAAAATTGTTTTTCACATCATTACAAGCATTTCCTTCTAACAACTGTTTTATAATATTTTGTAGCTTTTCATCTTGCATCTGTACCGTTAAGAACCAGTCATCGCTGGAAATCATATTTATACTAACACTACGATCAAAAGTTTGGAACGTATCAATATCTATTGGAGCTATATTGATTGGAGGATTACGACTCAGTGCGTCGACATGTTTCATACGGTCTCCGGGTCGGTACTCGACTTCAATATCGAATTCCTGTATCGTAAGCCACCAACGAGCTATGCGAGGAACTAAATCTTTCTTTAAAAGAGTGTATCTCACCGCAGAGCAATCAGTGACTACTTTAATCGAATGTCCTAATACATAGACTCGAAAATGTTTTAATGATTCTACAACAGCTAATGTTTCTAGTTCGTAACTATGATACATCGATTCTTCGCGTGAAGTTACTCTACTAAAATAAAATACTGGTTTTAATTGGCGTTCATTTTGTAACTGAAACAATATACCGGCAATACCAATTTTACTCGCGTCTGTATGAATTTCGCAAGGTAACAATGGGTCATATAGCGCCAGCACCGGTCGTGAACATAATTTGTGTTTAATTTCATGAAAACTATCGTTTTGTTTATCACCCCATAACCATTCCGAAGACTTCTTTGTCAAGTCGGTTAATGGTTTTACAATAAGAGCAAATTTATTTATGTATTTTCTAAAATAACTACATAAACCTATAAATTGTCGCAATTGATGTAAATTACTAGGTTTAGGAAAATTAAATACTGCGTTAATTTTTTGCCTACCCGCTCTAATGCCATGAGAACTTATTTCGTGGCCAAGAAAAGAAATACTAGACTTTAGAAATGAACATTTCTTGAGATTCAATTTTAAATCTGCTTTCTTTAATTGAACTAATACATTTTCAAGTAGTTTTAAACCGTCAGAGATACAAGAAGTTGATAATAACATGTCATCCATAAATGTAACAATTTCATTACTACCTACAAGTTTTACTAATTTTTGAATAACCCGCATGAATACTGATGGTGCATTGGCCAGTCCAAATGGAACCCTTAAGTATTCATACAGGCCATCCGGTGTAATGAAAGCAGTCTTATTTATAGAGTTAGGATGAATTCGAACATGATGGTAGCCTGAAAATAGATCTAAACTGGTGAAACAACTTTTACCTGACAATTTAGATAATTGATCGTCAATGTGGGGCATAGGAAAACGATCTTTTATTGTAACGGCATTTAAATCTCTATAATCAACGCATAGTCGATAGTCACCATTTTTCTTACGCACAAGTATAATCGGAGAAGCAAACTCAGAATTAGATTCCCTTATAATTCCCCCACTCATTAAATCATCAACTAATCTCGTTACTATTTGTCTCTCTGTATGTGCTAATCGATAGGGTTTTCGAACTACAGGTTTATTTGAACTTAATTCAATATTCATTTCTCCTAAATTAGTGCAACCTATTTCCTTATTTGAACTAGCAAAACAAATTCTATAAGAGTTTAAAAGATTGATTAATGCGCGATTATACAAATCTCCTATATCCCCAACATCTATTTTTTCCAACTCTTTATAAAACTTATTTTTTGAATCATCTCTCCTCAACTCTAAATTATTTGCACTCACCTCAAAGTCTGATGTACACTTCTCAGCTCTGGTAATCGTCATTCCCTTCTTCCAATAAATAGCATCGGATCCTATGTTGCAGACCCTCACGTAGCCTTCGCCATTTTGGAGTACTACGCTGGCTATAGCGTACGTAGTGTTGCCCATACTGTATTGTCTTGGTCTCGTACAATAGTCTCCTTCTCCAGCTCCATGAACCACTACTCGAACTAGGTTGTCTCCAACAGGTATAGTAGTGTCTTCAGTTAGTATAACTCTAAAACAGCTTGTTTCATCACTTACATTAATATTCATTAAATTGTTGGCTGAATTAAAACTATTAGATAAAGTGACTCCAAATTTGGAAACCTTTAAAATCATGTCATCACGGTTTATAATAGTTTGCCCTATAATTAAGGCAACATCTCCCATGTCTACGTCAGTAACGACAGCTTTAGTTTTCATCGATACCTTGTCTATCAAAAGGTCAAACTGAACTTCTCCTATTGCACGAACTGAGCTACTATTGAAGCCTTTTAAGACAGTGTCGCTTGGGCCTACCCTCAATTTCAAAGCATCGGACGCACCCTTGGAGATAATGTTGAGCTCGCTTCCTGTATCTATATAAGCTTTGATAAACATGTCATTCACCTTGACGCTTTTCTTGTACATGTTATTTAAATTTGATATTAGGTGGACCGCTTTTGCATTGCTCTGCTGATCGTCTTTAACTGTGTGACACGTACTCGCCACATGGCCTAGTTTACCACATCTAAAACACTTACGCTTGTCAGGTAAATTACAGGTAGTTGCTACGTGCCCTACTTCATTACAACGGTAGCAAACTGGCGATTTTCTTACTCGGAGTTGACTGTTTGACCCTTCTCCAGTGGACGTTTTATTCAATCCAAATGACTTAACAGGATCATTCTGTAATTTCTAATTAATTTGGTAAGAATCAAAAGCGGATAGAAAACCTTCGTACAGCTCGTCTGGAGTACGACATTGGAATGCTAGTGCATTAGCTCGGAGTTCTTGTGGTAGCCCTCGTACAATACAAAACACGGCAGCTTGATCGCTCAGCTGACATCTAAAACACATTGCTAATTTCTCTTGAAAATACTTAGTCATAGATTCTGAAGAAAGTTTCTTTCTATACATAAGCTCATCTAATAAAGAAGCGTAATCATGATGACGTGGAAAAGCTCGTATGATCATAGCTTTCCACTCCTCCCAAGAATGATCATAAGAATCCAATCTATTAAACCACTGCCTTGCCTGACCTTGTAATTTTGATTGTAAAATAATAGATTTAGTTTCATCGTTCCAATTGTAAATTTTGCCTAATTGTTCAATTTTCTTTATCCAGCTCTTAATATTTAAATCACGACTATCCGGATCGTATTCAGGAACTAATTTCTCAGTATTTTGTAAGTGAGGATGTTTAGTTTTTAACGTTTCACCGTCATTATTCAAACATTCTTTAACAATTTTATCTACCCTCATTTTTATCAAATCGTTTATAGAAGCTGACTGAGTTTTATTATTCGAGTTATTGATATTGGATTCACTTACACGCCAATTCCGAATTCTCTTTGCTCGTTGACTCCATCCTGCATTTTCTTTGGTTCTCTTCATTTTGGGCTGTTCCCGCTTCTGATTATAACGCCGGTAGATGAAAAATTAAAATAAAAACGTACTGACAATTAACTTGATTTTATTTCTTGACTAATATTACAATTTTTATATGTAGTTATAACTTCTTGTCCGATCCGGCAGCTCTCACCAAAAGGAATGACCAGCTACTCTACTCTCCTCTCCTCACCACAACTCGCCCCTCCTCTCCACACCTCGCCTCGCACGTCACATAATGTTGCCCGTTACAAATTATTAATTACATTAGAGACAGTTAAAATTGAGATGTAAGGAGAAATTTAAAATATAACATGGTTGATAATCATCACCAGCATATAAAGTTATAAGTTAAAATTATACATAATTAGGTCGATGTTTATAAATTCATTTTAGTAATTTTAATGAATCATTAGCAAAAGACAACCCCTAAGTTCTTACGTAAAAGAAACGAGTACAGAATATCATTAAAACTACAGAGTTTTAATGATATCTGCTTTATTATAACATACATTTATAAAGTTATACTGAAATTATTAAAATATATACATTACTTTGAGAAATTTAACATAAAATCTGGAAGAATGTCTGGAATGGTTAAAGAAAATACCTTTGCAGAAGTTCTTTAACAAGTTCATTTAAACTAAAGGTTTAAAGTTTTTGTTGAAATTATTTTGATTCTCGAAAAAAGGCAAAAATAAAATCGTTGAGTTAATGTTGAGAAAACGATTGTTATTTTTAAATACAGACTTTTTTAAATGCTTTTTACAAAAATATGAAAAAGCAAAAATTATAAAATACTTTATTTTAGTCTTAAAAATATATCATCTATATCTTCCAACTATTTAATAGTTTGATACTTAAAGATATCCAAAACTAGAAATAATGCTATAGAAATAATTAACAAAAAAGGATCAAAATATTTTTTTTTATACAACGTACAGATGAGTTTTGTTGTTTTGCGCCAAAATATTTGAGTTGGCAGCAAAAAACGAAATCGAAAAACCAGTAAAGCTTTGCATATCAAACAGATTTGGTTCTGACCGTACATAACTACTGACAAGTATGAGTGTTTATTGTTCAACAACAAGCTAGCCTTTAGAGGCATTGTTAGAATGAAATCAATATACAATGTAATAAAGGTACAAAAAAAAGAAACTACTGAAAAAAAGAATACTTAAAAAATCGTGTCAATCTTTGAAATTAAAATTTAATTTCACCTGAATTCGCATTAAAAACTCAATTGTCATTTTTTGTTTCTGATTGGAAATAAAGTTTTCTCTGCAATCCAATCATTTTTTGATTATTTCCACTTTCAATTAAACTGAAAAATCAGAAATAAATTTCATTTTAAAGTGATATTTTTTCTCTTTTCCAGCAAATCCCATAAGCATCATTAGTATCTTTCAATCTGGGTTTCCACGGTTTATTATTCTGCAACTTCACGACAATTAAGGATGAAAATGAAATAAAGATTTGACCGCTTTAACACTTTAGTTTATTATCTAAACCCACATAGTAGGGGTGGATCTTTGTTGATAAAGATCGTAGTGAATGTTTTATTCATTCATCAATCTTGGGAATCTTTTAAGATTAGAAGTTCCTACAATACTTATATCCGGATGGAATTATTATGCCTAAGCACATTATAAACCAAGTAGATGTTTAATGTGATAGACTCGTAACTGAATGAATGAATAAATGGTACTAAATATTTTTTAACTTAAAAATTCTTTTTAAAACAATCGTTTATTTTGTTATCGGTCAGCGGAGCTTTATTAACAATTATTTTCTTAACAGCAACAGTTTAATTATATGGTAGGTATAATTAATAATTCATTTGATTCTGTTTTTACACTCTTATACATGAATATAGACGATACCACTAATGATGTAAATAGTACGCTGATGTTAACCGAAAACCAATGTAATTATTTACGAGTCGATAAATATCCACCAGAATTATAACCATGAACACCTCAATAATAGTAGTAAATAAAACTTTAATTTATATACAAAACATATTATGGAAATCAATATTTATAATCAATTTATAATAATAATAACTTTAAGAAAATAATTTGGAAACATTTTTAATCTAATCAACGAAGTTTTTATATAATCGGACTGTCATAGACGGCTGTGTACGTCTCAGAAATCCTGAAATCAACGAAAAGGTCACCAATAGCCATTTTATCATATCTCACATAATTACAAATTTGTATGTTGAATTCGACTAAAAAAGCCATTTATCAAAATTAATATTCTAATTTGTGTCCATAAGGATCTTAAATTATCGCGTAATATTAATTATTTAGATTAGGCCCTCAGTCGTGAGGCACTTTGTTCAACTATGAGCAAATTACTTGCGGTTAAAGCGGTTACAAACAAATGTCCCTTTATAAATAAACTTAAAGTAAAAACACGTATTAATTTATACATTTATTAATTGAATTTAAATTAAAACAAGAACAAGTCAGTGCAAGGTAGCGAAGCTCTGAGACTACGACTGCTCTCAGGTTTTTACAAGTTCAAAATGTATTGCGACCACAAAGCGACTACCACCATCCTACAACTTACACAATAAACATATATAATAAATTTTTTACTTCATAGGTACTTTTATAAAAAAATTATATGTTTTGATATTATAAGATAGTGTGATGTAAGTAAATAGGTACTATCAATGTATGTGTTGAGATCCACTATCGTGGACCCCCATATTCATTTCATGGACCCCCAAATTTTTTTTCGCTGACGTAGACCCCTTGCAGGTTGTCATAGACCCCTAGGGGTCCATATAGACCACTTTGGGAATCACTTATCTATATACTAATTTTTATCTTTTTTTATTTTTATCTGTTTATTGAAGATATTTTTGTATTTCAGCTTAGGGTTTTATATAATTAACCCTTTAAAAAAATTCTTTTATTATAATACAGATTATGATATTCGTTTACCTATTTTTACTTTATTGTAATTATTATACCATCTTCCTCTGCACAAGTCAGATAAATATGTAAAACAAAAAAAATATATTTATGCTTAAATTCGACATTTTACAAAATATATCTTAATGTGAAACGATTAATGTCATATTATATGAGAATATGGTAGCGGTAATATGATTATGATTTCAGTGAGATTTTAATATAATAGTTATATAATATAATAGAATTTCAGTGTAGATAGAAATAACCTCTCTTTATGGACTGCTTTCATAAATCACTTCATGGATTTTGCAAGGGTAGAAGGCACGGGGTCACACAAGTTAAGAGCAACGTTAGCTGATCCTTATCCGGTATTATGAAGGTCTAGTAATTAAAATAATTGCAGATAAACCTTTGTACCTAAAAGAAACAATTTAAAGAAATACTAATAAAAATTATTTCTTTGAGGACTCAAGAATAATCTTAACGATGTTTCTAAAAAAAAAAAGTGCATGATTTTAAGTAACATTTCAAAGAAATCTAAGAAAGAAATCAGCATTACAGGAATAGTTCTTTTCATTTATTTTTTGTTTAAAACAATTAACACAAGGTGTGTCACTGACGAGAATTGCATAATTATCCGTATATTTATTTATCCGTATTTTTGTTCGTATTTTTGTGGGTATATTTTAAAGTATATATCTACTATAGCGCCGGGAGTCCTACATAATATAACAACCATCCTTCTTAGAAAGGTGGATCTCAGACATAAGCACTACTATTTAACAGAGTCTCTGCACTCTAATATAAGATAATATTAAATATATATACAATGTCCTTGCGTTTTCTTTTAATATTTAGTATTAAGTAAAATAAAATTATTAATAATTAATGTTGTATAATTTGAAACAGAAATATCCTCAAGTTTTACAATTGGAATAAAATAACCAAAATAAATGATTTTAACAAAAACAAGAACGAATAAGAAACGAAGGAAACTTAAATTGCTTGTGCTAGAAATGTACGACATTTCTCAATTAAAATTTTCTGTTTGATATTATATCAAGCTCGAAGAGAAAATAAGCTCATTGTTTGCGTTAGTCGAAAACTTTGTATGCAGCTGCTCGCTATTTTACCACAGTATAATAAGTCTTGGTAAGCTCACTATACCGCTAAGTTGTAGCATAATTTCATTTAAATTCGTTGTTTTAATTAATTTGTGATCATATGATAATAACTGTAGTGGATATTTAATTTCATTATTTAATTAAAATTAAATAAAAAACTAAAAGAATATTACTTTTTAGATAAACTTTAGCCAGATTAGTTTACTTTATCACTTGTTCAAATATAATACATTTTCCATTTTTTAAAATTCGTATGAAAGTTATTGATTTTCTAAGATAGAGTTTTATATTATATGTATTAAAACTATTAGAGATTAATTTAATATTATCAACGTAAGTTATCAATAATACTTATATGTATTTTCCACTTGAAGTAGTGATTGTTTGTTAAGTAAAGTGGAATGTTTCTTTATTTAGTTTAAAGGTTAGAAGTTTCTGACAAACGGACAGAGCTTTAAGAATGGGGTCTGAAACCCTTTGAGTTCAGACAAAAAGATTTCACAGTGACACATGAAAGAGACATTGACAGTGTCTGTAAAATTAGTCTTTCAAAGATAATTTAAAAAGGTTTTTGATGTATATGAAAGTTAGAATAAGACTCATATTTTAAAATAAGTTATTAAGGATATACATAATGATGGATTCATGAAGGCAACTTGATCTATTAGCAGAACGACGGTATGGTATCTCAGGTGTCCCAGCTTTGACTCCGACTGAGTTTATGATAATATTCATGTTACAACGAAATTTATTAAGAAAGTATTTAGTTTTATGAAGCATATTTATGAACATTATCGATTACAAAATTATATAGAAAACAAATTTGACAGCGCTAGTTTAATTATTTTTAAGTAACGGACACGCAGGATGGCAATGTTTCGTGGACACGTAATATATAAAACTTTTTGCATTTCGTCACAAAGCTTGTTACTTGAATGGAACATTGGCTCGCAAATGAACAGTCACGTTCTGAATGCAGTTGTCTACTGACCATACATAAGACACGTTAATTAACATTATAAAAAAAAATATTACCTTCACTTTTTATTTATATGTAGGCTGTAAAACTATAAGATATATTAATTATCATTTCTCTTGTTTAAAATGTATAATGTGAGACGACATGTTATATCTGCTAAGCATTTTACATTAACTGTGGGTTGAATGGTACTTGAAAGAATCATATATTACTGTATGAGGGTAGCTTGGAATCATAGATATACATAAATGGTTCCTTATCTTTGAATTCTATGAGACGAGTCTATAAAGTAGGGAATATATATAATTATTGCTAAATGCATATTTATTTCTCTCTATAAATTTTCTAAAATAAACTGTAACTTCAAAAATTTTTTTTATGTTATTATTTTATATTAATATATCAAAAGATTATTACGCAACGTACTTTCAGAACCAGAACGTCTTTTCAACCACTTGAATGAAGTGCACTTGAAATAATGGACACATTTTACTAAAGAACACTAACTTATTATTATGTTATAAAATAAAAATTATAGAGTAACACTGTTTTAAATGATGGGATATAATTCTGTGGTACCCATTTTTACAAGATAACAAAAGAAAAGAAATACTATATAATATTATTTATTTGAAATTTTAAATAAAAAAAATTATAACGTTTAGTACGTTTTTAATTTTTTTACGGAAAACTAAAGTTTTAAAAACTTGTTAATTAAATTAAGAATTATTCCGCTTGAATAAAATCTCATATGCGAAGCATATCATTATATTAAGTTTGAAGAATATAAAAAAACAAACGATTTTAATCTTACTAGAAGAATTACGATTCTTCACTACTATTATTATTTTTAATAAGAAGTTCGAAAACAAGTTATTTATTTTGAGATAAATACATGTTAGGAATTCATATTAAATTGCTTTTTCGCACGCGTCGACGATAAAAAGATATTAGATGTTCGAATCATTACTCCAAAAGTAATGGTAAAACACAAAAGAAAGAATATTAACAGCATTTGCTAAATCTTTAGAGGGTCGGCTGAATTCAAATACTTTTACAATATCCTGTAAAACTTTATTTTTTGATACTATAAGGGCATGTAATGTCTACGTAAATATATTGAATTCAACGTGAAGTTTCGTGAAGTCAACGTTAAGTGAAGCTTTAAGGCTAGAATGTTGAACAAACAAACAACTATTCAGTATAAACTTGTTGGTTCTTAAAAAAACCAGTTAAACAGCTATATTGATAATTTATATAAATAAATAAAATTTGATTAAAAAAACGGTTTATTATATTATATATAATTATAATATGATGATAACTATTTCATCAACATTTATATCTTTAAAGGAACCCAAAGATAATTGAGGTGGAGCGACGAGAATATTCTGAGTGTATTGAATTTACGTATAATTGAGTTGTCTCTCCTAATGACGTTAGTAAAATTTTATTTGCTCGGTATAAATAGTTTATTTGGGAAAGAGAATCTCTTGTGATTGCCAATTTATTTTTATGAATACTTGAATGGATCATACACAAGACATTGTGTAGTTTAGAGATTCTGTTAAATCGGTACTCATATTTATTTATATTATACTATTAGTACCTCGCTGTTTTGTTTTTAGCAAGTATTACTTGTAATGGATTTTTTCTTATAAAACTATTTTTTACTTTTGAAGTAAGTAAATAATATTTAAATATCCGATCCATTTTTGCGGACCATTTTGTGCCTAACTAACGAAAATACTTAAACACTACTAAAGTAAAAAATTTTAAAATGTGGGTAACGGTATACTTTACATATAAATACACGCAGAGAGAGAGAGAGAGAGAGAAAGTGAGAGAGTAAAATTTATAATTAAATGGTTTCATAAAAGTTCATTCACAAATTTAAATATAACAGAAACCACGTTGCGACATAAAAAATAAATGCAACCTTCATAATTGTATTAAGGTTTATTAAATGGTCTTGTTATGTTAAATAGATTGCGCTAAATTTCTATGTGTAATAAAAGTGTATTTCTATGTGTAATGTCTTTTAGAATCAAAGTATATACTTTTTTTATATACAAAAAATGATTTCAAAGTAAAAAAATACAATCAGGATTTTTCATTTTTAACAAATAATCTACTTGAGGCAGATCATCAAAAACCACAATTTTTATCGTAAATTATTTGTTTCTATAAAAAGTAGTTGGACTATAAATATAACAATTGTACCATTTTGCACCGTAATTACGTTAAATAAAAGTAAAGGTTTTGTTATGAAAACAATGTCACTGCTAAATCGGAAACAGTGGAGTTATTAGCTACAGAAAAAAAGTCTTTAAGTTCAAGTAAAATCAAGTGTAAAAGTGCAAAAACTGCTTGATATTTAAACTCTTCATTGTTCGAACGATCCTTTTTTTCTTTCAAACGTCATAATAAAACACTTTGGAACTTTGAATCAAATATTTCCATCGTAATATCATGTTTTTATTTTATTTTTTCATTTTATATTTTGTATATTTTATACGTTCTAGCAATTGGGAATCACACAATACAATTTACTTTAAAATATTTTGTTATTTGTGAATTTGATAATGTAATTCTACCGAGGCTTAGCTTTACTTTAATAGAGATTGAAATACTCGTTGTAAGTAGTGCGTCGTGTCTTAAAGTCTTTAAACAAAGGTATTTTCTCTGTTTTGTAAGAATCGTGTTCTTTAGATTACTAAATATTAGATTTAATTTTAATATATAAGCCCAGTCATGATTATATCATTATTTCATTTTCATTCTTCTGTTTCTTAATAATTTAATTCTGATCTAATAAATATGGTTTGTTTATTATTATTGTAACATTTGATACTAGATGTAAAAAGTTGGAAATATATTAAATGTACGTTCTTTGACTTATATATAAAAGTATTTATAAAACCTTCCTCCACTTTATAAGCCATCAAATATTCAGTTCGCAAATCAGATTGCTTCTTTGTGTGAGGAGAATCTCTATGATACTCAGAGAAATCTCCAGAGCATTCTTGTATTCTTGTAAACGATCTAACTTAGGTTAATGAAATTTACATCTAAATTTTTTTTCTGATTTTATTTTCATTTTATTTCATTTCTTACTTATACAATGATAATACATTAATAAAAAAAAATGGACATGATAAGGTGTCAATGACTGAAATCATTATCATTTTCTACCTCTTACCGTCTCATAAATTTGTAAGATTCTAGTTCCATATAAACTAATTTATGTTTACACTCTACTCAACTGTGTTCAGTGTTAAAGTTGGATTCGGTTGAAACGTTTAAAAGAAATTAACAAAAAGGAATCGCGGCAACGAGGCAATCTACTGTAAATTCGATAATCGCAACTTTAATTTAAAATTTTTTATGACATTTTCATAAGAAAATAAACGTTTTTTTTGTGTTCTTTGAACTATTACTATTGACTGATGCGGAGATACTTATATTTAAAGATAGCTGAGAGCAAAGAGAATCACAAATAGGCTGTCATTCTATCAAAATGTTGCTTGGTTCATTGCGGCACTTAGTTTAATATGTGAATTATGAAACGGGACTTTATGACAAACTTCTTTGCACATCAGTTTTTTTTAACAAAAATTCACAATTCTTTTGTGATTTGTGAATTGTTACAAATCGTCTTTATGAATTATTATTAAATTTTTCATACATTAAACCATTTTCACTTGAAATTTGACGTACATCTAGACTTTCATGTTGTAACTCTAACTAATCTGTCTTTTTGTGTTATAAATATTCATGCTTCTTCTCACTTATTTCTAATAACTTATTATTTTTTCTACTTTTTCGTAAATGTAACATAATATCACATAGATATATTAAATGTCGTTATATCACTTGTATAACACATCTGAGGTTACGAAGATTTCTTCCAAACAAGATACGACAAACTTCTCTCATAAACACAGACTCATGGCATTGAATCCAGATATGTCTTACAATATAGTTAGTGTTTAGTGTTCAACTCAGTGCCTATCTATTGGCACTGGGTGTAATGCCATATGCATAAATTGCATCAGATATGCAGTGCAGGACACATTGGTCAATAACTATTTATTGCCCATCTACAACGAACCAGATAGCTGGTTCAAATAGCTGGTTATTTTCTTATTTTACAATAAATTACCGAAAATATAAAAACTTTAAAATAATGAGATAGGTATATATATAATATGAAGTCTGTATGTGTATATATAAACGAGAACAGTTCTGATAACTGTTTGTTTCGTTACAGTATCCCTTCCTTATTATATAATCCTAAACAATTTATAACATATCACAAGATAACTTTTGTTTTATATTATTAGTTATATATTTTATAGTAACTATTAGGTAATCCAGCAGTTTGGTTTGAAAATGTAAAACAAAACATAATTGCTTAAATATGTCTATGTGAATAAAATGGTAAGACAACAAAATCTATTTAGTCGTCTTTCATTTATCATAAAACCAAAAGGTGAGCTCCGTTACCTCACATGTCACAGTGACATGAATAAACATGACATGCGAAGACGAGATTAAAACATGGAAATCTTTGAGCGAAATACTGTTTATGTGATTTAATATAATTTATATAGTAATAAAACAAGGCTGTTTAAAAAAGGCTACACGTAACCCATACAAGTAGTACAACCCAAGATTTTTAGGCCTAAAAAGAAAAATACCAATATTTTATCAAGATACGCATATTTTAATAAATAAATTGTTATATTGTTTGATAGTCATGAGTAATTTTAGATTTATCTTGCATTTAAATTTGAATTGCTTTTTATTGTATTAAAAAGTATTGTATGGAAAACTTTTAAACTGTTTTTGTTTGTATTTTCTGAGAGTTTTTCATGTATGTAGTATTTATTTAAATTAACATCTATACCTTACGTACAACTAGATTTACATTTTAAACTTTATTTTAATTTTGACCCAAATTAAATTCTTAACGGTTTGACAGCAATCTGTCAGTTAACCAGTTGATTAGTTATGTCAATTGATGAATGTACTTAGCATAGATTTTTTAAAATGATTTATATGTGGTAAAAAAATTAAAATTGTAATCCTAAATTTTTTACTATTTCAGTAGGTTAGTTTAACATAGTTTTATCTTAAAGTTTATATTTTTTTTATAAGAACTAAGATAATAATTTTTAAAATTGATTTCATTTTATGTGTTAAAACAACAAATGAATCAAACGACATAACTTTAAGTAATACGTAAACACAAACATAATTAATTATAATTTCTGTTTGCGATAAAATAAATACACTTGAGATATTTATGGATTTACTTTCCTCAAGATATTTTGTTTTATTAAAATCTTCGCTAACGATTAAGAAAACCTAATTCAATTCTCATAAAAGAGAATTCTTTTTGTTATTAAATAAATATTTGTGGTCATAGTATACCTTAGACCATTACATAATTAATGATAACTATTTAATGTCCTGTAATCAGTGGCAGTCAGGCTCTAGAAACTAGTCGTGTATACCTCGATAGTTTTAACATGGTTACAATTATTTATAACACGGAGATGTTTATGCAACCCATAAACTTTGCCTAAACTATATCATTGTCTAAGGAATTTTACTACATTATTGAAGTTCATAAAATATGTCAAGTATTCAGGAGCACCTTCTTTCTATAATTAATGTAGATTAATATTTCAATGACGAAGGAAAAATAGAAAAAGTGATTGAATTTCGAGCCTGTAAATAAGTGTTTTATAATAAGACTATTGATTGTTATTCGTTTTTGTCAATTAATTATTGGTTTCTTTACACGGAGAATATATTTTATTTTATAAAATCAACGGATTAATATTGATTAATCCGTTAAATCTGTGTTAGCAAGTAATTGTACTTGCTAACCAGATTATAAGTAGTAGGTGAAATGTTCAAATATATTATTTAACTGTTATATTACAACTAATAAAACTTTCTTGTTTTTGAAATTGGGATCAAAAAAGTAATAGCGTTTATGGAAGCTGATAAAAACACAGCATGTTACACATACACTAGAGCAAAGTACTTCTAGGAAAACATTTTTCTGTGTTTTGAGCGAAGAAAAAATATTGAATTGCTTTTCTTAAAATAGTTGCAACTCGAGTATTACCAGCCTATTAGAACGGTTCATGGTAGTAAAAACGAGGAAAAGTGAAAAAAATTATTTCCTTCAGAAATGCTCTTATATTTAAGTAACCTAGTAATTTTGTTGGTCTCAGTTTGATAAACGGGTCACTTAGCGGTATAATAACGTGAGCTGTCGAGTTCATAATCTAATTGTTAACAGAGTGAGTGTAATCAGAGATGCTAAAGAAAACTCCGATGGATAAATATTACGTGGTGGTAATAAAAATATAACTGAACGAATAATATGAAATATATTTCTATATGTTTTTATCCAATTATATCAATAAATAAATCAATTTACTTGCAGAATATTATTCATTATTCTATAAGACTGGCTGTAGCGGTTTTATCTGTGTTAGTAATATTAAGACCGTAAGTATAAACAGAAGAAATATTTAAGCAACTTATAATGTGTTTTTAATATTTTATTATCACGGACATAATTTCAATAATTAAAAGTTGTCAAGGATATAATATCTGAAAAAACTGCTTTAATGTCGTTCCACACAGCAGTGCTGTAGTTTAATACTTCCCAAAATCTATTTTATTAATAAAATAAAATATTATTTTGTTTTATATCTTCTTTCTATGATTTGGTTGTGAGGACTGTTTTGAGAAATCGTTTCATTTAATGAGATATGTGATGTTGCTAGTATGTACAGGAAGTAATCAGTTAGGACGGAGTAATCTTCATTATTTAAAATTTTTGTTATAAAAGTAAATAGTATTGCTATATTTTATTTTATAGACATGTCTTATAAAGACATACTCTGTGACGTAATTAATATGTAAAGAAAGAACATCACATCATAAATTAAATTATATTACATTTCCAGATATATGAGAGGGGAACTTCGTCCTTAAACTAAAAATAACTTAAGATTTTAGTACTCTGCACATTAAATAGATTATATTTATAACATCTTCTTATATATTAATGCAGGAAGCGATTTCGTTGGCACACTGTAGCTCGAGAACCACTAAAGGGAAAAATATCGTTGATGGCTCAAATCAAAGGTCTCATTATGCTACACTGCTGAAAAATAGTGACAACTCTCAAATCTCATTAGCCTAATTGCAGTAATTAGTCAAAAAATTAATTTTTCCCATAGACTTGGGGAAATTTATCTATTGTGACTAGCTGGTCTTAGCATACTAGTTTTTACTAATTACTCATTTTATGCTCGTAACTAAATAGAGTTGATAGATAAATAGATAAATTTATAAATCCTTAATTATTTGTGCTATATATATATATATATATTTTTCATCAGCATAAAATTATTGACAAGAATAAATCAATCTCCGCCTCAATCAAAGTATAATATTTAATATAAACGCTTAAAGAGATAATATTAAATTATCATATATATAATCTACCGCACCTGACGACACCAGAACAAACTTGTTTAAACTCATTTGATTTATTACATAATTATTCGCAATTCATGAGTTTAATGACATGGTGATAAAGGTTATATTAAAATCGATGGTTCACTGAAAGCGTCGGTTTAATTAGTTCGATAAACGGAACATTGTGTACGCTGGTTATCATGTACTTAATACAGCAATACCATATAGCGTACAAGTAAAGGTAGAAATACTGTTACATTATTAAGAATTTCAAAAATCCGTCTGGCAGATCCATAAGGTCGTTTTAACAAACAAAAAATCTTTATTATAGATTGATATAAATTTAACATATACAGTTTAGATTACAGTGAGCAAGTTTAGTAGAGTTTTAGTTCCATAAATGTTTGATATTGCTAAACATCAACAGAATTTCTCAAGCAGAATAGCTTGTAAATAAATATTAAGTAGAATTCCAACCAGAACTATACATTCTAAACTGATCTAAGGTTTTAGATATATATTCTGTAAAACAACATTCTTGTCATTAATTCAATGTTCTACCCTGCACCAAGTACATAGAGGATAAGTGTTCCATAAGCAAGAAGAAAACTATTATTTCAAAGCAGCACTTGAAATTTAATTACTAAGCGATTCGCATAGCTGTATCCCGACTGGCGAATGTAGACTGCAGTTACTATAACAATTATTTCAAAGTTCTAATGATACGTGCCTACCAACCTCCCGGCAGAATATGATTAATTTAAATCTAAAACTGCAATTCTAAATGGGTAAATTTTGGCAATAATTTTCTTAAAGTGAGAGAATAATATAAAATTTGTATATCAAATTAAACAGTATTTTGCATAAGTTCTTAAAAACTATCTTAAAAACTATCGACAACCGGCTTAGTTAAAACATCTGCAGAGACGCTTTTATTATTTACTTTTTAATCTATTACTAAAATAAATTGCACTTTCTGTTTTCGATTTCTATTTCGGTTTTGTTATAAAATATAAAAAAGTAACATTTTAAGGAAATTAAGATCTTTGTAGGAAAAAAGACCAAACGAGCCCAGAACAATTGCCACCATCATTCAGTTAGAAAGTTACCGATATATATGCCAGCCACCGATATATAAATAAGTAAAACTATTTTACGGATATAAATCGCATTTATTATTACATTTTTAAGTTCAGTTCAGTTTCAGTTGACTGACTGACAGTTTATATAGTTGTAAAAATAATAAACTAACATTAAAAAATATTAAAAAATAATAAAATTATTACTTTATTAGAAATATTGTAATCGTTTTTGTATTGTAAGAGTTGATTAAAAACAATTTTTTTTTTTATAAAATTTGTAAAAAAATATCGTAAAGATTCACTGAAAAAGACAATTTAATTTTCTTACGCTTTTATTCCTTTCATATTAAATTGCATTAATTACGCCTTATTTGTTTTATGGAGACTTACCTTATACAAATCTTACTCTGAATTTGGTGTTATAGAATACAAATATGTAATATTTTTATGATAGTAAAATCTATGTTGAATGAAAGTTACAGCGCATATTACAAAAGCTGACGCTTCAAATAATATTTATAATAAAACTGGGGACACAACCATGGAAATAAATTTTGTGATTCTTCGCTCCGTGAAACGTTTCTTATGTCATATGAATTTGTACAATTACCTTTATCATATTATTATAGGATAAGGATTATTATTTCAGTACCACAAAGACTACCCTAATAAGTTTCACCTCTTCTTTATAAGACTGATTATTATTGTAAGAAACCTTTTCAAGTTTTACGTTGTTATTGTAAGACCGATCGTATTAAAATACAACAAAAATACGATAACAAATAAATGTATGTGTAGAATTAAAAATCTATTGATAGGACTAAAACCTGTCAACTCTGGGAAATCGATCCATCTCTCTAACAATTTATGTACCGCGCCGCTACACTTCTATAATTAACTTATTCAATATAATTTCTTTTATAGGGACGAAGGTGATATATATCATTATTATATATTTGATATAATAAATCTTAACATCTGTCATTTTATTTAATAAATCTTAAAATGTTTGTAGACAATGTCATAATAATAACTCACATTTGTTAAACACCCGTCATATTATTCATATTCACTCTGAGTTGTCTTGTTTTTGTGACATGTGAGATGACGTAGCGTCTTTATATTAAGTGCTGTCTGTTTTCTACGACGAACATTATTCAGATATTTGATATATTCTTTTTAAAGTATTTATAATACTGGTTCCTTACAACCAGTCCCGTCAGAGTGTAACATTATACAGCCGATAACTTTCATTATATTAATTGAGCTATTGACTATTATCATTTCTTTATAAGGTTTTTTATAAAATACATTTCAATAACTTAGTCGTCTTCAAAAAACTTCTAGGACAGATTTATTATTTATTTTTGTATAAAAACAATTAAACAATTTCTTAAATCATCCTCCAACACTTTTATTATTATATTATTATACTCCAAGCCGTTGTATTGAAGTCTATTTTTTATTGAATTTATCGATATAGTTATTTATTCTAATTTGTGTATTTAGAATAAAAATATATTCTCAACTATACATATCTTAATCTAAAATTGTATAATATCCTAATCTTACATATGAAATAAGACCATCATTAGGTTCGTAATACGATCGTTGTGTTACTAAATGATGCGGTTTCTCAAAGAGGATTAACAGATTTAAGCGCACTTTAGGAAACAGATACAAAGCCCTTACATGTGGAAGTACTTAACACCATGGCTTTGGCTCGAACCGATTCATTAGCTTTGTGTTATAAGAAAAAATATTTAACGTTCTCTTTATATTTATATAATGAAAGAAGAATTAATTAATTACATAAACCTAATATATGAATTCTCCAAATAATATATCATAATAAGAGATTTTATTACTTATATCTTGTCAAAATATATAATATACCTGAATAAGCATACTCCTTCAGTAATATTGTATCTATTTATAAAAATATTTAACAAAGATATTCTTAATAATAAGCCTACAAATATTGAGTTTCCTCTTTTTGATTATATTTTGCACGCAATGTTTGTATAACTGTGCGAAGAGCTCGAACCGTAACCTTCTTACTGGGAACACATATTATTTGTACGTAGTCTCCAGTGACCAAGAACAAGGCATGGTCTCTTTCGTAAAAATATATTTCTAATTTTAAAAGGTCAAAAAGGATACCGAAACGTAAAATAATCAAGCAAAGTTTAATGAATCAATAGAATTTTTGAAAATAACTTTATTTCTGATATTTTTGAAAAATTTGATAAACTGCTCTGCTCTATATTAATAATAAAACCTGAAGATTAGATAAGATTAAAATCCTTCTGGGAAAAATGACCGCAATTACCTTGAAGCTTGTAGTATCTTGAGAGTGTTTTGCGCAGAAGAGTAAGTAATAAAATTAAACAACACGTTTAAAACACGTACCAGATAATTTAGTTATATTTACGTAATGGGAAAATATATTTATCGCTTGAAGACATCGGGTTTATTAATAGCGACTATCACGACAGACTTAATCTTTTAATCGACAAATTTGTGATTTGTTATTAGTCTTCGCAAATTTGATTACATCTCGTATTACAGACTGCAACAAAATTGGTTACCAGTTCTTGAGAACCAAAACTCCTATTCACTTTATATTCAAATTCAAATTCAAATTCAAAATATCTTTATTCAAATAGGCATTTACACGCACTTTTGAATCGTCAATTATTACATTATAAAAATGTCAGTAGTCAGTCCGTCCTTAAGCTACCACCAGCTCGGAATGCTGTTCTGTTGAGAAGAGCTGGCCAGAAACTCAACAGTTGCTCTTTTTAAAATATGTGAACAATGTTTGATGTACAGATTAGAATATCCTGCAAATGAGTCAACAACCAAAGCTCCACAACCTAACCTTTTACTTGATCGAAATACGATCAACTAAGAATTCTTGTATGCTATAATAAGCTTTATTTAACAGTATACTTTTAATTTTAGATTTAAAAGCAAGTAAAGGAAGGTCTAAGATATCTTGCGGAAGCTTATTATATATGCGAACACTCATGCCCATGAAGGATTTTTTAACTTTTTGCAGACGAAATATCTGCTTTGACAGTTTATTTTTATTTCTAGTATTTATAGCGTGTCTGTCACTGTTTTTTACATATCTATCCAAAATATCCTATACAGTCCTTCATATCCTAAATATATTTTAATGAAATTCCACAGCGAGCTGATGCTCACTATAGGCTACTTTGTTCCAAAATTATCACAATTATTAAGTCTGAGAACTCTGATAATTTAAACTAGAATCCCCAATCACCATAAAGTTTGATCCGTGAGTCGGTTGTTGTTAATCTTGAGAAATGTGTCTGAATATTAAATTGATTACTTTAATTTCCTAATAATTTATATTTATTGGTATATCTTATTAAGTTTTATTGAATTTTAATTTTACCACTTAAAACTCGTTTAGTATGCTCATTCAAATTAGTGCAATGAAGTATTAAAAAAACAAATAAATATTTTATTAAATTCTATCAAGTATTTATTGAAAATATTGAAATGAATTACATATCCAAACGTTATATAAATCTGTAAAGTCATTGCTTCTACGCTCGGATATCGCTACGTTATATTGTTCAACTTATTTGTAATATTATAGCTGAAACCGAACTGACGTTTCTAATTCCAATTGTATAATATAGATTTTGATAGTGGATACAAAGTTATTGAAGTTGTAAAATAATTTTATTATAAAATAATAAAACAATGTAAACTTTAAAAAAATATTTTTTTTTTTAAGTTTATATATAATTTTCTTACTGTAGGCTTATTAATTATTATTTTACAGAGACTCTGAATTGAATATTTGTATCCATATCGATCGATTTAATAGCTGAAATTATAGCCGGAAGGGTGAAATAAATTTACGAAATAAATAACAAAATTGCCGAAACCGAAAGAAAATATGATCATAGCGTTAGTTATTTTTAAAAATTCTCATCTCGGTTTTACGACATTTGCATAAATACGGGTTGAATATTTTTACGTTAATATACAAGGTGAATATAACTTATCTTATAGTAAAGTTCTTCGCATGCACTGCGGCTCCATGTTTAGTTTAAACTTGGTATATTTTTCTGGAACTACAGTAATCAATTTGTGAGAAGATATCTGAAACCATATGAAAATATTTTTTTTACAACATGATTGCAGATTAAACAAAAGATAAGGAATATACTTCTATTTTGTTTTTTATTAATATATATTCAGAAAAAGATAATGAGTTTAATGTATTTATTTGTGTATCTGATGAATCACAGCTCCGCCAAATAGGATTCAGTTTTTTGTTTATAAGTTGTCTTATAAGCTTCAAAGATCATCAATAAGGTGTAAATTATTAATTTAAATGTTATTTTATTATATAAAGTTAATTGAGTATAACCTTATTTTAACTCTTGAAGTAAAACAAAAAGAAAACAAAGCTTAAACAAATAAAAATAAGTCGCAGGGACATTAAATCAACTTAAACTACAAAAAGCCATCATTTTCTAAACTCATTTAGTGATTTCAAAGTGCATTTCCACAGGCGCATTCTGTGCTCCTTCTCTCAAAGGACCTGAGTGTTGTTAGTAAATTAGAATGCCAGTAGCTCGTAGTTTTGCTTTTTACTTTACAATACATTTTTCATTTTTATTTTAATAAATATGTTTTGTCTAAAGTGAATGCGAATCATAAATTACGTATGTAATTAAAGAGTGCGTAATATAAAAACATTATTATGATTTTGACTTAGATTTTAAAAAAAATTAAAAATTGTTCTTTGTTACAGGTTGACAATGCAGCGCCTAATTAGTATTAGTACTTTAATAAGCATAACAGCTGACATCGTCTATACACAAGAGAACATAAGAGAACACCGGGAACCTCAAATATGTGGCGGGAGGTTAAAAGGACCTGTTGGCATCATCCAGACCCCCAACTTTCCTAATCCTTTCCCGGTACCAATCAAATGTCGATGGATTATTGGGCACGATATCGTGAATGGGACCATATCTGTTTATTTCACTCAACAGTACACCACAAGTGGATTAACGTTCACTGAATACTTGTATTATGATGAATCATATAAACTTGGTGAACGGAGAGCGCTTACTGTTACAGAAGAGAACATCACTAGGAATAAATGGTTACAGGTAAGGTTTACTCAATAAGTTTACAAGATCTAAAAAAAATCCAATAAATAATATTAATATTATGTCAATTAAAAAGGCCAAAGTCAACAAAGCAAAGCATATATTTTTTAAGAGAATTTCGACAATATTTTAACGTTTTATATATAATAAAATGTGACACTTATTTATTCCATGTAATAACGTGATCAGAAATATAAATTAGCAATGTTTTTCTTTATACGTCATACAGAGAATGCTATTATAGGCTAATAGTTACAATGGTCAGGAGACGGAATGATCCTGGAATATGTTAAAAATGGCCGTACCATATAGTTTAATATAAGAAAAAAGCTTGTATATGATCACTAAAATATATATTTTTTAATTTTATACAATAACACATGACCACACTAATCGAAACGATAGACATTTTGATTCTAATTGGAAAAACAATTTCAATTCAAAACTATATTATTATATAATCATACGTTGTCGCAATTACAAATCCCATAATTGATGATTTCTCTCGTGCATTAAAAGGCACAAAGTGTTGAAGCGCGAGCGAGCACGTTTGATTGTATAATCGTTCCCAATATGTGTTTTAAATAACAAACAAGTGAACGTAGTTGGAGAACAATTGTTATGTAGTTGGAAAATAATTAAAACATCATCAAGAATGTAAAAAATAAATACGAAATTAAATAGGTATGTATTTATTTTGTTATGAATTATAATACGCAATAGCGAATGAGTGCATGCAGTTATGTTTTTAAGTATAATGTATACAAAATAGTATATTTTTATTTCAGCAATAAATTTATTCTAAGCTGATGTTTTTTTTGCACATAAAGAAACTTTTTTTCTTTTCTATTTTCCAGACGTGGGAACTTTAATCTTTAATCCTCTTAACAGCTGGATTAGTATTCATTACTGTAAGCTTTCACGGACTGAACGTACTTTTCATTCCAATTTGAACTTAAAACGAGTTTGATAGTTTTTTTCGTTTTTTGTTGTACTTTGAATCTTCGATCTACGTTTTTTGTTGTTTTTGGAATCTACGATCTTAGATTGATTGTATCTAACTATTTGTATCTCGCCCGTTATAAACTTATTTACAACAATTATGTAACTACGATTTCCTATAACTGATTTACAAGATTTTTTTATTTCTATTCACATTTTTTTTATTACGAAGCATCTCTTCAGGATCTCTTATAAGATCTTAACACTATTCGAATTAGTAGAAAAATACAAAAAAAAAACCTAAAATTTATATACTTTTTTAATTAAAATATAAAAATAGTTTTTCAATGTGATTCGCAATTGAACATATTTTAATCCGATATAAGTGTTATTGGATCAAGACAATATCTGAAAAGAAATCAAATCCCTATAATATATTCCAAGGAAATTAACACATTATTATATAGGGAAAGCTTGTAAAAGTTTAAAGTGAAATTCAAATATAGAATTATTGGACGGAGCACCTCATGTTTTATGTTTTGAGGGTTATCGTATTTCAGATGAAATTAAAGAATTTGAACATGGTAATTGAAGGCATAAATTAATGTTTAGAATTTCTGGATGAAGTCTTAAAATTGTTCTTCTATTCTTGAACGAAATTATTGTTATTTTTCTTTCTTATGAACATAATGTTTTTGTCGCTTTCATTAAATATACAGATTTATAGGATGAAGTAGATTATGTATATATAATATGTTATATATTAAATTGTCACATCTCATTCTGAAATGTATTTTCGTGAGTTTTCTTTGTTAAAGTAAGTACTGACATTTCAAACAGTAATGTCTTGCAACAATTGTTATTTGTTATGATAACACAAATACTTTTATATATTAATATAATTATATTTACAAAAACAAATACTTTCCCTTTTGAATATAACTATTCATAAGATAATATTGTAAAGTTAGTTTTATGCTCAACTATAAATAACTTGTTATATTAGTTAGCATATCATGTAAATATATTTCAAAGGTAAACTCCGTGAAAATTTTGAGTTAAAGTTTGTTTTATTTTGAAAGGAAATGTTCAATATAGGTTCAGAAAATGCGGGTAAAACGATCAAACTGCACATTACTAGGAAGTTAGTTTAGCACATACTAGCTTTTGGTTTGTGAAGACTTGTTTATTTGTTTGAAAATTTATCAACACAATATATTCCTTGTGTTTAAATACGATTACGAAAAATATTTTAATTATAGTTGTAACAACTTACTTTGTTTTTATTCTTTATTTGTAACTTATGTGACTAAACGCTGCATATTGAACTTTTTTAGCTTATTTCATTATACTTTTACGAGTTATAGTACGTTCTTAATACGTATGATATAAAAATCATTTACAAAATAATCAATTTAACTGCAAACCATGAAAATGTTATCTAATGTTTATTATAAAATAAAATTGCTACGCCTAATTTTGACTGCCCTGTCTTAATTGATCAAACAAATATCTCTCATACGAAACCATTGGTGTTAAACAAAATTAACATCAATCTGTTAAACACGTCATCGTTAAATTTTCTTATTGTATTAATATACATGCATGTGTTGTATTACACAAAACTTTATTGCACATACATCAAAGTTTTATTTCATTTTTGTCTGCATCCCGTGGCTGGTGAAGATTACAAAATATTGTTACACATTCTGAACATTAGTACAAAACTACTGATGGAAAGATATACTGATATCTGTATTTGGTTTCTTAATGACTAAAGAAGCCTCTTCTAAAAACTGGTTGTAATAGTTGTATTGTGTGTTATATTATAATATTATATCACAACCTCTATCTTCTTCATCTCACCAGACAATGCTACTAGACTGTTACAAAAATAATGTCTAAAATACTACTGGTAGGACAAAATATTATAGTGTTCAAACAATACAATAAATTATTTGTGTGTTTAATGTTAATTAATCAATTAGATAAAAGGGGACCTAGGTACCCAGAGACCTTAATTTTTTTTTCCCTTTCGTACCAAAATGTCTATAAAACAAAATTATTTTTATTCAAATTTCCTAAATTTGCATCTTTTGAAGTGTTTTAGTTCTAAAAACAGGTCAGCCCTCTGAATAATTTGGTCGTTTTCCTGAATGTCCATTAGTTTTATTAAAGAAGTAGTTACCACAATCATCTTTGTTCTACCTTTTATGAACTCGTCGTTTGTAAGGAGGAAAATATTTAAACAACATGAAAAAGTGGAGAGATGCGTATGTGTGCGTAAAGGTTGGCAATCTGCTTTGAATGAGAAGTAAACAATACAAAGCCTTCCTTTGTGTGAGTACCTGTTTGTGTTACATTACAACATAGCTTAAATTATTCTTTTGTTCATATTAAAGTTAGAACAGAGGCTCCAGAGAAATTGGCGAATAATACTACGTTTTAAAGATAATATTTAAAATCAGGTGTGTGAATGTTTGGGATATAGAGATCTTTTTATTTTTTGGGAGATATTAATATAGTTTTATTATATTATTATTTATATAGATTAATTTGAACATCAATTTTTTTTTGGTGTAGATTTAATTATTTCTCGTCTCTGCTTCTCTCTCGTCTTAGTTAGTTACGGACTAGTTCAATTAGCCTTGATTCAAAGATGAAGTTAGCGACTTAGTCGTCCCTTAGTTCTACCCTTTCCTGTTATAATTGTGTATTTTTTTATAAATTTATAAGTTATACTTTTTTGGTTTGAAAATTAGAAAATCAGAAATAGTATGATAGCTTGATACTCGCTTTGAAATTCGTTGTTAATTGAGTTATTTTTAAATAAGAGTATGTATTTTATTTATTATTTAAGAATTTACCTTTACTTAAATTATAAATTTTAAAATTGTATAATTTTTACCTGACATTAATACTTAATTTAATCATATTATAGATAAAGATGTAAGTTCATAGTTGAAAGATCGTCTTAGAGCAGACATGTTTGAGATATTAAAGATAAATTCTCACTGATGTATTTACATAAACCTTACTTTAGATCTGTATTTTTATAACATTCGACTGAGAAACTAACTTCAGATATTATGAAACCAAATTAATATAATCGTATATTAGTTGCAAATTCTACATAAGTATGCGTAATTGTTCATTTTGGATAGAATTAAATACTTTGAGTCACCCCGACACTCACCTTTTTAATTTGTTCAACAATTGACACACTAATTTTCATTTATATTTGACAGGTAAGTCAGTGAGGCCAAGGTTTATAATTATAAATACGTGTTAATCATATAATTTTATGATCTATAACATTTAAATTATACTGTGAAAATAACTATACCTTGTGCGGTGTAGCATGGTGCGGGTGACGTCTGTCAGTACCAAATGACTAGGGATGGACGTTATACATTAAATTTTTTTTGCTAACGATATTCAGAACATAAATTCTCTAATATTGTTATGAAAATTAATGCGTTATTCAACTGTGCAGTGTAACTCCGTGTACGAACTTGTCTTTACTTATATAAAATAATCAAAATAGAGCTAATGATTTTTTTTTCGCGAAAATATTTCTGTTCTATATAGTATAAGCGCGGCGGGCATTTTGTTTACCCGTGCGATGCAGTCAGTACGTGCGGTAGCGCTGACTCTGATATGAGTTTAGATGAATAAAATGTATTTTTTCTTAGCAACCCTTTAAGTAATCTTACCTTAATCTTATCTTAATATGTTCTGTTCATTCATTAATATCTTTATAATCTCTTTAATAATAAAATATTAACTATTTACTCACAATATACGTTTTTTAATATAAAATACATCCCATCACTAAACTTGTCTAGGGCTTTATGTTATACGCATAACACTTTACTTAGTTTTTCTTTTTATTAGATTTTATTTTTTGATTAGAACATTCGGATTAGGCTCAATTTAATTTACTGCTGTTATTATATATTAGGAATGGGGTTTAACGAAAATACTAAAATATAATTTTTAAATCGCGGATTCTCTCAGGAGAGAAACGAAGCGTTACTGACAGTGTCACCCGCACCATGCTAACGCGCACTAGGTATATATACTTTTTACAATGATATTGAAAATTTTCAATACTTTCGGTGATATAAGAATTTAATTTTGAAACTATTTTAAATTTAAACAGCTGTGCCTCTGCATTATAAGCTGTTAGGTTCAATTTAGTTTCATAGTATTTTAGATTTGATGTAGGCAGAATGTTTATAAAATCTAAATAGATTACACAGAATTTCATTTATATATTGGATGTGGGTAGAATGTATTTAAGAAAAGATGTAGAAGAAAAGGTATAAGAATTATAAAAACAAAAAAAAAATAGAGGAAGTAATAAGAAACAAGTGCTATTGCTAAGTGTATGTAAGTGGTAATTAGGACTTGTAAGTTAAACGGAACGAAAATTAAATCATATTTACAAATGGAGCCAGAGTTTTATTATAAAACCAACATTTGCCCTCCTTTCTCATAAAAAAAAAAAAAAAAAAAATATAATCAAGAAGGGTTTGACAAATTTAAGTCAAGTGAAATCTGGATATGAAGTAATCAAAGCTTACATTAACCAAGTTTAATTACAAGACATGAATCCCCGAGGGCATGTTGGATATACAATTTAAATATCTCGACAAGTTTCTTTAAATAAAATTAACTTTGTTTTTTCATTTTCTGAATAAAATAAAGCACTATCATATTTATTTTATTATTTTATTATTTAATAACTGTATTAATGAAAAACCTTTTTTATTTTGTTATTTCAATTCATAAGAAATGACAGTTCTCAGTTAAAGTGTATATAGTTATGTCTACAACAGCAGAGAATAACCAGAGCAAGTTTAACATTTTCTCAGAAGTTGAACACAGACGCCTCTCTATTCGATTATCTGAAGAGTGCTCGTCGCAGTCGACGAGTTGACTCCTAGTCGATTGTTAATCGCTTTGACAAAAACACTTTATCAAACAATAGATGAAATTATGAATTAGTATTCGAAGAACGAAATATTAAAGATAAACCAATTTTTTTTCCTCAGTCGTTTCATCGATCATCGAAGGTCTATTTGGTTAAATTATCGCCTATTTACATTAAGCTAAACTTTCTAACGATTTAGAAAAAAAATTACAGAAACCTGATTCTTTTTATTTTGAATATTTTATCTTAGATTTGTACTTCTTCATATTTGGAAGAATAAAAAACACAAAGTTTGTATCAAATTGACAGACAAATTTCCTGATACTAGGACAATATATCAATTACATAAAATTCTGAAATTGATATATTCTGTCGTTTGTTTTAACGCGCTATCAATAAGATTTAAAATTATTTTATTGTTTTAGCATACCACCTTAACGTTATAAAGATAAATGTATAAAAAAATATATATCACCGGAAATTTCTTACAATACACAAATTGAACGCCTTTTCGTAATTTCTTAATAATTGTGATAGGCCAAAAGGTTTATTTCCTTAAATGTAAAATAGAGCTCTTATAATGGTATTTTAACTGAGACTGACATAAAGTAATTTCAAGTCGACTGACAAAAGGGTCAAACGAATCACGGACGGTAATAAGTCGTTTCCTCCCTAAGTGACTAATAACTGGGGGCACTTCCTTTGACTATAAAACAGTGACTTAGATATATTTATGAGTATTTCATATTTAAATATTGTATTGTGAAAAAAATGTCTAGTTCTAAATAAACTTGAAATATTGAACTTGTTACATAAAATAATTCGCTACTATAATTGAAATGAGATAAATTTAACAACATCCATATAAACGTTGAAGAAAACAAGCCTACATTCTTGCTTTCCAGAACCTGACTAGATTAATTTGAAAATAAAGAAATTAATAATTAGATAACTAAGAAAAAAACGAATAAAATATTTTGGATTTATGAAACGTATTTGCTTAGAAATATTAAGGTACATAAATATAATACTGTTGCCGATAAAGGTTTAACAGATATCTCCTATTCAAACCTACCTACTTTTACTGGAGATTATAAAACTGAGGAATATGTTCATATGAGGATTTTGTTTTAAAGATTTAATTAGACGACTTACTTCTCGGAAACATACGAATATGTTTCGGATATGTAAGTCCGTCTTCGGAGGTCTTTCGGAGTCTTCGGAGCTCTCATTCAGGTCTTTCCTCATGGTTCGCTCAGCGAGCAGCACGCATACACGCCGCGATTCCGCCATCAATAAGGAAATGTTACCTTATTTTATTGTAATACAATAAAACTCTTTCTTTTCAAATTTTTTAACTACTTCTACTTAAGCTTACTTTTTGATATATTTAAGCTTAAGTAAAATTCAAAAAATGTAATAAACTCAAATTATGCAACCAAATAAGTAAGCTTCCAGATAAAGCGAAAATAAAGTTATGTCACTGTTTTAAATCATTTCATTCGGACTTTCGGTACAAAATATATATTAAATAGGTAATCTCTAAAGTCTACTAATATCTATACTATACTATACTATACTATACTATACTATACTATACTATACTATACTATACTATACTATACTATACTATACTATACTATACTATACTATACTATACTATACTATACTATACTATACTATACTATACTATACTATACTATACTATACTATACTATACTATACTATACTATACTATACTATACTATACTATACTATACTATACTATACTATACTATACTATACTATACTATACTATACTATACTATACTATACTATACTATACTATACTATACTATACTATACTATACTATACTATACTATACTACTAATTGCAAATCTCTTTAAGAAACTAAACATATTGTATACAAACTAGTTCAATACGAAACAATTAAATCCTAATATTCCTAAATTCACTTAACACAAGATAATCGAGCTTTACTAGAGAAGTGGTTAGCTGTATACTGTAAGTGAACGACTTCGGTACAGAGAAGACGTAAATAAGATGTAAAACAGACTGGAGAGTGTCGAATGTAAGAGTTTTTTTTAGGTAACAGATTTACTAAAAAAAACCCTAAGAAAACGGTATTCTAACCCGCTATCCTTAAATCTTTACATGAATGTAAAAAGATAACGTTTTCAATCTCTCTACATTAATGGATCGACGCACCCCAGTTACACTAGTAGGTACTCGCTAGGGAACCCCGCGACATATCAAGAATGATTCGCCATTATTGATATTAAAAAATATCCTAATTTCAATAGAGAAGATGGCTGGAGCCTTTTTAACACCTGGGACCCACTCAGAAATACTGTAAAGTCTCACGTCTGTGACCGCACTGTCAGACCTCAAGATACAGTTGGTGCGTTTTGTCTACATCCGGAACTCAAACTAAGGAACTGTTGGAGGTAGATGACTAATTAATTGACTTACTGACAGACACTTCCTTCTCGTCTACCCGTGAACACGATGGCTGCAAAGCATTCTGAACGTCGGGTACAAATTAACATGTAACCATATTATACGCGAGTTTAATCCGTAAAAAATACTTTTATTTCAAACTAAAGTTTTTATTATATATCTCAATATCACATGTTACTAGATGAAGTTAAGAAAATAATATGATTAAACATTAATTTTCATTTTTGTTGTTATAAAGTTGTACTGAAGCTTTATTTTGTAAATATATGGTATATAGTAAAATATTTTTCTAAATATTTCTTATTATCATTTTTTATATAAAATAACTCTAAAATAAAATACAAGTTAAAGTGTTTAAATTCACAGAAACTTTAAACAAGAGAGTTAATGAAGTGTTTTGTTGCGTCCAAAATACACAACGGTAATTAAAATTTTGTACTTGTTTCCATTTAATTAGCAGCGGGAGGCTTTATGAATAAATGTAAAATTTATTCAAGGAAGATGTGATCAACTTTAGTTATTTATTTGGTTCCGTCTGAAGTTTGCCACGGGTTCGAATTAAGTACACAATTGAACCTCCGTGTGGTGCGAGCAAGGTTTTATTGGAAATGTAAGTAACTGCCAATTCCCGAAGCATGGCTGCAAGCAATTTTCGGTTTGTGTAAAATATTTACAAGAGACTTTAAAAATTTATAATTCAATTAAGACGATAAAAAAAAACCAATACTTCTTGATATATAGTGCCGTAAAAACATTAAAATTAACTTTTTTGAACTCATTATTTGGAATTCAAATACCATTTCCCGATTATAAATATTTTCGTTATAAATGCAAGCCTCTTGTTTCAGAACGATATTGAGCTTTTGATGTTTTGTGCCTTCCAATATTTGTATTTATGTTATTATTAAAGATATAAAATTTCGAAAGATGACGGCATTTTCTTAGTTTATAAATTAAATTTCACTTGCAATCATTTATGATTTGTCTTCCAATTTTTCTCCAGAACTATCAAAACTATCTGTTCTTATTTTAAGTGTTTGATTTGGGAAATACTAATGAAATATAAATTCAACCTATTTTTAATGTATTTAATTAATGATTAATAATTTAATTTATTTCTTTTCGTCTATTAGTCTTTTTAGTTCGTTGATACTAGCAAAATAGAGAGATCGAGTGGTGTTACAGGATTTAATTATTAACGTAAATGACCAAACATTGTTAGACCACAAATAGCTCGGCTGAAAATTCCTGGCCATACCAAATAATCACACGCTTATTTCGCATACATTAATAGTAAATTAACTATATATTGGATTATTTTTATATGTACTATCTACTATTACTTTTAATCTAATAGAATTTTTTTTTAATAGAATTTTCTTAGGGTTTTTTTAGTAAATCTGTTACCTAAAAAAAATCTTACAGTCGACACTCTCCAGTCTGTTTTACATCTTATTTACGTCTTCTCTGTACCGCAGTCGTTCACTTACAGTATACAGCTAACAACTTCTCTAGTAAAGCTCGTTTTTCTTGTGTTAAGTGAATTTAAGAATATTAGGATTTAATTGTTTCGTATTGAACTAGTTTGTATACATTATGTTTAGTTTCTTAAAGAGATTTGGCAATTAATAGTATAGTATAGTATAGTATAGTATAGTATAGTATAGTATAGTATAGTATAGTATAGTATAGTATAGTATAGTATAGTATAGTATAGTATAGTATAGTATAGTATAGTATAGTATAGTATAGTATAGTATAGTATAGTATAGTATAGTATAGTATAGTATAGTATAGTATAGTATAGTATAGTATAGTATAGTATAGTATAGTATAGTATAGTATAGTATAGTATAGTATAGTATAGTATAGTATAGTATAGTATAGTATAGTATAGTATAGTATAGTATAGTATAGTATAGTATAGTATAGTATAGTATAGTATAGTATAGTATAGTATAGTATAGTATAGTATAGTAATTAGTAGACTTTAGAGATTACCTATTTAATATATGTTTTGTACCGAAAGTCCGACTGAAATGATTTAAAACAGTTACATAACTTTATTTTCGCTTTATCTGGAAGCTAACTTATTTGGTTGCATAATTTGAGTTTATTACATTTTTTGAGTTTTACTTAAGCTTAAATATATCAAAAAGTAAGCTTAAGTAGAACTAGTAAAAAAATATGAAAAGAAAGAAAAAGATTGGAACAACTTTTACTTTTAATATTATTTGGAACACTAGTTGAGTTTTATTGTATTACAATAAAATAAGGTAACATTTCCTTATTGATGGCGGAATCGCGGCATGTATGCGTGCTGCTCGCTGAGCGAGCCATGAGGAAAGACCTGAACGAGAGCTCCGAAGACTCCGAAAGACCTCCGAAGACGGACTTACATATCCGAAACATATTCGTATGTTTCCGAGAAGTAAGTCGTCTTATTAAATCTTTAACACAAAATCCTCATATGAACATATTCCTCAGTTTTATAATCTCCAGTAAAAGTAGGTAGGTTTGAATAGGAGATATCTGTTAAACCTTTATCGGCAACAGTATTATATTTATGTACCTTAATATTTCTAAGCAAATACGGTTCATAGATCCAAAATATTTTATTCGTTTTTTTTCTTAGTTATCTAATTATTAATTTCTTTATTTTCAAATTAATCTAGTCAGGTTCTGGAAAGCAAGAATGTAGGCTTGTTTTCTTCAACGTTTATGTGGATATTGTTAAATGAACTGTTTAAATTTATGTTATTAGAATTTTAGTAGCAAATTATTTTATGTAACAAGTTCAATATTTCAAGTTTATTTAGAACTAGACATTTTTTTCACAATACAATATTTAAATATGAAATTCTCATAAATATATCTAAGTTACTGTTTTATAGTCAAAGGAAGTGCCCCCAGTTATTAGTCACTTAGGGAGGAAACGACTTATTACCGTCCGTGATTCGTTTGACCCTTTTGTCAGTCGACTTGAAATTACTTTATTATGTCAGTCTCAGTTAAAATACCATTATAAGAGCTCTATTTTACATTTAAGGAAATAAACCTTTTGGCCTATCACAATTATTAAGAAATTACGAAAAGGCGTTCAATTTGTGTATTGTAAGAGGTTGCAGTTGATATATATATTTTTTTAAATTTATAATGCTTTGTTATTTAAAGTGTCCTTTAGAAACTTATCTTTATAACGTAAAGGTGGTATTAATTAATGATTAATAATTTAATTTATTTCTTTTCGTCTATTAGTCTTTTTAGTTCGTTGATACTAGCAAAATAGAGAGATCGAGTGGTGTTACAGGATTTAATTATTAACGTAAATGACCAAACATTGTTAGACCACAAATAGCTCGGCTGAAAATTCCTGGCCATACCAAATAATCACACGCTTATTTCGCATACATTAATAGTAAATTAACTATATATTGGATTATTTTTATATGTACTATCTACTATTACTTTTAATCTGATTACATAATTGATATTAAAACTAAAGAACTATATGTATTTACTTAAATAAAATACATGTAAAAGTGTAAATGTATTTTGTAAGATGCACATAAGATACAATACGTATCTTATCTGCATCTTAAGTGTACACTGGAACTCTTATAATGGTATGTCAACTGAGCCTGACATAATAAAGTCGTTTCAAGTCAAGTGACAAAGGGGATCAAATAAATCAGGGATGCTAAAAAGTCACTCCCTCCCTAAGTGACTGATTACTTCATTAGGCACTATAAAACAGTATTTTCAGATATATTTGTGAACATTTCACATTTAAATATTTTTATATAATATAAAAATCTTTTAGTAAATTGTGTAATAATTCAGTTTTAAAACTAAACATTAGAAATGCTAATATATTTGGTAACTTGCTTGCTAGTATACTATACTATTAAACCAATACTTAAAAAATACAAATCTGGCAAAGTTATTGAAACAATTCGTCTAATCGAACTTACTACCTTACCCAAAAACTAATAATTGCAATATTGTGTCTACATAGTCTTACTTATCTCACAAACAATAAAGGCTGCATTCCATAGATTTGAAGTAAAGTTATAGCGTGAGATATAACATGAGCAAATATTATTTTTCATTTAAGTTGTTATAAAGCTGCAGTATCAAAATATAATATTTTGAAATGAAGATTTGTGTTGAGATTTTTAAGATAAATATATCATTTAGTTATATACTTATAAATAATACTGTTGTTCATAGTCAAAAGTATAGGTATATATATATTGTAATTATGTTTAATATTATAATACTCTAAAATAAAAAATAATTTATTCTTTAAATTCCAGGAACTTACAACAATAGAACTAATGAACTGTTTTTTATTAGCAACGTAAATAAATACAGACCGGTAATTAAAATTGTGCGCTTGTTTCTATTAATCAGCGGGAGGCATTGTGAATAAAAGTTAAATTTATTCAAGGAAGATGTAACCAATTTTGGAGATTTATTTGATTCCATATGAGGTCAATACCAATAACTACCAATTTCCATCGCATGGCTTCATACAATTTTCCGCTTCCGTCCTCTTATAAACGTTAAATATTTACAATTTTATTAAGACGATAAAAAATTAAAATGTTAAACAAAATACTTATTGAGATATTCAGAAGACTTATGCTGCATCTCAAGTAAATCTCATCTCCGAGGGACCACTGTTTTGTGTTTTTACTAACAAAAACATATATAAAAAATTTATAATCGTTACGCAGAACTAAAGAATATCAATAATTATTTAATCGACTAAATAACATTTGATCTTGCCATAAGATATTTGTTAAAATATAAAAAATAGTAAGACGTAAATCCCTTTAAAAAAAAATATTTAACTAATATTATCATATAAAATGTAAATATATAACTCTTTACAATACTTCAAAACAATTAAGTATTTTTATTTACATTTACGACATAAATCTTATTGCCATTGAAATGATGTCTTATATTTTAAGAAACATAATATTAGAGTAATAAATTTAATTACTCAATGGTATTTTAAGTTCGCCATTTGCTTGTTTTTAATAAACAGTTTAGTGTGAAGTCTTTGAAAATTAACCTTTATTCAAGTTCAAGTAAACAACTTCCCCTAATTTCGTTTTATATATTGTTTTTGTCCGCTCATTGTTATTATAAACAAGAATCAACTTATCTTTGGTATAATTGATAATGTAATTAACTGGTATATCTAGACGAAGCCTATCTTTGTAATTGCTATATATATAGACGAAGCCTATTTTTGTAATTTGACAATTAATAAGTATAACTACAGTAACTACACTTCTCATAAGTAAAAGTTTTAAAATATTGGTAAAATTTACAGATACACTATTAATATCTCCAAATAAATTTTTCACAATAATCGATCCGGAGCTTGTTTTAATGTTTCCATATGTGTTCACTGTTTTTGTTACTTAGTTATTTAGTATTAATTTCACGGTCACTAAACTTACTTGAAATTTATCGTTTCACTAAATATTAGTCGAATTTTAGGAATAATAGTAGTGTTTATTAGTTTTAATTTATTTATATCATATAATTCAATTGATTAATTGAATTAGTTAAACGTGGAACTTGCATTGTTATCTTACTACAGTAATACATTACTGTTTATAAAGATGTAAAGACGCGTATAAGAAATTAAAGAATTTTTAGAAATATAAGATATTTTAGAGCAGATTAACGAAGATATCGCTGTAATAAGTAAAACTATAGACATAGATGAATTCGTATTAGTAATTTAATACAATATGTACACAGAAGCTTAATATAGTAAAATATTCAGTTGTATTAAGTTAAAATATACGTAAAATAACGTTTTTAGAGAATAAAAATTGTAATCAAAATGGATTCGTATAATGTCATACGTGCTCCCAAATATTTAGGTGTACTAAGAGAAAATAATACAACGACGGCAAAAAACAGGACACAGCTGGCTTCAAACGGGTTATTTAAATTATAGTGTCCTCTCATTGTTTGTCATTTATATGTCAAGTGTCTATTATAGGTTACTTACAATTCATTTTTGTAGCATTTATATGAGTCCAGTAACGTTTTTATCAAAAATTTTGGTATTTTTTTTATTAAATGAGCTGTTTCCGTTACATTTAAAATGATTTCGTGAAAATTCAAAAAATATTTTATTATTTAATCCTCTTAATTGTATTATCCTTTATAAAAGTACAGTTTTAAAAAAATATGTGAATATATTTAATATTAATGCTGAACGATATTTGTATATTAATTATTCTTTTAATATCACAATTGAATATTTATTTTTCTTAACAAATTTTTTCCACTGAGAAGAAAATAATAATTATATTATATATTCAATTGATGTCTTTAGGACATCTTTACTATAAAAACCTATTGAATGTAAATTTATACTATAATTAATATTTACAGCTAGTTAAGAAATGTAATAAAAAAAAAATTAAATGTAGATTTTATTTTAATTTATTAGTCAGTTTTTTGTTTATTTATTTTATTGTAAAATAAAAAAATAAGATTCTAAGACTAATGTCATTAAATAAAGATAAAACAATTTTATAATTATTCTCGGAAGTGTTCTAATAAAACTGTTACATAAAAAAGAGATATTTAAATGACACAAGAATACTTTATTTACATGACTAGTTATTATAAGTGTCAGTTACACTTCAAAGATTTCGTAATAACTGTTTTAAATCAATACAATACATATGAATATTGAAGAAGTACAATTTATTATTTTTCGAGAAGTTTGTAAGCCACAGTTATAAAGACTGGTGACAAAGTTCTTTTAATTTTGTTTGTATTAAAGTATAATTTATCCAGTTAAACTTTATTTTAGTGCTATAATCATAAACGAAATTTTATTATTTTTTTTTTCATGAAGCAGTATACTTATATTTTAATTCATCTGGGAGTTCTACCAACTACACAATAATTGAATCAATTTACCTTTTAAACTTAATTAGACCTCGAATACGACTCATTGTTCCACTTCATTAGTTTTTACTGCTCAAAATGCCGCCCTTGATTATTATATTAACAATCTGTCTAAATTCAAAATGGAGTTTATTTTGAAGTCAGTATCAATCATTGACTTTATTACTTATGGATATTTAATTGTTAGATTTAGTTAATTTTAGTGCATTTTAGTTAATTTTAGTGAAAAGAGGTAAAATACTAT
This sequence comes from Mechanitis mazaeus, assembly GCA_959347395.1. Lineage (NCBI taxonomy): Eukaryota > Metazoa > Arthropoda > Insecta > Lepidoptera > Nymphalidae > Mechanitis > Mechanitis mazaeus. Next base: position 1,408,158 of record OY365743.1, read on the forward strand.
TTTTTTTCCAATTTCGTTAAGGATATTACTTTTGCGTATAATTCTCAATTTTTCGTAACAACTTTTTACGCGCCTGTTTCAAAAGTTTAACACATTTTGTAAACGACCGAAACAAAACTGAAAATAAGTTCAGTTCTAAAATATTTTTGCTAAATGTTATTTTTTTTATTTGATTTTTCAAGTATTAAGTATTATTATTTTTGTCTACATCCGGAACTCTATGCCCGCAAACTAAGGAACCGTTGGAGGTAGATGATTAATTAACTGACTTTCTGACAGACACTTACATCTCGTCTACCCGTGAACACGATTACTGCAAAGTATGCGAAACGTCGGGTTAAAATCAAAAATGTAACCAAATTATACGCGAGTTTTAATCCGTAAATCCGTAAATAGTTTTATTTGAAATTCAAGTATTCAATTTATAACTTATTTACATAAAGCTTAAGTCTATTATTTCAGTAACAATAAACAACAAGAAAACTGAAAGTAACATTGTCATGGTCATGGCATATATCAACTATCCATTAAATTAACACATTTATTATGCAATTATTTATAAAACTAGAAAAACAGTCTAAAAGTAGGAATCTCATAACAAACAACCTACATATTACATAATAAATAATACAGTGCGGTTGTTCCCTGTACTCTATACACGGAAGATGGACCTTTGGTAGCTCGCAGTGGTTTGTTCAGGGCCTAAATAGGTGAGGAATTACTACCAAAGAGATAATGAAATATTTTTTCTATTTGGTATCCGGATATACTGAGAATTTTTGTATTAATATTTAGTCTTGATTAGGTCTTATTTAGGACTATCGTGAAATTTATTTAAAGAAGTTAAATAAAAATCTTATAAAACAATACACTACAAAAAGATGGCATTATATTTAAAGCTATTGGCGAAAAACCCATATATAATTTGTTTACTTTAATATCATTAAACAGACAATCAAAATATTTAAGCAATTATTCCATTATACAATTTACTAAGCAATAGGGCATCTAGGGTTAGTGTCATATATTAGTATAAAGCATTGTGATCGCTGTAAATGCGCTAGATGTTAAATTACAGTTTTTAAATCATAATTTATTTTGTCAAATAGGGCCTAGTAGTAAATTTGATAGTGTAAAGGCTGCTTTATTTTCATATGTTTATTATACCAATGCCATAAAATACAGAAAACTCGTACATCATAAATTAAAAGATGTTATACGTTTAATATTAAGATTATGTTTAATATTAATGACTGTATATTGTAATGAAATGTCCCAATGTGAATTTATTTCAAACTAATTAAACTAATCAAATTATATATTTTATAAGAATTAAATACGGAAAAAATAATCGATTACTAAATTTTACACTCACAGGACACAAACACACACTTTTCCTATTACGATGAATGTTTCTGACAATTACATTTTTTTATTATCTTTAAAATGGCAATTCGCCCCTTTTGAAACAACACGAAAAAGAAATAACAATTCAGGGATAATGGATTTGAGTTACTTCGTACGTGCCTGCAAATATATAAGGGTAGGATTTTCGAAAAAAGATATAAATGTTTTTCCTCAAAACACACAGAACACATCTGGCTTTTCAAGGTTGTTTAAATTATGACGTCCCTTTATTGTTTGACATTCATATGTCAAGTGTTGATATTCTACATATTTAAAACAATTGTGTATTTATAATTTGTAATCTATTGTTAGAACTTGTTATATTACCATGGACTATGTAATCATTTATTAGATATTTATTATATACTTATTAATAATAAAATTGTTAAATTAGCATTTACTATATTCTCACGAACCGTGGAAACGCTGATTAAGCACACGTGCATTGTATCATGTTAAAATCCCAGAATGTAAATCTAAAACCCTTGTTTGTTACACTTTCTGTATTCCTTTAATTATTAATTCATTATTCATTCTTATCTCTAACTTTGAGCAAGGAACACATAGTTTGTAAATTAATTATAAATTAAATTTTAAGTTAATAAATTTGTATTTTTTTGGATCCTCCGGTTGTGACCGACGTAATTAACTTGATAACAAAATAATTCAAAATAGTCGTATATCATATTAATATTATTTGTGATTTAAAATTAAACATGTTATATAATTTATTGGCCTGCCAAAACATATAATAAATAAATGGTATAACATTGGAGCTAAACATTTGGGTTTCTTATTATGTGTTTTAATGATTATATTTCAAAAATTTTATTATGACCATAAAATCAACCGTTAACATTTAGTTCTATATATAAATTAAAAAGACTTCCGGTTGGATAAATTTAGTTAACGAAATTAGTTCATGTAAATTTTTACTTTACGGTTCTTGTAATAAGATACTTAAGAAAAGGTTTTGTACATAGTTCTTTTGAAACACACTTCTTTATAATAGAATACTTGTTTATTTTACTACCCTAAAGATATGGTGTCAGACTTATGAAGTTTGTTATCTGCTTGCTGTTTTATATAGAATAGTAACTTTATTCATATTAATGTTTTGTTTCCTTAATTTTGTTATTTTAACTTCCGTTACAAAACCATTAATTTACTTCAGTGAACATTATTTCTTGAAGACAGCAATGTTTTAAAAACGATTAGAAAATAATCTGTAATAGCTTTATTTTCTTCTATACATAGAATGATTTTTAAAAAAGTAATTTGCTAGAAACACGAGAAGTTTCATTGCATTTATTAGAAAACTTTTTTTCTGGTATCTTGAGTAAGACAAATTACATCTAGACGGGTGCAGCAATCAGTGGGTCAAACAAAGCCTTGTTACGTATGAGAATTGAACAAGCGATGTTATTTACCATTAGATTTGTTCCCCAGTATATCATTATACTAATACTAAAATCACTTGTTTACCAACAAGATATTAAATTATTAACATTCTTTTATACTTTATTCACAATATCTGTCGACTTATTTATAAACAAAATATAATATTTCACAATTATTATCTTACAAACTGATAACTTTGTGGTTTATTAATTAAGATCACATCTCTAACTATAAACTCGTTTCAGCGAGCGTCAGATTCATGGCATATCTCAAGGTGCTTGAAAGATATTGTCACTTTGTCACCTAAATTATTGAAGTAAGTGTCTCGAATACAGATGAGACTATAGTTGACTTAAATGTTTTCAGTGAAAGGAGTGTCACTGACACATATACTTTATCTTCTCTGAATTATTTCTTTGCAAATCTTTGTGGAGCTAAGTGCAAGAGACCGTTTTAAGTTCGTATTTAAACCTAATTAATGATATATAATTGAATAGTCTCTTAACACATATGTAATTTGTACTGTTGACAGTTATTTATTGTGTAGTATTATAATACTTTCGTTCGTTTGTCAAATGTTGAGTTTTAACGATTCTTAAGATTCTTAAGATTTCTAAGATTGTATTTTAATTCGTTTCAATTTCAACTTGAAAGAATACAGATCGTTAGTTTTTATTTAAAAGAGTTATTAAGATATTATTATTTTATTTATTATCGGAGGATTACACACTTGTTTTAGGTAAAAGTTAATTTGTGACGTCCTTATCTTTATGAGTTCATTTGAGTTTATTTGTACAATATAATTAACTTTATTTTCACGTTTATATTATTATAAATAAATGTACAAATATTTAACACATTGTTGGTTGAAACATCAAACTCCGTAAAGTACTTTTAAAGTGTATTAAGCTCTCAAAGTCGTGTGTTGGACAGATAATGAACCCCAAATTTCACAGCGAACTCTCCAGTGTACTACTGAATTATCAATATTTTACCAATAATTTATTAGTGTATAATAAAAGTATGTACTTACTCTTTAAATGGAAATGAAGTGATAAATAAAATTATAATTAACTGAAAACCCTAATACTGTCTGGTTCTATATATTATATTTAACTTTAAATTCATTAAATTTTATTTGTCGTTACTTTCGAATCAATTTCATATTTTATTTTGATCTCGTTTCCTATTTTTCTTTGTTTTTATAGATACTTTATTTGTTTATTTACATGTTAAATAATTATAGAATGTAGCGTTCATCGTTATCGTTAAGACACTGAACCTGCGACCTCTTAGGTCGTGTGTTCTTGTAGGACTCAGAGATCGCAGACTCGAGTCCCTCCCGTGTTGATAAATTTAAATTCTATTATATTTTTAAAATCCTTGGTAATAAATTCTCCATATAAACTGAATAAAGCTGGGACTATAGTTTATTTTAATGCTTTCAGTGAAAGGGATGGCACTTACACACATACTTTTTTTTATCTGAATTGCTTCTTATAAAAAGGTTTACACTATAGTCGAGGCTGTCTACCTAAAGATAGGCTTTATTAGCAATATATATAAATAAATAAAATTTTGAATGTTTAAAGTATTTCTAAGTGTGTATACATATCAATATAAATATATACAGTAGATACATCAATTTAAATTAATTTTATATAATTATTTGTGGTTATAAATCATTCGTGGCAACTTTAACTATTGACGCCGTCGACTCCAAAGTCGCTTAGTCATTTTGGTCGTTTGTCAAACATTAGCATGAACTTTAATCATTAAGTGATAGCAAGTGTTATATCGTATTGTACTCAAGAAAAATGATTTGTATTGTATTAATTTTTATTATTGATTTAGAATTCTTTTTGATCAGCAAATTTATTAAAATTTATGTTATGAATAATCTTAACTAGTAATCTATATTTATGTTAATTTTTTTATATTAATTATTTTATACCTTTTCAATAACAGTAATTTATTATATGAGCTAGTGTAATAACCACTCGTGCAAATAGACTATTGTATATAAAGGTGGTTTAATTATTTACTATCCACGGTAACCATTAAACGTACAAACATAATATGCACGTTTATTATAATGAATCAAAAGGTCAGAGTTGACATATTTATTATAATTACCAAATAAGAAGCATTATACAAAACAGCTTTCGCTTTCGAAGACGTATTAATCTTTCTAATTTATTACACCGTTTATTCGTTATAGCAATAAAGTGATTTTACTTTACTACTGTTTAAAATCGAATATATTTTTACTAGTAAATGAAAACTGTTCCTATTAAAGACAAAAAAAAACATTGGAAATTTCAATTCCAATTTCATGGAACTGATTAGCCTTTATTTGTAAGTGATGGCTCGTCTTGTAAACACAATTACCAAAACTTTACATTTAAAAACATTTTATATATAATTTATGTCAAATTAATTAATCAAATAAAAACCTCTTTTAAATGATAATAGATTTATTTTATTTGTAGCTCGAGAGTCCCGAGGACCTTCAAAACATGATTCGTATAGGTTAAATATTCTACAAAAATAGTTATTAAATAATTTTAACTTCTCTTTCATTTGCCTTATTTAAATCAACTTTAAGTTATCCAATATGTGTATTCAATTCTCGTCGTATAGGCGTATTCCGAGTCAGTGATCTGTAACACGCAGCCGCACTGGTAGCGTAAATGACTTATTTATAAAATGATTACAATTTTATGATAGAAGAAATAAAATTATGCTATTATAAAGTTATGAGGGCAATAATATTGAAGTTTGACTTTGTGTTTTTATCTCAGACAAAATATTATAGATATTATTGTTATTATAGATATAGATATTATTGTTGTTATGTATACATAGTTGAACTGAAAAACAAATTTTTAATAAATGTTTTTTTCTCAAGAATAACATGCATTTCTGAAAGTTAATATTTTTGACTACTTTAATAAAAAATAGTAAGCAAAAATAAATTACTTTCTAAATCCTTTTAATATTTGCATTGTGGTTTAAAAATAAATGTTTCCCAAACGGAACATGTAGAGTGCAGTGAAAAGGTCGTGAACAATATGCGATGTACTTCATAGACACACCACGTAGTGGCGGAAGTGAGGCAAGAGCTTTGCTTTGCTGAAATTTCAAGGCATTGACAAAAAAGGGGAGGGTTTTTTATATATTTTTTTGAATGTACGTTAAACTCAAATTGAACATTTTAATATTTAGTTATTAAAATGCTGAACAATTTCTGATACTATTTACTCGTATATCAGATCACAGACCAATAATTAAGTCTTCTCAAATTACAGTATACAAAACACCAAGTTCAATATACAACCTACTATAGCTACTATATAGTTAATGTCTTACTTAAGTCGTCATTAAAACCATAACTTGTAAGGAGCCCCAGATATAGAGGAATATAACAGTATTATGAATGTTTCTTTTATTACATTTTATCCTTTAACTTCTTAATGACTTAAGTACATATTTATTAAAAATTTGTATTTATTTCAATTGATAATGTTGCTCAAAATAAATAAATACAATAGAAGTCAAATTTGTTATATTCCCATACACTATGTGATCATTTATTAGATATTTCGTATATACTTATTAATAATAAAATTGTTAAATTAGCATTTACTATATTCTCACGAACCGTGGAAACGCTGATTAAGCACACGTGCATTGTATCATGTTAAAATCCCAGAATGTAAATCTGAAACCCTTGTTTGTTACACTTTCTGTATTCCTTTAATTATTAATTCATTATATTCATTCTTGTCTCCAACTTTGAGCAGGGATCACGTAGTTTGTAAATTAAATATAAGTATTAAATTTTAAGTTAATAAATTTGTATTTTTTTGGATCCTCCGGTTGTGACCGACGTAATTGGCGCAGTCGGTAGGATAGCCGAAATTTAGTTAATTAAATTAATTAAATAGAGTCAGTGAATCAATCAAGGACGTCGGCTATCTCGAATCTACACCGTGTTGCAGCAGGAGGAGTTTCCGAACATTGAAACACCAAAAGGTACAAATTTTTATAAGTACTTTAGAATCGTTCTGAAGTTGCTTCCATTTATTCCTTAAGTTATCCTTATAAATATCCAAGATTTTCCATTCACGGCAATCTAGGACCCGTAGGTTAGATATTAATAAGAGAAATAATATTTTAGATTTTAATAGAAATTTAAATATTAGTAGTGTGATTCAACCATTTTTTACTACACGCCTCTAAAAAAATCGCATTGTAGAACGATTTCATTCGACAATATTTGCAAATTTAAGGATCTTAAAACTGGTAAAGAAAAGTGAACCTATAATTTAATTAATTTAATGTTATTTGCAGTCTTAGCTTACAATAGTTTTGCCAAACTGTAGACTTAATTATTGAACACTTTGACCCTCGTGACCCCATAATTTTTAACTTGACTAAGTATTTGTTACGACAATACATACAAGACCATAGAGAAATAATGATTAAAGTATACGATCTAATTAACAAGACTTCAGTACAGCACAGAACAATATTAACTGAAAATCGCAATAAAAATCTTGAGCCTGTAAAAGAATACACCCCTAACAAACAAGTTTTTATTAGAAACCCAAGTAGGCAAAAATTGGCTTCACGTTACACACAGGACACCGTCCTTGCTGACTTTCCTATATATATTTATACTAAAAAGAGACGCAGTCTAGTAGCTAAATCACGACTTAAAAGACACCCTAAAGAACACGTATTGTTAGAGGATACTTCTAATGTCACTCCAACTGATGCGAGGACAAGAAGTAATGATTAATTCGTTAGAATCAGGTCCCGGCCTACTCCCCTTTTAAACTAGGCGATACAAAAATTATATCTTATTATCATTCATTTTTAAATTATATAGACCTTGATGTTATTAACAACCAAACCCTATTAGTTAAACCTCAAATATATATGATTAGGCGACAGTTAGATAATATTACATATCTTTATGAATCTCATCTTAACTACCTTAATTCTAAAGTAGATAATTTAATTACCTTTTTGAAAAGTTTTGATCATAATTATAGTAAAAGAGGACTCGTTGATGGCCTTGGTTCTGTTATTAAAAGTATATTATACTGATTCCGTTAAATAAGACAATGCAATTCTATCTCTACAAAGTAACGAATTAAAATTACAATCGAAATTAAACGAGCATATTAGTCTAACGAAATAATGGCTGTTATGTAACTCTAAAACTATAGACAGTACAGGTAATATAACTAGTGTACTATAATAGTTAATATAACTAGAGTACTATAATAGTTAATATAACTAGAGTATTGAACTCTATTATTAATAACATTAATATTAAGAAACTTTATGCCCATATGGCCCAATATCTATTGATTTTAGGTGATAATATAGATCAGAGGAACTACGAAAACTACAAAGTTTTCTAGGTTTTATACGTGCATCGAGCACGCCTCATTCTATTATTAGTATTGTAGATCTTGATAAAATATTAAGAAAGCTAAGGATTTTATATTCAAAGAATGAAATCCTAAGTTTAGAACTTAGATATAATTAAATTAGGTTATTTTTATATCGGTAATCAAATAGTTATAGTCTTAAAAGTACCGATCGCCGTACCCCTGTCCTATGATCTTTACCGATTATCAATTGTTCCTAATAAATATAATCAAGTCCTTATTCCCAACCTACCCTTTATAGCAATTTCTAGTAAGAATTCTATGTACATGGAGGCTGAATGCCCGAAGTCCAATTCTCTGTACCTTTGTGAACAAAAAACTAACTAGGCGCTTCGAGATGGACCTGACTGCATCAGAAACCTGAGTGAAAAGCAAGAACTTGATTCAACCTGCAAACTAACATCTGTTATTCTTAATAATGAAACGCTGGAACAACTGGATGAAAAACACTATATCAAAAGTTTCCCTATACCTATCAAAATTAAAATATAGTGTGGTCAAGATTTGTACAAGACACTTCACGGCAGCTTTCTACTGGAAATCCCGCTTAAGTGCTATGTCAAGTCACCTGCAATCACTGTTGTAAATTCGAACGACTATATAAAAGGATACGCTATAAGGATAATAGATTTACCTAACCTTGGAAATCAAGTGCAAACAAATATATCTCCAATAATACTGAACTCAATAAACCTTCAAAAGCTTCATTTAATAAATTCAAAGATGTCTCTACAAACCCCAGTTAATTTAACTCAACTAGAAGATCATAGCGTATTATATCATAAGACGATTCCTGTATATTTAATGCTTTTTGCAACAAGCATACTTTGCATTTATCTGGCGTAAAGAAGATTCCGTTTGCAACATATTAAAAGAAGCAACACGAATGAAAATAAGAATATTCAAGATAAAAGTGAAGTTCATCCCCACGAAATAAGGGTGGATTCCAGCAACATCGCAGCAACTCTGTCTAGGAATAGTTGCTGATCTGCGGAGGGAGGTGTTATATTCCCATACACTATGTGATCATTTATTAGATATTTCGTATATACTTATTAATAATAAAATTGTTAAATTAGCATTTACTATATTCTCACGAACCGTGGAAACGCTGATTAAGCACAGGTGCATTGTATCATGTTAAAATCCCAGAATGTAAATCTGAAACCCTTGTTTGTTACACTTTCTGTATTCCTTTAATTATTAATTCATTATATTCATTCTTGTCTCCAACTTTGAGCAGGGATCACGTAGTTTGTAAATTAAATATAAGTATTAAATTTTAAGTTAATAAATTTGTATTTTTTTGGATCCTCCGGTTGTGACCGACGTAATTAATTGTTAAACAATTTTGTATTTATAGGTTTATGAAAAATGTGTTTTAAATTCGAGAATCGTCTAAAACATTAATTTTCTACTACAGTGCAAAGTGAAGTAATGTAAAGTGAGTAGTGTCAAAGTTATTCCTTTGAAGCCTTATTTCTCACTGCAACAAGCACGTAATCGTAAAACTGTACTGGCAACATTACTGAACTAAACAAGAACTACAACGAACAAGCAACGAACTCAATAACGATACAATGTCAGTTTTAGTATTCATAATATTCTTTCAATTTATACATTAAACACAGAAATTAAATTAACGTTTTTTATTTTATTTTATTTTTAATAACTTTTATTAACATACAGTATTTCTAGTTCTATAACTTTTTTAAAAATAATTAATACCTGAATATAAATAATATTTCAAAAGAAGAACTCCCGCCCTTTCTTCCTTTAAAGCCTCATTTATTATCAACGAGCAGTCATTTGAAGATTTAGCAACTTGAATTTGTTTTATTCATGCTCGGTTCTCTCCATTAATAAATAAAGACAAACTTTTTAATAACCTTCGTTTAATTTTAAAATTCGAAAAGTCTTGAACCTTAAAGTTGAATTACTTAAAGGTTTAATATCAAGTTTTTGTGACTCTCGTGATGGAAGTAATGGATTATGTTAATATTAAAAACCTATATGTATAATATATTTTACAAATAAAAATTTCATACCAAATCTAAGCAATGCAATACCTCATACCAAACACTAAGCAACAAACGATGTTAATACATATTAGACACATAAAATGCACAAAAGAGATTTACGGCTAGTTAGATCATGTGATTCATATTTCAACACAAACTTTCCTCGACTGTGTCCAATATTGAGTTATGATATAAATTCATTGGTCACGTGATCAAAAATGTATCGTGTTACTTATGAAATCTAAGGAAAATGTTTCGAATTTCATAAAATTACTCCATAATTTTTAAAACTTTTAAATTCGTTTCTAATCGATTAAATTAAGTCTTAATTTTCTTAAAAGTTATGCTCTTTTTCTTATTTGATTTATATTAAATCAAGCCTTAGCTATACCTGCATCTACAATTCACATCGTACATTAAATCGTATATATTCCAAGTCAGTGATCTGTAACTCATACAGCACAGCTTGACGCATCTGTAACCGCAATGTTGGTGTAAATGTGTCTTCCCTGTAATTGGAACGAAATACTGTTTACACTTAGAATAACGCTAATTTATCTAGAGCTTCCTAAATTGCTTAAAATACTATTGCTTATCTAATAAAGTGGTTACGTCATTGTTATCAAAAATATTTTTTTTTAAGTACCTTTAGCCTCCAAGTCTCTGTTTCCTTCATTGCCTAATAAGAAACACAATACTAAATTAAAAGTGATGTCAACAATTTTATTCAATTAAATTAACAAGATATATTCTTTTTCATTATTACATATAACATAAATATATTGATAAAGTATTTAAATGTGTGACATGGAATTGAACTAAAAATATAAATCAAAGGTAGAACTTGAAATAATATTAATACGAAAATGTCTTATTCTCAATTGTAATATCATGTTAATAACTATTATATATTTATTTTATCGTATTGATATCTTGCAATATTACATTACAAAACTTGTTCCTACCCTCGTTATTTAATATTGGTTTATTGGATAATGGTTTTGAGGCAGGTGTGTGACAAGTTAAGAGAATTACCGCAAATTATTTTATTCTGTTTCCTCAAGAACAATATAATGACATTCGCTTCCAAGATACATTACAATAATTCCATTGTAAGTATAAAATTATACGAAAATCACATCTGTAGTTAAGATAACTAAACTTATAGCTGGCTATTTGTCAGGATTGTAAAGTACAAGATGACTTGAAATAACAATATCAAGACTAAATTATATTAATTAACATAAACCTATTTTGTTTCAGGTAAGAAACTCGGAGGGTGTCTCTGCAGGTAATTCTATTAATTCATAAAATTTATAAACAACAACAAAAACAACATATACTTAATAAAAATCAGATAATTATAAATATAATTAATACTGTGGAAGAAGATCACGTTTGTTATATTAATGACTTTAATATTTCATTTATTGAGAGGTATCAAGATTATAGTTTATGTAGTAATGGAGACTTGTATAAAGTTCTCTTGTATACATTAAACTACAAGTGTTCTACACTTACGAGTGTTGTAAACATAATTTATGTCTCATAAGAGACCTGCAGTGTTTATACTAAACCAACGCTTATATTTAAACAATTTAGTAGCGGCACTGCTGACACCTAATTACTTATGGTCTGTGGACACAAATTAAAACTTTTAAACACAATCTAAAATACCTTTGTTTAGAACTAAATGACAACAGAAAAAATAATGCTAAAGTAGGTTTTATATAACGGTTTTTTTAATTTGAAATATGATTTTACATTTAAAACTTTCAAAGAATTTAAAAAAATACTTTTTAATTTTAAAGCAATAAGAAACATAAGACTTAACAATATTATGTATATTTATACTATTTAATCATTTTAAAAAAAGTTATCTGAAAATAGAGTAATTGTTGATTTTTCAGAATTGTCGTAAACGTACTGGAAATAAGTGTGAAAACTTTTGAAATAAGCGTAATAGCACTTGGGATAACTGGAATTATGTGAGATAAATTTAATAGTACTAAGTATTATAGTTAAAACAATGATTTAAAGTAAGATATCAGATGATTATTTTTATTTTAATTACAATCAATTAAGAGTTTTATTTTTATACTATTTATACTTAAACTCACAGCTTTTGAATAAGGCATCATTTCGTTTTAAATATAAAATTTCTATATACTCTGTAAGCAAGCTAGACATTATTATAGACGTTTTTGTCATTTTAAATCAAGTTTCCTAGATAATATAATAGCTCAGCATATTCACAAGCTTGTTAGATCTTCTGAAACGCTGTAGTTAGCATAAAATAATAAGTGGCTTACCGGTTCTACATAGTATGAGCTAACTTTAAATTTAAACTTTTGTTAGCTAATAAAACTGAAATACAATTTGTGATTGAAAAATGAAATTTTATATTGAAAACATGTCAAAATCTCGTTAAAATTAAGTCAACCTGTAGGAGAGTTTTCAGAAATAATATCAAGCTAATACTAAATGTTGTACAACATTATGCTATATATTTGTTTAAGTGAAATTATTAACAATGTAATATAAATCTAGTGTTTATAACTTTAGGCGATGTCTTTTTTTTTTCTTTTTTTTTCCTCTCCGTTGGAAAAACCCGTTACGGGTACCCCGTCGGCCCAGGGAGGTGACGGCCGGGGGATGATGTGGGACTACCCGGCAGGATAGAGGATGCTGCCATTTTTAAGGCTACCCACTAAAATAGACGATGTTTACAAAAACTATTATTAATATACAATATAATATTATTGTACTAAAATTTCTTCCATTATTATTTTATTAATGTATTGATTAAGAAGATTATAACAAAGTTCTAATGTAATGTGTGTTATGGATCGTACCAACAATTTTTAACATATACAGACATTAATGATAAATAGATCATAATGTTGTATCCTCGCGAATCAGACATTTCTTATTGTATATAGTATATACCATGATTGAGGTATTAATCTGAACGTAAGAAGATTTTTTTATATTTTCGGAAAAATTGCCCTTTTCATACTATTTTTATTGACTAAGAAGCACAAAATCTACAATATATATAAGATAGCATATAAAATATATAAAAATCATAAATGATAAAAAAAAATTGTTATTAACTCCTGGGTAATTTGGACTCCGTACAGCTTAAAAAGATTTAGTGCAGGGCGGTCTCATAAAATTATATGGTTTTTGGCTTTCATTTTAAGTTACCACATTCTACCCATTTTTACTGGAATCTCTTTTAAATTATGGCCACGTGATACGTTAAATTCACAAAAATACCTCGTTGCGTTGAAAGAATCACTATCACATATCCTTATTAATAATCAGTTTTAACAGAATTTGCAAACTGAATAAGAACAAAGCAGTTTTTAATATAAATTATTACTCGTATGATCTTTAAAGTTACTTTGATGATTTAATTCAATATTAATTCAAATTTTAATTAATTAGTTTAATTTTTATCGTTTCATGAAATTATTACTATTTTATTGTTATTATAGTACATTATAATATCCTTGAGTGATTTGCAAACCAATTAAATTCAAAACTAAACAAATTACTATGCGTTATCTGTGCACTAAATAAAATAAAAGTTATACTTAAAAACTCACTTCAAAATAGAAAACTATTAATTTATGATTCCTGAGCTTTCAAACTTAACTCGCTTGGCTTCATTTTAATATCGTATTTCTCGTCTTAAGGATTAAATACTTTTTATTGTACTCCATTTGCAATTAAATAAATTATAACCCTATTTTTATGAGTACAAGCAATTTTGTTTATATTTAGATAAATTAGTTAAACTAAACATAAACAACATTGCTTGTATACACATATGTAATTGATAAGTTAGAGTCATGGGTAATTAAAGAATAAAAAGTATATACAGTAAACAATTTAAGTTTGTAACCCCAGCGATATAGACCGTTTTTTTTATAAAGTGTGTCAGAGTTGCTTTAGAGATAAATATAGACTTAAATAACCAGAACTTGAGACAACTAACTAAAATAACTTGGATATTGCTGGAATCTAATTTTTGTCTTTATGTATAAATTTATAATAACAGCAAGAACAGTGTCACCTTGTTATTACTATATTTGTATAGTCAGAGCGAGTATCTGGAATTTTGTTATGCAGATAAATCTAGAATATGTAGTATGTAGAACAACAACTAACAACAACTTTTTTTCTAGTCATTACTTGAGCAAAGCAGTAACTAGAAAAGTTTTCACATTATACATTGTTTTATATTATACTTTAATCTTTTTATTTTTTGGACATAAAGATTAGGTAAGAGCTAACAAGAATATTCTATTTTTATAATATAATCGTTTTAACCAGCATACGATTGATAGCGAGGCCCTTCTGATATTTTTTAAAAGTTTTCAATATTTTAGTATTACTTACTAAAAACAAACCAATATTTTCCCCATTATCTTAAATTCTATATATTATAGTTATACAATAAGTGACTGTTAAATAATTTGATAAAAATAGCATGTCATAGATATTATTTAATAATATTTATTTCATTTACGTAAGGCGGAAATTTTATACATGTATGTATGTATGTATGTTTGTATGCATCCAGATACTGTAACATTATTTTGAAATTGAAAATGTGCTATAAAATTCAGCTCATAAGCAGTTGTGACTTCTTCATTGGCTTCTTGTTCTTTGTATTGCAACTGCCTATTTTGGAAAGCTGCCAAAACACTATGGGAACCGAAATAAAATATTTTGTTCTTTTCTTGCAAAATGTTGGACACAACAGTTTTATTTTTAACAAAATCCTGTTTGTTTGTTTGTATTATTGCTATTTTTATAAAGTCATTTAGCATGTATTATTTTTGATTTTATTGCATTTTCAGCAAGAATGATATAATGCAATAGAATAGAAGAATGTAAAATATTAAGAAGTAATTTGTTCCACTTAACTACATCTCTATTTTTTAAGTTTAAGATCGTAAAATATCAAAGGATAGTCAATTGCGTTAATCCGATTTTTCTACTAGCAGTTTAGTGATGAGGTGACATTAGTGTCAACTCGAAACAAATGTTATAATGGTTTCGCGTTCTTTTTATTAGACACAATAATTGTTTTAAGTTCCGTTATCAATAAATATTTTGTTAAAATTACGAAGTGCTATAAAACAATAAATGACAGAGCTAGCGGAGTCGCTGGTGAGCTTGTTACGTAATATTGTTAGTCATACGTAAATACTTAAGTTAAATATCAAAACAATACGGATGCGAATACGCGATATTTCAGTAAGAAAATTTTAAACAAAAGCTTTTCATATTTATATAAAAAAGATATAAAAGAAAATTTTTGGCCCTTAGTCTGAATCTTTAATTTTCCTTTTAAGAAATTGAAATGTCTTTTAGATTTTTTTGCATTATGATTAAATATACCTTTTTATTATATTTTGGAAATAATTTAAAATATTTATATTTGTTTTGAGAATGCGTGCAAAAGTTTGACTACAGGATTTACCACATAATAATTCAATGTTTATACGATCTCTCATTAGATCAGTTCTGACGTGACAATTAGTATATTAACAAATTTAGTACACTCTACAGCGATATATACAAAAATCAAAATCAATCAAAATCAAGCCAGCACCTACACGTAGAAACATATAAACAGACAGACAGAATGTGACTATCTAGAAGACTTATATATCTAGAAGACTTATATATCATTAAATTATGACGTAGAAAACCATATATATAGTTAAAACGTTATTATTTAAACGATATAAACGATATTATTATTATAAATTATAAAGTTCTGTATTTAATACCGACTCTTTTGTGACATATAAAAAATATATTTATACTGTTACAAACAAATAAGGATTATTTAAGGTAGAATATATTTCAAATAATAAAAATGAAAATATTGTCTACGTTAAAATTTCCCGTTATTACGCGTCCTTGACTAAAGGAAACAAATACATTTGTTATAATCATAACTTTATTATTACTTTATTATATAAAAAAATATGACACTAAGAATGTATATTGAATTGAGTCTTATTAAATCTTTGATTAAAATATCTTAAGATAAACGATCACTTCTCAGCAATTTAAATTCTTCCTATTCTTCATTTGCAATTTTCTTTTATTTGTAATTCTCCATAAGCTGGAAATTCTCATAAACTTGAAAAATATATACTAAATATATAAAAATAATTAAAATATGCAATTCTTTAATAAGTTTTTGCCGTAAAATTCCTACATAATAATTACCTGTCTTGGTAATGTATTAATATCTGGTATCTATCTCACCACATCTGGAGAAAAGAACAGTAGATAATGCACTTATTGTGCTCGTAAAATAGCTAACACATTAAAAATAAAACACAGATGGCTCTCAGGCTAACATCACTGCTTTTATGGGTTAGTAAAACTATTATTAAGATTTACTTTTTACTTTAATTTAACTTTGATAATAACTATTCTTTTCGTGTGGTTTTACGAAAAATGTTTTACTCATAGATAAAAATACTTATCGTATGTTATTAAGAGCATGTTATTAATTAATAATAAAAATTAAATACTTTAACTACACAAAGTGACCTTTATTAATCCGGTAAGGTTCTTTATATTTCACGAATAATGGGACTGACTTTTTCATGCTTAGTTAAACACAGCTATAATTTATCTTAATCTTGAATAAACAAAACTATTTTACGGTACAGATTGATATACACAAAAAAAAAATACTAATTGATATACACAAAAAAAACTGACTTATTATGATTGTAACTGGTAAATGAAGATAAAAATATATTGATTTAGCGAACAAAACGTAAAAAAATAATACATAAAGAGACTATAAAAATTGATATCGACTATATCACGAAAAAGAACTTTTTAATATAAATATGTTATTCATAGCAACAGTGTATGATATATGTGTTTGTTCTGAACATCATTATACTTTTAAAAATACAAAATTCTCTTCAAATAATTTGAAAAACACAGTGGTATTAGTAATTTTTTTAGAATTTACAGGGTAATTATATTATCAAAAATTATCAAAATATTATTTCGACTGCTATTAAATGTAACTAGTAGTTTATTGTACTGTTGAATAAATAAATAAGAAATAAATTGTACTATATACTGTATTATTATGACAAAATTCTCTTTTTTTCTGTTTTATGACTGCGTCATTCTCACCGTAAACAAAACTCAGCATAAAAATCAGAAAATACGTATGTGTGCGTAAGGGTTAGCAATTTGTTTTAGCTTGAATAAATAAATAATACAAAGCCTTCATTTGTGTGAGTATCTGTTTGTGTACTTACATAGCTCGCATTATTGGTTCATCCATATTTAAATATGAACTTTACGTAAATGGAACTCTGTAAGACTTATATACTTGCAGTCACAGTTTGTGCTTATTATTTTAAAAAAACAATTTGTAAAAACTACTAACAGAAATAACATTCATAGAAAAAAAAAATGAAAATTCTTATAATCTATGTCATTACGTAGAAGTAGTATTTATTAAGTATGTATTATATTAGAGATTTGCTCTACGATACTAAATTTGTATCAGGGTAAATTTATTGTACATATTTAAGAACGGAGTTCGAACCAGATACGTCGGCATTATATTTAATATATAAATTTAGATAAAGATTAAAATATCTAAAATCCACTTACAAATTCGTTAAACACTCTAACGGGAAACCGGATTACTCTCCGGATATACAACATATTATAACGAAGTACCTCTATTATATAGTCTAACACACTGACAATAACTACTAATTGACATTACTCTTCACTAATTTATTATTTATTTATTTATTTATTTCTTTATGCATAAAAAATACAATGGCGGACTTAATGATTATTTAGATTTTTTCACAGTATTTAGATTTTCGGTATTCATGGCTAACTTCAATGTAATTAATAATTAGCTTGTTAATTTTGTTCTCAAACATTTTATCATCAAACAACTTATAAATATTCAAGTCCTGCGGCCGCGCCGGGCTCACTGTCTCAAAAACTACTCAACGGATTTTTTGTATTTTTTTTTATTAATTGTAGAATTCCTATAAAGGTTTAAAAATTTATAGTTTTATGTATACGTGTATATGTATATTAAATTAATTAGACAATAGTTAGTTACAAAAACAAATCCTTTTGAAACTAACTATTCATATGAAAATATTATTGGCAAGTTAGTTTTATGTTCAATTATTAATAACTTTTCAAAGTACTTAACATAAAATGTAAATATATGTATTTCAAATATAATCGTTTAATAATATCGAATAAAATATACCAGTTTTATTTATAACAATCTTAAACCCAATAAATTTAAGCGAGTAAAAATTAATTAAAACCAGAAGATAATAAATGAAAACAATATCCTGTCAATAATTAACTTACCAACAAATCTGAAATCACTTGTCTTTGATAATTATCTTATAGTATTTTTATTTTAAATCTTTATGTTGGAATCTATTGTTTTATTTTTATGTGTTTTTTTTGTTTTAGTATCACACAGGAAAATAAAATCATTTAATTGTAAAATCGCATTAATATAAATAAATAAGAGTACTGGCAGACAGAAGGACAATTCTTCCTTTTGAATTAAGGAAACCTAGTAACAATTAAAAGTTTAGTTACAATCTTAACCATGGTTCAATTATGTTAGATATGTTATCTAAACTTACATTAGACGTCATATAACGATAGCACTAGATGGCTAAAGGTAAACCCTAAAATACACAATATAATTAAGTCAGAATATACTCAAAATGCTGTAAACTGTCTCATTTTCTCAAATGTATTTTCAGACATACAAATAACTTTTCTACTAATGAAGTTGTCAGCTGGATATTTTTACTTAAACGAGTACAGTTTAGTAATGAAACTCTCAAGTAATAAAGTCGGACTTGAACGTCAGATCTATCAATGACATGGAACTGGGAACCCTTATTTTTCTCATTCTTTCATTAGAATCAATTTTAAATAATTCGTTTTAAAAAGTTAATAAGATTGACTTAATTATCTGATATATATCAGTGTTAATTATTTTTTTTAAGGAAAACATATTTTCTTGCAAACTAAAGTTCAATGTTTGTTTAGATCTTATCATATGAAAATAACAACATCTCTAGAAAACAATTTTTTCATATACTATTAAAATCACAGTGTCAATCCTCACCCTTGAAAGAGTAACAATAATTTGTCAAGACTTTTTAGACTTTACATTAAATAAAATACTTATAATGACATTATTTTTTTTATAATTTTCAATTAATTGTATATTAATTTTGTTATGAAACTGTTATTATAAACTATGTAAAGCATTATAATATTTTTTATTTCAAGAAACTATAAATAATTAAACTTTTATCTGTTAAGGTGTGTCTGCACTACCCAGTAATGTAACTAACTTTGACGTCCTACTTTTGATAAAAGCGACAGACTCATCTAAAGTTGTCATCTTAATCAAACTCGGTGTTGATTTAGGAATCCTTAGCAACGTTCGGACTGGATGCTAGCGCTTAAATGAAGGTAAATAATGTTATATTCAGTAGTTTGAAAATATATGTTATATCTATGTGTTTAACAATTTATAAATGGGTTTAAAATATAGAAAGCACTTTTGCGAGTCTTCGGATGTTGTAAGAGTTCGTGGGCGGCGGTGATCACATTCCATCTGTGACCCGCTTGTTTGACCTTCTCTTCCATAAAAACAAAAAAAAAATAGAAAAGAAAAACATCCATGTTATGTTCTCTATTATGAACTCATGGTTTCTTTAGTTATATGGAATTAAATTATTGCATTGATAAAAATATTTCCACATTTATTTATAATATAATAAAACTCAATCAGTTTTCAAGAAATTGCTATCTTGTTCTTTTTTTTTTTTTTTTTTTTTTTAATTGTAAAATATAGTTCATAAAAAAATAATAATTCCGTTCCTTAGTTTGAACATTAATTAGTATGGAGTAAAAGAAACGCTAATATATTCTGTAACTTTCTTGCTAGTATACTATTCTAATAAACCAATACTTAAAAAATACAAATCTGGAAAAGTTATTGAAACAATTCGTTTTATCGAACCTACTACCTTACCCAAAAACTAATAATTGCAATATTGTGTCTACAAAGTCTTTCTTATCTCACAAACAATAAAGACTTAGATTTGAAGACTTAGACTCCATAGATTTGAAGTAAAGTTATAGCCTGAGATATAACATGAGCAAATATTATTTATCATTTTTGTTGTTATAAAGCTGCAGTATCAAAATATAATATTTTGAAATGAAGATTTGTGTTGAGATTTTTAAGATAAATATATCATTTAGTTCTATGCCTATAAATAATACTATTGTTCATAGTCAAACGATTAGGTATATATATATTGTTATCAAGTTTAAGATTAAATAAAACTAAAATAAAATATAATTTATTGTTTACACTCACAGTAACTTACAACAACAGAACTAATGAACTATTTTTGTTTGCAACACAATACACCAAGATAATTAAAATTGTGCGCTTGTTTCTATTAAATTATCAGCGGGAGGCATTGTTAATAAATGTTAAATTTATTCAAGGAAGATGTAACCAACTTTGACAATTTATTTGGTTCCTTCGGATAACTACAGCGGGCTCCCATTACGGAAATTGAACCTCCGTGTGGTTTGAGCAAGGTGTAATTAGAAATGTAAGTAACTGCCAATTTCTGTCGCATGGCTTTAAGCAATTTTCGGCTTCCTTCCCTTTATAATCGTAAAATATTTATAATGCAATTAGGAAGATAAAAATTAAAAATGTAAATATATAAAACCTTTTTGCAATACTTCAAAACAATTCAAATTTTCACATTCATGTAATAGGTTTGACGACGAACTTTTGAAGAGACCTTGTGAGTTATCTGAACTTGAGCAAACGCTGTACTATCTTAGAGTATATAATATTAACTTGAATATTGTCAATATTTTCATATTTCAGTAAAAATTATAATTTGGTTTTAATAGGCATTAATAAAGCAGGTATTTTCTAAGATTTTTTATTTTTCTTTACAAATTCTTTATTTAAATTATTTATAAACGAGGGAGATATTAGTAAAAATAAATTATTTAATAAACTTTTGTACACTATATAAAAATAACCTGAATCTACTTTTAAATTTCAATGATTTTTTTTCTCAAAACATAATATGTACAACTAATTAGGTAATTTGGTTTCTGATTTTACTATTTAACTAAAGTGTTATTTGTGACTCTCCACTTCTAAATCATAGACGTATATAGCGATTTAAACTTTAAACGATAGATCATAGCTGACTTCGTAAGCCCGATTCCAACAACATAGTGGTGCATTTTGTGTACAAAACCTTATTTGTATCTCTCTCTTCACAAAATGGAGGCCGCGGCTTCACAATAATACCTTAAACTCTATTGGGAGAAATTCCATGTAATGATTTGACTTGATTTTTATCAAATATATCAAATATATCAAATACCTAAGAAAAATTACAATCCAAAAGTAAACGACTTTAAAACACAAAAACAAAAATTCAAAGACAATAAAGGAAAAATTATCTAAATAACTATGTATTTTAAATAGTTGTGTAAATTTATTTCGAAATAAAATTCATTTTATTAATAAAATTTTGAAAAATGGAATTATATTAAAATTTGAACAATGGGGTATACTTTAAACAAATCATATCCGCAGTGCTGTAAATATTTACCCCTAAACGTTTGACATAAGCACCAAAGTAGACAAAACCTCTCGTAGTGTAAACTATAAATCAAACTAATGACTAGTACGAGTCACACTCACAGCGCTGCACTCGCATGCTCTGAGTTGCAACTGTTTTATGTATTACCCTTCATTGAATTATATCCAATTAAATATTGTCAGTTTCCAAATTTATTCATTCGAATAAAATTAAAATCTTAATGCCATCGAAAAAGTAACTTATATTTTAAGAAACGTAATATTAGAGGAATAAATTTGAGTAATTAAATTTATTCCTTGGTATTTTAAGTTCGGAATTTGCTTGTGTTTTATAAACAGTGGAGAGTGAAGACTTAAGATTAACGTTTATTAAAAAAAGGTGTTTCCAATTTCTTCTAATTTTGTTTCCTATATTGTTTTTGGACGTTCGTTGTTATTATAAACAAGGATCAAGGTCTCTTTGGTATAATTGATAATGTAATTAACTCTTATATATATAGACGAAGCCTATTTTTATAATTTGGCCATTAATAAGTATATCTACAGTAATTACATTACTCATAAATATTGAAAAAATTCACTTAACATATAGCATATATAAGTACTAATAATATCTCCAATTAACACTTTTACAATAATCAATATATTTTTGGAAATCTATTCGAATTTTTTCTCTACCCTCCAAATATTTTTTGAAAAATATGATTTATTTTATTTGTGAAAAAATAGAATTATTTTTTATCTCCAAAACGTTACTATTTTTCGTATTTACAAGGTCATGGTAACTTACTACTTGGTTGCATCTTTGAATATTCATAAAAACCTATTAAAGTATTGTTTAAAATTTTGATCACACTCCTGAATATATTACGTTCAAATGTATAACAGATCCGGAGCTTGTTTCAATGTTTCTAAATGTATTTTTCTGGTTTTGTGTTACTTAGTTATGGAATATTGGTCTCACGTTCACTAAACTTGTATTTATAGTTATAGTTTAAATATAATTATATCATATAATTTAATTGATTAATTGATTCACTGAAACGTGGAACTTGAATTGTTTATCTTTACTACAGTTATAAATTATTGTTTATAAAGATGTAAAGACATCGTGTCTAAGAAAATAATTTTTTTTTAGAAATTTAAGATATTATAAAGGAGATAAACGAAAAAGTCGCTGTAATAAGTAATACTATTGATGAAGTCGCACTAGTAATTTAATATAATATGTACACAGAAGCTTAATACGTCTAGAGTAGAATATTCAAATGAATTAAGTTTAAAAAATATTACTAACGATTTATTAATATCACGTCTGTGTGAGTTTTCTGCCGAATTCAAATGTCGATAATTTTTTTACTAATAATAATAAAAGAAAACGTTCGTAACCATATCTATTATTTATCCTATAAATATTTATAGATATAAACCAGCTTGATTTGTTTTGACGACAAGTAATTAATGAATAATCGTATTCTTGTATGTCTGTTTCAATTTTATGCTTAAAGTGCTTATTCTTTGAAAGGATAAATTCTCCTGTTTTTAGAGAAGAAAAATTCAATGCTAAAGTATTCGTATAACAAGTACGTGTCTCCAAGTATTTTATAAAAAATAACACCCGCAAAAAACACAGGACACAGCTGGCAATAGACGGGTTGTTTAAATTATAGTGACCCCTCATTGTTTGTCATTTATATGTCAAGTGTCTATTGAAGGTACTAACAATTCATTTTAATATTAACATTTTTTTATATAACATTAATATAAGTCCAGTAGCATTTTTAGTAACAATTTCTTTTATTTTCTACTAGATAATCCGCTATCGTTACAACTATTTTCGTGATAATTCAAACATGATTATATTATATAATCCTCTTATCTTTTATTTAACCAAATTTTTTTCATACTCACAAAAAAAATAATATATCCATGCTCAACGATTTAAAAATAATCTATTAAATAAACATATTAGAGGTTTTTAGTGTAGAAACAATTAGATATAAACTCAGAGTATCGGATGAAGTAAGAGGACTAGTTAAATAATGTTAATATTTTAATTTGTTGTCTAGGTTTATATTTATATTTAAGGTAAATTAAATATTAAGACTCTGTTCTATGAAAAAACGTATTATAATAGGACCAATTTCACAAAATAAAAATAAAAACACTATTTTCAGAAATGTTATAATAAAACTATTCTGAAATAGAAATAAAACGACATAAAATATTTACTTTATGACTCTTTATTGAAAGTGTCCGTTAAACTTCAAAGATCCCATGTTAACGTTTCATAAATTTTAAATGTAAATAATATAAACATATTTCATCAACCATTTGCAAGCATTAGGTTATTTCTCTTTTTTATATTTGAAAAATATTTCTTACCTTTATTTCAGTGCTATTAATAATAAAATATTCAGTTCGAATCAATTTACCTTTTAACTAAACTCTCAAGCCCTGTCTGATAAACAGTTCTCCATTATTCCATTAGACCTTGAACCGTCTTCATTGTTCCTCTTTATTAAATTGTACTGGACGTCATTCTGTTATTTATTATTAAATTAATAATCTTATTCTGAATTCTAAGTGGCGTTGTATTTCAAGTTAGCCTGAAATTACAATAAAACTAATTTTACAATTAAGATCCATTTGTAGTTAAAGTATTTTGGTTTAGGAATCCAATTCACTTTATCCTGATCGCAATAATTTTTTTTGTGTTTTATTATAAAACAATTAAATCCTTATCAAAAACTATTAACATGTTTAATTTTAATACTTAAGCTGAAGCTTTCATATTTTCAAATAAATAAAAATAGATTTATATATGTGCTCAGTATTTATTTTATAAAACTATCATATTTTTCATCAACTCGACGCTCGCTACAATGCGATACTGGCTTTCAAAATGTTTACCAACTTTTAATAGTTCGGTTTGAAAAGAGAGTGATATTTAAAAACTTTTCAAATCGGTTTAAAATAATATATATTTAATTCGACTTTTTGTTAATTTGTTACTTAGAGATATATCACTAAGTAACAAATTACAACAGATTATTTTTTCATTTGTTTTGACTTTATTTATATAAGAACTGACTGACTCAATAGCTAGCCTATATAAAAAAAAATATATATTTATAAAATAACAGACTATATAGAGTTTTTTTCCGATTCTTCTCCATGTATGTACTCTTTGAAACAGTCCAAATTAGGTCGACGTTTCGTAGGTGCAAAGTTGTCTTGTGTACAACTATACTTAGTTTATTTTTTATTCCAGGTAACTAAGTATGACTGCACAGATAGGTTATTGTTATTCTAAAACTTAATTTGTCCTTTATATACTATGGAGTGAAGGATGTATAAGTAAAATAAAATTAGTTTTTAAACTATAAATAATCTAAATCTTTAAGTTATAAATGATCTAAATAACTAAAATATTCTGACTTTTCTGATTGGTTGATTGACATATGGTTAACCAATCACATCTCTTGATAGTATTGTCTTTTTTTAACCGAAGTAGGAACTCTTTTGACTACAGTCTGTCTGATGTGAAGCGTGACTAGTTATTTTACTAAAATGATTTCACTAGAAACCAGCAAATTTGATAAAATGTATTTATTGATACATTAAGCGTGAACTATCTATTGATGTTTTTTATTGTTTCTGTAGATTGCTCAAATACAATTAATAATCATCGTGATGTATTTTTTATTGCACATTATGAATTTTATATATCTTTTAACATTAAGATACAATAATGTTTATTATTACAATGTTTTAGACTTTACAAAAAAAAAATACTTTACAATATATTGCAAAAGGAAATCTACTCTAAAGTCCTGGACACTCTTATGACATCGTAAATTCGTCACTTGTCTCGTCTGAAAGCGTAAAGCTGTTACTAGGTACCCACCAAATATTTACTAAAGTTCACAAGAAAAGTTATATTTTATTAATATCTATTCTTCACATTGAGTCCTTTTTTTTCACGGTCTAAAAATAGAATTTAAATGGTAAAAACATAAAGAAACTTTTTAGGATTAAGTATGAGACGAATTTAAACATTTTTTATAATATTAAAAAGATACTTACCTCTCCCACCTATCTATATTTTTTTATTCAATATTCTTTTCAAATAATATTTTTATTCATTTAATAAATTTAACTCGAACATATATTTTTTTATTTTCATTATTTCATTAGGACGACTCTTCAATTCGTATGTAATCCGTCAGACTTTTCCGCTTTCCCATTTTCGGAACACAAACCGTATCCACCGAACTAGCACTTCCCGAACAAACAAATTGGCAAACTTTTGGTTCTACACATAAAAACTTTAGTTATGGCTAGAGAATAACTTAGTTTGTATCCTTAAATAGGTATTTAGCACTATATGTAATAAATTTTTCTAATTCTGTATCCAGAAAATATTCACCACTTTTTCACGTTAAGAGAGCCATGCAGTTTTAAGGATTCAAATGAGTAATCTAGTAAAGCTCGTGGTATATTATAACATTTGCCCCTCCACTAGGGGTTGTGAACATTTAACTAAAAAATAATAGAGATCACTATATTATTTAGCTTATATTTTATTGAAAAAATAAATTTCTTTGTCAATTAAAGAGAAATATAGTGAAATACTTTTAGTAACGAAATTTATATTCATTATGCAAGTCATTTACCTCAGTAGGGTTATACTAAACACTGAAGATATTAAACAAGTATATTTAAATACATTTTTCTTTAGTTATGTTATTACCAATCATTATCATATATTATAGTTCATATTTGGATCCCTGATAGCAGCTGACAGTTATTTAATGTATCGTTCTGTTATATAACACATTTCTTTTAGAAAATTGTTTTTGTATTTGATAGAATAGCTTTAAATAGTTTATCCTATATCTTACGCTCTGTCGAATAACATTTTTGATGTATATAATTCCCGAGGATTATTTTTACAAAGGCTTATTATACATGTTTTTGAAGTAAGAAAATATGTTTTTAACATGTTTTTCTGCGGAAATAATAAATATATTTTAGGTTTTCCTCATAATTTAATTTAAATTTTACAATCTCAAATCGTTAGAAACATACACACAAACATACTTAACGTGAATTAAATTGCAATACAAACTTTTCTGTCGCGGTAGTTATAAAAAAAGGTTGTTTATTATATTAAATATCCTACAGTTGACCACTGTCTTCTACATAAATACTAACATATGCTATATTAACAAAAAGTGTTTTTAAATGTTATTAATATTCTATGTTTATAGTAAACAGAAACTAAATCCAAAAAATAACAGTACTGATAGCTTCAAAAGAAGTTCATTGAACACAGAATATCATATCCTAACCATATTTTTGGTATAAATTGCTAATTAACAAATCTTTTATAAAAATGTATTTCTTAAGCTTATTAAATAATATTAAACAAAGTAGATCACTACTTGCTTGCTTGCGACCTTTGTATCCGGTACATAAGTGTAACTAAGGCTAAATATCGACTGTATATATTATTTCAATATACATCAATACAAAAAAACAAAGCGTTACTAATTTCTAAAATATCGTGTTTCTTAATATTATATTGTTATCTAATAATTTACTATGAAATAGGTATTACATTAACTTTAATTGTTTGACCACGGCTAGAACAACCTGGTCGAAACTTAGAGCAATTAAATAATTATTTATTTATTAAATTGTACAGAAACTTAATTATATATAACAAAATATTAAGATCTCAAGCCTGCGAAAGTTGAAAACTGTGTTGCAGTGAGAACGCCATCATTAATATATTACAATATATTTGCTATAAGTTTGAGTATATTTAACTTTAATAAAATTAACTAATATATAAAAATAAAATAAAAAATAAAAGCATAAACACAAAAACTACATATAACATGCAATTCTTGTTGCGTGCAAGTAAAGGAATGGAAGTGTCTGTATGTGAGTGTGTGTATGATAGTGTTGTGTGTGACTTAATAATAATAACAGGAAATTATTTATTTTTAGATAACGATTATTAGTGTTTTTATTTACATTTAATCCCACCTTTAATGTTCTTTATTCAACCAATCATGGAAATTAACTATGTTGCGAAAACTTCTCTTAATGTATAGTTTGATCATTCTTCGGATTTCTTAATATCATTGAATTTAGAGATGAAATTGTTTAATTTACACTATACGTGTTTGAACCATTGCAACGAAATTTGAATACATATTGCACATTCAATTTCGTTTCAAAATAATAAAATATTAGAAATTGCAAACCATACGTCGTAAATTTTGTAGACTTTATTCGTAGACACGTACTACGACAAGTGCTACAGCTACGCCGACTGTAGGTTTGTAGCTTATCTTTTATATCAACAAATATAACTACATATATTGAAATTAAATAAAAATTACTGACGGTATTACTATCGCAATTTGTTAAAAGTGACGAATTATGTAAAAATAAAGTCTCCCCCAAATTTTAGTCGTTAATACATACAACATTTCTGCACTACGATTTTCGTGATAAAAGATTTAAGAGCAACATTTTGGACAAAGACCTTTTGAAGCAGTTCTTTATAAAATACTTAATAAGCGGTTACCACATTACCCTGCAGATATAAGTAGGGTACTTTTAGGTTTATTATTTTCATTTCGTTATGAAAACCAAAGCAATCGTATTTATGTTTTATGATAAAGACAAATTAAGTACAATTATTTTATAAAGTAGAAATGAATTATAAAATAGTACCTGTCTTTTATCTGCTCCGTAAAAGTGCATAGAATTCTTAAAATAAAATCTTTGAATTTTTATATAATACTATAAAGACCTAATAACATCAACCACAAAGATACAAAACATTTGAATATTTTAGAAACGTGGCCAAAGATTCAAAATTATTAGAGCAATATTCGATAGCTGACAGTTACGGAATTGGATAGCACAGGTTATACTAGACTCTGAACAATCAGAGAACTGGAATTGTTTGAGTGAAATATGTGTGTCTACAGTTTGGAGAACTTGTATTAATTATTCGAAATACATTGGGACTTAATAGCTTAAATATTTTTAATGTTCGATACTTTTATTACATGGATGTTTAGAGTCGACCCGTGACTACGATCGGTGTAAATCGATCGAAACGTAACTGTCCGAAAAGACAACACAAAATTTTACGACGTCTACTACAAAGAACCGTTTAAGAAACAAATTGACGATTTCTGTTTTAGCCGAAATTGAAACAAATAGTTCTTCTGGAAACGATTCTATAACTACAAAATGAAACTGGTTTCGGTACAAAAAATAAATGGAATTTATTACTAACATGTTCATAAACAATTACTAAATTTTGTGCCAAATTATGACAACCAAATTATTTTAAATCCTTATACTATGTGGTTATGTGTATTATATGTAACTTTTAATTCCTTCATAGAATTAATTGTCTATATATGGTAGATGTTAATGCAACGTACAATTGCAATGAAAAAGTAAAAATTCTGAATTTTATAATATTTAATTTATTATTCATTCTTTGTTTGAAATCAACGTTCAGTCTATGATTTCAAATAATTATGTCACATAACTTGGGTGTGCAAAACATATCTATTTCATAATCTACTTTCAACCTTTAATTCCATTTAAAATTATCATTAATATAATTAAAAATGGAATTTTAAAAACCAATTTCTAATTTCTGTAATAAAACAATTAAAGTATGTTCAGAACGAACAAGACTTAAACAAGAACAAAGGAATGAAAGGAAGACTCGTTAATATTGTTTACATACAAGCAGGCCTTAATACCGATGCCTTGTAGGATCGGAAGTGAGGCACACTCGCTTGCATTTCCGAGGTTGGAATACAAAACCATAAAAATGTTTTCTTCCAGGAATATTTTTATAAAACGTTACATATATTCAAGTTAGCGAGTATAACTTATAATCCTTCAGCTATTCTTCACTTAATTTGATTTTATAAAAACAAACTTACCTTTCGTTTTTCGTGAATTTCTAAATAAATTCAGATTGTATTTTAATCGTGTTTTCTATTTTTCTTTGTTTATGTACTACTATTTCTTATTTACATATAAATTTATTAAATCATTTAATATTTTGACTTCAATACGAATACTTTCAAAAAGTATTTCATTAAAAAAATATATTTTACTTCAACAGATACTGGTTATTGACAGTATTACAAAGATATGAAAGAATTTAAAGTTAACCGAAATTTATTTTAAATATTGTATTTATCACAGCTATAGAATTAACATAATCATTTTATCTGAAACCCATAACTGTTTATCTCATATCCATAGCAATAACAATACATTTAAATTAAACACCAGTCCCATAGTATTAATATGTTCAATCAACTCAAGTGAAGCTGCACTCAGATTGGTATTACCTGTAATTAAAGATGTTCTTTGTGATAATATTGCTATTAAATTGCACATAAGCATGTCCTTGTCCCTTATATATTGCAATATATGATACAACTTGAGAAATAATGAAGCTCTGAGAATAGAAATTGCATATGATAAAGTGGTAACTATACCACAGGTAATTAAAAAAATATTTAAAATAAATGCAACTAGAAATTCCTTTCTGAGTTTGAACTTTTAATTAATAAGGACGTAATGTTTTTTAAAATTTCGTGAATACCACCCTTTCAATAAAACTATTTCGAGGATTTAACTAGACCTCGTCTTCCGCGAACATTATCGAAGTAATTAAAAACAGGAGTTAAAAGTAAAATATAAATATATACGCAAATTAAATCCGTTAAAATAGTTTTATTTACCTAAAAAATACGTCTCTAGTACGAAATCATATTTATACCGACATAGAAAGAATAAAGGAAGTCTTAAGTAATAAGTTTTTATAGTATGGTCTAACGAAAGTTATACATTAAGCTGTTAAATCCATTATTATTTAATATGTCAAGAGTTCAAGAATTACTATCTGACCTTAAATAGTTAGGACGACTTATTACTAGAATTTACTTACGTAAAATATTAACTGCATAATCTATAACTTTAAATATTGTTTAGTTTATTATATATATTTATAGTATAAAGTATATATGTATATTTATACGTATTAGGGTGTAATTATTTGCATGTATGTCTATTGCTTATTTAAAACTTTGCACCACCTACCTTCAAAAGAATTATTTCCTTTCTTATGGTTGCCTGGAAGAAATCGCGTAAGGCGATAAGGCCGCCCATTGTACTGGGCTTTTTTTTTGTTCTGTTTTTTTCGTAAATTTATACTGTTGTTGGTGTACAATAAAGAATATATATATATTATTGTTTAATAATATAATGTAGTGTCTATCATCAACGTTTGAACCTGAACCTGCGACCTCTGGGAGGTCTGTGTGGTCTGAGAGAACTTAAAGATCGCAGAGTTTGATAATATTTTATTTAAAAAAATCCTGGTGACAATTACCTCTTTTAAATTGCATTAAAATCTAATAATAAAAAAGAAGCAATGCTAAGATTTATATATCTTGAAGCAAATTATTTATTCACGCTCGAGGCCTGTCGTCAGTAATTTTGAAGAACAAAATTTTGGATCAAGATTTAATTATTCAAGCGGCCTGATGAAATTTCTGTTCGGCACAGAATATTATTACAGAAAAAAAAAGAAAATATATATAATTGTCCGTTGATTGAATGTCTTATATTTAAAAATACTTTTAGCAATGCAATGTAAACAGAAAACAACAGAAAAAAAAATTATCTGGACTATTAATTATTACTATTTACTATTTTAAATTTGTTCTATGAACATATTTGTTACAGGTTTATAAAGACGTCTTTTAAACAAACTTCAGATTCACGTCATATCTCAAGGTGCCTGAAAGATGGCGTCTGTTTGCCAACATCATTATTTACATATGCTATTGTCTGAAATACAGCTGGGACTATAGTTGACTTTAATGCTTTCAGCGATAGGAGTGTCACTGACATCCATACTTTATTTATTTGAATTGTTTGTTAAAACAGGCTTTACACATTAGTCGCGGTTATTGAGCTGAGCGAAGCGAAGCTTTTTACTACCCAAATTTTCAACTCTTTGTTACCCTAATCCTCCTTCAATGTACAAGATACACGCACGAAATTTTGCACACATGCGCATAATGAGCAAAACTTGTTCTGGATTGAAAATCAGCCGAATGGTAAATGTAGTTTTAGAGATAATCGATAAAATGTGTCCCATAGAGTTAACATATAGAACGTTTTTGTTTCGCGCGCACCTCTGCAACTCATAATTTTTATTCATAAATAAATAGTAATATTTAACTCTAACCGCACTTGCGTAAACCTAGTTATGTAACTATCCATGGTTGAAATAATACAAACAAACTTAATGTGCGCGTTTATTATAATAATAAGAGATACAATAACGATTATTCGACAGACAGGCTAAGATGTATTATACAAAACAGTTTGATATATATGATAAGGATGTTGTAACTCTCAGGTCGTATCTGTACTAATAATAATAAGCTTACTATTATGATCTTATGTAACGAGTCCGCTACTAAGTTATTATACCGTGTATCCGTTTTTATGAAATGGTAAGGTAGAGCCAGTTTACTAGTAAATAAAAACTGTCCCTATTGAAGATAAAAAAATCTCTTTCTTTTTCTTGAAACAAAATACATTATTTTTAATTATTATTAAAACAATTTCTTGGATTTAATAAGCCTAAGCCTGTAAGTGATATTTTCTCGTAAACACAATTACTTAAAATTGACTTTTCAAAGCTTTTGATATATAATTATAATTCAAATAAATTACCGACTCAAATAAATGTCTGTTGTAACTGTAAATAAGAAAACATGATTCTAAGAAGTTAAATCTGTTACAAACATAGTTATGAAATAATTTAAATTTAAAACTATCTTATCTTGTTTTAATCAACCTTTAGCCATTCTAACTGCGTATTCAATTCATATCATATATGCACATTCCAAGTCACTGATTTGTTACACGTACCAGCTCAGCTCGACGCAGCTGCAGTCACACTGGTGGCGCAAACGACTTTACTTTACAAAATGCTTACAAATTTATAATAGAAGAAATAAAATTCTTACAAATTTATAGTAGAAAAAAATGAGGGCAATTATATTGAATTTAAACTTTATATTTCTCCCTCAGATAATAGGTTTTATCGCATAATTTAACTGTAAAAACGTAATAAATAAATGTATGTTTCTCAAAAATAATTAGCATTTTTAATTTAATACTTTTCACTACTATAATAAAAATAGTAAGAAAATATAAATTACTTTCTAAGTGCTTTTAACATTTGCATTGTTTCCCGAACGCAGGGTAAAATTCAGTGAAATGGTTAAAATATATAGGTATATTAAGATATATATAATATGCGATGTACTTGATAGACACACCACAGTACAGACGCCCGGTAGTGGCGGAAATGAGGCAAGCGCTTTGGTTTGCTGAAATTGAAAAAACGGAAGAGTTTTTTATATATGTATTCTTTTATTTAATTTAAACCTAAATTGAGCATTTCAATAACTAAAATTGAACTATTACTGATATTATTTACTCGTATATCCGTAGAGATTAGTACAAACGTCTCCTCATTTTACAGTTTACGACACACTTTACAAGTTCAACTTACAACCTACTACTATAGCTGCTAATTTTTTTATTTTATTTTTTTCCGTTGTAAAAACCCGTTACGGTTACCCCGTTGGCCCAGGGGGGTGACGGCCGGGGGGAGTAAGTGGGACTACCCGGCAGCATAGAGGATGCTGGCATTTTTAAGGCTACCCACTAAAAAACCAACGGTTGCCCTCTGCGCCGTAA
Organism: Mechanitis mazaeus; assembly: GCA_959347395.1. Lineage (NCBI taxonomy): Eukaryota > Metazoa > Arthropoda > Insecta > Lepidoptera > Nymphalidae > Mechanitis > Mechanitis mazaeus. The sequence continues at coordinate 1,442,045 of OY365743.1, forward strand.
TGGGACGTCACGGGATCGCGTTAGCACACACCGTGACGCCCCGGCGAGACCCCCCGAATGAGGGGGGCTAATTTAGCTGCTAACTTAGTTAATGTCTTACTTCCCTAAATTATACGAAAAGCTTTATTAAAACTATAACTAGGTAGGTACTCAGTTGGATCCCTTAATATGGAGGAATATAAGAATATTTTTTATTTATTATCTATTCTATAACTTCTAACTTTAAGTGTATATTAAATAAAAACTTTTATAAACTACAATTGATAGTGATGCTCGAGATAAATATATAGCAGAGAAGAAAAGAATCGAACAATTTTGTATGTAAAGATTTAAAAACATGTGCACCATTCTCGAGAATCCTTTAGAACACTAATCGTCTACTACAGTACGAAATGAAGTAAAGTAAGTAGTATCTAAGTTATTCCTTTGAAGCCTTGTTTCTCACTGCGACAAGCACTTAATAACACCAAAAACTGAACTGCCACAGTTACTGAGTTAAGCTATTTTAAACTCTTCCGTCATCACGTAACTGGAATACATAACTACTACCAGTTACTCACGCATATAAATAAAACTTCGTTTCAAATCTATAGAAATTTAAGCGACGGCAATGTGAATTTTCTTTTTTTCTTCTTCATTCTCTTAGATGACTAGCAAACAGCAAAGATTTTACTAGGTCCATGCAAGCGCGGTTAGCCTCGCGACGCAGCGCGCGCGAAACAAAAACGTTCTATATGTTAACTATATGGGATACATTTTATCACTTATCTCGAAAACTACATTTACGATCGGCTGATTTTCAATCATCTTTAAGAACCAAAGAGCAGTCGTTCTAAGATTTTTCATGTTGGACATATTTATTTATTCATGCTTAGTTCTGCTAAATATTAAACAAAGACGAACTTTTTAATTGCCTTCGTTTAATTTAAAAACTCGAAAAATCTTGATCCTTTAAATTGAATTACTTAAAGATTTAATATCAAGTTTATGTGCTAGATGTGATGGATACTTGCACATGTGCATTACATGTTTTACTATTGAAAACTTATCAAATATAGAAAAAACGTTACTGGTATGTGGTGAAACGTATTACCACGAAGGGCCGGGATCAACTCACATTGTCATATTAAGTATGAATAAAATGGAATAATATATCTTCCATTTATGGTTCACAAAAATATTATTTTTCTGACAATGTAATATTTACCTCAGAGGTAATATGAGGTTAATACTTTTCCTAAAGAAATGAAGGAATAATTAGATAATAACAAGTAAATAAATAACAAACTAACTGAAGGATTGTGTAAAAGAGATAATATAACTATATCTATATACATTTTAGTGTTTTAGCTTCCCTTATTTCAATATTTATATCATTTATTTTATTACACTCATACACACATAAAAGTCTTTTATATTAGCTATATCATTATTGAAAAAAAGAATTCAAAGCTAGTAATAATATTATTTTTCTTTTCTTCTTTACCACAAGGAAGTGGTTACCACCACCTGCAAATTTAGATATGCCATCTTTGAGGAAAAGAGAAAGATGACGGATAATAAAGTCAGAAATCCAACGCTTTCCATTGGATTTCTGACTATTTTTGCACGAGACACGCAGCCATGATAGATGCTCTTCACCAGTCAACGGTGAGAGAGCGATAATGCACTGGTCAAGCAGCTTGTAGGAGCTAACCTCAACTTTTTATATCTAGGCTGTACCATAACAATTGAAACCACAATTACAAATATATATATTATATTTAATATGGGCTTATGCAAGTAGGCTTCTTCCCATATATATAACGCTGACAGCAAATACTGACAGCATTTGTTTGTAATGTGTTAAATATTTAGAGTAGGCGAATACACTTAGTTAACATCTCATTAGACACCTGTATATTTTGTGTCGGTGACATTACTTAGAAACACACAGTTGTTGAAGTCAAATAAAGACTGGCACCTTATTTCAATAAAACTATTTTTCGGATATAACTCGCGTTTATTATTACATTTTTATATTTAACCCGACGTTTCGGATGCTTTGCAGCAAACGTGTTCGCGGTAAGGCGAGATGATCATCTCGTCTTATTAATACTAATAAGTCCGTGTTTTTAAGTTTATTTAATTAACGCTGCTTTTATTAATTTATACTTTATTAGAATGAACAAATCTATCATAATTAGAAAGAATTATACAAATCCCTCTGGCAATTTCGAAGAGTAGTATGTAAAAAATACGATCTTTCGGTATTATAATATTATTATAGATATACTCGACACACTATTCACTCATCAGGACACAACAGTTCAATGACTTAAAATAAATACTAAGCAACAAACGATGTTAAAACATATAAGGCGTCTAAAGTACACAGAACAGATTTACGGCTCTTAAGGTCAACATGACTTTAAGAGCAATATTTCTTTACTCGGTAGTATCCAATGTTATGACATAAATTCAATGTCACGTGATGAAAATGTTATTCCTATGATATCTTATCTATTTATCTATCTATCTATCTTGTATGATACCTTCGTGAAAGTACTCTAGTTTACATTATCCTATAAATGTTCTACACTTACGAGTGTTGTAGACTTAATTTATGTCTCATTAGAGACCTGCAGTGTTTATACTAAAACAATGCTTACATTTAAATAATTTAATCTGTGTACTCTTGAAACATAATTACTTCAGATCTGCGAACACAAATTATAAGTTTTTAATATAATTTTCAACCATTTTGTTCAAGATTATTATTATTAAATACGAAAAAAACAATGAACCAATAGAGACATTTTGTATTTACAAGTTATTTAATGAGTATTTTATATTAAAAAAATCTTTGAGTTTAAAACAATATGAAAAAAAAAAACAATTAAAAACAACGTAAGTAATTAATACTGTTTCAGTTAACAGATATGTAAAAATCCAATGATTGTTGATTTTTCATAATTATCGTGTTCGTAATGCTAATTAGTGTGAATGTTTTCGTGATAAGCGTAAAGGTACTCTGATGAACGTAAAACGCAAAGGAGAAAATAATCATTTGAAATGAGGTGTAAGATTATTTTCACTTTTATAATCTAGCAATTAATAGTTTTATTTTTATATTATCTATTCTTAAATTCCTAGCGTCTGAATAAGACATTCTATAACATTTCTATAAACGCTATAAGCTAGTTAGACATTATGATATTTAAATCATAATAAATCAAGTTTCCAGAATAAAATGGCTCAACACAATCACAAGCTTCTTAACTCTCCTGCATTGGCGTAGTTGGTATAAACGAATGAGTGCTTGCCGGTATTATTTATACAGTCGAGGCTAACTTTAATAAAAGACTGATATCTATTTGTAATATTCTAATAAACGTTGAAACTTCTTTACTTCTGTTTAGAGCAAGTATTGAGAATAAAAGCGTATTTGAAAATTTCTTGCGCTAATTAATTCAATATAGAATCACTCATACAAAATGATTTCTTATTAGATATTAAAACCAAAAAAATATAAATTAAGTTGTATTGAGTTTTATTTGCCGACCTGTATACAATTTTAGATTAGTGTTAATAAATTACAAAATATTGAAAATTATGTCACAGTCAAAATATATTTACAATGTAATTTAAATCAATGTCTACAAGTGTTTACAAATTTTGCCGATGCTTTCTATTTAATAGGTAAATTATCTCATTTATTATCTTGAATAAAGTATAAATATACATACAATACTGTAATTTATTAATGTATTGATTCAGAAGATTAATAATAATGAATAACACAAATATTTGTTTATATATCAATAGAGACCTCAATAATAGATCATAGTGTATCTTATCGTATCGCAGACCTTTCTTATTATATATACTATAAGCCATGATTAATGAAACATATTGGTACGAACACAGGTATTAATCTGTCAGAAAATAGATTTTTTTCTTATGTTTGGAATTGCCTATTGCCTATTTATATTTTTTCTAGTGACCAATAATTAATTAAATATAAAAATAATGTATTTCCTATAACATTAATAAAATAGACAGTAACTTCTGAGCAATTTAGATTCCATACAGCTTAATAAGATTTAGTGGAGGACGGTCTCATAAAATTTTATGGTTTTAGCTCTCATTTTAAGTTACCACATTTTACCAATTTTTACTTGAATCCATTTTAAATTATAGCTACGTGAGAATGTAATAAATTCACGCAAATATCACTTTCGTGTTAAGAAAAATAGCCACTATTAGCTGTGGCACTATATGAATATAATAGCAATACTATAATATAATTGGATAATCTTTTACAACAAGATTTGCGAGCAAAAAAAGAACTCGGAAATTTTTAATTTGTAATTGACATTTAAAGCTATATTTTGATATTAATACCAGTCATGATTTTGGTGTTGATAAATTAAACGATCTTATATTTCTTAATTATTCCTTAGAGATATAACAAAGCGAGATTTGAAGAAAATTATCTACACAAACTGAGAAAATTATCTACACAAACGAGAGCTGTGATTGTAGAGAACTGTTGAATTTATGACGAAGAAAATAAAATGATATATTTTATAAAAAATTAGAAACTTGAATCTTTAATGAGCATCTTGGTACACCGCTTCTTGAACATGGTAACGAGGTTACGTGTTATTAGAGAATGGCTTTAATTATATATTACCATAAAATCATTTTTAAAATATGGTAAATACCTTAATGTTTTCTTAAATATATTCTTGGGTCTTCGAAAAAATGCACGAGACAGATAGACTAGATAATAAAATTATAAGTATATTTCAAAAACATATCAATTCAATGCACGAATCTCAAAATACAGTAATATCAAGTCGTTGCTTGCCTCTTGCAATATTTTCAACTTTAGATACTGAAAAGACTCAGTACTGTTAGAGAGGCCATCCAATTTCATGGTGCCGTGTAATAAACAGCTTCAGAAACTGGATTTGTCGAATTCTGTTTCATAGACAACGTTCTCTTATAAGAAATTTAGTTTACATGTAAATTGTGCACACTATGTGTTTATAGTTTTATCACAATTTGCGTTTGTGTCACTTTGTGTGGGGCTCGTTAACTTTTGTGACCCCTTTTACACAACATAGGTCTACGATGAGAGGGTGCTCTACGTTGCTCGGGGCACCCTCATTCGGGGGGTCTCGCCGGGGCGTCACGGTGTGTGCTAACGCGATCCCGTGACGTCTCATTAGGGCGCAGAGGGCAACCGTTGGTTTTTAAGTGGGTAGCCCTAAAAATGGCAGTATCCTCTATGCTGCCGGGTAGTCCCACATCATCCCCCGGCCGTCACCCCCCTGGGCCGACGGGGTACCCGTAACGGGTTTTTCGAAAGGAAAAAAAAAAAGGCCTTGTTAACTTTTGACTAGTTACTCCTAATAAAATAATACAATAAGTCATAGTATTAACTAAGTTAACTCGGAACAATGAAACAGAATATTTTCTATAGAAATATATATAAAATATAGCATTATTTAAAGTATTCGAGTGGGTTGAATTAAGTGTCAAAAAAAGCTTTTAGAACTACAACATTATATTCAAGGATTGTTTTAATTATGGTGAGATTTGTTTATTATCTTCAAATGGTACAGTTATTATATTGATTAATTAAATTAATAATAATTTTTTTTCAAGGTAATGAGTGGTCATTACCTTGAAAAAACTATATAAATATTTAATAATAATATATTATCCAATCATTAAATTATTTAATGGCAAAAAAAAATGTAAAGGAAAGACGTATGTATACTCACTCACTCACTATTCCATATCGTACACTGTGTCCATTTCGCTAGCTGTCAAGCTCCAGCGCTCAAACATAGTATGATATATTGTACAGTTACGAGACGTCCAATCCCTCGCTGTACTTGATAGTCAGTTCAATTTCTTCAATGCAATTACATTTTAACCATTTATTTAACTTTTTTTTCACTTAAAATGATTCCATATTTTAAAAAATATTGCTATTAGATATTTTATTGTTAAAAATCAAAATGATAGTATTTTCTTAGATTATCACGAGTACATACTTGAAATGAAACTATTATTTACGGATTAAACTCGCGTATAATTTGGTTACATTTTAATTTAAGTGTCTGTGACACTTACATCTCGTCTACCCATGAACACGATTGCTGAAAAGCATTCGAAACGTCGGGTTAAAATGAAAATACGTTAAGTTAATAAAAATACGTTATATTATTTTATAGGAAAGTGCATATTATAGCCAAAAAACAATAACATAATGAAAAATTAATACTTAGAAGGCTTTTATATTTAAACTTACTCGTAATCAAATTACAAATCCATATATTTTCTTTACAAACATAGACTGCAGTGAGCTCAGCACGGTTTACAATTTTCTTTAACCTCCTTTCCAACATTCTAAAATAGAATTTTCAATATAAGGTTCAAGTAAATAGGAATTTAAGCAAAAGCGTTATCGTTTAACTTAAATAACGACCCCTGTATCATGATAATTGAGCTCGTAGCAGTTTAACAAGAATTCCAACGCCTGATTTTTTAGTAACATGATTACGGAAACATTTGTGTTAAAATTAAATTTTGTTATAACTTATCACAACGTCTATTTTTCCACCAACAGGCTAATTAGGAAGAATTTCTGTTAACTTTAACTTCACATATAAAATTTCCACCAGTTATGACGTTTTATCATAAGGGAATTTTGTTTTTATATTTGAAAGTACGTAAAGCGTAGGTATTTAAGATATTCCTATGTAGAAAATAAAGTAATTGTTAAATATATTTACAGTTTCCTTTAAAAGTTGATTGGGAATGAAGAGCTGATGCAACAGAGCATAATAATGTGCACTCGATTAGAGGAGGACTAACATTTGCGTAAGTAAAAGAAAAATGGAGGCATGAATTATTTATAGCCACTCGATATTTTACATATAATAATCTAATAGAAAAAATAATTAAGCAAATTGTTATGCGTATAACATTACGCCCTAGACGAATTTAGTGGTTTGATTACCAATTGCCATATTCATAAAATTAATTAAAAAAAATAATCAATGCATATCAAAAAATGGGATTATCAAACTAATTTCCATATGATATGCGAAAGGTAAATTACGCTTGTTATTTATTTAAACGATATAGAAAGGGTCCATTAGTAAAATACCCAGTCGCCTAAAAAGAATGGAATATAATTTATTTTGTCTACTTGGGTCACCTTTACCCTCAGTTCACAGAACCGATAATACCTGTCGACCTTTTTATGTTTTAATGAAATTAGGGACGACATTATATACCCTTGTTTCGGATTTTATTTGAATTTAAAGATAACACCGTTAGTTTATTTTATACTAAAACTGATAATGACAGATTAATTTAAATCAATTACATTTTGCGGCTTTATTGCTTCTGAAAGCTTCTATATTGGTCTTCAAAGATTATGGCCTCAAAGTTTAAACCATTAGCTTTAATGCAGGTATCATGACGCTGATATCATGACATGCACAGAAGTATGTTGATGCTGAATAAGTACATAAGATAATGTAATTATTACTTGCCTGTTAGAATTTGTTTATAAACATGTGTTTATAAAAATATAAAATTAATATTAATTATAAATAAAATTAGAACGAAAAATTTATACCTTTATATATAGAATAATGATTTCATTGAGAAGGAAGGCGACACGGTAGTTCAATTGTCACTTTATTCTGTAAAATATTTTAAAGTTTTTAGCGTTTTTATAAAAATGGTACATTGTTACTACGTCTTCGGATCGATTTAATCTCAAGTCTTTTTCGTATGAAATGAGATTTGATAGAATTGATATCGATGGGCCTTTTTTCTTGTGACTTTTAGGTGATCGCATAATAGTAAAGTTCCCTTCAAATATACTAAAATGTCATGGCTAAGGTTTGAACTGTAATTTATACATAGAATAAAGTGGAACTGAAAGCATATAACTGAAAGGACGCTGTATTTTGTATAATACGTATATTTTAAAAATATATATTTCAATTATATATAGAAAATCTATTGTTATACGAATATTAAACCAAATCAACTGTTAGAAACACTTTTCACACTGCAGTTAACAGACGATACTATGTGCTATATTTTTATCCCTTTGTCTACGAATACAATATAAATTAATTTATCATATATTCATAATACGAAATGTGTCTTAGTCTGAAATTCTAATAACAAAATAAAACAACTGAATTTTTTCCAATGCTTAAAATCTCACTCAAAGGATAAATAAATCATTATATTTATGCATGTGTCACTCTACACTCACAATATGTCATGAAACAAATATAACAAAGCTTTAAAGTACTTTAAGAGACACGAGGAGACGAATTAATAAATCAATAGAATGCAATATTCTGATTCAAATGCTCTCATAAAGATGTTTTCAGCCACTTGGGAACGTTCTGCTTACAGTTTATGTTTGCTTTCTTATATATTCTTCGGTCTAGTGGAACGAAATCTGAAATTCATTTCTTAAAGAATTATTCATATGCTATACGTCATGCTCAATGAAAACACATATATACCTTATACATGAATGTGAAGGCTTTGGGCATATGGTTCCGGATTTTGTCAAGTTATAACAGTGCAATTTATATTTTTTGTTATTATAAATAAAACCTAGTATTCAGTCATCACACGTTCTAAGAATTTCATTGATATTTATTAACAAAATTTAACTCTTCTATCATATTTCAACTCAGCGCTGGTTTGTTGTTTTAAAATTAGCTGGACAAAATTTTAAGATTGATTGTGGGATATACACGTGCTTCTTACATATGTTTCATTAATTTTAGTTTAGTTTAACATTGTACTATATCTAAATGAAGTACGGTTACTTTTTGATTAAAATAATATTGAATAATTAAAAATATATATTGTTTTACACATATAACATTTAAATACACATAAATGATATAGTCTTGTTCAATTGTATACGCTCAGTTGAGTTTAGTTAGTTAGTAGAGAGACAGAACTTAAAACAAAGTACAACAACTGAAACTAAGATATGAATTATGGCTTTTGAACATTAACATACTTCCGACAACAACATATATACAGTCTTGTTTCCCATATACAACATATATTGTATGTTAATTTATTTACTATCGTGTATAAATAAACTGAATTAAATTATGGAATACATAACAGAATCTGACTTCCTTCCACAAATAATAACGACATTCTTGATGCTTCCGATGCCGAGGCTACCAGCCTTTCTTACAAGCCAATAGTTATGGTACTAGAAATATTTGGATTGAAATGGATCGTAAAAGTATGAAAGTTACTTATATGTATGTGTGGGGGCATTTATTGTATATATAGGGTATGTTTCTGTATACAGTTAACATAAACCATACGCTTCTTCAGTGTTCATTAATACATTCAAGCAATAAATCCTTACAGGAAAAAGTTAAGGGTTTTATTTCTTCTACATCTTCGTAATCAGATTTCAAAGTTATAATCTACTCTAATGTCATTGCGAAGTATATTTTAAAGTATTATATTATCACAGCAAGTAGGTATTAAAGTGTCTCATTCTTAGTCAAATTATCTGTGAATAATAAATAGTACGTAGTATTTCATTAATTACTCTCGATATCGATAAATATTCGTTTAACGTTCATTTAATCATAACAGTTACATAGCATTAACTTCAATTAAATACGTATTAGCAGTATCAAGTGTAACAAACAATAATATGTCTTAGTAGAATTGTATCACTAGACAATATAGACAATATAACCTTATGCCAGATGCCATTGTCCCACCTACGATAAGTAGATTTCGTAATAAGTTTCGTCTACGGAATTCTGTACGCCATTTTCAATTTTCGTAACTGCGGTGACGTAAGCAGACTTAAGAAATTTCACGTTCAATTTGTCTTGAGCAAAGTTCCCGCGTAACGAGGCAAGACTACACAAAATTCATAGTAACTTCTAAGTAGTCTGTGACTACAATTGAGTAGTCTGTGACTACAGTTGAGGTTAGTTTCTATTTTGCTTTTAAAGTTAATTTGGGTAAAAGATTATTATTTTTGTGAGTTTTAAAGCACCTTATTTTAAGATACGTTGGTGCTGCCAGAGATACACAAAGTGAATTGTATTTCTTTTGTTTTGTTATGAAGCTAAAGAGTGGTTTATAAAATATTCATTGTTAATGTTGTAAATTGTATGAATATGAACCTACTAATGAACTTTTACTAGCTGTTTTAAAGAATTTGTCAGTTATTCCTAATCTCGAAGTAATTCGATGCGATAAACTATCATATAGCGTACAAAATTCCATTTTTGTCGTCTTGTTTGCGACAAGAACGAAATATGTCAAAGAGTCGTGTGACGTCAAACGAGACAAGATAAGTTAAGCAAAAAATTGTGGCATACGTCCCCAGGTCTCATTTGGTCATTAATCAAGAGCTCAGTCTTAGGTCTTTAGGTGCTGCACGTTGTACATTAGTATGTCACAGCGCGGATGTAAGACACTTAGTAATGTATTAATTGTAGATAAAAGTAATTTATATTTAAATAGTAATAAAATTTAAAATTATTCTGTCTATTTCAAATGTAAGTTAGAAACGTTACATGGCACTTATATAACACTTAATTCATACTTGTTTATTAATTGATAAGAAATGCTGAAACTAGAAAACAAGCTGCGGGTAGTTTGTAATTAACTACACTTTTGTCTTTGAGCTCAGTAAGACTATAACACCATACATTCAAATAACTAAAGTGTCAGACACATAAATTATCTCAACATACGAATTTTATATTTTCTACTAGCATAAAACAAACAAATGTTATTTAATAAATAGTTATTCTTTATATGTGTATAAAATACAAAGATCTGATATTGTTTATTCACAGGTACAAAGCCCGGTCCTCGTGGTGGAGCTGACCTTGAACAAGCTGGAGGGAACTCAGCTCAGAGCTCTAGGGCTGCTCTCGGTTTTTGGATTCAATATGACGTATATGGTCAAGGGACCCGCTGATGAACCCGTTCTAAAGTCCTGCAGCACCATAGAATGCCGTCTTCTAGGACATTGTTATGCTAAACATGATTACAAGTGAGTACTTTATTAATATATAAATTAAAATCTATGTCAAATGAGATTGACAAAAGACTATTAATTTTTTTTTCTGGTCTAAAGTATGCGTTATAGTTAAAAGAATTAATTGAAACATAATTTCGTTTAATTAAAGATAAATTATTTTTCTCTCAAATTTCAACAGCAATCGTCATCATTAAATAACATTTTTTAATAATATTAATAAAATATAATATATGAAATACTTAATATAAAAGTATAAATATAAGTCAAAGTGGTAATAAAATACTATTTTCCTAGTCTTATCAAATATAAATATAAATATATAAAGTTCGTATTAATAGTTTAGTCTTCCAATTTGCTTTTACACCAATATTTTTATATCACAGGGAATTTTACTGCGATTGTTTTGAGGGATACTCAGGTGCAGATTGTGGAGTTGGCCCTTTATGTCCGAAGACCCCTAATATGTGCAAAAATGGAGGCACCTGCGGGTAAGCATGACCCATGTCAACCCTTTAAAGTAAAGGGTGTTTTATAAAATGGACATGTTTTTTCTTAATTGAAATTAGATTTATAAATCAATTATTTATATATTTATGAACTCATTGTGAAGTTAAAAAAGGTTTTACCAATTTTCGAAATGATTTTTTATGGTCGGAACGGAATAAATAAATTTAAAATTTAATTATTTTGAAACAACAAATAAATTAAAAATATGTTCGAAAAGACATTTTTGCTGTCATAAAATAATTAATATCGTTTAATACATATATATTTTTGTTTGTTTTATATCTTTTTAGGTTTGTCCTATATTGTTTCTTTGCTAAGATAAGGACAGCTCAAAACCTTACAATAATATGTATCTATTTTTAATATCTTTATGTTCTTTAACTGTTCAATTCCAATAATGGTTTTCTTATATTTTTATATTATAAATTTTATTTTCATAATTCTTTTAATAATCTGAGCGTCATTTAGTCACGAAAATTATAACTTCAAGTGATTAGGTTTTCGTATTCAAGTTGACTAGAAGTTCTATACTTTTTATTTATTTCCACAATCAAACTTTTTAAATATTTTCACAATCGTTATAGTTTTCACAATGCATCTGAAAAGAGGTCATATCCTAAGTTCTCGCAATTTCCTCACAATAACGAGTTAGTCCGTGGAATTTCACTCGCCTTTTGTTCAGAAAGATTCGTATATTATAAAGCGTTTTTGAGGTATGTTTATATCAATTTTACCTTGTTAAACCTGCAGCTTTAAAAAAAATCTGATGAAATCTTTAAAAAATATTAACAATATATGATGTGGGTGGTTTTTTTTAATTTAATCTTTCCTTGATACATTAATATCCGTGGAATTATCTGTGGAGTAATGCTCTAAAAGGAACCCACAATCAATGGTTATCTCGCAATAGCTACCAACAAATCGTCAATTAATACCAAGAAATCATCAAATCTGCCTCTTTAAAAATTCTTGCCTATTTTTTCTGATTTTATATAATTTATTACCAAAAATTATAAAATTACATTTCATGTTACTCTCTTGTGATGAGTCAATTATTTTCTACTTTATATATATTGATATAACTACATGTATGATTAAACAATATTTATTTAATAAAGTAAAACATATTTAAATTTTAATACAGGTATATTTTATAATTAAATGGATAAACAAATAAATAAATGTTTCCTTTTGATCTTTAACAAAATATGTTTGTATATGTCTGTGTTTCCTGAATATACATACTGAAAAACAAATATTTAAATGTCACGTGAAATGAACTCCAATTCTGTTGAATAAATTTACGTAATTGAACAAATAAAACTTGTAAAATGAGGTATGCATCACAACACAGTGAGTCGCATAATTTGATACGTTTCAAATTGTTTGCATGTAATACATTTTCATGCAGAGCTCTCTGTACTGTGATAATAGCATCAATATATGTGTCTAATCTTTATGTTATAAATATGGCACACCTGCTAAATGCTTCTTGCATAGTCATAGTACAGCTTGTTTCTATATATTGACAATGATTGAGTTATTTGTTGATTTAACAAAAATTTGCCTATTCCAATATATTTCACAACATATATTTTATATATATTTCTTAAACCTACATTCACATTTTATAACTCAATATTTCTTTCAGTCAAATAGGTCCAGCGGCTGTAAGCTGTATCTGCGCACCGGGCTTCACAGGAGATCTGTGCGAGACTCAGATTGAACCACCCGGTAACTTAAATATTACTTTAAAATATTTTTTTCATTTATTATTATATGTTAGACAAACTTCATAATATCTTTGGAAAGTAACATGTTAACAAGTCTTAATTCTTTATTAATTTGCTCTGGTTCATTAATTAGAAAAAACGACATCCGTTTACATGTAGATATGTCTCAGTCTATTACAAAACACGACAAAATGAATTATACATTTAAACATAATAACAAATAAAATGCAATAATGATTCCCAACTGTCTTATACTCAATATGGTTATTGAGTATAAGTTGCAATATTCATGTTCGAAACAAGTGGTCTTGTTTCGAACATGAATATTGCATTCCCGTGCATAACTGAAGCTGAATTGAGATTCACATTTAGAAGTCTACGCGTGTCTCATATTGACAGATGTAACAGACATTAGATAAATAACAAAGTACTGATTGAACGAAGAATGCAATGTTTCTGACAGTATTTGAACAGCAGTTAATCGTGTTTTTTATGTCTCATAATACACAGAGGTCCTGTATATGAATCTAAATAACATTATTAACAACCTACTTCCATTGTTAATTATTGTTCGTGTTAAATCTTATTAATTTCGTATATTAATATATTTTATTCTTATTTAAATTCTAAAGTGAAATGCATTATCGCCATTTCTTAAAGTAATATTAAAACAACCTTACTTTTCATTTGCGTACCATGACATCTCTAAAATAAGTTACCTGAATAAGGTTTTGCCAAAAAGCTTTAAAAAGAAAAAAATAAATGATGAGAAGGTAGTCTTTTGGTTGTGCTAATTTTTTGAGATTAATGTAATATTGCTTTTAAAACAAAATTTGAAATTTAAATAAAGTTGCAAAAGTAAAACAGTATTGTTTTATACACGTCGCGCTACTAAAATAATTATATCATATAGCAGTAGTATAACAATATGAATATACTGCTGATATGATATTAAACATAAATACTGAATAAAAATGGTTAAAAATGAAGTAGTTTTAATTCAAAGGATGACGTCAGATCTTTGAATAAATTTACTCGTTTTCTTTTATCTGGATATTTGCAATTTATTAACGTCTGTTGAAGTTTAAATAATCTTTACTTTTCACATTTTAATTAAATTATTATTACTTTCATTAATGAAAAGAGTATTTTATTTACATTTTGGACGCAATCTTGAATACGTGTAAATAATAAATATACTCTATTTCAATACTTCATTAAATTGAAGTAATGAAGTGTATATTATGTTGATATTCGAATTCGTTACCATTGTTCAGTTAATAAGTTCTATTGAATATTAAGTGACTTTTGAAGCACTCGAGAGTAATTAATTATATTAAAAGCATTGGCAATTTGAATTTAATACATTTATTTGATTACTTTCATGAAATTGTATTCAAATCTTTGATCAGCTAAAGTATTGTCTGATTGGTGCATTTATTATAGTTGTATAATAGAATCAATTTTATAGAAGCTACTTTATTGTATAATATTATGCATCTATGTTCATCACAAAACAATATGTATGCATTATTTATTATTATGTTTGAGTGTTATTATTTGGTATTCTGTTTATACTAATTTATCTTTTATCAACCAAAAGAAAAGGTTTCGTTTGTTGGATAGCTATATACATTTTAACCAACTTGAGTTACACTAATATATATATATATATATATGAAAATAATATTAACTTACCAGACGCTCGATTAATCGGTCCTGATTTAAAGTCAGGACCGGAGCAGTATTGTGAAAAACCACATTGCCAATTACTTCAGTTAAATGAACCTGTAAGATAGCATTATTTCTATCAATTTCATTTCCGCTCGTCATTAGTAGTTATTATGGTTAACTGTTATTGTTTCTGAAGAGAGCGTAGTAATACATGTTTTTTTCTGTTTAAAAACAAAGAATATTTATTGTATTTCAGTACGACCCTGACTTATTTAATGTATTGAATCAAGTATTGTCATATAATTCTAATAATTATTAAATTCAACGTTCATATTCAGAAATGGTCGTTGGATTTTATAAATTATGTTATTATTTGTTTTATATTTACTAAGCGATTCTTCTAGAGTGTGGTATAGAAGAATGTGCCGAAGGATGCAAGACAGGTGCTTGTGATTGCAATCCCAAAGACACCGATGCTTGTAAGTATATCTATATTAGAATAAACCATCACCACAAGCCAACTTGAACTAAACTATTGTAGATTTATATAAACATATATTTGGTATACAAAAGATTATTTATGTTTTTGCTGCAGCCTCCGCTCGTTTTGAAACAAGACTGCAAATAATGGACCAAGGAAATATTAACATATCACAAGATGTTATAGATCAGGTGAAGAATTAAAAAAATATCTTGACATTTTACATGACGTTATATATTTATATAAATTGTTTTTCAGATTACAAATTATTTAAGAGCCAGCAATATAACTTTACATGATGAAATAGAAATTTTAAACATAAGGTAAGTAGATTATTTATAATAATAGTAGTAGCACTAGTACTAGTATTACTCACATTAAATGCGACGTGAACAGTCAACGCTGCATGCTCAGAGACAAAAATGGGTTCGAAACTAATCAGTTAAACACCGATAGTGTTACATGTTTAACATTTTTTTCGTGTAGATTACAAAAAAAGTATAAAAAACCATTAGCCATATATATACAGAAATATTAGGAATTTATTAATTTTAAAAAATCTATACCTAATAATTTAAAAAAAAGTCATCTAAACAATAGACAAAATCATTTAAAAAAAAAAACGAAAAAATGGATAACAATCTGCAGTTAGCTATAGATAACATAAATATATGTTATAACAGCAACCCTGAAGCAACCGGCGTACGCACAGTATGTCTGCGAGTGTGGGCGGAGCGACGTGACGCAGGCGCACTGCGCACTGCGCTTGCGCGTCTCTCAGCCACGCGCACGCGCACTGACCGCCTGCGCTTGCTGCCCGACACGATGCATTTTAATATGCAGCCTGCACTTAGCTTACATGTCAGTATTACAATATAAATGAAGCTAGGCCACAAATTAGGAAGTCTAACAAAAGTAATAATTAAACAGTCATACGCAATAAATGTCTCATACAAAAGGATAATAACTAAAAACAAAAAAAAAAAAATTCAAAAAGAAAACAAATTTCTTCCCAGTGTATTCCATCTCTTGTATAAAATTTCGAAGGAACGGAAAGTTGTAAAGTATAAATCAGTATTTATTGCACACGCGACACCTGCTATAATAAAAAGACTTTAGGAAATATTCTAATAGAAAATACGGATATGGACCATTGGATCAAATGTATTTGTAAACAATGAATTTATTAACATGCACTGTTATATACACTAGAGCCGCTTTGTTTACAATATATCTTGTTGATTGAATTTCGTTACTGTTGAATTAACTCATCTCCAAACTAAAGTTAAACCAAATTTATAATCATATGATCCTTATATTATGAATTTCACTCAAATATTAAACTATATTTTACTTATTGTCATAAGTAGAACAAATGTTTTAATATTTGTAACACTAATGACACAGACAATAGCAGTGTTCTTAGTCGTTGTTAAAATGAATATTTCACTATTCACACCATGTGTAATGTGAAGACACTTGAACGCTGGAGTGTTGACAATTCTTTTAAAATATGAATTTAGGATTTAGCCAAAAATCACTTATAAAAACAGTAAAAAAAATTTTTTTTTTTGTCAAATTTTATGTTAGAAGTAGGTAGTAGCAGTAATTAGATATTATAAGTTACGATTTGATAATCACCAGCTTGATCTACAGAACTTGTTTGTTATTGAACAACAGTATAGTATTGTATACCACTTTATGAAGAAATAGTATGAACTAAATACAATTGCTTATCTCAAGATTTAGTAAAGTCGCATATGTGTCCTTTATAAAACTACCCTCAGTAATTTTAAACAGTAATACGTGTAATAAATAATATCTAACACTTGCATTATTTGTAACATTTTATAACACATTATTCTCTCATAATATTGCCAGTTATAACTACTATTTAGCAGCGTGCGGCTGGGAACAAAGCCAAAAGATCGCTACTAAAAAAGCGCGCGCAAAATTTCCTCATGCAAAGTCTATGGGAAAAATTATTTTTTTGACTAATTACTGCAATTAGGCTAATGAGATTTGAGAGTTGTCACTATTTTTCAGCAGTGTAGCATAATGAGACCTTTGATTTGAGCCATCAACGATATTTTTCCCTTTAGTGGTTCTCGAGCTACAGTGTGCCAACGAAATCGCTTCCTGCATTAATATATAAGATAGTTAAATATTTACAAGACAATTCGAGCTATGGCCGTTACCTTGTCTTTTAAACTGATGCTCGTAAATATAGTTGTGACACAATACTTGTATTTTTCGAGGAACCCTAAAAATATAAGTTGCTTATATTTATTATATACCTATATGTATTTTAAGACTAGTATAATAAAGTTTATTACTTGTCTATTACCCATACTACTAGTACAAGCTTTGCTTACTTTAGAACTAGGTATGCAATCTAGGTGTGTTTAATTGTTTTTATAATCATATTTTTGTTTTATAATTGTGTAATTCAAATTTGCGATTTTATTACAGGCTCTGATTGTTAACCAGCGTCAGGAAGTGTGGGAGGGCTCTGAGTTTATATTGAGCTGTATGGCTTATGGGTCTCCCGATATCACATTTACTTGGTACAAAGATGGTGTGAAAGTAAATTTTAATGGGACCATAAGGTGGGGTTACTCTAAACTTAATATTAATGTTTTCTTTTCTAGCTTTTAAAGTTGATTTTCATATTGTAGAGACATCTGGACTCGAACTGTAGCCGAAGACGCGCTAGGAAGACGTATGTCGGTGTTAGGTATATCCGAAGCCAAAAAACCTGATGGTGGGAAATGGTCGTGTTCCGCTGATGATGCTGGAAGGAGACGGTGTAGTGCTTTGAGGCTCACCATTCTGCGTCCTCCTGACATACGACTGGTGCCTTCAACACTTACTGTCAATAAGGTGTGTAAGCTTCAAAATTAATCAATATAAAACTTATAAAAATCCCGAGTATAGACAACACATTTTTATAATAAAATTAATACTAGATTTCTTCATTTGGAGCATAACAAAAGCAAAAAAAAAATGATATTTCTCTTACAGCGATCACAGATGCAAGTCACGCTAGTGTTGATGAATTGTTGATTCTCCATGTGCATTAAAGTGTTTCACTCTCCCAGGGCGCCAACGTGAGCCTGACGTGTCTGTCGGGCGCGGGTCGCGTGCACGGCGTGCTGGGGTTCAGCTGGGCGCGGGAGCGGTCGCTGCTGCCGCAGGCGCCCGGCCGGCAGCTGTGGGAGGACCTGTACCCAGCGGGCAGCGTGCTCAGGCTGTATGACGTGCAGGTACCTTTCATTTCATTGTAAACAATTAAGGCATAAACGTGAGATCATATCGTGAGAAATGCTATACCGATTTGCCGCTCGTATTTTGCTGTCGTGTTCAAAATTCCTAAATATATTTCCCACCACCGCCCCTTGCGAGATTAAAATACAGCTTCGGAATAATTGTTATGGGTTAGTTAGAATATATTGGAAACGTAAAATTAAAGAACTTTTTTTATTTTAGAAATCTGGTGAATTCCATTGCCAAGTATCTTCCGTAGCAGGCACAAACACGAAAGCAGTAACGATGTGGACACTTGGTCCTGAAGACGAGGCGTGTGAGAGTGAAGCGTCTTACGGTTTGCGGTGGCCCAAGACTGCCCCTGGGGGTTACGCGTCCGCAAGCTGCCAGCCAGGACATAACGGAGAGTCTATTAGGTATGACTTCACGTTAAATAATTTCTATGATTCTGGAAATTTATAAAATTAAATTAAGTAAAACATGAAACTTCTAGATTTTGCGAACCAAAAACAACTCATCATGAAGTAAAATGGAAGCTGCCCGATTTTTCGGGATGCGTTGCTGATTCATTGAATGATATTTATGAACAGGTATTATCACTTCACTATATGTAATCTTGACTCAAATCATAGAATCTGGTATAAGGCAATGAGTTTAGGTGGACTACCAAATTTTCTCTATTTGTATTTCAGTTTATTAAAATATCCTACGGCTATTCGTGGGCAAATGTCTCTCATGTAGCTCATCAATATGGATCAGTTCTACGTTCATTACCAGCCCATCCCGGTGCAGGAACAATACCTCTAAAACATGCCAGGAATATGCTGCACTATCTACTCTCTAACGCTGGTAAACCCAGGGATAGACGAGAGAGTGTAGAACACTTATTAATAATATTTGATACGCTTTTGAAAAATCCTGATATTTTTTTAGATGAAGAGGTAAACGTATATTAACAAAGATTTTTCTGTTTTAAATAAAACTGCCAAATATGTATAATCTAATATTATATATTCTAGAAAATATATGATCTCCAAAACGCCATCGCAGACACAGCAGCAATGCGAGACAATCTTAATAACATATATCAGGAGTACACTGTCAAGACCAAGCAAGTTAAAGAAGATGGTGAAGCCCATTTCAGTTTTATTTCAAGCCAAGGGCCCGAAGAGTGGGCGTTGAAGTCAGCAGGAGTAGAACTGATGGGGCGGAATGGAAATACGCCTGTTGTCGTGGTGCAATATCAAAATTTGGAATCGCGACTGCCGTCGTTGAGACGGTTCATTGAGTTCAGGTAAGCTAAACAACTTGTCAAAATTCAAAACAACGTCACGTTTTGCAATACTTTTTCATATAATTATAATATTTTATGTACATGTACTTATTCTGTACATAAAACAACCCGTGTGTAGCGAGTTGGGTTCCAAGGCGGGTCGCAAGACACAGTACCGGCTGGCGTCCGCGCAGACGCAGGTGACGTCACCGCGCGCCGCCCGCGCCGCGCACGCCGCCACGCTGCTGTTCGCGCACAAGAGGAACTACAGCGCCACAGACTTACTACAATGTACTACATTACAATCATCTCGAGTTTGCGATGGCGTTGCTATTACAGTATAAAAATTTTAGTTTTAATAAGAATATTGTTTTCAACCTTTTAATTGTAAATTTAAACAATCGGAATTCAAAATAAATCCACATTGTACATGGAATTCAAAATAAAATCTTATTTTTATCTGCTTTTTCTGCATAAAAAAATTAAGTTAAAAAATTCACTTACTATGTACTGTTTATATAAAATTAAAAGTATCTTATAGCACTGGATTATAAATATTAGAAATATTAGAAAAAACACTGTTTTCTGTTCATGCAAATCTTTCAAATATATAAAATGTATAAAAAAAAGTAACTTATAACCCTGGAGTTTAAAATATTATGAAAGGCTGGTTTTCTAATGATTATTTACAGCTTCCTTTCTGGCCTGTGCACTTCGATCAGAATCTGAACCGAGTGTCTGGACGACTTCGGCATGTGAAGTGCGTATTCCCGAACCGACGCACGTGATGTGTCGGTGTCGAGGGCTCGGTACCTTCGCCCTCTTCATGGTGGCGAGGTCCGATTTTGTAAGTATCGTTTTTTTAAATAAATACAAAAAATTTTTTTTTCAAGACATTTTAAGATTTTGTAGAAGCCGTAGGTGCCAGTTTAATTACGAGTTGAGTCGTACAGAGACTACGATGATACAAATAAAAATAGTAAATAATATTCAAAAATACATATAGTCGGATGGCGAGACGGATCTCCTCGCCCTAGTGCAGGTGTGTGTGTGTGTGTGCTGCACGTTGTGCCTGTCGGCGGCTCTGCTGCAGCTGCTGAGTCTGGCGGCGGGGCGGCGGGCGCGCTTGCCCGTGCTGCTGAAGGCCGCCACCGCGGGCTCAAGCGGAGCTGCCGGGCTCTCTCTGCTCTATTGCGACACTACACAGGTACAAGGTGACTCTAGACTTACTATTTTGATTCAGATATAAATTCTTCGTCAAAATTTTAATGTAATATTTTTTTGGGTTGAATTAGATTTTATCAAAAAGATAATTTTATCCTCACGAACCAACGATATTCCGAATACTATTTAATTGTTGAAAATGAAATGTATTTTACTTTGTCTGAGTGTCATATTGTATTTGTACCACCATAGTATCGCTATCTGCAGGCGGAGGCCTGTCCGGGCGCGCTAGGCTGGGTGTGCGCGGCGTGCTGGTTCTTGTGCTGCGGCGCGCTGTGTGCTCAGCCGCTGCTGCTGCAGGCCGAGCTGGCGGGCCGCCCACAGCAAGCGCCCTCTGTCGCGCTACTTGCAGGTAATCACGCATTATATATATGAAGAAACATACACCTATCCTACTTGATCTAACCTGTTGTCTATCATTTCTTTCATGCTGTCATGGTTTAATGCTTATATATTCATGCTGAAAAGCGCAAAAGATCGGCTTACTTTATTTGTGTTGAAGCTCGAAATTGTAAATCCTCGAAGAATCTATATATATTCAAACCTATTATTTCTACCTTATCGCTTCTAGAAAGTACTACTTTGTTCTGAAATCGGGTTTAGTGGGTAACAAATAAGCAGATAAATAGATAAACAGGTAAAAAATTAAATCTCTTGTTTTGAGTTTTTTTGCCATGCGTTTTGTTTTTAATATTCAAAGTATAACGGTTTGAATAACTGCTCATATTGTTCTAGATTTTCTTCATCAAATGCAGGATATCTAAAAAAAGGAATCATATTATGTATTGCAATTTGACTTAAAGAATATAAAGGGTTATTCTACGCTAGGTGTATGTATCCTTACGTTGCTTACGGCTCGACTGTGGGGCGGCGCCCCATTGCAGCTGGGTACTGCAGCGCAGGTTGTGTGTGCCGCGGGCTGCGCCCTTCTGGCCGTACTGTGCCTCGCGCTTGCGCTGTGTGCCGCATTGAGATTACGCACTATCACTGACAAGATTCCAGCTGAACGACGGACCTGTTTAGAGGAAAGGTATTAATCTCACATTGAAGAACTGCTTACCCACCGAAATTCCAAAAACTGTAAAAACCTTCGGTGGTATATGGATGTCTCGGCCGTGCAGGCGGCGCGTGGTGCGCCACACGCTGTTGGTGCTGGCGGCCACGGGCGCCAAGCAGGCGGCGGGCGTGTGGTGGGCGCAGCCCGGCCCGCGCTCGCGCAGACACGGGCTGGCGCTGGCCGGCGCCGCACTCGCCGACGTGAGTACAGCTCGTACTAGATGGGTTTCTCAGGGTTGAGTGAAAGAGATGACATGTACTAGGTTTCTTTCGAAAACCCGAAGCATTGTTTTTTGTAACGTGGTGGTATAGAATTACATTGATCGAAGCCTTCGAAACCCGATTATTTATAAAATATAGTTTTATCGCGATGAAACGCTTTGGAGAATCTTAATTTTCAGAGCGACGCCACGTGGCCGTTTCCCAAAAGTAGCATGTTCGAGTCTTGCTCGAATAACTTTTTTAGTCTATATTTATTTAAAATATAAAAAATCTAATCAAATCTATACAATCAAGAAAATAGACAAGAATTTATAGACAATCTCAAACATTTTATTTCAATTATAACAATATTTTCAAACGCAATGATATCATGTATAATTCAGGGCATCACAATAATAGTGTGCTACGTCATACGCGACGAAGAGTGCTTTCAATCGGCAAAGCGAATTCTGTATTTGCTGTTGCATTGTGATTGGCAAGAGTCGCCAGTTGGGGACACGTCTCTTAATTGTAAGTAACAATATACAACAAATCTACCATTATCTTAGTACTCAAAAGCTGATCTAAAAAGTCCTTATTAAGTTTAACTTGAATATTTAAATCGTGAAATATACAATGGCAATTATTGTTAAAGAATTCACTAAAATAAGGAGGTCAAGATGAAAACTAATGCCTGTTTCGAAGGTCCAGAAGCGGCACGCTACCAAACTGATATTGAAGTGTTGGAATGCCTTACTCTAGATAACAATGATATTACAAAAACTTTTCACCCCATGAAATCTCCATTTAAAATATGGTTACATATAATATCTTGTAGGGAAAAATAATCATATTTTTAAGAATATTTTGGATAAATTTAAAAACGATTTTACCATTTCAAGTGTACATAAAGCAAGTCGGCGAGGTGGAGAGTAGAGGTGTAGGCATGTTGGAGTCCATCTCATCCCCGGTCTCCCCTGTGACGTCATACTGGCGAGCTACAGGTTTGGAGAGTGCAGCCAGAATAGACAGGTAGCATATTTGAAGTAGAATGTAGATGAACATAAAACCTAAGAGTTTTTATAAGTCCCACTCAATGATAATTGCCTGACAAGTAAAAATTATTATTACAAGTCTCCTAAGGATAACTTACATTTATAATCTTTTCATTCTATATTTATTATGTGCTACTTTTGTGATATATAATTTAAATTGATCTTGATTGATCAAGCCAATTCATGTATATAATTTTTACATCTCATTTTAGTTCAATTGTGTCTAGGAGGCAGTCGACACCGGACAATCGCGCTGATATAGTTCGTTGCGTGGAGTACAAGGGGTCGCTGCTGAGCCCACAGCGGTATGATACCAACATTGGCGACTCACATATTGGCACCGCCCACGTCGGCAACACGCATGCCCTATGTGACCTCATTCCGCGCTCGCACACTGGATCACACCACCCAGAGTACAAGGCTCGCGTGTGTTTAGAAATGGGAGTCCTCAAAACACCTCCAGAACCAGACGACCCTCTCATCGCCTGTTTTATGGATTTTGAAAGGTATACTGGCCGTCATTTGCACACGTCTAAAGACGGCTGCAGTGTTTGCGTTCAATCCAACCCTGATGTTTCCAAAGTTACTATACCGCCCATCAGAAGTTGTTTGAAGAAACCTAAACCGGAATTTAGTTCGAGCATCTCGCTCCCGTCCATGGAATTAAAGGAGGAATCGAAGTCAAATTCAGATATAGAACATGTAAATAGAGAGTGGAATAAAGCGTACGACTCGCCGGAGACGAACAGAATGCTAAATAAAATATCAAATGATCTAGACTTTTTATTGAACAGGACTCAAGATAAAACATTAGTAATCCAACAAATAGAGGAAGCACCTACTTAGAATACAAATGTTCTCATTTAAGACATGGTGACAGGGGTGCATCCATAGCATAGTGTGTAAATAAATAGAATAATAATAGTGAGAAATTAAATGTAATTTGTACATTTGTAAATTCGATTACTTGCTCCATATTGATTCTAGTTCATGAACCTCATCACAGAATTAAATATAAAACAAAATAGTTTATATAAGAGAAAAGTTTAAATAGTACCTGCAAAATAATTTATGTTAAATAGTGCTCTTACATATTATAAATAAAGCTAGTCAAAATGTATTTTTCATAAACTCTTATTAGTAAAAATTTAAACATTATCATTTACGCCTTTTTTATCTCTTTCGATACTCAAGTTCAGTCCAACAACTGTTTTAATTTTTATGAATAAGATGTTACAAATAAAAAATGTGATAATTTATAATTACTATTTTAATTACATACATTTTAGTTGAATAGCAAAATATTACATAGATATTATTTAAATTAGTGAATTCAATATTTTATTTCAATTTACACATACAAGGAGCTTTTTTAAAGACATTTTAATTAAATATAGATATATTAGCAAATTTTAGTTAAATATACGATGTTACGAACCGCCTTTTATGTTTATACCAAAGACTAATAATTAGTTGTTAGAATATTAACATTTTTTGTATATACGATATAATTTAATAAATAATTGTAACAATTTAATATAAAATTTGTCCAAATTGATTACAATTTAATAAAATCCATAGTGTTCAAAAACTTTAGTTACTTCTAAGACGATGTATATATTTATGTATATGACATCTTACGTGAGAACGAGTACAATATATTTTTATTCAAAATGAAGTTTTTTACTATTTACGTTCGTTATTTTATTTGACTTAGAGCTATTTTTTAGTCTTCCTACATTAATAATGTGTCCATTCCTTTTTATGTATTTTTAAAAAAGAAATAAAATTAAAAAGCTTGAAATAATTTTGTTTCATATAACCATGACTATATATCATATAAAACCCCCACCTATTTCTTTTTTCCTGAATGGAAAGTATTTTCCAATACAAGCTGTTGAAATCCTTACTTTTACAACTAATGATGATGATACATTCTTCTCACGTTTTTAAGCTAAAAAGGATCAGAAGACTTAATTTTTCTGTGTAAACAAAACAAGAGTTAGATCAAAGCAACCAAGGATTTACATATTTGGTACGACAACAAGGAACGTATATTTCAATATTATTATAAACCCTTTATTTCAAGGTTCTTCGGTAAATCGCAGCTGTTAGTCTCCATGAAATATTTCCTGGATGTTTTAACATTCCTTATTACATGAATTGTGTAACTCTCTAGAGTTTCCTAAGATATTGTAGCTTTGACAATAAATATTTATTTTATATTGTTTTGTGTCAAAGTAAAGAGTTTATCAATCTTTCAATTGAATATTGCATTTAAACTTAATACAATATAAAATTATTTTCTATTGTAAGTCTTCTTGAACCACTAATGTAAGTATTATATCCATGGTGATAAAGATACCTACGCTTTGAGTTTTAGGAAGCATATTGAATAAATTCAAAAAGATGCGACTGATATCACGGAGTGCTTCAATAAATAAAATACTATTGAATGTAATGTTGTTTGAATGTTAAAACTTTTCACCATCCTGTCTGCAATTATCGCACTGGAAAAGATTGCATCATGACTTTCTTCAAAAGAATGTCGAATGTCCGCACTCTCATTCCAATAGTACTAATACTATACAAAGTTATAACCGCAAAACTCCCGTCACTGCATTATGTACTTAACAGTGATAAATTAGAGTTTAACTTTCTATAATTTATTTCTAGACTTATTGCTTGTTGGAACTGGAAAGACCGAGAACTATTAAAAAGATGTCAATACGAGTAGGCGTTACGTGAAATTTGTATAGAATACTCTTTTGACTCTTTTATAGAATACCTTTCTTTTGTGAAAGTTGGGTCGAGTGAGGCTATTGATGGTTATGTGTGAGCAGGCTTAAGGCAGATGTCTTATGAATCTAGGGTACTATGTCTTGGAGTCAGTATAAATAGGACAGTACAGTATTAAGTAGTGTAAAATAGCTTCGTCACAAGCAATAAGCGGTGCTGTAAAGAAAGATTTAACTATTTTGTTACATGTTATACTTTTAATTAAACCAAGCGAGCGGAGGGAGCGAAGCTCTATGACAGACTTATCTGCATCCTTTGTGCAAAATCAATTAAAAACGGTGTATCCGAAAATTTCCAAATTTTGCACTCTAATAGATATCAGTTTGATGGTGGTTTAAAAAAAAATTAAAAGTAAATAAAAAAAACAAAAAATGTAGTCTCATCTTGAAAAATAGTTGAGGACAGTATGCGTCAACGTTTTGTAAATGCGACTTCGCTACTGTTTGCGCCTCGCTTTGCTTAATGTGCTAAAACATACCGAGATTTTGTGAGCGCAGTCTGATATTAACATTAATAACTATACCATCACGATTTTAAAACAGCTTATAACAATTAAAAAATAAAAAAGTATTCTTATAAACATAAAATTTGTCGTTCTGATGGATATTTTTTTTTCAATAAAGATTTCACCATGCTTTGTGTATTATAAGTATTTCTTTTCATTTCAATGAAATATAACGTACAGGGAAATGAAAACTGCCTAATGTGTTTAATGTCTTACGTTCCAGTTTATTTCTTTAATATTTTTTTAGCTGTACTTATATTATTCTTAGCGTTTGTTAGTATTATAATAATTTTCAGGGAAAATTCAATATAATAGTAAAAATTAAAAGAATAAGATCACTCTCTACACTTAAATAATGATAGTAAAATTAACAAACAAGTAAATAAAAAAAATAATCATAATAATCATAGAAATACAACATATGGATATAATACGGCTAGGGGTCACTGACCAGTCAAGAGCGCAACACCTCAAATTAATAACAATATTGGAGGTCATAAAATATAATTTAATATTAAAACAAGATTACTTTAAAAAATATTTATAAGTGAAATAGTTCAATTCATAAATTTAGTTAATAATATTATAATAATTAACATAATTTAATAAATTAATCATTAATCATTTAATAAAAAACATTAGAAAATCTAAGGTGTGAAATCAGGTGAACGTACTTATCTAAAAAGACCGATCCACTGCAATAGTAATATTTTATTGAAACACTCCTGCACGAAGACCACAATCCTCCGTGACACAGAATACACATAGAATTCACATAGCTCCATTCGATTGGTGCCATCACTGACTATGCGCTTACAAAATACTCCTCGTCATCGGAAGCATCAAGAATATCTATATTTTTTTATATTTTAATGTTTATAATCAATCAAAAAAGATAACTTATATTGCTACTATCATGTTTCGTACAATACCCTAAGCTACAACAAAATATAAAAAAACTATTTGTTGTTTTAAACTTTAAATCGCGTATTAAAATTATTCACACGGACACATATCCTCTGATAAGTACTAGCGGAAACGAATGGTCGTCAACGAAACACTTGACATTGGAATTATGTACCTAAACTATAGATTCTCAAAGAACTCGTTTTTACATTTAACTGATTGATAAAAATTTCATAAAATTTTTATTTAATAATTGTTATACTTTATTCCATGAGAAGTATAACACAAATTTTGTTAAACTGATGTCAAGTTTACACAATTAACACAGCGAATAGTTTTTAAATTAGTATTCCTTTTTAATAGTAAAACTCTTTAAGATACGATTTTTAAAGTCATCACTATGGGAGATCAGGTAAAAGTTCATTTTGTAAACAAAATCGCAATTGTTTATCTTACACTTTAGTTTGAGAATCGCTAAGTTACCTTGAGTTGTAGTAGACGAGGGCGGAGCCACGGCGCGCCGTGGCGCCTCGACACCTCGAACCTCGATAGTTAAAAATTGAAAATAGTGAAATATAATAAAATCCATAATTTATGTTGTAGTTGTCGCTTAATTTATTAGTTTATTATTTTGTTTGATTTATCTTGTAATTGTTATTACCTATTGGTGGAATAAATATTTTGTTAGTTTTCATTGATTGAAAATGACGGTTAATTTAATGTTTCAATAAAAGCGGGTTTTTTGAAAACTTTCTAAAATACTTATTTCGCTTTGTGAAGTAGTTATTTTTGTCAAATTAAACCGAAAAATGTTTCGGTTTGGTTGTACTAAAATAATTTTATAAAATAGGTAATGAACCACAATTCCGGAGAGTATCGTATATCATTTTTAAACATTTAACATTAATTATTTTATCTTTACCATTTGTTTGTATTGAAGTAAATACAATAAAACACACAGCTATCTAAACAAATAAACTCTAAATATGACACGCACGTGTGAAAAAAAAGAAAAACTTTGTGATGTCACAAACACAATAGCATGCGAAGCAATTGACATAAATATATAGAGAATATTTCGATGTTAAAAAATATTCCAGGGCATTGAAATACAATATTTTAACAGTAACATTATTATTATCATGTTTATTATTATTATTATTTACTTTTTAAGCTTTATCTCTTATCACTTTTACATTGTTTTATTTAACGTGCACCTACTTCTAATCTCTGCGTCGCCCTTTTTCGAATGATAGAGAATGCCTATGACATTAAGTGTGCCATTGTACTTTTTGCAAAAACCAATAAATAAATACATAAATAACGATGACGATGCTCACAATGTCTCTAATGACAAACAGATTTCAAAATGTTCTCTTCCTCAAATGAGACCACGATATGATACCTATCGTGGAGATAAACATAATAAGAAGGTATTGATTGATTTAAAATTAATATGTCACTTCCAAGAAACGAAGTAAAAACACGGATTTACTTATGAAAACAGACGTAAGATATATTTATATATTTATCACACGTTGTATAAGTATATATAAGTAGAACCTATATTATTATAATACACCACCACCCTGTAGGGAGGTACAACATAATTAGATTATTTCTTACAATAAAAATTTAAAAATCATTATAATTTTATATTACCAACTAAAAACAGCATAAGTGATTAATTATGTTCAATACTGCTGTATCATAACTCTTATTATGTATGAAATTAAAAATAGTAAACTGACAGTTTAAAATGATGAAAACCTCGCGAGAGATATTATTGAAACCAGCTTGAGTGAGCGCTTCTTTTATTTAAAGAGTAGATGCATATTTTTAAAATGATCATTTTTTACTTCAATGACTTTCAAAGCGTAAGATTAATATTCCCTAAGCGCTCATTTATAATATTATGAAGTAACTAGTTCTATCTCGGAGTCGTGCTTATAATAAATCAGATTGTTTAGTTTTATATAATAAATATACTGATAGAATTTTTATATTACCTACAACTTTATTAAAAGTATTCAAATTTTTGTAATTTTCAGTGATTTATTTTCTCGCAATATATTTTTGCAATCTGTGACGGTTACTTGTTTTTGGATTGAGACATGATTGAAGAATTAAAAATATTTGCACAGGGTCTCAATGGCTTCATCTTCACAAAACACATTTATGAATCAATACTTTAATGAATTATAATTTATTTTATTATAGAATAAAATAAAAAAGAAACCAATATTGAATTAAATATATTTTAAATGGAAGCCTTGTCATCCTAATTCCAATTAAATTGAATTATTATTATTACACCTCGAACCCGCTTACAAAATGTTATTCCATATATCCTAACAAATTTAATTAATATCTCGACATCTTTAAGATATGTTAGTAATAATGTACTTTGTCTCACGTGCTCAGACGTGACTGGAGTACTGATACCACACTCTAACAACATGTACTTTAATAACTAACAGTTTTAATGTATTGCACCAAATAACTATCTTTACTCTATGTTATGTTTTATTTTAAAGAAATTTATTTGTTTATATTATTTAGGATTAACATAAAAGTATAGAGCAAAATCAAATAATGTATTCAAAAATATTAGTCTAAAGTTGCCATTACATTACACAATTCATTAGGGTTAGGTCAAGTCGAGCAATAATATTGAACTCTGAACAGACTTTTAGTGCTCTAATTATCATATACAGTTTTTAACACTTCTTAATAAATTATATTATTTAATATATTATAATAGGTTAGGTGTCTAGGACATTAGATTCTTGGTAGGTTGGTAGTCTCTTAATAATTTATAAAATTGTATCATCAAATCAAATAAAATTTTTACACGTTTTGGGGTAGTTAGTAATAATGTTAGAACTTGCTGGAACTTGAAACGCTTTATGTACGTGATGTGTTTTCAGATGCCACCCTCGAGATCAAAAAGCCCTACATCTTAGGAAATTTGTGCAAGACAGATTTATTAGAAATTCTTTTAGCTACATAAATTGCTTTTAAAAAAAATACGCTGTCAGTTTATAAAGTAAGGATTAGCTTTTAAAAATGACTAATGACTTATAAATTTGTTCTTTTCAACAATATTTTAGTATCAATATATAGACAAAACATTAGTTCGAACTAACAAGCGGAAAGTTGGTTTGTTCAAACGTGCTACTCTCCGTAACCACTGGATCGGTTAAAATAAAATCAGATTTTGATAGGTTTGTTCATAAAAAAGACTATAGAATATTTAGCAGTACGCTATTGCCTGATAGTAAAACAAAATTTTATCATATTGTAATGATTAACAAGAGTTTGAAAAAATTACATTTACAATTCAAAAAAATCTTTGTAAAAAAATTTTGATAAGACCTAATATTCTGAAGCCGTTAGTAATGTTTAAAAATTTGGACGAGGAACTTTGTAATTCTTATTCTTAACTTGAGAGATCCTAAAGTTATTTGTTGGGTCATGAATATTAAGCTAGTGTTGTAGTTATCTTCCGTAATGACCAACGAGAGAAATAAATAACATTCATTTTCCCTCTTTTATCGCTTGTAAAATCGTAATGTTATTTCTAATTGAGTTTTTTCTAAAGTTTTTTTTTTAACAGAAATAATTTGTACTATTTTTTTTTTATTTAGTTACTATTTTATATGGAGCCAAATTTCTTGGCGAAAATACTGACTGTAAAAATAAGATTTCATATTTCTTAAAATGCACTCAAGTTTTCATGAGGATACTTCAAAAGTTAGAGCTGGAGAAAATCCCTCAAATTCCATGAAAGCCCTTTCTTTGATAAGTTTGTTATTTAATGTAATTCATCACAGTCTAAGACCGAGGAACCAAAACTATTCAGCACTCGACCTCTATAGAGTATTGAACTTTTAAGTGGTATATTTTAATTCTTAGTTAAATTGCTGTTTTGTCATTTGATAGACTTAACAGACAGTATCTATACTATTATAAAGTAAAACCGAAATATTTTAATAAATCTCTCTTATTTTGTCACGTAGAGTTGTGAGGAAGAGTATAGGGAAATATAGGCGTCACGCTACTGCTCATAAGTATCCTAATAGACAAATCAAATCAACCAATTCATTAAATCATTTACTTTTATTATTTACTAATATGGCATTTTGGTAAGGATGTTAGTGCGTTAATTGTCATACAGTTTTTACTTACTATTTTTGAGGTCAAATACTGTTTAGTAAATTGCATAGTGTATTATATAGATTTTGAATTTGAACATACTAGCTACTTTGTATATTAATGTTATATTAGTATGTTTTACTATTAAGTAAAACAAAGTATAGAATTAGGAACTGGTTTTAGAATATAAATTGAACTTTAATCTTTGTTGTAAGTTGTACAGCTATGGTTACAAGGATTGGCAATTATAATACCCTTAAACCAATTGAAAATTAATGTGTTATATTCAATAATGACTAATCTAATACTATTAAATAAGATTGAAATAAAACTATTTTTACGGATTTGACTTGCTTATAATGTTAGGTAACATTTTAACTTAATTTTAACCATACTAGTAGAGATGAGAATGTGAAAACCGGTCACAAATATCATAGTAACGTAGCGTATATCATCATCAATCATTCTACAAAAGGATTGAAACATCTATCTGGTCGATATCTCCTATGCGAGATAATAAATGACAGCCAATGAATTACTTTTCAGTTTACTCTTTTTTAAAGAACTTTTTGGTTCTCGTAAGTTGGTTTTACAAAGTTTAACATACGCCATAACTCCCACAACTGGATAATTCCAGTGTTAATACACTTGTCACTGGTCTAGTTAGTCAACTTTATAATATAGGAATAATATAGGAACTTATATAAATTTCCTTATTACGTTTTTATGGGAAAAGACAGTATTCCTTTTTCTTTTAAATTTTTTATTTTAATTTTCATCGCTGTAAGAAATTTATATTATTTTATTGTTAAACCGCTTTGTAGATATCAAATAAATTTATTACTTCTTACTTCAATGCTAAATGGATTTCATTTATATTATTATAGGTAAATAGTAGATTACGAGGTTAATAATAGAGATTTATAGTCTACGAATTATATCAAAATTTCATATAGTATTTGTAATATATTTATAATTTATTAATAACATTTATGCAAGACATCATCATCATCATCATTTCAGCCACAAGACGTCCACTGCTGAACATAGGCCTCCCCCATAGACTTCCAAAGTGACCGATCTTCGGCAGCTTGCATCCAGCGGCTTCCTGCAGCCCTTTTCAGGTCATCCGTCCATCTAGTGGGGGGACGTCCTACGCTACGCTTTCCGGTACGCGGTCGCCACTCGAGGACTTTTCGGCCCCATCGGCCATCGGTTCTTCGCGCTATGTGCCCCGCCCACTGCCACTTCAACTTGCTAATCCGCTGGGCGATATCGGCGACTTTAGTTCGTCTACGGATCTCCTCATTCCTGATTTGATCGCGTAGAGAAACACCAAGCATCGCCCTCTCCATAGCTCGCTGAGCGACCTTGAGCCTTCTTATGAGGCCCATAGTAAAGGACCACGTTTCTGCACCATAAGTCATCACTGGTAACACACACTGGTTATAAACCTTCGTCTTTAAGCACTGAGGTATTTTGGACGAGAAGACTTCACGCAGTTTCCCGAACGCTGCCCAGCCGAGTTGGATTCGTCGACTAACCTCTTTCTCGAAATTGGACCTACCCAACCGGACTACTTGTCCAAGGTAGATGTATTCGTCAACAACTTCGAGAATGGAGCTCCCAACAGAGAGTGCGGTGGGTGTAACATGGACATTTGACATGATCTTCGTTCTGTCCATGTTCATTTTTAGACCCACTTGCTGAGAAACTTCGTTGAGGTTAGTGAGCATTTCACCTAGGTCTTCCATTGACTCCGCCATGACCACAATGTCATCGGCAAATCGGAGGTGGGTAATGTACTCGCCGTTGATGTTTATACCGAGTCCTTGCCATTCCAGGAGTTTGAAGGCGTCTTCCAAAGCGGCGGTGAACAGTTTCGGAGATATTACATCTCCCTGTCTCACTCCTCGCTGCAGTGGAATCGCCTCCGTACATTGATCCTGTACTCGGACCGATATGGTGGCGTTTTGGTATAGATGTTTAAGCACCTTGATGTACCTGTAGTCAATGCGGCAACGTTGGAGAGACCGTAGGACCGCCCAAATTTCGATCGAATCGAAGGCTTTCTCATAGTCCACAAACGCCAAGCAAAGTGGCAGGTTATACTCCTCAATCTTCTGTATGACCTGCCGCAGCGTATGTATGTGGTCTATGGTACTATAGCCTTATACTATGCAAGACATATAATTATTAAATTAATACACAATATTTTGAATCTATTAAAATAAAGGTATTTAAAAGCAATTTATATTATTGCAATAAAATATATAATTTTCTTATATAATAATAATAACATATACATTATACCTAAAATACATTTCACAAACACGTAATATTCTTGAGTTTGGTACAAGAAAGTTATTATCAAAATAAACCGTTAAAACATATATACTGTACATATGTTTGTTATGGATACAATATCTCAATTGCTAGAGTAATGGATGGTTTCCCATGTTTGTATCCTGCTCGTATCGATATTTTCTTAATTTTTTTTTTTTAATATTTAAGCTTAAAGTGGCTAGGTCAAAGATTTCAAAACATATATATCGGGTATGATGTATATATATATCAATCACACTACAATGCTAAGGGTAAGTGAAAGGATCCTTGAGAGAGAATAGAAGTGATGATAAAATTAAATATATCTTGGAGCCAACAAGCGTTCATTTCGTTTCAATCACTGAACACCTTCACTGCCACCTGTCTTATGGAATTCAGCTTTCATTTAGAGCATTTGAAATTAGAATTTAAACAGATTCGCGTTGTATTTATTTGTCTATGATTATAGAATTCTATTGGATGATTCATTGTATATATTATTTGTGTTGTTTTTGTAGTTCTATATATTCTTAATCATTATCAATTTGCGGTAAAATTAATTTTTAAAATAAAGCAATGGCTGTATTAGTAAATTCTTTCAGATAACGAGCAATTCGTTTTTCATGTACTTTATAACTTTGATTAATTTAGTCCCAAAATAAATTCCAGACAATATTTGCCATTTTAGAAGAACAAGAGTTTCTTTTTATTACGTTATTTCATTTTTACCGCAGAACCTTTTAATCTTTTCACGGAAAATGTATTTGGTCAAACTTTTTTCATACCAAAGTTACCTAGTGTGTTTTTATAACGTACACTGTTTCAAAATTGTTTTTGTCTGTCTATCACGCTTTTTAATCATATGCATATGTTGAGAATTTATCTTCATTAGTTCTTATTAACATTCTGTGACGTCATAACTGACATTAATTATAATCCTCAAATTTTATATAAGAGACTAGACAGCTTTTTTTTTTTTCGTTGTAAAAATCCGACACGAATACCCAAACGGCCAAGTAGGTGCTGTGGGACTACCCTGCAGCAGAGAGGACTCTGCAATTTTTAAGGGTACCCACTCAAACACCAATGGTTGCCCTCATCGCCTTAGTGGGACACCACGAGATCGCGTTAGCACTCACCGTGAAAGAGACTAGACAGCCTAACTAACCTATTTTTTCAAATTACAAATTGCGTAACTAAAGCTTATCTTTCAAACATTAAATGGCCTAGAATATAGTTAAAATTTAACATGTGTTACTTCATTGAAATTTGTAACTAAATGTCTTACATAATTATGAATACAGATTCTTTATATTCTTACTATAGTTCCAATCTATGACAGTCTATTTATCCTCTATTACTTTAATACATATATTTAAAGTTATTCATGATATAAAAACATATTTGGTATATTTCTAAACGAAAATGTGATATGCCTAAAGGTATGTTCAGGAACCACGAAATATACAAGGAGCGTTCAGAAACTGTATACGTTTTGTGATAGTATGTACTAACAGGACCTAGGTACTTTATTACTGTATTGGGAAGCTGGAACACCTGGAAGTGGGTTTATTAAGTCGCTGCAAAGAGAAATATTGTTAAACTTATTCTGAATTGCTTTTTTTATCTTTTATTGAATATTGTTTAGTGGATGAAATTACAAACGTCGAATTATAATATAATTTTGTCAATAATATGGGAATATCTGTGTTGGAGGGCTTCGGCTTCACAAACACAGAAATAACGGACACAATAACATCCAGACTCGCAACAATAATCTGTAGATAATACATACAACTGTTCCGTGAGGGAATCTAACCTATGACCTAGGGCTAATCAGTCAGGGTCACCAACCACAAACAACTACACCGAAATTTTAAATTATTGTAATTCAGTTACCCGATGCTACTCCCATTGTATAAGCCATAAACCGGCTTCAGTTTGTGGAGCAACTACTTCACACTAACCTCACCAACGGCGTCACCGAACATCGTGGCGGAACACGGCAAAGCCACTTGGTGCCACGGCTTTATTCGGCGGGTGGTCACTAGCCACGGCAAAACGCCTACCACCAGTTGGTAAACCGGGTTAATCGCCTCTTACGACACGCTACCCGGCAGCGGGAGGGATTAGTATTCTTTATCCGTCCCCCCACGGATAAAATACTATAATTACTTAGGTTATAAATAAATCATTAAATATATAAAACAAAACATTGTATGTTATTCATGAAGTGTTGCAAGTAGGTGAATCTGGTGGCGGCTCAACCTATTTACATACACAAACATACATGTCGGCTCACTTGTCTGATATTGAAATGCTTTTTATCTTTGAATTCAGTAAATTTTAACAGCATCCGCCGGTCCGTGATCGGTATAAAACATGGTTATATTGAAAAATAAAGACAAAAAGTAAGTAATTGCAGCCTTTTGTTGATAAAGTTAACAGAACCAGTATATATATATATATATATATATATAAATAAAACAACACTATAGCAACACTGGGGATGTCAGGAAGCTTTTTATTGCTTTATATAACGAGAAAGTAGTTTGAGAAATCTAGTTATTTTATTTTGTCTTTTGTTATGTCTATTTGATATATAATGATAAATATAATATAATTATTATTTTATCCTTGTGTTGGTTTTTTTATACTATGTATTAAATATAATATAACATCTATAATTGTAATCTGATAGCCATTCATCTTTATTTATATCAGAGATATATTAAAACAAGTTTCGCGTATAGTTCGCTTTTGGTAAATTGGAAAAATAATATATCTTCTTTTCATTACCTTTCAAATATATTACTATGTTGGAAGCGGATAACAAATAACTTCAAATCTTTTGATTGATCTACAAATGTAATAAAGCAAGCTGTGACGTCATAAGTCATAAATCTAGCTCTAATAATATCACACTGTATAAAAGACTGATAGTACGCTAACTGTCACATGAACTCGTATGTTTTAACTCAGTATTTTTGGGTTAAAATATCTCTTAGTAAATCAGATAGTGTAATGGCCGCGTTACGCATTGCAATGTTCTGTCAACTACAATGCAATGTTCTGTACTATATATTATTAAAAGTGTATTTAAAATATATATCTCATATATGTTAGTTTTTACGTTTTTTGTTAGACATCAGGCTTTGTTAGCTTAGAAAATGGTTTAAAACGTATATTCTTAAACAATAGTTACAAAGCTTAAAATATATGTAATGAAAAATTTTAAATGTAAATCCAATTAATTATACGCGAGTTAAACCCTTAAAAACATTTTTATTTAAATTGTTGTTTAATTGTTGATGTTGAACGAAAAAGAAGAAGTGAAAACGGAAAGATTTTGTAAATAAAATATAAAACAATGAACTCATTGTTATTTTGTAAACAGTTTCCAACTGTTTAATTACAAAAAAAAGTCGATTTCAAATAAAAATATTATATTTAGATAAACCTTGTTTGATCATTATTTATTGAGATCGTCGAAACTTTAATTTTATAATCAGATATATTTATGAAAATTATAATAAATAATATATTTATGACAATTTTTTTTTTGTCTTTTATTTGATTTTGACGTAGACCGTGCATATTAAATCATGCAATATTAGTAGTTAACTAGTTAACAAACATAGTGCTTATAATATTATGTACTGCATTTGTACGTTACAATAAAATATTATTAGTCAATCTTTATTAACAAATGTACGTTTATAATTGCTTTTCAAGTGTTACAGGTATTATTAAGTTGATAATCTCTGATTAAGAGACAGATAGAGATAGAATTAATATGTCCAGAGCTATTACCCGAGGTATTATATAATAGTAATAAATCTGCCAAAGTGATTATCTTGACAGTACTGAACAGTACTGTGTTCTACACCATTGTAGAACACAACCTCTCTTGGACACTAAGGTGTGGGCTTATAATCTGCCATGTTTGATATACTGACTTATATTTACTATATCATTATAATAATAAAAAAGATATCTGTATCTAGGAATTGTAATTGCTTAATATCTTTTTTGCTTGCTTTTTTTTCAGTAATTAATCTACATTGATTTACCGGTATAATAAGCTGCTAAATGCAGTTTTTTATAAATAAAATAAAATAAAGTAATATAAATAAAATCTAATTAGAGCTGCAAAAATATGCATAAAAATAATAATGTCAACTAAAAATATTGTCGAAGAAGGGTCTCGGCTGCGGCTGGTACAAGAGGTCCATTCATAAGATCTTTTAAGAACACTAATTAGTAACTACCACTAACCTGTTACTCTACACCGTAACGACAATATTTACTATTATAAGAGGACGAAATATACGTAAGGATGACGATATATTGCATTTATGATAAATATTCTGTGATATTTATTCGTTGTAGTCATTATAAAAAAAAATAACTAAATAAATTATTAAAGTTAATAAGATTTATATATAAGCTGAGGAATACTTGTCAGAGTTTTAATATTGCTAAGGGGACGTGTTTTACGATTTCATTCTTTATTACTTTAATTTTGAAGTATTATCATTAATTCGTCTACGTCACTTACGTATGATACTTGTTTTACTATATTTTATCAGATCCACGCGAGGATTATTTTATAATAAAACAGTATGGACGTTTCCTTATTTGAGAAATTATGCAGCGGCAGGAGATTATTACAAATATTATATTGTATCAAATTACACACTGAGAGTTATACTAATTAAAAAAAACATTTTGTTTTGAAATGGTAATTATTGAAATGGTATTAATGATATTTATCTTAAATAATATAATATGAGAAACTAAAAATAATTTTACATATGAATGACATATTTTAGAGAATGTCTATTTAACATTACGGTCACCTTTTGTAGATTGTTTCGTAATTTATTTCCAATAAAATATTAAAAAGTAAAAATAAAACCTAATATATATTATCTGTGAGAGACCTAGAAGCTTATTTACGAAAAATATCTCATATTATATAATCGCTTTTAATATTTTATTAAACCTAAATTATCATAAACAAAGGTTAAATATTCAATATATTTCTTTTATACAATAATGTCCATATGTTATTGTTAGTAAGTCACAAGCTGCAGAATTATTCACATATAAAGACTCCAGCCTCATTTACGTCCTCTTAGTTAATATAAAGTATAGTAGTATTGTATTTATTGTATTCACTTTAGTCTTTTATCTAGTCACTTTGTATTTAATTGAGAAAAAGTGTTTTAAGTTTTAATGTTACGATAATATAAGTAGATCTTTTACGTATTTACTATTTATTTCAATTTGGGTATTAAAAGAGTATTGAGGAATACAACATTTTAGATACCTTTGAATGTATATAGTTTGCTTAAATTTTCACGACTACTACTCATTTGAATCACACATTAGAGCATCACATTGCTCAAAGCTAGCTAACGAGGACGTAGCATTTACTAATAAGATGTGTATGTGTTGTGTGTGTGTTGATTTATATCAAGGACTTTCAAATATATCATTTAAGCTTCTTTTATAACGTAACAGATGTAGAAAGGTATTTGATTATGAAAATATTGTTAGTGTCCTAATTTTCATAAATTATTTTCAACCCAATATATTTTTTTGAGGTCAAATAGTGGTTACTAAATTGGATAAAATATTACACTTTACTTATGTATCTGCATAATTGGACGTGATACTTAATTTAATAATTTCATAAAAGTTGATGATGTATATACAAAGAAAGTGCTATGCACTCTCAGACTTTGTATTTTGTATTAATTATATTTAAGTGAAGTGTAAAATATATCTTACTTAATGCAGCGTCTCAAATAGTTTACCTTCATCTGATAGCGAGCTCGTTCATTAATCAACATAGATCTTATAATGTGAGACTCTTGTGTGCAACTTGAGATAGGACGCTTAGTAAAATGTTCATAGTAATTTATTAGTACTTTGCTGTGATAAGTCTTATCAATGTGTAATATATGTAAAACCTCCCGCAACACAAGAATTATTTGTCTAGTGCGTGAGTTAAATATATACCAGAAGTTGAGCAAACTAGCTATTAAGTGGTAAACTTCAAAGCATAAGTAAATTTAACTGATGAGATGTTTTCGTAACTACACTAAATATTTTTCTGAACCGAACATTATTTGTTTAAAACAAATTTAAAGTACTATAATTAGTTATTATGATATTTCATACATTAATATTTTTTTTGATATGGTTCATTATTAATATTCTGTTTTATATCTATAATAACACTATAACGACATATATACGTATAACGACAGTGGTTATTTGTTTCACAATTGTACAGTTATATTTAACTGGCTATAATGGTAATTAGCATTAAGCATTAATAAATGATATTTAAATTATAACTTTGGTTTAATATTTGAATAATGTAAATATGTTTCTAATTTAATTATTTTCTTTACATCAGGCAAAGTGTATCCTCGTCCGCAGTTTCAGTAATCTTTCAAATTATAATTATAATAAAACATTTTTAAAATTTTATATACGGCGAAGATCCTAACGTTGCCTCTGGGAGCCATTTCGCTTCAGCTTCGGATTTCTGAACTATTTTATTCAATATTTAAACGCCTTGCTTTGATCTTTGATGAAGAAGGATTTGTGTAGTCCCTAAAATAATGAATTAAAACATTATCAGGAAATACCTGAAACGGTAAAAATTATTAAGAGCTGCATAGATTTTAAGTGTTATTTAATTAGTTTAATTGACTGACCGTGTTATTATGTTGTTTTATTTATATTTAAAATGTATTTACCATACTCAGATCTATGATATTCCTTCTATTATCCTATTCAATAGAGCGGTTGACTTCAAAAGCCGAGTGAGTTAGGAGCGTTCAGTGATGTGGGAGTCAAAGTATACAAAAGGTTTATGTATCTTTAGTTATTAACATACACAAACATATCCCTTTAAGATATTTGAAGTACATATGAGTTACCTACTTGAGTAGTGAATGAACATAACACATTATGCTAATATTATGTACGACGTATCTAAAGTATAAACTATTTAAAATTTTAACAAAAGGGTTTCCGAATAAAGGTTACTTTTTAATAAATTTCCCATAGGAACACGTGATGTACGTGATACACGTGATAGAATACAAGTACTTTGTGACCTAAATATTTGAGACAAACTCATTTATCGCCTAAACTTGTAAAGTTGTTATTTTCGTTTAAGTTTTGTATTTTTAAACGTAGAGATTTCTTTATTTTACTTATATTTTATATATTTGTATAATAATACCCGTATATCACTTGAATTTGAGTAATAATTAGCTTTTCCACCATATCATTCTTAGGAGACAGTAGCCAGTTACAGCATTTACAGATGAGTCATGATACTACATCGTAATTTTCAATATCTTTTAGAGTTCGTAACTTTTTGCTAATTAAATTATCCTTATTGTAAGTTAACTAATTTCTAGACTCATAAAGGTATTTAGAATCAGGTAGTATTTCAAAATACAATAATGAAACATTACAATCAACAGTTTCGTAGTTTAAAATGTGTGTACATTATAATACAAACTCATTCATTTTACCTATAAAAAATGTATAATACAAACATAAAGGACTAGGAATTTAAA
This sequence comes from Mechanitis mazaeus, assembly GCA_959347395.1. Lineage (NCBI taxonomy): Eukaryota > Metazoa > Arthropoda > Insecta > Lepidoptera > Nymphalidae > Mechanitis > Mechanitis mazaeus. The sequence continues at coordinate 1,483,911 of OY365743.1, forward strand.
TTTAAAAACTCGCAAATAGTAAACAGCTTTTGAAACTTGAGCAGCGAAATAAAAAAGCTATAACAAAAGTTCAGCTACTGAAAGGTTTCCAATAATTGAAAATGTTGCCTAATTAAGCAAACAATTTGTAAGAAAACGCTACTAGAGATATCTACTGCTGAGTTTAAAATACACTGAAGCCATTCCGTCCACTTTCCATACTTTGTGTACTTGTATGAAGTTTTGTTTGAAGTCTGATGTGAGTGCAGTGTAATAGTAATTGCAGTAAATTGGATGAAAGCAGCTTTGTGTTGTCATTATATATGTTGTTTTTTTTATTAAAAAATGCTGTGTTGTATATGTATATTGTACTGCGATATAAAATAAACATTATTAACAAATTAGTAAACAAATATGTTTTATTTATTTATACAGTATGTAATTTAAAATATAAGCATTAAATGAAAAATACAATTTCAAGTAGTCTTCATTCAATAGTTCGAGAAACGATTTAATTGATTTGTTTGACTTCGTTGATTGCTGCTCTGAAACTAGTGAGATCAATTCTTAATAAGATAAATAAACTTTCGGAGAAAGAGACAGGTAGTTGACTTTTGTCTCTCTTTAGCGGAATTGTTAATATTTATTTTTACGGACATAATAATATAATAGAATTGCCTGTGACCCATGTATTACTTGAGTTTTAATAACTATATTATTCAATATTTATGTGTAAGTACAGTTTGAAATGTTATTACTTAAGTAAGATAACTGGTTTACGGAACAACCAAAATTTTAGTCTCACATACTAGCTTATGCCCGTTACTTGGATTTTTTTTAAATATTTTTGTATTAATAAGAAAGAAATCCGAGAAGATATTACCTAAGGTTTAAATTTAAATTTAAATTTTATATTATGTTGTAATGTTTTTATAACTTTACATTAAATATAATAATTCTTCGTGCACTTTTCGTGCAATATTATGTCTTTGTTCTGATTTCGAATATTGAGAACCAGAATTTATGGAAGCCATGTAGAAAAAACAAAGTATTTACGTATTGTTCGTTAGGGTTTAAATATATAGTAACTAGGTATTTTGTAAATCCTGAATTTCATATTTATCTTGTAACATAAGATTGGTATTGCAACGTATAATATTTATATATTTATTTGTTAAATTACAACGTGACTGTCCTCGTTGCTTACACGTGTAAATGGCTCTTAAATCGTAACTATATATGTCATTGAATTGTTTTTACGAATAATGGTGAATGTTATTCGTTTTTTAAATAATTATATTTGAATAAAATTTCAAACTATATTACACATAAATAACTATTAATATTCTGTATACAATTGGGGACACAAAATAAAAACTAACTCTTAGTACTACTAAATAAACTAAGTTAACTAGTTATATAAGTTTATAGTTATGTACTGTGCTTTATGTTCGATATCAATATGCTTAAGTGTTTTAAACATACTCATATAATTCTGCTCAAAGCAAGAACTAATCTATCTGATTAGTCCATTAGTTCTTAGTGGGTCGGGATGTGGTACTAAATTTCTATATTATTTATTATAAACAAATTAAAGATATTTAATAAGTAGTGTCTTTAAGTACAGGTCATAAAACAAACAAATGACGTCAGAATGAAATAGAGGATAATTCTTTAACAAAAACGTCACACTTACAAATTCCTTTTACTTAAATCAAAAGTCTCTTAGAATCATTTCGTTTCTACAAAATAAGTACTTATTGAACGATCTGTCAAGTTGAAGGCAGCCATTTTTATGTTACTGGACTTCTCGTGGCTTCGCTCGTGTGGAAGAAAGATACAGAAGAGAGGACGATTTCTCAACAGAAAATAACGCTGTCCTTTCCTTCGACAAATGATAACTATGCATTTTGATATATTCTGTAGCAGCTTTTCTAAATTTATTTCCAGAATAAAGGGTAGTATATAATTCTTTTCTTTTTCCCCAACTTTATATATGTTTAAAATGAGACCTAGTATAATACTGAACAATTTATCACATAAAACTAATGCTTTAAAGTGTGAATAACATTGAAATCATTTTTCATTCTTTGGCATGACATAGCTAACATTTTCTGGAAAATTTGAAATATTAGTTTTGGTTGTAACAGTTTTAAATGGCACTAATACAATATAAAGTTAAAAATTGTTTCATCACGCTGTCCTTTGAACTACCTCTATATTAGCCGCTTTGATGTATTTATATTATCGTCCAAGTTCTATAAATAATCCATTATCTATTGTCGTATAATCCGCCTTTTAATAATATACCGGGATAAAGTTTCTTTTGAAAACCGTAACTGCCGAGTTTAAAAATATTGTTTTCATTAGAATTGTAAATATTGTTCCAAATGAGATTCTTGTGTATGAATGACGAATAAAAATACCAAAAATTAACCTCTATTTCAAGTATTCTTAATATTAAAACTATACATACATATTTTAAAAATATTTTTAAGTAATATCTCATTAGACTCGTAGGCTTTGTTTGCTGACAAATTCATTATTTAAATATTTTAGAAACAAACAAAAGTATATTCGTAGCACTTAATGCGAAAAAAAAGGACTGCGTTCACATGAGCTTTATTAAAAATACCAAACTTTGAATATTTTATTTAACTTACACATCATATATTGTGGATAGTTTTAATAAAAATATTTTTTATTTTATCCTGTATATCTGTTTTATTTTAAATTTTATATATATTACTTGACACAATAATTAAGAATGATAAAAAATACAGTACTTAGTGATTGAGTATTTTTATGATGTAAAAATGTGTAGTTCTTAAAATAAATGTTATTTATACCTTAGCACTACAAACATACATATGTCAACACTTTTTATATGTATCTTTTTTTGACATTGTATAGAAATATTGAGATTTAGGATTTAAGGCTCATTTCAAAATGAAGTAATATATATATTAAGTAATATGTATATGAGGGCTCTATAGCAGTTAAAGAATTATAATATTATAAAGAATTACAATATTATACGGTACAGCAGTTCTGCGGTGAATCTATTATATGAGTAAAAAATAATACTTATAAATAAATACAAAATTAATGAACAATACATGAAAACGTTAAGTACACTGTGTACTTGTAGTACAGAGCAGAGCTCCAATTACTCGTCGATACAATTCTGTCTATTGTCATGGAACTACATGACAATATGTAACTGAATTGTTTTAAACTTATAAAGAAACAATAATTAATACAGTTCTCGATTATGAATGGGAAATTATGTGTCGACCCCCTTTTATATTGTATCAAATAATAATCAACTTTATTTTATGATGGTAATTTTATTAAAGTATATTTTTATAAGACATAAGTTTAACTTAGTTGTAATTATTGACCTCGATTTTCGAGTTCGGTATTTTTGTTATCATTAGGTTTGACGTGTCCTGAGTAATTCTAGACTCTTTTTAAAAGCATGTATGTATGTATGTGTTTATGTATGTATTTATGTATGTTTGCGTATGTATATAGGCGTGTTTTTCAGTTCCATTGTCTCGCGACCTGATTATGCGATTGAATTCATTTTGGTATTGATCGTTTCGTTTTCATGTAACTTGGGGCTAAAAAGTCGTCAAAAAAAAAAATCTTAGTTCTAAAAAATCTTATAATATTTTGTAGACCAACCCAGACTGTTTTTAGTAGCCTTTTTGGTTGTATATCTATGTTTATAAAAATATGCCTAATATCTTTTTAATCTTTTAAATAGATAAATATATTATTGGTAGAAAAACTCGTAGTACTAAATCTTGACCTAACATATCTTCGGTAACATTTGTTAATATTCTAAATTTCAGATAAAAGATATTTCAGATGAAAAAAATAACAAGATCAGTTAATATGTATGGAATTATTATTTTTTAGTTTTGTAAAGTACATGCGTCTTTGCTGAAATAAAATAAATGAACAAAGTGAACATTTATATTCTGAAGTAGATATTTGTGTTATATTATTTGAAAAAGAAAATTATAATCATATTGTTATATATCTCAAAAATAACATCCATGTTAAAGAAAAACATACTGTTTCAACAGTATATTTTTTTATTTTCTTAAATACCGACTTAAATTATTATAGTATATTTGAAACAAAAAGTTTTATCTTATTTTCATGAATCAAATAGTCATTTAAATGTCAGCGTCTTATGCTGCTAATACGTATTCATAACCTCTCAGCCATCATCTTGATGGTTGAAAGTGTATTTTTAAAAGATTTTTCTAACGAAAAACAAAAACTTCATACCGAAACATAACATCTATGAATTTTAATGAGGACGAATATAAATGAAAAGTTACAATAACTTCTAGCTAACGAGTACACGCTCTGAGATGTTTTCTATACGATGTTATCATGAAAATGCTTTGTTGGTAAAATAAATACTTGTTGAGAGTTGCTTCCTTATACGAGCTGCTTCTTTACGCATAATAAAATATGAGAAATTTTTTTGTTTTTATTTAAATAATTCTCAATATTATTTTTTTTTATAATTTGCAAGTCTCACTGAATTTTATTCTTAACTTAGACAAAGAAGGTCTTTTAACTAAAAGGCAATAAATATATTACCAGCCACTATATATTACATAGTACGTCTAAATCTGACTTGAGAATGAAATATTTGACACTGCTGTTACAAGATGGCGGGAATTATCATTATTATATTCTTTTTAAATAAATTGAGATCGTGTCTGAAATGTAAAAGCCTTTCTTATCTCGAAATATATACAAAATAAATTATTTTTTACTTTTAGCAATGATAGAAATAATTATAATTGAATATATTTTACATTATTGTGTATCATAAACATGTTTTTATTTAACATAAAGGAAACTGACACGAAATATTATTCATGGTTTGTATTTTTATGAATGAGTAAACATTAAAAAAATAATTAAATCATTATAATTTTATTTATTTCAAAATGTTACATTAAACGAAAATCTACTCTTGACGACTATTTGACATTAAACTTATATATATTTAACTTTGACAGTGTAAAAAAATCTTTCGATGTATTTTATTTCTGCAGTTGTTAACAAACTTCAAACATGACACATGTCTCATGTCTTCGCATGCACTATGCTTTAGATATAGATTACTTTTTCAGACTTAGATTCGTTTTTAACATGATATTAATCATTCAGTATATTATTTTCAATAAAAATTAAGTTTTGTCTAAATTGTTTTTTTATTCCTTTTATAAATACAGCTTATTTTTTGTTTTGTTTAAAAACTCAAAAGTCACCTTTACTTACAGGTACCTCGTACTTACAGCTTATACCGTAGCTTGGAATTTTCAACCATTTACGAATTTTCAACTCCATTGTTGCTCCTAATGATTTTTTGTAGGATCATCTATATTATCGAATGACTTATTCTTCATATAGTTTTAAATTTATTTTGGTACTCATTATTATTAAACTGAACATAAACGAATTTATATAATTTAATTCATGCCTATTCATCTATTTTATTCTTTGTTTTTTTATTATTAATTGTCGATTAAGAAGAACAACTGGGATATTATAGAGATTTGTGAAGCTTAGACATATCTCAAATAACTAAGAAAATATTATAGCACGAAGGTACGAGTATATTGTTATTTTGTTCTTTCAATTATGTGAAGCCTACATACAATTATTCTCTTCAACTCGGCTACATGTTATCAGTTAAATGAACTATTTGCGCTGTATATTCAAATAATTTCTCAAATTTCTCAAATTACGAATAGTTAGGGAAAAACATTTTTATATTCTTTAATTTTTACAAAAATTCATTTACAAGTTATTTTTGTTTAATTTTTGTAAATTGTTTTTTATTTATGATTGTCTTGAAATATTTTTGTTTTATGACCTTTTTATGTATGTATTAAATTTAACTACTCCATGGACTACTCTTTAACCAGGGTACTATTTTTGATTGATTATTTAAAATCTGTACAATATTATTTTTATAATTTTAGTTCACTATTTAATTTAATTTTTTTTATAGTTTTATTTAATACACTAATGAGCCATCTATCAAAAAAAATATTGACAAAATCATTATCATTCTAATTCGGACCAATTAAACATTTTTTTTTTGATATTATCACAATTTTTTTTTAATATTATCACATAATATTTTAAGTAACATAACTTCACTCCCTATAACTTAGTGAGATCCATGTATACAGTTGAAGTTGTATATTAATAAAAGAAAAATATAAACATAATTTCTAAATGAATTTGTGAGATCAAACTAAACTATCATATTTTTTACTCACACATTCTTGTGTCGTTGAACCTCGAAGCATTTTAATGAGTGGATTTTCTTTCCCGCAAGTAGAAATTATTTCCCGCAAGGAATATTAAGGGATTGTTCTAAAATATCGCAAAAACGCGCTTATGATATTTAATTATCACAATAATCCTTAGACTGAATATTTTTTTTTTTTAACCTACTTTTAAATAAATATGTTTTAATGTTATGTGATATAATGTTCAAAATTAATAATAAGTTTTTTAATTACATACCCATGATTATTATTTACTCGTATTTGTATTACTTTATTAAAATATCCATAAATTAAAATTGTTATCATAATGTTTTACCACAACTGTTATGTGAAATAGTCGAAATTGAAGGTAAATTTCCTGTTAATAAAACAATGTATTTTCGAAAATTGAGTTACTATATTTTTCATTTTTAAGTTCGCTAAGTAAAACTTTTTGTTTATGGCTGATGTTCAACAGATACTGAAGAAAAAGAAAAATAAACATTCTATTTCAGCAGTATATTTTTTTCTATGCAATATACTTAATATGAATATACATTGTTGTATAAAAAGTAAATATTATCTTGTTACGACTGCGGAGATATTTCTACTTGAAATAATCTCAGAAGATTTATGTTTCTTGTAATTTCTGCCTCAGATTGTTCTTTTTATATTTCTTTAATATTATTTTATTCTTTGCTCATTTTGTTTGTACTACTTATTTATTTTTTATCAAATTAGAATTAGAAAGCATTTACGTTTATTATTATTAGATATATTTTCTGTCTGATCTGTCTTATCTCGAGACCCTTAGATATCTATTGATATTATGTGGATGACATAGTTTTGATACTTTGTTTCGATTGACAACTAGAATAAAAGTTCCTAAAATATGTGTTACAGACTTAGGCCTATTGTAATAGGTGGGTAGTTTTAAAAAATAATACTACATACTTGCTTTTAACTTTAATAAACCCTATTTTTATTATTTCATTACACATTTTTAATAAATTTTATGTTTTAATATACAAAATTCAAATTACACTTAAAAAAACATGAATTAATGTAGTATCAAAATTTATTCAGAACAGTTCACGAAGGAATATCAAATAAATTGGAACCCTAGTCTTTAAAAAGCAATTCGTATAATTAATTTTTATATTGCTTTGTAGCCCTAGAAATCACATTTTAAATTATAAAATATATTTGAAATGGTCTCTCAATGATGAATCTGTGTTCTACGTGTATATGATATATCAGAATTAAACTTATCTTTTTAGATTCACTTCTTCTTTCATTCAAAACATTTTTTTCAATAAAAGAAAGATTTGTTACAAACGAAATTGGTAAAGCAAAAAAGGTTTTTTTTTTGATACGAGACACTTATGAAATTATAAAGAAATGTCATGAAAATAATAAGGATGTTATCTTTAGTTGCGTCTGTAATAGTCACGTTTTATCAGCATCAGAGAGAGTATCGTGTTTGCACCCACAGTCTACTTTATGAACAAAGATTGTTTTTTTTATGTCAAAGCTTAAGTTACTAAAACGGAATAAAATATTATTTTCCTATTAGAATTAATGAATATAATAAACGTAATGATAAAACTTGTAAAAACAGACAAATATTTGATATGTTATTTTGGTGAATTTGTCAAAACCAATCAACAATTCTTTTACCAGTCCCAAAAATATATATCTTTTCAATTATATAATATATTTTTTTTTAATAATAATTAAATTTAAAAAACTGTAATAATAGTGATATAATTACTATATCAGATATATAATAATAAAAGTGCATTCGATTATAACTTAATTTTCATGACTGAGCGCCAAAAATCGTAGTTCGTAATAATGAGTGGAATAAAACAAAGACAAACAACCTGAATGCATCAACTAGACAATAGCAATTATATTAAATGAAGTTGTAAGTATGTATGTCTTTTTCACGGAAAAACTCCCACGTAATTGTGTCAACGACAACTTCAGGGTGAAAGAAAGATGAATGACTCGCACTTAAAACGATATAAAAAAGTTACGCATGACGCCTGTGTTTTACGTAAAGTGTTGTACATCGCTAACAAGTTTATGGACCAACGAATATATCATCATTATTATTGAAAGGAGAGAGATTTGTGGTGGGGATTATAACTCTAAACTGAGCCAAATAACTACAGCTACAGCCCTCAGTTTTAATAATAATTATTTTATCATTCGCGTCTTTGAAAGAGAAAATGAGAAAACATGAAGTTCATTTCTATTATGAATTGAATTTATGCTTTGAATAAATAAGTTTTATATTAAATGATGAATTTAATGTAATTTATTTTTAATATGTGGAATGCCTCACGATCCAAAAATATTTTTGAGAGTGGTAACAAGAAAGGGTTTCTCTTGTTATCATTCTTGTGTAAAGAAAGTTATTCGTTCACCGTAAAAAGAAAGTAAAGAAAATAGGATGAATTAAGTTTATATATAATACAGGTATTTATAAATAAGGGGATCAGGGTAATGATGAATACGAATGTGTTTGTGTTTATTAAGTTAATTCCAGAATGTGAAAAACCTTTGTGAGACACAAACAAACCTAAAGATATACTATAGTATTGAACAGGGAACTTGTCATGAATCTCAAAAGTTAAAACTTTTGAATGTAGGATAATTTCATGAAAGGAAACAATTTCATATTAAGAAAGAGTTGAGTACAAAAATATGTTAAGTATTTTAGGAATAACTAGACGCAACTAATAAAGTTCTACGAACATAATCATTCAATTTGAAATTAGAATAATATGTATATATTCAGTTATGGATAAACTGACTCAAGCTATAATCGTTTCATTCATTTAATTCATTAGCTAAAAATATAATATAGTAAGCTAACTTCCTTGACAGTTAGTACAGCTTGCAACGACAGATATAAATCGGTCCGTGAGGTCTCATTTTATCATACAAACCATCTTAGGAGTCATCTTCAATGTTGTTTTATTATCTGAAGCGGGACATCGTCGTTCATAACGTGAGACACGGCAACATTTCACAGGGTAACAACTGTCACAACTGTAATCACCTCATTCTGCCAATGATATAAATTTTAGATGATAACATTTCTTTCATTTCTATGTATTTTTGTTTCGAATGCGTCTTAATGTGTTATATACGATCTCGTCATATACGAATAAGATTTTTTTTTTAATTCAGTAAGATATTGAATCTTATTGAATTTTAAAAAAATAATTAATATTAATTAATTAATTAATTTAATTTAAAAAAGGTTGATCTATGTTTTAGTATGTTTAACAAAAAAATCATCACCAAAAACTAAATTAACTACAGTTAACTTAAAATAAAAGACCCCAAAAGTAATAAAGATACCCAGGGTTCAGAATACGAATGAGTACTCATTTTGAAGTCTACTTGATACGTAATTTGCTGTTACCCATAAATTGGCTTGTAATAATAAATCCCGGACCTTTTGATATGATCCGAGAGGCTATCTTAAGCTGGTATTTTGTAATATATAAAGCTTCCTCTTACCTCTGTTGAATGTCAGACAGTTTAATAGAAAAATATATATCGCTGCAACTTCATATCGCATATGATCTACGGCTTTTAAGGTTCTATTCGAGATTTTACATGTGAATTCAAAACGTCGAAATCGGTGAACTAAAAATATTTTAGGGTCGTAAAAAATTTGGTGATACCGTTTGAAAATATTATTTTAATAATAAATCAAAGGTGCTATATATATTATACCGCACTCTTCCAATATGTGGAGTAATTTGTCTCCCGAAGGTTGTTACGCCACTTTTTTTTTCTGTGTAAAGTGAATAATTTCGTGCTGAACCGACTTCTCAACTATTGTCGCATTCGCAACAATAGTTGTCGCAAATAAATAAAAAATGGACAATTGCCTCAGACTGGACTCAAACTTGAGAACTAAGAACAACCGGCCTTTTGCACTACTAAATGAGCTACCTATGAGGATATTCGCCTTGATAAATCTTAAATTAGATATATAATCTTCTGTATCTATTTCAATCTTATCTTTATCGAAAAAGAGTTTATATCGATGTAGGTTCTTTTAAAATAAAGAGTTTTTATTTTAAATATGAATACAGTTAACTGTCACAAATTCAAAATATATGTATAACAATGTTATTTATCATTAAAAAAAAACCTTTTACAATTTTTGAATGTACAATAATGAAAAAAGACACCTTTACAATTTATAAAACTGTGCTTAATGAACTGACTGACTGACTGACTGACTGACAGACTAACTAACTGGGGAGAATCGATTGAGGTCCAGAAACAGATGAAAGGTGGTTTGATTGTCTACAAACTTTCTCGACTGCTTTGTTGACTAAGTTACAGCTTTGAGATATATGAGATACAGAGATTATTCTGCTTACAATCCATAAACGTATAGTTTAAATCCTCAGTTAAGTAATGAGTTTGAATTAGACTAAGTTGTTAATTATTATTATTATTAAAATTAATATTATAATATTATTATCAATAATCTAATAATAGTAGTGGTAGACTACTTTAGGTGTAATGAATTAAGATTTTTAAATGTTTTGTTTTTTTATATTAGTATCATTTATCATAATTTCTAAATTTATTATAGCAACCTCGATGTACAACAATAAGTATAGCAGTGATAAATATATATCCTTACAAAAGCGAGTTCTTGCTAACGCAGGGTTTTAACTCAATTTAAGAAAACGTTCATAAAACGCCTTCATGACGGATCACTAAGTTTCAGAAGCTTTTTTATGTCAGTAGTTCTTATTGAATCGTCGTAGCGTGAAAGCAAAGCGACTAATTTATTTTTTATAGTCGTCGACATATTTTTTTATCCTGTAACACAATTAGTTACACTCTATGATCCCGATTTTATAAGTTTTTTTATTAGACATAGCTTAAATAGAATTATAATATACTATTAATTTTTTTTTTAAATTCCATCAATACGTAATAGTTCATATACTGAATGCAATAAAAGTTTCGTTTTGATAATTCCAAGTTCATTTTCTTTATTGTAGATACATTTTTCAGTTTTAACGCTTAGAGACCGCGCTGTTCTCGTTCATAACAAGAAAATATGGCCGTAAAGATGTTAACAGCAATAAACTATATTTACTGTTTTATTTTATAGTTATCATTGTTAGCACAAAACGATTTGTTAAAAGTAAATGTATTTAGTGACTTATATTAGTTGTATAATATTTATAATAATACACTCATAAATAAGAATCAAAATTAGTAATCCGCTACTAGTTATCATATGAAGGTTGTTGGAATTTATCAAAAGATTTATTATAGTCATTTAGCTGAACTAAACAACTGTTATAAAACTCGTTAGCTCCGGTAATGCTTTACGAAAAGGCAGATCACGTAATGAGTGGCTTAGAGTGAAATAAGGTTTGGTTTAATGTAATTGAACTTTAAAGTAATTAATAAGGACCTGATATGCAAATATGATTTTATTTTAGGAAAATAAGAATATAATTAATAGATTGTTGCATTGACTATTATCATGGATCTTTTAGAAGTACTAAATTCTTCAGTTAACTGATCAAGTATTCAAGTCTTATTAACGGGTAGGAAATAAAAACGTTATGAGATAGACTAATACATATTTCTTGCTTATTTTATATCATTTTTGATTGGTGGTGACCTTTGTTGGAAAATGGTATAAAAAGCCTATGATTTCGTTCTCAGCGAGACATTTTTAAACTGATAATTTTTAATTCACATAGGTATATTTGATCATTTTTATTATATTTATTAAACCTATGTTATATAAGTGGCATGCATTATAAAGCTAATCCTAAGTTTTAGAACCAAAAAAATAAAAAAAAAATTATCACTTGTTAAGAAATTTTCCAATCTAGATAGTAAAAGCGCCAGTTAAATTATTTGTAAGTGATTGTTAAATGTTGCGTAGTTAAATAAATTTAAGGACAAAGTTTCCTTTACATTAATGATTTAACTTTAGACATATTGCGAACGAAAGTCGTAATTAAATTTCCCTGTTTCACTGAATTTTCACCATAACAATAGTTATTGTTTTATTTCATAATGTTATTGCTTTTGGTGTAATAAGTCTCTTTTGGTGTCAGTTTATGTCTTTTATATGTTTCCTATAATATAATAATATCAATATTGTAATATTATATATATATTATATATAGACATATTTAATATATATATTTCATTGTCTTAATAGTTATAAATGTGTAAAACTTGATTTTGTATCTATAAAATATAACGATAATAAAAATAAGTCATATAAATTACACTTCTAATTTGTTTTCCCTTTTCTCACGTTTTTGATATTTAAATAATAAAGATAATGTTAAAAAATCTACCCAAAATCTTTATAAATCCTGTTATGAGTTCATAGTAATTTTAAACTCGTATACTTTTTAATAACACATATTAAAATACAAAATATATGTTATGAGTTACAAAAACATATTCCAATAAAAATAAGTTCTTAAGTTCAGCTGTATTATATACACCCATAATTAATATTTAAGCTTTTAATATTAAATAGCTGGCAATCTAATTGCTTGTGAGTGAGAATTGCAACAGATTTCAATTCAGGAAGTATAATTGATATAGTTCCCCCTGGATCTCACCTGCATATCAAGTCAGAATATCAAATCTCTATAAGAAAAATAATAATACCATTTCTTTAGTTTCTGCTCGTTTTCACGTTTATTGGAAAACGAGAAATCTCTAATATTACGTAGATTTTCAATTTCATATAGGTTTTAGGAGTCATTATATCTTATCTACTTTTATTGATCTTAAATAATCAATAATAAAAATATATGAAAAATGTATAACGTAAAATGAATGTCTGACAAAATAATCATGGAAAAATATATAAGATTAGTGGCTTCTTTAAAACTGGTGTAAAGAAAGAGCTATTAAACCAGACTCAATAATCCAAAATGCTCATTAAATATTTGGAAGGAAACCGGGAGTGGCGCCGGGAGTTAATTAATTTTCGTGATTACAAACTTTCATTTTAAGTACTGAAAAGTCATTTTCATTTTAATTGCTAGAGCTGTATCTCTTGATTTTCATAAAGAGAAATACAACAGTATATTAATTTATTATAAAAATGAAATTAGAAACCATGTTTATATATATAAAACAAAGATTATAACTACTTTTACTGTTTATTTAATAAAGAAATCTAATATTTTGAAATAAAAGACCATTCTAGGACAATAATTTCTAAAATTTTTTAAATTAGTTTTGTTTATTTCTGTATTAAAGTTCTGATGAAATCTGATGATATTGTAAAATTGTTGCAAATTATTTTTATTTCGAAATAAATATGTTACTTATATAGTTTCTGTAAATGGTTTGTGTTATGTATTTTAAAGTAAAAAAAATAAAGCTTATATATTATGTAATAAGACGACAATAAACAAAACCAAAAAAGGTTTACCAATTTTAGTGAACAATGTCTTAGAGTGTCCCCTCACTAAGAACTACTACACTGAAATGCAGTGAAATGTGGCTTGGTTTAATAAAAATTGCATATTGATTAAGGTTAAATCCCCATAATAAGTACTGTTCTTTTTATTATTGGAAATGGAAATCAAAAGAAACGTCTTCTTAGAAATTACATGAAGCAGCTGTACTTAAAATGAAAGTTCGAAATCAATGGAATCTATGAATCAATGCGCCATTTCAGGTTTCCTTCCAATTATTAAAGCTGCAGTTCTGCTTTTTACTCTGGTTTAAAAGCTCTTGCAATTATCTTTACGACTACTTAAAAGATGCTTCTAATCGTTAATATCTTTCTATCGTACTTTTGTTAGATATTATGTTATATGTTTTTCAAAGTAATTATCTCCAACGCTACTAATATTTACAATAATTCTTAAATAGTTTACAGAAATTAATTGTCGTGGACAAGACATTTGCTTCATCATATCTGGTTTGGATATATTGAAGAGTTTTATCAATCATTATATATTTTTTTCAATTCTGCTTAATATTTCTCACATTACTTTCTAAAAATGTAAAAGAGAACTGTAAACGTATTCAGAGTTAAAATGATAAACCGATAAAAGTCTGATCGGATCATTCCTTTTAGCTTATTTAATATCAAAACGTTTATTTGTTATTTGTTTTGTTCGAATTAACAAGAAAACAATTTTCGTACATACACAATACATACGTATGAACGAGATCCTCGAATTGTCGGATATGTCGGCTCCTTAAAGTTTTTTAATACATGTTTTTTTAATGAAATCTTCGAATAGATTTTTAATATCTATGTTTCTTAGAATGTACAAACAATATGATCTCTATCTCCAAAATTTATGGCACGTCTCATACCCTGAGCGACTAGAGATCGGAACATCAATTTGAATATTATTGCATTCCTATGAATAATAAAGGAACGCAACGAAAATATTCATTTATATACTGCTCAAAACAATCAAAATCGAATATTCAATTAAGCATTGCAAAATTATAAGTATATCATTTTTAAAATAAACATGTCTTTCAATCACTTTTTAGAGATTCAGTATCAAGTTTAATTAAATTGTAAAGATGTAAACTTTTTGTTTTTGTAGAAAATTTATATCCGTTCAATAAAACGTGGCAAACAAAATGTTAGGTCAATGTTGTGAAAGCGATTGTTATTATTTTTATATTTTTTTCAAAGCTTGAACTTCACTTTTTACAAATCAATGTATAAGTAAATTTTAAAATATTACATTGTTCTTTAAGATATATTTTTTTCATATTTATAATCTGCTACTTATTTAAAAGCTTGCTGCCTCAAAATATCGAATACAAAAAAAGAAGAAATATTTTACAAAAAAAAAAGATCTTTATACAGTGTTTTACTATACAACGTATATATGAATTTTATTGCTCTGAATTCGTTTTGACCGTACAAAACTTCTGACAAGTATGAGTGTTTATTATTAACCAACCGGCCAGCCTTAGAACCATTGTTAGAATAAATTCAATACAAAATTTAGTAAAACTATAAAAAGATTAAAAACAACTACTTAAATATCAGTCTGAGATTATAATTTACCATCGCTAAATTCTCGTTAAAAACGCAATCATCGTTTTTTATTTCAGATGGGTCAGACAGTTTCCTCTGTCAATCCAATAATTTGTTGATTTGAAATAAAACTATTTTTATAATTTGTCATTGTTGATTACTTCCACTAATAACGATTTAAATTGGCAATTCCGAAAGAAAAATATTGTTTTAAAATAATATTTTTGTCATTAGTTGATCTCCCTCAGTCACGTTTTCCATAGTTTGTTATACTGTAAAATCACAACATTGGACCGCTTGGACCGATTGGACCGATGTGACCGCTTGGAACTTTAGGTTTATTATCTAATGTTATATTGTAGGGGTGACTCTATGTTGATAAGGTTCGTACTGATTGTTTTATCTATTCAGTAACCTTGAAAGTCTTTTAAGATTGAAAGTACCTACAATACCAAAACACGGATGGATGGCTTATTCATACAAAAACACTAGTCTCTGTTTGGTTGATAATGTGATAGACTCATGACTGACTAAAGCAATGTTATTAAATATTTATTCACTCAAACGTGCTTCCTAAATCAATCGCAAGCTTACAGTATTTTCATTCAGCGTATTTCTATTCAAAGCGGTTTTCTAAATAACAAAAGGTTAATTAGTAGAGATAGATAACAATTCATTTGATTGTTTTTTCCACTCTAATATAGAAAAGTAGATGAAACCACTAACGATGTCAATTGTACGCTGATGAATCAAAAACGAATAACATTATTTACGAGCCGATGAATTATAACCAGCTGCACGAACGCCACCCCAGTACTATTGGTAAAACAAAACCTTAATTTATGTACAACCATCATTATAAAGATTAATCTTTAAAATCCTATAAACATTGTAGTTTTCAAATCAATATTTTTATTGTATTGTCTTATTATTATTTTTCTTCGATATATTTCAATAAGAGCGCGACCAAACCTCAATTTTGACTCGCTGCGCTTGAAAAATCTCGGTATGTGTTAGCATATTCAGCGAAGCGAGGTGCAGACAATAACGAAGTTGCATTAAAACGTCGACGCATTCTGTCCTCAACAATTTTTCAAGATTAAAAAAAAATTAATAAAAAAAATTTAAAATAAATAAAAATTTTTAAAAGCTTTTAAAAATATTTGACACGCGTATGACATCGAATATTTGAAAAAAATTAGTTCCGTAAATATTATAATTTAATTTAATCAAAGTCATTTTTATATAATTTAATCAAAGTAATTTTTATATAATTGGACTGCAGGGACAATCTAATACGGTTGTGTGCGTCTCAAATATTAAAGAAAAGGTCTCGAAAAGCCATTTCGTCACATTATTCAAAATTAAAAATGTGGGTATTTGAATTTTATTCGTATAAAATAGCCATTTAACAAAATTAATCCTCTGATTTGTTTCAATTTGGCTCGTAAATTGTCGCGTAATATTAATGATTAGGTCAGACCCTCAGTCGGGAGAGCACTTTGTTTAAATATGTATGAGCAAATTACTTGAGGTTACCATGTAGTGACAAACATATGTATCTTTACAAATATATCAGTAGATACATTTGACACCATACAGACTGTGTAATATTTTACTACTTCCCGAAACGAAGGTGGCCATGTGTAGCGACGCATTCACAAACAAACAGAGGGGTAAATCACTTTGATACGAAGTGAAATATAAAGGATAGACCTTTTAGAATAATATATATGTCTTTATTAATCATTTACTAGCATCCGTTATATATGACTACGAAATTAAGGCTTTTGGTGTTGGTATATGTATATTTAAATATAATATGCGTTTATCTGAACTGTACGGTAATATTTTTACAGTGATAAAAATGAAAATTATTTAGATTTTTTTTTTATATTTTATGAATGTTTTTTTAGTATTTATGAATGCGATAGCGGGAAAAAGTTTATGATATCAATTTTATGTTTAATAAGTGTAGCATAGTGTAAATAGAAGTTACCTCTCTTTATGGTCTGTTTTCATTTCTTTTGTCATGGGTTTTGCAAAGGTTAAGGTCACGCAATTTTAAGCAGTGTTAGCTGATCCTTATCCGGTATTATGAAGGGCTAATAATTAAAATAATGGCAGATAAACAACCCTTTGTAATAAGTCTTAGTACACTCATTCAGCCGCTAAACTGTATCATAATTTCATATTAATTCATCGTAGTAATAAATTTTTGTCCATGTGATAATAATATTATTGGATTTTCCATTTAATTATTAAATGAAGTTTAAATTGAAAACTAAAAGATTATTACCTTTTAGATGCCTTAAATAAATATGCTCGATGGGTTGTTTAAATAAATGTGTATTTTCTTTTAACTATTACTCAATGTGAGAAGAATCAGTAGATAGTAGGTAGTAATAGTTGTGGGATTGCGATCTTGCAATGTTTTTCTCAACTATATTGCCTTATGACAGGCAAACTTGAATCATTACATTGTCCTGTACGTAGTCATAGAAGATACTCCTCACACTTTGGTAGAATGTAGTCGTGTGGAAACTAAAAGACGTTTATAAATGTTTCTAGTAATATCTTTTTAGTGTGTTTAGCCTCTTTAATTGAAGGTTAGAAAAATAATTTCTATAGTAGAATCAGTTACACTAAACTGTGTAATAAACTATTTTTGAGATTCATTTATTCAACTATGTTCAAGGTTGCATGTATTAAAAACTTTACAAATTATGTAATAATATTCAGTCATATTTTTATCATTTTTACAGAATTGAAACAGGTTTAAAACCCCGAACAGAAGTTTCCGTGCTGTTGAATGAATAAAACTGATACGTGATATTTTACGCTAGAGGTAGTACAAGTAGGCATTAAAATCCGCTCTGTAATTCACGTTTTATGAGATCCATCAATTAAAAATTTGTCTCGACGTGACAAAAAATTTACTTATCAAAAAATATCATAATAATTTAATATTTGAGTTCACTTATTTTAAATATATTAAAAAAAAAATTGTTTTGTCACAGCTTCTGATTTAAATAGTTATAAGCGGGTTTATCACTATTCTTATGAATTTTGAAGAGTGGAGTTCTACTAATTGATATAAGTTGAAATGCCTGATATAATAAGTTTAAACATAAGAAAAATTATTTAAAAACGGTAAATAAAGTAATTCCGCATTTGTGAAACCGTATTAGACGTTTTATATATTTGTCGAAATAGCATTGAATTAAATTATATATTTTTAATATTAATCGAATTAAAATATTCTGTGACATTGTTTGTTTCCAAAGTATTATTAAACTTTCAAAATTTCAAAGCTTATTATATTAGTTTTGATTCATTTATTTAAACTAATGTGAACGGCCCTCGATGCCTTAAAAGATATATGCCGTATTCTTAATAAACATTTTATAAGTAAAAGTTTCACAAAATGTGACATAATTCAAGAGTTGTTCGTCACGTGATATATTAAGCGTTTTTCTGATATCACGGCACTTTTAGTAGTTCAATAGATAGATGTTTTGATTATAAATTAAGATTACTGTTATAAATAGCTCTTGACCCGATTTTGTTTATGAATCTTTGTTAGCTTTAAAAACTAATGTAAAATATGATTTATTTATTATTAAAATGTCATGTTGTAGTGTTATAAGAGCTGTACTTTAAGGAATATATAAAACCCTACTTATTGTTCAAGTTCAACATTACGTGATATATTTTTTTTAATGTAATATAAATGACAAAGTTTTTTTAAGATATAAATAAAAAGAAAGACATTTATAAAAACGAATCTATTATCAGAAAGTCAGTATTCCTTTTTTTTAATACCAAAAACACAACGAATTATTTTTTGTTTGTTTTTTTTTTAATCTTTTTGGTTTACCTTCAAATAAGTGACAAGTCAGTTTGATTTGAACACTGTTGATATTGAATGATAAAAGTGTGTAATGGACCTTTATAATTTAGTAATTGCAGTTTCATGAATGTACCTTTATACGCAATTATATGTGGTTTTCATCGTCATTGTGCGCATCAGTGAGCAGTGAGATATAGGGTTGGTATGGCCTAAACATTTCATAGATTTTAGGTCAATTATTTACTGATCTTATATTTATTTATATCATTGAGTAAACTTAAAATTCTTTCTATTGATTTTAATTTAATGTTGTATATGATTCTAAAGTTACAATATTATTTTAATTTGTACAATTACAGTAACTTAATTCAACTCCAAAGAGACTTAAATTGATATCTATAAATTTATCTTATTATACATAAATTTACGTTATATACATTAGCAAAAAAATGTATATAACGTAGAAAATAAATCTATTTTAATATATTACTGTTAAAGACTATCGTTTTAAAAAGTTTGTTATACGCCAAAGACAAAGTCAACTACTTCAGTAAATTGCCTGTTTTTGATGTAAGTAAATTGTGCTACTATTCTCAGTTAGCGCTTGAAGACCGTAATCACAATGAAGACGTCGCTTGAGTTGCGCCACACTATAAAGAGCTGGTTGAAGAGGGGGCTTTTTGTATAATTTCCTTTGTAATATTTATTCTTAAAGAAAGAGGCAATATTTATTTTCTTAAAAAATTAAAATTAAAAATATATTATATAAAAGTACAGCGCCGTGTAGCTAAAGCAATTGCAAGCTGAAAATGAAAAAAAAAAAAAGAAGCAATTTCGCTAAACTTTTACACACAAGTAGCAAATAGGTTACGTGTATGGCTATTAAATTTTTCTGAAAAATCTTCACACTATTTTACCAGTTTCGATATGTTTTGCTTCATAATTAGATTGTTCAATTACGATAAAAATATCGTTCTAACTATTTTAACAATTTTCTTCGAGAAATAACTCACATTGTGTATCAGACAACTTAATTGTACTTAGAAGATATTGCATCTAGAAACCAACATCAACGAAACGAGCCTTAGCACCTGAGCATATATATTGATTGACAAACATATATAAGAAATCTTAACTGGCAGAATATGATAACTTTTCTTTTTATTCAATCACAACTCAACATTTTATTTTCATCAAATATAAGTAAAAAAATGTAGTGTATATACACTAAAAATTTTTTTGTGAATATTCACAAAAAAAAAATTTCTTACATTTAAAATCGAAAGGAAGATTTTAAGGATAAAAACTAAGAGCCAAACCAACGTGAACTCTGCGAATTAGTCACAATGTGTTTGTTGTTTCGACTGTGTTGTATAAAGTTAAAATATATTTGTTTTGGATATTTATATTATAAGTTTATTTTAGTGTGATATACAGAAAATTTGCTAGTAGAGGCGACTATGCGTTGCTAAAACCATCTTCTAATCGTCTTCTCATCGTTTATTAAAAATATTTCTATGAAACTCATTGATCTCTAGTTTATAAAACTTCAAAGCTTCGAAAAGCCAAAATTTCACCGGTTTGACAGTGAAAAAAATTTGAAATAAAATACAATACCTTTGGAATATTTGACCGATTTTTTATGTTGAGTAAATGCATTTCTGATTTGACTTTTTAACTCAAAATTCGGTATAGTATTGTTGGAAAAGAAAAATATTGGTATATAGTGGATGGCGATGATGACAATTATTTTATTGGATTAAGGTTTTTATAGTTTTATTAATAGAATGGCAGAAAATATAAAACTCAAAATATTTCATCGATATTATTTCAATACTTCTCATCTCATCATCATATGGTACCCATTGTTCTCGGCTCGTTTGTAACTTGTTCTTACAAACAAGTTTGCTTTCTTACAAGCTTTTACGATACTTTTTTGTACGATATATAATTTTGCAAATAAGGTTTACAAATAAAACAAAATAGAATTCGAAACACAATAAGTGCACGAGTTTGTTAAGTATTGATAACAATAATAATGATAATAAGGTATTAATTGTTACCTATATTTATGAAAATAATTGTTTAATGTTGAAACTGTCTTTGGGTTGGTGATTTAGACATTTGAATCTATCATAATCTCCACGAGGGTCTGTAATACCATTTAGCTTTAGAACTTCGAAACAGAGACTGCAGTCTAATAAGTCAGAGTACAGTTATGCAAATGAACCTTTAATTGAATGTCAAATGTTACTTTGAAATTGTGATTAGACCTAGACGTAACTTTTCTTACTCAGACAACATTTTGAACGCTCTTGTTGTATAATCTATATTTTTGACACGGGGTTAAAGAAGTTTTTAACTCAACAAAATGAAATTTGTAATGTTTTAAAATTTAAAATCATCTACTTAGACCCCGCACGTTCTATTTCTAGTTGGTAATTCTGGAGTTCTATCGTAGGTGGGCAGCTAGGGGTCCTTTCTCAGATTACAAATACTTTTGAAACTATGTGGTTCCACAATTATGTGGATTCTAATTTACAATACTTCTTACACGTGTATATTACCACAAGTATGTATTGCCACTGTGCGTCTTCTTTGCAACTATTACTATTGAAGTAACATTGGCATTTTAACACTTAGTCTTTCATCGATTTTAATAAGTACCTTTTCACACACATAATATATAAAATCTGTTATATTTTGTCACCAAGCTTGGTACTTGCATGAAACATTGACTCGTAAATTAAAAAACTCACGTTCTGAATGCAGTTGTTACGTGACCATACATAAAATAAATTAACTAACATTATATGAAATAATATTACCCATATGTTTATATGTATATAGGTTTTAAAAAACATATTCTATATGTATAATTTCTTTTAATTTATATTTATATGAGATAACGTCTTCTATCTAATAAGTATTTTGTTTATTTTGTTACATTAACAGTTGGTTGAAGGGTGCTTGACAGTCACATTTGTAACATAATTCTTAGCTTTGATTATTATGAGAAATGTTAACAAGGTACTGAAATTTTATTTTGATAAAAGCATATCTATTTTTATATATAAATGGTCTAAAATAAACTGTGTTTGCAACAATACCTTTAAGTTATAATTTTTTTATAAACATTTTGAAAGATTAAAATGCTACGTGCTTTTAGCACCAGAATATATTTTTCCAAGACTTAAATGAAGCGCACTTGAAGTAATGGACATATTATAGTAAAGAGCAGTAACTTAATATTATGTTATGAAATAAAAATAATAGAGTAATATAGTTTTTAATAGTGAGATATGATTTTATGTTACACGTTTTATAAGGACAAAGAAGAAACGAAATGCTATATAATAATTTATACTACTTACATATTTTATTAATTTTTCTCGAGACCTATATATTATCTCATAAATCTGTAAGACTCTGGTTAAATTAACACTAATTTATGTTTAAACTCCACTAAACTGAATTCAGTGCCAAAGTTATATTCTGTTTAAACAAAGGCCAGTAAAAGAATTCGCGCCAACGAGTGCAATTTACTGTAAAAACGATAATGGCGACTTTAGTTACAAAATCCAATTCTTTTTCTATGAGAAGATAACAGTTATTTGCTGTTCTTTGACCCGTTATTGTTCACTCGTGCGATATTTGTATTTAAAGATATCTGTGATTAAGAGGTCATTAAAGGTCATAAAAGGACCGTCGTTCCAACAAAATTTTAGATTTTTGATATTGGTAAAGATTTATATAAATTATATTAATGTATTGTTTTTAACACATAGTTTAATTTGTGACGGAAAAATAGATGAATTTAATAGAAAAACTTTATAAGAAACTTCTTCACAAATCGTTTTCTATTATAACAAAGGTTACATTTGATTGAAGTTTTCAGATGTTATTGCTTTGAGTCAGATGGAATATTTACTTTTTTCCAATCACCAATTAATTATCTTTTACTTTAACTTATGATATACGTTACATTATATTAAATGGATAAATTAAATCTCCAAGACGTTAAAGGTTTAAAGAAGTGTTTAGCACACCTGAGACTGACAAAGGTTTCAAACAAAAAGTTACAGAAAGCACTCACCTACGGACCAAAGCCATTGAATCTCGACGATTCTCAAGGAAATCTCCAGAACCTACTAAAGTTGTAGGTTATTATTGTTTGGAATTTCAACTAAGTGCCTCTCTATTGTCACTGGGTGAAATACCTTATGCATACACGTGCATCAGATATCCAATGCAGAATACATTGGGCAATAACTATTTATTACCCAACTACGGTGAAGCTAGAAGCCAAATTACTGATGAATATCTCTTATTTCGTTTTGAAATACTTTAAATTTACATTTTAATTTTTTAACATTATTATTGGAAACTTTACAAAGCGCTTGAATTCAAACATATATTATTTAATCAATATTGATTTTATAAACAAATAAACCTTCTACGAATATATTTGTTAAAATAAAATGTTTAGAGATGTACAGAATTAAAACAAAATTTTGTACAAAGGGATGTCAAATCTGACATCTGTTTGTTTCGTTATGTGATCCTTTATTACATGATATTACACGTTAACATCTCAACTGTTCAGAAATGTTATATATATATATATATATATATATATTTTTTGGATTACGACCAACATATTGATTTTTTTTTTATTAAATTCAATTATTTTTTTGTTGCTTTCAGACATTTTGTTGTGATTACAGTTGATTTTTTTTTTATAAATTTCTTATCATAATCTGACGTCGCCTTAAAAAGGGAACTTATCTATTTAAGATTTTAGACTAGTTCTTTTATTTTCACAGATTTAGTCAGTCTCTTTGTATATGTTTATTATGATAGTGAATACTGACCATATTTAAAGTAGATATTGATCATTGTTAGGTTTAATATACTAAATAAATAAAAAACGTTTACGTATGACAAGACATACTATAAAGACAATCGTCTGTCTACTATAAAGACAAGACAAAGATTTGTAATAAATAAAAAGACATTATATAAAATAAAATGACATATTAAGTTAAATATATATCCCTCGTTACTAAAGTTTTGTGTACTTTAATAATAATATAGTTTGTGTAAATGTTTACTGAAAATACCGTTTCAGAAAATACATCTTCCAGTTAACTGTTTCATACATGTCATATCGACCTCTAACCCCGCATATGAATTATTTACATTTAGTTTGCGTTTTATATTTAATATCCTTATACTTTACTTATGGCTTAAATACAAAAGAGAGAGACCAGATAAAATTATTATGATAGATTAAAATAATACCCTAAAAGTTATAAACGAGTTATTATAAATTATAAATTGTAAACATAAAAGATATGAATTACTTCCAAAATAGACACATTTTATATATTAAGAATAGAACATAGAAAAAGAAGAAATGTGATTCGAAATGAAAGATAAGAGATGTTTAAAAGTTAATAAAAATTAATAATATTTCCACTCTTAGTAATATATATCGTACATTTTGTATATGTAAGTTATTTCATCAATTAAAGTTATTTGATTCTGCTACGTAAGTTACAATACGTGAAAACTTAATAACTAGAACGCTTTGTACGTTCTAATTGACGTTTTGTTGGTAATACTACTACTCTCCACGAAGCTTATTTATTTATTCAAGTATGTAGTTAGCTGATGCAACTATAAAATAGAATGTGAAATATAAATTCGAAGGTAACATACCTACAGAACTTAGTTTACTTACAGATCTTTTTAACCTGATAATAATAATAATATATTATTTTAATAAATATATGAGAGACCTAACAGGTCAATTTAGAACATATAGATGGATAAGTACAGTAGGATAACATATATAGAACACTTAAGTTTAAATACATAAGTATATAAGAGTAGTTTGCTCTATATATATTAATAAAAACTAGATAATTCTTCATGCAGAGTAAATTATAAATTTTGTTCTGTTTTATTATTTAGTATTCTAAATTTACTGGTGTAAATTTATATTAATTTTATAAAGGTTTGACATTTTGAAATCTATTATTTTGAGTCATATCAACTTCGAATTATTACGATACAATAAACATATAATATAATAATAAGTTTTGTTAATAATAATGGATAATTTCTGTATTTATTTAAATATAATACAATGTTATAAACATTAATCTTAAAAATTTAATGAAGTTTAAAACAACGTATTTTAAATTAATGAGCGCGTGTGACGCTATTGCTATCTGATACCAAATAAATTCCAGTGATATATGTTTTATATTTTGTTGCGCTGTAAAGAAAAAGAATTTTGAAATATGATTTTTTTTATCAATGACAAACAATGGATAATGTTCTATGATTTATATCCATTTTAAATTAATATAACTGTTATTCAAAGTATATTGAAATAATTATATTTCAATATACGTGTCACGTAAGTATACTAACGACTAAAGGCATTAGTCACAAAGCGCACCTTTCTTCTTGAAAGTTTATGATAAAAAGGATTGATCGAGAGAACTTTAAACAGTTTTCTCACGAATACTATTTGCTATTTCGCGCGTATCTTTATAACTAACCGGGACCGTACTCTATTTCGTGAGTAGAAACGAATAAAGATATTTTTCTTTTTCGTCTGTCTACATAAATAAATATTTTTTTGACTAATGTGATTCGCGATTAAAAGGATTTTATTTCATACTTTTTGTGTACAAATGGATTATAGATATTTTCAATACTATGCAATAGTATTATTTATAACAATATATTTACCTACGAGTATTTTAGGTTCTGTATTATGCTACTAAAAATTTTTTTTTTTTCGTATAGGCAAAAATATATATATTTTTTCGTATAATGCTCATATAAAACGATAAAAATTGTGCAATATAAAACTTTACTTAGGTTACAAATAAATATAATATAAAAAAACTGTACTTGTATTTTCCCTAAAGGCTTCAATTCAATTCAGGTGCCTCTACCCTTTCATTTGTTTGTGAACAAAACAAAAAGCAACTAATTGACTTCCAGTACCTGCTGATATTGTAAATATACTTTTATGTATGAAATGTAGTAATGAGTAGTTATTATCATTAAGAAAGTAGAGAAAAATCCAGACAATAATTATAACTTAATAATTATCCCAATCCTTTACCGTTAAAGCAGCGTGGTTATGGAATTCACTACAAACAGATATGACATCAAGTTCCTCTTCTATGATCTTTAAATGGAGATTAAAGTATCATTTTCTGCCACAAGCATAAATTTATAATAAATTTATATATATATATATATATATATAGGTAAATAGATTTTTATATAAAATTCTAGACATACATAATAATAATACTGTTTATAATATACTACTACATATTTATATCTATATAATTACAAATAATACATACAATAGCAATATATATATATATATGTGGGAGATTACTAGTTTTATTTGTATAGATTATTATCACGTGATCTAATGATCACGTGACCATCTCCCACTGTGCCGGTTAGTTGTTTACTCGTTGGTATAAAAGGCCCAGTGTGCCCTATCGACAGATCAGAAGTTGTTCGTCTGTGGACACGGCACATTGTGGGTGCTCTGAACTGTCTTCATACAGGTATTATGATTAATTTATTATTATGATTAATTCATTACTGTTGTGTTCTTATTACTTCATGCTTATAGCTATATAATAATTTAGTACATAATGAATATTAGCTACATATGGTTTTGATTAAATGCCTTAATGCTGTAACTTAGCTATTGAATAGACTTAGAGTAGATAGTAATTGTTATATAATAAGTTAATATTTTTAATCATTGTTAAATAAATAGCTTATATTTATTATAGATGGGTTTCAGTTATTTATTCTCCCACATCAGCAGTGGGATTGGGTAACTCAAACTACGCCCATAAATGTTTACTGTTACAGGTTTTATTGTGAGAATGCGATCTACAGATGAGCCAGAGTGCGGTGGTATGCCTAATAGCACCGAGAGTGCTATTAACGCTACTGATACAAGAAACAGTATGAGTGACACAAATAGAAGATCACCGATCATCGGGATACGATCCGCGGCAGAAATGAAGGCAAATCATGGCAATGCATCTAATTCAAGTGTTACAACTGCTGGCGTACAGGATATAAGGACAGGTTTTGTTCCAATAACTTTAATGCAAACTATGATGCAAGAAATGATGTCCAAACTTATACAAACTACTGCCGATGCTTTTAATACTGAAAATAAGAAGTCAACGCCCCGAGTTCGAAATCTTGAGCACATTTATGTACCAGCATTTGACCCCGATGATCACAGCGATACCATAGAAGTCTGGTGTCGTAATTTAGAAGATTTGAAAACCGAGTATGAGTTAACGGATAAAGAAGTTCTAAATTTATCAAGGAAAAACCTGCGCAGACGTGCCGCCGAATGGGCACGTCGTAACTACAGCACATTAACTATATGGACTGAGTTTAAAAACAGACTTATTGAAACATTTGCAGACGAGACGCGATACTACGATGATCTTACCCAATTCATGGAGTACACAAGTGAACAAGCAACCAGTCTGGCGGAATATGCTACGCGGAAATAGGAATTGGCAAGAAAGGTGATTGGTGTGGAGATGACTGAGCAGCGTCTGGTTGAAGCAGTTATTTCGGGTATGTCTGATTTTCGTGTACGTTCTGACCTCCTACGTCTAACGCCCAAAAACTTGCCACTTTTAATTCAGAGTTTAAATTCATATAAACGGAAAAGACCAAACAACGGTTCTGATCACAGCGTTCCGCCTAAGCGTCCTAAACTAAATAGTTACGAAAATAGTAAAATCAAACGTTGCCACACATGTCTTAAGCCTGGACATCTGCAAAAAGAATGTCGTTTTAATAATAATACGCAGACACAGACTACTACAGATACGCCCTCTACATCTATATCATTGAAGGACTTTAAGCCTTCTGCTGTCTGTTGTACATTTTGTCACAAAAAGGGGCATAAATTTGATAATTGTTTTTTGAGAACAAACAAAAAAATCAGGGAAGAAAGAAACAGACCAGCCAATGTTAATACTCTAGTGGTAAATAATAATCGAACCAATATTGCTCAAATTAATGGTCAAGATTTTTCTTGTTTGATAGATAGCGGTGCTGAGTGTTCACTAATGCGTGATAGTGTAGGTGACTCGGTTAAAGGTAAAATAATTTACGTACCGACTATATTGCGCGGTGTTGGAGACAGTTCCTTTTCTTCTTCGCGAAAGAAACTTTGCGTGATCTGTGTTGATGGCCTAAATTTTGAGTTGGAATTCGTGCTCGTGCCTGATAGATATATTCAATATAATATGCTGCTTGGTCAAAATCTTTTTGAAATACCTGGAGTTCAAATAACATTTTCCAAGTTTGGTACCAAAATTTCGCGTAGTGCATTTAATATAAATTACGTTCAAGATTTTGATCCCAGTTCTATTAATCCGTCCATTGACCCAGAGTTTAAGCAACGGCTACATGAATTACTTGATTCTTGTTCAAACATGTTCACATCTGGTAACAGAGTTTCTCAAGTTACAACTGGTGAGTTAAATATTCGTTTAAAAAACCCAGACAAAATAGTACAAAGACGGCCGTATCGTCTGGCCTCTACGGAACGTGAACATGTTAAAGCAATGATCAAAGACTTAAAAGAAAATCACATCATTCGTGATAGCAATTCACCCTTTGCAAGTCCTATACTGTTAGTACGCAAAAAGAATGGGAGTGACCGAATGTGTGTTGACTATAGAGAGTTGAATAGTAACACCGTTCGTGATCACTTTCCGCTGCCCCTGATAGATGACCATATTAGTAAACTTTCAAAAGCTAGATATTTTACCGTATTAGATATGGCAGCTGGCTTCCACCAAATACCTATAGCACCAGATTCAGTAGAAAAAACTGCGTTTGTAACCCCGGATGGCCAATACGAGTTTTTGCGAATGCCATTCGGACTCTGTAATGCACCTTCCGTATTTCAAAGGGCCATTAATACAGCACTTAAAGCATTTATTGATAATTTTGTTTTGATTTACGTTGATGACGTGGTTATATATTCAGAATCATTAGAGCAAGGGTTTGAACACTTAAAACAAGTACTCAGGGCCCTGCAAAAGGCAGGATTTTCACTAAATATAAAAAAATGTAAATTTCTTCAAACAGAAATTCAGTATTTAGGTAGAATTGTCTCCAATGGCCAAGTAAAACCAAGTCCTGAGAAAGTAAGGGCTTTGCTTGAGTCCCCTGTCCCTATCACGACAAAACAAGTGCGTCAGTTTTGTGGTCTGGCTGGATATTTTAGAAAATTTATTCCAAATTTTTCCCTTATTATGATTCCACTCTATAACCTCACGCGAAATAATGCTAAGTGGAACTGGAAATCAGAGCATGAAGCTGCTAGGGATAAAGTTCTTCATTATCTAGCTTCAGAGCCAATTTTATCCCTATTTGACCCATCGCTGCCAACAGAACTTCATACTGACGCCAGTTCTGCTGGACTAGGAGCTGTACTATTTCAAAAATGTAAAGATCATCTAAGGGTCATAGAGTATTTCAGTATGCGCACCACCGAAACCGAAAGCCGTTACCACTCTTACGAGTTGGAAACCTTGGCTGTAGTCAGATCTATAAAACATTTTCGACACTTTTTGTTGGGAAGACCATTTAAAGTGATAACAGATTGTAACTCTTTAAAAGCTTCGCGAAATAAGAAGGAATTACTTCCTCGTGTTCATAGGTGGTGGGCATATCTGCAATTGTTCGATTTTGAGATAGAGTATCGAAAAGGGGAGCGGATACCCCATGTAGATTTCCTAAGTCGTAATCCCTTAACTCTCGACATAAATAACGTTTATAATTACAATGAATGGCTAGAGGTAGGGCAGAATAATGATTTGGAAACCCGAAACATTATAGACTCTTTAAAAAACGGAACTATTGATAAAAACTTATATTCTAGTTATGAGATTCAGAACGGTCTTTTGTACAAAATTTTTAGTAATAGAAATAAGAAGACAAAAAAATGCTTATTTATTCCCAAAAGCTATCGTTGGCATATAATCCAAATTTATCATGACTCTTTGAAACACTTCGGTTGGGAAAAAACATTGGAAAAGGTACGCGAGCAATTTTGGTTCCCAAATATGGTAAAAAGTGTTCGGAAATATGTTGAGAATTGCCTTACTTGTAAAATCAATAAAAGTCAATCCGGTTCAAAACAAATATCCCTTCACCCAATTGAAAAGCCACCTATGCCTTTTCACACTATCCATATGGACACCACTGGTAAATTAAGTGGTAATAAAGCCACCAAACAATACGCTGTTGTGTTTGTTGATGCATTTACTAAATTTTGTTTTATTAAACCGGTTAATAATTTATCTGCTGTAGCTACCGTAAACTGTCTAAAAGAATTTATTTACAATTTTGGAACGCCTAAGCGAATCGTATGTGATCAGGCGGCTTCTTATACAGGAAAGGAGTTAAAATCATTTTGTCAACGTTGGTCTATAGAATTACATTTTATTGCGAGTGGCGTTAGTCGTGCTAATGGTCAGGTCGAACGGGTAATGAAGGTTTTAACTAACTGCTTCACTATTGTTGAAAATACATCCAAGAGAAGTTGGAAAGATGCAGTAGGTGAAGTGCAATTAGCTATGAATAGTACCTTCAATAAGACCACGGGTCATACACCTTTCCAGCTTCTAATGGGTTGCAATCAGTCACCTCCAGCCATATCAGCTCTATTAAGTGATGTAGAACGCTTAGATCTCGAAATTTGTCGTGCTGATGCTAAATGTAGGATGGACGAGCGAGGACAAGTTTTAAAAACTCAATTTGATAAAACTAAAGCTAAAATTGTTCCATTCAAAGTTGGTGATGTGGTTTTGCTTAAACATAATCCCCGCGCGATCAATAAGCTGGATAGTAAATTTAGAGGTCCTTGCGTCATCACTGAAGTTAA
Organism: Mechanitis mazaeus; assembly: GCA_959347395.1. NCBI lineage: Eukaryota > Metazoa > Arthropoda > Insecta > Lepidoptera > Nymphalidae > Mechanitis > Mechanitis mazaeus. The sequence continues at coordinate 1,515,116 of OY365743.1, forward strand.
AGATAAAGACAGATATAATGTTAAGATTTATGAAACCGGAAATGAGGTGTATGTATCTCATGACAGTCTACGTTTAGTTACCCCCGATATGGGTCTTGAGCTTGCCGAGACTTTAGTCCATGATACAGACTAGACTGACTCCGATCATTTTACAATCTTCTGATGCATTGGTTTAGTGTCTGGCCAACGCCTACTGATGTATGAGGGGTTTGTCGAGTGAATAACTGATTGCAAGTGACATGTGATTGGACCACGACTTTAAGCCATGTGATTTGGCAATGGGTCATGAGATTTGACCACGACTTTAAGCCATGTGATTTGGCAATGGGTCATGAGATTTGACCACGACTTTAAGCCACGTGATTTGGCAATGGGTCATGTGATTTGGCCACGACTTTAAGCCATGTGATTTGGCAATGGGTCATGAGATTTGACCACGACTTTAAGCCATGTGATTTGGCAATGGGTCATGTGATTTGGCCACGACTTTAAGCCATGTGATTTGGCAATGGGTCATGAGATTTGACCACGACTTTAAGCCATGTGATTTGGCATTGGGTCATGGGATTTGACCATAAGTTAGGTTTACCATTTGATCTGATTGTAATGTGAAATAATGTAAAGATATTAAAATGTCTATTACAAACGAACTAAATACTTTGGGTATTGTTTCGCGAGCAAATGTGCTGCTCGTCAGTATGGCCGTGTGGGAGATTACTAGTTTTATTTGTATAGATTATTATCACGTGATCTAATGATCACGTGACCATCTCCCACTGTGCCGGTTAGTTGTTTACTCGTTGGTATAAAAGGCCCAGTGTGCCCTATCGACAGATCAGAAGTTGTTCGTCTGTGGACACGGCACATTGTGGGTGCTCTGAACTGTCTTCATACAGGTATTATGATTAATTTATTATTATGATTAATTCATTACTGTTGTGTTCTTATTACTTCATGCTTATAGCTATATAATAATTTAGTACATAATGAATATTAGCTACATATGGTTTTGATTAAATGCCTTAATGCTGTAACTTAGCTATTGAATAGACTTAGAGTAGATAGTAATTGTTATATAATAAGTTAATATTTTTAATCATTGTTAAATAAATAGCTTATATTTATTATAGCTGGGTTTCAGTTATTTATTCTCCCACATATATAAACAGTATTATTATTATGTATGTCTAGAATTTTATATAAAAATCTATTTACCTATCTCTGCCCTCTGTAACACCCTGTCCAACACTCGTGGGAAGCTGGAAGAGATCTCTTTATAGAGATAAGCTTGTCCTATGTATACTTTTTTGTTTTTACTTTCTTTATGTAACATACTGTGGTACATGAAATAAATAAGCTTAAATAAAGTTCTTAGAAATGGTGGCAGTCGTTCGCTCGAAACTAGTTTGTATGTGAGTATAGCCGGTTTCATTATCATACAACCCATAAGCTTGACCTAAACTATATCGTCGTCTAAAGTATATGAGTTTTACTACGATATTGAAAATATGTCAAGTATTCAGAAGCACCTTATTTTCATAATTAATGTAAATAAATAATTTCAATGACGGAGGAAATATTTAAAAAGTGATTGAATTTCGAGTGCACTAATGAGTGTTTATAATGAGACAGATGAGACTAGTGACTGTTATTCGTTTCTGACAATTATTAATTCGCTTGTATTTGTTAGTGTAAATTTAAAACTAAAATAAAGATATAAGAAACTTTGTTTTATAATTATTACTGTGTAAATTAATAGTTATTCAATTGATTTCTTTCACGGAGAATATATTTTATTTATATAATCAACGGATTAATCAATTTCTTGCAAACACAGATTTTAACACGTTAGGTAAAATGTTCGAATATATCATTTAATAACTGTTATATTACAATCAATAAGACTTTCATGTTTTTGAAAGTGGCATCAAAGAAGTAATAGCGTTTGTGTAAGCTGATAAAAACACAGCATGTTACACATAAACTAAAGCAAAGTACTCTACTACTAGTAGAAAAACATTTTTGTGTGACTTGAGCGAAGAAAAAATATTGAATTGCTTTTCTTAAAATAATTGCAACTCGGGCATTTCCGGCCTTTTAGAACGGTTTATGGTAGTAGGAACGAGGAAAAGTGAAAAAAATTATTTCCTCCAGGAATGCTCTTATATTAAAGTAAGCTAGTAATTTGTTGGTCTCAGTTTGATAAACGGCTCATTTTGTGGTATAACCAACCAACTACGTGAGCAGTCGCGTTTGTAATCAAACTGTCGAGAGAGTGTAATCAGGGACGATAAAGAAAACTCCGATGCGTAAATATTACGTACTGGTAATACAAATAGAATTCATAGAACAAGAGGTACACTTCTACAGATACATTTATATTTAATTACATTCGAATACAAGTCCGGAAATTTTCTATAGAATACTAGAAAAAAGCCTCATTATTATATATAGTATTAGGTCATGGATCACAGAAGTCTATGTGTACATATATAGATAAGTCGTGATAATTTATTATTTGTATCAGATATCATTTTTCTGCAAAATAAATGTCAGATACGACTTCTAATAGCAAAGGCATTGGCAAAGCATTGACATTTCAATAACTGAATCTATGCTTTAAAAAGTATAATATTCAGCAATATTTAATATAACCGGTTAAAGTAATAATATCAATATTGTCATAAAAATTATTAATTTTACTCAAACAATTGAATTCATCGCGATGCGCCGCACCTGACTACAACAGAACAAACTTATTTAATCTCTTTTGATTTATTACATTATTATTCGCAAATTCATAACCTTAGTGATATGGTAATAAGGGACATATTAAAACCGATGGCTCAATGAAAGTGATCGTTTAATTTATTCGATAAACGGAAACGAAGTATACGTTGGTTATCCTGTACTTAATCTGACAATTTTATAGGTAAGGATAGCATTACATTATTATTTTTAAAATTCTAACATCCGTTTGGAAGCACAAGACATTAGCTCGTTTTAAAAACCCTAAATCTTAGTATAGTTTCAATATGTATGGAGATAATATTGTATTTAGATGTATAAACTAAGTATGTATATATAAATTAATTTAACGTTAAATTTTGTTAAAATTAGATTTTTTGTTAAATTTATTAGGTTTAGAGTGAGATCCATAAATGAGCGTTACAATTGCGTTATTTTAATTTAAGAGTAATTAGCAAACAGTATCGTTTATCCATATAATAAACAAAGTAGAAATCTAAACAGAACTTTACGTTCTAAACAAACCTGAGGTTTCAGCGACTGTAAAATAATTTTACTGTCGTTATTTCATTTCTCTGTCTTGTACCAAATACACAATATTATATACACCCGTCAAATAAACATAACGAAAACTATTGACTCAAAGTAACACTTGAAATTAAATTACTAAGCATTTTACATATCTGTAGTCCGACTGATTAGGCTTAGTGACTTATAAGGTTACGTGCAATTACTAAACTGAACTACAATAATAAAACAATAAAGTAAGAGTAATTGAACAATATATTAATAATTTGTGCGATCCCAATCGTTCTAGATGTTACTAAAACTTATATAATGTTAGAGGAACTCTAATATCACAAAGCGTTCTTGACAGACTTCGACATAATTATGGTAGCTACACGAAGGAAGGTTCATTTAATTATCAAGCATATTATTATAGTAAGGCGGTTTCTCCTAATAAAAAAATTAATATCGTGTTTTTTAGTTTACACGTAATAATAATTTTACGTATTTTAGTTTTGTAAATAAACTTAATATGAAGTAATAATATTTATTCAATACGCGTAATATATTTAAGTCAATAAAGAATGAAATCTACCAACGAGGCTGAGAAAATATGAATTATTTCCAAATAAGCATATGAGATGACATCACGTATCTTACACAACTCTTTGTTGAAAATAAAATAAAGGATTATATTTCTACTTTACTGCATTTTATTAAATTTTACCAACGAACAAACAAATAATTTTATGCCATCATTTAAATAAAGTTATAGTGTTTTTAATACACAGTATTTTCTATATTTATTTTATTGGTCAAACCTATCTCGCTGAAACACACGTAAAACCATACTAGTAGACCACGTAAAACCATAAAACTAGACAAGTTTAGTGATGGGATGTATTTCATATTAAAAAACGTATATTGTGCTTAAATTGTTGATATTTTATTGCAAACTACTATATTTTATCGTAAACTAAGTTAAATCGTAAACTAATAAGTTAAGTTAAGCAATATTAAAACCTTCTTTTAACGTATTACTATTGTCACAAGGCCATGATTTCCATTACATATATTAACATGAAATAACATCGAACAACTAGATAGTCATGAGTTTATAAAACTACAATGTTAACATCAAGGTCATTTGATATTAGACGATGTTTTCTTGGTTTGTAGACTGGAATTTAAATTAATCAATATTTGATGATATTGATCTAAAATAATAACAATATAACATATAAAAAAACAACATTTGATTATAGGGCTAAAATTATTATACTGCACAGATTTTGTCACAAAATATGACGTTTTCTTTTTATTTTTAATATAAAATTATTCAGCAATAGTTTTTTCATCTCTATAATGTGTTGAGATAGTAAACAAAGTATGTCTCAACATAAAACTTAGTGTAAAGCTGAGTAGGTAAGCTTGTTTTATCTTAAACAGCAGTGTCTCTCAATCACAAACTATATCAAGACACCAGAAAGGTTTGACAAATATAAGCCAAATGGAGTAATCAAAGCTCACATTAACCAAGTTTAATTATAAGGCGTGATTCCCTGTGGGTATGCTGGGTATTTCTGTATTTTCATTACTACGATTGTTTATTATGACGGCAGCAATGTATGATCTTGTCTGTATTTTATGACTGTTAATAAAAAAAGTTCCCGTTCTTAAAACTGAAGGATATCAATATTTTATAGTTTTTCAATAGGCCCTCAGTTTACAAATAAACATAGTTCTCAATTAAATTATATCTGGTTGTATCTACAGTTACTATTAAATCTAAAACTGACACAAGTTATACACAGACAAATCTCTATTCGATTATCTGAAGAGTGTTCTCAATTGCAGTCGACGAGTTGACTGCAAGTGGATATTATTCACTTTGACTCAGCAGATTGCGAGTTCATTTGTTTTGTAAATCGATTATATCCGCAGAATAAAGTGACGTATTGATAGTACTTTGAACTATTAAATGTTGTATTTGAACTACTAGTTAGTCAGTTACTTAATTAGTGAGTTAGTTAACAACTATAAGTCAGCATGTAGCTATAAGAAATTACGGCTTTTTTATTTTTTAACGGATCATCTTCCATTTTTTAGGGATTTTAAATAATTTAATTGTAAAATATGAAGTAAATGCAGAAAATGATTTGGTAAAATCAAATCTGTTGGGTTTAAAAAATGTTAAATAACAACTGCAAACCTCTTAAAAAAAAGAAATCATACGCCTTTTCATAACTTCTCAATTGTAGAGATAGGCCAAAAGGTTTATTCCCTTAAATTTACACTGGAGCTCTTATTTCAACTGAGACTGATATAACACAGTCATTTCAAGTCAAATGACAATAGGGTCAAACGAATTTTGGAGGCTAACCTAAGTGACTGCTTACTTCATTAGGAACTATAAAACTGTCTTTTTTGATATATTTGTGACTATTTCACATTGAAATATTTTATTTTATATCAATAATATAAGTATCCTATAAAGTGAAAAATTATTAAGTTTAAAACAAAAAAATAAATAGCGCTATTCAATTGGTATTATTATTTATTAAAAAAATAAATCTACATCTTATGAGATATTTCAATGGAGCTTAAAATTGAATAACACTTACCAGTTTTATTTGTAACAATCTTAACACCGATAGCATGAAGCAAGTCAGGATTAAAGTTGGAATCTATTATGTTGTTTAGATTTTGTTTTTTGTTTTAGTATCACGGAAAAAATATAGTGATTATTTAAAAACGAATCAACATACAAAATCAAGGTCTTGACTGATAGACGGGAAATAAAGCAATCCTATAAATGTTTCGTTTTCTTTCTTTGGAGTACGGAACCCAAAAATCAGACAAAACAAATAAATCTTAACCATGGTTCAGTGATATTTAATACGATACCCAGACATGACGTCACTTGACGATGATATTAACGGGAAAAATGTTAACCCTTTAAAATACCCAGTATAATAAAAGAGAAATATACTAAAAATTCTACAAAATTCTCATTTTCTTAAATTCATTTTTATTAAGACTTTCATACTAGTGAAGATGTTAACTAGATATTTTTACTTAAACGTCTTTTATTATTATTCTTAAGTAATAAAGTCGGACTTATACTTCCGTTTTATAAATACCATGAAACTGTGAACCCTTATTTTTCTTATTCTTTTCATTAGAAGCTATTTTAAGTATTCGTTTTAAAGAGTCGATAAGACTGACTTATCCGTTATATATTTGTGTTAATAAATATAACACACATTTTCTTACCTATTGAAAACTCAATGTTTATTTAGATCTTATTATCTGGAAATAACAGAACTCTTCAAAACAAATTTGTCATATTCTAGCAGAATCATAATGTAAAGCCTTCTGCCTTCATAAGTAACATTCATTTGCTTGCTTTGGCTAGACTAATCATTAAATGAATTGCTTATTACGAGCATTTTCTCATATATTATCTTAATTACGTAGCAAATATATAAGATATATATAACTCAATACTACTACCACTACTACTACCACTACCACCATTTTTATATTTTTATATTCTTTAAGTTCAAAGGAACTTAAAACAACAGAACTAATAAAGCGTTTTGTTTGTAAAGTAAATACACAACGGTAATTTAAATTATGCGCTTGTTTCCATAAATTTATTAAGCATTGTGAATAAATATAAAATTTATTCAAGGAAGGTGTAACTTTGACAATTTATTTGGTTCCGTCGGATGTATGTTGCGGGTTCCCATTAGGGACAAAATTGAAATTTCGTGTGGTCTGAGCAAGGTCTAATTAGAAACGTAAGTAACTGCCAATGTCTATCGCATGACTTCAAGCAATTTTCGGCTTCCGTCCCTCTTTAGACGTTAAATATTTATAATTCAATTAAGAAAGATTTTTTATTAAAATTATTTCTTAACTAAAGAGGATCTAATTAATTAAGGTAAATTATTTAATAAACTTTTACAAACGAGATAAAAATATAATTATATATTAATTATATTTCTATCTAAAGTGTTATTTGTGATAGTCCACTCCTAAATCATAGACGTTATAGTATTTTTAGCTGACTTCTTAAGCCCGATTCCACCAACATAGTAGTGGTACAACACAATTTATTGTACTTTCAACAAATTGAGATTTTATGACTTAGATATATTTTTTATCAAATATGTCAAATTTATAAATATATTTAATATTCAGAATTAGCGCTTTTGAAACATAAAAAGCTTTAAGATGTAGGTAAAAAGTAATTATGTTTTTTTAATTTTAAATAACTGTGTTGCGTTGTATCGCAATAAATTATTATTATTAATAATATTATTTTACATTGTTAACAATACGGTTTTATTTCAACAATTCATATCGAGAGTGTAGAAAAAGTTTAAACCAATAATGGGGTATCATTTAAACAAATCATATCCGCAATGCCATAAAAATTTAACGTTTGACTTAAGCCGCAGTAGACAAAACCTCTCGTAGTGGAAACTGTAAATCAAACTAACGACTAGTGCGAGTCACACTCACAGCGCTGCACTCGCATGCTCTGTGTGTCTTATTTATTTCCCTTCGTTCTAATTTATACATTATCAGTTATATATTATCAGTTTCCAAAAGCAATCCTGACTGGCAAAAATATGATAAAATTCAATCCATTAAAATGATATCTTAGATCACGATATCTATCTCACTTTAGGAAATAAAATACGAGTATTAGAAGAATAAATGTCATATTATTTTTTTTAAAGTATATTATTTTAATACATTGATAACTGTAACTATTTACATGAAAAAAGTAATGCTGTAGTCGGCATTTTGTTTCAAATTTAAGAATAGATGTTTCAAATTAAAGAATAACAGTCGGCCATTCTTTTATCTTGAAGAAATTTAATTACTCAATGATATTTTAAGTTTACCGTTTACCTGTGTTTAATAAACAGCGGAATGGGAAAGCTTTGAAGATTAACGATTATTCAAGAAAGGTGTTTCCAAATTTCTAATAATTTACTTTTCTATATTGTTTTTGGACGCTCTTTGTTATTCACATCGGGATCAACACCTCCTTGGTGTATTATTAATGTAATTGTTAAGTATATCTAATCTTGGTAATTTGCCAATTAATCAGTTAAATGCCAGTTAATAACTACAGTTAACCACACTTGTTCTAAATACAATATTCAAAATATTGAAAAAAGGAATTTATTATATACCTACCCTGTTAATATATGCAGTTATATTTTTACAATAGTCTATACATGCTTGGCAAACTTTCTATTCGGATTTTTTTCTAAAGTCTTTGAATATCTTTTGAAAAAGATATTGTTACATTTAGCTCGTGAAAAAATAAAATTATTGTTGTCTCTAACCCAATAATACGTTTTTACAAGTTGGGTTTTTATATGTTGAGGGTCATATTAAAGATTCAATACTTATAACTTGCTTGTGTCTTTGTAGTCATGAAAAAGAGAATACTGTTTAAAATTTTAATAAAATCCATGAATTTATTTCGCTCGAGGATATAAAACATCCAGAGCTTGTTTCTATGTTTCAACATGTATTTTGCTGGTTTTGTTAAGAATAAAATATTCCGTTATTTAGAGAAGCAAATTTCGAAGGTGATGGACTCGTATAATGTCATACGTGCCTCCAAACATTTACGTGTTGTATTTTTGAAAAATTAAAAAAAAACACAACCTCAAAAACACAGGACACAGCTGACTTTAAAAGGGTTATTTAAAATAAGGTTAATTATTTTTCATTTATATGTCGTGTCTATAGTACGTGTCTATGGTAGTTACAATTCCTATTTATAAATGAATACAACTTATTTTATTGCAAAAATTTGTTTATGTAAATAAAAGTCATAGAAAAATATTGTCCTTGAGACTTCATTATTATTTATTGAAGCTATGACATTAAAATTAACTTTTTGAACCCATCATTTGCAATTCAAATATTCATTTCCTGATTATAAATATTTTGCTTATAAATTCAATTCCCTTCTTTTAGAGCAATATTAAATCTTTTCTATATTTTGCTTATTTCTATTTGTAATTTTATATTTTTATAGCTATAAAATTTTGAAAACCGGTGGCATCCTTTTTTTATTATCTATAAATAAATAAAAAAACTAAAATATCTGTATCGTTTGTCTTTAAATTATCTACGTACTTACAAAAAAATCGAATTCCGCATTAAAAACATCCTTACTTTTCATACTTAGGATACAGTACCGACTGGCTACGAAACTTTTGTGTTCGTAATATTTTATAATGTTAATATATAGTTTTTTTATATGCACTGAAAAGTCGAGAATTTCGATACTTTAAAACAGTTTGACGAACAACACCTAACCTAAACCACTCGATATATAGAGGACATGATTTAAAATAATCTTATTATTATCATAATATATAAATAAATACTGCACTGTGTTATTACACAGTACAGTATTTATATGAATTAAGAACATGTTTAATATTTTAAACATGTTCTTCATTGGCTTAAGTTTCAGTTGTAATCATTTTTTATGATTTATATTTTATCTCTTGCTCTTATTTTATCCATTTCTTTGGGAAATGCTTTTAAAATCCAACTTCAACGTTTTTAATTAATTAATCATAATTTAATTATTTGTTTTCGTCTTTTAGTCTTGTTAGTTCGTTGATATTAACTAAATAGAGGGATCGAGTGGTGTTACAGGATTTAATTATTAACGTAAATGGACCAACATGGTTAGAATACAAATAGTTCCGTTGAAAATGAATGGCCACATAACATAGTCACACGTTTATTTGGCACACATTTATAGTAAATGAACGATTTATTAAATTATCTTCTATCTGATTTTACTTTAAATCTAATTACATTATTGAAACTAAAATTAAAAAACGATATGTATATATTTATCTTAAAGACGATATGTATTAAGAAAGGCTATTTCAGTATTCTTGTTTTTCTTAAAAGAATGAACTAACATGTATTAAATATTATTCAATTTATGTTTTAATTAACAAAATAATTAATCATATCTAAAAATAAATACCGCTTTTATAATTATTAAAAGACCTAACTTTCAAATAACATTTATAATTTGATAGATAAGATAGAGAAAAACTGTCAACTCATAATTCACTGCCTAAATAAATAACTGTTACGATCGGCCGGAGTTGATAAAATTATAATAGGTACTTACTTTTCGTATCTCAAAGGTATTGTTTGCAGAGTTTCTTTAGAAATGTTTTGTTTAGATATCGATGATTTATTTTCTTTACGGTTTTCTTCACCTTCTTTTTCTTTTAAGTCCTTCCTTTTTTCTTTTAAGCTGATTGTTATCTATTGATTCAATCTTGCTTAACCATTGGCTTCTAGCAATAAGAATTAAAACCCTGACAGATATATGAAACAAATGCTTAGAAGTTTCTTAAATAAAGTAAATGAGCTGATACTGATGACCCTCCTTTTCTCTTCCTGTGTCCGAGTCCTGCTTCATTCTTCTCCATTTCGAAAAAGTGACAATAAACTTACACCTACTTTAGTCAACTAAGACAATGTTCAAACTTCAAAACTGCTTATAAAAAACCAAATCTCTATTTCAATTCAACTTCGAAAACAATATTTAGAGGCAGAAGCTATCCTTTATAATTATATTATCTAAATATTTTTCTTTATTATAACAACATTCAGTTTGATAAAAAATGTGTTTAATAAAGCTATTTAAAAGTAAAAATAAAGCCTAAAGTTTATTATTGTTTCATTTTATTTCCATAATTTGATCACAACAAGAGACATGTAGCAAATGTTAACAATAGTTGTTTAGTTAAAATTTTTCTTGTAAATATTTAATGATATATTTAATGATAATCTTTGGAGGTGTTTTTTAAAAGACTTATATTTATAACAAAAATATTGAGGTTAATTATTCTAACTCGAGCTCCTTGGTTGACCGTCACTGAAAACTTTGAGCGGTTATACGGTTTCTTTAAATTGCACTGAACTATTTGATAGCCTCTTGATTCAGTAATTATTAAAACTGTGACCGAAATATCTTGGCTTTGATTCTCACACAAGTTAGTTCTGCGTGTTCCACACATTGCTGGTTCTAGTCTTCCCCTTGCATGTTTATTTGTATGCGTTATCTCTATGTTTGTAAAACCCTAAGGAATTATTTCTATAATGAGTAACTATTTTCTATCATACAAAAAAAAAACCCTGTATATTTGTTTTATTATTTTGGTGACTATATGTAAGACGGACATATTAATAAATATCGCTAATTAAAAAAGAGTTGTTATAACGTCCTATTTCAGGATTTCTGAATATTCAACCTCAAAAGGCGGTTAAATTTGTATAGTCCATTTTTATTCGACGAAAAACTAACATCGAACTAACATTTTATTTTAGTTGTGACTCTTTGGCTATTAATATTATTAATTTCCCTCCATGCTATATAATATTTACAAAACAAAATAATTTTTGATACTTTATAATAAACCACCGAAAGAAATAAAATTCTCATTTTATATTTCTTCGTCAAATTGGTCTCAAGTCTAAACAGATTAAACTAAACATATTTATTCCATTAATAATAAAAACGGTTTACTGTAGTTCGCGATTTAAGTCGCTGGCAAAAAACTACTTAATAACACTTTTGACAGACTTTAGTAGTGTACTTGGATTTATATGTTTAATTAAGAAAATAATACTTCTTTCTCATTTTCACTAATCTATATTGTGTTTGTTTTGATTATCATAGTCTTTATAAAGAGAAAAATGTAAAATGTAGACATCATTATTATTAAAAGTAATGGAATCACTGAGGGTAGAGAAATATTTCACAACAATTTTATTCCATTCCCTATACACAAATCTAATCGTACCTTACGCAGACCCTAAACTTTTCTAGTCGGCCTTTGTGGTGAAGGATCAGTGAAGATATATTTACAACAACAACAAAAACAACCTTTGATGTTTAAATTTTTCTACAAATAATACATGTTTGTATATTTTCCTATGGATTTTATAACTGTCTTCAATATTTTAATGTGACAAGTTATAAAACTTGGAAAAAAAATTTGATGACATTTTTATTGCAAACAAAATTATAATATATGGGAAAATCGTTTAAGACTACACAAAAAGTTCGATATATTCAAAAGTTTTATTGAAAATCGCGCTATTAAAGACTTATAAAAAGCTACATATTATGGATAATGACTACTAATAATGCAAATAATGTTGAAATGTTTTGTTTCTACATTGATGTGAGATCATTATAAAACTAACTAGTAGAGGCCTCTTTTAGATATTCCTTGGCAGTGACAAGGTTAGTTATTTAAATTTTCTTTTATGCTAAAATTTCAATATATTCTAATCACTCTTAGATTCCAGTAAAGATTAAACTTACATTTCAGTAATGACTCCATTTTTAAGGCTACCCACTAAAAAACCAACGGTTGCCCTCTTCGCCGTAATGGGACGTCACGGGATCGCGTTAGCACACACCGTGACGCCCCGGCGAGACCCCCCGAATGAGGGTGCCCCGAGCAATTTACTCACTAACCTACTGTTATTCAACATCTACAAACTCCAAAGCCAAGTACTACATAAAAAAATATATTATTTTATTTATATATATAAAAATTAAAAGAGTATTTATGGAGTATTTTAGATGATTTTTTTTCCATGGATCTTTTCTTTGAAACCTTGCAATTAGGATCAACGTTTCATAGGTGAAAAGATGTATTATATGAATATATATAGTTAATTTATTTTTTGTAACAGGTAAGAAAGTATGACGGTAACTGCAGAGATAGGTCATTGTTAATCGAACAATCACTACGTCCTTTATTCACTATGGAGTGGAGAATGTATGGCTATAAACAAAATAATTATATTAAAACTAACTATAAATTTAGCTCAAAGAAAGATAAAATACTTGACTTACACTTGTTTTCTATATGGTTAATAATATATCATATTTTCCATCAAATCTTATTTCTGGCTCTTTTGATTGATGGATTTATTCATTGTCAAACAATTACATCTGGCGGTACTGTCTAGTTTTTTTATTGTGATGATGTGCCAGAAACCATCAGGTTTGATAAAATTTATTCATTATTTAAATTAAGTATCGGCTGCTATTTTATATTTATTGTATGGATTGGTTAACTACAATAACATTAAAGGAACCACATCCACCAGAACTTTCTGTACAAACAAATTGGAAAACTTTTGCTTTTACACGTAAAAACTTTCGTTCTAGTCAAACAATAACTTGGTTTATATCCCCAATTACTAGGTATTCACCTTCTTATAAATCATTACGTTGCTAATCCTGTAACAATAAAAAATCACAATTCATGTACGGACACATTTAGTCCGCCATGTGATTTTAAGGATTCAAATGAGTAATTTAGTAGGGCTTAAAAAAGTGTAGCTTAGTTATTATTTAAAACATAAATTATTTGAACACACAAAAATATTTGAAGTAAAACTTCTTGTGAACGGTTGTAATTTGAAACTTGTTGAAATGGAAATTAAGAAGGATAAATAATCAATCACATTGCCACAAGTAGGTTCATTTGATTCAAACACAAGGTTTCTTTAGAACAAAACATAAAATACAAACGACCTCTTTAATTTCAGTTTAAATGTCATCGCTTATTTAGTTACTTATAATCAAATTAAAAAAAAAATAACAAACGACAATCTCAGAAAAAAAACCTAACCAACCTACCAATGTACCTAACAATAAACTGAAAATCTTTCACCTCTATACATAAAACTTTTGTTTTAGTTCGAGTTATTTAGTTTTTGTCCTTAAATAGTAATGAAACATATATTTTCCTATTTCGTATAATTTGTAATGTATTGTATTATTATAATAACAACATTTTTAGTGACCACGAGGTTTAACATATTCAAAAACGTAACATAGTTAAATCAATGGTGCGTTTTGAATATAAATTAAAAGAATAGTATACTTGGATGCACACATACATGTTATTACAAAATGTATGTAATATAAACTAATAATTTGATGACTATATGTATAAGTAGTCTAACTATCGTGTTGATAAGGGAGATAGTTTTATACGACGATCTATACAAATTTCATAATATCTTTCGTGACATAATAATATGTATTGATTATCATTACCATTTAGCTCAACAGGGTTTTAATAAATACGATAGCAATTAAACAAATATTTATTTATTTATAAATATTTTTTTCTTAAAGTCATGTAATTACGAATAAACGTCTATACTTTTGGTTAATAGCCGAACTTTTCATGAGTTCTGAATTGTGTCCCTGTTAGTAGATTACAAGTTTATATAAGAAATGTTTTCAACACACCATTATTTTAAGAATCATTCTTTTACATGACGCATTTGTTTTAAAAATTGATTTAATCCTGTAGAGTAGCTTTAGAACGTTTTGTACATATTTATTTACTTATTTATTTATTTATTTTTTATTTATTTTTTTTTATTTCTTTATGCACATCGTCTTACATTATATTACATATATCTTTATATATAATGTCTATTATTATACGAGGATTTTTTTTATTTCTACTATGTTTCATCTTCAAATGCTCTTCAACAAATTTATAGCAGCATCTTTCAAAAGAATGAATACGGTAGATTCTCTAATCCGTTTATTCGTAGCATTATTCGTATAAGTTACTACAACAATTGCTACAGATATGCTGATGATCAAGAAAAATAACATAACTTGCAATTTTAAACTCTAACCACGATTCTATTAATCACTTTAAATAAGACATTTTTTATATATAAAATAATGTTAATTGTTTTTATCTACGCGTATATCCCCAATAATATATATTTACAAAACTCAAAGAGTTGTGTACATTGTTTATGTTAGTTCAGATTTTCCTGATTTTAATATCGATAATAATGTCAATATTTTCTGTATAAATAAATTGAATATAAAGAATGATTAATTAGAATTTTATTGTTATCATTATAAAAATAAAATATTTTTATCATTGAAGTTCAAGCTTATTTACTAGACTAGGAGTTAAATGTTATTTTATGTAAAAAAATATTAAACGTGTGGGTCGTCATATCTTATTTTTTTATTCAAAATGATAAAAGTAAATAGAAAATGGTTGACTCTTATTCAGTTTATTTACTTATATAAAAGTATTGAAATATGCAAAAATAAAGTCCCCCAGCCCTAATTCGTTAAATAAATGGATACAATATTTTATACTTCACGAATCTCGTGATAAAAGGTTTAAGAGAAACATTTTGGACAAAGACTTTTTGAAGTACTTCTTTATAAAATACGTAATAAGCGGTTCCTACATTATCCTTCAGATATGAGTTGGGTATATTTATGAACTTCATTATTTTCATTCTGTTTTGGACATAAAACCAAACTTATTTCTGTTTTATATAAAACAATTTAAATAGTAAATTTAAATAATCCTTTTCCATAAAAAAAAAAAAAAAAAAAAATAGCATCCTTACTATTATTTTGTCTCTGATATAACTATAGTTTAGGATTTATTACACATAACTTTCTTTTTTCAATAGGCTCCATCACATAAAGATGTCAGGGCAATTGTCCGAAAACATAAAGCAATATTTAAGCTGTCTGGTACAAACACCCTTTTAAGATACAAATGGGCGATATTCTTTTTCGCTTCTCTAAATTGAAACAAATAGCTTTTCCAAAATCAATTCTATAACTATATCGAAGCTGGTTTTTATGCAATGATTAAACTGACTTTATTCTATTATATTCGTACACTATAACTAGACTTTGTTCACTTTAAAGATATCAGGGATGACTTATATTTCCTTTTGTAAATAACTCAATACCGTAGAAGACTTATAAAAACACAGTTAACAATATAAATATAATAATATACTCATTAATCTGTCCTATGACTAATTAATTTGATTAGTTATCAATCGCTTGATACGTGTCAAGAATATTTTAGGTAAATAAGTTTTTCATCGTCATAGTTTGAAAAAGAATTCCATCAAGTGACATCAGTAGAACTAGCTTTTAAAGCGTTATATTAGAGTTATGACATTGCCACATGACACATGGTATTAGAAATATCTTTTTCAAACTACCTACAAGATGTTAAAAAGTATTTCTACAAATAATTACCACTAAATATTTTTAGATCGAAATATACTTTTACCTAATTACAGATATAAAATTTGTACATTACAAAAACATTCTTTTATATATATTTTCAACAAAAAGAATCTATAGCTGTATAAGCTAATTGGTATATAGCTATCTTATATATATAGCTATCGCTGTATAAGCTATTTTATACACACCACAATACTATGCCCAGATCTCTAGTCCAGAGGGAAATGCTATTTTCACTTGCGTTTCAGGTTACTGACTATACAACGGAAAAGGAAAGACGATTCCAATGTTGAATCACTGTATTTCTTAATTCTATTGTATATTTATTTAAATTATATGCAATACGAGATGAAGTACCTACGACGATAATACAAATATCATTGTCTACTTTAAGCTTGTGGCTTCTCATTGTCTAGTAAAATATTATTACTTTTACCAACAACATACAGTGCTGTCATAAGATAGATAATTATTATTACTATACATATATATATTATTGTTATTACAGAGCGAGAGCAAAACATAACTAATCATCAGTTGATTTCATAAGTAATATTCAAAAATACTTTTATCAGAACCAAGTACATAAAGAAGTAACGGTCCAAATCTTGTTAAGTATTACTACTTCATAATTTTAATATGTTCTCTGCACAAAAGTGTATTTAACACTTTTATCAAGCTATCTTTTGAGCAAACGTCAAATTCGCGTCATATTTCAAGACGACGTCTGTTTGCCAACATCATTATTTAACTATGCTATTGTGTCAGATACAGCTGGGACTATAGTTGACTTTAATGCTTTCAGCGAAAGGAGTGTCACTGACGTATATACTTTAGCTTATCTGAATTGTATGTAAAAAAATGCTTTTAACTATTATCGAGCAGTCTACCTCTAGTTATAGGCTGTAGGAACAATAAATAATAAAAACATAAATTATAAATTTTAAAAATTTAAAGTTTTTATAAAGCGGCTACATCAATATAAATCTATTTTATATCATTAGTAATTAAATCATAATTACTATGTGTCATAAATCATTCGCTGGACCTCTAACTATTGACAGCCATCGACACCAAAGTTGCTTAGTAATTTTGGTAGATTGTCAAACATTAGCACAAACTTTAATAATTAAGTGATAAGAAGTATTATATCGTCTTATCGTTAAGAAGAAATATTTCTAGAATATTAATTATAATTTAGATTTTTTTTTCTTCCACAAATATATTAAAATATAACTTAAATTTTCTAAATTCATATTTTTAAATTCTGAATGAATGTAAAATAATTCTATAATAATGATTTATTCGGTGTTATAATATGAACTAGTGTAATAACCACTCGTAAAAACAGACTATTGTATATAATGGTGGCTTAATTATATAGCTATCTACTGTTGCCGTTAACGTACAAACAATGAGCGTGTTTATTTTGAATGAAGGAGTCATAGAGTTATAATAACGATACTTAGGCTTAGGTTCATATAAGACGCATTATACAAAACAGTTTTGGAAAAGTATTTCAGTGTTAAGCTTTGCAGGTCATTGGTTTTAATATTGATGTCGAAACTTTCAGGTCGGATTTGTACTAATAATAATAAGCTTACTATTATGGTCTTACGTAATGTTAAAATATATGCATGACTTTGTGATAGTGACTTTATTACATTATGAAAAAGAAAGTACTAGAAGCTGGGGAAATAAAAGAAAAATAAGAAAACGTGAAATGTAATCATAGCACTTATAAAAATATAATTCCTATTGCTTTTAAAAGAGTTTTGCAAAATTTAATATCTATAAATTAATATTTTAAGCTTTTTAAATGCACGTTTAGGTATGAAAGTAACTAGCGTGTACAATTCATATCGTATATGTATATTCCGAGTCAGTGATCTGTAGCTCATACTAGCACAGCTGGACACAGATGCGAGCGATGTGGTGGTGCAAATGCCTCTCCGTATAATTTGCACGAAATTATTTCTTCCATGCAAGGATATTGCGAACAAACTTTTTGATTTCTTTTCTAGAGTTTGATATATTAAATATTATTTTTATTTAAGCTCTTTTCTTGCACCTACTTCTTTTATCTCTGCATCACCCTTGGTCGACTGGTAGAGAATGCCTAAGGCGTTAAGTCCGCCATTGTACATTGTGCATAAATAAATAAATAAAAAAAATATTAATTTTTATTGTACAAACTGTATAGACTCACAATAAACAAATATTTATTTATATATTTTTTTAAATACTTTATAAAACAGTAAACAAATATTAATTGTTTGCCAAAAGGAATCCGCGTTGTGCCTAAAGAATAAATTCCACAATGTCTCCGGCACACGTCGAAGAATGTAGTGAACAAGTCGGGAACAATGTGCGATGTACTTCATAAAGACGTCACAATACCGACTCCCGGTAGTGTCGGAAGTGAGGCAAGCTGAGTAAGCATTTTGCTTCGGTTGATTTACAGAAAGTTGACAAACACTTTTTTAATTTATTTTTCTTAAGAATATTGAAAAAGAAAATATTAACTATTGTTGTCGTCAGTACAATGTTTTTACACATCGCAATCATATTGTTAAAGTATTTAAAGATAAATCAAATTCAGAGATATTTTAACGTTCAATCTCATAATTTATATATAAAAAATTATACTAGGAGCGCGAACCAGGCCTCAATCTTGAGTTGCTGCGCTCGCAAAATCTCAGTAAGCGTTAGCATATTGAGCAAAGCGAGGTGCAAACAGCACCAAGGTTGCATTTACAACACATCGACGCATTCTGTCCTCAACTATTTTTCGAGATAATATTTCTTTCATAATTTTTTTTTTCAGCTTTTTGTAAACCACCACCAGACTGATGTCTATCAGTATGCAAATTTTTAAATTTTTAGATATGCCGTTTTTGATTGTTCTTTGCACAAAGGATGCAGAAGTCTCTCATAGAGAGCTTCGCTCAATAATGCATGTAAGGCCTCCTGCGGCATTGTGTGTCTGAATGTCGTAACATATAGATTTTGCACTAACTCTAATCAAAGACATTCACTGTGTGTCGAGTTGTATTGAACCATGAAATGGTATAGCTTTGCCTCGTGTATATTGAATTACTTTAGAAATAATCAATTTAAAACCATTCCACAGATCTGGATTGTTTAAATAATTTAGAGACATTTAACAAATGCATCGTTCGTTAAGATAAATAATGTTTTGAAATAAATAACCTTACATATTTTATATAAAAGAACTAATTTTAAAGTTTCTATATGAAAAAATTACTACAAAGAAAATTTTGTAATATTGTTTATATTAGTACAGATCCATATAAACATCTTCTCTTGTGATATTTTACGACACACCTTACGCGATAAAGCCTTGAAATAAATTGCCTTTAAAAAGAAATAAGAAATATCTTGTATATTTTAATGCAACGTATTTTAGGGGTCTGAGTTTCTTAAAAAAAAATCTTATTCGACCAGAATACAATGTCAATTATATTAGTTAGAATTACATATTTTGAGAAACAATTACATCTACAAACATATTATTGCATAGATATACTCGATATACTATAGTATGATGTATACATCAGGACACAATATTTTAACGTCTTATAGCAAATACTAAGCAACAAACTATGTTAATACATATAAGGCGTCTAAAGTACACAGAACAGATTTACGGCTCTTAAGGTCATGTGATCCATATTTTAACATTAATAAAATTATTCCATTATTCTAACACGAAAATTGTTAAAAGGTTTTAAATTATTTTCTAAACGATTAAACTGTTAAGTCTTAAATTCTTAAAATTCATAATAGGAAGAATCCTTTTTTATGTACATTAAATCAAGGCTTAGCAATGAAAAATTTATATCGTATATATTCCTAAAAAGTGATCTGTAACTCATACAGCATAGCTTGACGCATCTGCAGCCGCAGTGCTGGTACAAATGCATCTCCCGTGCAATTTGAACGAAATAGTGTTCACACTTAGAATAACACTTTCTAAATTGCTTAAAATACTATTTAAAGTCTTATAAATTTGTTACGTCCTTGTTATAGTAAATATTTTATTTAAAGTAACTTACGCTTTTACTTAACCATTATATGTTCATGTATTCCTTTGTATATCGTATTGATATGTTATTACATTTCAAAACTTGTTCTTACCCTCGTAATTTAAAAACTGCTTGTGTGGATATCGGTTCGAGGCAGGTGTGTAACAGGTTGTGAAAGTTACCGTAAAAAAAAAATTTTAGATGTTAATATTTAATATATATAAATATATGTAACTTCTTTCATTTTTCTTTTACCTGTTTCCCAAAAATGATATGATGACATTCACTTCCAAGATACCTTAGAAAAAATCTATTTTAAATATAAAATTATACAAAAATAACATCGGTAGTTAAGAAAAGTAAACTTATAACGGGAAATTTATCAGGATTGTAAAGTACAACATAGATATGAAATAATCTAAGACTCAGTTATATTAATCAATATAAATATATTTTGTTTCAGGTAAGAAACTTGGAAGCGGTCTCTACAGGTAATTTTACTAATTCATAAAATATATACACAAAACAAGAAACACAGATATTTAATAAAGATCAGATTATATTTTATAGTTACATAGTATTACTAGAAGTGGATCAGGTATATTATACCATTTCATTTATTTACAAGTATCAAGATTATTAAGTGAAGCGAGCGAAGCGAGCGGAGCGCTCTACTGGAGAGAATTTGCAATGGTTTTACAAAGTTGGCATTAAAAAGGCTTAACGGTTCGGTGTCAAATTTTTGCACACATCCATGCTAATATGTTTGTTGGTTTGTAAAAAAAATTCAAAAAAATTGTGGCTGAGGAATGATGTCCAAAAAACATCACTCCCATAGACTTCAATGTAAAAAATTAGCGCAAGTGTAAGGTCTACAATTACGACATCGCACACCAAGACGAAGCCTTAGGCTTGGCTCGCTTCGCTCAACATGCAAACGGCACCCGAGATTTCGCGATCGCAGCGAGTCGAAATTGAGGGTCTGGTGGCGTTCCTAGTAGTTTATATAGTATCGGAGGTATATTTGTATACATTATGCTACAAGTGTTATACGCTTACGAGTGTTGTAAACATAATTTATGTCTCATTAGAGACCTGCAGCGTTTACACTAAAGCTTACATTTAAATAATTTAGTCTTTGTACTGCTGAAATATAATTACTTCAGGTCTGTGAATACAAATTAAAACTTTTCAATCTAATGTTCAATTTGTTTGAGATTATTAATATTAAATAGTAAAAAAAACCTTGAATAAGATTATTAATTTATATAACAGTTTTAGTAAACATATAAATATACCAAGTTATTTAATGTGTTTTTTTAAATACTTCCAAGTTTAAATGAATACAAAAGAAAACAATTAATTGGTACTGTATCAGTTAATAGTTACGTGAAAATTATTTAATTAACGTTAAAGATTTCTATACAAGCATAAAGGTGCTGCGGATTACTGTACAATTGTTAATGATAAACTTAAAATGCTAACTAAGGATTAACGTGAAAGTTATTAAAAAATTAATGAGGTGTTACAATTTTTATTTTAATCTTAATTATAGTTTTATTTTTATACTACTTGCGCTTAAGCTTACTGCGTCTGAATAAAACATCATTAATTTAAGTTATTGAAACAAACAACATAAAATGTTTGATTCGTCTTAATAAATTAAAAATATTGAAAATATGTCACAGTCAAAATATATTTACAATGTAATTTAAATCAATGTCTACAAGTGTTTACAAATTTAGCCGATGCTTTCGTTTTAATAGGTAAATTATCTCATTTATTATCTTGAATAAAGTATAAATATACATACAATACTGTATTGATTAAGAAGAATATAATAAAGAACTAACGTAATATGTATAATGAATAGCACAAATAATTTTTAATATATCAATAGAGACCTCAATAATACATCATTATGTATCTTCGCAAATCGCAGACCTTTCCTATTACATATAGATAAATGAAACATAGTACAAACACAGGTATTCTGTATATCTGTGAGAAATAAGATTTTTTCTTATATTTTTGGAAATTTATATTATTGTCTATTTATATTATTTCTAGTGACCAAGAAGCAGAAGAAATTACAATATACAAGATAGCAAATAACAAAATTAAATATAATAATAATAATTTATTTCCTATAATAATGTATTTCCTATAATAGAATAAAATAGGCAATAACTTCCGAGCCTTTTAGATTCCATACAACTTAATAAGATTTAGTGGAGGACGGTTTCATAAAATTTTATGGTTTTAGCTCTCATTGTAACTCATTCTTTCTTGAATCCATTTTAAATTATGATCACGTGAGAATAAAATAATTTCACGAAAATATCACTTTGGTGTTAAGAAAAATAATCACTATTAGCGACATATGAATAAAATAGCAATTCTATAATATAATTGGATAATCTTTTACAACAAGATTTGCAAACAAAAAAAGAACTCAGAAATATATAATTTAAAATATTATGTTTACGTTACATTGATGATATTATTTAATGTTTATTGAAATATAAATCAAAATATATTTAAAAAAAATCAGAATGACGCATTTAAATTGTAATTGACATTTAAAGCTATATTTTGATATTAATACCAGTCATGATTTGGTGTTGATAAATTAAACGATCTTATATTTCTTAATTATTCCTTAGATATAACAAAGCGAGATTTGAAGAAAATTATCTTCACAAACTCTATAACAAGCACCGCGCTGATTATAACGAGAGCTGTGATTATAGAGCACTGTTGAATTTATGATGAAGAAAATAAAATGATATATTTTAAAACAAATTATAAACTTGAATCTTTGATGAGCATCTTGGTACACCGCTTCTTGAGCATGGTAACGAGGTTACGTGTTATTAGAGAATAGCTTTAATTATATATTACCAAAAAATCATTATTGAAATATGGTAAAGACTTAATGCTTTCTTAAATATATTCTTGGGTCTTCGAAAAAATGCACGAGACAGATAGACTAGATAATAAAACTATAAGTAAATTTCAAAAAACTTATCAATTCAATGCACGAATCTCAAAATACAGTAATACCAAGTCGTTTCTTGCCTCTTGCAATATTTTCAATTTTAGATACTGAAAAGACTCAGTACTGTTAGAGAGACCATCCAATTTCATGGTGCCGTGCAATAAACAGCTTCAGAAGATGGATTTGTCGAATTCTGTTTCATAGACAACGTTCTCTTATAAGATATGTAGATTTCATTTAAATTGTGCATAGTATGTTCATAGTTTTATCACAATTTGTGTTTGTTTATTTTTGTGAGCTTTTGGCTTAAAGTTACTCATAATATAATAATACAGTAAGTCATACTAGTAAGCTAAGTTAACTCGGAACCAATTAAACAGAATATATTATTTAGAAATACATTGATTACAAAATTATGTAATATAGTTATCGTTTTTTTAAATATTCGCGACAACGAAGTGTCTTATGAGGCTTTTATATGTACAACATTGTTTTAATTATGGTTACATGTATTTATTAACTTGAAGTTGTAAAGTTATTATATTAATAATTAAATGATATTAATAATAACTTTACCACTCTCTAACTCGAAAAGACTAAATAAATTTGTAGAAATAATATATTATATTCACCACTCATTAAAAATATTAATTTATTCGCACTATATCGCACTTGCGTACATTTCGCTAGCTATCAGTTTCGTTAGCTCCAGTTTCAGCAAACGTTATATTAAATGATACAGTTATGAGAGTTGCATCTCTCGCTGTACTTGATAGTCAGTTCTACTTTTCAAATCAAATTCAAATTACATTTTATTTTATTATTATTATTATATATATATAATAATTAAATAGTAAAATGTAATTTTTACTTAAATATTAAGATTGTCAGATGACGTTCTTATTAAATTCCAAAGTATTAGAGAGAAGTTTTACTAATTTTATAAAGAGTAGATTGTAACTTTCCTCTATTACCAGCATAAAGTTGTTATAGCTACACTTCATGTAATGAGTGTTAGTGAATGAACTTTAAACATACACCTGACCTGTACACTTTGCTAGTTTTCGTCAACAGTGTTGACTAAAAGTACAGTTAAATTACTTAACAATTTCACATTCGAATAAGACCAAAATAAATAAATGATTCATTGCATGAGGCCATCATAGAAGATATTAGAACACGGTATTATATTTAAACTTACACGTAAATAAAATAAAAATCCATATATTTTGTTTAAAAGCATTGCACTCTAATACTGACAGCAGTGACGCCTGCACTATTTACAATTACCTTTTATCCCTTTCCACAATACTAAAATACATTTTCAATATATAATTTAATTCATATATATTATCATAGCAATATTGTAAAATAGGAGAAAATTCTAAATAATAAACTTCTTTATTAATTATTTTAAGTAATAGAATTTAGTATGGTTGTGTGACTATATTATTTTAAAAATATAATCATAATTAACAATCATTGTTTATTGACAAAATTATTAAAAAAATTATAAGAACTAGTTTAAACCACTTAATTAAATGCTATTATCTATGGATATTTGTCTGCACTCACGCTACATTTATGGGAATTTGCACGACTTGTTTCAAACCCGTCCGTTGCCTTTATTATTGCATTAGCATTGCGGAATTGCGTCCTGAACATCGTGCAGCAGCTCTCTCTATTTTGGAAAACGCTATAATATCACAAATTAAACGCAATCTCTAAATTATAAAAATGATTATTTTCTATCTGTTTATCCCGGGACATCATTGACAGGACTAAACTGATTGGTTCCTGTATGTATTGGAATAAATTAATCCTATTTTTGCACAACCTCGGAATGATAACTAGATTATATAATAAAAGTCTTAATGAGCTACAGGCTTATAATGATATCATTTTCAAATCTGATTTTTATAATTAAGAGTTGATGCTGCGATTACATCAGCTCCGAGCTCATGAATATAGGTTTATTATGGGTCTTAAACTATGGCAAATTAAGTTATGAGTACAGGCGGATAATTGTTGGAATTAATTTAATATAAAAGTATAATAAAGAGGTCGTTGATATTTCGTGATTTTGATTTACGCTGATATATAAAATAATATAGTTTTATGTTTAGGATGATGTCATCAGATGCACATTTGTGCCAAACCATTGTAACCAACCAACCATCCAACCAACCAACCAACCAACCATTTGTAACTATTTAGTTATAATTATGATTTACATTTAAGTACCTAATATATCATATTAAGGAAACTCGAATTTCTATTCACTGCAGTGTTTGTTCAAAATTATCATGCATTTGCATATATATAGTACACAAATAGTCCGGTAGACTGTGAGGATGTTTATGGTTCTTATATATATTTCATTTAAGAGCTATATGTAATATATTTCTATATATTTTTTTAAAACGTTTATTTCTTATAATTCTTTTTCTTAAATTTAATTGCATAAAAAAAATTTTGAACAACTTTTAATTATTAATTATCAAACAATTGCTCAAATATAACTAAACATACGAAGACTTTAAATCAAACCATTGAATTTAATGTTTGAAAAAGCGCTGCATAATCTGAGAATAGTTTTTGCAAGTTGTATATTTACTGTTTCTATGTCTAGTTCGAGCAAATGGCAAATAAGTGAAAACCGTTACCGTTTAATTTTAATAACTACATCTATTTCCTGATAATAGAGCTTGCAGCAATTTAACAAAATTTTAAAAACCTAATTTCTTAGTAATATATAAATGAAAAATTTGTAATAAAAATAAATTTGTCATAAATTGAAAAGTGAGACCCTTAATTCATCAGCATAATACATGAGCTGTATATTTTTTAAAGTTAAATGTATACAAAATTCTGAAAATATAAAAGAGAATGCATACCGTCACTTGGGAACTTTAAATTTATGATCAGAACATGAGCCAAAATGTAACCAACTTATTACTGTTTGCTCATTCCAAGCTTGTGTCGACCATTTTAAAATCAAGATAAACTGGAGTCCCAAAACTTTTATTTTGCACAAAAATAAAAAAAAAAGTTTCAAACGTAAAAGATGTTGAAAATAATGTATGGCGTGTTTACAAATAGTTTTTTGGTTATATAAAACCTTCTTGAGTCTTCTTCTTCTTGAAATTCTTCTTGAATTTTACAAGTAACTTAATTAAAACATCCTAAATTGTTTCACCAACAGACTAATTAGAAAGTATTATAACTTTATAACTAATTTTGACTTGTTATTTAAAGGGAAACTTGTTTTTATGATGGAAATTACATAATGTGTAGGTATTTTAAATATATCCTATATATAAAATAGATTAGTTGTTTAATATATTTCCAATTTCCTTAAACGGGAATTTCCACAAATCGTTTACCATAAATAAAATAATTCTATTCGATATTCAGGGAAATACAGACTGCGGCACATACAAATAAATCTTTCTTGAGCACAATATTCAGAAATCCCTTCCTCATTATTCTTTGTTTTTTTTTCATCAAAATTGGTTAAAATATTTAATTCGATAATCACATACATAATACTGTCAGTAAATTAGAGAACATTATGTAAAAGTTGCAAACTTCATTACTTTTTTGTAAAATTTAACCACTTATTTGAAAACACAATTGGCTGAAGGGAACAGAAACATATTAGTATTTCATATGAAATAAATAAAAGTGCTTTGTCTTTATATATGAATACAATGTTGACGAAAAATACAATAAAAAGCATGAATTAAATTTACAATGCAATAACTTTCGTACTTTAAAGATTGTTCTGTCTTACATAACATAGTTATTCAGCAATGTCAATGACAATTAATATAAATAATAAAAATATTGGGATAAATAATATACAATAATGTATTATAATTAAAGCTACAGGTGCACGCCATCTGTGTGCTATTTGCTATTACATGGTAATAGTTGTTTTAAAACTAAGCTGCGTTCAATTGATATTGGACATCATAGACAGGTCACTATCGATCTAAGATAGGTTTGTGAGGGATTATTGGAGCTCTAGAGAGTTTTTATATTGTTCCATTTAGTACCACATCTGTATAATGCTACAAAATTATTATTAAGAATATCATCTACAACTATTGACAAATATCTGTCAGTCTGTTACAATCTCTCATTATCTTTAACACAGAAAAATATATATTATGCTATGTTTTTCTCAATTCTGGGATACAGAATCATATTTATTTTGCATCCGAGGATTAAGATACAAGAAATAGAACTTTTACATTTTTTTTAAAGTCTCGATTAAAAATTTCATACAAGTATTGAAAAATCGATCAATATTATATTCGTGATAACAATAAGTATCATAGCATATAGTATTTGAGAGAACAGCAATAGAGGTTAGTTGCATGAACGAAGAAACGACTTCATTATTTAAAAAGCTTACAATCCAAAATACTGAGCATTTACGTCGCAGACTCTAATTTAACTCAGAGGTAAATCGAAGCTGTACTGATGTAGCACTGCTCTATGACAGTGTGATGCAGTGTCTTTGAAACATTGACGATAGAACTGAAATGAACAACCAAATAACCTCTATATGGTTTGAAACACTCACATATATATATATAGATTCACTGTATTATATCATGCTGATATATTTCTGCAGGAAAAATATATATAACATATAAGTATGTCACAAATTGTTATTTAAAATATTTATTATCTTTTTTAATTAATCAATATGAAAGAAATACATAAAACATTTTACTTTATGAGTTACTTTTAATTCATTAAAAAAAATAAACTTGCCACAATATAGAGAACAAAAATTGAGTTGAAATTTATATAATCTTGTTATCTAAATGGTACATATAGTTCTTTTACTCTTAATATAACTTCATATAACTTTCACAATTCAAGGATAACGACATTATGTTAGAGAAGAATATAATTTATTTGATAATTGAGCTACTTTTAACCTCAGTTCAGTCTCACAGAACCGATCTATTTTAAATAAATGGATTTGACCTTTTTATGTTTTAACAAAATTAGGGACGACTTTATACATCCTTATTTTGGATTTTATTGATTTAGTTAAACTACTTTTAGTAGATTTATTAGTTTTATGTTTTTCTGATTTCCATCTACTCAAACTGGCTTTTAAAGATAACCAGAAGTTAATATTTCTGATTATATATAAATATTATATCTTCTTATTTCTTAATAGAAATAAGAAAATATAATTTTTCTACTGAATAATACACATTTACACATTTCGCTATTTATCAGCATTAAATGCAATATTTAAAAAGACCAAAAAACAGACAGACAATAAAAAACAGAGTATTGGTTACAATTTTATTACTAACAGTATAGATTTTTCTTGGAAAATGAGACTAGAACCGCCAAAACAGTTTAAATTTACTCCAAATGGAAAATTTTACAACTAGCAGTTTGTGAACGTTGTGAACGTAGCTTAAAAGGATGAAGGTATCATGTGAATAATGCATTCAACATCTCTATCTTAGACAATAAACTCTTTATCACATTTTAATGTTAGAATTCTATCTTGATGATCACATATAAAAACGTTCTGTACCCACTTAAAAACTTTATAATATTTTTTTATTCATGCATTCTTACATTATTAAAAAGACTTTAAGAATTATACCAAATATTTAATAAAAAAGTTATGTCATTTAGATATTAATAAATAAATCAAAATAATAATAAAGTTCAATCCTTCATCCTTCGTATCCGGAATAACTGAGTTTCTGTAATCGTAACATTAGGTAAATATGTAAAACCCGATAACGTTAATACTGTTCCAATATAAAGCGGTCAAATAATATTTTAGTGAATATAAATACTTTAAAAACCAACAAACATGTCGGTGACCTTCCAGGTGACAAATAAATAAATGGCATAAAAAAGACTTGGTGCGAGTTTTATTTAACATAACATATATTAAAAAAAAAGAGAGATACGACTTTCACATATATAATAGAAAACTAAATTATAACTGTAAAAAAAATTAAACTCAATTGTGAGAATTTGTAGAAATGTGAACTATAGGAGAATACTCTGAGGAGGAAGTTAGATCGCGATAACACCGAAGTGAACGGTATAATATAATAAAAAAATTATCATATGTAAGAAACACAGTTTGAGCGTCTTTGTCTAAGAAAAGGGATACATACAAATACTGAGCTTTGATATCAAAGCAAAAACACTTAAACTTATTTCCATGCTTAAAATCTCACTCAAAGCATTAAGAAATACATAAATTAATATATTTATGCCTGTGTCACTTCTCAACTCACAATATTTTATGAAACAAGAGTCTTAAAGCTTTATAGTATTTTACGAGACACGAGGAGACGAATTAATAAATCATTCGAATGCAACATTCTCAGTCAAATGCTTTCATAAAGATGTTTTCAACGCCTTGGGAATATTTTGCTTACATTTTATGTTTACATTTAGTCTAGTGGAACAGATTCTGAAGTTTATTCTTAAAATAATAATTCATATGTTATACGTCATATTCAATGCCTGCACACATATGAAAACTATATATGTGTTAAGGCATTGCGCTTATGATTCCGGATTTTTGTTCATTTAACACAGTGCAATTATTATTATTATTTTTTGTTATAATAAATCAATCCTTGTATATAGTCATCACACATTTTTTGATCATGATGTAATAAAATTAACTCTTCTATAATAATACGAAATACATTCGAAATAAATTTTATACGAATACGTTGGATTGCTTCTTTGTCCGCATTGTTTGAGTCCACACGCACTCTATCCATGTTTTCTTCATCACTAAATTCGTCGTAGTAAGCATTTTTCGTTCGTCTTTGAGAGTTTGTTTCTTTCGCAATACAAAGAAAAATGGAATTAGTTTTGAGTCTAAAGTTGAAAGAAAAAATTGACTTTTTAACTAAACGATTTGGATGCTTCAGATTAATAATAATAATAATAATAATAATAATAATAATAATAATAATAAATTTATTTTTAATTTCCATAACAAGCTAATAATAACATAAAGTATTAAATAGTAGGGTACAAGACAGTTTTTCAACAAACATTATTAGATTACCTGCTTTAAGTAAACTTGTATTGCAGGTAATAAATTAATTTAAAAACACCCCAAGTATACAATAAAGTCATAAGTACATTTGTAACACAGTCCCCGTACATTACTTTACAGCACAACATTTATGTAATAGACTTTAATGTAGGTTCAATTAATTAGCTAGAATAATATGATAGCTTATACTAATAACATTAAAAAACTAAAATAGTAAATATATAAATAAATAAATTATAAATAAATACTTCATTAAATTTATTAATTATATTTAACAAATTAATAAAATAACTAAAAAAATATCAATTATATTTAACAAATTAATAAAATAACTAAAAAAAAAAAAAAATATCAATCAATTAATCAATTAAATAAAAAATAATGACTATATACTGTATAACAAATAATAGATAATGTTAAATTATATTGAATGTATATTGAGATTACTTCTGAATTATTAACAGATTTTCAATTTCCTGATAATCGAGCCCTTTTAGCCAGCCATGAAGCGCCAAACGGCAATCGTGCCGGTTTAACCTATGTACGCCAATGTGTATATTTATTTTATTATATAAAAAGGCTGATAGAAAATATGCATGATGCTTTGCAGATTCAGTACGACATTTTACTTGTTCAAGTATCCGATGATTTAGTCGCTTTGATTGTGTAACGTTTTTAATGAATGGAGTAGTTGTATGCTGTTTAAGGGTAATGATGTATATATATAACTGTCTAATAGAAAGCACATCACACTTTTCATAAAGTGACTTTGTAGGATAACGATAAGGACAAAAACTCATTGTTTTCAGGAGAGATCTCTGTACTCGTTCAAGACTTATCATAAATGACTTACATGCACCACCCCAGACGGAAATGCAGTAGGTAAAGAGAGGTTGGGCGAGTGCTAAATAAGTTTCACGTAGAATTTTAAAGTTTGCTGCGTGTCTTAACTTGCTAAAAGTCCAAACCAATTTTCTAGCCCGTGAACAAACTGATTTTATGTGTGGGAGCCAACCAAGTTTAGAGTCTATTTCAACTCCCAAATATTTAACGCAACTAGCTCTGGTCACGTTAGGACATTTACATGTGTTATGGTTGATAAATAAGTCACAGATATGGGCTCTAAGGTTAATATTATTATATGTGTTAGAAAAAGAAAATGGCACAAAATAGGTTTTGAATAAATTAAGTGTTAAGAGATTGTTGTTTAACCATTTCATAATTTTATGTATTCCAATTTCAGCGTATCTTGTGACCTCGTCCCAAGAATCGCCAACAAAAATAAGAGCAGTGTCATCTGCATATGCAAAGATTTTTCCATTTTGTAATACTTCATTACAAAGATCATTGACATATATCAGAAAGAGACTGGGCCCCAGGATACTTCCTTGGGGGACACCAGATGTAATGGGAGTATCAGAACTTAGGTAATTTCCAATTTTAATCTGTTGTGTTCTATCCAGAAGGTAGTCCTTAAAGATTTTAAATGCATCTCCTCTTATGCCAATACTTTCCAATTTTTGTAAAAGGATGGAAACAGAAACAGTATCAAAAGCCTTGGCAAAATCTAAAAAGATTCCTAGACACTTCTTGCCCCTGTCCAGATGAAAGACAATATGTTCAGTTAGCTTAGATACCGCATCTGTGGCACCTTTACCTAATCTGAAACCAAACTGGTTACAAGACAATATTCTATTAGTTTCTAAGAAATTAGTGAGTCGTGAATTTAGTATCCTTTCAAACACCTTAGACAAAGATGAAAGAACAGAAATAGGTCTGTAGTTCGATATACAGGTTCTAGATCCACTCTTGTATATCGGAGAAATAATGGCTTTTTTAAATACCCTTGGGAAGACTCCTTGTTCAAGACAAATCTGAACTAATTTAGTTAAAGGCGCTGCAATGATGTGTTTCGCATATTTTATAAATTTGATTGGAATGGAATCCCATCCCACAGCAGTAACATTTTTTAAATTATTAATTATGGTTGATATTTCTGATTCATCTGGAGGTAATAGGACTATAGAGTTAGTGAGTCTAGAAATATTTATTTTTAGAGGATTGATGGTAGGACATGGTTTACACCTAATACAAAGCGTTTTGTTAATATTATTTTTTTAGTAGAAAGTACAATTTTAATTGTAAAGTTATTTATAGCCATTTTAAAGAATACTTTAATATAAAAAACGAATGTACTTTAATAAAATAGTAAAATGGTATTATTGTATGCCATAGATCTTAAGCTAGATTATCCTTGTAAATTTTATTCAGATACGAGGTACCTTAATTAAGACGCGTAATGTTAGAATTGCGGATAAGAATAAAGTAAGATATTCCACAGCTTGACGAATCAATGCTTTTGAGTAGAATAAACTAGATTAGATAAGATTAGTAATAGCAATTGTATTATATGATGTGTGTAGAAGATTTTGTTAGACATATACTGTTTTTTACACAAACCACATGGCCAAAAAATATTGATCTTTGTTTATTTCATTACAAACATAAAAAAACATAAATCTGTTTTTTATGGTATAGAGTATTAAAATAGAATTTTCTCGATATGTTAAAAAATGAAGAAGACTTTATGTAAAAAGCAAACAAAAAACTTCAGAATGTTAAGTTAAAAAAAACAGTGTCTTTGTATTCAATAACTCCTAGATAAATCTTTTATTGGCATTTTTTTCCTTTCTTTTTCCTCGTTTCATAAACAAATAATCAATCATCTCATAGAAACGCTGTTGGATCTCACTCAATCTCAATATTCAAATTCTTTTAAGAATTTTTATATCCTCTTATTGAAAGTGCTGATAATTTATATATTTTAATAACAATACTATATAATATATACAATAATGATTGATTCAACATGCTAATAAAAGTAAAAGAAAAATGTATTTTGTAATACTAACCGTGGTCATTTTTACTTAAAACTTAATTGAACCAAGGTCATTAAAGCTATTAATAAACACTAATAAATCCAATTTAATAAATATCGTATAAATCAATTTAACTTTTCTTTTATAAAGTGAAATATAATATTATATAATTATATTTTCAGTGACAGATTATAAAATATTTATGAACGTATATATAATTGATACAAAAAAAAAAAAACACTAAGCAATATATTTAAATGTTATATTAACTATAAGTACGCAGAGTTACAATTTGTTACAGTGTATTTTGTCGTAGTCACAATCAAAATGTTTCTGCTAGAGGCTAGTATAGAAAAAGAAGACAAAACATTATGTTAATCTGACTGCGGCCCAAGTTTTATTACTACATATTGGCAAGCCTCCAAAGTGACGACATTGACAAGGTGTTAATGATATTAAATATGTAACATAACTCATACATACATATTACCGTTCTTAAACAAACAAATTTTCAGCTTTATAATATTATTAAAGAAAGTAGATGCTGAGTGACCACTGAGTGACCTATATACCAAGTTTCTTATTCGCTTTCGTAGCCATTTATAAATTTATAAAAAAACTTTGCAGTGAAGATTGTTCATTCATTTATATTATTTTAATAGAATATGTGACAAAATTTTTAATGATTTTAGTACACATAATGTATAAATCTCTTAACTAATTTATATATATGTGTGGGTGCATATAATATGTGTGTATTACATATATATACAATTCACATAAAGCCTTTTCGGCTTTCACTAATTCCTTTAAGCAATAAATCCTCACAACAAAAAGTTAAGGGTTTCGTTTTTTGCTACTTATTTGTATTCAGACTTTTGTTTAGTACAGTTAGTTAGTAGTGGTGTGTTAAATTAAATAAAATTTACT
Organism: Mechanitis mazaeus; assembly: GCA_959347395.1. Taxonomy (NCBI): domain Eukaryota; kingdom Metazoa; phylum Arthropoda; class Insecta; order Lepidoptera; family Nymphalidae; genus Mechanitis; species Mechanitis mazaeus. The sequence continues at coordinate 1,549,467 of OY365743.1, forward strand.
ATACGTTGTAAAATATATTGTGGATTAGTTGATTTTATAATATATTACAGACATATTTATTACCATTTGAGATAATATGAGAAATAGAAAATTTTAAACTTACTCTTGTATTTCGTCAATCTCTAAGAATATTGATTATTTAAGATATTTAAAATAACAATGACTATAACATAAGAAGTAAGGAAAACAAAAGTCGATGTCATAAAATACAACTTTAAATTCTTTAAGATTAGATAAAGACTCAAACATATTGTGAGTACTAAAGTTTATTCTGTTCAAGATGGAGATGCTGTATGCATTATTCACCTGACGCCTCCGTCTTCTTAAGCCGCGTTTATTAACTACTAGTCCCAAGGTTTTACATTTGACTCCACTTTGTCTATTCCTTAAGCTTAAAGCTTACATTGTTCTATATCCCTGTGTAATGTACGCAGAAAGCCAAAGAACTCAAAAAACTCTTTGACTTATTTATGACGTTAAATGGTGAACGATACATTTTTCATTGAATGTTCTATAAAAAGTGTCAATCATTTTCAGAAAAATTCAATAAAAAAGAAAGACAAATCAAATGAACTAAAACATTGTTCACTAAATTCGTCCTGAATGAATGAATGACATTTAGAGCGAATGGATTAAATTTGTCACCTTTTCAGCTCCCTTCTGTCAGCTTTCACAAGCTAAATTCAACCCCACAATAAATGTATATATTTTACCCAACACTTAGATTTTATTGAATGTTCTGACGTTTTTATTCAATCATGCAATTGGAAAAGGACAAAGTTTATTATTTTCTTAGATTTTCACAAGACCACATTTAAAATAAAACTATTTTAATTGCTAAAAAGGATCCAGTGATAATATTTTAAGGCATATCTGGTTACTATTTAATGAATAGAACGATAGGTACTATATACTAAGTGGCCATTACATTATTAAATTAATAACCATAAAAAATACTACACATTTTAAATATAAACATCAACTGAATAAAATTTTTGAAATAACTGGAACAACACCTTATTTTCATAATTGTTACACGAGTATAGTGAAACTGAAATAATATTCGTAATTTATGAAGTGCAATTAAAATATTATTACGATATATTGCACGTTGTATTTTCAGTACTACAGCTGCAGGAAATTTTATTAAATATTTTTATATATATACTTTGAAAATAAAAATTAAGATATTTCTTAAATAAAAAATCTATTGTTGCTAATTACGAGGGTGTTTTTATATTTTATATTATTGTGATTTTATCAGGGAGGTCAACAATTATTATTTATTTGAGAGCTACTTATTTAAATTGAGTTCAACCTTTGTTTATTCAGTCAGTTATTTTTAACATTAAAATTTTTAATTGTTTCAGTTTTACTTTTAAGACATTAAAAGACAATTTATAATTAACATTAAGATCTCGTTTTTTTTGAGTATTATTATTGTTTAACTATAATCCAAAATTTTAATTTTTTTTTTTTTTAGAATTTTCTATTGCATATTTCAATACTATATTAGTAACACTAAATTTTTATGAGACAGAAACATAAAGATTAATAAACCTTTTACAATAAAAAAACATCTTTTATTTTATTCTTTTTGTTTCAATAGAAAATAGAATGAGATAGAAATTAAATAGTATTTATATAACATCTAATTCACACTTGGCTTATAAATTATAACAAACCTGTAACAAAAAAACAAATAGTTTGTAATTACCAACTACTTATCACAGCACACAATCAAATAACTTAATTCTGTTATTTTATATTTTCTATCATACAAAGAAATATTTTTAACAAACGGATAATTTTTTTATTTGTATATTATACAATGGTTCGATATTGTTTATTCACAGGTACAAAGCCCGGTCCTCGTGGTGGAGCTGACCTTGAACAGGCTGGAGGGACCACAGCTTAGAGCTCTAGGGCTGCGCTCGGTTTTTGGATTCAATATGACGTATATGGTGAAGGGACCCACTGATGAACCCGTTCCAAAGTTCTGCAGCACCATCGAATGCCGTCTTCTTGGACATTGTTATGCTAAACATGACTACAAGTGAGTAATTTGTTTATCTATTATAAAATATACAACAAAAAAAAGAAATCTAAAAAAACGTAACATCAACAATATATAATATATCAAATATTTCATATAGCAGTAAAAGTAATAATAAAATATTATTATTGCATCCAAAAAATAAAGATTTATATAAAGATATTAGTAGCCTGCTGCGTGTTTTAAATTGCTTTTACACCAATATTTTGATGTCACAGGGAATTTTACTGCGATTGTTTCGAGGGATACTCAGGTGCAGATTGTGGAGTTGGACCTTTATGTCCGAAGACACCTAACATGTGCAAAAATGGAGGCACCTGCGGGTAAGTGTGACCCATGTCAACCCTTTAAAGTAATAGGTGTTTCAAACTCGACATAATTTTATTGTTATGAATTAGATTTATAAATCCATATATTTATGAGCGCCATTGGAGGGTTAATAAGCTTTTACCAATTTTTTAAATATTAATATTTTATGGTCAAAGCCAAATACATTTTATTTATTTCGAACGAAAAATATAGAAATAATATATTTTCGGAAAGAGGTTTCGTTGTGATAAAATAATAAATTAGACATCGTTTATAATATTTAATTATTTATGAATGTCACTTATAAGTAGCAAATAAACCGCTTTGTTTGTAATAGTTTCTTTGCTAAGGCAAGGACAGCTGAATGCTGCAGATAAAATAAGATTACAATAATAGTTATTTATTTTTAATATGTTTTCTGTTTAATTTTATTAATAGTCTTCTTATTATATTTTATATTAAATATCTTATTCTCATAACTCTTATAATAATCTGAAAGCCATTCAGCTACAAAAATAATATCGACTATTTAGAAATTTTTTGGTTAGAATTTCTATTGTTTTGTTTTTTTTTTGTTTTTACAATCATTATAGTTTTTACACTACATCTGAAAAGAGGTCATATCCTAAGTTCTCACAATTTCCTCACAATAACGAGTTAGTCCGCGATAGAATTTTTCTCGGTATTTGCTAAAAAAGTTTCACATTATTCAGTGCGTTTTTCATTATAATTTACGTTGGTTACGTAGAATACTGGAAGAACAGATAGTATAAAAGTGGTGTTTCTTTTCTTTTGTATTCTTTTGTATTAACTTTCCCCAAATGAGGTCGAAATTAGTTGGAAAATTCCAATAGTATTTACGTGAGCAAGAAAATTATACATAATAGCCATGTTTCTAATTTGAAGTATGAAAAAATTCTATACCGATTCCCTATTAATTCTGGAATTTTATAAAATTTATCGTATTCAAAATTAAGCTCTACAAGGAACCCACAATCAAAAGTTATCTTGCAATAGATAAATAAGCCCCGAAAAATCGTTAAATTTGTCAACAGCTCCTCAAACTGTTATAAAAGTAATTGCTGTATTGATATGCGCAATTTATTACGAAAGGTTTTAATACTACATTTCATTTTACTTCTTTACAACTGTAATAGGCAAAAATAATTTGGAGGAATCTGGATTCATAGTCTCGAGTCAAGAACAAATTTTGTTGCGAGCGGCTGTAAGCTGTATCTGCGCACCGGGCTTCACAGGAGGTCTGTGCGAGTCTCAGATTGAAGCACCCGGTAACTATTATATATTTACATTACCACACATTTTTTATTTTAATATTATTTGGTAGAAAATTTTTATTATAATTTGAAAAAGTAAACATGTAAATAAAAATACATACGCCTTTATTAATGTTCATTACCGAGAAAAAGTGTACATTGCAACCAGTATACATGTAGATATGTCTCAGTCATTATAAGACACAACAAAATGAATGATACATTAATCATATTAACAAATAAAATTATACATTTATTCCCAATTGACTTCAACTCAACAATCACTTTCTTCAAACATGAATATTCCAGTGCATATTTGAAGTCGAATTCAGATTCACATTTCAAATACTACACAGGTCTCACATTTACAGATGTAACAGACATTAGACAAATAATCACTTACAGATTGAACAAAAAATGAAATATTTCTGACATTATTTGAACCACAGTAAATCGTATTTTTTATTTCCCTTAATACACAAAAGCTCTGTATATGAATCTAATTTTATTATAAACCTACTGTCATCGTTAATTATTGTTAATATCATATTCGTATCTTATTAATTTCATTTATTAATTTATTTTATTCTTTTATTTAATTAAAGTGAAATGTCATCCACCATTTCTTAAAGTAATATTAAAACAACCTTACTTTTACGACATCCCTAAAGTAAGTTACTTTAATGTTGTTTCGACAAAAAGTTTAAAACATCGTTATAATGGTTTTAAAATAAATTTTGACGTAATATTGCTTTTAAAATAAATGTTGAAGTTTAAATAAAGTTGCAAAAGTTAAACAGTATTGTATTATAGATATCGCGGTACCAATTATATTTTTGTAATATTAAAACAACTTACTAAAATATGACAGTTTTTAGTAGTTCATATAAAGCCTCCTGTAAATGAATATCATATAACGGTAGTATTACAATATGGATATTGATGCTGATATGATATTAAAAATAAAAACTTGCCAAAAGTGGTTAAAAATAAGGTAATTTTAATTAAAAGGACGACATCAGAAATACAACTTAAACATTAATGAATAAAGTTACTCGTTTTCTTTTATTTTTTTAATTTGCAGTTCATTAACCACTGTTGAAATTTGAATAATTCTTCATTTTCCATATTTAAATAAAATTATTCTCACTTTGCATACACGAAAAGACATTTTTATTTAAAATTATTGAATGCTTTCATGAATAGGTGTTTATAATAAAAATAATTCATTCGTAATATTTTATTGAATTGAATAAATAAAAAGGTATTATTCTGATATTCGTATTCGTAACCATTATTTAGTGGACAAATTTTATTGAATATGAAGCACTCAAATGGATTGGCAATTTGAATTTAATACATTTATTTGACAACATTCATGAAATTGAATTCAAATCTATTATTAGCGAAAGTAATCGCATTTATTATAGTTCTATATTTTAATTAAAATGGATTGAAGTTATAAGAATATATGAAATATATTATAACAACAACTATTTTATATTATATATCTGTTTGTTTTCCTAAATATTATTATTTGGTATTCTGTTTGTCGGTTATTTTTATAATTATTTAAAAAAATGTATTAATTTATCTTTTATCAATAAAAAAAAAAGGTTTTATTCACTTAATTATATTGATATTTTGTTAGGTCGCCCTATACATCTTAACCAACTTGAGTTACCCCTCAGACTCATTAGATATATATACAAAAAAAAATTACTAACAGACAGAAAAACCATATTGCCAATTATTTCAGTTAAATTAAGCTGTAAGATAGTATTATAATTATTTCTGTATATTTCATTTCCTCTCGTCATTATTACTTATTGATGTTAACTATTAATGTTTCTGAAGAGAGCGTAGTAATACATGTTTGTTTCTGTTTTTAAAAACAAAGAATATTTTATTTTATTCAATACGATCCTGACTTATTTTATATATTAAATCAACTATTTTCATATAATTCAAATAATTTTTAACTTGTGTATATCGTATTCTCAACGTTCATATTCAGAAATGATCTTTCTATTTTATAAATTATGTTATTATTTGTTTTATATTTACTAAGCGATTCTTCTAGAGTGTGGTATGGAAGAATGTGCCGAAGGATGCAAGACAGGTGCTTGTGATTGCAATCCCAAAGACACCGATGTTTGTAAGTATATCTATATTTTAAACATCTATATTTCAATAAAACATTATCACCACAAGCAAATTTGAACTAAACTATTGTATATTTATATATGTTTACATATATTTGGTATACAAAAGACTACATATGTTTTTCCTGCAGCCTCCGCTCGTTTTGAAACAAGACTGCACATAATGTACCAAGGAAATATTAAAATATCCCAAGAAATTATGGAACAGAAGAGAAATAAAAAAATTTAAAATCCTGATGATTAGTATGACATTATATATTTATATTAATTGTTTTTCAGATTAAAAGTTATTTAATAGCCAGCAATATAACTTTACACGATGAAATAGAAATTTTAAACATAAGGTAAGTAGATCTTTATAATAATAGTAGAAGCACTAGTACTAGTACTACTTATGTAAAAAGCACGTCGAAATCGCGCCGTGAACAGTCTACCCTGCGGTACCGACAACTTCCGACCTAATAATGGGTTCAAAACTAATGAGGCAAGTATCGATAGTTTTATATGACAATTATATGTAGTAAGTAGTAATCATGGACCGTGACAATTTAAATAAAACACTGTTACAAAATATATTAAATAGATTAATAATTTTATCTCTATTCAATACTTTAATATAAGTTCCTTAAATATATAATGTTAATTCTATAAATATATAATGAAATAAAGTTTGTAGTTGATATTTATTAAGTCTTAATTATGAAACCTGGTCTCTGTTTAATTTAGCCGCAGGACATAACAAATTTACTAACAGCTGCACAGGTTGAAACGATGTCTTATTTACTCTATTAAACAATATTTAACGCCTGAACCCTGAAAATCAGCCATTAAGTGTTTAGAAATTAAAGCAGCTTGCTATTATCAAATAAGAAAATACGTTTCATTCAATTAACATGGTTAAGTTTTTGTCAATTTTTTGTACATTATTAAAAAACATAAACAAACGAATAAAACCCAATTTAAATAGATTAGACATTGTTATTTCTTTAAAAAATATCAAACTTGTTAAATTCAAGGATCATATGAATAAAACCACAAAGAAGTTTAATATTTCAGAGATAAACGAATAAATAATCTTTCGCAATAATGTGAGTGAACCTGTCCACCCAACCCAATGTATGGACTGCAGCTGCATGCTCCCAAGTCACATTAAAATTATACTCGTTTGCAAAATGGCCATTTATTATATTTATAACAAGCCATTTGTGTTGTAATTATATAATTTGATTTCCTTTTCGATTAGGGTAATTTAAGACAAGATTCAGAGAGTTTTTATCTGCTCAATTAATGCAAGTACGAACTGTATACAACCAGTATATGAATATATCAAACAGAAATATATACATTTTATTATACTCTCATCTAGGCTTATTAAAAATATAAAATACAAATAAACACAATACAAAACTTTTATACGTCCACCACGGACTAAAATAAAAAAAAACAAGATTTAAAAATTAGATATAATACAGAAAAGTAATGAAAAGCATTACAGAATTCGACAATAATCGAAATATTGTGTTTTTGTAGTTTTAAAGAACTTTCTGTAATAATTTAAACTGAATGATAGGAAATGTTAGGGATATATAATGGTGAGAATGAGGGGGGAAAATAAAGTTCAAAGAAATTGATTAATTTGAAAAAAACCGGAGCATATAGGGTATGAAAAGCCAATCAACCAAACTGAACTGTATTTTGACAGCACAAACGAGAAAAAGTAGTGGCAAGTGAAATGCACAATGAAACGATTTAAATTTAACCCGACGTTTCGAATGCTGTGCAGCAAACGTGTTCACGTTAAGACTAGATGATCGATTCTCTTCTTTCCAAACATAAGAGGACAGAATGTAATAATAAAAATATAATTTTTCTTCATAATATTATTATTTATTGATTTACGTACAATAAACATAAATAAGATTGTTACCTATAAACTGACACCTAGACTAAAGAAATATATATATATATATAAAAATTTATACTACTAATATCTAATGAATTTTCAATTATGTAGGAGATATGGGGCTTAATCCAGAATGCTTCTGTGGTTTATATATCATAATTGTTTTTCTTAGATATGTTAAAACATCACAATCATTTTCCTAAAGGTCAAAACCACGACACGACACGACACGACACGACACGACACGACACGACACGACACGACACGACACGACACGACACGACACGACACGATACGATACGATACGATACGATATAATATAATATAATATAATATAATATAATATAATATAATATTCCTAGGCATTGAAATAAACAAAATGTGTCCGATTTGAAATTATTTTCAAAAAGTGCCAACGGAAACCTTTGAAAAATATACTCCCAAAAACAGAAACAGGTAAACACCATTGCTGAATTAAACTTGTTGGGAGTTCAGAACTTTATTAAAAGCGCCATGAAGCAGTTTTGCACTCAAACATGTGTATACCGTACAATAACATTATTGCATAGTTATTCTTTTGAAGGTATAGTTTATGACAGACGAATTGTATATTAGATGTGTATTGCCTAAATTATTATTGCTTTATAATTAATACAAGTATATGTAAAACTATATAAAACTATATATAGAAATTAATATATTATTTTATTTTGTTGTAACTAAATAAAAAAATATATATTTTTTATTCTTTACAAACATTGAAAATTATTTAAAAGAAGCAATAAACCTAATAAAAATAGGGTTTAATCCTCTTAAGACTTAGAACTAAGTACATATAGAAGTAATTTTGGTTATTTATTTCATGAGGCCAATGTCCAGTAAACCTATTTTAGAAATAACTTAAAATTTATATAAGCGTAGTTTATTTTTAAATATTAAAATACTGTAGAAGTATATAGATGTGTCTTTTATAACAAAAGAAAAATAAAAGTAATTAAGATAATCATTACTTACTTATGACAAATATATAATCAATCAACATTTGAATGTAAACTGCTATAATTAGAAAATTGCATTATTATTTAGCAGACATCAGACAGACAAATTGAGACGTTTATTTATACAATACTTAATTCATTACGGTGTTCAAAGAAACGTTATTCTTTGAATTCCCAACTATCACATTTTAAACAAATATACTTATTTAAAAATTTACAAATGCCTTGCCATGACCATTGTATCTGTAAAAGTTAACTAAAAGAGCACTAAATTATTTATGCAAATAAATTAAGTTGACGCTCCTGTAACATATGTTTTATGATATTTTTTTTGTACATCAAACATTGTTCACATATTTTAAAAAGAGCAACTGTTGAGTTTCTGGCCAGCTCTTCTCAACAGAACAGCATTCCGAGCTGGTGGTAGCTTAAGGACGGACTGACTACTGACATTTTTATAATGTAATAATTGACGATTCAAAAGTGCGTGTAAATGCCTATTTGAATAAAGATATTTTGAATTTGAATTTGAATTTGTACATAATAATTTATTATAAAGATATTTTGGAACTTTGATCTTTATAACGCCGAAGGTTAGGGTTTGTAAGATGTTACTCGGGGCACCATCATATAAGGGATAAACGATAGTTGAAACAAACTTTAAAAAAAATATTTCGTAACATAGAACAAGATTATTTGGATTTTGTTGTTACATCGATTCAACCGAGTAAAAAGCGAACAATCGTCTTTGGTTCCGACGCCATTGAAGATGAGCAATTAATTTTACCAGGGATCGTCTCTTCGAAGCCTTATCCTAAAATTTACTGATTATTCCAAGACCGACCCGATTGTAAGCCGAGGTGCAGATAATACTCTATCCTTCACAATCATTGGATGATCTTTAAGAGTAAAATTATTCAATTTAATTGCAACTCGATTTCTAAAATTTGATGGATTAATATTACATATGACCACTATGTGATATACTGCGAGCTTCCAACAACTTCTTATTTTTTATAACATTAAAAGGCATAGATATACATTGTACATACATAAGTGTGCAGTCATTTAGTAATTTAGTAAATTACACTATAAGTAGTGCAGAACAAAGACGACAAGCCATTTTTAAATTTATTTTTAGTTAGCAGTGACTTCAATTCTAACCCTAATACTTCATCGTTATTGTATATAACAGACAAACATTTTTTTATAAAAAAAACAACAAACTTTTCTTTTGTGTGTACGTACGTACTTCTATTTAAAAAACATTCTATTTTTTTTCATGTAGATTACAAAACAAAATTTAAAAACCAACTAGCGCTATAGTATAGTTTTTTTTTTACAGGAATTTTAAGAAATTATTTACGAAATTATAAGAATACCTATACCTTATTTTATATAAAGATATCTAAACAATAGACAAAAGAAGAAGAAAACTCTGCAGATAGTTACAAATGAAATATATGTTATAAACAGCAACCCTGAAGCAACCGGCGCTCGCACAGTATGTCTGCGAGTGTGGGCGGAGCGACGTGACGCAGGCGCACTGCGCTCGCGCTTTCCTCAGCTACGCGCACGCGCACTGACCACCTGCCCCTGCTGCCTGACACGATGCACTTTGATATGCAGCCTGCACTTAGCTTACATGCAAGTATTACAATATGAATGAACCTAGGCAATCAACTAGACTGTCTAACTTAAAAAATAATGAATATCATTAAAAAACATTCCCATTAAATTTCTTACATAAAAGTATAATAATAAAAAACCGAAAAAAAAGTATATTGATAATAAAAACCAAACAAATTTCTTCCCAGTGTATTCCATCTCTTGTATAAACTTTCAGGCGGAACAGAAAGTTGTAAAGTATAAATGAGTATTTATTGCACACGCGACACCTGCTCCCTGTACTGATATATCTAGTTCTAGAACAATAGATTAACATATTCTGTGCATCTTATTCGAAATTCTGTCTTGTATTTAATACAAATACTCGTTATATGTATTAATGTGGTCGTGTTAAAAATTATAGTTAGCACCTATTGGTATCATAAGATTATAGAACCTTTTTAATTTTAGAAATCCGGCGAATTTCATTGCCAAGTATCTTCCGTAGCAGGCTCAAACACAAATGCAGTAACGATGCGGACAATTGGTCCCGAAGACGAGGCATGTGAGAATGAAGCGTCTTATGGTCTGCGGTGGCCCAAGACCTCCCCCGGGGGTCACGCGTTCGCTAGCTGCCCGCCAGGATATAACGGGAAGTTTATTAGGTATAACTTCACGGTAAATCATTTCTATGCTTGTGGAAATTAATAAAATTAAATTAGGTAAAACATGGAACTCTTTTAGATTTTGCGAACCAAAAACAAATCGTCATGACGTAAAATGGGAGCTGCCCGATTTTTCGGGATGCGTTGCTGATTCATTGAATGATATTTATGAGCAGGTATTATGACTTCACTATATGTAATCTTGACTAAAATCATAGAATCTGATATAAGACAATGAGTTTACGTGGACTACCAAATTTTCTCTATTTATATTTATATTTCAGTTTATTAAAATATCCTACGGCTATTCGTGGGCACATGTCTCTGATGTTGCTCATCAATGGATCAGTTCTGCGTTCATTACCATTGAAGCTTGGACAATAAATATTTATTTTATATTATTTTGTGTCAAAGTATAGAGTTTATAAATCAGTCAATTGAATGTTACATTTAAATTATAATATAAGTCTTAAACCTTAAACTAACTTAAGTGCATTACAAATTAAGTGTATTACAAAGATAACACATTGAGTATTGAAAAAGAATATAAAAAATTGAGATTGAATGTAAGAGTGTTTCAGTAAATAAAATATTTTTATAATTATGTTTGAATTTTAAAACTTTAAGTTCCTCTGATATTTTAGACCCAACCGTCCGCATTTATCAATTTCTTAAAAGAACGTCGAATGACCGCGCTATACAACGCTATATGACCGAAAAACTCCGTCACTGGATTATGTACTCAAAAGGGTTGAATTAGAGTTTAAGTTTCTATAATTTATGACTAGACTTCTTGATCGTTGGAATTGGAAAGATCGAGCAATATTGCGGCGATTTTAAAAAGATGTCTATTCGAGCATATGTTTCATGAAAATTGTACAGAATACTCTTTTGACGCAGCAGATAGTTTAAAAGAAATGCTGGGTCGAGTGGACTAGTAATGAATACGTGTGAGCAGGCTTAAGACAGATGTTTTATGAAATCTAGGGTACTAAGTCTTGGAGTCAGTACAAATAGGACACGAGCTTAAGTAATGCAAAATAACTTCGTCATAACGAACAGACTAAGCGGTGCTGTGAAGAAAGATTTAACTATCTGTGATTACCACAATCACAGATAGTTAAATCTACTGTGATTTATACAATCACGAAATATAGTGTGAGATTGACAGGATCCAAAATAAACACAATTTTTTTTTAAATATTCGAGTGTAATAATCGTGTTTTTATAAATAAATAATTCCATGATTTATTTTACTACTAAGTATAAATGTTCTATTTAATTTATTTAATAGTACAATAAAATCAGTGCAATATAATTTAGATTTTAAATATATTTATGATAAAACGTGGTATGTTTGTTTACAACACGATTGAATTGTTTACTAGAAACAGGTTTATAAAACAATTTCTGTGTTAACAGAAACCTTGAAGCTTATATATGTATGTAATTGTCATAAATGCTTTATAACTAGTTAATTGCTATAATCCTTATCCACATTCCTACACTGATCGCTAAATAATGCAGCCATTAAAATATCATATTTAATAAAACACTAAGAAATAGTGTGTAATTTTTACTACCTTAACAAATAGTGTGTAATTTTTTTATAACAAAAAGTGCACTAACAGTAGTTCACAAAGTGATATTAGTACCCTAATAGAACTATTACTTAGTAAATAGTATCGTCTCGTGTGTTTTCATAATTTCTGTGTATAACTATGTATATAATTTATATATTGTGTTATCTATTTTTAAACAGCACATATTTGTCAACACGCGTGATATATTCTTGTAACGAGTATTAGTCATTTATCTCACACTGTAATAAAATTTAGTTTCCTATGATGTGTTATTATTTTGACTTCACTCAAAACAATTTTGTTATCGTGGAAATTTTAATGTTCTAGTTTTACTGATCGTAAAAATGAGGAATTGATTTCACGTTTTACGATTAGTTCGTAGTTCGTCAGTTAGTATACTATAACGTTTTCCCCTTAAGGGTATTTTAGGGTTAATAAAAGTATATTTTTATTTCAATACAGCATATAAAGTTAACCTGATACTGAAATAGTAAGCAATTTAAACTCATATAGTACTGAAATATTAAACAATTTAAACTCATATAGTGACTCAATTTTCAATCTTACATTTTTAAAATATTTTTAACCGTATTCGGTTTAAATATTAATAATTGGTTAATATTGCTTTTTCGTTAAAGTTGATGGTTTGTTAAATATTTTTATTTGAAAAAAGTGAAGAGAAAAGATGTTTCTCGCCTCATTTCAACAAATGCTAACTTTTGTATGGCTCGTGGCTGCAGGTTGAAACAAGGCTCACATGTGCCTTACAGGAAATATATTTGAATTACTTTTTGCTGGCCATCGTTAGTGACTAATTGCCTACATTAATGTTTTAGTTTACAAACCTTTTGACTTTGCTTGTTCTTTAGAGGTTTAGTTAAATTCAGCTAAACAAGAAAGATCAAAACATTTATATACAAGCAAGAAACTGGAGAGTTCCTACTTTAGCATTATTTGTAGCTTAGCATAAAAAATGTTTTTCAACTAAACAATATTAATATTATATTATTGAGTCTTTTATAGAATGATTTTCGTAATTATAAAATGTTTGATAAGGACCCTCGTCTTAGTCTAAACTTGGCCTTAATACATACGATTTTATTACTTAGTATACTTTACATGTCGTAAAAAGAAAAGGATTCATTTATTTCCCGTCTCTACGCCATTGCGTATTGTAAGATATAAATGCTTATGAGTTGGGTAAACTGTCTTCTATTTAGGTTAAATTACAAATCAAAGATAAATTAATAGAACCAACTTTTTAAGACTAGTTAAAATAAAGTGACAAGGCAAAAACGAATAGCCGGATAAATGCTTCCCGCGCCCGGTTCCACTAAAGTAATGGCCGCCTTCGCGCCTATCAGTCGAGTCGGGTCCAGCTACGTTTGTATGCGAGTGGCGCCACCATGCGGACTCACGTCGTATGCTTTTCCTTTCGCAAGGCCAAGGCATAAACTGTTATGCCTCGCCCACATATGTAATATACTGTACTATAACATAATAGTAATTCAAATAGAGCGTTTCTCGTTTTGTTATCAGAATTTAGACACATTTAATTTATGTATTAAAATAATTTCAATCATGAGACATTTACATAGTAGTTATAGAAAAGATAAGTCTTACTGCATACTCATACAAATAAAGAAACGTTTGATAATATGTACTGGGATGTATAAACGACCAAGGAGTCTGTGTATGTGTTAAAAGCTGCGTATATCTCACTCACACACAGGTATAGATGTATAAGTATTCTCAGTTGAAGCACACACTCAGACAACACCATAATTAAACGAACGTAACGCAAGACACGATTCACTGCGAGCTTTTAATCACGAAGGCATCTTACAAAGAAACACAATGATACTCGGCTTTCTGTAGAATTACAACTATAAACTAATTTTTAAGTTTTATATATATTTTTAACCATACATATACAAATATGAATAGAAATATTTTGTATTATAATGTACAATAAGGTGCTTTATAATTTGTATGCCAGATTTTTAAAAATTTACCTCAGTGAGTTATTGGGTGGATAAACTAGTTTTTAATATAATTTTATATAATTTCACTATTGTAGAATATTACTCTCGCAAATATTATTTTTTAAATACTTTCAAATACTTTGAAAAAAAAACTATAACATCTTACTTATTTCTGTCTCCTATAATATATTTCATGTGAATTGGCAGTTTTATGTTAGGACGTTAAGTCTGAGAATGCCTAATATATTTGTTAGAGAATGTGTTTTATAAATACATAAAGGATTTTAACTATAGTCTTGTAGTTTTATTGAAGATCATCTAAATTGTATTTCCACACAAGTCAAACCACAAACTTATCAAAGCTCGTACTGCGGGTACAACTCAACTAATAAACATACATTTATTTTTTTGTCAATATTTTATATATAACACATCTTAACAAGCCTGAGCAAATAAAATTGTTAGATTTTTCTAATGTAGGGATTGAACCCACTACCGCAATAGGTGGAGTTACGAGCACTGCACTATCAGTCGTTAAAATAACCATAATAATAATTGTAGAATAATATGTTAAATTGTGCAATTTTTCATTCCGTATAATACAAGGTTTGGCCATGTTCTTTAATTTTTTGAGAGGTCTTGAATTTTATAGTTTTATTAAGTGCAAACAACTTTGATACATACTCGTACTATATTTTTTGCAACTATACAATCTAGTTTGATATCCAATTAGTCAAGTTTAAATTCTTTAATATATGAATCTCAAACAGACCCGCAATAATCTGAAAAGTTATAAAAAACCAAGATAAGAAATACTTCACCTTTGAAAAAAGTGACAACAGGAAATTTAAAGCTTCCGAGAAATTTAGACGGCAGAAAAATGTTTACAAAAAACTTCTATCGGAACTAAGACTGAAGACTTTTAGTAATATCTAAGAACTTGGAAGAGGAACTTAGTTTTTTTTTATACAAAGGGATTACTTTTATTGTTCTTAAGTTAAAAGTTCCTTAGTTATTTGTTGGTTTCTGAATCTTAAGCTAGGGTATATCTTCTGTAACGGCGGAACGGAGAATGAATTTGAATAATATTACTCTTCCGTCTTTTATGGCTTGTAATATCGCAATTCTATTTTCAGTTGAGTCTCTTTCTGAGTTTTGTTTGAGTATAAAAAGTGTGTATTATTATTTTTTAATATTTACTAACAATTTTACATAAAGCGATTTTTTTTTTAAATACGAACTGTAAAAAAAAATATTTAATTCCTGAATACTTCTTACAAATCAGCTCAAGTTTTACGAGAATACTTCTCAAGTTAGCGCTGAGGAAATCTCTCAAGCTGTAGGAAAGCCCTTTCTTTGAAAAGGTTATTCTTTCATAGATTTGATTACAACACCAAGGAACCAAAACAATTCAACACTCGAACTTTATAGAGTACTAGTGTTTACTCGCTGTTTCACTTGCTTGCGAATGATTTTTAAGAGAACTAGAATATTAACAATTACATTTTTAAGATATTTCCGCGATCAACCACACAAACAGTCTTCAGTTGTATGATAATATTAGATAGATATATTTATATATTATAAAGCATAAGTTTCTTTTATTATTCTGTATTTTATAATGAAATAAGAAATATGAAGATACACATAAAAATACATTTCTATATGTTTAAAGATTTCAATACATATATAATTGATATCTTTGATAAAACATTGTGTGTGTATACGTATTATAAAAACAAATAGCATTACACTACTGACGGTAAGTGAAAGGACCCCTGGTAATACAAGTGATGATAAAATTATATATACCATAGAGTCAGCAGTTTATTTCTATTCAATCATTGAATACCTTCACTGACATCTGTGTCTTATTGAATTACACTTTGATAGAAATACGAATTTGAACAACAAGTAAATATAAACTAAATCTGTACTTTATATTTACTTGTTTATGATTATTGGATTGTATTGAATAAATTATTTATGTATATTGTTTTTGATTTAATATTTGGTATTATTTATAATAACAAGAAATGCTTTGATATATTATTTTTATATTTGGAAGGCTAGTTAGTTTTATTTTACCGCAAAATGATAATAATTAACAATAAGTTAATTATTATCACTTTGCGGCATTTTTTACTTTTTAAATAAAGCAATGGTGCTCTTAGTAAACTGTTCCGCATTAGGAGCAATTCATATTGCATGTACTTCATAAC
Source organism: Mechanitis mazaeus (assembly GCA_959347395.1). Lineage (NCBI taxonomy): Eukaryota > Metazoa > Arthropoda > Insecta > Lepidoptera > Nymphalidae > Mechanitis > Mechanitis mazaeus. The sequence goes on from OY365743.1 coordinate 1,566,235, forward strand.
TTTTATTAATTTAAACCCAAAATAAATTCCAGACAAAAAATGCAAATCGTTTTGTCTTTTTAGAAGAACAAAGTTTCCTTTTATTACATTATTTCCTTTTTACCGCAGACCCTTTTAATTTTTTACCGGAAAACGTATTTGGTTAAACTTTTTTTATACCAGAAGCGGAGAAAGTTACCTAATGTTTTTTATAAAGTAAATTGTTTCAAAATTGCTTTTTATCAAGCTTTTAAGATTACGCGTATGTTGAGATTTATCTCTATAAGTTTTAATTAACATTCTCTGACATTAACTATTATGTCAATTATGACATTAACTATAATACCCCTTAAATGATGTATAGAGTCTAGACAGCATAGCTAACATAGTTTTACAAATGGCGTACATGAAACTTATCTTTGAAACATAAAGTTAAAACATTAAGTTAAAAATTAAAAGGTATTCCCTATCCCTAAGAAATATCTATTGTAGACCTAAAACTTAATTGGATTCTGTTAAATAAAAACACCTAGTCTTTATTATTATTAATAGTACTCCATAGAGTTGCATAAAACGTGCTTGTTGCTTTATCGGTCACATTTGCATTTCATCGAGTTTAAAATCAAAACCATTCTAAAGAAGTTTCACTCCAAAAAAAAATATAAAACATATAAATATATAAAAATAAACAGGTCTGAAGAGTAATAAAAAATTCGTCAACAAATTAAATAACAAACTTATTGTCGTCTTAAATTATAGTATATAAGCTTTTAACACGGTTCCATAGCTATTTGTTTGTTTGTGACTCAGGATTTTGGCTACGTTTCAAGGAACTGTATTTTCCGTTGCATCAGAATATTAAAAAAGAAAATGCAACGCAATCGCATTTCAATAAATTTAGATAAATAATGTTTTTTTTCATATGAATTTTATTACTATTTAAGTATTTACCAAATGTTAAATAAAGAAGTAACGAATAAAAAACAGAAATAAAAACAAGATTATTAATTTTAATTTTTTTTATATAAAAGCAATAATATATTTTATTCGTAACTGAAAAATATTGAACAACAAATTTTTAAAAACGCTACAATTTACTTCGATATCCATTCAGAGTTGCAACATAGAATTTATAATAGCTTCCTGACTTGCATTTCTGAGCAGTTAGTGAGACCATATATTCAATACGAGCATAAAGTTTTATTAAAGAAGTTTCGAGGTAGAAGTTAAATTTTTGTTACATTTTACGAAAATTACAAGAAAATATAATAAAATATACGATTTTTAAGTATAGTCTAAACACAATTGGAACCACCACTACCACCACCACTCAATAATCTTTTACAGACATTATCTAACAATAAAAGTATTGATAGTAAAATTAACGGCGATGACTACTGGATCTTACCTTAGATAAAGGCTGAGGAACTGTCTCATTCCAAAACTTTTATACGGATGAAAGCCTCAATATTTCAAGCACGAACCCTTTCTAATTAAGATAATTCTTAAAGATGTTGTAATAGCAGTGCATAATATTATATTTTTATAATGTTCGCTTAAATATCAGATGAATCTGTTTTCAACAAAATTAAAATCATCATCATTTAAGTTCAATCAAAACATTTTGTTCTGAATAATAGAAAGGTACGTTGCAAAAAAAATAAACATTTTTTTTATTCTAATCTTTTATAAAATTAATCATATTTTTTAAATATTCTTTTTTGCCTCTGTTACAGTCACGCTTTTACAGATTCAGAGTACTGATTGTTTTTATATTCCTATAATTGACTTACTTTAAAGCAAAAAAATAATTATTTCTTATAACGAGAAACTAATATACAAGACGTAGTGATAAAAGTTGTAAAAGCAAAAAGATATTTGATGTGGTATTTTGTGAATTTTCAAACATTACAACCAACAAAACTTTTACCCGTCCCATAGTATACATCTTCAATAAGAATTAAAATTGCAAAACTGTAATATCATTATTATGGTTTTACAATCAGATAGGAATAAAGGTATATTCGATTATATTTTAAGTATGACCAAATTACTTCCTGCTACAATAATTATTGTGCTATTTGTACACATGGCAAATAAATTGACCAAAACGCGACAATCCGCGACCACAAGCGTGGGACTGACAATATGAGTGAACTTCGCATTTCATGCGGTAACTGAATAAGTTTCTTGTGACGACCGTATTCATTTTACAAATCACAGATCAATTTCACAAGTGAGCGTCAACAATGGAAGTCAAAACAGAGAATACAATGATAAAAGAAAAACAACTGCATGCATCAACTAGACTATGTGTCAATTGTTTTCTATAAGTTAATTACATGCTTACTTTTTGTTTTATTGTAAAACTTGAACGTAGGTATGTCAACCGCAACTTTGAGATCCGCCGCTTAAAGAAAGCTAAATGACTTCCACTTGAAGCGCAAAAAAAAGTTGCGCAAGACGTTAATGTTTTACGTAAAGTTTTATACAACCAACGAATACCATTTTTCTACAATAAAGCGGTAACAGTAATACTTTAAGATTACAATTCCAAGAAGTTTTCCATTGATTTGAATTGGTTTGAACTCATCTTGTTAGGTCTGGGTGTAATACAAATATATTCCATGTATAGCAAGTAAAAATAACGTGATAGGAATAAGAAACATTTAAATGACCTAGTTTAGTGTTCCTTCAGCTTGAAAGATAAAATCCGGATTTATCCTTCTTTCGCGTCTTTGAAAGAGAAAATGAGAAAACATAAAGTTCATTTCTATTATGAATAAGCAAAAAATCAGCTTTGAATATATAAGTTTTATGTTGAATGATAAACTTAATATGTGGAATGCCTCAAGATCTAAAAACATTTTTAACCCTTTCTTGTTATCGCTCTTAGGTAAGAGAAGTTATTTGTTCATCGTAAAAATAAAGTGAAGAAAATAAGATAAATAAAGTTTATAACATAATATATTTATGAAAGAAGGGCTCAGGATAAACACGAACGAGAATGTGTTTGCGTTTATAAAATTAATTTCCAACTGAATGAGCCTTTTTGAAACCGAGACAAATTCAAGTATATATTGAAATATTGAAGAAGGAGCAAAAATAAAAACTTTTTAATGTACGAGAGTTTGATGAAGGAAAAAGATTAATAATACAAAGAAAGGGCTACAAAATTTTAGGAATAACAAGACGCAGCTAATATAATTACTAATGACATAACCTTTAAATTTGAAGTTAGCATGATATGTATGTATTCAGTTTCAGAAAAAAATAGTCAAGCTCTAAAGGTTTTACTAAATGGATGATAGACAAAATAGTAAGACTACTCTCTTGACAGTACAGCTTGCAACGACAGACGTAAATCGCTCCGTAAGGAATTATTTTTTCACCCTCTTAGGAGAGTAATTTACAATGTTGTTTTATTATGTGAAGTAGGACTTTGTCATTCATACCGTAAAGGACGTAGACATTTAGTGGGATGACAAATATTCATAACTGTAATCACCTCATTATAACAATGATATAAATTTTAGTTGATAACATTTCTTTCATTTCTATGTATTTTTGCTGCGACTGCGTCTTTGTGTTTTTAATTTTTTGTAAATGCATTAAATTTCAATAGATTTTTAAAAAGGTAGTTTTAATTCTGAGTATGTTTAACAAAAAAAGTCACCAAAAACAATTTTTTTTATATTTAATTTAAAATAAATGACCCAGGGTTTAGAATACAAATGAGTACCACTTTGGAGTCATCTTCATACGCAATTTGGCAATTTACCCATAAATTTCCTTGACATAAAAAATCCCGACCTTTTGATATGATCCGACTTTACTTACTTAAGCTGGTATTGTATAATACATACAACAACCTCTTACTTCTGTTGAATGTCAGACAGTTTAATAGAAAAATGTATATAGCTGGAACTTGATAACGTAAATATGGGCGGCGAACCGTTTGTAATAGTATTAAAATATTTATTCTTGTATTTGTAACACATTTTTAATGTAAAATTATTTAAAAATTACTTTAATTTATTGTTAATTATGTCACGTGACATGAGGGTAAGAGTGAGGTTGTTTATCACTCACTATTTAAGTCTGCCCGGTACCGGAGCGAGATGATTCGCATTGAATCTAAACTATAAAGTGTTACTCTGTTCAGATTATAGAAGAATACTGATTCTTATAGTTAAATTGTTTTATTGATACATTTAACATGGAACAAAATGAGTGTGACGCTGGAGCCGCGCCGACATATAAGATCTCTGGCTTTTAAGCCTGGATTGAAGATTTTACATGCTAATATGAAAGCTGTTAATTGTCAAAATTTTACTATTTATAGTATTTTATTTAAAAAAAAAGATTAGAATTCTTCACAGTTGGCAATTTTATAAAATCGATCTGCAAAAATGGAAATAGAAACCTTTACAGTTTATTAAAATGTGCTTAAGTGACAGAAAAAATACAGATTTATCTTGACTGGTTTCATAAAATGAAACCAATAATCTCTCGTTTCCAGTTCACTGCGATTTTAAATCAGTGTTTTAGAAAATTGCAAATTGCTAACCACATAAACTATTAATACCATTTCGAATATTAAAAGTTTCATAGATTTTCCGTAGACTACTATTATTCAATACTTTATTTAATAAAATATTGAATAATAGTAGTTAAATATAGGTTCAGTTAAAGAAAATTTTTTTATATTTGATAGTAAGTGAATATAATATCAAAAATTAATATATCTCATTATTTGAAACAAATATTTTTTTATATCAAAATTCCTCTTCTAAGTGTCAACGCAAACAATAGACACAGCCTGATAAAATCTAGAGAAATGTCATAGAAGAAAATGTTTATTATTTTTCTCATTTAAAATATTCTGAAGTTTATATTTGTTTGCCAACTCAAATCTGTGTAAAAACACTTTAAGTCAATGTGTTTTTATTGCGTTTATTAAAGAGAGAGAAATATATAGTTTTTGAATAGTTAATGAAGGTGTTGGCTAACATTAGCTTACAGCAATTTTATTTATAAATGAAGACATTTTATATATTTTGCTATTTTAATATTTACACAATTTTTTTTTTCTAGTCACATGTAAGTAGTACTAAATATATTATTATAAAAAAAAATTATTGTAATAATTATTGTCGGTGATTCTGTTGATTTGATTTCATATACTTTAGAAGATACAAGAAAACTATAAGTCTAATAGACTAGCTCAGGTTTCTGATGCTGAGGGGCATTGCGATAAAATAACATAATATTGTACAAAATAGATAATGAATTATAAGCATGACATAAATTAAATGCAGTGTTGGTATTTTTAGTATTTAAATTACATTTCAATTACAATATATTACAAAAGAAAAAGAATATACGACCTAGATAAAGGTAAAGATAATATGTCTGACTGACTGACTGACTGACTGATACACTCATAAATAAGAAGCAACATTAGGATTCTACTAGTTATGATATGAAGGCTGTTCTAGTTTAACGAAACCTTTATTAAAGTCATTTAGCTGAATTAAACGCTTGGAAATAGCCGTGGAATATTATGATACAAACATTAAACTGTTATAAAACTCGTTAGCTCGGGTAATGCTTTACGCAAAAGCAGATCACGTAATGAGTGGCTTAGAGTGAAATAAGGTTTAGTTTCATGTCAGTGGAACCTTAAACTAATTTATAAAGACCTGATATGAAAATATGATTTTAATTTATTACAATAAGTAGATATTTAATAGATTGTTGCATTGACTATTATCTTGGATCTTTAAGTGCTAAAACTTTCAGATAACAGATCAAGTATTCAAGTCTTATTAACCGATAGAAAAGAAAAACATTCTGAGATAGATATAACTAATACATATTTTTTGCTAAAATCATAACATTTTTGATTTGTGATGACCTCTGTTGGAAAAGACCTGTTTTAAGCCCTGCTTCTCGGTTTGATGGTTGTAAACTCGAAGAAAAAATAAACATTGTTTGTGTTACTCGGAAACTTTCGGAGAGCTGCTGCTCTCAATTATACCACAGTATAATAAGTATTATTACGCTCACCGAACTGCTAAGTTGTAGCATAATTTCATCTGCATTCTTTCTTTTATTTAATTTGTGAACATGTGCTAATTATAATATGGATATATTAAACCTTGAAATGAATAAATTAAATACCTAAAAGAACATTATTTTTTAAATGGTCAGTTACTTTGCTCAATAACTAGTTAAAATCAATGAATATTTCTTGATTAATCTCCAAATAAATTAAAATTGACTTACTAAAGTTCTCTAAAATTATTATTTAACTACAGTAAATTATTTATATATTTATACTATATATTCAGGACGATAAAGACCTTTCTAGTGTATGTAACTCCATTTATTTTACACGAATAAGTTATACTCATCTATATAATAATGTATTTTTGACATTCATTTTACTATTAATAAAGATTTCGAAAACAAGGGTGTTCAGTGATATATATGAAATGCTTTACAATTATTTTCAAAACGACAAATCATTTGATAATATGCAAAATATTATTTTTCATTATTGCTGAATTGAAACAGGTTTAAAAAGCTGAGCAGAGGCTTCCGTGCTGTTGAATGAATTAAATATTTTACAACTCAGGCAATACAAATTAAAATCTGCTCTGTTTTCACATTTTATGAGATTCATGAATTAAAAATTTATCTCTAAGTGACAAAAAATTCATTTACTTATTAATAAATATCATGGCATTGTTAAAGCTAATTTTCCAAATTTTAAATTAATTAGTTGAGCTGACGTTTCAACACAGCCTGTGATTTAAATCGTTATAAGCATTCAATCACTACTCTTACGTATTTTTTAAAATCAAATTGTACTACTTGATATAAATTTAAAAACTTAATATAATAACTTTAAGCATAAATAAGGAAAGGTATTTAAAAACGGTGAATAAAGCAGTACTAGATTTGTGAAACCGTATTTGTTGACATAACAATTGAAAAATGTGTTATATTATTTTTAATTTAATACAATTTTTCTCAAGCACGGTTTTTTTTTCAATTTTAAATTATAGGCTTACCAATATAATTAATCTTTTCAACTTTTCGAAGCTTAAAGCTTTGATTCATTTATTAAAACTCATATTTAAATTTAATTTTGAGGAATTTAATAATATGAATGGTCCTCGTTGCGTTAATAAATAAATATATGCTGAATTCTTAATAACCGTTTTGTAACTCATGATTACGCCAAAGCATAAAAGTTTTTCAAAATGTGACAACTCAAATGATGTTCATCACGTGAAATATAAAGCGACAGCGCTTCACTTTTGTTGGCACTAGATTGATGTTTTGATTATTAGTTAAGATTATTGTTATAAATAACTCTTGTACAGAGTTTTGTTTATGAATCTTTTTTAGCTTTAAAAATTGGTGCAAAAAATATGATTTATTTAATATTAAAAAGTCATGTTTTGGTGTGTCAAAAGCAATTCTTTAATATTAAAAACACTAAATAATGTTCAACTTCAACATTTTTTTGTATATTTTTTAATGTGATATGGAAGACAGTTTTTTTCGAATAAATTTATAATAAATGTTCATATTTAAAAACACTAGTAGTGCTTTTTATAAGAAAGTTAAAAATCTTTTTTTTTAATCAAAATATCAGCAATTGTTTTTGTTTGTTATTTTTTTAAAACCTTTTTGCTTTACCTTCAAATAAACGACAAGTCAGTTTAATTTGTACACTGCCATTTTTAAATTGCAATGGTCCTTTATAATCAAGTTAGAAATTATAGATTCATGAATATTCCATTATATTTATTTATTCTTTATCGTACACCAATAAAAAGTTTAAACTTACAAAAAAAAGGAACAAAAAAGAAAAACATAGTACAATTGGCGGCCTTATTGCCTTAGACGATTTATTACATGTTGTTTAAATCGTCATAGCACGCACCAATGAGTCGTATTATACTACTGTAGGGCTGGTATCTCTCAACATTGATTTCAGTTCAATAATTTACTCAATTTATATACCATTGTGCAAACTTTACATACATTTTATATACTATTTCATTTTATTTTATTTTGTATATCCTTTGAAACTTACAATATCATTTTAATTTGTTTAATGACAGTAATTGTATCAATCTCAAAAACTTAAAATGTTTGTGTAAACCAAAAAAATTATTTATTTCCGTAGAGGCAACCCTATATAATAAAAGGAAGCACGCTTCATTAGCTTGAACTGAGTGTGAACATCCGATTATAATCTGCTCTGAGGGTGGATTTGTGTATCGCTATATTACCTTTTTGTATATCTGTAATATATTGTTATTTTTCTCTTCTAGCTAGTTTGTTTATTAAATAATTAAATGTAGCATCACAATTTAATTAGAAATTTCATTTTTTAATAAATCTTTATTAATATTAAATTTATTAATGTCACTTTCCTTAAAATATAATTGCAATATTTGATCAGTTTTAAAAAAAAGCTCAGACAAAAATATGTTTGAGATTCTGTAATATGATAATTATTATTAAAAATACTATAATTATACTATTGTAATATTAGTATTACAGACCAGTCTAAGTAAAACAGTTACATTTATGGTCAAATGAATACACTTAATTTTAAAATATGATATGAATAAAAAAATAAAATAAGAATATCTCAATAAAACTTTATTTTATAAAAAATTTATTAAGAACAATATTTATAAATATACAATATAAAAATACAAATCAGTAAGTGATTTATAAATTTAAAATATTCCCTAGTTAGGTATTTTAGAATTTTTATTTTTACCTATTTAAAAGTTAACAAAATTATATCTTTAAATTATTCAGATGTTTTTAAATTGGTCATTATATAGTTATTTAAGAAAAAAATATATAAGAAATAAAATAATATCTTATTTTAACATTTTAATAATCAAGACATTAAATATCCGTTAGACGCTAAACACAGTAGTAAACTACTTCAGTAAATTGCCTGTTTTTGATGTCAGTAAATTGCTCTACTATACTCAGTTATCGCTTGAAGATCGTAATCACAATGAAGACGTCGCCTGAGTTGCGCCACACTATAAAGAGCTGGTTGAAGACAGGGCTGTTTTTATGTATCTTCCTTTGTAAATTTATTCTTAAACGAGAATGGCAGCGTTTCTTTTTCTTATTTGTTTAATAGAATAATGTTTTTATTTACTTTTAATGCCATTGCATTTAATATTTTTTTTATGAAAATTTATCCAGAGAATGTCTGAATGTCTAGAGATTATATGAATTTGTTATATTCATTTAAAATAGCTTCAAGTTGAATTTTTTTTTATGTGCGGTTTTGGCAAATATATCAAAAGGCGATTCTTTGGACATAAATAAACATATTTTCTAAAACTTGTTATAGTCAATACATTTTGCTTCAAATGTAGAAAGTCCAGTAACTAAAGCAATTGCAAGCTGACAATGAAACTGAATAGCAAAATTTGCTTTAACGTTTCAAATACGTTACCTGTATAGTTTTGTCCAGTTTTCCGTAAATTCTCCACATTATAGTAATTTCTTAGATTTTCACGAGTACACATTTGAAATAAAATTATTTTTTTTACGGATTAAAACTCGCATATAATTTGGTTACATTTTGATTTTAACTCGACGTTTCGAATATTTTGCAGTAATCATGTTCTTGGGTATACGACATGTAAGTGTCTCAACACATTATTTTTAATTTCAGCAATGAAAATTTCAATATATCTTGAAAAAGCTTGCGAAATTACGATGCAAATGTTATAAATAATAAAATTTGATTCTTTTAGATTATATATGTTGTAATAACTAGTATAATAATCAGAGTTCTTTCAACTTATCATCTAATTATTGAGGGATGAAATTTCTTGGTTAACCAAATTAATGGGATTTTTAATTTATTTAATCACAGTCTAAAGAGATTCAAAATAGTTTTAAGTCAATTTAATTAGATTTAGATTTAGATTAATTGTATTCAATTAATCTATTGTTGTAATATTGAAAATGATATTCAAAAAACCAAATTTACCGACATGTTAAACCGAAAGTAACCTTTATTTTCTACGGATTAAAAACTATTGTTCAAAACAAATCTGCAACTAGTTTTTTGTTTTTTCTGCAATTTTCTGTTTGCATATTACATTGATATATTTTGGATATTTTAATTATAAGTCTATTTCATATATTGTTTTTGAATGTTCGCCAATTGATCGTTAAATATTGAGGTTTGTGAAACAGTGATCATAATAAAAAATATCTAGCTGCTCAGTGTATAAATGCTCAATGTGTGTTGTTTTATTCCCTTTGGAACCCTAGTATTTTTAGTTTTACGTTGGAGAGTGTCATTCCGAAGGGTTTATTCCAATCATTAAAATAGAGGCGCCGGGCATTTTTATTTAATGTACACAAGTGATAACTGATATTGATTTTACGTGAACAACATAAAAATAAATAATAAGAATACTCAACAAATTTTACATTTTTTACCTCTAAAAGTCGCAGATATAGTAAGGAGTGTAAGAAGATACTTTAATTTTAATAGGTTTTTACTGGAAAATGTTTATTCTTACAAATGAAACTCTAACTTTAAAAAAGTTTTACACAGATGACTCGGATGATGCAAAAAGTTTGTATTGTTTGGAATAAATCGACAAATCATATCTTGTTACGGTTTCTCTCCTAATTTTGAAAGAAGAATAACACTATTTATAGTGTTAAAAAGCTGAAAAAATGTCATTTTTTATAATATTATTCAAGTTCTCTTTAGTAAACTAGTAGAGACGACTTTGAGTTGCTAAATGCATATGGAACTATAAAACCTATTTCTACGAAACTCTTTGATATCTAGTTTATAAAACTTCAAAGCTAAAATCCAAAATTGCGCAGGCTTTAAAAGTGAAAGCAACAAAACTCAAACCTTTGGAATATTTGAACGAATTTTTTAGGTTGAGTAAATGCGTTTCTGATTTATCCGAATTTTGAAAAAAAATTTTGATCGGTACGGTTTTGTATGAAATTAAAAATTTTACTATAAAACTTACGAGGGTTGTAAAGTAGACGTATTAAATTTCAAAAGTTAGAAAGTTTAAGGCATGTATTTATGATTATATGTATTAAAGGTTCTATAAATAATTAGAATTTTATATAAGGTGAAAGATATATAGTAAAAAAGGTAATAATATTGTTTTAATATTGCTTTTGTTCTATAAGTTAAAATATGCTTACTCTATTGAAATATTCTTAAATGCCTTTTACGTATAAAAATAAGGTAATTGTATATTTATACCCGTATTTTCATAAGTAGCAAAAATATCAGAAAATACGATACTAAAAAAATAAAAAATGAACTTTCATTATCGTCAATACGTGATTATTGATCATGGCAATTGATTTTGCCGGACAATTAAATGCTGTCTTTGTGATAATCGGACATTTCCTAATTTGAACAGATAAGATGATCGAGAGTATTATAGCCTGAATCATGAATGAATTATGAAAAAACAGCACTATGCGTTGGAATATTGCTCAAGTTATTAACTTGAGCAATATTCCAACGCATAGTTTAAAGATTTTTGTAAATAAAACTGGTATGCATTATTCGAATTTAAATATGTTAATATATAACATATCACATTAGGTGTAGATTTTTTAAATTAATAAACATGATATAAATTGAAACCCGTTATCTATTGTTTGGTTTTAAAACTAGATATATTTTCATAATAAAATATTTAATTATGAAGACTTGTAAATACATCTAAGTTAATATTTCAAAATTAAAGGAAATGCCCCAAGTTATTAGTCACTTAGGGAGGAGGCAACTTATTAGCGTCCGTGGTTCGTTTATAAGAGCTTCAGTGTATACTCAAGAAAATAAATCTTTTGGCCTATCTCAAGAATTAAGACATCGTGCAAAGGCGTTCAATTGCTGTACTGTACGAAATTGGAGCTGGTATTTTTTTTATTTCTCTAATGCTTTAAATTTTTTAAGGTGCATATCTTAGTAATAATAGTCAAAGTAATGTAGTAATTACAAACCTTAGTGATATCGCATTTAAACAAAAAAAAATATCAGCTTTAAAAAATCAATATAATGAAATATCTCCGTCAATTTGATATAAACTTTGTAATTCCCATAAATTAATAATAAAAAAATATAAAGAAGCAAGACTATGAAGAAAAAAATACTATTTAACCTTAACACTGCAATTTTGTCCAAATCGTTAGGAGGATCGGCTTAATATATAAGAGCGATACTCTAGACAACTTGATCTTCGATGAAAAGACTGAACAAAAAATATGCTTTGGCTTATCGTTAATATTTGTGTCTATTGAATACCAATTGAACATTTTATCTACTATTTGGGAAAACCAAACAGATAAGATTTTAAAAAAATCTTGTTCTGAATTTACTTTGTATTGTATTATTATTATACGTATTGTAAATCAATTACATGGGTAGGACATTTATCTTCATCCACGGTGCTAAGAAGATTTGTTCAAAGAATTAGTTTAACCTAACAAAAAAATGTAACGTGATCCGTTAAAAAAAAACAACCGTAAATTCTTAAACTACATGCTAATACATAGCTGTTAATAAACAAATGCAACATTCAATAATTCAAAGTACTTTCAAGACTTCACTCAACTCTGCGGATTTAATCGATTTACAAACCAAATGAATTCGCAATGAACCGAGTAAAGGTGAATAATAATCGACTTGAAGTCAACTCGTCGACTGCGATCAAGAACACTTCAGATAATGGAATAGAGAGGCGTCTGTGTGTAACTTGCGAATCAATTTTCTTTTGGTATTTTTTGATGTTGTAGACACAATTAGATAAACTTTATTGAGAATTATGTTTATTTTGAATTTAGGGGCATTTAAAAGAACTGAAACTATATAAATTAACAACAAGTGTCGTTAGGTACAGACAAGATCGTACATGTCTACCGTCATAATAAGCAGGCGTAGTAATGAAAATACAGAGATATCCAACATACCCTGGGGGATTTATGTCTTGTAATTAAACTTGGTTAATGTTTTCTTTTATTACTCTATACCAGATTTCACTTGACTTAAATTTGTCAAACCCTTCTGGCGTCTTGATTATACAGTTCGTTATTGACAGACACTATTGTTGAATTTTATAATAATTTACAACAAATATTTGGTATATACGTACAATAAGTGTTAAAAACTTTCTAACTATGGAACAACAATAAATTATTTCTTGCTATTGGCCCTTTAAAAGGATAGAAAGCGTTATTAAAAGAATGTAATAGATCGAATGGTTATTATTTAAAATTATGTAAAATTTGACTAAGGTACTTTGAAATTAAATAATTTTAAACAAATTTTTCCACACTATTAAATTGCAGGGAATGTGGGTTTAAGGCAGAATTAGATTTATTCTGTCTGATGGCAGTCTGATGAGACCTATCTGTCTGTCACGTCGTCCAGAAAACAGTCTACGAGATTAATGTATATGTTTATTTAAAATACTCGTTATAACTTTCTGAAATCCCGAGGGGCCTTTTTAAAAATGTATTTCATACATATATACAGTAGGATTTATTTAAAAACATCAGTGAGGATTTAGCTTTAAAATCTCAAACTTGTCTGCCACAAGTCGACTTTTCAACTATTCCTTTACACCTTTATTACTTTTAACGTGTGACAATACTTAAGATTACAAGTGGTATAAGAATATGAAAGGTTTCTATTAGAATATTTTCCTTTGTTGGTAGACATCTCGCAATGACTGTTTTTAAACTAGCCAAGAAACGTGGTATGCAATTTGTTGCTTTGTTAAATGTCAAAGGCCAATCTAGACACATAATATAAAAAAATATTTTGTTATTTTGAGGCTAAAAATTAAAGTATAGTGCAACTCAAATAATAGAAAAATTATAGAAACTTGTTTAAAAATAATATAACAATAACCACGAATTTTCATTCGGAAAATATAAAGCTATAATTTTAGGGTATTGTTATTTAAATATGTAATAACTTGGACAACAGTTCGTAAAAAACTCATAAGCTATATAATACACGGTGACTAAAAGTGTAGTTATATATTATTGTAAAATCTTTGACGTATTTTCCTCATTGTTCAACAATATATATAACCTTTGAAATTTGTTAAGATTGTTTTATTCACAAAAATACAAAGTGGTCAGAAGGTGCATAAATATATACCTCTAATTTTCAAATCAGAAAATGATAACTTGTAAAAATATTGAAGAAATGTAACAAAATAAAAATATGACGTAGAATTAAGGGCAAGACGACGAAGTTGCTAACTTCATTATAGTCTGTAACTAACTCAGAAATCATTAGAGCTCAAACAAGAGTGAAGCAGAGACGCTAAGTAATTTACTTTACAAAAATAAAACTATGTCCAGCTTTCACTGGATTGAGATTCTTTTTTAAATAGTTTATGTAAGACAAATGAATAATATTTCTATATCTATTTTGTTATTATTAAATTATTTTTATAATATAAGTTTATTTTAATAATTATATATGGCGTATCAATAAAAAGAGCGCTCAGCCAGTTTGAGATGTTCAAATCTTGGTGTAATAATATAAAAATGTTACATTAAATTAGGTATGTGAAATGTAGCAGTTAAATTTATGAATAAATTGTGTTAAAGGCTCTCCGAAAAATATATAACTTATTATAATATTAGGAAGACAGAACGTGTTATCGTAAAGGTACATTATTATTATCTTGACCAGTACAATGTAAGGATATTTTTTTGTCACGACAAACATCTTTTAATAATTATCATTTGTTTTCATATGAATTAGTGCATAATTTAAGCATTATTAAAGTGTTCTTTTAACATATTTCTTCTGTCAAGCCAAGCCCATGATTTCTATAAAATAGCCCATGTCAAGCCCATGATTTCTATAAAATAGCCCATGTCAAGCCCATGATTTCTATAAAATAGGCCATGTCAAGCCCATGATTTCTATAAAATAGCCCATGTCAAGCCCATGATTTCTATAAAATAGCCCATGTCAAGCCCATGATTTCTATAAAATAGCCTAGGTACAGCGGTTACAACAGTGCAATGATCATCTTAGGTTTACAAAATTACATTGTTAAATTTAAATTATTTCAACTTAACTTAACTCAAGTTTAATTGAAAAAGAAATTAAAAAGTTCATCCAAAACTTGTTTTATTAATTAGATAACAAAAAAAGTATCAGTTAAATATATTTCGAATCTATGAAACGTATTTGCTTAGAAATATTGAGGTATATAAATTTAGTACTGGTGCCGATAAAGATTTAACAGATACCTCCTATTCAAACCTACCTACTATTAATAGAGCTTATAAAACTAAGAATAAGTTAATGTGAGAAAAACCTGCCTTCAGATAACTATTAATTAACTTACTAACATATAACTTAAGAAATACAGGTATGACAAACTTCTTGAACTGGATTCAATTTATCAAAGCAACCTCACCCAATTCTAACAATACCATATATAATATACAAAGTGTGTGTACAAAGCTTTATTTGTTTCGTAAATAACAATAGTTGCATTCTAGAGAATTAAATTTAAATTATAAAGCGAGCTTAAGATAAAATAAATCTAAAATAAAATATAATTTATTGTTTACATTCACTGGAACTTAAAACAACAAAGCTAATGAACTGTTTTTTGTTTGTAACTTAAATACACAAAGGTAATTAAAATTGTGCGCTTGTTTCCACTGAAGTAGCAACGGAAAGCATTGTAAATAAATGTTAAAATTATGCAAAGAAGATGTAACCAACTTTGGAGATTTATTTGATTCCCACTACTGACAAAATTTAACATTCATGTGGTCTGAGCAAGGTCTAATTAGAAACTGAAGTAACACTTTTCATCGCATGGCTTAATACAATTTCCAAGTTCCATCCCTCTATAAACGTTAAATATATATAATTCAATTAAGACGATAAAATTTAAAATATTAACCAAAATACGTAATGAAGTATTTAGAAGATTTATGTTACATCTCAAGCAAATTTCATCTCTGTTGTACGGAACTATTATTTTGTATTTTTACTCACAACCGAAAGAATATAATAATTAATATAAATGTATTCAGAAAATAGCTTAAATCTAATTTTAAAATTTCAATGGTATTTTATCGCAAAACGTAATGTATACCAATAATTAGGTAATAATGTTTCTGGTTTTACTATTATATCTAAAGTATTGTTTGTGATCGTACAGTTCTCAATCATATACGTTATAGCTATTTAAGCTGTAGACGATAGATCATAGCTGACTTCGTAAACCCGACAACAACAACACAACAGTGGTACATTGTGTATACAAACCCTTATTTGCATCTCTCTTCACAAAGTAGACGCTGAGGCTTCAGATAACGCCTTCAACACAATTTGATGTACATTCATCAAATTGAGATTTAAGGACTTATATATAATTTTTATTAAATATATCAAATCGATAAAAAAATACTGAAAATAATAATATAAAGCCACACAAGTTTTGTATTATTATTTTTAAAATTATTATTATTATTAATTAATATTGAAAAATGGGAATTATTTTTCAATTTTTAATATAAATAATAATGGGGTATTATTTAATGCAATCATATCCGCAGTGCAGTAAAAATTTACCCCTTAAACGTTTGACATAAGCAGCAGTAGACAACAGCTCTGGTAATGAAAACTATAAATAAAACTAACGACTAGTTAGAGTTACATTCGCAGCTCTGCTCTGTGTGCAACCATCATATTTACTTCCCTATCCGTTCTATTATATACTTTCAGTTTCCATAATCCTTGACTGGTATTGAAGTTGATAAAATCTAAATAAAATTAAAATATTAATGCCATCGAGATGGTAACGTAGATTTTAAGAAATAAAGTATTAGAGGAATAAATGTCTTTTCTTCCTTACTGATATTATTTTAATATATTGATAACCATAACTTCTAAAAGGTGATGATATCCTTTTACTCGTATATAACGAAAAAATCTATCTTAAATAATTCGGTCGTCGCCATTTTGATTCTAGATTCAGAGAGCATACCATATTTTCAATACAGATAAATTTTATTTGGGTTTAGACTGTAAAGCTTTCCTCGTAGAAAAATATTTAACTTACAGAAAACGAATAACACAACAGTCAGCCATTTTCTTATTTTGAAGAAATTTAATTACTCAATTGTTTGTTTGGTTCTGTATGAGGACTTTGGACGCTAATTGTTATTACAAGCAAGGAATAATTTGCTGAATTATATTAAGCGGGGAAATTGAAATTCTTATCTTTAATATTTATAGTAATAAATTATTATTACTTACCTATAACTGTGTAAAGACGGTGACGGTCGCTGTAATTAGTAATACTGTAGATGAAGTCGCATTAACACTTTAAGACTAATACGTATACATAAGCTTAATGCGTCTATAGTAGAATATTCCATTGTTAAGTTTGCAAAATTTAACCAACGAATTATTTATATCACTTCTGAGTAAGTTGTTCACCGAATTCAAATGGCGATAACTTTTTTAATAATCCTTAAAATAGAAGAAAACCTTAGTAACCAGCATGTATACTATTTATCCTATAAATATATTTCATATCAATCCGTTTTTATTTGTTTTTTGTCAATTAATCGATGACCTATTCTCGTATTTCTCTTTCAATTTTATACTTAAAAAAGTGTAATATTGTTAAATGATGAATTCAAATAAAAAAATCGAATTCTATAATTTTTCTTTAATTTTTTTGTTTTTAGTGAAGAAAAATTCAAAGGTAATGTATGCATAAAATGCGGTACGTCCCTTTAAATATTTACGAGTCGTATTTTTGAAAAATTAAAAACATAACGACCTCAAAAACAGGACACAGCTGGCTTTAAACGGATTGTTTGAATTATAGTGTCCCTTCATTGTTTATCATTTATATGTCAAGTGTCTATTGTAGGTACTAACAATTCATTTTTATAGCATTTATATGAGTTCAGTAACGTTTTAAAATTAATTTTATTTATTTTCTAACAGATGACCCGCTTTCGTTAAGTCATAAAATTATTTTCGTTGCAATTCAAAAATTATAATGTTATATAATTCTCTTATCTTTTTTTACATAACTTTTTTACAAAACATAAAAATATTAATTATATATTAACGCTCAATGATTTAAAAATAATATTTTGATTAAATAAATATATTAAGGGCCTTTTACTGTAAAAACAAATAATGATTTTAAAATAATGTTACTATTTTCATTTGTTATTTGGGTTTATATTTATATTTAGAGGAAATTAAATATTAAGACTGTTTTATGAAGTGATGTAGTATAATAGGACCACTTTCCTTAAGGAAAGATAAAAACAAATACTTATTTAGGAAATGTTTTAATAAAACTAAACTCTGAAATAGAAATGCAACGATATTTGTATGACTTCTTATTTTAAGTGTCTATTAAACTTAAAATATCCCATATTAACGTGTCATATATTTTAAATGTATATAATATAAACTTAAAAAGACAATCTGTTATTTTATAAACTATGAGTAAGCCATAACCATTAGGTTCTTTCTCTTATATCTGAAAAAAATACTTTACCTACCAGTTAGTTACCTTTATTTCAGTGTTAATAATAATAAACTAAATTTTATTCTCTAGATCGTGTTTTTTTTTTTGTGTAGCAGTATAATTATATTTTAGTTTTTCTCGGAATCCTACAAAGAATACAATTACTGAATTAATTTACCCTTTAATTAAGTTCTCGTGCCTTATTCGATAAACAGTGCTCCATTATTCCATTAGATCTTGAACACGGTACATTGTTGCTCTTTATTAAATTGTGCTGGACACCATTCTATTATTTATTATTAAATCAAGAATCTTATTCTGGTTTCTAGGTAGTTATCTAATCTAATTCAGCCTTAATCTTTTGAAATAAAACAATTTTTACGGATTTAAACTCGCGTATAATTTGGTTACATTTTAATATTAAACCGACGTTTCGAGTGCTTTGCAGCAATCGTGTTCATGGATAGAAGAGACGATGTACATCTCGTCATGTCGAGAAAAATCCGTAAAAACAGTTTTATTTTAAATGTGTACTTGTGAAAATCTAAGAATACTAGCCTTAATTTTCTTGTTATGATCTCATTTAAATTAACTTAAATATAAATCCAAAAAATACATATATTAAAAGTAAAAACAAAGAAAACTAAAAAAAATTTAAATGATTACTTAATCGTGCTCGCAATAAAATCTTTTGTGTTATATTTGTCTTTTTTTGCTATTTGGTTAATCTCGACCAATTGAGCTGATATTTACCTTTAATTCCGATGAGAATGCAATTTTACATTATTAATATTGTTATATGCCCAAAATAACAACCGTAACAAAATTGCCGATTTTTTAAAAAACACACAATATGTTTAATGAAAGTATTTAATCAGCAGAATACAATATACTACGAAAAACATGATCTAGTTGGTTTTAGTATATTAAGATTAATACGTTTCAATAAAAGCGCGTTTTCTCTGATTTATTGAAGTGAAACTTTTTTTAGAATGGTTATGATTTCAAACACTGAAAACCAAATGTGAACGCTAAATAAATAATACTACGGTGCTATTATTCTTCCCACCTTAGATTATATTATATAACATTTTTTTTTATTTCTAAATATGTTTATGTAAATTAGTCACCGAAAAATATTGTCATTAATACTACATTATTATTCATTGAAGTCATGCCCTTAAAATTAACTTTTTTTGAATCCATTATTTGTAATTCAAATATCCATTTCCCGATAAGAAATATTTTGTTTATAAATTTATTACCTTGTTTTAGAGAGATATTAAATCATTTGTATTTTTATATTTTAAAACAATAAAATTTTGAAAGACTGTATAATTTCAATTTATATAAATTGAAATGTCTCATAAGAATAGAAAGTAATATAAGTATTGCAAACATATTTACATACATTATTTGTAGAAAAATTTACGCATCAAAGGTTCTTTGTTGTCCAAAAATGTATCCTCGCTGATCCGTCACCACAAAAACTATGTCTACTAGAAAAGTTTAGGGTCTAAGTGAGGTAGCTTTGTGCCTCACACAACTAAAACGACAGATATCTATTAGAATAGAATAAAATTTGATTGAAATATTTCTCTGTCCACAGTTATTCCGTTACTTTTTGTTAATAAAGAAATCTACATACACCTTTATTCCATTCTTTTAGTAATGAATTAAAAGAGTTTTCAAGGAGTTTTTAGCCAATTCTTCTCCATGAATCTACTCTTTGAAACCGTGCAATTAAGGTCAATATTTTATAAGTGCAAAAGTTGGCCTCTGTGGATTTAAACTTAATTTATTTTTGTTTGTTTCAACCCTAAATAGTGTCAAATGAGAAAGTTAAGCCTTTAGTTTTTCATTTACACATTTGAGTTTCAGGTTTATTTTTAACGCCAGCTAGTGTCTCACAAGAATATAGAATATTACTTAATATAATATATATAATATAGAAAATTGAATATGCACCTCATTTACCTCAGTATGGTTATACTAAATACTGTAGATATTAAACAAGTATTTTTAAACAAAACTTTTGTCAAGGTCATATTAATACTAATAAATGTCTTTACTTTGAGTAAATAGCCGAACTTTTATAGGATTTATTTGTATCCTCTGATAGCAACTTACCATAATTTTAAGAATCGTTCTGTTATATCACGTGTAATTACTCCTTTTATCTCTGCATCACCATTGGTCGACTGGTAGAGAATGCCTAAGGCATTAAGTCCGCCATTGTACATTGTGCATAAATAAATAAATAATAAATAATAACCGACTTCTTTTAGAAAATTGGTTTTATAACTGGTAGAATAGCTTTGAATAGTTTATTTTGTATCTTACGCTCTGTCGAATAACATCTTTGATGTAAATGATACCGGAGGATTATTTTTACAAAGGGTTTTTTTATATATATTTATGAAGAAAGAAAATATGCTATTAATAGTCTTTCTTCCGATATAAAAAGAATGGTTTTATAATAGTTTAACAGTAATTCGAGTTATCCAACGTGTTGAAACATAGACAAAAATATTTTAAAACAAAATATACCAATCCAAGCTCTGTGCCTGTTCTCAATGAAAATTGAAGCTATAATAAACAAATGTTTTGTTTTTAAAAGTTATAAATAATTTACGTTTATTATTTACAGTATCTAAATCTAAATATGAAGCGCCTGAATCAAGTCATTGGACAAAGAATATTTTTAGTATGAGTTGCCGGAAAAAACAAATCTTTTATAATGCATTTCTTAAGCTTATTAAATAATATGAAACAAAGTAGATCACTTCAACAGATGTCCAAATATGCAGTATGCATAATATAGAATATGCTTCCGATCTTAATACATAAGTTTAACTTACATAGTAACATCACCTCATCCCATACAATTATTGTGTGCAGTGTACATTGTTTTGCATTAATATATGTGTCAATATATGTTTATATAAATAATCCTACAACATAAAACAATATTTTTATTGCTTTATTTTTTAATGAGCCTCTTGTGTAAAGTAATTCAAATATATTTATATATAACTAGAGTAGTGTGTAAATATATCTGTCATTTGAAAATGTTATAATATTAAAATAAAGCATGTTTAAATGAACTTTAGTGTGAAATAAAATAATTTTACGGATTAATTAATTTGGTTAAATTTTTGATTTTAATCCGACGTTTCGAATACTTTGCAGTAATCGTGTTCACGGGTACACGAGATGAAAGTGTCTCCAAGTTTAGTGTTTTCATAACAGAATAACCTTTTCATTAATAAATTATTACTTCATTTATTTTTGTATTCATTATTCGTGAGTTCGTCGCACAAATTATATTTTTCAAATGAAAGTCCACTAAAAACAACAACACAAACAGAATAACTAGATTCACCAAAATCAGAATAACATATTTCTCACACACATAAGTTTCTTTGTAATGGATTCCATCACATTACTATGTCAGGTCAATTGTTCGAATATAGACAGAACAATTAAGGCCGTGTCGTCTGAACAATTGAACCCGTCTCGTTTAAGATACAAATGGTCAAGTATTTTTGCCTCTCGAAATTGAAACAAATAACTTTTCGGAAAAAGGTTCTATAACTATAAATTGAAACTGGTTTCGATACAAAGATTAAATAGAATTTTTTGCTATCAAGTTCGTAAACGTTAGATTTTGTCCAATTTAAATCGATCATGGACTGGGTATGTTTACTTATTTAAATACCGCAAAAAAAATTACAAAAATACAATTGACGATATATAAACTATATATGTATATTTTAGTATACGAATATATAAATAATGGTATTTATTAATTTAAATACTCCTGATAAATTGATTACCAATTCAAATATGTAAAGAAAACTTTAGACAAACAAGCATTACAAGTTCATAGCGTGAAAAAAAACGTCATCGGTGTATTAGACTCTTAAAGCTTTGTGTTTGAATTATGACATGTTCACAGTGTATTTGAAATATCTTTTACAAACTATCCGCAAGACGTTAAAAAGAGTTCCTACATTAGTTGCACTATATTTTTTAATTTTTATTATTTTTAGATCAAAATACATTATATTTTTCCTAATTATATATACTATTGATTTTCATCTCACAGAATCAATAAAAAACACTCAACTTTAACATTATTAATTATTTAAATAACTTGAATATTGATATTCTTATTATGAAGGATTTTAAATATATTTAATACTTTATTACTATCAGTTATAATTTCTGTATACAATTTTAATGGATATCTCAAATTAAAATTCGCAAACCAATGCCAGTTTCAATATATTTCGAGATACTCGCGGCGACGCAAGTGTATGTAGAGTAATAGAGAATATATCGTGAACAATGTCCAGGATATTTTATAGACACCACAATACCAATCTAGAGTAGAAGGAAATGCTACATTTGCTTTTCAAGTTACTGACCACTCCTATTTCAAAACACCCTTTATTTCTTCATAGTATTTTTATATTCGAATAAAATAAATGCATTACGAGTTCAAATACCTACGAAAATAATACAAATTTCATGGCTTACTTTAAGCTTGTGGCTCCTCATTGTCTAGTAAGTTATACTGTACTTTAACTAACAACACACAGCGCTGTCATGAGGTATATAATATAGTGTGTGGAGCTTGCATTATAATGTAACTCATACTAAACAAGATTATTATCCGACTCTCATGTTTAAATAAGACCTCTCGTCCTATCTCTTAATTAATGTACCTACTGTAGGTAATAGATTTCTTAAATTAAAGAAACTTCTAATACCTAAATATAACTATTTGTTAAGAAACCCAGTTATTAATAAGTATAAATAAAGAATGAATTGAATTATTACTATTTAGTTCTGTGTATAAAACGAAGGAGACTTCCACCATGACAGTTTTATTTTACGATCCTTAGAAAAAAAATAAAATATCTACGAGAATGTTATGTGTTAAGACTTCGATCTTATAAACCTTATTTCTTTAGAATAAACTCTTAATATGTGGTTATTATATTATCCTAAAGAAATGGGATGAGTTATATATATATACAATAGCAACCTTAATTGTATTAAGGTTTTGTTTTTTGTTTCTTTTACATTGTTTTGTTATTTTGCCGTTTATTTCAACAAAGTTTCATTTTACAAATTAGAACATCTTTTTATTACGTGGCATAAATAAAAAGGTATCGTACCTATAAAGTAAGTATAAAGTCCCGATATATATTTCTATAATTTACAAATTAGGTTTCACAAGAAACCTGTAAGAAACTGTAACAATTTTATTTTCTAAAGATGTTTAGCATATTTATAAATATGTTAATTACTTGTGATCATCTAATTTTCTTTATTAAATTATATTTATAAACTAAGGTTTGCCTCAAGCAAAAGAGAAGTTTGATTCCATTTCACTAAACTTTTTCTCTTGTTTTTAACGATGACTCGTTAATAGACATCCAGGTATAGCAATCAGTTGATTGCACGACGATTTGTTCCGTACATGAATTAAATTGTCAATCTAGTTTACCACGTATTTACCAGTATCATTACCAGAAGAAACTAGACTTATTTACCAATAGATCAAAAAGCTAATAAATTATTAACATGACTATATACTTTATTGATAATATTTATCAGATAATTCATAAACACTGGCAAATGATAATTAAAAAAAATATATATTTTACAATTCAACATATCTTTTGTAAATTAATTGCGAAAAAATCTAATAATAAAATAGTTTCAGCTGTCGTCAGATTCACGTCATATCTTAAGAGGGTTGTAAGACAGAGTCCCGTTTTCATTTTCTTTATTGAAATATGCATCGCAAATATAACTGGGAATATACAGGAATTTAATGCTTTCAGCGAAAAGTGTCACTGGCACACATGCTTTATCTTCTCTGAATTATTTCTCTCCCAATCTTTCCAAGAGACCACTTTAACTTTGTACTAAAACCAAATTAATAATATATAATTGAATAGTGATAATTGTCTGTCTCTTAACACAAATGTAAAAATGTACTATGAATAAACTATTTTCTTTATTTTTAAAGCATTTTCTAAAAATCAATTCAATAATAAGGCACCCCCAGCGATTTCTGTTATGATATAATTAGAGGTCATTAATCATTCAGGAACTTCAACTGTTGTTGGTTATTTACTCAGTAGTATCATAATAGTTTCGCTCGTCTATCAAACATTAAATTGAATTTTAGTCATTCAGTCTTACATATCAATTATAAGATTTGTTTTTAATTCATTGTCAACGTTGAAAAAATATTGTACTTTGAGTTTATCTGAGTTTATTTGTACAATCACATTTTAAATTTGTTTGTGCATTTATAAATCAGATTTAAAACCATTTAATACATTATTAGTTTAACCAACAAAATCCATAAAGTGCTTTTAAAGTGTATTAAGCTTTCAAAGCAGTGTGTTAGACAGATAATGAACCCCTAATTTCACAATGAATTCTCCAGTGTGCTACTGAGTGCTCAAACATATCTAATCTATCACATACTCTATTTGTGAAAATTATAAATATGAATTCTTTTTAATAAAAACAAAGTTATAAATCAAATTATTAAAGATTGAAAGCCTTCATCGATATACAGAAACCTAATACTTTCTGGTTATGTATATTATATTTAACTTTAAATTCCTTAAAATTAGTTTTTTCGTTAATTTCGAAATAAACTCATAAATGGTTCGCGAAAACTTTAACTATTGACCGCCGTCGCTTAGTAGTTTTGGTTTTTTGTCAAAAATTAGCGTGAACTTTAATCATTAAATGATAGCAAGTATTATATAGTATTATAATCAAGAAAAACGATTTGTATAGAAATATTAATTACAAATATAGATTTAGATTTTTTTTTGTGATCCGAAAAATGTTTTAAAATATATCATATGGATAGTCTACACTAGTATTTTATATTTATTTACTTTTCATTTTTCTACATTGATAGTTATTTTATAGTTGCTCATTTTAAATAATTAATAAATAACCTTGTTTGAATATATGTAAAATAATCCCATAAGACTAATTTATTTTATGTAATAGTAAGTGCTAGTGTAATAACCACTCGTGCAAACAGTCTCTTGGGGGTACATAATGGGGGCTTAATTGAGCTTCGCTTCGCTCAGCTCTTTACTACCCAAATTTTCAACTCTTTGTTACCCATCTTCTCCTTCAATTTACAAGCTACACGTACAAAATTGCACACATGCGCATAATGAGCAAAACTCGGTCTGGATTGAAAATCAGCCGAATCGTAGTTGTAGTTTTCGAGATAATTGATAAAATGTGTCCCATATAGTTAACACATAGAATATTTTTGTTTTGCGCGCGCGGCCATTCCTACTGTGAATCAACCAGTAAACAACTCCGCTCGATTTTTTACTGACCGATTTTTTAGTTTTCGAGATAATTGAATATAATAGAACCTTTATGTTTCGCGCGCGCTGCGTCGCGAGGCTAACCCCGCTTGCGTGGACCTAGTTAATGGGGGAATTACATCATGTAATTCCTGTGCACACTCTCCTATAGAATACTGAGAGGCTGGCAATTCTATGCCTGTGCTCAAGGCTTTGGAGGTTGGCTTCAACCAATTCATGGTCGCCAATGAGCCTTTTAGCACTCCTCTCAATTGAGTCCTGAACCGTAAAATGAGTCTTTACGGCACCAGCAAATGTTTGACCACAGTACACGACAGGATCTGTGCTTTGTATAATACAAGTACCTGTCCCGGTGTAAAGTACTGTCGACACCTTCGCAAGAATGGCAAGCTTTCCTGCAGCTGCTCTTGCTCTGTACTTAATACATCGACCAAATTTTATATGTGATGTCTATTTTTCTCGTAAAAAATACTAAAAATGGACATTTCAAAACATTTATTACATAATTATAATTCAAATTAATTAGGAAATCAAATAAAAGCCTCTTATAAATGAAATTAGATTTATTTTATTTGTAGTCGAAGAATCCTGAGGACCTTGAAAAACTGTTTTTAATGGTTTAATATTTTAATGAAATAATTAAAATAACAACTATCCTTCATTTACCTTATTTAGTTATCAATCTAACAGATTATTGAACTCACATCGTGTGTTCACATTCCTAGTCAGTGCAGTGCAGCCACACTGGTGGCGCATCTGCAGCCACACTGGTGGTGCAAACGAGTTTACTTTACAAATCGCTCATTATGAGGGCAAAGATATTGAAGGTAAACTTTGTGTTTATCTTACAAATAAAATATTATAGGTTTTGTTAGATAATTATACTATAAAATCATACAATAAATAAATGTTTATGTTACTCAAAAATAATTAGAATATTTGAAATTTAATCATTTTCATTACTATAATAAAAATAGTAATCAAATATAAATTATTTGCGAAATGCTTTTGATATTTGCACTGTGTATTAAAAATTAATTCTACAATGTTTCCGAAACGGCACATGTATAATGCAGTGAACGAGTCGTGAACACTATGCGATGTACTTTACAGACACACCACAATACAGACGACCAGTAGTGTCGGAAGTAAGGCAGCGCTTTGCTTTACTGAAATTGCAATGCATTGGCGAAAACAGGAAAGTTGGTTCTTTTGTAGATTTTTTAGAATACGTTACACTTAAATTTAGCATTTTAATAACTTAAATTGAGCACTTTTCTAATAGTATTTATACTAGTACAGATAAGTACAAACGTCTTCATATATTATATTTTACGACACATCTTACACGTTCAATTTACACTTACTATGGCTACTAACTTAATTGATGTCTTACTCAAGTAACTTCTACCGAAGTTTCCATTATTCCTAACTCTTAGGTACCCAGTTGGATCCCTTAATATGGAGG
Source organism: Mechanitis mazaeus (assembly GCA_959347395.1). Classification (NCBI taxonomy): domain Eukaryota; kingdom Metazoa; phylum Arthropoda; class Insecta; order Lepidoptera; family Nymphalidae; genus Mechanitis; species Mechanitis mazaeus. The sequence goes on from OY365743.1 coordinate 1,593,690, forward strand.
AATATTATAATAGTGTGAATATTTTTGTTTGTTTATTATTTAAAATAGAATCTTTGAACGACATCAGTATATTTTTAATAAAAACTTGTATAACTTACAGTTGGTAGTATTCTTGAAATAAATACATAATGCGAGGAAAATTGTTATATAATTTTGTATCTCTAGTTTTTTAAAACATATACACTTGTCGAGAATTCTCTAGAATATTAATCCTCTACTACTGTAGAAAGTGAAATAAGTAAGTACTGTCGAAGTTATTTCTTTGAAGCCTTGTTACTCACTGCAACAAGAACGTACTTGCAAAACGAAAACTGGACTGGCAGCTGTTACGGAGTTAAGATATTTTAAACTCTTCCGTAATTATATAACTGGAATATACATAACTACAACTACATAGAACAGCTGCTTTAAAAAAAGAGTATTAAAAATTCTTCTTTGTTAAAATTTGTTAGTTTTTTAAAAACTTTGTACTCTTGTTGATATTATCACGAAATGTTCAGTGGAGTATTAGCTCTTAGAGACCCCTAAAAAAAACAGAGATTACATTAAAACTCTTCAACATTACTGAACTAAACAAGAACAACAATGAACAAGCAACAAACTCAATAACGATACAATATAGGTTTTATAGTATTTTCTTAGATTTTCACGAGTAAACATTTAAAAAAAAAAAATTACGGATCAAAACTCGCCATGTCACCATGACGCTTACATCTCGTTTAACCGTGAACACGATTGCTGCAAAGCATTCGAAACGTTGGGTTCAAATAAAAATGTAACCAAATTATACGCGAGTTTTAATGTTTAAAATAGTTTTATTTGAAATATAGGTTAGTAGTATATATAAATATTACATAATACACAAATAACCTTATCATTACAAAAAATATATAGTTTAGAGAAATTAATTAATTTCGCTTTGTTATGCATGAATCTTCCTTTATTTATGTTGAATATCATTTATAAACATATTGCCGTTTTTCTACAATAATATTTATTAAGTAATTATAATTTTAATTAAAATAAATAATTTTTAAAAATATAACTATTTACCATTCATATTTTAAATCCTCATTAATTACCAACGAACAGGTCGCTTTAAGATTTTGCATCTTGAAGAAGTTTATTTATTCATGCTCGGTTTTCGTAATTAATAAACAAAGAAGAACTTTTTAAAATTTCCTTTAATAATTTTAAAACACGAAAAGTCTTGAACCTTTAAGTTATATTACTTAAAGGCTTAATATCAAGGTTTTGTAATGGTTTTAATGAACATGTTAATATTAACATATTAATAATATAACAGTGTAATTAATATTAATTATTGACGATATGCTTTATTGACTTATAATCACTCGATAAAATTATTTTATACACTTTAGAAGTGGCAGTACATGTAGTCTTTTCTTATAGCCCACTATAACCCACTCTAACACAGAACATGTACTGCCATTTTTAACAACTTTTTTAAAAACTAATAATTAAAAAGGGTATCAAATACTGACAGCGTTTGTTTGTAGTCTCTTAAATATCTAGACGCGAGTACATTAAGTTAATATCTCATTAGACATCTGTCTGTTTTGTGTCGACGAGGTCACTTAGAAACACAAAGTTGTTAAAGTCAAATAAAGACTGGAAAATTAAAAATGATAAGTCCATGTTGTCAAATTTATTTATCTAAAGTTGCTTTTATTTATTTAAAAATAATTATGGTTACTAAGAAGAGTAGTGTAATGCTTTATAGTCTTTAGTTTCATGAAGTCATGAAGCTATCTTTCATAATTAGAAAGAATTTTACAAATCCATCTAGAAAATTGCGAAGAATAGAGTATTTAAAACAAACTTTGGTTTTATAATATTAGTATAGATATACTCGACACACTATTCATCTGGACACAATATTTCATTGGCTTATACCAAATACCAAGCAAAAAACGATGTTAAAATATAAGGCGTTTAAAGTACACAAGAGATTTATGTTTCTTAAGGTCATGTGATTCATATTGCAACACAAACTTTACTCGACGGTGTTCAATGTTGAGTTATGACATTAAGTCATTGCCACGTGTTCAAAATGTTATTCCTATGAAATTCCTGAAAAATAAATAAAATTACTCCATTTTTCATACCAAAAAAATGTTATAAATATTAACTTCGTTTCTAAGTTAAACTGTTAAGTCTTAATTTTTTGAAATCCATAATGTTCTTTATAAATAAAATCTATTTTATTTCAGGTAAGAAATAAGGAAGCTATTTTTACGGGTAATTTTATTATAAAAAAAATCAACAAATATTTTATAAATATCATATAATTATTAAATATAATATGGTCATACACTATTTAGTTCAAGTTAATTAAGTATATTTTATTGAGGACTTTTATCATGGCGTTGAATTAATTTACAAGTTTACAGTTTATATATATTTACGAGTATATATGAAACATAAATACTCGTAAATATATATATTATGTAGTAATGGAGACTTTGCTGAAAGTACTCTAGTTTACATTATCCTATAAATGTTCTACACTTACCAGTGTTGTAAACATAATTTATGTCTCATTAGAGACCTGCAGTGTTTACACTAAAACAATGCTTATAATCAAACAATTTAGTCTTTGTACTTCTGAAACCTAATTTCTTTAGATCTGCGAACACATATTATAATTTTAAACCAATTTGTTTAAGATTATTATTATTAAATACTATAAAAATACTGAACCAACAGAGACATTTTGAGTTTACAAGTTATTTAATGTGTATTTTATTAAAAAATATTTTCTAGTTTAGCACAATTTGAAAAAAACTAATATCAATATGTACTGTTTCAGTTAATAGCTATGTGAAAATTCAATTAAAGTGTTACAATTTAATTATCGTGTTCGTATTGTACTGTGATAAACGTGAAAGTGGTAAGGATTAACGTGAAAATAATCATTATAAATGAGTTGTAAGATTATTATGTTTTATACTTTAATAATAATCTCGCAATTTTTAAGTTTTATTTTTATACTATTTATGCTTACAATCTGAATTAGGCATAAATCTTTTTCATTTTATGAATTTTTTTTAACTCTACAAGCAAGATTTAAATCATATTAAATCAAGTTTGCAAGACTATATAGTGGCTTAGCACAATCACAAGCTTGTTAGCTCTCCGGAATCGCTGTAGTTAAAATAAAGGACTAAGTGGCTTACGGGTACTACCTTCATAGTCTGAGCTAACTTTAATAAAAGACTGATATCTATTTAGACGTCGAAACGTCGATAATACTGTGTAGTGCAGGTACTACGAAAAAAAACGTAATTAAAACGCTAAGCATTAATTATAGCTAGCCATGATGACTATAATATTATTGTTCTAAAATTTATTCTAGTATGTGAAATAAAGTATTACAATACTTTCTTCTATTCATGGATTGATTATAACAAAACTGTAACGTATTAGGTATTATGAATCGAACAAAGAATTTTTAATATATAAATAGAGACCTCAATAACACATCATAAGTGTATCTTCACAAATTCCAGACCATTCTTATATATTATATATAGTATATACCATGATTAATGAAATATATTAGTACCAGTAGAGGTATTAATCTGTCAGAAATAAGATTTGTCTTATATTTGCGAGAACAATAGCCTTTTATATTATATTTAGTGATAAGGCACAAGAAACTACAATATATATAAGATAGCAAAAAACAAAATTAATTATAAAAATAATATATTTATTATAAAATTAAAAACATGGTCTATAACTTCTGAGCAATTGTGATTCCATACAGCTCACAAAGATTTATTAGAGAAACGGTTCTATAAAACTTCATGGTTTTAACTTTTGTTTTATGTTACCCATTTTATCCTTTTTAACTTGAATCCTTTTATATTATGGCCACGTGAAAATAAGTTAAATTCACGAAAACATCTCATTCGTGTTAAGAAAAAGAGTCGCTGTTACCCACATATAAATATAAACATACGCAATACTAAAATATAATAGGATGATCTTTTACCACAGGATTTGCGAACAGAAAAAGAATTAAGAAATCTTTAATTAACAATATTATGTTCTTTAACGTTATATTGATGATTTAATTTAATATTTATAAAAAATAAAATTCAATTTTCGTTTCAGGAAATTATTAATATATCGATTATACTGTAAGTAAACGTTAATGTCTATCAGTAATGTGGAAACCAAATACATACAAAACTAAACAAATAACTGTATCTTGTGAGATTTGAATAAGATAAGAGTTATATATAAAAACTCAGTTCATTGTGAACCCTCTGTAAATGTCCAGTGCTAAATAGCTGGATAAAAACAAAAAGTAGAACACTGCTATCTTATGGTGGCTGAGCCTCCAGCTTAACTCGCTTGGCATCATTTCAATATAATATCGTATTTCTTGTCTTACGGACTGAGTAATTTTAATAATACTCGTTTTCGCAAATAACTATTGTAAATTATAATATAATCCATTAACTAACAAACCATTATTTATTATTTTATAAAATTTGTTAACTTTGAAAGTAAAATTTTTTAAATGACATAATAAGTATATACAGTAGATAATTTTAATGGAATATGTAATAGATATTGAATAAAATGAAAAATTTCATGTATGGATTTATAATGCTATATTAGTTTATGTAAATGTATATAAGTATGGACGTGTGTTTAAGTATACGTCCTCATACTGTAACATTATTTTAAAATGTAAATCTGCTACAATGGAGAATTATTGTCGTCGTATTGCAACTGCTTATTTTGGTATTTGGCCAAAACACTAGACCAACCAAAATTTATGAAGAAGCACTTGACTACAGCTGCTTTATTTTTACCAAAATGCTTTTCTATTCTATTTTGATGATCATGTGCATTACTGTTTACCCATTGTTATATGTAGTTACAGCAACACCATTGCTGTGTTACACCAATGCTGCATTAACATTTGATGGAATATATAAGATAATCAAATTTACATTTGTTTTCAAACAAATATTATTTATATTCCGTAATAAAACAAATAGTGTAAAATGTTTGCAGTAAACAAACTGAATTCAAAACAATTAACACATAACAATTCAATGTTTGTATGATCGCGTATAATTGGATTATTTTTGTACATGACAACCCATATATCAAAAGATTTAATAAACACAATAGTGTTATCTCTATACTATTTTGTGGAGAATTTAATAAAAAATATATAACAAAATGTTTTTCGCTTCACTTTTCGTTATCCATGTTTACTATTGTTTATATTTGTCCGCTTGTACTCACGTCAATACTATGGGAATTTGCCTAACTAGTTTGTTAGTTAAATAACAAATGGAAATTCGAAATGAGTGCATAATAACGCTTTTGTAATGTTATTAAACCATGGTTACCACCACAAATATACACCTATAGGGAATTTCATAGTCATCTATTATATTATTATATATAATTCTTATAGTACATTGTTTGGTGAGTATTTTTTTATTTTCGCACTTTTGTTTTATTAAACATATATTTAATGTCTGGCAAAAAAGTAGATATCTCATATGTATATTCATACTAATATTTAATAAAGACATCAAATGCATAAGACAAAACATTTTAATAAAATCAAAGTCCTCATTGATATTATTATATTACTTCGTTACAATAAAACATTTTAATTTCAATACAATAAACATTTTAATTTCAATACCCAAAGAATGAAAATAAATTTCCCTGAAATACATTTCTATGTCCCTATAAAGCGTTTCAGTTACAAAAGATGAACGCGGCTTTATTACTTCATCACTGCTTCCTCTTTATCGACTTTTTTGTCCACATTTCTTTGTCATGATTTGATAAATTATTCGATTCTTAAAAAAGTGTTAGGCTAACAACTTTGAACTACTTCTTTGAACAAGAGATCATTATCCTTAGTTCCAAGTTAAAAAGAAACGGAAGTCAATTTTAGAAGAAATAATTATCATTCGTAAATAATCCATAGATTAATGAGTGTTACATTTAAATAAAATTATTATAAAAAAAGGGTACTATATTTTTGGTAATTGTCATAGAATTCCACCAAAAGAAAATTCAAAGTTGGCGAGTTACGTTATTTTAAAAAATAATAACAATTTTCTTATCTTAAATATAAGAACTATTTAAGGTTTATTTTATTTTACGACTCAAACAATATATGTTTTATAACTAATTTGTTCATGTTTTAATTACTGTTGTTTTAATTTATGAAGACCCAAGTCTCATAAATGGTATTCTTTTGAGTTCTAACTATTAATAACGTCAAATTGATATTAGAAACTTTCTGATACTGAGACTGGATGGAAACTATTAAACTATTTCATGCATTTCATTCTTGAGGTTGCTAATATTTAAGTTCATATAACATACATACTGGCTGTACCAAGCGGCTCCATCTCCGTATAAGCCTATTACTATAGCCTTTATTAGCTATACTCATAGGATTATACACGGCTTATGGAATTAGTGTAGTCTATATAGCCTACCTGGTGAACCAGATTATCAAAATCAGATTTTTTTTTTAATTCATCCCATAAGTAATAAGATTAGATCGTTTAAACAAACAAACTTTTCCCAATTAAGATATTAGTATAGGATAGTATATTTATGACGAATGAATCATTTTATAAATTATTGTTATCACTATTAGGATAATCTTTTTTTGTAATATCTTTTCTGGGTTATTGTTTTGATTTATTCTAAAACATATGTTATAAGATAGATTCAATATTATTCTATATTTTCTTTTCTATAACTATATATCGTAACTTTTTCAAAATTAAAAAAAAATATTATCAAAGATAAATGATCTTTTTAATATTCTAATATATTCGTGGTTTATAGACAAATAATAAATTACAATCATAATTAGTATATTGTTATCAATATAATGCAGTTAATATACAAATAGAATTCAACTAAAACGATTTCACTATAACTATTGAATTCTGTTTGTGAGATCCCGCTTATTTCAATTAACTCCAATTTATACGTTTGTATACACGTATAACTAAAATCCGTTACATACATATATACGACTATTTGCAAACATTTAAACAAATTAATATGTTGTTGATGATAAAGGCTGATGAAAAGTGTATTAGAATTTACTTTATAAAATAGTAATACTAACAACTCTTCTCAATAGTAAAAAAATAACAATAAACTAAATAGTAAATAAAATGAAAACATACAAAATATCTTAAATACAAGTGTACTGAAAATAATTTCAACAAAAGGGTGTCATTAGAAACACAATCATGGAACTTTTACTTTGAATTTTTTATATAAAAGATTTATACTAGTAGTATTATCTAATAAAACTATCATTTTTGAACCTATTATTCATATATTCAAGACACGTTTTAGAAAACTTGTGTCTAATTCTCTATCTATCAAGCTCCAAGGCTTAAACAATGAAATATTGTACAGTTATGAGACTTGCATACCTCACGGCACTTAACAGTGAGTTCAATTTCTTTAATCCAAATTACATTAAAGTTTGTAGCAATATTTAATAAAAATTTAAATAATATTTTTTGTTTGTGTAAATAAAGAATATTTACATAAACAAAAAAAAATAATATGTAAGAAACTACATTTTACTAAATCTAGAGTAAAATGTAGTTTAAGCTTCATGATGAAGCTCGAGCATCTCCTGAATCCTTGCTGAGTATAATTAGATACAGACTTCTCTTATTACTTTTCTTTTTATTTTCATTGTGACAGTTCTAATTAATTATTCGAACGAGAAAATGTTCATTACCTTTGTCAGCTCAATGATTCTGAGAACCGACCATTGTACTAAGTTTTTTTTTGTTACTTTTTATTAGTGAACATATATATTAGAACTAAGTTTATTCAAAACAGAACTAGATGGACAAAATAGTATAACTACAAAAATAATGACATTTTAATAAAAATATTACTATATATATAAAAATTAAAAAAAAATTGTTTAATAGTTCGGATAACAAAAAATTGTTAATAACTAAAAGTGACCTCGTAATGTCACACAAGTGCTCAACTAGCGGACAGTCCCGGCGATGACCCTCAAGACATAGTTGCCGCTACATTACATTACATTACCTTTCTTTACATTTTTAAAGCGATTAAGAATCAATTTTAAATCCATGAGTAAATTTACTATGAAACAATTGTTCATTTTAAAATATATTGAATTAAAAACTATCAAAACATCATATTTTTATTATGATCAAAGTCTGATGACTAAAAAATAAGTTTAGAGCAACCAAATTGAGAAAATTTCATAGCACAGAATAAATTTTTAAGCAGGGGTTAATACATAATACTATCTGAATGGAATAAAGTTACATAATTCTTATTAACTTCACTTCTTTAAACTTCAGTCGCTACATTCTTCACTAACTTCACTGGTTCCTCGTAAATAATAAGTAAGCGAAGTATGAATCAGTAATTTGATAATTTATTTTTACATTACCTATAAATTATGTAACTGTAATTAGTAAGTATTGTTTGTTTTTACTTGCTCGTTTTCGTTGCAATTTGTAGCTTCACAAATAATATAGAAATGTTGAAATAATAAAAAAAATCGGAATTATTTCCTTAAAGAAATAACTTTAATATTATAATGTCATTTTAAAATAATTCTTACAAATCTAGTCATGCATTCTTTATAAGAACTTCTTTTCTTTTTTTTCTAATAAGACAACATTCAACGTATACATACAATACATTATTTGGACTCATTTTAACCATTAATGGTATTCATTAAATAATTACGGAAAGTCTCTCAAATTTCGTAAACTGCTAGTCTAATACCAATATTTAAATGTAAGGATGAATACTAAAAATAGCATTTAAAATATTTTACCGTATCAAATTATTTTTGAATAGCTAATGTGACCATTAACTATCAAAACATCTTATAAATTAAAATGTAACGCTCTTTTGTTTATGTGTAATTGTTTATTTTTCAATTTCTTGGATATGTATAAACACACAGACAGTAATTTACATAAACCACCCCGAGTATACATAACACTTCGTTACTTACATTTAAGATCTTCGAGGGGTGATTTTTTCTAACGGAATCTTAAATTTTCATGAATATTGCCAGCAAATGTATCTTGGTTACCCTACTCCTCCTTGAATTTACGAGCTATATGCACGAAATTGCACACATGCGCATAAAGAGCAAAACTCGGTCTGAAAATCAGCGGAATCGTAATTGTACTTTTCGAGATAATTGATAAAATATGTACCATATACTTAACATATATAACGTTTTATTTTCGCGCGCGCTGCGTCGCGAGGCTAACCTCGCTTGCATGAACCTAGTTTATTTTAACTTCTAAATACTTTTAACGACATTGAGATATTGTTTATGCTTTACTTAGAAAATTCATTCCTAAAGGAATAATACCAACAAACGTAACAATAAAACCACCGCTACGTATTGTAGCAACCGGTTTCTTCGGATAAACACCCACACTGTCAAATTTATAATATTGTTGTCACATAATCAGGCGTTTATCAACAATAATGCTACAATACTAGTAATACAATAATACTCTAAATAAAGTAAGTACCTTGTCAATTTAATTCATGAATCTCAAAATACAATAATTTCTCAGAGACTGCTTAGCAATGCAATACTGTAAAATATTGAAAAGTACTGTACTGTCAGAGACTATCCAATTTAAGGCTGCAATATACAGCTTCAGAAACTGTATTTGTCAAACTCTGTTTCATAAACAACTTTCTATTTTAAGACTTATGGGTTATATTTAAATTATACATAGCATGTGTGTATATATTTATTGCCATTTGTGTGTTTGTATTTCGTGTAAGACTTTACGATGTTAACTCGAATTTTTTTATATAGTATATATTATATAGAAATATATTTATGAATAACATTATATAATATATATATAGTCTTCGAGACAATATCTTGTAAATATTCTAAAAGAAAGACGTATACTCACTTACTAAACCATATTGCACTTGTGTCCATTTTGCTAGCTGTCAAGTTCCAGCGCCCAAACTTAATATGATATATTGTACAGTTATGAGACTTGCATCCCTCGCTGTACTTGACAGTCAATTCACGATTCAACTGTTGGAGATATTTCCAAGCCAAGTTGCATTTTAGCAATTTATTTATTAAAATCACAAAATATTTTTAAAAAATACTATCATTAGATATACTATTATGAAAAACAAAATAGGCTTTTTATCTTAGTAATAGTAATTAAGATCGTCGGATTTTATTCTTCATAAATATCCAAACATTAAATGACTTGAGTAATGATACACTGGACTCTAAGTCTAAGCTCTACCAGTCTTGTTAGAGAATCAACCAGCATAAAGTCCATACACATGCTTGTCCCGTTTCTTTTCCTAGTTTTCTTCATCCTTTTCCATTTTAGAGCATTACCATCAGTTCGCCTTCTGCTCCTCTGTCGCCCTACCCCATAAACAATAAATGAGATATTATATATTATTTTGCTATTATATTTTTTTTCAGAAGTATATTATAGCTAGAGGAAGTTGTTTAAGAGCTGAAAGAGTATTAAGAAGGATAACTAAATCGCTTGTGCACTCCCGTCGATAATTTGTATTGAGGAAACCCTATATTTCATACACATATAATTGAAATTAAATAATCATATGTAGATAGTTTTTAAAGTCGGACCTACACGTAAATAATTAAACATTGAACTGACCGAAAAAATAATTTGGTTGGTTTGATTTTTATTCAAAATAAAAATACAATGTTAAATAAATATAAATATACATACATAAGTTTAAAAGTAATTCACTCTAATACAGACAGCAATGACCTCTTCACGATTTCCAATTTCCTTCAACCCCAATACTAATATAAGACTTCTTCCTTATACTTATTATTACATAGAATCATAGCAATATTGTTAAGTAAGACAGAAACCAAACCAACAAATTTATTTCTAAAATTATTTTTACTAACAAAATTTAGTATGTTTACTATGTAAATAACGTAATGACTGTATTTTTTTTATTTTTTTTAACACTGCCTAAGTTAATGTTTGACTACATTCTTCCTGATGGAAAGTGGAAATGTAGTCATAGGTGCATTAAATCAGTAACCTATTCACTCTTTTCTTGAAGACACTCACATTGTATTCAGACGGAAATACCCAAGCAGGAAAGCCGTTTCAATCCTTCGCCATGCGAATCAAGAAAGAATAAGCAAAGCGCTTCGTTCGGACAGGTGGAATGTCCATAACGTTAGGATGGATGGTCGACGTTCGTCGGGATGTCCGTTGGTAGAAGGGGGATTAGGGGAATTATATCATGTAATTTCTGTGCACACTCTCCAAAATGTAACCTATAGAATACTGAGAGGCCGACGATTCTCCGCCTGTGAGTGTCTGTTCAAGTTTTTGCGATTTGTATAATACAAGTAGCTATGTAGGTGTAAAGAACTGTCGGACCTTCGCAAGAATGGCAAGCTTTCCTGCAGCTGCTCTTGCTCTAGACTCAACTCACCGACCATAGTTCGAAGAAGAAAATTTCGAAGAAATCTCTTAGCCTAAGAAGCCGGCCTAAGAAGCCGGAAAATTTCGAAGAAATCTTTTAGCCTAAGCCTAAGAAGCCGGTCACTGTGTTCCAAAGATACATTCTGAAAAGAAGGAGCCAAGGTGAAAAGGCTCCTTTTGGCGGTGAATAGATAATTCTGCGTTTTGGTGCCGTTGAATTTGACAAGATTGGCATTGCCCCATACGGGCACTACCTGAAGTTTGTCACTTAAACGTTGCACCATGGCTTCTCCTTCTGATTGTACTTCATCTCTATTAGCCTGAGTGCTCGGCAGATATCTATATACAACTGTTCTGTCGACTACATACCCATAGATACCGGGCTTCAGCAAATCGTTTATGTGCAGTAGAAAAAGAAATTTATCTTGCATTTACATAAACATAGTCAGCAAGGGGTCCGCTTGACTAAGGATTTTTATGATTTAATTTGCTTACACCAAGACGACCAATAATATGAACTCGTCATGATATTATATGTTATATACATTTTTTTAAATTTGAATGGATACGAAATCCTTTATATATGAAAGAGAATGCATATTGTCACTTGGGAACTCTATAAATTTATGATCATCACATGGGCCAAATTGTAACCAACTTATATCCTGTTTGCTTATTCCAAGCTTGTTGTTTATTTTAAAATCCGAATAAACTGGAGTTCCAAGAAATGAAACATGCAAGAGGTTTTACTTGGCACAAAAATATGATGTTACATTATTGCTTAAAAGTTATTAAATTACAATTGTGTATAGTTTTAAAAATAACAGTCATTTAAAATATTGTATGGTGTGCTTACATATTGTTTGATTATTATATACAATTTTTTTATAAAATTTTACAAGCAACTTAATTAAAACATCTTAAATTGTTTTACCAACAGAATAATTAGGAAGTATTACTATTAACTTTATAAATTCAAATAATTTTGAATTGTTGTCTTGTTCTTGTTGCTTTTATGATTGAAATTACACAAAGCGTAGATATTTATAATACTCCTTTGTAAAAAATAGATTAGTTATGAAATATATTTCCAATTTCCTAAAAAAGGGATTTCCGAAAATGAACGAATAAAACAGAAAACCTTTTTCTATAAATAAAATAAAGCTTCTATTCGATACTCACGGTCACACAGACTGCGCCATATACAAATATATTTAGTAATTTCTCCCTAATGATTCTCTGCTTTTTTATCCCAATTAGTTAAAATATTTAATTCGATAATAAATACCTAAAATTGTTAAATTTTAAAGAACGTTATGTAAAAGTTAGTAACTTCATGACTTTATTTGTAAAAATTAACAACTTATTTTTATTTAAAATACAAATGGCTGAAGGGAACATGTTGGTATTGAACATATTGGTATTTCGGATGACCATAAATTAAATTATTTTGTCTTTATATATGAATAGAATATTGACGATAAATACGATTAAAAGCTTCAAGTAAATTTGCAATGCAATAACACTCGTACTTTAAAGATTGTTCTGTCACTTAAATACCACACAAATAGTCTTAGTATTTGATATTAAATAACATAGTTATTCAGCAATGTTAATGATATCATTAAAAATATCGAGAAAAATAGTATTCAATAATGTCTTTTAATTACGGCCATAGGTTTATATCTATGTGCTATTTCCTAATCTATGGTTAGAGTGGTTTTACAACTAAGCATTGTCAACTGACAAAAGACAGCATAGATAGGCCACTAACGACCTTAGACAGCCTTGTAAGGTATCATTGGAGTTACAGAGTATATATTGTTACATCATATATGTATAACTCGAACCAGTCGTAGCGAAAAAAATCTAAAGAACTCTTTTGTCTAAATAATGAGTAAGCAAGTTCTTTTTTGAAAAAATAGTAATAATATAAAACATGAGTGTATGTAAAATTATTGAATTTATAACTACAATATAAATAAACTAGCATATAGTATTTGAGGGAACAGCAATACAAGCTGATTGTATGAACAAAGGAAAAACTTACTCATACAAAAAGATTCAATCTGAATTCAAATTCAAATGAACGCTGTACTGAAGTAGTACTGCTCTACAACAGTGTGATTGTGCAATACCGTTGAAATATACTCGACAGAAATGAAATGAACAACCAAATAACCTCTGTTTTGGTTTGAAACACTCACACATATATACTATATATACGGTTTGAAACACTCACACATATCAGCATGATATAACATAAAGATTCTTTGTATTATATCATGCTGATATATTACTGCAGGCAAAACAAAAAAATATATATGTTAATATTAACGAAATATAAAAGTTTTTTTTATAAAAGTTTTTTGAGTTACTTTTAATTCAATAAGAAAATAGACTTGCAACAATACATGTGATAAGAATCGAGTCAAAAGATATAATATCTAAATGTTATATAAAGTTCCTTTCTTTGTTACTCTCAATGTATCTTCATATTGAGACTATAAATTTCACAATTCAAAGATTAATCAATTATATTAATTTGAACTCAAGTCGTCTATTACTTTAAGATGACTGATCTTAATAAGATTATTTATATGAGTATATACATTATTAATAACATCATTTAAATTTATTTATTTATCATTTTATTATGAGAATAAAATAAATTACAAAAGTAAATGATACCAAGTAATAAAAATAAAAGTAAAAAAACAACATTTTACAACTATAATCTATAAATGTTCAATAAAACTAAAATAACAAGTTTTATGGAATATTACGTTGAAACTTATTTTTGGGTGTCAAAAAACATTCATATTCTAAGCGAACCAAATTATTGTTTAAGTCTATAAAAAATAACACAACAATCCTATAATTCACTTCTTGCTAAAGGCTTGTTGGGAATGAGAAGCTGATGAAACAGAGCATACTAATATGCCTGGATTAGAGGTGCTTAAATTTCCGCGACTAGAAGAATTATGGAAGCAGCATGAACCTATATATAACCACTCGATATTTTATGTATAACTTATAAACGAACTAAGCAAATTTTCGTATATAATAATTTTCGTTGATTCATGATTACATAATTTATTAGAAAAATTTTAAAGCAATCCTTAAAAAAATTAAAATATTCAAAATCTATTCGTCTTTTTCAATGAATTTTTTTAATAAAACAAAATATTTAAATTATTAACTACTATTAAATTTATCTTATAACAGAAAGTCATAATTACCTTAAAAATTAATTCTTTAAAATGAACTGTTCATGCCTTTACCAATTTCCATACCTTTAAATTTTATTTAAATAATAAGTCAAGTATTATAACATAACATACCGAAAAATGGGTTCATGAAACTAATATTGAATATGATACGAATTATGTAAAATTATGTTGGTTATTTTTTTAAACAATATAGAAGAGGTTAATTTGTAAAGTACTAAATGTATAAAATTTATTTTATCCACTTGGGCTACCTTAACCCTCAGTCATCAGTCCAGATTTACGAAGCCGGTCTGTCTTTATTATATGTTTTATATGTTTTACAGAAAATAGGAACGAGCTTACCTATCTTTATTTCGGATTTTATTGATCGCATTAAATTTTAATTTAAAGATGAAACTTTTAGTTTATTTTATACAAAAACTTTTTATTTTTAGATTTTAGCAAAGCCTTATGACATCCAGCTATCAACATTACAGAGATTGATTTAGCTCAATTAAATTCTGCGGCTTTATGGCTTCTGAAAGCTTTTATAATGGTCTTCAAGGATTACGATCTTCGAAATTGTACCATTAGCTTTAATGCAGGTAGCTGATGTCGTGACATGCGCAAAAGTATGTTGAGTTTGAATAAGTACATAAGGTAATGTAGTTATTACTTGCCTTTTTTAAATTGTTTATAAACATGTTTTGCAATAGAAAAGTAATATTAATTATAAATAAATATAGACCGAAAAATACACACCTTTATATATAGAATAATGGATTATTGACAAGGAAAGACGAGACCGTAGTTCAATGGTCACTTTACAAGAGAAAACCGGGAGAAGTGCGAATCAGATTCCTGCACCGAGGTTTACCAATTTGAAGGTTACAACTAGTTCTCGAATAGAATTTATTCAGAAATTAATTTTTCAAAACCTATATCTTACTAATATTGTAAAGGTGAAAGTTTTTATCGATGGTTGTTACCTTCACTCTTGTATGGTTAAACCGATTTTGATGAAATGTGGTGCGGCGTTTGCCTACACCTTAAATTAACGTATAGAATACTTTTTGTTCCAGACATCTTAACAAATAGACTAACAGCAATGTGATCTTATAAGGATTCCGTTTTATTCATTTTCTGGTACAAAACTCTAAAAACGATGAGAAAAAGGAGTTTTTATTTAAAAAAAAGTGATAAAAACTATGTTTGATAAGTACCTTATAGGTCTTCACACTTAAAGGAGATGTAAAATAATGTAAAGCTTTAGACGCTTCTATAAAAATAGGACAACGTCCTTCGCCTTGGGTCGATTTAGTCTCAAGTCTTTTTCACATAAATTGTCATTTGATAGAATTGATATCGCTGATCCCTTCTTACTTGTGACTTTTAGCTTATTGCGTAATAGTAAGGTTTTAACCTTCAAATATAATAAAACATCATGGCTAAGGCTTAAACTCTCTTTTATACATATAAATGAAACTGAAAGCATAATAATCTTTAACTACTTTTAGTAGACTTGTTAGTTTTTTTATGTTATAACGAGAATTAAAATTACACAAATCAACAGAAAGATGCTCAAATAATGAAGTTAAATTAAAACTCAGTGAATACTTTATTTATAGTTTAAATAATGATTCAGTTTTGCTAGATTAAAGTTCTTATACATATCTTACGTATACTGGATCAATAATTTTATTATCTAAATCAATAGATATTATAAAGCTGCAGTTACATAAAAAGTGGACACAAAAGAAAAACCACTTAAAATAATAATAATAGGTCACCAACATAATATAATCTTATCTATATTAAATTGATTACTATTGTAATGTTTGTGTTCACTCATCTATAAGTGTACAACCGATGGAAATCCGGTTTTTTTAGTAGAAGTCTTCGAGTCATATACAGATTGTATAGAGATAAGATAGATCGAAATGAAAGATTTAGAGCAATTAGCAAAAATAATTAAGTATTTATGTAAATTAAAAAAACTGATTTCTGTCTATCTATTTCTATCTTAGTTCTCAAACTTACTTTTAAAGATAACCGTATGTATTAAGATATATAAAAATATACTTCCACTTGAAAAAAAATCTACATTACTATTTTCTTTTACTATATAATAAGCAATAAATTAAAGAGACCAAAACAAACAGTAAAAATAAAAGAATGTTGGTCACACTGTATGTCACAAGTTAAGAGTGTTCCTATAAAGTGTAAGTATGACAAGTTCAAGTAAAAATGTAGGGTACATTAAGAAAATTTTATAACATGCAGTTTGTAAACGAGTCTCAAACAGAGGGAGGCATCAAGTGAATAATGCATCCAGCATCTCTATCTAAGACAATATAATCTTTTACATTACTAGACTGACTTCTGTCTTGCTGATAATATCTATATGAAAAACTTCATTTGCTGCAAACTTTTTAAAAACGATAAAATGTATAAAAAATAAAAATGTTGGAAAATTCTGTTTAAATTTTTTTTTATATTTCATGCATCTTCATTAAGACTTAATAAACATATTTTATTTAATAAAATTATTTTATACCTCTTCGTCATCATGTTTGAAAATAACATTTTAAATTAATCCAAAACAACATATTTTATAAAATGAAATGTAGTTTAGTTTTTTTACTTGAAATAATTTCATCTATTTTTAATATATCATCAAACACTAACATTAATTTTTTTTTTGCCAAAAAGATAGAACCCAGTTGTTAGAGTAATTTTATCAAAGCTCTAATCTATCTATAGTTCTAAGGATATTAAAGCAATATCAATTTGTCAACTGTTAGAGACACATTTCATACTACAAGTCTTATCTCTTTGTCTACACAATAAAATAAAATGATATTAATTTATCATAACAACTAACGCAAACCGTCTTTGTCTCAAATCAAAGGATAAACAAATTCATAAATTAATATATTTATACATATGTCACTCTTCAACGTGAAATATTTTATAAAACGAGAGTCCCGAAACATTAAAGTATTTTACGAGACACGAGGAGACGAATTAATAAATCATTAGAATGCAACATTCTGAGTCAAATGTTCTCATAAAGATGTTTTCAGCGTCTTGGGAATGTTCTGCTTACATTTTATATTTGCTTTCACATATATAGTGAAACCGACTCTAATGTTTATTTTAAAAGAATAATTAATATGTTATACATCATGCACAATGCCTGCACACATGTATAAGGTATAAAAAAGTACTAAGAAAGTTATCTCTCAGTAAACTAGGAGCCCGAACTAGACCACAATTTTGTCTTTGCGCTGGAAAAATATCCGTATGTGTTAGCACATTGAGCGATGCGAGGTGCAAACAGCTTCGAAGTTGCATTTACAAAACATCGACGCATTTTGTCCTCATTTTCTTTTTCAAGATAAAAAAAATCCTAAAAAACAAAAAATTCTTAAAGCTGAAAAAAAATTTGGAACGCGCATGTCATTGTAAAGCTAAATTTTCCATTTTTTTAATTTTCCGTAATTATTCCTCAACGATATTGAATATTTGAAATTTTTTTTAAACCACCACCAGACTAATGTCTATCAGTTAGTAAAATTTGTAAATTTTCGGATATACCGTTTTTGATTGATGCTTGCACAAAGGACGCAGACAAGTCTGTCATAGAGAGCTTCGTTCAATTATATGATACAAGTACCCACAATTTTTAGAATCATTTCATCAAATTTAAATGTTAGTTTTCGAGAAATATAAAATATATTTCTATTATATTCATTTAACTAATGATTACTTAATAACTCTAAGAGATAAGGGTAATGGCAATAAAGGGTACGATTTACTGAATAAATTACAGCTGTTGTGAAAATTCTCTTTGTTAATTAAAATTCTATCTCCTATCATTATCCTTATCAATTATTCCAATTATAAATGGCAGTATAATTTATAAACTACAGAATCAAATTACTGCGATTTTACTAAGTTTAAGGCGGTTGCTAGTATTCCTATACTTAATAAACAGTTGTTATTTTTTTAAAAGAGATAATTTTTAATATTTTATATTAAAGACCTTAAGGACATACAAAATATTTAAGAATTGAAAAATATAAAATCCCTCGCAATTACAAAAGCTGCACATCTAGTCACTATAAAATATATGATAATGAGTCACATATTATGGCATCATACTTAATTAAAAATGGAAAGAAAATTATTCACGTTTAATAAATAGGAGATATAAAGACCGATTTTCGTCTACTTTGATGTAAATGTAAAATAAAGGAATGAATCGTTTGTTTAAAAGAAATGTTTCTCAAAATATGTTTTCTTATTCCCAATGAAAGTTAAAGCAGTTAAATACTTAAGACAAAGTCATAAAAGTCACGTCTTCATAACAATTATTTAAAATTAAACTAATGTCATATAATAGGTACGCGGTCATCTCAATAGAAACTTGGGTAGTGTAAAAGAGATAACAATAGGTTATTTGTTTCCATTGTCATTTGTTGTAATGGCGTCCAAAAAGGTTAGTAATAATAAGTAACCTTCGAGTTTGACCACCATTAATCTTTTTACGTTTTATAATTTTTCTAAATACTTTTATAAGTCATAATTACGATACTGTCGTATCGGTGACTGTCGCTGATGAAAATCAGTAATGGCCAGCAGTGCTGTATTGAAAAATTATACATTAATAATAGCGTAATTCATATTAAGATATACAAAGTCATAACTGTACTATCAATACAATATTATTTCGTTTACGAATAATGATTAAACTGAATCAAAAATAACAAAATCTTTAATCCACTAGTAATCAAAATTAAATTATAAATCAAACAAAAAAAAATCTTCAACAAAAAAGTGAAAAAAAAAAGCATTATATTCTTCTTCACTTTTTTACATATTTAGCTATCGAGGTGGTAAAGTATAAAATACTTTGTAGAAAGTCGCCACGGCGCTCCGTGGCCCCGCCTTCGTCTACTACAAATCAAGGTTAATCAGCGATTCTCAAACTATTTTGTGCAAGAGAAAATTTACAAAATGAACTGTTACCTCGTCCCCCATAGTGATAATTTTAAAAATTATATCTTAAATTGTTTTACTATTAAAAAAGAAATACTTACCAATATAAAAACTATACGCTTTATTAATTGTGTTAACTTGACATTATTTTCTAATTAAAATTTAACGAAGTAAATAAACATAATTAGTTACTGCATAATATGTTTGTTTATTGAATATAATGAATAATTATCATTATATGATTAATAATAAAAATTCAATAATTAAAAATAAATAATTCATAAAAGTTGTAATTAAGCGGGTAAATATAAAAATAGTACTTTGAGAATCTTTTGTGTAGGTACATAATTTCAATGTCATCTTTTTGTCGACGGCCATTAGTTTTCGTTAATGCTTCTCGGAGGAGATGCGTGTCTGTGTGAAATTATTTTATTATGTTATATAAAGTGAAATTTTAAAAGAGCAATTTTTTTTTTATATTTTACGTCATCTTCATAAATACGAAAATAGTATAAATATTATTTCCTTTTTTATTGCTGAGAAAACCTCAAAGCACAAACAAAAAAGACATTCTTGATGCTTCCGATTCCGAGGATACGAACCAACATTTCTTTCAAGCGGATAGGCAGTGATGGTATGACAGTTTAACAGAGCCCATATACATTCCGTCTTCAAGAGTGTTTAAAGGAAATATTTGGATTGAAATAAGTCTTAAAAATAAAAGTAACTGAGCATAAGCATATATTTCATATATGGTATGAATTGTTTATTTATACTTGACATAGAGCATTTCCTTTTTGGCGTTAATTAATATAATATTACTTATAACATATAAAGCGAGGAAAAAATTCGATGTTATGTTAAACTATTTTAAATTATTGAAGATTAAAATGAAAATATACCAGTATTCCAATAAGTCTACCCTAAACTTTATTCTGTTGGAGATGGAGATGCTGTATGCATTATTCACCTGACGTCTCCGTCTTCTTAAGCTGCGTTTATAAACTACAAGTTCTTTCCATTTTATCTATTTCTTAAAAACAAATTGTGTGAAGTAAACTAAAACCTTGTTCACTTAATTCGTACTGAATGAATAAATGAATAACATTTATAGCAAATGTTTTAAATTTGTCAACTTTTAGGTTCCATGATTTTAGTTTAGATAAGCTAATTTTATTAAATAATTTTATTTTTTTTATTCGACAACAAAATTACATATGAACATGATTCTTTATATGATCGCCTATATCGGAGGAAATCTCTATCAGGTTTCTTTCGAAAATCTTAACTAATATTTCTAACTTTGTAGTATAGAATAACATTTAAAAGATGCCACAATCACAGTTCATCTATCAATGGGAGTGACAGGACCATTTTTCAGGGGTTCGAATCCTGCTCGTATCGAAAAATAAATCTTACAATTACCCCAATACTTATGTTTATTACCCTATGTTTATTTAATACCCTATGTTCATTTAATACATTGTACACTATTTTGTTTTGTTCAATCAATTTGTAAATAACTTACCGTAACTTGTAGCAGGAAATAAAAAACAACTTGTGGGGAAATTGTAGTAAAGTACACTTGTCACAGCTAATATTAACAACACACTGTACACTGTACAAATGATTTAAGAATGGAATAACATTTATTTGCAAATATATATTTTATTGTATGATTTCACATAACTAAATATAAACATCAATTGAACATCAATACTGATTGCGTAAACGACGGTCACAAGTCAAAAAGTGTAGCAGTAGTTTTATTTCATTTCTTTGTGACATTATCGTTACTATTGTCCAATAAAAACCTATTTTCTGAACAAAAGAAAAATATGTTCTGTCCGAGTTTGGATTTTTTTGGTACATTTGGCAGAATTCCAAAGTGACAATTCGCAATGTGGTATTAAAATGGCGGCTAGTTCTATATTCTTAAAACACTCACGTGACACATAACTCGATGTTGGTTCTTTAGTTTAAAAGGAGAATCTTTTTCTTATAAGTTTTAGTCAAATATTTTAATTTTAAATCCGCAAGGTTTTTGTTTTCTACTCTTTTTATGATCTTGAGTATCTTTTTTATAATAATTTTATACTATTAAATATTAAATCATTTAATATAAGATTTTAGCGAGTATAATCAGTAAAATATTATCGCTACCTATTTATCACCTACCTACTTGAAACATGTTAATGAGACGCCTTACCCTAAGATAAATTACAAATCTAAGATTTATTAAATTTTTCAAACTATTACAAAAGAACCGTTTCTTAATATATTGAGTATTTCATAAGTATTTTTCATATTATATCTAAAAGTGACAATAACAACTTTCTTATTAGAATATGCAATAAACTTGTATATAATAAATGCAATAGTGGATCTGAATTTTATGATCCCTAAAAGCATAAGGATTAATAAACTTTACAAAAAAATAAATGTCTTACATTTTAACTTTAATATTTCAATAGAAAAAAGTGAAAACATTTATAGTATGAGTGAGAAACATTAAATAGCATTTATATAAAACATAAATCTCATTTGTCTTATAACTTATAACAAATGATGACACTAGAAAACAAATTGCGGGTAGTTTGTTATTAACTACACTTTGTCTTTGAGCTCAGTATGTCACAGCACAGATTCAAATAAATTAAGTGTAGACACACATAAATTACCTCATAAGAATTATATATTTTCTACCTACCTTGTAATTTACAAACGTTATTTAATAAATAGTTATTCTTTATATGAGTATAATATACAATGGTTCAATGTTGTTTATTCACAGGTATAAAGCCTCGTGGTGGAGCTAACCTTGAACAGGCTGGAGGGAACGCAACTCAGAACTTTCTTGATAAACAAAAGAGAATATTTTATGCTCTAGATATAAATATGATAATAATAAGCATAATTGTAATAGTACCCAAAAACAAATACGATTATTTATAAGGGTATTAGTAGTTTATAGTCCTCCACGTGTACTAAATAGCTTTTATACCAATACTTTTATTACACAGGAAATTTTACTGCGATTGTTTCGAGGGATACCAAGGTGCTGATTGTGGATTTGGACCTTTGTGTCCGAAGACCACTAACATGTGCAAAAATGGAATCACCTGCGGGTAAGTATGACCCATGTCAACCTTTTTGAGTATGTTAGATAATATGGACATAATTATTTTGTTTAAATTCGAATTAATATATATTTATTTATAATATCTTTTTATTCTGTAACTATGTTATTCTTATTATGAATAATGTATTTCATATTAAGTTGATTAGAAGCTCTATTGTTTTTGAACCATTTGTTTCACAATGGTCATAGTTTTCACAATGCTTCTGAAAAGAGGTCATGTCCTAAGTTCGCAATTTCCGCAGAATAACGAGTTAGTCCGCAATGAAATTTCTCTAGATATTTGTTGAGGAAGTTTCGCTCATTACAAGTTAAATATACATTATTGAGGCATTTTCCATTGTGATGAAGTAAAAAAATAATAACCGTTTCAAAATATTTGCTGATGTAATACATTTTCGTGCAGATCTCTCAGCACTATGATAATAGCATCAATTTCCGAATCACATAACCTAGGAATTATGTTATAAGTTTAAAATACTTAATACATACTTCAAACACATGCTTGATTTGTATACATTGTATAATAATTGGCAACTTTTGAGTTATTTTTTGATTTAGCAAGCATTTGCCTATATCAAAACATATCGGAACATCTATTTTGTATAAATTCAATTATCTGTATTAATATATAAAATAAAAGTATTTTTTTAAAACGTAAATATACGTTTTATAAAATAATATTTTTTTAGTCAATTAGGTCCAGCTGCTGTAAGCTGTATCTGCGCGCCTGGCTTTACAGGAGATCTGTGCGAGTCTCAGATTGAAGCACCTGGTAATTATAACATGTAAATAAAAATAAGCCTTTATTAATTTCGTCTACGTACCGAGAAAAACAAAACATTGAAGCCAGTGTACATGTAAATATGTCTCAGTTCATTATAAGACACAACAACACGTAAAATTAAACAATTATTCCCAATTGTCTCTAACTCAATAAGTATTTGGTACGAACATGAATATTGCTTTCCAGTTCATTTTGAAACCGAATTGAGATTTACATTTCGAACTACACATGTCTTATGTGGACAGATAACAGAGACATTTTATACAAACATGTACACTTTTAATAAAGGCTTGCAATATCTGTGACATTATTTGAACGGCAGTAAGTTGCATTCATCATATCTCAAAATACTCAAACTTAGGATGCGTAATCTAAAACTATTAAAAAAATCTCTTTTTTGGTAAACCAGGAATACTGTATTTTATTTAAGTAAGACATTGACTTATTTTATGTATTATAATCGTTATGTTTTTATATTAAACAAATAATTATTAAATTATTTGTATTAACGTTCTGTTTTCTTTCTGTGTTTTCAACGTTCTTTGTCAAAATTACTCGTTATATTTTAAAACTAATGTTTTTATTTATTTTTTATATTTACTAAACCGTTCTTCTAGATTGTGGTTTAGAAGAATGTGCCGAAGGATGCAAGGCAAGGTGCTTGTGTCGCAATCCCAAGGACGCCGATGCTTGTAAGTATAATTATATATAAAATATTAGATTAGTAAGTATATGAAATATTAAATATTATCAACACAAGCCAACATGGACTGAACTTTTGTATATTTATATATAATTGGTATACAAAAGATTATTTGTGTCTTTCTTAGCCTCCGCTCGTTTTGAAACAAGACTGCAAATAATGGACCAAAGATATATTAACATATCAAGAGAAATTATAGAACTGATGAGAAATTAAAAAATATATTAAGAGAATAATATTTAACATGACATTATGTATTTATATGAATTGTTTTTCAGATTACAAATTATTTGAGAGCCAGCAACATAACTTTATATGATGAAATAAAAATATTAAACATAAGGTAAGAAGAATATTTATAATAATAGTAGTAATACTAGTGCTAGTACTACTCACTTCAAGAACACGAAGCACGCCGGAATCGGATTCAGAATACTGTATTATAACATAACTTAAGATGTTTAAATATTAAATGTGAGGTCTAGAAATATAGAATTAAATTAAGTTTGTAGTTGATATTAATTATGTCTTAATTATGAAGACTGGTCTCTTTGTTTCATTTAGCCGCAGGGCGTAACAGTTTTACTAACAGCTCTACGGGTTGAAACTCTGTCTTATTTATTCTATTAAAGAATATTTAAGGCTTCAATTCTTGAATTCAGCCATTAAATGTTTAGCAATTAGACCAGCTTACCATTATCAAATTAGAGAATACGTTTATTTACAATTACCTTAACTGTCGAATTTAATATCACAAATATAAAAATGGACTGGTTATATATATAAATGTCAAAAACATAAATAAAACAAATTAAATTAAAACAAAACATTTACAAAAAAGATTAGACATTGTAAATTTTTTAAAATATATAAAAAAATAGGCTAAAGTCAGACACAATATGAAAAAATCACAAAGAAGTTTAACATTTGGGAGGTCACAAGGCAATAATATTATATGAGTAACTGACAGCAGATCGTTCAGTGCACACTACGTGATATAAGACCACCAACAACTTACTATTTTTATATATATACTTTTATTACCTAAAATGTATAGATATACATTGTACATACAAACGTTCTCAGTCTTTTAATAATTTAGTAAATTCAAAAGTTGTGCAAAACAAGGACGAGAAGCCATTTTTAAATTTAATATTAGATAGCAGTGACTTAAATTCTAATCATAATACTTCATCATTATTGTATATAACAGACAATAATATTTTTTTATTAAACATCAATTCTCGATTTGTATGTAGGTACGTACTTCTATATAAAAATATGTCCTTTATTTTATTTTTTCCTTGTTTGATTACAAAACATAATTAAAATAACCAAATAGCGTAAAAGTATAGTATTTTTCTTACAGAAATCTTAAGAAATTATTAACTTTAGTAAATTTTATAAATAAAGAAATATATTTACTTAGTTTGATTTAAAGATATCTTCACAATTGACAATATCATGTAAAAAGCACACAGAAAGATAGAAATCTACGGATAGCTATAGCTATTCCTATAGAAAACATAAACATTATAAAAAGCAACCCCAAGCCATACCCAATATATATAACATACGCAAAAAATAAAATCCAAAATCATTACAATATGGGTGTTTAAAAGTAAAACAAATTTCTTCCAAGTGGATTCAGTTTCTTTTTTATACTCGTTTATACTTGTTCAAGAGGAATGGCAAGTTGTAAAGTATAAATGAGTATTTATTGCACTCGCGACACCTGCTCCCTGCATTGTAATATACACTAGTCAGTTTGTTTGCGACATGTCTAGTTTCTCAAGAACATTGTCATTTTATTAATTAAAAAATTATGATCAAATTGAATACAATATGTAATTTGGTATTTAAATAGTCAACTCAATAATAAATAAGTTTCTTGAACGTTACAATTCATCGAATATATTATAATAAATGAAAATAAATATTATACATCATTATTAGTTTTGAAATGTTACATATGTTTAAAATCATTAAAACTTTATTATAGTCTCAAACATACCTATTAGATATGTCAAAAGGAATTCGAAATGTTAATTAATTTCGTTCCTGTTGACTTAACTCAACTCCAAAATAAAGCAAATTTATAATCATGTGATCTCTAATTATGAATTTCATTCAAACATAAAATCATTCTCTACTTATGGTGTAGTGTTTGTAGTTTATTAAACGTTTTAATATTTATAAAGGTAACACTATTAGGTACTACTCTCTTTGACATTTGATAAAATTAATGAACTAATCCTTATATGAAACCGGGAACAACATTCTAATGTGGTCTAAAGCCACCTTTTACTTTTTAATGTTCTTGAACATATTTTTATTTAAATCTTTAAAATATATATATTTATTTAAGATTTGTATCTGGTTTATTGAATATGTATTTACTATAAAGAAAGCCATTTTAAAAATAAAGAAGGGCATTATATATATATTTTTTTGTCCCAGATTTATGATAGTTGTAGGTAACTAACTACATTGATAATCACCTGCTCGATCTACAGCACTGGTGTGTTATTGAACAACAGCAATGTATTATGTACCACATTTTAAAGAAATGACGTCTACTAAACACATGTTTTAATCTCAAGATTTAGTAAAGTCGCAGACATATGTCCTTTATAAAACTACCCTCAGTAATTTTAAACAGTAATATGTAATTAGTAATATCTAACACTTGCATTATTCGTAATATTTTATATCATATTATTCTCTCATCGTAATATTGCCAGTTGTAGCTTAATAGTTAAATATTCTCAAGACGATTCGAGGTATTTTGTAAAAAAATAGTTTGAGAGTTTATCACTCATCCTTTGAGTACAAGTTTTGCATGTTTTAGAACTAGATTGCGATAGATTCGAGTGTTTTAATAATCATATTTTTTATAATTACACGAAAGCAATTCTGGACAAAGTCCCTATGAGTAATTCGGTCTCCAAAGTTTTCCAATGAAAACAACTCATAAAAATGTTGTCTTGTGTAACATGGATTGTCATAAAAATTTGATTACGTTCTAAAATGTGACTGTATTTTCTGACATTTCCTGGAAATGTCTGACGATTACGATTTTATTACAGGCTCTGATTGTTAACCAGAGTGAGGAAGTGTGGGAGGGCTCTGAGTTTATATTGAGCTGTATGGCTTGTGGGTTTCCCGATATCACATTTACTTGGTACAAAGATGGTGTTAAAGTGAATTTTAATGGGACTACAAGGTGAAGTTACTCGAATCTTAATAATGTTTCTAATTTAGCCCTTGTTCTAATTAATGTTAATTTTTATATTGTAGAGACATCTGGATTCGAACTGTCGCTGAAGACTCTCTAGGAAGACGTATGTTCGGTTTTTAGTGATTACAAAGAAAGAATGAATTTTAAGTACTGAACTTAAAATTAAATAATATAAATTAATTCCTCCTTGTGCCACTTCCGAATTCCTTCCAAATATTTATTGAGCATTTTTTAAAAATCTGCTTTAATACTAATTGTAATTTTCTTTAAAACAAATTTAAGAAAGCCATTCACTTTTGTTCATTAGCATCTTGTTGAAACAAACCAATTAGACATTGAACTATATACCTGCGACATGAAAATGAACATTTTTGTAATAATCGTTGCCCAATAAACGTGAACAAGAGCAGAAACTAAACAAATTGCTTATTTTTGATATTAAGATGTTATATTCTGACTTTTATTATTTTTGATATTCAGGTGAGGTTCAGAGGGAACTATCTCGGACTTCATGAGCTTGAAACTGCTGTAATTTTCACTCACAATCATTGAAAGTGCTAGGATTTCAATATAATTAGCTTAAATATTAATCACTAGTCTGTTTAGTACAGAACAGACTCAGTGAGTTTTTCGAATTGTCGAAAATCTAATGTACTATTATATATATATACACACACCTAATTCTGTTTTTACACGATAGATTGTTCCAGAAAAAAACTTCTAAAAACCGTGTAAAAAGAGACATTGATATATATATGTATATTATATATTTCTGTTGTCGAAAAAGAAATTATTTTGTATGTGACTTGAGATAATAGCTTCAGACATTCTGAAATATGTACGAATATACACAAGTATTTATACAATAAACCTTCAACATTATATTTCTGTTTTATAATTATATTTTTAATCTATCTATTCTAAGCTATTCAACTATTTTGTTGTTTATTTTTGTGTTATTTAAATAGAACATAGTACTACATTAAAAAGCTAAAATGTATTACGAATGCATTTACAAACTTTTGAGAATAGTAAGTACATTTGTTATTAAAAATAAAAAAACTAATGAATATTTCATTTTAGAAATGTTTTATAAATTGTTATTTTAAAACAGAGTAATTAAAGTTTTAGCATATTTTTGCACAGCTAGTCCCAAAGAAGACGTAATTTCTCTCGAGGTCTAAAAAGTATATAAGTTTAAAAGTAACAAGAACTCATAACAGGAGTTATAAAGTTTTTAGGGTAAATTTAAAAGATGAATGAAACTTAACCAACAAAAAAGTGCGAAAACGGATAACAAATTAAAATTTTAATATATTTGACTCTTCGTTTCATTATCCTTATATTAAGGTGATACTATAACAAGTTTTACACATCTATGTTATTTTTCGGATAATCAAATACATTATAACTATTTTAAATACATTTACTATAAAATAAGACAATATTGATAGTAGGAAACTAAGAAATGTTGTATAACTATATTAAACTCTAAAATAAACTAGTAAATAGTCAGTTACTATGAAACTGTCGCCATTATATTATCGGAAACATATAAAAGATGATATAAACTGACAATATACTCTTTATTGTTATCTGTTACTAGATACTATTATCTCTATAGACACGCTTTGAAATTGCATAGTGTGACATTTATTTATGAAAAAATCTAACGTCTTTTATAATTTAATGAGACATATATAACATATTAAAAATAAAATATTAATATGTATAAAGTAATAATAATTTTACGGTGTAAAACTAAAAAGAGATTTAAATATAAACTATAAGTGAAGTTTATATAAAAGTTATCGAAGTTACAGACTGCTAATCAGAAATCATTAATTAACGTCTTAAAATAAATAATAATCGCGAACGTAAAAAACGTGACGCTTGAAATGACATGCTTTGAAATCGTGTTTTAAACCTTTGTAAAAATTCTAAAATATAAAGTTACTTTGTAAACTTGTAAATGACAGTAGGACGTGAGGGTAGTACCTAACCACCCTCGCTTTAATCTGATGGCAGTAGTTATATACGTGGGAGTTACGTTTATGATTTTGTAACTCCTAATTAATCTACTTATATTTAAAAAAATTTGATTCATAATAATAATATAATTATTATTTAATAAATAATATAATTGTCATTTGTTTCCTTTTTTTAAATTCTTATTTAGGATTTAGTTTCAATTTATATTAAGAGTTACTGCCCCTTTGAAATATATTTAAATATTAATATAAACAGATCTGAATAAAATTATTTATTTATTTATTTTCTTTAGTAATCCAACAGTGTTACAAAATTATAAATCCAAACAATATTTGCTTATGACTAAGATCAACTAGGACTATTATGATTTACATAATAAAAAATTAAAAAGATAACATAATAAAAGCGCTTCACTTGAAAATACATAAATAAGGTTTTAAAAAAAATGTTTAATATGTCTGTGCGTTTGTGTTTGTGTGTGTGTGAGTTATATAATATACTGCCCGACAGTTAGGATGTTCGGTACTACTATGTAGAAAAGGCTTTAAGTGAAGTGGTTTTTAAGATGATTTGAAATGCCTCAATAATTAATCAGCTTTATTAGGATAAATATTTTACCTTGTTAAACAAAAAAAAACCCTTTACTCTTTTATAGTCCTTTGTTTAACTTACACATCACAATTTGAAATGAAATAATCGTTTTTAAAATAGCATATTACAAAAACTTTAACTCACTTCGTTTTAATCTTACTTTGTTCCGACTTTCTGTCGCAAGCTGTGTCTGTGGCATTAGCTTTCCAATTTAGTAACTTTTGACTTTTTTAAAAGAACTTACTTCCAATATAAATTTCGATTTAATTTGATTTTGCTTATACTAATAATAAACATTCATCAAGCAAGGGAGGAGGTCAACCAAAATAACTTATATTGAAACTTTAATTTATCACATCCCATCTTTTACTTACAAATAGTCTCTAAGGTAAAGAAAATATAAAATACTTCTTCGGCCCAATACTTGAGATCTTAATTGAATATATAGAGTTTACATTGAAAGAGACAGGTTACAAGAAAATACAAAATAAAGAATTAAATCATAATATTAATAAGAACATAATTTCAAAAGTTAAGAACTCGTCGAAGAAGTCTAGGCGTTGTCGATTAGAAATAACTCTTTATCTAAAATATGTCAAAACAAATATGGCACATGAATATGCTGAAGGTTTTCAAGCAAGGTAGAAATAATGGTTTAATATTTAATAAATTCAAACTTGACCCTGATCGTTACTAGATACAAAACTTCAATTAAGCTCCCGACATATGTTGTATAATAGTTGATTCAAACTCGACGTATTTGCTACAAAAATATCAAATGAAATAGCGACAAATCAAATTGAGCATAACAAGCTTTACCCGACTGCGGGTGTTTTAAATTTCATTCTGAACGACCTTTTCAATCAGTTATAGGAACTAAGTTATAGACTTACCTTTTTTTTTATATTCGCACCTTATTGAACTGAGCGAAGCGAAGCTCTTACTTGTCCAATGTGTCTTTCGTTACTAATACTACTCCTCTTAGATGAATAATGGTAGGACGACTAAAAACTGACAGTTGTCGAGGACAGTGTTACTGTTACTTGTAAGCCCTGAATTTTTTTGGTGACATTTGTGATTGCAGTTTTTTATTAAATGGTCAAAGTGAGGATACTCTTAGAGTAACATGTGGAACGTTAAGAAATCTCGTACGCGCGAGTTCTTATTAGGCTTAAAATTACAGCCAGTAATTACTCTGCTAATTTTACAAGTATGCGAAACTCATTCAGCAACAATGCTTCGCTCAGTTCCACCAGCCGAGCACAGTGGCGGACCTAGACTTTGTGAAAATCTATAGATTACGAATACACATTATAAAAATCTTGATCTAATGGATGGCTTAAAATCCTACCTACTATACTAACGATATACTTCTCTTCTAGTTCTACTTCTAGTTTTTAAGGAAAGTTTGTTGGAAATTGTAGTAAAGTGTCCGTTGAGGTAATCGTAAACTTAAAATGAATGTGAGTTTTGTTATAAGAAAATGAGTATATTAAAATATAATAAATGATATTTTGAGTTGCTATACAAAATATAATAAATGAATAAATTGTAATAAAAGAAACATAAAAAGCATCAAGCTTGCGTTTTTATGTCGCATGTCTTTAAAAATAGTAATATCTAAAACATAAATACTTGAACCAAAGTAATTACACAGGGTTTAATGTCTGTAATCCACAGAGTATTATAACCTGTTTGAAATGTAGACCACATCCCTAATAGCTCTCATAGGCCACCCGATGCCCTGCAATATAGTATCCTCTGAGGACTGACCCATAAATGTTAGTATAGTTTATTAGACCCGTCTTTTGTATAGATTAAAGAAACATATGTAGGTACATCAAATATTTCTATATGTTACATTTATGGATTTATTTATTATAATATTCACTGTAAATATATTCTAAGCATTGTAAATAATAAATCTTTAACACATTTATGGATAAAATTATCGATTTAATAATCTATCTTTACCAATCTAACGTCGAGTCTTTGCATGAAGATGTCCTCTTTATTTACAGATTTAAAAATACGGTGTTCTCTATAATGTTAAAATTTCTAGCACTTTGAGCACTTTTTATGACATCAATTTTCAATCAATCAAAATTTTTCCAATAATATAATGATATAAAGGAAAAGAAAATAGTTTATCACTGAAAACAATGTTTTAAAATGCATATTATTCAGTTGACTAATTATTTTCAAAGCTTTATATTTCTGTATTATGTTACTAACTAGCTAGCTAACACAAGTAAGGTTAAAATTAGCTCACTATTTATTTTTAATTAAAACATTAAATTAAACCCCTTTATTGTGAATAAAATAAACATATAATAATCATTATAATAATAATGTGTCACTACCTATAAAAATAGACATAAGATGATTCTAATTTGACGGTTTATCTGTATCGTTTGAGAGGTAATTTTTAATATTAGAAAGCTTTACGCTTAGAGCAGGTTATATAGTATATATTGCATCTACGAATATATACTGAGTAAATATTGATTAATTTGTGGATGATAATTTCTATGCAATTAGAAAACAAAACGATATAAGCGAAGATAGCGAGCGAAGCGAGTGTGATGGAACTATGTTTTGACTGTAATGGACTTTAAACGAAATACCATAACATTATTCCAACAAGAATGTAATAAATAATACCAAGTTTTTGGCAAGTAATACAGAATATGATGTACTTTATTCTAAGAGTATATCAACACGTAAACCGTTATGTGAGATTAACTCTAATATTGACTTTTATAAAATAAATATCTTAAACTTTATATTTTTAAGATGCAAGGATATTCTGAATATAAATACTGGGGACAGTTAACTTATTTATTTTTTACAATCTGACAGTTATAAAATAGATGATAACGTATTTATGTAATAAAATTTCATTTTATGAAATTCATGTTATTCATTCATTTCATATTCATTTTATGAACTAATATTTATGCGGCTCGTAAATGACGAATTACTATTACTTGCTAATGTTCCAGAAGAAAGGTTTGATTCTGAAACGTATTGAAAAAATCGGTAAAAAAATAACAAATATCAAAACCGTTTGCAGTTATTAGTTTAAACTTCCATTGACATAAACCTAAAGATTATTTTAGGCTACGTTATCTGCCTTTTCGTAAAGCATTACATAAGCTAACGAGTTTTATAACAGTTTAATGTTTCTCTCATAATATATTACACGGCTATGTTCAAGCGTTTAGTTCAGCTAAATGACCATTATAAATGTTTCGCTAAAGTTCAAAAGCCTTAATATGATAACTTGTGGCGGAATTCTAATATTGTTTCTTATTTATGGGTTACTGAATATATTATATTGAAATTATTGTACAAATAATTTAAATAACTATATCTCTTAGAATATCTTTAAGTTTTGATATTTATGAATAAAATTTATTTCCGTTAACATCTTTACCGACATATTTTCTTGTTGTCTAAGTGTTGAAACTGAAAAATGTATATACAATAAATAGCATAGAATTGAACATTCAAATTGAAAAGAACTTATTTTATTTTGTATAAACACTATTACGTTTTGATGTAGTCCAAAAAATTTATAAAAATATAATATCATTCTTTTTAAAATACTAATAAAAATCCATTAAAACCGGGATATTAGAGTGTAACTTATTTTGATTAACGATAAACAAACTAAAAGCTAGAAATATTGAAAATAATGTAAACAATATATTAGCATTATTGCTTTCACTCTGTCGCTACTTAGTGAACGGGGACGAAGCTGTTATTTGAGATATTCTTATATTACCTGCATTAGCCAGAACTAGCTTTTATAAGAATATATATTTATCTCTGCTATATTTATTTTACTACAAAATAATTTTACATTTACTAATGACAATGATATTATAATATTAATTCTAACAATCGTAATAATCAACAATTTCATCGAAAATTTAAACCGAGTAACTAAACTATTTGAGGATTTAAACTATACGTTTGAGGATTATAACAATCCTTTCATCTCATATATCTCAAAGCTGTAAATTACTCAATTCCCCGACCGCTCAACTCCCTGACTCCTTTAGTCGGGGAAGTTCATTAACAATCAAATGACTCTTGATCTGCTGCTCGACCTCAATCGATTGTCACTGATATTTGATGATTCTGCATGTGTTTATCTTTAACAGTAAATTTAATAAAATATTCCCTTTCTATTTATATTATTATACCTATTATCAATATAAAGAAAACTATAATGTAGTCGTACATTGTATTTATTTTGTAAAATATTATAAAATTATTGTTTGGGTACTAATGTCGTCATTGTTAAAAGTATAAAAACATGTTTTAATTATTTGATGTTATTATATTGTATTGTATAAGTATATAATAAATACTAAATATTATTAAGCTAAATTAAATTTATTTTAAATGTAAATTAAATTACTAATGTCTAATTGTTAATCAAACAACTTCATTAACTAGGTAAATAATATATACTTCTTTCGCTATAATAAACACAATCAATAATACAGTCAATGGACTTCAAATGCTTTTTACAGAGTTGAATTAACATTTATTTAAAGAATCAAATATTTTTCGCTTAAGTGACTTCTAATTTTTTTTATTTAAATATAATTAGCATTACGTCTTTATTAACTAGACACAATAAAATATTAGAATTAGATATAATTTCAAATATAACACTTATTGTGACATCTAAGCTTTATATATTTAATATTATCAAAAAAAAAGAACATAAAGTGCAGAATACTCTGAAATGAGAAAAATAATAAACAGATACTATAAGAGATTAAATTCATTTAAAACTACTCCTCATTTTCTAAGCACAAAAATGTTTTATATAAATAATTATTTTTTTAACTTCTTTTAACATTTCATGTGTTGTCATAAATTTAAAACTCAATTACCCCATTGTCTCTTGATTCTAAAGAGCTTTTTATAAACCACGTATTCTTAAAGATGCTTACTTGAAACAAAAATAATATTATTATAAATAAAGTAATACTAATCTGTTTTATGACAAATGAAAACATTTCTGAATGAAAAGAATTTATAGATATATAGAAATTAATTAAATATAATAACAGTCCTTAAATGGAAGTACATTGAAGTTCTTTATGTTATAAACAGTAATGTTTCTCAGTAATGAATCATTAAATTTCATTTAAATTAATAACTTACATTTAAAAGCCTAATCAAAAAATATGAAAGCAACAAGATAAGAAATATATAAATATACTAGTTCAAAATTTTAATAAGTTAAAAAGTTTTTTTTTGTGATATTTATTTAATGTTAAATCGATTTTATAGAAAACTTAATTTATCACAGATTACTGAAAATTCTTATACATATATATGATTGGACGACATATTAATAGCAATCATTATAGGATTTATTAACAACAATTACAATGTTCAATCGATACTTAATTGCTATTAATCGTCTCGTGACAGATTGTAGACTTGTGGGTATACGCTTCGTTGGTCGCTACTTACTGAGGCGTAGAGAGACATTTATTTTATAAACTGATTATTCAATATCTGTAACACATATATAACATTTTATATTCATGTATTCCAGATAGCACAAAACAGCTTGTACGCATTTTAAACTATGGTAATGGGTCTCTAAAAAGTTAAAAGTTAAATATCGTTTTTATTTCACGGGTATTTTAATTTTGTATCGTTAAATAAATACGATATCTGATTTTAATATAACAAATTAAGTTTTTAATATGTACTTAGTATATAATACATATTAAAGTAGTTCCAAGCATATAACCTAATACACGATAGTCCAAAAAGTACCAGAGCGTACTTTAACATGACCAGGCCATATTTAGATTTCTAGATGTCATCAGGTTGCATCTATTGTTATGTTACTGACTTGGTTATATCGTGCGTTAACAATTAGAAGCGAAATTATTTAAAATCATATAGACTTTTTAAAGACTGAACTTACGCCTTTTGTAAGACCGTGTTATTTATTATAAACACAATGTCTAGAAATATAATATACATACATATACGTCATACTTGTAAGACTTTTCGATTTTATTGTCAGTTTACAAAGTTTTATGTAAATTATGAATAAATGAAAACGATAAAATATAGGCTATGTTTTCGGAAAATTGACAAAATCTTAATGAAAATTTTTATTTAGGTATAGAAGTATAGAAGTTATAAAAAGGGTAAAACTAACAACTTAATAACTTTAATAGTCCTCATAAAAAAAAGTTAAAAATCTTTATATTATTCCAGAAAGTAAAATAATTTCTACTAACCTAGATTTTAATTTTTCATGTCTACGAAGAACCTATTTAAGTTTAAATATTTGAAATATTTTTTGTACAATTTCCAATTTTCTAAAATATTGATATAAAATTGCAATAAACTGGAAATGAGAGACTGGAGTTAATTAGTTCCATTACATGAAACCAGTTGAGATGTAAACGTATTTTTTCCGTCAATTAAGCAAATTCTGGACGCTTCAAATATGCTTTTATAAATTGCAGAGGTGTCTTTTTTCATTGTTGTAGATCAATTAACTAGAACAGCCAACCGTAACAAATTTTAAACGTTTTTTGAGTGATATAGAATTTTAAAGCTTGTTTTATACTAAGTAAATAATATTGTTTATAAGAGAATTAAATCAAAATACTGAATATAGTGTAATCGTGCAAATTATCAGTCTTAATGTTTAGAACAAAACCTTTTTTTTTTTAAGGAAGCCTAGTAAATATGATGTTATACCCGCTTAAGACAACTAAATATAAAATTCTAGATTTATCAAAGGGGGAAGCGGCGTAATACCTCATTTACCAAAGCGAGGGTTGGTTTCCGCAAGGTCATAAATTCGAGTCCAGTCTGTGGTAAATTTTTCATTATTTATTTATTTTATTAAAAATTACAGAATTGTCAATGGCAGATAACGGTCTACTTTATGGTAAATTTGATAATAAAATTAATGACATTGGTTCTCGGGAAATTGGACACTTGAATTATGAAAAACAATATTTATATAGATTAACGACCTTCGGGAGTCAAATTACTCTATATACTGGTAATGCGTGTTATACCCGCAACGGATAATAGAATTACAATGAAAAGCACCGCCTCTAGTTATTCCTAAACATCTTTTCAAATACCTAATATATTTTTGTTGTTCTAAACTTTTTCCTTTCATGAAACTCTCGTACACTCAAAAGTTTTAACTCTTCATAAAAGAGAATTCATAACGGGCACCTTTTTAATTACTTTAATACATTTTTGGATTTGTTTGCGTTACACAAAGGTTCACACATTCGAGGAATCAACTTTACAAACACAAAAATTTTTCGTTCATATTTAGCCTGTTACCTATATTCATAAATATTATGTTATAAACTTTATTCATCCTATTTTCTTTACCTTCGTTTTACGATGAATAAATATGTTATATTACACAATAGCAATAACAAGACAGTGTTAAGAATATTATCAGATTGTACATATATTATAGACATAGTACATATTAAAGATAAATTACTTTATGTGCATATTTTAAATTAAAATGCAAGACAAGACATCAAAACCATAAAATCAATACACAATACAAATAAATTTTATATTTTCTCCAAAGCCGCGAAGGGGAAGATCAAATCTTAAGTTGCAAGTGAAGTAACATTGAAGTAGGTCATTTAAATGCAAAATGTGTTATATTATACGTTAGCTTAGAACTAGTTACACCGCACAGATGTGTCTGATTGTATGTTTGTTATGTATATCACGTTATTTGTAACAAACCTTTTTTCGGAACAAAAAACGTTTTAAGTGAAAGAAGAGGTGGATCTAAATTGATATTTTCAACGTTGTTGTTGTTTCGTGTACACGTAGAACACATATTCATCTTATATTCCAGCGACCGTTGAGAGTATAAAATACACGTCTTTAAGAATTATTACGCGTCGTATAAATCTTTTGGTTTTGTAAAGGATAGGGTTCGTGTATAATATATTGAGTGTTTTCACCAATATCAAAATATACCGAAAGCCATTTTTTTTTGCGGTTAAAGATATATGCCTAAATAATATTAAACTGAAATCAAACGAAAAGATTCAGACAATTTCAAATCAATATTTTGCACAGAAGCTCCAAAAATTATTTATAAAAATAAAAATTAACGTATTTCTCTATGAACACAAACACTTAGAACTGACATCTATAGTTTAGATGTGACATCTATAGTTACAAAGCAACATAAATATTCCTTATACGAATTACTTTTTAAAGACTTGGTTTCAATCAATATTAAGTAATTAATTGAAGGTATTTTAAACCTTAATTTAAAATAAACCAATCCTATTAAAAATATACGACTAATTAGTCTCCATATAGCTCCTGACAGAAACAATATACGATATTTAATTGTATTACTTTTTATGCTTATCATACTTGCACTGCTGAAGATGTCAATTAAAAAATAAATATTATTTTTATTAAATGGAACTACAAGCTGTTTCATACTTTATGTCCATAATATAAAGGTTAGATTTCTTAAACTAGATTCAAAATATAAATGATGTGCTTTATTTTATATCAAATTTTTTCATATCAAATAATTTCTACGATAATCATATTTTGGTACAATTCAAAATAAATATTATATTCAAATAGAAAGTTAAAATCGACTCTCAAAATTATCTAAATTCAATTTTAATGTAATTATTAAAAGGAATATTATCATAATGTAATGTAACTACAACCGTCTCAACTGACGTTTAGTCATTATGCAGCAATTCGTTTCTTAAAATTTCTTCTAAAAAGGTAAAGATAGTCTACCTTCATTGATCAAAAAAATGAGATTTCTTCATGTACTGCTCTGAATTAATTTTGATATTAAATGAACTTATATTTTACGAAGTAACTTGTGCCTTTGTGTGTAAAATTCATAAGATCAAAGACAATATGTAATGCAATAATAAAAAATGAATCTATTTAAAGGTAAAAGTATAGGCAGTTACATTTTAAAATATTTTAGAAAACCATTTTACCAAGAGTAATTTAATTTCAGAATGTATTTGAGACCAAGTATCAAAACTATGTCGTCCACACAATGTTTATAGTTCGCGTCTGAGGGTACAGAGATAAGTCAGCTCCTCAGCCTCTATCCTCACTTGTATCCTGTACTTAAGCCTGTAATACTCACAGTTAATTGTACTATCCATTCTTCTTTTTTTAGATAATGCCTGTTCATTTAAATTTATGGAATTAACCAGCTTTTGACTCCATCTGTATAAGAAGTCATCAATGGAAACTAAAAGATTCTTTTTAATTCCGAAGTCATAAGTTCCCATCAAAAGTCTTATAGATGTTATCTGTAACCAGAAGTGTTTGAGTTCAAATAAATTAAATACTGACATATATTTTATTTTATTTTTGCGGACCATGTAAAATAGATTGAAATAGGGTTTGTAACTGCTTCGTTATTGGTCTAGTAGAAGTTTGTAGTTGAATATCCCCGCTTCAAAACTTCTTTAATAAAACTTTATGTTCGTATTGAATGTATGGTCTCAAAATTTAAACTTTTCAGAAATGCTAAAGTCAGGAAGCTATTATAAATTCAATGCTGCAACTCTGAATGAATATCAGAATAAGTTGTAGCGCTTTCACAACTTTGTTATTTAATAATAAAATATATTCTTGTTTTTTAATTACGTATCTTTTATCAGGTTCTGTCTAATAACTATTTGACAAAAAATTACTTATATAATAGAAGTTTCTTAAGAAAAAACATTTATCTGAAAAAATAATATTTTTAGTCTTAATATAACGTATTTAAAAGATTGCGTTGTCTTATCTTATTCCATATAATTCTTGAGCAACGGACAAAAGAGTGTGCTTGAAACGTAGTCAATATCCTGGGTGACAAACAAACAAATTGCTAGGCAGCCGTGATAAAAGCTTTTATGCCATATTTTAAGAAGACCATAAGTTTGAATCGGAATAAGTTAAAAGTTCCGTAATATATTTAATTACTTTGTAGTTATTTATGTTATTGTACAAGTCGATCTAAAGGATCGTTAGTACTCAGATAACAGAGCCTAGAAGTTCCTATACTCATTGTGTTCATCGTTAACTAATTGTAACAGTAACTTTAGCAGGTGATTTTAATAGTTCGGACCCAAATTAGGTTGTTTGTATGAATGTGGTTATTGAATATATTAGATTGTAAGGTAAATAAATAAGATTAAATATTTAGACGTAAAAATTGCAGCTCATAGGCAAAATTAGAATTGTAAAAACACAACTGTAATTGTAAAATAAAAAAAACAGGAAAATAGTAAGGCATAATTGTAAGTGTAAAAAACATAGAAGAGAATATAAAACACAAAGTAAGAAGAAAACTAGACAGACCCAATCAGGGCTTTAGCGCATCTTAGAAAATAATATAAATACCATTAAGAAAAACATTGACAACGTCAAAGATGCTAGGAAGTGGGACTCGCATTCACAAGTACAAAAAAAAAGCATTGTCAAAGGGAAGGGCGGTGCTTAGCTTGACATTTGTAATAAAAAATAAAAAAAATATATATATTAAAAAATGTTGATCGGACCATTAGTTCTAAGGTCCAAGTAAACTTTTATTAAAAAAACTACACATTTTTACACAATAAAAATACTCAATCACCAAGTAAAGTATTTTTATATCATTTTTAATTATTTTCTCAAGTAAAATATTTTATTTTAATATAAAATATAATACAGTTTTAATAAACATTTATAATAGAAAATTTGTTTATTAAAACTTTCCATAATATTTTATGTGTGAATTAAATAAAATATTAACATTTTTTATAAAGTTTGGTATTTTTAATAATGCACTTGAGAGCGGAAAGTCCTTTTTTCTGCTTGAAGTACTAAGGCTAAATTTTAATATATATTTTTTAAATATTTCAATAAAAGAATTGAAACGCTATATAAATTACTAATTCTCTTAACATATATAACTTTAAATCTTAAGCTTAACAAGATTATAAAGTTTACATAAGATTATAGTAATAGTAAATTAACTTAATAATATTTGAAATTGTCAATAAAATGTTAGCCTGATATTTCTGGCTAATCCCTGGAGCGCTTAGACCGATTTTAAATTCTTCTGTAATAATGATTAGATAATGTTATAACGGCTAGAGCGATTTTAATGTAATAAAATGTAACTTAAATTATAGTAAATAAAGTCGTCCGTCTTCGGAGGAAAAACGGGTAACAGCTAGCTATTACAATAATTCTATTCATTTTATTGTCATGCATCGATATATCATGTAGTATAAATATAGGTTGGCTATTATGAGGAAATTATATGCAATTGATGTTAAGATATTTAATATACCAACATTCTAACGAGGTCGATGTTTCACCATTTTTATAAATACACCCTGCAAAATGTCGCAAACTTTAAATTTAAATTTCTTTTCAAATATTACGATAGTAAGTCACATTTGCTGATAAATAAATACAATAAATACAATACTATTTCTTTGCATTCAGTTGATTTAAATATTCAAATTTATAGAAGTTAAGAATGAAAAGTATGCAGAATTTTTTAACAGTGACGAATAAGCCATACCGATAAGTTAATTTCGTAGTACTGACTAAGCCGAAGCTAAACTAAACAGGAATTGGAGCTGATCACTGATAGTGCATCATCGCAATTAGTTTACGAACGGCTGTAACCTTTGTTTGTATAGTTCAATCATTTCGAAGTCCATTAGGATAAGTAAATTAGTTATTTGAATATTGGTTTTTATTCCTGAATTTGTTTTGAATGTTAAATGTATTTTATATTATAAATAATATTGTTCTTAAGATGAAAGTGGAAGCATTTTAACAGAATAAATCTGAATGTATTTAAACGTAATATTAAATTAATATTAAAAATCTTTAAAATAAACACAAAACTACAAAACTTATTGTTTATAAAGTTTCACGAAATTTAAACATAAAAGTAGTTTTATATTTGTGTGAAATGGTTTTAATTGATTTTATTCTTCGCATATTAATACAACACAAGCTCAATAGTAAAACCAAGCACCAATATATTATGTAAATTGTATTTCCAGCACAACTACAGCTCGTATTTATAAATGTTTGTGGTAATGTGAATGTAGACTAAGCTTTATGAATTGTTGTTTATGTTTTTATTTTTAGCTGGGTCCATAAAGAGACATAAAATATATCATTTTATTTCAAACAATCATTTATTTTAATTGTAATTATTATTACAAAATTTTTTACAATACTTAGAAATGTGTACAGAAATATAACACCATAGAAAATTATATTCAATAGAATAAATGTTGACAATTATGCTAAAAAAGGCAAACGTTAACTCTCTGCGATATTTTTTTATCACAAGGGAGACTCCATCAAAAGTGCTGTGCATTGTTATA
This sequence comes from Mechanitis mazaeus, assembly GCA_959347395.1. Classification (NCBI taxonomy): domain Eukaryota; kingdom Metazoa; phylum Arthropoda; class Insecta; order Lepidoptera; family Nymphalidae; genus Mechanitis; species Mechanitis mazaeus. The sequence goes on from OY365743.1 coordinate 1,636,339, forward strand.
AAAAGATCCAGGACCTTCAGATCAGCAAAACAGGGTTATCAAACTATAAGAAAGTCAAACAAATTAATGAAATATTTTCTCAAACTGCTAAAGAAAACTATACTTAAAATAGTATTGGTCAGTTATTATTATTTCACACAATGTGTACATCAGAAACTACATAACAACGAGTAAAAAAAACATTTTTTTTACTAATTTGTTAATAATGCTTTTTACAAAACATCATAAATAAATACCAGCACAAAGCTGCTTTCATCCAATTCATTGCAATTACTGTTACTGTACACTGCACTCACATCAGACTTCCATCAAATATACAAAGTATACAGAGCATATTAAATGGAATGGCTTCAGTGTATTTTAAACTCAGCCGTAGATGTATCTAGGAGCATTTTCTTACAAATTATTTGCTTAATTAGGCAACATTTCCAATTATTGGAAACCTTTCAGTAGCTAAACTTTTGTTATGGCTTTTTTTATTTCGCTGCTTGAGTTTCAAAAGCAGTTTACTATTTGCGAGTTTTTCAATTTTAATTCCTAGTCCTTTATATTTGTATTATACATTTTTTATAAGTAAAATAGATGAGTTTGTATTATAACATACATACATTTTAAACTACGAAACTGGTAATTATATTGTTTCATTATTGTATTTTAAAATACTACGTGATCCTACGTTTATGATTCTAGAAATTAGTTGACTCACAAAAAGATTAATTTAATTACCAAAAAATTATGAACCCTAAAACCTATTGAAATTACGTTGGAGTATTATGACTCTTCATAAAATGCTGTAACTGACACCACCTAAATATATGGCGAAAACGCTGATGTAACTAAACTATATAATTATTCGAAATCAAATGATATACGGGTGTTATTATACAAATATATAATAATAAGTTACCATTTAATAAGTAAAATAAAGAAATGTCTACATTTAAAAATACAACATTTACACAAAAATTAAAAATTTACAATTTTAAGCGATAAATTAGTGTCAAATATTTCGCAAACAAAGTACCCGTTTTACGAATTTTTGTTAAAAGTTTTATAAAACATTTTATCTGTTATCCCTTAACTCACAAATTATAATAAATCCTTAAATACTTCACATACATTTATACATTAAAACGTTAATCCTATAATGCATTTACACATTAATGCATTATAGGATTAATATGTCCAAAAAAGCTTTAAAAATTTTATGTTTTAATATAAAGCCCATAATTTAGTTGAATTTTTATTACTTATACATTTAACATACGAACGTGCATTATTTTCAATACATATAAATATCTTAATAAAGTCAATATTTAAATATTTACTAAATAAAGGAACATCTTTAAAGTTTAAGAATAATGACATTTATAAGCAATTTAATTTTGAAGTTGTTTCGATTTATTATAATAATTCTTTACTTGAAGAGTGAAGACACGTATATCACGTGTTCGTTTGAGAAATTTGTTAAAAAGTAACCTTTATTCGGAAACCCTTTTGTTATATTTTAATATAGTTTATACTTTAGATACGTCGTACATAATATTAGCTCAATGTGTTATGTTCATTCACTACTCAAGTAGGTTACTCATATATACTTCAAATATCGTAAAGGGATATATGTGTGTATGTTAATAACTAAAGATATATAAACCTTTTGTATACTTTGACTCCCACATCACTGAACGCTCCTAACTCACTTGGCTTTTGAAGTCAACCGCTCTATTGAATAGGATAATAGAAGGAATATCATAGATCTGAGTATGGTACATACATTTTAAATATAAATAAAACAACATAATAACACGTTCAGTCAATTAAACTAATTAACATATAACACTTAAAATCTATACAGTTCTTAATAATTTTTACCGTTTCAGGTATTTCTCATTCCTGATACTGTTTTAATTCATTCTTTTTGAGACTACAAATCTTTCTTCATCAAAGGTAAGAGTGAGGCGTTTGTTTAAATATTGAATAAAATAGTTCAGAATTCCGAAGCTGAAGCGAAATGGCTCCCAGAGACAACGTTAGGATCTTCGCCGTATATAAAACTTTAAAAATGTTTTATAATAATTCTAATTTGAAAGTTTTCTGAGACTGCGGGAAAGGATACACTCTTTTTTAATGAATTATCATTAAAACTGTTAGTTATTGATGGTATCAGATTTCCAGTCACGTCTGAGAGCACGTGAGAGAATGTACAACATTACTAACATACCTTAAAGGTGTCAGGATATTAATTAATTTTGTTAGGTTATATATGGAATAACATTTGGAAAGAGGGTTCGATGTGTAATAATAATAATTCAATTTAATTGGAATTGGGAATACAAGGTTTCCATTCAAAATAGATTTATTTCAATATTAGTTTCTTATTTATTTTATTAATAAAATAAATTATAATTCATTAAAGTATTGATTCATAAATTTGTTTTGTTAATATAAAACCGCAAATATTATCATTCAACAACCATGTTTCAATCCAAAAACAAGTAACCGTTCCAGATTGCAAAAATATATTGAGAGAAAATAAATTATTAACTCTAAAAAATTACATAAGCTTGAATACTTTTATTAAAACTTTTTTTAAGGATATGACCCGCGCTAATTATTATATTTTTTAATTTAAACTCGACGTGTTTTGCAGCGTGTTCGCGGTAAGACGAGATGTTGGTGACAATTTAAGGTTTATTTTCTTTAACAATTATATTAATTCTTGACTTTAATGCTATTACAGTAAAAGTATATTAAAATCATAAAGTAATGTTAAAACTTCTGCTACTGATTCAATCAAAACAATAAAGAAGTTTCAAACTTCAGAATCAGAAGAAAAGAAGCAAGTTAATAAAGATTTTTATTGTGACATAAAAACCAACTACAACTCAATTAAAAACAAATGAGTGATCTCAAAGGTAAGTTCATATATTATACAACCTCTACCATAATACTTTTACAAAATTTAAAACGTACTCAGCACAGCCTACATACATTATATATTCTGTTTCTATATAAAAACTCAAAAATTTACCTAGCATCTCTAGTTGGCGTTTAGAGTCTTTAAGGATTTTACTTGAATCTACTTTACTTATTATCAATATAAAATGTAAGAAAAAGTCAAAGTAATCTTGATATTGTTATAAAGAATAAATACAATTCAATACATTTTTTATTCTTCACAAGAACCGCATTTCGCAAGTCACTGCGTATAAGTAAAATTAATTGACACTCACACCTGCAAAAAAAACACAATTATTGTACAATAATCAACTCAATAGGTTTTTAAAGAACACCATTATATTGAAGAAATAAAACTGTCGTGATTGTCTGTTAATTTTTTTTGCATTGTTTTTTCATAACTAATACCAATACAATAATAAATTTTACGGGTCATATGTTAAATATTGTTTTATTTTTCATTTTAAAATAGTAACATATATAAATTAAACCCAGTTTGAATTAAAAATATATATTAGATTAAACTTAGTCAAATGAGTAAAAATTATTTGTACTCCTCATATCCCACTTGCTTTAATGTAGGTAATATTAAAATTCTATCGGTATATTTAATATATAAAACTAAACAATCTGATTTATTTTAAGAGCGACTCCGAGATAGAACCAGTTACTCCATACTATTATAAATGAGCGCTTAGAAAATATTGATCTTACACTTTGAAATTCATTGAAGTAAAAAATTATCATGGTAACGCTCACTCAAGCTGGTTTAAATAATTTCTCTCGCGAGTTTTTCATCATTTTAAACTGTCAGTTATTATTATCTGTTATTTTTAATTTCATACATAATAAGAGTTATGATACAGCAGTATTGAACATAATTAATCACTTAAGCCATCTTTAGTTGGTAATATAAAAATTATAATGATTTTTAAATTTTTATTGTAAGAAAAAATCTAATTATGTTGTACCTTCCTACAGGGTAGTCGGTCTTTGTATTATAATTATAAAGATTCTATTTATGTATGTAATGTGTCATAAATATACAAAATATCATGTCGCGACTGTTTTCACAAGTAAATCTGTTTCTTTACTTCGTTTTCTAGTAGTGACATATTTATTATAAATCAATAAATATCTACTTATTTGTCGCTATGACAGTTATGTCGGAGTCCGATCAGTTCAAGAAAACATCTTAAGATCTGCTTGTCATAAGATACATTGTCATTTGAATGTTTTTTATTTATTTATTAAAGAAATGTAATCATATAATATAAACTGTTTGATGCCCTGGGATATTTTTATCGTCATAATATTCTCTGTAAATTTAAGTCCATTGTTTCGAACACTATTGTCCCTGTGACATCACAAAGTTTTTAAATATTTTTTCACACGTGCGTGTTATATTTAGATTTTCATTGTTTTATTATTTTATTTTATTTAATGCAATACAAAGAAATGGTAAAATAAAAAAAAAACTATACACGGTACTCTCCGGAACTATGGTTCCGCAACTATTTTATAAAACTATTTCAGTACAACCGAACTAAAACATTTTTCGGTTTAATTTCACAAAAATAAATACTTTCAAAGAGCACAATAAATGTAAATAAAGTTATTCCTCTTCAATAACTAAAAACTATAAAGACCGTTTTTCATCTATTTTGATGTAAATACAGTCAATCTTTAGTTCACAAAGACAACACTACATATGTGTATATGTCCTTAGATGACTTTCGCTATAAATGTTCTTACCATTCCAATTAAAGTTAAAGCATTTCAATCCTTAAGACAAATTTTTAAGAGTCACAAAACATGTCATCATAATAATTATTTCAAATGAAGCAAATATCATATAAGAGGTACGCGATCACCTCAATGTAAACTTATGTAGTGTAAAAGAGATAACAATAGGTTTTTTATTTCCATTGCGAGTCCAAAAAGATTAGTAATAATAATTATAAGTAGCCTTCAAGTAGGGATTGACCACATCAACGATTTTTATTTTAATAATACTTTTTTTAAACTATAATACTGACCCATTAATCTTTGAAAACTGGTAACTGTTCTTATTAATATTATTTTATTAGTAAAAATCGTTTATAAGTCATAATTACAATACTAACGTGTCCGTGAGTATCGATGATGGAATCAGTAATGACCAACAGTACTGTATTGAAAAAATAGGTTAATAATAGTCTAACTTAATAGATATGAACATATAAAAAGTCATAACTGAACTATCAATTGTTAATTGTATAAACTTGACATAGAATCTTTAGTTAGGTACATAATTTCAATGTCAAGTGTTTCGTCGACGGCCATTAGTTTTCGCAAATGCTTCTCGGAGGATATGCGTGTTCGTGTGAATAATATTATTACGCGATTTAAAGTGAAGGTTTAAAAGAACATATAGTTTTATCTTTATTTATTTGTAGCTTACGGTATTGTACAAAACAAGAAAATAGCATAAATATTACTTAATTTTTTATTGATGGTAAACAACAAAATACAAATAAAAGACAATCTTGATGCTTCAGATGACGAGGAGTTTTTTTTGCAAGCGCGTAAGCAGTGATGGTACCAGTAGCATGGAGCTGTGTGGATTCTGTGACGGAGGATTCTGTGCTTCGTGCAAGAGTATTTAAATAAAATATTTGGATGAAAATGGATATCGGCCTTTTTAGAAAACGGTTACTTGATTTGACATTCTAGATTTTCTTATTACCCGATTGATTAAATTATGTTAATTATTATAATATTAAATACATTTATAATTTATAAAATGAATGATTTCACTAATAAATATTTTTCAATAAAACTTATTTTAATATAAATTACGACCTCCAATATTGTTATTATTTATTTGAGTTGTTGCTGATCTTGATATGTTACAGCCATATTATATCTGTATGTTGTATTTTTTAATATTATTTTTTCCTTTTATTTGTTTGCTAATTTTATTTTCATTAAGTATAGGGAATGATATTATTAGTTTAAATATAGATTGTTGTTATATTGTATCGGCCCTGAAAATTGTTGTTAGACGACGGTAAAACGCTAAAAATAAAAAAGTCATTACATCTATGAAATATGATTTACAAACTGGAATGTAAGACTTTAAACACAGAAGAAATACTTATAATACACAATAAAGCATGGTAAAATCTATATATAAAAATATCCATCAGAACTAAATATTCTTTTACTTTTTTTATTTTTTTTATTTTTTAACTGTTTTTAAATGCTCATAGTATAGTTTTTAACGTTAATATATTAAAAGTAGTCACATGCAACAAAAATAGTTAAATATTTTTCCACAGCACCGCTTAGTCTGTTCGTTATGACGAAGTTATTTTGCATTACTTAAGCTCGTGTCCTATTTATACTGACTCCAAGACTTAGTACCCTAGATTACATAAAACATCTGTCTTAAGCCTGCTCACACGTATTCATTACTAGCCTCACTCGACCCAGCATTTCTTTTAAACTAGCTGCTGCGTCAAAAGAGTATTCTATACAATTTTCATGAAACACATGCTCGTATAGACATCTTTTTAAAATCGCCGCAATATTGCTCGGTCTTATCAGTTCCAGCGAGCAATAAGTCAAGATATAAATTGTAGAAAATTGAACCCTAATTTATCTATGTTGAGTACATAATCCAATGGCGGAGTTTTCCGGCCAAATAGAGTTGTATAGTAAGTAGAAGTACTGTCAGAGTAAAGGCGTGGACATTTGACGTCACTTTAAAGAAATTCATGATGAATTCATTGCCAGTGCGATAATTGCGAATGAGCGGGTCTCCAGCAACCGAGGAAGACGAAACGTTTTAACATTCAAACATAATTATAATAGTATTTCATTTACTGAAGCACTGTGTGTGAATTCAGCCGTATGTTTTTGGAAGAAATTTATGCAATTTCAAAACTCAAAGTGTTGGTGTCTATCACAATGAATATCGTACAATAGTGACATTACATACTTATATTTATGAAGATATACAATATAATTTAAATGGAATTCTCAATTAACAGATTTATTAAATTTGACACAAAACAATATAAAATATATATTTATTGTTCAAGCGTCAACACTTTAGGAAGCTATAGAGAGTTATTCAATTTTAATATATTAAAGGTTATTTATATAAATAATCTTTAATCTGTTAATGTATACATATATAGATTAACTACAATAGGATAATTCCATTAAATTCAATGCTTGGAGATGTAGCGGCAACGATATGCCAATTATGAACATCCAACTTCATGAGACAATATGCTGTATTTAGTGACACCGAAACATCTAATTAGTTTAATTTTGAATCGGTTAAAACCATGCACATACTTTTCTCAATCATTATCATATACTTTGACACATACGTAATACATTTACGAAAAGTATACTAGTAATACTAATATTTTATTGTTATTGTCGAAAACTCCTTTATATCTATTTCTCTAGAGAGCTATCAACAAATATGATAGCAACTCTAATTTGGACATGGCTATGTCGTTCTCCATATTTTCTTTGACTAAAGTGCTTACAAAGCACACACATAAGTTTACATATTATTAATTTTATATTGTTAGAGCGTTGCCTTAGAACGCTTTGTGTACAATTAATTTTGACATATTGATCATTATATCCGTTACTATTTCAATATGAAGGTGATACTTGAAGAACAACAAAAAATAACTACGCCATATTGGTTGTTATTGGATATCTTTGAAATATAGTATTTCCTAAGTTATTATTTTAATTAATTGTTTTAGAGAAAAATAGTTTAAAAATATTACTTATGTTAATAGATGTCTTGCAAAAGCTCTTTAAAAATAATAAAATTATACTTTCATATTTTGCTTGAGCTGTATGATCTAATTAAATATAAGACTCAAACTAATTTAACTTTTGGAATGTTGTTAGAATTGTGAAAAGAATAGTCTAAAAAGGTATTTGACATAATAATAACAGATTTAATTAGAAGAGTTATGGTTTCTAACTTAAATGCTATATTATATTTATAAATAAATTGTTTTGCTTTTGTTGCTTTTATTGTATAAAATAGTCGTAGTGACATTGAACAAATTTCTAATTAAAAATCTCAAAAAAAAAACCTTGGAGACAAATAAAATAACGAAGGTAAATAGTAAAAAACTTTATTTTTAATAAAAATATATTGTAGTTGTTTTAACGTAAAATTTATACATGCGTATATAATTCATCTTTAAAATATCGACCTTTTTTGTACACTACACATTTTAAGTAAATTGTATACTATTAGCCAAATTTTATTTTAAATTGTTATTTATTAAATTATTTCTCATACACAAAAAATGTATTGTTCTGGCAATTAATCACTTGTCTCTGGTATAAACACTAAAGGCGGTTGGTAACATAGTATATTTAACTAAAATTGGCTAATATTTAATTAAAAATCTTTTTTTTTTTTGCGAAATTTAAAAATTATATTTATTGATTATAATTTGTAATCAAATACTGTTAGTACCATTTAAATAATATCTCTGTAATATTTTGCTATTAAATAAAAATATATGTGATTAAAGAGTTTATGAAAAGTACATTTTAACTAGCTTTATTTACAATATATAAAAACACTAAATAATTTAATTTTTTTTTGCAGGTACCATTTAAAGTTTTCTATTATACAAAATGTTTTGTTTTATATTTAATTCTGTATCAGGTACATAAACTAGAATCAACATGGACTACGAATTCAAATCGTATGTAAAAATTATATTTAACTTTCTCACATTATTATTATTCTATTTATTTACATGTTATTCTAAGGATGCACCCCTGTTACCATGTGTTATATATAACATCTGAAATGTAAGTATGTGCGTCCTATATTTGGTCGAGAACTAACCTTTTATCTTGAGTTCTGTTTAGTAAAAAGTCTAAATCATTCGATATTTTATTTAGCATTCTTTCCGTCTCGGGCAAATCGTACGCCTCATTCCACTCTCTATTTACTTGTTTTATATCAGACTTTAATTTCGATTCCTCTTTTAATTTTATAGACGGCAGTGAGATGCTCGAGCAAAAATCCTGTTTAGGCCTCTTCAAACAACTTTTAATGGGAGGTGAAGTGATTTCGGAGACATCAGGGTTGGACCGAACACAAACACTGCAGCCGTCTTTCGCCGTGTGCAAGTGACGAGTAGTATACGGTTCGAAGTCCACAGAGCATGTGATAAGAGGGGCGGCTGGTTCTGGAGGTGTTTTGAGGACTTCCGGTTCCAAACTCAAGTGTGCCATGTTCTCTTGTCGGTGTGACGCCGTGTGTGCGCGCGGGATAAGGTCACACAAGGCGTGTGTGGTGACCACGTTGTCGGTGCCCATGTGTGAGTCACCCACGTTGGCATCATACCGCTGTGGGCTCAGCAGCGAGCCCTTATACTCCACACAGCGGATTATATCGGCCCGGTTGTCTGGCATCGACTGTCTCCTGGAGACAATGAGACAAATGATATGAAACATAAAAGAGACAAATGAGATTTAATATAATTTTATTCCTGAACTGGCTTGAAGGATACAATATAAATTATACTTTACCAGTGTAGTTCAGAAAAATGTAGAACACCAACATTGTAACCAACATGTTAGTTATCCTTAGGACTTATAGTAATAATATCATTTAACTTGTCAAGGAATTACCATTTAGAGCGATTTAAAAAAACTCTTAGGTTATAAGTTGTTATACTTCAGCATATCATATATGGTAGCATAGGCTACCTGTGTATTCTGGCTGAGCTCTCGAAACCTGGACCTCGGTAGTATGACGTCACGGGGGAGACCGGGGATGAGGTGGACTCCAACACGCCCACACCTCCTCTACTCTCCACCTCGATGCCTTGTTTTATGTATACTTGAAATAGTAAAGCTCTTTTAAATTTATCAAAAATGTCTCTAAAAATATGATTATTTTTCCTTATCAGATATTTAATGTAATTTTATAAGGATTTTATTTTACAGATTTTTTTTTGATTTTTTGCGGTGAAGTCTTCGACCTAGTAATGAAAGAAAATTTTTTCGTATGAAAATATGGCAACGTGAAAATAAGTTTCATTTTACGAGCAACTAAAAAATTTTAGGAATTATCTCGTGTTTCTAGCATTACTATCTAGGCCTTCCTTAATGCACTTTGCATTATATGTGATACTTATGACGAAATTAAATTAACCAAAACTAGGGTGTTTAATACACAAAGGCAGATTTGCCGTAATATTTTTTTAAGTTCTTTTATAAACACAATGTTTTAATATAACACGACCAATTACCTTTTATCAATTGTAAATAAAAAAAGCAGAGGTAGCGATACTTTGAGATTAATAATTTGAGAATGATTAGATGAAATATTATGAAACTTTGACCGTATTCTTGTAAAGGTCAAAATGTAAGACAAGAATAGCGGTTAACTGTTTATGACTCAATCTCTCGGTAAGGCTAAAGACTTTTCAGCCCGTATAAGTCCATTTATGCTCTGTAAGTACAATAATTACCATTTTATACAAATAGATTTAAACATTCAAGTTAAATTTAGTGTTAACTCATGTTTAGAATACTAAGAAAATGGTTACTTATTTAATAATGTTACTTACGATTAAGAGATGTGTCCCCAACTGGCGACTCTTGACAATGACGATGCGATGGCAAAAACAGGATTCGCTTTGCTGATTGTAAGCACTCTTCATCGCGTATGACATAACACAATATCATTGTGACGCCCTGAATTAAACATAATATCATTTGTTTTGAGAATATTGTTAACATTTGACTCAAAGTGTGTGAGATTATCTTTAAATTTTGTCTAGATATGTTATGACGACCCCGTCGTGATGCTCTGAAAATTGAAACTGTTTCTCGTCTCGAAAAATCCAGCATTATATAAAAATTGTCTTTATCGGGAAGGAGAATTCGATCAATGTAAATCTATATTATAGTTACACAAAACTTTGATCAATTTTCGACAGAAATGTATCTAGGATATGGCATCTCTTTCACTCAACCCTGAGAAACCCATCTAGTATGAGCTGTACTCGAGTTGGCGAGTGCAGTCAGCGCCAGCACCAACCCGCGTCTGCGCGAGCGAGGACCGGGCTGCGCCCACCATACGCCTGCCACCTGCTTGGCGCTCATGGCCGCCAGCACCAACAGCGTGTGGCGTAAAACGCGCCCCCTGCACGGGACTAACATCTAGTAAGAGCTGTACTCACATTGGCGAGTGCAGCCAGCGCAAGCGCCAGTCCGTGTCCCAGCGAGTGCGGGCCGGGCTGCGCCCACCACACGCCCGCCGCCTGTTTAGCGTTCGTGACCGCCAGCACCAACAGCGTGTGGCGCACTACGCGCCGCCTGCTTGGGCGAGACATGAATATTTGATCGAAGGTATTTACAGTTTTTGGAATTTCGGTGGGTAAGAAGTTCTTCAATGTGAGGTTAATACCTTTCCTCTACATACGTCCGTCGATCAGCTGGAACCTTGTGAGTGATAGTGCGTAATCTCAATGCGGTACAAAGCGCCAGCGCGAGGCACAGCACGACCAGAAGGGCGCAGCCCGCGGCGCACACAACCTGCGCTGCAGTACCCAGCTGCAGTGGGGCGCCGCCCCACAGTCGAGCCGTCAGCAACGTAAGGATACATACACCTAGCGTAGAGTAATCCTTTATATTTCTTACAACTCAAATTCCAAAACATAATATGATCCTTATTTTCAGATATCCTGCATTCGGAGGAGGAAAATCTGGATTAAGAAAATAAGTAGCTAATCAAAACCTATACTTTGAATATTATAAACAAAACACATGGCAAAAAACTCATAACAAAAGTTTGTATTTTTTACCAGTTTTTTTATTTATCTACTTATTTGTTACCCACTAAACCCGATTTTAGAACAAACTACTTATTTCTAGAAGCGATAAGATAGACATAATAGGTTTGAATATATACAGATGGTTCGAGATTTTCAATCACGAGCGTCAACATAAATCAAGTATACCGATGTTTTGTTCAGCATGAGCAAGCATTAAACCATGAAAGCATGAAATGTAGGCAACAGGTTAGATCAAGTATTATAGAGATCCAAGTTCCTTTATTTTTATGGGCGATTTCTTTATTTAATATAAACAATGGTGTCTGTTGCTTCATATATAATGCGTGATTACCTGCAAGTAGCGCGACGGAGGGCGCTTGCTGTGGGCGGCCCGCCAGCTCGGCCTGCAGCAGCAGCGGCTGAGCACACAGCGCGCCGCAGCACAAGAACCAGCACGCCGCGCACACCCAGCCCAGCGCGCCCGGACAGGCCTCCGCCTACAGACAGCGATACTATGCTGATTCAAATACAATAACGACACTCCGACAAAGTAAAATACATTTCATTTTCAAGAATTAAACAATATTCGGGATATCGTTGGTTCGTGAGGATAAAATTATCTTTTTGATAAAATCTAATTCAACCCAAAAAAATATTACATTAAAATTTTGACGAAAAAGTTCTATCTGATAATCAAAATAGTAAGTCTAGAGTCACCTTGTACCTGTGTAGCGTCGCACTGAAGCAGAGTGAGCCCGGCGGCTGCGTGCGAGCCCGCGGTGGTGGCCTTCAGCAGCACGGGCAGGCGCGCCCGCCGCCCCGCCGCCAGACTCAGCAACTGCAGCAGAGCCGCCGACAGGCACAGCGTGCAGCACACACACACACACACCTGCACTAGGGCGAGGAGGTCCGTCTCGCCATCCGTCTAAAAGTATTTTTCAATATTAGTAACAATTTTTTACATGTATTTCTGTCAGTATCAACATAGTGTTTGTATCCCTAATCAAGTTGTATTTAAATTGCGGTATTTACGATTTTTCATTAAATATTAAAACATTAAAAAAAAATAATAATAATAAAAATATATAAGTAAAAAACAAATTCAAAAAAGAAAAAGAAGTTCGTTCATTCGGTATTAATTTATAACGATTGATTTATACTTACAAAGTCGGACCTCGCCACCGTGAAGAGGGCGAAGGTACCGAGCCCTCGACACCGACACATCACGTGCTTCGGGTCCGGAATACGTACTTCACATGCCGAAGTCATCCAGACACTTGGTTCAGATTCTGAACGAAGTGCACAGGCCAGTTTGGTAGCTGTAAATAATAATTAGAAAACCAACCTTTCTTTTTATTTTAAACCCCAGGGTTATATAAGATGCTTTTTATTTGTATACATTTTACATAAATATTTGAACGAATTGCACTATTTTGCATTACTCATGATTAAATAGAATATAAAAGAGTGTTTTCTAACATTTCTAATATTTATAATCCAGTGTTATAAGATACTTTTTATTTTATTTTAACCGTACATAGTAAGTAAATTTTTTAAAAGATTTTTAGTAATTGTTAAATTGGTATTCCACTAAATATTTGAAACCACTGTTGAGTTAGTAATTTCGTAGTTTTGGAAACAATATGGCGTTAGTGGAGTGATAGATTACGCTATCATGTACATAACTAGGAACGCCAGCAGACCCTCAATTTCGACTCGCTGCTATCGCCAAATCTCGGGTGCCGTTTGCATTTTAAGCGAAGCGAGTCAAGCCGAAGGTTTCGTCTTGGTGTGGGAAAAAAAAAATTTTACAGATGGACAGTACAATTCGACTAAAAAAATTCGGCACGCGCATCCACAATAAGACTTCAATTTTTCGCGCAAATTTTTTTACATTGAAGTCTATGGGAGTGATGTTTTTTGGACATTATTCCTCAACGGCAACGAATTTTTTTGAATTTTTTTTTACAAACCACCACACATATCAGAATGATATGTGTGCAAAATTTGAAACCGAACCGTTAAGCCGCTTTAATGCCAACTTTGTAAAACCAATGCAAATTCTCTCCAGTAGAGCGCCCCGCTCGCTACGCCCAATAAAAATTTGTTAAATCTGTCCAAATTTCAATAAGTTTTTATCCTTTCATCTGTTATCAGATTTTTCTATATAAAAATGTTAAGTCTATATAGATCATTATGTCGGCTATAAACTTAACATTTTTATGCAGAAAAATCAGATCAATATAAGGTTTAATTTTGAATCTAATGTACAATGTGGATTTATTTGAATTATTGTGAATTTCAACTGTTTAAATTTATAAATCAAAAGGTATTGTTATTATAACTAAAATTTTTATACGTGTAGTATAGCAACGCCATTGAAAACTCGAGATGATTGTAATGTAGTACATTGTAGTAAGTCTGTGGCGCTGTAGTTCCTCTTGTGCGCGAACAGCAGCGTGGCGGCGTGCGCGGCGCGGGCGGCGCGCGGTGACGTCACCTGCGTCTGCGCGGACGCCAGCCGGTACTGTGTCTTGCGACCCACCCTAGAACCCGACGAACTACAAACGTGGACTGTTTTATGTATGTCATAAGAAAATCTAAAGTAGAGTTATAAATTATTGAACCTATTTGCAAAACTATTGAAAATCTGAGGTTCTTCTGAAGTTTGAGAAATTGTCTAGCTTACTTGAACTCAATGGACCGTCTCAACGAGGGCAGTCGCGCTGCCAAATTTTGATACTGCACCACAACGACACGTGTGTTTCCGTTCCTCCCCACCAGTTCTACTCCCGCTGAGGACAGTGCCCACTCCTCGTATCCTTGGTTTGAAATAAAACTAAAATGGGCTTCACCATCTTCTTTAACTTGCTTGGTCTTGACAGTGTACTCCTGGTATATGTTATTAAGATTGTCTCGCATTGCTGCTGTGTCTGAGATGGCGTTTTGAAGATCATATATTTTCTAGAATATGTAATATTACATTATATTTGGCAGTTTTATTTCAAACAAAAAATTTTTTGTTAATATACGTTTACCTCTTCATCTAAAAAAGTATCAGGATGTTTCAAAAGCATATCATATATGATTAGTAGGTGTTCTACACTCTCTCGTCTATCCCTGGGCTTACCAGCGTTAGAGAGTAGATACTGCAGCATATTCCTGGCATGTTTTAGAGGTATTGTTCCTGCACCGGGATGGGCTGGTAATGAACGCAGAACTGATCCATATTGATGAGCTACATGAGAGACATTTGCCCACGAAAAGCCACAGGATATTTTAATAAACTGAAATACAAATAGAGAAAATTTGGTAGTCCACCTAAACTCATTGCCTTATACCAGATTCTATGATTTGAGTCAAGATTACATATGGTAAAGTCATAATACCTGTTCATAAATATCATTCAATGAATCAGCAACGCATCCCGAAAAATCGGGTAGCTTCCATTTTACTTCATGATGAGTTGTTTTTGGTTCGCAAAATCTAGAAATGTTTTATTTTTTACCTAATTTAATTTTATTCATTTCCAGAAGCAAAGAAATGATTTTACTTGAAGTCATACCTAATAGATTCCCCGTTATGTCCTGGCGGGCAGCTAGAAGACGTGTGAGCCCCGGGGGAAGTCTTGGGCCACCGCAGACCATAAGACGCTTCACTCTCACACGCCCCGTCTTCAGGACCAAGTGTCCACATTGTTACAGCTTTTGTGTTTGTTCCTGCTACGGAAGATACTTGGCAATGGAATTCACCAGATTTCTAAAATAAAAAAGTTTTTAATTTTACATTTCCAATATATTCTAACTAATCCGTAACAATTATTCCGAAGACGTATTATAATCTCGCAAGAAGCGGTGGTGGGCAATATATTTAGGAATCTTGAACACGACAGCAAAATACGAGCGGCAAATCGGTATAGCATTTCTCACGATATGATCTCACGTTTATGCCTTAATTGCTTACAATGAAATGAAAGCTACCTGCACGTCATACAGCCTGAGCACGCTGCCCGCTGGGTACAGGTCCTCCCACAGCTGCCGGCCGGGCGCCTGCGGCAGCAGCGACCGCTCCCGCGCCCAGCTGAACCCCAGCACGCCGTGCACGCGACCCGCGCCCGACAGACACGTCAGGCTCACGTTGGCTCCCTGGGAGGTTGACAGTGTTAGTTGAGTTGAAATATTTTAACATAGATATAGAAACACAAATGTATCAAGACAAGTAGGACTCGCACCTGTGATCGCTGGAAGAGAAATATAAGTTTACTTATTTTTATTCTTGTCCAAATAATACACTCTTGTATTAATTCCATTATAACAACGTATTGTCTATAAGTTCGCAAGTGATTTAAAAATATTTTAATGATATCGACATTAGCTTAGAGTATTCAAACCTTATTGACGGTAAGAGTTGAAGGCACTAGTCGTATGTCAGGAGGCCGCACAATGGTCAGTCTCAAAGCACTACATCGTCTCCTTCCAGCATCATCAGCGGAACACGACCATTTTCCACTATCAGGTTTTTTGGCTTCGGATATACCTAACACCGACATACGTCTTCCTAGCGCGTCTTCTGCTACAGTTCGAGTCCAGATGTCTCTACAATATAAAAATCAACATTAAATAGAGCAAGAGATAAAAACATTAATAAGTTTAGAGCAACCCCACCGTGTAGTTCCATTAAAATTCACTTTTACACCATCTTTGTACCAAGTAAATGTGGTATCGGGAGACCCATAAGCCATACAGCTCAATATAAACTCAGAGCCCTCCCACACTTCCTGACGCTGGTTAACGATCAGTGCCTGTAATAAAATCGCAAATTTAACGCAGATATTTCCAGGAAATGTCAGAAAATAGAGTCACAATTTAGTACACAATAAAATTTGTATTAATCCATTATATGACTTTTATATTACAATCGGATGGTTTCATTAGTCAAATTTTGACACAGAATTACTGATAGAGATATTGTATAAATTGATTTCGTGTATATAATTGTATATAAAAGTATAATGTTCTTTTGCTTCCTAACATTACATTTACGAATAGTGAAGAACGGCGTAAAATTTTTTTAACTTTCGTTTAGAATTATAAAGAAAAATAATATTAATGATATATATTACTGTTTAAAACTACTGAGGGTAGTTTTATTAAGGGCACATGTATGCGACGTCACTGAATCATGAGATTAGCACTTGTGTTTAGTTGATATCATTTCTTTATAATATGTGTAAAAAGTACTATATTATTGTTCAATATCACACAAGTGCTGCTGATCACGATCAAGCTGATGATTATAATGATTAAGTTATAAGAAATAATTTAAGTTACTTCTCTACTTAAAAATGTATGTTATACATTTTGGACAAAAAAATAAATAAAATGCCATTGTTTATTTTTATAAGTAGCCTGCTGTAAATACATACTTAAAAATATGTTATTTAAAATATGTTAATATGTGGAATAATGTATGTTACAGAACATTAAAAAATAATACGAGGGTGAAGATTTTATTGGAATATTGGCTAATTTCATCTTGGTTTTATATAAGCATTAGTTCATGACGTTTAACGAGAACTGGCAACACTCCAGCGTTAATGTGTCTTCATATTACACTTGGTATTAAAAGTGAAACATTTATTTTATAAAATGACGAAAAGAATATTAGTATTTATTTATTTATTTATTTATTTATTTATTTATTTATTGTCTTTGGTAATCCAACAGTGAATTACGTCGGTCACAACCGGAGGATCCAAAAAAATACAAATTTATTAACTTAAAATTTAATACTTATATTTAATTTACAAACTACGTGATCCCTGCTCAAAGTTGGAGACAAGAATGAATAAAATGAATTAATAATTAAAGGAATACAGAAAGTGTAACAAACAAGGGTTTCAGATTTACATTCTAGGATTTTAACATGATACAATGCACCTGTGCTTAATCAGCGTTTCCACGGTTCGTGAGAATATAGTAAATGCTAATTTAACAATTTTATTATTAATAAGTATATAAGAAGTATCTAATAAATGATTACATAGTCTATGGTAATATAACAAGTGTTACAAAATTATAAATCTAAACAATATTTGCTTATGACTAAGACCAACTACCTTTACAAATATTAAAATGCTTGTTACCCTTGTAGAAGGAATGTCTTACATTTGAGTGAAATTCTTAATATTATAATGATCATACGATTATAAATTTGATTTAACTTTATACTGGAGATAAGTCAAGTTTACAGGAATGAAAGAATTAACATTTAGAATTGCCTTTGACATGTCTAACATATTTGAAATCTAAATTAAATTTTGATGAGTTTTAAATGAAAACAAACATTATATATAATGATATATAATATTTATTTTCATTTGATATAACATATCCGTGATAACACAAAATAATTTTAATTTTCCGGAAGAGTGTCTGAATTTTAAACACTAAAGAGATATTTAGAATTTAAGCTTGTTTTTATTCAAATTACAAAAAAAGAACATATTTAAACATATTTATTTAAAAAATAATAATAAATATAGGAGAAATAAACTGAAATTAGTAATGAAATTAATTTTTCGACATATTATTGCTAGAGTAATAAAAGAATAATAATATTTTATTATAGGTACAGAAACCGTTAAAGTTTAAACTTCATTAAAAGTATACTTAGTATAAGTCATCATAATATATATAAGTATACTTAGTATAGTAAAAAATACTTTGTCAGGTATTCCGTTATACAATTTACTAAGTAATGTTAAGTCACTGTCAGTGCTCTTATTGCCTTATAGTTTTTATCTCATTAATGATTTTAGAACAAATTCAGATTCTCAATTGTATAGAGTAATGTAATTATGTAAGTGTTGTACACTTAATAAACATTTCAAATGATAATTATAACGAGTATTTGTATTAAATACAAGACCGAATTTCGAATAAGATAAACAGAAGATGTTAATCTATTGATGTAGAACAAGATGCAAAAAAACCAAATATAATGTTTATAACAGTTCAAGGAGCAGGTGTCGAATATACAATAAATATTCCTTTTTACTTTACAACTTTCTACTCCGTCTGAAAGTTAATACAAGAGTCGGAGTCCACTGGGAAGAAAGTTTTGTATTTTAAACAATTTTAGTTATTATCCTTTTTTTTTAGACTTTTATAGGTTAAGACTTTTAATAACTGTTACTTTTGTTAGACTATCTAATTTATTGCCTGGTTTCATTCATATTGTAATACTGACATGTAAGCTAAGCGCAGGCTGCATGTCAAAGTGCATGGTCTCGGGCAGCAGACGCAGGCGGTCAGTGCGCGTGCGCGTGGCTGAGAGACGCGCGAGCGCAGTGCGCAGTGCGCCTGCGTCACGTCGCTCCGCCCACACTCGCAGACATACTGTGCGTGCGCCGGTTGCTTCAGGGTTGCTGTTATAACATATATTTATGTTATCTATAGCTAACTGCAGATTCTTATACTTTTTTTCGTTTTTTTCTAAATGATTTTGTCTATTGTTTAGATATCTTTATTTAAAATTATTAAGTATAATTTTTTTTTAATTAATAAATTCCTAATATTTTGGTATATATTATATGGCTTATGGTTTTTTTACTATGTTTGTAATCTACACAAAAAAAAATTGTTGAACATATAACACTATCGGTGTTTGCCCGATTAGTTTCAAACCCATTCTTGTCTCTGAGCATGCAGCGTTTACTGTTCACGTCGCATTTAATGTGAGTAATACTAGTACTAGTGCTACTGCTATTATTATAAACAATCTTCTTACCTTATGTTTAAAATTTCTATTTCATCATGTAAAGTAATATTGCTTGCTCTTAAATAATTTGTAATCTGAAAAACAATTTATATAAATATATACCGTCATGTAAAATGACAGGATCTCTAAATTGTTTTTAATTTCTCACCTGTTCTATTATGTCTTGTGATATGTTAATATTTCCTTGGTCCATTATGTGCAGTCTTGTTTCAAAACGGGCGGAAACTATATGTAAAGACACAAATAATGTTATTTTTTTTTACCAAAAATATATAAATATACAATAATGCAATCCAAGTTGGTTTGTGTTAATAATGTTTCATTTTAATATAGATATTTAATATATAAGTATACGTACAGGAATCAGTGTCTTTGGGATTGCAATCACAAGCACCGGTTTTGCATCCTTCGGCACATTCTTCTATACCACACTCTAGAAGAACGGTTTATTAAATACAAAAAAGAGACTATCCCCTTTGAAAGAAGCGTACGTTACATTGTACATACGACCACAATACTAATTAATATTTTTTTGAATAATATTAAAATAGTAGACTAGTAAAAATTAATTCAGTATCGTCCTAAAATAGTAACACAACCATAATTTTTTATTATTACAAAAAAACTGGTCCTTGTTTTCTAAAAAGGAAAAAAACTTAGACGTTAATATTTTATAACATCTTATGATTTAATTTCACATTTAACTAAAATATGTTGGGCAATGTGTTTTTCACAAAACTGCTCGAATTCTGAGTGAGAACACTAAATAATAACACTCAACGAAACTAATAAATAATGCATTGTTTTGTGACGAAAAATACACAGGAAAATATTTTCTTTCATTTAACATAGAGGAGAAACAAACAGACGTATAATATTTTACTATAAAGTAGCATTTATTTTACTTCATACATTAGTATTACTCAAATCAATTTCCATTCAAATAATATAGAATTATAATAAATACAACAATCAGTGACGTCTTTGGCCTGTCATGAATATTGAATTCAATTGCATTAAAGTTATGAAATAAATGGGAATTGCCTTTTAATATATTTCATGGCTCTCGAATGCTTCATAAAGTTACTTCATATTTAATAAAACTTGTTCGCTGAATGCCGAATAATACAGATTTCATTAATCCAATTTATTAAAGCATTACCAATGAAGTATATTTATGAAATCTCTTCATGAATGTAAAGTAAGAATAATTTAATTTAAATGTGAATAGTAAGGATTATTTAAATTTAAACAGACATTAAAAAACTACAAATTAATTGGTGTTTAAGTTGCATTTCTGACGTCATCTTTTTAATTATGATTACGTCCTTAAATTTAAATTTCTTTTTAAAGCAATATTACATTAATGTTTCTAATCTCAAAAAATAATACGGATTTATTAATTGATCTGGACCAAAAGCAAATATTTCCTCATTAAATTGGTTTAAACTTTTTAAGGGGGTTTCATACTTTTTGTTTCTCAAAATCTTATGAAGGTAGCTTACTTTAGGGATAAGCAAATGAAGAGTAAGGCTGGTGTAATATTACTATAATAAGTGTTGGTAAGACATTTTATTTTATTTACAACTTTGGTAATAAGATAAACAACTTTGACAATAAACTATACTTTTAATAATTGTATTTACAGTAGTTAAGAGTACTTTGAGACATTAAAAATCCAATTTACTACCGTTCAAATAATGTCACAGATATTGCAGACCTTCGTTTAATCTGTACACGTTTATATCCAATGTCATCTGTCAATATGAGACTTGTGTACAGTTCGAAATATGAATCTCAATTCAGCTTCGGTTATGCACTGGGATGCAATATTCATGTTTGAAACAAGTGTTTATTGAGTTAAAGGTAATAGGAAAAATACATTTTGTTGATACGTTTAAATGTATAAATTATTTTGTCATGTCTTATAATGGACTGAGACATACCTACATGTTTATTGACATTATTATTTATTAAATAAAAAATGTGTGGTAAAGTAAATATATAATAGTTACCGGGTGGTTCAATCTGAGTCTCGCACAGATCTCCTGTGAAGCCCGGCGCGCAGATACAGCTTACAGCCGCTGGACCTATTTGACTAAAATAAAAATTATGTTATAAAATATGTATGATTTTTTTTATCTTTAAGTTGTAATGAGCGAAACTTTTTCAGCAAATACCGAGACAAATTTTATCACGGAATAACTCGTTATTGTGAGGAAATTGCGAGGACTTAAGATATGACCTCTTTTCAGATGTAGTGTAAAAACTATAATGATTGTAAAACAAAAATAAAACAAAATAATAGAAATTCTGAATCAACTTGAATATGAAAAGTAATTGAATTTAAAAATGGTTTCTCTAACCAGTCGATGTGATATTCTTATGTAACTGAATGACGTTCAGATTATTATAAGAATTATGAGGATAAGATATTTAATATAAATATATAATAAGAAGAATACATTAATAAAATTAAGCAGTTAGATAACATGAAAATATTAAAATTAAATAATAATTATTGTAAGCTTCTTTTATCTCCAGGATGTAACTGTCCTTACCTTAGCAAAGATACTTTCACAAACACAACTATTTATTTGTTACTTAAAAGTAAAATTAATAAACAATATCTAACTAATTCTCTTATCACATTAAAACCTCTTTTTGCGAAGATATATTTTTTATTTATTTGTCTTTCGAAATAATATTTTTTTAATTTATTTAGCATCGACCATAACATATAAAAATTTAAAAAATGATAGTCATTTTTACATTCATAAATATATAAATAATTGATTTATAAATCTACTTCTACCAAAAATATACCACGTCCACTTTGAAACACCTTGTTACTTAAAAAGTTTGACATGGGTCATGCTTACCCGCAGGTGCCTCCATTTTTGCACATGTTAGGGGTCTTCGGACATAAAGGGCCAACTCCACAATCAGCACCTGAGTATCCCTCGAAACAATCGCAGTAAAATTCCCTGTGACATAAAATATTGGGTTAAAAGCAAATTAGTACACGTGAACGACTGTAAACTATCATACTGTTGAAATTTCATGGTGCCCTGAAGCTTATCAATTGTTGTTAATTGCTTATTCTTTCTTATTGCTAATTATT
This sequence comes from Mechanitis mazaeus, assembly GCA_959347395.1. NCBI lineage: Eukaryota > Metazoa > Arthropoda > Insecta > Lepidoptera > Nymphalidae > Mechanitis > Mechanitis mazaeus. Next base: position 1,659,040 of record OY365743.1, read on the forward strand.
ATGGTAGTATATTAAGAGGGGAAACTATCTCTCTGGAGAAGAGTCTAATTTACTTTTAAATTAGTATCGAGTTCAGATAACGGAAGCTATAATCTACGTGAAATTTTTTCGTGTATCAAGATCATCATGTAGTAAGATACTAAACATTGTGCATGATTTAGAGGAATTTCTACAAGTTAACAAAATTAATTGAAGTCACTAAAAACACAAATTATGAAATCTTTAACTATAATATATTAATACTTGAAATAGCAACTGGAACTGAACTAATATTAACATTAATTTGACCGAAAAAATTTACGCTATAATTTATAACATTATATTTTTTTAGTGAATTATAATTTGAAGAGGAATATATATTTGCGATTTTATTGAAAATATTTAAAATGTTTCGTCGCTATCGTAATGTAATCGCTCAGTGTTAATCTCCGATTCTACTAATTGTATTCATTCAATTGTTCTGTAATTGGAGCCGAAATCACAAATTGGATTTCCGTTCATCGGAACGGATCTCTGTCTAGAGAAAAATTCATCTTTAATTAAACAAAATTATGCATCAATTAATTGGTTTAACTATAATGCATACTTTCGACCCAAACTAAATTTAATAACGTCTTTTGACAATCTTTTTATTTGACATAGTTTTTAAATTAGATAAACAAATTACGCACTTGTAATCATGTTTAGCATAACAATGTCCAAGAAGACGGCATTCTATGGTGCTGCAGGACTTTGGAACGGGTTCATCAGTGGGTCCCTTCACCACATACGTCATATTGAATCCAAAAACCGAGAGCAGCCCTAGAGCTCTAAGCTGCGTTCCCTCCAGCCTGTCCAACGTTAGTTCCACCACCAGGACCGGGCTTTGTACCTGTAAATAAAAAATATTTTACCATCGTATTATACACATAAATATAATAACTATTTATGTAAAAGTACTTGTTGTATTATAACGGGAAAAAATCTATTAATTTTTTTAAAATTAAATGTGAATCTAATTCTTATTTTAAGAATTGACGTATAAGTACCCACTTTAGATGGTTGAATGCGTGTTGTGATATTCTTACTGAGCTCAAAGACAGAGTGTAATTACAAACTACCCGCAAGTTGTTTTCTAGTTTCAGCATTTGTTATAAGTTATAATACAAGTGTGAATTATGTTTTATATAAGTGGTATTTAATGTTTCTAACTTATACTATAAATATTAGAACTCTTTCTATTGAAATATTTAATTAAAGATGTTTATTTTGCTTTTCAGTCTCAGAAAAATTCAGTTGTACTATATCGCATACTCTAATAGGACATTTAATAACAATAATTCTTTGCTATAACAACAACACTCCAGTCATGGAGGCCTTACGATCATCTCTCGAAGAAATATCACAACAATATTACGGTTTTCTTTTCAAACCATAATAGTTTTAAATATAAACAACCAAAACTCAATATTCCTAATTATAAATGTCTTTATTTCTCAAAAATTAATCTCACACAATTAAACACGATAAGGTTAGAGTAAAATAAATAAACGAGAGTTTAACTTAATTGAAATAAGAAGCTCTCAAATAAATAATAATTATTGCCCTATCTGATAAAGTCATAATAATATGACAGACATCCTCGTATTTAACATGGATAGATTTTTCATTTAAGAAATATCTTTATTTTTTTTAAAGTATGTACACATTACATCTACAAATAATGTATAAATATGAATATTATAAAATATTACATCTACGAATACTCTATATTTTACTGCAGTTGTAGTACTGAAAATACAACGTACAATATATCGTAATAATATTTTAATTGCACTTCATAAATTACACATATTTTTCAGTTTCACTATACTCGTGTAACAATTATGAAAACAACGAGTTGTTGCAATTATTATAAAAATATGATTCAGATAATGTTTATATTCAAAATGCCCAATATTTTATTATGATTATCAATTTAGTAACGTAACGTACCTTTAGTAAATAGTACCTATCGTTTTATTTATAAAATAGTAACTAGATATATCTTAAAATATTACCACTGTATTTTTTTTAACAATAATAAAATTTCTTGTTTATGAAAATACAAAATACACAAAAGCCCATTCTATCCGAGATGGAGATGTCGGTTGCATTATTCACCTGACACCTCAGTCTTCGTAAGCCGCGTTTGACTTCCACTTTATTTATTCCTTAAGCGTTAAGCTCACGGTGTTTTATATCCCTGTGTAATAAACACAGAATAACGATACAATGAAGTTTGTTTCTTTGACTTGTATCAGTAGCTTATATCAGTAACATTGTATTTCTATACAATATCAATAAGAGCGAATAATACTTACCATGACGAATCTAGTGATAAGGAAAAAAATTATGATTCTGCACCCAAAAAAATCATACAGCAAAGAAGCAATCCAGCACTGAATTACCGTATGATAGAAGAGTTAAATTTTGTTCATAATGAACAATGAAATTCTTAACACATGCGGCGACTGATTGCAAGGATTGGTTTATTATAATAAAAAATAATAATAATTGCACTGTGTTAACTCGACAAAAATCCGTAATCATAAGCGGAATGCCTTATCACATATATAGTTTACATGTGTGTAGGCATTGCGCATGACGTATAAGCTATAAATTATTCTTTTAAGAATTAATTTCAGAGTCTGTTTCACTAGAACAAAGAATAAATGTGAAAACAAACATAAAATGTAAACAGAACATTCCCAAGACGCTGAAATCTTTATGAGAGCATTTGTCTCAGAATATTGCATTCTATTGATTTATTAATTTGTCTCCTCGTGTCGTAAAATATTTTAAATGCTTTGGGACTTTTGTTTCATAAAATATTGTGAGTTGAGAAGTGACACATGCATAAATATATTAATTTATGTATTTCTTAATCCTTTGAGTGAGATTTTAACAATGGAAATAAGTTTAGTTGTTTTTGGTTTGATATCAAAACTCAGAATTTGTATGTATCCTTTTGCTTAGACAAAGACGCTGAAAACTGTGTTTTCTACATATGATAAATTATTATCATTATATTATATTGTGTAAACAAAGTATCGTCTGTCTGTATTGTATCGTTTATTACTTGCAGGGTGAAGTGTGTTTCTAACAGTTGACAAATTGATTTTGGTTTAATGTCCGTAGAAATATAGATATTGATTTTTATTGCACAAATATTGAAAAATATTTTTAAAATAAGCGTTTACTTTTGACAAAATGACACTGTCGAATGAGTTCGATCTTTTTGACAAGAATATTTTAATAATTTATATTATATACATATTACTATTAATAATTTATATTATATATACTTGAGTCAAAAGTTAATTTAAATCTGTCCTAAACAAATATACACCAACACAATTTGCGATAAAAATATACGCACATACTGTGCACGATTTAAATAAAATCTATACTTACTATAAGAGAAAGGTGTCTACGAAGTAGAATGTAATTTCTGAAGCCATATATTGCACGGCACCATAAAATTGAATGTACTCTCTAACAGTACTGAGTCTTTTCAATCTTTAAAGTCCGAGGTATTGCAAGAGGCAAGCAACGACTTGGTATTACTTGTATTTTGAGATTCATGCATTTGACTGATAAGTTTTTTTTTTTTATAGCATTACTATTTGTAAATGTTCTGTCTATGATTTTCATTCTAAGAACAAAACTAAAGAAATATGTAAAAGAATACTTACCTTATTAAAAAATTAAGGTAGTTTCATTTATAATTCAAGAATTTTTCTAATAAAAACCACAAACAAGCTCAGAAGACGCTTATCTAAGATTCACATTCAAGATTTATGATTATAATCTGATATATAAGATATTTTCTTCGTCATAAACTCAGCAGCGCTCCACAATCACATCTCTCATTATCATCAGCCCGGTGCTTGTTATAAAGTTTATGAAGATAATATACTGGAAATATAATGTTCTCGCTTTCTTATACTCTAAGGAATAATTAAGAAACCTAAGACCTAAAAATTAGCGACACAATAATTTTTCTGATATTAATAACAAAATGTAGCTTTGTATGTCAATTATATTTTCAATGCGTTATCTATTCTTCTATTCACGATAATATATTAATAATAATAATGATAAATACTCTTTATTGCACACCAAATAAAAAAAAAAACAATACAAAACAATGTAAAAAATATAATACTAATAACAATATGGTAGTACAAGCAGGCGGGTAATATTTATATTTTACAAGGAAAAAATAATATTGCTTACTTATATGTTTAATATATGGTGTATTTTTTCCACTCTTAAGGGTCGCAGCGTGTCATTAAATATTCGATAAATTTCCTCAATTTATATTAATTACAACAACATTTATTTACGATTTAAAATTACCGCAACTTTTATACAAATTATATTTAGATTGCACAATTTAAAACTGTTTTATAAAAATACTAAATTATCACACATTCAAATAATAGATGATAGAAATAGCTGTGAAATGATTGTCTATCTTAAGATGTTTTAATCAAAGATTTACTAGAACTTCAATTTAACACACTTTCTTTAACATGTATTTTTTTATTTTGATAATCAAATCATGACAAATTTAGTTTGGCCGTGAGATTTACAACAATAAAAATAAACGTTCTTTGTTATTAGAAACTAGTAAAAGTATTAATATCTTTTTGTTTTTTTTTATATTTAACGGAGTTGGTATTAAATACTTTTTAAATTATAATTAAAATAAAATAATAACTTTTGAACAATATATAAGGTTTTCTAAGTAGCAACTTCATTATACATATTTATAAATATTAGTCTTCCGTTTCTGTCTGTCTATTTATCTGTATGTACATGCAGTTACTGGGCGGATAAATTTTTACGGAAACCAAGACTAGGAATTTGAAATGAAGTCGCCAGCAATATCTAATAGTCAATAATATTGGTTTTATTGTTCATCTACTTATATATTTCACTATCATGGTTTAGTATCTCTGATCCTTCCTTATTAAATACTTGGCACTTAATATAACGTTCTAGAGGGTTGCTTCCGTTAACTTAAGGGACTGCTGTCCCTTGACTTATATCAATTACTGAGACAATTACCAGAAATATTCTTTCTAGATACTGGAATAGTCAAGGATCAAAGATATAAAAAGGAATTAATAAAGAAGAATAAAAATGCATTAATTTACTAAAATTACGATATATAATTTTAAATACATTGCTACTTCGTGCATATTCTGGGTAAAAGATAAAACATATTGTTCGTTCGTTCGTTCGTTGTTTGATTTTAATTGTAATCCTCTTAATTGTTCTTAATTATGAAAAACAATTAAATTATGACTATTTCAATAATACACTCAATTTAAATTATTTACTAAAAGCCTGTCGAGTTTTTATTAGATAATAGTTCTAGGGTGTACAAGTTTTATTTATTTTCTCCGCGACTCGGTTCAGCTGAGAGAACAATTGAACGCAGACAAGTGGACTCTTTAGTTTTTCATTCATCTCATTTTCTTGATACTTGGTTTTCTGATTTAGTATTCTCTAAAATACTTACTACAATACCGGTTGTGACTCAGATTTATCTCGCTCTGTTAAATGTTGAGTTTCATAGTTAATACAAACTCTGTATAGTGATTTTTATCTTAAAATCCAAACCATTTTATTTTTTACTTTTCTATTTTCGTTTAAGTTACTTGAAAATGTTTTTCTGTTGGTTTTTTTCAGTGATGAAATATTTTTGTGTTTTAAAAAGAGAAAAGTCTATACAGTTCTGATATAAAAACAAATTTTTCGACGCTTTATTTATTTACACACTCTGACTCCATATTATGTCCCAAAAATGTTATAAATGTGAAAAGTATGTTTGTTACATGTCGTAGCGTGGTTTTTGCAATACGTAGCGGTGGTTTTATTGTTATCCTCTTTGGTATTATTCTTGTAGGAATTAATTTTCTAAGTAAAGCATAAATAATATCTCTGCTCTATGTCGTGGAAAGTATTTAATAGTTAATTTTATATTATTTTTAGGTAAAACAAATTTAAAGTATATTAAGACTTTTAGTAATGTGAGTGACAGAGGACAGTGCACTGAGCCAGTGCTAGCAATATAAAGATAATTTTAGAGAAAACCACCTCGCGCAAGCTACAGTGTAACGCAAATTATGTTATACACAAGGCCTTTAATGTAATTTACTGTGTGCTGATACATATTCAAGAAATTGAAAAATGTTTCTCAGACAAACAAAAGAGTTTTAAATTTTTATTTATGAACCTTTTTTAAACGTCTAATGGCCACATTAGCTCTTAAAATATATATATATATATATTTTTAAATTGGTACTAGATTTGCAGTTTACGAAATTTGAGAGACTTCGTAATTATTTAATGAATCCCATTTATGGTTAAATTGAATTCAATAAATAATATTGTATGCAAACGTTGAATGTTGTGTTATTAGAAAACGAACGAAAAAAAGTCGACGATTGTCCTAACTTGTGTCTAACATTTCTTATAAAAAATGTATTAGTAGACAGATTTCGGAGAAATAACTTTAAAAATAATTTTAAAGTTAAATAATGTATATTCAATGTAAATATTACATTATCATAATTCTGGTTGGTACTCCCGTAACTTATAATTTACGAGGTACTTACTGGTAAAGTTAGCGAAGCATGTAGAGACAATGAAGTTCAAAGAAGTGAAGTTAATAATTTATTTATTTAAAAGGAGTAACTTTATACCATTTACATATTATTACGTAATAGCCCTTGCTTGATTGCTTATTCATAAAAAAAACATGATGTTTTGATAAACTTTAATACAATATCTGTTAAAATGAAAAGTTATGTCATTTCTGTCATTATCACACTTTTATTTTGTTTTATTTTTTGTAAAAAATGCACCTTCTATTCTGGTCACGGTTAGAAATAATAAATTATCTTTTGAATATATCTTTTATGCCGTATTCGGTGATTAGGTGTTTCAAAAAAGTTACTTTCTAACTTATCAATTATGTACACGCAATTTTATAAATTAATAAATAATAGCTTGTTAGTGGAAGTTATACTAATACGAGGTTGATTCATAAAAACTGGATTATTATAATTTAAATATTCCAAAACGAGTAATGTCAAAAGTTATTAACCCGTAAGACAAGAAATACAATAGTACATTGAAATGATGCCAAGCAAGTAAGCTGAAGGCTCAATACTCATAAGATCAATTAAAGAGCGTTAATGATAAATGAGTAAAAACTCATACATAAAAAAATCATACTTCAAAAATTATACATAAAAATGTATAATTTTTATGTTATTTAAGTCACACAAGAAACACAATAATTTGTTTATTTTGTTTTTAAATCACTAACACATTTAAATATATTACAATATAAACGTTTTAATAATAATTTCATGAAACGATATATATACATTTTAATAAATATTAAATTAAATCATCAATGTAACGTTAAAGAACACAATATTTATATTTATTATTTCTTTGTTCTTTTTCTGTTCGAAAATCCTTTTGAAAAAGAATTTTAAGTTATCACATTTTACCTGAATCCTTTTTAAATACATAGTTAAAAAGGATTCAGGTAAAATGTGATAACTTAAAATGAAGGCCAAAACCATAAAATTTTATGAGACCTTCCTCTGAGTGGAGGCCACTAAATCTTATTAAGCTGTATGGAATCCAAATTGCACAGAAGTTACTAACATGATTCTTTTCTTTAATTTTTTTATTTACTATCTAATTTATTGTAGTTTCTTGTTCTTTTTGGCCACTAGAATATTGTGAATAGGTAATTCTTTCCAAAAATATAAGAAAACAATCTTTTTACTCTCAGATGATCCTATTAATATATTGAGGAATTCTATTAATCATATCAATTCTTTGATGACCTCTAATCCTATAATTATATTTCACTTATTTTGGAATACTCTATACATTATGAAGTATTATTAAGGTTTTTATTGATATATTCAAAATCTTTATGCGATCCATAGGGAATATTACGTTTGAGGTTTGTTATAATGTTATTAATCAGTAGATTAATAAAATACAGTATAGTACTTACTTAAAATAATAAATTATAAATTTATTATATTAAATAAAGTATTAATATAATTATTAAATTAGATTTTTTACCTAAAACGAAATTATCGGCTTCAGTTGAAAATCTTTGTAGACATTGATTTAAATTACATTGTAAATTTAAATTTAAATTTTGATTTTGACATATTTTACATATTTTGTTATTAATTAATACGAATATAAAATAGTTCGGCAAATAAAACTGCATTCAATTTAAATATATAATATTTTTTGGTGTCAATATCTTGTAAGCAAATATTTGAATTGATTCTATAATATAGCATTACAAATAGATGTCAATGTCTTCGATTAAACTTATCCCAGACTATGAAGAACCGACAGGCCACTTATTCCTTTATGGTACTACAGCGGTGGAGGAGAGCTAACAAGCTTGTGATTGTGCTGCGCCATACATTATCCTGGAAACTTGATTTAATATGATTTATAATAATGCAGAGCTTGCTTACAGAGTAATAGAAATCTCTTATTTAAAAATGATTAATGCTTAATTCAGACGCTAGGAATTTATGCATAAATAATATGAAAATAAAACTATTAATTGCTACATTATTATTAAAATTAAAATTAGGAATATTTATATGTAGGTAGATTTTTAATAACTATTATTAAATACAATCTTTATAAAATTTTTACAAAGATTAATACGAATTGTCTTCGAAAGCTTCCAAAGCTGTTTTGTATAATTCGTCTTAGTTACGCCTGATCCTAACAACCTTCACTCAATTCAACTCTGTGATCTTTTGATTCAATATAATAAACAGACATATTGTGTTTATACCTTTAATGGCAACCGTAGTTACTAATAGTTAGACGTTATTCCACTATTTAATTCATCGTATGACAAAAAATAAATAAGTTCTATAGAATTTTTTTAGATTTATTAAAAAGTTATGAAAAAGGTCATCTGGGAAAAAAATATTAATGTAGAACAATTAACTTAAATATAAAAGTTTAGATTATTCGTAGGAAATATTTGATAACATTTGCGGATCATAAAGAATTCTAAATCAATAATTATAATTAATATATATTTACAAATGATTCATCTTAAAGTTCATGCTCACAAACGACAAAAAATTACTCAACGTTTTTGGAGTCAATACTCAAATGATTTATTACCACAAAGTAATTTTTATGTAATTACTAATGATATAAAATAGATTTAAATTGACGAAACTACTTTATATACTTATATGTATACATACTTATGAACACTTAAAACAGTTAAACTTTATTATTTTATTTTTTTATTATTTATTTCTCTCAAAATAGACAGCCTCGATAATAGCAAAGCATGTTTTTGCAAATAATTCAGAGAAGGTAAAGTATGTACGTCAGTGACACTACTTTCACTGAAAGCATTAAAATGAACTATAGTCCCAGCTGTATTCGAGACGCATATTTCAATAATGAGAATGGCAAAGAGACGCCATCTTTCAAGCACCTTGAGATATGAAATAATCTGATGTTTGTTTAAAAGACAACTTGATAAATATGTATTAAATATGTTCATAGAACAAATTAAAATTAGTAAATAGTAACGATTAAGGATTTGAAAAATGTCTCCTCTGTGTACATTGTACTCATTAAAGCATCTTAAAATAAAATTTCTAAAATCAACTGGTGTATAGAAATACTTTCCTCTGTTTTGTAATAACAATTTAAAAAAAAAATTGAGATTGTTTTTTCAGTTAAGTGGAACAAACAAAAAAAAAGAAGCTATTAAAGTATTTATTTTACTATAATAATTTATTGTAATAAATTTATAGTTTTTCGAATGATATATATCTTTTGTATATGGTATAAAATTTAACATACTCGTATATCTTCTGAGTGTCGGAGATAAATATTTTTCATTACAACAATTTGTTCCATTTCTGATTCAACAGAAACTTCATCAGGCCGCTTGAATAATTTAATCTTGATTCAACATTTTATTCTTCAAAATTAAACAAAGGTAATTAAGTTTGTTTGCAGTTTAATAGAGAAAGATTCCGAGCGTGAATAAATAAGTTATTTCACAAGCACAAAGTAGACAATGAAATTTATATTATTGTGTTTTTCCTTGTAATGTATTTAGTCTAAACGAATATAGAAAATATAATAAAATAGTTTTAGTATATTATAAATCTTATATAACATGAATATCGGACATGAATATAGAACAATACTTTATTTGGTTCATTTGGTTTTGGTCGAATGCCAATATTCTTCTTATTATTAATTTTGAAGTTAAAAAAAGATAATGTCTTTTTTCTAATTAGGTATAATTAATAGGTTTTGTAATAAGGTAAACATATAATGTGTGTTGTGTTAAAGTTATATAGTTATATTTAAATATCCTTTTTACGTTTTGTGGGTAGTTTGTAACTAATATTTCAAATATACTCTGACTACATGACAAACGATGAATTTACTGTCATAACTCAACACGAGGCTTTGAGAGTCTGACATACGGACGGTACTTAATTTGATGAAATACTTGTTCACCTAAAGTCTTGTTTATATGCATCAAGTGATTAAGTACTAATTAAATTAATTGGAAATAAGACAGGTAATGATTATTTTAAAATATTTATATATTATTGTATTTAATTTGTTCCTGTATTTTTGTATGTTTTTATGGCATTGAGATATAAAAAAGTAAAAATACCCAGTTTCATTGATGCCATCAAAGTGAACAAAATTTAGTAATAGTTTATGAACATGATAGTAAAAAATTCAATTTACAGTTATAGAATTATTTTTGGAAAGGTATTTGTTTCAATTTCTAGAAACGAGAAGTATCTAAAACGGATTGTCTTAAACGGCTTAAATATTGCTTTCTATTCTCGGTCAATTATGTTTCGATCTAATTACACAAAAAGTGAACACGAGTCGACTCTTAGCATTGGTTAAATTAAAAGAATCGTACCTTAAAAACCTTATTCACGGGGTTTAGTCCCGATATATTTCTAATAAATAGTACAACGTTCTACAAACTGTATATACACATATTTCACTCAAACAATTTCGGTTCTCCGATTGTTCAGAGTCTAGTATAACGTCTGTTATCCACTCTCGTAACTGACAGTTATCGAGGATTGCTTTAATAATGTTTGGCCTCGTTTCTAAAATCTTTTGTGTGTCCAAATGTTTTGTGTGTCTTTGTGGTTGTGTTTTATTTTAGTATTAAATAAACAATCAATTAAGATTCAAAGACTATATAAAATAAAATATATTTACAATACCAAGCAGTAAAAGCCAGGAATTATTAAATAATTCATTTCGACTCTATAAAATAACATTAAAGGTTTGATTGAAGGTAGTTTAGTATTAAAACAGAAATAAGGTTTCTTTTCTATTCAAAACAGAGTGAGAGTAACAAAGTTCATAAATAGACCCAGCTCATATCTTTAGAGTAATGTAGTAACCGCTTGTTACGTATTTTATAAAGAATGTAAAATGTTTCTAAAATCTGTTATCGAGAGAATCGTTAAATACAAAACTTTGTGAGTATTCATTTATTTAACGAGTATAATTAGGACTAGGTGACTTTATTTTTACATATTTCTTTTAACTGAAACTTAAATATGTATAAGTAAGTAAAAGATTATTACAGCCAGTTAAAAAATATTTTATAAAATAAAGTTCGTAATACTATTTAAGAAAATTAACTAAGTTGTTCTCTAACTATAATTAAAGTTTTTATGTGTATAAGCAAAAGTTTGCCAATTTGTTTGTTCGGGAAGTGCTAGTTCGGTGGATGCGGTTTGTGTTTTGAAAATGGGAAAGCGGAAAGGGGAAGCGAAAAAGTGACGGATATTATAAGAATTGAATAGTCGTCCTAATAAAATAATTAAAAATAAATATATTATTAAATTTAAGTCAATATATATATATAATATAAATAAAAATATTTTTTGATAAGAACATTCTCTTGAAAAAATTGGTAGGTGGGTGAAGTAAGGTTTAGGTAAGTTAAGCGTACCTTTGAAGCAAAAAAAAATCTAAACACCGTTTTAATATATTGGTAATATTCGTTTTGTAAATGTTTGTTTACGCTTTTACAATTTAAATTCTATTCTTAGAACGTGGAATCAACACAGCATGTGAATTATAAATATTTATCAACTGTAACTTTTATTGTGAACTTTAATATATCAATAAATACATTTTAACAAATTTGTCACGCTTCACATCAGGCAGACTGTAGTCAAAAGAGTTCCTACTTCGGTTAAAAAAAAAAAAATACTATCAACATATGTGATTGGTTAACCATAAACCAATCAACCAATCAGAAAAGTCAGAATATTTTTTTTATTTAGACTATTTACAGCTCAAAGATTTAGATTATTTATAGCTTAAAAATAGATGAAAACTTATTTTTATTTACTTATACATCCTTCACTCCATAGTAAATAAAGGACAAAATAAGTTTTAGAATAACAATAAACTATCTCTGCAGCCATACTTACTTACCTGGAATAAAAAATAAACTAAGTATAGTTGTACACAAGACAATTTTGCATCTAAGAAACGTCGACCTAATTTGCAATGTTTCAAAGAGTACATTAATGGAGAAGAATCGGCAAAAAACTCTATATAGTCTGTTATTTTATAAATATATTTTTATATAGGGTTAGCTATTGAGTCAGTCAGTTCTTACATAAATAGACAGTCAAAACAAATGAAAAAATAATCTGTTGTAATTTGTTACTTAGTGATATATCTCTAAGTAACAAATTAAAAAAAGTCGAAATAAATATATATTTTTTAAACCTATTTGAAATGTTTTTAAATATCACTCTCTTTTCAAACCGAACTATTAAAAGTTGGTAAACATTTTGAAGGCCAGTATCGCTATTGTAGCGAGCGTCGAGTTGATGAAAAATATGATAGTTTTATAAAATAAATACTGAGCACATATATAAATCTATTTTTATTTATTTGAAAATATGAAAGCTTCAGCTTATGTATTAAAATTATACATGTTAATAGTTTTTGATAAGGATTAAATTGTTTTAGATGTTTGGAAAATGTAAAATAAAAGACAAAAGATTTTATTGCGAGCAGGATAAAGTGAATTGGATTCATAAACTTTAACGACAAAATACTTTAACTACAAATGGATCTTAATTGTAAAATTACTTTTATTGAAATTTCATTCTAACTTGAAATAGAACGCCACTTAGAATTCAGAATAAGATTATTAATTTAATAATAAATAACAGAATGACGTCCAGTACAATTTAATAAAGAGGAACAATGAAGACGCATTCAAGGTCTAATGGAATAATGGAGAGCTGTTTATCAGACAGGGCTTGAGAGTTTAGTTAAAAGAAAATTGATTCTAACTGAATATATTATTTTTATTGGCACTGAAATAAAGGTAACTGCTAGGTTAAGTATATTTTTTCAAATATAAAAAAGAGTAAGAACCTAATGGTTATGGCTTACAAATGGTTTATAAAATAATAGATTGTACTTTTTAAGTTTATATTAAATACATTTAAAATTTGTGAAACATGTTATCAAGGGATCTTTTAAGTTTAACGGACACTTACAATAAGGAGTCACATAAAGTAAATATTTTATGTCGTTTTAATTCAATTTCAGAATAGTTTTATTAAAACATTTCTGAAAATAGTAATTATTATTTTTATTTTTATTTTTATTTAGGGAAGTTGGTCCTATTATACTACGTCGTTTCATAGAACAGAGTCTTAATATTTAATTTACCTCAAATTTAAATATAAACCCAGATAATGAATTAAAATATTAACATTATTTTATAAATCATTATTTAACTAGTCCTCTAAAAAGCCCTTAATATGTTTATTTTATAGTAATATTATTTTTAAATCGTTGAGCTTTGATTTTTTTTTTCTTTTGGTGAGCATGAAAAAAATTTGGTTAAATAAAGGATAAGAGGATTACATAATATAATCATGTTTGAATTGTCACGAAAATAATTGTAACGAGAGCGGGTCATATAGTAGAAAATAAAAGAAATTACTTCTAAAAATGCTACTGGACTCAAATTAATATATTAGTTTTATATAAAAAAAATTAATATAAAAATGAATTGTTAGTACCTACAATAGACACTTGACATATAAATGACAAACAATGAGCGGTCACTATAATTCAAACAACCCGTCTATTGCCAGCTGCGTCCTGTGTTTTTTGCGGGTGTTATTTTTAATAAAATACTACACGTAAATATTTGGCGACACGTACGTGTTATACGAATACATTAGCGTTGAACTTTTCTTCTTTAAAAACAGGAGTATTTATCCTTTCAAAGAATAAGCACTTTAAGCATGAATGATTGAAACAGACATACAAGAATACGATTATTGATAATTTATTATTAATTAAAATATCGTAAAAACAAATCAAGCTGGTTTATATCTATAAATATTTATAGGATAAATAATAGATATGGTTACGAACGTTTTCTTCTATTATTATTAGTAAAAAAATTATCGCCATTTGAATTCGGCAGAAAACTCACACAGACGTGATATTAATAAATCGTTGGTTATATTTTTTAAACTTTTTCATTTGAATATTCTACTCTAGACGTATTAAGCTTCTGTGTACATATTATATTAAATTACTAAAGCGACTTCATTAATAGTATTACTTATTACAGCGACTTCTTCGTTTATCTCCTTTATAATATCTTAAATTTCTAAAATTTCTTTATTTTCTTATACATGACCACGTCTTTACATTTTTATGAACAATAATTTATTACTGAGGTAAAGATAAACAATTCAAGTTCCACGTTTCACTAAATCAATTAATCAATTTAATTATATGATACAATTTTATGAAAACTATTACTCTCTTTCCTAAAATTCGATTCATATTTAGTGAAACTATAATTGTCGTGTAAGTTTTAGTAAACGTGCAATACTGCATAACTAAGTAAACGAAACCAGCAACATATATATAGAAACATTGAAACAAGCTCCGGATGTGTTATATCTTCGAACGTAATAAATTCAGAAATGTGATCAATATTTTAATCAATACTCTGGGTTTTTATGAATCTACAAAGATTCAACCAAGAAGTAAGTCACCATGACCTTGTAAATACAAAAAGTAGTAGTGTTTTAGAGATAAAAAATAATTATATTCTTTCACAAATAAAATAAAGCATATAATAACATATCTTTCAAAAGATATTTGAAGGTTAGAGAAAAAATCCGTATAGATTTCCAAAAATATATCGATTATTGTAAAAATTTTAATTGGAGATATTATTAGTATATGTTCTATATTTTAAGTGAATTATATCAATATTTAGAACTTTTATTTATGAGAAGTGTAATTACTGTAGTTATACTTATTAATTGTCAAATTACAAAGATAGGCTTCGTCTAGATATATACTAGTTAATTACATTATCAATTATACCAAAGAGACCTTGATCCTTATTTATAACAACTAAGAGCGTCCAAAAACATTATATAAAACGAAATTAGAGGAAGTTGGAAACACCTTTCTTGAGTAAACGTTAATCTTCAAAAGCTTCACTGGTTATTGAAAATAAGCAAATGGCAAACTTAAAATACCATTAAGTAATTAAATTTATTCCTCTAATATTTTGTTGCTTAAATATAAGATACCATTTCATGGCATTTGAATGCCTTTGGAAATTTAAAATATTTAATTGGACATAATTCAATGAAGGGAAATACATAAAGCAGTTGCAACTCAGAGCATGCGAGTGCAGCGCTGCGAGTGTGACTCGAACTAGTCGTTAGTATGATTTATAGTTTACACTACGAGAGGTTTTGTCTATCGGTGTTTATGTCAAAAGTTTAAGGGGTGCAGTTTTATTGTATTGCGGATATGATTTGTTTAAATAATACCCCATTATTAAAATCGAAAAAAAAAATCCTATGTTGCAACACTTAATTACTAATACTAATTAATTTTAAAACTAATAATACAAAACCACACCATCACTTAAAATATAAAATTATTATTAAATGGATAATACTCACTTATACTTTTATTGTCCTTGCGTTTTAAAAGACCTTATCTCTGAATTGTAAAAATATTTACGAATTTGATATATTTATTAAAAATCATATCTTTATCGCTACAACTCAATTTAATGAAAATACATGAAATTAATTTAAAGACATTATCGTTTAGCCGCAGCCTCTATTTTCTGAAGAGAGAGATATAAATAAGGTTTTGTAAACACAATGTACCACTGTGTTGATGGAATGAGAGTTACGAAGCCATCTGTGATCTATCGTCTAAAATGACTTTAAATTATATCATTCAGAAGTGGACAATCACGAACAACACTTTTGATATATTAGTAACACTACAAACATAATTTACTAATTAGATATATACATTGCACTTTTTGTGAGAAAATAGCATTGTATTTATTTTGTATGTAAAAGTTTATTAAATAATTAATTTTCATTAATAAGTTCCTCGTTTAAAAAAATATCAAATTTGTGTAAAGACAATAGTCGCTGCCAAGTTATTATTTTTATTAATAGTTTGTTGGTAAAATGTTAGTAAAAAATGTTGGTAAAACATTAATTACAGGCTAATTATTAATTACATTGAAGTAATTCATTTATACTGAAGTCCCGTGTTAAATTAGTCAAGAATAATGTCAATTAGAAGTTATTGTCAGGGGGTTAGACTACACAATAGAGGTACTTAGTTAAATTATGTATATCCGGAGATTACACCGGTATCCGGTATGAAAGTTCCACCACATCTTAACGAATTTGTAAGTAGATTATAGCTTAACCAGTTTAACTAAAGCTCAAATTTAAATCTATATAAAAGAATAATGCGAGCTATGTAGGTAGAGTTACACAAATAGATACTCACACAAATCAAGGCTTTGTATTATTTATTTATTCACGCTGAAACAAATTGCCAACCTTTACGCACACATGCGTATTTTCTGCTTTTTATGTTGTTTAGCCGGGTTTTGTTTTTCACAGTGAAAATGACACGGTTATAAAAAAGAAAAAAGTGGATCATTATTCAAGTACTATTTATTTATTTCACAATATACTACACTACTAGTTACATTTAATAGCGTTCAAAATAATATTTTGATAATTAATCACAGTTTCTTAATTAATCATTACTCTAAAAAACATACCTGAATCCTTTTTAACTACAAGTAAAATATTAAAAGAAACAATAGCAATAATATCTAGTTAAGATATTGTAATAATTTATATAGAATTAATCTGATAAAATTATGTTTGTTTTAGTTTCTCTGATTTTTTTTGAGAGAACTTTATTTTATCAAAATAAAGTTGTAATTTTAACATCATTCTAGAAGCAAACGCCTTTGTGCAGCAGAATGATAGAAGATAATTCCAGTAGTGTTACTTGTCAAAACATTCTACTGTAACTTTCAAATATGACCTGGTAAAGGCCGAGGTTCCTGTTCAATTTAACAACGATTCGACTATACGTTATCTTGCAGAGCAGCGTTTTCTCTGCTAATTCTCAGTGCGGTATATTTTCCAACGAACATTCTATATCTTTAAATATTTAATTTATACAGTCTCAAATTAATTGAAAAAAATATAAAATAATTTTAATATATTGCAATCAAGCTTTGAATTTGGGGATTGTTTGAAACTAGTTGAAACAAAAAAAGTTTAAGTTGATGTTATGAAGAACTTTGGTTGAAACTAAATTATTAATATAAATGTTAAACTTTTATAAAAATAAACAGATTGCATTGCATTTATATAAAGACTAAAATAGGTAAGGTAATAAGATCATGTAGAGCTGGATTTTTTTTAATGTTTTTTTTTATGTTAAAGGCGAACATGAAAATATCTTATCAAAAAATAATTAAAATGAGAATTGTTTTCCTTGAAAGCTTTATATTGTCTTTTCGCAACAATGTAAACCTTACACAATTATCTATTTCTATTTAAACGTATTTCTTTTGTATTAGAGTTCGTCAAATTAACTTACAGACTAGTTATCAGATGGGTCAGATAGTAACTTCATTGGTCAGATAATCAAGTCAAAGTCAAGAGAATAGCTTTCATGCCAATAGAAAAGTAAAATAACATTAATAATTTATTTCAGGTCATGATGCAGTCGCTCTTTTTAATACAATGACATTACATCAAGAAATTCTAAATATAGAATTTTGGCGTGAAGAAGCATATTCATAGCCTTTAATTTCAGCTCAAATGCGGTTCCCTCAAAACGTGAGGTGAATGGCAATTAGGAACGAGTTCGTTCAATAATTTTGGTTTATATTTTTGTACGTTTTACCCGATTCATAAGTTATTTTCAGAAAATTTCTTGATAGCATAATACTTATGTTTTTTGGAAGGATTTTTTTTGCTGTTTATCTAATATTTAGAATCTTATAAAATTCTTTAAAACTTCCTGCAGAGTTTGAAGGAAGGAAGGAGAAGGAAAGATATTTGTTATTAATAATAACTAACAATTAAAATAATGTAATAAACTAAGCTTGCGCTCTAGTGAGCGTAGACACAAAATACAATACGAAACAAAACAAACTCATTCAAACTTCCATAAAGTTAAAATTAGAATGACAAGAAAATTCAGTACATAATAGTTTACAGTAATGAATACTAGTCCAGGTAGTAAGAAGATTTCGGATTAAAGTTCCCACGTCCAGAAATGGAAAATTGCTAACCAAATTTGCTGGTAGGTACAAAAAAACATAATTAAAAATATTTTTTTGTAATTAAAAATATTATTTTGTATATTATACTTAAGGAACATAACTGTATGCAATCATTAGCTGTTGATAATTTTAATAAAAAATTATTTTAATATTATTTTAATAAAAAATAATAAAAAAATAAACACATACCTATTTATTTTCCAATTTGTCGGTGAAGTTCTAATAAATTTTCAAGGAACACATTTTTCCTGCTACGTTCACTTGTTGGATTTGTTTCACAAAAAACGTAGTGAGAACGATTTTAATAAGATTAGATGCACTTCGAAATTCTTTGCCTTTAAGCTGTTAATGCACTGAGAAGTCTATACAAATGGGTTTTGTAATTGCAGTAACGTATATTTAAAATGAGTATCGTTTTGTTAAAATTATCAACATATTGTACTGAATAATAATAATGTTGTTTTGAATTCAAATTGTTTTTCGAATTTTAATAAAAGTCTATCCATATAAATAAAACTGTGTTTTATTTTTCGTTTCAATGGGTTAGAGTGAATAGCATTATATTTATAGTTTTGATAATGAAAAGTAAATGTTTTATTAAAAAATATATATGAGACACGAACGTACTGAACGTGAAGTGAAAACAACAACATGAACATGATAAGTATTATTTATTTTGAGACGGTTTTTAAAAGAGTTTTCAATAATTATACCTCAGGTCGATTTTAATAATGTGAAATAAGAAAATCACCCTCGAGCAGCAATTATCAGATATTCAAAGTACAAAAAATTTATACGTTTCACAAACAATACAGGTTATTCAACACCACCACAAGCTATTGAACACAACATTTCTTAAACTTGATAGATTTTTAAATGTTTTTTTAAAACTTATAAACTTATTCCATAAAACTTACCTGCAACCATTTATTCCTAGTTATGTTCTCTTCTGTAACTGTAAGCGCTCTCCGTTCACCAAGTTTATATGATTCATCATAATACAAGTATTCAGTGAATGTTAATCCACTAGTGGTGTACTGTTGTGTAAAATATACCGATATGGACCCATTCACGATATCGTGCTCTATAATCCATCGACATTTAATAGGAACTGGGAAAGGATTAGGGAAGTTTGGGGTCTGTATGATGCCAACAGGTCCTTTTAATCTCCCGCCACATATTTGAAGGCCCTGGTGTTCTCTTATGTCCCCTTCTTGAGTATAAACGATGTCAACTGTTATGATTATTAATGTTAAACTAAGCAGCCGCTGCATCGTTAACCTGCAACCAAGATTAAGTTTTTAAATTTAAAAAAATATATAGAGAATATACTACACATTTGATATTAGGTGCAAGTAAATCAAGTTCATTTTAGACATCTCATATGTTAATAATATTTTTATTAAAATACGATATGAAAAATTCATTATAAAATACAAAGCTCCCTTAAATTCAATGAAGTTCTTATATTCTAATTTATTGACGACGAAACTTTTCCTTTAGAATAAAGAGCACAGAATGCGCGCCTTTCTAAATACATTATGAATTAACCTTAGAAAGTAATCTTTTTGGTGGTTTATGTGGCTTTAATATATAACATTTTGTTTTACCATAACTAAGAGTCGTAGCAAATCAACTTTCTACTTGAAATTTAGATTTTGAAAACTAACAATTAAGTTAATAAATTAAGATTCTAGTTACAAATAAGCTGATTATCTTTGAAGCTTATCATTCTAGCTTCTTCTGTTCTTAGCTTAAATTCTAGCTAAGAAAACGTAAGTAAAACATTCAACAAACAAAAAACTAAAATTAGAGGATCTTTTTTTTAGATACATAAATAAACTTGTTAAATGTATTATTATTTTTTTATTTGATTTTAAATACACAAATTAGATGTATATTTCATATTATTTGTTTAATCTGCAACCATATTAAACAAATAATATGAAATGTATTCATATTGTTTAAATAGCTTTATACGAAAGAAATACAGTAATTCCAGAATAAAATTACCAAGTTTAAAGTACACGTGTAGCTGCAAGGCATGCGTATAACCGTGCTATGAAACTAAGTTATATTCACTCTGTATATTGCCGTACAAACATGCATCCTGTATCTAAGCAAGTTTCGTAAAACCGAGATGAGAATTTTTTAATATAAGTAACGCTATAATCATATTTTATTTTAGTGTCAGTTCATATTATTAAAAAGGTGCAGTTTTATTTTAAACTTTTCATATAAAATTTCACGCATATTCTAACGTTTAGTTATTTATCATATTATTTTTAATTAAAATACATTATATTAACATACTTCTTAGCTTGCAAAGTATTATAGGTTATGTTTTTTTTTTAAATTAAAATGAAAATGTAATTAAGGCAAACTTAAATGTGAAATTGCTGAAAAAACTTTTTTGCTCTTTTCTAACCAAGCTATCGACACCTGAGTGTATGTAATAATTTATTATGATATTTCCTCAAGATATTTAGAATGTAACTCTTTATACTTGTTATCTCTAAAGCTGCACAAATAAATACACATATACACAACAAAATAGATAAATATATTTGACGCTGACAATAAAAATATTGACACTCAGTTCATACATCGGATTGGTAAATGTGTTACTTTGTCGATATCACTTTTACCATTTATTTCGTAGATTTATCTCACCCTTCCGGCTATTTTTACAGCTATTTTGCTATACAAGTCGATGTGGACACAGATATCAGACTCATAGAAACTGAATAAAACAATAAACAAAAAGAATTTAAGAACCTAAACTAAGAAAAAGTTTGAGAATATTTTTTTTTAAGTTGTAATTTTTTTTTTAGATTTATAATTGAATGATTGCACAAGTTCACTAACTTAGGATCAACTATAAAATGTATATTGAACTAGAAAATGGAAACGTCAATTCGGTATTAGCTATAATATTACAAATAGGTTGAAAAATGTACCGTAGCTATATCCGAGCGTAGAAGCAATGACTTGGCAGATTCGTATTGGATTCGTTCGGTTTTGTCATTCATTTCAATAGGTTCGATAAGTATTTCATAGAACTTAATACCATATATATTTTTTTGTTGTCAGTAAGCTTTCAAAATCAGTAACAAAATAGTAAAATAAAAATTCAATTTAATTTAATAAGATAGACCAATAAATATAAATTATTATTCGTATTACGAATTTAAATAAATAAATTAATATCTTGAGGAAGGTGGCTTTCTCAAGAATTAAGAATTTCGTCAAAAGATATTTAAGATATAAGGATTTTTAGAAAGGTGTAAAAAATACAAAAGATTCTCGTTTTTTTGTTCTGAAAAATAAGTAAGCAATTCGGTTGCAATATATAATACGTCTTGTATCATGGTCAAATTTGTGAAGATTCATTTAATTATATTAAGCAGATCGTCGATTAAATTAATATAACATTAATCAAATAAAGAATGAAGATCAATTTAAGTCTGTCTTGATTATAGCTATTTATAAACCGGATGTCTGCAAGCGATAAATAGATTTTAAAGTCATGTAAATATAAGTAAATTATCCTGAACGTCTACTAAGGGTGTGATTTAATTGTATTATTTACTCTGCAACGGAAAACTCTCAAGATATGAATGCTTAAACATAATGGCGTTAATTTTCTTAAAAAGCTTCCAATTTTATTTAGATATTCAGATAAGATTAGAAGAATTTAATTATCAGGCTAACGCCTAACTATTCACGACTATTATAACTAATCAATAGAGACCAAAAAAACTTTCCAAAAATGTATTAAAAAAAAACCAGTAATACAAAAGTTTTTCTCCCAATAGTGATTCATTAACGTTTACTTGGCCTACTTTTTATGTAAGTGCCCTTTTTGACCAATTTTAAAATTAAGAAAATATTTTTACGAAAGGACACTGGAGACTATGTGCAACAATTGTTACTACCTATAACTATAAGTAACTATCGTACAATGATAAAAACTTTGCGTGCAAAATATATGCAAGAAGAGGAATATCAATATTTACATACAATATTAGTAGTATCGTTTGTACTACTTAGGAAATATGCTTTATTTAACATATTATTTGATTTTATTATTTATAGTGATAACATGTAGCTAATACAATCTGTAATGATCACTGAGATATTATATGGATGATTGAGCTATATATTATAAGTAAATTCGTATTTTTTTAAATATAAATATAGGTCATTATTAAAATAAATTGTATGTTAGTATTCTTTTTTTGGGGATGAAAAAAATTAGTTTGAGGAAAATCCAAAAACCATCTTACTTATGGCAAAGACAATTTTGTCAAAAAAAAATCCACAATCGGTCTTAATCCAAGCATTTGTTATATATCTTATATGTTTTTTATCTCTTGTGTACAAAGAGATAAAGACTTTTCTTATAACAATAAAACTGATGAATATTTTCGAGTCAGAGTCAACATGGTGGTAAATACTTCCACAAGTAAAATAAGATTAGTATTACAATGTTAGATTACGATATGCATATTTGTGAATATATATTTATACCAAATAGACTAAAGAACTATATCAATAAATGCATGAAAGAATAGAATTTTAAAAAAATATGGCGTATAATAATATAATAACCAAAAGTTTTGGAGAATAATTTTAAAATCTTTTATTATATAAAATATAAGCAATAAGTCTGTTCTTAACATTTTTCGATGACGATTAAGGAGGGGTGTTATCCCCTTAGTGTGTTATTTAACAGTTATTATGAAACTTATTCAATTCAAGAGAGAATTATTCAATTCTAGAAACTTACACTCACAAGCTCACAGATAAATTTATAATGACAAGGGTCTGTTAGAAGCAGTTATATAGGATTTTTCAGTCTATTCCCAACAAAAATATTGTTTTATTATTGAGAAGTATTTCGAATTTCAATTACAATTTATATAAAATATTTAACAAAACATATACACTATAATAATATAATTACAATTAATAAATATAATTGAGTCACACTCAAATTATTACAGTCCTCTTGGGACATGTTTTGAGCTCAAAAAATTTCCACACTACCACATTAGCTAAGTAAATAACCTAAATTAAAATGATGCCAAATACAATTCTACGAAAAATTTCTTGGCACATAACTGCTGAAACTACATATTGGCCAACAAAATTCGGTGCCAAAATTTTTAGGCACGTTAAAGAGTAACTCTTAAATAAATGTTTTTAAAAAATTTCTAGAATTACTTAGGACACCTTAAAACATTAAGATATTACAGAAATTCCGATTCATGGAACTGTCTATGTTAATTTTTTCATTCCTGTTCATGCGTTTCATTGTTTTTAATATTATTTTTTGTTATATTTTGTCAAATACACCTTATTTAAACTAGAGTATAAATAAGACGTATATAAGTAAATTGGCTGAGACTATTTCTAAAAACAGATCAAATAATTAATCATGGGTATGAGAAAGTTACTTTTTAGTATCTTCTTATTTGTTGTTATATAAATAATAATTTAAGGTTTATGTCGTAAGTGTATATATATATATATATATATGTCGTTCTGGTTGTAGTATTTTAGTAAAATTTTAAACAAATTCTGTTTTTTTTTTAATTTTTACTATGTAGATTACACCTTACCTCAAACAATATAAAACGAAACATTCACTGCCCTGAATTATCGCTAAGAGCAGTGACTGATTCGTTTGTTATCACAGTAATGTATAATATAAAACTATACAATGACTTCACAAACCTCATTCAAGTTTAGAGGCTCTCCTTTTTATAAAGATGTTTACACAATAAATATTAATTTATTAATGTAATTCATTAAGAAAAATATTGATACCGTCATTTTGTAATCTGTATTAAAAGTGAAGCTTCATAAGCATTATTTTTTTATTACTTATATTCTAGTATAATTTATGCTGCGTAAGTACTACCTGTGTAATGTTAAAAAGTATTATTAAGGGTCATAAAGTTAATTAATAGTTGTAGTTTATAGAAGTGTTACACACATATATTTTAATAGTAAAAGTTTTCAATAATAAAAAGCATTACACCACACGAAATGTTCATAAAGCCTATTGATACAGAATCTCTTTAACATCAAACTAATAAAAAACATACGGTTAAAGCAAAACTCCACAGCTTTTAACAGTTAAATACACACAATTTAATAACTCGGATTGATTTAACTTTAGTTTGGTAAAACAAGTGCATGTTGTTAATTTAGCAGAAAATGATATCAAATGATTCCTAACAATCTCTTTATAATCTATAGTATTAGTAAAGAGGATGTATTTGAAAAATCTTTCTGATAATGAGGAAGACTAGATACACTCCAGAATTATAATACTGTTCTTATTTGAGGAATCAGTTCGTCCGGGAATGAAACGCAAGTAACGTGTTACATAAAACATTATACACTTAGATTTTTAAAGATAAAATTATCACTTTAGTCGAAACAGTGGCATTTTAAATTCTCTCTCAGTATTTTTTCAGTTTAAGAGCGAGTCAAGTAGTTAAGTAAATACTAATTGTAAAACTTTGCGTTGTCTTCAAAGAGCAGTGGCATTAAAATATTAAATTAAGCAGCAATGGACTTCAATAATATATTATATAGTTAAAAACCAAAATAATAATGAATAAAATAAATAATAACTACTAGTTTGTATGTATTATACTTATATTCGCTTATTGTCGATAATATTTTTGTTAAAGAACTTATGCGATATATTGTCTAATTCTATGTAGAAATTAGTAATATATAATTCTATCAGTTCCAGAAAATATATTTCAAAATTTTACCCATTTAGTATTGAAGTTGTAGAGTAATAGAGTTAAATATATTATATTCTGCCGCTAAGTTGGTAATTGCACGTAGCATTAGAACTTTATAATAATTGTTACAGTAAGTGCAGTTTAATAAGTCGGACTACAGATATGCAAATTGCTTAGTAATTGAATTTCAATTGCTAGTTTGGGATAATAGTTTGTGTATATATATATATATAAATATACATTGTGCATTTGGTACAAGATTGAGAAATGAAATAACGTCAGTATATTTAGCTAAAACCTCAGGTTCGTTTAGAACGTAGAGTTCTGTTTATAATGCTGCTTTGTGTTTATTATATTAAAAAATGATCCTGATTGAGAATCACTGTTAAATTCAAATAATGCAATTTTAATGTTCATTTCTGGTTCTTACTCTAAACTTGATAACATTAACTTAAGCTTAAGTTATATAAGAATTTCTAAAATAATAATGTAATACTATCCTTACCTATACTTGTAGGTAATAGGCTACTGTTATATGAAGTATAGAACAAACAATGTATACTTCGTTTCCGTTTATCGAACTAATTAAACGAACGCTTTCAGTGAATTATATATTTTGATATGACCCTTATCACCGTGTTATTAAGCTCATGAATTATTATCTGTTAATAATTATGTCATAAATCAAACGAGATTAAACAAGTCTGCTCTGTTGTCGACAGGTGCGGTTCAGCGCAATGAGTTGATTTGTTTGAGTGTTATTAATATATGTTATGATAATACTAATATTATTCCTTTTTAAAGCATAAATTGAGTTATTGAAATTTCAATGATATTTGGTACCAATAATAAAATAATTTTAGACTAATCTTTATTTATCTAAACAAAGACTTCCGTGATCCATGACCTAGTATTATATACAATTATCACACTGTTTTCTTATATTCTATAGAATTTTTCTGGACTACTTTTGAACTTAGTAATTAAATATAAAGTTTCTTAAGTTTAGAATTAAAACTTTCGCTTTGAAAATTGCCACACAAGTATTAAGTTTGGTACAACACCAGCGTTTGTAAACTTCTTTTAAAATATTTAATAAATAAGATAATTTATAGCTGTGTTTATTAATCTGTAAATCCATCCATGCATATCCTGTGTCTACCTTTTAAATAATAACACATTAATAACAACTACTATATAAAATGATTATTATCAAAGTCAAAGAGCTGAAATTACGTTTATATAAATTCGAGTTCTATTTTTGGAACTCCATAATAAATAATAATTATATGGAAAAGGATACTATTACGTCTTAATGACAAATATAAATTTCAGTGTCAGCAACTTAAGTTAAGATAAATAGAACAATTAACTGCAAACAGAGGGGCTTAAGAAAAACAAACAATTTTGTAAAGTAGTCAGAGACATGAGGGAATTACAAAAAGTAAGATAATGAAAGCCGGTAAAGACTTTGTCACTTTCCGTCAACTTTTAAGGTGTTGTCACGAGAGTTGGTCAAATCACAACTCTCTGAGGTGGTGCTTTTATATTGACCCAAAGGAATAGATAGAATATTTTTCAGGAATAGAGATAACCAATTGATTTCGAAATACATAATTAACAAAAATATTAAATATTAAAGAGTACTCCGACGTAACTGATAACTTCCTGTACAGATAAGTGTCATTACTAGCAACAACACGTGGTTCATTGAATGAAACGAGTCAATCTTCAACTCAGTTCCTCCAAAAGAATCACTGAAAGTAAACATAAAATGTAATCATATTTTATTTTATTAAAGTATAATATGACGGCACATCGTTAACGTTATTAGATTAGAGTAATTATTGTAATTTACAATCTTGATTAAATTCTATCCTGAAGTGCGGTATTTTATTTTCCTCGCCCGACTACCCACGCCTGTCTATGATCACAAATGAAACCAGAAAATTTAGACAAGTACCCTCAATTCCCGTAATTAATTTAATTAATTAATTAATTTAATTAATTTAATTAATTTAATTAATTAATTCAATTAATTCAATCAGTTTTAGTAAAAATGACATCCTTCATAACTTATAATTCTTCAAATTTTGTCTGTGATCATTAAAATTACGCATTACAAGTTGTTTAAACATTTCTTGCCGTTTTTTTACTAACTTACCTTTGTGTGTTCTTTTCTACTTACGATTTTAATAATAATAAGATACATTTACCCGCTACTT
Source organism: Mechanitis mazaeus (assembly GCA_959347395.1). NCBI lineage: Eukaryota > Metazoa > Arthropoda > Insecta > Lepidoptera > Nymphalidae > Mechanitis > Mechanitis mazaeus. The sequence goes on from OY365743.1 coordinate 1,686,822, forward strand.
TTTCTTACAGTATATTCAAGAATATTATATCGTAACTAAAGCTGTATTATTTAATGACATGGAATAGAAACAAAGAAAACAATTTTAATCTGTAATACACTTATTATTCTATGAGTTCTACCTTTGTTACCAGAAAGTAATATTGACCCATCGGAATTTTTTCTAGTGTCCCTGATTACACTCACTCTGTGGACAATTCGATTACGAACACGACAGGTCACGTATCTGGTTATACCGCAAAGTGAGTCGTTTATCAAACTGAGACCAACAAATTAAGTACTAGGTTACTTAAATATAAGATCTTTTTTGGAGGACCTATTTTTTTTTACTTTTCCTCGTTCTTACAACCATAAAACGTTCTAATAGGCTGGTAATGACCGAGTTGAAAGTATTTTAATAAAAAAGATTCAATATTTTTTCTTCGCTCAAGTCACACAAAAATGTTTTTCTAGGAGTACTTTGCTCTAGTGTATGTGTAACATGCTGTGTTTTTATTAGCTTCAATAAACACTATTACTTCTTTGATCCCACTTTCAAAAACAAGAAAATCTTGTTAATTACAATATAACAGTTATTAAATGATATATTTGAACATTTTACCTAACGTGTTAAAATCTGTGTTAGCAAATAATTAATTAATCCGTGGATTATATAAAATAAAATATTATCCGTGAAAGAAATCAATTGAATAACTATTAATTCACACGAAGTAGTGTTAACTCCACTAATAATAATAAAACAACGTTTCTTATATCATTAATTTAGTTTTAAATATACACTAAAAAATACAAGCGAATTAATAATTGTCAGAAACGAATAACAGTCGATAATCTCATCAAAGTATCTCATTATAAACTCTCATTATAGCACTCGAAATTCAATCACTTTTTTAATTTTTCCTTCGTCATTGAAATGTTAATCTACATTAATTATGAAAATAAGGTGCTTCTGAATACTTGACATATTTTTAAGAATTTCATTAAGGTAAATTAAAATTTACAAATTTCATATACCCTAGACAGTAATATAGACTAGATCAAGTTTATGGATTATATAAATATAACAACAATGTAAAAACTAGTTGTCCGGCTGTTCTCACGTAAAAACTATCGGAGCATGTCCGACTAGTTTCTAGAGACTTACTGTCACATTCTAGGAATTTCAGTAGTTATCATAAATTATTTAATGGTATAATGGTTTAATGTTTATACATACGGCCACAAAAATTTATTTAATAACGAATTCTCTTTTATGAGAATTAAATTAGGTATTCTTAATCGTAAGCGACGTTATAATAAAACAAAATATCTTGAGAAAAATAAATCTTTAAAAAATATTTGTATTTGTTGTTTTTTATAATATATAAAATGAAATCAATTAAAAAATTATTATCTTAGTTCTTATGAAAACAAATTTAAAACTTTAAAATAAAAACTATTTTGAACTAATCTGTTTAATCAACAAACAATTTAGGATTTACATTTAAAGCTTTTTATCAAATTTTAACTCATTTTGAATAATCTATACTTGGTAGATAACTAATCAACTGGTTAACTGACTGATTGAAGTAAAACCGCAAAGAATTTATGTTGGGTCAAAATTAAAATGAATTTTAAATTTGAAATCTAGTTATATACGATGTATAGGTTCAAAAAAAGTTCAAAAGTTTTCTTTCGTTACAATGAGTAGCAATACAAATTTCAAAGCAAGATAAATCTAGAATTACTCAAAACTTTCTAAGAATGTAATATTTCAATTATTAAAACAAAAAAGAAAATACAAGATAGAAATATCTTGTATTTTCTTTTTTAGGCCCAAAGTAACTTGGATTCTACAACTTGTATGTGTTACGTGAAGCCTTTTTCGTTATATATATAAATAATATAATATCAACGCTGTACTTTGCTCAAAGCTTTTCATATTTTGATCCCGTCTTCACATGTCATGTTTATTCATGTCACTGTGACATGTGAGGTGACGGAGCTTGCCTTTTAGTTTTATGATAAAGGAAAGACGACTAAATAGATTTTATTGTCTTACCATTTTATTCACATAGACAAATTAAAGCAATTATGTTTTGTTTTACATTTTCAAACCGAACTACTGGGTAATCTAATAGTTGCTATAAAATATATAACTAATAATATAAAAGAAAAGTTATCTTGTTATGTGTTAACGATTGCTTAGGATTATAAAATAAGGAAGGGATACAGTAACGAAACAAACAGTAATCAGCATTGATTGTCTCGTTTATATATACACATACAGACAGATTTCACATCTGACATCATATTACATATATATTTTCGTTAATTTATTGTAAAATAAGAAAATAACCAGCTATTTGAGTAAGGCATACGGCATGTCACCCAGTGCCAATAGATATGCTCTGAGTTGAACATCAAACAATAACAGTAAGTAACTATGTTGTAGAACATGTTTGTGATTCAATGCCATTAGTCTGTGCTTATGAGAGATGTTCTTCGTATCTTTTTTGGAGGAAACCTTCGTAACCTCAGAGGTGATATAATGCAATTTTATTTATGTATGTGATATTATATTACATTCAAGAAAAACTATATAATAATTAAAAAGTTATTAGAAATAAGTGACATTACATTTTGACAGAATGTCAGTCTATTTGTGAATTCATTTGCTCTCAGATACCTTTAAATATAAGTATCGCTGCACCAGTAAAGTAAGTAAAGTAAGTAGTTCAAAGAACACAAAAAACAAATATGAAAATGGTATAACAACTTTGAAATTAAAGTTCCCATTATCGCTTTTACAGTAAAATGCACTCGTTGGCGCGATTCCTCTTTATTGACCTTTGTGTTTCAGCAAAATGTAACTTAGGCACTGAATTCATTTTGAATGGAAACATAAATTACAATAAGTTGAAATAGAATCTTATAGATTTATGAAATTCTAAGATATAGAAAATGATAAGTGTTTAAGTTAATATTATAATCATTGTATAAGTAAGAAATAAAATTTGTAAAATCAGAAAAAAACAATTTCGAGAATAAAATAATACTCTGGAGATTTTTTTGAGTATCGTAGAGATTCTTTTCACCCAAAGAAGCAATTCTATTTGCTTTCTGAATATTTGATGCCTTATAAGGTGGAGCAAAGTTTTATAAATAATTGTATATCTTTATAAATCAAAGTATTTACAATTAATACATCTCACACTCTTAACATCTACTAGCAAATGTTACAATAATAATAATAATAATAATAATAATAATAATAGGTTTATATTATTAGGTAACCGAAGAATGGGAATGAAAAAATAACATAATCATGACCTGGCTTATGTTTATTACAATTATTGATATTAATAAAAATATTAGATTTTAATAAAAATTAAAGCTAATATTTCATACAGCCGTTATTCTAGTCTCTATACAGACTGACCACTATTAGAAAAGATTATTAGCTTAGCTTTTACACTAGATTTTACTTGAAATTTCAAACTCCTTTTCTAGAGCTTTTAACTGCACTGTCTCTAGTATGACAGTGAAATTGTTTTAAAAAATCTGTCTCGATTTATTTTCGTACACTACGGTGCCATCTCCATTATTCCATTTTAATCGATCCAACCTCTCCCTCCTACCTCAAAGAAAATTTTCAATACCTTCATGCCACACATAAGAGAATCCTCCGTTCTTCTTCAAACCTTACAGCCGCCATGCCATCCCATTCCAGTGACTTTTCCCACAAATCTTTTATCATCCAAGCCTCAGTTCTATGGAACCAACAGCCTGAAAATATAAGAAGAGCACCTTCCAAAAATAGCTTTAAAAACTCGTAAAAAACACTTTTTAAATTTATCTTAAATATATGTATTTATGTATGTGTAAGTATTGTATATAAAGTATTATATTATCATCTCGTCTTACTGCGAACACGTTTGCTGCAAATCATTCGAAACGTCGGGTTAAATATAAAAATGTAATAATATACGCGAGTTACATCCGTAAAATAGTTTTATTGAAATGTGTAGTACTCGTGTAAATCTTAGAAAACATTATTATATCATGTTATAATGTATTTTATATTAATTATTATTATAAAGTATTTATTATATTATGTATTATATTCTATTTTATTAGTAATGTTTTTCTAATTTTTTTATAAACGCCTACCACAATTTTTTACCTTCACAAAGGTTAACTGGTAAAGAATGCCACTAGGCATTAAGTTCGCCTTTGGTTCATTTAACAATAAAGGGTAAATAAATAAATAAATAAATCATTTGTTGTGGATTTAAAATCCTGATTATATTCAATTACTTTTAAACCATTAATTTATAAAAATCTATTTAAAAAAAAAAAATGTGCGTAATTCATAATTTTAAAATATATTCGTAAGGTATAGTCTATTATAAGCCATCTACGAAATAATTCTCATTAAAAATAAAACACCTAGCCGGATAAAATGAAATATGAGCACAGACTTAATAAGATTTTAAACCACAAAATGTCTTGTGTGTAATCCATTCAAAAGTATTCACAAAAGCAAATTGACAGTCACAAGAGATTCTCCCAACCAAATAAGCTAATTATCCCGAGCAAATAAAATGTTGCTAACGATATCACAAAAGCGACTCAAGTGAACGCAAATCAAATACACTTATAATAATATATTCTCGTCGCTCTACCTCAATTATCTTTATGGTTCCTTTAAAGAAATTACCTAAAAGAAATAAAGGTTAATTTTTCCTACTTTGCCAACATGTCCCATAATAATCACATATGAGATCAACACATGAGATCTTCTAGCACCCTTTAATCAACTGTTAACGTTACGAAACAAACAAAAATATTTATTAGATTCTATTTCATTTCAAGAAAGTCTATTTCAATACAGTAAGCACTCTTCATGAACTTTTAAAATTTAGTACATTTGCTTGCATTAATTTTTAAACGAGTCTGTTTTTTAAAGTCGATTAAATTAGAAACGCATTTACACAACCAAAAAAACTCGTTCAAATATTCAAAAGTTTTGAGTTCCTGCTTTCACTTTTAAAGCCTGTGCAGTTTTGGATTTTAGCTTTGAAGTTTTATAAACTAATTATCAAAGAGTTTCGTAGAAATAGATTTCACATGGATTAGGCAACTCATCGTCATGTTAATATTATACAAGTCTACTGTATTTGAATAATATTAACACTAAAAATACGCTTAATTTTGACTATAATCAGTATTACAGAAAATGCTTTTATTACATATTATATCCAAAGCATCGCTCTTTAGGATATTCGTCAAAAATATGATTCAAAAAAAGCTCGGTACGTAGAATTTTTTTTTTAGATATTATCTTTATAATTAACATAACAAATATTTCAATTTTTTTTTCTTTGTTCAAAGATTCTCTGAAGAGATTTCCAAAATATGCCATTACATAACAATATATTTTTCTTATAAATCCTAACACCAAAATCAATTTTTAATATCACCAAATCGTTATAGCTATAACAAACTAATAAACAATACAGAAAATTAATGCTGTCTATATATCGTTTTGTTATTTTTCAATAGATTTTCAAAAACAAGCTATTTTTCTATAAATACATGTCAGGATTTATAAATAAATTACTTAGAGGGTCATCCGACTTCAAATACTTTTACAATATTTATTTTTAAACGAAATTACAATACTTTTACAATATTTATTTTTGCAAAGAAAGTTACAAAAAAAAAAAACAACCCCGACTTCAAACAGAGCTGTGTAGTTTAGCGCAACTAAAGTGACGTCTTCAATGTGATTACGGTTTTCAAGCGAATAGAAGAACAATTTACATGCACCAAGAACCGACGATTTACTGTCTATTGTGTTTAACATGCATTTAAAAACGGTTATCTTGAATATAAATAAATTGAAATAAAAAAGTAAAAAAAACTAGTGAATATTTTTAATTTAAAAATCACTTATTGATCTGAATATTTTAAATAGTTATTGATATTTGTCTTAATATATTATTGTAAAATAAAGTATTAGTGAGTCAATCTTATTTTATTTTTTCATTAATATTAGATTTTTATTGTTAATTAAATATATCCATTTGCCCACAAATGCACCCCTTTGACTCAAATCTGATCTTTAATACTAATGTTACAATAATAATATTACAAAGTCTGAGTTTTTATTCGATTTAAAATTGATTAACTATTGCACTTTAATTTCAATAAAAATGTTAATTATAATATTATTAATAAAGATGAATTAAAACATTCATTTCAAAATTTAAATATGAGACTACTTAGTACATTACTAATATAATAGATAAGTTTAATTTAAGATAAGGTTAGACAATAGAACTCCATATCAATACAAGTGAAGCAACAAGCAATATCAAATAACTACTTCATTGAAACATTCTCTTCATACCCTCGTCTTATATAATATAATTGACGTATGTTAAGTAACATTAGTTACTATATCATATGTCACAATAACATACTTATTTCAGTCCTTGAGGAGTTATTTAGAGTCAGTTATAGGTAGTGAATGATTTTATAAATTATAGTAGACGTAATAAGAATTTTTTTTTTAAATATATTATATTTCAAAATTTTTTATATGTTTTAGATGTTTATGTGTTTTAAGTTTTAAGACCAGTTAGTTGGTCTTTTGAATTTGTTCCAAAAAAAAAATATTTTTATTTTTTTTTTCTTTTCATATAATATACACATATATAAATTCAACACATTGTTTAAAAATATTGCCATTAATTTATTTAATTATTTACCAGAATATTAAAATAAATGAGGTGGAAGTTTAAGTTACAATAAAGTAATCAAGGTAGATTGGAATTGTCTAGATATGTTTTTTTTTTTATTATTTATTATGACAACTAGATAAAACATTATTGTTTATTAAATGATATACATGTAATGAAACTGCAAGAACCACATACATGACTACACAAATCCGTCCTCAGAGCAGACAATAATCGCGTATGTTCACACTCAGTTCACCCTAATGAAGCATACTTCTCATATTATATAGGGCTGTCACTACAAAAATAAAATATATTTTTATTTACATACATATTTTGATACATACAACTTTAAAAGCATATACGAAATTAAATAAAATAAAATAGAACATATTTTAAGTTTAGTCCTTTATATATAAATTCAGTAAATAATTGAAGTGAAATCAATAGAAGGTTGAGGAGAGATACCAGCCCTACAAAATGACACGGTTCATTGATGCTCGGAATGACGATGAAAACCACATATAGTTGAATATTAAACTGTAATTATAAAGGTCCATTTGAAACCACAAATAAATACATTGTTACGTTTAATTATGACAGTTTTCAAATCAAACTAACTTGTCATTTATTTGAAGATAAACGAAAAATTCTAAAAAATAGAACAAACAAAATACAATAACTGATTATTGGTATTGTAAAGAATAACCTGACTTTCTTATAAAAGATTCATATTTTTAAATGTTGATATTTATTTTAAATCTATACAAAAAAAACTTTTCATATTACATTAAAAAGAAATTTTGAACGTGAACATTATATAGTGTTTTATATATAAGTAGAGCTTTTATAACACTACAACACGACATTTTAATAATAAATAAATCATATTATTTGCATCAGTTTTTTAAGGTAACAAAGATTCATAAACCAAAAATCGCTACAAGAGCTATTATAATAGTAATCTTAATTAATAATCAAAGCATCAATCTAGTGACCTACTAAAAGAGCAGCGATGTCAATAATGGACTTTAAATATCACGTGATGAAGACCGCTTGAATTGCGTCACATTTCGTGAAAACTTTGTTTTTTCGAAATTTTAAAATTACGAAAATTACAGCATATCATTTTAAACGAAACGAGAACCATTATTATTGCATTCTTCAAAATTACGTTTAGTTTTTTTATTAATTATTATAAAGATATTTGTAATTTTATAATAATAATTAAAAAATATAATAATATTCGAACTGTAGAAAATTTTGGTTATTACTTTTGTAAGAAGAATATTCTCATATATGAAAAAAAAGTCCGTGTTAGAAGAAAATGTAATTAAATTAATAATATTACACTTTTTTTTTTAATTGAAATTTCGAGAAACGTATCAATAATCAAATATGACTTCACAAATATGGCGTTGCTTTATTTAACATTTTAGATAACTTTCCTTACGTTTAAATTTATTATAATAATATAAACTTGTTTATTAACTCTATACGATGTTATTTCATATTCTCTGATCGTAAGTAATGACAAACATAAATTTTGCTTAATTTGAATCAGATTTCAATCAACATCAAAATAAAACAGATGTTTTTCATACACTGAACAGCTTTTAAATGCGTAAAGTCATTTAAAAGTTTTAATAGAAAGCTATTAATTTATATACATTAAAACAGGTACAATTAGTAATTACCCGATTTTAAATAAAAAGTTCATCTTAAAGCTGTGGATGAATGTGAAAATATTTTTTCTTATTAAAGAGCGCAAGTAATTTATTTAAAATAAGTGAAATCAGACTTTAATTCTATATTATTTATTTTTAAGTAAATTAATTTTATTTACAAGTCGAGATAAACTTGTAATACGTGGATCACATAAAACGCGAAAAACAGAGCGAATTATAATACCTATTTGTTTTACCTGAGGCGTAAAATAAGCAGGGAACATTTTAATTCATTCGACAGCACGAAAACCTCTGCTCGGCTTTTTTCAACCTGTTTCAATTCTGCAAAAATTAAAGCTATACGTCATAATAACATGATCTGTTTAAAACAATTGTTATTAAAAACTTCAGAACCATATTGAACAAATGTATCTCTTTATTGAATATCTACATTTTGTATTGTATTGTAGTTTGTATGTACATATTGTAGTTGAGAAGTAATAAAAATAATTTATGATATAATTTAGTATACCCTATTCTTAAGTAACCACCATTTCTCTAATTTACAATAAAATAAATATACTGATGTTAAAATTTAAACATACTGAAGCCAAAGATCATTGTTTTGATCTAGTCGCATTTATCTAAGGGAGTACTAATTCTTTCAGTTTTATATTTCAATCTCTTCTTAAGAAAACTTCTTCTGTCACACTATGACCAACATTAGAATAATTTAAGTTGGGTCCATATTTAATGGGGTCTATAAAATACTTATAAAGGTATTTTTAAAAGTTTATATCCAAGAACAAAACTTTAAAAATGTGACAATTTATGAAAACGAATTGTTAAAAAGAAAACACTATATAAAACTATATTACGTTGTCATTTTTATGCCATTATAAAAAATGACGAGTATAGTTTTAAGTTAATGTAATACATATTGTGGTATGAATTTACTTTACACAGTTTGTAATTAATTGTGGCAATTTGAAAAGATACAAAAACAATCATCAATCTACACATGTATGGAAATAGTATGTATTTAATAAGTTACATTTGAAAAAAATTATAATATTAAAAATACAACAAATCGCGATTCAAAACAGCGACAATTTATAAAATAATTAAATATCCTTACTTTCAATTAATTTAAAATTTAAAAAAACAATCTGGATAGCAGCCTTCAATTTAAATAATCCTATTTTAATCATTTTATGGAACGGACCCAGAAGATTTAAGTGTGTTACCTATTACGTTACTAATCCTAAACCTCAGCATGTTATAAAACAACACCTTCATTAAAATATTATTATATTTTGAATTTGTGGCTTATGACGGCTTTCCAGAGAATGAAAAATACTTACCTGAAAAAAAACATATAAAACACATTAAATATAACACACTAATCTTATTATTGTAAAGGTCGTTTTTTAGAAGATTAAATGTAACTTCCAGTGATTTTATTACATTCACAACCTGTCCTATTTTTTGAGTTGGGTTTATCTTTAATTTTCGAAATGAGTAATAGTCATTGTAACTAAAGTTTTTATACAAAATAATCATAAATAGCTTGAATTACATACATAAATTGAATTGTTCATTCAAAGAGTTATAAAGATAAAATAATTTTAATAATAATTTAAATTATAATGCAAATCATGTAAAACTTCAGCGCTTTTTCTTTTGTTTCAAATGATACAATATTATATATTTTTAAATTCTTTCATACCTAATAAATCTTTAAGGAAACGCAAGAATATTGAATGTGATATCTACGTAATATTACCGTATAGTAGTAGACAATAGATTTCTTTTTACATCTAGAAGTAGTGCTTATGTCTACGCTCGACCTTATTAAGGAAAATGGTTGTTACATCATGTGGGACTACCGACGCTATAGAATATGGTATCATTTTTGATATACCCGCAAGTATATACGGACACGTAGGCTAAGTGCTGCCATGGTCGTGATCGACACGTTTGATTTAAAATATGGTATACACAAAAAATAAAGAGAAGTGTTCCTTAAAAGCTGATTTTCATCTGATTTATTTGGAATGTTACTTTGATATCATGAACTTTTTGTTTTGTTAGAAACATTATCGTTAAGATTGTACTGGAGTCCTTGAAGAAATAATTTTTATTAGTCTCTCTTTAAATTATGTTTCTTATAAGCAACAAAGAAGTGCTTATCTGCCATTATTTTAATTACCAGACCATGATACGGGACAAGGATCAGCTACATTGCTATAAAATTGCGTGAACCGTGAACTCCACCCTTGTAAAACCCATGATGTGATTTATGAAATCAACCGTAAAGAGAGGTAATTTCTATTTACACTGCAATACTAACTACATATTATATTAAAATCTAATTAAAATTATAGCCTTATTACCGCTATCGCAATCTTATATAATTTGACATTAATCGTTTCACATTAAGCTATATTTCGGAATAATGTAGAATGGAAGATAAGAATAAAAATATATTTACTTTATATAATAATAACAACAAGTACATTGTATAATAATAAAATATGATATAGAGGATTCCTTATATAAAACCCCATGCTGCAATACAAAAATGAAAATCATCAATAAAGACATTCCAAAAGGCCTATCCTGTATATATCATTCCGTATTAAAGTGATTTACCCCTCTGTTTGTTTGTGAATGCCTCACTACGTATCGTCGCCTTCACTTCGCAAAGTAGTTAAACATTAAACAATCCTATGTCGTCAAATCTATCAATATTTATATGCTATATATGCTTGTAACCAGTAACAACCGCAAGTAATTTTCTGTAATGTAATGTTGAATATTTCATTAAATATATCGCTGAATATACAATACTAATATTGGTATAGTAAACTATAAATATAAAATTGATCTTCATAATTATGTTTGAACATAAATTAAGTTTTAATTTACAAATATTATTGAGGTGATGTTCAAGCAGCTGGTTATAATTGTGCTGGAAAATTCATCGACTCGTATATAATGACATTAGTTTATGATTCGGTTAACATCAGCAACAATTGTTCTCATTATTGGTCGCGTCTAAGAGCGGGAAAAAATAATCGAATTATCAATTATACCTACCATATAATATAGCTTTTGCGATTTATAAAATAGCTTTTAGTAGAACTGCGCTGACCGACAATGACGTAAACTTATGACTGGTTTAAAAAATATTTAATACCATTTATTCAGACACTAATTTAGTCTCTAACCAAATAAACTAACCAGAAATTAGTGTTTTGGTATGACTAAGTCTTTCACCAGAGTGTTAGTGTTGGATACTTCCAGTCTTAAAAGACTTTCAAGGTTGCTGAATGAATAAAACATTCACTACGATCCTTATCAACATAAATCCACCCCTAAAATGTAGGGTTAGATAATAAACTAAAGTCCCAAAGCGGTCAAGTCTTTGTTTAATTTTCATCCGCTTAATTGTTGTGAAGTTGCAGAAAAATAAATTGAGGGAAACCTACAAATAAAACTTATGAGATTAAACTTTCTTTGGTGGGTTTCTTTTTTTTCATTAGCTCTTTTTAAGTTTTTTTATTTTTACTACATTTTGTATTGACTTTGGTCTAAAAACCTCTAAATTCTGGTTGGTTAATAAACAATACACTCATACTTGTCAGAAGTTATGTACGGTCGAGCGAAATCTGTTTGATATGCAAAGCTTAATCGATTTTACGATTTCGTTTTTTGCGTCCAGATGCGATATTTTGACAAACAACAATGAAACTCATCTATACGTTGTACAGTAAAATTCTATACTTATTTCTTTTTTGTTATTTATTTTTAGCATTAATTTGTATCTTTGATATCTTTAAAAATTCAACCTGCAGAAAGTTTATAAATTCACCCCTTACATTTTAATTTATTTGTCACTTATGTAATTATTAATTAAAACCGAAGACTGAATAAAAAAATAAAACATCCTTCTTGTACTTGTAACATTACCTATACTATAGACATTTTAAGGTGTAATATTGTAGAAGTTACTGTTTTCTAGGAAACAATATTTTCAAAATATGATACATTTAAAATGAACAAGTATTGCAAATTGACCAACGAGTTGAACAGGAATAGGTTTATAGTTAAATTGAGCAAGAGTTATGACAGAGAAATCTCAGTTAATTTCTAGAATGTATTTTAAAGGCTGCATTATTAGATTCATCATCAAAGCAATTAGTAAAAGAGTTATAAACAAAATAAACACCAACATTTAATTTAAGTTCAGTATTTACAAAGACGATGGTCTTAAATACAGGGGTGACATTAAAGGTAATATAGACAGATATTTTCGTTTTGTTCCTTCATTATTCATTAGTGACTGCCTTATAGCAGTGCAGCAAGCAAGTTGTGTGTTTTTTTTTTTTTTTTTTTCCGTTGGAAAAACCCGTTACGGGTACCCCGTCGGCCCAGGGGGGTGACGGCCGGGGGGTTATGTGGGACTACCCGGCAGCATAGAGGATGCTGCCATTTTTAAGGCTACCCACTAAAAAACCAACGGTTGCCCTCTTTGCCGTAATGGGACGTCACGGGATCGCGTTAGCACACACCGTGACGCCCCGGCGAGACCCCCCGAATGAGGGTGCCCCGAGCAACGTAGAGCACCCTCCCATCGCAGGCCTATGTTAGGTAAGAGGGGTCACCCTCCCCTCTCACCAGGCCTACAACTGGGGAAGGAAGCGGCGGGCGTATTCCCGCCTCCTTCTACCCAGTCTTCCCCGACGGAGCGGGTCAGTGGACGAGGCTGACTCCCTGACCCGCTCCGCGGCCTCCTTTGCGGCTATGACTTGCTCGCAGAAGGAGGCCATTGCGACCCAGCACCTCTCACTGCTGACCATCGCGCTGATAACGCGCGGCAGCGAGAGGTCCCTGCCAATCACGCCCACCAGCTCAGTGCGCTGGTGGTCCCAGGCAGCGCACTCCGCCAAGGTGTGACGAGCCGAGTCGACGGACTCGTCACAGTGATGGCAGGAGGGGGTCGCCTCCCTTCGTGCTATCCTGTGCAGGTACCCACCGAAGCAACCATGCCCGGTCAGCACCTGCACAAGACGGAACGTAAGCGTTCCGTGCCGCCGATTGATCCAGTGGTCGAAGTGAGGGCGGACCGCCCCCACTGTGATCATACCGGCGGCAGGGGACTCTAAGTCCCTGTTCCACCGTCGCATCAGGGCTCGGTGAGCTAGAGCCCTGATTCGCGCCACCTCGGGCCTTACCCCCGTGGCCAAGGCTTCTGCCCGGTGCCAGTACATGGCTGCGAGCACCTCCGCCTGTAGCTCCCAGGGCGGATCGCTCGCCAGGAGTGTAGCCGCCGTGAAGGACACCGTACGGTACCCCCTGATCATCCTCACCGCTAGGACCCTTTGCGTTCTTCGCAACAGGGTCCTTGAGTGAGCGGTGAGGGACTCCGACCATATGGGGGCACCGTATAGGGCCATGCTCCTCACGATGCCGGCATATAGGCGCCGGCATGGAGTCTGCGGCCCACCGACGTTAGGCAGAAACCTTCCCAAGGCAGCTGCGGTGGAAACCAACTTCGGGGCGAGAAGGGAGAAGTGCGCCCCGAAGTTCCACCTTCCGTCCAGGGTGAGGCCCAGATACTTCATCTGGGCCTTCACCACCACCTCCGAACCCTGGACGGAGATGGACGCCCGACGAGGGGGACCTCGCCGAGGGCCGTGGAACAGGATGGCCTCCGTTTTAGTGACGGAGACCTCCAAACCCAGCAGCCCTATGCGGTCCGCAACAAGCGTTGCACCGACGGTAGCAAGACGGGTCGCTTCCGCAAAGCTCCCTCCCCGTGCTGTGACGAGGGTGTCATCGGCGTAACAAAACACCCTCATCCGGGGAAGGAGAGGACAGCGGAGCAGCCAGTCATAGCCCAGGTTCCACAGGATCGGTCCCAAAACGGACCCCTGTGGAACCCCTCGGCTCACGGCACGTCGGTACATCCGCCGGTCGCCGCGCTCCCACAGGACCTCTCTGTCCTGCAGGTAGGCCCCCAACAGTCTCAGGAGACAGGGAGGCACTCCATGGAACCGGAGCGCCTCGACCAATGTCTCGAACGGAAGACTGTTGAAGGCGTTAGCGACGTCCAGCGAAACCGCCAAGACGACGTCCCCCTCGCGAACAGCCTCCTGGGTCACATCTCTCAGAGCTCTCAGGGCATCTATCGTAGAACGACCCGCCCTGAAGCCGAACTGAGCTTCTGAGAGATCCGGACCCACCTCCTCGAGGTGGCAGGTGAGACGGGCAGAGAGGATTCTCTCGAAGAGTTTACCCGTCTCATCCAGCAACACGATCGGCCTGTATGCGGAAGTAGAGTCGGCAGAACGACCCCCCTTCCGCAACAGGCACAACCTGCCCTCTTTCCAGGCTTTCGGGAACTGTCCAGTGCGCAAGCAGAGGTTGAACAGTTCCCGAAGCCTGCCACCCAAGTATTCCAGGGCGATGAACAGCACTCGCCCCGGAATACCGTCTGGCCCCGGCGCAGTGCTGCAGGCTCGTAGGCGACGCGACGCGACCTCCAGCTCGGCCTCCGTGATGTCTGGGACAGAGCCAACCCCCCCACCGTGAAAAGGGGGAGCCATCACGGGAGGCGTGTGGCCGGTGGGGTCCGGGAAAAGTTCCCCCACCAGCCTTTCGAGGAAATCCGGCTCCAGGGACTCCATGACCGGGGCGCACGCGGCGCGGAGTTTGTTCCGCGCCACGCGATACGTTCGCCCCCATGGGTCCCTGTCGAGACCTGCCAGGATTTCCTCCCGAGCCAGGTACTTCGCCTTTCGAATCGCCAAACGCAGAGCTGTTCTCGCATCACGGTAACAGCTCCGCAGCTGGGCCTCCAGATCCGGGTCAAAGCCGTGACGTCGGCGACACCGGACGAAGGCCCTACGAGCCCTGCAGCAGGCCGCCCGAAGTTCGGCTAATTCGGGCGACCACCAGTAGACACCTCTACGCCGCCGGGGCCTAGACACCACCCTCGGCTTTTTTTTTTTTTTTTTTTGGCCGCATCGCAGACCCGAGACAGGGCTTCGCGCATGCGGCCCGCCATCGCCTCCACGTCGGTTTCCTCGCTGGGAAGATCGGGAAAGGCCCAGCCCTGTACGATGGCTGCCTCCGCAGCCATTTCCCGATCCAGCCGTTGGGTTGCCCAGCGAGGAAATCGACTTCCTCCCCGCGGTGGCCTGGCCAGATCCGGTCGGACGGTGGAGATCTCAAATCGGATGTATTGGTGATCCGATAGAGTCTCCACCTCCTTCTCGACTCTCCAGTCGTGGACCAAACGTGCGACAGCTGGGGTGGCGAACGAGACGTCCACCACGGAGCTCCCTTGCGGCCGCACGCAGGTCGGTTCGGTCCCCCTATTGAGGAGGGACAGACCGGAGAGGAGCGACCAGATCTGAACGGCCCTGCCCCTAGCGTCCGTGTGGCGGTTCCCCCAGGCCACGGATTTAGCGTTCAGGTCGCCGAGGACGATTGTTTTCCCCGACGCCTGTCTGCTGATCGCCTCCCTGACGGAGTCCAGGAAGATCTCGAACTCCGCCAGGCTGCGATTGGGAGAGAAGTACGTGCCGACAACCACGTACTCCCCCCACCGCGCCACTACTAAACCCGGGCCAGTCTCCAGTGTGGAGAGAGGGGGACCGGGACTTGATCCCACAACCACCGCCACGGAGCCGTTTATGTCCCCCGACCAATTGGGAATTGGGGGGACATAGTAGGGCTCACAGGCCACCGCGATATCTACCTCCCACTCCGCCATGGCCTGCAGGAAAAGGTCCTGAGCCCCAGCGGAGTGGTTGAGGTTCGCTTGAAGGAAGCCATGTCGCAGACTGTTCATTGCGACATGGCCTCAACAGGCGCCTGGGGGCGCACGTCTTTTGGAGCCGACGGGGAGGAGCGGGCTACTTTCCGTCCTTTGGACGGAGCCTTACATGCTCGACTCCCCAGCTCGTGTCCCGCTGGCAGGCCTCGCTTTGCGCAGACCGCGCACCGCAGCACTCCGGTGCAGCTGGCACGATCGTGACCCGCCAAGCCGCACCGGAAGCAGATTTTGCTGCGGTCGACGTTGGAGGGGCAGACCGCATGCGTGTGTCCAAGCTCCATGCACCCGAAGCACCGCAGCGGTCGCACCTCCAGGAGCTCCACTTTCGCCGGACTCCAACCGACGAGCAGCCGCTCCGCCCCCAGCAGGATCCTCGCCGCATCTACTGTGCACCGGGCAAAGGTGGCGCCCATGGTCACGGCGCCCCAGCGAATCTCCCCGACGTGGAGAGACTCCCTGGAGCACCCGGTGATGCGGCAGATCGCGACTGCCACCTTCTCTGAGGTTGCAGAGTCGTCCAAGCCCTTGATTCTGAGGCCAACCCTCTGCTGGGCTCGGGCGACGTCTGCAACCCCATCCAAGGCGGAGCGGAGGCTCGCCTCCAACGCCACCGCCTTGTCGGCCGACGCCTTCGGCAGCTCCAGGAGCCTCGCTCCGGTGGCCGAACGCCGAATTACGAGCCCGCCCTCGAGCCCGATCTCGCCGAGATTAACTCTTTCGGCGGCGCGCTCGAGGACGTGCGCGTAAGTTATACCTTTGGAGGCCGCCTCGTCCTGGAGCTTAATAATAACCGCAGGTGACCGAGGCGGCGGCAGTTTAGGCTTCGGCCGGGAACGGCTCTTGCGCCTTTTCGCCCTGGGCCCCCGCCTTCTGCGGCCTCTGCCTTTCTTAGGCGGCTGCGGAGGCTCAGGGGCTGCTGCTTGGCGGGCTATTGATTTGCCCACAGGATCCGGGGCCGGCGGGCGGGGGGCATTCTTTTCGCGCCTGCCCCGCCGCACGACCGTGGTCCAGGCCTCCTCAGTAACGGCAGCCTTCTGTGGAGGAGCCTGAGGAGGAGGCCGAGACACCACAGGCCTCGTCCCTAGAACGGGTGATCCTGAAAGCACGCTTTTTGCGGGCTTTTTTGCCGCTGCCGCAGTTGCCGCCGCCTCTCTACGGCGATCTGCCGCTAAGGGCGGCCGAAGGCTCTTCTCGGGGAGGAGGCGATCTTCGATGCCTGCAAGGCGGGCGTTTAACATAACGCCCACCGAGGTAATCAGGGATCGCCTCAACTCCTCCAGGGTCTCTGAGTTGAGGGAGGGCACCTCAGGAGCTGCGGCTTTGGCCGCAGATGCCCTCATCTCAGAAAACTCCTTCCTGTGAGCCTTCAGCTCGCTCTTAAGGGCCTCCACCTCCCTGTGGAGACGCGCATTGTCCGCACGGATGCGGCACGTCTCCTCAGGCTCGCTGCGGCTGGCCAAGGCCTGCACGACTTCGAGCATGCCGCTCGAAGCCTCCCTCAGGGCCTTGACCACGGTCCCCTTCAGGTTTAGGGACTTCCGGCTGACCTCGATGATCGAGGCAGCATGCCGCCCAGCGACGGCCCTTAGCTCCTCCGCTCCCAAGCATGCAGGAGAGTATGCCGGTTGCGAACCCAAGGAAAGGTCTTCCTCGGATTCCGGCACACTCTCAACCGCAGCAGGCTGTTTGCGGAGGGCCCGAGCGCTTAGACTGCGCTCGAATTCGGCCTCCTCCGCCTCCATGTTGAGGGCCCGTAACTCGGCCCTCGCTCGAGTGAGCCTACTCCCTCTGACGCCAGTAGTGGCGCGTCCACGACGAGCGGCACTGCATTTTGATGTAGCACCACGCTCCGACTCGCTACCGGACGCGTCACTAGGAGTCGGGGCGACCTCAGAGAGAGGTCTCTTCCGTCGACTACTGCCCTCGCGGTTAGACAGCTTTTCGCTACCGCGAGAGCCCAACTTGGTCCCCTTTGATAGGGACGCCATATCGAAAGGCATCTTAAATCCCTTGCGCTTGCCAGGGTCATTAGCGGAAGAGCCGACCAACGGGGTCGACTCCTCCGCGTCCAAATCAACAATATCCATTCCAACAGCAGAATCGGGGTCAATTGTACGGATGCTAGGGTCGTGTTCACGGAGGCCGGCGGATTGCCGACCTACGGAGCATTTTGTGCCCCCCCCAGAGTACGTGGGGCAGCCGACGTCCGAAGACGTCGGGAGGGATTGCCCAGCTTGACTGGCACCCTCCTGGGTAGACTTTTCCAAAATGCTTGCGTTCATGTCATTAGGGCTCATTTACGGGTGAGCTCCCCCGCCTTCTCAGCGCTTGCCAATTAACTTTACGCCGTAGCACGCTAGACTACAGTTTCGGGGTAGTTTTTTATAGAGGTTTCCTTCCTCGCAGCACATCACGTGTGGTGTGCCCCCGGTCCCGGTCGTAGTGCAATGGCCGGGTTACGGTATGATTTTGTGCCTTGCGGCTTTTCGACTGATTGCACCGGTTTTCCGGTGGGCGATGGTGTCGTCACATACCTACGCCTAAAAGTTGTGTGTTACCTTAATTATTTATTATTTAAAGGAAAAGTATTAAAAAACGTTTAAATCGGGAGTGAAACAGTTTAGTTTTTTACATAAATAGTTGTTATATAAATATAACTTTAAAACGGAATTTAATTTATATTGCTTATGCATCTTAAAGTGATAAACATTAAATAAAAATATACTTCTGTAAATTGTGCAGTGTTCGAAGTGAACGCGTAAGCGACGCGGTATTCACGGCGCTTACGCCTTTTTGATCGCGATATCGCGATCACTAACAGCTGTTGCATCTGAGTGCATTGGATTTCTACCTGCACAATTGATTGTGTACGAACTAATTATGGAATGTATACATTGTTCGGACGACTTAAGATCAGATGATTCAATTAAGTGTTCATCTTGTCAGGGTATTCTTCACTATTCTTGCGCTGGTTTGAATGATAATGATTTTAGAAGAATGCTTCCAATGAATAAAGCTAAGTGGAAGTGTCCCACTTGTAAACCATCCAAACGAGGTAATAATAATAGTCCTAAACCCATAACCAACATTTATTCGAGAGATACAACCCAGCCTCAATCTGTTATAACACACGTTGACACTAAATCTTTGATGGCCCAAATAGACGACCGCTTTAATATTTTACAATCAACTATGGAATCGTTTAAAGTTTTCATTACTGGGGAATTTAAGAAGCTGTCCGAGACTGTAAGTTCGTGGTCTATGAAAATATCTTCCATTGAATCTTCCGTTAACTCTGTCGTAGATAGGCTAAATCTTTTGGATAAAGAAATTTCTAAAATGGAAGCCTTTGAAAGTGATCTTGAGGAAATGAAATTTAAATTGAAAGAATTAACGGAAAGTAATAATAAGAACGAGCAATGGGTGCGTCGATCTAATATCCAATTTAATGGGATCCCACACAAAAAAGGAGAGAATTTAATGCAAATAGTTAAAAATTTAGCTTCTAAATGTGGTTATGCTTTGAATATTGATAATGATATTGATTTTGTTACCAGAGTGGCTGTAAAGAATGACATGATTGACAATAAACCCAGACCTATCATTTTAAAGTTACAGGCACGTTACAAAAAAGACGATTTCCTTTCATCGTTACGTAAACTTAAAAGTCTGACCCCGAGCGATATAGGCTTTTCAGGTAATAAAAACCCTATATACATAAATGATCATTTATCTGCTTACAACAAAGCACTTCTTAATGAGGCCAGGCGCAAAGCAAAAGAAAAGGGATATGTGTATTGCTGGGTTCGTAATTGTACTATTATGGTTCGCAAATCCGATAACTCACCTGTCATCCACATTGGTTCTAAGGATTGTTTAAAAAAGATAAAATAAGTGTTATTATTTTGAATATCATATTAATAGCATTTCAATATACTTTTTCGTTTGTGTTTAGTTTTACTTTTTGTTACTTAGTTATAGTACATATAATTAATGTAGTTTTTATAAGGCTTGATTTTTTACTTGAGCAGAAAGGGTATATTCTTTTTATGAAAATTTACTTCAAAGATTTGGTTTTTTTTTATGTATTGTTCGTGTATATACCATTACTATATACAGCTATAGGTTTTATATGTGAGGTTAACATCATTAACAATTATAATAAATATATTGTTTTGATTTTAATTTTATGGCTTTGACATTTTTTTATCAAAACGTTAGGGGTCTGAGAACGAAAACAAATCAATTATATTCAAATATTCTTAATTGTGATTATGACATTGTTTGCTTGACGGAAACATGGCTATTACCAGGAATTTTTAATGAGGAGCTTTTTGATGCTCGATATGAAGTATATCGTAACGATCGTGACTATTTACATTATGGAGTCAGCATGGGTGGTGGAACTCTTATAGCCGTGCGTCGTGGAAACATATCTATTAATTTATCACATAAGGTGAAATTACCACAAATACCTCATGCTGAGATCACTAACATCAACATAGTGATTTCTACTAAGTCCAATCAACAGAATCTGCGCCTCTTTTGTTGCTATTTTCCTCAGAATGTCCAACAGTGTGATTCTGAAGTTATCTTTTTAGAATTTCTTTCTGATTTAAGTATTAACCATCCACATGATAAATTTATTGTAGTAGGAGACTTTAACATAAGAGATGCAATTTGGTCACCATCTTTCAATGAACACGTTAGTATTATGAACGGATCTGAAAATAATTTAATTATGCAAATGTTTGCCTTTATGAGTTTTACCGGATGGCATCAATACAATAAAGTTTTTAACACTAATAATAGGTTATTGGACCTAATTTTGTCTAACCTCTGTTGCACCGTTACGAGAACGAAGCCGTTGTCCTTACCCGAAGACTGTCATCACCCAGCTTTGTCCATCGTAGTTAACATTGAATCTAACGAAAATGATTTACGTCGAGCACCACGTATTAAGCGTCAATTTCATTGCGCTAACTATGAAGCCATAAACAATGAATTAAATAGTATAAATTGGGTGTATGAACTACAAACTGACAATTTATTAACAGCTGTACATACCTTTTATTCACTAATTAATGACATAGTAGACCGTTTTGTACCAGCTAAAACTTTCTATGACGAATTAAGATTTCCTCCGTGGTATACAAAAGCTTTAAGAAAACTTATCAATAAGAAGCTAAAAATACATAAAAGATGGAAAATTTATGGAAGATCAAGTGACTATGACCGTTTTACAGATATAAGGAGACAATCAAAACTTCTCGAAACTGAGTGCTATGACAAATATATTATAAATGCTGAAAATAATATTTGTCTTAATTCTAAACACTTTTGGTCATTCATTAAAACAAAAAAAGAAAGTAACATAATACCAAATAGTTTGTTCTTCAATGACCAATTTGGGTCTGACGGTCCATCCATATGTAATATGTTTAATTCATATTTTATGTCAGTTTTTGTTATTGAAGATAACGTGTCTTGTAACAATCTTACACCCAATGAATTGTTTGGAAGCTATGACCAAGTACTTATTAACACCATCCATATAACACGCAGTAAAGTTGAGAAATATTTATCTAACCTTAATCCATCTAAGGGTAGTGGTCCCGACGCTCTTCATCCAATATTTCTTAAGCGCTGCTGTAAACAACTTTCCTTGCCCATATATATACTTTTTAATAGATCGTTAAGTTTAGGATCATTGCCACCGATTTGGAAGAAAAGTATAATTATTCCAATACATAAAAGTGGTGATAAGCACAATATTATAAACTATCGTGGAATATCAAAATTGTCAGTTTTACCAAAGTTACTGGAAAAAATTATTTATGATACGCTGTTTCCATTACTTAGACCTACACTAATTTCTCAACAACATGGATTTGTAAAAAAACGCTCGATTGAATCTAACCTTTGTGAGTTTCTTGATGTCGTTTATCGCGCTTTAGAAAATGGATTTCAGGTGGATGTGGTGTATACTGACTACTCAAAAGCTTTTGACAAAATTCCACATTCATTATTAATAAAAAAACTCGAAGCGGTGGGTATACATGGTGACCTGCTTAGATGGTTGAAATCTTATTTACGAGATAGAACTCAAGCTGTAGCTGTCAAGGGGTATACATCCAGTTTTGTTCCAATTTCATCTGGAGTTCCCCAGGGTTCCCATCTCGGTCCTCTTTTATTTAATGTATTTATTAATGACATTTACAAATGTTTTCAACACTCCAATATTTTATTATATGCTGATGATACAAAAATATTTAAAATTATAAAAAATTATGGTGATTGTATAAATTTACAGAATGATATAAATGCGCTAGAGCAGTACTGTCTTTTAAATGGTCTACGTCTAAATTCTAATAAATGTTGTGTTATAACTTTTTCAAAAAAAAAAAAACCCATATTATTTCAATATAAAATTTTCAACAATTCGCTTAATAGAGTGTCCGAGGTGAGGGATCTTGGGGTGCTTCTTGACTCTAGTCTATTATTGAGTAGACATATACAGAACATAACTGCCAAGTCTTATAAAATGTTGGGCTTCATTTTTAGACAAGGAAGGGATTTTAAAAATATTAAAACTTATAATATCCTTTACAACTCATTCGTGAGACCTCACTTAGAATTCGCGTCTAGTGTTTGGAACCCCCAATACTCTAAGTACATTAAAGAAATTGAGAGTGTCCAACATAAATTTCTAAAAAGATTGGTTTTTAAGTTTGGCTTGAGTTGTGTTAATAGCCTCAACATTTTGTCCTTGGAAAAGCGGAGGGAACATAGGGACCTCTTATTTTTATACAATATTTTGAATAATTTGACGGATTCCAACTATCTTCTCAATAATGTTTTAATAAATTGTCCTCGTTCTTCTTCACGTTTAAGAAATACCTTTTCTGTTCCGTACTGTAGAACTAATTATAATAAAAACCGATTTTTAGCTAGAACATGTATAAATTTTAATAAATTGTATAACCAACTCGATATTTTTAGTGATAATATTTCAAAGTTTATCAAAAATGTAATTTTTTGTTTTATTTTTTATCGTTGTTTATCTTTATTTCTAAAATTATTTTTAATTCTAAGTAATTTTAAAAACATAAATATTTTTGATATTGATTTTTCAATTTAGTTTCAGTTTTTTTTTTTTTTTTTTATGTATTACTATCATTTTTTTTTTTACTTTTTAACTTATTTCGATTGTAATTTCACTCCTTGTATAAATACCAGTGGAAACTTTGCTGGCAAATATGTATTATTATTACCTGTACTTTCATAGATGTAATATAACTGCTGTATGTTTCCCTATAGTCAATAAAATAAAAAATAAAATTATTCATACCAATGCAATAATATGTAAACAGATGTCCCGATCTCTAGTCGGTCTCAAGGCATCCAGTGGCCTTCGACAGTCATTAAGGATGTGGTTTACATGTCTGATGTGTTAAAATACATTGTGGATTACAGACATAAATCCAATGCAGTTATTTTGGTTAAACTATTTATTTTTTAGACATAACTAACAATTAAAGCAAAATATAAACCACTCCATAAATGTGATAACGCGCATTAGAACGCACAGGCCGTAATTATGCTTGTTGCTTTTATATATTTTTTAAAATTTATGTAAAACCCTCTCAGTCGAAAAAAGCTTGTTATGCTAAGTTTCAGTTTTCTCTAGTCTATTTGATATTTTGATCTCAAAGACATCGAGTTTTAATTAACCATCATCAAGGTGTGTCACAAATTATGTCGGGAGCTTAATAAGCAGCTTATATCTAGTAACGATGTTCGTATTTCCTAGATATTGAATTATTATTTCACTACCGATTGAACACCTTCGCTATATTCATGTATAAATTGTTTATTATATAGCAATGATGATGTAGAAATAAGCTTATTGGTTTCCTATATATTTAAGGAGTTTGTATTCGTTTTTTTCTAATTGAAAAAACGCAGATTTTTACGTCGAGTTCTAAGTTCTTAAGACTTGACAGGGTGTTTATTTATTTATTTATTTATTTATTTATTTATTTATTTATTTACTTTTTTTTGATGAGTAAAGTGGATTATTTTATTTCTGCCAGCTTGTTTTTATTGAAATGCTTAAAATGATAAGATTGTTGGTATAACTTATGTTAATTTATATGTTAAAACTATATTTTAATCTCTTTCAAAATTGTTGGTATTAGAAAACTAAATGTCTATATGAGGTAAATATTTTGTTGCTACATAGTCTCTGTATTTATGAATATAAATAATATAGTCTCGTTGTAAAATAATTAAAAAGTTTATATTAAAAAACGAAATTAGAATCATTTGGAAAATTTTTGGACTTTCGATTAAAATATGTTATGGAATACCTCTAAGAGGTACTTAAACTAAACTTTATAAATTAAATTAAGTTGAAAAGTGTGGGTTCGAAGAAGTATTTTTCTTTTTCTTAAACTTATAGACTTGTAAGTAATCTATCTTGATTAAGACGAAATGGGTATTTTTTTAAATATGCTACTTTATGACCAGGTTTTTTACATAAAATTGTGATGTGAAAGTTAAACAAATAACATTAAAAGAGGAGATCGTTATTTTTAATTAAAAGGATAAAAGATAAAGTCTTAAGCTTACTACTTAGGTACTTCAAGTCATCTGAAGACAAAAAAGTCTGTTAAAAGTCTGTCAAAAACTTTTTAATCATTAGAGGTATATATTAATAAACTTATTTGTACCAAACATTTTAAATGTCGGCCAATGTGTGTTGTAATATTAAAATTAATTTTTTTTAGTAATCTGTATGTAAATAAATTTCTGAAAAATAAATTTAATCTAATTTCTAATATTACAAAAAAAATAAAAAATGCTTTTTCAATATTAACAACCAATAAGAATTATATTATTTATTAAATGATAATTATATTATTATTCCGTAATAGTTAATAAAATGATTCATTTATATCATGAAGACTTATTAGTATGTAATAGAAGTCTTAAGCAAGTTTTCTTCAATGGAATTACAATAAAACTTGAGTCTTCAGTCATTGTACGAAGGTCGCTAATAGAAATCAAAAGATTCAATCAACATTCTGCGCCACTGGAGTTCCTCTCGGTAATTTACAATGAATTCAATAGCTTTGTGCTTTTTGCTTCTGATTCAATTGGAATTGTGACTGAAAGAGCCACTAATTGCAGTGTTTTTTTAATGATAAAATCGCTATAGAAATTAAATATTTTGCTAGAATACCTTCTAGATTATCATTTAACTGAGTGCGTAAGTATTATGAAGTTTAATTTTTTTTATTTAGTTAGTTTTACGATTATTTAAGAGTGTAATATTACTTCCGATGTAAAAATAAAGGAATTTTAAAAATATATTTATTATAATCTCATAATTTTGTTTTTGAAGTTAAAAAAAAAAACAAAATGTGAATCTAGGACTAAAATGTTGGAAGATAATACTTTTCTTTTTATATCTACTTGACAAAGTAAACACAATTATCCCACTCTTTGAGGTCTAACTTCGCTACGTAGGTAACCTACCTATTATTATATATTCACACGGCAGTATATAGAATGATCAATTCGTTAAATACATACTATATTTATGTAGGGCTATAATTATTCAAAGAATTAAAAAAAAATACTATTTCATTTATTATTCACATTGAAATGCATTAAGTCGCTGGCCCATGCCAGTTGTTAGATAAAAAGTAATCTCCCTAATATTTCATAATGTATTAATTATTCAAACTGTTTCATTTCAAAGGTTTTCAGTACATATATACTTTTTATTTAAGGAGTTGAAAGAATTAACGCGACATGAGGGACTTTAATCAGTTATCGTAAACGCTAAAATTTTCTCGTAATTTATATAAATTACGTCTCGTAAGTTAAGTCAGGTACTGAAATAAACGTTTCGAAAGTACAAGAAACAAATCATTTAAAAACTTAAGTGAAGTTGTAACTCGATTTATGAAGTGTTAGTCAGGTCTTTAATTTTAAAATTACTCTTTTAGCTGCTCTTAATACATTTGAGAAGTTATATTATAAGATAATGTAACATTTTTAAATAGTTTAAAAGTAAATTTTAACTTGTTTGAAACACTTGTTTTACGATGTATTTTGATAACATTATTCTGTGTTTTGTTCATTCTTTTTTTTTTTGTAGATTGTATATATATATATATATATATATATATATATGTATATATATATATATATATATATATATATATATATATATATATATATATACATATAATAGAAAAGCTGCACTTAACCTTCTCTTAATCAAATCACTTACTACAATATTTTTCTATGATATTTTCTCGTTTAATGAGACACGATCAAACTAAAATTTGGATTAAAAAATAAAACGTCAGGGCCGGGTTTAACATACACAAAGTCTGTTATTCGCTTTAAAAGACTGCTACCTAATACCAACCTAATACCAGCTAATGGTAAACAATCTTTTATATAGAATTTATTTCCACAAGAGTCTATTTCACTTAAATGTTATTAAAAGATGGATAAGAGACGTTAAACATGAAAAACGACCGCTTACGCCTTTATTATGGCCCTCAACTAAATAAGGATTGTAAATAATAAACATACTATTTTATCACATATAACCTTTACTCACAAATATACTTACACATAAAGCAAAGTTTAGCCTCCCTTAAAATTTATAATAAGAAACGAAAAATTGTATAAAAGAAAGTGAAACTTAAATTATTTAACTATAAATATATAGATATATCAAATTCAAAATATCTTTATTCAAATAGGCATTTACACGCACTTTTAAATCGTCAATTATTACATTATAAAAATGTCAGTATAGTCAGTCCGTCTTTAAGCTACCACCAGCTCGGAATGCTGTTCTGTTGAGAAGATCTGGCCAGAAACTCAACAATATAGACAAACGTACAAAATAAATAAAGTTTAATCATATTATTATTTTTCAGATTTTTCAGTCTTCTTTTGAAAATAAAAGCCTGGTATTAAATAGAAATATTAAATTTTACATACAAACAATTTAAAGAAACAATTGTTTACTTTTCTTTTAATACTATCATGTCGTTACTTCAATTTTATTTAATTAATATCAGTATATTATAAACAATCGGCAGCACAACTTTCGTCAGTTATAAATAACTGAAGTATGGAAAATAATAGTATTGCAAGATGTCAGTACATTTTATTTACGCCGTATTCTGTCGTCTGTCATTATGACAGTAGTAATAGAAATGGAGATAAAACTTCTAACAGACACTTTCAGTAAATGTCTAAACATTGCACAGTCAATTTCTGATATCAGTATAATTATTTACTTTGTTTTAATAAAAATATACTTTGTTTTCTTAACAATCACTGAAATTTATAAAAGTAAAAAGTATTATTTGCATAACAAGACCAATGCAAAAATTCTGTGAAATGCCTATTATGGATTTATAAAGAACATAACAAAATGCATTTACAAAATTTTTATATAATTAAACCGCCGCAATTCTGCCACATATCGAGCTCATAAATATACGTTCAGTAATAATAGAATAATTAAACGAATGTCGATGTTTATCAATCTGTTACCAATAATGCTGTATGCGTAATAAATTTGAAAAATTAGAATACATTAAAAATCTATATTGTTAGCAGTGTATGTAATTATTGAAACGAATTGATCATTCTATATACTGCCGTGGCAACATATAGCTATTTATCATTAGATAGGTTACCTACCTAGTGAAGCTATACCTCAAAGACCTCAAATACTAGTTCAAAATTTATTTTTGTGATATTTATTTAATTAATTTTAACATAATTTATCATAAAATATAATATCCGTAAACAATATGTTATATCGATTTTATATAAACTTAATTTATCACAGATTACTAAAAATTCTTATACATATATATGATTGGACGACATATTAATAGGATTTATTTACAACAATTATAATGTTTAATCGATACTTAATAGCGATTAATCGTCTCGTGACAGATTGTAGACTTGTGGGTATACGCTTCGTTGGTCGCTACTTACTGAGGCGTAGAGAGACATTTATTTTATAAACTGATTATTCAATATCTGTAATACATATACAAAATTTTATATTCATGGTTTCCAGATAGCATAAAAGCAGCTTGTACGCATTTTAAACTACGGTAATGGATCTCTAAAAATTAAAAGTTAAATATCGTTTCTATTTCCCGGTTATTAATTTTGTATCGCTAAATAAATACGATATGATATGATTTTAATATACTAAATTAACTTTTTAATATGTACTTAATACATATTAAAGTAGTTCCTAGCATATAACCTACCCTTTTGGAGTCAAATTACTCTATATACTGGTAATGCGTGTTATAACCGCAATGCATAATAATAAGCTTACACTACAAAGCACCGCCTCTAGTTATTCCTAAACTTCTTTTCAAATACCTAATATATTTCTGTTCTTCTAAACTTTTTCCTTTCATGAAACTCTTGTAAATTCAAAAGTTTTAACTCTTCATAAAAGAGAATTCATAACGGGCTCCTTGTTCAATACTTTAATAAATTTTTGGATTTGTTTGCGTTACACAAAGGTTTCACACATTGCGGAAAACAATTTTGCAAACACAAACATTTTCTCTTTCATGTTTACCCTGATACCCATATTCATAAATATTATGTTATAAACTTTATTCATCCTATTTTCTTTATTTTCATTTTACCATGAATACATAATTTTTTAACGCAAGAGGGATGTTAAAAATATTAACAGATTGTGGATATATTATAGACTTTTCACATAATTAAAATTAATTACTTAATGTTCATAATGTAATTTAAATTTCAGACATTAAAATCATAAAAACTATACAATATCAATACAAATAAACCTTATATTTTCTCTAAAGATAGGAAAGGTAAGTTCAGTTTTTATCTTTCAAGTCGAAGTAACACTGATGTAGGTCATTTAGATGCAAAATATTTATATTATAGGTTAGATTAGAACTAGTGATATTCCCCAGCTCTGTCTGATTGTATGAACTGTTTGTTATTCCTATGACGTTATTATTACTTACTATGCACAGAATGTATTTATATTATACACAGACCTAACGTGGTGTGGACTTTCTTTTCCTTATTTATATGTTTATTATTTTCCTCAACGAAAATAGTACAAGAATATTACATAAATACTATTACAATCAATATTGTTACAAAATAATATTTCAATTATGGTTTTAATATAATTAAATTTGTTCTATCAATTAGCTAGAGTTGCAGCGCCTTACTTTGTCTAACAAGCTGCAACCCTACCGGTAGGTAAGGTTGAAAAGAGGTATCTTTTCACCCTTCAATAGCTTCCTTCATCTCTCTGAAATTTGCAAGGATTACAACGCTTTTACAAAAACCCACTGGTGTCTTCGTACTACTCACCATCAAGTAGACCATCTGCTCATTAAATGCTTTACTCAGAGAACAATAACGCATACGCATTTTTAATGGTATTTATTAACCTTTATTCTTTATAGTGATGATTGCTCGTTTTTCCCTTGACATAAAACACAATAGAACATTTAGTTAAAAAATTGTTATATATTATGTTCATGACATCAGTAAAGATAATCGTATTTTTATCAATACTTACTAAGAAAAAAACGAATAATAAATCGAAAAATAAAGCGTAAGGTTCCGCTCGGAGAGGACCAAGTCGACTTTGAAATTGTTATTGATATTGTTATCCAATTACTATTCATATCCTGAGGATTTGAGAGGAAAATACAAATAATGAAAGTAAAAGAAAAGACGGAAATTTGAGAGGGTAGTGCTACCCTATTTACTTAGTCTGTATAGATAAGAGCAGTCCATGGACACCAACATCACAAGGAAACTAAATCATAAGATAATCATATTTTTGTACAGTTTTAAAAATATTATCTTAAGCTTGTTGCTCTTTGACCGTTTTAATGTCTGAAAGAATAGTAGACTTCTTATTTTAAACTTCTTGTTCCGTAAGTCGACATTAAAGTTGATATAATTATTAAATTCAATAGCACCTATTCAACCTCCTTAAATTCAACCTACTTAAATTTCTAACGCAAGAACCTTCGTGGAATTGTATTTTGTCGTCGATTGTTGGCGCTCAGTTGTGAAATTTTCCAGTATTTTCTATACACAATACGGTCGTCGCGAGAAACTTTTTTCAGTCACCGAATAGCGTGTGAAAGCCATTTATCTTTCTGTCAGTCCCACGGTTGTGGTCGCGGCATGTCGCGCTCGGTCTATTTATATGATATACAATCAATATACCTACCGTACAATAATTATTGTATTTATATGTCACAGTAAGTTATTTGATCATTTTATTATAATCGGATGCATGTTTATTCCTCACTAATATTGTACTTATGTCACTAATATTATAATTTTGAACTTTTTAATCTTATTTAAAAGATTTATCTAATGAATAATATATATTTTAATAGATTGGTAAAAAATTTGTTGGTTGTGATGTTTACAAATTCATTAACTAACATATCACATATTTTTCATCTTTTACAAATTTTATTTTTTGTATTATTTCCTTACAATAATAAATAATCATTTTGTTGCTTTTTAGTATTAAATACATATGTATCTCTTTTTATTCTCACGACATTTCTATAGCAATTTAAAAAAGTTTCGTGTCAAAAAAAATATTTTGTTCTTTCTATTCGGTTTGTAACAAACCTTTCTTTTATTCGGAACAAAATGTTTTTAGTGACATAAGAGGTGAAACTAAGGTTTCAAGTAGGTACTAGCAGAATACATATTGATCTTAAATTCAAGATGCTGTTGATAATATAAAATACTGGGCACCGCAACGTCTTTAATAATTATCACGCGTCTTAGATATATATCTCTTGTATATATAGATCTCTTGTTTTTGCAAAGGATAGGGTTTGTGTCTGAAATATAAAGGGTTTTCGCTCGTATACAAACATACCATTATTTTTTGCGGTTAAAGGAATATGCATAAATAATAATACATTGAAATCGAGTGAAAGAAGTCAGACAATTGCAAGTCAGTATTTCGCTCGGAACCTAAATAAATTATTTTGAGAATATTTGATGTTTGTGGATTTAACCAATAATTATAGGTAAAAATGAAAGGTATTCCTCCATGTACTCAAGCATATTAGAAGTTTCAAAACTATATTGTCCACGTCATGCTTAAAGATGGTGTTTAATAGTCCCTCTCTCTATTCTCAGTAACATCATGTGTCTGTATTCTTGGCAGTAAATTATAATATATGTTTTTTTTTAATGACGGAAAACAAATAGCTCTCTACTCCCCTTTTATAATATTTAAATGAAAAATAAAAGATTATTTTTCATTTGGAAAACATTAATTCTAATTAAAAACTAACACGTATGGTTATTAGCTGTATCCAGTTTTGTTTAAGATATAATTAAAAGAATTATAATTTATTTTTAATTTATTTTGCTTACAATGTAAAATAAATTGAAATAGAATTTGTTACTCTCGCTTTACTGTTCTCGTAAAAGTTTATAGCTGAAACTCCTCACCTCGTACATAGCCAATATCCTGAGTGACAATCAAACAAATCGCTAAGGAGCCGTGATAAAAGCTTTTATACTATATTTTAAGACAACAATAAGTTTTTTATATAATTTGTTGAAGATTTTTTTATTAACCTTCCGACCTGTTTATTTTTAAATATTTCTTTTTTTTATATTTCTTTTTGAAAATTTTCAAATTCCATGAAACGCAAAAGCGACCTATAAAGAAACAACATTGAACACCAGGTTTTTATTTGAAAGAAAGTTTAATAATATAATTAAGGTTTTAAGTTTTCAACAGACATTTTCTTATATTTTTATTTACCTACTTAATAATTGCAAACGTAAATGTTTTTTTATTCTTAGTTGATAAAAAATAAATTAGTAAAAAAAATAAGCAAAGAATTGAATAATATTAAAGAAATATAAAAATAACAATCTGAGGCAGAAATTACAAGAAACATAAATCTTCTGAGATTATTTCAAGTAGAAATATCTCCGCAGTCGTTATAAGAACATATTTATTTCCCGAACAACAATGTATATTCACATTAAGTATATTACGCGGATAAAAATATACGGTGCGTATAATCGTTATTTAGAAGTCTGTTTTTTTCTTTTACTTAAGTATCTGTTCAATATTAGCCATATACTAATATTAAAAGTTTTTCATAGCAGACTTGAAACACTTTTCTGAAAAATAATATATCTGTATTTTGGATAATTGTTTTATTTATTGTTTTCTTAACAAGAAATAAAATATCAATTTCGAGTACTACACATGGCAGAGCACCCTTTGTTGTGATGAAATAATAACAATTATAATTTATATATATTTTTAATTAACCAATATAAATAATAATTTTGGAAATGTACATTAATGAACATATTATTATTTTGAATAATATAATATTAAATGAAACATGAATTCTATTAAACTTATTGAAAACCGTTTATAAAATAAATATTCAGTTTAATAATTATTGTGTGATAATTAAATTTCATAAGAGTGGTTTATCATGAAATTTTCGCACCGTCTTGTAATATTCCTTGCATAACCTAATTACGACGAAAGAAAATTCACTAATTAAATGCTTGGAGGCGCAATGAGAAAAGACTGTGTGAGTGAGAGGCATCTAGGTATTATAGTGTTAGTTCGCTTTTCACTATTTCTGTTTATTAAAAGAATTCTTAATTTAAATATCACGCCTTACAAACTATCTCTGAGGTCAGAGGTAGAACCTGCTAGAAAGAAGAAAAAAAACACAGTGTTAGTAGTACTGTGTATACAAGTACTATTAATTTTATACAACTCAAAAGCAACAAGTACTGAAAAGGATAAATAGCGTTAGGATAATAGAGTATTATCACTCGGTAGTGATAATATCAACTGGAACCGTTTTCATTATTAATTTAGTAATGAAACCCTTCTTGTAACAGTGTATCTATTATTGTATGGTGTGTTTTCATAGTCTACAGTAACTGTTTAAAAATCATAAAGACAAAACACTCAAAAACATATTATAAAGACGATCAAGAAATGATAAAGTAAATTATTTTGTTGTTTTATTTTTAATTCAAAATCCAAGTCGGTATTTTTCCATGAAGTTCTTAGGATCGTTCAGGCGTTAACCTTAAATGAATTCATTGTATGCTTACTTGAAATAAAACACGTGTCTTAAAATGTAATAAATATATTTAAGGAAATAAACAAACAAACTACATTATTGTAAATAAAACAATACTCAATAATAAAACAAAAACATAGTCAATGAATTCCAGTAAATATTAACGAAAATAAAAGGTTTTTTCCAGAAATTTGAGAAATTATTTGAATATACTGCACAAATAACTCAGGTACCTGTTGACATGTAGCCGAGTTGACGAGTAATTGGATGTATGCTTCATGTAATTAAAGGAACAAAACAACGTCATATCAGGAAGGTATAATATTTTCCAAGTTATTTGAGATACTATACAATAGATATTCCTATCATTGATAGTATAAATAATGAACCTATTTTATCTACATTTCAAGATAAAAAAGGTTTTTCTATTTCAGACACGTTCTCAATTTATTTAAAAATGAAAAGGCTTGATAACTCCCGCCACCTTATAACAGCAGTGTCAGATATTTCATAATCAAGTCAGATTCAGACGTACGATATATTATATAGTATAAATGGCTGGTAATTGATTTATTGCTTTTATTTAAAAGACTCGTATAATTGAATTATAAAGTGATCTCTGAAACTCGTATTTAATTTTCGATTAATATTTAAGTTTCTTTTTTAAAAAGTACTAAGAAAGTTAAAAAAAACCTTTAAATTATCTTTTTACATATATAATAACATAAATATATCCAAAAATTCGTTTAAATTAAACCACATAGTAATAACAAGATGAAATATTTAATCTGCTAATTAACGAAATACAATTAAATTTCACCGAGATTTTACACGACAGCATGATATCAACCGCTGAATAATATTGTATAAAGAAAATTCACTAATTAAAATACTGGAAGCACGACGAGATTCGAGATGAATTTGTCAGCAAACAAAGACAAGTTACCTTATGAGATTTTACTTAAAAATGTTTTAACATATGTACACATATTTTAAAATTTTAATATTACGAATACTTGAAATAGATATTAGTTATTGGCTTTTTATTTGTCATTCATAAGCTATAATCTCACCTGAAACAAAATTTACAAATGTGATACAAAATTCAAAAACAATCTCTTCTGAAAGACAATTTACGAATCTGATACAATATTTTTTAGATCAGAAACGGCGATTAGGATTTTCAAAAGCAGCCTACTCCCGGTATATATTATATATAAAAGGCTTACTTTATTATACGACAATAGACATGTTTAGAACTTGGGCGATAGTATAAATATGTCAAGGCGGCTCGCATATGTTTCAAAGTATAGAGCGACGGTACAATGTCTCAAAGTTCAAGTTCCTGCTCAGTGTTTTTAAATTTACATTGTATTATTACTATTTAAAAATGTAATAAACAAAAGTTACATTTAAAATTATCCATAAAATGTAAGAAGGTCAGTAATATAAAAATGGCTGCCTTCAACTTGACAGTTGGGTCAGTAAGGACTCCTTTGATTTATGTAAGAAATAAGAATTTTGTAATGAATTATTTATTTGTTAAAAAATTATTTTCCTCCATTTCATTCTGAAGTCGTTCGCGTTTGTATTGAACGGAACTACTTATTGATAGTATATTATTCGTGCAGTTCATATTTAATTTATATGGCATGCTGATACATCAGTGTCGCAGTACTGATTATGCCGGAGTAATCTAAACAGGAATCGAAGCTGATGTCTGGTTCACTGATTGTGTAACATCAACCTATCACTGACAGTCCAGCTCAATTAGTTTATGGACTGCTGTCGCATTTGAGTAAAACTTCTATATTTTAAGCAAGTTGAAGTCAATTAGGATAATTAAATTTTAATATTGCTTTTGATTACACAATTATATTGAAATTAGAATTTTGATTTAAGCAAATTGTTATAGTATACAATATATAATTTGCTAAACACTTGGTCAATATAGCATTAAGATATCATTGTAAAAAGTATGTCAGTGCTCAAATTGACAGTAGTTCTGTGTGTTATTTCTGATATCAAATAGTAAATTAGACAATATAATGCATTATTTACTATCAATTATATTTGTGTAGCCATCATATTGTAACTATTTTTGTAAATATTTGACTGTAATTTCTGTTTATTGGTTTGCAATAAAGGACATGTTATTATTATCATACGCTTAAAATTGGATATCAAAATCTATTCCCCGAATGTATTTAGGTAGGTGTCTCTGCCAACCGCGTAATTAGAAATGTCAATAAACCAGAGCAAACCAAACAGAGCCAACTTATTAGTAGGAAACAGTTACAGCGCGTTTTAGATTCAACGATATTGACTTGCTGTATATTATTATTACATTGAACTAAACTTAAATAAAATATTAGTTTTCAGAGAAGATAGCGACCTAAGAAGATATGTATGTGACAAATAACGTGAAAAATAAACAATTCAGGTTTATTCACTTCCTGAATAAGGAGATTATGTAATACTACAATCATCACCTTAGAAATAGTTTTATGAAAATTGCACGAAAAAGAGATTTTAATAAAGCATTAATTCCACAAGGAAAACATTCACTACCGAATGATTTATCTATTTGAAAAATAAAACAAACAGTTCAAATGGTTAAATAAGTTAAATATATTTTGCCAATAGCAAGTGACAATTTGATTTATATGTAACAATGTTCCACACTAAACTAAATATTATTAATAATTGGCAGTTGTATGTGTACTTAAGAATGATATATTACGACGTAACCTTTTAAACTCTGAAAACAAAATATAACGTAGCTCAGATTTGAACACAGAGAGCACAATGCAGTTATATTTAATCGGTTTCAAAATAGATGGATTCACCAGTATATATATTTCTGCTTGTATATTTGTAGTTATCATTAAAAGTAATTAATCGATAATACACCAAAATAACTCTTTTAAAAAAGTTATTTATGTTAATTTTATATAAAGTATTATCAAACAATTTAAACGTCTTCTAAGAAAGTCTAAAATTTTTAAAAAGTGTTAGACTTTTTTAGAAGACGTTAAAATAAAATTAAAATATAATTCTTATTTATATTAACATTAATTGTTATAAACCATAATTATAATTGACAAAATATACTTTTTATTATTTACAAAGTTATTATTAGCAATTCTCGACAATTAAAATTAAAGTAAATAATTTTAAAAAACTTTATTCTACTCATATTATTAAACACAAGTATAATTATAAAACCAAGCACCCATATACATTTTTTAGAGTTCTTTAGAGAACATGTTCTCATTAAGCCCATTTAGCAATATTGAAACTAAACACACACACAATACTTTTAATTTAGATGAATATTTGTAAATCAATAGAAGGTAGTTATACAATAAAAGAGTGAAGTTCTTTGTTAGCTGTATAGTTTGTTAAAACGGTTGGTTATTTATTTTGAATTATATGATTTAAAAAAACATTATAAAAAGAGCCTAAACATTTTTACAGACATTTATCGAATATATGACTTCTATGATAGATTAACAAAAATTATATTAGATCATCTAGCATCATTATGAAGATGGATGTGAATTAACCGAAATAGACCCTTTCGGAAAATTGATCATCTGTGAATTAATAATCACAAAACAAAGTATCACTTACCTAAAAAATTATAATGTTATGAAGTGTATAGACTTCTGATTATATCACTAAAACCTTTTTATGATGTTATATACGTATTTAAATTATTTTACTGGCGGTTTCTGAGTACACTTCCATCCAATCTCGCCGACGCCTACTTGATTCATTTAATTATGCATAATCTCAACACTTCCTCTTAAAGTGAGGTCAGCTATATATAAGAACATGTTATTAGAACAAGTACTTTATAAAAATAGCACAAATGAGTGAACATTATTATATATTGTATAGAACATAGTACTTTGAATTATTGGTATTAGTTTTAATAGCTTTAGTAATTATGCTTTGCGATTATAAAGACAATGTTTACTGTGTCGGTGGACTGTCAGAGAATATTTTAGAGGTAAGTACGTTTGTACGTTTTTTTTGTGCAATAAAGATTTTTAAAATATAAAAAAAAACAAATAAAAGAACAAAATAATTTAGTCATTGAGGACTATTGGACACTGTTTTTCACCAGTTTTTCGAAATAGTAGAAATAGTTGATTTCATACGGGCTGCAAATTTAAAACATTTGCCAAATCCTTTGCAACATGTTAAATTAAAAAAAATGGGATGGGCAAGTAATAGGTATAAGGGAATATGGAGGATAAAGTCTATAATATTTTCAAGAAAAGTATTAAATGCCCAACTTAATTTTTTCAACAATTGTGAGATAGACTTACTAATACCATATTAAGAAAACCTCTTTTAAATTAGTATTTCCTTAGATTTTCACGAATACACATTTGAAATAACGCAATTTTTTACGGATTACAACTCGCGTATAATTTTGATTACATTTAAATTTTAACCCGACGTTTCGAATGCAATCGTGTTCACGGGTAGACGAGATGTAAGTTACCACATAGGATTTACCAATCCAAATCTTTTAAATTGTAACATATGAATAAAGTGAGTCAGTAATAAAAGCATAAATGAAGAAAGTTAGTCTAATCAATCTAATAAATTCAGAATCGTTCCATTCAATAAAAACAATAACCAAGAAGTTCAGAAAAAGAAAGACAAAGAAAATAGAACAAAAACATATTGATAGGCCAGAGGGCACTAATAGCTTTTTACGAGAAACTTTCATGTTTCAATAAAAAATATATCAGCAAATAGATAGCCCTATTATTTCTACTCTAAGCACTTATGGATTGTGCGTAAATAAAGTCCCTTCAAATAAAATACCCCTAAATATAGACATTGTTTCTGTGATAAGAGAGTCAGTTTTTTTTATAAGAAAAAAACGAAAACTATTGCAAGATTTATTCTTCTTAAATTCTAAAATTTTACATGGAGTTCTTATGAATGCTCATTTTATGACATGGTTTAAATATTGAGAACAGATTTATATTTAACCTAAATGATGATTTTTGTTAACTTTACAAGTAGACCAGCACTTCGCAGTTAAGTGGCTTGTTGCTGAATACGATTTCAGTATATGGGAAATGCTGCACCTGTCTGCAGCGACGTGTAACAGAAGTATTGGTCTTATTAGTAGTCAATATGAATATTAATTTAATTAATTACAATAGTTTATAATTTAAAAATAAGTTCCATTTAAATACTATTTTTATATTATAAATAACTTGTAATTTTACATTTATTTCAACAACAAATTTAAGGTAATTTCAGAAGGCTGTGGTTAAATGAAAATAAAAAAATAGCATTTGTATAAAATTAACATTAGCGTGGTCACAATTTTGAGAATTATGTCTCTACTTAATGACACTCGCAGTGTTATCTCACTTTAAAACACGAATGCAATTAATTTTACATACAACACTCACACAACTATACATTTATATAATTTTATAAGATGAATTTTATTTTCTAAGTAGTATCTTAGTACTTTAGTTTAGTTATACATTTCTCATAACTTTCTTTAGCTTTTAGGTCTCTCACAGATAATAATAGATGTTTTGTTTTATTTTAATTTTAATATCTTATTACAAATGTTAAATGTTTACAAAATAATCTACAAAAGGTTAGTTTAATGTTAAGGAGACATATGTTAGTCTTACGTAAAATTCTTTTTAGTTTTTCATTTATTTATTATTAAATATATATCGCAATTAAAATACATACATTTAATAATTAACATAATTAATTAACATTTCAAAACTAATGTATTCCTTAATTAGTATAAACTTTGGAACAAATTTAATACGAATAGTTATTTCTTATAATCTCCTACCGCTTGTTAATTTGTAGAATAAGGAAACGTTCACACTGTTGCTAATTAAAACAATGTTCGGGTGGATCTTTATAAAATGTTTTAAAAGTAAGTAATATTATATATTTCATTGCATTCGTATTTTATAATACTTCTGCTTTAAATTATACATCGAAGTACAGATAATGTTTGAATTTCATAATTAAACTAAAAGAAAATAAAATAGTACAAGTCGTGGATTCAACAATAGTTTAATTTAATATGCAGTTTAAAAAACAATCTTTCATAACTGTGCCATTCCATTACATTTTAAAAAAATTCTTAGCACGCACGCACAATATAATATATAAAAAATATATAAGCTTTGATGTTTAATATATTAGTTAAATTAGTTTATGTTATATTAATATAAAACAAAAAAAATATATATTACGATTTATGATAAACGCAATATGACAGCATCCTTACATATTATTTCTCCTCTTTATAATAGTAAATATTGTCGTATAGTACAGTACAGTGAAGCAGCGTCAATGGGAGTTAGTTACTAATTAGTATTCTTGAATAGACCTCTTCAAGTCGCAGCCTCAACACTTCTTTGTCAATATTTAATGTGAAAATTATTATTTAATGTAGCATATTCTCGCTACTCTAATTAGATTTTATGGTAACTGATTAAATTATTAATTACGTAAATCAATGTAGACTTCTTTAAAAACTGTAAACACGTAACAACCTACACGTACCGGCCCGTAATTCATACAATTTGCGTTTGAATTCTATGAATGTCGATATATAAGTATGTCTCAAATTCAAATCACTTTTCCGCCCGCTAAAAAGTGCCTATAAGAAAAGTGTTATTTTGTTCCCAGTTATAGAGGAACAAAGCGACACTTCGAATATTCGCTATTTCGCGATAACTAATAAACAACAAAGGCACGCAATTGACGTCTCGGTTCTTGTTATCAGTAGGTACAAACTTTCTCATAGAAAGGGGATGAATAGTATAATGTATGATTCGAAAGCAAATTATTTTTCCCTCGGGCGATGTACTTTGAATCCTAGTTTAGGATTCTACGATAGAATTTTTGGGTTAGGTCGTGGTTCAAAGTAGCACCCTCACCGTAAAAATATTATTCTGCTCCCTTGTGATACAATCTACTACTATTATTATTAATATGTTATAATTCGACAAGTTAGTGTTTAGGACAAGCTTTGTTCTAGAATGATATAGAGAGCAAGGATGTCAAGATGCTCAATTCACAACCCGAGGTACTATCAAACAGTAATAAATCATTATTACTATGTGATACTACCTTAGGTTAAGGATAAAGACCAGATTAATTTTAGCTTCATCTGTTTATGATCAGAAATGATCAAGTTGATAATAGCTTATTTAAAATAACAAACATTCATTTAAAATATATCCGAAAATATCCAAATTTTTCACACAGACATCAGTCTGATGGTGGTTTTAAATTTTTTCAAAAACTCGGTATCGTTGAGAACTAGTCACGGAATAACTAAAATCCAAAACACTTTAATGGGAAAAATTTTACGCTCGAAAATTAACCTTAAAGAAAAAAAAACAGATGAGGAAAGAATGCGTCGATTTTTTGTAACTGCAACTTCGGTGTTGTTTGCTCCTCGCTTCGCTTAATATTTAACCGAGATTTTGCGAGCGCAACGAGTCATAATTGAGGTCTGGTTCGCTCTCCGAGTATAAACATTATTTTAATGGACAAATTCATACTATTCTGATTTATAAAAGAATAATAATTATTTAAATATATATATACTTAAATACAGTACCTTAGCAATAAAAAATCTCAAAACTTAAAATGATATTCGAGTTAAGTAACAAACATTTGCATTCGCATAATGAAGTATTATTAACTTTATTTGGGAGTTGCAGGAGGTCACGCGTAGACCTCAATGTTATTAATGGACTATTGAAGAAGTTTACAAACCAATTCTCATATTATTCATCTTATATAGTCTTCACATATCGACTTTTAGAAAAAAAATGCTTTTCTTATACAGGTACATTTAAATAATTAATATGAAGGACAATTTTAAAAAGGTTTATACAATTATGCAATGAATTAGGATTTTTTTAAATTATACATTATTTTAATCATATAAAGATTCCTAA
The DNA here is from genome assembly GCA_959347395.1 of Mechanitis mazaeus. NCBI lineage: Eukaryota > Metazoa > Arthropoda > Insecta > Lepidoptera > Nymphalidae > Mechanitis > Mechanitis mazaeus. The sequence goes on from OY365743.1 coordinate 1,728,251, forward strand.
AAAATAAGGATTTATATTTACAAATCATTTGTATTTATTACTTTTCTACTATTAAGTCTAACATTTAGCGCTCAATAACAGGATTCAAAGGTCTTATTGTGGAACACATCACAAAACATACACACATACATATATACATACGTGCATGCCTACGTACATAGGTAACTCTGCTGCGGTTACCTTTATGTAGATTTCAGTTTGAACGCTGTACCTAGTTTTACTTTCACAGAAGCACATGTGTGTGTTGAAACCGTTCCATGCACTTTAGAACAAGAACTAAAGAATTTTTGTAATATAAATAACATATGTTTAAAATAAAATTTTAAAACGGTCTTAAGAAAATATTGAAGTTATTTCAAACTAAACTGAAATTAACTCAACTGAACATTATATAATAGATTCCTTATGAATATTTCAACTTTATGAGAGTAAATATTGATATAAGTGTGATGTGAACAGGGTTGCATATAATTAAACATATCTTGTATTAAGTCTATGAATTGTTCTTCCAGCCGCGATATTGATACTTCATTATTAATTTTAAGTAAAAAACATTTTCATTTTTGTTGAGTTCACTCAATAGCTCAATAGCTGGCGGCTTTTATATAATAATAAGCCTTTAAAAGAATACCTTTTTTTGCAATAGATAATGGGTATTATAAAAAAGAGCTTTGAAATTCAAGTCAAAATTGTTTATTTTTCAAAGTCATAGACTGCACATATTTAAAGTCATACTCTAATTACACACTTACAAAGGGCAGGTCCATAAAAAAGAATCGACAAGAAACTACAAACAATAAAATGTTTCCAAAATTAGCATTGTAAGTATATTGTTTATTTTATTTATATTTAAAATAATTATATATGTAACAAAAACTTTAAGAAGTAAATAACTAGGTCCACGCAAGCGGGGTTAGCCTCGCGACACAGCGCGCGAAACAAAAACGTTTTATATGTTAACTATATGGGACACATTTTATCAATTATTTCGAAAACCACAATTACGATTCGGCTGATTTTGCCGATCCAGAACATTACTATTATCATAATGATATGCGCATACGTGCAAAATTTCGTGCGTGTAGCTCGTAAATTGAAGGAGGAGTAGGGTAACAAAGAGTTGAAAATTTGGGTAGTAAAGAGCTTCGCTTCGCTCAGCTCAATAATATCGGTATTCTTCACTTCACAGATTTTTTTTTTAATAATATATTTTAAATTTTCCTAAGTCTATATGAAAACGGTCTTAGCTTTAATAACTAGAATGATTCATAGTCATAAAAAAATTTTAAATTTTCATTTAAATACAGCTCCTGATCTAGGCCAATATTTCTATAATATAATTATGATGAATTTTGAAATCAATTGTAATAATATTTCAATAATAAAATATAATTATATATTGTTAGTTTATTTGCACAGTCATAAATGTATTTATTAATATATTTTTATAGATTATAGAAGTAAAGTTACGAGGATCTAAACAAAACAAACATATCTGAATATTGTTAAAGAAAAACCTTACAATAATCTAAATATAAATATCAGAAAAATAGATTTATCTGAATCTAGAATTGTATTTTGAAATGACATGTTTTCATAATTAGTCATTTTATAACTGGAAACTGGAAATTGTTTACAAAATAACAATGAGTATTTTGTTTTCAATTTTATTAACAAAACCTTGAGCGTTTTAAAAATAAAATTTAAAAAAAACAAAAATAATATAGATATAGATTTAACTCATATATAACTCTTTATATTTTAAAGGATAACTATTTACATTTAAAACTTTTCATTACATATTTTTTAAGCTAATGTTTAAAAATATATTTTTTTTACCTATTTTTAAGTGCTGCCACCTACTGAAGACTATATGACCTAAAGTTAACATATACAATACAATACAATACAATACAGAACAGTTGACGGAACTCTGCAATGCGTAAAACGGCCATTACTCTGTCTGATTTACTAAGCGATATTTGACACCAAAAATAGTGAATTAAAACATACGAGTACATGTGACAGTTAGCGTACTATCAGTCTTTTATACAGTGTGATATTACTAGAGCTATATTAATGACTTATGACGTCACAGCTTGCTTTAATACATTTTATCAATCAAAAGATTTCGAGTTATTTGTTATCCGCTTCTAATACAGTGATATATTTGATCATGCCAAGAAGATATATTTTTTGCCCATTTACAAAAAACGAATTATACAGGAAACTTGTTTTATTAGTTCTCATATAGATATAAATATTAATAACTATCATATTACATTTATACATGTTATATTACATTTAATATATATGATATAAAAAACCAATACCACGGATATCATTTTAATTTTATAGCATTCATTACTATTATTAAATAGACATAACGAAAAACAACCGAAAATACTTATTATTTTAAAATAATATTATAAAAATATATTTCTCAAAACTACTTTTTCGTTATATAATACAGTAAACAGCTTCCTTACACTCCTAGTGATACAACAGTGTTGTATTATTTTAATAAGTATATATAATATTTTGTTATATATACTTTATGATTACTACTTCAATTCAAGTACTATAGTTGAAGTTGAAGAAATCTTTTGTATATTTAACTCATTTATATTTATATATATGCTCTTCGTATCATTACTTATAGCAGCCATTGCCTATTAACACAACTAATAATATATCTCTGTTATAAGTTATGTCACAATTGATTACAGCGTTATTATACATAAAATAGTCTAATGCTTAAGAAATTAATTAGTACAACCGCGTGGCGGCGCCACTGTCGCACTCAACCGTAACTTCGGACCCAACTCGACTGTTTGGCGCGAAAGCGGCCATTGCTTAGTGGAACCCGGCGCGTGAAGCGTTTATCCGGCTATTCGTTTTTTGGCCTTGTCGCTTTATTTTGATTCGCTTGACTTTAAATTTGTATCTCTAAATTTATTATTATCATAATTATTAATAAAAGACATTTTATACAATTGCTCTATTTGATTCCTTACGACATATAAAAAACGAAGCACAGTAATATATTGAACGGATGATAATATATAATTAAATTATTGCGTTTTAATATTCTAAAGAAATTTTAGTTTTGTGCCCGGATGATGATTAAAAGGGTGATTATTAAAAAATAACTAGTGTTAAATTCAGTTTTCTGATTGGTTGATAATGTGACAACCAATCACAGCTCTTGAAAACTGTCATAGTAGATTAATCATCCATTCAAATACCGACGCTCGCACTCCATTGCAAGTTTGATACCAACATTATAAAAATAACAGTTTAAAACACAACTTTGTACTAAAATAGAACCAAATATTGAAGTAGGTTAACAGGTTTGTGAACAAAGGAGGACTCTGAACTACTTTAAGAATTTCATCTTACTGTAAATGCAGCGCCACAATTCAGTCTTAAACAAATATCCTTGTACAGAATCCAGACCTCGTTCTAGGTTATAAATAAAAAATCATACAAATTAAGAGAAAGAAACTAAACTTTGTGAGAGCGTATACTGATTTATAAAAAACAAACTGACGTACAGGTACAGGTTGAAATTATATACATTGGATAATATGAATCGTTTTTATTAATTAAAATAAAAAAATACTAATGTGAACCTTATTTAAAAATTTACTCCAGAATCAATATATCAGCAATATTTTATTATATATAATAAAGATTTTATATTAAGACTCCAGATTATTGGTATAAGTTAAATACTAATAATTTTTATTTTTTCGTTTCACAAAGAACATGTAACTTTTTAATAAATGTTATTTGTCATTGTCTATAAATATAATAGTAATAATGTTAAAGAAACTTGACGAAGTCATATCACTTCGATTATTTGAATGTTAACATACATCAAATACTAGCAACATGGCAACCAAAATAATTAATATCGTGTTTATTCCAATTATTTTTATTATTATTTAAGTAAGTATCTGTAATATATTTACAAATAATTGTTTATTATATAAATAAAACATATTGATTTACCAATATTAGCAATAGAAGCAGCTTCTAATAATTGATCAATATTTGTTGCTAACATCTTTAATACAAAATTTTGGTACTTACACACACGCACGCAAGCACACTCACACACACGCAATTGACATACAAGCAATAAGTATTCAAAGTTAATAAAATATTCAAGAATTCTTTCAGTGACAGGTGAAGAGTCATAAACTAGTTATGTATCGACTATTATCGCTTATTGGTATTTCTGGTATTTCACAGTTGTACCTACTAGCTTATTTTGCAAAATATGTTACAAGAAAAAAGAAATATTTTATTAGAAAATTAGTTTTCTACTTTTTTTTACCAATACAAAAGTGAAAAAAAATATATATACATGAAATGTACACCGAGCGGATATTATATCTGTATACTGTTTGTTTACTGTATAATGATGTTCTGTTTAAGGTTGCCATAACGTATCCGAATATTTAGATTTGTTTTTATCCTCTATTCGTTCTGTACATTTTGGAAAAAAATACATTTGCATTTTGATATTACAGGTTATATCATTAATATGTAATCTCAATTAATTACCAAATTTTAATCGACTTTATTTATTATTTCTAGAGGAACAAACAAAATAAATATTGTCATAATAAATAATTGCATATTTAATTAGTTGGCAACTCTGGTGTCATTAGAGTGCAATTCTATTTGCGTTACGATCAGTTGCAACGTGCCCGTTAATAAATGCGTCATGTGCTGACCAATTTATAGAGAACTGCGCTTAGTATAAACGACCTATGGGTGAGAAAGTCAGGAACACAAGTACTGTATTATCATTTAGGTGATAATGACAAACAGGTAACATGTAAATTTTTATTGTTTTAGTGTTCTTAATTTAACATGTCATCCTTAACAGTGCAAGCCATTGACAGCTTTATGTACTCTTACATAAAGCATATAATAATATGTAAACAACTGTGCTGCTAACTTAACGAATTTCTCATTTCAATATTATATGGTGCGTATTTATAATCGTGATAGGAGTGGACTCTATAGATCAGGGATGACGAGCCTTTTTTGATGTCTGTGCCACAAACAAAAATTTTTTTTTTAAATAGATAACGTGCCACAATAATAAATATAAAACAATTTTCTATAAATATTATTCATCAATCATTTTATTTTGCAATTCTAATTTACAATTATTTTATTTTTGTGAAAATATTATTTTGTATTAATATTATTAATATTAAATTGTGATATTATTTGTGAAATATGAATCAAAATATATATTTCCCTTTAACTAAGAGCAGTAGCGTAATAATAGGTAAATAGTCTTTCCCATGAATAGATTCATATCAAAATCAGATAGAACTTTCAAATCCATCCAGTAGCTTTATGGTATTAGTGTAGATAATGAATACTAAGTTCTAGCAATTGAGAAAACAGGAATAATATAAACATAGTATGAAGGTCGAGTGCTCAATTGTTTTGGTTCCTCGGTGTTGGTCTGTAATTAAATACATCAAAAAACAAACTTTTCAAAGAAAGGGCTTTCTTGGAGCTTGAGGGATTTTCCCCAGTGCTACCTCTTCAAGTATCCTCGTGAAAAACTTGAGTGCATTTGCAACAAGTATTTGAAAATGAAATCTTATTTTTACAGTAGTATTTGAGTCAAGAAATTCGGCTCAATATAAAATTAAATAAAAAAAAAATAATACCAATTATTTATACTCAAAAAAAACTCAGAAAGGGATTTAAGTGGAAATTACAGCAATATATTAGAGGCGATAAAAGACGGAAAGGGAATGTAATTTGTTCATTCTCCGTTCAGCCGTAACGGAAGGTAAAACCTAACTTAAGATTCATGATCCAACAAATAACTTTGGTAAATTTCAACTTTGGAACAAAATAAGTAATTCCTTCGTATAAAGAATTAGTAAGTTCCACTTCCAAGTTCTCAGATATTAAAGGCCTTCAGAATCTTAGGTCTTATCGAAGTTTGTTTGCAAAGATTTTTCTACCGTCTGAATTTCTCGGAGGCTTTAAATTTTCTGTTGTCACTTTTTAAAGCTGGAGTTTTCTATTCAAGAATAAAACTACTACTCTCGAAAAGAAAAACATGGCACTGAGTTCTGTTTTGGATCATAATTTCTTTTAAAGCATTTAACTATCTCTCAAAGTAATCTGTTACTGTGAAAGCACAAATAAGGGTTTTTTATTAGAAAGTCTTTACGAAGGTAAGAACAACGTTTACAACACAGTAATCATGGCCAGAGACAAGCAATTCAAATATATTTTTCGTCAGTGTTTTAACACGCGAGACTCATCGCATCGCAAACTTCGAAGTCAATCGAGGGACTGGACTGTAGTGTTTAAAATGTGGTAAAGTAAATAATTTTACGTATTTTTAAATCCATTAAAAAAGCAACTGATATTTCGCCTAAACGAAATTTGAAAACTAAAAAATTAACACTTTAATTTTATCAAAATAAATATCTCAAAGTATACGTTTATTAGAAATTGAATACAAATATTAAAAGAAAACATCAGGAAATTCTAGAAAATACCTTTTTTAATTTTCTGTTTAATATAGCCTTCAGATGTATTGTTTCTCATCGACAGATGTTTTATACTGAAACACAATAAATAATAATACTCCGACAATTTTAATGAGTGATAACCATTTTTATTGCATTAACTACACTAGTTCTCGTGACAGCGTTTAACATTACCTCCTGTGAATATTATGTAAATATTAACTAAATTAAAGAAGTACTTTAGAAGATCCACGTTCACTAACAGTTCAAATAGTCTATAGTAAAAAGAAAAATTTTTTTTTCTTTGTCCCGACTTCTATTGAGAACGACTGGTCTGTCTTACATTTATTTTTATATGCTCCTAAATATAAATGGGAAATATACTTAGAAAATAAATATAAAAAAAAACAAGATATAATGAAATTTTCGTGTTAGTTTATTATCTGAATAACATTTAGAATGCCGTTTACTCCAAAAAATCATAAATTTTTAATAAGAATACAGAAAACCAGGTTTAGCTTTTAAGTTATTGTTCATATTATTTTAGGGGTAGCGGTAGACGAAGTCGCTGGTAACAGCTAGTCTAATATATTAAACTGTATAATAAGTGTCAAGAAGTATATAAGTTTTTAAGAACAAAAACTTATGACATTCACATCGACTTCAAGGACGTGGCTGTGGCAACTAAGCATTACACTTTGAAGTTTTTATTTCCATAATAATAGTTAAATATGTACACAAAAACTTACAAACATATATAATAATGAATTGTGTAAAAAAAGTCTGACAATTTTTTTTTATTTAAAATGTTTTGTAAACAAGCAACTTCAACCAAAAATCAATAATAACCACTTATTAATCATAAAAACATTTTTATCTTGTTTATATTCATACAAGTTTAATATATTTGAAAATAGATTCACTCTAACGGTTTTAAATTCCTATGCCGACCATTTCTGTATCAGATTAACTCTAGGTCTTATTAAAATAAAAATATCCTTTATTAACCCAAAAATCGAAGCATGAAAACATGTTAGTCGTAATCTAACCGTCAAATCACGAACTAATCGCAAAACGTAGAATCAATACATATTTTTTATGATCAGTAAAAGCTATAACATATTAATGTCCATGATAACATAAAAAATTGTTTTGAGTGAAGTCGAACCAATAACTAATCAAAGGAAAACTAAATTGTATTATTTTGTGACACTATTAACGAATACTCGTTATAAGAATAGATCACGCGTGTTGATAAATATGTACTGTGTGTGACTTATACTCTTTAAAAATAGAAAACACACATAAATACACACGACACATTACATTATACTATTTACTAATTAGTAGCACAACTAGGGTACTAATTGTTAAATACTGTTAATAAATTAATTGTACTAGAAAAGTAATACACTATTAGTTGAGGTCAAATAGTGCTCATTAAATCTGATAGTGGTTGCATTATTTACTGATCAGTGTGAGAATGTGGATTATTGCAATAAATAACTATAGGTATGAAGCACTTGTTATAAGTAACTACATACTAATATAATCTTCAAGGTTTCTATTAACACCGGAATTGTTTTATAAACCTGTTTCTAATAAACAATTCAATCGTGTTGTAAACAAACATATACTATGTTTTATAATAAATATATTTAAAATTTAAATTATATTGCACTGATTTTAGTGCCCTATTAATAATACGGAGAACATATTTATTTATACTCAGTAGAATTATTTCTTTGTACGATCATTCATTTTAATATTTGAAAAATATTTATTTATTATGGGTCCTGTCAATGTCACAGTTATTACAGATACACATAAATATATATTTTTTTCTAATATTAGCAGAAAATAGAAATGCCTTGCTATCTATATGTGTGTCCCATTACTGTATTAAGATGTACACATATTATTCATTGAAAATATTCGTAATAGTCAATTTTCAATTTTAAAAACTGTTTTGTTTACTTATTTGTATAGTAATTTTCATTTTCATTCTTAATTTCTTATATTTTATGCTTGTATTAATTCTTAGGTATTTATCATGGGTTCTAAATCAACAGATTGTACTAAAAAATATTAACATGTCTTTAAGGATTTTGATTATTGAAATTTATATATTTTTATTTCGTTAAAGACTAAGTTTATAAAATAATGTACATATAATATATACAGGCTCGTACTAAAGTAGACAGAAAACAATGAATTTACGACTAACATAGCTCATCCTATATGTAAAAATTAATAGCTTAGGCTAATAGATGTTAAAATTACTTAATTTTCAAATAATATAAGTTATTATTCATTAAAGTATTACATATTTACAACAAACGAACAAACAAACAATGTTTTAAAAATTGGAAAGTGTTCTATTTTTAAAAAATAAACTTACATTTTGTTAAGAGGATGAGACTGTATGTTCATAAACTATATATACACTTATAACTCTCAACACACTCTGATTTATCACTGAACATCGTAATTATATCACTCGCGTTACTTTTAATAACACAAAACACACATCCAACAACATCGGCGGACGCCGGGGCACTGACACTTAGAACTTTGCCAAAATCCCATGGGGGCAGAATTCGGTGTGTTTAAATATGTATTTATTGTGTGTCTTTAAACTTAAGTATTGAAAGTTCTCATAATGAGTCTGTATAGTTAATGCTGCTTCCGCTGACACTTTCCCTGAGAGGCGAGTACAAAAGGCCTTAAAGAAATGCGAATTTGCGTTTAATATTACTTCCATATAATCTTATGAAAATTTAAAATGAGTTATACAGTCCATATATAATTAAAATATGTCATAATTTATTCAAGATGTAATAATTTCTTTGTCTCAATTTAATCAAAAAAATTGTCGCCTATCTACTTATCTCTAGAAAAAGTTTACAACTAAGTCAGTTTAACGTTTAGGTAATAATTAAAATTATTTATCGTTATTATTTACAATTAAGTTACTTTAGAATAATCAATATATCTTTAGAAGTGTTAATAAACAAAAGTGTAATATTATTTTATAGTGCTCCGTACCTACTATTTAGGTGTGTATTATGTTTATTAAAACAATCAAAGCGTAATAGTAACAAAATAATAATAAATATACAAAATACAAAGTCCCTTTTAATAACTTAGCTTACAATTATAATTACTCCTGGAACGTGAATAAGAATCAAGATTGCTTAGTTCCTTTAATAGATTATTATCAGCAAATTCATTATATTTTTTCTAAATTCAAAATAAATATTTTCTTAAAAAAATACTACATAAATTACTCAAAAAGATTTTAAATATATGACTGAATGTCCTAATAGTCAATGCCTTGACCTTGCGAGAAATAAAGTATACGACGTGCACCCGCGTGGCGGCGCCACTGTCCATGCCTAACGGAGCGTGTTGGAGCCGACTCGATCTATCCGGCTATTAGTTTTAACCTTGATGCTTGATATTAATTCAGATAACTTTAAAGTTGCTACTATTAATTTGATCTTTGGTTTGTTATTTAACCTGAACAAAATTTCATCTGTATAATCTATTAATTTTCAGAAATAATATTATCTTATTATTAAAAATACTTATCTATACTTTGTTAAGCTGAAAAGTTTGTTTTTTAGTTGTTTGATTTTTTAAAGTAACTACTCACTTGCACAATTGTGCTCAAATAGCAAAAGTTTGAACATCTGTAATTCAAGCTCTCTTCAACCAGAGAGCAGATTTATTTTTCTTTAAACGAATTATGTTTATTCCTGTTCTATCAGAAGTAAAAACAAGGGTAGAGTTATAAGTTTAATATATGTACTTATGTATGCGTATGTATACATGTGTGTGGCTACATAAGTCCTGAATGTGTGACCTGATATGAATGCAGTTTTTTTACTCAACCTTATCTGTCGTAATGATTCTTAGATACATTACTTTTTTCAGTTCTTTCTATATATCTATCATATCTCAATCCAAAAGCAATTATGAACTCTGAAAAATTACATAAGCTTGAATACTTTTAAAAAAAACTTTTTTTATGGATATAACCCGCGTTTATTATTACATTTTTTTAATTTAAACTCGACGTTTCGAGTGCTTTGCAGCGTGTTCGCGATAAGACGAGATGTTGGTGACAATTTAAGGTTTATTTTCTTTCAAAATTATATTAATTCTTGACATTAATGCTATTACAATAAAAGTATACTAAAATCATAAAGTAAAGTTAATGATTCAATCAAAACAATAACGAAGTTTCAAACTTCAGAATCAGAAGAAAAGAAGACGTTATTAAAGATTTTTATTGTGACATAAAAACAAAATGTATTTACACTAAGTGTCAATGAAAAACAAATTAGTGTCTCAAAGGTAAGTTCATATATTATACAACATCTACAATAATAATTTTACTTAATTTATAATTCTCGTTAGTACATTCTGAGTAAAAATAAAACGTACATACGTCATATATTCTCTGTTTCTATATAAAAACTCAAACAAATACCTAGCATTTCTAGTTTGCGTTAAGTCTTTAGGTTTTATACTTGAAGCTACTTGTCATCAATATAAAATATAAAATACTACATCAAAGTAATCTTGCTATTGTTATAAAGAATGAATACAATTCATTTTTTATTCTTCACAAGAACCGCATTTCGCAAGTCACTGCGTATAAGTAAAATTAGTTGAAGCTCACAGCTGCAAAAAAACACAATAATTGTACAGTAATATTAACTCAATAGGTTTTTAAAGAACACCATTATATTGAAGAAATAAAACTGTCGAGATTGTGTGTTAATTTATTTTGCAGTTTTGTTTCAAAACCAATACCAATACAAAAACAATAACAATTTTTACGGGTCATATGTTAAATATTATTTTATATTTTATTTCAAACTAGTAACATATATAAATTAAACCCAGTTCAAAATAAAAATATATATTAGATTAATAAACTTAGTCAAATGAGTGAAAATTATTTGTACTTCTCATATCACACTTGCTGAAATTTAGATAATATTAAAATTCTATCAGTATATTTAGTATATAAAACGAAAAAAATCTGATTTATTATAAGCACGACTCCAAGATAGAACTAGTTACTTCATAATATTATAAATGAGCGCTTAGGGAATATTAATCTTACGCTTTGAAAGTCATTGAAGTAAAAAATGATCATGGTAAAAATATGCATCTACTCTTTAAATAAAAGAAGCGCTCACTCAAGCTGGTTTCAATAATATCTCTCGCGAGGTTTTCATCATTTTAAACTGTCAGTTATTACTATCAGTTATTTTTAATTTAATACATAATAAGAGTTATGATACAGCAGTATTGAACATAATTAATCACTTATGTCATCTTTAGTTAGTAATAAAAAAATTATAATGAATTGTAAATTTTTATTGTAAGAAAAAATCTGATAACGTTGTACCACTCTACAGGCTGATCGGTCTTTGCATTGTAATAATAAAGATTCTATTTATGTATATAATGTGTGACAAATATATAAAATATCTATGTCGCGACTGTTTTCACAAGTAAATCCGTTTCTTTACTTCGATTCCTAGTAGTGACATATTTATTATAATATAATAGCGTATATCTATTATATATACGTATTCATGATTACGTCGAAACTAAAAAAACTTTAAAAAATCCCATTTCATTACAAGGGAAACATTCATTAATGAAAACTTATAATTTTAATAAAATTTACTGGTTCACGAACTGCAAAAAATATACAGATAAAAGAAAACGAGTAAATTTATTCATTCAATAAAAAGTGTAGTAAAGTAAATATATAATAGTTACCGGGTGCTGCAATCTGAGTCTCGCACAGATCTCCTGTGAAGCCCGGCGCGCAGATACAGCTTACAGCCGCTGGACCTATTTGACTGAAATAAAAAATATGTTATAAAACGTATATGTAAGTTTTAAAAAAAATACTTTTAAGTTATATATTAACAATAGATAGATATTTGATTGTATGTAAAATGTACGTTGTGATATGGATTGTTATAGGGAAATGTTTGCTAAGTCAAGAAATACCTCAAACATTAGCACTTACACAATATATACAAAATAAACTGTACTGTCGAGGATGTGTAAGAATCATTTAGGTGTGTCATATTTAGGTCATAATTCTCAGGTTAGATACGGTAGTTGGTGCTATTACCAAAGTGCTAAGAGCTCTGCACGCAAATATATTATATCAGCAAACAGTTTGAAACGGTTCAAATTATGCGATTTACTCTGTTATTATATATCCCTATTTTTACAAGTTTTATTTGTTTTCCATTATGTATATTCAAAACACACATATACACACATGTTTTGATAAAGACTAAAAGGAAACATTCATTCATTTGTTTATCTTGTTAATTATAAAATATTCCTGTATTCAAATTGCATTAATTTAACTTTATTAAATATATATATTTTTTACTTATGACAACTTTGCACATTAAGAGAGTATCATGAAATGTAATCTTAGAACTTTTGTTAATAAATTGCACATATCAAATCAGAAAAAATAGTCAAGAATTTTAAAAGAGATATGGAAGTCGTTGACAGATTTGATGATTTGTTAGTACCTATTGCGAGATGACCATTGAGTGTGGGTTCCTTTTAGAGTATTACTTCTGAAGACAATAGATTTTTTTTATTCCACAGATATTAATGTATCACGGAAGATTAAATACAAAAAAAAACCATCCACATCATATACTGTTAATCTGTCAGTATTTTTTTTAAAGTTGCAGACAAGGTAAAACTGATATAAACATACCTCAAAAACGCCTTATATAATATACGAATCTATCTTAACAAATACCGAGTGAAATTCCACGGACTAACTCGTTATTGTGAGGAAATTGCGAGAACTTAGGATATGACCTGTTTTCAGATCCATTGTGAAAATTATTACGATTGAGAAAATATTTAAAAATGAAATAAAAATAATAGAACTTCTATTCAACTTGAAAACAAAAACCTAATCAGTTATATTTTTTCGTGGATTAAATGACGCTCAGATTATCAAAAGAATTATGAAAATAAAATTAATAATATAAAAATATAAGACAACCATTTTTGGAATTGAACTGTTAAAGAACATAAAGATATTAAAAATAGATAAATGTTATTAAGGTTTTATAATCTCATGGTGGGAGCTGTACTTATCTTAGCAAAGAAACAATATAGGACTAACCTAAAAAGATATAAAACAAACAAAATATATATATGTTTTAAACGATATTAATTATTTTATGACAGCAAAATGCCTTTTCAAACATATTTTTAATTTATTTGTTGTTCCAAAATAATTAAATTTTAAACTTATTTATCGTTCCGACCATAAAAAATCATTGCGAAAATTGGTAAAACCTTTTTTACTTCGCAATGTGTTAAATGTATAAATAATGGATTTAGAAATCTAATTTCAATAAAGAAAAAACATATTCACTTTATTAAAACGCTTGACAAGGGTTATGCTTACCCGCAGGTGCCTCCCTTTTGCACATGTTAGGGGTCTTCGGACATAATGGTCCAACTCCACAATCAGCACCAGAGTATCCCGCGAAACAATTGCAGTAGAATTCCCTGAGACATAAAAATATTGGTGTTAAAACAATTTAGTACACGTGGAAGACTATAAACTACTGATACGAGCTATATATACCTATATTTTTTTCGAATAGAACAATACTTATATATTAGGTATTTAATATATTATATTTTATTAATATTATTACAATATGTTATTTAACGATCACGATTGCTGTTGTAATTTGAGAGAAAAATAATTTATCTTTAATTAAACGAAATTATTCTTCAATTAATTCTTTTAACTATAACGCATACTTTCGACGACAAAAAAATACAGTCTTTTGTCACTCTTATTTGATATTTTAATTTATATATAAATAAAGTACTTACTTGTTTTAAATCATGTTTAGCATAACAATGTCCTAGAAGACAGCATTCTATGGTGCTGCAGGACTTTAGAACGGGTTCATCAGCGGTTCCCTTCACCATATACGTCATATTGAATCCAAAAACCGAGAGCAGCCCTAGAGCTCTGAGCTGAGTTCCCTCCAGCCTGTTCAAGTTCAGCTCCACCACGAAGACCGGGCTTTGTACCTGTGAATAAACAATATCAGATCTTTGTATTTTATACACATATAAAGAATAACTATTTATTAAATAACATTTGTTTGTATTATACTGGTAGAAAATATAAAATTCGTATGTTGAGATAATTAATTTGTCTGACACTTAAGTTATTTGAATAGTCTTACTGAGTTGTGATATTCTTACTGAGCTCAAAGATAAAGTGTAGTAAATTACAAACTACCCGCAGCTTGTTTTCTAGTTTCAGCATTTCTTTTGAATTAATAAACAAGTGTGAATGTAGTGTTATATCAGTGCCATTTAACTTTTATTTAAAATGGACAAAAAAAATTTAAATCTTGTTACTATTTAAATATAAATTACTTTTATCTGCAATGAATACATTACTAAGTGACTCACATCCGCGCTGTGATATATTAATGTACAACGTGCAGCACCTAAAGACCTAAGAATGAGCTCTTGATTAGTGACCAAGTGGAGACCTGTTTATATTGTCTAGTGATACAATTGTAATACGACATTATTGTTTGTTACACTTGATACTTCTAATATGGCTTTAAAGAAGTTAATGCTATGTAAGTGTTAAGATTAAATGAAGGTTAAAATAATATTTATCGATATCGAGAATAATTAATGACATGTACTATTTATTATTCACATATAATTAGACTAAAAACGAGACACTCTAATACCTACTTGTGAAAATATATTACTTTAAAATATACTTCGCAATGACATTAGAATAGATTATAATAACTTTGAAATCTGAATACGAATATGTAGAAGAAATGAAACCCTTAACTTTTTGCTGTAAGTATTTATTGCTTGAATGTATTAATGAACACTGAAGAAGCGTATGGTTTATGTTAAGTGTATACAGAAACATACCCTATATATACAATAAATGTCCCCACACATACATATAAGTAACTTTTATACTTTTACGACCCATTTCAATCCAAATATTTCGGTTTGTGCTTTTAGGTTTTCTAAGCAGTAAAAACGGAACTAACATATCCATGTTTTGTACAATGACGTAATGAATTAAAATAAAGACACAAATATCGGTTTTTTTAAACTTTCACTTTAAATCACTTAATAAAATAATTCATACAATTCGTATGTCCTCGAAGAAGCATTCGCGACAACTAATGGGCGTCAACGATCCACTTGACATTGAAATGATGTACCTACACCAAAGATTCTCAAAGTACAATTTGTTATATTTAGGTACTGCTTAGTTAAGAATTTCATTAAATTTGTATAAAATAATAATTATTAACTG
The DNA here is from genome assembly GCA_959347395.1 of Mechanitis mazaeus. Lineage (NCBI taxonomy): Eukaryota > Metazoa > Arthropoda > Insecta > Lepidoptera > Nymphalidae > Mechanitis > Mechanitis mazaeus. Next base: position 1,744,190 of record OY365743.1, read on the forward strand.
CACTTAATAAAAAAAATATCATGCATCAAATAATTGTATATTTATTAATTTCGATAATTTTATACAATTAACAATAGTTTTCAATACGTAGTTTTCAATTGGTAAGTATTTTGTTTTAAATAGTAAAACAATTTGAGATACAATTTTTAAATTCATCGCTATGGTGGCTGAGGTAACAGTTCATTGTCTGAACAAAATCAAATTAGTTTCTCTTGCATAAAATTGTTTGAGAATGGCTAATTTACCTTGAGTTGTAGTGACGAGGGGCGCGGGAGGGGCGCCACGGCGAGTGTCTGCTAAGTCCTGTCTCGATAGGTAAAAATGTAAAATAGTGAAGTAGAATATAATCTTCAATTTTTTTGTAGTCATTGTTTAATTAATTTATGAATAATTTATTATCGTTAATAATATTACTTTTATTACTGGTGGAATAAATATTTTATAACTTTTTTGAGTATAATCATTATTAGTAAACAAAATAATATTGTATTCATAGTCTACATGACTTTTTAGATCTATTATTAATCTGTTATTTTTTCTGTATTGAAAAAAATTTGTACAGAAAAAATAAATACTAAGAATCTAAAAATTGTTAACGGTAATCAATCCCTACTCGAAAATTACTTATTATTACTAATCTCTGGGAAGCCATTGCAACAAAACGCTATGGAAATAAAAAAAAACCTATTGTTATCTCTTTTACACTACTTCAGTTATCGCTTACCTCTTATATGATATGTGCTATATTTTAAATAATTATAATGAAGACATGTTTGTGACTACATTTACATCAAAATAGAAAAGCTGTCTTTATAGTTCCTAAATATTGAAGGGAAATAACCTACTTTTCTAATGTAACTTTTTGTCAAATGTTAGAAGGTCATCTAAAAACACGCGAAATTTTATATTGTAGTCAGTGGGTATTTAGCTCTTGGAATTGAAGGTACTTTTTCAGGGGTTTTTTACTTTTAAATTGTTAAATATTTTGGACATATTTAAGTTCTAAATATAAAATAATGAAACTTATCTCTTTTAGAGAAATAACTTGCATAGGCTTTTGAACTGTCAAAACAGCTGTTTATTAAGGTCTTTGAACTTTCGCTGATAGGAATACTAGTATAACATTTGTGTTCTAGCATGTGTTTAATTATTACAAAGAAAAACCGTGAGATTGTGGCTAAACTACTGGTTTAATTTGTTACATTTTGGAAATATGCTCTTTACAATGAAAAGCGGGTACCGAATTTTTTAAACAGCTTTTAGAATTTTTTAATTTTTTTTAGATATTTAGATTATTTTTTTTTAAACTTGAAAAATAGTTGAGGACAGAATGCGACGTTTTATACAAGCAACTTCGATGCTGTTTGCACCTCGCTTCGCTCAATATGCTACCACATACCGAGATTTTGCGAGCGCAGCGTGTCAAAGTTGAGGTCTGGTTCGCGCTCCTAGTATTGTTTGTTCAGTACTTACGTTAGAATTGTTACAATAGGTTTGAATTATCATATTACGTTACACATCTTTAACTTATATATATATTTCATAATATACGTTTACGACAAAATGACAACGATAAATATATATTATATTTATATCATACTTTATAAATATTTTTTTTACTAATTTCTGAATGATAATTGCACATTTTCACTCTCGTAACATATAAAAAATAAAGATGAAATACTTCGCATTTCCAGAAGGTTTTTTGAGAATGTAAGCATATATTAAACCTTTATATACTAGCAAGACTGAATTCAGTCTAGTAATATAAAAGATAATATTGTCTGAGCTAGAGATGCTGGATGCATTACTCACTTGATGCCTCCATCTGTTTGAGCCACTATTACAAACTGGATGTCATAAAATTTTCCTTTTGGGATAAATTTGAACTGTTTCGTCTATTTAAGTCTGATTTTCCAAAAGAACTTTATACTTTTGACAAAAAATGAAACCAAAAATTTTTTTTTTTGTTTGTATCGGTCTCTATAAATATAACATTTATTGCTGTTTATATAGTCAAACACAAGCATAAAATTATATTTACTTTTCAAGTATTATGTCTTTTTATTTCTTTCTATTTGTCGTTATCTTTAAGAGTCAATTTGATTAGTTAGATGGAAATAAGTTTGTTTAAATTTTACATATTTTAAGTAATCAATCAATCACAGTTTATGTGAAAAAATCTTGAGATAAAATCGACCCGAAGACGTAGAAACCATGTCCTATTTTTATAAAAGCGCTTAAAGATTTACGTTATTTTATATCTACTTTAAGTACCAAGTCCCATAGAGTGTTTATAAAATATAAAAAAGTTTTATCATAGATTTGTTTGATAGAACCTCTATTGTCATCGTTTTTTAACTTAAATATGTATATTTTAATACAACACTTCGCTAAGTCATTATACGTAAGACATCGAATGGCTATAAATAGTACATTCCTCCATAATTCTTCTAGTTACGCAAATGTTAGTACCTCTAATCCAGGCCACATTATTATACTCTGTTTCATCAGTTCTTCATTCTCAATCAACTTTGAAAGGAAATTGGAAATATGTTTAACACTAACTTTATTTTGTATATAGGAATATTTTAAATACCTATCCTTTACGTACTTTCAACTATTTAAACAAGTTTCCCTTATGATAACAAGTCAAATAAGTTGAAGTTATGTATGTGGAGTTATAAAGTTAATAGAAATACTTTCTAATTAGTCTGTTGGTGAAATAATTTAGAATGTTTTAACTCAGTTACTTGTAAAATTTAATAACAAGTTTTATGATATGGTTACATTCATCAATCCACGATATGTAAGCACGCTATACAATATTTTTATATGTGTTATCTTTGAAACTATATACAATTGTAATTTAATAGCTTTAAAGCAATAATGTTACATTATATTTTTGTGCCAAATAAAATCTCTTGCATAGTTTATTTTTTGAGACTCCAATTTATTCGGATTTTAAAATAGACCATACAAGCTTGGAATAAGCAAACAGCAAATAAGTTGGTCACAATTTGGCCCATGTGCTGATCATAAATTTACAGAGTTCCCAAGTGACAATGTGCTTTTTCTTTTATATGTAAAGGATTTCGTATCCATTCAACTTTAAAAAGAATATATACAACATATAATATGATAGCGAGTCATATTATTGGTCGTCTATTATGTAAGCAAATGGAACCTTAAAAATCCTTACAGTCTAGCGGATCCCTTGTTGACTAGATTTTGCAAATGCAAGATAGCTTCGGAGAAACACTGCAGTGAATAGACGTTTACATTTTCTTAATATGATACAGAAGGTACATACTTAAAAGCAAATCATGATTATAAATATCTGTGAATGGACACGTAATCTATATCTTATTATTCTGAAGTATCATAAATCCAGATATACTACGTAAACATAATAAATTCTGTTACTAAAAATAATTTTATTAAGAATTTTAAGAGGTTCTCTTTTACTTTACAATATTGCTAAATAAGTATAAAAAAGAAGCTTTTTTATTAAAAGTGTCATATTAAGGTTATGGATTTTAAAGGTAATTGGAAGTCTTGAAGGGGTCACTGCTATTTGTTTTAAGGTGCAATACTTGTAAACTTATTCTAATGATATTTTTGGCTATTTAACGTTGTATTTTCGTTTTAGAAAGAAAATCAAACTTACCAATGACTACCAATAAACTTGAAAAAATACTTTATATATAGTCATAAAATGGATCGTTTTAAAACATAACCATAATGAATGTTTCCCGCAAATACTTAAGGAGCGATGGGAAATGTAAATTATCATATTTCCTTTAAGTTAACGGAGAATTTACCAACTTTACCAATTCTCTTAATATAATGAAGCTAATAAGAAGGAACGAACTTTACATCCTGGAATAATAAGTAACGGCTTCTCTTTGAATTCGTTTTACTCAATATATTATATAACTTCTTCTTATTGAATGAACTAATATTTTCTATGATCTTTGTCTGCAATGAATTATTAATATATTTTGTCTTATGTGAATGTGTAATTATTCGTTTAACTGCACATTTAGTTAATACTGTCGACGAAAACTTGCAGTGTATGTTTGGAGTTACTGCTATATTTACTTACTTTACTAATTACACGAAATTTTATGCTGGTTATAGAGTAAAGTTAGACTCTCATTTATAAAAAAAGTGGTAGAACTTATTTCTCATGCTTTGAAATTTTAATAAGTAAGTCATCCGACGATTTTAATATTTAAGCTTAAAAAATAATTTTACACTGAATTTAAACTATTCACAAAAAGCATGTAAAATTTATATTTTATAATATCTTCAGGGTGTATAAATATATTTATTTTATCCACCACTCCAATTTTCTTAATATTTTTATATTTCAGTATTCTGCACAATACTTATTACACTACCGGTTTATTTTATTTCATCTATATTTTTAGCAAGTCACGGGTCTAGTACGCCAAGAGGTATCATGACCTTTCATTATGATTCAAAAGTCTAACTCAGGTCATGGAAACGTCTTATCTCAGAACTTTCATTTTATGAAGTGTATGAAAACCTGCTATTACATATTTTATACAGTTTTAATCAGTTCATTTAAAATATCTGCAATGTTAACTTTTATTTAGGGATATTCGTTTTAGACAATAAACGTTTTATTTTGGAATTTTTTGATCCTTTTCCGGGAAGATAATACGTACCTGTTGTACGTGTTTATTTAAAGTTATAAAATTATCTGCATTATTAATCTGCATTAAGTTCTTTTCATGACTTAGTGCAAGTAATGACAGAATGGATTTAATAAAAAAACAAAAGACAGTTTTTTTTATGCAGGAAGTTAAAGCGATGGGGCTCACACCCATTACACACATTTTAAAAGGAACAATGAAATAATTAAGTTAACATTAATTAAAGACAAATAATTTATAGGAAATGTGACAAGTTAATCATCAGATTATTGGTTACTTTTAAACTATGAGGTACCGGTAAACTCAGCGGACAGTGTAGCGACTGTGAAGTTCAAACGAGTGAAGTTAATAAGAAGGAACAAATTTCATGCCATTCAGATAATACTAGTTAATAGCTCTTGCTTGATTGCTTGATTGTATGTTATGAGAATTTATTAAGGTTTTGCTTTAAATTTGTGACAAATATTTATTGTCATATAAATATTCCTTATATGTGAAAATTTTGACTTTTGAGCCTAAAAAGCTTCATTCATTTAAATCTGCAGCATTTTTTATGTAAGTATTCTTAATTTTGTCAACACTTTTGCATAATCTCTTGCAATATGTTAAATATTGAGTTATGAATACTTTTAAGTATAAATATTAGGGCAGATGATAGTGGATGATGTACAAATTTTGCAATTATAGCTTTAAATTGATACATTATATAAACCATTGTCGTAATTTAATTAAAATAATAAGCTTGTGATCTCTTGTCAATAATATATTTAAAAGATTAAGAATCCGTAATATTTATTAATATTAGTAGAAAATATATAAATACTTTTATTATTTTTATTATTATCTTGTCTTAATTAATTTTTTTATGTATAACACTTCATGAATCTCTGTGACAACTGGTAATTATTTCTTCCAAATTCACTTTCCGCTTCTCTTCTATTTTGAACAAAGGTTTATAAATTAAATAACGAAACATTTTCCTTAAGAACGAATAATTTGTTAAATCATGACAAGGAAATGAGGATAAAAAGTAGACAAAGAGAAAACAGTGATGAAATAATAACGTAACGTACATCTTTTGTTAAAGAAATAATGTATAGAGATATAGAAATGTGTTTTAGATAAATTTTATTCTTATGCTCTGGATATTTAAATGAAAATGTTTTATTGAAAATAAATTTATATAAAACATTTTCTTATAGTCAAAGCTACAATTCTTATTTTGTGAATAAGGTAAAGTACATTAAAACTATATTAAATTCTTAAAAAAAGAAGTTTAAGATAATATCAATAAGGAGACTTTGATTATATTATATTTCGTCTTATTCATTTGATATTATTAGATATTCATTACATATGAAATATTTACTCTTTTGCCAAACATTAATATAAATTTAATAAAACAAATGTGCGAAAATAAAAAAAAATCTTCACCAAAAAATTTACACAATGTATAACAATTGTTTGTAATACTATAATATATAATTATGAAATTCACTAGATGTATCCATAGTTTAATAATATTACAGGCGTTATTAAGCACCCATTTCGAACCCATTTGTTATTCATGAGCTTGGAGCATGGCGGGCACAACTTACAAACTATTTAGGCAAAGTCCCACAGTATTAACATGAGTACAGCCCGATAATTATAAACAATAGTAAACATGGTTCACGAAAAATTTAACTAATTTTGTCATACGTTTATTTTTCACGTGTTGTTATTAAATTCTTCGTATAGAGCACTGTAGAGTTTATTAAATTTGTTAATATATGTTTAGGCATGACAGTTATGAGAGATCGTATAAACGTATACTTGTTATGTGGTAATTGTTTTAAATTAACTCTGTTTCTGCAAATAAATTACACTGTTTGTTTTAATTCGCATTATAAATAGTGTTTGTTTGAAAAAATATTCAAGGTAATTTACTGTTACATGGCGTAATGATGCATTTCCAGGAATAGTATTCTTAAGGTTATTTTTTTATTGCATATTTATGAATGGAATTAAAAACATTCCTTCCCACCTACCTATTGTTTGTCTCCTCCAGGGAACCTGGATACATTTTTATTTCATTTTACCTTTCTATGGTCAAACCTTCGCTTTCATTCTCAAAATAACAAAAAATTTCATTTAAAATTATATATATACTTTTTTAGCTTACTATTAATTAAATCGGTCTGTATGTCTCTTAATGGTTCAATTTATTCAATATGTTATAAAATTTCGTAAATGTTATAAATATTTTTGACAATGTAACTGAAGACAAAAACATAATAATTATTGTGATTAATAAGAAGCACTTGATATCATTTTAAGATATATCTATTGTATTTTAATTATCGCTCCCTCAGTCATTCACTAATAGGAGTTGACACAAATGTCACTCTATCTCTAAACTGCTACTCGTGTTATCAGATTAGCACTATTAACAGTTCCCTTTGACGATTTACGAGCTTAACACATTAGATGTTTGAAGTGTGTTGGTGTGAATTAGTTCTCAATATGTACTTAACCGAATACAGAACGTGAGTTCTGTTGGAAGAAGCTAAGAGGCACAGGTATGCCGACGGAATGTAATAAATTATTTAAATTTTGGTATATGCACCAAAAAAATCAGGTTAGGTGGGAGGGTGCCTTGTCAGTTGAGTATATGTGTGGCGTGAGACAGGGTGGACTTCGCTCCCATGTCAATGTCAATGTCCAAGCAGCGTCCATGTGGGATGTTATATTGATGGCCAATGCGTCAATAACCTGAGCTACGCTGACGACATGAGCTGGCATGGCTGAGCCCCTCGATCGGGGGTTAAGAAAACTAATAGGGATCTGCGAGTCATACGCGAAGGCCCATGGCCTGCTAAACAATGTCAAAAAAAGTGAGATCCTTGTGTTTAAGGCTGGTAAGCGGTTACCAGGTCGTGTGCCAATAGTAACTCTAAATGGATCAATATTAAAGAGAGTTAACAATTTTAAATATCTGGGCCATATAATTACTGCGGATTTATGTGATGATGAGGATATTGAGAGAGAGCGTAGGGCGCTGGCGGTAAGAAGCAATATGCTCGCTAGCAGGTTTGCTGGTGGTACTGCGGATGTTAAGTTTACTCTTTTTCGGGCTTTTTGTCAGTCGTTTTAATCGAGTGGCCTGTGGGTGAGTTACGTCGAGCCTACAACACTCTACGAGTGCAGTATAACAATGTCTTCAGAATGCTGTTGCGACTACCACCACGGTTCTGCAGTGCCTCAGAAATGTTCGCGGACGCACGTGTGGACGGATTTCATGCAATTATGAGTAAAAAAGCATCGTCTCTACTCCAGTATGTAAAAATAAAAAAAGAAAATTTTAATTAAGTCAAGTGCTAGTCGCAAGCTTTAGTTGGCATAGCGTTTTGGCAAAATTGCAAAATTGACAGTCGCAATATGACGAAAACGAAAACCCATGACGTATACTCAAACTGAATCTTTTATCAGATTTTCATTTCTTTCATTCATTTCATTTCATTGTTTTACTTCGTGATCTGAACACCTAGCATAATAACATACATAATGTTTTCTATATTACATAAAAGAAATAATTGAGAACGATTATATATAATGACGATTATATATTGAGAAACTCATTTAAAACCACTTAAGTTATAATTATAAGTTATAACTATATATAGAATATAAGAGAATGGGAACACAGTTGTGTTTTATTTTTGTTAGTCAAAATTGTTATAAAATCAATAGGTTATAAAAGAGACTAATAGTGAAAGATTAAAAACGTTATGTGAAAAAATATATAACACAGGTCACGCTAACAAACTCATGTTGGGTTAAAATTGATATAGTATTTAAAAGAAAATATTCTTGTGAGCTTTTACGTCATAATAGAGTGTACAAACCTTGTGAATTAAAAATATTTTATTAAATACAGTATTATGTATATTTTCAAACTTTAACCAGTAGTAATTAAAAAGTTTTGACAGAACTTCTGTTTTTACATAGTTCATATTCTCGGACGAATATATTTACGAATATCTTCAAACAAAATGGCAGATACCCGCACGGAATAGACAACAGTCGTAATCTATCGTATCGTACGGTCACATAATCCCTTCTCTTAATATAAATTTATACATAAAGTCACATGTTAGATTGCAACGATATCTCGAATTTTTGGGTATTTACGTGTTACCATATCTTTAGCGTAGTCCTGATACACTTAATTAAAGCACGGTCTATACGGCAGGGGTTAGAAACTTGTGACCCCTCTTAGGCCTACGATGGGAGGGTGCTCTACGTTGTTCGGGGCACCCTCATTCGAGGAGTCTCCGGGGCGTCACGGTGTGTGCTAATGCGATCCCGTGACGTCGCATTACAGCGCAGAGGGCAACCGTTGGTTTTTAGTGGGTATATATAATTTACATGCAATTTTATGTTTATATGTAGATTCAGTTATGAATTTATATTTACTGTTGGTTAGCGGAAGCAATTTAATTAAGCAAGCTAATTGTAGACTGGAGGTGTATAAATTAATTAATTGGCAAAACGAGTACCATAAGCCGTTCTTAACCCGTAAGACACGAAATACGATATGCATTGAAATTATGGCAAGCGAGTTAAGTTGGAGGCCCAATAACTATAACTGTGTTACTTTTCGTTTTAAATTAGCACTTTAGCATTGGACATTTAATGAGGGTATAAAGATGACGTGAGATTTTACGAATAAAATTTATTTTGGTTAAGTCACACAAAACCAAAGTGATTCATTTATTTTTATTTGGTTTTCAAAACATTCCAAGACATTAAAAAATACAAAATATTCGATAAAATAATAATTTTACGAAACAATTATGAATACATATAAAATGAAATCATTAATGTAACGTTAAGGAACACAATATTTTAAATTGAAAATTGATTCATTCTTTTTTGTTCGTAAATCCTGTTATTAGGAATAATCTTGATATTTGAGGATTCCTTATTTATATGTGGGTAATAATGATATTTTCTCTCAACATCAATGACATATTTTAGTGAATTTAACTTATTTTCACGTGGTAATTATTCAAAAGAATGCAAGTAAAAGTGAAAAAAGCTTAAAACGAAAGCCAAAACCATGAAATTTTATGAGATCGTGCTGTACTAAATGTTTTTAAGCGTTATAGAATCCAAATTGCTCATACCTTTAGGTTGCTGACTATTTTTTAATTTAGAAAATTAAATATAATATGATTCTTCTATTTTTTTAATTTAATATCTTATATATATTGTAGTTCTTTTGTTCTCGTAGCAACTGTAAATAGTATATACAAGCAAATGTTTCCGAAAATATAAGTACACAATATTATTACTTCCAGATTAATACCTCTATTCCTATTGATATGTTTCATTTATTATGGAATATACTTTATATAATAAGAAAGGTCTCGGATTATCGAAGATACATTACGATCAATTAGTAAGGTGTATTGATATATAAAAAACCTTTTTGCGATTCTTAATGTATATTACGTTAGAACTTTGTTATAATCTTCTTAATGAGTAGAATAAAAAAATACAGTTAAATATTAATAATTTATTTAAGACAAATCAGATTTCTTATCTATGAAAACGAAAGCATGGGCTTAAATTGCAAACACTTGTATTCATTAATTTAAATTACATTGTAAATACAGTTCGGAAAATATTTTTTTTGGCATCAATACCTAATAAACAAACATTTTGTACAATTGATTCTACCTTGAATTAATTACCTTCAGAAGTTTTCAAATGAACTTTTATTCTCAGTCTTTCCTCTACAGACAAGTTACGAAGTATCGACTTCTAATAGAGCATTGCAAATAAATACCTTTTATTAAAGTTAGCTCATACTGTGAAGAAACGGCAAGACACTTATTATTTTATGATAACTACAGCGATCCAGGAGACATAACAAACTTATTGAGCCATTTCATTAATCTGGAAACTTTATTTAGTATGATTTAAATATAGACATCTTATATATTATATGGAATGGTGCGTTATTTTGACGCTGTGAGTTTAAGCAAACATAGTATAAAATAAAACTCGTAATTGCAGGATTATATTAAAATAAAAATAATCATTATTTTGTCTATAATATAGTACCATTACGTTTATCATACATAATTTCACAGTTATCCTTAATACTATTACGCTTGTCGTTAGAACTGTCACGCTAATTTGCAGTACGTTCACGCATATGAAAAATAAAAAATTACTGTTATTTTATTGTTTTAAATAGTACAAATATATATGCATATTGTTTTTAAGCAATATTATCTTTATAGCATTACAATTAAAAGTATTTCTTTCCTCGTTTTAAATGTATATCCATATGTTAAATGGAATAACCTTATTTGCTATATATATTTTTTTGTATTTAATATTAAAAATTCAAAACAAACAGATTTCAGATTGGATTGTGTTTTGTTGTTTTAATTTGTGTCCACAGACCTTAAACATTTAAGTTTCAGCAGTACACAGTCTAACTTGTTTGAGTGTAAGCATTGTTTTAGTGTAAACACTGCAGAACTCTAATGAGACATAAATTATGTTTACAACACTCGTGAGTGTAAAACACTTGTAGGTTAATATAAACCAGAGAACTTTATACAAGTCTCCATTACTACATAAACTATAATCTTGATACCTCTCAATAAATGAAATATTAAAGTCATTAATACAACAAACGTGATCTTCTTCCAAAAGAAGTGTTAAAAAAAAAACATGTCAAAATAAAATTATTTGCGGTAATTCTCTTAACTTGTTACACTCCTGCCTCAAAACCAATATCCAATAAACCAATATTAAATTACGAGGGTAGGAACCAGTTTTGTAATGTAATATTGCAAGATATCAATACGATTTTTAAAGGTAAAAATAAAGATATAATAGTTATATTAACATCACATGACAAGTGAGAATAAGATATTTCGTATTAAAATTATTTCAAGTGTTCCTTTGATTTATATTTTTAGCTCAATTCCATATCACACATTCAAATAATTGATCAATATATTTATGTAAAATTATTATATCTTGTTAATTTAATTGTATAAAATAATTGACATCACTTTTAATGTAGTATTGTGTTTCTTATTAGGCAATGAAGGAAGAGGCTAAAGGTACTTAAAATAAAATATGTATGATAAAAGTGACGTAAACACTTTATTAAATAAGAAATAGTATTTTAAGCAATTTAATAAGCCCTAGATAAATTAGCGTTATTCTAAACAGTATTTCGTTCCAATTACACGGAAGACACATTTACACTAACATTGCGGTTACAGCTGCGTCTAGCTGTGCTGTATGAGTTACAGATCACTGACTGAACACTGACGATTTAATGTACGATGTGTATTGTAGACGCTTAGCTATACCTAGCTAAGGCTTAATTTAATATAAATCATTTAAGAAAAAGAACATGAATTTTAAGAAATTAAGACTTAGTTTAATCGATTAGAAACAAATTTAAAACTTTTAAAAATTTTCGTAATAGGAGTAATTTTATGTAATTCGAAAAATTTTCTTTAGATTTCATAAGTAACACGATACATTTTGATCACGTGACCAATGAATTTATGTGATTCATGAATCACATGATCTAAATAGTCGTAAATCTCTTTCGTGCATTTTACGTGTGTAATAAGTATTAACATCGTTTGTTGCTTAGTGTTTGAAAAGAGGTATTTATTGCATTGCTAAGATTTTTATTTGTAAAATATATTATACATATAGGTAAGTATTGATATTAACATAATCCATTACTTCACGAGAGTCACAAAAACTTGATATTAAACCTTTAAGTAATTCAACTTAAAAGTTCAAGTCTTTTCGAATTTGAAAATTAAACGAAGGTTATTAAAAAGTTCGTCTTTATTTATTAATGGAGAGAACCGAGCATGAATAAAACAAATTCAAGTTGCAAAATCTTCAAATGACTTCTTGTTGATAATTAATGAGGATTTAAAGGAAGAATGAGCGGGAGTTTTTCTTTTGAAATGTTATTTATATTCAGGTATTAATTATTTTTTAAATTATATAACTAGAAATAGTGTATGTTAATAAAAGTTACAAAAAATAAAAGAAAATAAAATAAGTTAAGTTAGATTATATTTGTGATATTTATAATGTAAGAATATTATGAATACTAAATCCAACATTGTATCCTTATTAAGTTCGTTGCTTGTTCGTTGTAGTTCTTGTTTAGTTCAGTAATGTTGAAGAGCTTTGAATGTAGTCACTGTTGTTGTTAGTGATCTCTAACAGCTATTATTTTTACCAACCAACAAAGATTATACCAACAAAGGTACAAAGTTTTTAGAAAAGTAATAAATCAGAAAAAAAAACTATATTAAATAGTTTTAGGAGATTGAAAAATCTTTGCTTTTTGTTGGTCATTTGAGAGGCTGACCAATGAAGAAAGAAAAAAAAATCACATTAACAGAGCTTCAATTACTATAGGTATGAAACTAACTCTTAGATACAAAAAACTAAATATGTTAGAACTTCCATCTTGTAATCTGTTTTTTATTCAGTAAACTTTTTTATTGGCACTTATACTTTGGTTAATTTAAAATTGCTAGTTATGTATATTTCAGTTAAGTGACGATGGCAGAGTTTAAAATATATTAACTTCGTAACGGTTGCCAGTCCAGTTTTATGATTACGTGCCCTTTGAAGTGAGAAATAAGGCTTCAAAGGAATAACTTTAACTTTGACTTTACATTACTTCACTTTGCACTGTAGTAGAAAATTAATGTTTTAGAGGACTCTAGAATTTAAAACACATTGATCTAGTTCAGAAAACTCACAGGGTCTCTTCAAAACTCCGTCCTCAAACTTGTTACATGAATGTGAAAGTCTGAATTGTTTTTAAGTACTGCAAAGAGTTTTACATATTAAATTTTTTTTTGACTCTGTTACTTTATTAAAAAATTTTAAAAGGATTTAACTCGAAACGAATTTAAGTTTGTTATTATTAAATCCAGATCTGGTGAAATCCAGATGTAACTCAGTAGATGAGTTAATCATTTTAATTATTATTTTCTAGGGGAAGATCTTATATATCTTACGAAATAAGATTTTTATATATTTCCTTCCTAATCATAGAACAACGTTATTCAGGATTAAATTGCGTAGCGTTTACAATGTATGAATACATTTATATTTTTACCACTCTCTACCGTATCTTCGCTTAGTTATAAGTAAAAATACAAAATAATGGTCCTCTAAGTAAGAGTGAGATGCAGCATAAAACTCCTAAATTCTCAATAAGTATTTCAATTTACATTTAAAATTAAATTGTCTTAATTGAATGGTAAATATTTAATGTTTATAGACGGATGAAAACCAGCAATTTTTTGAAGCCATGCGATGGAGATAGGCAATTACTTATGTTTGTAATTAGACCTTGCTCATACCGCATGGAGGTTCAATTTGGTCCGTAATGGGAGCCGGCTGCAGACGTCCGATGGCACCAAATAAATAGCCAAAGAATTATTTTTGTCGCAAACAAAACAGTTATTTAGTTTTCTTAATTTAAGTTCCCGTGAATTTAAACATATTTAAATTATATTATATTTTAGATTAATTTAATCTTAATGTTTTCTAAGATTTACACGAGTACTATACATTTCAATAAAACTATTTTTCGGATATAACTCGCGTTTATTATTACATTTTTATATTTAACCCGACGTTTCGAATGCTTTGCAGCAAACGTGTTCGCGGTAAGACGAGATGATGGTGTCTCACCTTGGTGGATCATTCATTTTACCTATGCTCCTCATTCTGCATCACAATTCCTCAGCAAACCCAATTCTTGTCTACCCTACCTACATATTTTCTTAAAACACATTCTACCCACATCCTTTATATAAATTAAATTCTATCTACGCTGTCAAGATTTATAAACATTCTACCTACATCAAATATAAAATTAAATGAAACTAAATTGAACCTAACAGTTTATTTTAGAGACAGTTGTTTAAGTTTATATTAATTTCAAAATAAATTTGTTATATAACCAAAAGTGTTTAAAATTTTCAATATTATTGTAAAAAATATATAGTTATTTTCACAGTATATTTTAAATGTAATATATCATGAAATTAAATGATTAAAAATACGTATCTATAACTATAAAGATGACCTCCCTGACTCACGTGTCAAATATACATGAAAAATAGTAAGTGTCAAGTTTGGAAATAATTAAAAAGGTAAGTGTCGGGATTACTCACATTATATAAACCTAACAAAAAGAACTATAATTTTATACTAAACAATATTACAGTTCTTTTTGTCTAATAGTATATAATACTATATACTATATATACGATACATATTAGTTAATATATGATATGTAAATCTATGTTGAATATCTGTGATATCTATATTGAATAGAGATTGTGAAAAGATTGGTTTCAATAAATTTTGATATCATATATCATCTGCTATTATGTACTAACGTAAGATTTATGTAAACATATCACTGAGAATTTATCTATAATATCTTAAACATTTGTCATAAGACGAGTTTTCAATTATTCCTTTACAATATGTATCTTTTGACAATACTAAAGATTACAAGTGGTATAAAAAATAGAAGATTTCTTTTAAAATATTTTCTTTGTTGATAGACAGTTTACATTGATTCTTTTGTAACTCGCCAAGAGACGTTATAAGCAACTCGTTGCTTTTTCAAATGTCAACGACAAATCTAGATAATATGAAAAATATATATAACAATAAATATATTATATAAAATAACTGCCAGGTTAAACATTCTATAATTTTAATTATTAAAAAATATAGACTCTTATTTAAAAATAACACAATTAACAACGAATTTCCAAGCGAGTATCAAGCTATCATCTTCGGGTATTATTATTATTACAAACCAAAAAACGATAACTTATAAAATATTAAAAAATTTACAATTAATACAGGAAATGGTAGAAACAAGGAAAAAACGACTAAGTCGCTAACTTCATCTTTGAATCAAGGCTAGTTTTAAACTAGTCCGTAACTAACTAAGAAGTCATTAACTAGTCACTAAGAAGACCTGAGAGAAGCAGAGACGCGTAATAATTTATTCTATGCGAATTAAACTTGAAGTTAATGATAAAAAATGTATAATAATAAAATAAAACCGTTTAAATATCTCCCATAATATTCAAAGATCTCTATATACCAAATTTTCATACAACAGATATCTATCATAAAATAATCTTTTAGACGTAATATTCCACAATTTCTCTGGAGTCTCTTTCTCAAAATATGAACAAAAGAATAATTTAAGCTGTATTGTAATGTATCACAAACAGGTACTCACACAAAGAAAAAATTGTGTTATTTACTTTTCATGCAAAGCAGATTGCCAACCTTTACACACAAACGCATCTTTTCACTTTTGTATATTGTTAGGGTGCTTTTTATTTTTCACAATGTAAATTAGTTTATAAAAGGTACAGTGAAGATGATTGCGCTTACTACTTCTTTTATAAAACTAATAGACATTCAGGAAAATGTCTAGATTATTTAGGCGGTTGAAATTTAAGTTTTTAGAACTAGAAACACTTCAAAAATATTTAAATAGAGAAATTTTAATAAAATAATTGTTTTATAAACGTGTTGGTGGGAAAAAATAAAATAAAAATACAGTACGTTAAGATCTTGTGGTAACTAACGCCCATCTTATATACTTAATTAATTAACCTAATACATACAGACAAATTATTGCATTGTTTGATCACTAAAATTTTATGTACTACCGGCATTATTTTACACATCACAACATGATTATTACAATCAGTACTTAAAATGGCCTTCTTTATGTCATTAATAAGTCAAATACAGATAACAGTATATCTCTTTATCAGTAGTTCTGTACTAATGTTCCGAACGTGAAACAATATTTTGTAATCTACACCGGCCACGGGTTGCAGACAACAATAATGAAATAACTCTGATGTGAATGTAATAAAGTTGTACAACACATGCATGTATATTCATACAATATGAAAATTTATATATGACTTGTTTGACAGATTGATGTAAATATTTGAGCGAAGCGCTCTATGTGAGACTATTCTGATTGAGTGTCCGAGGTTGGCATTTAAACGACTCATCCGATCAAGACGATTTTGCACACATGTGGAGCATGTCCACACAATGGTTTAAAAAAAAATCGTTAAAAAAATCTGTGGCGTTGAGGAATAATGATTATATAAAAAATTCCCATGGGCCGCAATGTAAAAAATATTTGGCGCAAAAATTTATAGTCAATGAAAAGCGCATGAAAAAAACAATTTAAAATAAATATTTTTCGATGATCACATCTACATTAGTGTTAAAGAGCGCTTCAATAAATGATTTCTTCTTCCACTGTTCCCTTCGCTCAATATGTAAACGGCGTGGTTGCGTCCCTAGTATTTAATACCCATGGTTTCATATGAGAGATATTTGTGCGATCGACCCATTATGTGAAAGCAGTAAAAATTATGTGTCGCAACTTTATTTTGTTATAAATTGATTATCTTATAAACATTTTACTAGATTTAAAACACTGAAACAAAGAAAAATAAATTAATTTATATATTAAAGCGTTCCAATTATGGTTAGGGCACTGCCGCTTAAGTAATCTTAACAATAATAATATAACATAAAAGGATTAAAATTACTTAGAAAACCGTTTGTTTTTTATATCCAACGTGTTAGGAATGTATCATAACACGTATAAGTATATACGTATCATATAATAAGCTTATAAATAGAATAACATAAAAAATTGCTACACTATAATAAAAATATTTCTCAACATCGTGTTTAAATATAACAGATATATTGTGTTAATAGATTTTCAAACAAATAAACAAGTCTTCACAAGCCAAAGCTTAGCTTAGCACACATACACGTATACATAAAGCTATAATAAATTATATTTTTAAACCTTCTTTACTAATTCTATAATTAATAAAAAAATATACAAAAAATCCGTTGAGTAGTTTATGAGACAGTCAGCCCGGCGCGGCCGCAGGACTGGAATATTTATAATTTGTTTGTTGGTAAAATGTTTGAGAACACAATTAACAAGCTAATTATTAATTACATTGAAGTTAGCCATGAATACCGATTAGGTATCCGTTACGAAAGTTCCACCAACTTTTAAATAATCTCTAAGTGGATTACAAAAAAATTATTTTGAATCCTGATCTTAATTTTATATTTCAAATTTTTATCTTATGCTAAAAATATGTTTTTCTCCTAGTTAAGCCAAAGTCCAAGTGTAAATATGTATAAAGAATAATGCGAGCTATGTAGGTAGAGTTACACAAACAGATACTCACACAAATCAAGGCTTTGTATTATTTATTTATTCATGCTAAAACCGAGTGCGAACCTTTACGCACACATACGTATTTTCTGCTTTTTATGTTGTATAGTTAGGTTTTGTTTATCACATGAGACTGACGCGGTTATATAAAAGAAAAAAGTGGAACATGTAGTAACATTTATTTACCATTTATTTATGTCATTCTATGACACACTATTAGTTATATTCAATAGCTGTCTAATAAATGAACGACATATATAAATATACTTCGACAATGAAGTCTGTAATATAAATTATAGACTTCATTGTCGAAGTATATTTATATAAATCATCATGCAAAAAATAAATATATATATTTTTATATTTATTTTTGTTATTCGATCTAATTATTACATTGTTGTACAGACCGTAAAGGTTACAAAAGAGTTTATGATATAGTCGATATCCATTATTATGTTACTGACTGTCGTAATGATTAGTAGTTTGTTAAGTCAGACTCTTCTGTCTTTATTTACCAAGAACGATCATAAAAATGAAATAACTTTTGCGTAGATCGATTTGTATTTTATTAACAGTAAAATAGGTTCTAAATAGGTTTCTTATGCGTAACATAAAAATAAGATAACTTGATTTAATATAAAATTCTGTCTATATATTCGTCTTATATATATTAGCCTACTATAGACGTTTTATATAGATCACAAAATGTGTAGTTAAAGTCTTATCATGTGTCATTACTCGAAACATACATATATACGTATATATTTGTTTTCTATTATTTTGAGCTATATATTGAGAAATTAATTAGTAAGTCTCGTTTAATAATTATTACTTATTAAAAAAAACAGTTTTTATTTTATAAAAAGATTACGTCTAAAATGGCTTTTTGATTTATTAAGTTATACTGTCAGAAATAAAATTTGTTTTATATCTTATATTGTTTTTAATATTTTAATAAGACTTATTAGTCTTATTAAATTTCTTTGTTTTAATCTTTTAAAAGCATTATTAAAAGCCATTACGTTTTTTTCAACGTCACTTATCATTTCTAATTGAATTGTTAAAATCATTGTTCATAAAAAAGGAAAATCTTATATAAATAATCATTGTGGAAAATTCTTAAGAAAATATTCTTCTGACATTAATAGGTTTTCTCTCAGTCGGAAGTAATAAAATATAAATTATGTATTATCACAAAACATTAGAATTTTAAGAAATTAAAAATGTCGGATACATCTGATTTATTTTCGGACAAAAAGCGCTTCTACTTTTTTAATACTTTACAATATCATAGTAGACTTACAGTTTTGTTTATTCTTTTAAACTTTCATATTTAAACATAGTTTTAATTTGTTTAATTATAAAAAGACTTAAAACATTTATAAACTTTAAAATATATTTTATTTCTATAGTCACACCCTTGAGTAATATCAAGAAGCATGCTTCATTGGCACGCACTAAGTGTGAACATTCGTGACAGTGATATCCCGGAAGGAGGCCGCTGAGCGGGGTCGCGAGAACACCTTGGATGCCGCTCGACGAGGACGCCGCCGGGGCGCTGGTAAGTTCCGTCGCAGTCCTCCTGGTGCTCCCCCATCATAAGCGGAGCCCCTGGGGTCGGGTGGGGGCCCGGCGGGATTTTCTCTCCATCCGATTATTACTAAGACAATTATGACAGCGGACTTATAATATTTACCATGATTCGATTTAATGTTATTAAAAACACTATAGTATATACGATGATAAAAAAATAAGAGACTTCAAGCAAAACGTTTCAAATAAAACAAAAAAGGCCAAGGCTGCATTTCATTCACACTAAAGTTTAAATTGTTCAATCTAATCTATATCTATTTTATCCAATCTATAATAAATCAACCAATAAATATAAAATAATGTCAATACATTATACTCAATCTTTAAATGTGGGTATTGTTTGAAACTAGGTGAAACAAAAAAAATCGATGTTATTAGCAAGTTTGTTTAGAAACAAAATCTATTATAATTAGAATTGCTTACTTTGAAAGCTTTATATGGTCTCTTCGCAACAATTTCAAGCTTTTCCCAGTTATCCATTATTGTCCAAACTATTCATGTAATAGCCATTCAAGTATATCTTGGGTTAGTTACGAGTTGCAAGTTAGTTTAACTTAACTAAGTTAGAGATTAGTTGTTATCGGTCAGACAGTCACTTTATAGGTCAGATAACCAAGTCAAGAATCCCTTTCATGTCAACAGAAATGAAAAATAACATTAATAATTTCTTTCAAGTCACAATGAGTTTTGACTATAACGATGAAATTACAAGATATTTTAATCAATAAAAGAACGGAAGAACAATCTTAAAACTTCGTCAAGAAATTCTTAATATGAATTTTAGCCGTCAATTATAATTAATAATTAATTTATGATCTTTAATTTCAGATCAAAATGTGAGGTGAATCACAATTAGGGACGACTTCGTTCAATAATTGGATATTGGAATTTTGGTTTAAACTTTAATATGCTTATAAAGTACATACATAAAGTGTTAATTTTCTTTAGATATATTATCAGACTTTGTTTTCTTTTCATAAGTTTTTTTGATCCAATAATATTAATATCATTTAAAAGTATGGTATTACATATCTAAAATTTCATTCATATTTTAACGTTTAGTTATCTATCATATTATTTTTAATTAAAATACCAAGTTAAATTATATTAACATGCTTCTTAGCTTGTAAAGTATTGTAGGTTATGTTTTTTTAAATAAATATCTGATGACAATGTTATTTAAGCAAACGTAAATGAAACGTGAAAATGCTGGAAAAACTTTTTTGCTCTTTTCTAATTTTATTATGATATTTCCTCAAGATATTTAGAATGTAACTCTTTATACTTGCTATCTCAAAAGCTGCACAAACATATACACAACAAAATAGATAAATATATTTAACGCTGACAATAAAAATATTGACACTCAGTTCACATATCGCATTGGTAAATGTGTTACTTTGTCGATATCACTTTTGTTATTTATTTCGTAGATTTATCTCACCCTTCCGGCTATTTTACAGCTATTTTGCCATACAAGTCGATGTGAACACAGATTTCAGACTCATAGAAACTGAATAAAACAATGAATAAAAAGTTGAGAATATTTTTATTAAGTTTTAATTTTATTACAAAATAATTGTATACCTCACTTAGGATCAACTATGAAATATATTTGTATACAAAGAATTGGAATTCAGTTCGCTATCAGCTATAATCTTGCAATACAAATAGGTTGAAAAATGTAACGTAGCGATATTCGAGCATAGAAGCAATGACTTGGCAGATTCGTATTCGATTCATTCGGTTTTGTCATTCATTTCAATAGGTTCGATAAGTATTTCATAGAACTTAACAACTTTTCAAAACCAGAAATAAAATAGTAAAATAAAAATTTAATTTAATAAGATAGACCTATAAATATAAATTATTATTATTATTAGGAATTTAAAGAAATAAATTAATGTCTTGAGAAAAGTGGCTTTCTCAAGATAACTTTTTATAAATATTGCTTTAAGAATTATAATGTATTCTGAGAACACGTTTTTCTAATATAGGTTAGAATGATCTACTGTCATCTAGCGACAATAATAAATGAATCCGACATGAAGACAGTGTAGTGTTTAAGAACAGTTAAGATTGCTGACAGCAGCGAAGTGGCCTATCGTAAGTATTGGCTCATAATTAGATTTTCGTCAAAAGATATTTAGGATATTAGGATTTTTAGGAAGGTGTAAAAAATACAAAAGATTCTCGTTTTTTTGTTCTGAAAAATAGGTAAGCAATTCTGTTGCAATCTGTAATACATCTTGTATTACGGTCAAATTTGTGAAGATTAAAAAATTCATTTAATGTTATTAATCAGATCGTCAATTAAATGAATATAACATTAATTAAATAGAGAACAGAGATCAATTTGCTGATAAAAGATTAAGTCTGTCGAGATTGTCGCTATTTATAAACTCGATGTCTTCAAGCGATAAATAGATTATCCTTTCACGTAAATATAAATAAATTATCCAGAACATCTTCATAGCATGCGGTTTAATTGTATTACTTACTATTCAGCGAAAAAAAGCAAAAAATAAGTATTATTAAGAGTCATATAAAGTTAATTAACAGTTGTAGTTTATAGAAGTGTTACACACATATATTTTAATAATAAAAAGCATTACACCAAATGAAATGTTCATAAGGCCTATTGATACAGAATCTCTTTAACATCAAACTAATAAAAAACAGACGGTAAAAGCAAAACTCCACAGCTTTTAACAGTTAAATAGACACAATTTAATAACTCGGATTGATTTAACTTTAGTTTGGTAAAACAAGTGCTACGCATGTTGTTAATTTAGCAGAAAATGATATCAAATTATTCCTAACAACCTCTTTATAATCTATAGTATTAGTAAAGAGGATGTATTTGAAAAATCTTTCTGATAATATCGTGTTATATAGAATATTATACAGATTTTTAAAGAAAAATTTATCACTTTAGTCGAAACAGTGGCATTTTAAATTCTCTCTCAGTATTTTTTCAGTTTAAGAGCGAGTCAAGTAGTTAAGTAAATACTAATTGTAAAATTTTGCGTTGTCTTCAAAGAGCAGTGGCTTTAAAACATTAAATTAAAGTTAAAGTTGAAGAAAATTTATTTCCAATAATTTACCCATTTAGTAGCCTGGAGATTGGTAATTGCACGTAGCATTAGAACTTTGTAATAATTGTTACAGTAAGTGCAGTCTAACAAGGCGGACTACTGATATGCAAATTGCTTAGTAATTGAATTTCAAGTACTACTTTGGGATAATAGTTTATGATGCTAACTTCACGGATGTATATAAATATACATTGTGTATTTGCTACAGGTTAACTGACAGATTGAAGTAAAACCGCAAAGAATTTATGTTGGGTCAAAATTAAAATAAAGTTTTAAATGTAAATCTAGTTATACACGAGGTATATTCGAGGTACAGGTTTGAATTTTAATGCATGAAAAAAACTCAAGAATTAAAAAAAAACAGTTCAAAAGTTTTCTTTCCTTACAATAAATAGTAATACAAATTTAAATGCAAGATAAGTCTAGAACTTCTCATGACTGACTAGGAATGTAATATTTTATTTATTAAAATATTCCTATCTTATTAAAATATCTGTATTTCCTTTTTTAGGCCCAAAGTAACTTGGATCCTACAACTTGTATATGTTACCATCTTATTTTTATTATTATATAAATAACATAATACCAACACTGTAATTTGCTCAAAAATTTCCATATTTTGATCCCGTCTTCACATGTCATGTTTATTCATGTCACTGTGACATGTGAGATGACGGAGCTTGCCTTTTAGCTGTATGATATATGAAAGACGACTAAATACATTTATCTTACCAATTTATTGCTTTTAATACAATATATTAAAAGAAGGTGTTCCTGTGATGTAACATTTAAAATAATAACGTGTAATATCATGTAATAAAGGATCTCATAACGAAACAAGCATGTCAGATGCTATATACGTTTGTACATATAGAATTCTGTATATTTTAATTTATGGATGTTTTAAATTTCTGTATATTACACATTTTTTTACAAATACATTTCTAGACATATTGTTTATAAATTCAATGTCTTGTTTTCGTTGAAATGCTTTGTAATGTTTTTTAACGTTATATTTCTTAAAAATAAAATTTTAATATACAACTATTGCAGAGCCAAATAAGGGAAAATTACCAGAAATTTAGCTACTGGCTTTGACATAGTTGGGTAGTAAATAGTTATTGCCCATTGTGTTCCGCATTGGATCTGATATTATTTATGCATAACGCATTTCAGGCAATGCCAATATATAGGCTCTGATTTGAAACATCACACAATAACCTGCAATATTGAAGAACATTCAGTTCAATCGTCAAGATTCAATGCCGCTGATCTGCAGATAAATATGGAGTTGCCTGTACCTTTTTGTTCTTATACACGACCGATTTGTGAGACTTACAATAGGAATTTAAAATCGATGTCAAAATTTAAGCTAAAATATGGTTCAGTGTTATAAAAAATATTTATAATTTATAAATTTCACATTTTACATTTTAAATTTTATATTTATAATAAATGAAAAATAGGCCTACATTAGTTTAGTAGTGTTTTACGTGTTGCTAATTTAAAACTACGAGAGAGAGAAATAAGTAAAAAGCTTATTTAGTTTGTCCGGCAAAATTTACATAATTTTTAAATATTGTTAAATTTCCATTAGTATAAAGTATATTATTACACCACAATTTGTTACAAGCCACTCTTAAATAATACTCTTTAAAAATAAAACAACTTGCGAGGTACAATTAAATTATGCATACAGATTTACTGGTTCTTCCATATTACACAATGCCTTTTGTATGATCAGATCAAGTATTCATAAAAGCAAATTGTCAGTCATAAGATTCTCCTTCCCAAATAAGCCATTTAAGCCAAGCAAATAAAATTTTATTAACCTCATTACAGGCGCGACTCAACCGTGTACAAATCAAATACTCTTAGGTATTCTTGTGCCTCTACGTCAATTATTCCCTTTAAAGAAAGTAATGTTCATGAAATAGGTATCTTATTCGTAATAATACAGTCAATATTATATATAATAAAACTAGTACTTCTTAATGTAGATTAATTTATTTATAGTTGTTTGTTTGTTTAAATACTTTTTCCTTAAAGTTTTGATACTATACGTCGAATTTGATATATTACATATATCCCATTCAATAATCATGATATAACATACTCTTTCATTATCAGAAAATAACTTTTCACGGAATGTGGTAAAAGTATTAGAAGTCGGTCGAACCTCTAAAGATGTAGCGAGTGTTCATAATGCTGTGTCTTTTATGTGATTTATCACTACTTTTGGAATAATTATTTGATCATCTAATTTTTTTTTTGTCATCGATGCGTGGGAAGACGCAATTTTTTTATAAATCCTGACATGTATTCATAGAAAAATAAAATCGAACGTCTATTAAAAAATAACAAAACAATGATAAAAAAAATGATGTAATGAAAAAAAAAGGAAAAGAAAAAAGAATTAAATCGGTAGATATTTTTATATTCTTTATAAGCATAGTATAATTATTCGCTTTTCATACGAGAATTTTATTTATTTAAGCGTAATAATTCTGAATTTATTATACCTTGAAGCTTGAAATTTTAATAAATTAATATTAAAATATAACATATAAATAAAAAAAAAATAAAATTTTTATGAAGTTCTCAAGAAAAATTTAATAAAATAGATTGAATAAATTATTAAATTCATTTCACATCTTTTGTTTCCTTATAAAAATGTTTAAAATAAAATTATATCGCCCTATTTAAACCTATATAACTCTATCATGTATTTCATAACATAATATTAAGTTACTGCTCTTTACTATAATGTGTCCATTACTTTAAGTGCACTTCGTTTTACTCTTGAAAATATACATTCTTGTGCTAAAAGTACGAGGCATAATAATCTTTGAATATATATTTTAAAAAATTGTTGCCACCACAGTTTATTTTAGAACATGTATAAAAAGAAATAGATAAGCCTTTACAAAAATAAATTTTCCCTACTTTGTCAACATGTCTCATAACAATCACATATGAGATCTTCAAGCATTCTTCAATCAACTATTAACGTTAAAAAATAAACAAAATACTTATTAGATTCTATTTCATTTTAAGAGTCTATTTCATTACAGTAAGCACTCTTTTTGAACTTTTCAAATTCGGTACATTTGCTAACAACCCTCATAAATTTTAAGGCATTTTATTTAATTTTCTACAAAATCTTTATATTGGATATTCTTTATTTATAAATCATTTATTGATCGGTATTATTTTAAGGGTTTTATTAATATTTTGCTTAATACATTATTTATAACATAAAGATTTAGTGAGTGAATTTTTTTATTTTTCCTTTAATATTACCAGTTTTATAATTAAATGCGTCTATTTGTAACCACAAATGTAACTCTTTGACTCAGTTTTGATCTTTAATATTAATATTAAAATCATACAAACGCACCATTTTAAATAATAATATTACAAAATATTGAAAATATTATTGTTTCGTCTTTTTCTTATATTTAAAACTGATCAAATATTAAAGATTTATTTTTACGAAAATGTCATTATTAACTTAAAAGTTAATAAAGATTGATTAAATGTAAAAAAAAAATATAAGTTTTTAAGGCCAATTGGTCTTTTGTATGTGTTATTGGTGTTCTGAATTCTATAAAGCTAAATTCTTTAAGATCGAATTACAAATACTGTATGCTAATTGAATAGCTTCACAAAATATTTCTTTAAAGGTTCTATTATTTTATTTGAATTTGATTCAAAAATAAAAATTTAACATATAATAAAAACAAACACATTACCCTATATATATTTTATTATTTATCAGAAATTTATAGCTATATTTTAATATTTATAATATAGTAGTTTTAATTATTTATTAAAATAATACTTTGTTACAGTTCTGAAAATAGGTGACAAAGCCTTATCGTAGTAATAGCATTGAACATTATTATAATAAATTAATTCTTTAAAAATCACAGAACATATTATTCAAATCCTTGTGTTCCCTGTATCGGAGATGGAAGTTTAAGTTAACATCTTTGCGTGTTGACGATATACACAAAAAATAATAGGAGGCAGATTGAAATTCTCTAGATATATATATATATATATATATTTCTTAGACTATTCAAAGTTGTCGCCACATTTACTTAAACAAAATTCTGGTTTAATGAAATGACATACACGACATGAACCGACATGAATCATGCATCAACTCGCAGATCCGTCCTCAGAGCAGAAAATAATGGCGGATGTTCACACTCAGTTCACACTAATGAAGCATGCTTCTGAATATTACATAGGGTTGTCAAAATAACGTTTAATTTTTTTTCATTTATATAAACATTTAAAGTTTTTTTGATGTGAATTACTTTACTATAATTATACACATTAAAAAAATATTGTAACTTTAAAAGCGTATAAAAAATTAAAATAAATATAAAAGGAACTTTTTTTAGGGCTACTCAATGATAATACTCAATGATATATATATATATATATATATAAATATATATACCACATATCAATGAAATGTTTAGGATATACCAGCCCTACAGTATAATATGGCTCGTTGGTGCGCGCACTTACGATGAAAACCAAATATAATTGAATATAAAGCTATATTCATGAAATTGAAATTACTATGTAGATTATAAAAGTCCATTTTAAACCACAAATAAATACTTTCTAACATTAACTACGGCAGTGTGTAAAAGGGTTTTAAAAATAAAATAAATAATAAAACGTGCTGATCTTTTGGTTGTTTATATATAAAAATTACTGGATTTCATATAACAGCGGCACTCGTATTTTTAAATGTTAATAGTATATAAAAAATATATTTGATGAATATTTTGGGTCACCATCTGATATTCATAAGAATTCATATAACTATTTTATAATTATCTGGCTGCACTTGTGTAAATACTATCGCTGTTCACGCCTCGGTCCGCCGTGCTCCTTGCTCATGAATAAACACAATAAATGGATTCCAAACTAGTCGAGGAAATTCTAATAGCATTTGCGTGTGTATAGCCTGATAATTATATAATGATTGTGATAATTATATAATTATGAAAGTGCATATACGACACTATCAAGTAATATTGAACTTGAACAGTCTGTGGGGTTTGAACAATCTTTAAAGAAGAGCTTTTATACAACATGAAATTTTGATAAGAAATAAATATATTTTTTTATAAGTTATTAAAGACAAAAATCCATAAATAAAATACGTTAAGAGCTATTAATAATAGTAATCCTAATTAAGAATCATAACCTCAATCTAGGGACCTACTAAAATTGCAGCGATGTCAGCGCTTTTCAAAAGCGTTTTATATATCACGTGATGAATAACGTTCGAATTGCGTTACATTTTGCATATTAAATGCTTTGGCGCAATTATGAGCATAAAATGGTATTCGTTTAAAATTAAAAGCTGTATTCTCAGCTTTTAATTTTAAACGAATACCATTCCATATATGAATATTACATCTGTATTTTAACATACTTTTATAAGAATTTATAAGACTTTAATAATAAGCTAGGATCAGTTGGTAATACTTTTAATTTCTTTGAAATATCTACTTTATAAATAAAGAAAAATAAATTTCGCGTTGAAGAAAAATTTATTAAATTCATGACAATATTTATGGTAATAAAACACGGTTTCACTAATCTGGTGTTGCTCAACTTAGATAATTTTCCTTGTTTGGACTTTTAAAAAAATATATTAAATTTATTATACTAGAAAATTATTAAATGTACCATGTATTTCATAAAAATAATAAAAAAATTGCAGTAACCGACACAATATATGACCTTCTGTCCAAGGATTGTTAAAATAAGTCTTAATTGAAGTAATATGACAAAAATAACATTAATCATCCTCATATATTAAGTATTGACAATGTTTAATTTTGCATCGTTTGAATCAGATGTCAAAAAAAAGTGCTACTCTTACAATACAGAACTGTTTTCACTACGTCGAAATACGTAAGAGTAGTGAGTTGAGTGGCCCTGGGATACGTAAAACAATTTTTTTGCCTATTTGTATTAGCTAGGGAATAAAATATTCAGGTAGTGGTTTAATGTATTTAACAGCACGGACACCACAGCTCGGTTTTTAAACCTGATTCTATTTCGCAAATATCTATAATATGTCGGTATCAAATAATTGTATCGCAATTAATATGTATCATATAATTTCAGATTTATTTAACTGCATTTTATTATCCATGTCTAAGTAATAGTTAAAATAATTTATGAAGTAATTAAATATATATACATAAATTAATAATTATTAAAAGATTACAATGAAGGAATTTCAATTTTGTCTATGTATGATGTCATCATTAATATATCATTATAGACATATTTGTTATTATATTTGATTAGTATTCCTCTCTTTCAATTACATCAAACTCATGTTTTCTTTAAACATTTGTTAAAGATTCATTTTACAAACTTTGTCAATGTCTTTTGCACACGTCATTATGAAAGGTTGTTTGTTTCAACTCAAAGGGTTTCAGACCCTACTCTTAAAGCTCTGTCCGTTTGTCAGAAACTTCTAACGTTTTAACTAAATAACGGAACTTTCCACTCTACTTAACAAATAATTACATTGATAATATTGCATTATAATCTCATACTTTAAAAAGTATAATATAAAACTATCTTATAAAACAAATGAAATGAAAGAAAATATACACTTATTACAAGTTATCGAGCACGCTTTAAGACATCTTAAAAGTAATAATATTTTAGTTTTAATTTAAACTCCATCCAATAATTTAATGGGTTAACTAATTACTGTTATTTGCAATTAGTTTAATTAATTAAAACGACGAATTAAGATAAAATTATGCTACAACTTAGCGGTTGAGTGAGTGTACTAACTCTTATTATACTCTGGTAAAGTTGAGAGCAGATGCATACCAAGTTTCCTTGTAACGCAAATCATGTACTTATTTTCTCTTCGAGCTTGGAAATATCAAATAGAAAATTTTAATTGAGAAATGACATTAGTAGTGTCTCACAAGCAATTTAAGTTTACTTCGTTTCTTAAAAGTTAGTGTTTTTGTTATAATCATCTGTTTTGGTTATTTAATTCCAATTGTACTTAGTTTCAAATTATACAATCCATAATAATAAA
Source organism: Mechanitis mazaeus (assembly GCA_959347395.1). Classification (NCBI taxonomy): domain Eukaryota; kingdom Metazoa; phylum Arthropoda; class Insecta; order Lepidoptera; family Nymphalidae; genus Mechanitis; species Mechanitis mazaeus. The sequence continues at coordinate 1,774,022 of OY365743.1, forward strand.
TAATTAAAAGAAACGCAAGAACATATTATCGTATAATAGGATGTAAAGTCTATTTTTGTACATCTCGAAATAGTGCTTATGACTACGGTCCATCTTTTAAGGGAAATGCGTGTGGAATATTTTCGCATTAGGGAATCTAGTCATAAACATTAAAAAAACCCTTACCAACTATAAACAATAAGGGGAGAAGACAAATTGATCGAGTTACGTTTAAAAAATAAAACAAATTTGATTCATTCAATATGTATCTGTGATAATAATAGATATATTATTATATAATAATAATTTTTATATTATATGTTTTATCCCATTAATACCAAAACATTCACATATGAGTATAGTGCAATTAGTTAATAAAAGTATTTTTTATAGAAAAGCTTTACATAAAAATTAATTTCTACATAGGAATTTAGCACAATAATTTTTAAGCGCACAATATATTTGTATACAACTAAATAGAGAGTAAAAGCCTTAAATATGTAGTGATAAATTGATGCTAAAAAATCAACAATGAAATTTATTCTAAAAGGCTTACCCTGTATATTTCATTCCGTATCAAACTGATTTACCCGTCTGTTTATTTGTGAATGTCTCACGCTCGCTTTTTAACTATGTTTAGAAATTTTAAACATCTTGTGTGAATACAGATACTGAACAATTGAAGGTATGCTTTATGAATAGACTCTTCATACTTAGCACTAACTTTTGTATATTTGCTAAGTTATTTTTAACTTGAAATCAACTTCTTGTATTTGGTTTCGTCCAACACAAATAGTATTTGTCAAGTATATATCAAATCCACAATCTTTTTAAAACTCCCGTTCCAAAACAAAGTAATAAAATATTTCACGATCTGTATGTCGTCAAGCGTATTTACTGATATATTTATAAAGGGACACATATCTGTAACCACTTGTAACCGCAAGTAATTTACCCATATTTAAACAAAGTACCCTTACGGCTGAGGGTCCAATCTAAGTAATTCTTATTACGCTACAATTTAAGGCCCTCATTGAGACAAATCAGAGGATTAAGTTTGTGAAATGGCTGTAACGAATACGATTAAAATTCAACAGAGCCATTTGTAATTATGGAATGTGATGAAATGGCTATTGGAGACATTTTCTTTGATTTTAAGATATTAGATCCTCCCTCGCTTGCAATTATATAAAAACGTGTTTTGATTAGATTAAAAAAGTTTACAAAATATTTTGTTGAAAGTAACATCAAATATATTGGAGAATGCATAACACCAATATTGGTATTGAAAACTACATTGTTTTAAAGATTTCAAAGATTGATCTTCATAATCTGCTTGTACATATTTAAGGTTTGTTTAAAAATAGTATTGAGGTGATGTTCTTGCACCTGGTTATAATTGTGGTGGAGTATACATCGACTCGATATATACTCGATATTTGTTTACAGTTCGCTTAATATCAGAGTACAATTTTTCTCATTATTAGTCTCGTCTCCATATAAATATAACAGCGGAAAAAGATAATAGAATTATTAATTGTACTAAGCTTTTGCTGTTTAGAAAATAGTTTTTATTGAAGCTACGCTGACCGATAATGACGTAAACTTATGATTAGTTTCAAAAATATTTAATACCATTTATTCAGACATTAATTCAGTATCATAACTGACTCATTTCGTTGTCAACGAACCAGAAATTTGTGTTTTGGTATGACTAAGAATTTCCCCAGAATGTTAGTATTGTGGATGCTTGTGATCTTAAAAGACTTTCAAGGTTACTGAATGAATAAAACATTCAGTACGATCCTTATCAACAAAGAGCCGCCCCTACAACATAACATTAGATAACAAACTAAAGTCCCAAAGCGATCAAGTCCTCTGTTTTATTTACATCCGTTTAATTGTTAGGAAATTGCCGAAAAATAAATTGAGGGTAAAAATGAAACTTATGAGATACACTGAGAAAAGAGCAATAATATTATTTTGAAATGAGTTTTTTCGTTACGATTTCTTAGTTTCATTGGTAAAAATAGAAGTAATAAAAAAATACTGGATTGACAGAGAAAAATGTATTTCCAATCTGAATCAAATAGTGACGATTCGTTTTTAATGCGAATATGGCGATATTCAATTATTATCTTAAAGATTAAACTCTTTTTGGTGTTTTCTTTTTTTCATTATTTTTACAGTTTAACTACATTTTGTGTGCTTTTACAGTTTTACTATATTTTGTATTAACTTTATTCCAACAATGCTTCTAAAGGCTGCCCGCTGTGTAAACAATAAAAACTCATACTGGTCAGAAGTTATGAACGGTAAAAACGAAATTTGTTTAATATGGAAATGTTAATTGGTTTTCGATTTTGTACTTTGCTGCTAGTTGCAATATTTTAACACATTAATCGTTGTGGAAGTTGTATAGTAAGAAAAAATAGATATTGTTTTTTTTTATTATTTCTTTAGCATTATTTTTTCTTCGATATTTTTAAGCATTAAACTATTAGAGAGTTGGTAGAGTACAAATATGTAAAAAAACGAGTTTATCTTGAAAACTAAAGTATCACATATAATTAACTTTTACATATTTTTATAAAAAAGGAGTTCAGGACTTGGAAAAATAAAATCTATATTTAAAAATAACAATCGTTATCTCAACATTAACTCAAATAATTAATAATAGAAAATAAATTCAACAAAAACTTTAAAACTATACAGTTTAAATTAAGTTGAAAAAGAATATCTGAAAAGGTATCTAAAATATTGTTTATTTTAATTTATAAAAGTAATTTTTAACCAGAAAAAATATAATATACTTATAATATTGTTGTAGATATAGTATATAAATAATTTAGATTATAATAAAAATTACATCATTAAAACTACAGAGATGTTTCTTTCACGTAAGAACTTGGAAGTTGTATTTTGCTAATGATTCATTAAAATTGTTGAAATTTATATAAAAACATCAACTTAATTATGTATAATAAAACCTCCTAACTTTTGATGCTGGTGATGATTACATCTACATTATCTTTGCTTCTTTTGTAATTAATAATTAAAACCTAAGACTGAATAAAAAAATAAAAATATGTCTTTTATTTGGAGAACTAGTACATGCCGATCTTCTTCCTATACTCTAGTAATTAAATTTAATTAATTAATTTAAATGTGCAATATTTTAGGTGTTACAAGCATTTTTAAAATATCATATATAGCGAAGTTATAACAGCGAAATCTCAGTTCATTTCCAACGTATTTTAAAGGCAGCATTATTAGATTCTTCATCAAAGCAATTAGTAAACGAGTAATGAATAAAACAAATACCAACATTTAATTTAAGTACACGCAGTTAAGTACAGCTAAGTACAGTATCTACAAAGCCAATAGTCTAAAAAATAGCAGTGACATTGAAGGTCATATAAATTAATTTTCGCGTCGCGTTCCTTCATTATTCATAGAAATGCAATAATATGCAAATTGGATCTCTGGAGGATTTTATAGGACGTACCATTTTACGAGAGATATTTAATTTTTTGTATTTTCTAAGAAGCATGGATATTGAAAATCTATTCAAAAATTGCATCGCAATAATACAAATGTTAAGAAACTTTAGGAAACCGAACAATCTAGTTCTAGGGTTATGTTCATGGGTATGTACTATGTATATACTGAAATATTTTTTTTATTTCTTATTAATTCGAACGAAATCAAACCACAAATAAACGTTTTAATGTAAAATAATTTAGTCTTTGACTATATTTTAATACTTCCTTACTTTCATACCATACTTGTTTCAATATTTTTAATTATTTCAAGATAACTAACAAGAGATTTATTTTAAACAAAAAGCCATAAAAGTAAAACCACTGTTGCTATTTTTCTTTAAAAATTTTGATGCAGGTTGTTGAAACAAACCAATTGGACAAAGAACTGTATACTATGATATGGAAATGAAAATCTTTGTAACATGGAGTTTTCTCGTTTTCCAATAAACTTGAAAACGAGCAGAAACTAAAGAAATTGCTTATTTTTGATTTTATGTTCTAACATTCATTATCTTTGATATTCAGATGATGTCCAGAGGGAACTATCTCGTACTTCATGAGCTTGAAACTGCCGCATTTCTCACTCACAAACAATGAAATTGCTAACATTTTAATATTAATAGCTTAAAAATTAACCACGAGTTTTTTCAATACAGAAGAGAGTCAGTGACATTTTTTATATGAATATGATATTAATATAATTAATAATAATATATTAGTTCTGTTGTCGTCAAAGAAATCAATTTTTTTTTTATGAGACAATAACAAAACATTCATAACATTCTGAAATATGTACGAGTATACAAAAATCTTTATACAATAAATTTTCAACATTACATTTGTTTTACAATTATTTTTTTAATCTATTCTAAGCTTTGCAATGATTTTGTTGTTTATTTTTGTAAATAGAAGTTTCAATTCAATTTGATGTAACAATGTTTTATTTAAATAGTAGATAGCTTTACTTAAAAAATACTAAAATATTATACAAATGCTTTTACATACTTTTTAGAATAGTAATTACATGTGAATATTTAAATTTAGAAGAAATGTTTTATAAATTTTTATTATGAAACTTAGTGGGCTTAAAGTTTCAACATATTTTGCAGAACTTAAAGTTAAAACTTTTGGTTTTGGTTCTAACAAAGATAATGTAATTTCTCTCGAGGTCTAAAAAGTACATAATTTCAAAATTATTATGAACTCATAACACGAGTTATAAAGTTTTTAGGGTATTTTTTAAAGTTATTCTCATTACTTAAACCACAAAACAAATTAAATTTATTTCACTATTTATTTTATTTTATTATCCTCATATTTTGGTAATACGAAAGCAAATCTGTGTTATTATTAAGACGATCAAATATATAATAACTATTTTGTATATATAAAGTATAAAATAGTCAGCTCTTACCAATGACTGAGGATTGGATCTTGAACTGTCACCATCATATTATTGGAAACATATAAAAGACATAAACTGTCATTGTACGTGTTATTGTTATCTGTTAGTAGATAATAGACAAAGGCTTTGAAATTGCATCGTGTGATATTTATTTTTTAAATGCTTATACATTTTATAGTTTAATAGCGTTAAATGAGAAATATTAACCCTATTATAGTGTGAAACCAAATAGGCATTTTAATATTAACTTGAAATAAAAGTGGTTTTAAAGTTAATCTAATCAAGTAAGGAATATTTACCAAAAACCATTAATTAATGACTTTTAAACAATATACATGAGTATGCCTTAATAAAAGTTTATTCAGTGGTATATTTGGTAATAAACGAGTATGGAACTACGTTTGTTATGTGATCGAACTTCAACAAAGGATCGTCCATAATTTGATACACTACATATTGATGGTAATGCTTTTAAACCTGCCAATATTGCATTAGTAAGATAATAATAATCTTTAAAAAATAATAATATCTTTTTATGTTTTCATATATAAAAACAACTATAGTATAAAAGAAAGTTTTTAAAATCTACGTTCCCCAAATATTATACAATAGAATTATATTTTATCGATAATAATAAGCTTTCTATATTTTTAAAGTTCTTAAAATCGCTGCTATCGCTGCGTCACCAGCACGGATATATCACATGATACATAACAACGGATACATCACATATTCGTGATAACATGTCGTATTTTTGTAGTATACATTTTTGCTAGTAGACTGCCAAATATTAATAAAATTATACATTTTTTTACTATCGTATACTGTTATTTTATTTCCATAATAGTATACATACTTAATAATCCTTTGTTTTAGTGCATTCAAAATTATTTATTTATTACATATAAAATTGAAGTCTTCATCAGCATCTAGTTATACTTAAACCAATAAAAACAGTTTTATTCCTTGTATCACGCCAGTTTAACTGATTCAAACTTTAATAATATAGAGCAAGTTCTGTGATATTTATTGAGCTGAGCGAAGCGAAGCTCTTTACTACTCAATTTTTCAACTCTTTGTTACCCTACTCCTCCTTCAATTTACGAGCTACATGCACGAAAAACATGCGCAAACAAAACTCGTTCTGGATTGAAAATCCGCCGAGATAATTGATAAAATGTGTCCCATATAGTTAAAATAAAGAACGTTATGTTTTCGCGCGCGCTGCTTGGCGAGACTAACCCCGCTTGCGTGGACCTAGTTATTATCTGTTGAAGAACTAAATATTCAAGTTAATTAAGTAAGATTTCAACTATTCATGTTAGGGAAGCGTGAAGTTAGATACTTTTTTAACATCTTTTTAATAAATTTGGTATTGTGTTCGTTTATTATTCAAGTTGATATATAGGAGAGGAGGATTTTTTTTAGGTCTTACGTTTTAACGTACTTTAATACCACACTTACTTTAATACCATTAAGTATTTGCTTATAATAATATATGATTTAAAATTTAAATTGGAATGCATTAAGTTGCTGGCACAAGCCAGTTATTAGGTAAAAAATAATCTTTCTAATATATTTAAGATATTTTCAAAATGATTAATCATTTAAGTGTTTCATTTCAAAGGTTTTCAGTACATACTTTTTATTTAAGAAGTTGAAAAGAATTAAAGTGACATGAGGGACTTTAATCAGTTATCGTAAACGCTAAAGTTTTCTCATAATTTACGAAGTCAGGTACTGAAGTAAACGTTCCAAAAGTTTGAGAAATAACTCATTTAAAAATTTAAGTGAACTTTAAACTTGGTTTACAAAGTGTTACAGTCAGGTCTTTAATTTTAAAAGTAGATTTTGAGCGGCCCTTAGTACGTTTGAGAAGTTATGATGTAAGGTAATGTAACATTTTTAAATAATTTAAAAGTTTATTTTAACTTTTTTCAAACAGTTCTTTTATGATGTTTTTGATAAAATTTTTCTGTATTTTGTTCATTTCTTATTTTATTATTGTTTTTTTTTGTGTATAGAATAATGTACATAGAATTATAGAAAATTAGTCATACAAAAGCTGCACTTACCTTCTTTACGTTAAAACAGTTAATACAATATGTCGATGATATTTTCTTGTTTACTCCGACACGATGAAACAAATCCATGCATTAATAAATATTTAGTCCAAGCCGAGAATATCAACTCTAAGGTCTGTTATTTTATTTAAAAGATACCTACTTAAAGCCAACTGACGGTAATAAACCTTTTATATGGGATTTATTTTCTTTTCCATAGGAGCCTATTTCACTTAAATGTTATTAAAAGATGGATAAGAGACGTTAAACATGAAAAACGGCTGTTTATTATGGCCCTCTAATAAATAAGGGGATTGTTAATAATAAATATAGTATTTTATTAGTATGTATTATTATAGTATATGTATGTATTTTATTAGTATTTTATTACTTGTACATTCACAAATATATATATTTATATTTTTTATTTGAATTTTTTTCATTTATATAGTGTCACATAATATAGGCCTCAAAATAGTTCAAATTCTAGTATAATATAATAGCAAAACTTTAAATAATTTTGAAAAATTATTAATTTTATATTTAAAATTGACATATGCTCTTAGTTAAATGATAATCTAGAAGGTATTCTAGCAAAATATTTTAATTCCTATAGCGATTTTATCATTAAAAAAACACTGCAATTAGTAGCTCTTTTAGTCGTTAGAATAGAAATCATAATTCCAATTGAATCAGAAGCAAAAAGCACAAAGCTATTGAATTCATTGTAAATTATCGAGAGGAACCCTCCAGCGGTGCAGAAAGTTGATTAAATCTTTTGATTTCTATTAGCGACCTTCGTTCAAAGACTTAAGACTCAAATTTTATTGTAATTTCATTTAGAAAAAAACTTGCTTAAGATTTCAATTACTTACTAATAAGTCTTAATGATATAAATTTATGATTAAATTAACTATTAAGGAATAGTAATGTACTTATCATTTAATAAGTAATATAATTCTTATTTGTTGTCAATATTAAAAAAGCAATTTTAATTTTTTTGTAATTTTAGAAATTAGATTAAAATTTATTTTAAGAGCATGCCCTTCAGAAATTTATTTACATACAGAATACTAAAAAAATATAATTATATAAGTATAGATATAATATTAAATCTCTAATGATTAAAAAGCTTTTAACAGAGTGGTTTTAAGATGACTTGAAGTGGTAAGGCCCGAGGTGGCGCGAATCAGGGCTCTAGCTCACCGAGCCCTGATGCGACGGTGGAACAGGGACTTAGAGTCCCCTGCCGCCGGTATGATCACAGTGGGGGCGGTCCGCCCTCACTTCGACCACTGGATCAATCGGCGGCACGGAACGCTTACGTTCCGTCTTGTGCAGGTGCTGACCGGGCATGGTTGCTTCGGTGGGTACCTGCACAGGATAGCACGAAGGGAGGCGACCCCCTCCTACCATCACTGTGACGAGTCCGTCGACTCGGCTCGTCACACTTTGGCGGAGTGCGCTGCCTGGGACCACCAGCGCACTGAGCTGGTGGGCGTGATTGGCAGGGACCTCTCGCTGCCGCGCGTTATCAGCGCGATGGTCAGCAGTGAGAGGTGCTGGGTCGCAATGGCCTCCTTCTGCGAGCAAGTCATAGCCGCAAAGGAGGCCGCGGAGCGGGTCAGGGAGTCAGCCTCGTCCACTGACCCGCTCCGTCGGGGAAGACTGGGTAGAAGGAGGCGGGAATACGCCCGCCGCTTCTTTCCCCAGTTGTAGGCCTGGTGAGAGGGGAGGGTGACCCCTCTTACCTAACATAGGCCTGCGATGGGAGGGTGCTCTACGTTGCTCGGGGCACCCTCATTCGGGGGGTCTCGCCGGGGCGTCACGGTGTGTGCTAACGCGATCCCGTGACGTCCCATTACGGCAAAGAGGGCAACCGTTGGTTTTTTAGTGGGTAGCCTTAAAAATGGCAGCATCCTCTATGCTGCCGGGTAGTCCCACATAACCCCCCGGCCGTCACCCCCCTGGGCCGACGGGGTACCCGTAACGGGTTTTTCCAACGGAAAAAAAAAAAAAAAAAAAAAAAGATGACTTGAAGTACCTAAGTAATAAGCTTAAGGCTTTATCTTTTATCCTTTTAAACAAAAATAACCATCTCCTCTTTTAATGTTATTTGTTTAACTTTCACATCACAATTTTATGTAAAAAACCCGATCATAAAATAGCATATTTAAAAAAATACTCATTTCGTCTTAATCAAGATAGATTACTTACAAGTCTATAAGTTTAAGAAAAAAGAAAATACTTCCTCGAACCCACACTTTTCAACCTAATTTAATTTATAAGGTTTAGTCAAAGTACCTCTTAGAGGTATCGTATAACATATTTTAATCGAAAGTCAAAAATTTTTTCAATTTATTTTAATTTCGGTTTTTAATATAAACTTATTAATTATTTTGGAAACGACATTATATTATTTATATTTTTAAATACAGAGACTATGTAGCAACATATATATATATACCTCATATAGACATTCAGTTTTCTAATACCAACAATTTTGAAAAAGATTACATTATAGTTTTAGCATATAAATTAACATAAGTTATTCCAACAATCTTATTATTATTTTTACATTTGTAAGTATTTTAAGCATTTCAATAAAAGCAAGCACAAATGAAATAATCCATTATTCTCTTAACACCCTGTCAAGACTTAAAAACTTTGAAGTCGACGTAAAGGTTTGCACTTTGTCAATTATAAAAAACTAGTACAAACTCCTTAAAGATCTAGGAAACGATAAATTTATCTACTTCTATATTATATAAAAAAAAAATCTTAACAATAATAAACAGTTTGCATATGAATATTGCGAAGGTTTTAAAATAGGGTTGATATAATGCAATTATGCATATTTAGGAAATACAAACATGACCCTGATTGATACTCATCGATATCATTTGTGACACACGTCCATAATAGTTAATTAGCACTCGATGTTTTTGTATAGAGAAAACTCAAAATTGAGCATCACAAGCTTTATTCAACTGTATTACATAAATTGTAAAAAAAAAACAAACAATCCGTCTGTGCGTTTTTATGCGAGTCGTCATTTATTGATCGGTTTTGATTTTGCTTCAATTATTAGTAATTGTAAATACTTATTTATGTCTTTAAAAATAGTAATTAAAAAAAATAATTATTTTAACATAAGAAATTACACAAGGTTTAATCTGTGTTATCCTTCCTGTAGTATAACTCGTTTGAAGTATAGATTACACACATAATAGCTCTCATAAGCTACGGTATATCCCTGAACATAGTATCCTCTGATGACTGACCCTTAAACATAACTACACTTTAATATACCCGTCTTGAGTACAAATTGAATGAACATATGTAAATACGTATATCTCTATATGGTATATGGATTATTTTTTATAATTTTCTTTTTTTTTTTCATTTCAGCCGGGAAGGGTCAACTGTTGGACCTGACTAGATCGTCAGATCACTGCGGAGGGGCCTGCCTATAATATTCACTATATACTGTTCTATATACATTGTTCCAGCGATAGAGATTTTTCTATTAAACTGTCTGACATTCAACAAAGTAAGAAGAAGCTTTATGTATTATACAATACCAGATTAAGATAGCCTTGGATCATATCAAAACGTCCGGGATTTATTATTATTAGGCCCACGCAAGCGGGGTTAGCGACGCAGAGCGAGCGAAAAATAAACGTTCTATATGTTAACTATATGGGACACATTTTATCAATTATCTCGGCTGATTTTCAATCCAGACAGGGTTTTGATCATTTTGCGCATGTGTTCAAAATTTTGTGCGCGTAGCTCGTAAATTGAAGGAGGAGTAGGGTAACAAAGAGTTGGAAATTTGGGTAGTAAAGAGCTTCGCTTCGCTCGGCTCAAAAAGCCAGTTTATGGGTAACAGCAAAATAAATATCAAGTATACTCCAAAATCGGTACTCATTCGTATACTGAACCCTGGGTATCTTTATTACTTTTGGGGTCTTTTATTTTACGTTAAGTGCAGAAAATTTAGTTTATGGTGATGATTTTTTTGTTAAACTTACTAAAACAAAGAACAACCTTATTAAAATATTGAATCTTACTGAATTAAAAAAAAATCTTTTTCGTATATGACGAGATCGTATATAACACATTAAGACGCATTCGAAACAAAAATACATAGAAATAAAAGAAATGCTATCATCTAAAATTTATATCATTGGTATAATGAGGTGATTACAGTTGTGACAAGTTGTTACCCTGTGACGTAAGACACGGCAACATTTGCCGTGTCTTACGTTATAAATGACGATGTCGGGACATCGTCATTCATAAAGTAAGCGGGCTTCGAATAATAAAACAACATTGTACATGACTCCTAAGAGGGTTTGTGTGAAAAATGAGACCTCACGGAGCGCTTTGTGTCTGTCGTTGCAAGCTGTACTACCTGTCAAGGAAGTTAGCTTAGTATATTATTTTTTTCCCTTATGAATTAAATGAATGAAACGATTATAGCTTGAGTAATTTTATCCATTAAAAATTATGTTCGTAGAACCTTATTATTTGCGTCTAGTTTGTCCTAAATACTTAATATATTTTTGTATTCAATTCTTTCTTAATTTGAAATTGTTTCCTTTCATGAAATTATCCTACATTCAAAAGTTTTAATTTTTGAAATTCATAACAAGTTCCCTGTTCAATACTTTAGTATATCTTTAGATTTGTTTGTGTTTCACAAAAGTTTTTCACATTCGGAAATTAGCTTTACAAACACAAACACATTCTTATTCATGTCTACCCTGATCCTCTTATTCATTAATACCTGTATTATATATAAATCTTACTCTCATCTTATTTTCTTTACTTTCTTTTTACAATGAACGAATAATTTTCTTTACACAAAAGTGATAACAAGAAAGGTTTAAAAATATTTTTGTATCGTGAGGGCATTCCACATATTAAAAATAAATAACATTAAATTCATCATTAATATAAAACTTATTTATTCAAAGCATTAAATCAATTCATAATAGAAATGAACATTATGTTTTCTCATTTTCTCTTTCAAAGATGCGAGGGGTACTGGATTTAATTTAATTAAATTTATTATATCAATGAGTCAGAGTGGTAGCGTTAAGAAGATTTTATCTAATAAGCTGTAGCCCCTGTTCCCCACATATTCATTAACCACCTCTTTCCTTCCATTCATACCTTCTTTCTTCTCTCCTTCATTTAAAATGATGACAACGCAATCGCAAAAATCCACTAGCGTCCTCGTACTAATCGTCTGCTCGTTCTTTAAAAAATCCCTTAGTAGATGTTATCGCGATTAAAACTTTTAAATGCTTCTCTCAGAGAACAGTAATGCATTCGCATTTCCTATGGATTTTCATTAACTTTTACTATAATGTAGAATGACGGCTCGTTTTCCTTTGAATATAAAATTATGTTATCATTACGATTTACTGATTATTGTACTAAAAATAACAAATAAATATCTAAAAATAAAGCGTAAATCTAAAAATAAAGCGTAAGGTTTCGCACTAGGACTAAATTGACTTTGAAATTGTTATTGTTATTCTATACTAGTCGTTCGGTGAAGATTTGAGAGGAACAAAAAATCAAAAAAAGCAAATGTCGGAAAAGGGGACTTTCTGAAACTTCAAGAGTGTTGTGCTAACCCATGTACTTAGTTTATATAGATGAGAAATGCTTTCTGTGGACACCATCACTTTAGGAAAGTAAATCAAGAAATATTCAGTTTTATAAATATTATCTTCAGTTTATTGCAATTTAGTGTCTCCAAAAATAGTAAGCATTTTAAGCTTTTTGTTCCGTATTTCACTATAATAATACTTTACTTAATTGGGTGTCACTGTAACTAAATTCAATATCCAACATATACATAAATTCCAATCAATTGAATGTTCTTGGTATTGTACTCTTAAATTAATAGTTTTACAGTTTCATTACAGAATAATGATGATATTTTCATTGGTCTAACAACTTGTTAGCGATGTATAAAACTTTAATTAAAACAGTGGCTTCAGGCGTAACTTTTTCATAACATTTGAAGTGAGAGTCATTTACTTTTCTTTCAGCGCATCTTGAAGTTACTGTTGACACAATTACGAGCGAGTTTTTCATTAAAGAAAAAAGACACACAATGAATTTCATTAAAAATAATTAATATGTAGTCTAGTTGATTCATTAAAATTATGTTTGTGTTAGTTTTATTGCACTCACTATTTTGACTTTGATTGTGAAACGCTCAGTTGTGAAATTTTTCAGTGATTCGTGTACTGAATATGGTCGTCACTTTTTTAAGTTACCGAATGGCGTGTGAAAGTCCAATCTTTCTGTCAGTCCCACGGTTGTGGTCGAGTAATGTCGCGCTTGGTTTATTTATACGATATGTATGCCATGAGCATACCGTAAAATAATTATTGTATTTATATGTCAAAGTCATTAGATCATGATCTTATTATTATAAACGGATGCACGTTTATTCCTAACTAATATAGTACTTATGTCACTAGTATTATAGTTTTCAGATTTTTAATCTTATCTTTAAGATTTATAATGAAAAAGATATATTTTATAGGATTGGTAAAAGATTTGTTGGTTGTGATGTTTACAAATTCATCAAATAACATATTACATATTTTTCATCTTTTACAAATTTTATCACTTACTGCGTTTATCGAATTAGTTCCTTATAATAATAAATAATCATTTTGATGTTTTTTAGTATAACATATGTATATCTCTGATTTTTTTATATATAGTATGTTTGTTTTTCAAAAAATCAGAGAATTGAATTATGAATGAATGTATGAATGAATAAATTATGTTACACTGTAGGTACAAACACGATACTCTGAAGCTGTAACAGCGTGAATGTTACAGAGGCAACGAAAAGTAACATTTCTTTTTATTCTCACGACATTTCTATAACAATTTATAAAAGTTTCATGTCAAAAAAAATATTTTTTTCGTTCTATTCGAATTGTAACCTAAAATTATATTTTTAATTTTGTTGTTTCCAGTAGGTACAAGTAGAATACATATTCATCTTAAATTCAAGATGCTGTTGATAAAATGAAATACTGGGCACCGCAACGTCTTCAGTTATATCGTGTACTAAAGTCTGTATTTCTCACAGTTAATTTTACTATCAACACTTCCTATGTTAGATGATTCCTGTTTTTTTTAAATTATGGTTAATAACTAGCTCTCTACTCCCTCTCTATAATATTTTAATGAAAAATAAATGATTATTTTTAATTAGGAAAATCATTGATTATAATTGAAAGCTAACACGTATGGTTTTTAGTTGTATTCAGTTTTGTTTAAGATACAATAATAAGAATTATATTTCATTTTTTATTTATTTTGCTTACAATGTAAAATAAATTGAAATGGAATTTGTAATTCTCGTTTTAGTGTTCTCGTAAAAGTTTATAGCTGAAACTCCTCACCGCAAAACTTCTTTAATAAAACTTCCGCATTCGCATTGAATATATGGTCTCAATATTTATATTTATAGTTTAAAAACTATTCAAATAAGTAAAAGTCAGGAAGCTATTATAAATTCCATGCTGCAATACTGAATGGATATCGGAGTCAGTTGTAACGTTTTAGAAACTTTATTGTTCAAAGTGTGCATTTGCAAATTATATTTTTTATGTTAGAAAAATAATTAATAATCTTGTTTTTTAATACGATAAATCCTTATGTATATAATAGTAGATCCTTGTGAAAAATAATTATTTATCTATAACAGTGTTTTTATATAATTCTGGAGCAGTGGACTTTTCTAGAGCAGTTTCTTTAAAAAGTAGCCAGTATCCCGAGGGATAAACCAGCAAAAAGTTAGGGTAATAAAGCGTTTATACCATATTTTAAGAAGTCAACAAGTTTGATTTAAAGTTAGTTAAAATATATTTAAAAATCACTACTTGCCAAAGTAAAAGATTTTTTGGAAAACATAAAACAAAAAATTTTGTTTTTTTTGACATTTTGGTTGATTATTGATTTTGTTATTGAAATTCAGAAGTAACTGACTAGGTGTAAGAAGTCCTTCAGATATATATATATATATATATATATATATATATATATATATATATATATATATATATATATATATATATATATATATCATCTTTTTAAATTATATTTTTTTAAATAAGTAGTAGTAGTGTTTGGTCTTCAACACAAAACATTATTTTCTGTGGTATGTTTAGTTACTAAGTTATAATATATTAAAACCGCAAACGTCAATGTTTCTTTCTTTGTTTCTTGTTTGATAAACATTAATAAGTAGTACAAAGAAAATGAGCAAAGAAACGAATTATATTAAAGAAAATTAAAAAGCAGAAAAATCTAAGGCAGAAATTACATTCATCAATTCCCCGTAGCCGTAACAACATATTTTTTTTAACTTTCTGTGCAACAATGCATATTCATTTTAAGTATATTAGGAGGATAAAATTATACTGCGCTTGTAATAACTACTTAGAAGTTTGTTTATTTTTCTTTTATTTCTGTATCTGTAGAATATCAACCATCAAAAAGTTTTAAATCAACAAAAAGTTTTAAACAGCAGACTCAAAGAATAACTTTTACAAGAAAAAAATCTAAATTTTTGATAATATATATTGATTAATTAATAGAAAATGTACCTTCAATTTCGATTATTTCTCATAACAGTGCACGCTTTGTTGTGATGAAACAGTAAGAAAACAATTATAATGTATGGATATTTCAATAAACCACGTATTTATATTAAATACGAGTAAATAATAATTTTGCGTATGTAATTAATATACATATTATTAATTTTAAACATTAATATCATATAATATGAAACATGAAAATATTATTCTTATTTGAAATAGTTATTAAAAAAAAAAAAATTATTGTTTCTAAGGATTATTGTGTAATAATGAAATTTCATAAAAGCGATTCTGCACGTTAAAATAATTTTGAGAAAAGAATATTCACTAATTAAAATGCTTAGAGGTTCAACGATACAAGAATGTGTTAGTAAAGAACTCTGTAGAAATTATAATGTGTTCTCATAAATTCTTTTTAAAATTTTGTTTATCTTTTTCGCTTATTAGAATCGTAAGGATTTTGTCAATATAGTTTTTTAAAAGATGGCTCATTATTCTACTAAATTAAATAATGAAAAAAAGCTTTAAATTTAAAAGAAAACTAAAAAATTAAAAAAATAACATACTTATTTCCTATTACAATAATTAAAGAAAAGTAGGACCTAGGTTAAACAGTAGTCTAAAGATACTAAACTACTAAAGATAAAAAGATCATAAAACAAAAACATTATACGACGGTCATATTTTTCGTCTAAAAATAACAAATTACTTAAAAAAAACATGTAAAATTGAAAAAAAACATTGCTATTTTACATGTCCTTTATCTAGAAACCTTTTACAGAGTTTTGTATAGCATTCGTTCAACTTAAACAGAATAGACGCATATTGGTGACACTACACAAAGGGTTTGATAGAAAATAGGTTAGATGTTTCAATTCATTTTATTTTATTTTCGTAAAAAATGCGGGTATTTCTTTTATATCAATATTTGATCGGATTCATAATACCAATTCATTTTGTAGTGATAACTTGTTAAGGGTGGGTACACAGCTTCATTATGTCACGCGTGACGTCACGAGTTTGTCTGGTTTCTTTCTCTCACGCATACGGCTACCAAAGACAGGTTCCTCCTCTCTCATTCTAACACACAGGCATATTTCAGTACACAGTATATTTCAGTATACAGTATAGGTGTAGTTATTTTGTTGGATTAAATAAGGATACTAATATTGTTCATACATAAAATTGTAATGTACACAGTAGTTTTAATAAATATATTTTATAAATATTAAAACTACTACTACAAGAATTAAATATATTTTATAATCAATAAAAGACATTTTTTAATAATTTTATTAATGTTCATAAAATTTAAGTAAATAAAAAACAATAAACAAAAATTTAAAAAAAAATCTTGTAAAAGATTTTTTGTAAAAATGAAAGAGTTTAAAAAAGTTTTTTCCTATTCATAATTTAATAAGCTTCAGATTTTTTTTAACGTACTGCGCAAATTACTCAGATACCTGTTCACATGTAGCCAAGTTAAAAATTAATTGAATGTATGCTTATTTAAGAGTTTTTTCGTTTACACTGTCAATGTTAAATATATATTGGTTTAATGTCAAATAGTCGTCAAGATTACATTTCTTTTTAAAGAAACAGTATAAAAAAAATATTAAATAGTTATGTTTTATAATCTTTTACCCTCATAAAAATTATAACTAACATCATATATTATTTTTATCACGTTTCATATTAATTTCTTTTATGTTTAGATAAAAACATAAAGGTAATGTAAAATTTAACCAATAGATTATTCCTTATTTACACTTTTTTATACTTTTCTTTATACTTTACCTTCGTTATTTATACTTTTATCCATTGATAACCCATAAAATCATCAACCTTTAACAAGAAAATATTTATTTCCTGAACAATACATTTTTATAATAATATTTCGTAGAAAACATATCAAGTTGTGTACTCGTTAACTAGAAGTTGTTTTTCCTTTTTTATTTGTTCGTTCTCATTAAAATTCTTAGATGTTATGAATAATTCTTATACAAGACCATTCATTTTGTGTCTTCATCTACAACAGTCCTCATCTTCGGATCTTAAGTTTCTATTACTCTAAATGCTTAAATGACTACATGATTAATAAAAATGAAAGAAAACCTTTTGTTTGGAAGTTTTCGATATATAGAATATACTAAAGGCAGTTTTTATGAAAGTTGTTAACTTTTATTGTTAGACGTTCATTTCGTAAGCAACTTTTTTTCTTTAACATGTTAAAAGCCGAAAGGTGTTAAGGAAGTTAAAAAAAAACTTTAAAATATCTTATTACATGTATAATAACATAAAAAAAGTATCAGAAATTCTTTTAAGTAAACCACAAAGTAATCTCTATATAAAATATTTAGTCTGCTAATTAACGAAAGACAATTAAATTTCAAAGAGATTTTACACGACAGCGTGATATCACTCGCTGAATAATATTGTATAAAGAAAATTCACTAATTAAAATACTGAAAGCACGACGAGATTCGAGATGAATTTGTCAGCAAACAAAGCCAAGATGCCTAATGAGATTTTACTTGAAAATATTTTTAACGAGTGTGTGTATAATTTTAATATTACTGAAAATAGAGGTAAGTTTTTTGATATTTTTATTTGTCATTTTTAAAAAAAAAATCTCTTTTGAAACTCTAATGTAAACAACATTTTTAAGCTCGGCATTTAGGATTTTCAAACGAGCCTAATCCCGGTATACTTTATTTATAAGCCAGAATATACGACAAATAAATTATTTACAGAACGTGGACGATACTATAAATACATCAAACCGGCTAACATAGTAGTAGTTCAAAGGAAAGAGTAACGAAACTATTTTTAACTTTATTTTGTATTACTATGATTTATAAATGTTACAATCAAAAGTAATATTTCAAATGGTACATAAAATATTAGCCATGTCATGCCAAAGAATGAAAAATATTTTCAATGTCATTTATACTTTAAAGCATTAGTTTCATGTAACTAATTGCTCAGTGTTAGACTAGGTCCGATTTATAGCACATATAGAGTTGGGGAGGAAAAAATAAATACTAACAACTTTTATTCTGGAAATAAATTAAGGAAAGGCTTAAAACTTCTTCAGAATATATCAAAATGCAAAAACACCAATTGTCAACGGAAAATACTGCGTTATTTTTGGTTGAGAAATCAAAGTCTTTCTGTATCTTTCTTCCATGCGAGCGAAGCTACTCGAGGACCAATAATTTAAAAATGGCTGCTTTCGACTTGAGAGATTGGTCAGTAAGTACTTATTTTGTAAAGAAAAAAAGATGTTGAAAGACTCCTTTGATTTATGTAAAAAGAAGAAATTGGTTTCATTTCTTTGTTAGAAAAGCATTATCTTCAATGTAATCTGTATTTATTTTATCAAAACTAAACTTAAAGCTATTGGGTTAGTAAAAATTTGCTATTTCTTTAAGCAGAATTATGTGACGATGTTAAAATCAAATAAGCAATGTGCATCGTACATTGATTATTGTTATTATATATTACTATAAAACTATATAGTTTTTATATAAATAGTTCAAATAATAATTAACTAATAAAGAATCCATTATCCAATAATAACAATAGTAAAGTGTATAGACTTCGGATTATAATCTTAGAAACATTTTATGATGAATTACACGTGTTTAACTAATCGACTGGCGGTTTCTGAGTACGCTTCCATCCTATTTCGCCGGCGCTTACTTGATTCATTTAATTATGCATAGTCTGACCACTTCCTCTTAAAGTGAGGTCAGCTATATATAAGAACATGTTATTAGAACAAGTATTTTATAAAAATAGCACAAATAAGTGGACATTATTATATATTGTATAGAACATAGTACTTTGAATTATTGGTATTAGTTTTAATAGTTTTAGTATTTATGCATTGCGATTGTAAGTAAAAACGATGTTTACTGCTTCGGTGGACTGAAGTCCGCGATTTGCACAATTTTTTTGTACAATAAATATTTATAAAATATAAAAAAAATAAATAAAAGAACAAAAACTCACTGTTCTTCACTAGTTTTTTGAAATGGTAGGAATAGTTGATTTCATTCGGGCTACGAATTTAAAATTATTGCCATATACTTTGCAAAATGTTTTATTAACTAATTTGGGGTTACCAACTAATAGCTATAAGGGCAGATGGAGGATAAAGTCTATAATATTTTCAAGAAAAGTATTAAATGTCCAACTAAATTTTCTCAACAATTGTGAGATAAACTTACTAAAACTATATTAAGAAAACCTTTTCTGAATTGAAACATATCTATTATAACGTCAGTAATATGAGCACGAATGAAGTAAGTTAGTATCTAATGGGTCCAACAAATTCGGGATCGTTCCATTCAATAAAAAACTTCATTGTTTTAGAAAGTTATATAGAAACACAAAGAAAGTAGAACAAAAATATATGGAAAGGCTTTAAGGGACTAAAAGCTTTTTACGAGAAACTTTCATGTTTGAATAAAAAAATATATCAGCAAATAGATAGTCATAACATTTCTACTCTAAGCAATTGTAGAATTGTCCTTAATAAAGTCCAAGCAAATAAAACATTGTTCGACACAGAGATTATTTCTGTGATGCGAGATTTGGTAACGCCTATGATTTTACATGGATTTCTTTTAAGTATTTAGAGCAGATTTATATTTAGTAACCTAAATGATGATTATGTTATTTCACAAGTAGACCAGCACTTTGCAGTAAAGTGACTAGACGCTGAATTCAGTGTACTAGAAATACTGTATCTGTAATGCAGCGACGGGTAACAAAAACATTGGTATCATTAGTAGTTAATCATCACATCATCACTTCAGCCCAAGGATGTCCACTGCTGAACCTAAGCAACATAGTTAATATGTTTATTGATTTAAATTATTATAATATATTATAATTATAATTTTTAAAATTTATAAAACATGTTCTAATTAGATATTTATTTTTATATTTTGAGAACTCATAATGTCTCCCAGAATTATAAATTACTTGTTATTCTATATTTACGTTAAAAACAAATTGCGGATCAGAAAGCTGTTTAAACATGAAAATAAAAAAGAACACTAATAAAATTAACATTTTAGTGTGGTCACGGAGTAACCCATTTTAGGAATTTACCAAATGACACTCAGTGTTATCTGACTTATATAATAAATTATATATACATACAACATACATAGCCATTACATACATTTATATATTAAAATTTAAAAGAATCATAATTGTATTGAAGCTATCCTGTGATGTTATATGCATTGAAATTATTTAGTTTTATAATGTGTGTTTTATTGTTTTGGTACTAATTAGTAGTTTATTTTACTTTGCTTTAGTTTAATTTGTGAAATAACACTCGTAACATAAAATTATTTAAACAATTGCGACTTCCTTGTAGTAATCTATAGTATTTTGCGATTTTTCGACAAAACATTCCTCAGCCTTGGTCAAGGAATATTCCACAGTCATCCCGTCATCTTCAAAACTCACTTATTTCAAAGTCAAATATTTACAACAAAATTTCTATTAATATTAAAATTCATTAACTCAGGATTGTATTAAATAATATGTAATTTATAATTTTTATGTATTTTAATTATATTTTATATACTTGAACGTGTGCGTGCTTTTAATAATAAAGTAATGAATGCTTTTAATTTAAAGGTAGGCTTTATTCTATGTATATTCTCTTGCGTGCCTAGATTTTATTAACACTTAATTAAAATGGAGACACTCTTTGAAAACGTACACATAGAATATGACGTTTTTAAGTGCAATGTCTGAATAAAAAAGTTTGAATTTGAATAAGGTCGCCTTAATTTATCTTTTAAAATATTTCTCGTGCATTTTTGGTATTTTATTATCACCATTTTAGTTTTTAGCACTCTTTACGTATACGTTAATCTATAAATGAATTAATAACAAATTTCAAACCATAAAAAATGAATTTTTTTTTATTAAATTTCAGTTTTCATTTTTTCAACAAGTGGAAACTGCAACGTGTATATGATAAAGTTACAAAAGTAAGTCAATAAAAACCTTCACTCTTGTCTGGAGGCAGAGGACCTGTCGCCTTTTATAACTTTATTAACAATGAAGTCTTATCAAAACGTAATAGTGTTAGTTACCTAATTTAATATAAATTTTAACTCTTTCAGCGATAAAATTACTAAAACTATTAAATTACGTTTTCCACATCTTATATTGTTTATTTGAGAATTATAGCTATTCGTATAACATGATGTATTTCTGTTAATGATGTCAAACACATTACTTGTTTACTCGCTTACTCGCAGTTAGTGCGGACAGATTACATCGTGAAAAGGGACCTAGTGCGCTTAGCAGTATTTTGATCGCTAATAGATCTTTAATAAGTTAAATGGAGGCGCTTCAATTAGACTCCGCTTCATGAAATACAAGTCGCAAGTACTGCTCCTAGAGAACTATTTGATGTTGTTATTATATTAAGAGCACAATATCATTTAATACAGTGTTTATTTATTAAAGCCGTAAAAAGAAAATTTATAAGACATTTAGTTTTCATTTTAAATATCTTTTTAATCTTTTATCTTATAAATTTTAATAATAATCTGTAAATTCTTGTGAGGTTCTTAGAACCGTTTATTAAATTATAAAAGTAAAAATAATATTTTATAAAAATAATGAAAACTGTACATTTAAAATACATCACTTAAAATAATAACTTTACAATTTCAACCGATAAATTTGTTTGTCCCAAACATTCAGGTTACAAAATATCCATTTTGCGAATTTATTACTTAAAAGTTCTATAGATTATTTAAACGTTTACTAAATGACACTCGCAGTGTTGTCTGTTATCTGTTAATACACAAATTATAACAAATCCTGAAACAGTTCACATACATTTATAAATTAAAGCATTGAAACTATCCTATAATGCATTTATACATTAATGCATTGTAGGATTAATATGTCGAAAAAAGCTTTTTAATATTGTAATCTTAAATAATTTTATGTTTAAAAATAGACCTCGTATTGTAGGTGTTGTTTTATTAATTATATATTTTACATACATACATTCTTCTATTTCTTTCAATACCTACGTCCATTGATTGACCTTTAATTTATATACAAAACAATGTATCTCTTCAGAAGCTGATCTCAAGGTTTTAAGACTTTTTAATTTACCTCATCACTTGTGTTCGAAAAAAACTCGTTTAGTAAAGTTTAGGAATAATTTATAGCAAAACCAATTATTAATTATCAAGTTTTTACAATTAGTTTCTTTCACACGTGTTTCTTTGGGAAATATTATTTAAAAGTAATCTTTATTCGACACAATTTTTTTTGTAAAATTCTTGTGGTACATAAGATGAGCTCCATGTGTTAGATTCATTCACTATTCAAGTAAATTACTCATATGTACATCAAATTTCTTAAAAGGATAAGTGTGAGTTAAGTGTTTGTGTTTATAACTAAAGCTATATAAAGCCCTTTTTGTATACTTTGAGTCCCACATCACTGAACGCTGCTAACTCACTACGCTTTTGAAGTGAACCGCGCCAGGGAATAAGAAAATAGATCATAATATCATAGGTTAGTCAATTAAATTAATAATTATATAACATTTAAAATCTAAACAGTTTTTTAAATATAATTTTTTAATTATCATCTATCTAATTTCTAATATTTTTTTTAATTCACGCCCTTAGGATCAGTAGAAAACATTTTCCATCGAAGGCCATGGTAAGGTTCGTTTAAATATAGAATTAAATAGTTCAGAAATCTGGAGCCGAAGTTTAAAGGCCCCTGGAGGCAACGTTAGGGTCGTCACTATATATAAAATTTACGAAAAGTTTTACCATAATTTAAGTTTGATAGTTTTAAGTTTGTAATTAGATTAAGAGAAATATTATACTTTATATAAAAAAGATAGTATCACTCTAAAAGTTTCTCAAAAAACATATTGATATTATTCGAATATTAAACCAAACAAATAATTTCGTTTATAATAGCAGTATCATATATTACCTAAAGAGCATGTTAAATACAACTGTACAATAACAAGCATTTATTTAGTATAGCGATTTGTGAAAAAAATAACCGTTATACAAGTGTTATAATAAATATGAAACAGAATTTTTAATTGAACTACGATCTATATCAAAATGTCAATCTATGGAACTTCATAATAACTAGTTAAATTTGCAGGTTTGAAGTAAACTTGTGTGTGTGTGTGTGTGTGTGTGTGTGTCATAAAGTGTATTTAAAGTTTATTCTAGCGTTTAAAAAAAAACAGTTCCTAGTTATCACAGTTATATAGAACTAATATATTTTGTCGTTTGTTTGTTACTAACATAAATGGTATTTTTGGCTTAATTGTGAAAAATTATTTATAGCCAATATCTTAGCACGTTCTGTTACACTTGACAGCATATATTGTGAGTGAACGAAACATATATATTTTATTATTCCTTCACGCCATTGTGTCGAGACAAGTTTTATGTACTATTGACTCAGACCATCAATAACACTGTCTTATTACATATTTTTACTGGAGTCTAAGCGAATTACTTATTTGTCTTTATAATGTATTTAATTTAGGACTTACATTGTCAATTATGGAAAAATTAAATATTATTCAATATTTAAAAAATAATAGGATCGCGAACCAGACCTCAATTTTAACTAACTGCGTACGCTTTAACGTAAATCTCGGTATGTGTATTGCGAGAAGCGAGTTGCAAACAGCACCGAAGATGCATTTACAACATGTCGACGCAATCTGTAATCAACTACTTTTCAAGATAAAAAAATAAAGATCTAAAAAAAAACTTCTAAAATCTGTCAAAAGCTAGATTTTAGTTTTTCCGTGATTATTCCTCAACGACATCGAACATTTCAATTTTTCTTAAATCACGACCAGACTGACATCTATCAGTGTGCAAAATTTATAAATGTTGGGATATACCGTTTTTTATTTAGGCTTGCACAAAGGATGCAGAAAAGTCTCTCATAGAGAGCTTCGTTCGATGAATATTTCCTGAGTTATAAACTTACAAAACAACGTTATTAACGATTAAGACTTAACCACATATTAGATTTAACTTTCTAGATATAACAAACAGGTATAATTATGTGTACCTAAAATACAAACCTATACAATGATTTATAATACTAACAAGTTATACATCATATATGTTAATAAAAGAAAACAAAATTAGTTAAAAATTAAGCTAACTGTCTGAAACTAAGACACTCTGTTTTATCAAAAGCGCCTCACTGTTTACTATTCTTCTTGTGTAGTAACTTTTGTAAGACAAAGAGAATTGTGACCATTAAATAGATAATATAATTAATAGACCTAAGTTTGTTAATATGCTATATATTTATATAATATTACTCTTAATTATTTATTACGAAAGAATTTATACCAAACCTGTCTTACTTTTTATATATTCAATAGAAAATTCGAATATAGGTACTTTCACTGTTTTTTAAATATTGCTTTATCAATAATGATTTTATAAAAAATAGTGTTATAATAGTGTTTATGTTAGTTCTCTTTAAAGGTATTACTCGATTAAAGTTTTCTATATGTCCATTAAAATAAATTATGTAATTGCCTAAACGAGATTACCATGACACAAAAAATTTCTTAAAATCATATCATTAATGTAAAAATGCAATTTATTAAAAAAAAAAAAAGGCATTTTTTTACATGTTTTTAAAGGTTCGGTGACACAGATGACTTTTAGACAATTGTTCAGTCAGTACATCCTAAAAATACAAACGTAAAAGAAACATGCCGCGTTAATGTAAGTTAAGCCGCGTATCCTTTATTAGTAAAACATCCGGACGAAGCCAGGCGCGTCGCTAGTTTATGAAACATAAGCCTTTGAGGTTTATTTTAATTACTGAGATGAAACTCAAGGCTCAAGTGATAATTAAACGAATGAATGAATGAATGAATTCCTACACATTCTTTCGGAAATTAACACTTTTAGCAGTATTTCTTTTTTCTATGTAAACTTTCAGTTAGGTTACGTTTAACATTTGTTAGTTTGTTTGTTGAACGCGGTCAGAGAACTTTTTCTTTTTATGTATACTTTTGAATTTCATAACATATTTCCATAGTGATGTAATAAGAAATTATTTATAAGCGTCACTGTTTAGAATAAAATGCCGACTTTTATTAAATAAGATGGTAGCTTAGGTCATTTAACATTCGTCCACCTTTTTTTGTCTCTAAACTTCCATTTAAACCCGTTCTAAAGCTTTACATATTAGGCCAATAGAGATATTGATAAATATATATATATATATATATATATATATATAGAAATCTATAAATTAATAAATAAATTTTTATCCTATTATATTACTAATTCTACTTAATACTAAAAAAGAAAAGTTGGTTAAAGGGAAAGTTAGTTAGGACATATGTACATTTGTTACTATTTCACGTAAAGACTTTATGAAATTAGAAATTAAAAACATAAAATTATTATTAAAAACATAATTTTTGATGAAATTAGAAATTAAAAATATAAAATTATTATTAAAAACATAATTTTTGATGAAATTAGAAATTAAAAACATAAAATTATTATTAAAAACATAATTTTTGATGAAATTAGAAATTAAAAATATAAAATGGTGTAATAATATTTACTTAATTTTTAAAGTAAACGAATGAAATATTGATATAACATACATTACACATTGATAAGACTTATCACAGGAAAGTACTAATAAATTACTAAGAACATTTTAATAAGTATCTCAAGTTACACACAAGAGTCTGACATTATAAGATTTAAGTTGATTAATGAACGAGCTCGCTATCAGATGAAGATGAACTATTTGAGACGCTCTGATTTAAGTAAGAGATATTTTACACTTCACTTAAATATAATTAATACAAAATACACATCCTTAGAGTGTATATCACTGACTTTGACTCTATATCTGTTTTTATGAATATATTAATATAAGTTATTACATCGCATTTTACAGCTAATATATCTAAATTAGTGAAGTTTAATATTACAATATTAAATATAAAAAGCACTATTTGAATCCAAAACTAATAGTGAGTTAAAAGCTATATATCAAAATTAGCGCAATTACATCTTTTTTACCAAGGATTTAGTTCTTTAACATTGGTATTGATAACAAGAACCTGGACAGTTAGGTCACATTTTATTTAGTAAACCCACACATACACACATCTTATTAGTAAATACCACCACCTCGTTAGCTAGCTGTAAACAATGTGATTCTATGTAATGTGTGACTCAAATGTACCATTCGTGAAAATTTAAGAAAACTTTATATATATTTAAAGGTATCTAAAATGTTGTATTCCTCCATACTCTTTTAATAATCAAATTGAATTAAATAGTAATTACGTAAAATATCTTCTTATACTCTCGTAACATTAAAACTTAAAACACTTTGTTAATTAAATACAAAGTGACTAGATAAAAGACTAAAGTGAATACAATAAAGCTTACATTAACTACTTGGACGTAAATACGTCTGGAAGCTTTGTGTGTGTCATTCTGCAACTTGTTACTGTAGCAGACTGATTACTAACATTAACATACAAACATTATTGTATGGAAAAAGATAGTCAACATATGTTTATGATAATTTAATTTAAAATTACTAGAGTAATAAAAAAAACATACTTGTCTCACATATTATAATATATATTTTGTTTTATGTTTTACAAATATTATAACCATAAAATATCATAAATAATATTAATTTAATTATTTTATGTTATTAATTATTATTAATAATTGTAGCTACTTTAATGAATATCATATTATTATATATTATAAACGCAATATGACCTCATCCTTACGTATATTTCGGCCTCTTTATAATAGTAAATATTCTTAGTATAGTGTAGTGTAACAGGTCAGTGGCTATTAGTAATTAGTGTTCTTAAACGAGCTTATGAATAGACTTCTTATTACAGCCGCAGCCGAGACACTTCTTGGACAATATTTTTAGTTAAAATTATTATTTTTATATAGCATATTTTTGCAGCGCTAATTAGATTTTATTTATAAAAACTGTATTTAGCATCATATTATACAGGTAAATCAATTTAGACAACTTAAAAAGAATAAAAGATAAAAAGCTATCAAAATTCTCAGATACATTAGATCTTTTGTTATTATTATAATGATATGGTAAATATAAGTCAGTATATCAAACATGGCAGATTATAAGCCCACAACTTAGTGCCCAAGACAGGTTGTGTTCTACAATGATATAGAGAACAGTACTGTCAAGATAATCACTTTGGCAGATTTATCACTGTTATATAATACCTGGGGTAAAAGCTCTGTACATATTAATTCATCCTCTATCTGATCAGAAATTTGACAATAACTGCAAAACTTGAAAGGAAATTATAAATTAGCAATTAGCTTTAACATAGTGTTGTTACTTTATTTGAGTATTTAAATTATCGATATTACTATAATAAATAATTCTTCACTAACGTTGTTAGATGGCTGGAGGAGGTCACGCGTTAACGAACACAAAGTTATGAATTGACCAAACACTTCTTATATTTCCTTTTTCTTCAACCTGTATCGTGCTCACATGTAACATATTTTGTTGTAAACGATTTAATGGGTTTATTCTGAATACTAAGTAACTTAATGTGGCTGAATGCAATGATGTTGCAAGAGTATGTGAGCGGCGGTCATCACATTTTATCTGTGACCCGCACGATACTGTATTCATTATTTTTACAAAGCTTAACTTTACCGGTCCAAAAATATTTTAACAGTAGGACGTAGGGCTTTTGTAAACTAAACGTCAGTTGACATTATTTAATTATCAAAATATATATTTTATCAATTTCTTTGAAAGGATCAAAAACAGCCATTAATGTTTTTATTAATTAATGAAAACAAGAATTGTTAAATCAGAGAAGTTTTATTAGACTTAATTTATGTTTTAAATAATTTTCATCTTGTATTCTTTATGAATAAATAAATATACTAGAGTTTTAGCACTACGAGGTTTAAAATATTATAATACAATAAAAAGTATTTTCTTTAATACATTATTGAAACAAATGAAACTGTTTACATTATTGTTTGGAACATTGTAGACATGATTGTGTTTGTCCGACTGAGGTTCAAAATTATTCAATTAGTTTTCTGTTTACTTTGAACTGAAACTATCCACTAATGATTACACGTTTGTTTATTCAATTACAATTTAATTACAAATGAACCAAACAGTCGTTATTTATTAAAAAAAATTCAAACAACCTGTTAGCTATATTTTTAATTGTATTAATTTGTCAGAATGTGCAAATGATTATATTAATATTCTTTGTTTTTATTTTCATATCAGCTTTTCTGACCACCTTCCCAGCGTTTAATTTAGGACACAACTTACATCTCGTCTACCTGTGAATATGATTGGTGCAAAGCATTCGAAACGTCGGGTTAAAATTAAAATGTAACCAAATTATACCCGAGTTTAATCCATAAAAAATAGTTATATTTCAAATGTTTAAAAATATATTTTGATTAAATTTTATTTGTTTAAATCGAGCGTTTCTTTATTTAATCGTCGTTATTTAACAAATTACTGCACTTTGAATTTAATCTCGTAAATTTGTTATATTATCTTATGTTGCGTTGTTTTATAGCCGGGAACAAACTTTTGGTACCAAAATGTTGTATAGTTGTTCAAATTATTCCCAGGCGAAAAGGATGTCATGAGAAACACAGGTTTATTGTATCGAAATGAAACATATCATCTACAAAAACGTACATTATGTGTAATTTGTAACATTATTGACTTTATTATTAATAGTATAAGGTTAGAAATCTTAGCTAAATATTAAACGCAGCTAATATTATAAGCTATCTGTATTGTTTGTTGAGGAAGTTTTGGTTGATGTTATATATATTTTAGTATATACTTCTATTTCTTAAAACACAATTTTAATTAATGACTATATATATGGTTTTGTGACTTTTATCAACAAAACATTACTATCTATACTTTTGCAGCACGGCTTGACGGATGCTGTTAAAATGCACACAATTCAAAGATAAAAAAGTCTTTTTATATCGCACAATGTGGCCCTCATGTATGTATATGTATGTAAATAGATTGAGCTACCATCAGCCTCACATACTCGTAACACTTCACAAATAAAGTAGAATATGTTTTGTTTTATTTATTTTATAATTTACTTATAACCTAAAAAATTATAGTATTATAAAGAATTATTTGTATTAGTCAACTCATTTATATGTAGAAATGTGTTCTAAGTCATATTATTTATAGAAACAATTAATAACTTTTCTTATTAATAAACTATTATAATATAAAATATCTATTTTATTGATCTTTGTTACGAGGGAAAAAAAATTAGTTGATTATTAACGAGCGACTCTAAAACAGAATTATATATTAAATAAAAGTACAATTGAACAGCTTATTAATTAAATACAAAACTATAGTTAATTCTGCTAAAATAAAAATATGAATGGTAAAATTAAATGAGTGAGTGATGAGCTTTTAGAATAATGATTATAATTAAGTATAATTTTAATTGTAATTAAATCGATTAAGGCAGGAATGAAGTTTAACCTAATACCATTCATTAACACCTAATATTATGCGTATTCCTGTGAAGACCGAATTTATTCCTTACAAGTTTTAGTCACATCAATTATTTGCAAAGTATGATGAAGTTGCAAGAATAAATGGTACTATTTCTCTATAATATTATTTATGATAAATAAAATTGTTTAATACATAATATGAGTTCCGTTTTTCTCTATCCTACAGAAATTTATATATATTTATATTTTGTAATGTACGTGAAACTAATATTCAAATCAAAAGTATTCAGGTAATACCGAAGGTATAGTGTCCTCTAGGAAAAGCTTATTGAAAGGTGATCCGTAACTTCAAACTCATAAATTATTTCCTGAACATATTCTTGAAAGCATTTATTTCTATTCAAAATAATATGAACCTCAAATTTATATTGGTTGGAGGTAAAATAGAGAAATAGATTTGTAGAATAAATATAATACTTTTGACATTTATTATTTTATAACAACTATTTTTATACTTAAACTAAATAGGCTTAAACTTTTTTATAGATAATAATTAAATATCACACAATGACATGCGCATTTCATCTTATATTAGTTTGACCTCATTCAAAAGAAAAAGTATAATTACTAATTACTTTCGTGTTCAATACATAATATGAGAATTGTAATATTATTATAACTCTACTCTACT
Organism: Mechanitis mazaeus; assembly: GCA_959347395.1. Classification (NCBI taxonomy): domain Eukaryota; kingdom Metazoa; phylum Arthropoda; class Insecta; order Lepidoptera; family Nymphalidae; genus Mechanitis; species Mechanitis mazaeus. The sequence continues at coordinate 1,804,962 of OY365743.1, forward strand.
AATAATAAGCTCTGTTATTATTATATTTCAAGTTCATTAATTATTCAATCTAGTTCTCACACGCGACTCCGTTTACATCTACTATATTAGTTAACTTAATCTTCTTATCGCCATTTTTTTTCTTGAAGCAAACAAATAAAACACCTAAAAACTCAACCTATCATGAACTCTTAAATTTATCATAGTATAAAAAAACTACTTTTAAAACGTCAACAAATAAAAACAGCAGAATTTTAGTAAAACTATATTGGTTTACAGGTATTTTGGCACGAAAAAAGAAAGTCAATCTTGTAGTATTTAGATAACTGACACCCGCGATGATATTAATATTAAAAATATTTATAAACACAGATACTTTAATTTTCATCGAACAGCCATTAAAGATAATATTGATATAGATTAAAACTAACAAAGGAAAATCATTAATATTATAATCAAGCGTTATTGTCTAGGGATGTAAATTTCATAAACCATGGCACAATGAGGATCAGAAGCTATTAATATTCTCTTATAATAAACATCATTTCCATTTGTCTGTGTATTATTAAATTACAATCGAAACACAGGTTATAGATGTTGATGTCAGTGTCAATACACGGACTATGACGTGACAGTTTACACGTGACAGCCAGAGGGAGAACTAATTGTATTTGTAGATCTGTCAATACAGAACCAATAACTTGTCATATTGCCAGCTCTTAATACGACACAACAGCTCGTAACAAATTGCAATAGTAAGCCAAGAATATTTTATTAAGCAAAAAGTAATCATACGCAAAAGTTATTTGTTTATTGGGATATGGTAATAGAATATTCGTTTACTAAACTTATTTTTAACCCCTGATACGAAAAGAAAGGTCTTATTAACTGAACTAACATTTCTAAATAAAATTAGTATGAGTAAAACATCAAGAAAGCCAGAACTCGAGTCTGCTGTCGAGGAGGCAAATGTAAATAATTTTAACACATCTGTGATTGTCTGTGATATAGTCACTACCGAAGAAATTAACTGATTTGAAACAAACTAATGAATTTAGCTAAATTATTTAATAAGACAGTAAATAGAAATACTAAAATACATAATATTATTATATTGTATTGTATAGTAATTCTCTTAATAAAGATAAGAATGAAATAATTACTACAGAAAAATAGAAAAGACGTTTATAATAATACGGAACACGGTTTAACTACAATTATCTATATCGTTCTGGATTGACATATGGTATATGATATTACTAGTATACGGACTTAACTCTCAATATACGCGCTCTTTGTATAACATTTTATTCCGTTAATTTGATTTCATTTGAGCAATTATAGAACTGTGAAATAAATTCCATTTGTTACATAATTAAACATTATAGTCAGTATATAATTCTAATCTATACAACATTGTTAGTGCGTATGTTATTACATTACATTACATTACATTACATTACATTACATTACATTACAGTCTTTGTCTTGTTAGTTTAAGTTATGCAGAAGTTCTAAAACGTGATTAAGAATTTACTTTTGTATAACTTACTAACACGTTTCCTGTAGGATGAATACACTTATAATTATATATATAAATATATATAATTATAAGAAAATATCTATTCTTAAGAAAAATAGAAGCTGACGTAAGCTAACCTGATTGAAAAACAGTTTATACAGTTTCTTGGAACTTATATCTTACAATACGGTTGAGGCATAAATTGAAGGAATCTGTTTCTTTATGACATATAGACATAATATTAATATTATTTAGTTGGAAGACTTTTTTTTACATAGTTACAAGTAATGTTACTACTCTCCTCCCACATAACACAGGTACTTGTTTGCACGTAAATATTTTAGTCGTAATTGTTGGTCCGCGCCGCCCGATCGTCCGCGTGGCGGCGCCACTGTTGCCTACAAATCGGAGCGTCACTTTGGAGTCGATTCGGCTAATAGGCGCGAAGGCGACAATAGCTTTGAGGAGTTGGGCGCAGGAGTCGTCTATGCGGCTATTAGTTTCAACCTTGACGCTTTATATTAATACAGATGACTTTAAAGCTGCTGCCATTCATATGATCTTTGGTTTCTTATTTAACCTGAATAAAATATGGTTTGTACAATCTATCAATGCTCGGAAATTATAATTTTAATAATGAATATTATATTATTAATAAAAATACTAATCTATGCTTACATTGTAAAGCGGAAAAGTTTGTTTGTTGTTTGTTTTTTACAGTTCTAAAGTAACTAATCATTTACACAACTGTGCTCACACAGAAAAAAAAATTAACATCTGTAATTCAACTATCTTTAAACAGAGAACAGATTTATTTCACATTAAACGAATTATGTTTATTCATATTCTATCAGAAGTAAATGTATATGTGTATGTATACATGTGTGTGGCTACATAACTCCCGAATGTGTGACTTGATTTGAATGCTGTTTTTTAATCAATCTTATGTCGTAATGATTCTTAGATTCATTTCTTTTTTCCGTTCTTTCAGTTATAAATAAATCGACGACATCAACAGTGACGTCACACATTGTTAAATTATCAGATTTCCAGTCACGTGCTGTCAAATTCTCAAGAGAATATAATGTGATGTAATAACAGGCATAAGATAAATATTCACAGTACACCAACAACTCCGCTCTTAGAAATCTCATTATCGACCGTCAAGACTTAAACTCTGATTCAATTTACAGGAATGGATATTATCAATATTAACTTTTTTAATAGTAATAGTATAAAAAAAAATCCTAATTATTAATTCATTAAAAACTAAAATCAGAAAAGACATTTTAATGACAAAAAGGTTTGCTAAAAAGTTTGAACAACAACAACATTCATAGAATGTTTTGCTATTTAATTGAATTATCCAATTGATTATACAAATTTCAATAAAACATTTGATTGTACAAAGTTGTTTGTATTAGCGTAAAACGTAAAACAATTTTAATTAAACAGACGTTCAAATTAGATGTTTTATTGTTGTTGAACTTCTTTTAACTTTCTTTATCATCATTGACAATATGAAAAGAATAAATTTTATTTACACACAGCTGTTTCTTGCGGTTCTAGCAGCGGACGAACTATTTTTTTAACTATACATATATATGTATCTAAAAACAGTAGTGTAGTGAAAATATTATTTATTTTTTCTTATGGAAATAAACGCTTTTAAACAAACAAACTTTTCAGCTTTATGATGTTTGCATATAGACATTAAAATATTGTTAAAAAAAACACAAAAGTGTAATTACAAATCCTGACAAACAAATGACTTTTAATACCTTTTTAAAAACTAATCCCTTTTAAATTATATTATAAAATAAAAGCGTATATGTTAACATAAGACGCAATTTATTTAGTTATACGAATTTCTAATACTCGTATGTCGGTTTTGTATCATTTTATAAGATGAAGGACTCTGGTCCCGAGGGTGTCATCTGCAAAAACATTACGTTCAAAACGCTTTTCAAGTTCTAGCATGTAACATTATTACGAATATCCCCAAAAACCTGTAATCATTATTTTATTATCTGTTTATTTGGTGATATCATTTCATAATAATTTATTAAGAGACAAACACCAACAATGTTGTGTTATTAATAAAATGGTGTAACCAAGAATCTAATGACCCAGATACCTAAACTCTTCGTTATACATCTTTTTTTATTGACTAAGCGTTATTAGATCTCAAATAACTATTTACTTATAAGCTATATGACAATTAACGCACTAGCCTTTTCACAATTCAATATAAGAACTGTAATTGAAGAAGCGCTAGGAAACTCTTTATTGTATGTAATGTTATAGTTGTTGGACTAATATTTTTTAATATTTTATTTGACTACTCTCTACTCATATTTTAATCCTAAATAATAACAGAAAAATAGAAAGATCAGTAAGAGTAAAAATATTTACAGGAAAATAGACATTTGTTGTAACTCATTAAAACTGCTAGTTATTGATGGTATCAGATTTCCAGTCACGTCTGAGAGCACGTGAGCACGTTAAATTTTTTAAATTTAAAGTCGACGTTCGAGTGCTTTGCAGCAAGCATTTTCGCGGTAAGACGAGATGTTGGTGACAATTTAAGGTTTATTTTCTTAAAAAAATATCTTAATTCTTGACTTTAATGTTGTTACACTAAAAGTATACTAAAATCATAAAGTAATGTTAAAAAATCTGCTACTAATTCAATAAAAACAATAAAGAAGTTTCAAACTTCAGAATCAGAAGAAAAGAAGCTGTATATATATTAAATATCATTTAAAAACAAATGAGTGATCTCAAAGGTAAGCTCATATATTATAAAACCTCTACAATAATAATTTTACATAAAAATTATAATTTTCATAAGTACTTCGATTTCTGAGTAAAAATAAAACACAGCACAGTCTGCATACATTATATATAATCTGTTTCTATATAAAAACTTAAACATGAACCTAGCATTTCTAGTTTGCGTTTAGTTTCTTTAATGTTTTAACTTGAAGCTACCTTACTTATCATCAATATAAAATGTTACATACTAAATCAAAGTAATCTGGAAATTGTTATAAAGAATAAATACAATTCAATACATTTTTTATTCTTCACTAGAACAGCATTTCGCAAGTCACTGCGTATAAGTAAAATTAATTGAAGCTCACACCTGCAAAAAAACACAATCATTGTACAAAAATATATACTCAATAGGTTTTTAAATCAAACCAATATAGCACCACTATATTGAAGAAATAAAACTGTCGAGATTGTCTGTTTTTTTGAATTGTTGTTTTTGAATAACAAATTTTAGGGGTCATATGTTAAATATAAATTAAAACCAGTTTGAACTAAAAATATATATTAGATTAAACTTAGTCAAATGAGTGAAAATGATGTAGGTAATATTAAAATTTTATTGGTATATTTATTTTATAAAACTAAACAATCTGATTTATTATAAGCACGACTCCGAGATAGAACTAGTTACTTCATAATATTATAAATGAGCGCTTAGGGAATATTAATCTTACGCTTTGAAAGTCATTGAAGTAAAAAATGATCATTTTAAAAATATGCATCTACTCTTTAAATAAAAGAAGCGCTCACTCAAGCTGGTTTCAATAATATCTCTCGCGAGGTTTAAACTATCTGTTTTATTTAATTTCATACAAAATAATCATAACTCTGATGTAGCAGTGTTGAACATAAATAATTACTTATGCTATTTTTAGTTGGTAATATAAAATTATAATAATTTTTAAATTTTTATTGTAAGAAAAAATCTAATTATGTTGTACCTCCCTACAGGGTGGTCGGTCTTTGTATTATAATTATATAGATTCTACTTATGTGTACAACGTGTGATAAATATATAAATATATCTTGCTTCTCTTTTCATAAGTAAATCCGAGTTTTTACTTCTTCCAATTGTCAATGAAAGTTAAAACATTTTAATCCTTAAGACAATGTCATAAAGAGTCACAAAACATGTCTTCATAATAATAATTTCCAATAGAACGAATATCATACAAGAGGTACGCAATCAATTCAATATAAACTTAGGTAGTGTAAAAGAGATAACAATAGGTTTTTAGTTCCATTGCGATTTGTTGTAATGGCGTCCAAAAAGATTAGTAATTATAAGTAACTGTAGAGTAGCGATTGACCACCGCAAACAATTTGATTTATCTTATTATTTATACCTATAAATAAACTATTAGTTTTTGAAAGTTGGTAACTGTTATTATTAATATTATTTTCTTTCTAAAAATTGTTTATGAGTCGTAATTACAATACTATCGTGTCGGTGACTATCGATGATGGAAATCAATAATGACTAGCAGTAGTGTATTGAAAGAAATAGATTGGTAATAAAATAATTTAATAGATAACAATTAATTTTACTTTCATTATTTAAGTGTGAGAGTAATGATCTTATTACTTTTAATTTAGATTATTGTTATATTGAATGTTCCCTGAAAATTATTATAATACTAACAAACGCTAAGAATAATATAAGTACAGCTAAAAAATATTAAAGAAATAAACTGGTACGTAAGACATTAAACACATTAGGCAGTTTTCATTTCCCTGTACGTTATATTTCATTTAAATGAAAAGAAATTGTTATAATAAATACAGCATGGTGAAATCTATATTTAAGAAAAAAATATCCATCAGAACGAAAAATGTTAAGTTTATAAGAATATCTTTTCCTTTTTTATTCTATAATTATTATAAGCTGTTTTGAAATCGTCATGGTATAGTTTTTAATGTTAATATACTAGGAGCACGAACCAGATCCTATTTATACTGACTCCAAGACATAGTACCCCAGATTCATAAGACATCTGCCTTAAGCCTGTTCACACATAACCATCAATGGCCTCACTCGACCCAACTTTCACAAGAGAAAGAGTATTCTATACAAGAGTGTCAAAAGAGTATTCTATACAAATTTCATGTAATGCCTACTCGTATTGACATCTTTTTAATAGTTCTCAGTCTTTCCATTTCCAGCAAGCAATAAGTATAGAAATAAATTATAGAAAGTTAAACTCTAATTTATCACTGTTAAGTACATAACGCAGTGACGGGAGTTTTGCGGTTATATAACTTTATATACTAGTAGTAGTATTAGAATGAGAGTGGGGACATTCGACATTTATTTTGAAGGAACTCATGATGCAATCTTTTCCAGTGCAATAATTGCAGACAGGATGGTCTCCAGCAGCCGAGGAACGTGAAAAGTTTTAACATTCAAACAACATAACATTCAATAGTTGTTTATTTATTGAAGCACTGCGTGAATTCAGTCGCATCTTTTTGAATTTATTCAATATGCTTTTGAAAATTTAAAGCGTAGGTATCTTTATCACCATGGATATGATACTTACATTAGTGGTTCATGAAGACTTACAATAAAATTTAATTTTATATTGTATTAAGTTTAAATGTAATATTCAATTGAAAGATTGATAAACTCTTTACTTTGACACAAAACAATATAAAATAAATATTTATTGCCAAATCTTCAATGTCTTAGGAAACTCAAGAGAGTTACACAATTCGTGTAACAAGGAATGTTAAAACATCCAGGGTATATTTCATGGAGACTCACAGCAGCGATTTACCGAAGAACCTTGAACTAAAGGGTTTATAATAATATTGAAATAGACGTTCTTTGTTGTACTAAGTATGAAAATCCTAGGATGCTTTGTGCTGACTCTTGTTTTGTTTACACAGAAAAATTAAGTCTTTTAATTAAGCTTAAAAACGCGAGAAGAATGCATCATCATCATTTGTTATAAAAGTAAGGATTTCAATAGCTTGTATTGGAAAATACTTTCTATTCAGGAAAAAGGAAATGGGTGGGGGGATTGTATGGTATATAGTCATGGTTATATGAAACTATATTTTTTTCATGCCTTTTAAATTTATTTCTTTTGTAAAAATACATAAAAAGGAATGGACACATTATTAATGTAGTAAGACTAAAAAATAGCTCTAGGACAAATAAAATAACAAAAGTAAATAGTAAAAAACTTCATTTTCAATAAAAATATATTGTACTCGTTTTCACGTAAGATGTTATATACATACATATATACATCGTCTTAGAAGTATCTAACGTTTTTGAACACTATAGATTTTATTAAATGATAAACAATTTGGACAAATTTTATATTAAATTGTTACAATTATTTATTAAATTATATCGTATATACAAAAAATATTAATATTCTAACAACTAATTATTATTCTTTGGTATAAACACAAAAGGCGGTTCGTAACATTGTATATTTAACTAAAATTTGCTAATATATCTATATTTAACTAAAATGTCTTTAAAAAAGCTCCTTGTATGTGTAAATTGAAATAAAATATTGAATTCACTAATTTAAATAATATCTATGTAATATTTTGCTATTCAACTAAAAATTTATGTGATTAAAGTAGTAATTATAAATTATCACTTTTTTTTATTTCTAATATCTTATTCATAAAAATTCAAACAGTTGTTGGACTGAACTTGAGTATCGAAAGAGATAAAAAAGGCGTAAATGATAATGTTTAAATTTTTACTAATAAGAGTTTATGAAAAATACATTTTGACTAGCTTTATTTACAATATGTAAGAGCACTATTTAACATAAATTATTTTGCAGGTACTATTTAAAGTTTTTTATATTTAATTCTGTATGAGGTTCATGAAGTAGAATCAATATGAAGCAGGTATTCAAATTTACAAATGTACAAATTATATTTCATTTCTCCAACTATTATTATTCTATTTATTTACACACTATGCTATGGATGCACCCCTGTCACCATGTGTTAAATGAGAACATCTGTATTCTAAGTAGGCGCCTCCTCTATTTGTTGGATTACTAATGTTTTATCTTGAGTCCTGTTTAATAAAAAGTCTAGATCATTTGATATTTTATTTAGCATTCTCTTCGTCTCCGGCGAGTCGTACGCTTTATTCCACTCTCTATTTACTTGTTCTATATCTGAATTTGACTTCGATTCCTCCTTTAATTCCATGGACGGGAGCGAGATGCTCGAACTGAATTCCAGTTTAGGTTTCTTTAAACAACTTTTGATGGGTGGTAAAGTAACTTTGGAGACATCAGGGTTGGATTGAATACAAACACTGCAGCTATCTTTAGTCGTATGCAAGTGACGGTCAGTATACCTTTCGAAATCCACAGGGCAAGCGATGAGAGGTTTGTCTGGTTCTGGAGGTGTTTTGAGGACTCCCAATTCTAAACACACGTGAGCCGTGTACTCTGGGCGGTGTGACCCAGTGTGCGAGCTCGGAATGAGGTCACACAAGGCCTGCGTGTTGCCCACGCGGTCGGTGCCAATATGTGAGTTGCCAATGTTGGCATCATACCGCTGTGGGCTCAGCAGCGACCTCTTGTACTCCACGCTGCGAACTATATCAGCGCGATTGTCCGGGGTCGACTGTCTCCTACAGACACAATCGAACTTAAATGAGATGTAAAAATTGTATACATGAATTGGCTTGAAAGATCAAAGTAAATTATATATCACAAGTGAAGCACATAATAAATATAGAATGAAAAGATTATAAATGTAAGTTATTCTTAGGAGACTCATTGTTATAATATTTTTTAACTTGTCAAGCAATTACCATTGAGTGCGACTTATAAAAACTCTTAATTTTTATGTTCATCCACTTCAAATATGCTACCTGTCTATTCTGGCTGCACTCTCGAAACCTGTAGCTCGCCAGTATGACGTCACAGAGGAGACCGGGGATGAGGTGGCCTCCAACATGCCTACACCTCTATTCTCCACCTCGCCGACTTGCTTTATGTACACTTGAAGTGGTAAAATCGCTTTTAAATTTATCCAAAATGTTCTTAAAAATATGATTATGTTTCCCTGCAAGATATTATATGTAACCATATTTTAAATATAGATTTCATGGAATGAAAAGTCTTTCTACTATCATTTTCATCTAGAGTAAGGCATTCCAACACTTCAATATCAGTTTGGTAGCGTGCCGCTTCTGGACCTTCGAAATAGGCATTAGTTTTCATCATGACCTCCTTATTTTAGTGAATTCTTTAACAATATATTCAAGTTAAATTTAATAAGGACTTTTTAGAGCAGCTTTTGAGTACTAAGAAAATGGTAGATTTGTTGTATATTGTTACTTACAATTAAGAGACGTGTCCCCAACTGGCGACTCTTGCCAATCACAATGCAACAGCAAATACAGAATTCGCTTTGCCGATTGAAAGCACTCTTCGTCGCGTATGACGTAGCACACTATTATTGTGATGCCCTGAATTATACATGATATCATTGCGTTTGAAAATATTGTTATAATTGAAATAAAATGTTTGAGATTGTCTATAAGTTTGTCTAGCTCTGTTTATATTTTTAATATTTTAAACAAATATAGACTAAAAAATTATTCGAGCAAGACTCGAACAACTCGACTTCTAGGAAACGGTCTGGTGGCGTCGCTCTGAAAATTACGCTTCTCCATAGCTTTTCGTCGCGATAAATCTATATTATAAAAATGATCGTCACAAAACACTGCTTCGGGTTTTCGAAAGAAACCTAGTACATGTCATCTCTTTCACTCAACCCTGAGAAACCCATCTAGTACGAGCTGTACTCACGTCGGCGAGTGCGGCGCCGGCCAGCGCCAGCCCGTGTCTGCGCGAGCGCGGGCCGGGCTGCGCCCACCACACGCCCGCCGCCTGCTTGGCGCTCGTGGCCGCCAGCACCAACAGCGTGTGGCGCACCACGCGCCGCCTGCACGGCCGAGACATCCATATACCACCGAAGGTTTTTACAGTTTTTGGAATTTCGGTGGGTAAGAAGTTTTTCAATGTGAGATTAATACCTTTCCTCTAAATAGGTCCGTCGTTCAGCTGGAACCTTGTGAGTGATAGTGCGTAATCTCAATGCGGCACACAGCGCCAGCGCGAGGCACAGTACGGCCAGAAGGGCGCAGCCGGCGGCGCACACAACCTGCGCTGCAGTACCCAGCTGCAGTGGGGCGCCGCCCCACAGTCGAGCCGTCAGCAACGTAAGGATACATACACCTAGCGTAGAGTAATCCTTTATGTTTCTATCACGTCAAATTGCAAAACATAATATGATTCTAATTTTTAGATAATCTGAATTAATAAAATAACTAATTAATTACTAATTACTAATTACTGAATTAGTAAAATAACTAGCTAGTCAAAACCTATACTTTGAATATAAAAACAAAACACATGGCAAAAAACTCAAAACAAAAGTTGTTATTTTTTACCTGTTTATCTATTTATCTGCTTATTTGTTAACCACTAAACCCGATTTTAGAAGAAATTAGTACTTTCTAGAAGCGATAAAGTAGAAATAATAGGTTTGAATATTTATGTAGATGGTTCGAGGATTTACAATCTCGAGCGTCAACACAAATAAAGTAAGCCAATCTTTTGCGCTTTTCAGCATGAATATATAAGCAATAAACCATGACAGCATGATAGACAACAGGTTAGATCAAGTATTATAGAGATCCAAGTTCCTTGATTTTTATGGGCGATTTCTTTATTTAATATAAACAATGGTGTATGTTTCTTCATATATATAATGCGTGATTACCTGCAAGTAGCGTGACGGAGGGCGCTTGCTGTAGGCGGCCTGCCAGCTCGGCCTGCAGCAGCAGCGGCTGAGCACACAGCGCGCCGCAGCACAAGAACCAGCACGCCGCGCACACCCAGCCCAGCGCGCCCGGACAGGCCTCCGCCTGCAGACAGCGATACTATGGTGGTACAAATACAATACGACACTTCGACAAAGTAACATAAATTTCATTTTCCAGAATTAAAAAGTGTTCTAGATATTGTTGGTTCTCGAGGATAACATTATCTATTGATAAAATTTACTTCAATCCAAAAAAACTAACACTAGGTCACCTTTTACCTGTGTAGTGTCGCAACGGAGCAGAGTAAGTCCGGCAGCTCCGCTTGAGCCCGCGGTGGCGGCCTTCAGCAGCACGGGCAAGCGCGCCCGCCGCCCCGCCGTCACACTCAGAAGCTGAAGCAGAGCCGCCGACAGGCACAGCGCGCAGCACACACACACACACACCTGCACTAGGACGAGGAGATCCGTCTCGCCATCCGACTATATGTATTTTTGAATGTTATTTACTATTTTTATCTGTATCATCATAGTCTCTGTACGACTCAAGTCGTAATTAAACTGGCATCTACAGTTTCTACAAAATCTTAAAATATGACAAAAAAAAATGTTTATTTTGTATTTATTTAAAAAAACGATACGTACAAAATCGGACTTCGCCATCATGAAGAGGGCGAAGGTACCGAGTCCTCGACACCGACACATCACGTGCGTCGGGTCCGGAATACGCACTTCACATGCCGAAGTCATCCAGACACTCGGTTCCGATTCTGAACGAAGTGCACAGGCCAGAATGGAAGCTGTAAATAATAATTTGAAAACCACCCTTTCATAATATTTTAAACCCCAGGGTTATAAGATACTTTTTATTTTATTTTAATCGTACATAGCAAGTGAATTTTTAAAAATATATTTAGTAATTGTTAAATAGGTAATCCACTAAATATTTGAAACCAACTAAAAATAAAATAAAAATAAAATAAAATCAGATCAATATGAGGTTTTATTTTGAATCCAATCTACAATGTGGATTTATTTGAATTATTATGAATTTCAACTGTTTAAATTTATAAATCAAAAGGTATTATTATTATAACTACAATTTTTATACGTGTAGTATAGCAACGCCATTGAAAACTCGACATGATTGTAATGTAGTACATTGTAGTAAGTCTGTGGCGCTGTAGTTCCTCTTGTGCGCGAACAGCAGCGTGGCGGCGTGCGCGGCGCGGGCGGCGCGCGGTGACGTCACCTGCGTCTGCGCGGACGCCAGCCGGTACTGTGTCTTGCGACCCGCCTTGGAACCCGACTCGCTACGCACGGGTTGTTTTATGTACAGAATAAGTAAATGTACATAAAATATTATAATTATATGAAAAAGTAGTGGAAAACGTGACTTTGATTTGAATTTTGACAAGTTGTTTATCTTACCTGAACTCAATGAACCGTCTCAACGAGGGCAGTCGCGATTCCAAATTTTGATATTGCACCACGACAACAGGCGTATTTCCGTTTCTCCCCACCAGTTCTACTCCCGCCGAAGATAACACCCACTCTTCGGATCCTTGGCTTGAAATAAAACTAAAATGGGCTTCACCTTCTTTAACTTGCTTGGTCTTGACAGCGAACTCCTGGTATAAGTTATTAAGATTGTCTCGCATTGCTGCTGTGTCTGCGATGGCGTTTTGAAGATCGTATATTTTCTACAATATGTAATATTATACATATTTAATATTTATAATATATTAAAACAGAAAAATGTTTGTTAATATACGTATACCTCTTCATCTAAAAAAGTATCCGGATGATTCAAAAGCGTATCATATATTATTAGTAAATGTTCTACACTCTCTCGTCTATCCCTGGGTTTACCAGCGTTAGAGAGTAGATAGTGCAGCATATTCCTGGCATGTTTTAGAGGTATTGTTCCTGCACCGGGATGGGCTGGTAATGAACGCAGAACTGATCCATATTGATGAGCTACGTGAGAGACATTTGCCCACGAAAAGCCACAGGATATTTTAATAAACTGAAATATATATACAAATAAATAAAATTTGTCAACTAAACTCGTTGCCTTAGGTCAGATTCTATGATTTGAGTTAAGATTACATATAGTAAAGTCATAATACCTGTTCATAAATATCATTCAATGAATCAGCAACGCATCCCGAAAAATCGGGCAGCTTCCATTTTACTTCATTATGAGTTGTTTTTGGTTCGCAAAATCTAGAAGAGTTTTATGTTTTACCTAATTTAATTTTATTAATTTCCAGAAGCAAAGAAATGATTTTACTTGAAGTCATACCTAATAGATTCCCCGTTATGTCCTAACGGACAGCTAGCAGACGCGTGAGCTCCGGAGGAAGTCTTAGGCCACCGCAGACCATAAGACGCTTCACTCTCACACGCCTCGTCTTTGGGACCAAGTGTCCACATCGTTACTGCTTTCGTGTTTGTGCCTGCTACCGAAGATACTTGGCAATGGAATTCACCAGATTTCTAAAATAAAAAAAGTTCTGTAATTTTATGTTACCAATATGATCTAACTAATATTTTAAACAGGACCACAAAGAACGAAAGTTAAATCCGTGTAGCATTTCTCAAGTTATGATCTCACGTTAAATGAAAGCTACCTGCACGTCATACAGCCTGAGCACGCTGCCCGCTGGGTACAGGTCCTCCCACAGCTGCCGGCCGGGCGCCTGCGGCAGCAGCGACCGCTCCCGCGCCCAGCTGAACCCCAGCACGCCGTGCACGCGACCCGCGCCCGACAGACACGTCAGGCTCACGTTGGCGCCCTGGGAGAGTGAAACACTTTAATGCACATGGAGAATCAACAATTCATCAACACTAGCGTGACTTGCATCTGTGATCGCTGTAATAGAAATATCAGTTCATTTACTTTTGTTTTGATCCAAGTTATACAATCTTGTATCAATTCTATTATAACAATGTGTTGTCTATATGTTTGTAAGTGATTTAAATGTATTTTAATAAAATCTGCATTAACTTTAAAGCTTTCAAACCTTATTGACTGTAAGTGTTGAGGGTATTAATCGTATGTCAGGAGGCCGCAGAATGGTCAATCTCAAAGCACTACACCGTCTCCTTCCAGCATCATCAGCGGAACACGACCATTTCCCACTGTCCGGTTTTTTTGCTTCGGATATACCTAACACCGACATACGTCTTCCTAGCGCTTCTTCTGCTACAGTTCGAGTCCAGATGTCTCTACAATATGAAAATCACCTTTAAATAAAACAAGTGCTATAAACGATAACATTATTAAGTTAAGATTAACCTCACCTTGTAGTCCCATTAAAATTCACTTTTACACCATCTTTGTACCAAGTAAATGTAATATCGGGAGACCCATAAGCCATACAGCTCAATATAAATTCGGACCCCTCCCACACTTCCTGACGCTGGTTAATGATCAGAGCCTGTAATAAAATCGCCAATTTGACGCAGACATTTCCATAAAATGTCAAAAAATAGCATAGCGTCACGTTTTAGTACACAATAATTTTTTTATTAAACCATTTTTATGAGTCTTATATTACAATCGGATGGTTTCATTAGTCAAGTTTTGAGACAAAATTACTGATTGCTTTCGTATATAATATTATGTATATACTAGTATTACGTATATTCTGTTGCCTAACATTTCATTCACAAATAATAAAGAATGGCGTTAAATATTTTTAACTTTCATTAAGAATTATAAAAAAATATATATTATTGTTACTTTTTAAAATTTCTGAGGGTAGTTTTATGTAGGACACGCGGCATGTACGCGACGTCACTAAATCATGTGATCTTGATTTTGTGTTCTTGATCTCGTGTTAGATAAATGTCATTTCTTTATAATGTGGTAAAAATTACTACAATATTGTTCAATATCACACAAGTGCTGCTTAGGATCAGGATCAAGATGATGATTATAATGATTAAGTTATAAGAAATAATTGAAATTACTTACTTCTTACATACATTTTGAACAAAAATAAAATAAAATGCCATTGTTTATTTTTATAAGTAAACTTCTGTAAAGACATATTTAATAATATGTTATAAAAAATATGTTAAAATGTGTGTTACAGAACATTAAAAAGTAATAAGAGGGTGAAGATTGTATTGGAATATTGGCTAATTTCATCTTGGTTTTATATAAGCATTAGTTCATGATTTTCAAAGAGAACTGGCAACACTTCAGCGTTAATGTGTCTTCATATTACATTAATAGCGAAACATTCATTTTATCAAATGACAATAAGAATATTAGTATTACCGTTACAAATATTAAATTGTTACCCTTTTTGAAGTAAGCTCTTACGTTTGAGTGAAATTCTTAATATTATAATGATGAATGAATACAGTCGGGATAACATTAATTAATTTTAATTTTCATGAGGAGTGTCTGGGAGGGTGTCTAAATTTTATAAAGAGTAGAATAGTTAGTTTTTAAACTTGCTTTTATTTAAATTACAAAAAAGAACATATTCAAAGATATTTATTTAAAAAATTATAATAAATATAGGAAAGAAATAAACTGAAATTAGTATAAAAAAATTTTAATAAAATTTTATAAATGTATCATTTCAAATGAAAATTATAAATCAAATGACAATTATAACGAGTATTTGTATTAAATAAAAGACAGAATTTCGAATAAGATGCATAGAATATGTGAATCTATTGATCTAGAACTAAATATATTAGTGCAGGGAGCAGGTGTCGCGTGTGCAATAAATACTCATTTATACTTTCTGTTCGTTTATACAAGGGATGGAATACACTGGGAAGGAATTTGTTTTTATTAACAATATACTTTTTTTTTGGTTTTTAATTATTATATTTTTATGTGAGAAATATAATGGGTAATTTTTTTAATGACATTTCTTATCAATTAAGTTAGACAGTCTAGTTTATCTAAAATAAAACTATTTTTACGGATAAAAACTCGCGTATAATTTGGTTACATTTTGATTTTAACCTGACGTTTCGAATACTTTGCAGTAATCGTGTTCGCGGGTAGACGAGATGTAAGTGTCTGTCAGAAAGTCAGTTAAATTAACGAAAAGAGTTTTAATCTGTAAATCAATTTCAAATGTGTACTCGTGAAAATCTAAGAAAGTCTAGTTTATCGCCTAGGTTTATTCATATTGTAATACCTACATGTAAGCTAAGCGCAGGCTGCATATCAAAGTGCATCGTCTCGGGCAGCAGGCGCAGGCGGTCAGTGCGCGTGCGCGTGGCTGAGAGACGCGAGAGCGCAGTGCGCAGTGCGCCTGCGTCACGTCGCTCCGCCCACACTCGCAGACATACTGTGCGTGCGCCGGTGGCTTCAGGGTTGCTGTTTATAACATATATTTCATTTGTAACTATCTGCAGATTTTTCTTCTTTCTTTGTCTGTTGTTTAGATATTTTTATATAAAATTAAGTAGAGATATTCTTTTTATTTAGTAAATAATTTCCTGTAAGAAAAAACTACTATAACGCTAGTTGGTTTTTTAAATTTTGTTTGTAATCAACATGAAAAAAAAATAGGATGTTTTTTAAATAGAAGTACGTTCGTACACACAAAAGAAAGGTTTATTGTTTTATAAGAAAATATTTTTGTCTGTTATTGTTAATAATACTAGTATTAGTGCTACTGCTATTATTATAAATAATCTTCTTACCTTATGTTTAAAATTTCTATTTCATCATATAAAGTTATATTACTGTCTCTTAAATAATTTGTAATCTGGAAAAGAATTTCTATGAATATATTATGTCATGTAAGGATGTTTTAATTATTTTTTAAATTTTTCACCTTTTCGATAACTTCGTGGGATATGTTAATATTTCCTTGGTCCATAATGTGCAGTCTTGTCTCAAAACGAGCGGAAGCTGCATGAAAGGCACGAGTAAGTTCAGTCAAAGTTAGCTTGTGTTGATAAATTTTTCATTCTAATATAAATATTTAATATATAAATATACTTACAAGCATCGGTGTCTTTGGGATTGCAGTCACAAGCACCTGTCTTGCATCCTTCGGCACATTCTTCTATACCACACTCTAGAAGAATGGCTTAGTAAATATTAATAACAATATTTATAAAATATGATGAACCTTTTTTGACAAAGAACATTGTGAACATACTACAGATGATTTAAAAATTATTTTAATTATATGAAATAGTTAATTATATTGTAAAAAATAAGTCAGATTTCGCTAAAATACTAACATAACTAATTAAGTTTTATTAAAATGTGTTTCTTCTGTTAAAGGTCGAAAAAACTTTGTTTACGACTACCCTCTGTCGAAACATTAATAGTTGATAACAATGGCTCCTAATAAAGAGAGAAAATGAAATAGTCACAAATTATCATAATGCTATCTATCTTACAGGTTCTTTTAACGGAATAAATTCGCAAAGTGTTTTTTTAGAATACGGCTTCGGTCGTGAGTCAATCTGTTCGTAAATATTTTTTTCAACTAATTAGGTTGAAGAGTTGTGATCTGATGGTGACTCATGTTAGTTGTTCGTTGTTTGTGTAGCTACTTAGGTACTTAGTCAAAAAAACGTATTTTTAAATACACTTCAGAATGACTACATTTTAAAGTATTATAACATAAAAAACAAACAGAATACTAAATAACAACACTCAAGAAAAATAGTAATTTATGTATACATTTTGTTTTGTGAGGAAGATATTTTCCTTCATTTGCCATTAAAGAAAAACAAACAAAATATGCATAATATTTTAGTATAAAGTAGTCGTTATTTTGAATATATTCGTGTTTTTTAAATCGATTCTAATTCAAATACTGAATTGTAATAAATACACCAATCAGCGATTACTTCATTTGATCGTAGATAATGAATCCCATTTTGTGAAACTTATCAAACAAATTGACTAATTTCAAATTGCAAAAGCTTTTAATATAATTAATAATACTTCATATTCGATAAAACTTATCCTTTGAATAATGGCTACACATCCGAGTAACAGAATAATATATTTTATTAATTTAATTTATTAAAGTATTACGAATTCAGTTGATTTTTTATTTATACGTATTTATGATTGTGTCCAAATATATTAATAAAAAATCTGTTTTCATTAAGGAAAAGTAACAATAATTTAATATACATGTTAAGAATAAGGATTGAATTTCAATGAAATTATTTTTTTATAATTTTAGATTAAAGTACCCTATATTTGAGTATTTTGAGAAATGAGAAATACAATTTACTGTTCATTGTTGTTCAAATAACGTCACAGATATTGCAGAGCTCTCTGTCATCTGTCAGTACGTGTTTCGTGCAGTATGCAAAATGTGAATCTCAATTCGGCTTCAGATATACACTGGAATGTGATATTCATGTTCGAAACAAGTGTTTATTGAGTTAAAGGTTGGGAATAATTGTTTCATTTTGTCTATACTAATATTTTAAATCAGATAAGTTTGTTTGTTTAAATGTACATTATATAGTGGACTAATACATATATGTAAACTACTTAGTTTACATATATGTATTAGTCCACATAGCACTTGCTATGTATTGTTTTTCTATTGTATTTGAGGGTATTAGTAAATGCTGGTAATCGGTGTTTTTAGAACTCTAGTAAAATTAAAATTTAATCTTATAATACTTACAATATAAACTGTAGTGTAACTTATTATCTCTACAAAAATATAATTAAATTTGTCTAACAAACAAACTAACAAAGTAAATATATAACAGTTACCGGGTGCTTCAATCTGAGTCTCACACAGATCTCCTGTGAAGCCCGGCGCGCAGATACAGCTTACAGCCGCTCGACCTATTTGACTGAAAGATATATTGAGTTATAAAATGTAAATGTAGATTTTTTCCAAACAAATGTATTTATCTATTAACAATAGACATAAATTTGCCTTTGCAAATGTTTGCTAAATAAACAAATAATTCAAAACGTTGGCAGTTACACAATATATAGAAACTAAACAACACTATTTTTTTTTTTTTTTTTATGGATAAGGAGGGCAAAGGATCAAAAGGCGCTATCAAGGATGTGTAGGAAGGTATTATTCAGGTGTGTTATATTTAGATACGGGAATTGATACTATTATCACAGTATTGAGAGCTCTGCACGTAAATACATTACGTCAGCAAATATTTTGAAACGTTTCAAATTATGAGACCCACTGTGTTGTAATGCATTCCTGTTTTTATTTGTTTTTATTTGATCAATTACGTAAACTTATAGTTCTACAGAATTTGAGTTCAATTCACGTGATATTTATGTTTTTCTTTTCTTTCATATATATTCATAATGCACATAATATATAGACATTTACTTTTTTACAAAAATCAAAAATTCATGAAATATTACTGTAGTAAAATTTAACTATACGATATTTTATTAAATATATATATTAGTTACACAGCAAAAGTAGTTCTATCAATATAAATATTGAACAAGAAATAGGTTATAGAGTGCGCATATCAATACATAAATTACTTTAAAGAATTAAACAAAACAAGTTAGAAAGCCGTTAATGGATTTGACGATTTGTCGGAACTTATTGATCTATGACTGTGGGCTAATTTTAGAGCGTTACTCCTAAATAGAGACAATTTTTTAAAATTATACAAGTTAAATAGGAATCAGCTTACAGTATAGCATTTTGTAATTTTTCAAATAAGAAACATATTTTTTACTAATTATCATTTTCTGGCTGTACTCACATAACTACTATAGGAATTCGCGCGATTAGTTGAGTATTAATGGATCACGAAAGATTTCATACAAAAAAAGAAACATCATATTGTCTGTCTGTTAAGAATATGTTAAGATATTTAAAATAAATATATGTTAATGAATTTCAGCAAAAAAAAAATGTCCACATTATTAAACCCCTTTTACATGAAATGGTTGTCATGGGTCATGCTTACCCGCAGGTGCCTCCATTTTTGCACATGTTAGACGTCTTCGGACATAAAGGTCCAACTCCACAATCTGCACCTGAGTATCCCTCAAAACAATCGCAGTAAAATTCCCTGTGATAAAAAAATTAGTTTGTAAGCAATATAGTACACGTGGAGGACTATAAACTACTTATATCCTTATATTCATCTTTATATATTTTTTCGGATATGACATTAATATTTTATTTTTACTTTGACTTATATTTGTACTTTTACATCAAGTATTTGATATATTATATTATATTAATATTATTATTGCTGTTGAACATTCATTGTATGTACCCTGAAGCTTAATTGTCATATTGATGCTGTAAATTTCTTGTTCTTGTTTATCGCTAATTATTATGGCACTGTATCTTTAGTATAGAACATGACTATAGTTTAACAAGAGTTTAATTTAATTTTAATTTCAATTAGTATCAAGTTCAGATAATGGAATCTCTAATCTAAATTGAAATTTGTCGTACTTCTAATTATGTAATACCCTTTAAATTTTCTAAGCACCATATTAAATTAAACTATTCCTTTATAATGTGGCTTGTAAATGATACTACGCTGCGCCAAACGCCTTGATATATAATAATATTTAAACAACATAACATAACATTTGATTATACATAATTAAGAGGTGTTGCTGTAGGTTGAAAGTTTGCTAAAATTAATTTAAGTCACTGAAAATGCAAATTAAGAATTATAGTTACATTTGATGCGGAATACTTTTCAGAGATCATTGTATATCTATAAAATTTTAAGTGTTTTGAATTCGTCGCTATCGTAATTTAATCACTCAGTGTTAATCTCTAATTATTGGAGGTTAAGAAATCACAAATTGGATTTCAGTTCAGACAGAGAAAAATAATTCACCTTTAATTAATCGAAATGATGCTTCAATTAATTTTTCTACTAAAATGTATACTTTCGACCCCAAAAATATAAAATACAATCTTTTGTCAATCTTATTATAAAATAGGTTTTAATTTGTATATATATAAAGTACTCACTTGTAATCATATTTTGCATAACAATGTCCTAGAAGACGGCATTCAATGGTGCTGCAGGACTTTAGAACGGGTTCATCAGTGGGTCCTTTCACCATATACGTCATATTGAATCCAAAAACCGAGAGCAGCCCTAAGGCTCTGAGCTGTGTTCCCTCCAGCCTGTTCAAGGTCAGCTCCACCACGAGGACCGGGCTTTGTACCTGTGCATGAATAATATCAGACCAATGTTAATTACACACGAAAAAGAAAAAACTATTTATTTGTATTATACCAGTAGAAAATATAAATTATAAAATGACAGCATTATAATAAATAATGCGCAGTTTGAGATAATTTATGTATGTGGGTACACTTAAGTGTGCTGTGTGAAGTGTAGTTAGTAACAAACTACCCGCAAGTTGTTTTCT
Source organism: Mechanitis mazaeus (assembly GCA_959347395.1). Lineage (NCBI taxonomy): Eukaryota > Metazoa > Arthropoda > Insecta > Lepidoptera > Nymphalidae > Mechanitis > Mechanitis mazaeus. The sequence continues at coordinate 1,826,501 of OY365743.1, forward strand.
AATTTCAGCTTTTTTTATAAGTAATAAGACAAGTGTGAATTATGTCTTATATAACTGCTATTTAATGTTTCTAACTCATACTATAAACTTTATTACTATTTTCTACTGAAATATTAAAAAGAAAATAAAATAAAAGAATTTTTTTCATTGCAAAATGTATATTAATCCTTATGTTTCTGTCTCATAAGAATTTTACGTTACTAACTTAGTATTGTAATATACAATAGCATATTCTTATAGGTTTATTTTTTAATTTGGGTTGTAGTTAAACAATAAAAATAATAATACAGCCATAGAGGCCTTACCACAATCTCTCAAAGAAATATTACAACAATTTTAATTTCCTTTTTTGCATAACGAACTCTATTATTTTTAGGTATCACTTCTTTTGAATACATAAGGACAGAAAATTCAATAAAACCTTAGTATTAGCTAAAAATATATACATTTATTGTGGGGTTGAAGCTGACAGATGTGAGCTGAAAAGGTGACAAATTAAATCCATTCCCTCTGTGTCATTTATTCATTCAGTACGAATTTAATGAAAAGAGTTTTATTTTATTTGATAAATTTGTCTTACTTCATCATTGAGTTTTTCTAAAAAAAACTTTTATCTAACAATCAATAAAAAAATAACTTTAACCGTTCCATTTTATTAATAAGTTAAAGAGATCACTTCTTTGAGTTGTTATTCTGTATTCATTACTTAGGAATATTGAACGGCGTGAACTTACAGATTAAGGAATAGATAGTGTTATTTAAATATAAAGCGTTATCACTAGTAGTTTATAAAAGAGGCTTAGAAGACTGAGGCGTCAGGTGAGTTACGTATTCAGCATATCCATCTCGGACAGAATGAACTTTAGTATATACTTATTGGGAAGTTTGAGTCTTTATCTTAAACTTGAAAAATTTGAAATTGTATTATATATCGTCTTCTTTGGTATTCCTAACTTCTTATGTTATAATCATTATAATTTTAAAAATCTTATATAGTCAGATTGACGAAATCCAATAGTAAGTATAAAATTTTCTCCTATTTATTTCCCATGTTATCTCAAATAGTAATTAATATATTATATAATTAACTAATCCACAATATATTTGACAACATATTTTATGATAAATTTTATTTAAATAAACACACTACTAACTATCTGTACAAAACAAAAGTCTTAGTTCAAATAAGTAGCAAAAACGAAACCCTTAACTTTTTGTTGTGAGGATTTATTGCTTAAAGGAATTAATGAAAGCCGAAAAGGCTTTATGTGAATTGTATATATATGCAATACACACATACTATATGCACCCACACATACATACAAATCAGTTACTTTAAGATATTGATACATTATCCGCACTTAAATCAATAAATAAATAAACAATCTTCCCTTCAAAGTTTTTTATAGATCTATAAATGGGTACTAAATAGAATAAGAAACTTCGTATATAGGTCACTCAGTGACGGCGACTATCTTCTTTTCTGTAATAATATTATAGAGCTGAAGATTAGTTTGTTTAGAGCGGTAATATCTGAGAGTATATCAGATTTCCAAAACATATTTTTCATTTCGTTATGACAATTAAAGATGTGTATATCATGACATAACCACGTCTAAAATCAGTTTTCGAAAGTGTTTTTGGATTTATTTTCGAAAAAATAGATAATGCTGTTTAAAATCAGTGTGAACATAACTCTTGTGTATATATAGACATAGTTTCAGGGCGTTTATTTATGATATAGGAAAATGGCGAAATCGCGACGTAAATTATTTACGTAGCTATGCTTTTTCCGTAATCTCAGGTGAGTACAGTCAGATATATAAAACTAATAGGAATCAATTATACAATAATATAATAATAATATATAATAGTAATCATGGGTCATGAAAAATTACATAAAAAGTACTTTTTGCAGGAATCATACCGCAAACGCTCAAATTTGATAGTATGCTGTGTAGTTTAAAAATTATATTACCATTTACCATTGGACTTATTGATAAGAATAATGTTAGGAGTTAGAGTTTTAAGTAACAAAGAGAATTGTCACAATGGCTATGACTTATTCAATAAATCGTACCCTTTGTTACCGTTACCCTTATCTCTTAAAGTAATTAAATAATCAATTGTTAAATTAATATAATATAATTTATTGTACTTGTCTCGAATCTTAATATTTATATTTCGTGATTCTAAAAATTATGTGGGTTTTCGTACAATATTAATTACATAAAGTGGTGGCAATAACAATGTTCTGTTATTAGTGTTTTATTCATAAATTAAGTAAAGACTAGTTTTATAATTATTTCAAAACTAATTACTAAAAAAGTTCTAAAAAAGTTCTAAAAGTTCTGTACTATATTTTCAACAGTAAATATACTTGAGAATATTCCATATACTGCAGCCGTTTAAGAGATAAAACAAATATATAGTTAAAGCTTAAAAATATTATTTAGATTAACTTCTTAACTTGAATTTTAAAAACAGACTACTTTAGCATATTATAATAAATTATAAAATAAATTACACTTAATAAGTTATATAATTTTCATTTCAAAAGCAAAATATCGTTTTTCAAAGTCAAGAAACAATTGCGCTGAGTAATGTATCAGACGAGTAGACGAGTTGTTTGTGACTTTAGAAAGTTTGCAAAACTAATTTAATTAATCGGCCTTATTTTTTTAAATTATATATATATAAATAATTAATATTTTTACCACTTAGAGAATTTAATTCTTAAGCCTCATTGCGATCGTCACTTTGGAGTATTGTCAGTATAATGTAGGTAATAAAATTTAGATCGCACTCAGATAAACATAATGTTTTTGTCTCTTTCTTAATCAACAAACTTTTAACAAATATATTTGCACATAATGTGCTCGAAAATGGTATATTCCTTAACATTTATAATTTGTTAGAGCAAACAAAAAGCTCCTTATAATTCTCCATAAAATTTTACATACACCTTGTAATTTTGAACCTTTTTTGGTCTCATTATCACTCCTCTGTCGGCCGTCACTAAACGTCACTTCATTCAGAGGAAAACCTCGGTTTTAATGGTGTTTCAAGGAATCTAGGACTGACTCATCTCATCATTATCATCATCATCATCATCTCAGTATTAATGCATTTGCCAGAAAGCGATTTCAAATAGCATTGAATGTTTAAGTAAATACATAACTGTGAAGAACATATTTATATTACAAGTTAAGTTATGATCTCATAAATAGTTTAATTATATAAAGTTTTTATATCTGCCTTAATTTAGTGAGGATAATAACGTAGGGAACAAGAGTTGCAAATTACGGAGTCTAATACATATGTAGTTAATTTTATGTGTAATTCTTCAGAAAAGCTTTCGAATTTCAGTAAAATTAAAAAGTAAAACGAAAACCAGTAAGATGTCACAAGAAAATTTCTTTTATACAAACACCACATAAATACTCTTGTCTTAATTTATTTACAAGGCTAGCTAACGAAAGTCCAGTTTAAAAGTATACAGTAATAACATTTTGGTATGGAATCCAAGTAAGTACATTAGCGTTACATCAGTGGTTTTACCTCTTCAGTAGAAAAGACAGAAAATCTACAAAAATGTTCCTTAAAATAGCGTCTTTTACTAGCATCTTAAATCTTAAAACCCAGAAGTGTATCCTTAACTAAATAAATTAAATTATTTATTAAATTTGTTTAAGTACTATCTATTTTAAATATCCGAATATTTTTCGAAAAAGTAAGTTTTTCTTTCAAATCAAGACCAAAATAACTAAAATAATTATATTTCTCATTGTATTGCTAAAGAAAAAAAATTATTTTGTATAATAAATTCTTGTAGTTGTTTAGACTGTTTAATAATTTGATTGGTTTTTAAGAAATAGTTCATTTTGATAAATAAAAATTATCGAAGAAGATAATATAGTACTAGTTGTAAGCCTCACTGTTGTTTAAACTTAAAACCAGTTGTTAGTGCGTTTATAACTGATAGGTGTTATCCAAAGAATGACGTTTAATTACTAAGAAAAATTTAGTTATGAAGAAGACATGGATAAAGTGCGTGCAAAATCATATAGCAAAAAAGCAATCCAGCACTGCGTTAACGTATGATAGAAGAATTAAATTTTGTTCATAATGATCAATGAAATTCATAGAATGTGTGACGACTGAATGCAAGAATTGATTTATTATAATAAAAGAAATAATGATTTTACAGTGTTAACTCGACAAAAATTGGGAATCATAAGCGTCATAGTTTACATATGTGTGTGTATAACGTATGAATTATTCTTTTAAGAATGATTTCAGTGTTCTCTCCACTAGAATAAAGAATATATGAGAAACTCAAAAATAAACTGTAAGCAGAACATTCCCAAGACGCTGAAAACGTCTTTATGAGAGCATTTGACTGAGAATGTTGCATTCTATTGATTTATTAATTCGTCTCCTCGTGTCTCGTAAAATACTTTAATACTTTGGGATCCTTGTTTCATCAAACATTGTGAGCTCAAGAGTGACACATGCATAAATATATTAATTTATGTATTTGTTTATATTCAGTCAGATTAAAGCACGGGAATAATTTTAGTTGTTTTTACTTTGCTAACAAAGCTTAGTATATGTATGTATCCCTTTGCTTACACAAAGACGCTCAAACTGTGTTTTCTGGATATGATAAATTATTATTATTATATTATATTGTGTAGACAAAGTATCGTCTGTCTGTATTGTATCGTTTGTTACCTGCAGGGTGAAATATGTTTCTAACAGTTGACAAATTGATTTCGGTTTAATGTTCGGTTTAATATAGATTTTGAATTTTATTTTACAAATGTTGATATATTTTTTCATAATATACGTTAACCTTTGACAAAATGACACCGACGTTTAAGTTCTATCTTGTTGACAAGAACGTAAAAAGAATCTGAATTCAACAGCACTCCTCAGTCACAGCTCTTTCTATTACCAGCGCGGTGCTTGTTATAGAGTTTATGAAGATAATTTTCTGGAAATCTTGCTTTGTTAAATCTCTAAGGAATAATTACGAAATCTTTTCAACACCAAAACGATGTCTGGTATTGATATCAAAATATAGTTTTATATGTCAGTTATATTACTTTTTATTTAATATTGCTGCAAACTAAATTGTCATGATCTAACTGTTAAGTGTCGCGAGGGCTTATAACTTAACAATTTTTCATTTTGAGTTTGACAGATAGGGAAATGGACACAAGTGCTTATATTCATGTCTTAAATATATAAATAATTGCTTTAACAATGACAGATTTATTAAATAGTACTTCTGATATAAATCTTATATACAAAAGATTTAATTAGGGTTCCCTGATGGTGATTCAATTTCCAATTATATTCTGATTTAATGATTCTGATTTAATGAACTTTCTTGTTTCAATTTTTTTTTAAAACACTTGTTATTTGAGATGTCTAGTATGTTTATTTTATTTACGATTTATTTGATATTTTTTAAAAAAGGAAGAGATGAGTTGTTATAACAAATACATAAAGTATATTCTGGTAAACAATTTCATCAAACTCTGTCAGTACCATCCACCAAAATATTTATTCGCTTAAATGTATGAGAAATGTTCGGATAAATGTATGTAACGGATTTTAATTACACGTATTTTCAATCGTATAAATTGGAATTAATTGAAATCAGTCGGATCTAATAAACAGAATTGAAAGCATTCTATTTGTTATAGGATATTGCTTTATACGCTATTGTTATATATTGTTTTATATATTGTTTTATATTTATATATTGTTTTATACGTCTTAGAGCTCCTAGTTTTCATACAATAAAGTTAAATTTTGTTCATTTGTTTAATAATATTTACAAACTGCTGTAATCTGAATTATATTATATATGATATTAGATTTAAAATGTATATAAAATAAATAATTTTATTTGCAATATATCATGTTTAATTAAAACTTTTTAATTTGTCAATACTTTTACGTAATCTCTTGTTATGTGTAAGAGATTGATTTATCACTAATAATTGTGATTAAGGCTGGAGGCTGATGTACAAATGTTGTACTTATTTAGTTTAAATTGATAAATTATTTAAACCATTGTCTCTTATCAACTCCGCAATCAAAGATAATACAAGCCCGATTCAATAGGAAGCAATATTTGGAAAGAGCGAACCAAATAAAATAAACGGCATTCTGTTAAGAAAAAAAATGTTAATCTTAGTAAAGTTTTAGGAAAAAGAAATAATATTTAGCCAAGTGCTGGATCACAAGTTTTGGTTGCTATAGTGTTCTGGAACATTTCCAAAAAAGGCAGATAAAGTACAATGACAACGAAGAGGCCAGAATTGTTTATGCTTCAACTGAATGTTTTATCAGATTCTCAATTTAAAATATCTAATTTAACAGTATCTGACACACATATATATATATATATATATATACTCACATATTACATAGACATACATATTAAATTAAAGATTATATGTCATAAATATTATAAGCTATTAAGAGCAGATTATTTAAAAGAAGTTAAATTTAAAATCTACATACCAAATAAAAGATAATGGGGAAAGAGCTGTATTTTATTTGGTTACTCAATAATATTTATAAAAACAATAAGTTATAAAAAAATAATGTAATAGTGAAATAATAAAAATTCAAATTTCAAAAACTCAAATTCAAGGTCATTTGTCAAAAATGATAACAGATCACGCTCACAAACTCATAGCGGTTATAACGAAAGTAAATAAATAAAAAGATAATGTTAGATTTTACGAAATAATAATATATCCACAAAATTAAGAATCAAAAATATATAATATTTTGAGACTAAATATAGTATTTTACGTTAAACTGAGAAAGATTTTAGAAAACCTCTGCTTCTACATAGTTCATATTCTTGGACTTAAGTTTATCCAGCTGCTAACAAAATGGCTGACATCCTCGCGGAATAGCCTAATATTATAATAACAGTTTCACATTGTCCGTGATCTTATTATACATTTATACATAAAGCCTCATGTTAGACTGCAGCAATGTGTTCAACCTTTGGTTATATACGTCTTCACATATCTTTAGATTAGTACTGACATACTTTAAAGAAGCGTGTTGTATTCCGGTAAATTACGTACCGTATATAACTTTAATAATGAATTCACTGATTAGATGTTTTAAAAAAAAAAACATATTTTAACTATAATAACACGGAATTTTATAAATTAATAAATGTTTCGTTAGTGAAAGTGACTCCACCACGAGGTTAATTCATAAAGACTGGATTATTATAATATAATTATTTACAAAAACGAGTATTATAAAAAGAGCTGAAACCGTAAGATAAGAAATATGATATTACATTGAAATGATGCCAAAAGAGTTAAGCTGAAGGCTTAATAACCATGAGATAGCAGTGTTCTACTTATTGTTTTAAACTAGCGCTTTATAGCACTGCGATAATTTAAATCTTATTTAAATCACACAAGATACAGTCATTTGTTTAGTTTTGTATTTATTTGTTTTCAAATCACTCATGGACATTAAAATTTACTTTACAATACAATCGATATATTAATAATTTTCCTGGAACGATAATTGAATTTAAATTTAAATTAATATCAAATTAATCTCTTCTCAAATCCTTACATCAATCCTGTAATCTTTTAGGCTGGCGTCTGTGTATATTTTATGTGTGGGTAATAGTGACTTTTTCCAAAAACCAATGAGACATTTTCGTACATTTAACTTATTCTCTCGTGGTCATACTTAAAAGAATTCAAGTAACAATGGGTAAAATGTGGTCGCTTAAAATTTGAGCCAAAACCATGAAATTTTATGAGACCGCTTCACTAAATCTTTTTAAGCTGTATGAAATCCAAATTGCTCAGAAGCTACTGACCATTTTTATTAATTTTATTTTAGTAAAGTTATGATTTTTATATTTATTTTTATTATTTGCTATCTTATATATATTATTGTAGTTTCTTTGACACTAAATATACTATAAATAGGCTATTGTTCTCGAAAATATAAGAAAAATCTTATTACTTTCAGATTAATACCTGTAGGCATACTAATATCTTTCATTAATCATCTTATATACTATATGGAATAAGAAAGGTCTGGTATTTGCTTATATACATTAACATGTATTGTATAATTTTTAACAGTACAAATCATTTGCATATTGTTTTAATTGTTTTTTTTTTCATATTGCTTTAAACTTGAAAGTATTTTCTAATAAAATACACACTAAGTAACTTGTTAATACATAATATGTCTGTTTGTTGGTTTATTTGCGAGTAATAATCTTAAACAAGTTGGTTGAACATAAGATTAAATAGTTTTAATTTGTGTTCATAGACCTGTAGTAATTATGTTTGAATGTAATCATTGTGTTAGTGTCACCACTGCAGGTCTCTCAGGAGACATCAATTATATTTATAACACTTGTAAGATAATATATACAAGAGAACTTTTAGAAAAGTCTTTATCACTACATGAACCATAATGTTAAAACTAAATAAATCATTGATAAAAATATGAAACAATTATATAATTATGAAACCTTCGGATAGACTCCTAGTGATTTCGGCTAAAATATATATTAGTTTTAAATATATAATAAATGTCTGATTTTATTATTTTATTTATTATTTTTATTTTGTATATATATATTTTATTAATTAATAAAATTACCTGTAGATATAGCCTTCGAGACTCTTACCTGAAACAAAATACATATATATTTTTAATAAATTACATGTATTTAAATAAAAATAAAATTATATGTGGCAACTTTCATAACGAACTATTACAACAACAACACGCATTCGTTGAAACTAATAGTCACACCAGCTTGTATTAGTATAGTAGAGTATATTAGTCATATTGTTATATATCCATACGACGAGCAAAGTAACACAAGTACATAATGATTATATTTTCATCATATTTCTAGTGAGAATTAGCCATGTTTTTATCAACATTATTTTAAGCTCTATATTTAGTATATATTTTTAATTCAATAAGATTTACATATTCCCAATATTTTCTCAACACACTATGATTATAATAAGAAATAATTATGTATTTATATTTTGATATTTGACAATTTTGATTTGAATACTTTCTTAGAAACTTGATAAATTAAATTGTTTTATCTTTAATATTTCGTGATCCGTTATAATTATGATATTTATTTTTCTAACTGTATTCACGTAGATTCTATCCTCACTTGCCCGACTTGTTTCCAATCCATTTTTGGTCTGCGGCTTGAGTTGATTAGATCATAAGAGCCCTGAATGAGTTTGAACCTATTTGCTCCAATTCCGATAGTAATGTCGTTAGTGCGCCAGATATAATAAATGTTTTATAATCATGGAGTATTTTAGAGTAATGAAACAAATAATTATAATATTAATTGGTTTTTTGGATGAAATTGGTCTCAAATTAATGAATTTATAAAATTTTTATTCAGTGTTAATGAATACAATACAGCTTAGCTGTATAGTAATTATTAATAATACTAATGTATTTAATAATAATAACTTTAAGAAACTCACACCTACTTGTGAGTTGATCCCGCTTCTATAATGCGTTGCATCAGAAATATACAAGAGGTGTATTTCTTATATTTAATAACTTTTAAGAGAATTTAAGTCACTAACGTATATCAGTAAGAAATAATATTCACATAATCCTTTGTTTATGACCGACTTTGAAACGACCATAAATAAATAAATATGATGTACAAGTTGAAAAATCTTAGAGCGACTGCTCGTCTTAATGAGGATTTAACGGAGGAATGGGCAAGAGTTTTACTTTGAAATATTATATATATATTAAAGTAAAATATAATTATTTTTAATAAATATTATTATAGATAATCTGTAGGCTTTGAAAAGTTATTAAATATAAAAATAAAAAGATTAGGAAATAAATCTTTATTAATACCTATACCTATATAATATTTATATATATACCTTTAAAAACTTTGTTTTTGTCAATAATGGTAGAGAACGAGGAATAAAGAAGAAAGAAACGAAGCCAAAAGTGAAAAAAAAGTCTGTAATTTAACGTTCCCGTAGCTTAAACATTTATAAGTATAAAATTACTAATGGACCAATAAGGTTAAAAAAAGTTATTTTAAAAAATCGAATTTCCTTTGAACAAAGTTTTTCTTTACTTCGAAATATTTTGCATAATTTATAACTGCTACGTATATTCTGTTCCAGTTACGTGATGACGGAAGAGTTTAAAGCATCTTAACTGAGTAATGGTTTCTAGTCCGGACTATGTTTTGCAATTACGTGCTTGTAGCAGTGAGGAACAAGGCTTCAAAGGAATACCTAACTTTTCTTCAATTGGTAGTATAGTAGATAATTAATTTTCTAGACGAATCTCGAGACTAATGTACATTTTAATAAAAATATATTACGACATGAAAAAAAAATTTTGTTTAATAATGAAATTTTTGTCTTTTACTATGTATTTTTTGCGTATAAATATCAACTATATTTTATACAAATTTAATTATATTTTACTTAAGTCTCTCAGAAGTTTTTGGGTCAATTATAAATATACAAAATTTTTATTTTATTTCTCTATACTAAGGACACTATAGGGTAATTTAACTGGGTACATAACAAATTAGGGTTTCGATGACTTCAATATAAGTTGAGTAAAATATTAACAAAGTTATAATAGGCGTGGAAGAAGACGCTCTCTGTACCGTAAAATATCTAAAGAAAAGACGCTATCTGTACTAATATCAACAGTATTACAAAATTTTCTTCGAGGTAATTCTAAAATTTTTTTCAAGTAAAATTATTTTTTTTAAGTAAGATAAGTAATTTATTTCAAAACATTATTTATTTTTACGAAAGACGTATTTGTTAAATTTCTCTTAATTATTCAAACAACTTTAATGATATTAAATTTATTATTTCTGTAGTAATTCAATATACTAAAGACAATGCTATTCTATTTCATGGTTCAATATAACCTGATAGCATCAGAGTGAATGTCTTTGATTAGAATTAGTTACATGTTACGACATTCAGTCCGTTATTTGCTAAGCGACAGAAGGGCTTATTCTATAATCTTATACATATAAATTACGAAGTTGAACGTTAAAATATCTCTGAATTTGATTTATCACTTAATACTTTAACAATGTTATTGCGATATGTATAATTGTTGTTAATGTACAGATGACAAAAATAGTTAATATTTTCTACTTCAATTATCAGTTTTAAACAAAAAAAAAAACCAAAAGTTCCTTCACTTCCTTTAATTCCATCGAAGCAAAGTGCTTACTTAGTGTCCGACACTACCGGGAGTCGGTATTGTGGCGTGTCTATAAAATATATTGTTCACAACTGGTTCACTACATTCTTCTTCATGTGCGCGGAAACATTGTAGAATTTATTTTTTAGTTACATCGTTGATTACAAAAACGTTTAAAAAGCAATGTATATATATATTTGGTTATTGTCGAGCTTGCAATTTGTACAACGAAGCTTAATAATATATGCAACTCTAGAAGAAACAAAAAAGTTTGTCTGCAATATCCTTGAATGGAAGAAATAAACTTCTACAAATTATACGGGAGAGGCATTTGCGCCACCACTGCGCTCGCGCAGCAAGCTAAGCTTTTATGAGCTACAGATTACTGACTCGGAATATACATATACGATATGAATTGTACTCGCTAGTTACATTCATACCTTCATTTTAAAGCTTAAATTACAAATTCATAGATTTAAATTCTATTTCTTTAAACCAGTAGAAATATTATTTTCTAATTTGCTCAAGATTTTTTACGAATTGATTAAATATCGATTGATTATCGTAAATTTAAAAGGAAAAAAAACTATGCCAAAATATTGCGACAAGACTTTTAGTCGCTAGATGGATTATGGAGTAGTTGTATACCTACCGCTTTGAGATTGTATTCATTTTCTCTTTCATAATATAATAATAACACTATTACCAATCGATACATGTATTAACATGTAACATTAGCTACATAAGATCATAATCGTAAGCTTATTGTTATTACTACTGATAAGACCTGAGAGTTATGACATCTATATCATTTACCTATAAAGATTAACACTGAACGACTCTTCCAAAGCTGTTTTGTATAATGCGTATTACGAGAGCTTAAACCTAATAATCGTTGTTATAACTCCATGATCTTTTCAACCACGGTTACTATAAAACTTAATTATGTAACTATTTACATAATTAAGCCCCCATTATATACAATAGTCTGTTTGTACGAGTGGTTATTACACTAGTTCATATTATGACACACAATAAATTACTGTTATGGGATTATTTTACATATATTCAAACAAGGTTATTTAAAAAGGGCATCTAAAAAGGGCATCAAGGGCATATAAAAATATTAGTGTAGAAAAATGAAGGTAAATATAAAATACTAGTGTAGTATATTTATACGATATATTATAATACATTTTATAAAATTAATAATCTCTACAAATGGTTCTTCTTGAGGACTTCTTGAGAATAATATTATATAGTGTTTGTTATCACTTAATGATTAAAGTTCATGCTAATGTTTAACAAACGAACAAAATTACTAACTGACTTTGAAGTAGATGACTGTCAAAAGCTAAAGAATTATTTATGACCACAAAGTAATTATGATTTAATTACTAATGATGTAACATTCTTTTTTTAAATAGATTTAACTACTTAACATACTTATATTTATACACACTTATAAATACTTTAAATATTTAAAATTTATATATTTTTTATATTAATTGCTCATAAAGCCTATATATCTATAGATAGATAAACAGCCTCGATAATAGTTTAAAGCATATTTTAACATATAATTCAGATAAGCTAAAGTATGTATGTCAGTGACACTTCTTTCGCTGAAAGCTTTAAAATCAACTAAATTCCCATCTGTATTCGCGAGGCATATTTCAATAATGAGGATGGCAAAAAGACGCCATCTTTCAAACCCCTTGAGATATAACGCGAATATGACGTTTGTTCAAAAGACAGCTTAATGAATCTGTATTTAATATGTTCAGAGAAATTAAAATTGATAAATAGTAAATAGATTAAGGATTTGGATAATTTCTTCTGTGTGTACATTGTACTTATTTAAGTGTTTTTAAATAAAACCTCTAAAATGAACTAATTATCCGTCATGTTTTCCTCTCGTTCTGCATGCAATAACAAAAAATGTTTTTTTCATTTACTTTTAACAAACAAAAAAATTTTTTAACAGAAGTTATTATTTATTTATTTATTTTAATACTCTATTGCACAAATTTACAAATTTTTGTACGAAAGGAGAGTCTAATGCTAAGTAAGCATTTTCTGTCAGCTAACCATGTACAGGGGAGAACGTTAGTAAATGCAAAAAGACAGGTATTTTAAATAAATACATATATACATATATATTCAAATAATTATATATATAAATAAAAAACGTGTAAAATATATATATATATATATATATATATATATATATATATATATATACCAAATTATATATTATATTATTCTAATTGAAGACATTTACAGAAATACATAAATAAGATATGGATAAATAGAATTAATTATATTATCTTTTATATTACGATTTTTAAAATTATATATATCGTTTGTATTAATTAATCGTATATCTTTTGACAGTCGGAGATAAATATTTTTAATAAAATAATCTGTTCCTTTTCTGGTCCGAACAGAAACTTCATCAGACCGCTGGAATAATTCAATCTTGATCCAACATTTCGTACTTCAAAATTAAAAAAAAATAATTAAGTTTGTTTGTAGTTATTAACGGAGAAAGACTACGAGCGTGAATAAATAAGTTGCTTTAGGATGTAAAAATATTATAATTTCTTGTGTATGATTATTAGATGTTGATAAAAATTACAAGGAGCGGTTTTATTATTCAGTAATTTTTTTTGTTTCCCTAATTGTTTTGAGCTGTATATATATTAATATTTTTATAAAAAGAAGGTTACATAAAGGATAATACAATTAACAGAATTTTATAGTAACAAAAGCGTGTCAGTAGAAAATAAGCAAAATCATTAAAACATTACTGGACTCATATAAAGGTTATAAAAAAGAATTATAAGTACTATACACACTTGACATATAAATGATAAACAATGAATAGACACCGTCATTTTACATATCCGTTCAAATCCAGCTGTGTCCTGTGTTTTGGCGGTTGTTATTTTTAATACATTACAGTTAAATTTTGCTTTTCTAATAACGGGAGAATTTTCCTTTCAAAATATTACACTTTTTTTAGTATAAATTTGAAATAGAATTACGAGAATACATCATTGATTGATTGACAAGTAAAAACATATCAAAATTGATTGTAATGTATATTTTACATATAGAAAGATTTTTTTTTTCTTTGGAAGAACCCGTTACGCGTACCCCGTCGGCCCAGGGAGGTGACAGCCGGGGGGTGATGTAGGACTACCATGGGGGTGATGTGGGATTTTCAAAGATTTGAAAAAAAATACGAATAGAAAGTTTGCCAAGAATTAAAATATTATTGTATTACACAGATGTGGAGATATCAATATTGTGTATACGATATGATAAGTTATTTCTTTAATATTTTAAAACATTTCCTATAGAACAAGTGTGAATTTCTGTAGTTATTTAATGGCATTTAACTTATTAATTGGGAAATTAGCAAGATTAGATTCGTCCAGATATACTAGATAATTATATTACCCATACACCAAGGAAATGTTGATCATTGTTTGAAATAACAATGAGCGTCCAAAAACCGTATAGAAAACGAAATTAGCAAAAGTTTGAAAAACTTGTCTTGAATAAACGTTATATTCAAAAGCTTCGCATTCCACTATTTATCAAACAGAAGTAAATGGTGATAAATCTCGGTATGTGTTAGCATATTAAGCGAAATGTGGTGCAAATAGCACCGAAGTTACATTTACAAAACGTCGTCGTTTTTTTTGAACATTTTTTTTAAACCACCACCAGACTGATGTCTATCAGTGTGTAAAATTTGAAAATTTCGGATTTACTGTTTTTGATTGATGCTTGTACAAAGGATGCAGAAAAGTCTCTCATAGACATAATCAATAATTTTTTAGGGTCTATGTTTTGACGAAATACCAAAAAATATGTATGTTTATCATTTAGTCGTCCTACCTAGTGGTACAACAAGCTTTGCCTAATTCAGGATTAAATTGCATAGTGTTTCAAATATCTGAACACATTTATATTCGAACTGTTCTTTACCATCCCTTCGCTCAGTTGTAAGTAAAAATACAAAATGTTGGTCCCTTGGAACCGAGATACAATATAATTTTTTAAAATATTTCAATAAATAGGTTAGTTTACATTTAAAATTTTTATTGTATTAATTGAATTGTAAACATTTAACGTTTACAGAGAAACAAAACCAAAATTTGCTTAAAGCCTTGAATTAACGGGAATTGGCAGTTATTTAAGTTTCTAATTAGTCCTTGCTCACACCACATAGAGGTTCAATTTTGTGAGTAATGGAAGCCCGCCGCAGACATCGGACGGAACCAAATAAATAACCAAAGTTGGTTACACCTTCCTTGAATAAATTTTACATTTATTCACAAAGTGTCCCGCAGTTAATTAAATAGAAACAAGTGCGAATTTTTAATTACCGTTGTGTATTTTTGTCGTAAACAAAACAGTTCATTAGTTCTCTTGTTTTAAGTTTCTGTGAACTTAAACAATTTAAATTATATTTTACTTTAGATTAATTTTCCTAATTAATATTTACTTTAAATATTAAACAATTTAATGGTTATATATTGGTACCGTTTATATAGAAAGAAATTCTTGACCATTCCAGAAAATAAATACTGAGACAGCGTTACTTCATGTTGTGTCAAGAGGATCGGTTAATTTTTTAAACATAGAATAAATATTTCTGTTCAAAGAAAAATTTATTCAGCATACTTACTTACTATTATACTTATACTTACTTACTATTATATATACTATTATATTAATTAAACTAAACCACTGTTGGAAACAATTTTAGAGACTTTAGAGATTATTTAAATAAAAATGCGAGTCTAAGTAAAGTAGTTTTTTTCGCTTTAACTGGAATATAACTCATTTTGTAGGTAACTTTATCACCGATTAATAAATTGGATTAAAATAAAAGGGTACATGTGGTTTTTCCCAGTTTTAGTAATCCAATAATTATTATTAGGACTTGTTTAATAAGATACAGTACTTGCATCTCAGTGTTTAATATCCGACAAATTGTAACAGAATGAATCTATAACAACTACAAGTTTTTTGGTAATATTCAACGTTACAACATTTTTGAGGAGGTAATTTACAATATTATAATCAATATATGTACAAATGGCGCCAGTTTTCCAAAAGTTTATAAAATATTAAATATTATATTTAAGCATCTAATTGTTAAAATATTTAAGAGTGATCAGAAAATAACATTCTGTAATCAATAATGTAGGTGGCGCCACTGTTATGTACTTTGTTGAAACTGAAATGTTTATTTATACTTATTCTAAAGTATTGTTCATTTATTTTACTATGAACAAATATTACTAACGTTGTATAACATAATTTGAAACTTAATTAATTGAAATAAATTAATATTTTTGACATTCATGTAAGTGCCATCTAGACTGAGCGTCGACATTGATTACCGAATCACTAAAATATATTAAGATGCCAACTTCAGATAAGTCTCTCGCTTCGATCAAAACTATGACGTCAAACTTGTTACATTACTGGGTAGTGCAGATAAAATTTCAGATAGAGTTAAATTTTTATTAAGTATTAATTTTTATTCTATGATAAATTTGCTATACAATTAATAGGACAAAATATGAGATAATGTTCATAGAAAGTAATAAATTTAATGAATAAACTTGTTTGACGTATGATGATTTTGCTAGTACAATTTGTTTTATAGAGAGATCTTATAAAAAAAAAAACATCTTTCAAAAGCCAAAAAAATGTGTGTTTTTATTAATATCATATATATCGGATAAGTAAGTCAGTCTTATTAACTCTTTAAAACGAATTCTTTAAAATTGCTTCTAACGAAAAGAATGAGAAAAATAAGGGTTCCCAGTTCCATGTCATTGATAGATCTGATGCTCAAGTCCGACTTTATTACTTAAGAGTTTCAATACTAAACTGTAGTCGTTCAAGAACAAATACCTAACTGATATCTTCATTAGAATATACGTTGTTGTCTTCCTGAAAATGAATTTGAGCAAATGAAATATTTTCCAGAATTTTTTAGTATATTTTTCTTTTATTATAACTTTTATTTTACAGGGTATACTTTTTACCAGTTAATATCATCGTCATGTGACGTCATGTCTGGGTATCATATTAAATATCACTGAACCATGGTTAAGATTTATCTGATTTTTATCTGATTTTAGAGTTCCGTATCCCAAAGGAAGAAAATGAAACACTCAAAGGATTGCTTTGTTTCCCGTCTATCTGTCAAGACCCTGTTTTTGTATATTAATTCCTTTTTACATAATTGTAACATTTTTTTCGTGATACTAAAACTATAAAAAAAACATATAAATAATATAAAAGATTCCGATTTTAATCCTTTTCTATTTACTTCATGTTATTAATTATAAGATTGTTATAAATAAAACTGATATGTTTTATTCGACTTTAAGCTCCATTCAAAAATCTCAAAAGATGTAGATTGATTTATATTATATTATTATATTATATTTGAAATATTACAAATTGTGTAGCGCTATTTATTTAATACTTTTAAACTTAATTATTTAAATTATTGATATATAATGAAATATTTTAATGTGAAATACTCACAAATATATCTTAAAATACTGTTTTATAGTGCCTAATGAAGTAAGCAGTCACTTAGGGAGGGAGTGACTTATTAGTCTCTGTGATTCATTTGACCCTTTTGTCATTTGACTTGAAACGACTTTATTATGTCAGTCTCAGTTAGAATACCATTATAAGAGCTCCAGTTTACATTTAAGGAAATAAACCTTTTGGCCTCTTTCAATAATTGAGACGTTATGAAAATATGTCCGATTCCGTATTTGTAAGAAGTGGCAGTTGTTATTTAACATTTTTAATACTGGACAGATTTGATTTTACATAGTTTTGCTCTGCATTTACTTCATATTTTATTATTATCATTGGTAAAGTGAATTATATGAATATATGAATATATGATTTAATTTAAATATGATTTCAAAAAATCAGTTAAACATCACAAAAAAGAAGATTGGAAAATGATCCTTAAAAAAACAGTCATAATTTCACATAACTAAATGCTAACTCATAGCTTTTAATAGACAAATACAACATTCAATAATTCAAAGTACTATTCAAGACGTCACTCTATTCTGCGGATATAATCGATTTACCAAATAAATGAACTTGCAATCAACCGAGTCAAAGTGAAGAATAATCGACTTGAAGTCAACTCGTCGACTGCGATCAAGAGCACTTCAGATAATCGAATAGAGTGGCGTCTGTGTATAACTTGTTAGTTAATTTTAGATTTGCTCTCGATATTATCTGCTTATGTAGAAACAACTCGGAAAATTTAGTTGAGAACTATGTTTACTGATAACTATGTGATATATATTTTTGTAATAAGCAAAGTGAAGACGTCAGTATAAATAATCTTTAATAAAGTAGTATCAAATACTTTTAATCTACATTATTCTATTAGAATTTTGAGATGACAAAATATTAAAAATATGCACTGGAAGTTAATGTTGTGTTAAGTTGCCTTTGTGTTAAGTGTAATTGCATACATTTTTTCAAATATGTTGAATAATATATAACATATATATAATGATTTTTTAATCCACATATTTATGTAGGTAGCTCTAAAATATAAACAAAACCTAACAAATTATTTATATTACAGGAGTAAAAATAACAAATGAACTACGCTTCTATTGTAATATTGTAATGCACTCAGCACTAGAGAAAATAACACTTTGAAATATATCGCAGGCTCTTAAAAAGTTATATATCGCATACATTTTATCACTCGTTAGAAAATTTTAGCATTTTACTTTTTCAAATACTGCACTATTTTAAGTTAAGCAGAACAAATACATAAAACGAACGTCATGAAGAAAAGGCCATCCACGTGATAGACAATCATATGATCAAAAACATTACGTTTAGTAGATATCAAGTCATGTATGATTTAAAATCAGGCACACCAACCAAAAGTGAAGATTATGTCCAAAGCATAAGTAAAGTATTGGAATTCAATGAACATTCTAACAAACTATTAGCCAATTCGTTTAATAACTGTTTAAACATTAATTACTGTAAAATGCATTCATATCTATTTCATTGTTTTTCAAATTAGATTAAAGTTTAAGTAAGTTCTAAAATGTTACATTCTCATAATTCTGTAGAATTTCAAATAAAACCTAATTATTTTTTTTTAAATCATAATAATACATACTTTCAAAATAAATTCGTTATATCACCAAAAGTGTTGAAAACTTCCAAAGTTTGAATTATTATAATATAATTTAAATGACATTATATGATTAACATAAAATACGTATGTATAATTATAAAACTTGGCCTCACTGACTAACTTGTCAAATATACTTAAAAATTTGTATATGTCAATTGTTAAATAAGAGAGGTGAGTGTCGGGGTGACTCACAGTATTAATTCCTATCAAAAAATAGAACTGTAACGCATATTTTGGTAGAGTTTTTAACTAATATACAATATGTAAATTTATATTGAATGTCTGTGATATCTATATTGTATACAGTTTGTCAAAAGAATGGTTTTAATAAATTCTGAAATCAGTCTCTCAGACGAATGTAATAGAAATACAGATCTAAAGTAAGGTTTATGTAAATACATCAGTGAGAATTTATCTTTAATATCTCAAACTTGTCTTTTCTAAGACGATCCTTCAACTATTCATTTACGTCTTTACAACCTTTGACAATATTAAAGATTATTAGACAATACTAAAGATATAAAGAAGAGGTATAAGAAAATGAAAGGTTTCTTTTAAAATATTTTTTTTCTTGATAGATAACACACATTATTGTTTTGTAAATTTGCAAGAAACGTCATAAGCAATTCGATGCTTTGTCAAATGTCAAAGACCAAATTAGATAACATGAATAAAATATATATTATAATAATATTATATAACGGCCAAGTTAAACATTATATAATTTTAAAAATAATATTTTGAGTTATGGTATAACTTAAATAATAAACAAAAAACATAGACTCTTGTCTAAAATATATAAAATCTAAAATAAATAACACTATCATCATCAAACTATCATCTTCTGGTATTGTTATTCAAATATGCATGAAGGTGCATAGATTAACTTATAGAATAATAAAAAAAATGCTCAATTAAAACAGGAAATGGTAGCACTGAGTGAAAGTCGGCTAAGTCGATAACTTCGTCTTTGAATCAAGGCTCATTGTGAACTAGCCCGTAACTAAGAAATTGTTAGAACTCAGAGAAGAAAGAAACAGAGAAGCGAAATGATTAAATCTACATAAATTAAACTTGATGTTCAAATTAATCTATTTGTATAATAAAATAAAATTAAAAGATCTCTATATCCCAAATTTCAAATCATAAAAACATGTTTAAAACAGTAATATTCCACAATTTCTCTAGAGTCCCTGTTCGAACTATAATATGAACAAAAGAATAATTTAAGCTGTGTTGTAATGTAATACGAACAGGTACACATACAAAGAAAAGCTTTGTATTATTTACTTTTCATGCAAAGCAGATTGCCATCCTTTACGCACACATACACATCTCTTCATTTTGTCATGTTGTCAAAGTGCTTTTTATTTTCCATATTGCAAATGACGATGTCATAAAAGGTAGAAAAGATGATTGTGGTTCAAATTTTTTCAATAAAACTTTGCCATTCAGGAAAAGGCCTAAGTTATTCAAGTGCTGAGGTTTAAGTTTTTAGAATTTAAACACTGGAAAAAGATGTCAGTCAAAGAAGTTTGAATAAAGTAGTATTGTTAAATTGACGTTTTGGTACGGTAAGAAAAAAAAATACTTTAAGAGCTTGTGGTACGTGAGGCCCGTCTTATATATTTAATTAATGAACATAACACACACAAATAGTTTATTTCATTGTATTAACACTATAATCTTTTGTACTATCACTAGTATTTTAGCCATTATTTTTGCATGAGTTTATTTGCATTATCTGGTGAGGAGAAGAAGGTTTTGGTCGTGCTGTGAAGTCATGTTACACATCACAACACGATTATTACAACATGTATTTGAAAGTGTCTTCTTTATGTCATTAATAAATCAAATACAGATAATAGTATTTCTTTCTACCATTAGTTCTGTACTAATGTTCAGAACGTGTAATTATATTTTGTAATCCACACCGGCCACGGTTTGTAGACAAAAATAATGAAATAAAACTGACTATACTGATAAAATATGAAAAATTTATCGATGAGTTGTTGGAAAGATTGATAAAAATTTTATTTAACACCAATGGTTTCGTATGAGAGATACTTGTTCGTTCGATCCATTAAGAGAAGGCAATGAAAATTATTTATAGCAAATTTATTTTGTTATTAAAATTACTTATGGTTAGTTTTTTAAATTGATTATTTTATAAACATTTTAAGTACTTGATTTAAAACGCTGTTAATAAATGAATTTATATTGTAAGGCGTTTAAAATTATGGTTAGGGCACTGCCGGTTAAAAAATCTTTATAATAATGATATAACATGAAAGAATTAAAATTACTAAGAAAACCGTTTGTTTTTATTTCCAACGTGTTAAGAATGTATCATAACCCATATAAGCACATACAAATATAATAAGCTAATACGTTAGATATAAAAAAAAGATGAATTTCAATACGCAGGGTAGAATAGCATTAAAAATTGCTAAAACTATAATTTAAATATTTCTCAAAATCTTTTCTCGACACACAAGGTATATTGTGTTAATAAATTCTCAAACAAATAAACAATCTGCTTTAGTAACTTCCTAGTAATGTGCAAGTTTGATCTTTTGTCCGCATTTCCTCAACTCATATTGAACTTTTCCGTTCAAAATAAAACAAGCTTAAACTCAGCTTTATACGGAGTTTGCATTTGAAATATATTTACATTGTATGCTAACTACTGTGAAAAGTTATTAATAATTGAACATAAAACTAACTTGCGAATAATATTTTTATATGAATACTTAGTTCCAAAAGGATTTGTTTTTGTATATCTGATTTATATAATATATATACTCAATGAATATACATATACTTATACAAACCTTCTTTAGGAATTCTACAATTAATAAAACCATTACAAAAAATCCGTTAAATAGTTTTTGAGACAGACAATCAGACGCGGCCGGAGAACTTGAATATTTATAAATTGTTTGTTGCTAAAAGTTAACCATGAATACCGAAATTCTGTAAACACTGCGCTAAATTACTTGAGTAATGTCAATTACAAGCTGTTGTCAGGGATTTAGACTATACTAGTATGCTAAGACCAGCTAGTCACAATAGATAATACAAAAAATTTGAAAGCGCGCGCAAAATTTCCCCATGCAAGGTCTATGGGAAAAATTAATTGTTTGACTAATTACTGCAATTAGGCTAATGAGATTTGAGAGTTGTCACTATTTTTCAGCAGTGTAGCAGAATGATACCTTTGATTTGAGCCATCAACGATATTTGAAAGCGGTGGTGGTGGTGGTGTTCCCTTTAGTGGTTCTCGAGCTACAGTGTGCCAACGAAATCGCTTCCTGCATTAATATATAAGATAATGGAGGTACTTCATTATAATAATTATTTATATCCGGAGATTAATCCTATTTCTGGTAAGAGAGTTCCACCACCTCTTTACGAATTTGTAAGTGGATTATAGAGATTTTAATGTTGACTTGAACTTATCTATTTAAATATAATGCCGACGTGTCTGGTTTGCACTCCGTTATTGAACATGTACATTAAATTATCCTTGATACAACTGTAGTACGGTACAACAAGTCTGTAATATAATAAATACTTAATAAATACTACTTCTACGTAAAAATGACATAGATTTTAAGAATTTACATTTTTTTTTCTATGAATGTTATTAGTGTTATTATTCGTACACCTGGACTAAGTTATTTAGAAGGATGTGTACATTCATAACTTAGATGTTAGACAACGAAAATTAATTAAGAACCATTGGTCTATTTGTTTCGTTGAATGAAAAATATGCTGTTAGTTTATTTCACAATTGGATGGATGAATAGCCTATATTTAAACGAGTGAAACTCGATACCGCGGATTTTCATTTCATGTTTTTACGCTTTGTTTTTTGCCAAAGTTAAGCACAAACTGTGACCGCTGAAGTGTGTAAGCGTATAAAAATGGTATTTAATGGTATTGAATTATCAAATAACATACTTATGGATTTTTTAATTAAAGATCTATCTGAGGAACAATGCAGGCAAAACTTTTTAAAATCTTTATAACTAAAATGCAAAAGACCCTTGATCTTAGAGCCTAGCAATATTTTATTCTCCAGTTAACCTAAAGTCCTAGTTTAAATATGAATAAAAGAATAATGCGAGCTATGTAGGTAGAGTTGTACAAACATACTCACACAAATGAAGGCTTTGTATTATATATTTATTCATGCTAAAACAAATTACGCACATATGCGTATTTTCTGTTTTTTATGTTGTTTAGGTTTGTTTTTCACAGTGAGAATGACGCAGATATGAAAAGAAAAAAGGGAACATTATCATAATAATACAGTATATTATACAATTTATTTCTTATTTATTTATTCAACAGTACAATAAACTACTAGTTACATTCAATAGCAGTGGAAATAATATTTTGATAATTTTTGATAATTTAATTACTCTGTAAATTCTAAAGGCTTTACAAATACCACCGTGTTTTTCAGGTTATTTTAAGTGGCTTTTATTATTTTAAAGGTATAACGATGTTCACATATCAAACATAGTAGCTATATAAATGACATATTTATATTACCTACTTCTCGTGTTAAGTGTGTTTATATAATTTATAATGCAATTACTAAAAAAAATATACACATATTATAGACACATTTGTGATAAGATTTGATTATTTCATTATTGTATAGCTTTTACAATACTTCCATGATATAGTCGATATCGATTATAACAGTCTCATCATGTTCCGACTTTTTTTTACGTTATGTTGTTTGCTAAACCAATTAGGAATAATCATAAAAAGTAAGATACTATTGTATATATCGAATTGTATATTCTGTACAGTGAAATGGTTTGGTTGTACTTAATAATAAGATAAGTTATAGCTGTGTTTAACTTAGCATGAAACCAAAAATATATAGAACCTTATCGAATGAATGAAGGTCATTTTAAGTAGTTCAAGTATTTAAAATTTATTATTAATTAATAAAATACTCTTAGTAACATACGATAAGTATTTTTAATCATGAATACATTTTCTGCAACACCACACCACGAGTTATACAATATCTTTAATTTAATTTAGGTTATTCTTAATATATCTATAAACTTTGGAATTTATAAACACTTACACTAAAATGATGATTAGTTAATAAAAGTCGTATTGTCATATATGTAAGGATTTATATAAACAATAGCTTAGTTATCAAATACCTCTTAACCTCTAGTGGTTACATTACTATCATACTCGTAGTTATTGCAATCATTTGGTCAAAACCACTAAAGTTTTACAACATTGTTTTTTATTTAATTCTTCAATCATTATTATCCAAGTTAAATTTAATAAAGTAGTATATGTTAATAATAGTATTAACTAACCCATAAATCTAGTACTAAGAGCCGTCTGTGTGTTATTTCCAATGTGTTAGCTTTTACAAGAACAATAAGAGCATTCTTTATTGCACTTTTCAAGATGTATTAAAATCTCAGATATTATATATATATTTAAATACATTATACGCCTAGGTGTTTGTTATTTAGATTTTTTTATTGAGAAAAGATTCAATATTTAGACTTAAAATGTAAATAATTATAAAAAGTAAATTAAATGTAGTCTTAAAAAAAACACTTTATTATTTACTCTGTGTATCAAGGCGGTCTTTTCTTTACATTTATGTTTTTATATAGGCAATGTAGACCAATGTGTATTAAATTCAATAGAAATAATAACAATGCTACCAACTATTAAGGAAACTAGTTCATTAACAAATCAACCAACATGTGGACCAACTATTCGAGCAACGAGTTGAGAAACTAGTCTACCAACTAATTAAGTAACTAGTTGACTAGTCTACCAATTGGTTGAGCAATTAGATGAGCAACTAGTTGAACAACTGGTCTACCAATTATTCGAGCAACTAGTTGACCAACTAGTCTACCAACTGATTGAGCAATTAGTTGAGCAACTATTCTACCAACTAGTTGCGCAACCGTTTTATTATTTCCAATATTATATTTGATTATATTTAAAACATAATTGTCGAAGTTGTCTAAAAATATACGTTTTATTTGCTGAATTTGGCTTTTTAATTGACATAATATATATATATATATTTTTAAGTGATAAATGATTGTTTTTTTTAAGATCTTAAACTGATACTTAACTTAACGTAAAACTTACCTGTAACCATTTAGTCCTAGTGATGTTCTCTTCTGTAACTGTAAGCGCTTTCCGTTCACCAAGTTTATATGATTCATCATAATACAGGTATTCAGTGAACGTTAATCCACTAGTGGTGTACTGTTGAGTGAAATATACCGATATGGTTCCATTTACGATATTGTGCTCTATAATCCATCGACATTTGATTGGTACCGGGAAAAGATGAGGGAAGTTGGGGGTCTGTATGATGCCAACAGGTGCTTTTAATCTCCCGCCACATATTTGAGGGCCCCGGTGTTCTCTTATGTCCCCCTCTTGTGTATAGACGATGTCAGCTGTTATGCTTATTAATGTACTAATACTAATTAAGCGCTGCATTGTCAACCTGTAACAAAGAACAATTTTTAAAATTAATTAAAATCTAAGTCAAAATCATATACAGAATAATGTTTTTATATTACGCACTCTTTAATTACTAACGTAATTTATGATTCACATACACTTTAGCCAAAACATATTTATTAAAATAAAACTGAAAAAAAGTATTATAAAGTACAAAGAAAAACTACTGGCATTCTAATTTACTAACGACAATCAGGTCCTTTGAGAGAAGGAGCACAGAATGCGCCTGTGGAAATGCACTTTGAAATCACTTAATGAGTTTAGAAAATGATGGCTTTTTGTAGTTTATGTTGATTTAATGTCCCTGCGACTTATTTTTATTTGTTTAAGCTGTAGTTTTATTTTGATTTACTTGAACTAAGGGCTTATACCATATAAATTTTTAACAATAAAGTAACAATTAAATTAATAATTTATAGAGACGTTCATTTTAAAAACTTAATATATTTCCTTGAATTATAGATAAGAAAAATTGAGTAAGAGAACGCATAAACAAAAAATTTAATCAAATTTGGGGAAGCTACGATTTATCAGAAACACAAATAAACACATTAAGCTTATTATTTTTTTCTCAACACGATGTTAAAAACACGAATAAGATGTATATTCCTTATAATTTGTTTCATTTGTAACCATGGTACAAAGAAAATATTTTCATATTGTTTTAAATATCTCTTATGACATGAATGTTGTAGTGCCAGAAAAATATACCAAGTTTAAAGCAAACATTTAGCCGCAAGGCATGAAAATAACCGTACTATGAAACTAAGTTATATTGTACAAACATGAACCCTGTATCTATGCAAGTTTCGTAAAACCGAGATGAGAATATATAAAAATAAGTAACGATATAATCATATTTTCTTTCAGTATGACTTGCAAGCTATTTTTAAATAATATTAAAAATAGGTTGCAACTTTGTTTTAATCTCTTTCCATATATATTTACGCGGATATTTAGTTATCTTTCATCTTATTTTTAATTAAAGTATCATATACAAATATATTAATATAACTATTTTTACGGATTCAAACTCGCGTATAATTTGTATACATTTTGATTTTAACCCGACGTTTTGAATACTTTGCAGCAATCGTGTTCACGGGTAGACGAAATGTAAGTGTCTACCCGTGAACACGATTCCTGCAACGTATTCGAAACGTCGGGTTAGAATCAAAATGTAACCAAATTATACGCGAGTTTTAGTCCGTAAAAATAGTTTTATTTCAAATGTGTATTCGAGAAAATCTAAGAAAATACTATATTAATATAATATTTCCATGTATAGGGTTTTTTTTGGTTATCGATCTGATAACATTTTATACCAAACTATCGGCACCCAAGTATATGTTATAGACTATCAAGACATTTCAACAAGATATTCAGAGTATACTATGAATTTATTATCATGAAAGCTACAAATGAATACATAAGTAAATAATACATATAAATTAATATATTTGACACCTTATATTGACACACATATCACAAATCGAATTGTTAAATGTGTAACTTTGTCGATATCACTTTTGTTATTTATTTATTAGATTGATCTCACCCATCCAGCTATTTTTTCAGCTATTATGACATATCCCTGTTTTATCATATAAGTTGATGTATGTGGTCACAGATATCAAACTCATAGACTGAGTAAAATAATAAATAAAAAGCTTTGAGAATATTTTTTTTATTTTTTTTGTTTTTATAATAAAATAATTGTACAACTTACTAACTTAGAATCCACTATAAAATGTATATTATACTAGAAATTGGAAACGTTAGTTCGGTATCAGCTATAAAATTACAAATACGTTGAAAAATTTAACGTAGCAATTTCTGAATGTTAGAGAAATGACTTGGCAGATTCGTATTCGATTCGCACGGTTTTGGAATACATTTCAATATGTTTTATAAATAATTTACAAAATATATTAAAATATATATTTTTTGTTAAATACTTTATTGCACTAATTTAATTGTCTTTAGAAATAATTTAATACGAGTTATAAAGTAATAAAAAAAAAATTGATAAATAAATTACTATTATTACGAAATAAAAACAATAAATTTACATTCAGTCACTATTCTCACGATAAAGCTTTATAACTATTGCTCTAAGAATTATACTGTATTCTGAGAACGCGTTTTTCTAATATTTTAGGGTAGAATGTCTAGTCATCTAGCAACAACAACAAACGAATGGGACATAAAGACCGTATGGTGTTTAAGAACAGTTAAGACTGCTGACAGCAGCGAAGTGGTATATCGGGTGCATCGGCTCATGGTTTTGATTTTTTCAAAAGATATTTAGGACAAAGATTTTGTAGGAGGATGTAAAAAATACAAAATACTCTTGTTTTTTTTGTTCTGAGAAATGGGTAAAAAATTCTGTTGCGATCTCTGATACATTTTATATCATCGTCAAATTTGCGAAGATTAAACCCAATTCATTTAGCCGCATTAAGCATTCATTTAACTTTATTAAGCAGATCGTAGATTAAATTAACTTAACAGTTGATTAGAAGATTAAGTCTGTCGAGATTGTTACTATTCATAAACCCGAGTCTACAAGCAATGAATAGATTTTCATTAGATTTAGATTCTCCGGTCTCGTAGATATAACTAAATTATCAGGAACGTGTTCTTAGCGTCTATTTAATTGTATTACTTACTCTTCCGAGGAAAAACTCTCAAGATACTCAAAGCTTCAAGGTAATTGCGGTCATTTTTCCTTCAAGACTTTTAATCTCATCTCATCTAACCCTCAGGCTTTATAATTAATATAGAGCAGAAAAGTTTCCTAAATTATTAAAACAAAATCCGTAACAAAGTTATTTTAAAAAATTCTATTGATTCAATAACTTTGCTTGGTTGTTTTTCATTTGGATATCCTTTTTGACCTTTAAAAATCAGGAATTTATTTTTACGAAAGATATTATACCTTGCTCTTGGTCACTGGAGACAACGTACAAATAATTTTTGTTCCCAGTAAGAAGGTTACATTTATAATAACTTCGTATGCTCCGGCACAGTAATAGAAACATTGCGTGCAAAATATAATCAAGAAGAGGAAATTCAACATTTATAATAATAAGCTTACAAACGTTGAATTCCTTAAGAATGCCTTTGTTGAATATTGTTATAAATAGACACAATACTATAACGTTAGTATTACTAAGGGAGTATGGTTAGGTTAGGTTTATTCAGGTATATACTACATTTGTAATAAAATCTCTGATGATATTATTTGGGGGATTCACATATTATTTTTATGTAGTATATGTTTAATTAAATCTTGTTCCAGTACATAAATAACATAAAGCTAATGATTATTTTCGATCGAAGTCAACATGGTGTTTAACATCACTTCCACACGTAAGGGATTTGTATCTGTTTCCTAAAGTGCGCTTAAATCTGTTAATCCTCTTGGAGAAACCGCATCATTGAGTAACACAATGATCGTATTACGAACCTAATGATGGTCTTATTTCATGTGTAAGATTAGGTTTATAATGTTAGATTAAGATATGTATAGCTGAAAATATATTTTTAAATAATAAATAGCGTAAATAAATATATCGACAAATGCAATTAATAGAATTTTAAACAACGGATTGAATATAATAATTTAATAACCAAAAGTTTATGAGAGTAATTTGATTTTTTGAAATAAAACTATTTTCACGGATTAAACTCGGATATAATTTGGTTAAATTTTAATTTTAACCCGACGTTTCGAATGCTTTGCAGCATTCGTATTCACGGGTAGACTTGATGTAAGTGAAACATTCGAAACGTCGAATTAAAATTAAAATGTAACCAAATTATACGCAAGTTTTAATCCGTAAAAAATAGTTTCATTTCAAATGTGTACGCAAAAATCTAAGAAAATACAATTTGATTTTTTTTAAATAGAAGCAATAAGTCTGTCCCGAACATTTTTTGATTACAATTAAGCTATTGAAGATAATGGCTTTACTCAATAATCTTATAACAGAGTATAACTCAGTTATAAGAATATTCATTAATATCTAAGTTTCGCCCCAAGAAATGTTATTTATTAGTTAGTATGAAAATTATTCTATTGTCTGGAGAGAATTATTTAATTTTAGAAACTTGGCCCACAGTTAGATTTCAAGTTGGACAACTTGAATCACAGTTACAGAGTCAGCTAAAAGTTGGTTATGTTGGAAATAACAAACCATTCGCTATCAAAATATGTATTAGAGATATCGCAAATAATTCAAAATAAAAAAATAACCCCAATATAATATTTGACACAGCAGACGAACATAACATTAAAAATAAATATAAATTTGGCTTCGTCTAATTTTTAAAGTTATACTTCAAATTTTTTTATCTCAGAGTAGTTTTTAAACACCAAATATTTCTGTAAAAAATTCATACAATCAAATTAGAATATCTACAATATTTTTTTTATTTAATACGGAGAAAAAAACGTTGGGATTATCCTACAACTGCTAGCGCATCTAATGTTTTTATATAATAAATAATTAATTCTCCTCCATGCTCATTAAACCCTCAATAATGGAAACCATATACAATATAACATGAACAGATAATATTGACTCCTTATGTTCTTGAAGTATATATTCGTTGTATAATTAATGCTATATATTTAAGTAAAATTTATAGTGCGCAAGTAAATATATGACTACATAATCTACTTAGTCTTAAGAGTCATATAAGGTTCATTAAAAGAATTTTGCTTATAAAACACTATAAAGCCTATCAATACAGAATGTATTTGAAATCAATAATGAGGAATAAAAAAATATGCGATAAAAACCAAACCTAAAAAGTTCAAAACTCCCAGATTAAGAATTCCGATTAATTTAACTTTTGTCTGCTCCTCAAGTACTGCGCAGCTTCTGTATATTTAGCAAAGATTAATATCTAAATATTTCTCATAGGGTTGAAAAAATCTTTCTTATTATGATTGGCAAGTTCATAAGGATTGCTATAGGCACTCCAGCATTATGTTATTATTCTTATTTATCCTAATATTAAACGTAACAGTTCAAAAGAAGAGAGAACTACCAGTTACAGATAGTATTATATAGAACCTTAGTACACTTAGATTTATAAAGAAAAACTTATTATTTTAATCCAAGCAGTGACATTTTAAATCCTCTCTTAGTTTTTTTTGTGTTCAAGAGCGAGTTCAGTAATTTAGTAAATACTAATTGTAAAACTTTGCATTTTCTTAAAAGAACAGTGATATTAAAACATTTAATTAAGTAGCAAAAGACTTTAATAATATGTTATATAGTTAAATGCAACAAAGTAATATACAACATTTTAATAAACTTAAGATAAAAGACTAATGCAATAATGAATAAAACAAATAATAACTACTCGTTTGTTAATATTATACTTAATTCGCTTGATGTCGATAATATTTTTGTTAAAGAACTTAAAGGATATATTGTCTGATTCGATAAACGAATTATTGATATATAATTCTATCACTAAGAAAATTTATTCCCAAAATTTACCCATTCAGTGTTAAAGTTTTAAATTAATTGCAAACATTATATTCTGCCGTTAGGTTGCACGTAGCATTAGAACTTATATAATTGTTAGAGTAACTGCAGTCTAATAAGTCGGGCTACAAATATGTAAATTGCTTAGTAATTGCATTTCAAGTGCTGCTTTGGAATAATAGTTTTCATCTTGCTTAGGGAAAGCTTATATTTCGTGTATTTGGTACAAGGTAGAGAAATGAATTAATAACAAGAAATTTGTTTTACAGTATATTTAGTTAAAACCTCAGGTCCGTTTAGAATGTAAAGATCAAGTTAGAATAGTACTTAGTATTTGAATAAGTGATTCAGATTGCAAATTCCTGTTAAATAGAAATGAAATTATGCAATTTTTATGTTCATTTCTGAAAGTACAGACCAACTAAAGTTTCCAATTTAAGTTAATCTGTGAATATATTAAATTTTTATCAATCTGTTTATAAAATTATTTTTTTCAGTGCCGATATAATTACTAAACAAACTTTAAAGATATTTTGTTTGTTAATATGCCAATGAATTTAAGAAATTCTTAATAATGTAATATAGTGCCTACCTGTCTGCTTGTTAGTATTTATATCTCTATAGTAGCATTGTATTAAGTACAGGATGTGCTCTGTTTCGTTTGTCGCATTAATTAAACCAACCGTTCAGTGAACCGTAGACCTTTATCAACATATTATTAGGCTCATGAATTATTATTTGTTAATAATTATGTCATAAGTCAAACGAGAAACAAGTCTGCTCTTTTGTCGACAGGTGCGGCGCAGCGCGATGAATTGATTTGAGTAAAGTGAACATATATCATGATAATTGAGCTGAGCGAAGCGAAGCTTTTTTCTACTCAAATTATCAACTCTTTGTTACTCTTCTTCTCCTTCAATTTACGAGCTACGAGCACGAAATTTTGCACACATGCACATGTGTAAAACTCGTTTTGGATTGAAGATCAGCCGAATCGTAATTGAAGTTTTTGAGATAATTGATAAAATGTGTCCCATATAGTTAACATATAGAACGTTTTTGTTTCGCGCGCTCGACCATTCCTACTACACTATTTCAGAGGCGTCTCACGTGCTTTCACCTCAGTCGTGTGTGAAATATTTTATTGACCGATTTTTTTAACCTATTTTTTATCGCTTATTTTCCCTTTTCTCTCTATCCTTTTCGATTAATATTATTTGCAATTACAAATTTGCTCAAAACAAGTATTGACATCAAATCATAATTATATCCATAAATAAATATCAATATTTAACTCTAGACATTGATGCGCTCGACTGCGTGGCGAGACTAACCCCGCTCGCGTGGACCTAGTTTTAATATTGCTCCTTTAAGTGGTTATTTTAAATATTATAATTTTTAAAGCAGAGATTGATTTATTCTTGTAAATTCTGTTGTGCTATTACAGATCGTTTTTGATATTAATATTCAAGAAAAATGTCCTAATAAATGCAGGCATGTTTTTTATAATAAATGATAATTATATGGAAAAGGATACTATTACGTCTTAATTACATTTATAAATTTCAGTGTCGATTAACTTAGGCGACGATAAACAGTGAATGATTAAATGTAAACAGAGAGGCTTAACAAAACAAACAATTTTGTTAAGTAATCAGAAATAAAATTAATTAAAAAGGTAAATAAAGGAAGACTTTCTCACTTTCTGTCAACTTTAAATGTATTTTCAAAAGATAGGGAAATAATTCACAACATTTTAAGGTGGTGCATTTATTTATTAACCCAGAAATTATTTGTAGGAACAGGGATAACAGAATGATTTCGTAGTCATTGCAGACAAGATGAGACGAGGCGCGACGAGACGAGACAATACACGACACGACACGACACGACACGACACGACACGACACGACACGACACGGCACGGCACGGCACGGCACGGCACGACACGGCACGACACGACACGACACGATGCGACACGACACGACACGACACGACACGGCACGGCACGGCACGGCACGACACGACACGACACGACACGATAGCACTAAAGATAGCGATAAAGATTAGTTACGACAGAATATTGTTTACTATTCTGTAAGACAGGTAGGTGGTAGTGGTTTAATATATGTAATTAAAATTAAGACCGTCAGTATGAAAGAACAAACAAAGATTAGCAAAAAAATTTACAAGAAATGTTTAAACAAATTGTAATGTGCTTTTAATTTTTATTATCACGGACATAATTTTAAGAATTAAAAGTTGTAAGATCATAATTTCTGAAAAAACTGCTTTAATGTCGTTCCATACTGCAGTACTGTAGTTTAATATTAAACAAAAATTTATGTACAGGAAGTAATCAGTTACGATGGAGTTCTTTTCAATATCTTTATATTTTTGTTATGTAAAAGGTTGAAGTACATTCTATAGGCTGCTATATTTTATTTTTTAGACATATATATTTATTTTGTGTTATTTAACTGTAAAGGGAAAAAATCACGTCATAAATATAATTATATCAAATCTCCAGATGTCTGAGACGAGAAATTGGTTTTAAGTCTAAAGATAACTTAAAATTTTAGTGCTTTGGTCATTAAATAGATAATATATATAACATTCTCTGTAGTTAGCCGTTTTATGGCTGTAATTATATAATATGTCTGCTTATAAATATCGCGATTCCATTGATCTGTCCTCAAACAGACGATCGTTGACTAATCTAACCCCTAATAATAGTTTATATTAAAATTAGTATTCCCGCTTATGAAATCGAAGAAGCCTTATTTGACAATTGACATATTTTGCTATATTAAAAAAAAAAAACAGATTTATTATACTATATAACTCGTATTGTTACTACGTTTTTGTGGTTTTTTTGTGGTTTTTAAGAACGTTTAAGTAAGATTATATGTATAAGCAATGATGTAACCCACTGATTCCCACAGCTTGAACTTAGAGAAAGCTGCCCCTTCCCTGCCTTCGAAGAGGATTCCGTAATAGGCAAGACAGAAATAAACATTAAGATTTACTTTTTAATTATTGATTGAATAATATCATATCGTATCATACATTATGCAATGTCATGTCGTGTCGTGTCTTATCGTGTTATGTCATGTCGTGTCGCGTGATGTTGTGTCTTGTCTTGTCTTGTCTTGTCTTGTCTTGTCGTGTCGTGCCGTGCCGTGCCGTGCCGTGTCGTGTCGTGTCGTGCCGTGCCGTGTCGTGTCTTGTCGTGTCGTGTCGTGTCGTGTCGTGTCGTGTCGTGCCGTGCCGTGCCGTGTCGTGTCGTGCCGTGCCGTGTCTTGTCGTGTCGTGTCGTGTCGTGTCGTGTCGTGTCGTGTCGTGTCGTGTCGTGTCGTGTCGTGTCGTGTCGTGTCGTGTCGTGTCGTGTCGTGTCGTGTCGTGTCGTGTCGTGTCGTGTCGTGTCGTGTCGTGTATTGTCTCGTCTCGTCGCGCCTCGTCTCGTCTTGTCTGCAATGACTACGAAATCATTATGTTATCCCTTTTCCTACAAATACTTTCTGGGTGAATAAATAAATGCACCACCTCAAAATGTTGTGAATTATTTCCCTATCTTTTGAAAATACATTTAAAGTTGACAGAAAGTGAGAAAGTCTTCCTTTATTTACCTTTTTAATTGATTTTATTTCTGATTACTTAACCAAATTGTTTGTTTTGTTAAGCCTCTCTGTTTACATTTAATCATTCACTGTTTATCTTCGCCTAAGTTAATCGACACTGAAATTTATAAATGTAATTAAGACGTAATAGTATCCTTTTCCATATAATTATCATTTATTATAAAAAACATGCATGCATTTATTAGGACATTTTTCTTGAATATTAATATTTTGAATGACCTGCTGGAAACGTATTTAGCAATTTAAAGGTCCATCTAAAAGGTTCATCATTAAAAAAATATTGTTATAAAAACATACCAATGTTTAAAAAGAGGAAGATTTATTATATCGGTACTGACTGCATGCAGTACCGTCATAACTGATTGTTGAATTGTTTTTTTTTACTTATATTTAATTTCATATTGAACTATAATTCTTAATTCAAGTTCAGCCCCTATTAAAGTACCAGAAGAGAGTTAATACTCTTATATCAGCACTATCAGTTATGACGGTACTGCATGCAGTCAGTACCGATATAATAAATCTTCCTCTTTTTAAACATTGGTATGTTTTTATAACATTATTTTTTTAATGATGAACCTTTTAGATGGACCTTTAAATTGCTAAATACGTTTCCACCAGGTCATTTAAATATTAATATTCAAGAAAAATGTCCTAATAAATGCATGCATGTTTTTTATAATAAATGATAATTATATGGAAAAGGATACTATTACGTCTTAATTACATTTATAAATTTCAGTGTCGATTAACTTAGGCGACGATAAACAGTGAATGATTAAATGTAAACAGAGAGGCTTAACAAAACAAACAATTTTGTTAAGTAATCAGAAATAAAATTAATTAAAAAGGTAAATAAAGGAAGACTTTCTCACTTTCTGTCAACTTTAAATGTATTTTCAAAAGATAGGGAAATAATTCACAACATTTTGAGGTGGTGCATTTATTTATTAACCCAGAAAGTATTTGTAGGAACAGGGATAACAGAATGATTTCGTTGTCATTGCAGACAAGACGAGACGAGGCGCGACGAGACGAGACACGACACGACACGACACGACACGACACGACACGACACGACACGACACGGCACGGCACGGCACGACACGACACGGCACGACACGACACGGCACGACACGACACGACAAGACAAGACAAGACAAGACACAACATCACACGACACGACACGACATAACACGATAAGACACGACATCACACGACACGACACGACACGACATGACATTGCATAATGTATGATACGATATGATATTATTCAATAAATAATTAAAAAGTAAAACTTAATGTTTATTTCTGTCTTGCCTATTACGGAATCCTCTTCGAAGGCAGGGAAGGGGCAGCTTTCTCTAAGTTCAGGCTGTGGGAATCAGTGGGTTACATCATTGCTTATACATATAATCTTCCTTAAACGTTCTTAAAAACCACAAAAAAACCACAAAAACGTAGTAACAATACGAGTTATATAGTATAATAAATCTGTTTTTTTTTTTTAATATAGCAAAATATGTCAATTGTCAAATAAGGCTTCTTCTATTTCATAAGCGGAAATACTAATTTTAATATAAACTATTATTAGGGGTTAGATTAGTCAACGATCGTCTGTTTGAGGACAGATCAATGGAATCGCGATATTTATAAGCAGACATATTATATAATTACAGCCATAAAACGGCTAACTACAGAGAATGTTATATATATTATCTATTTAATGACCAAAGCACTAAAATTTTAAGTTATCTTTAGACTTAAAACCAATTTCTCGTCTCAGACATCTGGAGATTTGATATAATTATATTTATGACGTGATTTTTTCCCTTTACAGTTAAATAACACAAAATAAATATATATGTCTAAAAAATAAAATATAGCAGCCTATAGAATGTACTTCAACCTTTTACATAACAAAAATATAAAGATATTGAAAAGAACTCCATCGTAACTGATTACTTCCTGTACATAAATTTTTGTTTAATATTAAACTACAGTACTGCAGTATGGAACGACATTAAAGCAGTTTTTTCAGAAATTATGATCTTACAACTTTTAATTCTTAAAATTATGTCCGTGATAATAAAAATTAAAAGCACATTACAATTTGTTTAAACATTTCTTGTAAATTTTTTTGCTAATCTTTGTTTGTTCTTTCATACTGACGGTCTTAATTTTAATTACATATATTAAACCACTACCACCTACCTGTCTTACAGAATAGTAAACAATATTCTGTCGTAACTAAAGTGCTATCTTTATCGCTATCTTTAGTGCTATCGTGTCGTGTCGTGTCGTGTCGTGCCGTGCCGTGCCGTGCCGTGTCGTGTCGTGTCGTGTCGTGTCGCGTCGTGTCGTGTCGTGTCGTGCCGTGCCGTGCCGTGCCGTGCCGTGCCGTGTCGTGTCGTGTCGTGTCGTGTCGTGTCGTGTCGTGTCGTGTCGTGTATTGTCTCGTCTCGTCGCGCCTCGTCTCATCTTGTCTGCAATGACTACGAAATCATTCTGTTATCCCTGTTCCTACAAATAATTTCTGGGTTAATAAATAAATGCACCACCTTAAAATGTTGTGAATTATTTCCCTATCTTTTGAAAATACATTTAAAGTTGACAGAAAGTGAGAAAGTCTTCCTTTATTTACCTTTTTAATTAATTTTATTTCTGATTACTTAACAAAATTGTTTGTTTTGTTAAGCCTCTCTGTTTACATTTAATCATTCACTGTTTATCGTCGCCTAAGTTAATCGACACTGAAATTTATAAATGTAATTAAGACGTAATAGTATCCTTTTCCATATAATTATCATTTATTATAAAAAACATGCATGCATTTATTAGGACATTTTTCTTGAATATTAATATTTTGAATGACCTGCTGGAAACGTATTTAGCAATTTAAAGGTCCATCTAAAAGGTTCATCATTAAAAAAATTATGTTATAAAAACATACCAATGTTTAAAAAGAGGAAGATTTATTATATCGGTACTGACTGCATGCAGTACCGTCATAACTGATAGTGCTGATATAAGAGTATTAACTTTCTTCTGGTACTTTAATAGGGGCTGAACTTGAATTAAGAATTATAGTTCAATATGAAATTAAATATAAGTAAAAAAACCAATTCAACAATTTTTTTTCGCTCAAGTTAAAGAAAAATGTTTTTCTAGAAGTACTTTGCTCTAGTTTATGTGTAAAATGCTGTGTTTTTATTAGCTGTGCTTCCATAAACGCTATTACTTCGTTGACCCCACTTTCAAAAACATGAGTCTTATTAATTTATCAATATTTATAAAATAAAATATATTCTCCATGAAAAAAATCAATTAAATAACTATTACTCACACAAAGTACTAAACTCATGTAAAAATTATAAAACAACGTTTCCTATATCTTTATTTTAGTTTTAAATTTACACTTGCAAATAATAGCGAATTAATAATTGTCAGAAACGAATAATAGTCGATAGTCTCATCAAAGTATCTCATTATAAACCCTCATCTGCTCGAAATTCAATCACTTTTTTAATTTTTCCTTTTTCATTGAAATATTTATCTACATTAATTATGCAAATAAGGTGTTTCTGAATACTTGACATATTTTTAAGAATATCAATAAGGTGGTAAAATGTTAATATTATTTCCACAATATTTTGCTGGGTTTTTTAAATATTATAAACTTATAGCATTTTAAAGTATTGTATATATTTTATCTACTGCTTCCTTATATTGAATGGTTGTTAAATTTTATCATTTAGTAATGTTGCTACACAATTATAATCATGAATGACAAATGAAAAATTGTAATCGGTGATAATGATTAATATTTATTTTATTTATTTATTATTAAATTTCATAAACTTTATAATGTTATTTCATTACAATTTCACATTACTAAACTAAAGTAATTGTATTTTCCAAGCATTACTCTTTTCAAAAAATAAAAGTACATTTTCAATAACAGCAGGTACTGGAAGTCAATTATTTGTTTTGTGCTTTCTTGTGATCAAATTTTCAAGAAAGAGTACAGGCAATTGAAACGAATTGAATACCTCAGGGAACATGCAATTACAGTTCTTTATGTCAAACGTATTTTTAACCAAAGTAATGTTTTTTATATATTGTACAACTGTATTCGTTTTCTTTATTCCTAGTCTATCTACGAACGAGTACACGCTCCCGGTGAGTTATAAGGATACGCGCCAAATCGTATTCGTGAGAAAACTATTTGACGTTCTCTCGATCAACCCTTTATACCATGAACCATTAGAATGAAAGGTGAGCTTTGTAGCTAATGCCTTCAGTCATCAGTGTATTTACGTGTCCCGTATCTTTTTTTTTTTGTTTATGTGAAAGGAGGGTAAACGAGCATGCGGGTCACTGATCAAATGTGATCACCGCCGCCCATGAACTCTTGCAACATCCGTAGACTCACAAGAGCGTTGCCGGTCTCGAGATACAGTTATTTATATCGTATTCAGAATAAGAGTTATGTTCATTTTAAATGGATAAAAAATATTTTTAGAATAGCCAACCTTATTTATTATTAACTTAAGAATACCATGTTTTATTTTAAAATGTAACAAAATATAAAATAGACTGGTAGAGAATGCCTGCGGCATTAAGTCCGTCATTGTATTTTATGCATAAAGAAATAAATAAATAAAATATAACGTGATTTTCTTTTTATTTTAAGTTAGTAATAGCATCACAAGCGCTCATGAATTAAAAATATGTTGTTATAATTTCTATAAAATAGATTTTTAGAGCATTTATAATAACTCGAAGTTGGATATAACTATTAACTTCAAAACATTACAATTAAGATAAATGTTAACTAGAAAAAGGTAGACTACTTAGCGAATAATATGCTAATAAGTGTTCAATTTACAAATTCGATTATCCCATTCCTAGAACAATTTAATTAAGAAGACACGGTACCTTAGATATTTTCGACGAAATTGGGGTTAATTTTGCTAAAAGATGTTTGTCTGTGACCGAATTTGGGAAACAAAGGATTTTCGCTTATTCTTTTGCAAGTTAAGTTACGTTGTGCCAGTTGTATGGTGGGTTTGAACTTAATTACTAAAAAACTTAGAATATTACAAAAACTAGAAATTAAAATTTGATATAAACATTAATTTGTACTGTATAGTTATCAAACATAATTTACATTTTAAAGCTGTGTATACATTGAAACTTATATATTACACACAGATTATATTATAGCTATTAACTGCAGATAAAAAAATATAAGCTTGAAAGAATGATGGGTAGATATAATATTTATTTTACAAAAACCAATCAATACTTATAAAATGTGGTAATAACTAAATATAATAAATACTATACATAAGTAAATAAAAAGTAAGATAAGTTGTTGATATTTTGTAGGTTTTTTTTTAAGGGGAGTTACAAAATTATATATTTGTTCATTTTTTATTATCAAACAAAACAGTTCTTTAGGTAAAGAATTTCTATATGTTACTTACGAACTTATGTATTGACAAGGTTTGTATTTTATAGTTTCATTAGCGACCGACTATATACTTGAATAAATAAGCAAGCTGTTGAGACAGCAGTACTTACTTAACGACGATTAGTAAGTGTGCTCTAGTGATTAAGAATCGTTACTTACAAAGTGGACTTAAATAACTTTGATTGAATAAAATAATTTACATTTATATAATTCAGTAAACATTTCATGATACTTATAACTGCATACTAAACTTGAAATAACGTGTCTAGTGAATTACGTTAACGACAGCCGAAGGACTTAAAAAAATCGAACTATGTCTTAAACTATATTAAAATTACAATCTAAAACTTATGCTATGATCTATATAAGATCAGAAATATAATTAATTTTGAATTACAGGAATTTGAATATTAATAGTGTTCTAAATGCTGAATCTTGATACTAATTGAGGTCGTAGCGGTACGTGATGGTTCGTGGTTAGCGATTTATACGAAACAATCTTAATACTAGCCAAGATCGTAATGGCGATGTTTGAAATTGTATGATTAAAATTAAATATTATAGGCCTAAAAGAATGGGTCATACAACGTTATTTATGTGTTACGTGTAGCTATTCATCTTATTTTTATATTTTTAATCACGTTATTATATAACAATATAATACAACGCTATATTTCGCTCAAAGCCTTCTATATTTTGTTCCCGTCTTCACATCTGAAATGTCACGTTTATTCATATCACCGTGACTTGTGAGATGACTGAGCTCTCCTTTGGCTTCAAGATAAAAGAAAGACGACTAAATGAATTTTACTAAAATAGACAAATTAAAGCAACTGTGTTTTGTTTATTCATTAAAAACAACTGCATATAAGATATTACCTTTTTTTATAGAGTTTAATAAAGCCTGTTATTTACACATTTTTTTAGTACCTAAATACAGACAATATAACACAATAAAATACTTTACGAATATAAAGGAAGTGATATAAAGGGACTAAATGTATTTACATTTAAACTGCTTGTCAAAGTTACCTTGTGATGTTTTCACTTGTACGGTTATATAATAGGGGAGGAATCCCGTAACGAAAGAACCAGAATTTAGAATTGTTTTCTCGTATACAAACAGATTTCACATCTGACATCATCGTTATATAAATATAAATAGCTCAGTATTTTAAAATTTAATATAAATTACATTTCTTTTTTCAAATATATTTTATATACTAATTCGTTTAGTCATTACAAATGAATAGAGATGAAACAATATATTATATGGTATATAAATTATACGTGAGTTAAATCCGTAAAAAATAGTTTTATTTCAAATGTGTACAAGTGAAAATCTAAAAAAATACATAAATATATGTTACATTTAAATTTGAAATACTTGTAATGTATTTACAATAATAATTAAAAATAAAACTAAATAGACATTTTAGTTAATTCATTATAAGATAAGAACATTACCAGCTGCTGGCTTCGCCGTTGTTGAGTAATAAATTGCTATTGCACAATGAATTTTGCATTGCATATTTGATGCAATTTATGCGTAAGGCGTTTCACCCAGTGCCAATAGATAAGCATTCAGTTGAAACACCAAACAATAACTTACAATACTGTAGAACATTCCAGAAGGCTCTCAAGATTTCTTTGAGCATTTTTGTAATCCAATATCGTTTCTACGTGCTAATGAGAGATGCTGATGCTTTTTAAAACATTTTGAAAGAAAGCTTCGTAGCCCTATACATGTTATTTAATGAGATTTAATTTATCCATGTTATATTATGTTATATTTCAGAAAAATATAAAAATAATTAATTTAGTAATTAGTAAAAGAATGAATATTTATAACACGAACAGATAGATTAGTTGGAGTTACAGCACGGAACTCAAGATGTATGTCAAGTGAAAATGGTAAGAATAATTAAATAATGATTCGTCAAGACAATTTCATTTTCTAGTTGCTTATGTTAGTTCAATTAATTAGGATTAGGATCAAATACAAAATTTTGTTAATCTGATATGCTACGATGTTTCTCATAAACTCCCGTTTTAAAATTCACATATTAAACTAAGTGCTGCAATCACACAAGCAATATGTTGACAGAATGACAGTCTATGTGTGACTCTCTTTGCTCTCAGAGATCCTTGAATACAAATACCCCCGCACCAGTCCACAGTAATAGTTCATAGATCACAAACTTTTATTTTCTTCTGAAAATGGCATAACAATTTTTAAATTAAAGTCGCCATTATCGCTTTTACAGTAAATTGCACTTGTTAGTGCGATTAGTTTTATTAAATTTTGTGTTTCAACAGAATATAACTTTGGCACTGAGTTCAGTTTGGTGGAGTGTATACATAAATTACTTTATATGGAACTAGAATATTACAGATTTATAAAAATTTAAGCCATAGAAAATCAGTATTATTCCAGTTATCATCCTTTTATTTTTATTTCTGTTAATGGAAAATATCATCATTATATAAGTAAGATAATAAAATTAGTAAAACATATAAAAATATTTTTTGAGGTGAATTTAACTTATTAACTTATCCTATATCGTATTACTCTCTATTGTCAAAATATTTTTTGTCTATTAGCGTTATAATTATTTATGACCAATAATTAAATGACATTATCTTGAAATCAGATGAGACAAATAAGAAAAAATATATATATATATTCTTTGTTTGTGTAAAAAACACGAATAACCATAACTTTATATTTCAATATTTAAGTAGTTATAATATGCCAGTAATATTGTAGATTTCTACTATGTTCATAAGTAAAAAGTATATTTCTAAGGCAAAATCCATTACAAGCCTACAAAATAATACTTGCCAAAAACAAAACAGCGAGGTACTAATAGTATAATATAAATAAAGATGAGATAATCTTTAAGCCGCACAATGCCTTGTGTATGATCCATTCAAGTATTCATAAAAGGATATTGACAATGAAAAGAGATTCTCCTTCCCATATAAGCCATTTCTACCGAGCAAATAAAATTTTACTAACGTTATTAAGAGACTCAACTTTATTGAGGGAAGCAACTCAATTGTACGCAAATCAAATACACTGAACATTCTGGTCCCTCTAACTCAATTATCTTTGGGGTCCCTTTAAATAAATAAACGTTGATAACATAGGTACCTATTTCTTCGTCGTTATATTAAATATTATTGAACTGTATAATAATACAGTACTTATTTATATGTTATGTAATGGATATGTAATGGTTTGTCTATTATTATTATTTATTTAGCTATATATTATTATTATTATTATTTATACTTCATGCAATAAGAAAAATGCAGGTGTAGTA
Organism: Mechanitis mazaeus; assembly: GCA_959347395.1. NCBI lineage: Eukaryota > Metazoa > Arthropoda > Insecta > Lepidoptera > Nymphalidae > Mechanitis > Mechanitis mazaeus. Next base: position 1,870,528 of record OY365743.1, read on the forward strand.
AGAAAATAAATCGCATGTGCAGTGGTAGCACGGTCAGAGTTCACTGGATGTCTCAGCACAGGGTATCCTAGTGAGATATCCAGGATAATTAAATGTTCAAACCATCCTTTTTGATTTTTACAAAACATTGATAAATTGTATTGTAAATGTATGTGTATGTATGTCATAAATAAATAAAATAATACAACTGTATAATATTTTAAACCTAATTTTATTTATTTATTTAGATTATTTATTATTAATATAGCTGTAGTTTTAAAAGTAAACATATGTATACGGAATAGTTGTTTGTTTGTTTGAACATTCTAACCCTAAAGCTTCACTTCACGTTGACTTCACTAGACTTCACTTTGAATTCGATATATTTACATAAAAATGACATCCCTTTCAGTATCAGAAAACAACTTCTTATAGAATATTGTGTAGTATTTAAAGTCTGACGACCCTCTAAAGATTTAGTAAATGCTGATTATGTAGTTTCTTTTATGTATTTTATCACTACTTTAGAAGAACATGTAATATCTTTTTATCGTAGACGTATGTGAAAACGCAACTTATTCTGAATCTGTTCTACATTTATATGATAATGAAATAATATTTATAATTTATATTTACGCGTCACCGTACATGACGTCAGAAGCGAAGCTCCTTAACAACTTTGTCACTGAATAGATTAATTTAAGAACTTAATTATGTTTTAGTGGCAGTTTTTGTTTACTGTGTTAATTTGTTTTATAAACTTGCAACACTTTTAAAAGGAGTATAAAGGTATCTTATTTTAAACATTAAATATTAGCTTAAAATATTTATTAGAGTATTCATATTATATTAAACAAACAGAAACACAGGAATACAAACAAGCACTCAGATATTTGGTGGTCAGTGACAACCACGGCTCAGGATCTCTTACACAACCAGAGATACAAAATCATGCCGGTCTTCAAGGAAGCAGAAGATATTATTTAAAAATACCTTTTGTCAATATTTATTTTTAAATACAAAAGTAACAAAATATATTTTTACATTCTTAAACTCGCTTTTTTTTAACAATTAAAATTGTCAAAAATGATTTACATCAAATTTTTTTACCATTTGATAAACACAAGATATTATTTTTATATTATTTTTTTTGGCAAATTATTATTTTTTAACATAAAATTGCGTTTAGAAGTTTGTTCATTTAGAAATTGAAATTCTCACAGACAGCTAATGAAGGGATTTCTTGTTCAATTAACAGTTAAGAAGTAATTCTCTAACAAAGTATTTACATTTCTGAAGCATAACAATGAGGTCTAGTTAGGAAAAGAACTAATTATTTCGTCCCAAACCGCTGAGTTGGCACCTAGTATTGTCCACCGCCGACCAATGGTCTAAGAATATAACCATAGCGACACCTCTTTAGGGTGGTCTGATTTAATTGTAATTATACATTAAAGTTAGTTATAATATTAGTCTGTTTAAGGTAGCTTAAGTGAATACTTGTAGAAAAAATATAATATTTAATTGATAGAAATCTTTTTTAAAAAAAGCCCTTCGCCATGTACAGATCTCGACTAACTGTTACACGACATTGTTTACAAAACATACCTTATCCCACGTGACTAACGACACGCTACGACTACGACGACGACTGCTACATTCAATCAATCAAAACTTTATCAAAGTTCAACTTTGTGAATACTAACTTTTTCAACCAACCAGGATAAAAGAAAAAATAATTATAAGACACTCAAACCTCATAACACTTTATATTAGTTATAAAAGAAAGTAAATTTTGCGATAAGTATTTAAATATAACTAAATATAGTAAAATATAGCTTTTTTAATAAATGAATTGTAAATATTTTTGTAAAAAAAAAATATAAAATACATGTAGTTTCTGTTAAAGAATCTAGAAAATCTTGCAATTCATCGACGGACATAAAGTCGACCTGTACCTAGTGCTTGACACTGTCGATCTAGACGTACTTTTATCGTCTACATCGAGAGTCCTGATTTATTTGCAAAGATGTCAATAGAGAAGCTTTACTATAAATAAAAAAAAATACATTACTGTACGACACAAGAAAGAAACAAATGGCTTATTTAATACAAAATGTTATCGCACTATACATCTTAAACAAATTAAGTGAAATATTAGTATATCATATTTTTTACAGCCTATATATAAGTAAAAAATAAGTGTAATTTTATTTTAAATAATGTTATGTATGGTCACGTAACAACTACACTCCGAACGTGACTTTTTTTGTCATTTACGAGTCAATGTTCCATTCCAGTAACAAGCTTGGTAAAAAAATTAACAAATTTTATATTTGACGTGTTCATGAATGTCGCCATCCCGTGATCAATTACTTAGAATTAATTTGACTACTATTGTCTCTACATTTTTTTTATGATTTTCTCATCGATACTCACATAAGGCATTCTTTATGTCAAGATGGTAATGTGGATGAATGATATTTAAAAGCTAAATATGTTTTTTTACTATTATGGTCGGATTTTTGAAATCGCAATTATAGAAATATCATACGATTCATAAGATTTTACGTTCATAAAATATAGTACATTTCTATTCTATTATGGAGATATATTATTGTCACTCATCTAGAGTAATAAAAATAAACTATAAAACAAATTATCTCATAACATGTGGCGCAACTGTCGATAACACAGACACACTTAATTAGTTTTAATTAATTAGGAAAATAATTATTATTCATACTGACATATAAAATTTACCACAATGTAAAAAGGTTCTTGTTAAAATCGATAAATTACTGACAGTTTTGGTTTAAATAATTAAAACATTGTCATTGTCAATAGTAAATAGTAGTTAATATACACGTGTAAAGATGATTGTAAATTAGAAACCACATAATTGTGGAACTTCATTGTTTCAAAGGTAGTTATAACTTAAAAAGATACCAAGATAGAATTCTAGAAGTACAAACAAGAAATAGAACCTGCAGGGTCTAACTAGATGGTTTTAGATTTAGAAACATTATAAAATAAATTATTGTTTGTTAAACATTTCTTCAACCCCGTGTCAAATAGATACATTACATAACAAAAGTGTTCTAGAAGTTGCCTAAGTTAGAAATACTATGTTTAGGTTAAGTCACAAACTATTATTTCAAAGTAGCATTTGACATTCAATTATAAGTTCATTTGCATAACTTTAGCCAGGACTTATTAGACTGCAGTTTCTGTTTCGAACTTCGAACTTCGAAAAACAGAGTGAATTTTAATTTGTATTAACTGACGTGTAAAATATTCAGGTATCAGTTTAATTCATTCAACAGCTCGGAAACCTCTCCTCGGCTTTTTAAACCGGTTTCAATTCCGCAAAAATGAAAAAAATATGACTCAATATTATTACAGGATTTTATATACTGGATGTTATAAAAATAATTGTAAAGCATTTATAATGAACATGATATGTCGTTAAGAAACCAATTGTAAACTATTTAATATATACCACTGAACACCCTTGAACATAGTTGAACCAATAAATGTCTAAGAAATTATCTATCTACAATTAATGCGGCTAAATACACTAGAATGGTCTTTATCATCCTAAATATATAGTTTTAATCTTTATAATCGTCTTTGTGTTTCCACACGCTTAAATTCTAACAAAATGTGAGGAGCGTCTCTAATCCTGCACAGGACAAGTCAGTGATTTAAGATTGCTCGTCATGAATGCAATATTTTTGAATATTGCAAGATCTCAGTTACTACCTACTATCTACTGATTCTTCTCGCATTGAATATATATATAAACTAATCATTGAGTATATTTATTTAAGGCATTTAAAAAGTAATAATCTTTTAGTTTTCAATTTAAACTTCATTTAATAATCAAATGGAAAATCGAATAATATTATTGTCATGGCCAAAAATTAATTAATACGATGAATGAAGTCAACTTCATTCATCGTATTAATTAATTTTACCACAGCTATGCTTCAGCTTAGAGGTTGAGTGGGTGTTCCAAGACTTATAATACTGTGGTAAAACTGAGAGCAGCTGTATACAGAGTTTCCAAGTGCCGCAAACAATGTTCTTATTTTCTCTTCGAACTTGGTAATATCAAACAGTAAATTTTAATTGAGAAATGTAGTAAATTTCTCACAAGCAATTTAAGTTTTCTTCATTTCTTGAAAGTTTGTGTTTTTGATATAATCATTTATATTTTTTCAATTGTAACACTTCAAGACATTTTTGTTTCAAATTACACAATATTTATTATTTTTAAAATATTTAATAATTATTAAATATTTAAAAGAAACGCTGATTAATGATTCATATATGTGACATCTACGTAATGTTATCTTATATTATGATAAAGAGACTAGCTGTACATTTTTATAGGATTACATAGAAGTAACCCTAAGCAAAAATACAAAAATAACATTAACAAACTAAAATAACTAATTGTTACCTAGATAATCTGTTTTTAACACTGTAAAAATATCACCGTAAAGTTCAGATAAACAAATATATTTATATACAAGTAAACGAACACCAAAAGCCTTAAATTCGTAACGATATACAACGGATGATAGCAAATCATCAATAAAGACTTATTCTAAAAGGTATCCTGTATATTTCTCTCTGTATATTTCATTCCCTTACAAATTGATTGTTCATGAATGGGTTAATACAAATCGTCGCCTTCGTTTCCTAAAGTAGTAAAACATTACACGGTCTGTACGTCGTCAAATGTATTTACTGATACATTTGTAAATGGACAAATGTTTGTAAGTACATGGTGGTAACTGCAAGTAATTTGCTTATAATAGATCAAAGTGCCTTCATGACTGAGGGTCTAATCCAAATTATTTCTACTACGCGACAATTTAAAATGCTTGCTGACACAAATTTGAGGATTAATTCAGTTAAATGGCTGTTTTATATGAATAAAATTCTCATTTGTAATTATATAATCAAAGAAAAGATCTTCAATAGCTATTAGAGATCTTTTCGTTGATTTCAGAATATTCTTGACACACTTAGCCATATAAAATTGTCCCTGGGGTCCAATTATACAAAAAACTTGTTGTTTAGATAAAAAATATGTACGAAGTATTTGTTGAACATAACGTCAATTATTTTTTTAAATATATCGCTAATATATAATACAAATATTGATATTGAAATCTAAAATAATGTGTTAAGAATTATTACGTCAATCTTTATAATCTACTATTATTGAGGTGATGTTCATGTAGCTTGCAAGTCTCGCGGAAAATTATAAATAGTATATAATGGCATAAGTTTACATTTCTGTTAACATCAGATTGCAATTAACATCATTATTGATCTCGCCTACTTTTCTATATAAATAATGATATGAATTATTAATACATACCACCTTTCATATAATTAAACTTTTGGTATTTATAAAATTGCTTTTAATAGATCGACGCTAACCGATAATGAAGTAAACTTACGATGTTAGGAAAAATCGTTGAAAAATATAATATTTAATACCATTTCTTCAGTCATTCATTTGGTCATGAGGCTATACATTATCAACCAAACACAAACTAGTGTTGTTATATAAATCAGTTTTCCTTGTATTAGTATTATAGGTACTTCTAATCTTAAAATACTTTCAAGGTTGCTGAATGAATAAACATTCAGTACGATCCTTATCAACAAAGACCTATAATATAGGTGTCGGCGACGAATAATTTTAATGTCCGCTCTCTGATTATTTATTATTTTAATCAACCAATCTTGTATTAGTATGTAGTCATATTTCAATTATATCATGTACATGCAGTCAGAAAACTAGTGTCTCGTTATGTATCATTCTTTTGTAAAACTAATGAGTATGACAGAGATGATAATATGTTAGCATCTCTGTCCCACACTTCGTAATTTATAGTCATAGAATTAGTCTCTCGTTAGGCAGCAATCTATTGTCAAACAGATAGGTATGACAGAGATAGCAAGATGTTGGCATCTCTGTCTCGCACTTGAGTTTAGTATGAAAATTATAATTAGATTTTCTTTTGTTTTTCTTTTGTAATTTAGTAAAGCACTTAAAACTGATTATAAATATGTTTAGTTTATAGTTGAGAGATGGATAGTTTTGACATAATAACGAATTTTAGGTTGTTAAAAGTACCGTTTTTTGTATGATATTGCATGTTTTTTACGTATTATTTTAGATTTATGATTATAACCGTTTTGTATTATATACCTTTAGATAGATTTTATTAAGACGCTTATTTTGATGTACAACATGTTTAAGTATAAGATCTAGAGAAATAAATATTAGCGAAAAAGCGGACCAGCCATAGTGAAAAATGTTAGTAAAATGAGTCTATAAACCGCGGCTCTCTTTACGGTATACGTGGCGTGCTACACCCGGCAGTATGGCGCCACTACCGATTATTACTTCCGACGGCTAAGAAGAACAAGAAAAACTCTGAAGAAAAAGGAACTCTGAAGAAAAGGGAACTAGAAGAATTGAAAATATTATTGTGGCTGGTTCGCTATCGCGTCTACACGTCGTACTCCAGTGTTTTCAATCACGACCCCCTCCACCGAACCCAGGATCCTAAGAGACGGACCTACCAGCGCCCGACTGAGATAGTCATACTGTTTCACGACTTTCTTGTTTCAACTTGCTATCTCAGCGGCACCATAAGGTCCGTCCCCCGAGGGTGGCGCCAGTATTTTTCGATATAGCGCCCCACCCCAACATCTGGTCCTTCGAGCCGGATCCCTGGGTTTATTCGGTGAACTGAGTGTAAACGACGTGGCAATAAGACTTTTTATCACCATGCCGGTGACCAGGAGTCAGATGGGATCCACCTCCAGGGCGCAGCCTATGCCCGAGGATGCTACCATGGCCGCGGGGCCAAGTGGGGCTATCGCGGTTTCTGTCGCCGTCCCTGTTGCAGATGCTGGTCACAGAGGAGGTAACAGTACGAGGAGTTACGTGGGCACAAGCGCCGACGAGACTACGAGGCCTGATGAGTCCACGAGGTTGCATGCTCCTGTTCCGAAGAAGAGTCGTTCAGTGTCCTTACGGAGCGTGGCAGCCAGAAAGCGTATAGAACTGGAGGCGCGAGCCGAGCTGGCACAGCGCGAACTGCAGGAGGCCCAAGCCGGGGTCGCTCTTGCTAGAGCCAGGTTAGACTTGTTGCAGGTTGCCGATGAAGATGAAGACTCCGAGTTAGAGGAACCTCAACACCGAGAGGTTGATGTCCAGGACTGGGTGGAGACGACGGTGACAGCGATGTCCGGGAAGGGGCATCAAACGAAGTTCGCGTCCGGGAAGGGACACGGGGGAGTGCCCGGGAAGGGGCCACCCCCGCAAGCGTCTTCAATGACCGTCAAACAGGAACCACTATATCAGTCTACGGGAAATAAGGAGCTAGCGGAAGCAATCGTCCAGGCCATTCATGCCGCACCGAAGTCAGCAGCAGCACCTCCAAGCTACATGCATGAGCTGCCTTACTTCGATGGCAACAGTGGTGAATGGTTAGCCTTTAGAACAGTATATGAAGATACATCTCCACTCTTTTCAGCTTCACAGAACATGGCGCGTTTAAGAAGAGCCATTAAGGGTACTGCAAGGGAAGCTGTAAAGAGCCTGTTGTATTCAGAGTGCCTACCGAACGAAGTATTGGAAGCCCTGCGTCGGCGGTTTGGTAGGCCAGATGCCCTGGTCCTCGCTGAAATGGAAAAGATGAGGAACTTGGCAAAGATCACCGAAAGTGCGCGTGACGTCTGCGTGTTTGCGAGTCATGTAAACAACATTGTTGCGACAGTTCGGGGATTAAGAAAGCCTCAGTACCTACAATCTCCAGAAATTATGAAGATCATAGTGGAGAAGCTGCCTGCAGTGCTGAGGTATCGGTGGTTCGATTACGCCGCCGAGGATGAAGATCCAGATCTTACAACAGTAGCTGCATTTTTGAACCGTGAAGCAGATCGGTGTGGGCCATATGCGCTGCAGGAGTCAGTGCAAATGAGGAGGCAACCCTTCAAGGAAGTAAGGCATGCTACACATGTTGCTACGGAACAACGGGAAGAGAAGCCAGGGTGCCCGCACTGCCACAGAGACCATACTTTGGTCGAATGCAAGAAGTTCCAGCATGCATCCAACAAGGAGCGGTGGGAGATCGCTCTTAAGAGTAGATTTTGTTTTAAATGCTTGATGGGACGTCATCGTAAGGAGAGCTGCAAAAGGCCACCGTGCAAGGAGTGCAAGCGCTGGCATCACCATCTCCTTCATAACTACAAGCCATTGGAACAGAAGCAAGTAGAGAAAACAGAGACCATAAATAATGCGACTCAACCAGTCAACGCTCTGACGAATGCAAGAGCGTATTTAAAGATGATTCCTGTGGAAGTGTATGGACCCAAGGGATCGGTGCGAGTGTTGGCGCTGCTTGATGAAGGATCTACAGTGACACTTTTAGATTCATCGGTCGTGAGAGAAGTCGGTCTAAAAGGACCTCAAGAACCTCTATACCTACAAACAGTAGGGGGGAAAACAATGGGAAAGGAGAATTCTATGAAGATCGATTTTAAGATCAGAGGCATCCACCATCAGAAGAGGCAAAAGATTAATGGAGCGCGCACCGTAGACGACCTGTGTCTAACGCCGCAAAGTATTGATAGATCTCGTCTTGAAGAATGTCTGCACCTTAGTAAGATGGTCGATCATCTGATATACGAAGAGGAACCGCCTAAACTGTTAATAGGTCAGGATAACTGGCAACTCATCGTATCACGGGCTACGCGTAAAGGAAAGAGAAACCAACCCGTAGCTTCGCTGACGCACCTAGGATGGGTGCTACACGGCTTTGATGGTGGAGCAACGAAATCTTTGAATTTCGTTACTTGCGCACACGTGACGGGGTCTGAAGACGATCTCGAACGCCTCATAAAAGACCACTTCGCTATAGAATCTTTGGGTGTCCAAGCACGTCGGCCAAGTATCGATGCAGAGGGAAAGGCGCTAGCTATAATGGAGAAAACGACAAGAAGGCTACAGGATGGGCGCTTCGAAACAGGACTCCTATGGCGCAAAGAGGACGAAGCAATGCCGAACAATTTCAAGTCAGCAGAGAACAGGCTCCAGAATATTGAAAGGAAGCTATACAAAGATCGAAACCTAAAGAAGGAATACTCCTATCAGATCCAGCACCTCCTAGATAGCGGATGTGCTGAAGAAGTCCCATTTGGCTCCACGTCCAAACGCAAATGGTCGGAAGAGGCAGCCATTAAAACTGCAAGAGAAGTGCACTTTATCCATCAAAAGGCCGGATGTGAGCTTCGAGCGTGGGAATCAAATCGACCAGCAGTTTTAAGAAGCTTCAGCGCTGGTCTATCGTCGCCAGTTTTGATACAAGAGAAGAGGCTGCACGAAGACATTTGGTGGAGTAGGGTTGGCTGGGAAGAGCTCATTACGACATATTATGAACAAACATGGAACACCTACTTGAGCAACCTACAGCTTTTGAAAAACCTGAGAGTGCCACGATGCTTCGCTTCATCTCGTCACAAGGGGGAGACGCATGTCTTTACAGATGCTAGCGAAAAGGTCTTCGCCAACGAAGTTTATTGGAGGCAACAGAACGGCGCTGGCGAGAACCCTAAACGAAAAGTTACTCGAAGACGAAGTTCTGCACACACTCCTCTTGGAAGCAGAACACATCGTCAATTCAAGGCCATTAGTCGATGTAGACACAGATGGAGAAGAGTCACTTACATCAGATCATTTTCTTTTAGGGAGATCTTGTGGCGTTCCGACGGTCGGAACATTCAACGACGACGACATCAAAGGACACTCCTGGAAGGCAGCCCAACGAATGGCAGACCACTTCTGGAGCAGATGGGTGAAAGAATACCTTCCGACACTGATTCCCAGAAAACTTACAGGGAAAGCAGACATTTTGGATCTGAGGCTTGGGGACACGGTCCTCATAGTGGACTCGGCACTTCCAAGAAACACTTGGCCACGAGGGGAGGTGGTACGGATCTATCCTGGCCCAGATGGGCGCACCCGCATCGTTGACGTACGTACTGCCGGTGGCGTGCTGAAACGTCCAAGCTCCAAGATAGTGCGACTGGTACCTGCGGCCAGCAACAATCTAAACGAGGTCAGTGAGCAACGTGTCGCCGGGTCAGCAGTTGGTGCTTCGCACAAGGGGGAGGATGTCGGCGACGAATAATTTTAATGTCCGCTCTCTGATTATTTATTATTTTAATCAACCAATCTTGTATTAGTATGTAGTCATATTTCAATTATATCATGTACATGCAGTCAGAAAACTAGTGTCTCGTTATGTATCATTCTTTTGTAAAACTAATGAGTATGACAGAGATGATAATATGTTAGCATCTCTGTCCCACACTTCGTAATTTATAGTCATAGAATTAGTCTCTCGTTAGGCAGCAATCTATTGTCAAACAGATAGGTATGACAGAGATAGCAAGATGTTGGCATCTCTGTCTCGCACTTGAGTTTAGTATGAAAATTATAATTAGATTTTCTTTTGTTTTTCTTTTGTAATTTAGTAAAGCACTTAAAACTGATTATAAATATGTTTAGTTTATAGTTGAGAGATGGATAGTTTTGACATAATAACGAATTTTAGGTTGTTAAAAGTACCGTTTTTTGTATGATATTGCATGTTTTTTACGTATTATTTTAGATTTATGATTATAACCGTTTTGTATTATATACCTTTAGATAGATTTTATTAAGACGCTTATTTTGATGTACAACATGTTTAAGTATAAGATCTAGAGAAATAAATATTAGCGAAAAAGCGGACCAGCCATAGTGAAAAATGTTAGTAAAATGAGTCTATAAACCGCGGCTCTCTTTACGGTATACGTGGCGTGCTACACCCGGCAGTATGGCGCCACTACCGATTATTACTTCCGACGGCTAAGAAGAACAAGAAAAACTCTGAAGAAAAAGGAACTCTGAAGAAAAGGGAACTAGAAGAATTGAAAATATTATTGTGGCTGGTTCGCTATCGCGTCTACACGTCGTACTCCAGTGTTTTCAATCACGACCCCCTCCACCGAACCCAGGATCCTAAGAGACGGACCTACCAGCGCCCGACTGAGATAGTCATACTGTTTCACGACTTTCTTGTTTCAACTTGCTATCTCAGCGGCACCATAAGGTCCGTCCCCCGAGGGTGGCGCCAGTATTTTTCGATATAGCGCCCCACCCCAACAATAGGGTTGGTTGGGCACACAAAAAAATGTTCTGTATCTAAAACCTGACCTACCCACAGCGAAGTTCTTGATGTTCTAAAAACGAATCTGAAGTCAGAAGTGAAGTCAGAATTTACCCAGCACCCTTAGATTTTTAATATTTTCGTATATTTAAATGTAAATTGAAATTTACATACAATGATAATTATATAAAGTATAGTAGTTGCCGAAAATAAATATACGATACTATAAAGTAATATTGAACTTGAACATTCTGTGGTGTTTGAACAATCTTTAAAGAAGAGCTTTTATACAACATGACATTTTAATAAGAAATAAATATTTTTTTTATAAATTATTAAAGAGAAAAATCCACAAATAAATTTAGTTAAGAGCTATTTATAATAGTAATCTTAATTAAGAATCATAACATCAATCTAGTGACCTACTAAAATTGCAGCGATGTCAGCGCCTTTCAGAAGCGCTTTATATATCACGTGATGAATAACGTTCGAATTGTGTTACATTTTGCATATTAAATGCTTTGGCGCAATTATGAGCATAAAATGCCTATTGAAAATACAGCTTTTAATTTTTATCGCAACGAGAACCATTCCATATATGAATATTACGTCTGTATTTAAACATATTTTAAATAAAATAAAAAATTTAAGAACTATAATAATATTATTGAAGAGGTAGATGGAGTTTTTCTTCTTTGGAAAAGCTATTACCTCAAAAATTAATGATAATATAACACATTTTGTAATGGTAAATTATACATTATTTTAATAGTAATTTATAAAATTTCAAATACGGTTTCATTAATATCGATGCTTTACTTAGATAATTTTCCTTTGTACTTAAAAAATAGATCTTCTCTATACGCTGTCTAAGGTTTGTTAAAAAGTTGTTCATTTGAGCAAAGTTATATGACAAAATTAACTTAAATCTAATATTTAGAATTGAAAATTTGTATTTTGCATAATTTGGATCAGATGTCAATATTAAAAAAGTGCTGCTCTTAAAACAGAACTAGATTTACTATTTCAAAATACGTAAAAGTCGTGAGTAAACCGCTTGTAGTGGTTATAATACCAGGCCGTGGGAGTACGTAAAATTATATTTTTCTTAACTCGAACAATGTATTAAAATATACAAATCATGCTTTTATATATGATATTACTTGACTTGTAAAACGTAAATCTCATAACGTAAAACGTAAAAAACAAAATGGATTCTAATGCCTATATGTAGGACCTTATTCTTCAACAGCATCGAAACTACAGCTCGGTTTTTTAAACCTCATTATATTTCGCAAAAAAAAAAATGAAATATGCTGCATATTATTAAACGATCTGTCGGTATGTAAAAATTGTGTCGCAATTAATACATATCACATATTTTAAGACGCTTGTTCTTGTAATCCGTAGTACCAAACTTGAACAAATGTATCTCTTTATACATTTCATTGTCCATGTCTCAGTAATAGTTAAAATAATTCTTGATATCATTAAGCATAATTTAGGTTTGAGTAACAACTATTAAATAATAGTAAAGAACTTTAATTTTATGTCCATTAATGCTTTCTCCATGAATCTACCATTATAGATATACTTATTTTTAATTTAATTAGTATTCTTCCCTCCTAAAACTAGTCTATTTTTCTTAAATCGTCTGTGAAAGGTTGATTTTACAAACTCTGTCAATGTCTCTTGCACATGTCATTATGAAATATTGTTTGTTTGAACTCAAAGCGTTCTTATTATCAACGCGCTGTCAGTCTGTCACAAACTTGTAATGGTCCAACTAAGTTGAGAAACTTTCCACTTAGGAAACGACTTACTACTCTTCCTTTAAATGCATATGTTATTGATTTCTACTTACATTGATAATATTGAACTAAACTCTGATCATATTATTAAATAAAATATAACCCCTTTCAATACAAATAACCTCCATACGCAGTTTTAAAGAATTATCGCAAGTCAATTTTAAGTTATTTAAAAAAAGGCCTATTGTTAATAATAATAAAAATTTTATTGCCAAGCCAGTATTAAAAAAAAAATCTTTTATTTTAACGAGTAATCGAGTAAACTAATTTATGCCATTTAAAAAATGAATATATATATTTTTTAATTTAGACATTATTTTATAATTAAATAAAATATCCAATTACTGTTATTAGCATATGGTAACACATTAATTAAAATTATCATAATTTAGCCAGCTTAGCGGTTAAGCGAGTGTACTAAGATATTTTCGTAAAATTGAGAGCATCTGCATACAAAGTTTCTGAGTAATGCAAACAATGTTCTCATTTTCTCCTCGAGCTTAATAATATCAAACACAAAATTTTAAAAGAGAAAAGTCGTAAATTTCTCACAAGTAATTTAAATTTACTTCTTTTCATTAAAGTTAGTGTTTTTGTTATAATCATTAGTTTTCATTATTTTGTTCCAATTGTAAAACTTTAGAGTTTTTCAAATAAAACTATTTTTACGGATTAAAACTCGCGTATAATTTGGTTACATTTTTGATTTTAACCCGTTTCGAATACTTTGCAGTAATCGTGTTCACGGGTAGACGAGTTTTTATTTATTTTAAATTATGTTATTTAATATTCTTAAATACTTCAATACTTAATAAATATATAAAGAAAACGGAAGAATATTTTTTGTTATTCGTATTATCGTATATTAGTATATAGAGCTCTTTTTTTTTAGTTCTGGAAGTAGAAAGTATATCTTATCTCCACGTGTTTAAGGGTGGTTGTATTATACGGGACTCCCGACGTTGCAAAAGATGGTATCACTTTTAACATACCCACAAATATATAAAGACATTTAGGCTAAGAGCGGCAGAAGACGCTCGTGAACCACAAAAAAAACAGAGGAGGATTCCTGAAAAGCTAATTTCTATCTCAGATTTATTTGGGATGTTACTTTTATCTTATGTATTTTTTGTTTTTGTAACATCGTTAAAATTATTCTTGACTCCTCAACGAAATAATTGTTATTAGTTTTTCTTTAAAATATGTGTTTTAAGCATCAAAAGGTGCTTATCTGCATTAAATTTTAATTCCTAGACTTTCATAATTTGGGATAAAGACCAGCTAACACTGTAGTAAAATTGCGTGGCCCCATGACTTTTGCCTATGACATAATAAATGAAAACAGATCAAAAATGTAATATCCATTTACACTATACTACACTTATCAAACATAAAATTTATATCTTAAACTTTTTTCAGCTGTCGCAATCTTAAATTTAAAAAAAAACTTTAATAAAGTAAAAAAGTTAGTTAGTTGTTATCTAGATAATGTTTTTTTTATCACTATCAGAATGTCACCCTACAGTTCAGATAAACGAATATTATATTTATATACAAGTAAACCGACACTAAAAGCCTTAAATTCGTAGCAATAAATAACGGATGCTAGTAAATGATTAATAAAGACATATATAGGTATATTCTAAAAGGTCTATTCTGTATATTTCATTCCGAATCAAAGTGATTTACCCCTCTGTTTGTTCGTGTATACTCTGTTACACTACACATCCTCACTATACATCGACACCTTCACTTCGCAAAGTAGTAAAACATTACACGGTCTGTATGTCGTCAAATGTATTTATTGATATATTTATAAAAGGACACATTTGTAACTGGTTCTAAAGGTAAGTAATTTGCCGACACGTATTTGAACAAAGTACCCTCACGACTGAGGGTCTAATCTAAATAATGTCTATTACGTGACAATTTACGACCTTTATTGAGACAAATTGGCTAGTGGAGACCATTTCTTTGATTTCAGGATATGCGAGATGCCAAGAACCGTATTAGATTGTCCCCGGCGTTCATTATGTATATTTTTTTGTGGATTACATTAAAAATATTTACAAAGTATTTTCTTAATATCTTTATACATATCGCTGAATTGTCAAGGATTTTAACTGATATTATTGAGGTGATGGTCGCACAGCTAGTTATGTGGAAAATTCATCGGGTCGTAAATAATAATATTAGTTTTCAATTCGGTTAATATCATAGTATAATGAATATAATGTTATCTTCTACAGTTTTATAGAAATAATAATATGAAATATAGAAATAATTAAATGATTAATTATTACCATAGTATATATTTTAAATTGA
The DNA here is from genome assembly GCA_959347395.1 of Mechanitis mazaeus. Classification (NCBI taxonomy): domain Eukaryota; kingdom Metazoa; phylum Arthropoda; class Insecta; order Lepidoptera; family Nymphalidae; genus Mechanitis; species Mechanitis mazaeus. The sequence goes on from OY365743.1 coordinate 1,885,895, forward strand.
GCTCCACTAACCGATAATGAATTAAACTTACGACAGATGTAGGAAGAATACTTGAGGAAAAGAATATTTAATACTATTCCTTTTGTCCTTCTTTAATTATAAGTCATCAACCAATCAGCGATAAATGGTTTGGTATCTGTAAGCGTAGGCTTAAATACTGATGGTAGTCTTCCGTGTTTTAGTATTGTGGGTGCTTCTAATCTTAAAGACTTTCAAGGCTACTGAATGAATAAAACATTCACTACGATCCTTATCAACATAGAGCCGCCCCTACAATATAAGGATAAATAACAAACCTGAAGTTCCAAAGCGATAAAGTCTTTCTTTTACTTTCATCCTCTTAATTGTTGTGCATTTTGCAGAATAATAAACTGTGGAAAACCAGATTGAGAAATATAAATAACACTTTTGGGACACGATGGGAACGGACGAAATGTTATTTTGAAATGAGATTTTTATTTCGAGTTTTTCATTATCAAGAGTGGAAATAATAAAAAATTATTGGATTGACAAAAGAAACTTTATAAGCAGAAATAAATAACTACGATTGCTTTTTTAACATGGATCACAACTGATAATTACGGTTACGTACTGAACTACCCGGCAGCTAAGAAGTAAGCTACCGGGTAGTTCTATATTACAATATTTTTTTTGTCAGTAAATGCATTTACGCGTTCCATTTACTCAACTGCCATCACATTTTTGGCCGACAGGGTGACCGTAACCAATATTTTCAACGAACAAAAAAAATTTAAAATAGTTCTTTTATTATATAATAACATATTATTAAAGTATTATAATCAAAGCAATTTTGACTTATCCAAGGTTTAAAGAGATTTACTAAACTCTCCAAAGAAGCAAAAAATCCGGTCCCTTTTTGTTGTTTCTTTAACTTAAACCTTTTGTGAATTTAATAAGTTAGAATTTATTATTTCTGGCTGTTAAATTAAAATAACAACAAACAAACCGGTTATAAACTATTTTCTTACATAAAGTTAAATTACAAATAAAGATTAACGTCTGTAAAAAAAGTATATTATGAATCAAAAACAAAATATATAAAAAAAAATATACATATATGCTTTCTATATAGAAGTAAAACGAACAGCTTCATATTTCATTTTTAATTGCTCTCAAAGGGGATGGCCTGAACGGTAATAACACTTACAGGACTAAGCTTTATTTTTATAGTCTACTCCAACCAACAAAGGAAACTATTTACGCTTATGTTATATTTATTTTCACGGTGTATATTACTTTTTTTTTAAATTTCTGTTTAATACATTTTACTTATATCTATACACAAATTGTCATAAACGCAAATCTTTTTTAAAAATATTGTCACGTTTACGGAGTTTTACACTCTTGTATTATAAATTCAACAACTTAATAACTAATTATACATATAAAAATTTTATTCACTAACTATAATTTATATTATTATTAACTTAAATATCTAACAAAATTATATGCAAATAAAAAAAATTAACAGTTCTTCTTCACTAAATTATTCATTTTTAGTATAATAATGTTTAAGAACTTTTTAGTTTTTTTTTAGTTTTTTTTACTTAGAAAAGGCAACCGTATGAATAATTAAACTTCAGTTATTTATAAGTAATATACGTTAGAGACAGATGTCAAAGAGATTGACGATTGTTTTTGCACATGACAAAAATGTTGACGTCAAAAATGTTAACTAAAGGTAATATGTAATTTATGGAAGAAAAAATGTCCAAATATTTTTTTTCAGTTTTTCTAATATATTTTTCTTTCTTTCTTGACAAGACGTAGTAAGAAGTAACAGTTAGAAATTATACCTTAAAATATTATAGTACATGGTTGAAGAATGTCTTGTTTTTCTTGAATATCTTTAAAAAATTTGAACAATTAAAAATTCAATAATTTTTATGTTGAAACGAACACATTAGATAAAAAACTGTATACTCGTGATATGGAAATGAAAATCTGTGTAATATTTAGGTTCCTCAATTTCTAATAATCATGAACACGAACAGAAACTAAATAAAATGTATTTCATATTCTGCAGATCGGTATGCAGGTTAGGTCCGGAGGGAACGATCTGGTGCTTCCTGAGCTGGAAACTGCTACAATCCTTAGTCCCAATCAAAAATTTTCTAGCACTTTAATAATAATAAATAAATATTAATCCTGAACCTTTTTAATACAGCACAGCTTAAGAACTTGTTTTTATTGCAATATGTTTCTATTACTAATAATAAAAATAATTCTATCATTTTATTATTTAAATTTAACATGTAAATAAAAGCTTATCTTTCAGTTCGATGTCATAATATAGTATTTAAAAAGTAGTAGTAGTAGTAGTAGTAGGTTGTTTTATTTTAAAACACTAAAAAATATTAAAAAATACTATTAAGAATAGTATTTGTTACTAAAAAATTTAAAAAAAAACTAATAATTATTTTATATTAGAAATATGTTATTTTCTGTCATAATGTGCTCAAAGATTTTACATTGTAACATTACTATTTAGTTTCTTTTACCTTATTTTATTCTATTTCATTCTTTTATTTTGATAATGGTCACCTATTTACCTGAACCAGACACCAAGAGGACGCTATTACCGCCGGTACTTAAAAATTATATAAGTTTAAAATTAACATGAACTCGTTATAGGAATTATGAATTGTTATCTGTAGATTTTTTAAAATTATTTTCATTACAACAGAGAAACGAAAAAAAAATTAAATTGTAATCTATTGGACTCTTTATTTTAATGTCGTATATTATGATGATCAAATATATAAGATTTTAATTTTAAATACTTTTATTAAAAAATATTAAAATAATGATATGAAGAAACTAAGAAATGTAGTATAACGACAAACAACAATGAAAAAATCTAATTAATAGTCATGTCTTATCAATGACTGAGTACTATTTAACTGTCGCCACCTTCATATTATGGGACACCTATAAGACATCTCTTTTTAATACATTTCTTATTAATTGTTAATACAGCGTACATTGTACGCTTTAACTGACAATGTACGCTGTATTGTTATCTTATAGTAGATAATAGAGACAGAATTTGAAATTGCATCGTGTGATATTTATTTTTGAAAAATTCTTATCGATTTTATAGTTTAATAGCGTTAAATGAGAAATATTAACAATGTTATGGTGTAAAACCAAATACGCATTTTAATATAATCTTAAACTAAAGGTTGTTTTAACCAGCAACCATTAATTAACGACTTTTAAATAATTTACATAATATTTGGTAATATACGAATATGGAACTGCGTTAGTTAGGTGATCGAATTCCAATTATGAACTATCCATAGTTTAAAACACACATTGATGGCAAAGCTTTCAAATTTACCAATATTGCATAAGTAAAATAAGAAAAATATTAATAAAAATATCTAACATAGTATTTATATTGTTTCGACATAAAAAACAAATAATAAATAATATTTTTCAATCAATATCCCCCAAAAATTGACCAGAAAATTGTATTTCATCGATGTGGTGTAATAAAATAACCTTTCTATTTCTTTGAAGTCACTAAAATATAAGTTAAGTTCATCAAATATCAATTTTATATATACTTGGTACTATCGTTTATTGAATTGAATATGGAATATTTTAATTTAATTTCAATAATTTTACCCAAACGGATACGCGTTTGATACACCGAACTCAACATTATTATCTTTATTACATATAAAACTGAAGCCTTCAACAGTGACACTAAGAAAACTGTTTTATGCCAGTTGTGTTTAACTTGTATTACGATAGTTTAAATGATTTAAATTTCTTTTATAATAAAAAGCTTTGTCATTCATTATTAACTGTTCTAAAATTAACGGCTTACGTTAATTAAGGAACATTTTAATTATTCATTTCAACGGAGCGTGAAATGAGAAACTTTAAGCCATGTTTTTTTTAAATTTAAACTCTTGTAAGGTTCTAACTTGTAAAATGACGTTATAAGCTTGTAAATGACGGCAGCAAGTGAGGGTAGTACTTAACCACCCTCGCTTTAATTTGTTGGCCGTCGAGTTATATACGTGGGAGTTATGTTTATGATTTTCAAACAACTAGTAAATTTAATTATATTTGAATGAAATATAATACATAATTCTGATAAAATTAACTAAAATTAATTTTATTATCGTTCTCAGAAATAATGTCTTTGGATATATGCAAAAATTAACTATACAAAATCCGTACATTACATAAATATAAGCCACTTAAGCATATCACCAGCTATTAAAAATTTACGTCTGTTTGATTGTTCGTTCGTAACACAAAATATACTCAACGGATTTTAATTCAATTTGGTGTAGTTGTATTTTATTAGTCTTGTTGACATATAGGTCTCTTCACTTAGATTTTTTTAGTTCTCATATTAAAGTACATATTCAGTTAGGGGTATAATTATACAAAGAATTTGAATAAATTTTAGATATTATATGATTTATAATTTAAATTAGAATGGATTCGATGGAAAACGCCCGATGTCGCTTGCACTTGCTAGTTGTTAAGCAAAAGATAATTTTCCTTATATTTATAAACTTTTCAGAATTCTTAAACATTTAACTGTTTCATAACAAAGGAGTTTTGACCTAACATTTTATTTAAGGAGTTGAGAAGAAGTAACATGAAGTGACATGAGGGACTTTAATCAGCCATCGTCAACGCTAAAGTTTTCTCATAAAAAGTCAAGTACAGACGTAAACGTTTGGGAATGTCCAAGAGCTAATTTAAAATTTAGGTGAACTTTTAACTGGATTTACGAAGTATAACAGTCAGGTCTTTAATTTTAAAAGTAGACTTTGAGCTGCCCTTAATACGTGTGAGAAGTTACGATATAAGGTAATGTTACATTTTTTTAATAATATAAAAGTAAATTTTGGTTTTCCTCTTATACCTAACATACATCTGAAGAGTGATAATAAATATTTGAATAAAACTTTTTTTAACATTTAACTTATATATTTTTTTTAATGTCCGACGTTTCGAACAATAAAGCGTGTTCGCAGGAAGAAGAGATGTATATTTAATATACGTACTTAAATATAAATATTAAAAAAAATGTTTTGTTACTGTATATGTAATTAAAATTAACAAGTTTTTTTTAATTTTAAACATTGTTTTGGTAAATTTTCGGAATAACATTATTAAGTATTCGGAATAACATTATATATATTTATAACTTTTCATAACAAACTTGGACTTCAGATGTTATTAAATCTTTAACGTAATTATGTGTTTTATAACCAAAGTATTAGTCGCAGTATCAACTCAGTTAATTATTTGTAATAAATATGTAAATTGGTCTCAAGTCAATTCCATTATAAGTCGTGCCATTACTTCAGCGTGAGAGATAATATAATAAACATAATATTGTATACTAGAAAACGTATATATATACAAAATATAGAAAGTTTATAAGAATTATTTTTGAGATTTTTCAGACTAGTTTTGAAAAATAAAGATCTGGTATTAATTAAAAATATTAACTTTTACATACAAAGAATTAAAGAAACAACCGCTATATTATTAGAAATATATTAAAAGTTATAGATAAAACAAGAGAACTAATGCTTTTCATTTAATATTACAACATATTTACTTCAATTTTATATAATTGACATCAATACATAATCCGTCGCACAATCGTCGTCACCTCGAAATAACTGAAATATAAGATATACTAGTACATTCTATCTATGCTATCTTCTGTCACACTTCATTACGACAGAAGTAATAGAAATAAAGATAAAACTTCTATCAGATCCTTTCAGTAAATGTCTAAACGTCGCAATGTCAGTCTATGATATCGGTATCATTATTTCAGCAAAATATAATTTGTTTGGTGTTAATAAGTAAAACTCATAAAACAATAAGCATTCTTTTTTAAATTTAGAATTTCGTGTTCCATAATTATTGTACTACTGTAAAATAAGGAATAGAAAAAAATCTATTTCAAATTTTTGTTCAAAAACTGATACTTACTATATCTGTTTACTTTGAATACGGCTATAAAAATACTTTAAAATACCTACCTAAAGCAATTCATTTCCTGATAACATTACCTTGAACTATTATGCGACAAGTTTATGAACTATCCTGTTCGAAAGCCACACAACATGTGTTTGCTAAATTTAACAAACAATTTGGCAAGTACTTTCATATGTTAAAGTAGGAAATAGTAGAAGTAAATTAATACCCAGAATTTAATAGAAATTTCTTAAACTGTGCTGTATTATAACTTTTGTCTGCAACTTCTCCTACCTCACCGCCCCCCCCCCCCTCCCCCTACATTAGCCAAACATTTTTAATACACAAAAATAACTCCTTGAAAAACAACTTGCAATTGTCTTGACGAACTTACACCAGATGAGCGCATAAATTCTTATACTGAAAAATGGTTAAACAACAAAAATTATAATAAATGTTGATTGAAAAAACTATTAAAATATACATCCTAAATGCAATGTACGAATTGATAATATTTAATATTATTTGTATTTTCTTACATCAGAAGTAATAACTATAACACTTTGACATAAACGGAAAGCTAAATCAGACAAACAAAAAATTTGTCTGGCTCAAGATAAAAAAAAATATTTTTTTTTTAATAAAAAAACACTTGCATTAGTAGCTATTAAATCGCTTGAATATAAATCACAATACCAATTGAATCAGAAGCAAAAAGCACAAAGCTATTGAAAGCATCCTTAACAATCAAGAGGAACCCTCCAGTGGTGCGGAAATAGACCTTCATGTCAAAATCTTAAGACTCAAATTTTATTGTAATGCAATGTAGAATAAAACTTGCTTCAGACTTATTTCGGACTAATAAGTCTCAATGATAAAAATGTATGATTAAATTAACTATTAATGAATAATAATATAATAATCATTTCATAAATAATATAATTTTGATTTGTTGACAATATTAAAAAATATCGTTTTATTTTTTCTATTAAATTTATTTTAAGAGCATCATATCCTTTAGAAAATTATTTACATACAGATTAATAAAAAAAATATAATTATAAAATTATGTTACATATTAACCAAAATTTATGAGTTTTGGTTCAAATAATATTTTTAAATCTGTAATGATTAAAAAGCTTTTAGAGGAATCGTTTTTAAGATGATTTTAAATATATTACCCTTTTAAAAAAAAACAACCATCTTCTTTTTTATTGTTATTTGTTTTACTTCTATATCACAATTTTACATTAAATCTGGTCATATATTAAAAAAAAATTACTTATTTCGTCTTAATTCAAGTTTATTCTAAGTTTTCCATCTCTTCTCAGGTCTGTGACTATGCCTTTGTTAGCTGGTGGTAGCTTTGACAATGAAAAGGGTTTGTAGAAAACTTACTTTCAATAATGATTAAAATTTGATTCCATCTCTACCAACCAAAATAATAACAATAGTAACCATTTATTAGTTGTCTAATTCTTCAAACGGTGAGAACAAACAACTTACTTTGAAACTTCAATATATCTCATTCGATCTTTTACTTACAAGTCTCTGAGTTAAAGAAAAGCGAAACACTTGATAACTTAATTTAATTTATAAAGTTTATCTGGAGAAAATAGTTATTTTATTTTATCAATGAGAAAATAAAGAATCAGTCATGATATTATTTAGGAGGTAATTTAGCGTATAACATATTTTATTCTAAATTCAAATAAATTTCCAATTGATTTTAGTTTCATGTTTTATATTATTAAAGCACAAGCAAAATTATAAAACCAAGCACCCATACATTATGTAATTTTCATTTCCAGCACAACTACAGCCCATTAGTCGTATTCATAAATGTTTGTGGTAATGTGAATGTAGACTAAGCACTTTGAATTGTTGTTTATGTTTTCATTGTGAGCTGGATCTATAAAGCGACCACTTCATTTTGACACTATATTTTGTTAGACATACTTTTATTTATAACAATTAATTCTTTTATAATATTATTAATTGTAATTTTTATTACATTTTTATTACATTTTTAACAATTTCGAAAATTACGCTAAGAAAACCCATGCAATAACTCTGTTACTCTATCGCTCTTTCTCTCTACGAAAGCCTCTGGTAACGCTCTCTGGTCTCAGTAACGCAAGGCAACACATCCCAAAAGGTACGCATTATTACATAAAGACCTTCACTGCAGCAATCATGGTGAGCAAAATAAAACGAAATCAAACAAGTCGATGAAATCGTTTCTCGAGCTTCCAAATGACAACTACTTTAATTTGCAAAACTACGTTAAATTGTATTTTTCATTTATGATTCCATATAATATTTGCATCGTTAACTCCATGCCAACGAGAAAAAAAAAACACATTTTTTAAATAAATTTGTTAAAAATGTTCATTTTATATCGTTGTGAAATATACAAAACAGCAACAAATATATACCAGCACAAAGCTGCTTTCATCCAATTCACTGCAATTACTCTTACTGTACACTGCACTCACATCAGACTTCAAACAACTCATACAAAGTACACAAAGTATGGTAAATGAACTGACTTGTAGTTTTAAATCAGTAGATACTAGTATCTCTACGAGCGTTTTCTTAAAATTGTTTGCTTTAACTGAGCAACATTTCCAATTATTGGAAACCTTTCAGTAACTGAACTTTTGTTAACAATACCTTTTTTATTTCTAAGACTTTTTCCTATTTGCAAGTATTTAAATTTCAATTTAAAATCCTAGTTCTTTGTTTTTGTATTTTTAAATATAAAGCACACACACTTACGTTATTATTACACACACATAAACATACATTTTTTTATTAATATTTGCAATTGGCAGAGGATTTAAAGGTTTACACTATGAAAGCGAGAAAGAAAAACGAATTTATTTATTTATTTATTTTGTAGTTATTAATTAGTAACAATTTATAATACCACACTCTAATGGACACACCCCTACACCAACACAGGAACGCACGCACGCACACACACACACTGCCACAACCACACATACACACGCAAATATTCATACACCCAAGGTAAGGTTACGGGTCAGAAAAAAAAAATCATATCTTAAAGACAAGGAATATCCGTTAAAAATTTTTTTTCTTCAAAAATCCTAGTTGTTAAGTATTATAAATGTTAACTTCAGAATACACAATCCATATAAATTACAATTGTAATTCTGCTACCCAATGAATTATGAATATCTTACTTAAGTCAATCCCTACAGAATTGTGACATAAGTCAATTTAACGGCGTAACTTATCATATTGTATCATTACAATAATAATTAAAGGGTTTACTATCCATTTAGAGATATTACTTTGAAAATCTTAATATCCTTTAAACATTTAGCTAATTAGGGATCATCTTAAATCGGCTTTTAACAATTTAATAGCTGAAGAATAATGTCAATTATAGGATGAAGTTATAAGCAATTTAATGTCACGGTGTTTGGATTAATTTTGAATAATTCTTTAATTGAAGAGAGACGACACACGTTTTTCACGTATTCCTTTGGGAAATTTATATAATAGTAATCTTCATTCAAAGCGTTTTTGTTAAATTTAAAATGAGATTAAACAATTTATACTTTATACACGTGGTACATAAGATCAAGATCAAGATCAAGATGGTACATAAGATCATTCACTATTCAAGTAGGTTACTTATACGTGCATCAAATTTCTTAAAAAGATATGTGATATGTTGATAACTAATGCCACACCCCTTTTTGTATACTTTGATTCCCTCACAACTGAACACTACTAACGCACCCGGCTCTTGAAGTCAACCGCTCCATTGAATAATATATTAGAATATCATAGATCTGAGTATCGTAAATACATTTTAAATATAAATAAAACAACAAAACTAAAACTGTCAATCAAAGTATTAAGTATATAACACTTAAAATCTAAACAGTTTTCTATCATTCCCCCCTAGGATCAGTAAATAACTTTCTCCATCAAAGGTCACGTAAGACTTTCGTTTAAATATTAAATAAAATAGTTCAGAAATCAAATCCGAAGCAAAATGGCTCCCGGAGGTAACGTTAGGATCTTCGCAATATATAACATTTATAAAATATTTTACCATAATTCTAATTTGAAAGTTTACTAAGATTGTCTAAGACGATACATTTATTATAAAAAAGAAGATACTTCAATAAGCATTATGTTGTTTAATGTATGTTAGATACATATTTACATTATTCAAATATCAAACCAAACTCATAATTTAAATATCGTATATTTAAGCTATTACCTAAATTATTAGTTAAATATAACTGTACTATAACACACTCATTTAATGTATCTATTTGTAAAACCAATAAACACTGTCGTTATACAAGTGTTAATATAAATATAAAATAGAATATTAATAGGAATATGCACTATATCAAAATATAAATGTATGGAATATCATAATAATGTTTCATTATTCTTTAAGTTTGTTTTAGTATTTTAAATTGACTCCTTTATAGTTAGTATGCTCATTCTCTGTTATGCGAGTATATTTAACTCACGCACTAGAGAAATAATTTCTGTGTCGCGGAGATATAACATAAATAAAAAACAACGGACACAAACAACACCCAGACTAGAAACATCAATCTATGGACCTAAAATGGTTGTAAATATTTAATAATTAAACTTATGAAATATTGATATCACTATCATTACACATTGATAAGACTTATCACAGGAAAGTACTATTAAATTACTCTGAACATTTTAATAAGCGTCCTATCTCAAGTTACACACAAGAGTCTCACATTATAAGATTAAGTTGATTAATGAACGAGCTCGCTATCAGATGAAGATGAACTATTTGAGAGGCTCTGATTTAAGTAAGAGATATTTTACACTTCACTTAAATATAATTAATACAAAATACAAAGTCTTAGAGAGCGTGTGACATTTTCATGTGTATATCCGCCTTTATGAATGTATTTTGATATAGTATAAGTGATCTGATTCCGTGTCACAACTGATGCATCTCATTAGTAAAGTGTAATATATTTTAAAATAAATAATTTACTAAGCACTATTTCATACAAAAATAGTCTATTTATTAAATTTATCGTACTATAAGCCTTTTCGAAAAACAATATGGACGAAAATTAATCCAGTGGACAATCTCGTTAACAAAATCGACAGTATTTAAAAAAAAAAAAAACAATTATATAAAATGCGATTTTTTTTTTTGCTGCTTAGGCTTTTAGCTCTCTCACAGATAATAATATATATTTTGTTTTATTTTTATTTTAATATCTTATTACAAATGTTTACAAAATAATCTACAAAAGGTAAGCTTAATTTTAAGAAGACATATTAATGGTATGTAAAATTCTTTTTGTTTTTCATTCATTTATTATTAAATATATATATCGCAATTAAAATACATACAATTAAAAATTAACAAAATTAATTAACATTTAAAAACAACTATATTCCTTAATTATTATAAACTTCGGAACAAATTTAATACGAATAGTTATTTTTTATAATCTTCTACCGCTGCATAATTTTTAGAATAAGGAAACGTTCACACTGTTGTTTATTAAAACAATGTTCGGGTGGATCTTTGTACAATGTTTTAAAAGTAAGTATTATTATATATTTCATTTTATTTGCATTATTATTACATCTGCTTTAAATTCTATATCGAAGTATAGATAATGTTTGAATTTCATAATTGAACTAAAAGAAAATAAGAAGTACAAATCGTGAATTCAACAATAGTTTAAGTTAATATGCAGTTTTTTAAAAACATTCTTTCATAACTGTGCCATTCCGATTCATTTTAAAACAATTATTAGCACGCACGCACATTATAATATATAAAAAATATAAGCTTTGATGTCTTATATATTAATTAAATTAGTTTATGTTATATTTATAATTGGAGATATACATATCTCCAATAAATATAAAGCAAAACATTTATATCACGATATATGATAAACGTAATATGACATTCTTACGTAAATTTCGTCCTCCTTTTAATAGTAAATATTGACTTTAGAATAGTCTATACTAGTACACTAATTAGTGTTCTTGAACAATACAAAAGAACGAAGACTTCAATGTATCAAACAAATTATGCTATAGTTTGTAATCTATTGTATATATTGTTATATTAGTGATTCAAAAATAGGGTGTCTTTTTTCGACTTAATAGAATAAAAAAAACTATTTTTTTTTATTCAGATCTAATTGAAGATGAGAGACAATTTTTAAAAGATTTAAACAGTCATATAAGTCATATAAAGATTGTTTAATAATAATTTATATTTAAAATGCTTATTAAAAATATTTGTTACTTTACTATTAATTCTAATATTTTGTCAAGGACACACAGGACTGGAATAGATAAAATATTCTATACTGCAACTAGAGCGCTCAATAATAGGATTCAATGGTCTTATTGTGTAACGTACCATAAAACATACCTACATGTATATATACATACATACAGACGTTTCTACGCTGCGGTTACCTTTATGTAGATTTCAGTTTGAACTGTGTTTGAGTTTCAACTACACAGAAGTACATACGAGCACGAGTTCGTTGGAACTGTTAGGTAAATGTACTTTTATATAAAGGAAATAATAAATATTACTGTAAATGCTCTTTGGATTTATTATTTTATGTACTTGTAATGTATGTCCTTGCCTTAACAATTTTATTATATTTAATTTCTTAATAATGATAATTTTCGCTTTGAAATAATGAATTACTAGTTATAGTTCATAATTAGTTATAATCTTCATCTTCATCATCATTTGAATACAGATTTAAAATATAAAATATCTATAAAATTGAAGTAAAAAAAATTCCTATCAGACTTTCACAACATTACTAGACATAGATCAATGACTTATGACGTCACAGCTTGTTTTATTACATTTGTAGATCAATCAAAAGATTTCAAGTTATTGGCCATCCACTTCTTTCACAGTAATGTATTGCTCACGCCAAAAAGATATAATATTTTTCCAATTTACCCAAATTGAACTATACACGAAACTTGTTTTATTAGATCTCTTAAAGAAATAAATATTAATGGCTATCGGATAACATTTATAGATATTATTATATTCGATAAATGATATTAAACACCAACACTGGAATAAAATAATAATTATATCATATTAATAATGATGTCTCAAATAGACATGATCAAAGACAACCGAATAGACTTATTATGTTTTTATTTCCTAATGTTATATACTAGATTTCTCAAGTGTTTTTTCATTTTATAAACCAATAAAAAGCTTCCTTACAAAGCCTAGGTTAGTTGGTCATTTGGGGGGTCTCGTCGGGGCGTCACGGTGTGTGCTAACGCGATCCCGTGGCGTCCCACTAGTGCGAAGAGGGCAACCGTTGGTTTTTTAGTGGGTAGCCTTAAAAATGGCAGCATCCTCTATGCTGCCGGGTAGTCCCACATCATTAAATGTACATGACACTGAATTAAAATGAATATATAAATACAAACTGACCACTTAATAATTATGATATGAACCTCACAAAATGATTAAAATAATTATCATGATTTCAAATAATATATGTCATTAATAATCAATTTACTGTACTTTGTTTTAAAGTCGGGAACAACTTCCGGTACCGAAATGTTGTACAGTCGTTCAAATAATTCCCAGGAGGGAAGAATGTCCGGAGAAACACAGGCTTATTGTATAAAAATGAAACAACCTCTACAGAATCGTACATGTTGTTTTGTTCGTAACTCTATTGAATCTATTATAAATAGTATAAGGGTAGAAATCATCTTGGCTAAATATTAAAAACAGCTGATATTATGAGCTATCCATTTTGTTGAGGAGATTTTGGGTGAATAAATATATATTTTAATAAATACTTCTATCGCTTAAAACACAATTTTACCTCTGTGTTTTGTTACTTTTATCAAAAAACACTACAATCTGTATTTGTTTTTGCAGCACGGCTTGACGGATGCTGTTAAAATTCGCACAATGTGAGCTCATATGTATGTATGTATGTGTGTAAATAGGTTGAGCTGCCACCAGCTTCACATACTCGTCACAATTGAAAAATAAAGTAGAATATCTTTTGTTTTATTTATATTTTCTGATTTTCTTATAACATAAGTAATTAAATTATTCATCATCTGTAATATTCAAGTCGTATATAATGTGTATATGCTCCTATTACTTTTATTTTTTGAAATAGATAATAGTTTTAAATATTATGACAATTATATATCTCTGTTGTATATTAAGTTGTAATTAATTACAGCGTTACTAAAGTTATAAGTTATAAGCTGAAGAAATAAATTAATAGAATACTGACGAGCGACGCTGAAACAGGAATATATTACGTTTGTAAACATAGAATTAAGAAGTTTATTAGTTACGAATAAAATAAAAAAACTAAAAAGAAACATATATTGAAAATTCAGAATTTCGATATTACTGCCTTAACTTATAACTATATTTGTAAATTATTATAATTATAAGTAAATTAACTGAGCAGGAATGAGCTTACTTTACATCAGACCCAACTAAAATATTAAGTGTATTTCTGTGCGGAGAGAATTTCTGCCACACATTTGTGAATATGTTCATTTTAAAAACTTTAATATTTAATAGTGTTAAAGTAAGTACTATGTAAGAAAATGAAGATATAATATATTAAATATTTGCAACCTATCGTAGTATATCTTGATAGACTTTTTTATATTCGCATTGTCAATGCAAAAACAATCATCAAAATAGCAGACGCAGACAATTTGTTATTACATAAAAGAAAACCACAAGATCAATATTAATATAGAAGATATACTCTAACTAATTAATACAGTGAGTGCGGCTTTTAGAAAGTTTGGTGTGAGTATTCTCCGTACGCCGATTAATTATAAAATATTGTTGACGACTAACTTCCGAGAAACAACAATGGTGATATCTGATTCACAAAAAAAAATATGTATATTATATATCGGCATAATAACCCATGCCTTGGTCTTGCGGGAGACAAAGTATACAACGTGAGCTCGCGTGGCAGCGCCACTATCGCATCCAAACGTAGCGTCGGATCCGACTCAACTAATGAGCGCGAAGGCGGCCATTGCTTAGATGAGCCGGGCGCGGGAAGCTTTTATACGGCTATTAATTTTTGCCTTGTCGCTTTTTATAAAGCACTAATCAAAGGAATACTAAATTTTATTATTTTGTAATATTATTTAATAATCTAATACTCGTTACAAGAATAGATCACGCGTGTTGACAAATATGTACGATGTTTGATTTGCACTCTTTAAAAATAGACAACACAATATTAATAGACACGAGACGACATTCCATTATACTATTTACTCAGTAATAGGTACCAATATCACTTTATGAAGTACTGTTGTGCATAATTGTAATAAAAATAACAACATTTTTTTAAGTCAAATAGTGTAAATGTAAGAATGAGTAATAAATAAAATATATTCATACAGTTTATTTATGCTGTAGTATAATGTAAATGAAATACTTATACTTTGTAATAATGAGATCATTCTGTTACATTCGAATATTTGAAAGATTGTTGTTTATTTTGAATCTTGTCAATGTCACAGTAATTACAGATAAACATAAATACATACTTATTTATTTTTAAGGTGAGCAGAAACAACCCACATAATATATCTGAGTTCCATTTTTATGTTGTGATGGATATAAAATATAAATATTTATTGGTAATTTATAAAAGCGATCATATATGCAGACTAGTACTGCAGTATAAAGCAAACAATGAATTTACCACTGATATAACTCATACTGTATGTAAAGTTTAATAGCACGGAAATAATAGATCTTATGTCCACTCATTATTAATATTCAAATAATATAAGTTATAATTCGGTAAACTAACATATTTACAACAATAATATTCATATTGGTATCTTATATATGTTATTAAAACAAACATTGTCCTATTTTTGAAACACAAACTTACATTTTGTTAAGAAGATGATGCTGTATGTTCATAAACTATACACTTATAACTCACAACACACTTTGATTTATCACTGAACATCGTAATTATATCAATTACGTTACATTAACGATACAAAATACACATCCAACAACATCGGCGGACGCCGGGGCACTGAAACTTCAAACTGTTCTTTGCCAAATTCCGAGGTCGGAATTCGGCGGATTAAATACATTTTTAATCTTAAAGGATAAAACTGTTAATGCTTATTTATTGAGTGCCTTTAAAGATTATTCTTAAATCTTGAAAGCAGTTCTCACTGTAAGGCTGCGTGGTTAGAGTTAATTTTGTTTTTAAATTTCCGCTGACATTTTCCGTAAGATGCAAGGCAAAGGGGCCTTATAACGAACGCCATTATGCGGTTAAGCATATCCCTATATAATCTTATAAAATTTAAATTGAATTTTACACACCATATTTATAATTTTATGTCATATACAACATGCATAAAATATCGTCTTGCCATAAATTAATCCAATAAATTATTTTTCTATTTACTTATCTCCGTTAAAATTGTATAGTTAAACGTTTGGCTCATTATTATAAATATTTGATGGTATTATTTATAACTAAGTTACTTTAAAATAATCAAAATTCCTTCAAAAGTGTTAATAAACAAGAGTGTAATATTATTTTCATAGTGTTCCTATTATTTAAGTGTGTGTTATATTTAAATCAATCAAAGTAATACTAATTAATCTTATATTCATATTTTGAAAACAAAATATACAAAAATATACAAAATAAAAAGTTGTTTATTAAAAACTTAGTGTACTATAATAATTACTACTGGAAAGTGAAAAGATCGCTTAGTTCCTTTTATAGATTATTTTCATCAAATTCAATAATATTTTCTAAATTCAAAATAAATGTTTTGGGAAAAAATTACTTTACTAAATTACTCAAATCGATTTTAAATTTATGTCCGAATGTCATAATAGTTAATGCCTTGACCTTGCGAGACGCATACGACGTGCGCCCGCGTGGCGCGCCACTGTGGCATACAAAACGGAGCGTCTCGTCGGAATCGACTCGACTGATAGGCGCGAAAGTGGCCATTATATTGTGGCACCAGGCGCAGGAGGCCTTTATACAGCTATTCGTTTTCACCTTGTCGATTCATTTTAATTCGGGTGACTGTAAAGTTGTCACTACTATTTTAGCTTTGATTTGTTATTTAACCTGATTGAAAGATAAACTGGATAAAGGGTTGGGGCATAGATTGAATGAAAGTCAGTCTCCTTTCGACAAATACATATAATATTAATATTATTTAGTTGGAAGACATTTTTTACACAGTTACAAGTACAATGCTACTACTCTCCTCCCACATGACAGGTCCTTGTTTGCACGTAAGTATTTCGGTGGTAATTGTGTGTCCAGCGCCACCCGTGGGACCGCGTGGCGGCGCCACTGTCGCAAACAAAACGGAGCATCGCATTAAAGCCGATTGAGGAGTTGGGCGCAGGAGGCGTCTATCCCGCTATTAGTTTTAACCTTGACGCTTGACATTAATTCAGTTGAATTTTTAAGTTGCTGTTATTAATTTAATCTTTGGTTTGATATTATATTTAACTTGAATAAAATTTCATTTGCATAATCTATTAATGTTCAGAAATAATATTATCTTATTAAAAATACTCATCTATGTTAATATTGTAAAGCAGAAAGTTTGTTTGTTTCTTGTTTGTTTTTTTATAGCTACTACTCATTTGTATAACTGTGCTCAAATAGCAAAAGTTTGAGCATCTGTAACTCAAACTCTCTTTAACCAGAGCAGATTTATTCATATTAATCGAACTATGTTTATTCCTATTCTATCGAAAGTAAAAACAAGGGTAGAGTAATAAGTTTAGCATATGTACTTATATGTATGTTTATGTATACATAACTACGAACATGTGACATGATTTGAATGCGTTTTTTTAATCAATATTATCTGGCGTAATGATTCTTAGATACATTTCTTTTTTCAGTTCTTGCAGTAATAAATAAATCGACGACATCGCTGTCAACAGTGACGTCACAAATTGTAAATTCATCAGTTTTCCAGTCCATGCTGTCGAAGTCTCAAGAGAGATAATGTGATGTAATAACAGGCACAAGATAAGTCTAGCAGTCGTTATGTGTTTAGAAAGAAAGAAAGGGCACTTTTGTTTAATGTAAGAGATAGTGGATTCCCCTCAATAGTAATTGATGTATAATATGTGTTTATGTTTGTATATGTATGTATGTTATATTTATTCTATTCTATATGTACCTATATGTAATATATGGATATTATAAGCATTTAAATTATAACTATTCTAAACTTTTAAACGTTTATTATATAACTTTTTATATTAGCTCTTTTCTTCTGTTTTCTTCCTCATGCACTTCTTTTATCTCTGCATCATCCTTGGTCGACTGGTAGAGAATGCTTAAGGCATTAATTCCGCCACTGTACATTGTGCATAAATAAATAAATAAATAATAATAATAAGCTAAATATTCACAGCAACCGAACGACTCCGCTCTTAGGAATCTCGATACCCTCAAGCCTTCAAGTTTGATAAAATTCACGGGAATGTATATCTTTAATATTAAATGTTTTATAAAAAGCAAACCCTCATTTTTAATTCACTAAATACAATTTCTAAAATTAGATAAGACATTGTACTGACAAAAAGGATTGCTTAAAAGTTTGCTTTTTATAAAACAATTTAATCTTTAATATTAAATTGTTTTATAAAAAGCAATCCCTCATTATTAATTCATTAAATACAGTTTCTAAAATCAGAAAAGACATTTTACTGACAAAAAGGATTGCTTAAAAGTTTGCTTTTTATAAAACAATTTAATCTTTAATATTAAATTGTTTTATAAAAAGTAAACCCTCATTATTAATTCATTAAATACAGTTTCTAAAATCAGAAAAGACATTTTACTGACAAAAATGATTGCTTAAAAGTTTGAAGAAAAACAACATTCATAGAACGTTTTGCTATTTAATTGAATTATCAGATTGATTCCACAGTTTGTTTTAGCGTAAAGCGTAAAGGAATTTTAATAAATGTTTAAACTTGATGAAACATTTATTTTTAAAAAATACTAACTTGATTCATTGTCATTAACAATATGAAAAGTATAAATTTTATTAAAACACTGCCTGTAACTTGCGGTTTCTACAATAAGCGCGTTTAAACAAACTTTACACACAAACATTATTGTATCAAGTAAGAGTGTACATGTTTAAGACTCAATTTACGTAGTTAAACGAATTTCTAATATATCGGTTTTATACCATTTTCTAAGATGAAGGGTTTTCTGGTCTCGAGGGTGGTCTCTGCAAACACATCACGTTCAAAACGCGTTTTAAGTTTCAACATCTAACATTATTACAACCTTCCCGAAAACCTGTAATAGTTTTATCGGATGATATAATTTCATAAATTATTAAGGACATTTATCAATACCAAAAATTTTGTGTTATTAATAAAAAATTAATAACCAAGAAAAAGGCCTAGCAACCTAACCTCTTAGTCATTACGCTATTTTATTTCGTAAGCAAGGTTACTACCTCTACCATATTAATTTTACATAAAAATTATAATTTTCGTAAGTACCTAGATCTCTGAGCAAAAATAAAACATAGCACGGTCAGCTTACATCATATATTCTCTGTTTCTATATAAAAACTCAAACATTTACCTAACATTTCTAATTTGCGTTTAGTTTCTTTAAAGTTTTTTCTTGAAGCCACTTTACACTCAGATTCAAAGAAAAGCAACAATGAATTGCTCATTATGATATTATCTTTAAGGGGTTAATCTAAAAGAACTTCCTTTATTGTAACATTTATCATCAATATAAAATGTAAGATACTACATTAAAGTAATCTTGATATTGTAATAAATAATAAATACAATTCAATACATTTTTTATTCTTCACTAGAAGCGTACTTAGCAAGTCACTGCGTTCGAGCAAAACTAATTGAAACTCACACCTACAAAGAAACACAATCATGCTACAAAAATATTATATGAATAGGTTTCTAAAGAGCACCATTATATTGAAGAAATAAAACTGTCGAGTATCTTTAATTTTTTTTTGTATTGTTGTTTTAAAACCCATAATTACCAACAATACGAATTGAAAAAAAATTACGGGTCATATATCAAATATTGTTAAATATTTTATCTTGAACTAGTTATATATATTTTTAAATAATAAGATATTTAAGATTAAACTTAAACGAAAATTATTTTAAATTATTTGAAATTCACATATCAAACTTGCTTTAATGTACTATTGAAATTATTATATAAATCTCGGTATTTGTATTATATATAACTAAAACATCTGACTTATTATGACCGCGTTTTTTAGAAAGAACTACCTACTTCATAATATTATAAATGAGCGCTTAGGGAATATCAATCTTACGCTTTGAAAGTCATTGAAGTAAAAAATAATCGTGGTAAAAATTTTCATCTGCTATTTAAATAAAAGAAGCGCTCACTCAACTGGGTTTGAATAATTTCTCTCGCGAGGTTTTCATCATTTTAAACTGTCAGTTATTATTAATTTCATACATAATAAGAGTAATGATACAGCAGTATTGAACATAATTAATCACTATTGTTATTATGTAATGTAAAATTACAATGATTTTTATCTTTTTTTCTACGGAAAAATGTATTTATGTTGTAGGGTGGTCCGTCCTTGTAATAATCATAATATTGATATGAATCAATGATTTTACTTATATATATATAGATACAGTATTAAAATGCCTTGTAATATTTTTTTTCAAACAAATTTTCTATTGTGCCTGTGACGTCATAATATTTCAAATATTTGATTCATAGAACATGTCTTCAAAATAACTATTTCAAATGAAGAAAATATCATACAAGAGGTACGCGATCACCTCAATATAAACTTAGGTTGCGTAAAAGAGATAACTATAGGTTTTTTATTTCCATTGCGATTTGTTGTAATGGCGTCCAAACAGAATAGTATTAATAAGTAACCTTCGAATAGTGATTAACCACCGTTAAACATTTTATATTTAATTAATTATTTTTTAACATCTTTTATATTAATATACTATTATTCTTTAAAAGCTGGTTACTGTTATTATTAATATTATTTTGTTAGTAAAAATCGTGTATGAGCCGTAATTACAATAGTATCGTATCGCTGACTTTTGACGATGGAAATCAGTAATGACCAGAAGCGCTGTATTGAAAAAAAAACATCAATAATAGTATAATTTAATAGATATTAAGATAAAAAGTCATATCGTCTTAAGATCAATAGAATATTATTTCGTTTACTAATAATGATTAAATTCAATCAAAACTAACAAATATTTATTCCACTAGTAGGTAATAAAAATTACACTACAAACTACAAAATAAATTATAGATTTTATTCTATTCACTATTTTACATTTTTACCTATTGAGGTGTTAAAGTATAAAGAACTTTCTAGAAAGTGCAAGAGAAACAATTGTGATTTTGTTCACAAAATGAACTATTACCTCAGCCTCTTTGGTGACAACTTTAAAAATTGTATCTTGAATTGTTTTACTATTACTACAAAATAAAAAATAACAATTTAAAAACTATACGCTTTGTTAATTGTGTAAAATTGTCGCATGTCCGTGTGAAAAGTTTTACGATTTAAAGTGAAAGTTTAAAAGAACAAACAGTTTTTTCTATATTTAGTTGTAACTTACGGTATTGTACGAAACAAGAAAATAGCATAAATATTAGTTCCGTTATTATTGATGATAAAGACATTCTTGATGCTTCCAACGTCGAGGAGTTTTTTGCAAGCGCATAATAGGTACCAGTTGGATTCTGCGTGACGGAGGATTCTGTTTTGTGTGAAAGTGTTTAAATGAAATATTTGGATTAAAATGGATCTGTCTTTTTTGACAAGAACGGTCACCTGATTTCACACCTTAGATTTTCTTCTGAACTTTGTTATCAAATTATTAATGATAAATTAATTAATTAACGTTAGTTATTATAATTTTATTAAATAGATGTGTAATTTATGATTTGAACAATTTCACTAATAAATATTTTTTTAAGTAATCTTATTAATTTGAGGTGTCGCCGCTCCTGACTGGTCCCCTGACCAGTCAGGAGCGGCGTCGTCCTACCCGTAGACGTATCTCATCAATATGTTGTATTTTTTATTTTTATTTATTTGTTTGTTAGTTTTATTTTCATTATTTAAGTTTAGGGAATGATCTTATTATATGTAGATTATTGTTATACTGAATCCACTCTGGAAAATATTAAAATACAGACAGACGGTTACACAATACGATTCACGAAGATGAATTTTAACATTTTTATTAAATGGTGAGTAAATAGCAATGAATTCAGTACAGTATAAAATAATATTGGAGTCACAAACTGAAAAGTAAGACATTAAACGCATTAGGCGGTCTTCATTTCCCTGTACGTCGTATATTTTTTAAATGAATAGAAGTACTTTTAATACACAATATTGCATCGTAAAATCAATATTTTTACAAATATCAATCAGAACGAAAAATCTTGAGCTTATTTTTTAATTGTTACAGACTGTTTTAAAATGCTCACAGTATTGTTTTTAATGTAATATATTAAAAGAAATAAAATGCAGCAAAAATAGTTAAATCTTTTTTCACAGCACCGCTTAGTGTACTGATTGTGACGAAGCTATTTTACATTACTTAAATTCGTGTTCTATTTATACTGACTCCAAGACTTAGTACCCTAGATTCCATAAGACATCTGCCTTAAACCTGCACACTGTATTCATCAATAGCGTCACTCGACCCAGCATTTCGTTTAAACTAGCTGCTGTGTCAAGAGTGTATTCTATACAATTTTCATGAAATGCCTGCTCGTATAGACGTCTTTAATAAATATTTAATAATAATTGATGCAATATTCCTCGGTATTTCCAGTTCCAGCGACAAAAATTATAGAAACTTAAACTTTAATTTTTCCCTGTTGATTACTTAATCCAGTTGTGAAGTTTTACGGTTATTTACCGTTGTATAGTAGATGTACTTTCAGAATGAGTGCGCGGACATTCGACGACACTTTTGAAGGAACTCATGATGTAATCTTTTCCAGTGCGATAATTGCAGACGGTATGGTCTCCAGCAGCCGAGGAACATCAAAGTTTTAAAATTCAAACATAATTATAATGGTATTTTAATTACTGATGCACTCCGTGAATTCAGTCGCATATTTTTGAATGTATACAATATGCTTTTTAAAATTTAAAGGGTAAGTATCTTTATCACCATGGATATAATACTTACATTAGTGGTTCAAGAAGACTTATACTTACAATAAAAAATAATTTTGATTAAGTTTAGTTTATTTTGTTGTAATAAGTTTAAATATAATATTCAATTGAAAGATTAATAAACTCTTTACTTTGACACAAAACAATATAAAATAAATATTTATTGTCAAAGCTTCAATATCTTAGGAAACTCTAGAGAGTTACACAATTCATGTAACAAGAAATGTTAAAACATCCAGGAAATATTTCATGGAGACTAAAAGCTGCGATTTACCGAAGAACCTTGAACTAAAGGGTTTATAATAATATTGAAATATACGTTCTTTGTTGTCGTACCAAGTATGTGAGAAGAATGCATCATCATCATTAGTTATAAAAGTAAGGATTTCAACAGCTTGTATTGGAAAATACTTGCCATGCAGGAAAAAGAAAATGGGTGGGGGGATTGTATGGTATATAGTCATGGTTATATGAAACTAAATTAATTTCACGCATAACGAAAGTAAATAGTAAAAAACTTCATTTTCATAAAAATATATTGTACTCGTTTTCACGTAAGATGTCATGTATGTATACGTCATATATGTATGTACATATATACATCATCTTATAAGTATCTAACGTTGTTGAACACTATAGATTTTATTAAATTATAAACAATTTGGATAAATTTTATATTAAATTGTTACAATTATTTATTAAATTATGTCGTATATCCAAAAAATATTAATATTCTTACAGCTAATTATTAATCTTTGGTATAAACACAAAAGGCGGTTCGTAACATCGTATATTTAACTAAAATTTGGTAATATATCTATATTTAATTAAAATGTCTTTAAAAAAGCTCCTTGTATGTGTAAATTGAAATAAAATATTGAATTAACGAATTTAAATAATATCTATGTAATATTTTGCTATTCAACTAAAAATGTATGCGATTAAAGTAGTAATTATAAATTATCACATTTTTTATTTGTAACATCTTATTCATAAAAATTCAAACAGTTGTTGGACTGAACTTGAGTATCAAAAGAGATAAAAAAGGCGTAAATGATAATGTTTAAATTTTTACTAATAAGAGTTTATGAAAAATATATTTTAACTAGCTTTATTTACAATATGTAAGAGCACTATTTAACATAAATTATTTTGCAGGTACTATTTAAAGTTTTCTCTTATATAAACCGTTTTGTTTTTTACTTAATTCTGTGATGAGTTAAATGAACTAGAATCAATATGGAGCAAGTAATCAAATTTACAAATGTACAAATTATATTTAATTTCTCACACTATTATTATTCTATTTACTTACACAATCTATTTAATACATATAATAATGGATGCACCCCTGTTACCATGTCTTAAATGAGAACATCTGTATTCTAAGCAGGTGCCTCCTCTATCTGGTCGATTACTAATGTTTTATCTTGAGTCCTGTTTAATAAAAAGTCTAGATCATTTGATATTTTATGTAGCATTCTGTTCGTCTCCGGCGAGTCGTACGCTTTGTACCACTCTCTATTTACTTGTTCTATATCTGAATTTGACTTCGATTCACACCAGGGTTTCGACATCAGGGTTGTATTGAACACAAACACTGCAGCTGTCTTTAGTCGTATGCAAGTGACGGTCAGTATACCGTAAAGCAATAAAAATATATAAGTAAAAAAGAAGTTAAAAAAGTAAAAGATGTTCATTCGGTATTAATTTACAATGAAGATACTTACAAAGTGGATTTATTTTGGACTAATATGAATTTCGAATGTTTAAATTTATAAATGCAAAGGTATTATTACAAAAGAATTTTTTATACGTGTAATATAGCAACGCCATCGAAAACTCGAGATGATTGTAATGTAGTACATTGTAGTAAGTCTGTGGCGCTGTAGTTCCTCTTGTGCGCGAACAGCAGCGTGGCGGCGTGCGCGGCGTGGGCGGCGCGCGGTGACGTCACCTGCGTCTGCGCCGACGCCAGCCGGTACTGTGTCTTGCGACCCGCCCTAGAACCCGACGAACTACAAACGTGGACTGTTTTATGTATGTAATAAGTAAATCAAAGGTATACATATAGTTATAAATTATGGAACCTATTAGCAAAGGTATTGAAAACCTGATGTTCTTTTGAAGTTTGAGAAGTTGTCTAACTTTCTTGAATTCAATGGACCGTCTCAACGAGGGCAGTCGCGCTGTCAAATTTTGATATTGCACCACGACGACAGGTGTATTTCCGTTCCTCGCCACCAGTTCTACTCCAGCCGAAGACAACACCCACTCTTCGGATCCTTGGCTTGAAATAAAACTAAGATGGGCTTCACCGTCTTCTTTAAGTTGCTTGCTTGACAGTAAACTCCTGGTATAAGTTATTAAGATTGTCTCGCATTGCTGATGTATCTGCGATGGCGTTTTGAGGATCGTATATTTTCTAGAATATGTAATATTAGATTATACATATTTCTCAGTTTTATTTAAAACAGAAAAATGCTTGTTAATATACGTTTACCTCTTCATCTAATAAAGTATCAGGATGTTTCAAAAGCTTATCATAGATTATTAGTTGGTGTTCTACACTCTCTCGTCTATCTCTGGGTTTACCAGCGTTACGGAACGGAAGATACTTGGCAATGAAATTCGCCGGATTTCTAAAATAAAAAATGTTCTATAATCCTTTGTTGCCAATATGATCTAACTAATATTTTGAATACGACCACAAAAAATGAGAGGAAAATCGGTGTAGCATTTCTCAAGTTATGATCTCACGTTAAATGAAAGGTACCTGCACGTCGTACAGCCTGAGCACGCTGCCCGCTGGGTACAGGTCCTCCCACAGCTGCCGGCCGGGCGCCTGCGGCAGCAGCGACCGCTCCCGCGCCCAGCTGAACCCCAGCACGCCGTGCACGCGACCCGCGCCCGACAGACACGTCAGGCTCACGTTGGCTCCCTGGGAGAGTGAAATAATTTAATATAAATGTAGAATCAACAATTCATTAATTCAAATCAACACTAGCGTGACTTGCATCTGTGATCGCTGTAATAGAAAGATTCGAGTAACTTCACCTTGTAGTCCCATTAAAATTCACTTTAACACTAATCTTAATCTTAACATTAATCTTTGTACTAAGTAAATTTAATATCCAGAGACCCATAACCGATACAACTCAATATAAACTCGGAGCCCTCCCACACTTCCTGTCGCTGGTTAATAATCAGAACCTGTAATAAAATCGTAATCGTCAGACATTTGCAGGAAATGTCAGACAATAGAGTCACATTTTAGTACGTAATCAAATTTTTATGACAATCCGTGTTACACAAGACAAGATTTTTATGAGTTGTTTTCATTGGAAAACTTTTGAGACAGAATTACTCATAGGGATTTTGTCCAGAATTGCTTTCGTGGAAATTATTATGTATATAGTATATCCAGTAGCCAACTTTCCATTCATGAATAATACAGAATGATGATAATTATTCACAATTATAAAAAAATATGATTATTAAAATACTCTAATCTATCGCAATCTAGTTTTAAAATATACAAAACTTGAAGTCAAAGGATAAGTGATAATTTTTTTCCAAAATACATATAGGTATATAATAAATATAAGCATCTGTATGTCTTGTAAATATTTAATTATGAAGCTGCAACTGGCAATATTATGATGAGAGAATAATATGGTATAAAATATTACAAATAATGCAGGTGTTAGATATTATTAATTACATATTACTGTTTAAAATTACTGAGGGTAGTTTTATAAAGGACATATGTCTGCGACTTTACTAAATCTTGAGATTAAAACATGTGTTTAGTAGACGTCATTTCTTTATAATGTGGTACAAATTACTTTGCTGTTGTTCAATAACACACCGGTGCTGTAGACCGAGCAGGTGATTATCAATGTCGTTAGTTACCTACAACTATCATAAATCTGGGACAAAAGAAAAATTTAATGCCCTTGTTTATTTTTAAAATTGCTTTCTTTATATTAAATACATATTCAATAAACCTTATACCAATCTCAAATATATATATTTTAAAGATTTAAATTAAAATATGTTCAAGAACATTAAAAAGTAAAAGGTGGCTTTAGACCTCATTAGAATATTCTTCCCGGTTTCATATAAGCATTAGTTCATCAATTTTATCAAATGTCAAAGAGAGTAGTACCTATTAGTGTTACCTTTACAAATATTAAAACGTTTAATAAACTACAAACACTACACCATAAGTAAATAATGATTTTATGTTTGAATGAAATTCATAATTAGAGATCACATGATTATAAATTTGCTTTATTTTGGAGTTGAGTTAAGTCAACAGGAACGAAATTAATTAACATTTAGAATTACTTTTGACATATCTAATAGGTATGTTTGAGACTATAATAAAGTTTTAATGAGTTTAAACATATGTAACATTTCAAAACTAATAATGATGTATAATATTTATTCTCATTTATTATAATATATTCGATGAATTGTAACGTTCAAAAAACTTATTTATTATTGAGTTGACTTTTTAAATACCAAATTACATATTGTATTCAATTTGATCATAATTTTTTAATTAATAAAATGACAATGTTCTTGTGAAACTACATATATCGCAAACAAACTGACTAGTGTATATTTCAGTGTAGGAAGCAGGTATCGCTTGTGCAATAAATACTCATTAAGCTGAGCGAAGCGAAGTTCTTTACTACCCAAATTGTCAACTCTTTGTTACCCTATTCTTCCTATACTCCTTCAAATTACGAGCTAGACGCACGAAAGTGCACACATGCGCATAATGAGAAAAACTCGGTCTGGATTGAAAATTAGCCGAATCGTAATTTTAGTTTTTGAGATAATTGATAAAATGTGTCCCATATAGTAAACATATAGAACGTGAAGTGAGTCGTACTAATTCTAGTATTACAACTATTATTATAAATATTCTTCTTACCTTATGTTTAAAATTTCTATTTCATCATATAAAGTTATATTGCTGGCTCTCAAATAATTCGTAATCTGAAAAACAATTTATATAAATACATAATGTCATGTTAAACATCAGGATTTTCTTTATATATTTTTTAATAAAGACTTATTTTTATTTACATGTTATCTTTTTCAAAATAAAAAAAATGTGGTAAGTAAATATATCATAGTTACCGGGTGATTCAGTCGGAGTCTCGCACAGATCTCCTGTGAAGGCCGGCGGCCAGATACAACTTACAACAGCTGGACCTGGATTTGACTAAAAAAAATATTATTTTATAAAACGTATATGTACGTTTTAAGAAAATACTTTTATTTTATATATAAATACAGAGTATTTAATTTATATAAAATATATGTTTTGGTATAGGCAAATGTGTGCTAAATCAACAGATAACTCAAAAGTTGCCAATTATTACACAATGTATACAAACTGCACTATCAAGGATGTGTTTGAAGTTTGATGCTATTATCATAGTGCTGAGAGCTCTGCACGAAAATGTAATACATCAGCAAACAGATTGAAACGGTTCATATTATGCCACTTACTCTGTTACGATACGTTTCTCTTTTTACTTCATCATAATGGAGAACGCCTCAATAATATACATATAACTTCTAATGAGCGAAACTTCCTCAACAAATATCTAGAGAAGTTTCATCGCGGACTAACTCGTTATTCCGAGGAAATTGCGAACTTAGGATATGACCTCTTTTCAGAAGCATTGTGAAATGTATGACGATTGTGAAAAAAAGGTACAAAAACAATAGAACTTCTAATCAAATTGAATATGAAATATATAAAACATAATAAGAATAAAATAGTTGAAGAATAAAAAGATATTATAAATAAATATATGTTAATTCGAATTTCCAATTTCCAAAACAAATAATGTCCACATTATTAAACACCTTTTACATAAAACGGTTGATATGGGTCACACTTACCCGCAGGTGCCTCCACTTTTGCACATTTTAAGTGTCTTCGGACATAAAGGTCCAACTCCACAATCAGCACCTGTGTATCCCTCGAAACAGTCGCAGTAAAATTCCCTGTGTCATAAAAATATTAGTGTAAAAGCTATTTAGTACACGTGGAAGCCTATAAACTACTAATAGTCTTATACCTAATCGTATTTGTTTTTGGATACTATTACAATTATGCTTATTATTATCATATCTATATCTAGAGCATAAGATATGGTCTCTTGTTTATCCAGACTAATTTTCCTTTAAACGAGTATCAAGTTCAGATAATGGAAACTTTAATTTGAATGAAAATTTGTCGTACTTCTAATTATGTAATTTTCGAAGCGCGGCAGTTAATTAAGTTAAACTATTCCTTGTTGTTGTGTCTTGTAAATGATACTACGTTGCGCCAAACGCTGTGAAATATCAACAATAAACATAGTGCATAATTTAGGGATATTTGTGGAAGGTAATTAGTGTATTGCACAGAATACACTAATTAAGAATTATAGTTACATTTGAAACGGAAAAAATTTTCGACTTCATTCAAAACATATATCCAAATTTAAAGTGTTTTGAACTAATCGCTTTCGTAATTTAATCACTCAGTGTTAATCTCCGATTATACTAATTGTATCCGTTTAATTGTTCTGTAATTGGAGCCGAAATCACAAATTGGAAATCCAATGTCTCTATTGAAATAATAGAGACAGAGAATCATGAATAATTCAAGAATTATTTTTTATTCAAAGAATTAAGTCGTGTGTCAATAAATTCTTTTAACTATATCACATATATTTTTGCCAAAAAATTATATTGCTCACTACGTCTTTTGGCAATCTTTAAATTTGATGTATATTGTAGATTAGACAAGCAAGTTACTCACTTGTAGTCATGTTTAGCATAACAATGTCCAAGAAGACGACATTCGATGGTGCTGCAGGACTTTGAAACGGGTTCATCAGTGGGTCCCTTTACCATATATGTCATATTGAATCCAAAAACCGAGAGCATACTTAGAGCTCTGAGCTGTGTTCCCTCCAGCCTGTTCAGGGTAAGCGCCACCACGAGGACCGGGCTTTGTACCTGTGAATAAAAAATATCAGAGCAATGTTTATATTACACGTTTCAGCGTTTGTTATAAGTTATAAGAAAAGTGTGAATTATCTCTCATATAAATGTTATTTAACGTGACATACAACAGTATAATGGATAGCAGCTAATGACCTAAGGCTGAGCTCCTGATTAGTGACCAAGTGTAGCCCTTTTTATATTGACGAGTAATACAATTCCACTAAGACATATTATTGTTTGTTACACTTGATACTTCTAATATGTATAACATTGAAATTAATGCTAGATAACTCTTAGACATTAAATGAAGACTAAACAATTTTTAAGAAAGAATAATAGCATTAATTTATTAAACGTCCTATATACCATTCAATGGGAGAACTGAATACGAATACAAAAACGAGACACTTTAATAGTTGCTGTGTCAATACTATTACTTTAAAATAATACTAAGTCGAAATTTATGCTTCATACAAATGATATTAGTTATAGATTATAATAACTTTTAAATTAACACAAAAATAAGAAGGTCTTATGTAAAATGTGTTGTTTACTTTAGAACCTCTTTAAGAATCCAATGTATGCTGAAGTTCCATAACATTGTGTTTAATCAAAGAGTAAGACGCTGGTAGAAAAAAGCGGTTCTGTCAAAACAAACTTGTCAAATAGGTCACTCAGCAACGACCATCTGTTACGAAATAGCACAAAAACCACACGTCGATGTACAAACTGTCCAACATGTTATACTAAAATATTCTAAAGCTTGGTGTGTATTAACTGTTTTTTAATATTTGTGTGTTGTGATGTTTTGAAGTGCTTTTCGATTTATTAAAATTTGTTCACACAACTTGCTCAAACAACAATCGTAATGTCCTTATCTGATAGGGTCGTTTTTGCAATGATCGAACTACTGAATAAGACAAATTCCGATATTATTTACTTGAGTATAGACGGCGAATTACATGTGAGATAAACTCCTGTCCCGTTAGATTCTTTTTAGCGAATGTGCTTATGAAATTCACGTTCATTATACAATATCAATAACATTATAAGATTTACTTTATTATATTATGATACTTTAGCCAGAAAAATTTCTTCCCAAATGATACCATGAAATTGATTAGAAATACAAAAATTATTGTGAATATAAAAATAAGATATTTAACTAAAACTTAAAAGAGAAAATTTTTCCTTTAAAATAGAAGTTTTGTGTCACGTTTATTTAAGAATAATGAACCAGCAGCCATTTTAAAACCACATTGCGAATTGTCACTTTGGAATTCCGCCAAATGCACCAAATGATCCAAGCTTGAACAGAACATATTTTTCTTTTAAGAAAAAAAGATATAGTGGACAATAGTAAACACAGCGTTTCAAAGAACTATTAAACTTTTAGACTTGTTGTTTGAGAGTAGTTTACTAAATCAGAATAAATTATGTTGTTGCATTAATATTTATATTTTGCTATTTGAAACCATAGAAAATATAATGAATTTTAAACCTAACGATCCTTTTTTATATAATTTAAATATATATTCAATGTAATATGGCTACTAGGTACGACAAAATGTACTCACTTACACACTTAACCACGAGTTGTTTTCAAGTTTCAGATTTTGTTATTAAATAGGTGTGAATTATGTTCCTTCAAAATGTACAGTAATGATATTATTAAATTAACGATTTATAAATTTTTCAACGTTTAATAAGTTTCTTAATTAATGATTTTTTTCAACTTAATACCATTAATATTAGTAATATTTCCCACTTGGTCACTCATCTTAGTACTTTTAAATTTTGTTATTAAATACAAAACGCCAGAGCATTCAGTAAAACCTAAATGTTGGGTAAATAGATATACATTTATCGTGGGGTTGACTACAAATTATCCAAACTTACAGTTGTGAGCCGAACAGATGACAAATTGAATCCATTCGCTCTAAATGTCCTTCATTCATTCAGTGCGAATTTATTGAACAAAGTTTCAGTTTATTTCATACAATTTATTCTACTCTTTACCGAATTTTCACAGCACTGAATGACATTTTTGGTCGAACATTAAATGAAAATTGCACTTAAAAGACTTACACTAAAGATAATTTAAACTGGAATATAGAATACCGTAAACTTAAAGCTTAAGGAACTGATAATGTTGGAGTTAAAAGCAAAAGCTTTGAACTCGTAGTTTATAAAAGAGGCTTAAAAAGACGGAGGTGTCATGTGGATAATGCATCCAGAATCTCCATCTCCGACAGAATAAACTTTAGTACACACTTACTGTAACATGCTTGAGACTATCTAATCTTGAAGAATTTAAAATTGTATTATATAACATCGACTTTTGTTATAGTCATTATAATTTAAAAATCTTATTTATTCAAAATTCTTAAAGATTGAAGAATTTCAATAGTTGGTATAAAATTTTCTACTGTTTATTTCCCATCTTATCTCAAATGGTAGTATGTTTATAATATGTTATCAAATTAACTTATCCACAATATATTTGACAATATGTTTTATAATAAGTTTTATTTAATTATAGACACCACTAACTAACTACCAAATCCGA
Organism: Mechanitis mazaeus; assembly: GCA_959347395.1. NCBI lineage: Eukaryota > Metazoa > Arthropoda > Insecta > Lepidoptera > Nymphalidae > Mechanitis > Mechanitis mazaeus. The sequence goes on from OY365743.1 coordinate 1,918,812, forward strand.
ATACAAATATGTTATAAAAACGAAACCCTTAACTTTTTGTTGTGAGGAATTATTGCTTAAAGGAATTAGTGAACGACGAAAAGGCTTTACGTGAATTGTATATATATGCAATACACACATACTATATGCACACACACATATATACAAATCAGTTACTTTAAGAGATTTATACATTATCTGTACAAAAATCATTACAATTTTTGTCAAAATATCTATGAAAATAATATAAATGAATAAAAAATATTACCTTCAAAGTTTTTTATAGATCTATAAATGGGTGCTAAAGAAAATAGGTAGTAAGTAAGTAAGTAAGTAAGAGTAGTAAGTCAGTCAAATTTGAATTTTAAAACCAAACTTCTTCAGCTTATTATAATAAATTATAAAATAGATTACTCTTAATAAGTTATATATTTTTTTAAGATCCTTACTTAATCTCAAAAATAAAATATCGTTTTAGTAATGCATCTGACGAGTATAATTATTTTAAATTATATATATAAATAATATATAGTTTTACCACTTAGAGAATTTAATTCTTAAGCCTCATTGCGATCGTCACTTTGGAGTATTGTCAGTATAATGTAGGTAATAAAACTTAGATCGCACTCAGATAAACATAATGTTTTTGTCTCTTTCTTAATCAACAAACATTTAACAGATATATTTGCACATAATGTGCTCGAAAATGGTATATTCCTTAACATTTACAATTTGTTAAAGCAAACCAAAAGCCTACACTTTGTAATTTTGAACCTTTTTCGGTCTCATTATCACTCCTCTGTCGGTCGTCACTAAAAGTCGCTTCAGTCAGAGGAAAACCTCGGTTTTAATGGTGTTTCAAGGAATCTAGGACTGACTCATCTCATCTCTCATTAATGCATTTGCCAGAAAGCGATTTCAAATAGCATTGAATGTTTAAGTAAATACATAACTATGAAGAACATGTTTATATTACAAGTTAAGTTATGCTCTCATCAATAGTTTAATTATATAAAGTTTGTATATCTGCTAATTTGAGTGCCAACTCTTTAAATATAACTCCCTTAACTTAGTGAGGATAATAACCTAGGGAACAAGAGTTGCAAATTACGGAGTCTAATACATATGTAGTTAATTTTATATGTAATTCTTCAGAAAAGCTTTCGAATTTCAGTAAAATTAAAAAGTAAAACGAAAACCAGCAAGATGTTACAAGAAATCCTCCTTTTATACAAACACAACATAAAACCGTGGCCATTACTAATCTTATCTAGTCTTATCTATTCTGCTCTAAACTACTGATTCGTCAAGCTGTGGATTATCATACTCTATTCGGGACTATCTCGCTACCTTGAGCTTTGGGCTCTTAATTTATTTACAAGGCTAGCTAACGAAAGTCCAGTTTAAGAGTATACAATAATAACATTTTGGTATGGAAACCAAGTAGGTACATTAGCGGTTTTACCTCTTCAGTAGAAAAGACAGAAAATCAATAAAAATGTTCCTTAAAATAGCGTCTTTTGCTAGCACCTTGAATCTTAAAATCAAAAATTGTATCCTTAACTAAATCAATTAAATTATTTATTGAATTTGTTTAATTACTATCTAACCTAAAATAACTAAAATAATTAATTTATTTTATTTTACTTCTTTGTCAATACACCAAAATGCGCACAATTTGCCCGCCTTGAGATTAACAGTTCAATGGTCTATCCGGCAGACTATCCTGAGGGATCTAAAACACTGGTTCTCTGGCTCCCGATACTTTTGTTAGTTAGTTAGTTTGTAACATATTAAATAATAATGATGTTAAGGTTATTTATGTGTTTAATATTTATAAAAAGTTTTATAAAAGTAACAAAACACAGAATTTTCAATGATAATTAAGTTTCGGTGGATTAGTTAATTGAAAAATATTTTTGTTAGTCATTTGAGAGATTGAAGAAGAAATAAAGGAAATTTACAAACTAAGTAAATTTACTAACTTATTAACATTAGAAAAAAAAACTGATGAATAAGCTAAAAAAAGCCTCTTTAAAAAAGCATTATATTATAATATTTTTTTTTTATGTTCAACAAACTTTATAAATTGGCACTAATGCTTTGGTTAATTAATAACTGTTAGTTATGTATATTCTAGTTACGCGATGAGGAGTTTAAAATATCTTAACTTCGTAACTGTTGCCAATCAGTCCAGCTTTCGTTTTGCAATTACGTGCTTTTTGCAGTGAGAAACAAGGCTTCAAAGGAATAACTTTAACAGTACTTCCCTTACTTCACTTTGTACTGTAGCAGTGGGTTAATGTTCAAGAGGAAATAAAACTAAATTATGACATAAAAAAAATGGTTCATTAATTCTCTTTTAATACTATGTTTAGTATTTATTTCGCACATAACTATCACTCCTAATTCGTACCTTTTTAAAAAAACCTTAAAGCGAAGCGATTAAAATGTTATAGGGTAAATACTAAACAAACTAAAATAGTCATAATATAATAATGTTCCTCCATATTAAGGAATTTACTGAGTACCTCACAAGGTAGGGTTTTAATGAAGACTTCGTTATAAGTTAGGCAAGAAAGACATTAACTAAGTTAGCAGCTATATGAATTTATCAACTTATAAGAGACGTTGAAGAGAGAAGACATTGAAACTAATCTACTCTGATGTACATAGCGTTATAAATGGTTTTTGTTTACATTCTGAACTGAACCTTTGTTCCAGTAGAAACTTGAGACTCGAAATACCCTTAAAAAAATATTAGATTCAAAAGTAATGCGATATAAACGAGACAAAGCTATGCTATTTCATGGTTCGATACACTCTGAGAGCATCAGAGTAAATGTCTTTGATTAGAGTTAGTGAGAATCTACATGTGACGTAATCAGTTCGTTACGTGTACAGCGACAGGAGACCTTATACGCCATGTATAACCTGTTGTTATTATGAAAATAGTAGAATTTAGAAGTAACTAGTTAGATTAGATACAAAGTTATATTATATTTGAAATCTATTTAAAATTACTTACTTTACCAATGCTTTACGATATATAACAATATTTTATAGTGGATAATTTTCGATTTCAGTATCTTAAATTAAAATAAAAGTAAAAAACTAGTCTCATATTTTCACCAACTTGCTGCAATTCCATCGTAGCAAAACGTCTGTCTCACTTCCGACACTATCGGACGTCAGTATTGTGGGGTCTATGACGTACGTCCCATATCGTTCAGGACTTGTTCCGCAAACATTGTAGAATTTATATTTAAGTTACTTTTCAGATTCTGAAATCGTATAGCATGCAAATTATATTGGTTTATTGTTTCGTATAGTATATATTAGGGGCAAGTATTAATTTTAAAATAATATTTTTGAGATATATAAACATTTATTTATTGTGCATTTTTTAAATTAAAGTTTAATTATGCAATAAAACTTACAATATTCTACCTTTTACCATCATAACTTTAGTATAGAGGAAATAAAAATTTGAGCGATTTGCGTTAACTATAGATAATTGAGTTTTATACTGAAGTCCTTGCGCTACGAGTGCGGCTTATATTATCACAGAATATCTACTAATACTATCACAGAGAACATCTTTGATTACAGTTTGTACCACTCTGTGTGCAGCTTTATTAGGTTGATTGAACATATTAATAGGATGGGACTGGTATTTAATTTTAAGTGTATTGTTATTGTTATGTATTTGAGAAAAACAAGGTTTCAGATAATATGATTATTTTAGTTCTATAGATGTCATAAGAACAATTGTTTCAACTTCAATAACGAGTATCTGTAGAAGTAAAATATTTTTTTTCTACAGAAATGCTTTTGCGAAAGTTTTTGTACTGGAGTCAAAATATTAAATGATTTAAAATATATATGTAAAAGTAAAGAACTTCTCAAGGATTATAAGTATACTCGCTAACTTGAATATTTGTAACGTTTTATAAAAATATTCCTGGAAGAAAACATTTTTATGGTTTCTCATTCCAACCCCAGAAATGCAAACGAGTTTGCCTCACTTCCGATCCTACAAGGTATTGAGGCCTATTTGTATGTAATCAATATTCACTAGTCTTCCTTTCATGCCTCTGTTCTTTATTAAGTCTTGTTCGTTCTGAACATACCGTTTTGGGCAAATGTTAATGTTTTATTACATAAAGTAAAAATTGTTTTAAAAATGCTATTTTTAATTATAAGCTAATAAAATGAAAGTATAAATTAATAATTTTAAAGAAAATAAAGCTTGTAGATAATTAAATACATATATTTTCTACATCTCACTAAGACATCTAATTGTTTAAAATCACTGACTGAGAAAGTGAATAAACGCGTTATTTAATAAAACATTGATTTCACACAAAAAAAAACAAAGCAAACACATTATTTATATTTTAAATAATATGTTATTCCATTTAGATTTTTAATCCATTTTATTACAATAGTATGTGTACTATATATAGGCAATTAATTTTATGAAGCGATTAAAAGTTAAATATAACATACATAACCAGACAATATCAGTATTCTAAATGATGAAGGCATTAGCTCTATTATAATTTAATTTATCACTTTCCACCAATTTATTGGTAAAATTTTCCTGAAGAGTTCGTTATGAAATTTGGGGTTCATTAACTGTCAAACACACCCCTTTGAGAACTTAATACACTTAAAAGCACTCTATGGAGTTTGTTGTTTAAAACAATAATGTGTTAAATATTTATAAACTTTATTTATTTTAAATATAAATAAAAGTGATAAGTTCCATTCTGTGTCCACAAATAATAAATTTACAAATTTTTTTTTTGCTTTTAAAAATTATTGTGTGAAATGACGGATCATTATAAAAATAATAATTACTAATGGATTTTTTTATAAATATAGAAGCAATAATCGATATGCAAAAATCCTAGATAAGAAGCTCAGTCTTTTTTTCTTGTTATATTTGTTTATTACTTCAAAATAATATAACATGGCTAACATGTTTCTAGACAATTTTATATCTGTATTAACGCCTGTTCCTAACACACTGCTTTTAAAAGTAAATCAAATAGAATTTGTATTTTTCATGTAATGGTTACTATTACTTTTAAATTTAGATTGTATGTTTAAATAAATAAATTTAAAAGATATATGTATCAGATAGCATAGTAGGAAACCTATAGTTCATTTCAAGCGTACATATTTAGTTATATTATAATTATAACTTTATAGCAATTAGCAATTCTCTGAAACTGTAATCGATTCTGATCTAATATTTGATACAAAATATTGTAATACCAATAAACGGATTATTACGTTATACCGATAATTCAACAAATATCTTGAGTAAAGCAGATTAATTAACGTCCTGTGAATAAACTTTGTCGGCAGAGCAATGTTGGTTTCAATCAGATTATTCAAGCGATATTCTTGATTATTTAGTTATATTGTCCACTCTCCAATCTATATTCATTATGTTACTGATAACGATCCTTTGAGGCTTCCTACAATATGATGTGGATACATATTGGTAATAATCATTCTTTGTTTGTATCTAGTAAAGCAACTTGATTTAATATAATTAATTTCCATGAAGTCAACATACGACTTGTGTATGATTTTAACTAATGGATATTATTAATGCCCTGAAATTTAATTTATAAATATAGCAAATAAGTTTAATATAAACTTAGCAATCAAATTTTTTTTAAAATTAAAAATCATTTATGTAATTTAAAAAAAAAATGCCATTGAATGAATAAGTAGAGTTAAAATAAAATATGCATTCTTATCTATATTTTCTAAATACGATGCATTTTTTAAATACACTAGAAGTACTTAGTATAATAGTTTAGTGTTTGTTATAGCTCATTACTAATTAAACTTAGGTATTCTGTACAGTACTGAAAGATTTTCGAAATTTGAAATAGAGTTGGAACTGGATACATCCAGTACATTCTCATTTTAACTTTTTTTTATATGTATGGTATTGAATTAGAATTTTTTTTATATGTATGGTACTATAGTACCATACATATAAAAAAAATTCTAATTCAATATTTCGAAACAAGAAATATTAAGAATTATTTTACTTAAATGGTAACATGCAATTAATAGGATAATAAATAGACACATTATCATAGCTAAAGTTCAAGTTAATGTTTGACAAACGAGCGAAGCTATTATGAAACTATAATATATCACAGTCACTGCAACAATAACAGTCACTGCACTTAGCGATACAATGATTTGGAAATAAATAATTCAGAGAAGATAAGGTTTGTACCTGTATGTCAGTGACACTCCTTTAACTAAAAGAATTAAAATCAACTATAGTCACCGCTGTATTTGAGATAATAGCATAGTTAAATAATGATGATGGTAAAGACACGCCATCTTTCAAGCCTCTTGAGATATGTCGCGAAGCTGACGTTCGCTGAAAAAACCTCTAGAGATATGAACTTTCTATCATTAATAAATAACAGAGATGGTAGTTTGTAATATAATTATTTGGAAATGTTACACTTTATATATAAATTAGTAGATAGACATCGAGAATGAAATATAAAGTCATGTTAATAATTAAATAGCTTGTTGGTAAACAAGTGTAGTTGCTTCTAGTAATGGTGTGGTACGCACGTGACAACCCTACATTACGACACCGCGTTCGCCGAGACCATCACTGCGGCCCGTTGCGGCAACCCTTGCACAACATCGGACCACATCCATTCATCGTTTCCAGAAACTCTGTGTGTCTTATTGCTTAAGTTTAGATATAACATTGTTTTATAATTTGTAATAAATAAATCACTCTGTGTTACCACTTCAACACATGAAGTCGCATTTAGTTTAATTATTATAAGTAAATTTGTGAGTTAAAATAAATTCACTTTTATATTAAAATCGTTTTTTTTGAGTCCTTCGGCTGCGAACAACGTAATTGGTATACTGGTAAATAGGTCTAATGGTAAATAAGATCGCTTGTTTGATTCGATGTGAATTAAATCCTTGTGTTACCTTCTTATTGATGTACTTTGCGTTACTCAAGATACCATAGGAAATGTGTTTTAAAAAATGCTATGAAACCTGTCATGTGTTTCGAGCAAGTATTTTTTTAAATCATTTTATCTCTATACAATAATAAAGCTATTACATATACATATTATTTTTTTTATAGTTGTTTTTTCTTATAACGTTATTGTTTTCAAGAAATAATATTCGCTGAAGTAAATTCTGGAAAGGAACGTTAAATAAACAAAACATTAATATAAATAATATAATAAGTTTGAAATTGTATACAAAATAGCATGAAGATAACAGACTTCATAAACTGATCCACCTCTTATCTTTAGAGTAATAAAATAACCACGTATTATATTCTAAAGAAGTGTGTTCCAGAAGATCTTTATTTTAAATCTTCTCTTAGATATTTTAATTTGATTACATGGATCGTTAAGTACCCAATTTCTATTAATAAATTCATAAAAAAAACTGCCCTTCCAGAAGTTTTCTTCACATTAGATGTAAGACGAGAAGTTTTATTCAAACATAAGAGATAATAAGAATGTTTAGTAATAGTTACATTATTATGCAAGCTCTGCACGCTCTATATTATCTATCTCATGACAGCGCTGCGTGTTGTTTGTTCAAGTTATAATATAACTTAGTAGACAATGAGGAGCCACAAGCTTAAAGTAGACAATGAAATTTGTATTATTGTCGTAGTTATTTCATCTTGTAATGTATTTATTTCATATGAATATAAAAAATATAATTGAAGAATAGAGGATGTTTTGAAATTGGAATGATCTTTCCTTTGTAAGGTCAGTAACCTGAAACGCAATCGAATACAGCATTTCCTTCTATTCTAGATTGGTATTCTGATGTCCATAAAACAGTCTGCATATTGTTCAAGGTATTTTCACTATATCTCAACATGCAATTCCGTTACTGCCAGTATGTCTGAATATATTGAGGCTGCCATTGGCTTGCAAATTCTAGTTTGATACACCCCTAACATATACAATAGAATAATATATAGAAATTATATATGTCATAACTTTAATTAATTTATTTTTTTTTTTTTTATTTTATTTTTATGAAAAATGAAGGCCAACGAGCGTGCGGGTCAAAGGTCAAATGTGATCACCGCCGCCCACAAACTCTTGCAACATCCAAAGATGCACAAGAGCGTTGCCGGCCTTAGGGGTAGAAGTAAACTCCTTTTTTGAAGGTACCAATGTCGTATAGATCTGGAAATACCGCCGAAGGAAGCTCATTCCACATCTTTGTGGTACGTGGAAGAAAGGTACTAGCAAACCGCACAGTAGAAGAACGCCAAGCATCCAGGTGGTAAGGATGATAATGAAGGCGGTGACGTCCTGTGCGGTGATGAAATTCGGCGGCAGGCATCAAATAGCTCTTCAGAACACTCCCCGTTGTAAATGCGATAGAAGACGCACAAGGAAGCCACACAACACTGGGTCCCCGACAATCCGTACGACTCTCCGTTGTACGCGGTCAAAAGGTAGCTGATGTTGGGGTGATCCGGATCAGAGATGAGAACAGTATTCCATATGTGGCTAGACCTGCGCCACTTTATAGAGCGCAAGTCTTTGGCCAGGATTGAAATACTGCCTCGTTCTATTGATCACACACAATTTCATCGAGGCCAACTTGGCCTTGCTTTCCAAAAGACCACGAAACTGACAGTCGCTCGAAATGCTGGTTTACTTAAATGTATTAGTCGTAGGTAGATAAATGAGTATATTAAAAATAATGTATAATTATGTGATGTTTTATTATGTATATATATTGTTAATTGTATTTCTATAAGTTTTTTACGGCATCGAATTATTTAAAAAGTAAAGATACCCAGTCTCTGATGTCATCGAAGTGAACAATATCTAGTTATCGTGTACAAAAAATAAATGAAAAAAAAAAAAACAATTTAATCATTGCATCACAACCAGCTTTTTATAGCTTATTTATAGTTATAGAATCGTTTTCGGAAAAGCTATTTGTTTCAATTTCGAGAGGCGAGAAAATAAATTGAACGTTTGTATCTTAAACGGATGTTTGTAGTAGACGGCTTACATATTGCTTTCTATTTTCGGACAATTTCCCTGACGTCCTCATGTGATGGAGCCTATTAAAAACAGAAACTTATATCCGTGAGAAAAGTATAGTTATATTATATATTCTTCTATCCATTTTTCATGAACTTTATCAACTGAACAGGTCAATCGTCAAATGATAATTTTAGAAATAGTTAAGTACGTAATTTATGAATTACGTATAACTGAGTTTACTTTATAAAATATGTACAAAGAGTATATTAAAATTAAATTGTATAATCGTATAATCGTAGTCTCTACACATATTAACAGTATTAGAGATTAACAAGATCACCTTTATCTGTTACAAATGTTGGTTACTGTGCAAAGAAAACAAAATAAAAAAAAATATTGTATTATGTTAACATTAGGCTTTTAGAATCATTTTGTTTGTACCAACTTATAATTGCCAGTAATTTTTAAATAATCGTTAGTATAATGAAAATTTCCATACAATGTAAAGTACGTATACATTTATATTAATAACGTGTTTGTATGGTTTGGCAAACGTGAATACCTAACACCCCTGAGTAATATCCAGCTTCACGCTTCATTAGCGCGCACTAAGTGTGAACATTCGTGATTATTTTCTGCTATGAGGACGGATTTGTGTAGTAATGTTCACGTCGGTTCATTTCGTGCATATCATTTTATTAAGCCTGATTTTTTTAAAGTAAATTGGATGACAAATTCAGTCTACCCATTATTTACATTACCTTTTTGTACAATGGTTTGATAATAGAAAATAGACTTCTTATTTTTTAAATCATTAGCACATGAAATTTCATTAATATCAGTTGTTTTGTTGTATTTTTATTGCAGTCAAAATGAGAATTTATTTAAATAAAAAGTACGAAGCATACGAAAGGTTTGCCTCGTTACTATTTTATTTTAATGTATTCAATTTGCTTCTTTTATAATAAATATATATAATAAAATTCAATTAAAACAACAATAACATTACACTTTCTCAAGTAATCTATACTTAAAAGCGCTTTTAAGCGCTGACACAAAGGCAGTAAATAATGGATGTAAAATATGCATTAGATTGCAATCTGCATTGATAGAAGATACCACTAGTGTCACTTGTCACAAGGTTCAACTATAACTGTCCAATATGTCCTGGTAAAGGCAGAGATTCCTGGACAATTTAACTACGAGTTCACTATATCTTACCAATGTTATTTTGTATCACAGCGTTTTCCCTTTAATTTATCAGTGTAAAATATTTTTGAATGCTAATATTACTACGAATATTATGACAGCGGATTTATAATATTTACCATTATTCGATTTAATGTAATTCAAAACACCATAGTATATACGATAATAAGAAAATAAGCGACTTCAAGCAAAGCCTTTCAAATAAAACAAAAAAGGCCAATAATTTTAAGAAAGTTCATAAAAAAAAATTGTAAATAACACACGCTATTTTCGGAGATATATTGTAATAGTAACAAAATAAATTAAATTTACATAAAAGAGGAATTTCCAAAATTATATCTAGCTTAGCCTTGAGGAATGTAGTTGTGTTATTTATAAAATCGTTTTTTTTACGACGGAGTCATAAACTAGTTTAATTGCAACATGAAAAAATAACCAAATTATAGTAGTATAGTTATGTCATAAATATCTTAAGGAATAATTTAATTAGGGTCAATCAGTCTTGATACAATAAGTACATAAGGGGTCCCTCTAGTTCATTAATAAGAAGAATTATAATAAGAAGAATTGTATTTCATTCACATTAAAGTTTAAATTGCTCAATCTAATCTAAATCAATTTTATCCAGTCCCTAATAAATCAACCAATAAATATAAAATAATTTCAATACATTGTACCCAAGCTTTAAATATAGGTATTGTTTGAAACTAGCTGAAACGAAAAAAATCTATATTATTAGCAAGGTTGTTTAGAAACAAAATCTATTATAATTAGAATTGCTTACTTTTAAAGCTTTATATTTGTCTCTTTGCAACAATTTCAAGCTTTTCCCAGTTATCCATTATTGTCCAAACTATTCATGTAATAGCCATTCAAATATATCTTGGGTTAGTTACGAGTTGCAAGTTAGTTTAACTTAACTAAGTTGGAGATTAGTTGTTATCACTCAGACAGTAACTTTATAGGTCAGATAAGCAAGTCACGAATCGCTTTCATGACGACAGAAAATACAAATAACGTTTATAATTTCTTTCATGTCGCAATAAGTTCTTACTATAACAATGACATTACAAGAAATGTTAATCAATAAAAGAACGAAAGAACAATTTTAAAAATATATCAAGACATTCTAAATATGAATTTATGCCTTTTATTACCATATTCACAGTCTTTAATTTCAGCTCAAATACGGTTACCTCAAAACGTGAGGTGAGGACAATTAGGAACGGCTTCGTCCAATAATTCGATTTTGAATTTTGGTTTAAACTTTTAAACGCCTTTCCCGTTTCATAAAGTGTTAATTTTCTTGAAATATATTTTTGGGCTTAAATTTCTTTTCATAAGTTTTCTTCATCAAATAATTCTAATATTATTTGAAGGTATTGTAATTTATAAAAAGTGTTGAAACGCTATTTACATTTTTTTAGTAAAAGATTTATAAAGGGTAGGTTTTTTCCGTTTTTGTTTCGAATTCGAATATTGTAAAGTTCTTCTAAACTTTCTTAGGTTGGAGGATATATTTATTATTAATAAACTTATGACGGGTGCGATACAAATAATTTAATGTTATAAACTAAAGACCGTAGACCAAAAATATGTTATAAAAGGAAACGACCTCTATCAAATTCATTTAAAGTCAAAATTGGAATGAATAGAAAATTCAGTACGTGCTAGTTCACAGCTAGTAAGGAGATTACAGATCAAAGTTCTCACTTCTGGAAAATAGAAATGAAAAAAGTTTTTTTTATTTGCAACCAAACATCAGCTTAGAATAAATTTAGAGCTGAAGTCAATAAATTTTATAGTCGAACGTAAGAAAAACACCTATTTAATTATGTTTTGTATACATTATACTTGAATATCATAACTGTGTGCAATCATTAGTTATTGATAATTTTAGTTCATAACAAAATAAACATGTGTTTATATTATTGTCGAGAATAAATATGTATTAATTCTCGAGTTTCTCGGTGAAATTTTAATTCATTTTCAAGGAACACATTTTTCCTGCTACGTTCACTTGTTGGATTTGTTTTACAACCACGTAGTAAGTACGGTTGTAACAGGATTAGTGGCGCGTCAACACTCTTTGCCTTTCAACTGTTAATGCAATAGAAATGGGTTGTGTAATTGCAGCAACGTATGTTTAAAATGAGTATCGTTGTGTTGTAATTATCAAAAATATTAAAACTAATAAGAAAAATAATGTTGCAAAACTTAATTTTCTTTACAATTGCAATCAATATGTCTAGCTATAGAAAGTAAAAAGTGATTTTTTAATATCTATCAAGGCGTTAGTGTGTCGAAAATATTTTTTTTTTTCAAAATGCATAGTACATTATTTAAAAAAATATATGAATACGGACAGGAAATCACTCTGACAGCCTCAGACTTCGTTGTTTATTTATGTATATTATTTTATTTTATTCAGATTATATTACTTTAAATAATGAGTTAATAACGTACTTATTAAATTCCTCCGGATTTGATGTGAAGTAAATATAAGGTACAGTGACTGAGTTGCACGTTTCTCTTGTTAAGATAATATTAAAAAATTAAAAGTAATGCTATGCTGTGATTGACGTTTTATATTATATTGATATTATACTTGAGACAATATGAATATTACTTAGTAATAAACTTGTGAATATCTTTAGAACTTATATTACTAGCTACTTATATTGTAAAACTCACCTGTAACCTGTTTATTCCTAGTGATGTTCTCTTCTGTAACTGTAAGCGCTTTCCGTTCACCAAGTTTATATGATTTATTATAATACATGTATTCAGTGAACGTTAACCCACTAGTGGTGTACTGTGGAGTGAAATATACCCACAAGGTCCCGTTTATATACCAACAATGTCTTGCTCTATAATCCATCGACACTTAATAGGAACCGGGAAAGGTTTTGGGAAGCTGGGGGTCTGGATGATGCCAACAGGTCCTTTTAACCTCCCGCTACATGTTTGAGGGTCCTTGTGTTCTTTTATGTCCTTCTCTTGTGTATGGACGATGTCAGCTGTTATGCTTATTAATATGATACTAAGAAGGCACTGCATTGTCAACCTATAACAAAGAGAAAGTTTTAAAGTTAAAAAACTAAGCCAAAATCATATATATACAGAATAATGTTTTCAAATTACACACTTTAATTACGTACGTATTTTATTATTTGCATACACTTTAGACAAAATTTTAACATTCATTTATATCCATAAACCTATCTATAAACTTGTTAACATTAATTTAAGCTTAAGTTATATTATATATATATATATATAATATAACTTATGCTTTAATTTATATATATATATATATATATATATATATATATATATATATTAAGTTTATATGTATTTAGTTTATATGTCTAAATAAAGAATTATCTCCATACACATAAAATCTACACAAAGATTTAATATTTTTAAAAGTAGCTAATGTCTTGTACAAAAAAACGGATATCAGAATTTTAAAAAGAATAATATAGAACTATCCTTACCTGTACTTGTAGGATATATTGTAATATTCTATTAAGTACAAAATAACCAGCGCATACTTCGTTTCCGTTTATCGAACTAATTAAAGCAACGTTTTCAGTGAACTATATATTTTAATATGACCCGTATCACTATATCATTAAGCTATATGAATTATTATTTGCGAATAATTATGTCATAAATCATATGAGATTAAACAAGTTTATTCTGGAGTCGACAGGTGCGGCGCAGCGCGATGACTTGATTTGTTTGAATGAAATTAATATATTTTATGATAATATTAATATTATCCTTTTAAGCCGTTATATTAAATATTGCTGTATTTTATAATTTTTAAAGCATGGTTTCAGTTATTTAAAAATTATTTTTGCCTTTGCTATTTTTTTATCTGATATTATTAGATTTTAAAAACAATTATCAATCTGTTCTCGCATTAGTCTTGCTGAGTTGCTTTGTTGGCTTTAGACTGAAATCGCTCTTTTGAATCGTGCAACAAGAGTGTAACATTCCTTGAGAATTTAAAAAATGGATTGGTCTTCGGAAATTGCCACATACTTATTAAACTTTGTATAGACGCTGGTGAAAAGTTCTTAAAATTATTTAATATAGTACATAAGATAAACTAATAATTACGTAATTATTAAAATGATAAATTAAATTATAAGATATGGCGTTCAAATGACCTTCATATTAATACGTATTCTATATTTAGCACTTTATAATAAATAATTATAATTATATTGAAAGTATACTATTACGTTTTAATAACATTTTTAAATTTTAGTGTCAGCAACTAAGGAGAAGATAAACAGTGAACAAATTAATTGTAAACAGAAATAAAGTATTCAGAGACATGAGGGAATTACAAAAAAAAAGATAAAGGAAGTCACTAAAGACTTAAAGAAACATATATAATATATAACAAAAATATAAAATGTTAAAGAGGATTCCATCGTCACTGATTTCTTCCTGCACAGACAACGTCGTTACTACTGACATCACGTAGCTCGTCAAATGTAACGATTTCCTAATACAGCACTCACAGTGAAATCACAGAAAATAGATATAAAACAAAATAATATTTTATTTTATTAAAGTCCTAATAAAATAGATTTTTGGCAAATATTAAACTACAGTACTGCAGTGTGGAACGACATTGCAGCAGTTGTTTTCAGAAATGATATCCTTGACAACTTTTAACTCTTAAAATTATGTCTGTGATAATTAAAAAACACATTAAAAGTTTAAACATTTATTTTCTGTTTGTTTGCTAATCTTTGTTTGATCTTTCATACTTACGGTCTTAATATTAATAACGTAGATTAAACCACCACCGCCAGCCTTACAGAATAGTAAACAATATTCTGTTGTAACTAAGTGCTATATTTTTTGATGAAATTGGATGGAAACTTATAGACATATATTTTATACCTGTAATACACTTATAGTTCAATGAGTTCTATTTCTATTACGAGTACGTAATATTTACCCCTCGGAGTTTTCTTTATCGTCCCTGATTACACTCACTCTGTCGAAAATTAGATTGTGAACTCGAAAGCTCACGTAGTTGGCTATACCGCAAAGTGAGTCGTTTATCAAACTGGGACCAACAAATGACTACTTAAATATAAGAGCATATTTTTGGGAAAGAAACTTTTACTTTCTTAAAAGTATCACATTTTTCCTGATTGTTCTAATTCGTTGACCTCCTCAAACTGTATCTTCTTGTCACAATATAGATCAGAAAACTTATATCTTCTATCCGAGCTATTTATAAAGATACGTTCCAAATCCCATTCGAGACCAAACTATTGAAGTTCTCTCGATAAATCTTTTTTATCACAAAAGCATTAAATTGAAAGGTTCCATTTTCATACTAACGCCTTTAGTCGTTAGTTTTTTTGTATCACGTATCTTGAAATACAATTATTTATATCATATTTAGAATAACAGTGATATTTATTTAGAATGATCTTAGAATATCATCCATTATTCGTCATTCATTTAAGAAATCGTATTAAAAATTGTTTGCTTTAAAGCGTAATAAAATATAAAACGTATATTTCTTGAATTTATTCATTACCAGACGGCAATAGCGTCACACTCTCTCATGAATTTAAAGTATATTTGTATAATCATTATGAAATGTAAAATAATAATTTATAACACTGCATTATATTTAGATAAATACATAAATTATCCATTAGTAATAACAAACTTATTATTTCATGTTAATTATATAGTTATAATTTTAAGTTGGACATGACTAGAAATAATAGACTAATAAACATCAAAACACATTAAAATTAATATATTTTTTTATCAGTAAAGGCAGAGTACTTAGAATACTAATAATACGCTAAAATGTTCAACTCGGAAATTCGATTATCCCGTTCACATCTAACCAAGTTAATTAAGAATACACACCGTACCTTGAATTCGACGATATTAAGTTTATTTTTATAATTTTTTTTTATTAAGGAATATTTTTACATATATTTTTTATTTTTTTAATATGCACATGTTCAAAGATGAAACAATCGCCCTGTTATTCTCTACTTGGGATATACTTTGTAACTTTTATTCAACCAAATTTTATATGATTTTTTTATTGTATATCACGTTGGCTTCTTATTAAATAAATAAATAAATAGATATTTTGGATCTATTTTATTTAAACATCTATCTGTAGGTATGACTATAACTAAATTCGTTACACAAATTATATTATGCGTTTATTTTATTAATTTTATATTTTTAACACTGGTTAGGATAGTTCTAAATCTTATATATAACGTTAAAAATCTACAATCTATTAAAACGGAGGTACTGCTATGGATATAAAAGGAATTTATGAAAATGTAAAAGTAGACATTTATAAGGGATAGGAAAAAGCGAAGAAGTGAAGTTTAAATTTCCCTAAAAACCCTATTTCTGATAAGCAATATAAATGTATCTTTCAACAGTTCAGTCAAAGATTTTTAAAAACCAACAACAAAAAACAAAAATTAATATTTTTTTTATGTAAAAGGAGGGCAAACGAGCGTGCTGGTCACAGATAAAATGTGATTACCACCGCCCACGAACTCTTGCAACATCCGAAGACTCCATAAAGTGTTGCTTGCCTTGGTGGTACGAGTATAATTAATAATTTTAATTAAGTAGTTTATTAAGCAAACTAATGATATATTATTTTTGTACTCGTATTTACTTACTATCACTACTACCTGGCTGTACTTTTCCATTTATATGTAATGACCATGTAGATCTCTCATACATGGGAATTTTAAAATAATATATTAAGCAAATCTTTGTTTTCAGATAAAAAATATCCTTGTCTTATAGAATACGTGTGGGTATGTTACCTACGAATTAATGTTTCATAAGGATTGTATTTTCTAGTTGTATTAGCGACCGACTACTTAAATAATTAAAAGAGCTTTTGGGACAGCAGCACAGCATCAATTAGTAAATGCGTTGTAGTCGTAACGTAACTAACGTCGTGGAATCTTGGTAGAAAAACTTTTGATTTAATAAAATAACTGACATATAATTTTTTTTATATATATTTTAGTCATACTTATTACTGCATAATTTTTAAAAGTATATAACAACCGAAAGCGCTTTAATTAAACTCGACAATATTTTTCATTTTCATTCTAATCCTAAAATCTATGCTCGGAAACTCAGCAACCGTTGACACTAAATAACTATTTAACTGAAAAAGTGTTAGAATGTTGTATAGCATTTAAAACGTTAAAATTTAAAATGTACATCAAGTTATACGAAGTTTTATGTATTGAATTATTCCTATCTGGATGATGTATTGATATTTCCTTTTTTTAGGTTCAAAAGAACCTTTTCATATAATTTGTATGTGTAGGGTTTTTTATTCATCTTGTTTTTATTATTAATAAATAATATAGATGATGTATTTTACTCAAAGTTTTTCATATTTTTATCCCGTCTTCACATCTCAAATATCATATTTATTCATGTCACCGCGACATGTGATATGACAGAGCACACCTTCCGGCCGAATAAAAAATGAAAGAACAAAATGATTTTCATTTTATTCAAATAGACAAATTAAAACAATTGTATTTTGTTTATTCATTTAAAACTTATTAAGACAATTATATTTGTTTATTTTATTTATTTAGTAATTTATATTAAAATCTTGTTATTATCACTAGCTATTTTAAATATGGTATTCGTAACAATCAACATATATAAAGGGACTAACAAGAGATAAGATTATGAAATCTTAAATGTGTAAAGTTTCCTTTTTAAACCGACATAGGATGATAATAAGAAGACTATTACAAAACAAACAAAATCACCCACAATCACCCCAACATGACTTAGAGCCACAAGAGAATAATTGAATTTTAAGAAAATAAATCAGAGATTGTAGTTATTTAAAAAATACTTATTTACATTTCAGAATAAACTGCCGCTATATATCTAATACAATATATTAAATGAAACTGCTCTTGTGATGTAACATTTAAAATAATATCGTGTAATATCATATAATAAAGGATCCCATAACGAAACAAACAGATGTCATATGCTACATCCATTTGTACAAATAAAATTCTGTATATTTCTAGACATTTACAACTTCTGTATAAACACTATATATTTGTAGACACTGGTTTGTTTGTTTATAAATTCAATGTATTGTTTTAGTTCAAATACTTTGTTAGTTTTTTGCGTAATAATGCTTAAACAAAATTGTAATTTTCCATTATTGTGAAACCAAATACGAGAAAACCACCAGCAATTTGGCTGCTCACTTCATCATAGTTGGGTAGTAAATAGCTATTGGCCAATGAATTCTGCATTGCATTTCTGATGTAATTTATGTATAAAGCATTTCAGCCAGCCAATAGATAAGCACTGAGTTGAAACACCACAAAATACACTACAATATTACAGAACATTCACTTCAAACATCAAGATTCAATGCCGTCGATCTGTAGTTAAGTGCGGTGCTTTCTGTAGCTCTTCGTTAGTATACATTTCTTTAAACTTTTAACCTCTTTTAGATTTAATTAATCTATAAAAGATCGATTACTGAGACTTGTAGTAAGAATTCAAAATCCAAATAATGTATAACAAAATACATATGGAATTTTAAATACGATTTCAATTTAATTAATTAGGATTTGAAACATGCAACTATTGTTATAACTATGTTTCCCAATAAGATGCAATAAAATCATGAGGTCATATTTAAAATTCAATTTAATAGATTATATAAAAAAACAAGTCAAATTAAATAACTTGTGTTATGTAATATTAAACTTTCTCAGAAATCTGAATTACAGAAATAACGACTGAAAACTTTGGTCAATATGAACCCTTGTCAAAATAGAAAACGGTATGCCAAGAAGTTTCTCATAAAGTCCCGTTATAAAATTCAAACATTATTTTTATTATTATTATTTTGATAGAACGTCAATCTTTGTTTATTTATTTATTTATTTTATTAATTGGAAAAATACAACATTATTCTTGCACCAACAGAACTGCAATGCGAGTAAAATTTTAAAAAGTTACCCAAAGGAAGTAAAATAATGAACTAAGAGAAATGTAAAATATAGTATAAGTAAATAAAAAACTTAAAACACAATAGAAAAAAACTAAAAATGAATCTAAGTACATTTAAGTAATGATACACATTTTTGGAAAACTAGTAATATATATGTCAAAATAGTGGTATATTTTCATTATAATTATTACAAGATCTCGCTATATAATTATTTCTTAAGTAGTTTGTTTGCATAATTACACAAGGAAATCGTAAAGACAACGCGCACCTAGGATAGTAAACTTATACGATATCTTAATAAGTAGGTGAGGAGAATCAACAACATTAATAACTCTTAACAATAACAATTCAAAGAACACCGAAGAACTTTTATTTTATTATAGAAAAGGAATAACACTTTAAAATAATGTCTCCATTATCGCCTTTACAGTAAGTTGCACTCGTTGGCGAGGTTCCCTTTTATTGACCTTTGTTTTAACAGAGTGTAAATTTGGCTCTGAATTCAGTTTAGTGTAGTGTAAACATCAATTACTTTTTATTCAACTAGAATGTTACACATTTATAGAAATGAGAGAATGATGACGATTTCAGTTATCGACAATTCAACATCTTTAACTCTTGATGTTAATTGAACATATTGACATTGTATAAGAAAGAAATAAAATTTGTAAAATAAGAAAAACATAATTTACGAGGTGGATTCTATTTCACTATATATATATCATATTACTTTCTATTGTCGAAATGCCTTTTTTTCTTCCAACTTCATAACCATTTTACGCAAACGAACAAAGAAATAACATCAATTGGACATCAAATGAAATTAGAGATTCCATTATCTCCACTATCTCTGGTTTGACAGTGATCTTTGTTTCATAAAAAAATCCTCTTCTCTAGTATGTTTGTTATACAACAAAGTTAAAAAATTCTCAAGTTTTATAGAAACACAAGTGATTGACGATAAACAAAGTGACTTTTAATGGTTTTTCTCGAGTATTTGTTAAAAATTTAATTTAAATCATATTTTATATATACTTTGACAACTAGCCTAGCTGTTGATAACAGTCATTTATAAACACCTCATAAGTCGCATTGTGCCGCGACAATGATAGGGCGATCTATTTGATATAACATGACCTATTATTTACTAAATTTACTAAAATCTTAATCCAACTACATTTTAAAAATGTGTTTTTTTATCGTTTCGCAACGCAATTACAGATAAATTTCACTCTCTGTATTTATACGTAAAATTTTCGTTAACCGCACGCGATTTTAAAGTTATAAAGACTGAAAAATAGGCCTCCATTAGTTTAGTAGTGTTTTAAATGTGTGCAGCTTAATACTGTGAGACCGTGAGATAAATAACAAGCTGAATTAACAAGACAGAGAGATAAATACATTCATGTATTCATAAAAGCAAATTGTCAGTCACAAGAGATTCGTATTCGCAAATAAGCCATTTATACCGAGCAAATAAAATTTTTCTAACGTCATTAGAAGCAACTCAGCCGTGTGCAAATCAAATACACTTATAGAAAATTCTAGTCTCTTAATGTGTATTATCTTTGGGGTCCCTTTAAAAGAAACAAATGTTGATGAAATGGTATCTTATTCGTAACAATACAGTCAATATTATATATAATTTATCTGGTTCTCCTTAATATAAAATTTATTAATATAAATTATTTATTTGCAATATAACTAGTTTGAAATGTCAAAAAAATATATACAGATTAGTTATTTGTTAGAACACTCAAACCTAAAGCTTTGTGTTTTCACGTTGGATTTGATGTATAATATATTTTGCATTTTATTTGGATTTCATATATTTTGCAATAGCTTTATTGAAATAAATTAAGGCGTTATGACATTACAAACTTTCAGTATCGCCAAATACAATACCTTTTTATGGAATATTGTAAAAGTATTTAAAGTGAAACGGTCCTCTAAAACATATAGCCCCTGCTGATAATGCTTTTTCATCTACCATATTATATTTTATCACTACTTTTCGAAAAACTTTTACTTACTTTTCGGAAAAAATTTTCGATCATTTAATATCACTTTATCGTCGAAGCGTGTACAGACGCAATTTAATCTTAAATTCCGACATGTATTCATATCAAAATAAAGAACTTGGTTTCAATCGTCTAATTAAGAATAACAAAACAAGGGCACATGCTATAATTGTTTTTATAAAATGGATATTGTTAGATATTTTTATATTCTTTAAGTTGAGTATAATGATATGCTTTTTAGATGTCTCAGGAAAAGTAAATAAAATAGATAGAATAAATTATTATATAGCATTTCCATTTTTTCTGTCCTTATAAAAATGTGTAACATACAATTATATCTTACTATTTAAAAACTATCTTACTCTGTAATTTTTATTTCATAACATAATATTAAATTACTGCTCTTTGCTATAATATGTCCATTATTTCAAGTGCGCTTCATTTACGTCTTGGAAAAATATTTTTTTTTAATAAAAGCAGGTAGCACAATAATCTTTTAAAATATAAAAATAATAACTTTTTTAATATGAACATTGTTAATATGAATTATAATACTCAAAGATTGTTGTACAACAATTTATTGTATAGTTATGATTCACACATGAAATCTTCAAGTACCCTTCAATCAACTGTCAATGTTAATCAAATAAACAAAATATTTATTAGATACATGTTATCTCACATTATACATTTTCAACAAATTAAGACAATGGATATGTATCAATTCTTTTAATTTGCTGAAAACATGTGATATACATATAGCATATGTTTATTAAAGCCTGTATGTAATTAAAAATTAAAATAAAAATTATTTTATATAACGTTAATTAATATGTATTATGTATGGTCACGTAACAAATGCACTCAGAACGTGACTTTTTTCATTTACGAGTCAATGTTCCATTCAAGTAACAATTTTGATAACAAAAAGTAAACAAAGCTATTACGTGTTCACGAATGCTGATATCCTGCCAATCAGTAACTTAAAAAAAATTATTACTGCTGTCTCTAAACTTTTTTATTATGATTTTGTAATCGACATATTTTTTATTTATATGCTAATATTATGGTTATTTTCTAAGTACTCATATAACACATTCTTTATGTTAAAATTGTTATATAAATGAATGCTATCTGAAAGAAATTGACTCCTGTTTTTTTACTATTATAATTGGACTTTAAAATTATAAATCTAGAAATATATAGTTTCATAATATTAAATGTTCATAAAATACATTACATTTATATTCTGTTATGAATATATGCCTGTTCTCATTCATATAAAGGTGGTAATTTCAACATTTATTTCGTTATAAAATAATATTATCATAGAATACAATAAAAAGTACCAAAACATATAATGACGTCACACTTATTTAATTTCAATTAATTAATAACGTAATTATTCCGCATACTAAAATATAAAATTAACCGCAATGCGAAAAGGTTCTTATTAAAATCGACAAATTACTATAAACCTTCCTTTAATTATTGAAAGTAACGCTGCTAGTTTTGTTGTCATAGTAAAGAAGTGTAAAGATAAAGACACATAGTGTAAATATTCAGATGTATTGAATTGTAAATTAGAAACCACATAATTGTGGAACCATATAGTTTCCATGGTATTTGTAACCCGAGCAAGGACCATGTTTAGCAACGAAATTAGTTTTCCATAAGGACATATTAGATATAGTATCTGGAGAGTCTAACTAGATGGTTTTAGATTTCGAAACATTATAAAATAAATTTTTGTCTTGTTTAAAAGTTCTTCAACCACGTGTCAAATAGGTACATAATATAACAAGAGCATTACAGATTTTTTTCTAAGTTAGAAAAGCTATGTCTATGTCTAGTCACAAACTATTATATAATGTCAAAGTAGCATATGACATTCAATTCCCTTTGCATAACTGTAGTCCGACTTATTAGACTGCAGTCTCTGTTTCAAAGTTAGAAAGCTAAATGAAATTACAGACTTTTGTGGAGATTATGATTGATTGAAATGGTCTAAATCATCAACCCAAAGACAGTTTTAACATTAATAAATAATTTTCATAAATATACGTAACACTTAATACCTTGTTATCATTAATCTTGTTATCAATACTTAACAAAGTCATGCACTTATTGTGTGTTTCAAATTCTATTTTGTGTCATTTGTAAACCTTATTGTCAATATATATATTGTGAAAAAGAAACTATTTTGAGTTTTATATTTTCTCCCATTTTTTCCATTAATAAAACTTTAAAAACCTTAATCCAATAAAATAACTGGGAGCGCGAACCAGACCTCAATCTAGACTTGCTGCGCTCGCAAAATCTCGGTATGTGTTAGCATTTTAAGCGAAGCGAGGTGCAAACAGCACCGAACTGGCATAAACAAAATGTCGACACATTCTATCCTCAACTATTTTTTTATTTAATATTTTTTTTATAAGATAAATTTTCGCGTGAAAGATTTGTCCCATTTAATTTCATGGGATTTTAGTTTTTATGTCATTACTCTTCAACTATATCGAATATTTGAATTTTTTTTTAAATACCATTTTTTTAAAACTTCCCCAGACTGATGTACGTCAGTGTGCAAATTTTTAATTATTCGGATATACCGTTTTCGATTGATGCTTGCACAAAGATGCAGAAAAAAATCTCATAGAGAGTTTCGCTCGCTCCGCTCGCTTAGCTCAAATATCATCATCATCATCAACTACATACTTATATTTTTCATTTTCAAAAACGCTTTTACTCAACCTAAAAAATCGGTTAAATATTCCAAAGGTTAGAGTTTTGCTTTTTTTCACTGTCAAAACCTGTGCAATTTTGTATTTTAGAAGCTTTGAAGTTTCATAAAACTGGAGATCAAAGGGTTTCATAAAAATATTTTTTGTAGACTCGTATGGTTTTAGCAACTCATAGTCGTGTCTACTAGTGAGCTTATTATATGTCACACTAAAATAAACTTATAATATAATTATTCAAAACAAATATATGTTATCTTTATAAAACATAACCGATACAATAAAAACTTTGTGACTAATTCGCAGACTTGGCGTTGGTTTGGCTTATAATTTTTATTCTTAAAATATTTAGCTTACATTAGTTTTTAAATGTAAGTAGAATATTTTGTTAATATATAATATACTTGTTTATTCTAAAGGTTACTTGTATTTGATTAAATTAAAATTATGAGTTGTGATTTAATAAATAGACAAGTTATCATATTCTGCCAGTTAATATTTCTTATATATGTTTGTCAATCAATATATATGCTCAGGTGCTAAGGCTCGTTTCGTTGATGTTGGTTTCTAGATGCAATATCTTCTAAGTACAATTAAGTTATCTGATACACAATGTAAGCTATTTACCGAAGAAAGTTATCAAAATAGTTAGAACGATATTTCTATAGTAATTGAACAATTTAATTCAAGTTATATGATGAAAAAACATTGAAACAGGTAAAATAGTTTGGAGACATTTTCATAAAAATTTAAAAGCTGTTCACAAAATTTGCAAAAGCAAATTTTCTATTCAGATTCATTTTCAGCTTGCAATTAAAATTAAACTGAATAGCAAATCTAAAAGTACTGAATTACACGTCTACTGAGACCTGTAACTGATTAAAAAATTATTGACAAGTTTTAGAAAATTTATTTTTTACTTGTTATTACCAAAGATTCACTGTTTAAAAAAAATGATCCAATAAAAACTCGTAAAAGGAAAAAATGTTGGTAGATGTTTTCCGTAAAAGAGAATTGGATGAGATCTATTTTAAATTAATAAATAAATATTATTTTTGTTTTGGTCTTTGTCATTTTCTAGAAGATAACCGATTCTACAATAAGTTCTTTGATGCCATGAAAAAAAATATATAATATGCTTATAATACTTTATATAAAATCAATTTTCTATAGTTCTAGCTATGACAAACTATTATACAATAATGATAAATAAATGAAGCCACTCTCGTTGAAGAATAAAAATTACAAAGGAAGTTATAAAAAACAGCGTCGACTCAAACTTTGTAGCGCGGCGCAACTCAAGCGACGTCTTCAATGTGATTACAATCTTCAAGCGCTAACTGAGAACAGTAGAGCAATTTACTAACAACGATAACAGACAATTTACTGACGTAGTTTAGTTTTGTGTTAAGCGTATAACGAATATTTAAAAATTATTGTCTTGAATATTAATATTTTGAAATAAGATTAGATTTTCTATTTTATGTATTTTTTTCTTATAAACCTAAATATTATGATAAATTTATAAACATCTGAATATTTTAAAAGTATTTTTTAGAGTTAACCTTCCTTTATTTTTCCATTCATATTAAATGTTTTAAAAATAAATGTATCCGTTTGATACAGTTTTATCTTTAATACTAATATTACAGTTGCAGCGTTTTAAATAATATCACAAAATCTTGAAAATATTGTTGTCTGAGCTTTTTATTATATTTAAAATTGATCAAATATTTCACTTTAATTTTAATGAAAATATCATTAATAACATTATTATAACAATGAATGAACATTAATTAAAACATCCATTTGAAAATTTAAATATGATACTAAATTCCAATATTTACTGAACAAACTAAATGGAAGTTCAAAAATTAATTATATAGACTCATGTATGTTATATGACTCAAAATAATGTTACATGAGAGACAATAGAACTCAATATCAATACAAGTGAAGCAACAAGCAATATCAAATAACTACTTCATTGAAACATTCTCTTCATACCCTCGTCTTATATAATATAATTGACGTATGTTATGTAACATTAGTTAGTACATCATATGTCACAATAACATACTTATTTCAGTCCTTGAGGAGTTATTTAGAGACAGTTATAGGTAGTGAATAATTTTATAAATTATAGTAGACGTAGTAAGACATTTTTATATATATATATATATATATAATATTTCAAAAAGTTTTGTCTTTTAAGGTTTTAAGACTAGTTGGTCTTCTGTATTTGAAGTTGGTCTTTTCAATTTGTTAAATTTGAAACCCGAATATAGTTGAAAAAACTGTTTTAAAAAAATTACTCTGAGTATATAATAATATTTATCAGAAATATAAAGTTATGTCTTTATATTTATTATATAGTAGTTTTAATTACTTATAATAATAATAATTCGTTATTACTGTGACAAAGTATTAGCTTATTTTTGTAAAAGTGTTGATCATTATAATAATAAATCATTATAAATAATAATTTCATAATCAGCTCAGATAATATAACAATCGTTGTGTTTACTTTCACTGTGGCGGAAGCTTAAGCTAAAATCTTTGCATGTCGTCGATAATTAAAAAAAAAAATAATAATAATAGGTGGACTGAAATTATCTTTTATATATTTATTTAGATTACTCAAAATCATCGCCACATTTAGTTAAAAAACATTCTGGTTTAATGATAAACACGGAATTAACCGACGCGAAACATACATCATTAAACAAACGCATCCTCAGAGCAGATAATAATCGCGAATGTTCACACTCACACAAGTGTTTCTGCGTATTATATAGAGCTGTTATTACAAAAATAAAATATATTTACATAAACAATTTAATGCTTTTTGAGTTGAATTAAATTACTGTTATACAAATTTAAAAAATATTGTAACTTTAAAAGCATATACGATAGTAAATCATAGAGAATGTATTTGAAGGTTAGTCTATGATATATATATTCAATAGATATTTGAACTGAAATAAATTTTAATGTTTAGGACATAGCAGTCTTATATTATACACGACTCACTGATGCTCTCAATGACGATGAAAACCACATATAATAAAACATAAAGCTAAATTCATGAAACTGCAATTTCTTTGTCTATTATAAAGGTCCATTTCAAACCACATATACCTTGTAATGTTTTATGTAGCAGTATACAAATCAAACTGACTTCTCGTTTATTTGAAGGTAAAATAAAATAATTTTAAAAATATAACAAACAAAAAAAATCGCTACTATTTTCATATTCAAAAATAAAGATACCTGTTTTTATAAGGCTTTATTCGTATTATTAAATTTTAAGGTCTATTTTAAACATACGTATTTGAATGTTAAGGTTTCCTATTACATTACTATTACATATAAAAGAAATATCAAGTAACTATTGTAATTTATAATTATCCTGCTCTACTCACGTTAATACTGACGCAGTTCACGGCGCGTTCCGTCCTGCTCCAAGTGTATCGATAAACATATCAAATGGGTTCGAAAGTTGTTTGAGAAAATTCCGATAGTACAGCCAGACAATTATGTAGTGCTTTAAATATTATATAGAAGACCTTTTAAAACACCAACTAGAAATAAATCATATTTTGCATGAGTTTTTCAAATTCACAAAGATTTATAAACAAAATTCGGTACGAGAGTTATTTATAATAGTAATCTTAATTAAGAATCAAAACATCAGTCTAGTGCAACTACTAAAAATGCAGCGATTTCAGAAAAGCGCATTATATATCTTTTGACGAACAACTCTAGAATGTTGTCACATTTTGCGAAACTTAAGTGCCTTGGCTTAATTATGAGCTTAAAATGGCTATTAAAAATACAGTTTATATTTTCTAACGCAACGAGGACCATTAATATTATTATTTTCCTCAAAATTACATTATATACAATATGAGTTTGATCAAATGAATCAGAGCAATAATAAGTTTCGAAAGGTTGAAAAGATTATTAATACATTAGAAAAAATAGAATTTTAAACTAAAACGAACAAAAAGAGAATTAGAGACTTATTCAATTAAATTAAAAATAAAATGATTATTATATTTGTTAATAAGTAAATGAATTGTATATCACGTCGAGATCAATTTTTAATTCATAAATCTCATAAAACGTGAAAAACAGCGGATTTTAATTTGCATTGCCTGAGTTGTAAAATATTCAGGTATCAGTTTAATTCATTCAACAGCACGGAAACCTCTACTCGGCTTTTTAAACCTGTTTCAATTCAGTAAAAATGAAAAAAATAAGACTCAATATTATTATAGGAAATGTCGTTATAAAAATAATTGTAAAGCATTTATAATGAAAACAACAATTGTAAACTATTTAATATATACCACTGAACACCCTTGAACATAGTTGAACAAATAAATCTCTAAAAAATTATCTATCTAACCTACAATTAATGCGGCTAAACATACTAGAAAGATCTTTATCATCCTAAATATATATTCAAATCTTTATAACCGTCTTTGTGTTTCCACACGATTACATTTTACAAAAATGCGAGGAGCGTCTCTCTGATCCTGCACAGGAGAAGTCAGCGATTTAAGATTGCTCGTCATAAATGAAATATTGTATTCTACAATATTTGCAAGATCTCAGTTACTATCTACCATCTTCTGATTCTTCTCGCATTGAATGATAGTTAAAAATATATATATATTTATTTAAACTAATCACTGAGCATATTTATTTAGGTTATTTAAAAAGTAATAATCTTTTAGTTTTCAATTTAAACTTCATTTAATAATCAAATGGAACATCCAATAATATTATTATCATGATAAAAATTATTTAATACGATGAATGAAGATGAAATTATGCAACAGTTTAGCGGCTGCGTGAGTGTACCAAGACTTATTATACTGTGGTTAAATTGAGCGCAGCTGCATACAAAGTTTCCGAGTAACGCAAACAATGAACTTATTTTCTCTTCAAGCTTGTAGATTTCAAACAGAAAATTTTAATGGAGAAATGTTCATTTCTCACAATATTAGTTTGTTTTATTTCTTATTATTAAATTACTTAATAATTAATAACATTTAAGGGAAACGCATGAACATTGTATGTGATATCTTATATTAGGATGTAGTAGAGTAATTACATTAGTCTAGGCTGCAGATTTTTAAGGGAAAGGTTGTTATATTATATGGGACTCTTTGCGCCATTGAAGATAGTATCATATTTAATACTCCGTCCAATATTTTAATATATTAATGCTAAGAGTGGGAGGCGACGCTCGGGAGCCACACGCTTTGTGTAAAATGTGGTTTACAAAAAAAAAATAAAAAGCACAGTTCCTGAAAAGCTGATTTATATCTCAGATTTATTCAGAATGTTACTTTTATCTCATTTTCATGCACTAATTTATTTTTGTTAGTATCATTGTCATCAAGATTGTTCTTGAGTCCTCAAAGAAAATATTTTTTTTTTTTTTTTTGAGGAGCAAAGGAGTGCTTCTCTAATGTTTTCTAAGATTTACAAGAGTACTACACATTTCAATAAAACTATTTTTCGGATATAACTCGCGTTTATTATTACATTTTTATATTTACCCTGACGTTTCGGATGCTTTGCAGCAAACGTGTTCGCGGTAAGACGAGATGATGGTGTCTGTGCTTATCTGCTATTATTTTTATTACCAGACCTTCATAATACGGATACGGAAAAGCTAACACTGCTATAGAACTGTTTGACATATAGGTATATTCTAAAAGGTCTATTATGTATATTTCATTCCGTATCAAAGTGATTTGCCCCTCTGTTTGTTCATGTATACTCTGCCTCACTACACATCCTCACTATACATCGTCGCCTTCACTTCGCAAAGTAGTGAAACGTTACGCGGACTGAATGTCGTCAAATGTATCTATCTGATATATTTGTAAATTGATACATATTTGTAACTGGTAGTAACTGCAAGTAATTTGCGCATATTTAAACAAATTGCCCTCACGCTTGAGGGTCTAATTTAAATAATTTCTATTAAGCGACAATTTACGACCATTATTGACACAAATTATAAGATTAATTTTGTTAAATGGCTGCTTAAAATAAGTATAAAGTAGTCCCGATTGTGATTTTGTGTAATGTGACGAAATGTTTGATTTCAGGATATCCGAGATTGTTTCTGGCGTATATTTATTTTAAAATAATTGTTGATTAGATTAAAAATGTTTAGATTATATTTTCTTAAACTTAATGTTGAATATTTTATTAAATATATAGCTGAATATACTATCCAAATATTGGTATTAAAAACTATAATATTTTAAAGGTTATAAAGTTTGACTAACTGCTGTAATTGAGGTGTTAGTCATTCATCTGGTTATAATTATGGTTGATTCATCGGTTTGTAAATAATGATATTAGTTTTCAATTCGGTTAACATCAGAGTCAATTAATATAATTAATGCTCTCGTCTACATTTATATATTAATAATAATTTGAAATATATAAATAATTTAATGATTAATTATACCTACCACATATATTTAAGTTTTTTGGCTGACCCCTCGAGATGCGTTCATAACGACATCTCACACCTGAATTACCCGTGCATAACTCGAAATTTTACAAGCACTCTTTTACTGTCTCTGCTATTAGGATATGAAACGAATTACCTTTAGATATACGCAAGTCCAAATCCATACAAATATTAAAATAATCACTCAAGGAATTCTATCTGACCTTAAATAATTAGGACGACTTATTACTAAAATTTATTAACATAATATATGCATAATATATTATTTTAAATATTGTTTAGTTTATTGTTTATATTTATAATATAAAGTATGTATGTATAGAAACGTATTAGGGTATAATTATTTGCATGTATGTCTATTGCTAATTTATAACTTTACACCACCTTACATCAAATAAAAGTAGCCTATATTTTATGGTTGCCTGGTAGAAATCGCCTAACGCCATAAGGCCGCCCATTGCTATGTTTTTTTTTTTGAATATTTAAATTTTTTATTGGTGTCCAATAAAGAATAAATAAATAAGTAAAATATTTTTATTTGAGCTACACTAACCGGTAATGTATTATACTTACTACAAGTGTAGTGAATACTTGAGGAAAAAAATATTTAATACTATTCATTTTGTCATTCATTAAGTTAGTAATTCATTAAATCATCAACCAATCAGCGATAAATGGTTTGATATCTGTAGGCTTAAATACTGATGGGAGTCTCTCGGGTGTTAGTATTGTGGGTGCTTCTAATCTTTAAAGACTTTCAAGATTACTGAATGAATAAAATATTCACTACAATCCTTATCAACACAGAGCCGCCCCTACAATGTAACATTAGATAATAAACCTAAAGTCCCAAAGCGATCAAGTCTTCTGTTTTATTTTCATTCGTTTAATTGTTGTGAATTTGCAGAATAATAAACTGAGGAAAACATGATTGAGGGATACTAATGACTCCTATGGGATACATGGGAATCTTTTTTGAAATGAGATATTTCTTTAGAATTTTTCGGTTTCATTTATAAAAGTGATTGGATTGACAGAGGAAACTTTATGTACGATCTGAAATAAATAACGATGATTGCTTTTTTAACATGATTCAAAAGTGAGATTAAATTACAATCTCAAAGATTGATACATTTTTTAAGCTTTTATATTTTTACTTATTATATTGACTAATAATACCTCTAAAGACTGGCTGGTTGCTAAACAAAAAACACTCATACTTATCGGAAGTTCTGTACAGTCAGAGTTCTGTTTGATATGCAATGCTTAATTGGTTATAAGATTTTTGAAAATTTTGAAGCAAAGCAATAAAACCTATCAGTATGTTGTATAGTAAAAAAATATATATTAATAAATAAAAATATTTATTTATTAATATATATTTAAATATAACTTTGGTCTTCGATATCTTTAAGCATTCAACTATTAGACAGTTGGTAGATTTTAAATATTTAAATAATATGTCTTAGGCATTAAAATGTAATACTTTATAAATTACTTATACATCCTTGTGAAAAGGGAGTTCAAGACTTGAAAAAAAAAAAAACCTAAATCTTTTATTCTGTATTTCAAATAACAATCTTTTTTTCAACACTAACTTAATGACTATGGATAAGGCATATTTAAAAAAATGATTGAAATTGTTATCCTTATCCCAGAAAAATATTTTTTTATATTTTTTTTTACATTCTGTAAAATGTAGATTATAATAAAGAGCATTTTTACATAATATCATTAAAACTACAGACATGTTCCTTTTTTTCTTAAGAACTTGGGAGTTGTCTTCGCTAATGATTTATTAAAAGTCCTAATAATAACACAAATTTTGATGCTCGCGATGATTATCAACCACTTTATGTTTTAAATTCACTCCTTAAACCCCTTTTTCTCTTTGTCTCTTATATTTTGTTTCTTATTGATAATTAAAACCAAAGACTAAATAAAGAAATTAAAATATACCTCTTGTATTTGTAGAACTAATATATCCCGGTCTTATTCCTGTACTCTAAACATTTGAACGAATAATAATTGTACCTTACCTTTTTCTGGACAACAAACAATTAAAAATATTAAAATTTTAAGATAAACAAGAAGTTCGAAGTGGCCAATGGGCTGTCTAGGAATTAGTTTATAGTTCTTTGAGAGAGAGATGAAACAACAAAATCTCTATAATCTAATTAGAGCTCTTGGCCGTTTCAGAATTAATATAGTTAATTTCTATAACGTATTTCAGAGGCGGCATTAGTAGGATCATATTAGTTTAGTTAAGCGAAAAGCAAACAATTAGTGAAAGAGTAACGAACCAAACATACGCCAAAAATTTAATTAAAATAAAAGGCTCTGTAATGACAAAGCCAATGAACAAAAATAAAGGGGTGAAATTGAAGGTATTATAAATGAATTTTGGAGTTCCGTTTCTTCATTATTCATAGGAATGCAATAATATGCAAATTGATGTCCTGATATCTCATCGTTCTCATATAGTTTATGAGACGTGCCATTCATTTTAGGATAGAGATTGTATTGTTTGTTCATTCTAAGAGGCATGGATATTAAAAATGTTTTTAATGATTGGGTGATAAAAAAATATAGATTAGAAAAGTAAGGGTCCGGCAAATCTGATGAAAGAGATTATTAAAAGGCAGGATCCCTTTAAATAAACTCTTTTCATATTTATGCACTATGTATATACTAAAATTTTTTTTCCACTCCTAAGAGTTGAAACAAAACAACTCTCGCAAATAAAAAGTCACCCTTTCTGTCAAACTCGGAACAACAATCTGTGGATCACAAAAAACAAAAAAAAACTGTGTGAGGATCGATTTCAAGACCGTGGGTTTAACGGTCAGGGTCACTAACTACAAGATTTGAAATGAACTTCTTTCGGCGGTGTTTAGAGATCGATACAACTTCAAAGAGCAAAAAAGGCGTCTACTCCTACGTCTAAAGCCGGCAACGCTTTTGTGAGATTGCAATAGACATTGTCCTCGAATGGCGCCTTTCTTCAATATAGCAAATATTTTTATTAAAGAAGCTGCAAAAGTAGTTAAAATCTTGTTTTACTTTATTTAAATAAAAAATACAATTGATTCTTTTTTTTTTATATAATACTTACTCATGTGTCATTTTTTTCTTTATGGAAATCGAACGAGATAATGATAAAATTAATGAGCTCCTTGTGCCACTTCCGGATTTCTAGTAAATATTAATACTAGGCTAAACATTTTTTATATATTTTTTATTAATTATTTTTTAGTATATAAATATATTTTTTTAAATAAAGTTACTTCTAAAATTAATAATAATTCTAAAAATTCGAAATAAGTTGGAGAAATTCTGACATGAGAAAGACATTAATTTAGTCTGAATATATATCACGTAATCTTGATATATTAAAATGTTTTACTAATTATTGTACTAAGTTTTTTTTTCAATTCGCTCTGTTTTCCTAATACTTTGCAATAATGTACTGAAAATATAAAACTTATTTCAAGTTAAAAAGAACCAAATCGTTTCAACAAGTCTGGTCGATTCATTTATTTTATATTCAATATAAATCAAGACGCATTAGAAAAATATTACAAAATTAGGTCAATTTCGCTTTACTGAATTATATATAAATAGATTTTACTAATGTTTATGCTCCTTTTAATCCTTCAGATCTTCATAATAAAGTTAAATATTTTATCCATAATTGGATCTGTTCCAGCCGTCTCTAATCCCGAGGGTTAAAGCTAATTAGGAATTAATTCATAGAATCATGTTCCGATGTCAAAGAGAAAATCGTTGCATTTAGCGTTGTAGATTTTCCAAGCAATTAAAAAATGATATTTTAAGTGGTTTTACGTAAAGTGCATTATCTTTAAATTCTTTTAAAAAATCTTTTAGTAAGTAATTATCTTTTCCTTAATATTACTGTTTTCTTTTAAATATAATATTAATAATTTCAATATTAATAAATATTAAAAATAGATTGAACTTGAATATAAAATGTGAAGACATATCTATAAAGTGTATCGAAATATATGTAAACAATTGTTTCTTCCAAGAATAATCAAATATTCTTTGAAGAAAACATTACGGATTTTCATAGTTATAAAACAGAAATCTTGATATTTAATTTGATTTTAAATGTATTTTTGGATAAGAATCATTATTCAGATTTTTATATGGTATATTTTTGCAAAAAATATGTGTCAAGATAATTTAAATGTCACTATTTATACCAATTATAATTTTACTTTTATGTACTGATCCAGCACCGGTACTATTACAGATATCACAGTTACATATTATATACAATGTATACTGTATTGTAATTATGATAACAACTATACTTACAAACATTATTTAATACTTCAAAAATATGACAATACATTTCCATGTTTTTGCAGATATCTAAATATAACTAAAAACATACGTTCTCATATAGATACAAATCCTTATTATAATGTATTATATTGTATAGGTAACTATTATACAATAAACACAAAAGTGTAAAGTTTTAGTATTAGCATAAAAATTTGCTAAGCATAAGTATGACATAATAATTAAAAATGAGTATAGCTTGATCCTTATAAATACGAACGATAAAGTCCAAGGAGATTATATAAAGTTTATGAATTTTAAACTTTACTAATTCTTTAATAATATTTATATTCATACGCATTAACCTAAATACCGCTGGTAGATCAAAGGATGACCAAAATCTCTGTAAAACTTTTAGGACGGACCTCTATTCATAAAAGCGTTCATATTTCCAACAGTTTTAAGTTTTGAAACTAGTTATTTCATTTCTCTGTATAAAAGGTTTACAGAAATTTAACTTACATGATCGCTCAAAACTACTTAATTCGAATTTATTTATTTCGTTCTGGATTTTTTTAATATATAACTAAATTAATTTTATTATCAGCTCTGAAATAATATCTATTTATATAATACTTAAATATTAATGAAATATAATCTGTATATTACATAAATATTTTACAACTTCAAATTCAAATTTCTCAATATAAGACACTGAAGCATTAGATGTTAAACTAACTTTAAAATTGTCGTCTGTTTGGTTGTTCTTTCGTAACACAAAATATACTTAACAGATTTTAATTAAATTTATGGTTGTGGTGTTTTATTATTCAAGTTGACTTTTAGGTTTCTTTTCACTGATTATATTTTTTTTATTCTCACGTTAAAGAGCCTAATTTATTTAGAGCTAGTATTAGGAAAATAATTTAATTAAATTTAAAGTAATATATAGTTATAATTTATTTTGGAAAGCCTTTTCAGAAAGTGAATGACGTCGATCGCACATACCAGTTGTTAAGTAAAAAAAAACTGCCTAATATTTTTTTTCATGTTTTCAGAATGATTCAAACTACAATTATACGTTTCAGTACAAAGATGTTTTGTACAATTTTTTATTTTGGAGTCGAAAAGAACTAACGTGACATGAAAGACTTTAATTAGCCTTCGTAAACGGTAAACTTTTCTCATTATTTACGAAGTCAGGTACTGACGTAAACTAATGTACTGTATATAGCAATTTTATACCATTTTTTAATAAATAACTATTTGAATTTGTGGATCTTTGCATCGCTCGCACAGAAATCACAACAGAACAAATCAAACAGAACAAAGCTATTAAATGCCTCAATCAAACAGAACAAAGCTATTAAATGCCTCGTAAATAATCGGAAGGAAGAAACCCTCCAGTAGCGCTAAAAGTTAATTAAAACTATATATTTCTATTATACTCGTAGCAAAGACGTAAGTCTCAATGTTCAATGTAATTCAATTTAGAACAAAACTTCCTTAAGATAGTTATTTAGGATTTATAAGTGACAATAACGGCATAAGTTTAATTTAACATAAAATAAATAATAATAAAATTATCATCAAATAAATTATACATTTCTCATTTGTTGTTCATTTTAAGTAATTATGAATTTAGGAATTTTAATTAGCTACGGTCCGCTAAAACATTATTTACATAAAAATTAATAATCATATTTTATCATAAAATAATAAATAAATATAAATCAGATTATTAAAACCACTAGTGTATAAAAAGCTTTTATCGGATTTCTTTTAAGATGATTTTAAGTACTTCTACAGTTAGCTATTTTAAGTTAAATGTTTTCATTTATTTTTCTTTTGTGTGTTATTTTCATTTGTTTAACTTTCAAATCACAATTTTTATTAAATATTTTATTATAAAATAGCAAGTTTCAAAATTTTTAATTCAATTCGTCTTAATCTAACTTTACTCCGGGTTTCTGTTGCCAGCTGTGTCTGGGGCAATATCTTTCTAAGTTGGTGGTAACTTTGATAATGAAAAGTTTTCAAAACTCAATAAAGATTTCGATTTCATTTGATTTTAAATATACTTTAACATTGATGGATTGTCACATTCATCAAGCAGTGACAATGGCTAAGATTGAAACTTCAATATATCTCATCCGATCTTTTACTTACAATCATCATACAAGTCTCTGAGGTAAGAAAACAGAAAACGCTTCTTCTAACTTCTTTGGACCAGTTATTGACATCTTAAATTAAATTTACAAAGTCTTATTGAGAAAATAGATTTTTTTTTATATATAATATCTATTTTCAGATAATACAAATAGAGAAACAACAAAATTAAAATTATGATTTTAATCAGAATATAATTTTAAAACTTGAGAACTTACAACTCACAGTAGAGGTCTGGTTTTTGTCAATTAAAAACAAAGAAGCCACACTTTGCAAATATGATATCTAAAATATAAGAAACAATATAATAAATAATTTGCCTAGGAATGTAGCGAACATTTTCAATAGGGGTTGATATAACGCTTCAATATAAACATGAAGTAAATACAATCATGTCCCTGATCGTTACTATGTCGTGAGCTTTCAATTAAGCTCACGACATAGTTCGTGACACACTTTACATTCCAATAGTTAATTAACACTCGATGTTTTGCTACAAAAATATTATATGAAATGGCGACAAATGAAATTGAGCTGTACCCTTGATCTTCAACCTTGTTTTTTATATCTGCACTTTAGATAGACCTTATTAGAATCCGTAGATAAATAATACACATTATATATAAATCGGATCTAGTTTTCTGCAAGTATATTCGCGTAATATAAGATCTATTAAAATAATCGAAGTCTGTTTTTATTGTTGATAAGCCAAAAATTTCATATACTTTTGGTCCAAATACAATCAATAGAGGTTAAGACATCAGCCAAAAACCGATTGCATTAAGGCAATTTCGAATAGTTAAAATCACCATAAATGCTAAGGCAGACATTGCGATTGTAAGGACGGCAAGATCAAAATGCAATCTACTTCATTATAGAAATTTTAAACTCATACTTCATATTGTAGTCTTGACTAGACTTGCGATATTCGAATTCGATAAGGTTTTATGAACATTTTTTGTATGTTGTAATTTGTAGCGAACAACCTCTTTTTAAATGTAAATCCAAATCAAAATTTTATAAGATTCAATTATTAGTTATTGTCAATACTTATTAATATTTGTAAAAATAGTAATATCTAAAAATATAATTAATTTAACGTAGGTAACTCCACAGTATAATCTGTGTTATCCTTCGTGTATCATTCGTAACCCGTTTGAAATATAGACAACACCCGTAATGGCTTTCAAAGGCCGCTGGATGCCCTGTAACATAGTATCCTCTGAGGAGTGACCTACAAATACAACTATAGTTTATTAGACCCGTTTTGTGTACATATTTAAAGAACACATGTAAAATTTGAAGCACTTTTGTTTTTATTTCTTTTTTATTTAACGACGTTTATGCAACGTAATAGATCCAATAATTTTCCATTACTATAATGTTAAATGAAAAAGAAATCTATGAAACATCACTAAAAAAACAATATCAAGTGGGAGTTTTCAAATACATGACTGAATAACAATTTTAAACGCTTAATTTTAGTTAGTTTTAAATTTAACTAATTATCTATTTTTAGTTAATTCATTAAATCAAACCTAAAGGTGTTAATAAAATAATATAAATAAATATATATATATATATTAATGTGTCACTAAAAATACACATGAGATGATTCTGATTGATTTTTTATGTATTGATTGAGAGGTATTTCTTAATGCTAGAAAGCTTTAAGCTTAAAGCAGGCTCTATAGCATATGTTGCAAATAAAAAATAGTGAGTTAATATTTTTAAAATTGTGTATGATTATTCATATTAAAAACATTCAAGCACACGGGACATTACTAATGAAAATAAACAAGTAACCATAATAAAAACATACGGCGTACTAGGTTGTAGTTTAATAGTATAACCATTGTTGCAGAATACATACTTCAGAATGCAAAACTAATTCCGCTTTCATTACGCGTTGTTTTCTCAAGATATATTTATAATAATTATTATGAAACTAAAACTGACATAAGGACAGAAGAGTCAGATAAAAATATAGATAAAAAGCTTTTAATTTATTATAATAAGAAATGCGGAAAAAGATTTAAGAAAATCCGTTTACTGATCTATTCGGGAACTCCAAAAGCAATATTTGGAAATATTTGCGAAACATCTTTACCATAAATACAATAAGAAACGCATTTAACCAAATTGAATATCAAAGTCTGTACAACGAAATAAAGAGATGTATAATAATTTTTAACTATATAACATTATTTCAAAAACAATTTAAATGACTAGTGTGAGAAAATTATGGGTTAAGAATAATCATATGGTTTAAAAAAACGCAACACACACACACACACACAAACACAACACACTTATTAACGAGCTTTTATCAAGTAATATAGAATATGATGTCGTTTACACTAAGTGCATGCCGACACAATATAATATTTACTCTTTTTAAATATACAACTAGAACTTTACCTTTACAAGATATAATTACATTTTAGATATAAATATTTGAATAATTTATGATTGTAAAATTTTATATATTTAAAAAGTAAGAAATAACGAAATTGAGAACACTGTCATTTCAAAAAGGACATTACGTAACAAAAGCAATAACATTATGGAATAAAACTATAGCTGATATAATGCTGAAAATTGAGGACAACAGGGAAATTCAATTACGACTTTAGTTCTCAATATGATTAAAGTTAAACCATTAACGTAAAGGAAACTTTGTCCTTACATTGATTTTACTACGCAACATTTAACAGCCACCGTTAACCTGACCCGGTACTATAAATTGTTAAATTGGAGAAATACTTAACATGTGATAATATATATATTTTTAAATTATTTTAGATTTAAAATGTATCCTTTCAATGTATCTCAATACATATAAGACAGGTGTAATAAATATAATAAAAAATATAAAATTTCAATGTATAAATAATTTTTGAACTGAGCGAAGCGAATCTCTTTACTACCCAAATTTTCAACTCTTTGTTACCTTACTCCTCCTTCAATTTACGAGTTACACGCACGTAATTTTGCACACATACGCATAATGAGCAAAATTCGTTCTAGATTGAAAATCAGCCAAATCGTAGTTGAAAATTTGAGTAGTAAAGAGCTTCCTTTTGCTCAGCTCAATTACATTACAATTAATATAAATAACTAAATACATTTTGGTAGTTGATAAACCCTCTTAGAACATCTTTAAGTTTTGACATTTCATAAGTCGATCTAATAGAGACAGTTCTTACTAAGAAGGGTAAATAGGAAATAAGACCGTAAATATTTTTTATTGCCTTTAACACTTTTACTGTTATATTTTCTTGTTATGAACGAGCACAGCGCGGTCTCTAAGTGTTGAAACTGAAAAATGTATCTACGATAAATAACAAGTCATTAAATATTTAAACCAAAAAGAACTCTTATTACATTCTCTGTAAGAACTATTGCGTTTTATCGTAATTTATGAAAAAATATTAACAATGTAATGTAATTCTATTTAAACCAACGATTACTAATAAAAACCTAAAAAAAAACAGATTTATAGAGTGTAACTAATTGCGGCTAACGATAAATAAACTAAAAAAAAATATTGAAAAAAATATGAGCCTCATTGCTTTCACTTCGATAATTCAATGTGAACTAGTTACATGAAAAAGCTTCTGAAATTTAGCGAACCATGAAGTATCCTATATATGAGATTTTCTTAAATTATACAGAATTACGTTAGCCAGAATTAGCTTTTATGAGAATATATATTTATCTCTGCTATATTTATTTTTCAACATCGAGGTTTCTATTAAACATTTAGAAATTATAATAATACTAATATATCTGTATTTTTGTTTTAAACATAGTCAATAAATTGAATCAATAGAAACAAAACATTTAAAAAATTTTAACTGTTGCACTTAAAGTAGTCTTCTATTATTATTAGTTTAATGGTAATAATATTATAATATTAATTCTAATAATAATAATAATAATAATAATAATAAACAACTTAGTCTAAATCAAACTCATTACTTATCTGAGGATTAGAACTTTACGTTTGAGGATTCTAAGCAGAATAATCACTTTATCTCATATATCTCTAAGCTGTAACTTAGTCAACAAAGCAGTCGAGAAAGTTTGTAGACAATCAAACCACCCTTCATTTGTTTCTGGACCTCAATCGAGTCTCCCCGATATTTGAAGATTCTCACAATTGTTTATTTCTGACAATAATTAATGAATTATTAATATTAAGCATATGAAATGTAATATGCTAAATAACACACATTCTTTGAGTCAGTGAGTCAGACAAATAATTATAGTGTAGAATTTTATAATTAATTATCTATTTTGTACAATATTATGCTCTTTTATTGCAATGACCCTCAGCATCAGAAATCTGAGCTAGTCTATTAGACTTATAGTTTTCTTGTATCTTATAAAATCTAAAGTATATGAAATCAAATCAACAAAATTACCGACAATAATTATTACAATTACATTTTTTTACAATAATGTATTTAGTACTTCTTCTAAGTAGACACATCTATGTCACATCTATGTGAACAAATATGGTGTAAATATTGAAATAGCAAAATATAAAAAATGTCTTAATTTATAAATAAAGTTTCTGTAAACTAATGTTAACCAACAACTTCATTAACTGTTAGAAAACTATATATTTCTCTCTTTTTAATAAACGCAATAAAAACACATTAACTTGAAGTGTTTTTACACAGATTTGAGTTTGCATTTATTTTAAGAGCTAACATCGATTAACTTACTCTTAGATTTTTAGATTTTTCAATGGTTCAAAATTTAAATTAATAATAATGACCTGTTTTTTTATCGGAAACATAACATAAATAATAATTTAAATGTAACGCTAATAGTAACTTTTAACTTAATATCATTTTTATTCTTTTATGCTTCAGAAAAAAAATATATAAACTTCAGAAT
This sequence comes from Mechanitis mazaeus, assembly GCA_959347395.1. NCBI lineage: Eukaryota > Metazoa > Arthropoda > Insecta > Lepidoptera > Nymphalidae > Mechanitis > Mechanitis mazaeus. Next base: position 1,960,772 of record OY365743.1, read on the forward strand.
ATTTTTAATGAGAAAAAATAATAAACTGTTTCTTCTATAACATGATGATATCCTTATTTTCTGAACACTTTTTGTGTTCAGAAAATAAGGATATTTTAAACGAATGTACTTTTTTCTTTCTCCCTTAAAATAAATACATGAATTTTAATTAAAACTTTTTCTAAACCACGTATCAAAGATGCTAACCTGAAACAAATTCTTTTTATTATCTTATTCCTTTTATTATTTTTCTATCAAATTAGGAACAAATTCTAGTAAGTAAACAGAGTATTTTAAAAATGTTTTTAATTTTAACAGATTAATAAATCTTATTTTTATATAATATACAAATTTCAGTTAACTAATATAAACAAATAATATATGTAATATAAATCATAAAAACAATATAGTTGGTTATGTTACTCATAATCATTATCTGATTTATTATCTTCTATTATAATGTAAATCGATACTTAATCACAATTAATCGTCTCGTGACAGATTGTAGTCTTTTGGTTATAAGCTTCGTTGGTCGCTGAGTACTGAGGCGTGGAGAGACATTTCTACTATAATTTTTTTTTTTATATCTGGCAAAAAATATTATATTCATGTTATATGACGAGAACAAACGAGATTTTTACGCATTTTAAGCTATGACGGGTCATAGTTATCAACTAACATTCCCTAACCATATTTAGGTTTCTAGATGTTATCAGGCTGCAACTTTTTTTTAATTGTGAGTTGATACTTAGGAGCGGAATTTTGATATAAAAAATAGTAGTTTCAAATAATTTGTTTTTGATATTATTTTCACTTTCTATTAACTATAATAACATTTTTCTATAACTGACCCTATATTTCATTATTATTCAATAAAGTAATAAAAAATGATTTTTCACACATTTGTACACACATTTATAGTAGAGTATAAGGATAATCTATGGAACTTTTTATATTGCAAATGGTATTAACAATTTTTGTGGTATTAGCAATTTTCTAAAACACTGATATTAGATCGCAGTGAAATGAAAACGAGAAAGAGATAATTGGTTTTATTTTATGAAAATAAAACCAATTATCTGTTTCTCGTTTTCTATGATAAATAATATTGTAATACATACATTTTGAAATTGTGACGATTAACAGTATTGATATTTAAAATAAAACTCTCATGAATGCGACAATAGTTGAGAAGTCGGTTCAGCACTAAATTAATCACTTTACACAGAAAATTAAATAGAACCTTAAAAGCCGTAGATCATATACGATATGAAGTTCCAGCGATAAAGATTTTTCTATTCAACTATCTGACATTCAACAGAAGTAAGAGGAAGTTTTATGTATTATACAATAGCAGCTTAAGATAGCCTCTCGGATCATATCAAAAGATCCGGGATTTATTATTACAAGCCAATTTATGGGTAACAGCAAATGACGTATCAAGTAGACTCCAAAATTGGTACTCATTCGTATTCTGAACCCTGGGTATCTTTATTACTTTTGGGGCCTTTTAATTTAAGTTAATTATAGAAAATTTAGTTGTTGGTGAATATTTTTTTATTTTATTTTTATTTTATTGAGTATAGGGAAACATACAGCAGTTATATTACATCTATGAAAGTACAGGTAATAATAATACATATTTGCCAGCAAAGTTTCCACTGGTATTTATACAAGGAGTGAAATTACAATCCAAATAAGTTTAAAAGTAAAAAAAAAATGATAGTAATACATAAAAAAAAACTGAAACTAAATTGAAAAATCAATATCAAAAATATTTATGTTTTTAAAATTACTTAGAAATAAAAATAATTTTAGAAATAAAGATAAACAACGATAAAAAATAAAACAAAAAATTAAATTAAATTTTAAAACTGTTGATAAACTTTGAAACATTATCACTAAAAATATCGAGTTGGTTATACAATTTATTAAAATTTATACATGTTCTAGCTAAAAATCGGTTTTTATTATAATTAGTTCTACAGCACGGAACAGAAAAGGTATTTCTTAAACGTGTAGAAGAACGAGGACAATTTATTAAAACATTACTGAGAAGATAGTTGGAATCCGTCAAATTATTCAAAATTTTTAATAAAAATAAGAGGTCCCTATGTTCCTTCCGCTTTTCCAAGGACAAAATGCTGAGGCTTTCTTGTTAAATTTACTCAAATATTTTTTTGGAAAAACCTGTTATGGTTACCCCGTCGGCGCAGGGGGGCGACGGCCGGGGGGTGATGTGGGACTACCCGGCAGCATAGAGGATGCTGCCATTTTTAAGGCTACCTACTAAAAAACCAACGGTTGCCCTCTGCGCCGTAATGGGACGTCACGGGATCGCGTTAGCACACACCGTGAAGCCCCGGCGAGACCCCTCCAATGAGGGTACCTCGAGCAACATAGAGCACCCTCCCAGAACTTAATCAAACGTAGAACAACCTTTTTAAAAATCTATTGGAATTTAACGCATTTAAAAAAAAAAATTTCGTATATGACGAGATCGTATGTAACACATTAAACCGCATTCGACACAAAAATACATAAAAATGAAAGAAATTTATTTCAAAATTTATATCATTGGTATAATGAAGTGATTACAGTTGTGACAAGTTGTTACCCTGTGAAATGTTGACGTCTCTTACGTTGTAAATGACGATGTCCCGCTTCAGATAATAAAAAAACATTGTAGATGACTCCTAAGAGGGTTTGCGTGAAAAAATGAGACCTCACGGACCGATTTATGTTTGTCTTTGCAAGCTGTACTAACTGTCAAGGAAGTTAGCTTACTATATTATATTTTTACCTTATATGAATGAAACGATTACAGCTTGAGTAATTTTATCCATAACTGAATATATACATATTATTCTAATTTCAAATTTAAAAATTATGTTCGTAGAACTTTATTAGCTGCGTCTAGTTATTCCTAAATACTTAATATATTTCTTAATATGAATCTACTCAGCCCTTTATTAATATGAATCGGTTTCCTTTCATGAAAATATACTACATTCAAAAGTTTTAACTTTTGAGATTCATAACAAGTTCCCTGTTCAATACTTTAGTATATCTATAGGTTTGTTTTTGTTTCACAAAGGTTTTTCATATTCGGGAATTAACTTAATAAACACAAACACATTCTTATTCATGTTTACTCTGATCTCCTTATTTATAAATACATTTATTATATATAAACTTAATTCATCCTATTTTCTTTACAAGAAAAACCCTTTCTTGTTATCACTCTCAAAAATATTTTTGGATCCTGAGGCATTCCACATATTAAAGATAAATTACATTAAATTCATCATTTAATATAAAACTTATTTATTCAAAGCATGAAGTCCATTCATAATAGAAATGAACTTCATGTTTTCTCATTTTCTCTTTCAAAGACGCGAATGATAAATCCGGATTTTATCTTTCAAGCTGAAGAAACACTGAACTAGGTCATTTAAATGCAAAATGCGTTATATTATAGGCTAGCTTAGAACTAGTACATTTCCCAGCTGTGTCTGAGTGTATGAACAGTTTGTTATTTCTATCACATTATTTTTACTTACTATGCACAAAATGTATTTATGTTATACCCAGACCGTGTTGATGACTTTCTTCTCCTTATTTGTAAGTTTCTTATTCTTTTCAAGAAATAAAATATGAGAATATTATATAAATACACAATGCTGATATTAATTTAATAATATTTGTTATATCAATGTGCTGAAGTGGTAGCGTCTTACTTTAAGTAATAAAGTGAAGCTTGTTTGGTTTAACCGTATTATTAAATCTGAGGGTTTAGCTCTAATTATTTGGCTCAGTTAAGAGTTATAATCATCGACACCAACACTTAGGAAAAGTAAATTATGATAAAATTAACATAATTTACGACCTTTCCAAAAAATATGCTGATGTTGACTTTTTTTGCCTGATTCTTTTTAATGTCTTTAAAAATATAAAGCATCGTATCTAGATCTTCTGGTTCCGTTACTTCACTTAGTATTGGTTTAATTTATTTCGTGTTTTGCTCATAAATTCAATAGCTAACAACTACATAAATTGCAATCAATTAGATTTTCTTGGAATTTTACTCTTAAAGTTATAGATTTTACAGTTTTATTATAGAATAATGATGACATATGCGTTGGTCTATAAACTTGTTAGCGATGTACAAAACTTTACGTAAAACACTGGCGTCATGCGTAACTTTTTTATATCGTTTTAAGTGGGAGTGATTCATCTTTCTTTCACCCTGAAGTTGTCGTTGACACAATTACGTGCGAGTTTTTCCGTGAAAAAAGACATACATAATTAACTTCATTTAATATAATTACTATGCATTCAGGTTATATTTGTGTTTGTTCACTATTGTTACAGTTTTTATAATTAAAAATATTTTTATTATATAATTGAAAAGATATATTTTTAGGACTGGTAAAAGTATTGTTGATTTGGTTATGACAAATTCACCAAAATAACAAATATTTGTCTGTTTTTACAACTTTTATCATTACGTTTATTATATTCATTCATTCTAATAAGAAAAAATATTTTATTGCTTTTTAGTAACTTAAGCTTTGACATAAAAAAAACAATCTTTGTTCATAAAGTAGACTGTGGGTGCAAACACGATACTCTCTCTGAAGCTGATAAAACGTGACTATTACAGACGCAACTAAAGATAACATCTTTATTATTTTCATGAAATTTAATTTTAATTTTGAAGTATCATATACACGTAGAACACAGATTCATTTTATTTTCAAACGACAGTTTAGAATATGAAATATAGGATACACAACGTCTTTAAGAATTATTACGCGTCTTATAAATCTCTTGTTTTTGGAATGCATTATTTTTTAGCGGTTAATTATACATGCTTAAATAATATAATACCCACAAATCGAGGGAAAAAGGGTCAGTCAATTACAAGTCAATCGCCCACTGAACCTGCATAATTTATTTTAAGGATGTTTGTGTTTAATAAATTAATTATAATTATATATAAAATTAAATTAATGAAACGTTGTTTTTTTTAAGTTAAAAGAGGTTGCCCTCTCACAAGCGTGAGTCACAGGTAAAATGTGATCACGAACTCTTGCAACATCTGAAGACTCACGAAAGCGGCTCTATGAACACTTATCAGTTACTCAGTGGATTGACCATTTCAAACATATTATAAAGCTTATTATAGCATACAAGAGTTCTCAGTTGATCGTATTTCGATCAAGTAAAAGGTTAGGTTGTGGAGCTTTGGTTGTTGACTCATTTGCAGGATATTCTAATCTGTACATCAAACATTGTTCACTTATTTTAAAACAGCAACTGTTGAGTTTCTGGCCAGCTCTTCTCAATAGAACAGCATTCCGAGCTGGTGGTGGCTTAACGACGGACTGACTATACCGACATTTTTTATAATGTAATAATTGACGATTCAAAAGTGCGTGTAACTGCCTATTTGAGTAAAGATATTTTGAATTTGAATTTGAATTAATTTTATAATTTAAAATGTGATTTCTAGGGCTACAAAGCAATATAAAAATTAATTATATGAATTGCTTTTTAAAGACTAGGGTTCCAATTTCATTGAGATTCCTTCGTGTACTGTTCTGAATAAATTTTTATTCATTAATTGATGTTTTTTAAAGTGTAATTTAATTTTTTTGTTTTAAAATTATTAAAAATGTGTAGTGCAATAATAACACATTGCTTATAATTTATTAAAGTTATAAGCAAGATTAGTATTATTTTCCAAAACTACCCATCTATTACTAGAGACCTTAGTATGCAAACACATATTTTAGGAACTTTTATTCTAGTTATTAATCGAAAGCAAGTATCAAAGTAAAGTAAGTATATATATTATTTTATTTCACATACAATGTACAACGGTTTGTAACTCCTACCTCCTAGTCTATTGGTCTAGTAAAAGTTTTTATCTGAAACTCCTCACGTCGAAACTTCTTTAATAAAACTTTATGCTCGTATTAAATATAAGGTCTCAATATTTACAATATTCAGAAATCGAAGTCAGAAAGCTATTATAAATTCCAAGCTGCAACTCTGAATGGTTTTCGGAGTAAGTTGTAGTGTTTTTGAAACTTAGTTGTTTAGTGTCTTTCATTTATAAATGAAATATATTCTGGTTTCATATCGACAAAATAAAAATTAATATTCTTGTTTTTTAATTACGTATTTTTATGAATTTCTGCTTATTAACTCTTGGATATAAATGTACTTATATGCTAATAGATTCTTATGAAAAATATTATTTATCTGAAAAAATATTACTAATCTGAGCAAAAAATATACTGTGCGTGTAATTTTTATTTAGAAGTTTGTTTATTGTTCTTTTACTTCAGTATCACAGATACTGAAAAAGAGCTATATTTCATATCTTGAACCACTTTTCTGAAAAATAATATAATATCTGAATTTTTGAAAATTTATTGTTTAATTAACAAGAAATAAAATTTCAATTTCGACTACTACACATGACAGTGCACCCTTGTTTGTGATGAAATTATAACAATTTTAATTTATATATATTTTTAATTAACCAATATAAATAATAATTTTCGTAATGTAGTTTAATAAACATATATAGTTATTGAAAACTGTTATTAAAAAAATCATATAAATATTAAGATTAAGAATTATTGTGTGATAATTAAATTTCATAAGAGCGGTTTGGCAACGATCCCGTTATATTCCTAGAGAAACATAATTTTGAGAAAAGAAAATTCACTAATTAAAATGCTTGCCTCCAAGCGACGAGACAAGAATGTATGAGTGAAAGACATCCAGATATTATAGTGTTTGTTCGCTGAATTTGAATTTGATTTTCGCAAGAATTCGTAATTTGATTTTCGTAAGTTACAAAATATCCCCGAGGTCTGAGGCTCTAGTCCTGACCGAGATGATGAATTAGTAAAAAGATAAAAAAAAAAAACAATATTTTTTACCTAGTGAGTACCTATTTACTCCAGATTTGAAGACCCCTAGATTGTAATTATCAGGGAACACCAATTACGGCAGAGAGCAAAATACAAAAATTTCTGTTAAAATTAAAAATAATTGAAAATGTTTCTTCCTATTCATAATTTATGAAAATTTTAGAAAGTATATGAATGTACTGCGCAATTACTCAGGCACCTGTTGACATGTAGCCGAGTTGACGAGTAATTGGATGAATGCTTCACGTAATTAAAGGAACAAAACAACGACATATCAGGAAAATATAATATTTTCAAAATTAAATACTAAGTATATATAATATAATAGATTATTCCAATCATTGATAGAAGTATAAATAATGAACCCATTTTGTCTATATGTCACGGTTATAAAGACTTTTACATCAGACACGATCTCAATTTATTTAATAATAAAAAGGCTTGATAAAACTCCCGCCATGTTGTAACAGCAATGTACGATATTTCATTCTCAAGTCAGATTCAGACATACGATATAATATATAGTATTAGTGGCTGCTAAGTAATTTATTGCCTTTTAGTGAAAAGATATTCTCTGTATAAGTTAAATATATATAATTCAGTGAGACTTGCAATTATAAAATATAGATAAAAATAAATAAATAATATTGAGAAATATTCAAACACAGCATGAGATTTTCTCATATTATGTTATAAATAATCGTGTTCACCTGTAGATGAGGACAGACACTTACATCTGTTCGAAACGTCGGGTTAAAATTAAAATGTAACCATATTATACGCGAGTTTGAATCCGTAAAAATAGTTTATTCCATAATACAACAGTATATTTTTCTTTAACACAATGGATGCTATTTTTGAGATGTATATCAATATGATTATTATTATATTTTTCAAATAATATAACACAAATATCTACTTTGGAATATAAATGTTCAGTTTATTCCATTATTTTATTTCAGCAAAGACGCATGTACTTTACAAAACTAAAGAATAATAAATCCATACATATTAACTTGTCTTGTTATTTTTTTCGTATGAAATATCTTTTCGTTATTGTATATATTCGAATTTAGAATATTAAAAAATTTTACCGAAGATATGTTAGATCAAGATTCATTATTAGGAGTTTTTCTACCAATAATATAAAGGCTATATAAAATATTAAAAAGATATTATTATTTTTTTTTCAACTTAGATACAGAAGCAAAAAGGCTTCTAAAAACAGTCTGGGTTGGTGTACAAAATTTTTCGTAGAGTATTAGATTTTTTAGAAATCAAGATATTATATTTAAAAAATTACTTAGACATAATTTTTTTGGATGAACTTTCAGCTTAAGTTACATGAAAACGCATTGATCAGTACCAAAACGAATTCAAATGCATAATCAGGCCGCGAGAAAATGGAAAAACCGGCTACATACATAAACACATATACACAAACACATATACACAAACACATACATACATGCTTTTTTAAAGTGTCTAGAATTACTCAGGACACGTCAAACCTTAATAATAACAGAATACTTAATGAAAGTGAAGTATTTTTTTTATCATTTATTATTATTATGTAAGATATTAATTTAACATTATATACAATTATATATAAAATTAAAATTAATACAGTTAGTTATATTGTAAAAGTATATGCTATATCAATTACAAAGTCTCATATGCACAAACACCTTTAAATCTTAAACTTGACTTTATTATAAAGTTTACATAAATTGACATGATATGATATGATATGATGAGAACACAAAACAAAATAAGAACATATAGAAATTCTTTTAAGTAAACCACAGATAAATCACTATATGAAATATTCAGTCTACTAATTATAATGAGATAATTAAATTTCAGTAAGATTTTCCACGACATTAACATACAATACTATTATCTTACTCACTGATTAATATTGAAGAAAGAAAACTCACTAATTAAATACACTCGAAGCACGACGAGACTGGAGATGAATTTGTCAGCAAACAAAACCAAGATGCCTTATGACATTTTACTTGAAAACGTTTTTAACATATATGTGTATTATTTTAATATTTGGTATTTTTATTTGTCATTCATTAATAATCCTTAATGAAAAAAAAAATACAAATTCAATGTATATAATTTTTTTAACGACATAAAGTCAAGTTAGGATTTTCTTAAGAAGCCTAATCCCGTTATAGATTATATATAGAAGCTGGATTATACAACAATAGATGATTATTTATAGACGTGGACGATAATATAAATATATCAAGGCGGCTAACATAGCGGTAGGTCAAAGGGTAGAGCGAGGGAAGGATGTCCCAGAGTAATATTTAAAATTGTCCATAGAATGTTAACTATGCTGTGCATAATTATATTTAGATAAATTAATTAAATAAAGAATGCATAATCTGTTCAATGTTATTTGTACTGTAAAGAATTACTAAGTTTCATGTAAGAAATATATTTTTCAGTATTACACTAGGGCTTATTTTTCATACATCTATGTTTTAACTAAACATTAACTCTATAGTTAAGGAGAATAAATTTTAATATAAATTTATTTTGATATAAAATTTAATTTGTTGGTTAACAAATATTATAAACAAAAAAAGCAGTACTGTTTTCTGACACATAGTTTATTTAAATGCAAATTTATAAAAGTTATATCATGGATTAAAAACATCTACCATGTATATATATATATATATATATATATATATATATATATATATATATACATATATATAAATATATATATTTTCAACAATGATAAATAAGCCATGTCGATGTATCAGTGTCGCAGCACTGACTTGTCTGGTTCACTGATTGTGTAACATCAACCAATCACTGAGAGTCCAGCTCAATTAGTTTTATGGACAGCTGTCGCATTTGAGTCATAATTTTAAACTTTAAGAAGTCTATTAAGGGACGTAAATTAATTATATTAATATTGCTTTTGATAACTGAAATTATTTTTGGAATTCCTTTTGTCGAAATCATCAATACTTCTTCTTTCTTAAGCAGCCATTACTTTATAAAATGTTCTTGATCAACTAGGGCACTACTATCACATTGTGAAAAGACTATCCGTGTGCCAATTGATCGTACTGAACGTTTTTTTTTGGCGTAATGACTAAAAACTAATCCACGGTATCAATTTATTAGAATGTAATTAATCTTAATTTTAAATTAATATCAAAAATCTGTAAAACAAATAAAAAAATATATAACTTATAATGTAAAACCTTTATTTTTACAAATTTAAATTTGCTTGTATTGTTAGAATACTAAATAAATAAACATAAATAACTGTGTTGGTTTTACATTATAAAATATAATAATAATATATCTTGTTATGATTATTGAACAATATAGTCATTATAAAATGCACCAATTTTAAACAATTAATTTAGTATACTAATATTTGTTGTAGGCGAAAAGCAAATAAAACTAATTACATAAAAAATATTTATTTCGTTTAAAATGTTAGAAATAATATTAAAACTTATAAAATAACACAATAACATACCTACACACATACATGTATACTCACGAGCTACTTACACATGTAAGCAACGAGGACAGTCACGTTCGTATTTAACAGAAAAATATATATACAATGTAACAATAACACACATTGCAGTACCTTCAACATTCTTATTAGATAAAAAAGAAATAGTTGATTTACAAGATACTTTTTTTTTAACCCCCACTAAATGAATAGTTTGGCTTCTATGATTTCTGGTTCTGGATATTTGAAATTAAGACAAAGTCACTATATAATGGTAGGTATAGTAAAGTGCATGAAAAACTAAAAAAAATAATGTTATGAATTAAAATATATATATATATATTGATTTTAAATACTTCTTACTTCTTCTTAAACTTAAATTAAGGCTTTTAAATAATAAAAATATACGATCTATGCAAGGAGCAAAAGCTAGTATGTGAACATTAAACATACGTACAATAATACCAACACATTGTTTACTGTGAGTACTTAATTTGCAATGTAAATGTCAACTCCACGGAAAATAATTAATTACTAATACTTTTAAATATCCGATATGCAGTTTTTTATTTAAATAATAACTTTTCGACTTGCATTTACCAATGAATATTGCATAATAAGTTGTGGGTCGTAATTAAATTGTATAAAATATCTGTTTATATTAAACATCTAAGGACAATTACTTGTTATATAACGAATATCCAATTATATTCAATTACAGTAATCCCTATGTTGGTAAAAATAAATGTTAACAATTACACTAAAGAGAGACAAAAGTCAACTATCTCTTTCTCAATAAAAGTCTTTTATCGCAGCGGACACACCATTACAAGATATACAACAGTATCACATTAAGAATTGTGCTCACAACTTTCAGATCAGCAATATGGTTAGCAAACTAAAAGGAAGTCAAACAAATAAAAAAAATCGTTTCTTGAACTGCTGAATAAAAACTATACTTTAAATTGTATTTTTCATTTATGATTTCATAGAATGATTACAGCCAGCAAGAAAGAAAAAATATTTGTTTACGAATCTGTTAATAAAGCTTATTTTATGTCGAAATTAAAAATACATCATTTCTTATGAAACAGCAACATACAAAGCACAAAGTTGTTCTCATTAAATTCACTGCAATGACTATTTCACTGCACTCACATAAGACTTCAAACAAAAATCCGTAAAAACTAGACAATGTTAAATAGATGGACTGGCTTTATTGTATTTTAAAATCAGCCATAGAAATCTCTAGAACTGTTTTCTTACAAAGAGTTTGCTTTAATTAAGCAACATTACCAATTATTGGAAACTTTTCAGTAACTGAACTTTTGTTAACAATAGATCTTTTATTTCGCTGATTGATTTTCAAAGGCTATTTTTCTTTTTACTTTAAAATTCCTTTTAAAACACTTTTATGTTTAAATTCTGTTCTGGTCGAAGAAATACTGGCTGCACTTAAAACCAGACCTTTTTTTTCAGTTGATGCCATTTTTATGAAACAGATTTCTTTTTGAGCCCATCTCGGAGAATTAAAATAAAAACTACGATAAACTTAATTTAGATGAGTATTTATTTCCAAGTCAATATAAGTATTAGTCATAAAATAAATATAGTTAAAAAAATATAAAAAAGACTAAATATGTGTGTTACAAATATTTATTGAATATTCAATCTGTGGGATGAATTAAGTAAAGAATTATAATACTTTTAGCATCATACGAATAATGAATGTAAATTTTCAGAAATAGACCATTTCGGGAAATAGCTCATCTGTAAAATTCATAGTCTAAAAACCAAGTATCACTTTTCTTAAAAATTATAATATAATGAAGTGTATGGACTTTTTATTATATCCCAGAAAGTAGTTTACGCTTCTACTTTACTTGAAACATTTAATTATGTACAGTCTCACCACTTCCTGTTAAAGTGAGGTTAGCTATATTATAAATTACGACAGTAAGAAAAAAAAATACCAAACAAAACAGACTTAGTTATAGTTATTTATAATTCTTTCTATAAAATATCCTAGTATTTTTTAGTATTTAACGAAAACATTGAAAAATTTAAGCATTTGACTCGCTCTTAACGTTTAAATTTTAATTTAATTTTAACCTTAAATTTCGTCCACACTTCGGCTTCGCCGCAAGTGTTCGCGGTAAGGTTGCTCCGGTAAGACTCCGATAAAATTTGAATCTAAGAATTACAAAGAAATAAAATCCGTTAAAATATTTAAAATTCAACTTTTAAGGTATTGTAAAAATTAACTAAGAATCTACGGTTTAATATACCTTTAGCCTTGTGACTTGTGTGATAAGTCAATTAAACGGCTTAAATTATCATATTGAATCATTATAATAAAGATAATATCACGTTTGATATATGACTTTGAAAACCTTTTATCTTTTACTCATTTACCAAATTTGGGAACAACTTTAAACTGGCTTTTAACAATTTTTTTAGATTAAGAATAATTACATTTATAGGATAAAAAATAATCAATTTAATTTCACGTAACCACTATTTGACCTCAAAACAATATTTCAGTTGAAAACTATTTATTTCGGTCACACTTTATTTAGTAAAAAACCAACACTTTCTTTATATGAAAAAATAAACCGACCTGCACACTTATGTATGTACATTGTATATCTTGTCTTTTAGTGTTATAAAAAAAATAATAAGTTGTTGGCAGCCCGCCGTATATCACATAGTGGGTTCTGAGCTCTGTTTAATCATAATATTATTGCCTTTTGACCTCGTAAATGTTAAACTTCTTTGTGGTTTTATTCATATGATCCCTTAATTTAACCAGTTTGATATATTTTTTATAAGAAATGTCTAATCTATTCAAATTGTGTTTAATTTGTTTGTTCATGTTTTTATAAAAAAAATGAGATTTATATAACAATTTCATTATTATTTGTGACATTAAATTCGGCATGGAAGTTAATTGAATTATACGTATTTTCTAATTTAATAATAACAAGCTGCTCTTATTTCTAAACACTTGATGGCTGAATTTGAGCGTTCAGGCGTTAAAATTTTCTTAAATGGAGTAAATAAGACAGACTTTCAACCCGTAGAGTTGTTAGTAAATTCGTTACGCCCTGCGGCTAAATAAAACAAAGAGACCAAGCTTTATAATTAAGACTATTAACTGCAAACCTTATTTAATTTTATATTTCTAGAATTCACATTTAATACTTTAACATCGTAAGTTATATTTTAATAAAGTATTGAATAGAGTTAAAATTATTAACTTATTTAATATATTCTATACTAGTATTTTTATTTAATTATATATAATTATTATTATATATAATTATCCGGCTGTGCAAACTGCTGTACAAACTATCGGAATTTGGGATACTAGTTTCGAAACCATTCTAAGTCCGGTTAGTTCGGATCGCGGCCGTCGTGCTTTGTACGTGAGTAATACTAGTGCTACTACTATTATTATAAACTTACCTTATGTTTTGTAAATGTCCCGTCTATGATTTTCATTCAAAGAATCAAAATAAAGAAATATGTTAATAATATTAAGTATTTACCTTATTTAAAATATTACGGTACCTTCATTTATTATTCAAGCCATTCTCTCATAACGTTATCATAATCAATCGTTATCATAATCAGAAGATTATAAATCTGTTATATAATATTATATTTTCTTCGTCATAAATTCAACAGCTCTCCACAATCATAGCTCTCGTTATCATCAGCGAGGTGCTTGTTGTAGTATCTACAAACTGCCGCATCTTTAAAAAAAAAAATGAGAATGGATAACTCGTCGAATTTTGGTACATTTTTCTGTTAACCCAGAATAGGAAGTGCAAATAAAGTTGCCAGCATCCTGCAAAAATCCTATAATAAATAGTCAATAAAATAGGATTTTTTATCTTACATATATATTTCACTTTTATGGTTGAGTGTCTATGATCTTTCCTTATTAAATATTTGGGCACTCATATAACGTTTCAGAGGGTTCTTTATCTTAAGTGACCACTGTCCCTTGCTTTATATCAATTTACTGAGAGAGAACTATTCAACATCGATCATGGAATAGGTGTCATAGATAAAAGATATAAAAACGAAATAATAAACTTATTTGTATTAATTTATTAAATATATAATAACGTGAATATAAATTTAATTTTTTTAATTAATAACAGTTAACTGATATTGATAACGACGACGATGAATAAATTAAATTGCTTTATTGCTTGGTGCATATTCCGGGTTAAAGCTAAAAATATTTTAAGCGTCCTATAGTTCGTAACTTCTGCTTCCCATATTGCTTATTATAAAAACAATCAAAGAATAATGAACATGATAAACTACTTCAATAATACTGAATTTAAATTATTGACTAAAAGCCTGTATAGTTTCTTTTAGATAGTATTTCTAGGATGTAAAAATAAATATTTTTATTTTATCCGCCACACGGTTCAATTGAGAGAATAACAGTTGAACGCAGACGACGTGTTGACTCTTTAGTGTTTATCTGCTGTTTTGTTATCGTTAGGTTGAAAACTCGTAGTTTTTCGTTGACCCAATTTTCTTGTGCGGATTTTCTGGTTTATTATTCTGCACTATACTTTTTACTTACACTACTGGTTGTTTCTTTATTTAGTGTTTATTCTTAGATAGTTGACGACTATTTTCACGGAGAGTTCTCTGTGTTATACATTTGTAGGCATTGCGGTATGTCGCGGGTATCGCACGCCAAGAGGTATCATGATCATTATAATTTAAAAGTTTAACTCATGTCACCTCTTATCTCAGAAGTGTTACAATTATGTAAGAGATTGACTTATGAGTGATATTGAGCATAAATATGAGGAAAGGTGGATGATGTACAAACTTTGTAATTAATTAGAGCTTTAAATTTTAGATATTGTCGTTTTTATATAAAATTTGTAGCTTATGTTCTCTTGTCAATAATATAATTAAAAGATTAAGAATTCTAAACATTTATTAATATTAGTAGAAAATATATACTCAAATTATTATTAATTTTTATTATTCTATCTTAAATCAGTTTTTTGTAAATAATACTTCATTAATCTTTGTGACAAGTGGTAATTATTTCTTCCCAATTGACTTTCCGCTTCTTGTCTAGTTTCAACAAAGGTTAATATATTAAGTAACGGAACATTTTCCTGAAGGAACGAACAATTTGTTAAATCATGACAACGAGATGGGAACAAAAAAGTCGTCAAAGAGGAAACAGTGATGAAATAACGTAACGTTCATCTTTTGTTAAAGAAATAAATTATAGAGACAGAAATTTGTTTTAGGTAAATTTTATTCTTAGTCTCTCGGTATTGAAATTAAATGTTTATTGAAAACAAATTAATATAAGTCATTTTTTCATATAACATTTACTTATATTATATTAAATTCTACCCAGGGTGTTTATTATAAAATGCTTTGTAAATGATGTGAATTTGATTTATTATAATTTTTTTGCCTTATGATGTTTATATATTTATTTAATAATTGTGTTTACATTTGAAATATTTATTAGTCTTAAATATAATGTTAAAATAGTTCAGTAATTGGAACAAATTGGTTCTTAATTTATTACAAATTGTTTTCCAAACCGAATTCAGAATATAAGACTTTCTAAAATTCTACATGCATTTAAATAAGAAATAATACACACCAACTCAATACTTAATTGTGTTGAACAAAAAAATACACAGGATTTTATTAAAAGTAAAACCACTGAGACTTAAATTTTGCAAATTATAATATATTTTATATAGCAAGTGCCAGTTTACAAATTCTGGTTGCCATAATTTTATGGCAGATTACCAAAAGGGACAGTTACAATACGACGGTAACGAACAACCGACAACTGTTTATGCGTCAGCTGAATTTTTTAACAGATTTTCATTTCAGAATAATGCTACAGTATCTGAATGCAAACATGCATACATACATATATATGTATACATATATTCATACCTACATGTGGAATAATTCCATCTTACATAAACGAAATAATATTATTAAATTTATCGATTATATCAGTATATAATATATACATTAGATATAATATCATAAGATACATTAGATAAGAAATATAACAAAGGTCGCGCTAACAATCGTATGCTAGTTAAAACGAATATATTATATGAAAGAAAATATTCTTGTATGCTTTTACGTACTCTTTATGTAAAAAAGATAGGAATCAAAAATATGTAATAATTTGTTATTAAAGTATAATATAAAACACTGTATTATTTAAGACATTACCAAGTGAACTAGTAAAGTTTTTACAGAACCTCTTGTTATACATAGTTCATAGTATAGCTCTTAAATTTAACTGCAAGACAAAATGGCAGACACTAGCTCTAAATAGACAAGATCGTAAGAACAAGGTCACATTGTCTATGCTCTTATTATAAATTTAAACGTAAAGATACATGTAAGACTTCAGCAATGTTTTTTTTTTATGGAAAAGGAGGGCAAACGAGCATGCGGGTCACTGATCAAATGTGATCACCCCCGCCCATAAACTCTTGAACATCCCAAGACTCACAAGAGCGTTGCCGGCCTTGGAGGTAGGAATAAACGCCTTTTTTTTGAAGGTAGGAATAAAAGTTCTGGTTATTTAAGTCTTTACTTATCTCTAGAGTAGTCCTGATACTCTTTATAGAAGGACGGTCACCACCACTGGGGTTACATATTTAAATTGTCCCCTGTATACACCTTTTATTCTGTAATTAATAATTAGCAGTGTCTTTACAATTTTGAACCTGCAACATCAATTATATAAATTTGTATATGTGTACAAACAATTTGTATATATTTAATTATTATAATAAAAAATAAAAAAAGTAACTCTTGAAGATAGGGTTATAATTTAATTAATTGTTGAATGGAGTACCATGAAAAGTATTTAATCCTTAAGACGAGAAATACGATATTGCATTGAAATGATGCCAAGCGAGTAAAGCTGCAGGCGCCCAAATAGATTGGGTACATTACTTAGCAGTGTAATATTTTTTTTTAAACTAGCGCTTGCTTTATCATTGGATTATGAACACTCATAATAATAATAAACTGATAATACGTATAACTTTTATTTTATTTAAGTCATATTTGTTTAATTTTTGTACATTGTTTTCAAATCACTCTTGTACATTACAATATACTATAATTATATTAAAATGGATGTATTAATAGTTTCATGAAACGAAGTTTTAATTTATATTAAAATAAACATTAAATTTAAATCATTAATGTAATGTCAAAGAACATAAGTTTTAAATTAAAAATTCCTTCTATTCACAATTATAAAAGATGATCCTATTATATTTTAGGTTTGCGTCTGTGTATATTCATATGTAGGTAATTGTGATTCTTTTTCATACATTATAACTTTCATAACCCAAAAATATTACCTGCCTCAAAACCAATATCCTATCAAGCTATATTAAATTACGAGGGTAGGAACAAGTTTCGAAATGTAATAACATATCAATACGATAGGCAAAGGAATACATGAACATATAATGATTATATTAAAATCACATTAGGAGTGAGAATAAGGAATTTTCGTAATAAAATTATTTCAATCTACCCTTGATATATATTGTTAATTCAATTCCATATAGCGCGTTTAAATAATTGCGCAATATATTTGTGTAATGTGTAATAATGAAAAAGATTATATCTTGTTAATTTAATTTTATAAAATGTTTGACATCACAATTCGTGGGCGGAGGTGATCATATTTCACCTTTACCTGGCACACTCACTTGCCTTCCTTTTACATAAAAAATATATATATTTAGTATTTTGTTTCTTATTAGGCAATGAAGGTCACGGAGACGAGGAGGCGAAAGTTTCTTTTAATAAAATATTTATGATAAAAATGAGGTGATAACTTTATGAGACAAGAAATAGTATTTAAAGCAACTTAACAAGCTTAAATTAATTAATTCTTTTATAATGAGGCTGACAAAGACACGCCATCGTTCAAGCCCTTTGAGATATAACGCGAATCTGAATTTTGTTTAAAATACAACTTGATAAATCTGTATAAAATATGTTCATAGAACGAATTAAAATTAGTAAATAGTAACGATTAAGGATTTGAAAAATGTCTCCTTTGTGTACATTGTACTCATTAAAGCATCTTAAAATAAAACTTCTAAAATGAACTGGTGTATAAAAATACTTTCCTGTTTTGTAATAACAATAAAAAAATCTGAGAATGTTATTCAGTTATGTGAAACAAACAAAAAAAGGAAGTTATTAAAGCCTTTTTTTTACTATAATAATTTATTTTAATTTTATATTTAATAAATTATTATAGTAAAATATATCTTTGGTATAAAATTTAACGTATATCTTCTGACAGTCGGAGATAAATATTTTTCATAACAACAATTTGTTTCATTTCTGACTCGAACAGAAACTTCATCAGGCCGCTTGAATAATTCAATCTTGATTCAACATTTTAACCTTCATAATTAAACAAAGGTAATTAAGTTTGTTTGCAGTTTAATAGAGAAAGATTCCGAGCGTGAATAAATAAGTTGTTTCAAGATACAAAAATATTAAATTATATAATAAACTATTTAGTATATTATAAATCTTACATAACATGAATATCGTTGATATTCAAGTTATTTAGTGATTATTGATAGAACAATACTTTATTTGGTTGATTTGGTTTTATATATTTAATTTGGAATAACAAAGTTCATGAATTGACCCAACTCATATCTGTGTGATTCCATCCCTTATATAACAAAAAATAATAATAATAATCAATAGTTTTCAATTTGGTTTAGTACTAAAAAGGAAGGTAATATAACATATTTCAAGTGAACAATATACAAAAATACTTCACTTTATTAAAAGTTTAGTATGGTGGAATCGTGACGTGAACTCGGTTAACGCCATGCTCAGAGCTCATGAATGACTCCGAATGGGTTCCAAACTAGTCGGGCAAATTCCGATAGTAATATCGGAAGTCATTTTTATTTCATTTCAAATTATGTATTTATGTTTGTTGATATAAAAGTTATGCTACAAACCGATAGTCGGCGTTGCTGTAGCACTTGTCGTAGTACTTTTTTACGAATAAAGTAACGACAAAATTTACGTTTTTTTTTTTTTTTCATTTATCGTTTTATAATGTAAACAAATACATATAATATCTTGCCAAACTCGAGAGTTTGGAGGTAAGAAACGCACATTACATTCTTAACCTAGTCTTACATTCTAATACCAAACTACTAACCTAACATTTATAATTTCAAATACTTTACAATTAAACATTTAAAACAAAATATAGTAACTCTTACATCTTATACTAACGTCGTTCATGGTTTGCAATTTCTAATATTTTATTACTTTGAAAAGACACTTAATGTGTCGAAATATTGTTATAATATGAGACAAGATATTATGCACTTCTAAAACTTGGTTTCAATGATAAAAAATTGCTATAAAGAAGAGAAAACATTTGACCTTTAAATTAAATTTACTTGAAACCGAACTACGATTAAACTATTATACATTAAGAGAAAATTCGTAACGCAGTTTATTTCCAAGAATAATTTACTAAATTTCATTTTTATTAAAATTAAATATAATATATTAATAATTACATACTTTGAATTAATCCCAATAATACTAATAATAATTACATAAATAATAACTAATTTACTGTTATTATTATTAAATCCACGGGAATTATCGTGCTAAGAAATGGATGTAAAATAACTTTTTAATTGTTTGAAGTTTCTTTCGCGTTGCTCTGGACGTGATCCAGCAATTAAAGAAATGTAATACCTATTTCCTAACGCGTTAATAATATTATATAATAACATAATAAAAAAATATTCAGTAAAAAAAATATTATGAAAATTGGTATAGTATTTTAAATTATATTAAAATAAACCTTTAATTTGAGTGTAAATGAAAGACTAAAAAGGCTTAATTTTCTTATTTGACACTATTTGGTGTTGAACGAAACAAAAATAAATTAAGTTTAAATCCACAGCTTATAAAGCTTTAAAATTTTATAACTACAAAATAAAGAATGCAAATAATGGAAAGCACAATATACAAAAGATGTTATATTGCTCTGAAACGAGGGAATTGAATTCATAAATAAAATATTTATAATCGAGAAACGGAAATTTGAAGTTAAAATAATGGGTTGAAAAAAGGTCATGACTTATAAGAATGAATAATAATATAGTCTTAATATTTTTCAGTGACTAATTTACAAAAACATTTTTTGAAATAAAAGCATGCAAAGCATGTTACATATAATCAAAGCTGAGAGAAATTGTAAAAGATATAAAAATATACATATTAAAAGTATAAGATAATAGTATTTTGGAGAAAGAATAGAATTTTTTCTATTAGCTCTATATTTGATGGATTTATGACTTGTTTTAATAATGCTTAATTTCTATTTAATAATGTTATAACATTATTAAATAGAAAAGGTACGGAATATATTGAATCAAAGATGGAAGATGCGCCATAGAGAAACTAATGAAGAAGAGTAATGAACCTTATTCACTGGCTGACGTAATATTTAATTATATTAGAAAATGATTGAATCTATGGAACAGAAACTGCTTTCCATAACAATAAGTTAAAATTAACAGTCAGATGCAGCATAAATTTTCTAACCAACTCAATAAATATTTCGGTTTATATTAAAAATTGTTATCTTCTTAATTGAATTAAAAAAATATTTGACATATACAGAGGAACGAAAACCGAAAATTGTTTGAAATCATGCGATAGAGATAGGCAGTTACTTACGTTTCTAATTAGACTTTGCTCAGACCACAGGGAGGTTCAATTTGGTCCGTAATGGGCGCCCACCGCAGACATCCGATGGTACCAAATAAATAGCCAAAGTCGGTTACCTTCCTTGAATAAATTTTACGTTTATCTACAATGCTTCTTGTTGATAAATGTTCACGGGTAGACGAGATGTAAGTGTTAATGACATCTCGTCTACCCGTGATCAGGATTGCTGCAAAGCATTCGAAAAGTCGTTTAAAATGTAACCCAATTATACGCTAGTTTTAATCCGTAAAAAATAGTTTTATGTCAAGAAATATTTATCTCTTGGCTTTAGGAAATATTATTTATTTATAAGTGTATAACTGACTGATGAAAATATCTTAAAGATCACATCACAAATCTTCTTTTCTAAGACAATGCTTCTGTATTAGTATTTGCAAAGAAGCACGGGTAACGGTAACAATTTCCATCAGGCGGACCGTCTGCTTATGTTCATGTGTCGTGGGGAAATATAAAAAACCTTATTTGTATAAAATAATAATTACACAGCTTTACTTAAAAACGTAAAAAAAACTGTGAATTAAGCTGGTATCCTTAAAGCTTAATTTAAATTCAAGTGAAAAATAACGTTTCGAGTTTCTCACATTGATGGATGACCACTCTCCAGTCGGTTCTGTATTCTTATTTAATGTCTTGTCTGTACTGAAGTCTCTCACTTACAATATAATGCTAACAACTTCACTTTAGTGTAACTCATTAATCTTGTGTTAAGTGAAGTAGGACTTAATTGTTTCGTTATCAACTAGTTTACACTATTACGTAATTATTATAATTACTGCTCATTACACTGAATACTAAGTGCCTGAACACTAGTTCAGTTTCTTAAAGAGATTTGGCTAGTAGAATGTTTTTCAGAAACAACAAAACAAATAATGAAATAAGAGATATCAATTATTTATTAATTTTATCTTTTTGAAAATATCAAACCTACAATTTTATTATTATTATTATATATTATATTTATTTTAAACTGTCAAATAAAACATTAATAACACCTTTTAAAGTAAATGCAAAAAATAAATTATTTTAAAGTCGTAGTGAGTTGTTAGTACTTATCGGTGTGATAAGTTATAATTATATTTATATAATAATAGCACATACAATTTAACATTGCTAATAATAACTATTATCTACATATTTAATACTATATACAAATATAGCATAATTCAAATGTATTCTATATATATTTTAAATATAAAGAAGCAACATTATGAGGAAAAAGAAATTTCTATTTAACCTTAACACTTTGTAATTTTATCAAATCGTAAGGAGGATTGGCTTAATGTAAAAGGGTGCTAATTTAGCCAAATAGGTCTTCAACGAAACGATAAAGAAAAGTAAGTTGGCTTATCGTTAATATTTACGTCCTTGTTATACAAATTTAACACTTTATCTACAAATCCGTGGTGACAAACAAACAGATTTTATTAAAAAAATTACTTTCTTGTTTTGAATTTATATTAGATTTGCTTTAATTATTCTTTACTATTGTAGAATAAACTAAAAAAACTTTATTTGAGAACAATATTTACTTAGGAATTGAGGAAGTAATAAAAGCAGTGTTTAAAATACCGAAACGAAAAAGTTTTTTTGATTAACACAACTATAAAATTCTTAAATGATATAAGAAATACATTTGGGATTTTTGTAACAATTAATTAAAGAATATTATTCTTATTTAAAGTAACTAGTAGGAAAAATTCTGATTGCATTTATTTTAGTAGCGCCGAATAATGATTCAATTGGAACAATTACGAGATACGGATACCAGGATACTAGGATTACTTTTTTTCAAGGATATTATTTTGATCTATAGTAGCATAAATCCTTTTTATGAAAATTATCCTATTGTAATGTAGGGGTTATAAAATAATACAAATATGTACTGTAAGTTAATGTTTTGTTAAGTTTAAATGCATATATTTTATCAAATATGTTAAACATATAATATAATGATTTATTAATCCATATATTTATGTATCTAGCTCTAAAATATAAACATAACCTAACAAATGATTTATATTACAAAAGTAAAAATAATAAACGAACTTCGCTTCTTTTGTAATATTGTAATGTACTCACTACTAAAGATAATAACACTTTGAAATATAAGTGCTGGTGCTGAAAAAAAGATATATATAGCACATATTTTATCTCTCGTTAGATATTTTGAGCATTTTACTCTTCCAAATACTGAAATATTTTAAACGGAGTATAAGTTAAACAGAACAAACTCAGGAACCGAATGTTGTAAAAAAACGGCCATTTACATTAAGACAATCTTAAGAAACAAAACAATTAAAGAATAAATAATTTAAAATTAGGTACGGCAATCAAAACAGAAGATTATTTCCAAAAGTAAAAGTACGTTATCGGAATTTAATGAACCTATTGTACCTTATAAACCTTACAATCTATTAAATTCTTTCAAACTATTAAATGTAAATCCGGTTCGATTTAAAAACTGTCTATACATTAATTACTATAAACTGTATTTGTATTTATTTATTTATTTTGCGAATTAGGTCAGAGTTTAGTTAAGATCTAAAATGTTAGATTGTCATAACTCTCTCCAGTATTTTTTTAAAATTTAATAAAACTTTAATAATCATCTTTGAAATGTTCAGTATGAATACCATATTTACATTCTCCAAAATAAGAACTGGATCTTCATAGATTAACAGTAAGTGTCATAAAGTACAGACAAGATCGTAAATGGCTACCGCTATAATAAGCACGCGTACTAAAGAAAATACAGAGATATCCAACATGCCCTCGGGGATTCATGTTTTGTAATTAAACTTGGTTAATGCGAGCTTTGATTACTTCATAACCGATTTCCCTTGACTTAAATCTGGATTCACTCGAAAATATAAATTTATTTAAAGTAAGATTTACGTAAATACATCAGTGAGAATTTATCTTTAATATCTCAAACATGTCTGCTCTAAGACGATCTTTCAACTACATCTTTAAATTTAAGGGCATAAATAATCATAAGATAATTTAAGTTAAGGCAAAAATTAAATAATAAATAAAATACATAGACTATAATTTAAAAATAACTCAATTAACAACGAATTTCCAAGCCAGTTTCAAGCTATCATTTTATTTCTAATTTTCTAATTGTCAAACCAAAAACTATAAGTTATAAATAAATTAAAAAAAAAACACATTTAAAACAGCAAAAGGTAGAACTAAGGGAAAAATCGCTAACTTCATCTTTGAATCAAGGCTAGTTTTGAACTAGTCCGTAACTAACTAAGAAGTCATTAGCGCTCAGATGAGAGAGAAGCAGAGACGCGAAATAATTAAATCTAAACAAAAAAAACTTGATGTTCAATTTAATCTATATAAATAATAATGTAATAAAACTATTTTGATATCTCCCATAAAATACAAAGATCTCTATATCCCAAATTTTCATGCACCTCATTTTAAATATGGAATCATCTTTAAAACGTTATATTATTCGACAATTTCTCTGGAGCCTCTGTTCTAACTATAATAAGAACCAGAGAATAATTTAAGCTATGTTGTAATGTAACACAAACAGGTACTCACACAAAGGAAGGCTTTGTATTGTTTACTTCTCATTCAAAGCAGATTGCCAACCTTTACGCACACATACGCATCTGTCCACTTTTTCATGTTGTTAAAATGCTTTTTATTTTCCTCCTTACAAATGACGAGTTCATAAAAGGTAGAACAAAAATGATTGTGATAACTACTTCTTTAATAAAACTAATGGACATTCAGGAAAACGACCAAATTATTCAGAGGGCTGACCTTTGTGTTTTTAGAACTAAAACATTTCAAAAGATGTAAATTGAAGAAATATGAATAAAAATAATTTTGTTTTATAGACGTTTTGGTACGAAAGGGAAAAAAATCTTATCTAATTGACTAAGACGACATGTTTTTCTCTTTAATGAATCACTCTTCTCGCTAGGGTGTTCATCTAGGAGCATATCTGACCCTAAAACGCATTTTCAATTCGTTTGATATATTTGGTTTTATTGGTTGTCTTTGCATATGCGGAATGACTAAAGATCGTGCTATTTTTTTTAGGAATACTCCTCTTTCTATTTTTTTTGCTCTGAGGCTCATTGTGTAGTACATGTGCATTTATACCACATAAGTCAACAATGACCATAGGCCATCTTCTCGTCCAAATACACTTCTGTTTCAAAAGAAGGGTTATCAACTCGCCATATTTTACTCGCACGCTGTTCGAGCTGTGATGTTGACGTTCGTTTTGATGTGGATGCACGTTGATCAATATTCATTGACATTTTGGATGAAAATAACCTAAAACAATCAAATTAAACAAAAACAACGTTTATATTATTTACCCAGGAATCGCGGACGTGCGGTCTAACAGACCGCGGTTGAAGTATAAAGTAAAAAAACTCACCTGATTTGTGGCCGCCGACAAAATCTCTCATCTTATCACACGTTTCGGCACTAAAACTAAAGCTACTGAGCGCATTAAACGCGGGGAGCGAGGAGAAAGGGGTAAACACAAAAATTACAAACTGCAAGCGGTCTGTGAGACCGCGCGTCCACAGTTAAAGGATATAATAAACATTACATAACATTTTCATGGTTTGTAGTGAAATTGGTTATTTTATAAATGTTTTTATATCATACTTATTAAGAACGTATCATAACTCGTATACGTACATTCGTATAATAAAATAAGCTAAAAAAATCAAGATGCAGCGTTGAGTCACATTATTTACAAATAAAAAATAAAAACAAAGTAAGTTGTTACAAATATAATTAAAATATTTTTCGTGATCGTATATAAACACAAGAAATATATTGTGTTAATAAATTATCAAACAAATAAACAAGTCTTAACAAGCCAAAAGCTAGTATCTGCCCAAATAACTTCCTAGTAATGTGCTACTACTACTATAACAAATTATTTATAGTTGAGCATAAAACTAACTTTACAATATTATCTTATGAATAGTTATATTCAAAAGGGAAAGTATTTGTTTTGGTAAGTATAATTATATTATGTAAGTATTTGTGTTATTATAACAAATAACATTTAATAAAATTAGAAAACGATTACATTACAAAATAAAGAAAATATATAATAATATTACTAGCTTCCGCTCGAATGGATTTTAGTATCAATGATTCTTTTTATTTATATTTAAAAGATAGTAGTTATTTCTACTAAGAAGATTCTTAATTTCGTTAATTATTTTTTATTTAATTAGGCCTAATTTTATCAGTCTCTACTCAATAATAATGTTGTACTTCAGTCAATCATAGCTCTGTTTTTAACTATGAATAAAAGATTTTAGCAACGCCATGAATGATAAAATATTATGAAATAAATTTAAACTTTATAGATATATTAATCTATAAACTTTAAATTTTATGAGCACTTACACTATTATTTGGATAATTTGTCAAGAAAAGTCGTGTTATCATATATGTATCGATTTAAATAAACTATAGCTTAGTTATCAAATCCCTCTTATTCTTTAGTGGCTACATTTATATCATACTAATTTAGGTACTTAATACAATCTTTCGATCAAAAACACTAAACTTTTACAATATTGTAATCACTTCATAAAAACGACAATATGGAAAACTTATTTTTTTTTAATTCTCCATCATTATTATTAAATTAAAATTAAAAAAAGAAGAATATCTTCATAATAGTATTTACTAACCCATAAAACCAGTAATAAAAGCCATCTGTGTTTTATTTCCAACGTATTAACTATTTTACAAGAACAATGAGAGCATTCTTTATTGTGCTTTTCAAGATGTGTTGAGATCAGATATTAACACATTAAACACGTAGATGATTGTTATTTAGAAAATTTTAATTAAAAAAACATTCAAGGTTTAGATTTAAAATGTAAATAATTATAAAAAGTAAATTATATATAGTCTTACAAAACACAAATCTTTTATTATTTACCCTGTGTCAGCTTTTTCTTTACATTTATGTTTTTACAGGCAATGTGGGCTGATGTAGAATTAAATTTAATAAAAAATAATAATAATGCCACCAACTATTAAAAAAACTAGTTCATCAACAAATAAAAAAAACTAGTTGCCCAATTAGTCGAGCAACTAGTTGGCCTACTAGTCGAGCAACTAGTCGGCTAACTAGTCGAGCAACTAGTCGAGCAACTTGTCGAGGAACTAGTCGAGCAACTTGTCGAGCAACTAGTCGAACAACTAGTCATCCAACGAATCGAGCAACTAATCGGCCAACTAGTTGAGCAACAAGTCGGCCAACTAGTCTAGCAACTAGTTGAGCAAC
Source organism: Mechanitis mazaeus (assembly GCA_959347395.1). NCBI lineage: Eukaryota > Metazoa > Arthropoda > Insecta > Lepidoptera > Nymphalidae > Mechanitis > Mechanitis mazaeus. Next base: position 1,988,370 of record OY365743.1, read on the forward strand.
TAGTCGGCCAACTAGTCGAGTAACTAGTCGAGCAACTGGTCGAGCAACTAGTCGAGCAACTAGTCGAGCAACTTATCGAGCAACTAGTCGAGCAACTAGTCATCCAACGAATCGAGCAACTAATCGGCCAACTAGTTGAGCAACAAGTCGGCCAACTAGTCTAGCAACTAGTTGAGCAACCGTTTTGTTTTGTTGGTTTTATTTTCTAGTCTAAATAACGCATTCATAAAAGGAGTAATTATTGAGTATTGTCACAACAACTATAATAACGGCACATGTTTGAATGGAAATAATTAAAGTTTATATCAAACTTTAACGCAAACAAAAATTGAAACTAATTTGATATGCTTATAAAATGACACCTCAAACATATGTGTAGTCTTTTGTTATGAATTTTCTGTAAAATTATACACTATAAAAAAATGGAAGCAGCGACAGATTGTGCCAACCCCAAACATAATGTATCATATAAAACAATTAAAAGTACTGATGAACAGACATTTGTATCAGTGTTAATTAAATATTAAACTTTCACCTTATTTAAGATAAGTTTAATTCAGCTTAAAAACATTAAAGCATTATTATTTTTTTAAAGTACTATTGAATAATTCATATTATAATGAAATGAAATTAGTTAGCTGACGCACTCTTAAAACTTCGTTATTTTGTATTAAAAATAATATTTCACATTTTTTGCTTTTTTATAGCAATAAAAGAAGCTTTATTACAATATATTATACTCTGTTGCCTTTCAGAAGAACTAAACTGTTTGCTGTTTTATTCATTAGCGATTCCATTTAAAAAATATTATTCATAAAATTTAAAAATGGATTTAGAAAATAAAACCTTTCTTTTACAGTTTCAGCACTTTTATTTCACAAAGATTTTAAACAGTTTACAATATATGAATATTTTTCATTAACGAAGTTATAATAATGAATAAACAGTTCCAAGTTGTATTATAAAACTAAGTCCAACTTAAAATGTAGATATTGTTAGAAACTAACTGAAACAAGAAAAGTTTAAACTGATTTTATTGCAAGTTTGTTCAGAAACAAAACAAAACAATATTGGTAGATTATTAATAATCGTTTATGTAAGCGTGTGTACCTGGAAATATAGAATTGTTTTAAATACTTCTGCAAAAATATAAGCTATTCCTTGTGTTCCGTTGTAAAAGCCATGAAGTATAACTTACAGATTAGTTATCAGATCGGTCAAATAGTAATATACTAGATCTAGTTAGGTAGTAAATAGTAGATCGGTAAAAGAAAAGTAGAATAACAAGAATTTCTTTCAAGAAAGGAAGAACAATTTTAGAACTTCGTCAAGAAATTCTAAATATGGATTCATGCTTTCAATTACCATATTCATAGTTTTTAATTTTAGCTCAAATACGGTTACCCTCAAAACGTGAGACAAATGGCAATTAGGAACGACTTCGTCCAATAATTCGATATTTGAATTTTGTTTTAAATTTTTACAAGTTGAATAAATAGTAAATTGAGAGTCATATTGAAAAACTAGTTATAAAAATTTAATAATTATATAAATTGTAGGTTTTTTGCTATTATTCCACTAATGCGGATAGTGTTAACATCTTATAAGCTTCTGAAGAGCTTGATGCTTCGTTATAAAAAAATGTGATAAGAAATAAAAAAAACTTGTAAATTAATGAAATGCAAGAAATCTAAGATCGTAGACTTATAATACATAAAAGAACTAAATAAACTCCATCAAACTCATTTAAAGTTTAAATTGGAATGAAAAGTACATTCAGAACGTGATAGCTTACAATAATGAATGTTAGTTCAGCTGTTAAGAGGATTACGGAATAAAGTTCCCACGTCTGGAAAAGAAAAAAGTTTCATTATTTGAAACCAAACATTAGCTGATATTTAATTTAGAGCTGAAACAAACAAAACCGTAGTCCAGAATAGACACAAAAAGAAACCTATTCAAATACACTATTATTGAGCTGAGTGAAGCGATCTACTACCCAAATTTTAACTCTTTGTTACCTTACTCCTCTTTCAATTTACGAGCTACACGCACGAAATTTTGCACAGCTGCGCATAATGAGCAAAACCCGGTCTGGATTGAAAATCAGCCTAATCGTAATTGTAGTTTTTGAGACAATTGATAAAATGTGTCCCATATAGTAAACATATAGAATGTTTTTGTATCGCGCGCGCTGCGTTGCGAGGCCAACCCTGCTTGCGTGGACCTAGTGTATACAATATACTTGAATAACATAATTGATAATTATAATTCATAACAACATAAACATACACCTATTTCATTTCGTATTTGTTTTCGAATTTCTTAGTGATGTTTTAATTATTTTCCAACGAAACCATTTCTCCTACTACGTTAACTTGTTTGTTATTTTAAGCACGTAGTGGGAACGATTGTAACAGGAGTAGATGTGTTTCAACACACATTACCTTTGAACTGTTAATGCACGAGAGAAATCACTAGAAATGGGTTTTGTACTTGCAGTAATATATGTTAAAAAAAGGTGATATAATGATCTATATTTTTTTATTTTGAAAAATAGTTGAGGACAGAGTTCGTCGAGGTTTTGTAAATGCAACTTCCAAGCTGTTTGCACCTCGCTTCGCTCAACATGCTAACACATACCGACATTTTGCGAGCGCAGCGAATCAAAATTGAGACCTGGTCGCGCTCCTAGTCATATTATCTATGTGTTAGTATGAACAGCATTATATTATTTTTGATAATAAAAATATATATTAAACACGAACATGTTAGTACTTCTTGATAATACAATTCTCAAAATGGATTCCTTATTTACCACATGCTCAAACTATACACAGATATGAGACTATTGACAGTTTTATCATGTTTGTTAATATACAATAAAAAGCAAAAATCTCTCCTCTTATTTCTTTATTGGATTAAAAACCTCTTAATATTTATGAAAATATATATTTGTATAACGTAATAAGAAAAACGTTGATTATTTCTATTTCTGATCACTTTATTATATGGAATGAATTAACGTCATATTTGATTATATTTAAAACATTATAATTGTCGAAGTTGTCTAAAAATATACGTTTGCTATGCTGACTTTGGCTTTTTAATTGACATAATATTAATATTATTAAGTGATAAATTATTATTATTTTTTTTTAATCTTAAACTTATACTTAACTTAACGTAAAACTCACCTGTAACCATTCATTTCTAGTGATGTTCTCTTCTATAAATGTAAGCGCTCTCCGTTCACCAAGTTTATATAATTCATCGTAATACATGTATTCAGTGAACGTTAATCCACTAGCGGTGTACTGTTGCGTGAAATATACCGATATGATCCCATTCGCGATATCGTGCTTTATAATCCAACGACATTTTAAAGGATTAAGAAAGTTGGGGGTCAATATTGACGCCAACAGGTCCTTTTAATCTCCCGCCACATATGTGAGGGCCCTGGTGTTCTCTTATGTCCCCTTCTTGTGTATGAACGATGCAAGCTGTTATACTTATTAATGTACTAAGTAGGCGCTGCATGGTCCATCTGTAACAAAGAACAAATTCAAAACTTAATAAAAATCTAAGTTAAAATCATATAGAGAAAATATAATATCAAAAAAGTCATTATGAAGTATAAAGCTGAAATACGAACTACTGGCATTCTAATTTACTAACGACGCTCTCGTTCTTTGGGTGAAAGAGCACAGAATGTGTCTGTGGAAATGCACTTTCCAAACTCACTAAATGAGTTTAGAAAATGATGCCTTTTTGTTGTTTATGTGACTTTAATGTTTCTATGTCTTATTTTATTTTTTCATACTGTGTTTTCTTACCTAATTTGTTTTTATACAATGAAATAACAATTAAATTAATGATATACAACTTTTTGGTAATCTTTAAAGCTTAATGTATTTCCCCCAATTATAGCTAGGAAAAATTGTGTTAGGAAACTTTAAACACATTAAACTTTTTCTTTGTATGGTGTTAAATACATAAATTAAATGTATATTTCTTATCGTTTTTTTCATTTTCAATAATGTTACAAAGAAAATATTTTCATATGATTTCAAATATCTTCTTACGAAATTAATGTTGTGGTTTTAGAAAAATATACCCAGTTTAAAGTAAACATGTAGCCGCAAGGCATGCGAATAAGTGTGTTATGAAACTCAGTTATATAAACCCTGAGTATTATTGCACAAATATGCCTTGTATCTAGGCAAGTTTTGTAAATTCCAGATGAGCATATTATTTTTAAATAAGCTTTTTTTTAACGCTCTACTCATAATTTCTTTACGAGTTCATATTATTAAAAAGTAGTCCATAAGATTGCTCTCACCTTTTACATTAATGTTCACACTTATTATAATGTTTATTTATCTTTCATCTTATTATTATTTAGAGTATCAAATAAAATTATATAATGTAATATTACAAACTATTATAGGGTTTTATTTTGTTATAAATCTAATAAAATTTTATACAAAGCAAAGGACACCCAAGTATATGTAATCGTCTATTAAGATAATTCGTCAAGATATTTTGCGTAAAATAATGAATATATAAGTACATACATAATACACATACACCCACATACAACAAAATACTTGGATTAATATTTTTGACGCCTTTTATTGACACCCAGTTCACATATTGGATTGGTAAATTTGTCACTCTGCCGATATAACTTTTTTTATGTATTTCGTATATTTATCACTTCCTTTCGGCTATTTTTCAAGTTATTTAATGGCTGTTTTGTCATACATGTCGATGTCGATACAAATATCCAACTCATAGAGACTGGGTAAAAGAAAACCTTTGAGAATACATTTTTTTCAAGTATTATTCTTTTTTTTCAAAATATAATAAAATAAATCCACTACAAAATGTACGTAATACAAGAAATTGGAAACGTCAGTTCGGTATCAGCTATAGAATTACAAATAGGTTAAAAAATTGAACATAGCGATTTCCGAACGTACAAGCATTGACTTGGACGATTCGTATTCGATTCGGTCGGATTTGAAATTCATTTCAATATATTAAAAAAATTATTACATATAAGAAGCACTTATAACGGAGCGGGAAAACAGAAAATTATTACTGGGGTTATATCCCCGAGTTTTATTATAAATGTTATCTGAAGCGACAGGGTTTACTATATGAGTTGTAGCTTTCTTATACAATACATCAAGTTGGATTCTATTCTATTCTATATTTCATAAAAATATTACGTATTTACATTTTACAATACTAAATTCAAAATCATTTTGTGTGAGCTAAGTCTCCATATAACAAACATAACATAACTAATGCAATTTATTGTTAAACCGTGTGTATTACAAAAACTAGGATTTGTAATACACAAGGTTTAACAATAACTAAAATAAACTATAATTTTCATATTAAAAATGTAATTATGCTAAATTTGTAGCACAAACCGAGAAAATGGTTACTTAAGGTATGAAAAATATAATAATAATATAATAATAATAAATATATCTTATAGTTATTCGGCAGTCAAGTCGCTTCTATTCATCAAAGTTCCATTAATCTATATAGCTTGCTTGAGAATATGAACAAAGAACCATTTTTATTTTTAACTTTTTTTATCTCGTCTTCCTTTGCATATTAAATATAAATCAATTATAAAATTTTCAGTAACAGATTAATTAAAATAAAATTTGTAATTGTTGAACTGATTTTTTTTTATTTTTAATTTAAATTTTCATTTTCATTATATTTCATATGTATGTCAATGAAATGATATGTACTAAACATTGTATTTATGTGTTACAATGACATAGGATTGGCAAATAATATATTTACCTAGAATGTACTTAGTATTAAAAACAATATAACTTTATTTGTAAAGCTGACATAAAGTCCAATTTGTCCTATTCTTTGGTAACATTTTAAGGTCGTAGTCGCAGTAAAGTAGAAATATAATCGTTTACTTTTCTTTCAGCAAAGAGTTATATAAGATACGTGATCTCATATCATTTGCTTATTTCATATTTTCTTAGCGACGTTGGTAGATGTCATTCTATAGAGACCTAAATATATTACGCGTATTGAATAAATATTATTACTTCATATCAAGATTAATTAATAAAACTAAAATGCGTAAAATTTATTAGTATAGCAATAATTTAATTAAAGAAAAACCGACTTAAAAAATCAATAGTTTTAAATAATAAATAGTAATCACGGCTAGAGTTGTATGCAATAACTTAATGCAAAATATAATTTGAAAACTACGAGTGAAATTTTGTTTACTTGTGGAATAAACCGTGAATAATAACCGTTGGTTTGATAATGTTGTATATAATAAATTCGGGTGTTATCTGTAATATCAGAATAATAAATATATATTTTTAATTCATGCGACATATTCCATTGTAGTCTGATAAACGGATTATTTATATATAATTTTATCACTCTAACGAAAAATTATTATATTTCCAAAATGAAGTTGTGCAGTTTTAGCTACAATTACAATACAGTCTAAAATTTTATTAGGTTGAATTCGTCATATTTTGTCGGGAGATTGATACTGCACGTAGCATTAGATCTTTGAAATAATTGTTACAGTAACTGCAGTCTAATAAGTCAGACTACAGATATGCAAATTGCTTAGTTATTGAAAAAGCGACTATGGAATAATAATTTTCATCTTGCTTATGGCACGTTTATATTTTGTATACTTGGTCCAAGGTAGAGAAATTAATTAACAAATTTAGCTAAAACCTCAAGTCCGTTCAGAACGTAGAGTTCTGGTTGAATGCTGCTTAGTATTTGAATAAGTTATTTATAAGATAATTCTTGTTAAGTTCAAATAATGCAAGTTCATTTATGGATCTACAAACATACTAAACTTACAGACTTTAAGTTAAACTTAAATTATGAATACATATTTAGTTTATATATAAATAAAAAAAATCTCCATCTTTGTTTTTAAAACGACCTAATAACTGAAACTACCAATCAGATTTAAGAAATTATTAAAAAGATAATAATAAAAAGTTTATTAAAAAGGTAATATTATCCTTATCTATACATATAAGCTATATGGTGTTGTTGTATTGAGTACGGGATAACCAACATATTTTTTTTTTATGGAAGAGGAGCGCAAACGAGCGAATCACAGATGGAGTGTGATCACCGCCGCCCACGAACTCTTACAATACGTTTCCGTTTATCATACTAATTAATCCAACGCTTTCAGTGAACTATATATTTTAATATGACCCTTATCACCATGTCATGAAGCTCATGATTTATTATTTGCGAATAATTATATAATAAGTCAAACGAGATTAAACAAGTCTGCTCTGGTGTCGACAGGTGCGGCGCAGCGCGATGAGTTGATTTGTTTGGGTGAAATTAATATATTTTATGACAATATTAATATTGTCGCTTAAAGCGGTTATGTTCAATATTATATTCTTTAAAGCAGTGATTAATATATTCTTGTCAATAGTCGAAAGCTATTTTAGATCGTTTTTTATATCAATATTAAATAAAAATTATATGAGGTACAAATAAAAAAATATTTCTGGATTTATTTATCTAAGCACGGTATTAAATTGAGAGTTTTAAAAAGTTAGATGTTTTTGTATTTCGACTTTCGTTATCCAAGAAAACTATCACACTCACGATAATACTTACTGGTTGTTATCTAAAACTACTTACTCTTTTGAAACATACAATTAGAGTCTATTTAAGAGAATAGCTTTGTCTTTTATGTCAAATTGGTATTCAAGCATTAAATTTTGTCTAGACGCTGGTGAAGAGTTCTTTAAAAAGATTTAATAGAAGGCTAAATGGAGTTTTTTTTTAAAACTGTGAATGCATGCACGTATATTCTATATCTATATTATAATATAAAATTACTAAACTCTAAGAGTTTATTTTCAGTTTTTGAACAAAGTTCTCGTCTCAGAAATCTGAAAATTTGATATGATTATATTTAGGAGGTCTTTCTCATTCTTTACAATTTAATAGCGTTACGTAAATATGTCAAAAAAATATAGTATCATATAGAATGTAGATCACTGTTACAAAACAACAGTATAAAATATTGAAGAGAATTTCTTCATAACTGATTACTTCCTGTACAGACAAGGTCGTTACTACCGACATCAAGTAGTTCATCAAATGAAACGATTTCTCAAAATACTCCTCACAGTCAAATAATCTGCAAGTAGATTAAAAACGAAATATTTTTTTTTTATTAAAGACAATAAAAATGCTTGTTGATAAAAATTATACTATGGTAGATCAGTGTGGAACGACATAAGAGCAGTTTTTTCAGAAATGACCTTGACCACTTTTAATTCTTAAAATTATATCTGTGATATTAAAAATTAAAAAGCACATTATGAGTTGTTAAACATTTTTTGTCTGTTCTTTTGCTTAATTTTGATTTATTTTTCATACTTACGGTCTTAATTTTAATAACATACATTAAACCACTGCCGCCAGTCTTACAGAATAGTAAACTATATACTATCGTAAGTAAAGTGCTTTACTTATTGATGTAATTGAATGGAAATATACACTTATTATTCTTTCAGTTCTATTTCTGTTTCTATTACCAGCACGTAATATATATCGAAGTTTTCTTTAGCCTCCCTGATTACACTCTGTAGACAATTTGATTATGAACTCGACAGTTCACTTAGTTGGTTATACCAAAAAGTGAGCTATTTATCAAACTGAGACCCACAAATTACTAGGATACTTAAATTTAAGAGCATTTTAATTTGGGACAGTTTTGCTTTCTTAAATTTATCTCTCTTATCCTCATTGTTCTAATTTGTCGACCTCCTTGTACTGTATCTTCCTCTCATAATATAAATGAGAAAACTTTTATCTTTGACTTTTTTGCTTATAATGAAACATTTATAAGTTTACTCAAGATATTTTTATTTTTTGTTGTCTAGTTCTAAATTTACTGATTTCAGTGTTTTTTTTAGTTTCTAATTTATGAAATATTTTTAAAATATTTAAAAAATGTTCATAAAATGTCATTCTTTAAAAAATTTTAAAATTAAAATAATTATAATTTGGTAAAGATATCAAAGTCGTAATTGGAACAATAAATCTGATCTTAGACAAATACAAAATAGTAGATTTGATATTCACGCATCCAAAAGAAATTAAATATAAGAGTACAAAAAAAACATAAATCAACAATTTTTTTCGCTTAAGATAAAGAAAAATATTTTTCTAGGAGTACTTTGCTCTAGTGTATGTGTAACATGCTGTTTTTATTAGCTTACACAAACACTATTACTTCTTTGATCCCAATTTCACAAACAAAAAAAAAATTATTATAATATAACATTTATTAAATAATATATTTTACCGAACTAAATAAAACCTATGTCAGTAAGTAATTAATTAATCTGTTGATTATATAAAATAAAATATATTCTCTATGAAAGAAATGAATTCAATAACACAAAGTACTGAAATCATGTAAAAATTGTAAAACAACGTTTCCTATATCTCTGTTTTAGTTTTAAATTTACACTTGCAAATAATAGCGCATTAATAATTGTCAGAAACGAATAATAGTCCTATCGACTTTTATTGGTCTCTGACAATTATTCTCTCATCAAAGTATCTCATTATAATTATACTCTCATTTATAGGCTCTAAATTCAATCACTTTTTAAATTTTTTCTTCTGAAATATTAATCTACATTAATTATGCCAATAAGTTGCTTCTGAATACAGACATATTTTTAAGAATATCAATAAGATAATAATGGTATGGAAATTTTAATATTATTTTCGAAATATTTTGCTGGTTTTTTAAATATTATAAACTAATAGCATTTTAAAGTAATGTATATATTTTATCTACTGCTTCCGTATACTGAATGGTTGTTAAAATTGACCATCTAGTAATTTTGCTACACAATTTTCATCATGAATAATAAATGAGAAATTGCATAATATTTATTTTATTAATTTATTATTAAATTTCATAATTATGATGTTATTTAATTACAATTTCACATTATTAAACTAAAGTAATTGTTTTTACTCTTTTGAAAAAGTAAAAGTACAATTTCAATAACAGCAGGTACTGGAAGTCAATTATTTGTTTTGTGCTTTCTTGTGATTAAATGCTCAAGAAAGAGTAGAGGCAATTGAAACGAATTGAATACTTCAGGGAACACGAAATTACAGTTCTTTATATTAAACGTATTTGTAACGTTTTATTTTATATTGTACAACTGTATTCGAATAAAAAAAAGAAAAATATCTTTATTCCTGTTTATCTACGATAAATAGCACACGCTCCCGATGAGTTATAAGGATACGCGCCAAATCGTATTCGTGAGAAAACTATTTGAAGTTCTCTCGACAACCTTTTATATCATAAACCACTAGAATGAAAGGTGAGCTTTGTAACTAATGCCTTCAGTCATCAGTGTATTTACGTATCACGTATCTTGAAATACAGTTATTTATATAGTATTCAGAATAAGAGTTATGTTCATTTTAAATGAACTGATAAAAATTTAAAAAGAAAATTTAGAATATCCAACTTTATTTATTACTAACATGTTTTGCTTTAAAATGTAACAAAATATAACATATGACCACTTTTTTTTTATTTCTAGTTAGCAATAGCATCACAAGCGGTCATTAATTTAAAATATGTTATAATCTTTATAAAATAGATTTTTAAAGCATTAGTGATAACTCGAATTTGGATATGATTATTAAAGTCAAAACATATTAGATAGAAAAGGTATTATACTTAAACGAAAATTATGCTAATAAGCTTTCAATTTACAAATCCCATTATCCCATTTTCAGTCAAAACCATTTAATTATGAAGATACCTTCCTTAGATATTTTCGACGATATTTGGGTTAATTTTGCTTAAAGATGTTTGTCTGTGACTGAATTTGGAAAACAAAGAATATTCGCTTATTCTTTTGATATTTTTGTGACTAAGTTGTGCCAGATTTATGGTGGGTTTCAACTTAATTGCTAAAAAACTAAAAATATTACAGAAAGTAAAAAACTAAAACTTGATATAATCACTCTTTTGTCCTCACTTCGATACCAGTTATCAAATAAGATAATAGTTATCAAACATAATTTAAACTTTAAAGCTTTGTATACTTTAAAACTTTTATATTTAACTATTACAGATTTATATTATAGCTATTAAATGTAGATAAAAAATATAAGAGTGATTGATGTACGTAATATTTATTTCACAAAACAAAACCAATACTTATAAATAAAAAGAAAAATAAGTTGTTACTTTGTAGGTTTTTTTAAAATTATATATTTGTTCATTTTTTATTATCAGGCAAAACATACCTTTAAGTAAAGAAGTTCTATATGTTACTTACGAATTTATGTTTCACAAGGTTTGTATTTTATAGTTTCATTAGCGACCGACTATATTATACTTGAATAAATAAACAAGCTTTTGAGACAGCAGTGCTTACTTGACGTCAATTAGTAAGTGTGTTCTAGTGATTAAGAATCGTTACTTACAAAGTGGACTCAAATAACTTTGATTGAATAAAATAATGTACATTTATATATATAGGAAATTTTGTCCTTATAATTATTTTACTGCGCACCATTTAACAGTCACTGTTAACTAGACGAGGTACAAGAAGGTATATAAAGATTTTTACATTATTTTAGATATAACACATGGCGTTGTAATGCATGCGAATATATATAACAGAGGTAAAAATTATCAGTTTAAAAAATATTCAATGGCGCAAAATCAAGGACTTTTTATACGATTGTAAAAAGGACGCATGGCTTTAATCTACAACGCTATAACAGAGGTCACCCCAAATCAAAAATGTTATAAAAGAAGTAACGAATACGTATTAGTAATATTTATCTCATAATGTTTTTCTTTACTCCCGTTATAATATTTGAATACTTGATTACTTCCAAAGGGTCTATGATAATAAACAATTAATCTTTCTACTTATTTTCCTAAAATATATTTGCATATTAGGTCCTTATGAACTACTTTAAAGTTCCACTGACATTAAATTAAACCTTATTTCACTCTAAGCCGCTCATTACGTGATCTGCCTTTGTATAAAGCATTACCCGAGCTAACGAGTTTTATAACAGTTTAATGTTTGTATCATAATATATTCCATGGCTATTTTCAAGCGTTTAGTTCAGCTAAATTGCTATAATAAATGTTTCGTTAAAATACAACAAACAACTGACAAACCCTCGTAATCTCTAAGTTTTGATCTTTAATAAGTCAGTTCTTACTAATAATATAAATTTAAAATAAAATTGTAATTTATTTACAGTTTTAGTCTATTGTCGTTAACATCTTTACAGGCATAATAATTTCTGTCAAGAACGAGTACCGCGAGGTCTCTAAGCGTTGAAACTGAAAAATGTATCTACAATAAATAAAATTAACTTGACGAAACTTTTATTGCATTCAGTATAAGAACTATTATGTTTTGGTGGAATTTAATACAAAAATATTAATAGTATAATATAATGCTATTTGAGCTATTTCTAATAAAAAAAACTTATAAAATGGGGATCATAGAGTGTAACTAATTGAGATTAAAAAATATGTCGAAGAGTAAAAAATTAAATAAGTCGCTTTGCTTTCACGCTACGATCCGTAATGAAACCGTTTTATGAACGTTTTCTTAAACTGCGTTAAAAACCTGCGTTAGCAAGAACTAGCTTTTGTAAGGATATATATATTTTATGGAAAAGGAGGGCAAACGAGCATACAGGTCACTGACCAAATGTGATCACCGCCGCCCATGAACTCTTGCAACATTCGAAGACTCACAAGAGCGTTGCCGGCCTTGGAGGAAGGAGTAAACGCCTTCTTTGAAGGTACCCATGTCGTATCGATCTGGAAACACCGCCGAAGGAAGCTCATTCCACATCTTTGTGACACGTGGAAGAAATGTACTTGCAAACCACACAGTGGAAGAACGCCATGCATCCAGGTGGTAAGGATAGTAATGAAGGCAGTAACGTGCTGTGCGGTGATGAAATTCGGCGGCAGGCATCAGATCAAATAGCTCTTCGGAACACTCCCCGTTGTAAATACGATAGAAGATACACAATGAAGCCACGTCTCTACGCAATGCCAAAGAGTCCAGCCGTTCACAGAGCACTGGGTCCCCGGCAATCTGTACGACTCTCCGTTGTACGCAGTCAAAAGATAGAAGCTGATATTGGGGTGATTCGGACCAGAGATGAGAACAGTACTCCATATGTGGCCGGACCTGCGCCTTATAGAGCGCTAGTCTTTGGCTATGATTGAAATACTGCCTCGCTCTATTGATCACACCCAATTTCATCGAGGCCAACTTAGCCTTGCTCTCCAAATGACCACGAAACCGAAAGTCGCTCGAAATGTCAAGTCCCAGTATTCTGATACTTGGCGAGGTGGCGAGGGTGTGCTATCGAAGAGCGGCGATACGACAAATGGGGTTTTCTTAGTGGTAAACGCGCAAATCTGTGTCTTTTGGGGATTAAATTGAACGAGGTTTAGTTCACCCCATTCTGAGACTATCCCCAGGGAGGTCTCTATAGGAGACACAAGTTTCTTTCGGCAGTCGTGGACGTTTTCCCGAGAGAGACCTGCTTGGTCGGAATATACCGCATCCCCAGTGCTGTCATCCGCATAAAAATGTATGTTGGGTATATCCAACATATCATTGATGTGCAGGAGTAATAGGGTTGGGGATAGCACGCAGCCTTGGGGTACACCAGCATTCACGGGCTTGGAATCCAAGCAAAAACCGTCGAGATATATTGTTCTACGTCGAGGTTTCTTTTATAAATTTAGATATTATGATAATACTAATATTTGAAAACAAAACATTTAAAATCTTAATTCATTATATCTAAAGTAGTCTACCACTGCTATTATTCGTTGAATGATAATAATATTATAATATTAATTCTAACAATAATAATAATTAACAACTTAGTCTAATTCAAACTCATTACTTATCTGAGGATTAAAACTATACTTTTGAGGATTGTAAGCAGAATAATCACTTTATCACATATATCTCAAAGCTGTAATTTAGTCAACAAAGCAGTCGAGGAAGTTTATTGACAATCTAACCACCCTTCATTTGTTTCTGGACCTCAATCGAGTCGGTCGGTCGGTCGGTCGGTCGGTCGGCCGGCCATTCATTCAATTTATAAATAAAATTGCTGTAAACTAATGTTAATCAACAACTTCATTAACTGTTCGAAAACTATATATTTCTCTCTTTTTAATAATCGCAATAAAAACACATTAACTTGAAGTGCTTTTTACACAGATTTGAGTTTGCATTTATTTTAAGAGCTAAATAGTACTCGATTAACTTACTCTTAGATTTTTTTATTTATAATATATTATAATATAAAAAAAATATATGGTTTAATATTTTACTAAGCTGAAGTTTCAATTTTGTAGATTTTTAATTGGTTTAAAAATTTAAATTAATAATAATGGTCTGTTTTTATTCGGGAACATAAAAATATTAGTAATAAATAATAATTTAAATGTAACGCTAATAGTAACTTTTAACTTAATATCATTTTATTCTCGTATGCTTCAGCTAAAAAATAAATATAAACTTCAGAATATTTTTAATGAGAAAAAATAATAAACAGTTTCTTCTATGACATGATTATATCCTAATTTTCTGAACACAAAAATATTTAGAAATTAATATACATTTTTCCATGACATGATTATATTTTCCTATGACATGATTATATCCTTATTTTCTGAACACAAAAAATTAACAACCCTCAGGAGACAAATTACTCCACATGTTGGAAGAGCGCGGTATAACGGTATATATAGCACCTTTGATTTATTATTACGTTATATTTTCAAACGATATCCCCTAATTTTTTGTGACTCTAAAATATTTTTAGTTCACTGATTTCGACGATTTGAATTAACATGTCTCGAATGGAACCTTAAAAGCCTTAGATCATATACGATATGAAGTTCCAGCAATATATTTTTCTATTAAACTGTCTGACATTCAACAGAGGTAAGAGGAAGTTTTATGTATTATACAATACCAGATTAACCAGCTCTCGGATCATATCAAAAGGTCCGGGATTTATTATTACTAGCCAATTTATGGGTAACAGAAAATTACGTATCAAGTAGACTTCAAAATGAATACTCATTCGTATTCTGAACCCTGGGTATCTTTATTACTTTTGGGGTTTTTTTATTTTAAGTTAAGTGTAGTTAATTTAGTTTTTGGTGATGATTTTTTGTTAAACATAGAACAACCTTTTTAAAAATCTATTGGAATTTAATGCATTTAAAAGAAATCTTTTATAACACATTAAGACGGATTCGAAACAAAAATACGAAGAATTGAAAGAAATGTTATCAACAAAAATTTATATCATTGGTATAATGAGATGATTACAGTTGATAACATTGAAAACCCGCGAAATGTCTACGTCCTTTACGTCATGAATGATAAAGTCCCGCTTCAGATGAAACAACATTGTAGATGACTCCTAAGAGGGTGAAAAACAAATAAATGAGGCCTCACGGAGCGATTTACATCTGTCGTTGTAATCTGTACTAACTGTCAAAGAAGTTAGCTTATTATATTATCTTTTATCTCATCCATTTAGAATGAAACGTCTATTGCTTAAGCTATTTTATGCACAACTGAATATATACATATTATGCTAATTTCAAATATAAAGGTTAAGCCAGTGTAACGTATATTAACTATCTCTAGTTATTCTTAAGCAATACGTACAATACATAAGATATTTCTCTGCTCAACCAGTTCTTCGTAATATCATTATTTTTGTTTTCGTGAAACTCTCGTACATTCAAAAGTTTTTACTTTTGAGAGTTCATAATAGGCTCTTTCTTCAATACTTCAATATATTTTTGGATTTGTTGGAGTTTCACAAAAGGTTTCACATATTCGGAATATTACTTGATAAAAACAAACATATATTCATTCATGTTTACCCAGATCCATATAAAACTTTATTCATCCTATTTTATTTACTTTCTTTTTACGATGAACATTACATAAAATATTTTTAAATCACCCGGCATTCCACATATTAAACATAAATTACATTAAGTTCATTATTTAATATAAAACTTATACATTCAAAACATAAATTCAATTCATAATAGAAATGACCTTCATGTTTTCTCATTTTCTTTTTCAAAGAAACGAAGGATAATTTTATTATACAAGTCGAAGTAACATTGAAGTAGGTCATTTAAATGCAAAATGTGTTATATTATAAGATAGCTTAGAACTAGTTACACCGCACAGATGTGTCTGATTGTATGAACTGTTTGTTATATCTATAATGTTATTATTGCTTACTATACACATACTGTAACGTTTTGATGACTTTCTATTCCTTATTTGCAAGTTTCTTATTTTCTCCAAGGAAAATAATACGAGAATATCAGATAAATACACGATACTGATATTAATTCAATTATATTTGTTATATCAATGTGGTAGAGTGATAGCGTCTTACTTAAACTAATAAGCTAAAGCTTGTTTGGTTTAACCATATCATTAAATCTGAGGGTGTAGCTGTAGTAATTTGGCTCAGTTTAGAGTTATAATCCCCACCACACCACTCCCACGGATGATCCTCGTAAAGTATCCTGGGTAATCTCGTTTCGTAGTAAATTAGAAAGCCCTATCTCAAATCTCTCTCCTTTCCTCAATAGCTTCCTTTACCCTTCTAAAATTTGCAAGGTTGAAAGCGCATTAGCGAAAATAAACTGGCGTCTACACTAGGGGACTGGCATCTCTAAGAAGGTGATATCGTAATTTAAACCTGTAAATACCTCTCTCAGAGAACAATAATGCATTCGTCTATCTTATAAATGTTCATTAACTTTTATTATAAAGCAGAACGATTGCTCTTTTTTTTACTTTCACAAAAAAATTAAGAAGTTCTTATTGAGATATTATTTTGATTTATACTTACTAAAGAAAAGAAATCTTAAATCGAAAAATAAATACCTTACCTTCCGCTATAAAAGAACCAAATTGACTTTGAAATTTTCATTGATATTTTTATCCAAATACTAACGACAAGAAGTGTAGCTCATCGACACCAACACTTAAGAAAAGTAAATTATGATAAAATGAACATTATTTACGACCTTTCCAAAAAATATTCTGCTGCCTGACTTTTTTTAATGTCTTTTTTTAATGTCACTTAGTATTGGTTTAATTTATTTCGTGTCATTGCTCATAAAGTCAATAGCTATAAGCTATATAAATTCCTATCAATTGGATTTTCTTGGAATTATACTCTTAAGGTAATAGGTTTTACAGTTTTATTATAGAATAATGATGACATATTGGTCTATAAACTTGTTAGCGATGTACAAAACTTTACGTAAAACACTGGCGTCATGCGTAACTTTTTTATATCGTTTTAAGTGGGAGTGATTCATCTTTCTCACCCTGAAGTTGCCGCTGACACAATTACGTGCGAGTTTTTCCGTGAAAAAAGATATACATAATTAACTTCATGTAATATAATTGCTATGAAGTCTAGTTGATGCATTCAGGTTAGGTTTGTGTTTGTTTTATTCCACTCATTATTACGAACTACGATTGTTGGCGCTCAGTCCAAACTAATTAAGTCGCATAATCATATCGCGAGAAGACGGATCAGAAAAATAGCTTACATACATACCCGATACACTCGCACACACACATACATTCATTTGAAAAGTCTCTAGAATTACTCAGGACGCCTCAAAACGTAAAGATATACAAAAAACATTTTTGAAAATCGATGTCAATAATAACAACCAAGTCAAACTTATATATTATAAAATATACTTTAATAATTAGTATAATCATAATATAAATAGGGTACAATATAAAAGGGGATCAAAAACAGATTTCCCATTCATAAACGAGTACTGTATCTATTATTATTTTATTATAATGTTAAAACAATTTAGTAACATATTGTCATATATTTTCATATCAACAGACAGAGCTGTGTTGACGAGTAATTATATCTCCGCTCTGTACTACAAATACATAATTAAATACAAAACAATGTTACACAGTGTACTTTCTGGTTTCATATATTTTTCAATAATTTAGTACCTCTTTTTAATTATTTTTTTTCTCATGTATTGCTCTTCAGTAGATCTTCTGTTTATTAAATATTTGAAATTGAAACGCTTTATTACTTACAAATATTCTTAACATAAAAATCTTAAGCGTAATAAGAATGTAAAGTTTACATAAATTCATAGTAATTGTGATTTAAACGTCCAGTACTAATAATAAATTTATATTAAAAATCATTTTCATTGAAGTATATATATCAATAAAAAAATATCTGGAAATTATTTAAAATAAACCACAGAGTAATTATTATATGAAATATTCAGTCTACTAATTATCGTGGGATAATTAAATTTCAGTGAGATTTTACACATTAACATACAATACCATTATATTACTCGCTGAATAACTTCGTAGAAAGAAAATTTACTAATTAAAATACTCGAAGCACGACGAGGCTGGAGATGAATCTTTCAGTAAATAAAGCCAAGGTACCTTATGAGATTTTACTTGAAAATGTTTTTAAAACATAGTTATGTGTATAATTTTTATATTATTAATATTCGAAATAAAGGTAATTTTTCATTCTCAAACAATAATCTCTTCTGAAACAAAATTTAGAAATCTATTATAAACATTTATAAACAATAATCAATAATATCTTCTGAAACACAATTTACAAATCTGATACAATATTTGTAAAGTCAGAAACGTCGATTACGATTTTCAAAAGCAGTCTAATCCCGGTAAAGATTATAAAAGGCAAATTATACGACAATAGACATGTTTAGAACATGGACTTATCCATAAAATGTAAGAAGGCCAGTAATATAAAAATGACAGCCTACGACTTTAACGCAAGGTACACATCATCCCAAGAGGTACGATTTACTACACAAAGACCCAGGATCTTCAAACCAACACTCACACTGAGCAAACTAAAACGAAATCAAACGAATCAATGAAATCATTTCTCGAACTGCTGAATAAAAACTGTACTTTAAATTGTATTTTTAATTTATGATTTCAAATCATGTTTATATCGGAAATAACATCACAGCGAGGAAGAAAACATATTGGCGTTTTTTATTAAGCTGCTCTTTATATTTTAATTATATTTTGATCCTAAGAAATACTTTTGAAGCCCGGTTCAGTATCACTTTTGAACCCAGGTTGGTTCAAAAGTGATACTGAAACACAAGTTTCCATAGATTTTTTACAGAACATGTTCTCATTAACAATATTTAAACTTAACACACAAACAATACTTACTTTTAATTAAGATGAATAACTGTAAATCAATAGAAGGTAGTTATACAATAAAAGAATGAAGTTCTTTGTTAGCTCTATAGTTTGTTAAAGTGGTTGGTTAATTATTTTGAATCATGTGATTAGAGCCTTCTTTTAAAATAAATAATTGTTAAAACATTATAAAAAGAGCCTAAACATGTCAGACACATGTATCGAATATTGGACTTTTATGATAGATTAACAAAAATTATATTAGATCATCTAGCATCATTCTGATGATAAATGTGAATTAAACGAAATAGACCCTTTCGGAAAATTGATCATCTGTGAATTAATAATCACAAAACAAAGTATCACTTACCTGAAAACTATAATGTATAAGTGTATAGCCTTCTGACTATATCACTAAAACCTTTTTATGGTATTATATACGTACTTAAATGAGTCTACTAGCGATTTTTGAGTACGCTTCGATCCAATCTTGCCGACACTATACGCCGACACTTGATATATTTAATTATGCATAGTCTCATCACTTCCTCTTAAAGTGAGGTCAGCTATATAAAAGAACATGTTATTAGTACTATATTAAAGTAGCACAGATGAGGTGTAACTATTGTATATAATATTAAACACATTACTTTAGAACCGATATCAAACTGTCAAATTTTATCACCAGTAGAATGTCATGTCATCTCTTAGTAACAAAGGTTATTTTCATCTACATTTATGTATATAAAACTACTTATCTTACCAAATATTATTTAAATTAATTTAATTATATATAAATATTTTAGTTGTTAAGTATTGTAAAGGTTAACTTAAGAATATAAACCATAGCTTATCTAACAATTGTAAATCTGTTACTCAACTTATTAATTTATTCTTCATGAATATCCTAATCAAGTCAATCCCTTTTTTTCCGTTGGAAAAACCCGTTACGGGTACCCCATCGGCCCAGGGCGGTGACGGCCGGGGGGTGATGTGGGACTACCCGACAACCTAGAGGATGCTGCTATTTTTAAGGCTACCCACTAAAAAACCAACGGTTGCCCTCTGCGCCGTAATGGGACGTCACGGGATCGCGTTAGCACACACCACGACGCCCCGGCGAATCCCCCCGAATGAGGGTGCCCCGAGCAACGTAGAGCACCCTCCCGGCGTAGGCCTATGTTAGGTAAAAGGGGTCACCCTCCCCCCTCACCAGGCACTACAACTGGAGAAGGAAGCGACGGGCGTATTCCCGCCTCCTTGTACCCAGTTTCCCCCTACGGAGCGGGTAAGCGGACGAGGCTGACTCCCTGACCCGCTCCGCGGCCTCCTTTGCGACAATGACTTGCTCGCAGAAGGAGGCCATTGAGACCCAGCACCTCTCGTAGCCGCCGTGTAGGACACCGTACGGTACCCTCTGATCATCCTCACTGCTAGGAGGACCCTTTGAGTTAATCAAGTCAATCCCTACTGACTTGTGACATAAGTAAATTTAACGTCTTAACTTATCATGTTGTATTATTATAATAACTATATTTTTTTTGTTTGTCATATAACTTCGAAGACCTTTATGTCTTTTAAACATTAACTAAATTAAGGAACATCTTTAAAATTTAATAATAATATGTATATATATATATATATATATATATATAGTTTTATATTTTATTTTAATACTCTATTGCACAACTTTGCATAATATTCCACTAAATGTTAAAAAAGCGTCATCTTCAATATATCAATTATTATTCAATTTCATATTATTTACTATAAATATAGTAATTACAATACATACAATTAAGTATTAACAAAATAAATAACATTTATTAAGAAACATATTCCTTAATTAGTATTATTTTCAGTGTATAAACTAATTTGTACTAATCTTTATTACAATCTCTCCCGCTGCTGCATAATAACTTGAATAAGGAAACGTTCACACTGTGGTATCATACAACAACAAAAAAAAATCTGTACATAAAGTATTAAAAACAAACAAAATTAATATGATATAATTTTTTAATAATATTCGCATTAGTATATTAATACTTTAATTTCACAATTGAACTAATAGAAAATGAATTGGTACAAGACGTGCCTTTAACAATAGTTAAACTCTGACAAGTGTTCATCATGTCTAATATATTAACTAGAATAATTAAGTAAATTTATTTATATTTATATTTGTAGCTACAACGTATTGTTATAAATATCATATTATGATATGTGATAAACGCAATATGACAGCATCCTTACGTAAATTTCGCATTCTTTATAATATTAAATATTGTCGTTAGTATAGTGTAGTGTATAAGGTCAGTGGTAATTACTAACTCTTCTTAAACGAGCTTATGAATAGACCTCTTGTACCAGCCGCAGCCGAGACACTTCTATGACAATATTTTCAATGGAAATTATTATTTTTATGCTTATTTTCGCAGCTTTAATTAGATTTTATTTATATTACTTTATTTTATTTTATTTATAAATAACTGCATTTAGCAGTATAGTATACCAGTAAATCAATGTAGATTAATTACTGAAAAAAAAACAAGAAAAAAAGATATTAAGCAAATACAATTCCTAGACTAAACTTCAAATTTATATGTCAGTGTGAAATAAATAAATAGATTTATAAAAGACAAAGTATTTTTGACATTTATACATTAATATTAATATTATAAAATAATCACGGAAAAAATTATAATTGTATAATAATTTATATCTTAAACAAGCTTAATATAGATCTTTATAAATAATCAATAAATGTCACTCACACAACCATAACATGTGCAATTCATATTATTTTAGTTTGACCTCATTCAGAATCACCACGAGACAATAAAACTATAGAATGCTATTAAAACAACTAGTATAAAATACGAGTAATTTGATCAAAATATTATTTGGATGGTAATAATATTATTATGCCTTTTTTGTTTCGAAAAAACATTAATTTTTAGCTTCAAGTTCATTAGTAATTTATAATCTAGTTCTCACACGCGACTTTGTTCACGTCTACGAGATAATAGTTACCGTGTTATCTAATGGCCTTTAATAATTAAAAACACAGATAGTTTTATTTTCATCGAACAACCAGTAAAGATAATATTGATATAGATTAAAACCAACAAAGAAAAATCATTAATATTACTAACAATCATTATTGTCTAGGGATGAGAGTTTCATAAACCACGGCACTGTGAGGATCAGTAGCTGAATGTAGAATCAGTTATTAACAGCTTCTAAAAGCCTTTGATAATATTAATGTCATTAACAGATAACCATAAAGGTTTTATATCCTCAAAAAACAAATTTAAAAGTATATATAAGCAATTTTTGAAGAATATAGTCACAAAAAGAAATATTAAGTATAAGGTAAAACGGTGGTAATATAAGAAGCCTAAGAAGTATAAGAAATAAAATATTCTCGTATAATAAACATAATTTCTATCTGTCTGTATCTGATTCAATTACAATCACAACACAGCACGTCACCGCCTGCATTTCCATCCACACCACCTGGATGCGTGGCGATCTTCTACTGTGCGGTTTTCAAGGACTTTTCTTCCACGTACCACTAAGATGTGGAATGAACTTCCTTCGGCGGTGTTTCCAGATCGATACGACATGGGTACCTTCAAAAAAGGCGTCTATTCATATCTCCAAGGCCGGCAACGCTCTTGTGAGCCTTCGGATGTTGCAAGAGTTCATGGGCGGCGGTGATCACATTTTATTAGTGACCCGCATGCTCGTTTGCCCTCCTTTTCTATAAAAAAAAAAAAAAAAAAAAAAACAATCAAATCAGACAACCTATAGACGTCAATGTCACTGCCAGTACATGAACTATGACGTAACAGTTAACACGTAACATCCGGAGAGAGAAAACTAATTGTATTTGCAGATCTGTCGATACAGTTACAGCTGACGTCACAGCGTTTGTCATACTACTGAGAAATCAATTGACGTACTCTAATTATAACAATATCATTGCCTGCGATATATAGAATTATGATTTACCTATGTGAAAAATTCTAGTACGCTAGTAGATTGCAAATGTTATTACACATTCTCAATATAACAATACGCAATACGGTTTAATTACATTTATCTATATCATTCTGCCTTGACATATGTTTCTATAATATTTTAATCCGTTATTTTGATTTCATTTGAGCAATTATAGAACTGTGAAATAAATTCCATTTGTTACATAATTAAATATTAATAGTAAGTATAAAATACTAATCTATACAAAGTTGTTTGTGTGGCTGTTATTACCACAGTCTTTGTGTTGTTAGTGAGTTATGTAGTTCTGAAACGTGCTTCAGTGTTTACTTTTCCTGTATATACATATTCTATAGCAAAATAGAAGCTGACTAAGGATTTCATATTTACGAGTATAAGAAGAATATGTTTGAGTATTCAAATGTTGGCCATATTTGTCATTTTTTCTTTTTTTTCTAAAACAAAAATATGCAAAAAATATTTTATATCGGCTGTCGATACAACGACTATTTGAAAATATTCGTTAAATCCACAGACCTCAAAGCAAAATATATCTTTGTTCTATATAGTACAAGTATATTGCAGCTGTATTCCTGCTTCAAAAGTGTCACGTGATATATATTTCATTCATATGAGGATACATATATATATATACTTACTTCGACCCTGGAATGTTGAACCTCTTAAACTGTGTAAAGTTCACAAAGAGGATACGGTCTATAGTTAGTTTATAGTTAGTCGTACCAAAGTTATTCAAATAAATTTACTTTCAATACGTAAATATATTTATATTTCATTGATACATGTTTTTTGATAAGGCCCCTCGACATTTTATAAACACACTACGAAATATCTAGAACAAGTTCATTTTACTTTTAAATTAACCAAAACTAAACGAAGAATTGTTTAGTTTAAATGGAGTCAGTACAATTCATTTTTTTTGAAGGTGTTACGAGTTGACTGCTCCCTCTAATAACTCTAACTATAATAATAAAACAAATTTTATACTTTATGAATGACCTACTAAGGAAATAAAGTTATAACAAAGAAAATTGACATTAAAATAAGAACGAAGGGTGTTAGTTTAATTTATGGATCTTTAGGTATATATGTGTGACTATTTCACATATCGATTTTAGTACATTTTATTTGAAAAGAAATAAAAGTAAAAAAGAATTTATTGAAAAATAATTACAGATTTTCATAAAATATTATTAATTTGTATATCATAATTGACATCAGTTAAACTTTTATTTTACATAAACATTGTTCTTTTTTAATTATAAATTAAAGTATTTAATATTCATGATTCACAATTAAATATAGAACCGATTCAGTTTGTTTAAAATTAATAATTGTTTATTTCAATTGTCAGCGCCATCTAGCGTAAAAAAATAATCATCAATTTAATCATTGTTTCCAATTGAGTTACATATATTAAAAATAGCGGCAGCTATTTCTATGTAGAAATAACTAATTAAATTGAGGAATTATTAAAAATAAAACAAAATCATTTCAAATAGTTTAAGACTCAATTTACTTAGTTAAACGAATTTGTAATATATCGGTTTTTTACTATTTTCTAAGATAAAGGGGCGCTAGTCTCCAGGGTGTCATCTGCAAACACATCACGTACGTAACGCGTTTCAAGTTCCAGCCTTTAATATTATTACTAAGTACTACATAAACTGCTACTGGGATAAATATCAATACCAATAACTTTGTCTTTTAAATAAAAAATGAACAAAGAAAAAATCCACAGACACCTAACCTACCTACCTACCTACCCACTAAAAAACCAACGGTTGCCCTCTGCGCCGTAATGGGACGTCACGGGATCGCGTTAGCACACACCGTGACGCCCCGGCGGGACCCCCCGAATGAAACACCTAACCTCTTAGTAATTACCCTATTTTATTGAGCAATGAAGCTATATCTGAGCTACAAAATATTATCTAAAAACTACGAGTATACAAGTATATGACAATTAGCACATTTTTTAATATTTTATTATTTTACTAGATTTATCGTTCTACTTTTATGTTAATTATAAATATAGAAAAATAAATAATATGTTTAAATAAAACACCAGTGATAATAAAGATATTTATTGGAATAAAGTTATTTTGCGCAATAAATGATAACTGCTAGTTATTGCAGTACATGTTGTTCAGAGTGTGGTATTAGTACAACAGTCACGTCTGAGAGCACGTGAGACAACGTACAATAACATTACTTACTTAATTAAAGGTGTCAGGATAACAATTAAACGTATTAGGATAATAATTGAAGATGTAATAATTTTAATTATATTTTATTTGGAATTAGGCTTACAATGTTTGCTTTCTATTTAAAATATATGTATTTCAATATTGATTTTAATATCTATTATTTATTTGTTACAATAAAAAAAGAAAGAAAAAAAATTAGAAAGGTTTCTACAAAGATTCAAAGGAAAGCAAATTATTACAATATGTAATACTAACAAACTATAAGAATAATAGCAATTTAAAAGTACAGCTAAAAAAAATATTGGAGAAATAAACTGGAACATAAGACATCAAACAAATAAGGCGGTCTTCATATCCCTGTACGTTATATTTCATTTAAATGAAAAGTACTTGGTACTTATAATACACAAAGAAAGGTGAAATCTATATTTTAAAAAAATATCCATCAGAACGAAAAATTTTAAGTTTATAAGAATATCTTTTCCTTTTTTTAATTTTTAATTGTTATAAGCTGTTTTGAAATCGTCATGGTATAGTTTTTAATGTTAGTATACTAGGAGCACGAACCAAACCTCAATTTTGGCTCTCTGCGCTTGCAAAGTTTCGGTATGTTTTAGCACATTGAGCAAAGCGAGGTGCAAACAGCAGCGAAGTCGCACTTACAAAATGTCGACGCATTCTGTCCTCAACTATTTTTCAAGATACATTTTCTTTTTTGTTTTTTTTTTAATTTGTTTTAAAAACGCCATCAGACTGATATCTATAAGTGCGCAAAATTTGGAAATTTTCGGATACACCGTTTTTAATTGATTTTGCACAAAGGGTGCAGAAAAGTCTCTCATAGAGAGTTTCGCTCTCTCCGTTCGTTTGGCTTAATTAAAAGTATAACATGTAGCAAAATAGTTAATTCTTTCTTCATAGCACCACTTATTGGTGTACTGTCCTATTTATACTCACTCCAAGACATAGTACCCTAGATTCATAAGACATCCGCCTTAAGCCTGCTCACACATAACCATCAATAGGCTCACTCGACCCAACTTTCACAAGAGAACGAGTATTCTATACACATTTCATGTAACGCCTCATGACGCAATCTTTTCCAGTGCGTTAATTGCAGTCGGGATGGTCCCCAGCAGCCAAGGAACGTGAAAAGTTTTAACATTCAAACATAATTATATTAGTATTTTATTTAGTGAATCACTCCGTGAATTCAGTCGCATCTTTTTGAATTAATTCGATATGCTTTTTAAACTTAAAACGTAGGTATCTTATCACCATGAATGTGATACATTAGTGGGTCAAGACTTACAATAAAATTAAATTTTTTATTGTGTTAAGTTTAAATGCAATATTGCAATTGAAAGATTGATAAATTCTTTACTTTGACATAAAACAATATAAAATAAATATTTATTGTCAAAGCTTCAATATCTTAGGAAACTCTAGAGTTACACAATTCGTGTAACCAGGGTAAATTTTATGGAGACTCACAGCTGCGATTTACCGAAGAACCTTGAACTCAAGGGTTTATAATAACATTGAAATATAAGTTCTTTGTTGTCGTACCAAGTATGAAAATCCTAGGATGCTTTATGCTAACTCTTGTTTTGTTTACAGCGAAAAATTAAGTCTTTTGATCCTTTTTAGCTTTAAAAACGCAAGAAGAATGCATCATCATCATTAGTTGTAAAAATAAGGATTTCAACAACTTATATTGGAAAATACTTTCCATTCAGGAAAAATCAAATGGGTGGGAGGATTGTATGGTATATAGTCATGGTTATATGAAACTAAATTTATTTCATGCTTTTTTATTGTATTTCTTTTGTAAAAATGCATTAAAAGGAATGGAATGGAGTAAGACTAAACAATAGCTTTAAGACAAATAAAATAACGAACGTAAATAGTATAAAACTTTATTTTTAATAAAAATATATTGTACTCGTTTTCACGTAAGATATCATATACATACATATATACATCGTCTTAGAAGTATCTAACGTTTTTAAACACTATAGATTTTATTAAATTGTAATCAATTTAGACAAATTTTATATTAAATTGTTACAATAATTTATTAAACTATATCGTATATACAAATAATATTAATATTCTAAAAACTAATTATTTGTCTTTGGTATAAACACAAAAGGCGGTTCGTAACATCATATATTAAACTAAAATTTGCTAATATACATAATTTTTTTCTTTTTTTATTATCTGCAATCAGTCCTCAGACTATAATCAGATTTGCTGAGTAAATTGGGCGTTTATAGAGCAGGAAACCATCGTCTCACAGTCTATTCAAAATACATGGTTTCACTTTAATCTTATAAAAAAATTTGCATTGTTCAGCAATCCAGAAACGAGAGGATTAGGATGGTGTGTGAGCCGTAATAAGTATACCTCTGAGTAGCGCTCTATTTCTGAGGCCACAGTTGCGATGTTCAGGTAGTCATGGATTTCATTGTTCCTCGTAAGCCATGGGAAATTAGTTATGCTCCTGAGTATTATTAATATTATTATGAGTTATTTTGCACCCTTTGCAAAAACATGACATTACTCTTGCTTGCAAATCCCCATATCTGAATGCCGTAAGTCCATATGGGTTTCAGAATGGCGTTCTACAATAAGAGTTTAATGTCCAAGGAGAGTACAGAGTTTCTACCTATCATCCAATATAGGCTTCGAAACTTTTGATTTATGTGGTCTTTTTTTACTTTTATGTGATGTTTCCAAGTCAAGCATCTATCCAGATGAAAACCCAGATATTTCACACAATCAGATGCGGGCAGGGTGTTATTTCTCAGGTGAACGGGAGGACAGTTTTCTCTTCTTAGGGTGAATATTATGTTTCGCCATTTTGGAAGCCAGTCTAAGGATGAGTCAAGTACATGCTGCAGCTTTTCACTTGCTGTCGTGTCTGTCCACCGCCAGAAAGGCAATATCATCAAATATGCTAATATATCTATATTTAATTAAAATGTCTTTAAAAAAGCTCTTTGTATGTGTAAATTGAAATAAAATATTGAATTCACTAATTTAAATAATATCTATGTAATATTTTGCTATTCAACTAAAAATGTATGTGATTAAAGTAGTAATTATAAATTATCACATTTTTTTATTTTTGACATCTTATTCATAAAAAATGAAATAGTTGTTGGACTGAACTTGGAGTATAGAAAGATATAAAAAAGGCGTAAATGATAATGTTTAAATTCGTACCAATAAGAGTTTATGAATAATACATTTTGACTAGCTTTATTTATAATATGTAATTAACATAAAATATTTTGCAGGTACTATTTAAAGTTTTCTCTTATATAAACTGTTTTGTTTGATATTTAAATCTGTATGAGGTTCATGAAGTAGAATCAATATGGAGCAGGTATTCAAATTTACAAATGTACAAATTATATTCAATTTCTCCAACTATTATTATTCTATTTATTTACACACTATGCTATGGATGCACCCCTGTCACCATGTGTTAAATGAGAACATCCGGATTCTAAGTAGGAGCTTCCTCTATTTGGTCGATTACTAATGTTTTATCTTGAGTCCTGTTTAATAAAAAGTCTAGATCATTTGATATTTTATGTAGCATTCTGTTCGTCTCCGGCGAGTCGTACGCTTTATTCCACTCTCTGTTTACTTGTTCTATATCTGAATTTGACTTCGATTCCTCCTTTAATTCCATGGACGGGAGCGAGATGCTCGAACTGAATTCCGGTTTAGGTTTCTTCAAACAACTTTTGATGGGCGGTAAAGTAACTTTGGAGACATCAGGGTTGGAATTAACACAAACACTGCAGCCTTCTTTAGACGTGTGCAAGTGACGGCCAGTATACGTTTCAAAATCCACAATACAGGCGAT
This sequence comes from Mechanitis mazaeus, assembly GCA_959347395.1. Lineage (NCBI taxonomy): Eukaryota > Metazoa > Arthropoda > Insecta > Lepidoptera > Nymphalidae > Mechanitis > Mechanitis mazaeus. The sequence continues at coordinate 2,017,868 of OY365743.1, forward strand.
GAGAGGGTTGACTGGTTCTGGAGGTGTTTTGAGGACTCCCAGTTCTAAACACACGCGAGCCTTGTACTCTGGGCGGTGTGAACCAGTGTGCGAGCGCGGAATGAGGTCACACAAGGCCTGCGTGTTGCCCACGTGGGCGTTGCCAATATGTGAGTGGACAATGTTGTCATCATACCGCTGTGGGCTCATCAGCGACCTCTTGTACTCCACGCAGCGGACTATATCAGCGCGACTATCTGGTGTCGACTGTCTCCTAGAGACACAATCGAACTTAAATGAGGTGTAATAATTGTATACATGAATTGGCTTGAATGATCAAATTAAATTATATATCACAAGTGAAGCACATAAATGGAGAATAAAAAGATTATAAATGTTAGTTACCCTTAGGAGACTAATTGTAATAATATCTTTTAACTTGTCAGGCAATTACCATTGACTGCTACTTATAAAATTTCTTAGGCTATATGTTCGTATACTTTAAATATGGTACCTGTCTATTCTGGCTACACTCTCGAAACCTGTAGCTCGCCAGTATGACGTCACTGGGGAGACCGGAGATGAGGTGGACTCCAACGTGCCTACACCTCTATTCTCCACCTCGCCGACTTGCTTTATGTACACTTGAAAAGGTAAGATCGCTTTTAAATTTATCCAAAATGTTCCTAAAAATAAGATTATTTTTCCCTGCAAGATATTATATGTAACCATATTTAAAATAGAGATTTTATGGGGTGAAAAGTCTTTGTATTATCATTTTCATCGAGAGTAAGGCATTCCAACACTTCAATATCAGTTTGGTAGCGTGCCGCTTCTGGACCTTCGAAATACGCATTAGTTTTCATCTTGACCTCCTTATTTTAGTGAATTCTTTAAAAATAATGGCCATTGTATAGTTCACGATTTAAATATTCAAGTTAAGTTTAATAAGGACTTTTTAAATCAGCTTTTGAGTACTAAGAAAATGGTAGATTTGTTTTATATTGTTACTTACAATTAAGAGACGTGTCCCCAACTGGCGACTCTTGCACATCACAATGCAACAGCAAATACAGAATTCGCTTTGCTGATTGAAAGCACTCTTCGTCGCGTATGACGTAGCACACTATTATTGTGATGCCCTGAATTATACATGATATCATTGCGTTTGAAAATATTGTTATAATTGAAATAAAATGTTTGAGATTGTCTATAAATTCTTGTCTATTTTCTTGATTATCTAGATTTGATAAGATTTTGTATATTTTAAATAAATATAGACTAAAAAAGTTATTCGAGCAAGACTCGAACATACGACTTTTGGGAAACGTGGCGTCTCTCTGAAAATTAAGATTTTCCAAAGCGTTTCGTCGCGATAAAACAATATTTTATAAATAATCGGATTTCGAAGGCTTCGATCAATGTAATTCTATACCGCCAAGTTACACAAAACACTGCTTCGGGTTTTCGAAAGAAACCTAGTACATGTCATCTCTTTCACTCAACCCTGAGAAACCCATTTAGTACGAGCTGTACTCACGTCGGCGAGTGCGGCGCCGGCCAGCGCCAGCCCGTGTCTGCGCGAGCGCGGGCCGGACTGCGCCCACCACACGCCCGCCGCCTGCTTGGCGCTCGTGGCCGCCAGCACCAACAGCGTGTGGCGCACCACGCGCCGCCTGCACGGCCGAGACATCCATATACCACCGAAGGTTTTTACAGTTTTTGGAATTTCGGTGGGTAAGAAGTTCTTCAATGTGAAATTAATACCTTTCCTCTAAATAGGTCCGTCGTTCAGCTGGAACCTTGTGAGTGATAGTGCGTAATCTCAATGCGGCACAAAGCACCAGCGCGAGGCACAGCACGGCCAGAAGGGCGCAGCCCGCGGCGCACACAACCTGCGCTGCAGTACCCAGCTGCAGTGGGGTGCCGCCCCACAGTCGGGCCGTCAGCAACGTAAGGATACATACACCTGGCATAGAGTAAACCTTCATGTTTCTTACAGGTCAAATTGCAAAACATAACATGATTTTAATTTTCAGATTCTGCATTCTGAGGAAAAAAATCTAGAATAATATAAGTAGTTATTAAAACCCTATACTTTGAATATTAAAAACAAAACACATGGCAAAAAACTCAAAACAAAAGTTTTTATTTTTACCTGTTTATATATTACCCACTAAACCCGATTTTAGAACAAACTAGTACTTTCTAGAAGCGATAAGATAGAAATAATAGGTTTGAATGTAATGCGCGATTACCTGTAAGTAGTGCGACGGCGGGCGCGTGCTGTGGGCGGCCTGCCAGCTCGGCCTGCAGCAGCAGCGGCTGAGCACACAGCGCGCCGCAGCACAAGAACCAGCACGCCGCGCACACCCAGCCCAGCGCGCCCGGACAGGCCTCCGCCTGCAGACAGGAATACTATGTTGATACAAATACGACACTTTGACAAAGTAACATAAATTTCATTTTCAAGAATTAAAAACTATTCGAGATATTGTTGTTTCTTGAGAATAACATTATCTTTTTGATAAAATTTATTCAACCCAAAAATATTTCATTTCCATTTTGACAAAAAAAATCTATCTATATCAAAATAATAAGTCTCAAGTCACCTTGTACCTGTGTAGTGTCGCACTGGAGCAGAGTGAGCCCGGCAGCTCCGCTTGAGCCCGCAGTGGCGGCTTTCAGTAGCACGGGCAGGCGCGCCCGCCGCCCCGCCGCCAGACTCAGCAGCTGCAGCAGAGCCGCCGACAGGCACAGCGTGCAGCACACATACACACACACCTGCACCAGGACGAGCAGATCCGCCTCGCCATCCGACTATATGTATTTTTTTATATTATTTACGATTGTTATCTGTATCATCATAGTGTCTGTACGACTCAAGTCGTTATTAAACTGGCACCTACGGTTTCTACAAAATCTTAAAATGTCTTTAAAAAAAATTGTTTATTATGTATTTATTTTTAAAAAAAATATACTTACAAAATCGGACCTCGCCACCGTGAAGAGGGCGAAGGTACCGAGCCCTCGACACCGACACATCACGTGCGTCAGTTCCGGAATACGCACTTCACATGCCGAAGTCATCCAGACACTCGGTTCCGATTCTGAACGAAGTGCACAGGCCAGAATGGAAGCTGTAAATAATAATTTGAAAACCACCCTTTCATAATATTTTAAACCCCAGGGTTATAAGATACTTTTTATTTTATTTTAATCGTACATAGCAAGTGAATTTTTAAAAATATATTTAGTAATTGTTAAATAGGTAATCCACTAAATATTTGAAACCAACTAAAAATAAAATAAAAATAAAATAAAATAAAATCAGATCAATATGAGGTTTTATTTTGAATCCAATCTACAATGTGGATTTATTTGAATTATTATGAATTTCAACTGTTTAAATTTATAAATCAAAAGGTATTATTATTATAACTAAAATTTTTATACGTGTAGTATAGCAACGCCATCGAAAACTCGAGATTATTGTAATGTAGTACATTGTAGTAAGTCTGTGGCGCTGTAGTTCCTCTTGTGCGCGAACAGCAGCGTGGCGGCGTGCGCGGCGCGGGCGGCGCGCGGTGACGTCACCTGCGTCTGCGCCGACGCCAGCCGGTACTGTGTCTTGCGACCCGCCCTAGAACCCGACGAACTATAAACGTGGACTGTATTATGTATGTAATAAGTAAATCAAAAGTATTGTTATAAATTATTGAACCTATTTGCAAAAGTATTGAAAATATGATGTTCTTTTGAAGTTTGAGAAGTTGTCTAGCTTACTTGAACTCAATGAACCGTCTCAACGAGGGCAGTCGCGATTCCAAATTTTGATATTGCACCACGACAACAGGCGTATTTCCATTCCAGCCCATCACTTCTACTCCTGCCGACTTCAACACCCACTCTTCGGGCCCTTGGCTTGAAATAAAACTAAAATGGGCTTCACCATCTTCTTTAACTTGCTTGGTCTTGACAGCGAACTCCTGGTATAAGTTATTAAGATTGTCTCGCATTGCTGCTGTGTCTGCGATGGCGTTTTGAAGAACGTATATTTTCTACAATATGTAATATTATACATATTTAATATTTATAATATATTAAAACAGAAAAATGTTTGTTAATATACGTATACCTCTTCATCTAAAAAAGTATCCGGATGTTTCAAAAGCGTATCATATATTATTAGTAAATGTTCTACACTCTCTCGTCTATCCCTGGGTTTACCAGCGTTAGAGAGTAGATACTGCAGCATATTCCTGGCATGTTTTAGAGGTAGCGTTCCTGCACCGGGACGGGCTGGTAATGAACGCAGAACTGATCCATATTGATGAGCTACGTGAGAGACATTTGCCCACGAAAAGCCACAGGATATTTTAATAAACTGAAATATATATACAAATAAATAAAATTTGTCAACTAAACTCGTTGCCTTAGATCAGATTCTATGATTTGAGTTAAGATTACATATAGTAAAGTCATAATACCTGTTCATAAATGTCATTCAATGAATCAGCAACGCATCCCGAAAAATCGGGTAGCTTCCATTTTACTTCATTATGAGTTGTTTTTGGTTCGCAAAAAAGAGTTTTATGTTTTACCTAATTTAATTTTATTAATTTCCAGAAGCAAAGAAATGATTTTACTTGAAGTCATACCTAATAGATTCCCCGTTATGTCCTAACGGACAGCTAGCAGACGCGTGAGCTCCGGAGGAAGTCTTAGGCCACCGCAGACCATAAGACGCTTCACTCTCACACGCCTCGTCTTTGGGACCAAGTGTCCATATCGTTACTGCTTTCGTGTTTGTGCCTGCTACGGAAGATACTTGGCAATGGAATTCACCAGATTTCTAAAATAAAAAAAGTTCTGTAATTTTATGTTACCAATATGATCTAACTAATATTTTAAACAGGACCACAAAGAACGAGAGTTAAATCCGTGTAGCATTTCTCAAGTTATGATCTCACGTTAAATGAAAGGTACCTGCACGTCATACAGCCTGAGCACGCTGCCCGCTGGGTACAGGTCCTCCCACAGCTGCCGGCCGGGCGCCTGCGGCAGCAGCGACCGCTCCCGCGCCCAGCTGAACCCCAGCACGCCGTGCACGCGACCCGCGCCCGACAGACACGTCAGGCTCACGTTGGCTCCCTGGGAGAGTGAAAAACTTTAATGCACATGGAGAATCAACAATTCATCAACACTAGCGTGAGTATAAGTTTTATATTGATTAATTTAAAAGCTTACACACCTTATTGACGGTAAGTGTTGAAGGCACGAGTCGTATGTCAGGAGGCCGCAGAATGGTGAGCCTTAAAGCACTACACCGTCTCCTTCCAGCATCATCAGCGGAACACGACCATTTCCCACTATCAGGTTTTTGGGCTTCGGATATACCTAACACCGACATACGTCTTCCTAGCGCGTCTTCAGCTACAGTTCGAGTCCAGATGTCTCTACAATATGAAAATCAACATTAAAGAGAACAAGAGCTAGTAAAGATAACATTATGAGGTTAAGAGTAAACCCACCTTGTGGTACCATTAAAATTTACTTTCACACCATCCTTGTACCATGTAAATGTGATATCGGGAGACCCATAAGCCATACAGCTCAATATAAACTCAGAGCCCTCCCACACTTCCTGACGCTGGTTTACAATCAGAGCCTGTAATAAAATCACCAATTTGACGCAGACATTTCCAGGAAATATCAGAAAATAGAGTCACGTTTTAGTTTAGTACACAATCAAATTTTTCTTAAACCATGGTATACACAACAAGATTTTTATAAGTTTCTTAGTACGATCTATTGATTTCATTGGAAAAGTTTTAAGACAGAATTACTGACAGAAATTTTGTTCTGAATTGCTTTTGTGTTTATTATTATGTAAATACCAGTATATTCTGTTGCCTAACATTCCATTCACGAATAATAAAGAACGGCATTAAATATTTTTAACTTTCGTTCACAATTATAAACGAAATTATGATTATTAAAACAATTAAACATAACTAGATTGCATAACCAGTTCTAAAGCCAGTCTAAGCAAAGCTTGTACTAGTAGTATATGATATAGACAAGTGATCAACTTTAATATACTAGTTTTCTAAAAAATACATGTCATATATATATATATGATAAATATAAGCAACTTGTAGCGATCCCCGAAAAATACAAGTATTGTATTACAACTATGATCACGGACATCAGTTTAAAAGACAGAGTTGGCCGTAACTCGAATTGTCTTGTAAATATTTAACTATTAAGCTATAACTGGCAATATTAGGATGAGAGAATAATGTGTTATAAAATGTTACAAATAATGCAAGTGTCACATATTATTAATTACACGTATTAGATCATATGTATGTTGAGATAAGCACTTGTGTTTAGTTCATACTATTTCTTCATAAGTGGTACACATTATTATACTATTGTTCAATATCGCAAGTCCCGTAAATGAACTGGTGATTATCTTATTAAGTTATAAGAATTAATTATTGTTACCATCTTCTAACATAAAATTTGACAAAAATATATATAATGATATTTTATATTTTTATAAGTGAATTTTGGTTAAATTCTTCTCGGTTTTATATAAGCATTCATGATGTTTAAAGAGAACTGGCAACACTCCAGCGTTAAAGAGACTTCACATTACACATGGTGTGTGTGAAAAGTGAAATATTCATTCTATCAAATGAGAAAGAACACTGCTGTTCTTTGTCATTTGAGGAAATTAGTGTGCTCATTACAAATATTAAAACGTGTGTTATACTTAATAAGGTTTTGTTTGAGTGAAATTTATAATCATATGATTATAAATTTGGTTTAACTTTAATTTGGAGATGAGTTACGTCAACAGGAACGACATTAATTAACATTTGAAATTGCCTTTAACATGTCTAATATGTTTGAAAGTTCTATGAAGTTTTAATGAGTTTTAACAAATGTAGGATATCTAAAAAACTAATAATTATATGCACTATTTATTTTCATTGATACAATGTATTGGACATCAAATTTAAGAACTTTATTTATAATAAACATAACAATTTTAAATACAATATATATAAATATTAACTTTTATCACAATTATTTAATTTGATGATTCCAATATTGCCAACATAAAAACAAACATCCAACCAAATAGATCTTAAACTATATTTTGAATATTTTGCAGTTATGGAAATGATTCCAAATGATTATACTTATAGCATATAAAAAATTTCTACGTGTTAAAATATCTTCAGTCACCGCGTGCACATTACAAATAATATAATTTTCAGTAGGCGTGTCTGGGACCGCGGGCCTGAATTTTATAGCCTCTTATAGCCTCTTGCTTTTATTCGTTGTTTAGAATGTTTTAAAATTAACAAACTCTATAGAATTACCCGAGTCAACAAAACACTTATTAGATTAATAACTCAATGTGGGATACAATGTAATCTTATTATAATTTCACTATTAGTGAAGTAAAAAAAATAATATATATTGATCGTGCTTTTTTAAAGAGACATGAATTTTAATTGGTCAATTTATATTAAAACTTGAAGCTGTTTGAGGCATCTTTAATATATGTATGAATAATGAAATTAAATAATAAACACAATTCCCAATTAATTAAAAAAAATAAAAGATGAAAATACATATCTATTATTTAATAACTAAATAACTAGAGGAGATGTATTAAAACTTATAATAAAACTTAAACATAAGAAAGATATATAATAAAATTAATCTATTGAAACTTTATAAGTATACTTATAAAACAATAATATTTTTTTGATATAACTATATGTATAGTTCATCTGAATTAGATGATATCAATGTAAAGTATACAATTCTTTATCGGTTATTATATTATACAATTATGTAGTTACTATTAACACATTTTTCATATGTTTAAATATATTGTGTACAATAAAGTGTTAAATAAATAAATAATTTGCATACTAGGGCACTAAATATTGTATTATGAAAAGACTGTCAGTGTTCTTATTATGTTATACCTCATAATTTTTTGATCAAATTTCTGATACGGCACTTGTATCTTGTAATGGATGCAATAAGACTTTGCAAATGTAAGTAACAAAAGACAAATTACAATTATAAAGCGAATGTTGGTATAAAATGCAAGAGTGCATTTCGAATAAAATAAACATAATATAATTATCTATTGTTGTAGAACAAGATATATCTCAAACAAAGCGATTCACAACAACCTATACCAGTGCAGGGAGCAGGTGTCGCGTGTGCAATAAATACTCATTTTTACTTTACAACTTTCTGTTCCGCCTGAACAAGTAGAAACTTGTATAAACAAAAAATGGAATCCAATGGGAAGAAATTTGTTTTGTTTTTTGAACAATATTCTCTTTTTTGGTTTTTAGTTATAATCCATTTGTATAAAACATTTATTGGGTATGACTCTTCAATTATTGCTTTTGTTAGACTTTCTAATGTATTACCTCGATTTATTCATATTGTAATACTTACATGTAAGTTAAGTGCAGGCTGCATATCAAAGTGAATCGTGTCGGGCAGCAGGCGCAGGCTGTCAGTGCGCGTGCGCGTGGCTGAGAGACGCGCGAGCGCAGTGCGCAGTGCGCCTGCGTCACGTCGCTCCGCCCACACTCGCAGATATACTGTGCGGGCGCCGGTTGCTTCATGGTTGCTGTTAGTAACATGTTTTCTATAGCTATGTGATTTTAAAAATTTCGAATGCCTTTTGTAATTATATATATTATTTATAATTCATAATATATAGATTATTTAGTTTGTACATATTTTTATTTAAATACATACTAAAATGTATTTTCTCATAATTTATGATAATAAAAAAGGTATGAGAAAAAATTATGTTGCGTCATTGTTAATTTTCTTTTAATTGTAAATATTACATTAAAGTAAAATAACTAAATATGATTTATTATAGAAGAAAGTTAAATTTTAGGTGTAGAGTAGCTCTGGACTATTTTCTATGTCGTTAGCAATGTTTAATAAAAAGCATTCATGTACGACTTAATTATTTCAATATAAAAACTAAACAGATTCAAAACAAAAAGAGGTTGTTTTATAAGCAGACGATTTTGTCTTTTACGTACACCAACCATGTAAATGCAAAGTGTGAATATTAGGGTACGAATTTTAGTCAACCTTCAACTAATATGAGTAATAGTAATTATAAAATCACTGTTGTTGTTTTAGATATTTATTTTTATTAACAAAAAAGGTATCGGTATCGCAGCGTTGAATGTTCACGCCGCGATTTCGCCGTGCTTTATGATGCTTACGAGAGTAGTACTAGTACTGGTGCTACTGATATTATTATAAACAATCTACTTACCTTATGTTTAAAATTTCTATTTCATCATTTAAAGTTATATTGCTGGCTCTTAAGTAATTTGTAATCTGAAAAACAATTAATATAAATATATAATGTTATGTAAAATATAAAGATTTTTATTTTTGTTTCAATTTCTCACCTGTTTTATAATTTCTTGGGATATATTAATATTGCCTTGGTTCATTATGTGCAGTCTTGTTTCAAAACGGGCGGAGGCTGCAAGAAATACAGAAGTAATCTTTTGTATACCAAAAAATATGTAAATATAAAATAGTTAAGTCCAAGTTGGCTTATGTCGTTGTTCATTCTAATATAGATTTTTAATATACACGTATACTTACAAGCATCGGTGTCTTTGGGATTGCAATCACAAGCACCTGTCTTGCATCCTTCGGCACATTCTTCTATACCACACTCTAGAAGACCATTTAAGTAAATTTACAAAAAGAAAGATTTTCTTTGTAAGAAATATACGTTATATTTTATATAAGAACACATTACAAATGAATAGACAATTATTTGAATAACATTAAGATAAGTAAGATCATTCTTACAGGATCATCTAACTGCAATATAGTTTTTGATAATTCTGCTCAGATCCTGTAAAAAATGTTTTCTTTCATTTGAGATAGAGGAGAAACAAACAGACGTATAATATTTTATTATAAAGTAGCAGTTATTGTACTTATTACATTCGTATTAATAAATGCACCAATCAGCGAATAGTTTAGCCTGTTATAGACATTGTGAATTCAATTCCACTAAACTTTTCAAATAAATGGATTAAATTCAAATTTTCAAGTACTTTAATATGATTAATGACTCGTGAGTGCTTTATAAAGTTACTTCATATTCAAAAGAACTTGTCCACTGTAGAATAGTTACAATACGAATAACAGAATAATACACATTTTATTAACCAGATATAATAAAATATTACGAATGGAGTATATTTATTATAAAACCGTTTTCACGATTGCGTCTAAAAAAAATTTAGTAAAGAGTTCCTTTCGTGAATGCTTTCACGATAATAATAATAATAATTTAATTTAAAACGCAACGTAACGTATAGTAATAATAATTTAATTAAAAGCGTAAGGATTATTTAAACTTCAAATTATGATAATAAATTAAATACATGCAAATAAAAGATAACGAAAAAAGTACGTACTTCCTCATAAAATTATTTTATTCTCTTTTAAGGGCCTTCTAATCTGTTTTTCAAAACCTTGTCAAACTAACTTACTTAAAGGTTACCATGGTATACAAAAGGAATGTAAGGTGGTTTTAATCCTACTTTAAGAAATGATGGTAAGGTATTTAACTTTATTTAGACAATAGGAATTAAAATAAATCACTGATTGAAATTTATATTATCTATAACACTAAGAACAACTGACAAAGAAAATATTTGTAATAATGTTAGATTCACGTATCGATCTTAGGGTAATTAAAAGCAATTTACAAAAGCAATTTAGTGCCGTTCAAATAATGTCGCATTTATTGCAGACCTTGGTTCTATCTGTCAACTGTCAATAAATGACTTGTGTAGGATTCCGAATGTGAATATCAATTCAGCTTTAGATATGCAATGGAAAGCAATATTCGTGTTTGAAACAAGTGGTTATTGAGTTAAAATCAATTGGGAATCATTTTTAAATTTTATTTGTTAATGTGTTTGAACGTATTAACTATATTTTGTTGTGTTTTATAACTGACTGAGACATACTTTCAAGTATATTGGCCGCAATCTATTGTTTCTCTGAGTAATGAATCAGAGAAAATAATATAGGCTTGTTTTCAAGTTATGTCTTTAAAAATATACTTCAATATAGCTTAGAAAAAATATTAATCAAAAGCAAGTCTAGTAAAGTAAATATATCATAGTTACCGGGTGCTTCAATCTGAGTCTCGCACAGATCTCCTGTGAAGCCCGGCGCGCAGATACAGCTTACAGCCGCTGGACCTATTTGACTGAAAGAAATAAGATGTTATAAAACGTATATGTAGGTTTTAAAAAAATATTTTCTTTTATATATTAAACCCGAGAATTTAATTTATATAAAATTAGGTTGTGATGTGTATTGGTATAGGCAAATGTTTGCTAAATCAACAAATACCGCAATCGTTGTCAGTTACACAACATGTGCAAACTAAACTACACTATTAAGAAAGTGTATGAAGCATTTATCAGGTGCGCTATATCTAGAAACTGATGCTGTTATCACAGAGCTGTGCACGTAAATGTATTACAACAGCAAACAGTTTCAAACAGTTCAAATTATGCGACGAACTCTGTTGAGATTTCATCCGTCTCTTTATTTGTTTTTATTTGTTCAATTACTTAAATAGATGTTTCAACAGAATTGGAATTGAGTTCACGTGACATTTAAGTATTTGTTTTCCATTACATATATTGATAATAAAGACACATATATATAAATTTCTTTTGGAAAAATATAAAAAGAAATCATACGTTCATTTATTCAAGTATAAAATATTGAATAAAATAAAATTCTCTTAAACTTATTAAATTTTTTTTTTCGTAATAAGTCATATTTGTCTATGATATTTATATCAATATAATAAAATATAAAAATAACTGAATCATCACAAGATTTTTATATAGGCTTTTCTATTAAGTCGTAGTCTCCATTTGCCAAAGGTATTTTGTGTGTGAAAGTTTGTGTGGAATTGAAACAAGTAACATGAAATGTTATATTTAAATGTTTGGTTATTAATTCATTACAATATCAATATAGAAATAATCGCAAACAATTTTAAAACGGGTCGGGGAGCCCTTGACGTTTTTAAATATTTGTCTGGACTGATTATTTTTTTAATGGGGAACGAAAGTCAATATAAAATTCATAATTTTTTAAATAAAATTATGACTATTATATGTTTATTTTTGACTGTTATCACGTAAATACAAATAACGAAAGATTAAATACAAAAAAGACACCATTTATTTTTCATTATTTTACATTACATTATGCACCATTTGCTTGTTAGTATATTTTTGTTATTGTGAGGAAATTGCGAAGACTTAGGATATGACCTCTTTTTAGAAGCATTGTGAAAATTACAACCATTAGGAAAAAATTTAAAAATGCTACAAAAACAGTAGATCTTCTAATCAACTTGAATATGAAATACATTATAAGAATGGAATAGTTAAAGAACAAGACCATATTAAAAATAAATATATGTTAATTCGAATTCAAACAAAATAATCATGTCCAGATTATCTAACATACTTAAAACGGTTGACATGGGTCACACTTACCCGCAGGTGCCTCCATTTTTGCACATATTAGGGGTCTTCGGACATAAAGGTCCAACTCCACAATCAACACCTGAGTATCCCTCGAAACAATCGCAGTAGAATTCCCTGTGACATAAAAATATTGGTGTAAAAGCTGTTTAGTACACGTGGAGGACTGTAAACTACTAATATTTTTTAGATATCCATATTAGTTTTTGGATACTATTACTATTATGCTTATTGTTATAATATTTATATCTAGAGCATAAAATATTGTCTTTTGTTTATCAAGACTTTAATATACCTTTAAATTAGTATCAGGTTCAGATAATTGAAGCTTTAATTTAAGTGAAATTTTGTCGTACTTCTAATTTATATAATTTTCGAAGCGCGGTAATTAATTAAGTTAAACTATTTCTTGTTGTTGTGTCTTGTAAATGATACTACGTTGCGCCAAAACGCCTTGAAATATCATACAGTAAGATATTTAAACACATAAACATTGTGCATAATTTAGAGGAATTTGTCCAAGTTAATAAGTGTATTCTGTGCACAGAACACACTAATTAAGAATTATAGTTACATTTGAAATGGAATACTTTTTCGACTTCATTAAAATTATTTACTAAATTTAAAGTGTTTTGAATTCGTCGCTATCGTAATTTAATCACTCAGTGTTAATCTCCGATTATAGTAATTGTATCTATTCAATTGTTCTGCAATCGAAGCCGAAATCACAAATTGAATTTCAATTCAGACAGAGAAGAATCATGAATAATTCAAGAATTCATCTTTATTCGAACGAGGTTGTGCATCAATGAATTCTTTGTACTACATTACATATGCATACATTTGGACTGTACAAACTAATTACTGACTTGTAATCATGTTTAGCATAACAATGTCCAAGGAGACGGCATTCGATGGTGCTGCAGGACTTTGAAACGGGTTCATCAGTGGGTCCCTTCACCATATACGTCATATTGAATCCAAAAACCGAGAGCAGCCCTAGAGCTCTGAGCTGGGTTCCTTCCAGCCTGTTCAAGGTCAGCTCGACCACGAGGACCGGGCTTTGTACCTGTGAATAAACAATATCAGACCTTTGTATTTTATAAACATAAAGAATAACCAATTTATAAAAATATTTGTTTGTGTTATACCAGTACAAAATATGCATTATAAATTGTCAATTTAATTTTTTTAATAATTATAAATGTAAATCTAATTCGTATTTTTATATTTCCGTATTTTGATAATTCATAGTTGTGTGCACACTTCAGTTATTTGAATGTGTACAGTGATATAGTTACTGAGTTCTAAGACAAAGTGTAGTTAATTACAGACTACCCGCAAGTTGTTTTCTAGTTTCAGCATTTCTTATAAGTTATAAGACAAGTGTGAATTATGTTTTATATAAGTGCAATTTTTATTGTTTCTTACTCATACTATAAATGTTATTGTTTTTTTCTATTGAAATATTATATAAGACATTTATTTTTTTTGTAAACTTTATTAATCCTTATGCTTTTAGGAATCATAAGAATTCAGTTTTACTATTGAACCTACTATTGTACCTATTAGATACGAGTACATTGTATATTCTGATAAGAAAACTTTGTAATTTTTGGTTTTATTATTTGATTGATATTCACTTTTACGATATACGAGTAATATGAACAATAAATGCTTCCCGAAGTCTCAAAATTTCCGACTTCCTTTGTTCTAATGATTTGAAAAAATTAATAAATCTTTGATTTTATTGTAATTTTTCTTCAATGTAATGGCGTCATGTCTAGTGAATGTCGTTTACGCAATCAGTATAGTATTTGTTGATACATTGATATTTATAATATATTAAACACTACAAATCAATCGATTCTTCAATCATTTGAATATGTACAGTGTTTGGTTAATATTCGCTATGAAAAATTGTAATTCCCCACAAGTTTTCGACTTTTTGCTATAAGTTCTTAAGCTAATGTTATTTACGTTCCTCCTACATTGATTAAGCAAAAAAAAAGTTTGAGCATTTTATTAGATTAACATAGGGCATTAAATATTATCTTTATCTGTTTTTTGTTTATAATAATAATTTTTAAATATTTTTAATGTAGTTAGGGTCTTTAATATGGAATATTCAATTATCTCTTTTTAAAAAAATGTGCACAGGTTTTTATTATTTTTATTTAAACAACTGTTTAAGATCTTTGAGCTTTTGCTAACAGGAATACTAGTACCTACCTCAAACTTGGTGAAATAGTCATAAATTTGATTCTATGGTGGCAATTTATTATTGGACTAATTGATAAGGATATTGATAGGAGGATAGAGTTTTAAGTAACAAAGAGAATTTTCACAATGGCAATGACTTATTCAATAAATCGTACCCTTTATAGACATCTTTATCCCTTAGAGTAATTAAATAGTAATTTGTTAAATTAATACAATAGAAATATATTTAATCTGTCCCGAATCTTATTATTTTGTTTGAACGATCCTGTAAAAATTATGTGGGTTTTATATTATATATTATACATTTGGTTTTTGGCCATAGATTTAATAAATATTTTTTTCTGATTATTTGAAAATAATAAACAAAATTTTATATTTTTGAATTTATGCTGTAAAGGTGTATATTATAAGGACTAAATGTTTTTGAGAACTTTCCATTTATTTTATCCTCATTCCATTTATTTTATTCACAAGCAATGTTTCAACGAGCTCTCTTATATACTGCTTGCTCAAAACAATTAGGGGAACAAAATTTTGTAATAGTACTAAACTTTTTGCATGAGGTTTTAATTACAACTGGCCGTTGTAAAATTTAGATAAATAATTAAAAAAAAAAAGAAAAATAAAATAACATCGTTATTTTGTTTTGCGGTTCGTAGTATGGTTGTTAAAAGTCTACATAGACGCAAATATAAAGTGACGCTATAGCATTTTCCTAAGTTGTCAATCACAATAAACTCATTTATGAGTTTTGTTTGAGTATTTTGTTCATCAGCAATGAGGGAAATTATTGTAAATTTCGGATATCGTGCGAAATTTGACTGAAAATCAAGACTCCCGAGCCGTCGCGTTGCTTGAAGTGGGCTGTACTATGCGTTATATAAGAAATGACCTCGGAGTCGCACCTTCTGTTATGTAGACTCTGGTAAGGATTTCAAGAGACAGGAGAATACTCCAAAAGGGCTGGAAGGGTCGCAAAAGAAAAAAAGCTACTCCTCAAGATCGCTACATCATCAACTGTATTTTACGTAACCGCACTGTTACTGCAAGAGATCTGCAAAATACACTCATGACGGCCACTGGTGTCGCAATTTCGGATCAGACGGTAATGATTAGGTTAAGGAAGTCAAAGATAACGCCGACCTGTTAGAGCTGTGAGGCTAACAGGGCAGCACAGACAAGCTCGTTTAGAGTTCTCCCAAAACCACGTTAATTGGTAATTACGTCACTGGAAACCAGTACTATTTACGGATGAATCAAGATTCGGTCTGAAGCTTTGCGATGGTCGTCTACGAGTCTATAGGCGCCTGGTGAACGATATAGTGCAGCAGCAGTTCAGGAGTATGACAAATTTGGATGTGGTTCAGTGATGATTCGGTGATGATGTGGTTCGGTGATGATTTTGGTGATGTTAATGAATCAAAAATATGTAATAATTTGCGATTGAAGTATAATATAAAACACTATATTATTTAAGACATTAGCAAAATAACTAGTAAAGTTTTCAGAACCTCTTGTTCTACATAGTTCATAGTCTAGCTCTTAAATTTAACTGCAAAACAAAATGGAATATACTAGCTCTAAATAGACATTGGACATTGTGAGTGAGTTTTTACGTATAACTTTTATTTTATTTAAGTCATATTTGTTTCATTTTTTGTACATTGTTTTCAAATTACTTCCATACATTAAAATATACTATTACCTTAAAATGGATGCCTTAATAATTTCATGAAACGAAGTTTTAATTTATATTAGAATAAACATTAAATTAAACTAGGAACGCCACCAGACCCTCAATTTCGACTCGCTGCGATCGCTAAATCTCGGGTGCCGTTTGCATGTTCAGCGAATCGAGCCAAGCCGAAAGCTTCGTCTTGGTGTGGGATAAAAAATTGAACAGGGGGACAATACAATTCAATTAAAAGAATTCGGCACGCGCATCCACAATGAGACTTCAATTTTTCGCGCCAATTTTTTTATTATATATTAGGTTTGCGTCTGTGTATATTCATATGTAGGTAATTGTGATTCTTTTTCTTAACACCATTGAGATATTTTCGTGATTTTAACTTTTTCTCACGTTACCATAATTTAAAAGAATTCAAGTAAAAATGGGTAAAATGTAGTACCTAACTTAAATCGAAAGCCAAAACCATTATATTTTATGAAACCGTCCTCCACTAAGTCCTATTAAACTAAAAGGGATCCAAATTGCTCAGCTATTACATTTTTTTTTTTTTTACATTTTATAGTATATATTTGATTTTTATACTCAATTTTGTTATTTGCTATCTATATATATTGTAATTTCTTTTGCTTCTTGGCCATTAGAAATAGTTTTAACAGGTATTTTTTACAGAAAATATGAGAAAAATTCTTATTATTTCCAGAGTAATACTTCTATTCATACCAATAGTTTCATTAACCATAGTTAATGAAACATATTAGTATGAATAGATGAGACTGAGAATGAGACCTTTATACTATGGTATACTATGGTATACTATATGTAATCAGAAAGGCCTCAGATTTGCGAAGATACATTATCATCTATTAATAAGGTTTCTATTGATATATTAAATCTTCTTTGTGCGATCCGAAATACATATTACATTATTAATTTGTTAGTTGTTGTCGTTGATAGTAATACTTAATTAAAATGGTACTATGAATGTTGTGTATAACATTTAATACTAGGTTGATAATGTTTATGATTGAAAACTTCCCTACAGGTTGACTTAATTTTAATGAGATTTGTACATATTTTTCATAGTTAGTAATTTATTAACAAGTAAAATTGTATGCAGATCTCTTTGGCAAATAAAGCGTAATACATTTTTTATTATAATCACAAATATCCAAACATTTTGTAAAATTCATGCTACACTGAATTAACTAGCGCAAGAATTTTTCAAATACAGTTTTTTATTCTTAGTATTTTCTCTACACAGAAATAACAAAGTTTCGGCGCCTATTAGTGCATTACAAATAGATATCAAAATATTTTATTAAAGTGAACTCAGTCTGTGTAGACTACTACACAGACTGATCTTCTAGACTTGCCACTATGCAACTCTAGAAATTCTCCTGAAACTACAGCATTTCAGGAGATCTAATGAGCTTGTGATTGTGCTGAGTCATTAAATTATTCTGTAAATTTGATTTAAAATGATTAAAGTATAATTTCTAGCGTACTTACATAGTTCATTTAATATGGAATGGTGTGTTATTCAGATGCTGTGAATAAAATTACCTGTAGAGAGAGGTTCCGAATTTCTTACCTGAAACAAAGTTGATTTATGTTGATTAATTTAACTTAGTCTTAATATTATTTCAAGTCTATTTTGTACTTTACAATCCCAACGAATTGCCAGCTATAAGTTCATTTATCTTCCCTACAGGTGTGGTTTTCGAGTATATTTATATTTACATTTAAATTTATACTATAAGATTTCTTGGAAATGAATGTTACCATATCGATTTTGGGGAAACAGGGAAGTAAAAAAAATTTATGTATATATTTCACCTTTACCCGGCACGCTCACTTGCCTTCCTTTCACATAAAAAATATATATATTTAGTATTGTGTTTCTTATTAGGCAATGAAGGTCACGGAAGGAGGCGAAAGTTACTTCTAATAAAGTATTTATGATAAAAATGAGGTAATAACTTTATTAGACAAGAAATAGTATTTACAGCAATTTAGGAAGCTCTAAATAAATTAGTGTTATTATAAATGTTTATAGTATTTCGTTTATATTACACGGGAGATGAACTTGCACCACAACTACGGCTTCTTCAAGCCACTACAGCTGCTTCAAGCTGTGCTGGTATGAGTTTTAGATCAATGACTAGGAATATATACGATATAATATACGATGTGAATTGTAGACGCAGGTATTGCTAAGTCTTGATGTAATATAAGTCAAATAAGAAACAGAATATTATAGATTTCAAGAAGTTAGGATTTAACAGTTACAAAAAGATAATTTTGTATGTTTAAACGAACTCTTCTACGAAATTATCGGATGGATTGGTAAAATTCTTTCTGATTATGATAAACAGGTCCATGAGGAAGGCTATAGACTATCTAGCATTACACTACTGCTCTCAGTAAATAAAATAGTATATTTGGATTGAACCGCGAGTAACAGCTCGTATATAATATAATAATAAATGATTACATTACAAAGAAATAGTAAGTCATTATTTTTTAATTTCAAATAAAATATTTTTGAACCTACTAATATATAGGTAATAATATTTATTCTTATATAAATAATTGCAATGTAAAGTAAATAATTTGAAAAATATGAACTTATCAGTATTAAGTTCCCAGTCTTTATTTAACTTCAACAACTTTGTGTTTCTAAGTAACCTCGCTGACACAAAACAGACTGTCTAATGAGATGTTAACAAAGTATATTCACGTCTAAATATTTAACACGTTACAAACAAACGCTGTCATTATTTGATACCCTTTAAAATTATGAGATGGAAAAATTGTATAATTATTAATTATATATATTTTTGTGTTATTACTTGTTTAGTCCATCGTAAACATAATATATACTTATAATTGTCGTTTCACTTTTTATGGTACAGCATACAGCAGTATATATAAACTGGACTGTAACTTCTACAAGCTGCATGGCCAGTGCATTATCGCTCTCTCACAGATGATTGTTAAAGAGCAGCTATCATGGCTGCGTGTCTCGTGCTATAAAAGTCAGAAATCCAATGCTTTCTTTTTATTATCCGTCATCTTTTTCAGTTCCTCAAAGATGGCATATCTAAAGTTGCAGATGGTGGTAACCACTTCCTTGTGGTAAAGAAGAAAAGAAAAATAATATTATTTATAGCTTTGAATTCTGTTTTTCAATTATGCTATAGCTAATATAAGAGACTTTTATGTGTATATGAGTGAAATAAAATAAATGATATGAAGTATTTAAAGTAAGGAAACTAAATCACTAAAATGTATATAGATATCGTTATATTATCGCTTTCATACAATCCTTCACTTAGTTCGTTATTTATTATCTAATATGAGTTGATCCCGGCCCTACGTTGTAAGACGATGTATGACATACAAGCAACGTTTTTTCCTATATTTGATAAGTTTTCTATAGTAAAACATGTAATGCACATGTGCAAGTATCCATCACGTCTAGCACTAAAACTTGATATTAAATCTTTAAGTAATTCAACTTAAAACATCAAGATTTTTCGAGTTTTTAAATTAAACGAAGGCAATTAAAAAGTTCGTTTTTGTTTATTATTTACTTGAACTAAGCATGAATAAATAAATGAATACAAGATGAAAAATCTTAGAGCGACTACTCATTGGTTATTAACGAGGATTTAAAGGAGAAATGGGCAAGAGGTTTCATGTTGAAATATTATTTTTATTAAGGTATTAATTATTTAAAATAACATTTCTATGTTATTTTAAAAAATTAATGCTATATGTTATAAAAGATATTAAAAATAAAACATATATTACAAAATAAATCTGAGAATCAATTTCTATAAAATATTAAATACAAATAATGTTAAGGTTATTTATGTGTTTAATGTATATACTGAAATCTTATTTACGAATACTAAAATCCACATTGTATCGTTATTATTTTTGTTGCTTGTTCGTTGTCGTTCTTTTTTAGTTAAGTAATGTTGAAGAGCTTTGAATCTAATCACTGTTGTTGTTAGTGATCTCTAATAGATATTATTCCAGTGAGGTTTTATTGATAATACCAACAAATGTACAAAGTTTTAAGAAAGTAATAAAACAGAAAGAATTTTCTAATTTTAATAGTTTCTGTTGATTAGTTGATTGACAAACTTTGACTTTTTGTTAGTAACTTGAGAGGGTGATGAATGAACAATGAAGACAGCAAATTTAAATGAAAATTTCTATAGGTACGAACCTAAGACGTGTATGAGTACAAAAAAGTGATGAATAACATGAAAAAAAAACTCTTTAATCTGTTTTAAATTTTTAAATTGGCACTAATACTATTAATTAATTTATTGTAGTTATGTATATTTCAGTTACGTGATGAAGAGATTAAAATATCTTAACTCCATAACTGTTGCCAGTCCAGTATTCATTATACAATTACGTGCTTGTGGGAAACAAGACTTCAAAGGAATAGCTTAGACACTATTTACTCTACTTCGTACTGTAGTAGACGATTGGTATTCTAAAGGATACTCGAGAATGGTGCACATGTTTTTAAATCTTTACATACAAAATTGTTCGATAATTCCCTTCTCTGCTATATATTTATTTCGAGCATTACTATCTTTACTTTATAAAAGTTTTTATTAAAGATATACTTACGTAAGTTAAAAGTTATAGGATAGATAATAAATAAAAAAATATTCTGATATTCCTCCATATTAAGGCATGCAACTGAGTATCTAACTAGTTATAGTTTTAATAAAGACTTCGGTATAATTATGCAAATAAGACCTTAACCAAGTAACTGTATTAGGTTGAAAGTTGAACTGATAAGGTGTGTAGTAAACTGTAATATGAAAAGACGTTTGTACTGATATACGAGTCAACAGTATCAGAAATTGTTCAATTTGAGTTTAAGGTACACAGAAAAAAAAAAGTACTCCCGTCTTTTTGCCAATGCATCGCAATTTCAGTAAAGAGAAGCGCTGCCTCACTTCCGCCACTAACGGACGTCAGTATTGTGGTGTGTCTATGACGTACATCGCATATTGTTCACGACCTTTTTCACTGCATAATACATGTGCCGTTCAGGAAACGAATTTAAATTTTAAAAGCATTTAGCAAGTAATTTATATTTGCGTACTATTGCTATTACAGTGGTAAAAAGTATTATATTTCAATAATGTTTTTTTATTTTTAGAAACATAAACTTTTATTGTTGTTTTATTGTATTTTTAGATTTAAATTATGCAATAAAACAAATATTTTATCTCATAGTAAACCACAAAGTTTAGTCTCAATATAAATGCCTTCATAACTTTATGATATAAGAATTTTATTTCTTCTATCATAAATTTGTAATCATAAAGAAAAGTCATTTACGCTATCAGTGCGGCTGCGTGTTGCAGATCACTGACTCGGAATGTGCATATACGACGAGAATTGAATACACATATTGGATAACTTAATGTTGATTGAAACAAGACAAATGAAAGAGAATTTAAAATTATTTAATAACTATTTTTGTAGAATATTTAACCTATACGAATCATGTTTTGAAGGTCCTCGGGACTCTCGAGCTACAAATAAAATAAATTTATTATCGTTTGTAAGAGGCTTTTATTTGATTAATTAATTTGAATTATATATATAACGCTTTTAAATGTATTTTTTTGGTAATTGTGTTTACGAGAAGACGAGGCATCACTTACAAACATAGGATAATTAAATCCATGACATTTTTTTTATATTAATTTGTATTTTGATTTAAGAAAATTTCAATAGAAACAGTTTCAATTTATAGTAAAAATATACAGTGTAATAACTTTGTAGCAGACTTTTACATAAGACCATAATAGAAAGCTTATTTTTATTACTACAGATAAGACCTGAGAGTTACAAAATTTATATCATTTACCTATAAAGATTAACACTGAACGACTCTTCCAAAGCTGTTTTGTATAATGCGTATTACGAGAGCTTTAGCCTAATTATCGTTATTATAACTCTACGACCATTTCATTCAAAATATACACATATATTGTGTCTGTAATGGCAATCGTGGATAGTAACATAATTAAGCACTATGATATACGATAGTCTTACACACATAATTCATTTAATCACACAATATCAATTACTGTTAATGGATTATTTATTTAACGTATATTCAAGAAGATTAATTAGAAAGGGCATCTATAAAAAAAATAATGTTGAAAAATGAACTTAAATATTAAATACTACTATTAAATATTTATAGGACATCTTTTAATACATTTGCGAATGAAAAAAAAAATTAAAATCAATAGTTATAATTAATATTCTAGAAATCTTTCTTCTTAAAGATAATACCATATAGTAATTGTTATCATTTAATGTTGAAAGTACACGTTAATGTTTGTAAAATGAACAAAATTACTAAGCGACTTTGGAGTCGATAACTGACAATAGTTAAAGTTGACCACAAAGTCATTATCATTTAATTACTAATGATATATAATTAGTTCACATACATTTCTTTATACACTTATAATTATATTTATACATATTACATACTTATTTATATTTATTGGTTGTTAAGCCTATATCTATAGATAACATCGACATTATAGTTTAAAGCATCTTTTAACAAACAATTCAGAGAATATAAAGTATGTATGCCAGTGACACTCCTGTCTCTGAAAGCATTAAAATCAAGAGACGCCATCTTTTAAGCACCTTGAGATATGATGGAAATTTGACGTTTGCTTAAAAGACAGCGTGATAAAACTGTGTTAGATTGTGTTCATAGAACTTATTTAATAATTATTATTGTTTATTTTACATTTAAATTGTACTGTTATATGTATTTTCGAAAAACTCAGTTTTTCCTTCCGATCTGTCTGTCTGTATGTGTGTCTGTGTGTCTGTGTGTCTGTGCGTCTGTGCGTCTGTGTGTCTGTGTGTCTGTGTGTCTGTATGTGTGTCGAATTTTATTTTTCGAATTTTGAAAAACTAAAGATATATTTGGAATCAGCATCTAAATGTAAGATTCACTTTTCAAAATTATGTTGATTGTCCAACGGGAAGGTGGTCAGATCGGCCGCCGAAGTTACCGAAAAATAGAAAAAAAATTTCGAATTTTTCAATTTTTTAAAATTTAAAAATTAATTAATTAATTAATTAATTTAATTTTTCTTTTGTTTGTTAATTAATTTGCGAGTTATAATTTGCCGATTAGGAGTTTTTCATAGCGGCAAGCTCGATTACCGCGTGTTTAATGTTTAAATGTAACTTTAATTAAAAATACTTTTAAAAATAGATTCATCAAACAGAAAAAAAGAGTTATGAAATCCATTATATAGTATTATATTATTATTTTTATAGATTTTAGAATTATATATCTTTTATATATGGTATACAATTTAACATACTCTTTATATTTTGTGACAGTCGGAAACTCGTATTTACTAGTATCATGAGTAAATATTTTTTATTAATATGTGTTATATGTTCCGTTTCTGTTCCTTACAGAAACTACATCAGGACGTTTGAATAATTCAATCTTGATCCAAGAAAGGTAATTGAGTTTATCTGCAGTTATTAATGGAGATTCCCCGAGCGTGAATAAATGAGTTGCTTTATGATGCAAAAATCTTAGTAATGATCCTTTGTTTAATTATTACATTTTGATGAAATTTACAATTTCATTACAATTTTACAACATAGTTTAAGGTTATGTTGTAAGAGATAAAATATTGAGGCATTTAAACGCAAAAAATAAAAAATAATAATTCTTATTAAATTAAGTAATTAAGTAATAAATTAATAAACCTAAAATGTTGAACTTTCCGTGAAACATACTTTAAAAACTTAATATGTCTTGTTTTCTTTTTTCTTTCTGTATCGTATATGTGATATCGTACTTGAGACGTATTTATAAGTTAAATAAAACTATTTTAACGGATGTAAGTCGCTTGTATAAATACTTTTAACTCCACTTTTTAATTACTTTGAATCGAATAATATTCGTAGACGACGAGATCTAAATTTCTTTCTGTAGATGTCTGTGTGTGAAAATATACACGAATTAAATTCTCAAAATAGTTTTATTTGAATGAATGCTATTGATGAAATTTTAAGAAAACAAAACGTTTTTCTTAATTGTAATTCCAGTTTCTTAAAGGTATTTAGAGTTACATACTGTTAGTGTAAGTCATTTATTAATTACCAGTGGTATGGTTACCACTTCATCATATGGAATTATTGTTCTCAGTATTTCATTATTCCTCAAGTTAGATATTGTAATATATAATGTAGGACACAATACAGTTACATGATACAATTTAATAGCAATACTATCACAGAGAACATCTTTGATTACAGTTAATAGCACTCTGTGTGCAGCTTCACTGATTGAACATATTAATAGGACTGTGATATATTTTAAAGGGGTAGCTCTTGTAATGGATGTGAGAAAAACAGTTATGCTTGGGAGACAATTTGCTTGTGCTGCTTCTATAGCTGTAACAAGTACAATTATTAAGATTCAATATGTTTAATTATATTAAAAAAATATTAAAAAAAAGTTTCTTATTTATTTCGTTTTCGTTAATTATCTATTGAAATAAAACAGTCTTTTTAAAGTTATACTTTTTGAAGGTAAATGTTTTATTTAATATATAAATATGTATACAAAACAAATAAGTATTTAGCAAAACAAAAATATATAGAAAACAAGATTAAAATAAAATCTGAATTTCTTTTGAAATTAACGAAAAACAAAACGTATGTTTGTCATTAAATCAACTTGAATAAAAAATAGAGGGATTATGAATATACCTGTTAACTTGGATATATGTAACAATTTATAACAATATTTATCGAAGAAAACATTTTTATGGTTTTGCATTCGAGCTCCAGAAATGCAAGCCAGTTTGCTTAACTTCCGACTTTACGAAGAATTGTTATTGAGGCATATTTGTATGTAAACAATATTTATCTTTCTTTTTGTTTAAGTCGTGTTCATTCTGAATGTACTGTTCAGGGCAAATTAAATAGTTTTATTAAAAAAAGGATTTTTTTTTTAAATTCATTTGTAAAATATAAGCTAAAAGAATAAACGTAAGAATAATTATTAATTTGAAATGAAAATAGAGCTTGTAGATAATTAAAAAGATATATTTTCTACAGTCAAGTTATATCATCTAGACGTCTAATTGTTTGAAATCAACAACTAAAATGAATTATACGCGTTACTTAATAAAATATTGATTTCAAAAACAGAAGCTTTAGCAAGACCAAAATTTATATTTTAAATAAAATATTATTTAATTTAGGTGTTTTAACTTTCATATCACCATTATATATTGCATTAATGTCTACTATGTATCAGTAATTAATTCTATGAAGGTTTTGAAAGTTACATATTATATACATAACCAGTTTGTTTTACGATTTCAAAAAATTTGCTGAAGGTTTAAGTCTTTATGATTAAGTTATTATAACTGTCATTATCTCTTTCAAAAGTTATTATAATTGTTATTATCGCTTTCTTTCTATTAAAAACAATACATATATATTTTAACACCAATAAATTATCGGTGTGAAAACTCAATAGCACACTGGAGAGTTCGCTGTGAAATTTGGGGTTCATTATCTGTCAAACACACGATTTTGAGAGCTTAATACACTTTAAAAGTACTTTACGGAGTTTGATGCTTCAACCAATAATGTGTTAAATGTTTGTACATTTATTTATAATTATATAAATGTGAAAATGAAGTTAAATATATTGTAAAGATAAGGACGTAACAAATTAACTTTTACCTAAAACTAGTGTGTAATCCTCCGATAATAAATAAAATAATAAAAGCTTAATAACTCTTTTAAATAAAAACAAACGATCTCTAGCCTTTCAAGTTGAAATTGAAACGAATTAAAATACAATCTTAAAATTGATATAGTTTTGTTTGACTGAATCGTTAAGGCTCAAGTTAGTGTTTTACAAACGAGTGAAAGTATTGTGATACTACACAGTAAATAACTGACAACAGTCGAACTTCCCATATGATTAATAATCTATAATTATACTATATGTATTGAGTATGCATCTATTCAATACAGCAGCATTTCGTGGTAGCTTCAAATACGCGGCGACTAAGTGCTGGAACAACCTCCCCCTTTACATAACGTAACAGTAAAAAACACTTTTAACTTAAATATGAATCTTATCTTTTGAATTTACAGCTACAAAATAATACCTAAAACAACTATATATTATTTTTTTTTGTGTATGTGCTGTTTGTGTTTAATCGTAAATATATAAGTATATATGATTGTTGGAAGTGGTATATGTATGTTGAATGTTGTTACTTAGTAATATATTATATATATTTTACTCACATATGAGTACATGTCGCTTGCTACATATTTTAATTATACAATGGCATTTTGTAAGCTGCATTTTGTATATTCATTTTCTGTTTTTTTTTTCTTTTTATTAAGTCTACAATTGTTTCTTGTATTTGTAGTTTGTCAGTGTTTAGATTGCTACTAAATATATATATGTTTTAAGTTAAGATTTTGCGATTTTGTTTAATTGGTCAAAAATTAAATGTTTGCAAAGTGCGACGTCGCTCAATGAATGGCAACCACAGAATACCATCGTTGAAAATGTTTACTATTCTCAACATAAGCTTCGACCAATTTGGCAGAACATTATTATAATATATATAATACCTTAATCATTTTATTTTTATTATTTTTTTTAAGTTAAGTCCATTTTACTCTATTTATTATTATTCTTTTCCTGTTCGTTATAAATGTGTTTATTATATTAAGTTTCTTTTTTTTTTAGGCATTAAAAGTATATTTATAATTATAAAAAATCTACAAACAATAGTAGGTAGTAGGTCGCACGAGGAGTCTTATTAATTTTAAAGTTGCGAGTCGGATAATAATATTGTCTAGTATTAGTTACATTATTATACAAGCTCCTACACTCTATATTATCTATCTTATGACAGCGCTGTGTTGTTGGTTAAAGTAATAAAAAAACTTTCTGGACAATGAGGACTCACTAGCTTAAAGTAGAAAATAATATTTGTATTATTGTCGTAGGTATTTCACCTTGTAATGAATTTAATTTATATAATATAAAAAATATTATATAGATTAAAAATTGTATTATATTGATATAAAAAAATTAATATAGGTTGTGATAAAATTAGAATGATCTTTCCTATGCCGTTGTATGGTGAGTGACCTAAAAAACAAGTGAGTTAACATTTCACTCTATTCTATAGTTTAGGCCTGGACACGGTATTGTGATGTCTCTGAAATAGCCTGCACATTGTGCATGATATTTTTACTTTTGCCACTTACTATTCCTTTCTCTGAATCTCTAAATATATTGATAGTGCATTGGTTTGCGAATTTTAGTTTGACAAATACCAGACATATACGTTAAAATTATGTATAGAAATTATAAATGATATCTTACATTTAAGGAGAATTGGTGATATTCGAGCTATTTAAACAATTATTAATATTGTTCTAGTCAAATATTTTATATTTATTGTTGGGTTTTAAATAAATTATAGAATGTTTTTGCAATTGGGTACAAATTATATATTTGTGATTAGGTAAAAATATAATATATTTTGATCTAAAAATATTTAATAGTAGTAATATGTAAAAATACTTTTTAACATCTTGCGGGTAGTTTGTAAAAGTAATTTCAAATACACTGTGGCCACGTGATAAGGGATGAATTTACGTTGTTATAACTCAAACATAGCGCTTTAAAAGGCTAGTAATATTGACGGTACTTGATGCAGTTTTCTTTCCTAAGGCTTGTTTCTAAGGCGTTCTTTACAGACATTAAGTGATTAAGTAGTTATTAAACTAGGTCCACGTAAGCGGGGTTAGCCTCGCGACGGAGCGCATAAGAAACAAAAACGTTCTATATGTTAACTATATGGGACATATTTTATCAATTATCTCGAAAACTACAATTACGATTCGGCTGATTTTCAATCCAGACCGAGTTTTGCGCATGTGTGCAAAATTTCGTGCGTGTAGCTCATAAATTGAAGTAGGAGTAGGGTAACAAAAAGTCGAAAATTTGGGTAGTAAAGAGCTTCGCTTCGCTCAGCTCAATTAATGAGTTCTGCTGCAGTTGGATGATTTTATTAACATATTTATACCGTTAACTGCATTTGTGTAATTTTTTAACAGCATTGAGTAATTTAAAAAGTAACCATACCCAGTCCATGATACCATGATTTCGTGTACAAAAATAATAGAAAAAAATCAATTTAATTATTGCAGCCAGCTTCTATTTAAAGTTATAGAATCGTTTTTGGAAAGCTATTTGTTTCAATTGCGAGAGGCGAAAAAGAATGTTAACCGTTTTTATCTTAAACGGATCTTTCTGGAAGACGGCTTAAATATTTCTTTCTATTTTCGGACAATTGCCCTGACGTCCTCATGAGTCTTATATTAGAATATAGAAAAATAAACAATTAACTCAAGTGTGCCTTAATGTAAAAACAAAAGCTAATTGGTAAACTTCTTCACTTTATATTCAGTTGTATGTATAACATAAACTGTGATATTTTTAAGCTAAGATTAAAATATACCTAAAAAAATTGTCTTCAAAGATTTTTGTAAGCAAAGTAAGACACACCAGTATGACAGTAAAACAAGTCATGACCTCCCATTTTTAATAAAACAAACTACAAAAAAAAAAGTAACTTTAAAAAATTACAAGCTAAAACGTCATGTGGAGAATAAAAGTTCATCTTTTAATACGATTATCTACGATAATTGTAACAAATTGATAAAACTAATACAGTTTTAATTCTTAAAAAATCACACAAATCAAAAATAGTATGAGTACGGCCTACTATCCTCAAAAAAAACCTGGTTCGTAATATTACATCTAATATCTAACATCTGTGGTGAGTGACCACAGACAAAAATTAGAATTGAAAGCTTTGTAACATTATTGAATATTAACTCTAACAGATTGATCATATGATATGTGAGAGTGAAATAAAAAAAATC
This sequence comes from Mechanitis mazaeus, assembly GCA_959347395.1. Taxonomy (NCBI): domain Eukaryota; kingdom Metazoa; phylum Arthropoda; class Insecta; order Lepidoptera; family Nymphalidae; genus Mechanitis; species Mechanitis mazaeus. The sequence continues at coordinate 2,047,442 of OY365743.1, forward strand.
ACACAAATCAAAAATAGTATGAGTACGGCCTACTATCCTCAAAAAAAAACCTGATTCGGCTGATTTTCAATTCAGAACGAGTTTTGCTCATTATGCGTATGTGTGCAAAATTTCGTGAATGTAACTCGTAAATTGAAGTAGGAGTAGGGTAACAGAGTTGAAAATTTGAGTAGTAAAGAGGCGATTGGGATTTCCCAGGGTTTATCAATAGACCAAAAGACTTTGCCCATTTATGAACACGGAAAAAGGTCGTTATTCATAGCGGCTATGGGATCAATTAAATCTGCGGGAAGAAAATGGCGGTACAGCTGAAGACCATCAGCGTATGGGTGAAAGTTGCAAGACATAACATTAGTAATGTAACTTAAGGAAGTAGAAAGTCGAAAGTCCAGGACACGACACGACACGACACGACACATGACACGACACACGACACGACACGACTCACGACACGACACGACACCACACACGACACGACACGACACGACACGACACACGACACGACACACGACACGACACACGACACGACACGACACACGACACACGACACACGACACACGACACGACAAACGACACGACACACGACACGACACACGACACGACTCACGACACGACTCACGACTCACGACACACGACACGACAAACGACACGACACACGACACGACGCACGACGCGACTCACGACACGACACGACACGACACGACACAACATGACACGACAAGACAAGACACGACAAGACACGACATGTCAAGACAAGACACGACAAGACAAGACACGACAAGACAAGACACGACAAGATACGACATGTCAAGACAAGACACGACAAGACAAGACACGACAAGACAAGACAAGACAAGACAAGACAAGCTAACTAAATTAGCCATTTCAATAAATAACAAAAAACTACTTTAGCAATAGTGCTCTCTTTCTCTCTTTGTATTACAATACAGTTTTAATTCTTAAAAAATCACACAAATCAAAAATAGTATGAGTACGGCCTACTATCCTCAAAAAAAAACCTGGGTCGTAATATTACATCTAATATCACTCACCACAGACAAAAATTAGAATTGAAAGCTTTGTAATATTATTGAATATTAACTCTAACAGATTGATCATATGATATGTGAGAGTGAAATAAAAAAAATCACACAAATCAAAAATAGTATGAGTACGGCCTACTATCCTCAAAAAAACACCTGATTCGGCTGATTTTCAATTCAGAACGAGTTTTGCTCATTATGCGCATGTGTGCAAAATTTCGTGAATGTAACTCGTAAATTGAAGTAGGAGTAGGGTAACAAAGAGTTGAAAATTTGAGTAGTAAAGAGGCGATTGGGATTTCCCAGGGTTTATCAATAGACCAAAAGACTTTGCCCATTTATGAACACGGAAAAAGGTCGTTATTCATAGCGGCTATGGCATCAATTACATCTGCGGGAAGAAAACGGCGGTACAGCTGCGGACCATCAGCGTATGGGTGAAAGTTGCAAGATATAACATAAGTAACTGTAACTTAAAGAAGTCGAAAATCGAAAGTCCAGGACACGACACGACACGACACACGACACGACTCACGACACGACACGACACGACACGACACGACACACGACACGACTCACGACACGACACGACACGACACGACACGACACGACACGACTCACGACACGACACGACACGACATGACACGACACGACACGACACGACACGACACGACACGACACAACACGACACGACACGACAAGACAAGACACGACAAGACACGACAAGACACGACAAGTCAAGACAAGACACGACACGACAAGACTAGACAAGACAAGCTAACTAAATTAGCCATTTCAATAAATAACAAAAAACTACTCTAGCAATAGTGCTCTCTTTCTCTCTTTGTATTACAAAAATCCTTAAAAACTGTCTAGTCAATATATTTCAATTGTTAGTGACTGGCGCGAGGCCAGGAATTAACAAAGCTTAAGATTATTTATATGCTATACGAAATCAGATTAACGATACGTCCTTTTAAATATGAAACCTATAAGAATGTTTCTATTTACTTCAGTCTATGTACTTTTGTTTTAATAATATTAATATAAATACAACTCAATATTGTTATAAATCTTAAGGTTATTTTAATAAATATAATAAAATTGCATAATTATTCACTTTCACTCATCTCGTACTTCTGTGAGCTCATTCGATCGCGATGGTGACAGCCTCTTATAATAACCATTGGTGAAGTAACTATATTATACGCCTTTCGACTTTTATTGATTTGTATATTCTTATTATATAATACTATACCATAGTCTTATATTAGAATATAGAAAAATAAACAATTAACTCAAGTGTGTATTAATGTAAAAGCAAAAGCTAATTGGTAAACTTCTTCACTTTATATTCAGTTCTATGTATAACATAAACTGTGATATTTTTAAGCTAAGATTAAAATATACCTAAAAAAATTGTCTTCAAAGATTTTTGTAAGCAAAGTAAGACACACCAGTATGACAGTAAAACAAGTCATTACCTCCCATTTTTAATAAAACAAACTACAAAAAAAGTAACTTTAAAAAATTACAAGCTAAATCGTCATGTGGAGAATAAAAGTTCATCTATTAATACGATTATCTACGATAATTGTAACAAATTGATAAAACTAATACAGTTTTAATTCTTAAAAAATCACACAAATCAAAAATAGTATGAGTACGGCCTACTATCCTCAAAAAAAAACCTGGGAAGTAATATTACATCTAATATCACTCACCACAGACAAAAATTAGAATTGAAAGCTTTGTAACATTATTGAATATTAACTCTAACAGATTGATCATATGATATGTGAGAGTGAAATAAAAAAAATCACACAAATCAAAAATAGTATGAGTACGGCCTACTATCCTCAAAAAAACACCTGATTCGGCTGATTTTCAATTCAGAACGAGTTTTGCTCATTATGTAACTCGTAAATTGAAGTAGGAGTAGGGTAACAAAGAGTTGAAAATTTGAGTAGTAAAGAGGCGATTGGGATTTCCCAGGGTTTATCAATAGACCAAAAGACTTTGCCCATTTATGAACACGGAAAAAGGTCGTTATTCATAGCGGCTATGGCATCAATTACATCTGCGGGAAGAAAACGGCGGTACAGCTGCGGACCATCAGCGTATGGGTGAAAGTTGCAAGATATAACATAAGTAACTGTAACTTAAAGAAGTCGAAAGTCGAAAGTCCAGGACACGACACGACACGACACATGACACGACACACGACACGACATACGACACGACTCACGACACGACACGACACGACACGACACGACACGACACGACACACGACACGACTCACGACACGACACGACACGACTCACGACACGACACGACACACGACACGACACGACACGACACACGACACGACACACGACACGACTCACGACACACGACACGACAAACGACACGACACACGACACGACACACGACGCGACTCACGACACGACACGACACGACACGACACAACACGACACGACAAGACAAGACACGACAAGACACGACATGTCAAGACAAGACACGTCCTCATGAGACTGATGACATTGTGTGTGAGAAAATTCTAAATTATAGTTATAGCTAACATCGAAAACACATGCTATTCCTATTTAACATTAAAAAAACTATATCAGACCTAAATATGATCTTCGATTTTACGAATTCTAAAAATTTATTAACATACTATATTTGTAACGGGAGAAAAAGATAAAATTACGAGATCTTTTTTATTAATTTGGGCCCGAGTTCTGAAATAATGAATTAAAAAAATAATTATCAGATACTACAATATTAGATTCAAAAGTAATTCAATATAAACGACAAAGCTATCCTATTTCATGGTTCAATATAACTCTGAATGTTTTTGATTAGAGTTAGTGAGAATCTACATGTTACGACATTCAGTACGTTATGTGCTAAGCGAAAGGAGGTCTTATATATCCTATAATTTATTTAGAAAATTATACAATAAAGATAACAGGTTAGACAGATGTGATATAAACTTCTATTAGCATCCAAATGAGATATGAGAATTTATATTTACATTATCTTTGTAATCCACTTATCATTGTTTCCTACTTTAACAAAGATATTTTTTATAGTTATTTTTAACAAAAATGTACTTATTATGAAAAAAAAGTACAAATTCTCTTTTTTTCATCAACTTTTTACAATTCCATCGAAGCGAGCTCTGTCTCATTTCCGACACTATCGGGCATTGGTATTGTGGTGTCTATGAAGTAAGTCAAATATTGTTCACGAATTGTTCCACAAACATTGTAGAATTTATTTTTAAGCTACTTTTCAGATTATGTAACAATTTCAGATTATGTAGCAAGCAATTTATATTAGCTTACTATTGCGTATATAATAGTTGCAAGTATTAAACTTAAAATATTTATTTTTGAGTACTATAACTATTTATTTTTGAATACTATATTTATGTGTTTTTATATTAAAGTTTTAATTGATGAAAAAAAGATAGTTTTATAAAATAAAGACAAATATATAAACCTATTGTTATTTATTTGAAAATATGAAAGCTTCAGCTTATGTATTAAAATTATACATGTTAGTAGTTTTTGATAAGGATTTAATTGTTTTAGATGTTTGAAAATGTAAAATAAAACTCAAAAGATAAAGTGAATTTGATTCCTAAACCAAAATACTTTAACTACAAATGGATCTTAATTGTAAAATTAGTTTTATTGTAATTTCAGGCTAACTTGGAATAGAACGCCACTTAGAATTCAGAATAATATTATTAATTTAATAATAAATGACGTCCAGTACAATTTAATAAAGAGGAACAATGAAGACGCATTCAAGGTCTAATGGAATAATGAAAAGCTGTTTATCAGACAGAGCTTGAGAATTTAGTAAATTAATTCTAACTGAATATATTATTATTAGAACTGAAATAAACGTAACTTGCCAGGTAAAGTATATTTTTTCAAATATAAAAAAAAGTAAGAACCTAATGATTACGGCGTACAAATAGTTTATAAAATAATAGATTGTACTTTTTAAGTTTATATTATATACATTTAAAATAGGAGTCATATAAAGTAAATATTTTATGCCGTTTTATTTGTGTTTCAGAGTAGTTTATTAAAACATTTCTGAAAGTAGTATTATTATTTTTTTTAAGGAACTGGTTCTATAATACTACGTCTTTTTATAAAACAAGAGTCTTAATATTTAACTAGTCCTCTTACTTCATCCGATACTTTGAGTTTATATGTAATTGTTTCTACAGTAAAAAGTCCTTAATATGCTTATTTAGAAATAATATTTTTAAATAGTTGAGCGTTGATGTATTATTATTTTTATTATGCAAAAAATGTAGTTAAATAAAGGATAAGAGGACTATATAGTATAATCATTTTTGAATTGTCATAAAAATAATTGTAATGAGAGCGGGTCATCTAGTAGAAAATAAAAGAAATTATTACTGAAAATGCTACTGGACTCATACTCATATAATATATTAATGTTATATAAAAATTGTTAATATAAAAATGAATTGTTAGTACCTACAATAGACCCTTGACATATAAATGACAAACAATGAGGGGACACTATAATTTAAACAACCCGTCTATTGCCAGCTGTGTCCTGTGTTTTTTGCGGGTGTTATATTTTCAATATTTTATAAAATACTACACGTAAATATTTGGCGACACGTACGTGTTATACGAATACATTAGCGTTGAATTTTTCTTCTCTAAAAACAGGAGGATTTATCCTTTCAAAGAATAAGCACTTTAAGCATAAATTATTGAAACAGAAATAGAAGACTACGATTATTGATTAATTACTTGTCGTAAAAAAAACTGATTTATATGCATAAGATAGATTATAGACATGGTTACGAACGTTTTGTTTTATCTTAAGCATAAGTAACAAAATGATCGTTATTTGAATTCGGCAGAAAACTCCCACAGACGTAATATCACCAAATCTTTGGTTATATTTTTTTAATTTAATTCATTTGAATATTCTACTTTAGACGTATTAAGCTTCTGTATACATATTAGTCTTTAATTATTAATGCGACTTCATCTATAGTATTACTTGTTTCAGCGACTTGGTCGTTCGTCTGTTCTAAAATTTCAATTATTTCTGTAATTTCTTGTACATGATCACCGTCTTTACGTCTTTATGCGTATATATAATTATTTATCATTACAGTAATAAAGATCAGCGGTCCAAGTTCTACATTTAATTAAATCAAACCATTAATTAAATTATTTTATATAAATATAACACTAACACTATAAACACTACTATCTTTTTGTAAAATTTGATTCATATTTAGTGAAACGATAAATTTCATGTCATTTTAGTGAACGTGAAATTAATTAATACCTTTAAAAATTAAAAACTTGTTGTGTGATTATATCTTGTGTTTAAAAAAATTATTAAATAATTTATTTTTATTAATAATAAATAATCTCTAAAGAAAAATCAAAAAATCTGAGAAGCTATCTAAGTATTAAAAATGATTACTTATTAAATTAGCTAAAATATGAAAATATTGTCACTTTTATTCAAATTAAGAACTTTTTTGACTCACAGATGCAAAAGTGTTTAATCTGATTCAGATACCTCACAGGGTCTGTTCAGTAATCCGTCGGCAATTTTGTTATATAAAAGTGTTCATGTCGTGTTAGTAATATTTGATTATTATAATTTAAATGACAAAAATGTTTAATATATGATTTATTATTTTATTAATTATTATAAATTCTTATAATATGAAGGTAGTCGTCATCTTTTAGTTGATATTGTAACTTACCCTCACCTGAATGTTGTAGCGACGCATAGTATAAAATAAGTTGTAAGTGCTGTAGTTAACAAGTTGTCGGACACTAAGGATTGTGTTGCAAGCTCTGCGTATTATTCAAAACAATTCTTAACAGTAATTACGTCGGTCACAACCGGAGGATCCAAAAAAATACAAATTTATTAACTTAAAATTTAATACTTATATTTAATTTACAAACTACGTGATCCCTGCTCAAAGTTGGAGACAAGAATGAATAAAATGAATTTATAATTAAAGGAATACAGAAAGTGTAACAAACAAGGGTTTCAGATTTACATTCTAGGATTTTAACATGATACAATGCACCTGCGCTTAATCAGCGTTTCCACGGTTCGTGAGAATATAGTAAATGCTAATTTAACAATTTTATTATTAATAAGTATATAAGAAATATCTAATAAATGATTACATAGTCTATGGTAATATAACACCTCCCTCCGCAGATCAGCAACTATTCCTTGAGAGAGTTGCTGCGATGTTGCTGGGGTCCACCCTTATTTCGTGGGGATGAACTTCACTTTTATCTTGAATATTCTTATTTTTAGTCGCGTTACTTCTTTTAATGTCTTGCAAACGGAATCTTCTGTACGCCAGATAAATGCAAAGTATGCTTGCTCCAAAAAGCATTAAGTATACAGGAATCGTAGTATGATATAATACGCTATGATCTTCTAGTTGAGTTAAATTAACTGGGGTTTGTAGAGACATTTTTGAATTAATTAAATGAAGCTTTTGAAGATTTATTGAGTTCAGAATTATAGGAGATATATTTGTTTGCACTTGGTTTCCAAGGTTAGGTAAATCTATTATCCTTATAGCGTATCCTTTTATATAGTCGTTTGAATTTACAACTGTGATTGCAGGTGTCTTGACATAGCACTTAAGCGGGATTTCCAGTAGAAAGCTGCCGTGAAGTGTCTTGTACAAATCTTGACCACAAGATATTTTAATTTTCATGGGTGTAGGGAAACTCATGATATAGTGTTTTTCATCCAGTTGTTCCAGCGCTTCATTATTAAGAATAACAGACGTTAGTTTGCAGGTTGAATCAAGTTCTTGCTTTTCAATCAGGTTTCTGATGCAGTCAGGTCCATCTCGAAGTGCATAGATAGTTTCTTGTTCACAAAGGTACAGAGAATTGGACTTCGGGCATTCAGCCTCCATGTACATAGAATTATTACTAGAAATTGCTATAAAGTGTAGGTTGGGAATAAGGACTTGATTATATTTATTAGGAACAATTGATAATCGGTAAAGATCATAGGACAGGGGTACGGCGATCGGTACTTTTAAAACTATAACTATTTGATTACCGATATAAAAATAACCTAATTTAATTATATCATAATAATAACTAAGTTCTAAACTTAGGATTTCATTCTTTGAATATAAAATCCTAAGCTTTCTTAATATTTTATCAAGATCTATAATACTAATAATAGAATGAGGCGTGCTCGATGCACGTATAAAACCTAGAGAACTTTCTAGTTTTCTTAGTTCCTCTGATAAGGTATCTATATTATCACTTAAAATTAATAGATACTGGGCCATATGGGCATAAAGTTCTTTCATATTAATTTTATTAATAATAGAGTTTAGTACTCTAGTTATATTATTTTGATTTTTAACTATATTGTCTATAGTTTTAGAGTTACATAACGACCATTCTTTCGTTAAACTAATATGCTCGTTTAGTTTCGATTGTAATTTTAATTCGTTACTTTGAAGAGATTGAATTGCATTGTCATATTTAATAGCATCAGTATACTCCAAATTACCAGATATACTTTTAATGACAGAACCAAGGCCATCAATGAGTCCTCTTTTACTACGACCATGCTCAAAAGTTTTCAGAAAGGTAATTAAATTATCTACTTTAGAATTAAGGTAATTAAGGTGAGGTTCATAAAGATGTGTAATCTTATCTAACTTGCGCCTAATCATATATATTTGAGGTTTAACTAATGGGGTTTGGTTGTTAATAACATCAAGGTTTATATAATTGAAAAATTAATGATAATGGGATATAATTTTTGTATCGCCTAGTTTAAAAGGGGTGTAGGCCGGGACCTCATTCTAACGAATTAATCATTACTTCTTGTCCTCGCGTCAGTTGGAGTGACATTAGAAGTATCCTCTAACAATACGGGTTCTTTAGGGTGTCTTTTACGTCGTGATTTAGCTACTAGACCGCGTCTCTTTTTAGTATAAATATATATAGGAAGGTCAGCAAGGACGGTGTCCTGTGTGTAACTTGAAGCCAATTTTGGCCTACTTAGGTTTCTAATAAAAACTTTTTTGTTAGGGGTGTATTCTTTTTCAGGCTCAAGATTTTTATTGCGATTTTCAGTTAATATTCTGTGTTGTACTAAAGTTTTGTAAATTAGATCGTATACTTTAATCATTCTTTTTCTATGGTCTTGTATGTATGTAGTAACAAATGCTTAGTCAAGTTAAAATTTATAGGGTCACGAGGGTCAAAGTGTCCAGTAATTAAGTCTATAGGCCTACAGTTTGTAAAACTATGTACTATTGTGAGCTAAGAATGCATATAACATTAAATTAATTATAGGTTCAATTTTCTTTTCTAGTTTTAGAATCCTTAAATGTGCAAGTATTGTCGAATGAAATCGTTCTACAATCCCATTTTATTTAGGGGCGTGTGTTAAAATTCCTGTGAAGTCAGAAAAATTGTCGGGTTAATTCAGAAAAATGTCGGGTAAAGTCGGGTAAATTCAGGAAATAAAACGTTTATAAATTCTTTTCCTTGATCAGTTACAATAGTCAAGGGAACGCCTTGATGAGTACAAAAATTTAAAATGCTTGAATTACACTACTAATATTTAAATTTCTATTAAAATCTAAAATATTAATTCTCTTATTAATATCTAACCTACGGGTCCTAGATTGCCGTGAATGGAAAATCTTGGATATTTATAAGGATAACTTAAGGAATAAATGGAAGCAACTTCAGAACGATTCTAAAGTACTTATAAAAATTTGTACCTTTTGGTGTTTCAATGTTCGGAAACTCCTCCTGCTGCAACACGGTGTAGATTCGAGATAGCCGACGTCCTTGATTGATTCACTGACTCTATTTAATTAATTTAATTAACTAAATTTCGGCTATCCTACCGACTGCGCCAATTACGTCGGTCACAACCGGAGGATCCAAAAAAATACAAATTTATTAACTTAAAATTTAATACTTATATTTAATTTACAAACTACGTGATCCCTGCTCAAAGTTGGAGACAAGAATGAATAAAATGAATTTATAATTAAAGGAATACAGAAAGTGTAACAAACAAGGGTTTCAGATTTACATTCTAGGATTTTAACATGATACAATGCACCTGCGCTTAATCAGCGTTGCCACGGTTCGTGAGAATATAGTAAATGCTAATTTAACAATTTTATTATTAATAAGTATATAAGAAATATCTAATAAATGATTACATAGTCTATGGTAATATAACACAGTCGTAAATGTAAAATAAAAATCTGAATTGTTTTGAAGTATTGTAAAGAGTTTATATATTTACATTTTATATGATTGTTTTAGTGAAATAAAACCTTTTTGAAAAGAATTTACGTCTTATTTAAGATTTGTTATTGATTTATTACAGTTTTTTAAATAAGAAGTCGAGATAGGAATTAGGATTCATACCTTAAAATGGAAAATTTTAGAGTGCTGTAAACATACAAACAAACAGAACATTTGAATGCTACACACATTCATTCAAATATATATTAAAAAATTTAAATTAATATTATATTACCAATTTTCGGCATGTGTATCAGCCATTGGTTTTTAGCATTCTCTTTAGTAGTTATCTGCTTTAAAATAGCTGTTATATTTTGATTGACGTTCGGGCTTCTATGACCGTTGAGGTACTACAATCTAGCAAAAAAAGCTATCATATTCTTAGCTGCGTATAGTTGCGAGTAAGAACACCGGACGTTCAAACACCCACTCTTCCCCTTCCTTTGTAAGTTTCTTTCATCCCTCTGCACATTTCAAGAGTGATAATGCAGAGGTGACGGCACCGCTTAAAACGAGGCGGACCGTCTGCTTATGTAGTAATATATGTTGTGGAGAAATATATAAAAACCTTAGTTATTTAAAACAAAAATTACATAGATTTACTAAAATAAAGCCCTAAATAGACCGTGCTTTAACCCACTACCTTTAAACCTTAATTTAAATGAATGTAAAAAATAACGTTTTCAGCTCCTCTGCATTGATAGATCGCTAAAGAATTTTAGTCTGTTCTACATTCTTATTTAATTTCTTGTCTGTACTGAAAACGCTCACTCATAGTATCCAGCTAACAACAACTCACTTTAGTGAAGCTTCACTCTTGTGTTAAGTGAAGATTTAATTATTTTGTAATTAACTCGTTTGTATACATAATATTTAGTTACTTACTTGAAAAGCTTTGGCATGTATTAATTATAAATATTAGTAGACTTTAGAGATTATTTAACTCAAAGTTCGAGTCTAATTCTTATTTAAAATATTTTAAAAGGAAATTTATTCCGACTCAAAAGATACCCATTAAACCGTATCTTTGTAAATAAAAATCTCTAAGTAATGAAACATTTTTCAAGTAAAGTAGTGTTATTTTAACAAAAAACACTTCTCTTTAGAATCAATAAGTAATAAGTTGGATTAAAATATATAAGCACATGGCAATTATTTGAAGATATAATTAGTCTCGAGTCACTTTGTCTTTCTAGGTGTAAAGTCTCCCACATCTTTGTGTTAATTGACTATGTCCGCTTCATTATGATATATTCACTCATAAAAATGTAAATGTGCTTGTTCTGTTAGTAAGAGTGTAATGTTATATTTTATTAAATGCCATAAGTAATATTACAATTTCTGACATATTTTTTTTACATTTAATAAGTATTTGCTAAAATGGTTTGTAAGGAGTTTTTTATTTATTATATATTAATTACAATTTTTTTTTTCCCTAAGGTGTTTTCCTTCACCACTGAGCACGTGAACTGGAACTGGGTTTATATTATTATAAACCCATCGATAGCTTGGCCTGCTTAGACCTGATCAATTCAGAGATATAAATAATTATAACTAAGGGTGATGGGAAAATTCTGACTTCACATTCGTTTTTAGCACTCATAAAAGCATGTAACTCGTATAAATACTTTTATTTTTAAATTTAACACAAATTAAAGTATTCGCCTCCTGGGGCGGCTTAGAAGGCGACTGGTTGCTGGAGTAGCTGGGGCAAAATATAAGAGTGATCAGGTTTCATATACAGACCCTTTTTTTGTATGACAGTGTTATTTTATTCTGTTACTAAAAGTGAACTACAAGTCTATTTCTAGTATATATAAAGCTACCTCATTACCTGTTTTTGTCAAAGTAGATAGATATTGGTTTTTTAATATTGTATTTTAAAGATCTCCTTTTAAAAAAGTTTATTATAATAAGATATTATAAAAATGCAAAAAAAAAATGAGTTGTGTCTTCGTAAGCATTAATAATAATATTATTATTGTTTTTCCTCTTTTTAAACTTTAATTGATAATCAAATAATTATAATGTTTACATATTATTAAATAATTGACTTCCGTGTAGGCGCTGAAATCCAGACCAAGCGTTGTCATGAATACCCAAATCAACACTAAGTTTGATTAAGATGCCAACTTCAGATAAGTCTCTCGCTTCGATCAAAACTACGACGTCAAACTTGTTACATTACTGGGTAGTTCAGACACTTAAGGGATTGTTTAATTAATAATTTCACTCATAATAAACTTTTATATATTCTTTTTTGTATGAAACATTTCATTTATAATTTCGATACTAAATTAATTGGAAATTTATTAATAATACATTAAATGTATTACTATTTTGACAAATGAATATTCATTTTTTCAAAGCTAAGGTTTTAGATTATGATATTAGTAGTATATAACAAATCTGTTTTACAGATATCTACTATCATTAATTCATAAGATGTAAATAGACAACTACCCTTCATTAGCTAGGAAAGTTAAAATATAATTAAGTAACAAATGTTTCTGTTAAGTCAGTCAGTCTTATTAACTATTTAAAATAAAATGGTTGAAATTGCTTTTACTAAAAATAACGAGAAAAATAGGGGTTCACAGACTTTATTACTTAAGAGTTTCGTTTCTAAACTAAAGTTGTATAAGTAAAAATATTCAGCTGACTGACATCTCTACTAGTATTAAAGTTGTTAGTCTTTCTCAAAATCAATTTGAGAATTATAGAATTTTGAGTATATTTCTCTTTTATTAAACTGATTTCACAGGCTTTACGTTTTAAAAGTTGTTGTCGTCATAGGACATCACATTTGAAGTTGTATATAAATAAACCGACTATAAATAAGACTTTAAATCATAGGTGAAATTGTTACCAACCTTTTAAATATTAATAATCATGAATTTGGTGAATTGTTAGTAAGTAAATTCGTGTCAAGCCTTTCTCACATGGCCATATTCCGTAGTTTTATAAGTTTATAAGATTTGAATAGGAGTTACCTTTTAAAACTTTATCGGCAACTGTATTCAATTTATGTACCTTAATATTTCTCAGAAAATACGTTTCAAAAATCCAAAATATATTTTGATTGATATTTTCTTTGTTATTTAATTAATACAACAACTTTTAGACGAACTTTTTTACTTATTTGTTTTCAAATTAAACTAGAGTTCAAGAAAGTAATAAAGTATGGTTCTTTTCTTCAACGTTCATGTGGATGTTGTTAAATGAACTGTTTAAATTTATCTCATTCGTATTTTGTTAACGAAACACTTTTTGTAACAAGTTCAATATTTCAAGTTATTTTAGATTAACTTTTTTTCATGTCATATATATCTGGCTCTGCGCCAGTCAACTCGTAGTACTGGAGTCGTGGTGTCTTTATGATAATAGGACATTTCCTAATTTTAACAAGTAAGGTGCTCTAAAGTATAGTTGTATAGCCTGAATCATTAATGAATTATAAAAAAACATTAATTTAATTTTTTTTGTCTATTTGTAGGTTTTAGAACTAGACATTTTTTTCACAATAAAATATTTAAATATGAAATACTCATAAATATATCTTAGTGATAGCGCGTTAAAACTAACGACTGAATGCATATCAGTTTCATATGATCAGTTTAATGAAATTTCTTTGTCAAATTCATACAAACTTTGTGTTTTTATTCTTCCAAATATATATATAGAAGTACAAGTCCAAAATACCAAATATAAAGAAGCAGCTCTCTGGATTTTTTTCTAAATCGTTAGGAGGAATAGCTTATTGTAAATAGGCGATAATTTAACCAAAGAGACCTTCGATGATCGACGAAACGACTGAGGAAAAAAAATTTTGGTTTATCTTTAATATTTTCGCCCTTCGAATAATTTATAATTTCATCTACTGTTTGGTAAAGTGTTTTTGTCAAAGCGAATAATAATCGACTAGGAGTCAACTCGTCGACTGCGATGAGCACTCTTCAGATAATCGAATAGAGAGGCGTCTGTGTTCAACTTCTGAGTAAATGTTAATCTTGCTCTGGTTATTCTCTGCTGTTGTAGACAACTATATACACTTTAAGTGAGATCTATCATTTCTTATGAATTGAAATAACAAAATAAAAAAGGTTTTTGATTTATACAGTTATTAAATTATTAAATAAAAAAATAAAAAAATAAATATGATAGTGCCTTATTTTTCTCAGAAAATGAAAGAAGAAGGTTAATTTTATATAAAGAAACTTGTCGAGATATTTAAATTGTTTTTATATGAGTACAGCCAGATAATAAAGAATTCTTAATTGCCTATGCGTATTAGAACAATTAGATGTATTACTGTAATGTTTTAAAAGATGTTTTTGTACATACAAAGGGGCCGTCAGTATAAATTATCTATGGCAAATACGATAATGTACTTAATTTTGTTTTCTTATGTAATACTTTTTATCTATATTATCCTATTAGAATGTATGGATTACAAAATATAGAATAAAAGTCAACGTTTTTTAAGTTGATGTTATGCTATGTTTAATAGTTACAGTGAAAACACTAAAATTGTGAAAATTTATGCCTCGACTATCATTAAGTAACTTTGTTTCAAAAAGGGCTACTAAAGATAAGATGGACTCGGTTGAAAAGTTGAGCATTTTACTCCTACAAATACTTGCTCTATTTTTAAAGTAGTTTAATTTAATTAGAATAAACATACAAAACGAACATCTTGAAAAAACGGCCATTTATATTATGGAACCAAAACATTACATTTAGTAGACATCAATGCATAATTCAATACTAAAAAAAGCCTTTATAATTTAAAATAGTTAAGTAGTTCGTGAGCTCGAGAAAATTGAAAATAAAAAAAATTATTGAAAATCAAATATGCCAACCAAAACTAAAGATTATTTCCAAAGCAAAAGTAATGTGATGTGAATTCAATGAACATTCTAACATCTGGTTCCAGTAAAAACTGTATTCATATTAATTAATTTTTTTCATAAATTAGGCTAAAGTTTAGCTTAAGGTCTAAAATGTTATACGCTCACAACTCTCTAGTGCTTTCTAATAAAACTTTAATATTTTTTACACACATTTGCAGTGCGTGTACTATATTTATATTCGTCAAAGTAAAAGGAATGGACCTTTCTAGATTAACAAGAAGTGTCATAAAATACAGACAAGATCGCACATGTCTACCGTCATAGTAAGCAGGCGCAGTAATGAAAATACAGAGATATCCAACATGCCCTCGGGGATTCATGTCTTGTAATTAAACTTGGTTAATGTAAGCTTTGATTACTTCATATCCAGATTTCACTTGACTTAAATTTGTCAAACCCTTCTTGATTATATAGTTTTATAATAAAACTCTGGAACCATTCGTAAATATGACTTTGGTTTTGTTTCATTTAACTTACCTTCCCCATATGGGTTACAATTCACAATGCATGTATATTTTCTTAATAGCCACTTACATACACTTAGCAATAACACTTCTTTCTTATTACTTACTCAATTTTTTTTTGGTTATCTAATTCTTATACCTTTTCTTCTCAACCCCCATCACAATCATAATTCTTGTATACATATTTCTAAAATACATTCTACCCACATCCAATATATAAATTAAATTTCTTTGTACTCTATCTAGTTTTTATAAACATTCTACCTACATCAAATATAAATTATTTGAAACTAAACTGTTACTTAACAGTTTATAATTCAGAGGCACAGCTGTTTAAGTTTAAAATAGTTTCAAAATAAAATTCTTATATTACCGAAAGTATTGAAAATTTCCAATATCATTGTAAAAAGTATATATACCTCGTGCGCTGTAGCACGGTGCGGGTGACACTGTCAGTAACGCTTCGTTTCTCTCCTGAGAGTTGCCGCGATTTAAAAAATATATTTTAATATTTTCGTTATACCACATTCGTAATATTTAATAACTGTAGTAAATTAAATTAAACCTAAACCGAATGTTGTAGTCTAAAAATAAAATCTAATGAAAAGGAAAATTAAACAGTGTTATGTGTATAACATAAAGCCCTAGACAAGTTTAGTGATGGGATGTATTGCTAAAACATACAGTTGATATAATTTATATTAAAAAACGTATATTGTGAGTAAATAGTTAATATTTTATTATTAAAGAGATTATAATCATATTAATGTAAGAACAGAACATATTAAGATAAGATTAAGGTAAGATAGCTTAAAAGGTTGCTAAGAAAAATATATTTTATTCATCTAAACTCATATTAGAGTTGACTCTGATATGAGTTCAGAACGAGCGATAGCACTGATGCTACTGCTCGTTCTGACAGCATCGCACGGGTAAACAAAATTCCCTCCGCGATGATACGGTATAGAGCACAAATGTTTTAACGGAAATTTTGATTATTTTATATAAGTAAAGACAAGTTCGTACACGGAGTTATTTTCGCAGTATAATATAAAAAAAAAAAACACGTATTTATAATTATAAAACTTGGCCTCACTGACTGACCTGTCAAATATAAATGAAAATTAGTGTATGTCAATTGTCGAACAAATTAAAAAGGTAAGTGTCGGTGACTCAAAGTATAATTCTATCAAAAATGTACAATAACGCATACTTATGTAGAATTTGCAACTAATATACGAGATTATCAAAAAATTTTTTTCATAATATCTGAAGTAAGTTTCTAAGTCGAATGTTATAAAAATACAGATCTGAAGTAAGGTTTATGTAAATACATCAGTGAGAATTTATCTTTAATATCTCAAACATGTCTGCTCTAAGACGATCTTTCAACTTTGCCCTTACATCTTTATAACCTTTGACAATACTAACAAGTGGTATAAGAATATGGAAGGTTTCTTTTAAAACATTTTCCTTATTGACAGACAACTCACATTTATTGTTTTGTAACTCGCCAAGCCAAGCAATTTGTTACTTTGTCCAATGTCAAAGACCAATCTAGACAAAAATAAATGTATTGTATTGTATGGTCTTAATGTCAGGTAAAACATATAATTTTAAAATTAATAATTTAAGTTAGGTTAAAACTTAACAAATAAAATACATAGATTCTTATTTGAAAATAACTCAATTAACAACGAATTTCCAAGTGAGTATCAAACTATCATTCTATTTCGAAATTTCTCATTTTCAAACCAAAAACGATAACTTATAAATTAACAAAAAAAAATACACAGTTAAAACAGGAAATGGTAGAACTAAGGGAAAGACGACTAAGTAACTAACTTCATCTTTGAATCAAGGCTAGTTTTGAACTAGTCTGTAACTAACTAAGAAATCATTAGAGCTCAGACATGAGAGAAGCAAAGACGCGAAATAATTAAATCTACACAAAAAAAAACTTGATGTTCAACTTAATCTGTATAAATAATAATATAATAAAACTATATTAATATCTCCCAAAAAATAAAAAGTCTTCTATATCCCAAATATTCATACACTTGATTTTAAACATCATCTTTAAAAGGTAGTATTATTCGACAATTTCTCTGGAGCCTCTGTTCTAACTATAATATGAACAAAAGAATAATTTAAGCTATGTTGTAATATAACACAAACAGGTACTCACACAAAGGAAGGCTTTGTTTACTTCTCATAAAAAGCAGATTGCCAACCTTTACGCACACATACGCATCTGTCCACTTTTTCATGTTGTTTAAATATTTTCCTCCTTACAAACGACGAGTTCATAAAAGGTAGAACAAAGATAGTTGTGGTAACTACTTCTTTAATAAAACTATTGGACATTCAGGAAAACGACCAAATTATTCAGAGGGCTGACCTTTGTGTTTTTAGAACTAAAACTTTTCAAAAGATGTAAATTGAAGAAATATGAATAAAAATAATTTTGTTTTATAGACGTTTTGCTACGAAAGTGAGAAAAAATTAAGGTCTCGTCGCACCTAGGGCCCCTCTTATCTAATTGATTAATTAACATTAAACACAGAAATAATTTATTTTATTGTTTGAACACTATGATATTTTGTCCTATCAGTAGTATTTTAGAAATTATCTTTGTATCAGTCTAGTTGCATTGTCCGGTGAGATGAGGAAGATATAGGTTGTGATGTAATATTATAATATAATAGACAATACAACTATTACAACCCGTTTTTAAAAGTGGCTTCTTTAGTCATTAAGAAGTCAAATACAGATAACAGTATATCTTTGTATCAGTAGTTCTGTACTAATGTTTAGAATGTGTAACAATATTTTGTAATCTTCACCAGCCACGGGATGCAGACAAAAATAATGAAATAAAACTTTGATGTATGTATAATAAAGTTTTGTGTAATACAACACATGCATGCATATTCATACAATAAGAAAATTTAACGATGACGTGTTTGACAGATTGATGTAAGTTTTATTTAACACCAATAGTATGAGAGATATTTATTTGATCAATTAAGAAAAGGCAGTCAAAGTTAGATGTAGCAATTTTATTTTATAATAAACATTACAAAACATTTTCATGGTTTGCAGTTAAATTGATTATTTTATAAATGCTTTTTATATCAAACGTGTTAAGAACGTATTATAACTCGTATAAGTACATACGTATAATAAAATAAGCTAAAAAATTCAATATGCAGCGTCGACACACATTAGTTACAAATAAAAAATAAAAACAAAGTAAGTTGTTACAACTATAATTAAAATATTGTTCGTAATGGTATTACACAAGGAATATTTTGTGTTAATAAATTATCAAACAAATAAACAAGTCTTCACAAGCCAAAAGCTAGTAAGTACCTTCCAAACTAGCTTCCTAGTAATGTGCAGTTTAATACTTTTACCCGCATTTCCTGAACCTATATTGAACTTTACCTTTGAAAATAAAACAAACTTTAACTCAGAATTTTCAAGGAGGAATTTTCAAGGATTTTACCTTCGAAATATATTTACATTATATTGTAACTACTATAACAAGTTATTTATAGTTAAGCATAAAACTATCTTTACAATATTATCATATAAATAGAGTTTTATGTTCAAAAGGGAAAGTATTCAAAAGAAAAAATTAATTAGATTCATTAAGTCTTGTACAGTAAGTACATAAGTAGTTCCTTCTAATTCATTAATAAGAAAGGTTTTATTCCAGTCACGTTTAAGATTTTAATACCTCAATCTAATCTTTATTTATTTTAAGCAATATCAAACAAATTGAACAAAATATCTAATAATCTCAATACATTCTCGAGCTTAAAATGTAGGTATTGTTAAAAACTAGCTGAAACAAGAAAAGTTTAAATTGATCTTATTGCAAGTTTGTTCAAAAACAAAACACTGCTGGTAGGTTTTTGTTAACTGTTGTAAAATATTAGACACTAAAAAAACTACATCGTTTTCGTAAGCGCGTGTAAAGCTGGAAATATAGAATTGTTCTAAATAAATGTTTTAAACAATATAGGCTATTTCTAAAGTTCTGTTATTATTTAAATAAAAGCCATTAAGTTATAACTTAAGGACTAGACTGTATCTTAACTAACTTACAGATCGGTCAAACAGTAACTTCTAACCTAACCAATGTAGATAAAAAAGTCGAGAATTGCTTTCATGTTAATAAAAAAAATAACAATAAATTTTTTCAAAAGTAAAAAAAAATAAAACTTTATGAACAAATTGTAAGTATTAATTTATGTCTGCAATTACCATATTAATAGTTTTTAATTTTAGCTCCAGTACAGTTATTTCAAAACATGAGGTAAATGAAATTAGGAACAACTTCATCCAATAACTCGATATTTGAATTTTTACACACTTTTCCTGTTTCGTCATAACGTCATATTTTATTATATTTAAAACGTTATAATGTTCTGAAAATATACGTTTTGTTTGCTGACTTTGGCTTTTTAAATTGTTTTGATGTGATAATTAACATTATATAAATATTATTTAGGGATAAATTATTGAATTTCTTTATAAATTATAAACTTAAAACTTACCTGTAACCATTTATTTCTAGTGATGTTCTCTTCTGTGACTGTAAGAGCTCTCCGTTCACCAAGTTTATATGATTCATCATAATACATGTATTCAGTGAACGTTAATCCAATAGTAGTGTACTGTTGAGTGAAATATACCGATATGGTTCCATTCACGATATCGTGCTCTATAATCCATCGACATTTGATTGGTACCGGGAAAGGATTAGGGAAGTTGGGGGTCTGTATGATGCCAACAGGTGCTTTTAATCTCCCACCACATGTTTGAGTGCCATGGTGTTCTCTTATGTCACCCTCTTGTGTATTAACGATGTCAGCTGTTATGCTTATTAATGTGAGGCTAAGTAAGCGCTGCATGGTCAACCTGCAACAAAGATTAAGGTTTATAATTGAATTAAATTTATTTAGAGAATATTTTCATGTTACGCATACGAAATTGGGAGCAAGTAATTTATGTCATTTTAAACCACCAAATTTAATAATTTTTTTTTATTAAAACATGACATGAAAAAAGGCATTACAAAGTCCAAAACAACGCAACGAAGTTCAGACATTCTAATTTACTAATGACTCATGTCCTTTGGACGAGCACAGAATGCGCCTGTGGAAATACACTTTGAACTCACTAATGAGTTTAGAAAATGATGGCTTTTTGTGGTGAAGCTTTAAAGCTATATTTCGTTGAACAATTGCTAAGAAAAGTTTAGTAAGATATCTTATAAACATAAAACTAAAACAAAGTTAGGAGAGCTATGATTCATCAGATGAACCAGAAACAAATGAAATTTATTATCTTTTTTCAATATGGTGTTAAAACAAAAATTCGATATATATTCCATATCATCTATTTATTATGCATTAACAAAACAATAAGAATATCATATTATTCTAAATTCCTAAACACGAAAGAAATATAGTAATTCCAGAAAAATATACTAAGCTTAAAGTAAGCATGCCGCTAAGTATACAAATAAACGTGTTATGCAGCTGAATCATATTCACACAGGTTAAAAGTGTTGAAACATGCACCTTGTATTTATACAAATTTCGTAAAACGGAGATGAGAATTTTTAAAAATAAGAAGGGTTATAATCATATTTTCTTTACGAATTCGTATTATTAAAAAGTAGGAGGCATCTTTGTTTTAATCTTTCTATATTAATAAAATTCACGAAAATTATTGTATTTAGTTATCTTTCAATTTATTTATAATAATAATAGTACCGAGTAAAATTAACATAATATATTTGTTTGTTTGTTGAATTGTTTTATAATATAAAAAACTGATTAAAAGTATATATATTAATCTATCAAGATACTACACATTTATTATCATGAAAGCTATACAAATGCAAACATAAGTAAATAACACACAAACACACACACAATTAACGTAGAGCAGAAAAGTTTCCAAAAATAATTAACAAAAATTAGTAACAATGATATTTTCAAATTTTATTGATTCATTAACCTTTGCTTGGTTGTTTTTCATTTGGGTATCCTTTTTGACCTTTAAAAATTAGGAATATATATTTACGAAAGATACTATACCTTGCTCTTGGTCACTGGAGACAACGAACAAATAATTTTCGTTCCTAGTAATAAGGTTACATTTATAATAACTTCGTAAGCTCCGGCGCAGTAATAGAAACATTGCGTGCAAAATATAATCAAGAAGAGGAAACTAAACATTTGTAGACTTATTATTAAGAATGCCTTTGTTGAATATTTCTATAAATAGACAGAATGTTATAATGTTAACATTACCGTAAGGGGTTTTTCAAACGGAAAAAAAAAAAAAGGTAGTAATTCAAGTATATTATATATTTTGACAAGATATTAGTTATAAAAGCTTTAATTCTGACGTATTGTTAATTAAATCTAATGTTTATGTAATTAATTAAATCTCATTTTGTTTTTATAAACATAAAGAGAAAGTTAAATATTTTTTTCATATAACATAAAGTTGATGAATATATTTGAGCCAAAGTCAACATGGTGTTACGTAATATCACATGTAAGGGCTTTGTATCTTTTACCTAAAGTGCGCTTAAATCTGTTAATCCTCTTTGAGAAACCGCTTCATTTAGTAACACAACGATCGTATTACGAACCTAATGATGGTCTTATTTCATGTATAAGATTAGGTTTACAATTTTAAATTGAGATATGTATAGCTGAAAATATATATTTTTAAATAATAACTAGCGTAAATAAATATATCGATAAACGCAATAAGGAATAGACATCAATATAAAGGGTTGGAGTATATTTTTTTAATAGCCAAAAATTTATGAGAATAATTGGAAAAAAAATTATTATAGAAATAAAAGCAATAAGTCTGTCCTTAACATTTTTGATGACTATTAAGCTATCGAAGTTATTGTTTTTATAAATCAGAAGTTTATTCAATAAATAGCTAGTTTTCTCCTTAAGGAATGTTATTTATCAGTAAGTATGAACATTATTTTAGTGTCTGGAGAGAATAATTCAATTCTAGAAACTGGGCACTCAGTTAGATTTCGAGTTGGATTCAACTTGACAACAGTTAGAGGGTCTGTTAAAAGAGTTATATTGGATATTTCAAACCATTCCAAATCAAAATATGTATTAATTATATCGCAAATAATTCAAAATTATAAAATAATGCATTTGGCTTCGTTTTTTTTTAGTTGCACTTCTAATTTTTAATCTTAGTAGTTTTTGAGCTCTAAACATTTGTGGAAATAATTCCACGGTACCACCATTTAAAAGCTTTAGCTAAGTAAATATAAATTACAATGAAACCAAACACAAATTCACCCGAAATTTTACACATGACTTCTGGAACTACACACTCAGCCAAAAACTTTGGTGCCAAAATTTTCATGAACATTTAAGAGATACTTTTGAATAACTAAAAGTTGATTTATATTAACTACATTATAACGACTACATTTAAATATTATTTACAGCAACTTTATTTAAATATTCTTCAACAACAATTTTACAAGAAAAATTTAACAAAAATTGCGTGTCCAAGCATCTGCTTCTGTCCAACCATCTGGTTAGAAAGGATTATTTGAAAGAAATTCTTAATAACTTGTATTAGTAACTGTCTGAACTTAAGTAAGTCTGAACTTAGTTTCCTTAATGGAAACTAAGCACTAATAATTATATGTCACTAGTTGCTAAAATCGTCATAAATGTTATTAATTATTTTGGCTAAGCAGAGAAAAAAAAATAAACGTATAACTACTACAGCATCTATTGTTATCCATAACAATAAAAATCAATGATCCTTCGTACTCAATAATCTCAATAATGGAAACCATATACAATAGAATATAAAGAGGTAGTATTGACTAATTATGTTATTGAATTATAAACATTAAATATTTCATGTTAAGTAGAAAAATATTAGAATGATAATATTGCTGTGTATCAATTTTTAATTTATAAAACAAAATTTTTATTTTGTTGATATTACGCAGCAATTAAGAATTATCAGAACCTTTGTAAAAAAAACAGTAACAATATAGTAAAGTAGATTATATTTCGGTAATTAAATAGTTTTAATAAATTATTTATAACTTAATTTAATTTTTTTTAATGTGTTAATATTGTAGTACGTTAGTAATATTTTAAAATTCTGAAAGAATTTAGATGAAATTTTTTTATTTCTCTTTCAGTATTGAGATTTGACCTTACCTCAGAGAAAATAAACGAAATGATCACTGCTATTGTTGCTCTGAACAATAACAATAATATGCAATGAACATGAAAAGTTTATTCTGACTTCGTTTTTACAAAATCTTGTTCGAGTTAAAAAGATCACTTTTTATAAAAATGTTTATAAAATAATTATTAAAGATAGTCAAGGAAGCTATAGATACGGTAAAATTTTAATATGTGTGAAATGTCAAGCTTCAATTTTTATATTCAAGCGATTTATTTTTTATATTATAATAATATTTATATATAATTGTATCACTCTAAGAAAAAAATATTTCCAAAAATTTACCCATGTATTATTCCTGTTTTAACTATTAGTCTACAATTTTATTAATTAGATTGAATTAATCATATTCTGCCGGGAAGTTGATAATTGCAAGTAGCATTAGAACTTTGAAAGAATTGTTAGAGCAACTGCAGTATAACAAGTCGGGCTGCAGATATGTAAATTGCTTAGTTATTGAAATTTCTATTTTAGAAGCTTTCATCGTGATTATGAAACACTTATATTCTGTATTTGGTCCAATTACAAATTTAGCTAAAACCTCAAGTCTGTTCAGAACTTAGTTTTGTTTGAATACTACTTAGTATTTGAACAAGTTATTTATAAGATAATTCCTGTTAAATTCAAATAGTGCAATATTAATGTTCATTTATGGATCTACAACCTTACTAAACTTGATGACTATAACTTAAAGTTAATTTATCTGTACGTATTTAGTTAATATATCTAAATACAATATTATCTGAATACTATACTAATATCTATACTCAGTATCAATTGAAGTAAATTTTCAGAATAATATGGTAACACTATCCTCACCTATACTTGTAGACTATATGGTATTTTAATATTACGTACAAAATAACCAGCGTATACTTCGTTTTCGTTTATCGAACTAATTAAACCAACACTTTCAGTGAACTATATATTTTAATATGACCCGTATCACCATATTATTAAGCTATATGAATTATTATTTGCAAATAATTATGTCATAAGTCAAACGAGATTAAACAAGTCTGCTTTGTTGTCAACAGGTGCGGTTCAGCGCAATGAGTTGATTTGTTTGAGTGTTATTAATATATTTTATGATAAGATTAATATTATCCTTTTGAGCCGTTATATTAAATATTGCTGTATTTTATACTTTTTAAATCATAGTTTCAGTTATTTAAATATTATTTTTGCCTTTACTATTTTTTTATCTGATATTATTAAATTTTAAAATCAATTATCAATCTGTTCTCGCATTAGAATTGCTGCGTTGCTTTGCTGGCTTTAGTCTGAAATCGCTTTTGAATCGTGCAACTAGAGTGTAACGTTCCTTGAGAATTTAAAAAATGAATTTGTCTTCGACAATTGCCCATACTATGTAAAATAAGTAAATTACACTCGTTGGCGCAATTCCATTTTATTGATTTGTTTTCAATGTTTCAACCGAATCTAACTTTAACACTGAACCCAGTTTAGTAGAGTGTAAACATAAATTAGTTTATATTGAACTAGAATCTTACAGATTTATTATACATATATACAGACGGTGAGAGGTAGAAAATGATAATGATTTCAGTTATTGCCACCTTATCATGTTTATTTTTTTCTATTAATGTATTATCATTGTATAAGTGAGAAATGAAATGAAATGAAAATAAAATCAGAAAAAAATTTAGATGTAAATTTCACTATCCTAAGTTAGATCGTTTACAAGAATACAGGAATGCTCGAGAGATTTCTTTGAGTATCGTAGAGATTCTCCTCACACAAAGAAGCAATCTGATTTGCGAACTGAATATTTGATGGCTTACAAAGTGGAGGAAAGTTTTATAAATACTTTAAATATAAATCAAAGGACGTACAGTTAATATATTTCCCACTTTTTACATCTAGTAGCAAATGTTACAATAATAATAAACAAACCATATTTATTAGATCAGAATCAAATGATTAGGTAACAGAGGAATGGAAATGATATAATGACATAATCATGACTGGGTATATATTTATTATAATTATTGATAATTATAAAAATTACTAGATATTCTATAAAAAATAATTATAATATTTAGTAATGTAAAGAATACGAATATTACCTAACAGAAAAGATATCTTTGGTAGAAGACTTCAAGGCACGACGCCGCTACTTACTATGACTATTTCAATTACTTTCATGTTACAGAAAAGCTAAGCCCCGAATTATAGTAGTAGAATTACATTATCAAATTCACAACTAACATAATATTTGAAAGTAAATTATATTGTGTAATTCCCAATTGCTAAAACGTATTAATTATACAAAATATATTATAATGAAAAAAAATAATGTAAAACATGATAAATCGATGGATATATTTGATTCAAAGTTCCATATTTGTTTTAAAATTGTTTTATTGTGAATTTTAAAAGAAACAAGGATCGTTCGGACAATCATGAGTTTAAATATCAAGCAGCTTTTGCACTTTTACACTTGATTTTACTTGAATTTACAGACTCCTTTTCTGTAGCTAATAACTGTTTCAGGCTTAGCAGTGATATTGTTTCCATAACAAAACCTTTTCATTTATTTAACTAAATTACGGTGCAAAATGGTAAATTTGTTATATAATAATAGTTCAAACAATTTTATAGAAACAAATAATTTACGATAAAAATTATGACTTTTAATGATCTGCCTCAAGTAGATTATTTATTAAAGATGAAATTTCCTGATTGTTATTTGATTGATAATGACAGCACAATCTATTTAAGATAACAAGACCATTTAATAAACCTTAATAATAAGGTTATGAATGTTGCATTTATTTTATATGTGGCAATGTAGTTTCTGTTATATTTTAAATTTATGAATGTGTTTTTATGAATCCAATTAAATATAAATTTTACTCCCTCTCTCTCTCTCTCTCTCTTTCTCGGTATTTATATGTAAACTATACCGTTACCCACACGCCATTTTAAAATTTTCTACTTTAGTAGTGTTAACTTTTTTATGTTAAAAATGGATATTTAAATATACTTACTTAAAACTATAAAGTAAATTCGTAAATCCAAATCAATTACAAGCCACCAACAAGATAAGACTCGCAAAAAAAATAAGAAAGCGAGGTGCTAATAGTATAATATAAACAAATATGAGTACGGATTGAACAGTATCTTTAAACCACACACAGCCCTGTGTATCCATTCAAGTATTCATAAAAGCAAATTGATCACAAGAGTTCTCCTTCCCATATAAACCATTTATACCGAGCAAATAAAATTTTACTGACGTCATTGAGGGAAGTAACTCAATTATATGCAAATGAGATACACTTGGAATATTGTGGTCAAATATATGCAAATGAGATACACTTGGAATATTGTGGAAATATACGTAGATGAAAAAGCTACCTTCTTCATCATAATCATATTATATCATATCATAATATAATTAAACTGGTTCTTCATAATATTTATGGTTATTTATTGTCAATATGGGTAGTTTTAGAAGTCAACAAATGTATACTGAATAGTTGTTTGTTTGAACACTCTAACCTTAAAGCTTTGAGACTTCACGTTGAATTTGATATATAATACATTTTGCATTGCAAGTCCTTTCAGTATCACTAAAAACTTTTTACAGAATATTGTAATAGTATTTGAAGTCGGATGAACCTCAAAATAATATTACAAAACTGGATAATGCTGTTCTTTTTATATGTTTAATGATTACTTTTGTAGTAATAATTCGAACATCTAATGTATTTTTGTCGTCGACGCGTGGAAAGACGCAGTTTATTTATAAATCCTGACATGTATTCATAGAAAAATAAATAATTTGTTTTTTTACATGTATTGAAAAATAACCAAACAATGAAATATACATCCTCTTTCCATGCTTTTAAAAAAATGAAAATCGTTAGATATTCTTTAAAATAATAGCATACTATAATTATTCAAGCGTAATAATTCTGAAATTATTTAATACGAATTTAAAGCATGAGATTTATATTAATACTAAAATATAACATATAGTTCAAAAAGAAAAACACTTATAGAGTTCTCAGGAAAAACTAAATGAAATAGATTGTATAAATTATTATATTCATTTCATTTATTTATTCCTTATAAAAATGTTTATAATAAAATTATATCGCTTTATTTAAATCTATATTACTCTATCATTTTTATTTCATAACATAATATTAAGTTACTGCTCTTTACTATAATGTGTCCATTACTTCAAGGCGTTTTACTCTTGAAAAGATACATTCTGGTGCTAAAAGCACGAGGCATAATAATATTTTAAAATATTATTACTACCACAGCTTTTTATAGAACATATATAAAGAGAAATAGATAAGCACCCTTCAATCCGCTTTTAACGTTACGAAACAAACAAAAATATTTATTAGATTCTATTTCATTTCAAGAAAGTCTATCTCAATACAGTATTAAGTAAGTACTCTTTATGTGCTTTTAAAATTTAATACATCATCATAAATTTTAAGGCATTTCATTTAATTTTCAATCGAGTCTGTTTTGTAAAGTTGATTAGAAACGCATTTATTCAACCAAAAAATCTCGTTCACATATTCAAAAGTTTTGAGTTCCTGCTTTCATTTTTAAAGCCTGTGCAGTTTTGGATTTTAGCTTTGAAGTTTTATTAACTAATTATCAAAGAGTTTCGTAGAAATAGATTTCACATGGATTAGGCAACTCATCGTCGTCTCTACTGAACAGGACTTGAATAATATTAATACTAAAAATACGCTTAGTTTTCACTATAATCAGTATTAGAAAATGCTTTTATTACATATTATATCCAAAGCATCGCCGTTTAGGATATCAAAAATATGATTCAAAAAAAGCTCGGTACGTAGAAAAAAATTTTTAGATATTATCTTTTATACAAATCTGGGAAGCTGATTTTACAATTAACATAACAAATATTTCTTTTTTTTTTTTTTTTTTTTTTTTTCAAAATCAATTTTTAATATCACCAAATCGTTATAGCTACAATAAACTAATAAACAATACAGAAAATAAATGCTGCCATTCTCGTTTAAATATAAAAATTACAAAGAAAGTTACAAAAAAAAAACAACCCTGACTTCAAACAGAGCTTTATAGTTTGGCGCAACTCAAGCGCGGTCTTTAATGTGATTACGATCTTCAAGCACTAACTGAGAATAATAAGAAATAAATCATATTATTAAGTAATAAATCATATTATTTGCATCAGTTTTTTAAGTTGACAAAGATTCATAAAACAAAACTCGGTACAAGAGCTATTATAATAGTAATCTTAATTAATAATCAGAACATCAATCTAGTGACCTACTAAAAGTGCAGCGATGTCAGAAAAGGTATTTATATGTCACGTGATAAAGAGCGCTTGAGTTGAGTCACATTTGTTTTCGTTGTAATTATGAAAACTTTGTTTTTTCGTAATTATGAGTTTTAAAATTACGAAAATTACAGCATATATTTTTTAACAAAACGAAAATCATTCATATTATTACATTCTTCAAAATTACGTTTTTTTTTTTATGAATTATTATAAAAATATTTATAATGTTATATTTCGATATGATTCGAACTGTAGAAAATTTTAGTTATTACTTTTGTTAGAAGAATATTCTCACAGATGAAAAAAAAAGTTCGTGTTAGAAGAAAATTTAATTAAATTAATAATATAACACATTTTTTTCAAGTGCAATTTCAAGAAACTTATATATTATGAAATATGATTTCACAAATCTGGCATTGCTTTATTTGACATTTTTAGATAACTTTCCTTACGTTTAATTTTAGCATAATAATATAAACTTGTTTATTAACAAAAAAAAAAAGCGAATGTGGCATTAACTATCGAAAAAACTGATGTTCTTTATATGTTGTCTAAAATTATGTAAAATTATTAATATGTAACAAAAAATAACCAATCTATCCGCTGATGTTAAGTAATGACAACAATAATTTTTGCAGAATTTGGATCAGATTTCAATCAACATCAAAATAATGTTTTTCATACACTGAACAACTTTTAAATGCGTAAAGTCATTTAAAGGTTTAAATAGAAAGCTATTAAATTATATACATAAAACAGATAAAATTAGTCATTACCCGCTTTTAACGGTTTTAAATAAATAGTTCAATTTAAAGCTGTGGATAAATGTGAAAATATTTTTTCTTGTTAAAGAGCGCAAGTAATTTATTTAAAATGAGTGAAATCAGACTTCAATTCAATATTATTTATTTTTAAGTAAATTAATTTTAATTAAAAGTCGAGGTAAGCTTGTAATACGTGGATCTCATAAAACGCGAAAAACAGAGCGAATTTTAATACCTTTTTGTTTTACCTGAGGCGTAAAATATTTAATTTCATTCAAAAGCACGAAAACCTCTGTTTGGCTTTTTTCAATCTGTTTCCATTCCGCAAAAATTAAAGCTATACTTCATAATAACATGATCTGTTAATATGAAATAATTGTAACGCAGTAAATATGTATTCACTTAGTTATTTAAGACAATTGTCATTAAATTCTTCAGAAGCATATTGAACAAATGCATCTCGTTATTGAATATGTACATTTTATTGTAGCTGAGTAGTAATAAAAATAATTTATGATATAATTTAGTATAGCCTATTCTTAAGTAACCACCATTTCTCTAACCTACAATAAAATAAATATACTGATGTTAAAATTTAAACATACTGAAGCCAAAGAGTTTTTTGTTTCAATCTAGTCGCTTTTATCTCATGGAGTACTAACGTAATTTCTTTTAGCTTTAAATATCAATCTTTTTCTTAAGAAAACTTCTGTCACACTATGACCAACATTAACATAATTTTAGTTGGATCCATATTTAATGGGGTCTACAAAATACTTATAAAGGTATTTTAAAAGTTTATATCCAAATACAAAACTTTAAAAATGTGACAATTTATGAAAACAAATTGTTAAAAAGACAACACTATGTAAAACTATATTACTTTGTAATTTTTATGTCATTATAAAAAATGACGAGTACAGTTTTAAATTAATGTAATACATATTGTGGTATGAAATTACTTAACACAATTTGTAATTAATCGTTGCAATTTGAAAAGATACAAAAACAATCATCAATCTACAGATCTGTGGAAATAGAATGTATTTAATAAGTTATATTTGAAAAAAATTATAATATTGAAAATACAACAAATCGCGAATCAAAACAGCGACAATTTATAAAATAATTAAATATCCTTACATTTAATTAATTTAATATTTCAAAAAGCAGCCTTTAATTTATATAATCTTAATTAAATCATTTTACGGAATGGACCCAGAATATTTAAGTGGGTGACCTATTATGTTACTAATCCACATAATAAGCCACAAATTCAAAATATAATTAAAATATTATTATATTTTGAATTTGTGGCTTATGACGGCATTCCAGAGAATGAAAGATATTTACTTGAATAATCTTATTAATACAAGGCTCGTCTTTTAGAAGATTAAATTTAAAATATAAACAAATTAATATTGTTAAAGGAAAATTTAAAAAGTTTTAGATAAGATAAAAATGTACCGTTTCGTTACTTCCAGTGATTTTATTATATTCACAACCTGGCCTATTCATTGAGTTGGGTTTATCTTTAATTTACGAAACTTGTAATAGTTATTGTAACTAAAGTTTTTTATAAAAATTAATCATTAATAGCTTGAATTAAATATACAAATTGAATTGTTCATTCCAAGAGTTATTAAGATAAAATTATTTTTTCCTTTTTTTATATTTATCAAATAGAACAAAAAATAATAGTAGCGCTGTAACATGGTGCAGGTGACACTGTCAGTAACATTTCGTTTTCTCTTAACAGATGCCGCGATTTAAAAATTATATTTTAGCATTTGAGTTATACCACATTCGTAATGTATAATAACTGTAGTAAATTAAAATAAACCCAATAAGAATGTTCTAGACTACAAATAAAATTTTATAGAAAAAAAAAAATTCGAGAGTCGATTTTTTTTATAATAATAATAAAGTACATTGTGTACAAATAGTTAAATTATTATTTTTAAAGAGCTTATATTATATTAATGAAATAACAGAACATATACAGGGTAAGATTGCCTATGGCCTCCTTCTGCGAGCAAGTCATCGGGGCAAAGGAGGCCTCGGCGCGGGACAGGGAGTCAGCCTCGTCCGCTGATCCACTTTCTTCCCCAGTTGTAGGCCTGGTGAGGGGGAGGGTGACCCCCCCTTACCTAACAGGCCTACGATGGGAGGGTGCTCTACGTTGCTCGGGGCACACTCATTCGGGGGGTCTCGCCGCGGCGTCACAGTGTGTGCTACCGCGATCCCGTGACGTCCCATTACGGCGCAGGGGGCAACCGTTGGTTTTTTAGTGGGTAGCCTTAAAAATGCCTTAAACCCCTCGGCCGTCACCCCCATGGGGTACCCAGTCAGTCAGTCAAAAAAAAAAAAAAAAAGGGTAAGATTGGCTAAAAGGATGCTAAAGAAAAACATATTTTATTAAACTCATAAAGTCGTTGCTAGCGCTCGTACTGACAGCATCACACGGGTAAACAAAATACCCGCCGTGCTATTGCGCTATGCAGCAAAAATGTTGTCAAGAAAAAAAACATTAGCCCTTTTTTTGATTATTTTATATAAGTAAAAACAAGTTCATGCACGGAGTTACACTGTCAAATCAAATAACTTATCTACTAGCAACTTAAAGTACAATATAAATAAAATATAAAGGATTCTAGCTCTGTCTAAAAATAGCTAGAATGACATTTCAGAAGCCTACACTACAACGTGGATCATGAAAAGATTGGCGTCTTTGAGTTTCCAGACGACTACATTCTGCCGAAATGTGAGACATCTCGCTCAGGACAATTCAGTGATTCAAGATTGCCCGTCATAAAGATAATACTGTTGAGAGGAACTTGGCAAGATCGCAGTCTCAAAGCTATAACTTACATTCTATCTACTGATTCGACTCTCTTTAAATCAATATTTTCTCAATACACAAAAACAAAATGATATCATTTTATATTGTTTTTATTAATAGAACTGGTGTAAAAAGTAAATTAAGTATTAACGAATTATTGAAAATTAGTTAAAATTATAAACATATTTGAAAGCTTCTTTTAAGAGATACTTATGTACAAAATAGTAAATTATATTATTATGTTTACCTAGAAAATTTATTATGTTATGATTGTCTTTAAATATAATAGCTTCGTAGCCATGCTAAGCTTCGTTTAGATTAAAATTAAAATCAAACATTCATTAAAAATGGAAGGAGTCGAACCTGCTACACCTGGGATCCCATCGTTCGTGTTGATTAAGTTGCCTTCATGAATCTATCATTATATATATACTTTTTTTAATTATTTCAAAATTTGACTTTGATGTATGAAGTCGTTGCCCTCCGAATACATCAAAGTCATTTTTTCTTAAAACATCTCTAAAAGATTTTACAAACTGTATCAATGTCTCTTCCACATGTCGCTATGAAATGTTATTTGTTTGAACCCAAAGGATTTCAAACCTTAGTCTCAAAAGGATGTCCGTTTGTCAGAAACTTCTACCGTTCCGACTAAATAATGGAATTTTCCACTCTACTCATCAAACTAATCGCTACTTCAACTGGAAAATACATACATTACTGATTATTACTTACATTGATAATATTTAAGTAGACTCTAGTCAATTTAACACATAAAATATAAAACTCTACTTTACAAAACAAATAACACTAATACGGAATTAATACTTATACGGAATTAATTTAAATTTATTAAACAATTTTCGTATTTTAATAAAAATTTGAGGTTAATACAGTTTAAGGGAAATATATATTTATATCGAGCATATTTATTTAAGCATTTTTTTGTTTTTACAAAACATCTTTTAGTTTTTAATTTAAACTTAATTTAATAATAAATAGAATATATAATTAATAGTAATTAAATTTGAAAAAAAGGTTGAGTGTCTGAACCAGGACTTATTATACTGTGGTAAAATTGAGAGCTGCATACAAAGTTTTCGTGTAACGCAAACAATGTGCTTATTTTCTCTTCGAGCTTGGAAAGTTAAACATTGAACATAAATGAGTAATCTAAGTTTACTTCGTTTCTTAAAAGTTAGTGTTTTTATTATAATCACTGGATTTTCGTTCCAGTTGTAAAACTTCAGCGCTTTTTCTTTTGTTTCAAATTCTACAATATTATATTGTTAGAGAAAAGAAGTTTTGCGGTAAAACATCTATAAATGGAACGTTTCAGTCATATTTACATTCATTTGCTGGCCTGTTCTCGAATCGAACGGACGTAATCGTTTAGTAGTTTCGGTATTAGTGTAACGGTCACGTAAGCCATTTTTGCTTATCGAATTACGAAAGTAATCGTTACGCATATATTTTAGTTGAGTTCTAGTTTATGTTAGTTGATTTATTGTTAATTTGATTCCCTCGCTTTATTACGTTTATTTTACAATCTGTTAAAAATAAATAAATTTTTTAAGTAATTTCCATTTCTGATTCTTATAATATATTTTTCTTTCATACCTAATAAATCTTTAAGGAAACGCAAGAATATTGAATGTGATATCTACGTACTATTACCGTATAGTAGATTAGTAGATATAGACAATAGATTTTTTTGTTTACATCTAGAAGTAGTGCTTATGTCTACACTCGACCTTATTAAGGAAAATGGTTGTTACATCATGTGGAACTACCGACGCTATAGAATATGGTAGCATTTTTAATATACCCACAAGTATATTTGGACACGTAGGCTAAGAGCTGCCACGGTCGTGATCGACATGTTTGATTTAAAATATGGTAAACACAAAAAATAAAGAGGAATGTTCCTGAGCAGCTGATTTTCATCTGATTTATTTGAAATGTTACTTTTATTTCATCCACTTTTTGTTTTGTTAGAAACATTATCGTTAAGATTGTACTGGATTACTTAAAGAAATCATTTTTATTAGCCTTTCTTTAAATTATATAAGGAACAAAAAAGTGCTTCTCTGTCATTATTTTAATTACCAGACCATGATACGGGGCAAGGATCAGCTACACTGTTATAAACGTAATTACGTGATTACGTGAACCGTGAACTCCACCCTTGTAAAACCCATGATGTGATTTATGAAAACAGACCATAAAGAGAGGTAATTTCTATTACCAGTAAAATACTAACTACATATTATATTAAAATCTAATTAAAATTATTGCCTTATAACCGCTATCGCATTCTTATATAGTTTGACATTAATCGTTTCATAATAATAACAACAAGAACATTATATAATAATATTTTCTGTTTTCTAGGAAACAATAATTTCCAAAATATCATACAATTAAGATAAACAAGTACATATTGCAAATTGACCAACGCGCTGACCAGGAATAGGTTTATAGTTCATTTGAGCGAGAGTTATAACAGCGAAATCTCAGTTAATTTCTAGAATGTATTTCCAAGAGAGCATTAGTAGATTCATCATCAAAGCAATTAGTAAACGAGTAATGAACAAAACAAACACCAACATTTAATTTAAGCGCACGCAGTTAAGTTCAGTTGAATACAGTATTTACAAAGCCAATGGTCTAAAATAAAGGGGCGACATTGAAGGTAATATTAATGAGTTTTTCGTTGCGTTCCTTCATTATTCATAAGAATGCAATAATATGTAAATTGATGTCCTGATCTCAGGTCGCTCTCAAGGATTTTATGAGACATACTATCTATTTTAGGAGAGAGATTTTATTATTTGTACATTCTAAGAAGCTTGGATATTAGAAGTCTATTCGAAAATGGCACGAAGTAATACATATATTAAAAAACTTTAAGGGTCTGACAAACCTGTTTCGAGGGTCTCATATTATGTATTACTTATGTACAAATAAACTTTATATAAAAAATAAGATGAAAGGAATTGATATAAAATAAGATGAAAGGAATGATTCGGTCAGACCTTTATCAGCTTCGTATTTTGACTCTGAATACGTTTTCAGGTCAGAATCTTAAAAATACAAATAATAATTGGTAAAACATTTTAATATATGCAGACAAGATACAAGGGACAAATTATTTTTTGTAAATTATTTCAGAATTATTGTAAATATTAGTAGTGTTGGAAATCAATTTGAATAACATATAACATAATATGAATATCTAACAATGATACTTTTGTGAGATCTTTCTATAGAAAGATATTAACGATTAGAGCAAAGGAAATAGCAACAGGTATTAAACCAAAGATAAAAGATATAAAAAGTAGAAATGCAACTTAAATCATCGGAAAGAAACCTTGAATGGCGCAGAGGGTTATTTCATTCTATTGATTTCCAACTTTCATTTTAAATACAGCTCCGTCATATTTTGTTGTTTTGATTTCTATCAAGAACAGTGCGTATTAAGGAGATATAATCTGAATCAATATGGAATCTTCATTAAATGTGATCCAATTTCACTTTTAAAATTAACTTAACTTTGTAACTTTGTTTTAATAATTAATATAATTGATTCTAATTAAATTTTTATAATACGCATTTAACTGTCTTTGTTTTCTTTATGAAAACAAAACCAGACATCTCTTTAGTCATTACAATGGAAATGAGACCCGAGTACTTAAAATTAGAGTTCGTAATAAATAAAATAATTGAACTCCTTGGGTTATTTCCGGTTTCCTTCCAAATATTTAATTACTTTTTTTTTTTTTTTTGAGTCTGGTTTAATACAACTTGTAATTTTCTTTACACAATATTTAAGGAAGCTACTAATTATTTATATATTTCCATGATTATGTTGTTGGGTTTTAATACTGAGCTACACATTTTTGTTATATTTTTATTATTAATTATTTTTAATTCAATAAATCTAGATAAAAAACAGTTACTTCTAAAATAATAAAAAAACATTCATTTAGTCTGAATATATGTCATGTAATCTATAAAATTAAAAAGTTTTTTATAATACAGTTTTATGTTTTCATAATATCTTCCAATAATGTACTGAAAATATAAAACTTATTTCAAGTTAAAAAGAACCAAATCGTTTCAACAATTCTGGTCGATTCATTTATATTATCTTAAATATAAATCAAGACGCATTAGATAAATATTACAAAATTAAGTCAATTTCTTTACTGAAATGTGTATAAATAGATTTTACGAATGTTTATGCTACTTAATCGTTCAGACCTTCATAATAAAGTTAAATATTTTATCCATGATTGGATCTGTTCCAGCCGTCTCTAATCCCGAGGGTTGAAGTTGATTATATTATATTGTAGATAATTAATTCAAAGACACATGTTCCTATGTCAAAGAGAAAATCGTTTTATTTAGCGTTGTAGATTCTCCGAGCTTTTAAAAAGATTATATTGTAAGTGGTTTTACATAAAATACTTTATTTTTAAATTATTATCCAAAATCCTTTAATAAGAAATTAGCTTTTTCTTAACATCACTGTAGTCTTTTTAAACATAATATATATAATTACAATATTAATGGATACTTAAAAAAAGATTGAACTTGAATTGAAAGCGTATGAAATTTCTATATAGAGTCCATCGAAATATATGTAAATATGAATATTATTCTTGGTAAAAAACATTACAGATGTTCACAGTTATAAAATGGAACTCTTGAATTTAATTTAATTTTTATTTTATTTTTTATAACAATCGTTATTCAGATTTTCATACTGTTATATGTTAACTTTATGCAAAAAATGTGTCAGAATAATTAAAATGACAACATTTATACAAATTATCATTTTACTGTTATGTACTGACCCAGCACCGGTACTATTACAGATATCACAGTTACATATTATATACATTATATTGTAACTGTGACAACAACTATACTTACAAACATTACTTTATATTTCAAAAATATGACCATATATTTCCATGTTTTTACAGATGTCTTACGTATTTTTATTTTATTAATATTATTTCTAAACTATGAAAATATTATTTCATTATGGAAATATTTTCATAATTATAGAAAGAGTTAAGGATCTTTGAATAGCTACAAAATGTTTTAAGAATCTTTTAATTCTCATAGAATGCTATTTAAGTAATGCATTTACAAAATAAGTGAAATATTTACCAATCAAGATTATTTTATGTATATAAATGAATGTTAAAAAATAGGCATTTTGTTAAATTAAGAGTTAAATATCTTTAGAAAATAATGGCGATCTGATATTTATAATAATTAAAATTAAATTAGTCTCCTTTAAAGACAAATTATTCAAGATAACGTGAGAATTATTTTGAAATAAAATCCATAAAATAAAACCACTTTTACTATTTCTATTTAATTATATAAATTAGAAACTTATTGAAACAAAGACATTATATAAACAACTGTATACCTGTAAATCTATATAATATATTGAAGTTTCTCATTTTGAATAACCGTGAACATGAGTAGAAAATAAAACAAATAGTATTATAATTTTTCATATTAAGATTTCATATTTTGATTTGCTGGCGAAGTCCTGAGGGATCTATCTGTTACTGAACTGGAAACTATTGCAACTCTCACTCACAGTTAAATAAATTGCTAGAACTT
Organism: Mechanitis mazaeus; assembly: GCA_959347395.1. Lineage (NCBI taxonomy): Eukaryota > Metazoa > Arthropoda > Insecta > Lepidoptera > Nymphalidae > Mechanitis > Mechanitis mazaeus. The sequence continues at coordinate 2,086,106 of OY365743.1, forward strand.
TAATATTAAAATCTAAAAAAAGACTCTTGATGTCTTTTTAATTCCACAGGGTTTAAGAAGTTTTTTATATTAAAATATGTTTTTATAACTCACAATAGATACTGTATTTCAATATTTGTTATGAAAAATATATATTAACTACTCTTGTTGTCATAGAAATCATTTTTATTTTGTATATGACCTGAGAAAATAACATAAGCCAGGCTCAAATATATACAAATATATAAAAATTCATATATACATATAGATAAAAAACGTACAACAATATGTTTTGCTATTTCGTGAAATCTATCTATTCCACCATTTTCTTGTCTCAAATATCTTTTAAATATTTATTTAAATAGAAGCTTATCCTTCAATTTAATGTTTTAATGCTTTATTTAAAAAATAAGTAGGTTCATTTTTAAAATACTCAAATATTATATTAAGTGGAATCTACTTGACTGTTCATATTAATATTTTAGATTTACAAAGACAAGTTTTATATATTGATGGTATCATTTTTAAATACATTTCGTATAAAATTTGATAATATTGATATAAAGAAACTAAAAATGTGATTTAATGTGTTGTTTATAACAACTTTGAAATAAATGATTAAATACTCTTTTCAATAGCCTGAGTATTACTATGGAACTTTCAACACAATAGTATATGAAACCATACATTTTGCATGAATATGCTTTAATAAAAATTTTTCGCAGATAAAATTACTCAAATATTTGTTATTACACGAAGACGTAGCTGTGTTCGTTACGTGATCGAAATTAAATTAAGGTCCGATCATAATTTGATACAGACACATTGATGGTAATGATATTTAACCTATTATATTGTATTAGTAAGATAATAAAAATATTTGAAAATATTTATAATAAACTTTTAATATCAATATATTTTTTACAGAGAGAATAACTATAATATAAGAAATAATTTTTTTAAATCAATGTCACCCCAATAATTGGACAATAGTATTGTATTTTTCATCGATAATTAAAATATTACCTTTATATTTCATTGAAGTCACAAAAACATAGATTAAGTTCATTATCATTACAGAATTGAAAATGGAATATATTAATTTTATTTTAATAACGAAACACAAAAGTTGGTATACCATATATTTAAAATTATTATATTTATTAAATATAGTAAAACTGCAGCCTGGAAAAGTGACAGCATAAAAACTGTTTTATTTCCAGTTGTATGTAACTTGTACTATGAGAGTTAAAATTATTTAAATTATACTTTATACACAGTTTCATTCGACGCGATTGAAGCTAACACTGTGTAGTGGCGCCCCCAAGCGTCACCCTTGCACGGTTTTTATAGACACTTATTTTCTTTTTGATGGTACCGGCTCTCACTCAGTGTCTTCGTTATGTTCAAAGTATGGATATGGTATTTTATATTTGACGGAGAAGTAAATTGGAATGGGATTTTAAAAAATAATAATAATAATAATAAAATGGGTGGGTATAAACTACTAAATCGCGTCGAATGAAGCTGTTCATATAATTGAAATCGAACTTCACTTCAGGTAAGGTCGTTTGTTTTACAATTATTTTGTACATATTATAAACAGTTAAAGAACTTAACTTGAGATTTTAATTATTCAATCCAAAGAAGTATGAAATTTGATGCTTTTAAATCATGTGTTCTTGGATTTTAAACGTTTGTACAATTCTTAATTATAAAGTTAGCTAAAAACTGTGTGGGCAGTCCTTAACCCTCGCTTTTAATTATTAATAATTTGATATCTGTAGAGTTTATACGTGGGAGTTATGTTTATGATTTTCTGACTTCTATTTAACCTAATTATATTTCTATACAATATAATACATAAAATACATAATAATAAATAATAATAATGTATACAATATAATAAATAATTCCTTTATAATAATAACAATGAACCTATTGTCTGTGTGTAAGTATATAAAGGAAGGTTTATATACTGAAATTTAAAACCAAAATAATCTGAAATAAAAAACTGAAGACCAATATTCCTGAATAAACAAAGTATAAGAACTTTTTAACAAAAATTTTAATCTTAATTTTGTGTTTTATCAAACTTTTTGTCTAAAAGCTGTTGTATCTTTATACAAAAGCTTTTAGACAACAATTTAACTGAATAGAGAGATTTCCAGTCTTCTGACAACCAACTTCAAATACCTTATATTCAACCGTTTGTGTATTTCAATAATAACACTAATGTGTATTGATATTATTTGCATATTTTTACAACAGAAGTAATAACTATTACAATCTGAAATAAACGGAAAACAAGCTTAATCAAACAACTAAAACTTAATTTCATAATATTGTCTTGTTCTCAGTAAATGAGAATTTCTATGGCGAATTTATTTTTTTAATATAAAACCACAGTAATAAGTGGTTCTTTCAATCACTTGAATAGAAATCACAACTCAAATTGAATCAGAAGCAAAAAGCACAAAGCTATTCAATGCATCCTAAATAATCGAGAGGAACTCTCCAGTGGCGCAGAAAGTTAATTAAATCTATTGATTTCTATTAGCGACCTTATAACAAAGACTTAAGACTCCAATTTTATTATAATTCAATTTAAAACTTTCTTAAGATTTCTATTTCGGACTAATAAGTATTAATGATATAAATATTTGATTAAATTAATTATTATTTAATAAATAAAATAATTCTTATTTGTTTAGTATTTATATTAAACATATTTTAAGAGCTTTAGAAAATTATTTACATACAGATTCATAAAAAAATATAATTGTAAAAGTATATAACACAATGGCCGATATTTAAGATATTTGTACATATAAGATTTTTAAACATCTAATGATTAAAACTCTTTCAGCGGAGTTGTTTTTAAAATGATTTTATGGGCTTAAGTAATAAGTGTTTGTAATTATTTAAAGAATTAAACAATATTATCTCAACAAATAGTCATAATTAAAACTGGCGTGACGTAAAAAATAGTAATATCTAAAATATAATTATTTTAACTCAAGTTATTACACAGGGTTTGCCATCCACAGTATGTGTGAAATATAGACACTCTTCATGGCTCTCATAGGCCACCGGATGCCCTCTAACATACCTCTGAGGACTAACCTTTAGAGATAACTATACTTCAATAGACACGTCTTATAGACTTAATGAACATGTTAGTACATATATATTCTTTATATGTTAACAAATCTATGGATAAATCTATTTATCATAATCAGTTTAATATTTTTTCTTTAACCATGTAAAGTAAATAATTTTGGCATAACATTATCCTCTTTGTCTTCAGATTTAAAAAAAAAATGTTGATCATTATAATGTTAAAAACTCCAGCACTAAGAGTTTTCATTTCTTTTTTTTTATAACGACGTTTATATATCGTAATGGATCCATTATTTTTTCCATTAAAATAAAGATAAATTGAAATAAAAACTGTTTAACACTGAAAAAACATTACCAAGCGGGTGTTTTAAAACGCATCACTGTATAACTATTTTAAAAGCTTTACAAAGCTTGAAACTTTTTAATTTCACAAGTTAGGGTAAATAATTAATTATTGTAATTTTTTAATTAATTCATTAAATGAAACCATTTACTATCAATAAAAAAATAGATTTACATAGAATAATAATAATGTGTCACCTGAAATGATTCCGGCCTTTCGTATATTGATGAGAGGTCATTTTTGATATTTGTAACGCAATGCCAAGCTAAGCCGAGTTTTTTTTTTCGTTGGAAAAACCCGTTACGGGTACCCCGTTGGCCCAGGGGGGTGTCGGCCGGGGGGTGATGTGAGACTACCCGGCAGCATAGAGGATGCTGCCATTTTTAAGGCTACCCACTAAAAAACCAAAGGTTGCCCTCTGCACCGTAATGGGACGTCACGGGATCGCGTTTAGAACTCACCGTGACGTCCCGGCGAGAAATGAAGCCGAGCTACGACAACGCCAAACAAAGCCGAGCCAAGCGAAAGCCATGCCACGATTGTAAAGTGTGTAACTGTCGGTTAATCCGGCCTTTGTGACGTCACATATCCGCACCACTCATTTCTGGGATCATTGTGTTGAGTGCACTAGCTTTAGTTAAAACTCTGATAGTCTATATATAAATTATGGAATAAGAGTTATTAGAGGTATAAATGTGATTATTCTCTTGTTTTAATTAGAAAGTTATAGTCTTAGTTGCATAAAAGAAATAATTAGTAAATATTGTTAAATTTGTGTATGATTATTTCTATTACAAAACATATTCAAGCACACGGTTTATTTTTTATTAACATAATCAAATAATAATTACAAAAACATACGACGTACAAAGTTCGTAAGGTTTTACATTACAGGCATTGCTAGACCATTGGCGAATATAAAAATCCGCTATTATTGCATTTATTATGCAGAAAAAGATTTAAGAAAATCGGTTTTAATTAATTAATATACCATGAAATACAATACCAATAGCTATAAAATGATAATAAAAAAAATTTAATGATGAGTGTTATACAATTATGGTTAAAGTCTGATCAACTTTATACAATACATAAGATAACATATACATACGAGAATAGACAATACCGAGCTTTTATCAAGTACTACATAATATGAAGTAGTTTATACTGAGAGCATACTAACACATGTACCGTTATATATGTAAGATTATTAAAAATACAACTTGAACTTTATTTCTATAAGATGGAAGAACATTGAACGTGGATTAATATTTGCGTCAGTTGACTAATTTTTAAAAAATATAATAATTTATTTGTTTAATAAAATTTCATGTTATTAATTTCAGAACACTGTCATTTCAAAAGCCATTTTATATAATAAAAGCAATAACATTAAGAAATAAAACAATAACTATGATAATGACGAAAATTAAGGAAAACAACGAAATTTAATTACGACTTCAGTTCGCTATGACTTAAGTTAAACCATTAACGTAAAGGAAACTTTGCCCTTACATTGATTTTAATACGAACCATTTAAAAGTTACCGTTAGCGAGAGCAGATACTATGATTATCAAGATAGGAAAATTTCATAACTGGTGATTATAAAGATATTTTACAGGATTTTTAATAGAATAAGTATTTTTAAAAAGATATTTACAGGTTTAAAATGTAGCATTATAATACATGCGAATATATGTAACACAGGTTTAATAAATATAATAAAATAATGTGATATATAATAAAACAAAATTATGAAATGTTAATACACAAATGTTATTAAATACCTAAGTAAATTAAGAATTATTAATTTAAAAATGTCCTCCTGTACACAAAATCAAAGGCTTTTTATTCGACTGTAACAAAGACGAGGGGTTTAATTCAAAATGTTCCAACACAGGTGACATATAAGATTATATAATATAAACAAGGAATACGTATTAGCAATATCTCAATCGTGAGCTTTCGCTCCCTATCGGTTATAACCATTATGAAGGAAAAACATTGAAATACTGGATCCGTTAATTCAAAGCTGGTAAGATTCAAAATCTTATAGATCCATGATAATAATCAATCCAACAATCTTTTAATTATCTATTTGTTTTCCCAAAATAAAATCATAATTGTATACCAGATCTTTATAAATTAGTTTAAAGTTCCACTAACATAAAACTAAAATTAATTTCACGCTAAACAACTCATAACGTGATCTGACTTTGCTCAAAGCATTTTGAAGAGTTTTATAACAGTTTAATGTTTGTATCATAATATATTACACGACTATTTTCAAGCGTTTAGTTCAGCTAAATGACTATAATAAATGTTTCGTTAAACTCCAACAGCCTTCATATTATAATTAGTAGCGGAAAACTAATTTTGCTTCTTATTTATGAGTGTATTATTCAAATTATTGTACAACTAATATAAATAACTAACTACATTTTGGTAGTTGATAAACCCCTTTTAGAATATCTTTAAGTTCTGACATTTCATAAGTCGATCTAATGGAGACATTTCTTACTAACGAGGATATATTATGAAATAAAACCGTAAATATTTTTTATTGCCTTTAACACCTTTACTGTTATATTTTCTTGTTATGAACGAGCACAGCGCAGTCTCTAAGTGTTGAAACTGAAAAATGATTCTACGATAAATAAAAAGGAATTGAAAATTTAAAGCGAAAAGAACTCTTATTACATCCTGTATAAGAACTTTTGCGTTTTATCGTGATTTATAAAAAAATATTAATAATATAAGATAATTCTATTTAAACCAACCATGACTAATAAAAAGCTAATAAAACCAGAATTATAGAGTGTAACTAATTGCGGCTAACGATAAATATTAAAATATATTGAGAAAATATTAAAAAAATATGAGCCTCATTGCTTTCACTTCGATAATTCAATGTGAACTACTTACATGAAAAAGCTTCTGAAGCTTAGTGATCCGCGACGAAATCGATATGAGATTTTCTTAAATTACCTTCGTTACCCACGAACTAGCTATATTTTATTACAACAAAATTTGTGTTTTAAATTTATAAATCATGAAAATACAAACTTATCTGTTTTTTGTTATGTTACACATCGACAATAACGCATCGAATTCTTAACGCCTAAGGTAGTAGTAGGTAAAGATTAAAAATATTATATTATTAATTCTAACAATCAATAATAATCAATTTAGTTGAAATCAAACTCATTACTTATTGTTTGAGGATTCTAGAATAATCAACACATTATCTCTTATATCTCAAAGCTGAAAATTACTCCACAACCAGTCGAGGAAGTCTATTAACAATCAAATGACTCTTCAACTTCTTCTCGACCTCAAGCGATTGTCACTGATATTTGATTATTGTCACATGTGTTTATCTTTGACAATAAATTTTATAAAATATACCATTTCTATTTATTTATGTTATTATATTTATTATTTGTCCGAATGAATCTTTATTGAGGTCGTATATTTTTTTCTTTTGTAAAATATTATAATTATAAAAGATCTACTATTTAAAAGTAATATTTATCTCGTTCTAATAAACGCAATCAAAACACATTGACTTGAAGTACTTTTTAAACAGACTTTAACATGCATTTATTTTAAAAGCTAAATATTACTCACTTAATTCATTTACAGATTTTTTTAACATTATAAAGCAAATTTTATATTATAATATATGAACTGTGAACTAGTGGAGTTTACTAGATTTGAGTTTTAGATTTTTAGTACTTCAATCGTGATATGTTTTGTATCGAATACATAATATGGTTCATTGAGTGAAGCTCTCTATGAGGGTTTTCTGAATCCTTTGTGCAAGCATCACTCAAAATTTCATCATCCGAAAATATCCAAATTTTGTACATTAATAGACATCAGTCTAGTGGTGGTTTAAAAATTAAAAAAAAAACAGATTTTTTAATTTTTTTATTATTTTAGATTTTTTTTTTCTTGAACAAGATTTGAGAACAGAATGCGTCGACGTTTTGTTAATACAACTTCGGTGCTGTTTGCACCTCGCTTCGCTCAATATTAACACATTCCGAAATTTTACTTATCAAATTCTACATGAAATAATATATATTTTTAATGTCAAACATTCAAAAGCTACTTTTAAAAGAATATGTTCATGAATTCAAAACGTAAACCTTCTTTGCTTATCGTAAAAAAAAGTTATGTTTAAAAGTTTGAATTTTCGAAACAGTATTAATATTTTTTGTCGATTTTGCAATTTTCTAAAACACTGATACAATTTTCTCAAACGCACTGAAATGAAAACGAATGAACGATATAATTGGTTCCATCATAGTTGAGATAAAAACGTATTTTTTCTGTCAATTAAGCAAATTCCGGACGCTTTAAATTTGCTTTTATAAATTGCAGAGGAATCTTTTTCCATTGTTGTAGATCAATTTATTAAAACTGCCAACTGTAAAAAATTTACCGGTTTTTTTTGAGTGATATAAAATATTGTAAAACATGTTTTATACTAAGCAAAAACTCTTCTTTTAAAGGAAGCCTAGAAGATGTGGTCTAATACTCGATAAGGACAAGTATATATAAAACTTTAGATTTATAAAGACGGCTGGCGGCATAGTAGCTCATTTGTTAGAGCGACGGGCTGGTTTCCCCGAGTTCGTCAATTTGAGCCCAGTGCTTAGTAATTTTGCATTCTGAATTTATTTTATAAAAATGTTACAGAATTGTCAATGATAGCAGACGGTCTATTTTCTGGTAAATTTGACAATAAATGTAATAAAATTGGTTTCCGGAATATTGTACACTTTAATTGTGAAATTTAATAAGAAATTTTAAATATTGTGCAAATTACTCTATTTATTGGTAGTGCGCGTTATAACCGCAACGCATAATAGGCTTTCAATGAAAAGCACCGCCTCTAGTTATTCCTAAACTTCTTTTGAAATACGTAATATATTTTTGTTCCACTAAACCTTTTCTTTTCGTGAAACTCTCGTACAGTCAAAAATTTTTACCCTAGAGAATTCATAACGGGCATCTTATTCATAACTTTAATACATTTTTGGATTTGTTTGCGTTTCACAAAGGTTCACACATTCGAGGAATCAACTTTACAAACACACACATATTCTTGTTCATGTTAACCCTGATACCTATATTCATAAATATATGTATATAAATTTCATCTTATTTTCTTTACTTTCATTTTGCGAGGAATAAACTAAATGTTCAGCATGTTGAGCGAAGCGAGCACTAAGCGCAAAAACTCAGATATCCGGTCTATCATTTAAATAAAAATTACAGGCGCTTAGCGATACCTGAAAGAGACCACGTGGAGGTGTCCTGCTTACTCCACCATACCCGGCAACGGCTTGCTCCGGTCTCTATTAAGGTTTGTGTTGTTAATTATTATTTTTTTTTATTATTTTAGAAAATCATTTTTTTTTCTATATTACGCGTATTATTGTGTTATATAAGCCCTGAAAATTTCAAGCCGATTGATCGCGCCGTTTTTGTGCCAGACTCGGACAAAATTGTGAAAAGTCTCCAGTAGAGCGCTCCGCACGCTTCGCTCAATAATTTTTATTACGCAAGAGCAATAACATGTAAGTGTAAAAAATATTATCAGTTTGCATATATATTATATAAAACATACATAACTTTATGTTTATAATTTAATCTATAATTTAATACATTCAAATCATAAAATCAATATATAATACAAATATTTTTATTGTTTTCTCTACAGACACGAAGGGTAAGTCCAGATTATATCTTTCAAGTCTAAATAACACTGAAATAAGTCATTGTGTTAAAAATGTGTTATAGGTTAGCTTAGAACTATTTACATACACAGCTATTTACATACACAGCTATTTACATACACAGCTATATTACATACACAGCTATATTACACACACAGACACAGCTGTGCGTGTCTGATTGTATGAACTATTTGTTATTCCTATGACGTTACTATTACTTACTATGCACAGAATGTATTTGTATTATACACCGACCTAACGCGGTGATGACTTTCTTTTCGTTATTTGTAAATTTCTTATTTTCTCCAAGGAAAATACTACAAGAATATTACGTAAATACACAATACTGGACTTAATATAATTTGCGTCTTTATCTAACAAGCTGCAATCCGTTTTTCTCACCACTTTCTTTCTTTAATAGCTTACTTCATCTCCCTTAAATTTACATTACATTTACTGGCGTCCCCGCACTACTGACCATTAGGTATACCGTTTCCTTATTAAATGCTTTTCTCAGAGAAAAATAACGCATTCGCATTTCTTAGAGTTAATTAACTTTTATTCTTTATATTAATCATTATCCCTGAACATAAAATATAGTACATTTAAAAAAATATATAAAATATTTGCATTACATCAGTAAAAATAATAATATTTTTATCGATACTTACTAAGAAAAACAAATCTTAAAGCGTAAGGTTTCGCTTTAAGAGGACCAAATCGGCTTTGAAATTGTTATCCAATTATTATTCATATCCTGATGATTTGAGAGGAAAATACAAATAATGAAAGTAAAAGAAAAGCCGGAAACTTGAGAGGGTAGTGCTACCCTATTTACTTAGTTTGGTTAGATAACAGATGCAGTCCATGGACACCAACACCTCAAGGAAACTAAATCATAAGATAATCATATTTTTGTAAACTGTTTTAAAATTATTATCGTAAGGTTGTTGCTCTCTGAACATTTAATGGCTCCAGAATTAATAGATATCTTATATTGAACCTATTGTTCCGTGACTCAATATTATTTTTGGTTTAATTACTAAATTCAATAGCTATCAGCTAATGTTTTCTGAGACTCACAAGAGTACTACACATTTCAATAAAACTATTTTACGGATGTAACTCGCGTTTATTATTACATTTTTAAATTTAACCCGACGTTTCGAATGCTTTGCAGCCAACGTATTCGCGGTAAGACGAGATGACGGTGTCTGTCAGTCAGTCAGTTTATTTGTCACCTACCTCCAACGGATGCACACAAAACGCACTAACTGTGTCTATGGGCTTGGCAGTCTGTTCACGGACATGGAATTTAATATTTTTCATGATAGGATCCCAGGTGTTCGATAGATTCCAACCATCTTCTCTATTAAAATTAGGATGTTTTTTAATTTCAATAGCCTCGCAAATCATTCTGTGTTCACGAGTGATTGTTTTATTGATTGAAATTCATGTATCTATCATCTACATGAATTTCAACCAATATTATCTTCGTGGAGTTATACTCTCACAGTTGTCTTTAAAAGTTACAGGTTTGTTATAAAATAATGATGATGTATTGTTGTTATAAGACTTTACGTGAAATATTGGCGTCTTGCGTAACTTGTTCTATAACAAGTTTGAAGTAGGAGTCGTTCATCTCTCTTTCAGAAGCGTATGCTGAAGTTTTTGTTAAGACAATTACGTATGAATGAAATAAAAAGTGGACCAATAAATAACTTCATATAAAATAATTGCCTTGTAGTCTAGTGGATGCAATCAGATTATTATTTTCCTTTTTTATTACACCCAATCAGTTGTGAGAATTTCTGTAATTAGTACACTGAATAAAATCCTCCCGAGAAATTTTTTCAGTTACCGAATGGAGTGTAAAAGGCCATTCATCTCTCTGTCAGTCCCACGTTTGTGGTCGCGATATGTCACGCTTGGCATACGTATATGCCATGTCACAGAGCAAAACCGTACAATAATTATTGTAACAGAAATAACATGCTTATATGTCAGATATAGTCATTTAAACATATATAGCATGGTTAACCTTATTAAATTATAAATATACATTTATTTAAAATGGAAGCTTAACACGACTATACATGTTTAAAAAACAATGTCCAACAATAATTTCGGTTGTGGCAATTTTAATGTTATTTATTATTCTGCAAAGTCAGAAACATTGGTTATAAATAGAATGCTTAATTCATCGAAAGGAGCAGCGATACGGTAATTGATAGTGCAACGGGACGATTTCGGACTGTTCGTATTAATATTTTTTTCTTTATATATATCTTTTTAAAACTATGTAATATAGTACTTATATCATTCATTTTATAAGTTTTGCAATTTTCATTATTATTAAAAACTTTTATACTATGGAACTGTTTTTACAATTTTTTTTAATATTTTTGTATATTTCCTTCTTAGTACATTGAGCCTAAATATGAAAACAATCAGTGTGTACAAACATGATTCTCTGAAGACGAAAAAACGTGACTATTACAAACCCAAAAAAAAAGATAAACATATCTTTTTATTCTCACGTGTCAAAAAAAGAAGTTTGTTTATTCGAAATAAAATATTTTTATTGAAAGGAGAGGTGATCTAAAATAATTATTTTAAATTTGTTGTTTCATGTAGGCATAGAACACAGATTCAACTTATATTTAAGCGACCGTTAAGATATAAAATATTTGGCACGCGTCTTATAAATCTCTTATTTTTGCAAGGGATAGGTTCGTGTCTGAAATATAGAGGGTTTTCACTGGTATAAAAATAGACCGAAATTCTTTATTTTTTTGCGGTTATAGATAAATGTTTAAATAATAGTACACTGAAATCCAGTGAAAAGGGTCAGCCAAGTCAATCTCTCGCAGAACCTCCATAAATTGTTTTGAGGATACTCCATGTTTGTGTTTTATCCATTATTATTGATCAAAATAAAACTTATAACTCTTTGAATTCAAACACTTGTCACTACTCTATCACACTCACTGGATTGCCAATTTCATAAATATTATATAATTTGAGATGAAACGTCTAGAGCAGTGGTTCCCAACCTTTTTAGGTACGCGCCCCACTTTCGAGATTTTAAAATATGAAAATGCCCCCCTAACCAATGCAAAAATATGAAAATGCCCCCCTAACCAATGCAAAAATATGAAAATGCCCCCCTAACCTATGCAAAAATATGAAAATGCCCCCTTTAATCCATGCAAAGATATGAAATGCCCTTAACTAGAGGGGTAATTTTAACTGAAAAAAAAATCGAAATGCCCCCCTCCGATTGCCAAATTGCCCCCCAGAGGGGCGTACGCCCCACGTTGGGAACCACTGGTCTAGAGCTTCAAAGCAACATAAATATTTCTTATACGAATAACTTTTTAAAGACCAGGACTCCAATCAATAGTATGTAATAGTTTGAAGGTATCTTAAAGGATATCATTTAATTAAAGGATAGATATTTGAACTTGTTATAATAAATCAGACCTTATTTTAAATATATGTTTAAATAGTCTGTCTGTAGATGACAGAAATACTATGCGATATTTAATTGAATTACTTTTTTACGTTTTAGTATTCTTGTCCTGCTGACGATTTAAATTCAAAATAAATTATATTTTTTATATATTAAATGCGACTGCAAGCTTTTTCATACTTTATATCCATAACATAAAGATTACATTTCTTAAACTAGATAAAAAATATAAATGGTGCGCTATATTTAATTTAAATTTTTTTACAACAGATAATCTCTTTTAAATCTTTATTTCAGTAGAATTATAAATTTTATTATTTATTTATTTCTTTATACATAAAATACATTGCGGACTTAATGCCACAGGCATTCTCTATCATTCTCTATTCTCTATTCTATTCTATTTTAACTTTCTTATTTTTATTTCTCAAAATTATTTTAATACAATAATTGTAATGTAATTATAAAAAGGAATGTCATTATAATATAATGAAACTATGGCCGTCTAAACCGGCGTTTTAGTAATTTTACAAAGTAATTCATTTTCTCAAATTTCTTCTAAGAAGATAAAGGTAACCCACCTTTATTGTTCACAGCAAATAAGATTAATTCGTTTACTGTTCTGAATCAATTTTGTTATAAAATGAAGTAATTTCTGACTTTGTGTCTAAAATCAATAATGGCAATATGTAATGCTATAATAAAAAATTATCTATTTAAAGTTATATTTTAAAATAACTACCTTTTATAATGCGGTAGCTTTGACTAAAAAGTGTTGTTTTTTTAAATTTTGTATTGTATATTCAATAAACATTTTCATTTTTCAATTCAGATAGAACGTAAATTTTATAAAATATTTTTAAAATGTTTGATAAGTCAGCACCTCAGCCTCTATCCACAGTAATATCCTGTACTAAAGCTTGTATTCCTCGTAGTTAATTGTACTATCAATACTTCTTTTGTTAGATAATTCCTGTTTATTTAAAATTATATAATTAACCAGCTCTTGACACCCCCTGTATATAATAAGTTATCAATGGAAACTAAAAGATTATTTTTAATTCGGAAATCGTTTCAATTCAAAATGTTATAGATGTTATTTGTAACCAGTAGTGTTTAAATTATAGTAAAAAATTAAATAAATATATTTTATTTTATTCTTCGTACATTGTAAAATAAAAGCAAAGAATAAAATAATATTAAAGAAATATAAAAATGACAATGAGGCAAGAATTACGAGCAACACAAATCTTCTGAGATTGTTTCAAGTACAAAGTATCTCTGTAGTTGCAACAATATAATATTTACTTTTCTTAGGCAACAATGCATATATAAAGTAAGTATATTACTTGAATAAAAGTATATTGTACGTATTATAGTTATTTACGAGATTGTTTATTTTTCTCTTACTTGGGAAAGATTTTTTTTTGCTGTTAAACATTAGCCATAAAATCATACAAAAAGTTATATATTTCGAACTTACAGCTCTTATTAAAATAAAAATTGAAAATATATTATTTGATTCATAAGAAATTTACCGTCAATTTACATTACTTAACATGAAAGTGCACCCTTTGCTCTGTAAAAATGATAAAAATTTTAATTTATACATATTTAAAAAAAACAACCTGAATAATTATTTTGGGGATGTAATTTTTGTCATATAATATGAAACATGAAAATATTATTCTTATTCAAAGTAGTTATTTAAAAATATATATATTAATATTCAGTCTAAGGATCATTGTATTGACATTTTAGCACGATCCCTTAATATTTCTTGCGAGAAATAATTTCGAGGAAAGAATTTTCACTAATTAAAATCCTTTGAGGAGCGATGAGACCAGAATGTGCGAATAAAAAAATATGTATGTATTATATAGTGTGCTCACAAATTCATTTAGAAATTATGTTTATATTTTTCTTTTATGAATATAAAACGTTAACTATACAATTGAATCTCGGTAAATTATTGTGAGTGAAGCAATGTATGTAACATTTGAACATTTGAACATTTACAATTACTTTATAGAACATATTATATATAACACTTTATTTTCTTTAAGAGAAAAAAAATATATTTGAATTAGAATTTTAAGGATTTCGTCAATATTTTGGATAGAGTTCATTAGTTTACTTAATTAAACTATAAAAAATATTATAAAAGTTAACCTTGATTATAAAAAAAATTACTGTATAGATTTTAAATATTCAGTTAAAAACAGTACACTGGTTAAATACTAGTCTATGAAGTACTTAAATTTAATCCATACATAAAAATAACATAAAACAAAAATATTTAGTTTGATAGACAATAACTAAAACAAAATACCAGATCCATGCAAGCGGGGTCAGCCGCGCGACGCAGTCGAGTGCATCGATGTCTGGAGTTAGATATTGATATTTATTTATGGATAAAAGTTATGATTTCATGTCAATACTTGTTTTGAGCAAATTTATAATTGTAGTGTAGTAGGAATGGTCGCGCGCGCGAAACAAAAACGTTCTATATCTTAACTATATGGTACACATTTTATCAATTATCTCGAAAACTACAATTACGATTCGGCTGATTTTCAATCCGGACCGTGTTTTGCTCATTATTTCGTGCGTGTAGCTCGTAAATTGAAGAAGGGTAACAAAGAGTTGAAAATTTGGGTAGTAAAGAGCTTCGCTTAGCTCAGCTCCATAATTAATTGAAACGTCTAACATGTTTTAATTCGTTTATTTTTTTTTTTTTCGTAAAAAATATGGGCGTTTATTTTTTATCAATATTTGATCGGATTCACAATACCAATTCATTTTGTAGTGATAACTTCTTAAAGGAGGGTACACCGCTTCATCATGTCACGTGAGACGTCGTCAGTCTGTCTGGTTTCCTTTTCTCTCACGCATATGTCAACCAGACAGGTTTCTTCTCTCTCAGTCTAACACACAGCGCTAGGCGTATTTCGGTAT
Source organism: Mechanitis mazaeus (assembly GCA_959347395.1). Classification (NCBI taxonomy): domain Eukaryota; kingdom Metazoa; phylum Arthropoda; class Insecta; order Lepidoptera; family Nymphalidae; genus Mechanitis; species Mechanitis mazaeus. Next base: position 2,101,735 of record OY365743.1, read on the forward strand.
AGATTATATATGTCGGTATACAATATTTTTTATTTAGTTATTTTGTTGGATTAAATAATTATACCAATATTGTTCATACATAAAATTATAATGTACATATTCATTAATTGAAACTAAGAATAAAATATATTTTAGAATAAATATTAGTTTTTTTACATAATTATATTAATATATATAAAATTTAAATAAACAAAACAATAAATAGTATAACAGAAATATATACTATATGAATGTCTGTAAAAAATAAAGAAAATAAAAACTTTTTTTCTATTCCCAATTTGAGATATTTGAATATACTGCACAAATAACTCAGGTACCTGTTGACATGTAGCTGAGTTCACGAGTAATTGGATGTATGCTTCATGTAATTAAAGGATCAAAATAACAACACACCAGGACGGTATAATATTTTCCAAGTTATTTCAGACATTTCTACGCGTGACAAATTTCTATAATATACCAGTTGATTCTCTTCATCTAAAATTAATAATAAAAATACCTAAAAGCGTAGCGAGAGTTAAGAATTAACTAATAAATAAACCGATTTTAAATAAAAAAATTCGTTCATGTTCAGTTTAATAATAAATTGGTGCACATACTAATATAATAAACCTATTGAAAACTGTGTGAAGATTTAGTCATTCGAGAATATAGATGATTCCACAAAAAATTATTACCCAAACTACGGTACATGTAAGTTAAACTTACTTTTAAGTTTTTACAACAAATAAAAAAGTTTTAACTGTATTATTAAAAAGAATATAAGAATAATTCAGACAAAGTTTAAATTATATTAAAAATAATAAACCTACTTAATAATTAATTTCATGTAAAATTTCTAAATCTAAAAAACGAATCTAAATCTATAAGCATAGCGTATGCATAAAGAAATTGGTTATATTTAAAGTTTATGTTGGGGAGTGCAGAATGCAAAAACGCCTAATTAGTTTTCGTTTTCGTTTACACTGTCAATGTTATATTTATAAGAGGAGCGCGAGCCAGACCTCAATTTTGACTCACTGCGCTCGCAATATCTCGATATGTCTTAGCATATTGAGCGAAGCGAGGTGCTAACAGCACCGAAGTTGCACTTACGATACGTCGAGGCATTCTGTCCTCAACTATTAATCAAAATAAAATAAAAATCTAAGAAAAAATAATAAAATCTAAAAGCTGTTAGTTTTTTTAGAACCACCACCAAACTGATGTCTATCAGGGTGCAAAAAAAATATTTTTTCGGATATATCGTTTTTTATTGATTCTTGCACAAAAGATGCAGAAAATTTCTCGTAGAGAGCTTTGCTCAATTACTTTAATGTCATCTAGTCGTTAAGAGTAGATTTCCGTTTGACGTATGTATGTAAAAAAATGTATGATTATGTATACAGTTCTTTTGTAATTTTTACACCAACATTCAAACTATGAATTAAGTTCGAATTACGGTTACTTATCGAATATTATATTATTTTTATCATGTTTCGTATCAGTTTCTTTTGTGTTCAAATAAAAATATGTTTATGCTACACAAATAAATATATTCAATAGATTATTTGTTTAAATTGGTTTTTTGTTAGCTTTCAAGATAAGTAACGCTTTTTACATTTCAGACAACATCTCAATTTATTCAAAATGAAAAAGGCATGATAACTGACGCCATGTTGTAAACGCGGTATTTTTCATTTTGAAGTCAGATTCAGACGTGTGATATAATATATAGTGGCTGGTAATTGATTTATTGCTTTTTTTAAAAAGATTGTTCGTAAAATTTAAGTATAAAGTGTTCTCTGAAAGTCCTATTTGATTCTTCATCAATATTTTAAGTTCCAATGTTTTATAAATTAAGTATATTTTATTTTATATTTTGTCAAATATAATAATCAGCCACTTTTTTAAATAAGTAATTTTTATTGACCTTCTATAAAAAAAATATTTATATAATTAATTTTATATATATATAAAATTAATTGTATGTGGTAATGAAATTTTATGTAAGTCTAATATTATAATCAATATAATGTACATATATAAAACTATGTAGTATAGGATAACAGAAAATTAACAATAGTTTTCGTTAAACCTATTATAACTACCTGTTATAACTATTTCCCCAGAAATTGTACTAGTAAACTATACCGTTAGGACGAGAAAACTACGAGCGAACTTTCTGGAAGGAAACAGCTGCATAGGAACGGTGCTTTCAATGTTTTTTTTTATTGGCCTCAATAAAAATCTATCATTCAAAAATATCGTTTTAATTCATAGTAAGATTTTCATAAGTTAGCGCGCTTCTTCAAGACCCAAAAAAAATCCTTAACCTTTATCATATTTTAGATAAAGTTTTTCTTGTAAGAAAATATTTTCAAAATTGTAAAACTTGCAAGTTTTTCTCGATTTTGGCTTATTTTTTTATTTTGTTTTTACTTAAATTGAATATTTAAACGAAAACAAGACATTTTCTCATACTTATCGTATTGTGATAAAAACAAGCTCGCATAAGCAAGCAACCTTCAATGAGGAAATATTTATATTTCAAAACAATACATTTGTATAATAATATTACGTAGGAAACATCTCGGGGCGTGAACTCGTTAACTAGAAGTTGTTCTCTTTATTTTTGTTGGTTCTCATTAAAATTCATAGATGTTATATTTGCTATGGAGTTTTTTATTTTTAAGTTACAAAAATCATTTAGAAATACTCCCTTGGCCGTAAAGATGATGGCTATGTAATGAATATTTTCAACATAAGATGCTGACATTTTAATTCTTCGAGAAAACTATTTTTTATTAATGAAAATAAAAGAAAACTTTTACTTCTAATATACTGTAATGGTGTGATTTATGAAAATAAGCATTAAGATGTTTCTTTAGTAAACAGTTTTTTTCATTAACATGTAAAAAGTTGAAAGGAGCTAATTTGAAGTATACAATAACAATAAAAAATATCTAGAAATAATTTTAAGTAAACCACAGAATAATAACTATAAAAACATTCAGTTTACTTATTAACGAAAGATAATTAAATTTCAGCGAGATTTTATAAATTAACATACAATACTATATTACTCTTATAGAGTGAAAAACGACTAATTAAAATACTCGAAGCACGACGAGACTCGAGATGAATTTGTCAATAAATAAAGCCAAGGTGCCTAATGAGATTTTACTTGAAAATGTTTTTAAAAAAGTGTGTATATTTTTAATATTACGAATACTTGAATTAGAGGTTAGTTTTTGGTATTTTTGTTTGTCACTCATAAATAATCTGTTATGAAACAAAATTTACAAATCCAGTGTAAACAATATTTTTAACGTCAGAAACACAAGTTAGGATTTTCTGCGGGCGCCTAATCCAGGTATAGATTATATAAAGTAGACGAATTATACAACAATAGACGAATATTTAAAACGTGAATGATAATATAAAAATATCAAGCTCTGCTAATATAATTAGTTATTTTTTGTACATTAAAATTTACTTGTAATGTTTGGAGTACTAAATAAATAATTAAAAAACTTTTTATTTTATATTATTTACTAAAAGTCATATCGACAAAGTATAATTATACAAAATAAATTAAAAATCTTAACCATCTAATCAAGTATTATATTTATGATTTCTTATGTAGATGAATTAACAATTTAGTAATTACAAAATGTAACAATTTTATTATTATATTCTTGTATAACTGTACTTATAATAAACAATAAGAAAATAAAACTATTAACATAAAGAAGATTTATTTCGTAGATAGATACTATAAGATACTATATTTTTATACCACTAACTGAATACTTTGACAGAATCCTTTTTCAACATGACTTTTATGATATTCTGGATATTTGCACCAAAGTCATATTTTTGTACCTAATTCTATAAAAATTTACTGTTAAGAATTTAAATATAAACTCAAATTTGAAAATTAAGTTGTAAATGTATCTTTTTTCTTGATAAATGTTTTTAAATAATACAATATAGAAACTAAGCAAGGGGAAGAAGCTAGTATAATATGTAAAAATGAAAATTATAGTTTAAATAATATCGACGCACTATTCACTGTGAATGCTTCATTAACAATATAAATTTAAAATCATACGGAAAATTATTATACTTTAATTTACGTATATTTTTATACTTTAACATTTCCTTAATTCAGTTTGCTTTAAATAATAACCTTTCAACTTATTACAGTATTTGCGAATAAATATAAAAATATTAGGCGTAAAATAAAAAACACTCGGAATTAAATTATATAAAATATCTTTTTTATATCACTTGACGTCTAAGGACAATTAATTGTTACTTTACGAATATCCAATTATATTTATTATATTAATATGATCCCTATGTCGGTAAATAAATATTAACAATTACTCTAAAGCAGGACAAAAGTCAACTATCTCCCTCTCGCAGAAAGTCTTTCTATCATAGCGAACTCATCATCACACGATGTATACGGTATCACATTAAGAATTGATTCAGATCAGTAAAACATCCACAGATATGGTTGTCAAACTAAAACGAAGCAAAACGAACCGATGAAATCATTTCTCGACCTGCTACATAAAAACTGTACTTTAAATCTTATTGTTTATTTTTGATTGTAAAGAATTTACATCAAAAACTACATAACAGCAAGAAAGAAAACTTATCTGTTTAGTAGTTTGTTAATAATATTTATTGTGTTTGGTACTAAAAAATGTATACAGCATTTCATACAAAACACCAACATAAATAAATACCAGCACAAAGCTGCTTTCATCCAATTCTTTCGCAATTACTGTAATAGTGACTGCACTCACATCAGACTTTAAACCAAACTCATACAAAGTACACAAGGTATGGTTAATGGACGGACTGGCTTTAGTGTATTTTAAAATCAGACGTAACTATCTCTAAGAGCATTATCCTACAAACTGTTTAATTAAACAAAATTTCCAATTTTTGTTTTTTTATTAAGCTGCTCTTTATTTCTTTAAAATACCTATGCCTTTATTGGACCCAAGAAATAAATTTAATTCAATAGCAGTTGGTTAAACAATAAACGAGTGAAGTTCTTTGTTATCTCTATAATTTGTTACAGCGGTTGATTATTTATTTTGAATCATGTGATTAGAGCCGTATTTTAAAATAAATAATTCTTAAAACATATCACATAAACATACTACAGACATATGATAGAATAACAAAATTATTATAAAATGTATTATTTATCAACATCATTCTGAAGATGGATGTGAATTAACCGAAAAAGACCCTGAATTAATAAGTAAGTAGTAGTAAGTGAATTAATAATCGCACAACGAAATATCACTTATCGAAAATATTATAATGTAATGAAGTTTACAGACTTCTAATTTTAATCTTAAAAACATTTTATAATTAAATACACGTATTTAAACTACTCTACTGGCGGTTTCTGAGTACGCTTCCATCCAATCTCAGCGGCGCCTACTTGATTCATTTAATTATGCATAGACTCACCACATCCTCTTAAAGTGAGGTCAGCTATATATAAGAACATGTTATTAGAATTATTTAAAGAGTATAGATGAGTAAATATACTATATATTATATTATATATATAATATAATATACTATATGTTGTATTGAACACAGTGCTTTAAATTATCGATTTTAGTTTATATGTTTTTGTTATTATGCATTGCGATTGTAAGAAAAGACATTGTGTATTAAGTCCGCCATTTGTAAGATTTCTTTGTGCAATAAATATTTTTAAAATATGTAAAAACGAAATGGTAGAAATACTTGATTTCATTCGGTCTGCGGATTTAAAACTTTTGCCAAATCCTTTGCAACATATTAAATTTATAAATTTGGGGTGGCCAAGTAATAGGTATAAGGGCAATGGAGGACGAAGTTTATAATATTTTCAAGAAAAGTATTAAATGTCCAACTAAATTTTTTCAATAATTGTGAGATAAACTATATTAAGAAACCCTTTTTTGAATTGAAACATAATATTCTTAATATAGTATTAGTAAGGGATAATTATAACGTGAGTAATATGAACACGAATGAAGAAAGTTAATGTCTAATGGATCTAACAAATTCTGGATGGTTCCATTCAATAAAAAATAATGACCACGAAATTCAGAAAAACAATATTGAAACAAAGAAAGAAAGTCGAACAAAAACATATTGATAGGCCAGAAGGCACTAAAAGCTTTTTACGAGAAACTTTCATGTTTAAATAAAAAAATTATCAGCAAATAGATAGCTATATTATTTTTACTCTAAGCAATTGTAGATTTCTCGTTAATAAAGTCCAGGCAAATAAAACATCCCGCGACATAGACTACTTGTGATGCGAGAGGTGTTTTTTTATCAGAAAAATAAGAAAACTATTGTAAGAAGATTTTTTCTCCTTTAATTCTATTATTTTAAATGGAATCCATTTGAATACCTGTTTTAAAACATAGTTTAAATATGTTTCACAAGTAGACCAGCACGACGCCATTAAATGACTAGACGTTAAATATGATTTAAAATACTGTATATGTTATGCAGCGACGTATAACGAAAATATATGTTTCATTATTAGTTAATATGTTTATAAATTTAATTAATTATAATATATTTTAAATTATTATTTTAAAATGTTACAATTAACTACTTATTGTCATATTTTGAACTCTCATATCTCCAACAATATTATAAATTGCTTGAAATCCTAAATTTAAGTCAAAAACAAATTCGAGGTTAGTTCAGAAGGCTGTTGAAATATGAAAATACAAAAAGGACAGTAATAAAATTAACATTTTAATGTGATCATAGTCATCCATTTTGGGAATTTATCTCTTAAAAACATTTAAGCGTCGAAAGCGTTGGAAAAACTTTTAAGCGTTAATTACAGTCACAGTTTTATCTGTTATCCGTTAACCCACAAATTATATTAAATCCTGAAACACTTCACATACGTTTATAACTTAAAATACACATATATCCTATAATGCATATATACATAATAATGCAATAGCATTATAGGGTTAATAAATCAGATTATAATGAAATATAAAAACACGACACTAAAATAATATCTTAATCATGCTTTTGATATTCTGACCAAATGATGGGGTTTGTGGCCACTATTTTAATAATATATAAACAAGAAATACTTGATTTCAAATGTCATGAACTTAGTTTTTGTGGTTTATCTCAGGGTGTGACCGCGAGTTACAGTAGGGTATGCATCTTGAAGCCACGTTTTTTCACTATTATAAATACTTTCTCCGAAATGACATACTGTTGACATCTTATATCGTAACTCATTGGGATGTAATTTTTATTTGTTAGTATCAATTTAATTTACTATATGTTTGTATTATATATTTTCAATGATTTAATACACTTTATCTATATAAAATATTGTATTTTTTTTTAGATTTACGACATACAAATTGTTTTTATTTCAAGACCATTTGTAACGTTTGGATTTACGTTCAATTAATGGATAAAATTTTAAAACTTTTTGGGTAACTTAATTGTCACCCGGCGTTTAGAATGCTTTACGGCAAGTGTTCACGGTAAGGTAACAAATTAGAAAAAACAATATTCATAAATTAAAGAAATGCAAAATCCATTAAAAATAGTGTTTTTTTTTTAATATCCCAGTTATTAAGTATCTTTTACACATATAGCAAATTAGGGACCATATTAAACTGGCTTTTAATAATTTAATAGCTAACTATAATGACAGACTATAAAGTTATAAGCAATTTAATTTCACGTTGTTTTGATTTATTATAAAAATTCTTTTCTTGGAGAAGCGCGTGTCTCACGCGTTCCTTTGGGAAATTTATATAAACGTAGTCTTTATTCAAAAGAAAACCTTTTTATTAAATATAAGATGAGATTAAACAGTTTATACTTTAGATACGTTGTACATGAGATTAGCTCAATGTGTTAGATTCATTCACTATTCAAGTAATTAGTACTAAGTTACATATACGTACATCAAATTACTTAAAAGGAACTGTATGTGAGGTTTGAGACTGGTATGTGAGGTATGTGGCTTACTAAAGACACATAATTCCCCTTTTGTGTACTGTGACTTCCACATCACTAAACATTTGAAACTCACCCAGCTTTGGAAGTCAACCGCTCCCTTGAAAATGGAAGGTATATCATAGATCTCGGTTTAGTAAATACATTTTAAATATAAATAAAACAACAACACTAAGACAGACAGTTAATCGACGTATTAAGTATATAACACTTAAAATGTAAATAGTTCTCTATTATTTTTACCGTTTCAGGTGTTTTGATAATGTAATTCATGCCCTTAGGATCACTACAAATCCTTCTCCATCAAAGGTCACGGTAAGGCTGTCATTTAAATATTGAATGAAATAGTTCCGAAATCCCGAGCAGAAGTGAAACGGCCCCCGGAGGTAGCTTTAGGGTCTTCGCTAAATATGAAATTTACGAAATGTTTACCATAATTATAATTTGTAAGTTTACTGAGAGAGAGCGAGACGATACACTCATTAGACGAAAAGAAGTACTATACTTTATATAAAAGTAGATTGATTTACTATAATTGTGTTTGACTCTTATCCTTCGAAATATATTGAAATTATTCGAGTATATACCAAATAATTAATTTAAATAAAGTTTATTTATGCTATTAACTAAATATAACTACAATAACAAGCACTTATTGTATTGTTATACAATTTTTTTTTTATAAAAAAGGAGGGAAAACACACAGGGGTTCACAGGTCAAATGTGATCACCGCAGCCTACGAACTCTTGCAACTTCCGAAGACACACAAGAGCGTTGCCGGCCTTGGAGGTAAGAGTAGAGCCTTTTTTGACGGTACCCATGTCGTATCGATCTGGAAACACCGCCGAAGAAAGTTCATTCCACATCTTAGTGGTACGTGGAAGAAGTCATGTTAAAGTGTTATAGTAAATAGAAAACAGAATGTTAATAGAAGTATGAACTGTATACCAGGAGCGCGAACCAGACCTCAATTTTGAGTCACTGCGCTCGCAAAATCTCGGTATTTGTTAGTATACTGAGCGAAGCGAGGTGCAAACAGCACCGAAGTTGCATTTACAACACATCCACGCATTTTATCCTCAACTATTTTTCAGGATGAGACACATTATTAAATTTTTCCTTTTTTTTTTTAACTACCACCAAACTGATGTCTATTAGTGTACAAAATTTAGACATTTTCAGATATACCGTTTTTGATTGTTTTTTTCACAAAGAATGTAGAAAAGTCTCTCATAGAACGCTTCGCTCAATTAATGTATGAAATATGTTAATGACTAAGTTATCAAATTAGCTGTGAAGTTTACTCCTTAATAGTTTGTTTGTTGACCTACTGTTATAACTACCGCTCTAAAAAATGTATATCACTATAAGTAAAAACAGAATAATGAGTTAACATAAAAAGTTTTACTTGGCTATGTCAACATAATATATATATATATATATATATATATATATAAATAAATGTATTGTAGTTCTTCTGGAGCTTAAAAAGTATAACACTCCCTTTTTATGTAAAGCTAATATACATATAAGCTCTCGTTTGTTTGTTACCACCTAAAACTATTTATTTTTAGCCTTAGGCATTAGGCCAAAGTTCATGATTACACGAACAATAATTTTTATCCAATATCTTAGCAGGCTTTGTTACACTCTACAGCATACACTGTGTGTGTCATTAACATATATTTATTGTTTCTTCACGCCATTGTGTCTAGACAACTTTTATGGACTATTGATTAAACTCATTTTTTCTTTACTAAAAGCGTTTTATTTAATTTAATTTACTAACTAATATTATTTTATTACAGAAATAGAACATTTTTGAAAAACTTAATATATTAAAAAAAATATGAATAATCTAGATGTAACAAACATTAACATAAAACCTATTTAACTAAAATTTAAACCTATAAAATAATTTTTAAATATAATATATAAATATTGTAATATAAGCAAATTATACATCATAACAATAAAGGAAAATTATTAAAAAAATTAATTACACTATCTCAAAGTCACTCATTCTGTTTTGTTTCATTCAGGTAGTTTTTATGTACCGTTAAAAATAAATCATGTTGTTTTTGGAACAAGATTACCATTTCAAAAAATATTATTAAAATCATATCATAAATTAAAAAAAATGAAATTTATACTAAAGATCAACAATCTTTTTGTATGTTTTTACGTAAAGATTCGGTGACACATATAACTTTAACATAAGGTTTCATTCAGTACACCCTAAAAATAGAGATATCTGCTCATTCCGTTTATTGGTAAAACACCTGCCCGAAGCCAGGCGCGTCGCTAGTTTATGAAAACATATAAGCCTTTGAGGTTCATTTTAATTACTGAGATGAAACTCAAGGGTCGAGGAATAATTAAATGTTATGAATTCCTACACATTCTTTAGGAAATTAACACTTTCAGCAGTATTTCTTTTTTCTATGTAAACTTTAACTTAGACTACACTTAACGTTGTTAGTTTGTTTGTTTAACACGATGAGAAAACTTTTTCACTTTGTCGACACTTTTGCATTTAGTAACATATCGTCATATTGATGTAAAAAGAAATAATTAATAACCGTGACTTAACATTAGAATGAGCACTTTTATTGAATAAAATAGAATTTTATTGAATAAATTAGAATGAGCACTTTTATTGAATAAAATAGAATTTTATTGAATAAATTAGAATGAGCACTTTTATTGAATAAAATGGTAGCTCAGGTCGTTTAAAATTCGTCCACCTTCTTGTTATGTCTCTAGAGTTCAATCAAAATTATGTCTACAGCTTAACGTATTAGGCCGATAGAGACATATTGATACATACATATATAGAAATCTATAAATTAATAAATAAATTTTTGTCCTATTATATTACTAATTCTACTTAATACTAAAAAAGAAAAGTTAGTTAAAGGGAAAGTTAGTTAGGAAATATGTACATTTGTTACTATTTCACGTAAAGACTTTATGCCGTATTTTGATGAAATTAGAAATTAAAAACATAAAATTATTATTAAAAACATAATTTTTGATGAAATTAGAAATTAAAAACATAAAATGGTGTAATAATTTTTACTTAATTTTTAAAGTAAACGAATGAAATATTGTTATAACATACATTACACATTGATAAGACTTATCACAGGAAAGTACTAATAAATTACTATGAACATTTTAATAAGCGTCCTATCTCACGTTACACACAAGAGTCTCACATTATAAGATCTAAGTTGATTAATGAACAAGCTCGCTATCAGATGAAGGTAAACTATTTGAGACGCTCTGATTTAAGTAAGAGATATTTTACACTTCACTTAAATATAATTAATATAATATACAAAGTCTTTGAAAGGATATGACACTTTATTTGTATCAAAATATACCATTATGAATTCTTTAAATTTTCTGTCATATCTAATACTTACGAATTATTGGAATATAATATTACTATGTTCAATTTAGAAAGTACTATTTGAACCCAAAAGTTAATAGTAAATTATAAATTATTTAATATTTTCTAAGATTTACACGAGGACTACACATTTCAATGAAACTATTTTACGGATATATCTCGTCTTACCGCGAACACGTTTGCTGCAAAGCATTCGTAACGTCGGGTTAAATTTAAAAATGTAATAATAAACGCGAGTTATATCCGTAAAATAGTTTTATTAAAAATTATTTATCAAAATTAAATATTATACCTTAATAAATCTAGTGCAGAAGTTTTTTGAAGGATGTAATTCTTTAACCGTCCTAAATATTCTCGTAAACAAGAACCTCCTCAGTTGGACCAAGTTTTAATAAGCCCACAGATACAGACATCGTATTAGTAAATGCGACCACCTTGTTAGCCAGCTTTGCAATGTGATTCTCAAATGTAAAAGGTATATGTGTAGTGTACTAGAAAAGCTAAGAAATCTTTATATAAAACAAAATATACCTAGTCATTTGTGTGCCTAAACACTATATTTATAATCAAAATCAATTAAATAGATGAGCAATATCGTTATAAAAGCTTAAACTACCCCCTTACATTAAAACACTTTTTCAATTACACACAAAGTAATTACACACACTATAAAAGACTAAAGTGAATACAATAAATTCAAGAGTTTATATTAACTGCAAAGACCTCAATATGGAGCGTTTGTATGTGAATAATTATGCAGCTTGTAACAGTAGCCGACTGATAACTAACATTAACATACAAGCATTGTTGTGTAGGAGATGGATATTTAACATTTTTTTATGATAATTTAACTTTAATAACACATTAAAGAACGATTGTATCAAAGATATTTTTCGGGCTTAGGGTTTTAACTCTCTCACAGATAATAACATATTTTTTGTTAATACATAATTACAAAAATTTTAAAAAAATAATCTACAAAGGGTGAGTTAAACGTTGAAAAGAAATTCTCTACAATATGTCATTCATATGTAAAATGATATTTAGTTTCATTTAATAATATTTAATGTAAATATCGTAATTAAAATACATGCAATTAAGAATAAACAAAATTATTTAACATTTATTAACAAATGTATTCCTTAATTAGTATAATTTCCAGAAACTAATTTGTATTAATATTTGTTATAATCTCCTGCCGCTGCATAATTTCTCGAATAAGGAAACGTTCACACTTTTGCTTTTTAAAACTACTCTTGGGTTGTATGTAATGTATATAATGTTAACAACTATTGTATATAATGTATTAAAAACAAATTACATTAATGTTATATATTTTTAGTGTTATTTCTTCTTATAATTATAGTCGAAATATAGAATTACATAATTGAATTTGTAGAAAATAAAATCCTAAAAGACGTGTCTTTAACAATATTTAAACTCTGACACGTGTGTCTCATCATATATAATATATTAAATAGATAATTTATTTAGTTTATATTATTATTATTATGAGAAATGTAATATGACAGAATCCTTACGTTAATTGTGACCTCTTTATGTTAGTAAATATTGATGTTAGGGTCTGCACAGAGGCAGTCGTAGTTACTAATTAGTCTTCTTAAATGAACTTGATGAATATACCTCTTGTTCCAGCTGCAGACTCGACACTTCTTTGTCAATATTTTTAAAAGAAATTATTATTTTAATGTATGTTACATTTCCGCAGATCTAATTAGATTTTGTGGTAACTTTTTAAATTATTAAGTAATTTAAACTGTATTTAACAACATATTATACAATAAAATATATTAATTAAGACAAATTCTTGATTTTCTTCAAGACTGTAAAATTATAGTTATATATATAAGATAATATATCAACTTTGTAGGTAATAAGCCTATGAGAGGACAGACTATGTTCTAAAATGATTTAGAGAGAACTGTCAAGATAATCACTTTGTAAGATTTACCACTGTTATATAATACCTCTGATACGCTGTACATATTAATTCATCATCTATCTATTTTGTGATCAGAAATGATCAAGTGATAATAACTGCAAAACTTAAAAGTCAATCATAAACGTAACAAATACAATGCAGTAACATACAATAAAGATGCTACTTTTTTTTCATGATCCATGTTCAGTTACCAAACCATAGTATAGTTAACATGATCCATTTTAACTATACTATGGTTTGGTAACTAAAGGAGGTCACGCAAAGCTATGTTGTGATAAATCACACCTTTTATTTACATTTTATCCATCTAATACGACCTCAAATACAAAATTTTTTTATTTATTTACTTTATTCTGAATACTGAAATTATTTCATGTTGCTGAAGTTACACATAATAATTATGAATAAGGTCCTTGTTTTATTTATTATCTTCACATGGTCCAAACTTTACCGGTCTAAATATTTGGATAGTAGGGTAAATTGTAAATTGAACGAATGCTAACATTGATACATTAGTTCATTAATAAAAGGTATTTTTAAGCATTCCTCTGAAAATATAAAAAAAAGTATAATTACAACACAGTAATCAATATTTTTATGGAATGACTAAAATATTATGCGAACAGTAGTTTAGACTTAATTGTTATTAGTTTTAATATTAATAACATATTACATAAAAATATTATTTCACTTGTACTTAATGAATATACTACTTATATATAATTTTTGTTATTTAATATCTTTATTGAAACAACTGAAACTATTAACATTATTATTTAGAACATTGTAGACATTATTGTGTTTGTCTGTCATGACGATAGATCCGACATTATGCAATTCGGTTTGTATTTACTTTGAACTGGAACTATCAAACGAATATATATTTGTTTATTCCAATTACAAATTAATTACAATCAAACCAAACAGTCATTATTTATAAAAATAGCACTGAAATAATTTGTTAATTATATAGTAATTACATATAACTAACGATATATATAACTATACTTAAATAAATATAGCCTATGTTATTAAGGAATAATTTAGTTTTCTAATTTTGAAAGAATTTTTAATATGAGTATATTAGTTACAAAAATATAAATGTTTAATCTTTATCTAATAAGTCTAATAATACAGATATTGTGGGTGTTATCTAATGTGGTAAGCTTCACTAAAAATAACGACTCATTGACGATAAATGTAATAACAATAAAAACAATTCATTTGTATTTATTACTTTACTGCTCTCAATAACAGGTTTCAAAGGTCTTATTGTGTAACGCACAAACACATATATACATACACACATACATACATACATGTACATACGTAACTAGTCTGCGGTTACTTTTATGTAAATTTCAGTTCGAACTGTGTACCTAGTTTTATTTACACAGAATCTCGTATGTTGGAACTGTCAAATTTACTTTGTATAAAGGTACTAATTATTTATTTGAAATTCTATTAAAGGCAATGGTATTATTGTTAACATGTGACATTATACTCTTGTATTGTATGAGTTTGCTTGTAACAATTTTGCATGAAATAATAATAGTAGTAAGTAATTTTCGCTCCCATACACGACACTAGAAGGGACCTACACAGTGGCATTAACAACAATAGATTAACAAATATATGCATTTGTTTTTGTTTTCCCAAAGCCATAGTTTACGCCCCAGCGTTTAGTAAAGTCGTTGTCAAGCATTTGTCATTTGGCTTCTAAATATTATATGATATTTGGACCTTATGTATATTTGGATCTCATTATGAAAGTAAATATTAATATGGGTGAGGTGGAAGAGGGTCAGAGATATATGAACACGTCGAGTTAACTCCATGAATGGTGTTTGTTATTCCAGCTGCAGCCGCAGGGTTCAGTCAATAGCTAAATAGCTTTTTTGATAAGATAATATTAACTTGAACAAAGGTGATTTAATATTCACGGTCGAAGTCAAAATCAAGTGAAAGTCAAAATTTTTTTTGGCATAAATCTATTTTTATTATATTTTTAATTATTTATGAGGTCATTATATAAATAAAAGTTACGAGGATATCAACAAAAGCTAATAAACAAACAAGATTAATCTAAATAAAGAATTTTAATATGAAATCGAAAAAAAAAAAATTACAAAAAATGGAAAATATAATAACGGTTGGAAAATGTTTATAAAATAACAATGAGTACATTGTTTTTAATTTTATTTACATAACTTTCCGCGTTAGCACTTTTGGACTTTTTTTTCTTTTAGCATCAATAATATATTTATTACATTTATTTTATTACGGTGTAATAAGTTTAATACAGTAAAATAATAATATAATTTGAATAAAAATATTTTTAAAGGAATTAACTCACGTAAAATTGGATTGGACATTTAAAACTTTTCATTACATTTTATTACATATAAGAACTTTGTAAATTTTATTTAAAATATAGTTTTATAACAACTTCTATGTGATGCCACTTTGTGAATATCTAAACAGTATATAGTAGCTTACATAATACTCTTTATATACGTAATCATCGTTCGCATGCGCTCACAAAGTATACTGCCTTACAAAAAATGCTAAAACTAAAGTGAATATAATGTAGTACAGAACAGTTGACAGAACACTGCAATGAGTAACGAAGTCGTTATACTGTCTGATTTACTAAGAGCTATTTGTCAACAAAAATAATATGTTAAAACATACGAGTACATGTGACAGTTAGCGTACTATCAGTCTTTTATACAATGTGATATTACTAGAACTATATTTATGACTTATGACGCCACAGCTTGCTTTATTACATTTGTAGATCGATCAAAAGATTTGAAATTATTTGTTATCCGCTTCCAATATAGTGATATATTTGAATGGTCATGCCAAAAAGATATATTATTTTTTCCAATTTACAAAAAACTAATTATACAGGAAACTTCTTTTATTAGATCTCATAGAAAAATAAATATTAATAACTATCATATTACATTTAAACATATTATATTATATTTAATATATATGATATAAAAAACCAACACCAGGGATATAATAATAATTATATAATATTCATCATGATATCTAAAATAGACATAACAAAAGACAACCGAAAACTAAACGAAGAATTGGTTAGTTTTAATGGAGTCAGTACAGTAAATTTTTTTGAAGGTGTTACAAATTGATTTCTCTTGTAAAAATTCGAATTATAGTATTAAAACAAATTTTGGATTTTATGGACCTTTTGTTTAATATTTATGATTGACAATTAAATATAAAACAGATTCTGATTTTTTATTAATTTTTAATAATTCATCAATTGAATTAGTTATTTCTATTTAATATACTTTATAAGTTTGGAAACAATTAATGGTTATATATTTTTTTCGCTAGATGGCGTTGAAAATTGTAAAAATTTATAACCATTAATTGTTTCCAAAGCTGTAAAGTATATTAAATAAAGACAGCTATGCTATGTTAAAATAAATAATTTAATTGATAAATTATTAAAAATTAATTAAAATCATTTCAAATTGTACCCAGTATGAAAATCAGTGAGTCGCCGTCTGTCGTCGTATTTGTACTAGTAATCATAATCAATTATATATCATAGTTGACATCAGTTAAACTTTTATTTTACGTAAACAATGTTTTTTTTCAGTATTAAGTATGTAAACAATTGAGCTGGCAGCTGTAATGAACTGCGCAATTCAATATTATATGGCTCGTATTTATTATTGTGATACGAGTGGTTTGTATAGATCATTGTTTTTCAAACGTAATCGTAATACACTTGTTATGAATATTATATAAATGTATACCTCCCATGTGTGTATGTATGAATTCGTTAACAAATTGTTCTCAACCTCATACAATTGTTTCAAAATGTATCAGATAAAATATTATTTTTTAGATTTGAAATGTAACCTGTAAAAAAGCAGTTGCAAATGAGATGTACATTTTCCAGAATTATAAAAACAAGCAACAGTTCTTTCTGTATTGAAACTAGTTTGTTTGTGTATTCAGAGAACAAAAAACGTATATTCGAAGTGTCAGGAATAGTTAGTGAACAAAAATAAAGGGATTTCCATTACTTTTCGGTACCAAAAATACGGCTTTTAATTCAAGCTAACACGAAATAGATATATGTCGCAGATAGCAATATTATATTTGAGTGAAGCGAGCAGAACAAGTGAAGCTCTCTATGAGAGACTTTTCCGCATCCTTTGTGCAAGCTTCAATCAAAAAATCAAAATCCGAAAATTTCCAAATTTTGCACACTGATAGACATCAGTCTGGTGGTGGTTATAAAAAAATTCACATATTGGATGTCGTTGAAGAATGCTCACGGAAGAACTTAAATCCCGTACACTTCAATGAGAAAAATTTTACGAGCCAAAATTTAACTTTACAATGACATGCGCGTGCCGAATTTTTTTAACAGCTTTTAGAATTTCTTCTTTTTTTTAGATTTTTTTAAATTTTTTTCTTCATAAATAGTTGAGGACAGAATTCGTCGACGTTTTGTAAATGCAAGTTCGGTGTTGTTTGCACCTCCATTCGCTCAATATGCTAACACATACTGAGATTTTGCGAGCGTAGCGAGTCAAAATTGAGGTCTGGAACGCGCTTCTAGTCAATTGATAACACGACGTCAGCTGATTTGTAATGGAGATACGTGGACAAAGTCGTTGTTGACCCTGCCTTGCTGAGCTAAAATCGTCGATTCGATTCGATCCGATAAACAAAATTGAAGATAATAAAAGCAATTCAAAATAAGTAGTACAATATTTCTCTTTGCAGAGATTTAATAAACCCACTCCCAGGTATTCCAGCTTCCCAATACAGTACGTAGTAAAGTACTATAGTGTTGTTGGTACATACTATCACATTCCATACACAGTTTCTTCTTATTACATTTTTTGACATATTTTGTCAAAAATTACGTATTTGTGTTCGTAACATGTATATTCTATGTCTTGCAAAAATTACATTATAAGTATTGCAAACATGTATTTGTTAAATTAAAAATATAATACAAATATAGATTACATTGTGATATTAATAGTGGAATATAAATAAAAATAGCAATTTACATTTGATAAAATTCATTATGTATGAAAGTTATAAGAAATACAAATATGTAATAAGCACATACAAGAATTAATATAAAGAAAAGTAATATAGTTTTAACAACTCTGAAAACTGAAATCATATAAAAGTATTAAATGTGAGTATTATATAATATAAGACTTTAGTAAATAGTTTTCAGTTTTTTAGGTGGTAGTGGTATATTACACTAGTTAATTAAATAATTTGTTTTACTATTAATATATATTCAGTAGGTGAGTTCAAACTCAAACCCTATGTAATGTGACAATTTCGTGATCTAATTTACTAAGCACTATTTAACCTCAAAAATAGTGAGTTAAACAGTATGATAATTAGAGCACTAACAATTACTCCGAAGTGCCATATTAGTAAATAATAAAAGTAAATTATATAATACTGAACGATTTTATTTGCTAGTAGGATAGCTAAGCGCAATGACGTAATGTTATGTACTCTATAGTCTACATCGTGAACCTACGTATCAAAATCAGATTTTTTTTCGAAAAACTCAGTTTTTCCTTCCGATCTGTCTGTCTGTATGTGTGTCTGTGTGTCTGTCGAATTTTATTTTTCGAATTTTGAAAAACTAAAGATATATTTGGAATCAGCATCTAAATGTAAGATTCACTTTTCAAAATTATGTTGATGGTCCAACGGGAAGGTGGTCAGATCGGCCGCCGAAGTTACCGAAAAATGGAAAAAAAAAAATTTTAATTTAAAAATTAATTAATTAATTAATTAATTTAATTATTATTATTATTTTTTCTTTTGTTTGTTAATTAATTTGCGAGTTATAATTTGCCGATTAGGAGTTTTTCATAGCGGCAAGCTCGATTGCCGCGTGTCAGATGTTTTTTAAATATATCCGGTAGCTACGAAGATTAGACGAATTATTAAATGAATAAACTTTATAAAATTAGTGTTGATAATGGCTGCTAAGTTCTTACAAATAACAAAACAGATAATGAAATTTAACTAATAAAATTAACATCTTACAAGTTATAGAGGTCGAGTGATGAATTGTTTTGGTTCCTTGGTGTTGGTCTGTAATTAAATCTATCAAAGAACATACTTTTCAAAGAAACAGCTTTCTTACAGCTTGAGGGTTTTTCCTCAACGCTATCTTTTGAAGTATCCTTGTGAAAACTTAAATGCATTTGCAAGAAGTGTTCAAGAATGCAATTTTATTTTTACAGGCAGTATTTTAGAAAAGACTAAGTTAAATTTTATAATAAGTGAAAAAAATACATTATTTTTATCGAAAAAAACTCAGAAAAGGACTTAAGTGGAAATAACATAGAGATATTACAAGCTATAAAAGACGGAAGCTATAATATATTTATACTAAGTAATTCTTCGTTCGGTCATTACGGAAGGTAAGCCCAACCTTAAGAGTCATGATCCAACAAATAACTTTGGAAACTTTCAAGTTAACAACAAAACAAGTAATCCCTTCGTATAAACAGTTACTAAGTTCCTCTTCCAAGTTCTCAGACATTATTGAAGGCCTCCAGAATCTTAGGTCTTATCTAAATTTGTTTAAAAAGATTATTTACGGTCTGAATTTCTCGGAGGCTTTCTGTGTCACTCCTTTTAAATGTGGAGCTTTCTATTTGCTTTATTTAGAGATGTAAACTTTACTGTTATGAAACTTTAAAAGATTAAAAAATAATAACACATCAAAATGAAAACTAATGACAAATTTGAGTAAAAGATATTGTTGTATAGACGTTTTGTTTTGAAATGGGAAAGGAGGATTGTTGTAATATTATTTTAAGGTATAAAATAAGACTGATACGTATATACAATAAAAATGTTATAAAGACATTTGCTTTTTTAAAAAAATATAATTAATTAGTAGTCATAAATAACTACTTAATCAGACTAATGGTCATATATAGTGACGCACTTTTTATCATATATAAAAAAATGTGTTTAATACCATACAATGTATTGAGCTCTCTTACTTAAGAAGTATTAGAATAAATTATTTGTAATAAAATCCTTTTTTTTTAATTAAAAATATTTAATAAATCATCAAATTTAATCATATATCAATAATAACAACTTATTTACAAAAATATTTTTATCGTATGATTTATTCATAAATGTTTGAAAATTGAGTCACTATAATTTTTAATTGTCCTACGCTTACTCTTTCAGTACCAGGCTAACTATATAATATTATTAACCTTAAAATAGCTGTAAGAAAATAAATTAATCATAAACTAATCGTCAAACCACGAACTAGTCGCATAACGTAAAATCAATTTCTCATATATACGACCAATAAAATCTAGAACATCTTAATTTTCATGATAACATAAAATTGTTTTGAGTGAAGTCATAACTATAACACACGTCAAAGCAAAACTAAATTTTATTACTTGGTGACATTATTAACTAATACTCGTTACAAGAATAGATCACGCGAGTTCATAAATACGTACTGTGTTTGATTTGTACTCTTTAAAAATATATAACACACTATAAAGACACACGAAACGACATTATATTATACTATTTACTAAGTAATGTCACAACTAGGTACTAATTGTTAAATACTGTTAGTAAATTAATTGTCATAAAAAAAGTAATACACTTTTAGTGGAGGTCAAAAAGTGCTCATTAAATCTGATAGTGGTTGCATTATTTACTGATCAGTGTGAGAATGTGGATTATTGCAATAAATTATACGTATAAAGCACTTATTTCATTATATATATAAGCCTCAAGGTTTCTATTAACGCGGGTTCTATTAAAATTTAAATTATACTGCACTCATTTTTTATAACCTATTAATAAGTTTATTATAAGTAGTAAAATATAAGAAAATAATTTCTTTGTGAAGACGCGATTATTACATTTAAATCAGAGTATGTAAACTCAATACTGACGGTCTTAACATTTCTCGGAAATTTCAATTGTAGGGCGCATAATGGGTTTCTGTAATTTTTTTGTCGTTTGTTTTCGTTCGACTAATTTATAAATATTTTAGTTTCCACCATTTTATCTGTATTGTGCTGATTGTTATTCTACAATAATTTTATACATATAAGATTATTTTAAAACATTAAAATATGACAATTGTGTCTCAATACCATTTGGATAGGGAGAGGGTTCTGCAGCCTGTATCCAGATATCATTGGAAGGCGTGAATCTTCAGTTTGGATCCAGAGACTAAGTCCTGTATCTGAAGATGGCTGAAACACAATACTGTGTTCCTGGTTGCCATGAACCTCAAACAAGTACTCCACGAAGATATTTTAAAATATTAACGCATCGTGTTTTATATTTTCATTTTAGTATATTAAGACACAAACGTCCATTGAGCTTCATGTATATTCTGTTTTTTGCGATACTATTTTACTTAGTATCCAACTACATTTCAAACTCTTTTTAACATCTTTTTGTTTTATTGATTTGCAGGTATATTGAATGTTTCATTAATAAAAGAGAACTTATGTCTAAAATTCTGGTGGTTAAGTTAATTTAAGTTAAAACAGGTTATGTTTTAACTTAAATGTAAATAGGCTATATACCTATAGGCTTCTTTACCTTTAATTATATTTAAATCTTCGTATGCCGGAGAGCGTAGGCTCTCAGATCTATATCTGTGCAAAAAATGAATTCCTCCGATTGGTGTATATAGGTTGTTCTAGTTTTATGTGTTTATTTTATTTGTTTACTTAGATAAACAATTTAGTATAGACACGGACTGAGTATGGATTACGGTCACTTTTAAAATCAAAATGGCAGAAAAAACAAGATGATTTTTATAAAAAGGATATCAAATGAAAGGTTTTATAATAAATAGAATAATATAGGCAAAATTTTATATTTGAAAATCCAATATAGCGAACGTAACAAAATGGCGTCTGAAATATTTTTTAACATGGGTATCAAATGAAAGATTTGAATGAGCTGAACACTATAAGTAAAAAGGTAGAATCCAAAATCCAATAAGGCTGACGTTACATAATGGCGTCTGACATATTTTTTAACATGGGTTACAAATGAAAGATTTTAATGAGCCCAACACTTGAAATAAAAAGTTAGAATCTAAAATCCAATATGGCTGACGTAACAAAATGGCGTCTGACATATTTTTTGATATGGCTATCAAATTCACGGTTTCAACGATCAGAATGCTGTAAGTGGTTTTATGAATAATCCAACATGGCGGACATAACATGACTGCGACATTTTTGACATGAGTATGAAACAAAATAATATTTAACGAGAATACGATAAGTGGAAAATTCATAATTGAAAATTAAAATTTTTTACGACCATATTTATATGGCAGACGTAATAAAACAACAGCATACTTATATTCTGATCTAGATACCAAAAATGAAATGATAAGATTCATCGAGCTTAACATAATAAGCTAAAAGACGTTATTGAAATCCAATATGGCCGACGCAACAATATGGCGAAAGTCTTTTTCATACAGTTATTAAATGTTTTAACTAGAAGAACAGAATAGATAATACAATATTTCTTTTCGAAATAAGTTCAAAGTGGCGAATTTAACAACATGACGACTTTTTATAACATGGGTATTAAATGGGAAAATCATGGTCATAGGAAGAGCAGCATAAGATAATAAAATTACTCGAGCCCCAAATATACAACAGCATACGTCACTTAATGATGGACCAGTTGTCATGGTAAATATCATGAAACTTTTTTTAAATCGTAATTTATTTATTATTTATGTTTCTTGAGGCTTGAGTAGAAACTAAGTTTAATTATATTTTTAATTTTCATGAAATTGTCTATAAAATTTGAAATTGAATATAATTTATACCTACAATCAAAATATAAGAAACAACAATACTGTGGCCGAGACACAGGTTTAGTTTAGTTCAGCCGCATAGCAGCACAGCAGCATAAAAAATAAAAAAGAAACACAAAAATAAAAATAATATCTTACAATTCTTTATAGTAAAAACTTTAATTAATCATGGAAAAAAGTAAGTAGTCATTGTGACTCCAACCTTACTAACGCTTTCACCTAAGTACTATGCTTCAACTTATATAATAAAATATTATAGTTTGTCAATCTCCTATAAGATAATGATCTTTTATTTTCCAGTTATTATGTATAACAAATTTACTAAAAATACAATTTTAATCAAATCAAATTTAATCTAGTTATTTATTATTAAATATAAACATATGTTTATACAAGTAAAATCGTTTTACTATAAGAATGAATAGACTACGCCATTGCCTGTCATGACATAAAAAAACTTGCCGAAACATATTATTTTAAATCCGCCATTAGCTGGAAACACAATTTTGGCAATGAAACATTATAAAATAAGGAAAAATCTATAAAAAATAAATATTTATGAAAAGTATTTGAATCAAGGCAATAATATAAAGATATCATAGACGATAAGTTCAATATATTTTTATAACCTTTTTTGTTCATTGTTCGTAGACACTTAAGTAATTTATTACGACATCCACGTGCAAAATAACTTATGCCCGGTATTCTAACCTGATACACGAAACAGCAGAATAGATGATAGGGGATGAAAACTGTTTAAAAAGTAAGAAGCTGATGTCGCAATCCTATTTGAAAGCTAACCGTATTGAGAATTTTGAAAACTACTCAATTTACAAGCAATTAAGAAATATACGAGTACATATTTCTACAGTTTAATATGTGACAATACAAAATTATAATATATATAGCAAATAGCTTTTAGAATACATAGATATATATTAAAATAAAACAGTGAATTGATGTTTTAAATAACGTTAGTTATCTTAGACAGAATTCAATACAGTTTTTTTTAGTGTTTTGCTTTGATTTTCACGAGTACACATTTGAGATAAAACTATTTTTTACGAATTAAAACTCGCGTATAATTTGGTTAGATTTTTATTTCAACCCGTTTCGAATGCTTTGCGGCAATCGTGTTCACGGGTAGATGGGTAGACGACAGACACTTTCATCTCGTCTACCCGTGAACACGATTGGTGCAAAGCATTCGAATTTCCGTAATTTATTACATATTTTAACCTGTCAATGCATTTTATTTTTATTTCTGTGTACACTTTAAAATCACAATAAATATTGAAAAAATCACAACTATTAAATAGCAAAATTATGCATTTTCTGCAATTTTCGATTTACACGATTTGGAGATTGAAATTTTTTAATTTTCGATTTTCGTGTAAATCGGAGGATTGGTGTATACTAGAAGGTTTTATGATTTATTCTATTTAATTAGTGAGCAACTACCTATTGTTTTCAGACAAAAAAAATATTTGTAATAACAATAGAATTTGTAGTTACCATTTAAAAAAAAAAGTCATTTTAGGAATAAACTCATTGCAAATGCTATACAAATAAATATACAAATTATTCGTATTTTCTTATTATAAAATATTGATATATGTTTTTAAAAGGTAAATCAATAAACAGTGATCAGTAAATTAAAGAAAAAGTATGATTAAGTAATCATAGATATATTCTATTTATTAGGATGTAATTTTCAGACATGTGGATAATTTCAAATTATTTACAATATATAAATTTTATTCAATTCACTTTCAATTTCACAGAAATCCTACAAAAACTTCTTGTCAAGCTGCTGTTTCACTATCTAGATCAGTATCTAACACTTCTTTGGGAGGTAATGTTTACTTGGAATAAATAAATTAATGTCTTTAAAATATCCAAATCTTTTCAGCAATCTTTTTTTCATTAACATTATCATCTATATTCCGTTTTGTTGGTGATCCTTCATATTGTTTAGTTTAATATGGTTTCACCTAATATGAAAATGGAACATTATTTAATCATTTAAATATTCACATTTGTTTATTTTTGTTATTCAATTTTAGGACCATGAAGGAGATACCATTATTGACAATTTACACAAACAGAAAAAATGTAATATGTTCAAGGCTACAAATAATACATGGAAATTGTAATTACTGTTATTATTTTCAGATAAAGGTTTTCTTCCCATAGAAGGTAAAGACCGCAGATGTCATCTTATTTGATGAATTATTTGATTCATTATATGATAGCTGCAACAACTTTAAG
Organism: Mechanitis mazaeus; assembly: GCA_959347395.1. NCBI lineage: Eukaryota > Metazoa > Arthropoda > Insecta > Lepidoptera > Nymphalidae > Mechanitis > Mechanitis mazaeus. Next base: position 2,127,311 of record OY365743.1, read on the forward strand.
AGAGGGAAGATGCTGCAGGGTCCTGTGAAGCCACAGTCTAAGCATCATGAAGTGTGGGTAAGAGCAAAGAGGTTTTTACATTTATGATTTGTAACAAATTCAAGTAAAATAGTAAATTTTACTTTCAATTAGAAACTGTTTGCTAACTATTGAATGTATAAAAATGTGTGTTTTATATATTTATAGTAAATTTTATATTATAAGTTATTACAATCAGCTCATTTTATTCTTCGGGGTCCAATTGTGAAAATGATTCTTTAAGTAAGATATTTTTAAACAATACATAATTAAAGTTCTACTCCTGTAAATATAGATATGAGGCTATTATTGTAATGTAGGTATCAATTCTAAAATGAGTAGTCCCCATATATGGACAGCATTAGAATATGTTTTTGTGTATGTTTTACGACAGTTAAGAATTAAAGTTTCTAAAAACTGTGAGTCATGTAAACATGAATTTGCTCATATATTAAAATTAGAGAAAATATTTTGTATAAAAGTACATGTACTGCACTTTTCTTAATTAAATGTTTTAATGATATAAAGATATTCTTAAAAGGAAATGTTTTATTAAAGATATTTCCTATTTCATTCATATAGTATTGAGCATTCATATAAAAGATGAAGTTGAAGTCATTAAAACAAACATTTTTGTAAAACAAGCTTACATTTTGTTAAGAGGTTGATGCTGTATGTTCATAAACTATACACTTATAACTCACAACACACTTTGATTTATCATTGAACATCGTAATTATACCACTCACGTTACATTAACGACACAAAACACACATCCAACAACTTCGGCGGATACCGGGGCACTGAAACTGCGAACTGTTCTTTGCCAAATTCCCCGGTGGGAATCGGCGGTTTAAATACTTAATTATTGAGTGCTTTTAAAGATTAATATTAAGACTTGAAATTTCTCATAGTGATGAGGCTGAATGGTTAGTTAATGCTGTTTCCACTCATTTTCCGTTAGATGCAAAGGCGCCTTATAGAAATGAGAAAATGCTGTTAAGAAAAGGCAAGTACAAAGGCGCCTTATAGAAATGCGATTATGCTGTTAAGAATATTCGCTTATTATCTTATAAACATTGAAAATTAAATTTACATACTTAACGTATATTTTATGTCATAATTCATAAAGGATCTAGCAATTATTTTTTGTCTAATATTAATCACTTAAATTTAGACCTACCTACTCATCACCGGAAAAGTTAACAATTATATCAGTTGTATGTTTGGCTAATATTTATTACTTTAGAATAATCAACATATCTTTACAAGTGTTAATAAGTGAGTGTTATATTATTTTTATACTGCTTCGTTCCTGTTATTTAAGTGTGTATTATGTTTATTTAAATCAATCTTATAACATTATTCTCCGAAAACAAAATAGCAATAAATAGGTATATAAAATACAAAGCTCCTTTTAATAACAGCCTACAATAATAATTACTCCTGGTAAGTGCAAAGGAACATAGATTATTTTCAACAAATTCAACAATATTTTCTAAATTCAAAATATAAAATGTTTTGCGAAAGAAATAGTTTACTAAATTACTAAAAATTATTTTAAATATATGTCGGAGTATCATAAAAGTCAAGACCTTGGCGTTGCAAGAAACAAAGTATACGACGTGCGCCAAGTGTCAGCGACACTGTCGCATACAAAACGGAGCGTTGTGGCGGAACCGAATCGACTGCAGGGCGCGAAGGCGGCCATTATATTGTGGCGACGGGCGGAGGCGTTTATCCGCCTATTCGTTTTCACCTTGTCGCTTTATTTAAAGTTTGCGTGACTTTGGAGTTTTAACAATTAATTTATATATGATTTGTTATTTAACCTGATTGAAAGACAGTTCATATAATTACTTGGCATTTATATCTTACAATATGTTTGAGGCATACATTGAATGAATCTGTCTTCTTACGAAATATACATATAATATTATTTAAATGTTTAATATTATATTAATTTTATTTAGTTGGAAGACTTTTTTTACATAGTTACAAGTACTTTTTTTTTTACATAGTTACAAGTACTTCTCTCCTCCCACATGACACAGGTCCTTGTTTGCAAGTCGTAATAATTTGGACGTAATTGTTGGCTCGCGCCGCCTGCGCACCCGCTCGGCGGCGCCACTGTCGGTTACAAAACAGCGTCGCGTTAAAACCGACGCGACTGATAGGCGCGAAGGCGGCCATAGCATTGTGGAGTTGGACGCAGGAGGCGTTTATCCGGCTATTAGTTTTTGCTTTGTCACTTTGTATTAATTTAGTTGACTAAAGTAGCTGCTATTAATTTGATCTTTGGTAACCTGAATTAAAGACAGTTAATACAATTTGTTATCATTTATATCTCACAATGTACAATGGTTCAGACAAATTACTAAGTGTTTCTATTCCATCAGTAGTAAAAACAAGAGTTGTTGTAAGTTAAACATATATATACTTGTATTTACGTGTATGTCCGCATCTGTGTGGCTACAAAACTCCTAAATAAGTAAATTAATTTCTATTCGTTTTTTTAAAATCAATAACCTTGTCTGTCGTAATGGTTCAATAACATCATCATCTTATCAGTAATAATTAAATCGCTATTACTGAAGTCACAAATTAGAAAATTATCAGATTTCCAGTCACGTGCGAGGTCTCAAGAAGCTTCCCGATGAATATTCACAGTACACCAACGACTCTTAGGAATCTCGTTATCGACCCTCAAGCCTTAAACTCTGATACAATCCACGGGAATGTATATCATTAATAATAATTGGATATATAAAAAGCAAACCCTCATTATTAATTCATTAAACACAACATCTAAAATCTGAAAAGACGGTTTATTAAAAAGTTTTGAATCACAATTCTGTCAATGTTTTGTTATTTCATTGAATTATTGAATTGATTCCACAAAGTTGTTTGTTTTAGCGTAAAATAATTTTAATTAAACTGACGTTCAAATTAGATGGAATTTTGTTGCTGAAGTCCTGTAAACTCAATTTATCGTTATTAATATGAAAAGCACAAATTTTATTTATTTACTAGTTGTAAGGCGCAGTTCTACCTACGGAAAAACGTTTCCATTGCTATTAGAATAACTAAGAGCAGAAGCGTACTGATAAATATCCTGCAGCCTTATGAACCTGTCTGTCGAAATCTGATTTTTTGAAACCCACCCGTCAGTTACGTCAGCGCATATATTAATACGTAAATATTGTTAAAAAGAACTAAAGATGTAACAACAAATTGATGATCTATGATTCATGTTTAAAAACTAGTCCCTTTTATTTATATTGAAAAATAAAAATTATAGTATATATTTAAGTCGGAATGTCTATAGCAAAATCAATTTCTAACATGTCGTATTCGGTACTCGTATGTCGGTTTTGTACTATTTTCTTTGATGAAGGGTCCTCTGGTCTCGAAGGTGTCATCTACAAACACATCACGTTCAAAACGCGTTTCAACTTCCAATGTCTAACATTATTACATACTTCCCCAAAACCTGTAATTATGTGATGATATAATTTAATAAATTGTAGAGGGACATATATCATAAATACTATCCTTGTTGTCTTATTAATAAAATATGAATTGCCCTAGATACCAAACCTATGTGATACAACCATTATACTACTACATTTGTTGAGCACTATTTGACCTCCACAAATAGTGAGATAAAAAGTGTATTATTATTAGCGTACTAAAAGTCTTTTCACTATTCAATATTACTACTATAATTGACCTAGAGATAGTAAATTAAATATAAACAAATAAAAAATAAATAATACATTACTTCGAGGAAAGATATTTACGGGAAAATATATATTTGTTGTTAAACATAAAGTGCTAGTTATTGAGGTTCATTCTGTGGTGAGAGAGGTATCATCTCCCAGTCACGTCTGAGAACACGTGAGCCAATGTACAACATCATACTAACATAGCTTGAAACTATCAGGATATTAATTAAATTTCTTAGATTATATGGAATAACATTTTGTAAGAGGGTTCGAGGTGTAAGAATAATAATTCAATGTAATTGGAATTAGTTTTACAAGGTGTCCATTTAAAATATATTTATTTCAATATTGATTTCTTATTTATTTTAATTAATATTGAATAAATAATAATTCACTTAAATATTGATTCATGCTTCATTGCTTCATGCTGGAGCAGATATTAATATGTTTTGTGAAGATAAACTATTGAGTCCTGAGTAAATAATGTCATTCATCAATCATCCCTCAATTCCAAAGCAAATAACCGTTATAGAGGTCAATGAGACTGCGAACACATTTTTCGAGCAAATTACTATTAACACTGCAAAAATACACAACTTTGAATCAATTAACAAGTAAATCTTTATAGTAAATAATATTTTGTATATGTTAAACGTCTTGAAACAGATCAATCAATCATTATAAGCATATTTATTGTCTATTTGCAAAAAAAAAAAAAATAAGATTGATAATTGACTTTATTGCTATTAAAGTAAAAGTATGCAACAAAAATAAAGTTATATTAAACCATCAGGTACTAAATCAATAACAACAAGAAAGAAGTAGTAAACTTAAAAATGATGAGAAAAGAAGACATTCATTAAAGATTTTTGTTGTGACATAAAACAAACAGTATTTTTATTGATTAGCATTGAAAACAAATAAGTGATCACAAAAGTAAGCAAATACCTCTTATATTCTCTGTTTCTATATAAAAATTCAAATATATACTTAGCATTTTTAGTTTGCGTTGAGTTTTTTAAGGTTAGGTTACTGGACGATTGAAACGATTTCTATTCAGATTTAAAAAAAAGAAACTTATTACAATGAGTTGCTCAATATTATATCTCTTAAAGTCTTAAAGGAGTTCATCTAAAAGAACTTCCTATGTTGTTACAATTATCATCAATATAAAATGTAAGTTACTATATCAAAGTAATCTTGATATTGTAATAAATAATAAATACATTTTTTATTCTTCACTAAAACCGAATTTAGCAAGTCACTGCGTTGAAACAAAACTAATTGAAACCCACACCTACAAAAAAGCACAATCATGCTACAATAATATTAAATGAATAGGTTTTTAAAGACCATTATACTGAAGAAATAAAACTTTTAATTTTTTTTTTTGCATTGTTGTTTCAAAACCAATACTAATACAGAAACAATACGAATAACACTTTTTAAGGGTCGTATAATAAATATTGTTTAATATTTTATTTTAAACCAGTAAGATATAAATTTAACCTATTTTAAAATAAAGTATTTTGAATAAAACTCAAACGACTGTACATTATTTTCACTTCATATGTGAAATTTAATAGTATATTAAAGCAAGTGGGATATGTCGAACTTTCTAAATTTCTCATACTCAGTATATTTATTATATAAAACTTAACCATGATTTATTATAAGCACGTTTTCTAGATAGAACTAGTTACTTAATAATATTATAAATGAGCGCTTAGAGAATATTAATCTTACGTTCTGCCAGTTATTGAAGTATAAAATTATCGCAGTAAAAATTTGCATTTACTCTGTACATAAAAGAAGCGCTCACTCACCCTGGTATTAATAATATCTCATGAGAGGTTTTCGTCATTTTAAACTCTCAGTTATTACTATCAGTTACTATTAATCTGATACATAATAAGAGTAATGATGCAGCGGTGTTGAACATAATTAATCACTTATGATATTTTTTAATATAAAATTACAATGACTTTTCATTTTTTATTATAAGGAAAATGGAATGTTACAGGTCGTTCTCTGAATAATAATAATAAAGAATCTATCTATGTATATATCGTGTGATTAATATGTTACTATATATACGCTATGTCTGTTATCAAGTAAAGCCGTTTTTTTTACTTCGTTTCCCCCAGTAGTGTAAAATTTATTCCCAGTAGTGTAAAGTCAATAAAAACCTATTTATTTATTTTTGTCGCTATGATACTTATGTCGGAGTCTGATTAATATAAGAAAACATCTTAAAATCTGTTTATCATAAGAGACATTCTGATAATAATTTATTTTCATTTGAGTGTTTTTCATTGTGTTATAAACAAAATGTATTATGAATATTTTTTATCATCAAAATATTCTCTGCATATTTATGTCAATTGCTTCGCATACTATTGTGTCTGTGACGTCACAAAGTTTTCATATACTTTTTTACACGTACGTGGTATTTTTAAAATTTCATTGTTTAGTTGTGTAATGAAATAAAACACATAGCTGATATGTTTTATTTTATTTACTTCAAACAAAAAATGGTAAAGATAAAATAATTACTGATAACTTCAGAAATACACACATTAAAAATATTATTTTATTTATATTGCACACCATACATATTACAATTAATAATAAAAACATCTGACACGCGGCAATCGAGCTTGCCGCTATGAAAAACTCCTAATCGGCAAATTATAACTCGCAAATTAATTAACAAACAAAAGAAAAAAATAATAAAAATAATTAAATTAATTAATTAATAATTAATTTTTAAATTTTAAAAAATTTAAAAATTCGAATTTTTTTTTCCATTTTTCGGTAACTTCGGCGGCCGATCTGACCACCTTCCCGTTGGACAATCAACATACTTTTGAAAAGTGAATCTTACATTTAGATGCTGATTCCAAATATATCTTTAGTTTTTCAAAATTCGAAAAATAAAATTCGACACACACACAGACACACAGACACACATACAGACAGACAGATCGGAAGGAAAAACTGAGTTTTTCGAAAATAAATACTAAGAAATATATAGTAAGGAATAATATAATGAAAATTATGACATAATTAGCTCGTCAGCGTGCAAATTGGTTTGATTATGTTTATTGAAACTACAAAATCCCTGAAAAAAGATCCCTGCAACTACCTAGTAACTACCTAGTAACTACCTAGTAACTACAAAATAAATTATCGTCTGTATCTAGGTATTATAATGACATTCAACAATGAGTCTAATATTGACGTCATCCTTCAATATAAATATAAAGAAAGAAATTCCTCATCAATAAATAGAAACTATAAAGGCGGATTTTCATATATATCATCAATCTATAATTTAAAAAAAAATATTACATATGTGTGTATAAATATGTTCTTCCAAGGCCCAATGTAGGTAAAAGCATTTTTATCCTTAAGTAAACGAAATCCTTAACTCACAAAACATGTTTTCATAATAATTATTTAAAATGAAGAAAATATCATACAAGAGGTACGCGATCACCTCAATATAAACTTAGGTAGTGTAAAAGAGATAACAATAGGTTTTTTATTTCCATTGCATTGTTGTAATTGCGTCCAAAAAGATTAGTAATAAGTAACCTTCGAGTAGCGACTGAGCACCGCAAACAATTTTATTTTTATTAATTATTTTTCTTATTATTTATAACTATAAATAAACTGTTAGTTTTTGAAAGCTGTTAACTGTTATTATTAATATTATTTTCTTTCTAAAAATCGTTTATGAGTGATTATTACAATACTCAAACTAAAAAAAATACCAGCAGCCAGACCAGCACTGCTGTATTGAGAAAAAAATAGATGTATAATAATATTAATATATTAAAAGTCAAAACTGGACTATCAATTAAATATTATTTTGTTTGCTAATAATGATGAAATTAACAAAATATTTATTCCACTAGTAGGTTATAAAAACTAAATTTTGAATCAAACAAAATAATAAATAAATAAATATTTTACCTATCGAGCTGGTAAAGTATAAAGTACTTTGTAGAAAGTCGCCACGGCGCGGCGTGGCCCCGCCCTCGTCTACAACAACTCAAGGTTAATCGGCGATTCTCAAACTATTTTGATGCAAGAGAAACAAATGAAATTTTGTTTATAAAATGAACTGTTACCTCGACCCCCATAGTGATGACTTTAAAAATCATATCTTAAATTGTTTTACTATAAAAAAAGAAATACTTACCAATTTAAAAACTAAACGCTTTATTAATTGTGTAAATTTGACATTAATCTCTAATTATATTTAACAAAGTAAATAAACATACAATTAGTTACTGCATAAGATGTTTATTTATTGAGTATAATGAATAATTATCATTATATGATTAATAATAAAAAATTCAATAATTTCATAAAAGTTGTAATTAAGCAGGTAAATATAAAAAATAGTACTTTGAGAATCTTTTGTGTAGGTACATAATTTCAATGTCATTATTTTGTCGACGGCCATGAGTTTTCGCTAATGCTTCTTGGTGGAGATGCGTGTCTGTGTGAATTATTTTATTATGTTATTTAAAGTGAAATTTTAAAACAGCAAATATTATTTTCTTTATTTTAATATTTTACGTCATTGTCATAAACACGAAAACAGCATTTATATTAGTTCCGTTTTTATTGCTGAGAAAACCTAAAAGGACAAACAATAAAGACATTCTTGATGCTTCCGATGCCGAGGATACGAACCAGCATTTCTTTCAAGCGGATAGGCAGTGATGGTATGGCAGTTTAACAGAGCCCATATGCATTTCGTCTTCAAGAGTGTTTAAAGGAAATATTTGGATTGAAATAAGTCTTAAAAATAAAAGTAAGTGATATATATGTGTGGTAGCATATATTGTATATATATGGTATGTATTGTTTATTTATACTTGACATAGAGCATTCCCAATTTCCGTGTTAATTAATTCCTTTAAGCAATAAAACTTCAAAGCAAAAGCTAAGGGTTTCGTTTTTACTAAATATTTGTATATAGTTTTGTTTTGTACATTCAGCTAATACTGGGTTTTAATAAATATATTGTGTGCTTGTTGATTTTATAACATAATGACAAAATTGGATTTCATTAATCTTCAATATTCTTTAATATTTAAAATAATATTACTTATAACATATAACGTGAGGTAAAAAAGTCGATGTTATGTTAAATTATTTTAAATTATTGAAGATTAAAATAAAGATATACCTATAAGTATTCCAATAAGTCTACACTAAACTTTATTCTGTCATGCTCGATATCTCCATATCGAACATGACGGAATAAAGAGATCGAGATGGAGATGCTTGATGCATTATTCACCTGACGCCTCCATCTTGTTAAGCTGCGTTTATAAACTACAAGTTCTTTCATTTTATATTTGACTTCCATTTTATCTATTTCTTAAAAACAAATTGTGTGAAGTAAAGTAAAACCTTGTTCACTTAATTCGTACTGAATGAATAAATGAATTATAATGATTTTAGTTTAGATAGGCTAATTTTATTAACTAATTTTATTTTTTTTATTCGAAAAACAAAATTACATATGAACATGATTCTTTATATGATTCTCTTTATCGGAGGTGACATCTATCAGGTTTCTTTCGAAAATCCTAACCAATATTTCTAACTTTTTAGTATAGAACAACATTTAAAAGATGCCACAATCGCAGTTCATCTTTACATGGGAGCCACAGGAACATTTTTCGGATGTCAGGGGTTCGAATCCTGCTCGTATCGAAAAGTAAATCTTGTAAGATGTAATATTTATATTACCCTATGTTTATCTAATACAATGCATACTATTTTGTTTTGTTCAATCAATGTAATCAACATAAATAAAATAACCTTAACTTGTAGCAGGAAATAGAAAACAACTTATGAGGAATTTGTAATAAAGTACACTTTGTCATAATATTAACAACACACTGTACGCATACAAATGATTTAAGAATGGAAGAACATTTATTTGCAAATATATATTTTATTGTATGATTTCACATAACAAAATAAAAACATTAATTGAACATCAATACCGATTGCGTGAACGACGGTCACAAGGCAAAAAGTGTAGCAGTAGTTTTATTTCATGTTTTGTGACATCCTACATTTTAACTTTAATATTTCTATAGAAAAAAGTAAAAACATTTATAGTATGAGTTAGAAACATTAAATTGCAGTTATATAAGACATAAATCTCATTTGTCTTATAACTTATAACAAATGATGACACTAGAAAACAAATTGCGGGTAGTTTGTAATTAACTACACTTTGTCTTTGAGCTCAGTATGTCACAGCACACATTCAAATATATTAAGTGGACAAGCACACATAAATTACCTCAACATAAGAATTACATATTTTCTCCTCTACCTTATAATACAAACGTTATTTAATAAATAATTATTCTTTATATGAGTATAATATACAATGGTGCAATATTGTTTATTCATAGGTACAAAGCCCGGTCCTCGTGCTGGAGCTGACCTTGAACAGGCAGGAGGGAACACAGCTCAGAGCTCTAGGGCTGCTCTCGGTTTTTGGATTCAATATGACGTATGTGGTGAAGGGACCCACTGATGAACCCGTTTCACAGTCCTGCAGCACCATAGAATGCCGTCTTCTTGGACATTGTTATGCTAAACATGACTACGAGTGAGTAATTAGTATTTGTTTAATATAAAATCTACACCAAATAAAAAGATTCACTCCTTTATTTTCAAGAATTGTCTTGAAAATAATACTGCCATTTATAATTGGAATAATTGACAAGGATAATGATAGGAGATATAATTTTAAGTAAAAAAAGAGAATTTTCACAATAGCTGTAATTTATTCAATAAACCGTACCCTCTATTGCACATTACCCTTATCTCTTAGAGTAATTAAGTAATCATTAGTTAAATTAATATAATAGAAATATATTTTATATTTCTCGAAAATTAATATTTAAATTTGAGCAATTGATTCTAAAAATTGTGGGTACTTGTATAATATAATTGAGCGAAGCTTTCTATGACAGATTTTTCTGCATCCTTTGTGCAAGCATCAATCAAAAACGGTATATCCGAAATATTCCAAATTTTGCACACTGATAGACATTAGTCTGGTGGTGGTTTCAAAAAAAAATTCAATTATTCGATGTCGTTGAGGAATAAGTACGGAAAAACTAAAATCCTATAGAGTGCAATGGGAAACATTTGTGGCGGGACAATTTACCTTTACAATGACATGCGCGTGCCAAAAATTTTTTTAACAGCTTTTAGAATTTTTTCTTTTTTTTAGAACTATTTTTTTATCTTGAAAAATAAATGAGGACAGAATGCGTTGATGTTTTGTAAATGCAACTTCGAAGCTGTTTGCATCTCGCTTCGCTCAATATGCTAACACATACCGAGATTTTGCCAGCGCAAAGACAAATTTGTGGTCTGGTTCGAGCTCCTAGTTTAGTGAGAGATAACTTTCTTAGTACTTTTTTATACCTTATACATGTGTGCAGGCATTGTGCATGACGTATAACATATTAATTATTCTTTTAAAAATAAATATCAGAGTCCGTTTCACTATATATGTGAAAGCAAATATAAAATGTAAGCAGAACATTCCCAAGACGCTGAAAACATCTTTATGAGAACATTTGACTCAGAATATCACATTCGAATCATTTATTAATTCGTCTCCTCGTATCTCGTAAAATACTTTAATGCTTCGGGACTCTCGTTTTATAAAATATTTTACGTTGAAGAGTGACATATGTATAAATATATTAATTTATGCATTTCTTTATCTTTGATTTAAGACAAAGACGGTTTGTGTTATGTTCTTATGATAAATTAATATCATTGTATTTTATTGTGTAGACAATGAGATAAGACTCTGGCGGTAGGTACCGTCTATTAACTATACTATGAAATGTGTTTTTAACACTTGACCAATTGATAATGCTTTAATATCCTTAGAACTATAGATTTAAAAGTCCATTTCACTAATTATGATATATATTTATATAATAGACCTTTGATAAAATTACACTAACGACTAAGTTCTATGTTTTTGGCAAAATAATTTAAATGTTAGTGTTTGATAATATGTTAAAAATAGATAAAATTATTTCAAGTAAAAATACTAAACTAAATTGAATTTTATAAAATATGTTGTTTTGGATTAATTTAAAATGTTATTTTCAAACATGATGACGGAGAAGTATAAAATAATTTTATTAAATAAAATATGTTTATTATATTAATTCAATAAAGTCTTAATGGAGATGTATGAAATATAACTTTTTTTTTTTAAATAGAAGTTTCCAACATTTTTATTTTTTATACATTTTATCGTTGTTAAAAAGTTTGCAGCAAATGAAGATTTTTTATATTATCAGTAAGACAGAATTCAGTCTATTATAATTCAGAAATATAAAAGATTATATTTTCTGAGACAGAGATGCTGGATGCATTATTCAATTGATGCCTCCATCTGTTTGAGACTCGTTTACAAACTGCATGTTGTAAAATTTTCTTAATGTACCCTACATTACTTGCACTGTAATAGTTACACTTTATAGGAAAACTCTTAATTTTTGACATACAGTGTGACCAAAATTCTTTTATTTTCGAAAAATCAGTTTTTCCTTCCGATAAGTCTGTCTGTATGTGTGTCTGTGTGTGTGTCGAATTTTATTTTTCGAATTATGAAAAACTAAAGATATATTTGGAATCAGCATCTAAATGTAAGATTCACTTTTCAAAATTATGTTGATTGTCCAACGGGAAGGTGGTCAGATCGGCCGCCGAAGTTACCGAAAAATGGAAAAAAATTTTCGAATTTTTAAATTTTTTAAAATTTAAAAATTAATTAATTAATTAAATTATTTTAATTTTTTTTTTTTTTTTTTTTGTTAATTAATTTGCGAGTTATAATTTGCCGATTAGGAGTTTTTCATAGCGGCAAGCTCGATTGCCGCGTGTCAGATGTTTACTGTTTGTTTTGGTCTCTTTAATTTATTGCTTATTATATAGTAAAAGAAAATAGTAATATAGATTTTTTTCAAGTGGAAGTATATGTTTATATATCTTAATACTTGCGGTTATCTTTAAAATTAAGTTTGAGAACTAAGACAGAAATATATAGACAGAAATCAGTTTTTTTAATTTACATAAACACTTAATTATTTTTACTAATTGCTCTAAATCTTTCATTTCGATCTATCTTACCGCTATACAATTTGTATATGACTCGAAGACTTCCACTAAAAAACCGGATTTCCATCGCTTGTACATTTATTGATAAGTGAACACAAACACATTACAATAGTAATCAATTTAATATAGATAAGATTATATTATGTTGGTGACCTATTATTTATATTATATTATTTTAAGTGTTTTTTCTTTTGAGTCCACTTTTTATGTAACTGCAGCTTTATAATATCTATTGATTTAGATAATAAGATTATTGATCCAGTATACGTAAGATATGTGTAAAGACTTTAATCTAGCAAAACTGAATCATTATTTAAACTATAAATAAAGTATTCACGGAGTTTTAATTTAAATTCATTATTTGAGCATCTTTCTGTTGATTTGTGTAATTTTAATTGTCGTTATAACATAAAAAAAACTAACAAGTCTACTAAAAGCAGTTAAAGATTATTATGTTTTCAGTTTCATTTATATGTATAAAATAGAGTTTCAGCCTTAGACATGATATTTTATTATATTTGAAGGTTATAACCTTACTATTACGCAATAAGCTAAAAGTCACAAGTAAGAAGGGACCAGCGATATCAATTCTATCAAATCACAGTTTATGTGAAAAAGACTTGAGATTAAATCGACCCATAGGCGTAGGACGTTGTCCTATTTTATAGAAGCGTCTAAAGCTTCACATTATTTTACATCTACTTTAAGTGTCAAGACCCATAAGGTACTTATAAAATCAAACATAGTTTTGATCACTCTTTTACAATAAAAACTCCTTTTTCTCATCGTTTTTAGAGTTTTGTACCAGAAAATGAATAAAACGGACTCCTTATAAGATCACATTGCTGTTAGTCTATTTGTTAAGATGTCTGGAACAAAAAGTATTCTATACGTTAATTTAAGGTGTACGCAAACGCCGCACCACATTTCATCAAAATCGGTTTAACCATACAAGAGTGAAGGTAACAAACATCTATACAAACTCACCTTTATAACATTAGTAAGATATAGGTTTTGAAAAATTAATTTCGGAATAAATTCCATACCAAAACTATTTGTAACCTTCAAATTGGTAAACCTCGGTGCGCGAATCTGATTCGCACTTGTCCCGGTTTTTCTGACAAGTGACAATTGAACTAACGTGTCGTCTTCTCTTGACAATAAATCCATTATTCTATATATAAAAGTATGTATTTTTAGGTCTATATTTATTTATAATTAATATTAGTTTTATATTGCAAAACATGTTTATAAACAATTTAAAACCGGCAAGTAATAACTACATTATATTATGTTCTTATTCAAACTCAACATACTTCTGCGCATGTCACGACATCAGCTACCTGCATTAAAGCTAATGGTACAATTTCGAAGGTCGTAATCCTTGAAGACCATTATAGAAGCTTTCAGAAGCCATAAAGCCGCAGAATTTAATTGAGCTAAATCAATCTCTGTGATTCTGGTAGCTGAATGTGATAAGGTTTTGCCAAAAACTAAAGATAAAACGTTTTTGTATGAAATAAATTAATGGTTTCATCTTTGAATTTAACTGGATCAATAAAATCCGAAGTAAAAATATGTAAGGTCGTTCCTAATTTTGTTAAAACATTAAAAGACCAACCCTGTGTAATAAAGACAGACCGGCTTTGTAAAACTGAACTGATGAGTGAGGGTAAAGGTAGTCCAAGTCGATAAAATAAATTATATACCTCTCTTAAAAGGACTTTACAAATTGATATTTTCTGTATTGTTTAAAAAAATATCGAAAATTTACATTATACATATTATATTCAATTTTCTTTTCAAATCCATTTTTCGGTCTGTTATTATAAAATATATATTTTTTTTAATGAATTTTGAAAGTATAGAAAGTATGTAGTTTCACTGTTTATTCGTTTTAAAGAATTAATTCTTAAGTCAATTATTACTATCAGTTATAAGATAAGATGAATAGTAGTTAATAACTTCTAACATATTAAGTAATCATTAATCAGCGAAAAATAATTGTTAGCTGTTTAATTCAAATCGCATTAAAAATATGTATGGTTACAACTCCTTATTTATTCATTACACGTAAAATATCGAGTGGCTATAAATAGTTCATGCTTTCATAATTCTTCTAGTTACGCAAATGTTAGTACCTCTAATCCAGGGCATATTATTATGCTCTGCTTCATCTACTTCTCATTCCATATCAACCTTCACGCAAAAAGTGAACTTTAGGATAGTGGGGTTATTTTTCATTAAATAACTTAAATAATAATTTGTTTTGATTGGAATATTAAAGTTCTTCGACATGCAAAAATAAGTTTCAACGTGATATTCCATAAAATTTATTTTTGTAGATTTATTATGATTTTATTAAAATGATTTTCTTTTATTTTGTACTTAGTGACATTTAGTTTTATAGTTTAATTTATTATCATTCAATTAACTTCATACATAATAAAATATTAATAAATAAATTTTCAAAAGCAAATTTATTATTAACATAAAAGTAATCTTATCTTAAATATTAAGTATCAATCTTAAAGTAATAGATGACTTGTGATGTTCAAATTAATATAATGCCGTTGTCCTTGAATTTTGAAATTTAGTCTCAATATGAGGAAACATTGTGAGTACGAAAAAAATGAATTACCATTTTTATACCATTTATATAACACTATTTTATACTTTTGATTCAATTCTTATCGTGTGAGTTGTTGCAAGGTTATTTTCTTAATGCATTAAAAGTAATTCAAAATATAAATAACTTTTATATATTCTTATAATAGTTATTATACAGAAAAAATATATGTAAGCAATTAAGCTTAATTAGAAAAAAGATCAAAAAGATATGGTAATTTGTTACATATATATTTTTCCTCTAGAATTATATAATACTAAAATATTATATTACATAATAATAATAATATATTATATAACAATAAATAGAAATTATTCGGTTGCTCATATCATTTATGTCGTCAATGTTTCAACCATACTGCACAGTGTCGTAGAGCACATCAGTACAGCGTTCATTTAGCTCTGAGGTACATTAGAGTCTGCGACGTTAATGCTCAGAACATGGGACTAAAGGCTTTTTGTGTAATTAAGTCGTTGCTTCGTTTATGCAATCAACCTGTATTGATGTTCCCGCAAATACTATATGCTAGTGTGCTTATTGTTATTACGGCTGTTAAAAAAGGTTTTTTGTTTTTTGTAATTATCATAGGGTTGAGAGAAGATATAAAAAAATATTTTGAAATTTATATTAAAATTTATGTATTTATTTTAAGTTTACTAAAATCTTTTTCTAAAACTGATAAAGAATGCGAGAAAAAAACTCTGTAGTCAGAAACTTTGTATATAATGATATTTTACATTATAACTAGTTTTTCAAATAAATAATTAAGATATTTAATATAGTAAATGAAAGATTTGTATCATTATATAGATGTGGTACTGAATGGAGCCATATATATACTCTATAGCGCTAATAATCCCTCACAAGCGTATCTAAGATCGTAAGTAGCCTATGTTAGTAGTCTATGATGTCTATTGTCGGTTGAATGCCTTTAGTTGTAAAACAACTGTTACAGTTGATAAGGAAATAGCACACAGTTATAATTTAGTTATTATTTTACAAGTTGAAAATACATTTTATTTATTTCAATAATATTAGCGATATAAATATCTTATAATTATGGTGAAAAAACGGTCAAAAAATCTTTAGGAAACCATTTCTGAATATAAGTGCGTAAGAAAGATTATGGACTGGAAGCTTTATTTTACTGATGTTAAATGTTATATTTTTAATTTATTTCCTATTCTCTTTGATTTTTTGTTTTTAAAATATAATATAACAGGCAAAATTTTAAAAAGCTACGTTTTACATTATTTCAACTATAAAACAAGATTCTTTTAACATTATAATTCAAAATTATTTGTGTATTTATAATATATATGTGAATTTATAAAGTTATAGTCTGTTAGAGAAACAATTTAGGATGTCTTATTTAGGTTTCCTGTAAGATATAAAAAGAATTTATGATAAGACTTACAATAACCAAACAAAGATATAAAAGCACGCTATACAATATTGTTGTATCTTCTATCCTTCATAGTATTAATTTCATTATTTTTAGCCCAATTTTGTAAAACTAGAATTATGTGCCAAATTGAATAACTATTCCACGTCTTGGAGCTCCAGTTTATCCGGATTTTAAAACGGCCGACACAAGCTTCGAATAAGTAATAACTTGGTTACATTTAGACTCATGTTCTGATTGTAAATTAACAGAGATTCCAAGTGGAAATATGTATTATCTGTTATATTTTAAGGGTTTTGTATATATTAAGAAAATACAAACGACAAATTACGAGTCTTATCTGTTTTGAATTGCAAGAGTTTAACAACATTTTCCATTAACCAAGTTAGCGAGAAATGAGGCATTTGAAAAATTGTAAGTTACTGCGAGCTCAATTATCATGATAATTTATTCTATAATAGAACAGGGATCGTTATGAAAGAAAGAAGTTTATAGCTATTATTATTAACATTTCAATTTGCTCGAACTAAACACATAGAAACAGCTTACAGCATATACAGCATAGGGTAAGTATTATCAGAATATGCAGCGATTTTTTAATAATAAATTTCATGGTTTGAATTAGAGTATACGTATGTCTAATTATGTTAAATAGAGCAACTGTTAAATAATCAACAATTATAAGTTACAGAAAGAAATGCGAAACAAAACTGCAAAAAATATATTAAATTTAGATCAAGAAATATTATATGCAAAATTATTATATTATGTTAAATTTTATGCCAATGCATTATTACTTTGCAGTCATGTTTGTAAATGTCTATAGCCTCCTATTATTACGGAATAAAACCTGGTCTTGATTTACGATCATATACAGATAAGAGCGTAATTAAAGACCTCCAAATTTCAACGATCTTTCGTGACAAAGATTTCAGACTTTTGTGTCAATACTTCCGTTGTAGTCACAACAATACTATTGGTAAGTGACCGACAAGTAACGCATATATTCGAGCTTCTACATTCATGAGTTTGGAGCACGGTGGAAACTTTTCGTGAATTCTTAAATATAATTGTTGAAAAAGAATCATATTAAAAATAGTATTGTAGCTGTGGATACACTTGTATGTGTGGATACAGATTTGACTATTTGCAACTTCTATAAAAAGTATTTTACCAAAAGATAATATATGATGCTTATTCATATATTTTTTTTAAATAAAACGACTAAGGCATAATGTTCTAAGGTTTTTCTTAGTCTATTTAATAATGACTTGTACAACTCAAAGCTATTATAGATAGGTAAATATATATAAAGGTTAATAAATAAAGGTAAATATATATAAAGTTAATAAATAAAAGTATTTTAATATCTAGAATATGGATTTGAGTCATCAACTGTATATATATATATAGTACGTATATGCTTAACGAAGTAAAAATCAAACTAAATTAATAACTTCGTATATGTTCTAGAACATAAAAATCAATAACACTCAAGTCATACCCAAGAGAATTTAATGGTATACGTAAAACTCAGGGAAACTATTAAATTGAAGCCTCCTTAAGAAGTTTACCAAAACTTCTACGAAGTATATTCGAGGTAGCGAAATTGAATTCGGCTTCAGAATTCTAAGATTCTGAAACATCTGCATTATGTAGTCGTAAGAATAATGTGTATACTATAAATAATGGAGAAAATAATAAAACATGGTGGATATAAATTATTTACAGTGTAAAAAATACTTTAATATACTAAAATATACTTTAAATGTAGTCATGAAATTCAGCATTTTAAACATGTACCAGCCACAAAGTTTGTTTCCCGAAAATACTCTAGAAGCAATTGGAAAAGTACATTATCATGTTTCCTTTAGTTAGCGGAGAATGTATCAACTTTACGGGTTCTATGGAATACAATGAAGCTAATAAGAAGAAACGAAATTTATCATTAGATAATAAATAACCGCTTCTACTTGTATTCTTGTTGCTAAATATATAATTCGAACTTCTTATGGTCGAATGTTCCCTTTTAGTCAATGCTGTAGACGAAAACTAGTAAAAACGGTTCCCTTGTATCAATTTACTGACACGAATAAAAGGTATAAAAATTAAATCAATAAAGAGAAATAAAAATAATTTGTATTAATTTACTAAGCCATATAATACATTGTGTTAACTTATATTTATTAGGACAATAATAAATTAAACCGCATTGTGGCTTCGTGCGGTTTAAATGTAAAAATATTTTGTTAATAGTATTGTTAATAACATTGGCTTAATATATTATTTTGGTGTGATTCCAAAACAGGGAATGAAGACCCTACAATTGCTGCAATATCCATACCATTGATCAATCTATTTAGATATGAGGGTATATATATGTCAGCAACAGCGATGGAGAGCGATAAGGTTATCACCATCTTGACTCGACGGTAAAGAGCCATGGTGGTACATACATTGTCAGTTTTACACTTCATTATTACACTTCGCTTCCATACTGTACATAACCACACTCTCAACTCTATAACGTATATGAACCACCACAAACGAATGTGATGTAAGTAAGTCATCAATTGACGAACTTTCATTAAAACAATATTCTTATCTGAGATTTATATGAAAACTATTAAATTTACATTATTAACTAAAAGCCTGTAGATATTCTATTAGATAATATCTCTGGAGTGTACAAATATATTTATTTATTTTATCCACCACTCGGTTCAATTGAGAGAATAACAGTTGAACGCAGACGAGTGGACTTTTTAGAGTTTGTCTACAGTTTTGTTTTCGGTGGCTTGAAAACTCGTAGTTTTTCGTTGACCCAATTTTCTTAATACTGTGTTGGTTTTCTGCTTTAGAATTCTGCACAATAATTATTACACTACCGGTTATTTCTTTATTTGATGTATATTTTTAGCAAGCTGATTATTTTTATAGAGAGATCTCTCTACATTATAATTAATATTAATTGATGGGTATCGTACGCCAAGAGGGTATGGTGACCTCGTTTATAATTGAAAAGTTAAACTCATGTCATACAAACCTATTATATCAGAAGTGGCACTATATGAAATGTATGAAAACCTGCTATTACTTACTTGGTACAGTTGTACACAGTTGATAAAAAATATACGCAAAGTTTACTTTTATATAATATCTTTTTTCAGACAAACGTTTTGTTTTTGGATTTTTGGGATGTTAACTAAGGAAACATAATATTGTGTGTGTTTAAGTAGCTTTGTTTATAACAAAATTTAAAAAATAAATAGTATCAAATTTACTTTTAAATTTTTAAAGTTATGAAATATATATACTATATCAGCAGAAAGTTGTTTTAATGATTAAGTGCAAGTAAAGACAAAAGATAGGTAATATGAAAAGTTAATTAGTTCGTACCCGGGTAACTTCTAATTAACGAGGTACCGTTAAACTTAGCGAAGAGTGTTGCGACTAGAGAAGTACTAAGAAGAAACTCACTTCAAGCCATTCAGATAATATTGGTTAACAGCCGCTTTTTGATTGCTCGATTGCTTATTCTATGTTATCGGAATTTCTTTGCTTTACGATCGTTATATAAATATTTCTTTGTATGCGAAAATGTCGAGTTTTGTGTCTAATTAGCTTCATTTTGCGGGAACTTTGGTATAATTCTTCCATTTGAAGATCTCTGCAGTATTTTTTAAAGTAATTTTTAATTTTGTCAACATGTTTGCGTAATCTTTTGCAATATGTAAGAGATTGATTTATGATTAATATCAAGCATAAATATTAGGTCAGGTGTCAAATTTTGTAATTAGTTAGAACTTTAAATTGACAAGTTATTTAAACCATTGGCGTAATTTAAATAAAATTAGTAGCTTGTGTTCTCTTGTCAATAATATAGCTAAAAGAGTAGGAATCCTAAACATTTATTCAGATTAGTAGAACATATATATATATAGAAAATATATATATTTTTTTATTATAATCTTGTCTTAATCAATTCTTTGTATAACACTTAAGTTATTTCTTCCCAATTGACTTTCCGCTTTTTTTCTACTTTGATCAAAGATTAATAAAGTAAGTAACGGAACATTTTCCTTAAGGAACTAACAATTTGTGAAATCATGACAAGGAAACGAGGATAAAAAGTTGTCAAAGGAGACAGTGATGAAATAATACTGTAGCATTCATCTTTTGTGACTTAGATAATTTAAAGAGACATGGAAACGTATTTTAGGTCAATCTTATTATTTTTTTGGGTATTTTTTAGGTATTGAAATGAAAATTTTTTGTTATGTTATATAACAGTATTATTTGATCACGAAAAGTGGAACCAAAAAAAAATTATCACACATTTATTTCAGTTGTGTTGTTATTAAATTCTTCACAATACACATACGTACAGAGATTGTACAAATATCGAACTCATGTGTGGTAATTTTTTTGAATGCTTTACACTGTTTGTTTTAATTCACAACATAAATATTATTTGTCTGAAAACAAATGAAAATTTGATCATTTTAAATATTGCAATTCCATCAAATATTAAGTTGTGCACTTTATTTTTAAAGAAGTATATACATTTACTATCACTAATATTTTGCAATTTTATTCAAAGCCATTTACTGTTAACATGAAGTAGTTACGCAACTTTCTTAGGCATGATATGATTTAAATAATTTTTTATTTCAATGTTAGGTAAGAAAAATATTCCTACTAACCATATGCACCACCAAGATACTTGAAAAATAAAACAATTAAATAAAAATGTAATTGCATTCTACCTATACGTTGTCAAACCTTCGCAATCACACTCAAAATACCTAATGAATTTTAAAATAAAATGAAAAATATAATAATAAAGTATTTTTAATAATTATGCCAGAAAATATAAAGAATATAAATTCTTCAGAATAATATTAAAGACAAAATTGCAAAAATTAAATATAATAATAGGTTGGTTTCGCTACTAGACAAAATAATCATTGTATATAAAAAAAGAACTTGAAATCGTTTAAAGATAATCCCAGTTCATTTTATTGGCCGCTTTCATCACTATTCTGAGGTGACACTAACGTCACCCCAGCACTAAACTGCTCGTCGTAAAATCTGATTAGCTCTATTGAATGTCCTCTTTCACGATTTACGATCTTAAGAGGTTTGAAATGTTGTTAGTATGTAGAACTAATTAAATTATTAATGATTTACAAATTGTTTTCCAAATTGAATCCAGAAACCAAATACTCTTCGAACATGCATAAAAATTTAAAAAATACATGCCTAAGTGAGTGGGTAAAGTATAATGCGCATGAGCCATCAAAATAGAAAAAAGAAGCATTTTGATAAAATTAAAGCTGCTGTTAAAAGAGTTGGCAGAATAAAGATAAAAATTTTATATTTAGTCAAAAGCTTCTTCATAAGTTTTGGTAAGTCTAGTGTTTTGGCCAAATACCAAAACAAGCAGTTGCAAAACTACGACAACGAAGAAGCTAAATTGTTTAGCCAATCTACATTTTAAAATAATGTTACAGTATGAGGACGTATACTCAAATACATACGTGAATACTTACCTACATTAATGACATCTTCCATTTTCATCAATATCTATTTTATATGCCTTTTAAAAATAAATAAATAAATAAATAAAAAAAAAATATGCTATTAAAATTATCTACTTAATATACTTATTCACTGATTAGGTGTTTTAAAAAATATTACCCTCTACGTTATCAATTATATACAAGTAATTTTATAAAATAATAAATAATGGTTTGTTCGTTAAAGGTACACCACAATGAAGTTAATTTGTAAAGTTATTTGCGAAAATGAGTATTATAAGAATTACTCAGTCCGTAAGACAAGAAATACGATATTGCATTGAAATGATGCCAAGCGAGTTAAGCTGGAGGCTCACCAACCATAAGATAGCAGTGTTCTACTTTTTGTTTTTAACTAGCGCTTTAAAGCACTGGACATTTTAAGAGTGCTGACGATGAAGTGAGTTTTTACGAATAATTTTTATCTTATTCAAATCACACAAGATATAGTCATTTGTTAAGTTTTGCTTTTATTTAGTTGTCATCACTCAAAGACATTAAAATAGACTTTAGTTACAATACAATTGATATATTAATGATTTCCTGAAACGATAATTGAATTTAAATTTGTATAAATATTAAATTAATCTCTTCTCAAATCCTTATATCAATTATCATCCTGTAATGTTCTAGGATTGCGTCTGTGTATATTTATATGTGGGTAATAGTGACTCTTTTCTAAAAACCAATGAGACATTTCGTACATTCAACTTATTCGCTCGTGGTTATACTTAAAAGAATTCAAGTAACAATGAGTAAAATGTGGTCGCCAATGAGAGCCAAAACCATGAAATTTTATGAGACCGCTTCACTAAATCTTTTTAAGCTGTATGGAATCCAAATTGCTCAGAAGCTACTGACCATTTTATTAATATTATTTTAGTAAATTTAAGATTTTTATATTTAATTTTATTATTTGCTATCTTATATATATTATTGTAGTTTCTTTTTGACTAAATATACTATAAATAGGCCATTGTTCTCGAAAATATAAGAAAAATCTTATTACTTTCAGATTAATACCTCTATTCATATTCATACTAATATGTTTTATTAATCATCTCATATACTATATGTAATAAGAAAGGTCTGGTAATTGGTAATATACATTAACATGTATTTATTGTTAAGGTGAATAAGGTATCATTTTTAATAATACAAATTATTTGAACATTGTTTTTAATTGTTTTTTTTATATTGCTCTAAACTTGACACATACTAAGTAACTTGTTAATACAAAATATGTCTGCTTGTTGGTATATTTGCGAGTATATGTTAACTGAAAAAAAAACTGTTACATTAATTCAGTTTGTTATTAATCTTAAACAATTTAGTTAAACATTAGTTTTAATTTCTGTTCATAGACCCGTAATAACTATGTTTCAACAGTACGCGGACTATATTGTTTGAATGTAATCATTATGTTAGTGTCACCACTGCAGGTCTCTCAGGAGACATCAATTATTATTATTATTATTATTTATTTATTTATTTTTATTTATTTATTTATTTATTTGAAACAAAAAAATACAGGGTGACAATAACAAAGACATGATGATACTGCAAAAGTTATTAACTGTAGCGCAGCATCAACGTTCACACAATTATGGACAATATTGCTCCAAAAAAATTACAACTCAAGACAATTCAGAACACTTAATGCAATTTACATACGTATGTGTAATCGCTCATGTGAGTATACAAGTGTGTGTGTGTGTGTGTGTGTGTGTGTGTGTGTGTGTGTGTGTGTGTGTGTGTGTGTGTGTGTGTGTGTGTGTGTGTGTGTGTGTGTGTGTGTGTGTGTGTGTGTGTGTGTGTGTGTGTGTGTGTGTGTGTGTGTGTGTGTGTGTGTGTGTGTGTGTGTGTGTGTGTGTGTGTGTGTGTGTGTGTGTGTGTGTGTGTGTGTGTGTGTGTGTGTGTGTGTGTGTGTGTGTGTGTGTGTGTGTGTGTGTGTGTGTGTGTGTGTGTGTGTGTGTGTGTGTGTGTGTGTGTGTGTGTGTGTGTGTGTGTGTGTGTGTGTGTGTGTGTGTGTGTGTGTGTGTGTGTGTGTGTGTGTGTGTGTGTGTGTGTGTGTGTGTGTGTGTGTGTGTGTGTGTGTGTGTGTGTGTGTGTGTGTGTGTGTGTGTGTGTGTGTGTGTGTGTGTGTGTGTGTGTGTGTGTGTGTGTGTGTGTGTGTGTGTGTGTGTGTGTGTGTGTGTGTGTGTGTGTGTGTGTGTGTGTGTGTGTGTGTGTGTGTGTGTGTGTGTGTGTGTGTGTGTGTGTGTGTGTGTGTGTGTGTGTGTGTGTGTGTGTGTGTGTGTGTGTGTGTGTGTGTGTGTGTGTGTGTGTGTGTGTGTGTGTGTGTGTGTGTGTGTGTGTGTGTGTGTGTGTGTGTGTGTGTGTGTGTGTGTGTGTGTGTGTGTGTGTGTGTGTGTGTGTGTGTGTGTGTGTGTGTGTGTGTGTGTGTGTGTGTGTGTGTGTGTGAAAAGTTTATTAGGGAAAATTGATAATTAAGGACTCAGGACTCGGTCTCATCATAAGATAGGGTTAAAAGCCAAGATGAACACTTGGATTTGCATTTGTACTTTGTAAGAGGATATATATCAATTTTTTTATTAACTTTATTGTAAAGCGAGCAACTTAGGTAGTGGAATTGGCGACTTGCTAAAATTGAATTACGCTGTTCTATAGCAAATATTCTATTAGCACGACGTTTCGACAACTCAGGATCATAATGAAGAGCAGAGTGTTTACGTGTTATGGTTGCTAAAATAAACAATTGCCTAACTGTTAAAACCTTGCATTGCGAGTAGAGGGTTTGAGTTGGATAAAGACTAGGTTTAAATGTCATTACTTTAAGAATTGTCCTCTGCGCTCTTTCAACTTTTAACATGTGAGTTTTGGCAGAACCTCCCCAGGAAAAAATACAATAAGACAGAATTGACTGTGCAAATGCGCAGTAAACTAATTTGAGACATTGAAAATCAGCTGAATTTCTGAGATATTTAAAAATAGGAATAACCTTTCTAATTCTGGAAACTGTGTGATCAATGTGTTGCTTCCAAGAGAGACAACTATCTAGCCAGACACCGAGATATTTAATACTGGAGCAACGTTCAAGATGGGGACATCGGCATGAAGAAGAGGTGATAATTTTGTTACAATTGTGAATCCGAAGAGTAAAAGAATTGGAAGGAACATCCCGATAGCGGTTAAAAAAGGTCATGTACCGGGTTTTGTCCAAGCTTATCGTAAGTAAGTTTTCAGACAGCCAATTCGAAACAGAAGCTAACGCTGTTTCAGCATGTAAAAAAGTTTCACACCAAGTCTTGCCGGAGATTACTAAAGCTGTATCGTCTGCATACATTACAGTTTTACAAATAGAAGTTCCCAAGTCACACAGATCATTGACATAGATGAGAAAGAGAGTAGGGCCAAGTACACTGCCTTGTGGAACACCAAAAGTTATCTCTTCCTCTACACTCACATAATCGTAAATTTTAACCACTTGACGTCTACCTGATAAATAATCCTTAAAAAGATTAAAAGCAACACCTCGGATACCAATATTATTTAGTTTGCTAAGTAATAGTGGTACGGAAACAGTATCAAATGCCTTAGTGAGATCAAGAAAAATACACAAGGTTTTCAGTTTTTGGTCAAGGTTTTTGATTACTGTGGTTGTAAGATCGAGAACGGCGTCATCCGTAGACCTATGGGATCTGAAACCGTATTGATGACGTGATAAGATATTAAATTTTTCTAAAAAATACTGTAATCTCTTATTTAGGATTTTCTCAAAAATTTTTTTCATAGTGCTGAGTACGGATATGGGTCTATAATTGCTAGACATAGAAACTAGTCATTTTTTCTCTGCCAGTCGACTCAAATCACAATCACTACAAATTCTTACGACTGTACCGCCATCTCTTTTACGTAGCAATATTTTCCCATTTGAAACCCAGCAATACTTATAATCTTGAGCTTTTGCATATTCGCGAGACTGGAAGAAAAGTTTTTTCATTTTCGCAGTAAGGTTCTCAGCAATAAATATTGGTTTGACTGGTCCCGGCAATTTTAATTTTTCTGTAGTAAGTCTATTGTTTTCCCTATTATATTTCTTAAATGAGCTTATAAACTTTTCCTTGAGAATAACAGTTGTGAAATTTATTATTGCAGTCCTTTGGTCTGCTTTCTTGGATTTAATTTTGAATGCATCTTTTATTTCGCAGGGCCGAATTTCGAGGTTAATTTCTCTTCCTAAATTTAGGACATTATCAATTAAATTAGTTTTGTTCTCTGACTGCAAAGTAGGTAGATTTCTAATTTCAAGGCATGTAGATCTGGATTCGCGCTCAAAAGTTTCGACTTTTTGTTCTAGACGACCAATATATTCCCGCTGTTCCGCTTTTTCTTTGTCTAACTTGTCCACCTGACTTTGAAGTACATCTATGGTGTTGGCGAGAAAATCAACTGTGGAACGTATATCATCAACTGCCTCGAATAGCTTTTCATACTTAAGATTCTGCTGCTCCTGGAACTCCTTCATCATATTTTTAATTTCAGACATAAAATGGCTTAAATTTTCTTCGTCACAATCTGGGCGAGTGCTTCTGAGACGGTGTGTAATATGAGCATTTGCGCCATGTGCAGAATTCCCTGTTTTAGAGGCATAATGCAGATTTTGTTGTTGAGGTGTTGGTGGAGTTCGTTTAGGTGGCATAATGAATTATAAGTTCAGCAGCAACCAAAGCAATAAAGCAATATGAAATATAAGCGATGAAAAAATAATATGAATAATAATAATGAGCCAAATAATCCAAGCAATCAATACAAGATAAACGTAAAATAATCCGTTTTAAAAATATAAAAACCAAAGTCAATATAAAAAAATATTAAAATATTAAAACTTCAAGTTGTCGGTTTTGAACGCCGGTTGTGAAGTTATAAGTCTAATAGTACAAGAGAACATAACCACTGCGCCA
Source organism: Mechanitis mazaeus (assembly GCA_959347395.1). Taxonomy (NCBI): domain Eukaryota; kingdom Metazoa; phylum Arthropoda; class Insecta; order Lepidoptera; family Nymphalidae; genus Mechanitis; species Mechanitis mazaeus. Next base: position 2,154,841 of record OY365743.1, read on the forward strand.
AATACGATATTAAAAATGAAGATGAAAAATCCTCATAAGATACACCGTCTTTTTGGAATTTGCAAACCGGTCGTTGGCGATAAGGTCAATGACATTCACTGTTCTTTGTTTTAGACGGACACGGCACCAAGCAAAGCACGACACAAAATTCACTTTAAAGATGATAATTGTTTTATTTTAACGTTTAACTGAAACGATTTGATGTTAGTTTTTGCACTTTTACGTCATTAATGACACAGTTATAAAATATTATTTACTGATTTCGAAGATAATATTAATTTACAATTTTTAAACACTAATAATTTCGGAGCGATCAGAAACACGTCCGCTTGCAATAAGGCTCGCGGGGGGGATATCAAAAATTATATTTATAACCCTTGTAAGATAATATATACAAGAGTACTTTTAGAAAAGTCTTTATCACTACATAATGTTAAAATTAAAAAAAATCATTTATGAAAATATGAAACCTTTATATAATTATGAAACATTTACATAAATATGAAACATTCAGATAGACTTTGAGTGATTTCGGCTAAAATTAGTTTTAAATATATAATAATTGTCTGATTTTATTATTTTATTTATTGTTTTTATTTTTTATATTTTATGAATTAAAATAGATTTATGTTTATTAATATAACTCAGTGTTAAAATTATTTCAAGTCTATGTTGTACTTTATAATCCAAGATGAATAGTCAGATATAATAGTTATTTTATTCACAGATGTTATTTTCATGTAATTTAAGATTTACAATGAACATTTTGTAAGGTATCTTGGTAATGAATATTAGCATATCGGGTTTGAGAAATATAGGATTGTATAATAAAAAAAATATTTTTAATAAATTACATGTATTTAAATTAAAATAAAATGATATGTGGCAACTTTCATAACGAACTACTACAACAACAACACGCATTCGTTGAAACTAATAGTCACACCAGCTTGTATTAGTATAGTAGAGTATATTAGTCATGTTGTTATATATCCATACGACGAGCAAAGTAACACAAATATATAATGATTATATTTTCATCATATTTCTAGTGACAATTAGCTATGTTTTTATCAACATTATTTCAAGCTCTATATTTAGTACATATTTTTAACTCGGTTAAATGTTATACATTACGAATATTTGCTCAACACACAATTTTTTTGTAACAAGATTGTAACGAGAATTAATAATGAGCTTATATTTTGATATTTGATTATTTTGATTTGTATACTCTTTTACTAAGTTGACAAATTTAATAGTTTTATATTTAATGTTTCGTGATCTGTAATTATTATGACATTTATTTTGCTAACTGTATTCACGTAGATTCTACCGTCATTTTATCGAACGATCGATTCTAACGTCATTTTCCTGTTTCGAATTCATTTTTGGTCTGCGGCTTGAACTGATTACTTCATAAGAGCCCTGATGGGTTTGAAACTACTCGCTCCAATTCCGATAGTACGGACGTGAGTGCGCCAGATATAATAAATGTCTTATAATCGTGGATTATTTTAGTGTAATAAAACATATAATGATAAAATTGATTATTTTTTTGATTAAATTTGGTCTCAAAAAAGTAATTTATAAAATTTTAATTCAGTGTTAATGTATACAACACAGCTAAGCTGTTGAATTACTAAGTTTTTTGGTTAAACTTTATAAAAATTGGTTTAAATTCATCTATTACAGCGGTGTTCGCTTTCATAAACTTTAAAATCATAGAACATGGTATAATTTAATCTATACTAATCTTAAAAACTCTCATATTGATTGGAAAAAAAATCTGATTACGTTAGGATAGGACGATTCACGAGGAAGGATTCGGGCCCTGTATCATTACGCTGATATACTTATAGTAAGTAATAAGTTTAGCTACGAATAGAACCGCGAGTAACAGCTAGTAATAACGTAATTTTCATTGTAAACCTCTTTGAAGAAGCTGCTTTTATTACGATCCTGGATTTAGAAAATAACAACACATTGTCCAGTGTTTTTCAATTATCTTAAATTCTTGTTTAAGATTTGTAAGATGGGTTTCAAGATCCTTTTGTAATGTACTTTAAAATATGAAATATATTTCTGCAATGATCTTCTTTAACTAAACACAGACACCGAATTTATATTAGGTGTTTTTAATGCTTTTAATATGATATCAGTGCTGGTGTAGTAAGATTAAACTAGCGTATTTTTTAACATGTATTTTAAAATGTGTTATATGATGAGAAATACATGTTACGATTTATAATTGTGAAAAATATGATCTCTTGTTAATTTAATTCCATACATTTTCTGTCAGAACTGTTAATTTATTATTGTTTTTTCTTATTAGGCTTTGAAGGACAAACAAACAAACAAACGGACAAAGAGGCGAAAGTTACTTAAAATAAAATAGTTACAATAACAATGACGTAACAACTTTATGAGACAAGTAATATTGTTTTAAGTAATTTATAAAGCTCTAAAGAAATTAGTATTATTCTAAATATAGACAGTATTTCGTTCAAATTACACGGGAGAAGCATTTAACCACCACCACGGCTGTAGCTGCGTCAAGCTGTGCTGTATGAGTTACAGATCACTGATTAGGAATATATACGATATAATATACGATTTAAATTGTACAAGCATGCATTGCTAAGCCTTGCTTTAATATAAGTCAAAAAGGATGAAAACATGGATTTCAAGAAATTAAGACTTAACAGTTTAATTGCTTAGAAACGAATTTAATATTTTTTTACGAAAAATGAAGTAAATTTATGTAATTTGAAACATTTTACTGTGAGTTCATAAGTAATACGAAACATTTTGATCATGTGACGATCAATAAATTTATGTCATAACTTAATATTGGACACAGTCGAGGAAGGTTTGTGTTGAAATATGAACCACATGATCTAAATAGCCGTAAATCTCTTTCGTGCATTTTACGTGTCTAATATATATTAACATCGTTTGTTGCTTAGTGTTTGGAATGAAGTATTGCATTGCTTAGATTTGGTATGAACTTATTATTTCTAAAATATATTATACTTATAAAATATATTATATATATTATTATTAACATAATCCATCATTTCCATCATGAGAGTCACAAAAACTTGATATTAAACTTCAAGTAATTCGACTTAAAGCTTCAAGACTTTTAGAATTTTAAAATTAAACGAAACTTATTAAAAAATTCTTCTTTATTTATTAATGGAGAGAACCGAGCATGAATAAAACCAATTCAAGTTGCAAAATCTTCAAATGACTGCTCGTTGATAATTAATGAGGATTTAAAGGAAGAATGTGCGGGAGTTTTTCTTTTGAAATATTATTTATATTCAGGTATTAATTATTTTTAAAAAAGTTATAGAACTAGAAATACTGTATGTTAATAAAAGTTATTAAAAATAAAATAAAATAAAATAAAAAACGTTAATTTAATTTTTGTTTTTAATGTATATATTGAAAGAATATTATGAATACTAAAACTGACATTGTATCGTTATTGAGTTTGTTTCTTGTTCGTTGTAGTTCTTGTTTAGTTCAGTAATGTTGAAGAGCTTTGAATGTAATCACTGTTGTTGTTGTGATCTCTAACAACTATTATTTTTACCAACCAACAAAGATTATACCAACAAAGGTACAAAGTTTTTTAGAAAAGTATTAAATCAGTAAAAAAACTATATTAAATAGTTTTAAATCTTTGCTTATTGTTGGTCATTTGAGAGGCTGACGAATGAAGAAAGAAAAAAAAATTCACATTAACATAGCTTCAATTACTATATGTATGAAACTAACTCTTAGATACAAAAACTAAATATGTTAGAACTTCCATCTTGTAATATCTGTTTTGTATTCAGTAAACTTTTTTATTGGAACTTATTCTTTGGTTAATTTTAAATTGCTAGTTATGTGTATTTCAGTTAAGTGACGATGGAAGAGTTTAAAATATATTAACTTCGTAACGCTTGCCAGTCCAGTTTTACGATTACGTGCTTGTTGCAGTGAGAAATAAGGCTTCAAAGGAATAACTTTGACAGTACTCACTTTACATACTTCACTTTGCACTGTAGTAGAAAATTAATGTTTTAGAGGATTCTCGAATTTAAAACACATTCTTCATAAACCTATAAATACAAAATTGTTTAACAACTTAACTTCTATTGTATGTATTTATTTTGAGCACCACTATCAATTGAAATAAACACACATTTTTAATAAATATATACTTTAGTCATTAAGAAGTTGAAGGATAAAAAGTAATAAAATAAAAAATTCATAACATTGTTATATTCCTCTATATCTGAGGCTCACAAGTTATGATTTTAATGAAGACTTAAGTAGGACATTAACTAAGTTAGCAGCGTCAGTAGATTGTATATTGAACTTGTAAGGTGTTTTGTATACTGTGATTTGAGAAGACTTGATTATTGGTGACATACGAGTAAATAGTATCAGAAATTATTCAACATTTTAATAACTCAATATTAAAATGTTCAATTTGAGTTTAACGTACATTAAAAAAATATATAAAATACCCTCCCCTTTTTGTCAATGCTTTGAAATTTCAGCCAAGCAAAGCTCTTGCCCTACTTCCGTCACTACCGGACGTCTGTATTGTGGTGTGTCTATGAAGTACGTCACATATTGTTCACAACCTTTTCACTGCACTCTACATGTTCCGTTTCGGAAACATTTATTTTTAAGCCAAAATGAAAATATAAAACCAATTAGAAAGTAATTAATTTTTGCTTACTATTTTTATTATAGCAGTGAAAAGTATCAATTTTCAGAAATGCATATTATTTTTGAGAAACAAACATTTATTGTTTGTTTTTTTTTTTTTAGTAAATTTTAATACATTTGCGGATCAAAAAGAATTCTAAATCAACAATAAAAATTAATATTTCTCTACAAATCCTTTTTCTTGAGTACAGTACGATATAATACTTGCTATCACTAAATGGTTAAAGTTCGTGCTAATGTTTGACAAACGACCAAAATTACTAAGCGACTTTAGAGTCGACGACGGTCCATAGTTAATGTTGCCGGGAATGATGTATGACCACAACTAATGATATAAAATTGATTTAAATTGATGTAACTACTGTATATATTTATATTGATACTTATACACACTTATAAATACTTTAAATATTTAAAAGTTTTATTTTTAATATTTATTGCTCATAAAGCCTATCTTTAGGTAGACCGCCTCGACTATAGTTTAAAGCAAGTTTTAACAAACAATTCAGAGAAGATAAAGTATGTAAGTAAGTGACACTCTGAAAGTATTAAAGTCAACTATAGTCCCAGCTGTAGTCACGAGGGATATTTCAATAATGAGGATGACAAAGAGACGCCATCTTTCAAGCCCCTTGAGATATGACGTGAACCTCACGTTTGCTGAAAAGACGTCTTCATACATCTGTAATAATTAAGAATTTGGAAAATTTTTTCTCCGTGTATATTATACTCAAAATAGAATTTTTATATAACTTCTAAAATGATCTGATGATTAGTCACGTTTTTCTCTCGTTCTGTAATTACAATAAAATTAATTTTTCTAAAAAGATTTTCTAATAAGGTTTAATAAATAGAAAAAAAAGAGTTATTAAAGACTTTTTTCTTTTATTAAAATGATTTATATTATTATTTTATAGTTTTTAGAATTATATATATCTTTTGTGTATGACGTAAAGATAAATATAATAAAAATATAATAGAATTTAAATTTATCAACACGGGAGGGACTCGACTCTGCGATCTCTGAGTCCTTCAAGATCACACAGACCTAAGAGGTCGCAGGTTCAGTATCTATGGTTAACGATGAACGCCACATTCTATAATTATTTAACATGTAAATAAGCCTAACATTATAAAATAAATACACAGAGAAAGTAAATAAACAAAGAAAGTATCTTTGAAAGCAAAGAAAAATAGTAAACAAGATTAAAATAAAATATGAAATTGATTCGAAAGTAACGACAAATAAAATTTAATGAATTTAAAGTTAAATATAATATATAGAACCAAACAGTACTAGGACTTAAAATAATTTGATGAAGGTTTCCAGTCCATTATATTTCTTTTATCACTTTCTTTCCATTTAAAGTGTACATACTTTTATTATACACTAATAAATTATTGGTAAAATATTGATAATTCAGTAGTACACTGGAGTGTTCGCTGTGAAATTTGGGGTTCATTATCTGTCAAACACACGACTTTGAGAGCTTAATACACTTTAAAAGTACTTTACGGAGTTTGATGCTTCAACCAATAATGTGTTAATTGTTTGTACATTTATTTATAATAATATAAATTTGAAAATGAAGTTAAATATATTGTAAAGATAAACTCATAAAGATAAGGACGTAACAAATTAACTTTTACCTAAAACTAGTTTCTGTGTCCTCCGATAATAAATAAAATAATAAAAGCTTAATAACTCTTTTAAATAAAAACAAACGCTCTATATTCTTTCAAGTTGAAATTGAAACGAATTAAAATACAATCTTAAAATTGATATAGTTTTGTTTGACTGAATCGTTAAAGCTCAAGTTAGTGTTTGACAAACGAGGGAAAGTATTGTGATACTACACAGTAAATAACATAAAAAATAAGAACTTCCTAGATGATTAATAATCTGTAACTACACCATTATAGCAAGCATGGTGGTGGAGCTATTTATTAAAATACTTTCTAGACTGAAAAACTTTTAAAAATTAAAGATATAATATATTAATAGTAAAAATTACATTTGAGCTAAGAGACTATTCAATAATATATCATTAATTAGGGTTGCTTGCTCTTAGCTCTTGCACTTAGCTCAACAAAGATTTGCAAAGAAATAATTCAGAGATGATAAAGTATATATGCCAGTGACACTCCTTTGACTGAAAGCATTAAAGTCAACTATAGTCCCATCTGTACTCGAGACGCTTATTTTAATAATATAGGTGACAAAGGGCCGCCATCTTTCAAACCCCTTGAGATAAGACGCGAATCTGACGCTCGATGAAACGACTTTATAGTTAGAAATGTGATCTTTATATAATTAATAAAGAACAGTGATGTAAGTTTGTAATATATTAATTTGGAAATAATATACTTTATATATAAATTAGTTTAAAGAATAAAACAAATGATCTATGTTATAATTTAATATCTTATTGGTACAAATGTTTCTAGTATTGATATACTGGTATACTGGTGAAAAGATATAATGGTTAAAAAGATCATTCAATTCGCACACCGAAAAAAATACTGGTGATCCACTGTTTCTTTTATTGTTTGTTTATAATATTGTTGTTTTGAAGAAATAATGGTCGTAGAAGAAAATTACACTTTCTGTAAAGGAACGGTCAAATAACAAAATAAAGTTAAGGAAACAAAACATTAATATAAATAAGATTGCTATTGTATGCAAAACAGCATGAAGATAACGAACTTCATAAATAGATCCACCGCATATCTTTAAGGTAATATAATAAACACGTATTATATTCTAAAGAAGTGTGTTTCAAAAGACCTTTGTTCAAAATTCTCTCTTAGGTATTTTATTTTATTTTGAGTAATTAATTTCCATGAACTAATTTATTCAACTAAAATTATCATGTTATTCTTAGAACTTAATAGTAACGGTTAATTTTATTTATTTATTCTTTATTCAGATTATTGATTAATTGGAAATAGGTCTAGCAGCGGTAAATGAATACAATTTTTGAAACAAGAAGGCCATTAAAACACATAATATTTAAAAAAAATGTTAAGCTGAAATAAATGTTCTTAAATTATTATAAGTAGGCATTAAAAGTATATTTTTAATTTAAAAAAAAGTATGAGGTCGGTACGAGGTCGTACCAGGAGTCTTATTTAAACTTGTGAGTCGGATAATAATATTGTCTAGTATTAGTTACATTATTATACAAGCTCCTACACTCTATATTATCTATCTTATGACAGCGCTGTGTGGTTGGTTAAAGTAATAATAAGACTTACTAGACAATGAGAAGCCACAAGCTTAAAATAGACTATGAAATTTGTATTATTGTCGTAGGTATTTCACCTTCTAATGAATTTAATTTATATAATATAGAAAATATAATTTAGATTAACAAATATTATTATATAGGTATAAAAAATGTAATATAGATTGTTATAAAATTAGAATGATCTTTCCTATGCCGTTCTATGGTGAGTGACCTAAAAAACAAGTCAGTTAACATTTCACTCTATTCTGTAGTTTAGATCTGGACACGTTACTGTGAGGTCTCTGAAATAGCCTGCACATTGTTCATGATATTTAACTGTGTTTCCACAGATAATTCCGTTCTCTGAATCTTTAAATATATTAACAAACATATACATTAAAATAATATAAAGAAATTGTAAATGATGGCAATAAACTTTGTAGTATATTTAAAATCTTACATTTAAGGAAAATCGGTGATATAAGAGCTATTTAAACAATTATTATTATAGTCAAATATTTTATATTGTTTCTTTGGGTTTAAAATAAATTATAGAATATTTCTGTAATTGGGTTCAAATTGTGTTTGTGATTAGGTAAAAATGATATATATTTTGATCTAAAAATATTTGTTGGTAGTAATATGTAAAGATACAGTTATCATCTTGCGGGTAGTTTGTAAACGTTATTTCAAACACATCGTGATCACGTGACAATCGATGAATTAACGATGTCATAACTCTAGTAAAGATAGACATAAAGGCTACTTACACTGACGATACTTGATGGAGTTTTTTTTTTTAAGATTTACCTAAAGCATTCTCTACACACATTAAGTGATTATGTAGTTATTATATTAATAAGTCATGCTGCAGAGAGATGAGTTTATTAATATATTTATATCGTTAACTAATTTTTGTAAGTTTCTTATTGCATTGAGTTATTTAAAAAAGTAAACATACCTAGTCCCTGATACCTTTAAAGTGAACAAAATCTACTTATTGTGTCCGAATATAATAGCAAAAAAATTAATTTATCACTGCACCAAAACCAGTTTCAATTTAAAGTTCTTTAATTCGTTCTCGGAAAAGCAATTTGTTTCAATTGCGAGAGGCGAGAACGTATATCGACCATTTGTATCTTACACGGTTCTGTATAACAGACGGCTTAAATATTGCTTTCTATTTTTGGACAATTGTCCTGACGTCCTCATGTGATGGAGCCCATTGGAGAAGCTCATGTGAGTGAGAAATCCTAAACTATAGTTATACTTGAGATATAATATATTCTTCTAGGACCATAGCTTATATAAACATTAGATCATTTAGAATCATTTTGTTTATACCAAAAAAATATTCGTTCAAATAATGAAAACTTTACTTACAATATAATGTACATGTAATATTTATATTAATAACGTGTTTGCATGGTTTGGCAAACGAATATAACATAATTCAGCCACAAGAGCTGTTCATACAGTCTATATGAATGTAGTGTAGTATCATGTCCTGACTAATTAATCATTTATAACTAACGTTGTCTGTGAGTCCATCTCTAATTACATCACAAGGTATAAGTTATCGTAACAATTTGTGACAAAAAAAACTGTTTTATTGAAATCATTTAATAATTTATTTTTACTTTATAAAATAATGGTAAAGGTTTTACTTAAAGTGTTTTATTCATAAAACAGAAATAAGGTTCCCTTTTGTCCAAAACAGAATGAAAATAACAAAGTTCATAAATACACCCAGCTCATATCTGTAGGATAATGTAGTAACCGCTTGTTACGTATTTTATTAAGAAGGTCTTCAAAAGGTCTTTGTCCAAAATATTTTTGGTAAATCTTTTATCACAAGAATCGTAAAGTACAAAATTTTGTAAGTATTCATTTATTTAACGGGTAAAATTAGGGCTGCGAGACTTTAATTTTACATATTTCATAACTTTCAGTAATATATATAAGTATTAAAAATCAATTATTTTCAAAATAAATATTTCTTATATGAAATAATAAATATACAATAACCATGTCAGTATTCTTTTATTTAAGGAGTAAAATTATGGCTCTGAAACTTTATAGTTTGATATTATTTATTTTTAATACTTCATATTAATATATTAATATTAATGAATAAATTTATTATAATTATTAATGACAATAAATATAGCGACAATTTCTCTATTTTAATACATAATTAATGTAACTACAAAATTTCACTAATATTATATATTCAAAATTTTTGTCTGTCTCTAAGTCAGCGCATCACTCAAACTTTACCCATTAGTTGCTAATTTGGTTTTTAATATACAAAAATAATCTCGTTATATAGCATGTTACATTTCAATCAAAGTTAGAAAGAATAGTTCACAAATGATATTTCTATTATGACCATTCATTTTATTAATACTTCAACAGAGACTGCAAAAGGCAACACTTTGTACTCGTAGTGTTGTATAGATTGTAGTTATTCTGATTGTGGAGTTGTTTCTTATCTTGAAAAATACAAATATCGTCTACAAAATATAGGGCAAAATTAAAAAATAAATAAACTAATAATTCTTTAAAAAAATTTATAAAAGAATGAATTACGTTTGCGACAGACAGAGGACTTAAAAAAAACCCAAAATGATTTTAAGATTAACTTTAATCTAATTAAAACAAACTAAACCTATGAATGATGATTCCCCTTCGATGTGAGAATAAGGAATGGTCATTCTTACAAAATATCTTATACAATAAAACTTATGGGAACATTACGCAAATGCTGTATCGACAGAATATAATATTAAATACAAAGTAATAGGAATTCAACTTAGGCGCTTTCCATATAGTAACGTTATGTAACAAATGTAATGCTTTGTTTCTGTTATAAAAACACTAGTATTAATTATTTGCTTTATTATAATACAATGACATCATCAAATGGCGGGTATATTGACATAGTACTTTAGTTCTGTATATATTTGAATTACTTTTACGTAAGTGGCTCATTAAAAATAAATCAATACAAATATTGTTTTATGTTGTAAGATTATTTGTATAACCGAATATTGACATCAACATTGAAGTACATAATAATTGTATGAGAGGAGGTAATGTTTACTATTGTCAATATATACTCTATCTATATAAAGCTATTGTCAATAGGAAAATACAATATGCAAAACTACATATTTTTACAAAAAAAAAATTGTTTCCGGCAAAAAATATGATTAGGAATTAATCTTTGTTCAATGAATTGCTTCAGACCCTGTCAGGACTGTTATTGTTTATATTTAGATATTTAATACAGTATATATACAATATTTAAAAACACTTTATGTTAACATATTACGTTTTAGAATTAATAGCGACCAATTGTATAAAAAAATTACTTTTTTAAAATTTTAGCTCCCAAAACAAATACAAAGAGCTTGGATTGTTATTTCTTGTTTTAATGTGAAGTATTTTTTTTGCGTATGTTTCTAACACTTAAATTACATTTAAATTGTATTAAAAAAATAATATTTTTTCTTATATCGGCAGAAAAAAATATCAACAGTATATTTTTTTTCTTCACAAAATTGTACAATAAAAAGGTCTCAGTAAAAATAATCCTCAGGAATCATTTAAATCAAGGATGTTATTCAACAGAGCGTAACTATTCAAAGCTGTTCTACAAATACAAGACCCATTTTCTAAAAGTATTGGGGCTTATAACAGAACGATTCTTATAATAATAGTAAGCTGCTGTCGGTGGTTAATACGTAATATTAGCGTAATAACTTAGTGATTAATATTAATTTTAGTTTAATGTCCACGACTTCGTTTCTCACAACCTCTAGTGGGTGGGGTGATGTGGGTATATGAAAGTGTTAAAAATGTTAAAACATACCACGAGGTTTACGAAATTATTCATAAAAATCCTCAAAACTGTGTTTATAGAAATGGTGAATATGTTCTGCTTACAGAATTAAACACATGGTGACTTAATGAGGTATATAAGACGGTGAATACCTTATATTTACGAACATAAACTAAGTTATTCTCTAACTTCTTTTAACTAAAGTAGAAGCAAAAGTTTGCCAATTTGTTTGTTCGGAAAGTGCTGGTGGATGTGGCTTGTGTTCCGAAAATTGGAAACCGGAAAAGTCTGATGGATTACACACGAAATAAATAGTCGTCCTAATGAAAAAAATCAAATAAAAGTATAAATGTTTGACTTAAATTTATAAAAAAAAATAAAAATATTATATTACTACCTGTCTTTTTTCAGGACATTCACCTGAAAAAAGACATAAGTTTTTAAGGTAAGTTTATGGTAAGTTAAGTGTACTTTTAAAGCAAGGCGAGAATCTAAGTACCGTTTTAATATTAAAAGAATATTGATATTCGTTTCGTACTTAATCCTAAAACGTTTGTTTACATTTTTACAATTAAAATTCTATTTATAGAACGTAGAATAAACACAGAATGTAAATTATAAATATTTTTCAAGTAAAACTTTTCCTGTGAATTAAGGACGTTTTTTGTGGATACCTCGTAACAGCTTTACACTTTCAGACGGGACAAATGAAGAATTTACGATGTCATTACTCAGTCAAGGACTTTGGACTGGACTTACTTTAGCAATATGTTAAAAGATGTAAATAATTCATAATGCTTAATGAAAATAAGGTCGCGACAGTTATCAATTGGCTGAATGCCAGAGACGGAATTGCTCATTGTTTTTTTTAATAAAAAAAAGTATTGTTTTTTTTTTTAACAAAAAATATTATAAAAACAATTGTAGAAACGATTAAGAATTGTCAAAGTTTATCAATTACCAACAAAACACAATTAAATATTTAAATACTAGTATAAATTAATTAATAATAAAAAATAGTATGGTAACACAATGAAGTGGATTTCTATATATTTGTGTTATTGTATGAGACTTATCTAAAGAAACAACACAGAATACCTGAAAGAAATACTAAACTAAGAATAATTATCGACACAATTCTATTTTGCACCTATGAACTTGAGATGACTTTAATTGTACAGTTTCAAAGAGTAGATTCATGGAGAAGAATCGGAAAAAAACTACTCTTTTATTTTATTAATATATTTATTTATTTATTTATAATGTTGGCTATTGAGTCACTCTTTACTAATTTTTTAGAATTTAATGTAAACCTGGTATTAAAGGATAATCAAAATAATAAACCGCTCCTCTACCAACGAATATAGTACTGTCCAACGACAGGTTGCAACTAGTTCTATGATGCTCTTACATAAATGTAAAATCAAAACAAATAACAAAATAATTTATTATCATTAACAAATATTAGTAGTAATTAGTCAATATTTAAGATCGCGAATTTATAAATTTTTGTTTTGTATAAAAATGTCATAAATTATTTTCCCAATTTTTATAACTTAAAAGGTTGCCTAAGAATATGAAAAACTGTCATAAAATATATATGAAAAAATACATACTTATATTATTTATAGAGAAATTTAAGGATCAAAGGTTCTTTGTTGTCGAAAAATCTTCACAGATCCTTTACCACAACGGCCGACTAGAAAAGTTGAGGTTCTACGTAAGGTTACTTTGTGCCGAATACAACAAAAATGAAAAATTCGAATAGAATAAAGTCGGTCTGACATATTTCTCTGTCCTCAGTTATTCCGTAACTTTTAAAATCAATAAAATCTACACCTTTGTTTTTTTTTTTAAATAAAGATTATGAAAATTTAAAAAAACACAATATTAGTTCATGAGAATAGGCGTATAAAGTTGACGATAATTACAAAAGTTTGTTAAAATAGTATTAAATAGATTTTTGACGGTGACTTCTTACGTGAACTACAGTTACACTTTCTATTAGTTCTTGAATAAATAATATTCGTTTAATCTGAATATAGACTTCAGATTTGTCTCAACAAGAGATATAAAATGAGCATTTAATTGTCGCTACTTTGAAATATCAAAAGCCATATTGTTTTGTATAAATTTTAAAATACTACGGAGAGACATGAATGAAATTTTAGTTTTGGCTCATATATATAACGATGATGGCATCGTATTTTAAAATTTTATAGCTATGAAAATATAACAATACAAATAACCATAAATGAAAGCACAAAATACAAAACAAGGGAATTAAATTTATAAGAAAAATATTTATAATCGGAAAATGGATATTTGAATTGCAAAAAATGGGTTCAAAAAGTAAAGGTCATGACTTCAATGCATTAAAATGACTTCAATGAATAATAAGATACACAATCAATTGTTTCAATTTATACATACATTTCGCACTGACACTTGATTATAATTGATAAACATTGAATAGACACTATAATTTAAATAACCTGTATAAAGTCAGATGTGTTGTGTTTTTTGAGTCTAAACATTTATACCTTTTTTTGAAAGTCCCACTCGTAAATATTTACAGGCAAGTGTGACGTCACTCAAATTCATTATCCCTGAATTGTTATTTGTTTTTCCATGATGTTTAAAAGGGGTAAATTGCCATTTTAAAGGTTATCCTCTTATGTTATAATTTAATATTCTTTAACTTTTATATACAAATGTAAATATGAGAAACATTCATTGTAATAGGAAAAGTGTGTGTTTGTGTATGTGAAATTTGCTAAGCGATTATTTTGTTAGTTTTTTAATTCTTATAAAATATACAATTTTGATTAGTTTAACAGTTAAACTATAAAAAAATTCACATTGAGACATTTCACAACAATATACATAATCATAATCATTGATATTAAATCTATAAAATCTTTTAGGATTTTAATTTATAGTTATATAAAAACAAACCTGTGCTAACCAACACAGTAAATACTGTAAGTAATACTAAAACGAAAATATACAAGTTAGATAACTTTAAGTAAAGATAATTAATTGGTATAACAACGATATGACAATAATGCAGCCATAGGCCCTATTTGACAAAGGAAACTGTGATTTTAAATCTTTATATAGAACTAGAGTATTAACAGCAATCACAATAGTATATATTAGTATTCTACAATAGTTGACCTAATGCTTAGTCAATTGTATAATATAATAATTACTTAAATATAAATCTGTTTCATTACATTGAAGTAAACAAATATTGACCATATATATATATATATATATGTTTGTCACATAAAGCTTAAAAAAATAATAGACCATTATATGTAGTTTTTTATATAAAATATAGTACATATTGTTTATAAAAAATAACTTCACCATTAGAGGGCATTTAATTGCTTAAAATATATTAAAGTATCTATTAATATTATATCTATATTAGTATATCTGGATATGGATACCGAATAGGAAAGTCTATAAAAAAAAATAAAAGTTACAAAATATTACATTCTTATTTAGGTAGGTACTTGTGCCACTAATTATACTCTTGACGAAATAACCATGTGTTCAATTGTCTTCGTAAGAGCAGCGAGCTGTCAACGTGATTAGAACAGATAAATTGTTAGCTACAAGCTTAGCTTTGAATAAAATAGAGGCAGCAACTGAACTATATTTATTATATAATATGTATAGGTAATTTATAATATTAGAAAGAGTTAAAGTTATTCACTGCAACATTATTATTTATTATTTGCACAGCTGTTAACTTAATTAGTTGTTACATCCAGCGCTTCACAATGAAAATTTAGTTTATCCTATCTATTTAGTTTTAGAGTCATCAATTCTAGAATAGGTCGATCCTCTTTTAGAGCTATCAATTCTAGAATATTCATATCTCATAATCATGAATGGTGCAAGTTTTTTTAATTATTTTCAGTTTTATTTCGTTAAAAACAGTTTTACAAAAGTTTTTTGTTGTTTACAAATTGTGTTGGATTTTTTAAACTCGAGGGCGTAAAACGTTCCTACGAAAAATTGAGAATAATGCGAATAAGAAATATCCTTAGGGAAAGTGGAAAGAAAACCATATTTTACCTATTTTCTAAAGAAATATAGGCACTAAAAAGTTTTGGTTGACATAAAACATTCTTCAGGAGTACTTCACTATAAACCATTCATAGACTGAAACAGTTTAAGGTCGTGGCTTTATATATCAATGGAACCGAGTAAAATCCTTGTGGAATATTCATCAATCGATTTATATTTCGAAGATTTCATGATTTAAATAAATAATACAATTTTTTTGTCACTATAACACAAGAAATACAAAAAAAAGAAATGTGTTTTTTTTAAAGTAAATGATATGTTCTCTTGAACTTGAATTGTAATTTCGCTATATAAAAGTAAGAGTTGTACACATGTAATTATATTAAAGAACTAGTAACGAATAAATATTTTTTGTCACTTATTTTTCTATTTTTTATTTTTTAAAAATTCAAGAAAAAAAATTCTTGGTTTTAAGTTTTTTATATAATTATATTTTTTTCAATTCCCAGCCAGTTAAGGAATCCTTATTAAAACTGACAATTTATAATTGTAAAGAGAAATTAATAAGACGATAGCAACAACGAGCATGCGAGTGCAGAGCTGCGAGTGTGACTGGAACTAGTCGTTAGTTTGATTTATAGTTTACACTACGAGAGGTTTTGTCTACTTTGGTGCTTATGTCAAACGTTTAAGGTTCTAAGCTTTCACTGCACTGCGGATTTGATTTCATTAAATAATAGTCAATTATTAAAATTGGCAAATAATTCCCTTTTTGGAATAATAATACAAAGCCACACAATATATACTGTAAATATATGATAAATTATAAATATATACTTACTTATTCCGTCAGTGTTCTTGTGGTTTAAAATCTCTGGATTGTAAAAAATATTTACAAAACTGATATATTTAATAAAAATCATATCTAAAATATTATAACTCGATTTTATGAAATTCATGAAATTGAATTGAAGGCATTATCGTGAAGCCGCAGCTTCTATTTGTAAAGAGAGAGATATAAATAAGGTTTTGTACACACAATATACCACTGAGTTGATGGAATCAGACTTACGATGCCTATCGTCTAAAGCTTGGAATACCATTGCCATTTCAAAAGTAGATTTAGGTTTTTTTTATTTTGTGTGTAAAAGTTTATTGAATAATTTATTTTTATTAATAAGTATCTCATTTAAAAGAAAATTAAATAAAGAATCTAGAAAGAAAAATTAAAAAATCTTAGAATCTATCTAATTATTGAAACCATATTACTTAAATTACATAAAAGATAAAACTATTGCTTTATCTAAATTAAAAACTTTGTTGACTAACTCACTTATCCATATTAAGAACTTTGTTGTCTCACAGATGGTAAAGTGTTTGATCTAGTTCAGACAACTCTCAAGGTCTCTTCAAAACTCCGTCCTCAAACTTGTTATGAGAATGTGAAAGTCTAAATTGTTTTGAAGTATTGCAAATACATTTTATATGACTCTTAGTTTAATAAAACTTTTTACAAAGGATCTAACTCTTATTTGAGTTTGGTGTGTCTAAACCCAAGTCTTTTGGGAAGATCAGATGTAATTCAGTAATATAATTATTTTAAATCTTATTTTCCAGGGCCTGTGTGATGTTTATAAGTTCTCATATGTATTTACAAAATAAAAAATATTTATTTTTCCTTTAGTCGTCCAACTTACGTAGTACTAGCTTTGTTTAGTTCAGGGCTAAATTCTTGTATTGAAAATGTGTGAATATGTTCTTATTTTTGTGCTACCATCTGTAAGAGCGACGGGATGGTACGAACGAAGTTATTCCCAAGGTTACCGACAGAGGGATTCTGACCATGTGATTTGGATAATTCTATATTTCTTTAAAATATAAATACAGGTACACATCTAACACATTCAAAACCGTTAATTGAAACATACATCATTGACATTTATCTCATCTTAGTAACTCTGAGAGTATTTCTCTAGAAAGCCGAGCATTTTTTATTATCGTATTTTTGAAGAGCATTTATTGTAATTGTATTTGTTGCGTAGCAGTTATATGTAAAAATATAAAATAATAGTCCCTTAGAACAGAGAGAGATGCAAAATACCTATTTTAGATATCTTAATAATTGGTATTTTGGTTTTAATTTTCAATTCTTATTGCCCTAATTGAATTATAAATATTTAACGATGTAGAGGGACGAAAGACGAAAATTGCTTGAAGCCATGCTACGGAAATTGGAAGTTACTTACATTTCTAATTACACCTTGCTCAGGCCACACGGAGGTTCAATTTTGTCCGTAATGGGACCCCGTCACAGACATCCGATGGAGCTAAATAAGTAACAAAAGTTGTTACATCTTCCTTAAATAAATTTTACATTTATTCTCAATGCTTCTAGCGAGAAAGAATTAGCAACGGCTAATTAAATAGGAACTAGTGCAAAATTTTAATTACCGTTGTGTATTTTTGTCATAAAGAGAACAGTTCATTAATTCTGGTGTCTTAAGTTCCTGTGAATTTAAACACTTTAAATTATATATTATTTGAAATTATTTTAATCTTAAACCTGATCATAAGAAGTATTTACCTAATTTCTTGACTATAAGCAACATTATAATTAATAACTGTTAAAAATATCTAAATAGAGAAAGTCGGTATTGCTAAATAGAAAATTTAAAAATTCTGTAAACACCATTCAAATAGACAAATTATTTACATTAATATTGTATTACCCATTTTCCCCTTCCTTTTTAAGCTTCATTCATTCCTCTCCAAATTTCTAGAGTGACAGCGAATTTACATCAGTATTTGCAAAGAAGCACGGGTGACTTTACCACTTACTACTAGACGGACCGTTGGCTGCTTATTTGGCAAATATAAAAAAGTATTAGATTTACTAAAAAATCCTTAAATAAATAGTGTTTTAAGCCGTTATTCTAAGAGCTTTAATAAAATGAATGTGTTAAATAATGTTCTCAGCCTGTCGGCGTTGATGGATCACTCGGCACTTTCCAGTCTGTTCTACATTCTTGTTTAATTTCTTCTCTGTACTCAAGTCGTTCTCTTACAATATCCAGTTATCAACTTCATTTTAATGAAGCTCTTTCTTCTCGTGTTAAGTAAATTTAAGAATAAGATTAGATGTTTAGTAATCAACTAGTTTGTACACTTAGTTTTAGTTTAAAGAGATTTGGCAAGTAAAATGTTTACAAACACCACGAAATAAGAGATTTAAATTATTTGATAATTTTATATTTTTGAAAATATCAAACCTCCAATTTTATTATTATTATATATTATATTATATTTATTTTAAACTGTCAAATAAAACATTAATAACACCTTTTAAAGTAAATGCAAAATATATTTATTTTAAAGTCGTAGTGAGTTGTTAGTACTTATCGGTGTGATAAGTTATAATTATATTTATATAATAATAGCACATACAATTTAACATTGCTACTAATGATTATTAACTTCACATTTAATATTATATACAAATATTGCATAATTCATAGGTTTTCTATATATATTTATATATAATATAAAGAAGCAATATTATGAAGAAAAGGAATTTATATTTAACCTTAACACTTTGTAATTTTATCAAATCGTAAGGAGGATTGGTTTAATATAAGAGGGTGCTAATTTAGCCAATAGGCCTTCAACGCAACGATTAAAAAAAAGTTGGCTTATCTTTAATATTTACGTCCCTGTTATAATAATTAAACACTTTATCTATATATCCATGGAGAAAAACATACATTTAATTTAAAAAAATATCTTGTTCTGAATTTACTTTATATTTTATTATTTATATTATATCCATTATAAATGAGATACATAAATCTTCAACTTTATTCATGGTGCAAAGAAATTTTGGACAAAAAAAATAAGTTGAACTTCAAAAAAAAAAAAGCAACATGGTCCCTTAAAAAATAAAGATAAGTCGTAAATTCTCGTAACTTCATGCTAATGTGTAGCAGTTAATAGACAAATACAACATTCAATAATTCAAAGTACTATCCAGACGTCACTCTATTCCGCAGATATAATCGATTTAGAACATTAATGAACTCGCAATCAACCGAGTCAAAGTGAATAATAATCAACTTGAAGTCAACTCGTCGACTGCGATCTAGAGTACTTTAAATAATCGAATTGAGAGGCGTCTGTGTGTAACTTGTAAGTCAATTTTAGATTTGCTTTGGTTATTATGTGCTATTGTAGACACAACTAATTACACTTTCATTGAGAACTATGTTTACTTATGAATTTAATCGGAAGATATGATGTGTCAAATTATGAAATATATATTTTTTAATAATTGGTCACAGCCGCCTTATAAAGAAGTCTAAATTTCGCGTTAGAACATTTAGATTAACTATAATTTTTAAAGGATATTTTTGTACACAAAGGAAACGTCAGTATAAATTATCTAATGAAATGTATTGTAGTACCAAATACTTTTTATATACATTGTCCTTTTAGAATGTAGCGATTACAAAATGTTTAAAAAATGCATTAGAAGTTCACGTTGTCTAAAGTTGACTCTGTGATAACTTAAAAATTTTAAAATTATAAATTATATTACACATTAATGCAATAAAATGATTTCTTAATGTACATATTTATGTAACTAGCTAAAATATATACCAAGTTTTTTAATAAAACAATCTCTCAAGTGGTTAATATAAAAAAAACTACGCTTTTATTTTAATATTACTACATACAGCACTAGAGATAATTATACTTTGAAATATAAATGGAGGCTCTTACTGTAATCAGTCAGTAATAAATGTTTTGTTTTTAAGCCTGTTTCATCTGATGAAATTGTTAAAACGTTTAGAACCTTAAATCTGAAAAAAAACGGTGATCTATATATCAGTTAAATTACTTAGAAATATTATAAATGAAATTTCCCCACAACTTTGCTTAATTTTCAACAAATGTATTGAAACCGGTATTTTTCCAGATTTGATGAAAAGTAGTAAAGTAGTTCCTTTGTTTAAAAATGGCGATACAAAAGAACCGGGAAACTATAGGCCTATCTCTGTTTTACCGACCTTAAGTAAGATCTTTGAAAAGATTATTTTAAATCAAATGTCAGAATTTGTTTCTAGCAATAAAATCATGCATAGTGAACAATATGGTTTCACCAAAGGTAAATCAACAACTGATGTGGGTGCCACGCTTCTTAAGCACATTTACGACGCATGGGAAAAATCGCAGAATTGAATCGGGGTGTTTTGCGATTTATCCAAGGCCTTTGATTGCGTTGACCATCAAAGGTTACTATGCAAACTTAACCACTATGGTGTGCGTAGTGTTGCGCTTGATCTTATTGCCTCTTACCTAGATCAAAGAGTCCAGACGGTTGATGTAAATAATTCTAAATCGGCTGGTTCTTACCTAAAGATGGGTGTTCCACAAGGATCTATTCTTGGTCCCTTTTTATTTTTACTTTATATTAATGATTTGCCCTTTTTCGTAAAGGGCTTATGTGACATTGTGCTTTTTGCTGACGATACCTCGCTTATTTTTAAAGTCGGGCGTAATAGAACTAATTATGACGAAGTAAACAGCGCTCTGTCACGTGTTCTTCATTGGTTCGAAATAAATAATTTGGTCTTAAATACAAGGAAAACCAAATGCATGGAGTTTACACTTCCCAATGTAAAGTCAGAATTGTAGCCTGCTCCTTAACAATGAAGTTTTGGAAATGACTGACTCAACGGTTTTCCTAGGTATAACTTTAGATAAAAAGCTCCAGTGGAACCCCCATCTCTCAACACTCGCAGGGAGACTCAGCTCTGCCGTCTATGCAATTAAAAAAATAAGACAATTAACAGATGTCAATACAGCTTGACTTGTTTATTTTAGTTACTTTCATTGCATTTTGTCTTACGGTATTTTGTTATGGGGCAGTGCTGCTGAAGTTAATTCTCTATTTATTTTACAAAAAAGAGCTGTGCGGGCTATTTATAACTTAAAAGTTAGAGATTCCCTGAGAGATGTCTTTAAAGAAATTGGTATTCTTACGGTCGTTTCTCAATACATATTTAATAACATTTTATTTGTACGTCACAATTTGGATAGATATGTAAAAAACAGTGACAGACACGCTATAAATACTAGAAATAAAAATAAACTTTCAACGCAGATATTTCGTCTGCAAAAAGTTAAAAAATCCTTCATGGGCATGAGTGTTCGCATATATAATAAGCTTCCACAAGATATCTTAGACCTTCCTTTACTTGCTTTTAAATCTAAAATTAAAAGTATACTGTTAAATAAAGCTTATTATAGCATACAAGAATTCTTAGTTGATCGTATTTCGATCAAGTAAAAGGTTAGGTTGTGGAGCTTTGGTTGTTGACTCATTTGCAGGATATTCTAATCTGTACATCAAACATTGTTCACATATTTTAAAAAGAGCAACTGTTGAGTTTCTGGCCAGCTCTTCTCAACAGAACAGCATTCCGAGCTGGTGGTAGCTTAAGGACGGACTGACTACTGACATTTTTATAATGTAATAATTGACGATTCAAAAGTGCGTGTAAATGCCTATTTGAATAAAGATATTTTGTATTTGAATTTGAATTTGAATTTGAATCTGTTATAAAACCAGTGATATATCACACATATTTAATATATTGACCTTAAAAGTAACCATAATTTGAATATCATCACTGCATTAACGTTATATTTATAAACTATTTTTGATAACACTAAAATGATCGAAATTGAGGTTTTGGCTAATCATACGTTTTCTTAAAGAAGTCATCTACTTAATTTTTTACTCTTCGAAATAAAAGAAAATCAAGCTAAAAAAAACACAGTAAATGAACGTCCTAAAAAAATGGCCATCTACATTATTGACAATCTTATGAACAAAATATAACATTTAGTAGATATCAAAGCATAAAAGATTTAAAATCAGATTCGACAACCAAAACTGAAAATTATATCCAAAGCATAAGTAAAGTATTGGAATTAAATGAACATTCCAACAAACTATCATCTGATAGATATTAATAAACAGTTTTGTAAATGTTTATACATTAATTACTGTGAACTGTATTCATATCTATTTAATTATTTTTTCTCGCAAATTAAGTTAAAGTTAAGTCAAGGTCTAAAATGTTACATTCTCATAATTCTGCAGTGCTTTCAAATAAAATTTTAATAATTTTTCTAGAATATTGAAATATGTATACCAAATTTATATTCTCCAAACTAAAAGAACCTGACCTTCATTCATTAGCTGTAAGTGTCATTAAGTACAAGATTGTAGATGGCTACCGCCATAATAAGCAGGCATAGTAATGAAAATACAGAGATATCCAACATACCCTCTGGGATTCATGTCATGTAATTAAAGTTACTTAATGTGAGCTTTGATTACTTCATACCAGATTTCACTTGCCTTAAATTTGTCAAATTTTTCTG
This sequence comes from Mechanitis mazaeus, assembly GCA_959347395.1. NCBI lineage: Eukaryota > Metazoa > Arthropoda > Insecta > Lepidoptera > Nymphalidae > Mechanitis > Mechanitis mazaeus. The sequence goes on from OY365743.1 coordinate 2,178,148, forward strand.
GCCTGTGGGTATAGTATAGTATAGTTTTATAATAAAACTCTGGATCCACTCCAATTATGAATTTGTTTTCACTTTACTTACAACTCCCCATCTGGGTTACAATTCACAGTATATATAAATATTCTTACTCTCCACTTATATACACTTAGCAAATGCACTTTTTTCTTACTCCTTCTTCTAATTTTTCAGCAAACTGAGCCACGTTTGTTTGTTATAGTCGTTCTTATACCTATTTTCCTCAACCCCCATAACAATAACAATTCTTGTGTACCCTACCTACATCTTTTCTTAAAACACATTCTGCCCACATCCAATGTATAAAAAAATTCTGTCCACTCTATCTACATTTATAAACATTCTACCTATAACCAATCCATTAAATGAAACTAAATTGAACCTAATAGTTTATTGTTCAGAGACACTGCTATTTAAATTTATAATAGACACTTTCAAAATAAACTTGTTATATCACCAAAAGTGTTGAAAAGTTTCAAAAGTTTGAATTATTATAACATAATTTAAATGAAATTATATGATTAACATAAAATACGTATCTATAATTATAAAATTTGGCCTCACTGACTAACTTGTCAATTATACATAAAAATTAGTATATGTCAATTGTTAAATGAAAGAGGTGAGTGTCAGAGTGCCTCACAGTATTAATTCCTATCAAAATAGAAATATACAATATGTAAATTTATATTGAATGTCTGTGATATCTATATTGTATAGAGATTGTCAAAAGATTGCTTTTAATAAATTCTGAAATCAGTCTCTCAGACGAATGTAATAAAAATACAGAACTAAAGTAAGGTTTAAGTAAATACGTCAGTGAGAATTTATCTTTAATATCTCAAACTAGTCTTCTCTAAGACGATCTTTGAACTATTCATTTATATTTTTATAACCTTTGATAATATTAAAGATTCCAAGTAGTATAAGAAAATGAAAGGTATTTTTTAAATTTTTTTTTCTTGATAGATATCACACATTATTGTTTTGTAAATTTGCAAGAGACGTCATAAGCAATTCGTTGCTTTGTCAAATGTCAAGGACCAAATTAGATAACATGAAAAAAATATATATTAAAATAATATTATATAAATGCCAAGTTAAACATTATATATATTTAAAAATATATATTTTTTGAGTTATGATAAAACTTAAATAATAAACAAAAAACATCTAAAATATATAAAATCTAAAATAATAACACAATTAACCACAAATTTCCAAGAGAGTATCAAGCTATCATCTTTTGGTATTGTTATTCAAATATGCATGAAGGTGCATAGATATATATCTCTAATTTACAAACCATAAAAGCGATAACTTATACAATAATAAAAAAATACACAATTAATACAGGAAATAGTAGCACTCAGTGAAAGACGACTAAGTCGCTAACTTCATCTTTGAATCAAGGCTCATTGTGAACTAGTCTGTAACTAAGAAATTGTTAGAACTCAAAGAAGAGAGAAACAGAGAAGCGAAATGATTGAATCTACACAAATTAAACTTGATGTTCAACTTTATCTATTTGTATAATAATATAAAAAAAAAAATGTCTTAGTATCTCCCATAAAATTAAAAAATCTCTATATCACAAATTTTCATAAAACAAAGGTCAACCATAAAACCATCTTTAAAACAGTAATATTCCACAATTTTTCTGGAGTCCCTGTTCGAACTATAATATGAACAAAAGAATAATTTAAGCTATATTGTAATGTATCATGAACAGGTACGCACACAAAGAAAACTATTGTATTATTTACTTTTCATGCAAAGCAGATTGCCATCCTTTACGCACACATACGCATCTCTGCATTACGTCATGTTACAGTGCTTATTATTTTCCATATTGTAAATAACGTGTTCATAAAAAGTAGAATAAAGATGACTGTGGTAACTACTTCTTTAATAAAACTAATGGACATTCAGAAAAGCGACCAAATTATTCAGAGGACTGACCTTTGTGTTTTTCGAACTAAAACACTTCAAAATATGTAAATTGAAGAAAATTGAATAAAAATAATTTTGTTTTATAAAGGTTTTGGTACGAAAGGGAAAAAAATGGAAGTCCCGTGGTACCCAGGGCCCCTCTTATCTAATTGATTAATTAACATTAAACACACAAATAATTTATTTTATTGTTTGATTATTTTTGTATCAGTCTAGTTGCATTGTCTGGTGAGATGAGGAAGATATAGGTTGTGATGTAATATTATAATATAATAGACAATACAACTATTACAACCAGTTTTTAAAAGTGGCTTCTTTAGTCATTAAGAAGCCAAATACAGATAACAGTATATCTTTGTATCAGTAGTTCTGTACTAATGTTCAGAATGTGTAACAATATTTTGTAATCTACACCAGCCACGGGATGCAGACAAAAATAATGAAATAAAACTTTGATGTTTGTGCAATTAAGTTTTTTTTTGTTATAAAACACATGTATATTCATACAATAAGAGAATTTAACGATGACGTGTTTGAAAGATTGATGTAATTTTTTTTTTAACACCAATGGGTTCGTATGAGAGATACTTGTTCGTTCGATCCATTAAGCGAAGGCAATGAAAATTATTTATCGCAAATTAATTTTGTTATAAAAATTACATATCATTACCATGATTAATAGGTTATTTAAATTGATTATTTTATAAACATTTTAAGTACTTGATTTAAAACAATGAAAAACAAGTGAATTTATTTTTTAAGACCGGCACTGCCGGTTAAGTAATCTTTATAATAATAATATTACATGAAAGGATTAAAATTATTTAGAAAACCGTTTGTTTTTTAAATCCAATGTGTTAGGAATGTATCATAACTCGTATAAGTACATGCGTATCATAGAAAAAGATAATACGTTAGAATTAAAAAGCATTTTAATTTCAATATGCAGAGTAGAATAACATTAAAAATTGATGCAACTATAATTATCTCAAAATCATGATTAAACACGGCGGATATATCGTGATAACAATTTTTCTAAAAAATAAACAAGTCTTCAAAAGTCAAACGCTTGTATCTGCTTTAGTAACTTTCTAGTAATGTGCAAGTTTGATGTTTTTCCCGTATATCCTCAACTCATATTGAACTTTTCGATTCAAAATAAAACAAACTTAAACTCAGCTTTTATACGGAGTTTATATTTGAAATATATTTACATTATATGCTAAATACTGTGAAAAGTTATTAATAATTGAACATAAAACTAACTTGCCAATAATATTTTCATATGAATAGTTAGTTTCAAACGGACTTGAATATTTATACATTGTTTGTTGTTAAAATCTTTCAGAACACAATTACATTGAAGTCGTCCACGAATACCGAAATTCTCTAAATACTGTGGCAAATTAGTCTATTAGAAGTTATTGTCAGGGGTTTAGACTATAATAGAGTTACTTTGTTATAATAATTATGTAGACCCGGAGATTAATCTGCTTTCCGATTAAAGAGTTCCACCACCTCATTACGAATTTGTAAGTGGATTATAGAGACTTTAATTTTGACCTGAATTTATATATTTAAAGGTAAGGCCGACATATCTGGTTTGCATTCCGTTCTTAAATATGTACAATAAATTATCCTTGATACAAATGTAGTACAACAAATCTGTAATATACATACTATAATATAAATACATACTTAATAAATAATAAAAAATGACAAAGATTATAAAAATTTTAATATATTTTTTTTCTATCAATGTTATTTCTGTCATTAGGCATATCCTTGGAGTAAGAGTTATTTATAAGAATACGTGAATTTGTTATTCGGATATTACAAAGCAAAAGCTTAATGAAAACCACTGGTGTATTTGTATCGTTGAATGAAAAATATGCTGCTAGTTTATTCACATATTGGATGGACGAATAGCCCTCTATAAAACGTGTGAAAATCGATACCGCGTATTTATCATTTCTCGTTTTTACAACTTGTTTTTTTAATGTTAAGCCTTACAGGATATTACTAAAAAAAAACTTTGATATATAGCAGGCAAAGCTGTTACTTAAAACTAGTTCACCTTTTATCCTAAATTCCAAATACCCTTGATTTTAGAGAGGATTATAGCCGAGCCGATTATAGCCGAGCCATTATTTTATTCCCCAGTTTATTTAAAGTCCAAATTAAAATATGGATAAAACAATAATGCGAGCTATGTACGTAGAGTTACACAAACAGAAACTCACACAAATGAAGGCTTTGTATTATTTATTCATGCTAAAACAGATTGCTAACCCTTACGTACACACGTATTTTATATTTTTTAGCTGGGTTTTGTTTTTCACCATGAGAATGACGCACTTATAAAAAAGAAAAAAAGTGAACATTGTCATAATAATACAAGAAATATTACAATTTATTTATTAAATTTTTTTTTTTCATCTGGAAGCTTTTATTGCTACACGGTCCCCCTAGGGGAAGAAGAAGGCCGGTTATGTGGGACTCCCGGCAGCATAGAGGATGCTGCCATTTTTAAGGCTACCCACTAAACCAGACGGTCACCATCTCACCGTCATAGTGGAGCGCCACGGGAATCGCTTTCGCATACATCCGCGTTGCTCCGACAACAGTATAATACCCTACTAGTTACATTTAATAGCAGTCGAAATAATAGTTTCATAATTTTTATAATTTAATTACCATGTAAACTCTAACCGCCTTACAAATACTACTGTGTTTTTTAGATTATTTTAAGCTACTTTTGTTATTATAAAGATATAATGATGTTCAAAACAAACACATATCATACATAGTTGCTATATTAATGACATATTTATATTACAAAGTTGTCGGGTGACGTATATTTCTATAATTAATAATAATTGTATTTATTATAAAAAATATACACATATATTTTGGACATATTTATTTTTGAGATAAGATCTGATTATATAATTATTGTATAGAAAATAATCTTTTACAAGATTTCAGAGATATAGTCTATATCAATTTTTATAGTCTCGTTATGTTACTGACTTTTCTTAAGTTTTGTTTTACGCTAAATCAATATCTTTTTATCTTCATTTACCAGAAACAATTAAAAAAAGTAAGTTACTTTTTTGTGTATATCAATGAGTATTTTCTGTTTCGTAAAATAGTTTTGTTTTATTCAAGATTAAGATAAATTATAGCTGTATTTAACTAAGCATGAAAAAGTCAGTCTCATTGTTCGTGAAATATAAAGAACCTTACCGGCTTAATAAAGGTCACTTTGGGTATTTAAAGTATATAAGTTTTATTATTAATTAATAACACACGTATAAGTATTTTTATCTATGAGTATAACATTTTTCGTAAAACGTAAAACAGAATAGTTATTATCTAAGTTAAATTACAGAAAAAAGTAAATCTTAATAATAGTTTTACTAACCCATAAAAGCAGTAATGTTAGCCTGAGAGCCATCTGTGTTTTATTTTTAATGTGTTAGCTATTTTACGAGCACAATAAGTGCATTCTCTACTGTTCTTTTCTCCAGATGTGGTGAGATAGATACCAGATATTAATACATTACCAAGATAGGTAATTGTTATGTAGGAATTCTAAGTCAAAAAAACATTGAAGATTGCAATTTTTTAGTAAATAGTAATCTTTTTTTGAAACAGAAAACCCGTTAACCTAAGAATTGCCAGCTTCTGGAGAATTACAAATGAACGAAACGAAATAAATTATATCTGTCACTTTTGACTGACAGAAAACCCATAATAAATATTCGGGAAAGATTCTAAGAATTTTTCACGTTGATTATTTTTCAAACACTTTTTCCTTTTAATAAATATTGTTTATGTTTTAGAAAATGATTTGCGATTTTGAGTGACGTTGAAAACAATTGATGGCTTTTAATTATGCTTTTAAAAGAATGAAACAAAGAAAGAAAAGAAAGTTTTATTGAAAATTATAACAATATAAAATACAATATAACTTTATATAATATACAGTATAACTTATTAAATCAAAAGGCTTTTTTGGACAAAACTTTTCATAAAATTAATACTCATTACTTTTCTATTTGTATACAATAATTAACTGAGAGTTATTCATTATTAAGGTTTTCAATATAAAGCCGATAGTATAAAAACAGTACTGTAAAGTCATAAAAATACTTTAGTTCTATTCAATTCAATCTTTTACGTGAGTGATTTGAATAAATCTTTTATCCCTCCTACTCCAATTCGCCAAGTGTGGTTATAAAATATTACGCACCCATAAATATACTATTTTGGTTTCAAAATGCTAAGCAAAAATAAATTGAGCAACGACCGAACAAAATACTATAAAATGTACACCGTCAAGACGTCAATGCTTAATCCTAAGTATTTTGTATGATTCAAAATATTAATATCTTAAATGTTAACAATAAATATATATTAACAGTGTGTGTTAAAAAAAATGGATTTCTTCTAAAATGTCCAGTCACAAATCCAGAACTGTCAGTAATCTTTAAAACTTATAAGTCATAATTCATCTCTCATGAACATAGATCACGAAATTTACCTAAGATTTATAACCATGGATTACATAATATACAACAAAAAAACATATTGAACTAACTACCAAGAAAACGAGTTAAGTTTTAAGAAGTTTTCAGATTTTTATGTTTAGAAATAGCATTTTTATTATTATTATTTTTTATTTAGATCTTGAGAAATATAGGTGAAATCCAGGAAAAATTACAAAAAAAAACATTAATACTCACGAATCAATCATACCGTCTTCGCACTTAAAGAAGAAAAACATAACTTAATAGATAATTGATAAAATACAGGTTCTACGTCCCATATGTATTAAATTACTTATTTTGTATCGTATTTTTCTAGAAAATATTATAACAAATTATTATAACGAAATATCATACTTTTACTTTCGCTTACCTTCAAAATTGAATATTTTAATATTTTACACCAAAATACTAAGATAACATAAACATTTTAAAAACCTAAATTATATATTTAAATATTTTATGTACATGTTCGCAAAAAAATAAAAAAGTGTATTACAAAGTGAGATAAATAATTGTACGCAAAGAATTAATTTAAGTGAAAGGATATCTATTATACTCTGAAACGATAAAAAGTTCAGTTAGGATTAAATAAGACATTGGTTTTAAAAATATGATAACTATATTAAGCAATGATATTTATAATATTTATAAAATTAAGGTAAATTTGATATTAAGGGCACCTAAAATGTAAAAGAGGTCGCAGGTTTGAGCTCTATATACATTTTTATTAAAAATCTTACACGAATTCAGTAATTTGATATATTTTTTTTATAAAATAATGAACAAAATTCCTTTTAAAAATACAGTTTTATTTATCTTTTTAAAAATATAAACAAGAATATAATTTACGCGATGTAGTTAATGTTAGTTAATTGCGGGGTTTCATACAAAGGAACTTTGTTATTTACTTATTCACGGTAAAGCTGATACTCGGCTGACGCACACATGCAAACTGTTTTATGTTGTTTACCAGTGTTTTATTTTCTACAGTGTAAATGACGCGGTATAAAAGAGTAAATGTTGAATTTTGTCACAACGACTTGAACAACGCAGTCTTATATCAAAATTAAACACAAAGGAATCTTTTAACTAATTTAAAATGATATAAAAATACTTTTAGTGTAGGATTTTAGTGTCAAAGTCAATATATTTTTTTATTTTAAATAACGCAATTCACTTAGTAGTAGTTTGTACCAATCGATGGTAACTTAGAACTTATTAGTTTTCAAGCAAGTAAGTTAAGAAGTGTTAGGGTTGTTGAAGTATCAATTTTGCTTATTCACGAAACTTTGAGCTGATTAGTTTTCCAGCGGTCAAGTGTTCGGTCAAGCGGTTTATTAGTTTGTAGCTCTTGTTTCGAGTGATTTATGTCCACACATCCAACTCGTTATTATTTTATGTTAATGTATAGATATACTAGGTCCACGCAAGCGTGGTTAGCCTCGCAACGCATCAATGTCTAGAGTTAAATATTGATATTTATTTATGGATAAAAATTATGATTTGATGTCAATACTTGTTTTGAACAAATTTATAATTGCAAATGATATTAATCGAAAAGGATAGAGAGAAATGGGAAAAGAAGCGAAAAAATATAGTTAAAAAAAATCGGACAATAAAAAATCGAGAGGAGTTGTTTACTGGTTGACGTCTCACATACGACTGAGGTGAAAGCAAGTGAGACGCCTTTGAAGTAGTATTGTAGGAATGGTCGCTCGCGCGAAAAAAATACGTTCTATATGTTAAGTATATGGCACACATTTTATCAATTATCTCAAAAACTACAATTACGATTCGGCTGATTTTCAATCCAGACCGGGTTTAGCTCATTATGCGCATGTGTGCAAAATTTCGTACGTGTAGCTCGTAAATTGAAGGACGAGTAAGGTAACAAAGAGTTGAAAATTTGGGTAGGAAAGAGCTTCGCTTCGCTCAGCTCAATTAACAGATGAGAATACTCAAATAAAATTACACTTCCTCTCGTAATTTTTTATAAAAAAGGCCTTTTAAGCTGACACAGTGGCGTTAACTAATGAATGCAAAATCTGCGTTACTCTTAGTGACTTTTACCACGTCATCTGACACAGAATATTTTTGTATGTGTATGTCAGTTTTCGTTGCTCTGATTGTTATTTGGCAGAATTTATTTTCAACGTAAAGGTGACGTTTTTGGAACATTCCAGCAGATAAAGCTTTTTTGCTACAAAATGATAGAAGATCATTCTAGTGTCATTTGTCAAAACTTCCAACTGTAACTGTCCAATATGTGCTGATACAAAGGTCGAGATTCCTGTACAATTTAACTACGAGTTTGCTACACGTTAATAATATTATTTTGCAGAGCAGCGTTTTGTTCTTCATTTCACAGTGTAGTATATTTTCCAATGCTACTAACATTACTATGACAATTCTGAAATCCAATAAGTTATATATGTCATACTTAAAATTCAATAAAATTAAAAGAAATACTAATATAAAAAGAAAATACAAAATTAAGAGACTTCAAAATAAGTCTTCTCGCTATGTTAAACTAGCTGAAATAAGTAAGGATTAAATCGATGCTAGTGTTGTATAAGTTCAAATATAAAATCTGTAACAATTCTGCTAGACTATTAATATTAATGTTTAACTTTTATAAAAGATAGTACACTAAAAACACTAACACTTTAATGTAAGCGAGTGTAAAGCTGGAAATGTAGAATTGTTTAAATAATTTTGCAACGTTATAAGCTTTTCCCAGTTATCCATTTTTGTCTTGTAAAAGCCATTAAATTATAACTCGAGGACTTGACTGTATCTTAACTAACTTACAGATTAGTTATCAGATCGGTCAAACAGTAACTTCTAAAATTGGTAATCAATTTAGATAAGCAAGTCGTGAATTGAATTCATGTTAATAGAAAAGAAAAATAACAATAATTTCTGTCAAGAAAGGAAGAACAATTTTAAAAAGTTCATCAAGAAATATGAATTTTTGCCTTCAATTACCAAATTAATGTCTTTAAGCTCAAATACGGTTCCCGCAAAACGTGAGGTGAATTATAATTGGGAACTTTGTCCAATAATTCGATATTTGAATTTTTGTTTAAACTTTTACACGCTCTTCCTGTTTACTAATGTGATACTTTCCTTGGAATATATTATAGGAATTTGATTTCTTTACAGAAACTTTTTTGCTCCAATAAAATATGGTAAATTGTGAGTCACATTGAAACTCTAGTTAAATAATTTTAGTAAAAAATTACATAAATTGTATGTTTTGTTGCTTTTTTTTTTCTTCTAATTCGAATAGTGTAAAGGTCTTTTAATGCGTAACTTGATACTTCGTAATAAAATAACAAAATATAAAAAGAAATAAAAAAAACCTCTTTAATCATTCTTTTGCAATTGGTATGACATATTTGTTGTAAATAAGCTTATGACGGGTGAGATACAAATAATTAAATGTAATAAATCTAAGATCGTAGACTCAAAATACAACAAAACACGAAACAAACTCTATCAAACTTAGGTAAAGTTCAAATTGGAATGAAAAGTACACTCAGTTCGTGATAGTTTACAGTAATGAGTTCTGCTCCAACTGTTAAGAGGATTAAGGATTAAAGTTCCCACGTCCGGAAAATAAAAAAGAAAAAAGTTCCATTATTTGCAACCAAATATAAGCTTAGAATAAATTTCGTAAATTTCGTGCAATATAAAACAAAATTGTAGTCCAAGGTAGTAGTATAAAAGAAACTTATTGAATTATACTATTTTGTATACATTACATTTAAAAACATAACTGCATGCAATCATTAGCTATTGCTAATTATAATTCGTAAAAAAATAAACACACACCTACTTCATTTCGTATTTATTTTTCGAATTTCTTGGTGACATTTTAATTATTTTCCAACTAAAACTTTATTCCTACTACGTTCACTTGTTTGTTATTTAAAACACGTAGTGGGAACGATTATACACTCACTCGTACTCGCTCGCGCTTCAACACTTTGCCTTTTAATGCACGAGAGAAATCATCAATCATGGGATTGTAATTGCGGCAACGTAGGTTTTTCTAATTATAATCAAAATGTCTATCGTTTCAATTATAAAAAAAAATATATATATTTTAGTAATCATATATAAGCTTTTTTCTTATATTAAATTATATGGTACGGCCATTTTAAGCGTAACATATTCAAGGATCATTCCGTCTCCCGACCATTGTATTTATTAGCATATAATAGCATTCTCTGTATGACGTAAAAAGAAAAACGTTGCTAATTTCTATTTCTGATTACGTTATTACACGGAATGAATTATCGTCACATTGATTATATATAAAACGTTAAATATTTTCAAAATTCTCTTAAAAAATATACGTTTGCTTTGTTGACTTTGACCTTGTTAATAGACATAATATTAATATTATGTATTGAATTTTTTTTAGATCTTATAAACTTATTTAATAAACCTTACCTGTAACCCTTTATTCCTAGTGATGTTCTCTTCTGTAACTGTAAGCGTTTTCCGTTCACCAAGTTTATATGATTCATCGTGATACATGTATTCAGTGAACGATAACCCACTAGTGGTGTACTGTTGAGTGAAATATACCGATATGGTCCCTTTCACGATATTGAGCTCTATAATCCATCGACATTTGATTGGTACCGGGAGAGGATTAGGGAAGTTGGGGGTCTGTATGATGCCAACACCTGTTGCTGTTGCTTTTAATCTCCCGTCACATATTTGAGGCCCCTACTGTTCTCTTGTGTATAGACGATGTCAGCTGTTATGCTTGTTAAAATACTAATACTAAGTAGGCGCTGCATTGTCAACCTGAAACAAGGAAAAAGTTTTAAAATAAAAAAAAAATAAGTCAAAATCATATAAAGAACAATCTTTTCATAACACTCTTTAATTAGGTAGGTATTTTATAATTCGTATACACTTTAGACAAAAAATATTTATTAAAATATAATATCAAAAAAGTCATTATAAAGTATAAAGCTAAACTACGAGTTACTAACTGGCATTCTAATTTACTAACGTTCTAACTAATTCGTTATTTGGGAGAAAGAGCACAGAAGGTGCTTGTGGAAATGCACTTTGAAATCACTAAATAAGTTTAGAAAATAATGGTTTTTTGTGGTTCCTGTGCTTTAATATCTCTTGGACTTATTTTAATATGTTTAAACTGTGTTTTCTTTTTGATTTACTTTAACTAAGAGCTTCCTATACAATAAAGTAACAATTACAATAATAATTTACACCTTTTTGACGATCTTTGAAATTTAATGTACAGGTCTTTATGTACAATTTCCTTGAATTATAATTCAAGGAATATTCCTATCAATATAATATCAATATATATCAATATATAGCTAAAGCTAAGATTGAGTGAGAAAACTTGTAAACAAACTAAATAGAATTTGGAGGAGTTATGATTTATCAGATAAACAAATTAACACATTAAACATATCTTTTTGTTTTTAACACCATATTGATATGGTGTTAAAAACAAAAATGACATGTTTATTCCTTACGGTTTTTTTTTTATTTTCAACGATGCAACAACAATATCACCATATATAAATATAGTAATTTCAGAAAAATATATTTACTAAGTTTAAAGAAAACATGTTAACCGCAAGGCATGCGAATAACCGTACTATCAAACTAAGTTATAGTCACGCTGCATTTAATCGTACAAACATGCATCATCTATCCAAGATTCGTAAAACCGAGATGAGAATTTTTAAACATAAGAAGCTCTATAATCATATTTTCTTTTTCATTACATTGCGTGCAAAATATAATCAAGAAGATGAAACTCAACATTTGTAGGCTTATTATTAAGAATTCCTTTGTTGAATATTTTTATTAATAGACACAATATTATAATGTTAGTATTACTAAGGGAGCATACTTATTCGGGTATAGTATATATTTTTTACAAGGTCTGATTATGACATATTATTAATTAAATCTAATGTTTATGTAATTACCTAAATCTTCTATGGTTTTTATAAATATAAAGAGAAAGTTAAATATTTTTTTTTGTAACATAATTTTGATGAATATATTTGAGCCAAAGTCAACATGGTGTTAAGTACTTCCACACGTAAGGGCTTTGTATCTGTTACCTCAAGTGCGCTTAAATCTGTTAATCCTCTTTGAGAAACCGCTTTATTTAGTAACACAACGATCGTGTTACGAACCTAATGATCGTCTTATTTCATGTATAAGATTAGATTCACAATCTTATATATTAATGCAGGAAGCGATTTCGTTGGCACACTGTAGCTCGAGAACCACTAAAGGGAAAAATATCGTTGATGGCTCAAATCAAAGGTCTCATTATGCTACACTGCTGAAAAATAGTGACAACTCTAAAATCTCATTAGCCTAATTGCAGTAATTAGTCAAAAAATTAATTTTTCCCATAGACTTTGCATGGGGAAATTTTGCGCGCGCTTTCAAATTTTTTGTATTATCTATTGTGACTAGCTGGTCTTAGCATACTAGTTTTAGATTAAGATATGTATAGTTAAGAATATGTTTTTATTCCAAATACACAAAATAGAGTAAAAAACTATATCAATAAATGCAATAAAAAATAGACCTCAATACAATGGTTTGAAATATAATAATATAATAATCAAAAGTTTTGGAGGATGATTTAAGAAATTGTTTTATACAAAAATGAATAACAAATCAATTAATATAATGAAAGTTATGGGCTGTATAATGTTACACTCTGTCTGGACTGGTTGTAAGGAACCAGAATTACAAATATTGTAAAAATAATGTGAACAATATTCGTCGTAGAAAACAGACAGCGCTTAATATAAAGACGACGCTACGTCGTCTCACATGTCACAAAAACAAGACAACTCGAAGTATGATAATATGACGGGTGGTGTTTAGCAAATGTGAGTTATTATTATGAAATTGTCTACAAACATTTTAAGATTTATTAAATAAAATGATAGATGTGAAGATTTATTATATAAAATATATAATAATGGTATATGTCACCTTCCTTATAAAAGCAATTATATTGAAAAAACTAGATATAGAAATGTAGGGGCACGGTAGATAAATTGTTAGAGCGATGGATTGATTTCCCAGAGTTGACAGGTTTTAGACCTGTCAATGGACTTTTTATTCTACACATACATATATTTAATTTATTATCGTATTTTTGTTGTATTTTCATACGGTCGGTCTTACAATAACAATGGAAAATAACGTAAAACTTGAGAAGGATTCTTACAATAATAACTTATTGTTATTACCCTAAAAAAAATCAAAGACTACCTTATTAAGCTTCACTTGTTCTTTGTAAGACCGACCTTACAAAGAACAGGTGAAGTTTAATAGGGTATTCTTTGTCGTACTGAAATAATAATTATTACCCTATAATAATATAATGAAGGTAATTATACAAATTTATTAGACACAAGAAACACTTATCACGGAGCGAAGCGAATTACACAACTTATTCCCATCGTTATATCTCCAATTTTATTATAAATGTGATCTCAAGCGGCGGGTTTCATTGTATGCGCTGTAGCTTTCTTATACAATAAATCAAGTTGAATTCTACTGTCATATAAATATTACATATTTACATTCTACAACAATTTCGAGTTAAATTTTGTATGAGCTAAGTCTCCATAAAACAAACATCGTGTAACTAATGCATTTGTTGTTATTGAAAAAAAACAAGAAAATTGTATAGCCTTTTTCAGTTAATCTATATTATAATATTATTTTTAATTTAATTTGTTATTTTAGTAAACAAATAAACTAAAGTTTTTATCATAATCAGTTTTTAAAATAAAAGAACATCTATCTGCAATTATTCAATATTACAAATAAATGATTATATCATAACTTTTTTTTAAAGAACATTTTAATGTTACAGTAGTGTTTACTTCTTTTAGTTTTCGTTAAGTTTGGTTGTATTATTTTAGTATAATTTGGAAATTATAAAAGAAATCAAATGATATTCCTTTATATCTTTAGTACTGCCATCGCGGCTCTGAACAATAATACACATAGTATACATAAAAACTTTACTCTGACTTACCTTTACAAAATATCGTTCTCACAATAAAATCTTTTTCGTACAAAATCTCTGTTTAAATGAGAATTATTAATCACACGTTTATTAAAAACAATCCAGAAAAATCAAATAATAAATCAATCAATTGTAATGTGAGAAAAGTCAAGTTTCATAACCATTACATTTTTATTTTTTTTTATAATATTAATAACTATTATTAAGCGTCACGTATATAAAGATAATTAAAAGTGTTGATTGAAGTGTATTATTTCACAAATTCATTTTGATAAAAAAAATTTAATTAATAAAGAATCCGCTTATTCTTAAAACATTTATAGTAAACCATTCGAAATGATCATGGATTACAAATTTATATATAAGCCACAAAGCCGTTCTACTAACTAACTACAGAAACTCTTTGACATCAAACTATGAAATAATAGTCGCTAAAAACGAAATTGTACAGCTTTTAACAGTTAAAGACACAGAACAACACTTAGTGGGTTAAAAATGACTTCTAAAATTTCAAGAATTATGGTTGATTTTATTTTAGTTTTTACTCCTCAAGTGCTGTAAGTGTTTTGTTAATTTAGCGTAGTATAAAAAATATATTTTTTTAAAGAACTTATGCAAAATACTGTTTAATCTGAAAAACAAATTTTATATTATTCTCTCACTCTAAGAAAATTATTGCCAAAAATTACCCATTTAGAATTGCAGTTTTAGACTTAAATTAATCATATTCTGCCGGGAGTTTGGTAATTGCACGTATCATTAGAACTTTGAAATAATTGTTATAGTAACTGCAGTCTACATTCGCCAGTCGGGCTACAGCTATTCGAATCGCTTAGTAATTAAATTTCAAGTGCTGCTTTGAAATAATAGTTTTCTTCTTGCTTATGGAACACTTATCCTCTATGTCGTTGGTGCAGGGTAGAACATTGAATTAATGACAAGAATGTTGTTTTACCGAATATATATCTAAAACCTTAGATCAGTTTAGAATGTACAGTTATGGTTGGAATTCTACTTAGTGTTTGAACAAGTAACTCTGATTGAGAATTATTGTTAATTGGATATTTGAATGTTCATTTATGGAACTACAACTCAACTAAACTTGCTAACTGTAACTTAAATAGTATATGTTAAGTTTATATCAATCTATAAATAAAATATTATTTCAGTAGGTTTAGTAGGTTTATCCTCTATGCTGCCGGGTAGTCCCACATCACCCCCCGGCCGTCACACCATGGGCCGACGGGGTACCCGTAACGGGTTTTTCCAACGGAAAAAAAAAAAAAAAGGTTTCGTAGGTAGGTTTCAGTAGGATAATGTAAAAGTATTCCTATTCTTTTAGGCTATATGGTATTGTTGTATTGGGTACAGAATAAGCAGCGTATACATTGTTTCCGCTTATCAAACTAATTAAACCAAGGCCTTCAGTGAATCATCGATTTTAATATGACCCTTATCGTCATGATATTAAGCTCATGAATTATTATTTGCGAATAATTATGTAATAAATCAAACGAGTTTAAACAAGTTTGTTCTGGTGTCGTCAGGTGCGGCACATTATATATATGATAATTTTAATATTATCCCTTTAAGTGCTTATATTAAATATTATACTTTTTAGGCAGAGATTGATTTATTCTTGTCAATAATTAATAAATGAAAGAAAAATGATATATAGCACAAATAATTATTGATTTATAGACTTACCTATTTATCTATAGACTTTATTTAGTTACAAGCATAAAATGAGTAATTAGTAAAAATGTTATATATATATAATCTGTTTAATGTACTAAATACTAAACTCTCAAGTTATTTTTAGTTTAAGGACGCTGTTTTCCTCTCATATATCTGGAAATGTAATATAATTTAACTCATGACGTGATGTTCTTTCTTTACATATTAATTACGTCACACAGTCTTTATAAGAAATGTCTATAAAATAATATATAGCAATATGTAGAATATATAAATACTTTACTCTTTTATTTAACAAAAATATTAAATATTGAAGAGAACTCCATCGTAACTGATTACTTCCTGTACATACAATATCATTACTATCAACATCACGTACTTCATTAAATGAAACGATTTCTCAAAACAGTCCTCACAATCAAACCATAGAAGGAAGATATATAAAAAAAATTATTTTATTTTATTAATAAAATAGATTTTTGTTTATTATTAAACTACAGCACTGCTATGTGGAACGACATTAAAGTTTTATCAGAATCCTTGACAACTTTTAATTATTAAAATTATGTCCGTGTATGTCCGTGATAATAAAAATTAAAAACACATTATAAGTTGCTTAAATATTTCTTCTGTTTATACTTACGGTCTTAATATTACTAACACAGATCAAAGCGCTACAGCCAGTCTTACCGAATAATTAATAATATTCTGCAAGTAAAGTGATTTATTTATTGATGTTATTGGATAAAAACATAAAGACATATATTTTATATCTATTATACACTTTTTGTTCTACGAGTTCTATTTCTATGACCAGCACGTAATATATATCCATCGGAGTTTTCTTTAGCCTCCCTGATTACACTCACTCTGTTAACAATTAGATTATGAACTCGACAGCTCACGTTATTATACCGCTAAGTGACCCGTTTATCAAACTGAGACCAACAAAATTACTAGGTTACATTTTTGAGGGATTTTTCCTCATTGTTCTTATTTGTCGACCTCCTTGAACTGTATCTTCATATCATAATATAAATGAGAAAACTTTTATGTTGGACTTTTTGATTATAATAAAACATTTATAAGTTTACATAAAATATTTTTATTTATTTATTTATTTTTTTTTATTTATTTATTATTTTAAAGATACAAAAGTTTTCTTTCTTGGTGTCCTAAAACTCTCAAGAGTTTATTCGAACACTGCACATTCCTCTTAATATTAGAACAAAATTAAATTAAATTAATTATATAAATGCAAAAATTTTAAAATAATAGTTTGAACCTGTATTAAATTAAACTTACAAATTATAAATTACTACTTAAATAAATACTAAAATATAACTGACACTGTTAATTAAAGATTATAAATAAAAGCAAATAAATGAAATATAAAAAGTAATAATGGAATGACATCTCATTGAACAACCCGCACGACAACAAAACCGGTTTTAACTTTCAAGCGCCTCGACACATACAGAGTGCTCCACATCTACACACAATTTAATTTTTAAAATATGATTTAATTCTGGCTTTTAAGTTTTTTGTATTAATAGAATCTCTTAATGGCAGAGGAAGATCATTTATTAGTCTTGGGATAATATATTTCGTAGTTCTTTTACCATAGAGGTTGTTCGCCCGTATAGTATTTATTTCCTTCGAGACTATTCCTCTTGTAAAAAATGAACTTGATTTCAGGTTGTCGCTATAGTCTAGAAAGTTTTCTATAAGCAATCGGAGTTTTATTTTCTGTCGAATTGAAAGTATTTTACATTGTGTATAGATCTGGGTTAAGTCATTTTTATTCTTGATTCTAATTTTATTTGGCAAAATTTGTTTTAATATTTTAATTTCTAAATTTTCTATTTTATTAATATATGTATCAAATGTTCAAATGTCAAATGTTTTGTTGACTAGTAATAAATTTACGGGATGGAAATATATATTCAGTGTTTTTTATTAGTTTCTAATTCATGAAATAATTTTTAAAATGACATACTCTCAAAATATATTTTTAAAATGACATACTCTCATAATATTTCCTAAATCTTAAGCTTTTAATTAAGTAAAAGTATATTTTCAGAACATCAATTAGTGGCTTGTTCATTCTTGTGATAAATTTTCTGAATGAAAGGCAAAGCACCTGAATTGAATAGAATTAGGAAACATACAATTACAATTCTTTATATTAAACCTTTTTTTAATGTTTTATATTTTAGAACCTTATAAATTTATATTAAAATCTTATAAATAACTTTTAAAATAGATTATTCACCGAATTACGTTTTACCTTTGCGACAACTATAGTAGTTATAGTAGGATTATACAAAACTTATTTAATCATCAGTGAACCTATAAAAAGTATTATTACAGTAAGCAACAAACAGTATTATTGCAAAGTAATTGAAACCTTAGTTTAATATAAAATTACAATATATGTAAAATAAAAACAAAAAATTATTAAATTTTTAGACGTGAAATTACCGTTGATTTATAAGTTTTTTTAAATGTGGATAATTATATAACAAAATGAAACTTATTTATTTATATCTACGAAATAGAATACGGCCGCGTTATAAAGATACGCCCCAAATAGTATTCGTGAGAAAACTGTTTGAAGTTCTCTCGATCAATCCTTTTTACCATAAACTATCAAGATGAAAAGTGCGTTTTGTGACTAATGCCTTTAGGCGTTAGCCTACTTACGTGACACGTATATTGAAACACAGTTATATTCATTTTGAATGCATATAAATCATGTTAGAATATCATTCATTGTTTGCCATTTATAAAAACAAAATCGTATTAAAAATCTTTTGCTTTAAAGCGTAAAAAATATAAAATATAATAACACTTGAATTTATTCGTTATCTGGTAGCAATAACTTTACACGCCCTCAAGACTATGAATTTAAAGTACGTACGTAAATATAAAATTTTAAATATTAATGTGTATAACACTGCATTATATTTAAATAAATACAGAACTTAAAAACTTATTCTCAAATATCTAGTTTTATTTCATTCTAATAATTCGAAGTTAGATATGAATTTTAATTAGAATGATAAACATCAATACATATTAAAATAAGGTTCATCTGTCTTTACAGGTGTTATTTGTATTATTCGCTTAAGTATTTTGATACTTAAACAAATAATACGCTAATAAGTGTTTGACTTAGAAATACGATTATCTCGATCTCAACCAAAACAAGTTAAATAAGAATACACACCGTACCTTAAACATTTTCGACGAAATATGGTTCTCTTTGTTTAAACTTTAGCAGATAGGTCTCTGACTGAATTCGAGTAACAAAGGGCAATGTGTCTTTTAATTACTTTTAATTTTATATTTCTAACAGTGGTAAGGATCTTAGAGCTATATTCTAAAGCCTAAATATAACATTCATTTTACATAATAACCTAACGAAAAGGAGCTGTTTCTATGAATGTAAAAGAAATTTAAGGAGTTGTAAAAGAAGACATTTGCAAATAAGTAGTAAAAGACAAAAAAGTGTAGTTTAAGCTTTTCTAAGGACCCTATTTATTATGTAATGTATAGTTCATTAGTTAAGCCAAAGATTTTTTTAAAACAAAGTAAAAAAAATATTATTTACTTTGCATTGCATTTGTTAATTCGAATAAAGCAAATAGTCATTTTTTTTATTTAAACTTCCGATGTCCATGATTAGTACTATATAAATTATTTTTTAAATTGACCTGATACTTCCTCCCCGTCACTTCCTCTTTTCGGATAAAAAATAGCTGTAAGTAAAAGAAGTTCTGTAGGTATGTTACTTACGAATTAATATTTCACAAGGATTGTATTTCGTAGTTTCATTAGCGACCGACTATATACTTGAATAAATAAATAAGCTTTTTGGAGAGTAGTCAACTAGTCGTTAATTAGAACGCACTTAGCGTTCCAGCGAAATTTATTAATAATCAGCGTAATAAATTTTCACGAATCGTAACTGAAGCAGAATCTAATAAATTTGATTGATAAAATAACTTACATATACAAAATCAACTTTATTTTTAGTTATGATTACTGTTTGATTTTGATTTTGATTACTGTTGGATTTTTAATATTATGATACAATTAAAAGAGCATTAATTAAGATCGAAAATATTATTCATTTTCACTAACTTTTCAACATCACTTATCTTTCATTTAAAATTACATTTATTCTTTTTCTATGTTGTATTCTAAATTTATGAGACATGTCTATTATGGAGAAATTAAAATAATTTGTATTTTCTTATTCATTTAAAACTTAATTACTATTAAGAAATTGGTCTTAGATTTTTGATTTATTTAGAATAATAATAAAATAACTTTGGCTTCTGGCTTCACTGTAGTCGGGTAATAAATAGCTATTGCCCAATGTATTCGGCATTGCGTATCTGATGAAATTTATGCATAAGGCATTTTAGCCAGTGCCAATAGTGCCAGTAGCCAATAGTATCAATTCTGCCAATAACAGATAGGCACTCAGTTGAAACACCAATGATTAATCTACAATATTATAGAACATTCGAGATGGCTCTGGAGGTTTCTATGAGCATCGTGGAGATTAAATGTCTTTGATCTGTACGTACTCGTAGTTGCTTTCTGTAGCGTTTTATGTGAATCTTTCGTAACCTCAGGTATAATGTACATTACTGTATACCTTTAACATTTTGGAAATTTAATTAATCAATGTATATAATGTTATGTATATCATAAGTAAAAGTGAAAAATAATTAATACGGTAGTCAAAAAAAAATATATATGCAATTGGTGGTTGGAAAAGGTAAATATGCGTTTTGAAATAAAGAAATAACATCTGAAAACTTTAATCTAATGCCCCAACTTTCATTAAAATAGAAAACAATTTTGCGAAAAAGTTTTAATCACATTCCTTTATAAAATTCACCTATTCTTTCGTCAAATATTAAACTACTTGTTAAAAATAATACATTTATATAATGAATATATATCTCTATCAACATAAAACATGAACAATTTTGACAGAACGACGGCCCTTTTATGATCTTTAATGATCAAATATCTGTAAATACAATTACCACACCAGTAAACAATGACGATTCAAAGAACATCAAATGACTTTTATTTTGTTATAGAAAAGGAATTGGATTTTTAAATTAAAGTCGCCATTGTCGTTTTTACACTAAATCACACTCGTTGGCGTGATTCCTTTTTATTGATTTTTTCGTATTTTTTGTGTCCTTCTAAAAACATGTAACACAAAATTATATCTCAATATATAAAACTATATTACACTATCATGTTTATTTCATCATATAATATTAAGTTACTGTTCTTTACTCTAATGTGTCCATTACTTCAAGTACGCTTCATTTATGTCTTGAAAAAATACATTTTTTAGTAAAAGCTCGTAGCATATCATCTATCTTTTAATAAATTAACACATATTTCTTGCCATTACAGTTTATTTTAAGACATTGATATAGAGAAATAGATATGCATTTAGCAAAATAAATTTTCGCTACTTTGTTTACATGTTTCATAATGCTCAAAAATAAGGGATATTTTACAATATGACCATTTATTTAATAGGTATATTTTTATATTTGTGGGTACAAACTATGACACATGAGACTTTAAAGTACCGTTCAACTAAATGTTGATGTAACCAAATGTTTTTAGATATAACATGTTATTTCACATTATACATTTTAATCAAAGCAAGAGAAATGATACTATAGCATATTTCTCTATAGCATATATATAAATAAAAAGTAAAGGTAAATTAATATTATTTCATATGATATTAACTTATGTATCTTATGTATGGTCACGTAACAACTGCGCTCAGAACGTGAATTTTTTCATTCATTCATTTGACAAGTTTGGTAAAAAATGTAACAAATTGTATATATATTAAGTGTTCAAAAATGTTACCATACTGCGTATGTGTTACTTAAATATAATTTTATTACATTCTATTAGTCTAAATTTTTTTCTTATTACTTTTTAATCGATACTTATTTTTAACTTATATGCTAATATTAAGGCTCTTTTCTACGTAATCATATAGCACATTCTTTCATGAAATAAATGTACTCCTATTTATATATTATTATGCTTAGACTTCGAAATTTTAAATCTAGAAATATCATATATTTTTCATAACATTAAACGTTCATAAATTACAGTACATTTATATTCTGTTATGATGATATTCCTGTTGTCATTCATATAAAGTCGATAATTTGGACATTTATTTCTTTAGGAAATAATATTATCATATAATACCACAATAAGTACCAAAACATGATCACATCGTACAGCGTCACGCTTGTTTACGTCACAGCCAACTTATTTCATTTCAATAAATTAATAACGTAATTATTCCGCATACTAAAATATAAAATTAATCGGAATGTGAATACCTATTCACATTGCGGTTAGTAACCTTAATAAAATCGATAAATTACTATAAACCTTCCTTTAGTTATTGAAAGTAACGCTGCTAGTTTTGTTGTCATAGTAAATAAGTGTAAAGATAAAGAAATATAGTGTAAATATTCAGATGTATTGAATTGTAAAGTAGTAACCACATAATTGTGGAAACATATAGTTTAAAGGGTATTTGTTATTCGAGCAAGGACCATGTTTAGCAACTAAATTAATTTTCCATGAGGACGTACTAGATATAGAACCTGAAGTGTCTAACTAGAAGGTTTTAGATTTCGAAATTTTTGTCTTGTTAAAAAGTTCTTTAACCCCGTGTCATACAGATAGATTATATAACAAGAGCGTTCAAGAAGTTAGAAAAGTCATTTCTATGTTAAGTCACAAACTATTATTTCAAAGTAACATTTGACATTCAATTAAGGGTTCATTTGCATAACTGTAGTCTGACTTATTAGAGTGCAGTCTCTGTTTCGAAGTTCTAAAGCTAAATGAAATTACAAACCTTCGTGTAGATTATGACAGACTCAAATTGTCTAAATCTCCAATCCAAAGACAGTTTCAATATTATTAAATAATTTTCTTAAATAAAGGTAAAAATTAATACCTTATTATCATTATTGTTGTTACCATAACTTAACAAAGTTATTGTGTATTTCAAATTCTGTTTTGTGTTATTTGTAAACCTTATTGTCAAAATATATGTTGTGAAAAGAAAAAAATTAAATATTTGAGTTTTATATTTTCTGCCATTTTTTTTTTCATTAATAAAGCTATAAAAATTTTAATCCAATAAAAGAACTGGGAGCGCAACCAGACCTCAATTTTAACTCGCTGCGCTCGCAAAATCTCGGTATGTAGCATTTGAGCGAAGCGAGGTGCAAACAGCACCGACGTTGCATAAACAAAATATCGACGCATTCTATCCTCAACTATTTTTTTTATTTTTTTTTTACAAGCTATTTTTCGCGCGAAAGATTTTTCCAATTTAACTCCATGGGATTTTAGTTTTTCAGTGATGATTTTTCAACAAAATCCCATATTTGATAATTATTTTTTTTAGTACCAAATTTTTTTTAAACCTTCCCAGACACATCTTTCGGTGTGCAAAATTTTAAAATTTTCGATATACCGTTTTCGATTGATGCTTGCACAAAGATGCAGAAAAATCTCTCACAGAGAGCTTCGCTCGCTTAGCTCAAGTATCATCATCATCATCAACTATATACTAATATTTTTCATTTCCAACAATACCACAGCGAATTTCAGTTAAAAACTTAATTCAGAAACGCTTTTACTCAACCTAAAAAATCGGTCAAATATTGTAAAGGTTTCAGTTTTGTTTTTTTTCACTGTCAAAACCTGTGCAATTTTGTATTTTAGAAGCTTTGAAGTTTCATAAAACTGGAGATCAAAGAGTTTCATAGAAATATTTTTTATAGACTCGTAGGGTTTTAGCAACTCATAGTCGTGTCTACTAGTGAACTTATTATATGTCACACTAAAATAAACTTATAATATAATTATCTAAAATAAATATATGTTATCATTATAGAACATAACTGATACAACAAAAACTTTGTGACTAATTTACAGAGTTGGCGTTGATTTGGCTTATAATTTTTATTCTTAAAATATTTGGCTTACATTAGTTTTTAATTGTAAGTAAAAGATTTTGTGAATATAGAATATATTTTTTATTCCAAGGGTTACTTGTATTTGATTAAATTAAAATTATGAGTTGTGATTTAATAAATATACAAGTTATCATATTCTGCCAGTTAATATTTCTTATATATGTTTGTCAATCAAAATATATGCTCAGGTACTAAGGCTCGTTTCGTTGATGTTGGTTTCTAGATGCAATATCTTCTAAGTACAATTAAGTTATCTGATACACAATGTGAGCTATTTCCCCAATAAAGTTGTCAAAATAGTTATAACGACATTTCTATCGTAATTGAACAGATTAATTCAAGTTATATGAAGAAAAACATACTGAAACTGGTAAAATAGTTTGGAGAAATTTTCAGAAAAATTGAAAAGCTATACACGTAACCTATTTGCTACTTCTGTGTAAAAGTTAAGTAAATTTTGCTATTCATTTTCAGCTTGCAATTGCTTTAGTTACACATTTGAATAAAAACTTATTGACTATAACAAGTTTTAGAAAATTTATTTATTACTTGTTACTACCAAAGCTATTTAAAAATTATGATTCAATAAAAACTTGTACATGGAAAAAAAATATTTGATAGATGTTTTGTTTAAAAGAGATTTGGATGAGATCTATTTTAAAGTAATAAATAAACATTATTTTGGTTTCGGTTTTGTCATTTTCTAGAAGATAACTGATTCCACAATAAGTTCTTTGATCCCATTAGAATAAATATATAATTTATATCAAAGTTATTTTCTATATGACCAAATAGTTATAACTATAACAAACTATTATACAATAATGATAAATAAATAAAGCCACTCTCGTTTAAGGATAAAAATTACAAGGGAAGTTATAAAAACAGCGTCGACTCAAAGTTCGTAGTGCGGCGCAACTCAAGCGACGTCTTCAATGTGATTACAATCCTCAAGCACTAACTGAGAACAGTAGAGCAATTTACTAACAACGATAACAGACAATTTACTGACGTAGTTTACTTTTATGTTAAGCGTATAACGAATATTTAAAAATTATTGTCTTGAATATTAATATTTTGACATAAGATTAGATTTTCTATTTTATATATATTTTTCTTATAAACCTATATTATGATAAATTTATAAACATCTGAATATTTTAAAAGTATTTTTTAGAGTTAACCTTCCTTTATTTTTCCATTCATATTAAATGTTTTAAAAATAAATGTAACCCTTTGACACAGATTTGATCTTTAATACTAATATTACAGTTGCAGCGTTTTAAATAATATCACAAAATCTTGAAAATATTGTTGTCTGAGCTTTTTATTATATTTAAAATTGATTAAATATTTCACTTTAATTTTAATGAAAATATCAATAATAACATTATTATAACAATGAATGAAGATTAATTAAAACAAACTTTTAAAATTTAAATATGATACTAAATTTTAATATTTAATGAACAAACTAAATGGAAGTTCAAAAATTAATTATATAGACTCATGAATATTTATAATAATATAATATGTAAGCTTGGTTTAAAATAATGTTATATCGAACTTGGAGCAACAAGCAATATCAAATAACTACTTCATTGAAACATTCTCTTCATACCCTCGTCTTATATAATATAATTGACGTCTTTTATGTAACATTAGTTAGTACATCATATGTCACATACTTATTTGAGTTCTTGAGCAGTTATTTCGAGTTATATATAAGTAGGGAATAATTAAATATATTATAGTTGATGCTATAAGAAAATTTTGATTTTATACAAGTTGCCTAAAAGAGTCTAACATTTAAACAATTAATCAATACTATTTTCATAACTTTTCGTAAGGAACTGAGAACTTTTCTTTTGTTAATATATTTAAGACAAAATAAAAAGGTGAGGA
The DNA here is from genome assembly GCA_959347395.1 of Mechanitis mazaeus. NCBI lineage: Eukaryota > Metazoa > Arthropoda > Insecta > Lepidoptera > Nymphalidae > Mechanitis > Mechanitis mazaeus. The sequence continues at coordinate 2,204,427 of OY365743.1, forward strand.
TTGGTAATTTGCATAATTTTTTTTAATAATATATCTAAAATTTTATGAATTAAATAATTGAAACCCGAATATAGTAAAAACATTTCAAAAATCACGATTACCATATGCCTGTAGGATAGATGTACATAAGCTGTAAAAAGTAAGTAATTTTTTATATTTTATTTCTTTTTTTTTGATATACATTAAAAAAATATCAACAATATATAGTTATATTTTAATATTTATAAAACAATAGTTAAAATAATTTTAATAAATAAGAAGTTGTTATTGCTGTCATCAAAGTATTGTCTGACAGCTGTAAAAGCGTTAAGCATTATTATTATTAATTAACATTTTAATAATTACCGAAGACAGTGTTCAAATCGTTGTTTAATTTAACTGAATAAATTTAAGTTTATATCTATGTATCTAACCTATATGTACAAAATGGTAATGTAAATCATTATTTACAATTTCAGTCTTAAAAAAATTTTAAAAATCAGGTTTAATGAAATGGTATACACGAAATGAACCGACATGTACATCACTGCACAAATCCGTCCTCAGAGCAGAAAATAATCACGAATGTTCACACTTAGTGCGCGCTAATGAAGCGTGAATCTGGAGATTACTCAGGGGTGTTACTATAAAAATAAAATATACTTTAATGTTTATAAATGTTTTAAGTCTTTTTGGGGTTAAGTAAATTATTGTAATTAAACAAATTAAAACTATGTTTAAAAGCATATACAAAATTAAATGAAATTAAATAGAACGTATTTTACGGTTACCCTAATATATAAATTCAATAGATAATTGAACTGAAATCAATGGAATGTTTAGAAGTGATACCAGCCCTATATTATATCACGGCTCATTGGTGTTCGCAATGACGATGACAACCACATATAATTGAACACAAAGCCACATTCATGAAACTGCAATTACTATGTAAATTATAAAGATCCATTTCAAACCACAAATATACCCTCCAGCAATATAGCAGTGTTCAAATCAAACTGACTTGTCATTTATTAAAAGGTCAAGCGAAAATATTTAAAAGGAACAAACAAAAAATTCATGCTTTTTGGTATTAAAAAAATATTACTGAATTTCTCATAAAAGCTTTACTTTTTAAAGTTAATAATTTTTTTCTAAACTATACGAAAACAACTTTTTCATCCATACTACACTAAAAAAACAACAACAAATGTTTAACTTTATCATTATGTAGTGTTTTATTTTAAGGATGTAATTTAAAACTGAAAAAAAAAACTATGTTAGAGAATGAATTAATAAAAATATAACATATTTTTTTAATTGTTATTTATATAAATATATAAAACGTCTAATTCACATTTGGCATTATGTACCGTTTTTAGATAACTTTCTTGATGTTTAAACTTTTTTTTTCTTTCTTTTTTACAGGTTACGGGTACCCCGTCGGCCCAGGGGGGTGACGGCTGGGGGGTTATGTGGGACTACCCGGCAGCATAGAGGATGCTGCTATTTTTAAGACTTCCCACTAAAAAACCAAGGGTTGCCCTCTTCGCCGTGATGGGACGTCACGGGATCGCGTTAGCACACACCGTGACGCCCCGGCGAGACCCCCCGAATGAGGGTGTCCCGAGCAACGCAGAGCACCCTCCCATCATAGGCCTATGTTATGTAAGAGGAGTCACCCTTCCCCCCTCACCAGGCCTAATGATGTTTAAACCTAACTATTATGTTAGATATATGAATTTATATAAAGTATAATTCTTCTATTCGAAATACGTAGCGTTAGAGTTGCGTTAGAGTAGCGTAGGTGGTGAAATGTATTTTTTTCTATAAATAAATAGTTAATTTATTCAAAATTAGTGAAATCAGATCTAAAATTATTATTATAATTGTTGATAACTAAATGAATTTTCTTTTACGTTGAAATAAATTTGTAGTTATTGGATATCATCAACAGTGTACAAAAAAGCGGATTTTAATTTATATTACCTGAGGTGTAAAATATTCAGGTACCAGTTTCATTCATTCAACAGCATGAAAACCGCTGCTTGGCTTTTTAAACCTGTTTAAATTCCGCAATAAATGAAAAAAATATGACTGAATATTATTATAAAAAATAATTACAAATTGAATTAATTGATTTAAATTTCAGGACAATTCAATGATTTAAGATTACCCGTCATAAAGACAATATTGTGGAGGGGAACATTTCAAGATCGCAGTCTCAATGCTATTACTACCTACCATCTACTGATTTTATTACTACCTACCATATACTGATTTAATAATCAAATGGAACATCCAATAATATTATTATTAGATCAAAAATTACGATACGATGAATGAAGATGAAATTATTCTACAGTTTAACGGCTGAGTGAGTGTACCAAGACTTATTACACTGTGGTAAAATTGAGAGCAGCTTCATACAAAGTTTCTGAGTAATGCAAACAATGTGCTTATTTTCTCTTCGAGCTTGAAAATTACAAACAGAAAATTTTAATTGAGAAATGTTCATTTCTCACAAGCAATTTAAGTTTGCTTTTTTTCTTATTTTAAATTACTTAATAATTAATAACATAAAGTGAACACACATGAACATTGTATGTGATATCTATGTAATATTATCTTATATTAGGATGTAGTGGAGTAATGACATAAGTCTAGGCTGCACCTTTTATGTGAAATAGTTGCTATATTGTGTGGGACTCCTTGCGCCGTAGTAGATAGTATCATATTTAATACTCCCTCCAATATTTTAATATATTAATGCTAAGAATGGAAGGCGACGCTCATGAGTCACACGCTTTGTGTAAAATGTAGTATACAAAAAAAAAAAAGAGCACATATCCAGAAAAGCAGATTTATATCTCTCAGCTTTATTCTCAATGTTACTTTTATCTTACTTTCATTTATTGTTAGTAACATTATTACTAAGATTGTTCTAGAGTCCTTAAAAAAAACATTTTCATTAATATTTCTATTAAGGAACAAAAGAGTGCTTATCTGCCATTATTTTAAATACCAGACCTTCATAATACCGGATAAGGATCAGCTAACACTGCTATAAAACTGTGTGACCTCGTGACCTCAGCCCTTGCAAGACCCATGACATTATTTATGAAAATAAACAGAGGTAATTTCTATTTACACTAAAATGCTGCGAATTAAACATCTAATTGATATCATAATTATATTACCGCTATTACATTCTCATATAACATTAATAGTTTCACATTAAGATATATTTTGGCAAAAATGTAGCATAGAAGCTAAGAATAAATACATGTTTGTCTTACATATATAACTGACTTGTGCAAAGGAAGATGGCATAATAATTAGAATAATAAAAGAGATATTTTAAAGGATTACTTATATAAAACCCATGATTAAATACAAAAATAACTTTAATAAACTATAATATTAAATTTTATTTATATAATCTGTTTTTATCACTGGAAGAATATCACCATACAGTTCTGATAAACGCATATTTTATTTATATACAAGTAAACCGACAACAAAAGCCTTAAATTCGTAACAATAAATAACGGATGCTAGTAAATGATTAATAAAGACATATATAGGTATATTCTAAAAGGTCTATTCTGTATATTTCATTCCGTATCAAAGTGCTTTACCCCTCTGTTTGTTCGTGTCTACTCTGCCTCACTACACATCCTCACTATACATCGTCACCTTCACTTCGCAAAGTAGTGAAACGTTACGCGGACTGAATGTCGTCAAATGTATCTATCTGATATATTTGTAAAGAGACACATTTTTGCTTGTAAACTTAAGTAATTTGCTCAAACATATTTGAACAAAGTGCCATCACCACTGAGGGAAATTATTTCTATTACGCGAAAATTAAGGAGCTTTATTGACACAAATTAGAAGATTAATTTTATTAAATGGCTAAATAGGTATAAAATTCAATAGTCCCTATTGTGCTTTGTGTAATGTGACGAAATGTTTGATTGCAGGACATCCGAGCTTGTTCTTGGCGAATATATATTTTAAAATTATTATTGATTAGATTAAAAATATTTAGATTATATTTTCTTAAACATAATGATGAATATTTCATTAAATATAGCTGCAAATACCAACCAAATATTGGTATTGAAAACTATAATATTTTAAAGGTTATAAAGTTTGACTAACTGCTGTAATTGAGGTGTTAGTCATTCATCTGGTTATAATTGTGGTTGATTCATCGGTTCGTAAATAATGATATTAATTTTCAATTCGGTTAACATCACAGTTCAATTAATCATCTCGTCTACACTTATATATAAATAATAATTTTAAATATATAAATTATTTAATGATTAATTATACCTACCGTATATATTTAAGTTTCTTGACTCGCCTCTAGAGATGCGTTCATCACGACATCTCACTCTTGAATAACCCGTCGATAACTCGAAATTTTATAAGCACCCTATTACTTTCTCTGCTATTACGATATAAACGAATTACCTTTAGATATACGCAAGTCCAAATCCATTCAAATATTAAAGAAATCACTCAAGGAATTCTATCTGTTCTTAAATAATTAGGAAGACTTATAACTAAAATTTATTGACATAATATATGCATAATTTATAATTTTAAATATTGTTTAGTTTATTGTTTATATTTATACTATAAAGTATATATGTATATGTATACGTATTAGAGTGTAATTATTTTCATGTATGTCTTTTGCTAATTTATAACTTTACACCACCTTCCATCAAATAAAATTATCCTATATTGTATGGTTGCCTAGAAAAAATCGCCTAAGGCGATATGGCCGCCAGTTGTGCAGTTTTCTTTTCAGTTCCTTTTTTTTTTTGTAAATTTAAATTTTTTATTGATGTACAATAAAGAATAAATAAATAAATAAAATATTTTTATTTGAACTACATTAATCGGTAATGAATTATGCTTACTATAGGTGTAGGAAGAATACTTGAGGAAAAAAATATTTAATACTATTCATTTTGTCATTCATTACGTTATAAGTCATCAACCAATCAGCGATAAATGGTTTGGTATCTTTAAGCGTAGGCTTAAATACTGATGGTAGTCTTCCGGGTATTGTAGGTACTTCTAATCTTAAAAGTGACTTTCAAGATTGATGAATGAATAAAACATTCACTACGATCCTTATCAACATAAATCCACCCCTAAAATGTAGGGTTAGATAATAAACTAAAGTCCCAAAGCGGTCAAGTCTTTGTTTAATTTTCATCCGTTTAATTGTTGTGAAGTTGCAGAAAAATAAATTGAGGGAAACCTACAAATGAAACTTATAGACATTTAAACGTGTAATATTGTAGACCTTACTGTTTCCAGGAAATAATAATTTCCAAAATATCATACATTTAAGATAAACAAGTATTGCAAAATTTGCCAACGTGCTGAGTAGGAATAGGTTTATAGTTAAATTGAGCGTGAGTTATAACAGCGAAATCTCAGTTAATTTCTAGAACGTATTTCAAAGGTTGCATTATTAGATTCCTCATCAAAGCAATTAGTAAACGAGTAATGATCAAAATAAACTCCAACATTTAATTTAAGCGCACGCAGTTAAGTTTAGTTAAATACAGTATTTACAATGCCAATGCTCTAAAATAAAAAGGTGACGTTGAAGGCAATATTAATGAATTTTTTCGTTGCGTTCCTTCATTATTCATAAAAATGCAATAATATGCAAATTGATGTCCCGATCTCAGGTCGCTCTCAAGGATTTTATGAGACGTGCCATTCATTTTAGGCTCTCCTAAAGATTTTATTATTTGTACATTCTAAGAAGTTAGAATATTAGAAATCTTTTCGAAAATGGCGACGAAATGATACATATTTTCCGGAGAATACCCATCTCTCTCTGGCAAAAAGGCTTTATTCACTCAAAAAAACGTTCTTTGATTGCCTAGCAGTGAAAATTTAAAGACTTTTCATCGCATGAAATCTATATTTAAAATGGTTAAATATAATATCTTGCAGGGAAAAATAATTATATTTTTAAGGACATTTTGTATAAATTTTAAACTGCTTTTACTATTTCAAGTGTATATAAAACAAGGCGATGACGTGGAGAGTAAAGGAACGAACGGACGGACGAAGGAACGAAGGAACGGAAAGGAAGAACGTTGGTGACCACCTCATCCCTAGTCTGTCCTGTGACGTCATACTGGCGAGCTCCAGGTCTCGAGAGTCCACCCAGAATACACAGGTAATATCGCTAAACTATATTAAAATAAAGCCTAAGTGTATAATATACATTTGATCCTTCGAGCAAATTCATGCTTACATCATCTCGTTTAATTTCGATTGTGTCTCCAGGAGACAGTCAACGTCAGACAGCCGCGCTGATATAGTCCGCTGCGTAGAGTACGAGAGCTAGCTGATGCGCCGACAGCGGCATTATGCCTACGTGGGTATTTCACACATGAGCAACTTCCACGTGGACACCACGCATGCCGTGTGTGACCTCATCCCGAGCGCGCATGCCGCCTCATACCGGCCAGAGTACATTACCCGCGTGTGTTTAGAACTGGAAGTCCTCAAAACACCTCCACAACAAGCAGCCCCTCTTATCGCCTGCTCTGTGGACTTAGAACCGTATACTGACCATCACTTGGAAATGTCTAAAGAAGGCTGTAGTATTTGTATTCAGTCGCACCCTGATGTATTCAAAATCGTTACGAGTTGTTTGAAGAAACCTAACAGGATTACAGCTCCAGCATCTTGCTCCCATCCATGAAATTAACGGAGAAAGCGAAGTCAAATTTTGATATAGAACATGTTGATAGAGAGTGGAATAAAACGTACGACTCGCCGGAGACTGACAGAATGCTAAATAAAATATCAAATGATTTAGACTTTTTATTAAACAGGACTCAACATAAAACATTACTTCTCGACCAAATACAGGAGGCACCTACTTAGAGTTCAGATGTTCTCATTTAACACATGACAATAGGGGTGCATCCATAGAATAGTGTGTAAATAAATAGAATACTAATAATGTAAAAAACTTAAATATAATTTGTACATGTGTAAATTTGATTTCGTACTCCATGTTGAATCCGGCGTAGTATCGTGTATCTTATATAGATTTAAATATAAAACAGTTAAAATAAGAAAAAACTTTAATTACCTCTCATAAAAAACTTAAATTAATTATTAGTGCTCTTACAAATTGTAAATAAAGCTAGTCAAAATATATTTTTAACAAACTTTTATTTATATAGTTAAAATATACTAACTCTATTTGAGTAAAAATTATTAATTTATTTTCTTTATTTACACAAACAAGGGAGGTATTTTAGAGACATTTAAATTAAATATAGATATGTTAGCCAATTTTAGTTAAATATACGATGTTATGAATCGAATTTAGTGTTTATACCAGAGTATTATTCTGACAATAAGTCACTTGGACTTATTGTCAGAATAATACTTTTTTTTTGTATATACGAAATAATTTAACAATTAATTTCAATAATTAAATGTACTTTATTTTCAATAGTTTAATTTTAAATTTGTCCAAGCTGATCACAATTTACTAAAATTTATAGTGTGTAAAAACGTTAGATACTTCTAAGATTATATAAATTACAATTTACGTGTAAAAAAGCACAATATATTTTTTTATTTAAAATAAAGTTTTTTACTATTTATGTTCATTATTTTATTTATCTCCAAGGTATTTTTTAGAGTTCTTTATAAAACATTAATAATGGCAACGCTATACCTTATTATTTTTAATCGTTTAATAGAAAGAATATAAAAAAGTATGAGTGAAACCGTATTCAACGCAACTATGACTTCATAAGGGGTGGTAAAATGTCGATATTATAAGATTTGGGATATTATAATTTAATTTTATTCATATGGTTAATTTTATTCATATTGATCTACTTTTTTCGCTTGGATATTTACAGTTTTATCACATTATTGGTACATAGCTTCGTGTACTAGAACGCAATGTGCATACTAAGGTTGAGTAAAAATTATCTGTATTAACATAACTGTGACAAAAAGCTATTAGCGCATATTTAGGTAGAATACATATTTTATTTAAATAAAAATTACAAAAAACACAGTTGAATCACTACAAAAGCATTAAAGTACTGAAAAACTTTAAGTTTAAGTTATTCAGCATGAGGCTGTTAGGTCTTGATAAGTTTTATTTTCATAATAGTAATTGTAAGTAGAGAGTCCAATCTCTATTTTATCCATAAAGGAATTTTAAAAATTAGGAAATATTCATCGAGCCGAGCAATATAAATTACTTCTTATACTATTATAATTTTGTTTGATGTTAAAACTTTTGACATTCCTTTGATGATGGTGACCAATCAACAATTATCGTACTGGAAAAGATTGCATCATGAGTACCTTCAACAAAATATCGAATGTCCCCGTTAACATTCTGACAGTCCAACTACGACATAACAGTATATAACAGAAAAACTCTTCACATGGATTAAATACTCTAGAGCAGTGTTTCCCAACGTGGAGCGTACGCCCCACAAGGGGGCAATTTGGGAATTTAGGGGGGCAATTTGGGAATTTTCGGACTGTGAATTTTAATATGATTGGCCGTTTGTATAGTTAAAATGTTAAATTTTGGTATGTAAAGGGGCAATTTTGAAATTTTGACATATTTAGGGGGCAATTTGAAGATTTCCAATGAAAAAGTGGGACATGAACTCAAAAAGGTTGGGAACCACTGCTCTAGAGGGATAACTTAGAGTCGAAGTTTCTGTAACTATTATCTAGACTTGATGCTCGCTAGAACTAGAAAGCCGGAGAAATTTTGCGGCGATTTTAAAAAGATTTAGAAAAGTCAATACGAGCAGGCGTCTCATGAAAAGTGTATAAAATATTCTTTTGACGCAGCAGCCAGTTTAAACGAAATGCTGGATCGAGTGAGGCTATTGATGGATACGTGTGAGCAGGCTTAAGGCAGATGTCTTATGAAATCTAGGGTACTATGTCTTTGAGTCAATATAAAAAGGATGGAGTTTAAGAAGTGTAAACTTTCTTAGTCGTCTGATTAGTAGGTTTAACCTACTAAACGATTTAATATATGATGCATGTTATTACTTATAATATTATATTATATTTCGTAAGGGTGAGTCTGAATTAGTTTTTTCCTCACGGGAACATACTGTATAAAGCTTCCGGCAACAGTTTTAAGTTTTTTTTAACCGGTTACAAAAAAAAAAATTTCAAAGAAGAATATAAGAAAGTTAAGTTTTTTTATTAAAGCCGGTACGTTACAAATGGGATACATTTTTTAACGAATGTACTGTCCAAACAATCCAGATGTCAAATCTTTACTATAATAGAACAGCGGTTTAAATATCAAACAACAATACAAAGTAATTTCCAAAAGCACGAGAAAGCGCTTTATCCTGTTTTAGCAAAAGTGAGATAATTAATTAGGTTTTTGTAAGCGAGATAAACCAAAGCGCTGACTTCACAGAACTTAAGCGAGCCTCTTCGGTTTCGTAAGTTAGCCAATTCGCACGCGGCCGAGTAAATCGCGTGATAATATACATTATATAAGATAATATTACTTACTACTATCACAATAGAGCTCTTTTTAATGTGTGTCATTTTAAAGTAATCTGACATGGTTATATTGCTACGCCTGGCCGCGTATGACATTATGATGTGCGAGATCTTTTTAAGAGAACATACGTTTTTGCTCGTTATAATTACACTAGCTTTTGACCGCGTCTTTACCACCGCTATACAAGAAACAATATAGTACGGTATAAAACAAATAGTTTTGAAACGATACAAATCTTAATATTAAGATCTTATTTTTTTTTTACTTGTAAGTGTAAGTATTTAACTCGACCTGAGCTAATATGTTAGTGAGGGTCAAATCTAGGAACTGAATTTTAAACTAGTTACCTTCAATCAATAAGCTTAAATTTCAAATTTACGTATATTTCCGATGATAATGCAATTAGAAATACTTACTACTAGTAACATTACTGTAGCCTTTCTCATAAACCAATTTATCGTAATCAGAGATTTTTCGTCTCCATCCCATAGTTAGATGTTTATAAATGAAAGATACCTTCAGCAAGCAGAGAGCAATTTTATCGTCAATTTAATACTAACATAATAAAAATTTGCTTTAAAGTTGATTTCATTTTAAAAACAGATCATGCAAGATTCTTTCCGCATCTAACTCTCTGTGTGAACAAACATTTACTTTCTTCTTCGTTAATGGAGAAGATTCGTGTTAGCTAATTTTAAAAATATTTAATATTAAGAAGTAAAAATATAAATATTTTGTATTCATATATTATATTATCATACTATATTATCCATTAATTTTATCAAATACTTATTTGAGAAAGATTGCATTCTAAAATTTCATAAGTAAAATCTTTAATATTATAGCAGCCATACCAAATAACTAGATTTTCCCTTATAATAAAAAAAATAAAAATCATTCATTGTCTATTTATATTACCAATTAAAAATAACAATAGTAATTAATTATGTGTAATACTTCTGTATCATAACTCTTATTATTTATTAAATTAAAATTAACTGATGGTAATAACTGGCAGTTTAAAATGATGAAAACCAGAGTGAGTGAGCGCTTCATTTATTAACAAAGTAGATACATATTTTAAAACGATATTTTTTACTTCAATAACTTTAAAAGCATAAGATTAATATTCTCTAAGCGCTCATTTATAATATTATGAAGAAACTAGTTCTATCTCGGAGTCGTGCTTATAATAAATCAGAATGTTGAGTTTTATATAATAAATATACCAATAGAATTTTAATATTACCTATATTAAAGCAAGTGGGATATGAGAAGTACAAATAATTTTTACTTATTTGACTAAGATTAATCTAATATATATTTTTATTTTTAACTGGGTTTCATTTATATATGTTACTAGTTTAAAATAAAATATAAAACAATTTAAATAATATGACACGTAAAATGTGTTATTAGTATTGTTTTTGTATTGGTATTGGTTTTGAAACAACAATGCAAAAAAAATTAAGTAGCATGATCGTGTTTTTTTGCAGGTGTGAGCTTCGATTAGTTTTAATTGAACACAGTGACTTGCTAAATGCGGTTCTAGTAAAGAATAATGTATTGCATAGAAAAATGTATTGAATTGTATTTATTCTTTATTACAATATCAAGATTACTTTTGATCGTACGTTTTATACTGATGATAAATATTATGTAATAAGGGCAGTTCTTTAACCCTTAACCTTAACCTCTTTAAAACGATATTATAATGTGCAATTCATTGTAATAAGTTGCTTTCCTTTGAATCAGAGTAGATGCCGTTCCAGTTGCTTCAAGTAAAAACCTTAAAGACACTAAACGCTAACTAGAAATGCTAGGTAAATATTTGATTATTTATATAGAAACAGACTGTGCTGAGTGTTTTATTTTTGCTTAGAAATCTTACTTAAGAAAGTACTTACGAAAATTAGATTTTTTTATGTAGAATTATTGTAGAGGTTGTATAATACATGAGCTTATCTTTGAGACCACTCATTTGTTTTTCAATTATTTTTAATGTAAATACAGTTTGTTTTTATGTCACAACCAAAATCTTTAATAACTGACTTCTTTTCTCCCGATTTTGAAGTTTGAAACTTCTTTCTTGTTATGATTGAATTAGTAGCAGATGTTCTATACAGTTTAATTTACTAAAATTGTTTAAAAGCTTTATTTATTAAAGTATTCAGGGTTATGTAATTCTCAGTGTCAATAATTAATTTTCTCGCTATATATTTTCGCAAACTCATTCAGCTCTGTGACGGTGACTTGTTTTTGAATTGAGGGATTTTTGAGAATATTTACTCAGGTCAGCTTTACAAAAAAATATTTATATCTGATCAAGGCCTTTAGCTCTGAGGCATGCATTGATATTTAAATGAATTATAATTTATTTTATTATTAAATAAAACAAATAAGAAATCAATATTGAAATAAATATATTTTAAATGGAAACCTTGTATCAAATTAAATTGAATTATTATTATTACACCTCGAACCCTCTTACAAAATGTTATTCCATATAACCTAACAAATTTAATTAATTTCCCTATACCTCTACGATAAGTTAGTAATGTTGTTGTATATTGTGTCACGTGCTCTCAGACGTGACTAGAGATCTGATAAGACCCTCTGAACAATATGTACTAATGTGCTACAATAACTAGCAGTTACTAGCAAAAAACATTTCTATTATGCGATGTCTTATTTTAAACACAATATTTATTTGTTTATATGTAGGATCTACATGAAAGTAGAGAGAACAATCAAATGAAGTATTAAAAATATTAGTTTAAAGCAGCCTTTATCAGTAGGGCACTAATATTGTAAAAAAGGCTTTTAGTAAATAGTTTTTGTTTAGGTCAAATAATTCTAACTAAATTAAATATTGTAATGGCTGTGTAAGTAATAGGTTAGAGGTTAAGATTAAGGTATAGTTAAACATTAGAATATTAGTATTTCTTACTTTATTAATTCTTGTTAATCTGCAACATGATTATATTATATTATATATAGTATTTGCGAATTATTTCTTTTAATATTTTATGATATAACATGTATAACATCAAATAAAACTGTTACAGGTTTTGGAGATGTTCGTAATAATGTCAGAGGCTGGATCTTGAAACGCGTTATGTACGTGATGTGTTTGTAGATTCCACCCTCGAGACTAGAAGACCCTTCATCTTAGAAAATGGTACAAAGCTGACATATTAGAAATTCGATTAACTACGTTAGTTGAGTCTTAAATATATACGTTTTTATTTTATTATATAAATATAATGTACATTTGTAATTACAACTTTTATTCTTTTTAACAATATTTTAGTATAAATATACTAACATAATAAAGCTAAAAAATTTGTTTGTTTGGATTTAAAAGATTCTGATTTTGCATGACAGGTTCATTAGAAACGCTATAGGATATTTAGCAGTATACTACTAATAATATACATATTATATATAATATAAATAATAATAATAGCAAAAAAAAAATCGTTTGTCCGCGGAAAATTAGTTCCATTCATACAGTCGATGATGATAAAGAAAGTTAATAAAAGTACATCTAAATTGAACGTCACTTTAATTAAATTTGCTCAAGTTTTACGCTAAAACAAACAACTTTGTAGAATCACTTCAATAATTCAATGAAAAAGCAAAACATTGATAAAATTGTTGTTCAAACTTTTTAAGAAACTAATTTATCATCAAAAGGTCTTTTCAGATTTTAGATGTTGAGCTCAATAAATTAATAAAAATGGTTTGCTTTTTACAAAACTAGTTAATATTAATGATATCTAGTCTCATGAATTTAATTGGAAAGTAAGGCTTGAAGGTTGATAACGAGATTCCATAGAGACGAGTGGGCGTTCTGTGAATATTTCACGGGAGATCATGATTACATGACATTATTCCTTCTTGAGACTTCGACAGCACGTGACTGGAAATCTGATAATTTTCTAATATGTGACGTCACTGTTGATAGCGATGTCGTCGATTTATTTATTTCTGAAGAAACGTAAAAAAGAAACGTATCTAAGAATCATTACGATAGATAAGATTGATTATAAAAACGCATTCAAATCAGGTCCCACGTTCGGGAGTTATGTTATGAGCCACACACATGTATACATACACATACATAAGTACATATGCTAAACTTATATATTATAACTCTACCCTTGTTTTTACTTCTGATAGAATAGGAATAAACATAATTCGTTTAATGTAAAATAAATCTGCTCTCTGGTTGAAGAGAGTTTGAATTACAGATGTTCAAACGTTTGCTATTTGAGCGCAGTTGTGCAAGTGAGTAGTTACTTTAAAAAAACAAACAACTAAAAAACAAACTTTTCAGCTTTACAATATTAGTATAGATTAGTATTTTTAATAAGATAATATTATTTCTGAACATTAATAGATTATACAGATGAAATTTTGTTCAGGTTAAAAAACAAACCAAAGATTAAATTAATAGCAACAACTTTAAAGTTATCTGAATGTATGTTGTTTAACCTTCATGCTTGACATTCAAGCATCAAGGTTAAAACTATTAGCCGGATAGACGTCTCCTGCGCTCAACTCCACAATGCAATGACCGCCTTCTCGTCTATCAGTCGAGTCGGCTCCGTCGCGACGCTCCTTTTGGTATCGGACAGTGGCGCCGCCACGCGGGCGCATGGGCGGCGCGGAACAAACAATGACAACCAAAATATTTACTTGCAAACAAGAACCTGTCATATGTAAAAAAAGTCTTCCAACTAAATAATTTTAATATAAAATGTATATGTCGTAGGGGGACTGAGATTTCCGGGGCGTCACGGTGTGTGCTAACGCGACCCCGTGACGTCCCATTACGGTGCAGAGGGCAACCGTTGGTTTTTAGTGGGTAGCCTTAAAAATGGCATCACCCTCTATGCTGCCGGGTAGTCCCACATCACACCCCGGCCGTCGCTCCCTGGGCCGACAGGGTACCCGTAACGGGTTTTGCCAACGGAAAAAAAAAGAAGGGGTACTGAGATTCATTCAATCTATGCATCAACCGTATTGTAAGAAATAAATTCCAAATGAAATTATAAAAACGGTCTTTCAATCAGGATAAATAAAAAATCAAAGATAAATTAATAGTGACAACTCTAAAGTCACGCGAATTAAAATAAAGCGACAAGGTGAAAACGAATAAACCGGATAAATGCCTCCTGCGCCTGGCTCCACAATGTAATGGCCGCCTTCGCGCCATCAGTCTAGTCGGCTGACAGTGGCGCCGCCACGCGGGCCACACGGCGTATACTTTGTTTCTCGCAAGGTCAAGGCATTGACTATTAGGACATTCAGACATATTTAAAATCGTTTTGAGTAATTTATATAGTAATTTTTTAACAAAATATTTATTTTGAATTTAGAAATAATATAATGAATTTGCTGATAATAATTTATAAAAGGATCTAAGCGATCTTGATTCTTATTCACGTTCCAGGAGTTTTTATTATATAGTAAGCTAAGTTATAAAAAGGAACTTTGTATTTTGTATATTTATTATTATTTTGTTATCGGAATAAAATATTATAAGATTGATTTGAACTATTATAATTTGATTGTTTTAATAAACATAATATTACACTTTCGTTTATTAACACTTCTAAAGATATATTGATTATTTTACAGTAACTTAATTGTAAATAATATCAATAAATAATTATAATTATTATCCAATCGTAAAACTGACTTAGTTGTTAACTTTTTTCCAGAGACAAGTAGATAGGCGAAAACTTATTTGATTAATTTGAGACTTATTACATCTTGAATAAATTATGACATATTATAATTATATATGGACTGTATAACTCATTTTAAATATTCATATGATTATATGGAACTATTATTCACAACAAATTCTCAGTTCTGTAAGGCCTTTTGTACTCGCCTCTTAGGGAAAATGTCAGTGGAAACAGCATTAACTATGCAGCCTCACTATGAGAACTTTCAATACTTAAGAATAATCTTTAAAGTTTAAAGACGCCCAATAAATACATATTTAAACACACCAAATTCTGCCCCCATGGAATTTTGGCAAAGTTCTAAGCTTCAGTGTTCCGGCATCCGCCGATGTCGTTGGTCGTGTATTTTGTGTTGTTAATGTAACGTGAGTGATATAATTACGATGTTCAGTGATAAATCTAAGTGTGTTGTGAGTTATAAGTGTATAGTTCATGAACATACAGCATCAACCTCTTAACAAAATGTAAGTTTACGTTTTAAAAATAGGACATGTTGTAAATATGTATTATTTTAATGAATAATAACTTATATTATTTGAAAATTATGTAATTTTAAGATCTATTATGTCTAAGCTATTAATTTTTAGGATGAGCTACGTTAGTCGTTAATTCATTGTTGTCTACTTCAGTACCAGTCTGTAAATATTATATATACATTATTTTATAAACTTAGTCTTTAACGAAATAAAAATATATACTAACAAAGCCTCAAAATCATTAAAGACGTGTTACTTTTTTTTAGTACTGTCAATTTAGAACACATGACAAATATCTAAGAATTCATACAATCACAAAATGAAAATTAAAATTACCATATCAGTAAGTAAACAAAACAATTTTTTAATATGGATAATTGACTATTACGAATATTTTCAATGAAGAATATGTGTACATCTTAATACAGTAATGGGACACACATATCGGTAGCAAGGCATTTCTATTTTCTGCTAATATTAGAAAAAAATATATACTTATGTGTATCTGTAATAACTGTGACATTGACAGGATTCATAATAAACACAAATATTTTTAAAATATTCAAATGAGTGATCGTGTTTTTATAAAGAAATAATTCAATTATATATTTTACTACTGAGTATAAATAAATATGTTCTATTTATTATTAATAGAGTAATAAAATCAGTGCAATATAATTTAAATTTTAAATATATTTTTATAAAACATAGTACATGTTTGTTTACAACACGATTGAATTGTTTATTAGAAACAGGTTTATAAAACAATTCCGTGGTAATAGAAACCTTGAAGATTATATTAGTATATAGTTACTTATAACAAGTGCTTCATACCTATAGTTATTTATTGCAATAATCCACATTCTCACACTGATCAGTAAATGCAACCACTATTAGATTTAATGAGAACTACTTGACATCAACTAATAGTGTATTACTTTTTTGTGACAATTAATTTACTAACAGTATTTAACAATAAGTACCTAGTTGTGACATTACTTAGTAAATAGTATAATATAATGTCGTTTCGTGTGTG
The DNA here is from genome assembly GCA_959347395.1 of Mechanitis mazaeus. Taxonomy (NCBI): domain Eukaryota; kingdom Metazoa; phylum Arthropoda; class Insecta; order Lepidoptera; family Nymphalidae; genus Mechanitis; species Mechanitis mazaeus. The sequence goes on from OY365743.1 coordinate 2,221,260, forward strand.
TTTATATTGTGTTGTCTATTTTTGAACAGTACAAATCAAACACAGTACGTATTTATGAACTCGCGTGATCTATTCTTGTAACGAGTATTCGTTAATAATGTCACAAAAGTAATAAAATTTAGTTGTCCTTTGATTAGTTATAGTTCTGACATCGCTTAAAACAATTTTATGTCATTGTGGAAATTTAGATATTATATTACTTTTATTATTAGATTTACTGGTCGTAAACATGACATACTGATTTTACGTTTTACAATTAGGTCATGTTTTGAGGTTTAGTATATGATTAACTTATTTCCTTACAGCTATTTTAAGGTTAATAAAAGTATATTTTTATTTTAATAAGGTGTATAAAGTTAAACTGAAATGAAAAGGTGAGGACAATTTAAACCGTTATAGTGAATAATTTTCAATTGTTTGTGTATAAAATATACGATTAAAATATATTTATGATTAATAAGTTGCTTGTTTATTTAATATTTTTACTAAAAAAAGGATGTAAACCTTTATTAAAAATAATTTGATCTTACACTTTTTAATGAGAGACCTCAATACATTGAATTGCAACTAACACAATTACTACTTAACTACATTAAATTTGAAATTTTATTTTAAAAATATATCAATATTGCTTTTACATTAAGTATCTTTTTTTAAGCGATTAATAACAATTAAAATAACCTTAAAATGACTTATATCTTACAAATATTTCGAAAGTTACAAACATTCAAAGTTTTGTTCGTTTAGTTGTTTTGAGCAGTATATATATATATATTTGCAAGATTGTGTACTTACTTAACTATTGGTATGAAAATAAAACCTTCAAAGTTTTAAATAGTTTAAAGGAAATATATTTGAATTGCTTTTTACTATCATTAGTGTTTAATTGCCTACATTAATATTTTGGCTTAAAAACCTCTGACTTATCTTGTTCTTTAGAAGTAGTTAAATGCAGACAAACAAGAACAACCAGGGTGCACCGGCCGTGGTCACAGGCTGACTGAAAAAAAAAATGCTATGCTAGTGGCGCCGAAACGCGGACTCACATTGTATACTTTTCCTTTAGCAAGGCCAAGGCATAAACTGTTATGCCTCGCCCACATATAGAATATAGTATACTATAGTATACTATAGTAATACAGGTCAAGTGCTTCACGTTTTGTTATTACAATTTAGACATATTTAATTTCTGTATTCAATAATCAATTTCAAACATGAGATATTTACACTGTAGTTATAAAAAAGATAGGTCTTATTGCATACTCTTAAAAATATAGAAATGTTTGATAATATGTACCAGGATATATAAACGACCAAGGAGCCTTATAATAACACATACATATGTGTTATTATAAGCTGCGTACATCTCACTCACACACAGGTATACAGGTATAAGTCATCTCACTCACACACAGGTATAAAGGTATAAGTATTCTCAGTTGAAGCACACACTCAGCAACACCATAATTAAACCTACGTAACGCAAGACACGATTCACTAACAGATTTTAATCACGAAGAGATCTTACAAGATACACAATGATACTTAGCTTTCTGTAGAATTACAACTATAAACTACTTGTTGAGTTTTATATATATTTTTAACCATATTTATACATATATGAATAGAAATATTTTTTTGCAATTTGTATTATAATGTACAAAAAGGTGCTTTATAATTTGTATGCTAGATTTTTAAAAATTTACCTCAGTGAGTTATTGGGTGGAAAAACTAGTTTTTAATATAATTTTATAAAATGTCATCCATTTTAATAATTTAACTATTTTATGACATTACTCTCGCAAATATTATTTTTTAAATACTTTCAAATATTTTGAAATAAACTATAACCTCTTACTAATTTCTATTTCCTATAAAACAGGTATATTTCATGTGAACTAGCAGTTTTATATTAGGACGTTAAGTCTGAAAATGCCTAATATATTTGTTACAGGATTTTGTTTTATAAATATATAAAGGATAGATAGATAGATAGATAAGCACTTTATTGCATATTAGACAATACAAAAATAAAAAAAAAATAAAAAAAAAAAGGAAAAATTTACAATATTAAATGAAACACGAACACGAGAAACAGAATAATATGCGAAGGCGGTCTTATTGCTAAAAGCAATCTCTAACAGACAACCTTTAGGTGAAAAGATATCAGAACAGAATACGGTATAGTGCGATTAAAAAAAAATAATTTAAAAATAATTAATTGAATACAATAAAACAATACAATATATATAAAAATATATAAAACTACATATACATACATATATACACTTATATTATATATAAATGTAAAAAAAAAACAATAATGCAACTTACATATAAATACTACATAATAAACTATTTACTGCTAATGTATATAAAGACACAAATGAGTGATGACAATGTTATACTTAATTTATTGTAAGGACAAATAATAATTAGATAAGCGACTTTTAAATATAAATAATGATTTAGAAGAACGGATATCAGAGGGAAGAATATTCCAAAGCTTAACAGCTCTCGTAGAAAAAGAATTACTGTAGTGCTTAGAATGTGCTGTAGGCAGAATTAATTTGTTATCGGTTCTGGAGCGGAGCTCAAGTTGACATGATCTCTCAGAACCATTTAACCATAGTCTTGTATTTTTATTGCAGATCATCTAAATTATATTTTCACACAAGTCAAACCATAAACTAAACAAAGCTACAACACAACGAATAAACATACATTTATTTTTTGTCAATATTTTATATATACACATCTGAACAAGCCTGAGTAAATAAAATTGTTAGATTTTTGTAATGTAGGGATTGAATCCACTACCACAATAGGTGGAGTTACGACCACTGCACTATGAGTCGTCAAAATAACCATAATAATAATTGTAGAATAATATATTATATTGTGTAATTTTTCACTTTTTGCCCATTTTCTTTAATTTTTTTAAGAGCTCGTGAATTTTATGGTTTCATTAATAAAGGGCAAACTAATGGTACTATATATTTCGTAAATATACAATCTAGTTTAATATCCAATTAGTAAAGTTTACATTCTTTGATAAATGAATCTCAAACAGACCTGATCACCTGAAAAGTTATAGAAAATCAAGATTATAAATTCTTCAGCTTTAAAAAGAGTGACAAAGGGAAATTTAAAGCTTCCGAGAAATTTAGACGGCAGAAAAATGTTTGCAAACAAACTTAGAAAAACCTAAAACAAACCTAAGACTGAACACTTTTAGTAATGTCTAAGAACTTGGAAGAGGAACATAGTTTTTTTTTTATAAAATATTTTTACTTGTATTGTTCTTAAGTTCAAAGTTCCTAAAGTTATTTGTTGGTTCATGAATCTTAAGCTAGGGTATATCTAAGGTAACGGCGGAACGGAGAATAAATATAAATAATATTACTCTTCCGTCTTTTATGGCTTGTAATAACGCAATTCTATTTCCAGTTGAGTCACTTTCTGAATTTTGTTTGAGTATAAATAAAGTGTATTATTCTTTTTAAATATTTACTAACAATTTTACATATAGCGAAATTTCTCTCTTTAAAATACGGACTGTAAAAATAAGATTTCATTCCTGAATACTTCTTACGTATGAGCTCAAGTTTTACGAGGATATTTCTCAAGTTAGCGCTGAGGAAATCTCTCAAGCTGTAAGAAAGCCCTTTCTTTGAGAAGGTTATTCTTTCATAGATTTAATTACAACACCAAGGAACCAAAACAATTCAACACTCGAACTTTAGAGAGTACTAGTGTTTACTCGCGGTTTCACTTGTTTGCGAATGATTTTTAAGATAATTAGAATATTAACAATAACATTTTTAAGGTATTTTCTAAAATTGCTGCGATCAACCAAACAAACAAACCTCAGTTTTATGATTATATTAGATAGATTTATTTATAGATTAGAAAGCATAAGTCTCTTCTATTATTCTGTATTTTATAATGAAATAAGGTATAGTTAAATACAGAAAAAAATACATTTCTATAACTTTAAATTCAAAACATATATAATTGATATCTTTGATAAAACATAGTGTGTGTCTATGTGTGTGCGTATTATATAAACGAATAACACTACAATACTGACGGTAAGTGAAAGGACCCTTGAGAGGTAATACAAGTGACGATAAAGTTAAATATATCCTGAAGTCAGCAGTTTATTTCATTTCAAACATTGAACACCTTCATTGACATCTGTGTCTAATTGAATATCACTTTGATTAAGAACATTTGAAATGTCAATTTGAAATTTTCATTTTATATCATTTAATCGATTCTATTGAATGATTCATTTTATATATTATTTGTGTATTTTGTTTTTTATTTAATATTTTGTTTTTTTTTTTAAATAAAAATAAGAAACGCTTTGATATATATATTTTTTTGTATTTAGAAGGTTGTAGTTCTATTTTCAATTATTATCAATATATTATATTGTTATCATCAATTTGCGGTATTATTTACTTTTTATATGAAGCAATGTTTTTAGCAAACTCTTTCGCATTACGAGCAATTTGTATTGCATGTACTTCATAACTTTTATTAATTTAGTCCCAGAATAAATTCCATACAAAAATTGTTCATCGCTTTGTCTTTTTAGAGCAACAAGAGTTTCATTTTATTACGTTATTTCCTTTTTACCGCAGACCCTTTTAATCTTTACCCGGAAAATGTATTTCGTCAAACTTTTTTCATACAAGTGGGCAAAGTTACCTAATATGTTTTTATAACGTAATTTGTTTCAAAATTGTTTATCTATCACGCTTCTAAGAATATGTGTATGTTAAAAATTTATCTTTATTAAGATTCTGTGTCGTCCTATTTGACATTAATTATGATCGCAAACAAATTCTATATAAGAGTCTAGACAATCTATATAACCTAGTTTTACAAATGGCGTACTCATGTACGCACACATTTAATACATTTTATGTTTTAAAGATAAGCTTCATAGCTTATCTTTAAAACATAAAATGTGTTAAAATATAATGTCTTAGTTCATTGAACTTTGAATAAAATGTCTTACATAGTTATGGATACAGATTCTCTATATTCATACTTTACTTTAAATCTGTCATAATCTACATATTCTCTGTTCCCTCAATGTATATTTAAATTCATTGCTGATAATAAAAAGAAAACATGTTTGATGTAATACGCAATAGATTACGTAAAGGTACGTTCAGGAACCACGAAATATACAAAGAGCGTTCAAAAACTATATATATATACGTATATGTGATAGTATGTATCAAAGGGACTGACGTACTTTATTACTATATTGGGAAGCCGGAACACCTGAGTGGCTTTATTAAACCTTTACAAAGAAAAATATAGTACTCCTTGTTCTGAATTGTTATTTTTATCTACAACATTGTTTATTGGACGAAATTGATAAACGTGAAATCATCATATGTTTTTAAAATAACTCTCAATCTAGAAAAATATTTTTTGTCGATGGGGGTTTCAAATAAAAATAACAATTAAATAAAAATAAATATTTATGTCTAATATGGCAGAGATACGAACCACGAAACATTAGACCAATCGGCTGAATTTGAATTTTAATCTAGTTGAATCCTTTATGACATTAAAATTTTTTATATAATAAGTTAGCCATCAATTTTGTTGAAGTCTGAATTCACAGCCGTATCTTTGGTACCGAAACAGTGCAAATTCCTTTATTTTTGTTCACTCGTATAGGTCTATTGTTCTCTGTATATACAAACAAAGTAGTTTAAATACAGAACTGTGGCTTGATAATATAATGTTGGAAAATGAACATCTCTTTTATAGATGATTTTACAGGTTTTACTTCAGCTAATGTTACTTTACATTATTGAAACAATTTTACAAAGTTGATAACAATATTAAAATCACTTTATACATACAAACACTAATATAGTGAGGGCTGTATATTGAAATAACTACTGCATTTGAAAAACAATGATTTATAGAGTCCACTCGTATCACAATAATAAATACGCACCATATAATATTGAAATGCGCAGTTCGTTAATGTTGCCAGCACAATTGGTTACATACTATTATATACATTATAGTTATGTAAATAGAGCTGTCAATAGCTTGAACTGTCTAGGATTTCATTTTAAATTAAGAACACTAAAACAATAAAAAATTACATGATACCTGTTAGCGCTTAAATTATAATCTAGTTATTAGGTTCATGACCTTCTCACTCATAGGTCGTTTATACTAAGCACAGCTCTTTATAAAATGGTCAATTCTTGACGCATTTATTAACATGAGTCACGTTGCAACTGATCGCAACGTAAATAGAATTGCATTCTAATGGCGCCAGGGTTGCCAAGTAATTAGATACAAAAAAATATTTTGTTTATTTCTTCGCAACTAATAATCAAAGTCGATGAGAAAGTTTTAATGATTTGAGTTATGTTTTAATATTATGATTTACATGAAAACTTTTAATATTAAAATCTATTTTTACAAGTTTAAAAATTTATAAATGAAAAAACAACCTTTATTCTGCCGACCTATTTATCCGAATATAATTCATAACAAACGAAAAACACAAATTCAAAATAAATAACTAATTGCATTTCTAAAAAAATCGTACAAATATGAATAAAAAAAATAAAATAGTCTTAATAGGAACGTAACTCTCTCTGGAACAAGATAAAATCTTTATTATATATGATAAAATATCAGTGATATTGATTTTGAAGTAAATTTATAAATAAGATTATATTTTGTTTATTTCGAGGAATATTAACCCTGTATTTCACCCTGTATTAGTTACGTCAGTTTCTTTTTTATAAATCAGTAAACGTTCTGACAACGTCTTTTTCTCTTAATTTGTATGATTTCAAATTTATAATCTAGAACCAGGTGTGGATTCTGTACAAAGATAACTCTTTGAGATTGAATTGTGGCGCTGCTGTGGTTAATTCTTAAAGTATATTCGCAATCCTCCTTTATCTACGAACTTGTTAATCTACTTCATTTTAGTTTTTATTTTAGCACAATGATCGCAATATTACTTGCATTTATAATTATTTTTATAATTTTGGTATGACTTGCTATGGAGTGTAAGAACCGGTTTTTGAATGAATGATAAAAGTATTTTGACGGTTGTCAAGAGTTTTGATTGATTGTCATATTATCAACTAATCAGAAAACTGAACACGGATTTAATATTAAGATTTTAATAATCACCCGGATACGAAAGTAAAAGTTTTTTATGTATAGAATATTTAAAAGCAATAATTTGTAATAAAAAATAAACAAATTTGTAATAAAATATGTTTTAGATCTGTAACAAATGAGATGCTTAGAATGTTTTTATTAATTATGTGTTATTATAAACCGTTAAATATAGTACTTTGTGCTTCGTTTTTCATGTCATAAGAAGACTGAGATTCAATTATTTGTACGCCTTAAATAGTGCAGTTGTATAAACTGTCTTTTAAATTAAATAACAAATCTTAAAAAAAAAAAAATAGAATCAAGTTTAAAGTGAATTAAAATAAAGCGACAAGGCAAAAACGAATAGCCAGATAAATACTTCCCGTTCCCGGCTGCGCTAAGCAATGGCCGCCTTCGCGTTCATCAGTGAATTGGGTCCGATGTCACGTGTGTATGCGACAGTGGCGCCGCCACGCGGACTCACGACATATACTTTGTCTCTCAAAAACACCAAGGCAGTGACTTATGCCGACTTATGTAAAATATATTTTTTTGGAAATCATCTATGAACATTGTTGTTTGTCGGAAGTTAACCGTTAAAAATAATTATAATTATATACACATTTATTTGTTATCGGCAGAAACAAAAACACAAAATGTTCTAAAAGCCGCATTCACTTTATCAATTTCTTAATATATTTTGATCCACATAGATTATATCTTCTACATAAATATTGAACTTGTGGTTTTCTATATACAGTATATGTAACATGTTAGTTAGGAATGATATAAAGTTATCTCATTCCTGTTTAATTTACATACTTGTAATTATAATAATGTATAAATATTATAAGTTAAGGCATTAATATCGAAATTCTAACTTCTCGATATATATTTCTTGTTAGTTTATTTATTATATTTGATATATATTTTTTTATTATATTCCTGTTTCGTCGTTTGTTAGTAATCTACTAATTGATTAATATTCAGCTCTAGACTATTAATTATAACAACGCTGTCATTAATTGTAACGTAACATATACAAAGACAAAGTAGATATATAGTTATCTTTATAACAAAAAGTCAAGTATTTCTAAAACTAATAATAATAAGAGCATATATACATATTATATGTATGTCATGATAATGATTCTTCATATTACTATAATTACTTAAAATAAAAATACGTAAAATATATGAAACAAAACATATTATATTTTATTTATGAATTATGTATGTGAAACTGATGGCGGCGAATCTATTGACACACACATACATTCACGGCTCACATTGTGTGATATAAAAACTCTTTTATATTTGAATTGTGTGAATTTTAACAGCATCCGCCGAGACGTGCTATAGCAAAAAATATGATGATATTGCAGTGTTTTGTAGATAGAAGTCTTTTTTTTATAAATGTATAGAACAACATAACCATTCGTTATAAACTATACAAGTATAAATTTTTGATAAAAGTAAAATCACCGAAAATCTTTCCAAAAACCAATACAGATTGCTAAAAAAATCGGTATGTTTCGAATATCTATTTAAGAAAACGAATAACTTTACGAATTAAACATAATTACGATTCTGAAAATTTTTTTTCATTTTTTTTATAATAAGCCTTTTTTTGTCATGACTTCCTTCTCATCTGAGAATTATTTGAACAGCAGCTGCCATAACATTTCGGTACCGGAAGTTGTTCTCGGACATAAAAACGCAAGAAAATTAAATAATTAGTTAATGTTACGATCGTTCATTCAAAGTACCGTAAGCGGGTTATAATATATAGGTATTATTGTTTTAAACTATAATAATTATTTTATAACTTTGTGATGTCCGTAACTTAATTATGAAGTAGTTAGATTGTATTTATATATAATAGTTAAGATTTCCCATTCTTGTTGTTTGTAACAGATAACATATTAACAGGTAAATTTATTTCAGTTACGAGTCACGTGTCACGTTGTTTTATCTGAATGATTCATTTAAAGTATTTTAATAAGGTCACTTAAAATATATGCAGAGACAGAATATTATAACAAATAAAAGGATTAAATTAGCTTACACCTTAATGGTAATAAATAATTAACTAACAATGATTAAATAAAGAAGAGCTCAGTCTAGACAGTCATATACTAAAAATTATTTAAGAGGAAAGTCAACAAAATCCCCCCTTTATACGTTATAATATCACACTATTTTAAGACTATTTATTGTTTTGTACAACAAAAACGTAGTTTATAGTAATAAATATTTTCGGTTGTCTTTTGTTGTCTGTTTGAGATATCATGATGAATATAATATAATTATTATTATTATATCTCTGATGCTGGTTTTTTTATTTATGTATTAAAAACATCAATAAATGTAATCTGATAGAGATTAATATTTATTTCTATAAGAGATCTAATAAAACAAGTTTTTGGTGAATTGGAAAAATAATATAGTTGTCTTGTCATGACCATTCGAATATATCACTGTATAGGAAGCGTATAATAAATAACTTGTAATCTTTTGATTGATCTACAAATGTAATAAAGCAAGCTGTGACGTCACAGGTCATTAACCCAGCTCTAGTAATATCACATTGTTAAAATTCTGATAGTATGCTTACTGTCACATGTACTCGTGTGTTAACTCAATATTTGTTATCAAATAGGTCTTAGTAAATCAGATCTTTAATGTCCGCTTTACTCATTGTATTGTTCTGTCAACCGTTCTGTACTATTTATTATTAAACTTTATTTAAAATAGGTCATATATTCACTAATAGTGTATATATATTTTTTGTAAGGCTATATATTGTCTATGCCTGTGATGTTAGATGCTTACTAAGTTTGGACATTTAGAAGCAAGCATCGTTTAGAAATTGGTATAAACATATATTTTTTAATAAAATATTTAAAAAATTTAAAATGTTATTGAATTATATTATTACATATTTTTATAAAATAAGTTCTATAAGTTATTAGTTTTAAGTAATAAGTTTTAAGACCATAATAAAATACAAAATGAAGTAATTTTTTTTAAACAAGCATTTTTATTTTATTGTGTTTTAGTTCAGAGGGTGCAATAGTGTATACTTAATTGAGTAATGTATTTACTTATTAAGTTGTGATAAGCAATTTAATCACTTAAAATAAATAAATTTATAAAAGCGGATATAGATACAAATAAAGTGCTATAAGCTCTGTATTTTGTATTCAATATATTTAAGTGAAGTGTAAAATAGCTCTTAGTTAATGCAGAGCGTCTCAAATAGTTTCCCTTCATCTCAAAACTCGTTCATTAATCAACCTAAATCTTAACTTAATCTTGTCAGACGCTCGTGTGTAACTAGAGATAGGACGCTTATTAAAATGTTTACATGTAGATGTAAACAATAATATTTGATATATTTTATACTTCTAATAGTAATTGTCTTTTATATTTATTTATAAGACTTGTATAACGAGAGTGGTTATTTGTTTCATAAATAACTACATTAAATGAATGTCTGTTATTCTATAGTTATATTTAACAGACTATTTAGGAAATAGCATAAATAAACGATATTTTAATTATGAGTTTGGTTTAATGTTCTAATAATTTCAATATGTTTCGAAGGAAAAAACTTTAAGAGTTATTCAATGTTCTTTTATGTGAAGCATATTATTCTTTCAAATTTTAAAAAGGTATCGTCTTCCGTGTTCTCTGTTAACTTTTAGAATAGAATTATTATAAAACATTTTGTAAATTTTATATATGGCGAGGACTAATGTGCTTAGTATTGCCTCCGGAGTAGGTCGCCTCGGCTTCAGATTTCTGAACTATTTCATTCAATAATTAATTGAAAGCCTTACCACAACCTCTGATGGGGAAGGTTTTCTACTGTCTCTAATGAATTAAAACATTATCATTAACCAGGTACACTTGAAAAGGTATATATGATTTTTATAGATCTGTTTTGATTTTAAGTAATAAATATTTAACTCTGACTGATCGTATTATTTTTATTTTATTTGTTTTCGAAAAACTCAGTTTTTTCTTCCGATCTGTCTGTCTGTGTGTCTGTGTGTCTGTGTGTGTGTCGAATTTTATTTTTCGAATTTTGAAAAATTAAAGATATATTTGGAATCAGCATCTAAATGTAAGATTCACTTTTCAAAATTATGTTGATTGTCCAACGGGAAGGTGGTCAGATCAGCCGCCGAAGTTACCGAAAAATGGAAAAAAATTTTCGAATTTTTAAATTTTTTAAAATTTAAAAATTAATTAATTAATTAATTAATTAATTAAATTATTTTAATTTTTTTTTCTTTTGTTTGTTAATTAATTTGCGAGTTATAATTTGCCGATTAGGAGTTTTTCATAGCGGCAAGCTCGATTGCCGCGTGTCAGATGTTTAAAATTTATTAACGAAACTCAGATCTATGATATTCCTTCTATTATCTTATTCAATGGAGCGGTTGACTTCAAAATTCGGGTGAGTTAGCAAAGTTTAATGATATGGGCGTCATAGTACACAAAAGGGGCTTAATGTGTCTACTTACAAACATACACACTTTAACCTCACACACATATTATTTTAAGAAAACTGATGTACATATGAGTAAATGACTTGAATAGTGAATGAATCTACACATGGAGTTCATCTTATGTACCGAGAGTCTATAGTATAAGTTGTTTAATCTCATTTAAAATTTAACAAAGAGGCTTTTTTGAATAAAGATTACATTTTTATAAATTTCCCAAAGCAACATGTGCGCGTTCGTGCGTGCGTGCGTACGTGTGTCTTTAGTCTTCAGATTGCAGACATAGTATTAAATTGCTTATAACTTTAAACTGTAGTAGACATGTACTCTTAAGCTATTAATATCTTAAAAGCCGGTTTACAGATGATCCCTAATTTTAATAATCTTTAATTTATGATTTCTTTTTTTCTTCCCATAACTTCACCGTAACTTCACCTTGTGGAATGAATGTTTTGTGTGTGGCTGTGGCCGTGTATCTGTGTGCGTGTTTGCGTGCGTGCGTTCCTGTGTTGATATAGGGGAGTGCCCGTCAGATTATGGTATTATAAATTGTTCCTAATTAAAAACTACAGAATCTGTTTCATCCTAGAAACAATATAAATCCGTTTCTCTTTCTCTGTCTCTCTTTCATAGTTAAAATCTTTTAATCATCTGTTAATTGCAATTTTTACTAAAAAAAATAATGTGTGTGTTTTATTTTTAAAAATTACAAATATACAGGATTGGGAATTTAATTTTAAAACTCGCAAATAGGAATCAGACTTTAAAATAGTAGCAGCGAAATAAAAAAGCTATTGTTAACAAAAGTTCGGTTACAGAAAGGTTTCCAATAATTGGAAATTTTGTTGAATCAAAGCAAATAGTTTGTAAGAAAACGCAACTATTTATATCTATGGTTGATTTTAAAGTATACTAAAGCCAGTCCATTTACTATACTTTGTGTACTCTGTATGGTTTAATGTTTTCTAAGATTTTCACGAGTACTACACATTCCAATAAAAGTATTTTACGGTTATAACTCGCGTTTATTTTTACATTTTTTAATTCAACGAGAATTTAACGAGATTATGGTTACCGTGAACACGTTTGCTGCAAAGCATACGAAACGTCCGTCGGGTTAAATTAAAAAAAAATAAAAATAAACGCGAGTTATATCCGTAAAATAGTTTTATTGAAATTCGTATAGCTTTTTATTCGAAGTCTGATGTGATTGAAGTAATAGTTACAGTAATTACAATGAATTGGATGGAAGTAGCTCTGTGCTGGTATTTATTTGTTTGTGTTTCGTAAGAAATTCTGTATTATATTTTAATACGATATAAAATAAACATTTTTAACAAATTATTAAACAAGTATGTTTTATTTCTCGTTGTTATGTAATTTCTGATGTTCATATACAGATTATAAATGAAAAATACAATTTAAAGTAGTTATCATTTAGAAGCTGGAGAAACGAATTCATCAATTTGTTTGATGTCGTTTTAGTTTGCTCAGTCTGATTTCTGCTTTGAAGCCGTGTTTTCTTGTATAAGACAAAAGTGGTCCAGCCAATTAAGATTAGCTGGAACAAACAAACAGACATACAGAAGTTGTAAAAATATATATTTTAGTTTATTGACGCGTACAAAAATCAAAGAATAACTCCAAACAATAACTCTTCAGCTTTAATAACTCGTCGCTGGGGGTAAAGTTCAAAATAAACACATAATTGACTCAGCGACGTTGTGAGTATGTATGTTTGTGTAACATTGAAAAAAATTTACACAAATTAATAATTGGTATTTGTGCATTTTTATATATCTGGTATAATATGGTTTTCTCCTATTTTTTTTCCTTTGGAAAAACCTGTTACGGGTACCCCGTTGGCCCAGGGGGGTGACGGCCTGGATGTGGGACTACCCGGCAACATAGAGGATGCTGCCATTTTTAAGGCTACCCACTAAAAAACCAACGGTTGCCGTCTGCGCCGTAATGGGACGTCACGGGATCGCGTTAGCACACACCGTGACGCCCCGGATATGGTTTTCTCCTACTTAACTTTATATGTGTTAAAAATCAGGTCTGAAAAATATATTTAGTACATGATACTGAAGCTTTACCGTACAAATAACAGTAAAAAGATTTTTCACTCTCCGCCTTCAATATATAATCTTTACCGGGATTAGGCGGTTTTTGAAAATCCTAACCCCCGTTACCAACTTTAAAAATCTTGTTAACATTGGATTTGTAAATTTTGTTTCAGAAGAGATTATTTATAAATGACAAATAAAAACATAAAAAAAGTAACCTCTATTTCGAGTATTCGTAATATTAAAATTAAATTATTATGTTAAAAAAGTTTTCAAGTAAAATCTCATAATGCATCTTGGTTTGGTTTTCTGACGAATTCATCTCGAGTCTCGTCGTGCTTCGAGTGTATTAATTAGTGAATTTTCTTTCTTCAATATTATTCAGTGAGTAATATAATAGTTTTGTATGTTAATGTCGCTTAAAATCGCGCTGAAATTTAATTATCACATTATAATTAGTAGACTGAATATTTCATAAAGTGATTACTCTGTGATATACTTAAAAATGTTCTAGTTATTTTTAATTTTTTTTATTATTATTATATACTTTAATAACAATGATTTTTATTATTAATTTATTATTAGCACTTGATTGTTAATTTATAATTACTATATAGCTTTGTAAAATTTTTAAGATTAAGATTTAAACAACAGTCATAGTTAATCAACAGTTAATTATTAAACATTATAAAGAAACAATAATCAAAACGTCGATTATTTATGGTTTTTTTTTATTTAGTAAATAATAATTAACTTTTCATCCCTTCTATTCGAAAAGAGTCGCTTTGTTCCTCTTTAAGCGGGAGCAAAATAGCACTTTTCCGATAGGAACTTTTAAGCGGGCGGAAAACGGATTTGAATTTGGAACATATAGGTATGAGCATTCATAGATATCGAAAGCAAATTGTGTCAATTACTGGCTGTATGTGTTGGTTGTACGACGCTAACTTAAAAAAAACAAAAGAGCGCCAATGACGTCTCTGTTCTTGTAATCAGTATGTATATATTTTCTCATAGAAAGGAGATGAAAAGTAGAGAGCAAATTTTTTTTACTTTGAATCCATCGCTGCACTCAGGATTCAACGTTAGAATCCCTCGCCGTGAAAATACTATTTTGCTTCCTTGTGATACAATGTACTATTAGTTATTATATTATGTTATTCTGATTTGTTGTATAAAAAAAGTACTTATATTTTTTATAAGACATGAGTTTGACATGGTTGTAATTATTGATTTCAAAATGGTTTTTTTTGTTATATCTTTAGGTTTTGAGGTTTCCTAATAATTCCAGACACTTTAAAATCATGTATGTGTGTATGTATGTATGTATGTATGTGTGTGTGTACCAATCAATGCGTCTTCACTTAAAACTGATTGGTTGAAAAAAAAATCTGTGCAACGATGAGATAATGTTTTTGCCTAATAAGATATTTTAAGTTTTATTTACCTTTCTTAGCGCCGTTCGGCTTACAAGCTGTTAAAGAAAAAAAATTGTTTACGAAATGTACGTCTAATTGTTTATTTTCATAAAAACTGTCTTTACTGTATTGGAAATAAAAGGTTTTCTTTCGTTTTCATTAATCACACAGTCATTTAAGCTTATTAGAGTTATAGAAACCTAGAGATCCGAAGATAAGGACTATTGTAGACGAAGACACAAAATGAATGGTTTTGTATAAGAATTATTCATAACCTGCCAGCCATCAACTTTAAGGCCAAAGGAAGAATTTCTAAAAGAGTTATCTAACGTAAAAACAAAAAACTCCATATCAAAACATGATATCTAGGAATTTTAATGAGAACTAAAAAAAATAAAAAGTAAGAACAACTTCTAGTTAACGAGTACACACCCTGAGATGTTTTCTATGCAATATTATTATAAAAATGTATTGTTGAGAAACTAAATATTTTCTGGTTGAAGTTTCCTTTCTTATACAAGCTTGTTTTCCATAAAGTATGAGAAAATGTCTTGTTTTCATTTAAATATTTCTGAATGTAAATAAAGATAAAGAAATATATAAGGCAATATTTCAAATATTTATAAGTTTTATAAGGTTCAAAATATTTTCTTTCAAGAAATGCTCGTATAGTATAAAGGATCATTTCTGAAGGGTAAAAGCCTTTCTTATTTTAAAATACAGACAAAATGGGATCATTAATAAGAAAAAGTATAAAAATGTATAAGAAGGAATAATCTGTTGGTTATATTTAACATTACTTTTACGTTTTTAATTAAACATAAAAGAAACTGATACGAAACGTGATAAAAAAAACATATTAGCTAAGTGACCGAAATTCGAACTTAGTTCATAAATTGAATTTTTATGAGGGTGAAACATTAAAAAACTACTATTTAATATATTTTTATTTTATACTGTTACTTTAAACAGAAATGTACTCTTGACGACTATTTGATAATAGACTAATATATATTTAACATATATATTTTACAGTGTAAACTAACAAACTCTTTTAATGTATTTGCTTTCTGCACTCTAAACTTTAAACATGACGAATCACATATTTCTTTATTATTTATATTTTTCTTTCGTGAGTGCACTATACTTTTATATACAGATTAGTTGCAGAATCAAGTTTAAGTTACTGGTAGCTCGGAACTGTAAGCACTAACTTACAACTTACACCGCACGTATCTTGGACCAGATACGAATTTTTAATTCCGTTGTTAGTACTAATGATTATTTGTGGAATCATCGATGTTCTAGAAGGGCTATATCTAAATCTTCATACAGTTTTAAATAGGTGTATTATATATATATATATATATATATATATATATATATATATATATATATATATATATATATATATATATTTGCACCAATTTATTATTAAATTGAACATTAACGATTTTATTTTATTTATTTTATGTTTAGTTATTTATTTGATTCTAAACTCTCGCTATGATTTTAGATATTTTTGTAATTCGTTTTAGTTCAAGAGAATCAAGTGGGATATTATAGAGAATGGTGAAGCTTAGAAGTGTCTCAAATAACTTCTAAAATATTATACTTTCATGGTTTATCTTTTTTTCTTTCCTTTAACAAAGTGCAGCATACATCCAGTTACTCATCAACTCATTGTCATTTTAAATAATGAATATTCTTTCTTCGAAATTATTTCTTATAACATGCAGAATTATGGCTAATATAACTTGCAGAATCGCGTTTATGAAATTTTATTATCAGACAATAATCCTAAGAAACAATAGTTAAATTATTTTTTAAATAACGATTTTGATTATGAATAATATTTTCATGTTTCATATCATGTGATAATAATATTCAAAATTAATAATTTAAGGTTTTATTAATTTTCTTGTAACTAAATAAATACTGCAAACTCGTAGACTGATAACATTGGCGCTAGTGGTGCGCATAATTTAAGATAGTTTTGGGACGTGGGACTGTGGGCCACACAGAGGTGTGGCCCACACTCTCTCCCACTCTCTAGTGGTGGAGTGATCTGGATTATTCGGAAATATTCATTGTGCGACGAGAGTGGGATAGCGATAAGACGGTTTTAAAAAGTGCACTGATTTTTAATACAATGAAGTTTATAACAAAGAGGAACAATAAATAAGTTAAAGAAATATTGGGTGTGTTATTATTATTATTTATTCGCATTAATGTGGGTTTATTAAAATATCCATACATTATAATTGTCATCATACTGTTTCATCACAACAAAGGGTGCACTGTCATGTGAAATAATCGAAATTGAAGGTAAATTTCCTATTAATAAAACAATACATTTTGTACAAAATCCAATTTTATATGAGTATAACTTTTTGCATGAGTATATGACTGATGTTCAACAGATACTGAAGTAAAAGAAAAATAAACATTCTTCTAAATACCTATAACACGTGCAGTATATTTTTTCCACGCAATATATTTAATATGAATATGCATTGTTGTATATAAAGTAAATATTTTCTTGTTACGACTGCGGAGATATTTCTACTTGAAATAATCTCAGAAGATTTATAAAGCTTGTAATTTCTGCCTCAGATTGTTCTTTTTATATTTCTTTAATATTATTCAATTATTTGCTCATTTTGATTGTACTACTTATTTATTTTTTATCAACTATTAAAAAAATTATCGTTTTGCTATTATTAAGTATATCTAGGTAATTAAAAATATAAGAGAATGTCTATTGAATACCTAATACTTAATTGTTTTCTGTTAAAAAAACCTAGTGTTTTGTCTAGTACTCTAGACAATAATGTTTTCTAAGATCTACACGAGTACTACACATTTCAATAAAACCATTTTACGGATAAAACTATTTTACGGACAAATAAACTGACTGACTGACAGACACCATCATCTCGTCTTACCGCGAACACGTTTGCTGCAAAGCATTCGAAACGTCGGGTTAAATTTAAAAATGTAATAATAAACGCGAGTTTTATCGGTAAAATAGTTTTATTGAAACTCTAGACAATATTTGTTTCTTTATCGGAATTTTTCAGTTTCAAATTACTGCTATTTCAAATTTTACTATATTATAAGTTTTGCTACAAAAAAGAAATATATAAAAACAAACAAATAATTAAAAATATATAAAACCGGAAGGGTAAATACTTCATACAATTAGTACGTTACTTCTAAAATTCCCCAACAAATTAAATAACAAATTTGTTGTTCTTAAAATATGATATAAAAGCTTTTATCAAAGCCTTCCTAGCGATTTGTTTGTCACTCAGAATATTGGCTACGTTTCAAGGAAACTGTATTGTCCGTTGCTTCACAACTATATAGAAGAAGAAAATCAACGCTGTCTGTGGATTTTAATATTTTATTTTTTCAGATAAATAATGTTTTTTCATAAGAATGTATTAGTATATAAGTACATTTTTATCCAATAGTTAATAAGCATAAATTAATAACACGGAATTAAAAACAAGAACATTAATTTTTATTTTTTCAATATAGAAACAAAATATATTTTATTCATATATAGAGAACTTTAAACAACTAAGTTTCAAAAACGTTACAACCTACCACGATATCCATTCAGAGTTACATGGAATTTATAACAGCTTCCTGACTTTAGAATTTCTGAATAGTTTAAATATTGAGATCATATATTCAATACGAACATCAACTTTTATTAAAGAAGTTGCGAGGTGAGATGTTTCAGCTATAAACTTTTACGAGAACAGTAAAGCGGGAGTTATAAATTTTATTCAATTAATTTCACATTGTAAGCAAAATAAATTAAAATTAAATATATTTCTTCTAATTATATCTTTAACAAACCTGGCTACTACTAACAACCATACTCGTTGCTTTTCAATAAAAACTATGAAATTCTTAAAGCAAAATAATTTTTTATTTTAAATTCATAATAATATATACAAGGCGAGACGAGAGTTAGTCGCTTGCCATAATTTTGAATAAACAGAAATCATCTAACTAATCAATTATTGATATTACAATTAATTGTGAAGAATATAGGATGTAACTATGGATTGAGGCTGAGAAACTGTCTTATGTCGAGACTCTTAGACATCATCTTTAAGCGCGATGTAGATAATATAGTTTTTAAACTTAGAAGCAACATATAATATGCTTGAGTTCATGGAGAAATACGTTACATTTTTTCCTACAATTATTGGATAAAAACACAAACAAAGTATTCTCAAAATGGAGGTTCCGAATGAAACATTGACTTTCAATTGTTCGATCTCTTTCACTCGATTTCAGTGTATTATTATTTAAGCATATTCCTTTAACCGCAAAAAAAATAATGGTATGTTTTTATACAAGCGAAAACCCTTAATATTTCAGACACGAACCCTATCCTTTGCAAAAACAAGAGATTATAAGACGCGTTATAATTATTAAAGACGTTGCGGTTTCCAGTATTTTATATTATCAACAGTACCTTGATTTAAGATGAATATGTATTCTACTAGTACCTACTTGAAACAACAAAATTAAAAATATCAGTAGGTTCACCTCTTGTGTCACTAAAAACTTTTGTTCCGAATAAAAGAAAGGTTTGTTACAAATCGAATATAAAGAACAAAATATTTTTTTTGACACGAAACTTTTATAAATTGTTATAGAAAATGTCGTGAGAATAAAAAGAATTGTTACTTTATGTTGCCGGTGTAACTGTCACGCTTTTACAGCTTCAGAGTATCGTGTTTATACCTACAGTGTAACATACTTCATGAACAAGGGGTTTTCTCTCTGATTTTTTATATAGACATAGTATATATCTAAAAAACAGAGAGATACATATTTTATATCAAAAATTAACATAATGACTATTTATTATTATGAGGAACTAATTCAATAAACGTAGCAAGTGATAAAATTTGTAAAAGATGAAAAATATGTGATATGTTATTTGATGAATTTGTAAACATCACAACCAACAAATCTTTTACCAATCCTATAAAATATATCTTTTTATTAGATAAATCTTTTAAATAAGATTAAAAAGTTCAAAATTATAACATCACTGCCATAAGTAATATATTAGTTAGGAATAAACGTTCATCCGGTTATAATAAAATGATCAAATGACTTACTGTGACATAAATACAATAATTATTATTATTATATTCATTGCATACATGTCGTATAAATAGACCAAACGGGACATGCTCCAACCACAACCTGGGACTGACAGAAAGATAAATGGCTTTCACACGCCATTCGGTAATTTAAAAAAGTTACTCGTGACGATTGTATTGAGTATACACAAATCAGCGCAACATTTCACAACTGAGTGCCAACAATCGTCGACAAAATAGTGAGTACATTAAAACTAGAAGAAACAAAACTTGGGCCAAAACTACGTGGGAATTATTTTAAATGATGTTAGTTAAGTTTCTTTTTTCTAAAAACTGAAAAATTCTCACGTAATTGTGTCAACAGCAACTTCAGGATTCGTTGCTGAAAGAAAAGTAAATGTTATAAAAAAGTTTCGCATGAAGCCACTGTTTTATACATCTCTAACAAGTTTTTAGACCAACGAATATATCATCATTATACATATATTTATGAAAAAGGGGATCAGGGTACACATGAATAAGAATGTGTTTGTAAAGTTAATTCTCGAAAGTGAAAAATGTTTGTGAAACCTAAACAAATCTAAATATATATTTAAGTATTGAACAAAGAACGTGTTACGAATCTCAAAAGCTAAAACTTTTGAATGTAGGACAATTTCATAAAAGGAAATAGTCACATACTAAGAAATGGTTGATTACAAAAATATATGAAGTATTTAGGAAAAACTAGACGCAGCTAAAAAAGTTCTACGAACATAATCTTTAAATATGAAATTAGCATTAGCGTAATATGTATATATTCAGTTATGGATAAAATTACTCAAGCTATAATCGTTTCATTCATATAAGTAAAAATATAATAAAGTAAGCTAACTTCCTTGACACTTAGTACAGCTTGCAACGACAGTCATAAATCGGTCCGTGAGGTCTCATTTTTTCACAAAACCCTGTTAGGAGTCATTTACAATGTTGTTTTATTATCTGAAGCGGGACATCGTCATTCATAACGTAAGAGACGCCAACATTTCACAGGGTAACAACTTGTCACAACTGTAATCACCTCATTCTGCCAATGATATAAATTTTAGATGATAACATTTCTTTCATTTCTATGTATTTTTGTTTCGAATGTGTCTTAATGTGTTACATAAGATCTCGTACTATACGAAAAATATTTTTTTAAATGCATAAAATTGCATTAGATTTTTAAAAAGGTTGTTTAAGTAAGTTTAACAAAAAATGTTTGAGCAAGTTTAACAAAAAAATCATCACCTAAAACTAAATTTTCTACACTTAACTTAAAATCAACTGCAGTGCTCTTTAAAAGACACTTCTTGCCACGCACCACCAACTTATGGAATCAGCTTTCTCATGCGGTGTTTCGAACCAATATGACTTAGGGACCTTCAAGAAACGAGCATACAAATTTTTAAAAGGCTGGCAACACACTTCAGACCCGTCTGGGCCTGCAAGTGCTCATGGGCGGCGATGATCACTTTCCATCAGGTGGCTCGCCTGCTCGTTTGCCCCCTATAGTATAAAAAAAAATAATAATAAAAGACCCCAAAAGTAATAAAGATACCCAGGCTTCAGAATACGAATGAGTACCAATTTTGGAGTCTACTGGATACGTAATTTGCTGTTACCCATAAATTGGCTTGTAATAATAAATCCCGGATTTTTTGATATGATCCGAGCTCATCGAGCCCTGATCCGACAGTGGAATAGGGACTTAGAGTCCCCTGCCGCCGGTATGATCACAGTGGGGGCGGTCCGCCCTCACCTTGACCGCTGGATCAATCGGCGGCACGGAACACTGACGTTCCGTCTTGTGTAGGTGCTGCGCGGGCATGGTTGTTTCGGTAAGTATCTGCACAAGATAGCATGAAGGGAGGTAACCCCCTCCTGCCATCACTGTAACGAGTCCGTCGATTCGGCTATTCACACCTTGGCGGAGTGCGCCGCCTGGGACCACCAGCGCACCGAGCTGGTGGGCGTGATTGGCAGGGATCTCTTGCTGCCGCGCGTTACCAGCACGATGGTCAGCATCGAGAGGTGCTGGGTCGCAATGGCCTTCTTCTGCGAGCAAGTTATCGCCGCAAAGAAGGCCGCGGAGCGGGTCAGGGAGTCAGTCTCGTCCGCTGATCCACTCCGTAGGGGGAGACTGGGTAGAAGGAGGCGGGAATACGTCCGTCGCTTCCTTCCCCAGTTGTAGTGCCTGGTGAGGGGGGAGGGTGGGTTTATCATTCAGAAAGAAAACCTTTTACGTTTTTTCAATCTACAATAATGAAAATAGACACCTTTACAATTCATAAAACTGTGCTTAATTGACCGAAAAAATACGTTTTTATCTCGTCTTGTTTCATAAAATGAAACCAATTATCTGTCTCTCGTTTCCATTTCATTATGATCTTAAATCAGTGTTTTAGAAAATTGCTAATACCACAAAAAATATTAATACTATTTCTAATATTGAAAGTTCCATAGATTATACTTAGACTTTAATGTATATGCGAAATATGTGAAAAATCTAAGATTTACACGGGTACTACACATTTCAATAAAACTATTTTTCGGATATAAGTCGCGTTTATTATTACATTTTTTTTTAATATTTAGCCCGACGTTTCGGATGCTTTGCAGCAAACGTGTTCGCGGTAAGACGAGATGATGATGTCTGTCAGTCAGTCAGTTTATTTGTCACCTACCTCCAACGGTTCCTGAGTTTACGGGCATAGAGTTCAGGAAGCACACAAAACGCACTAACTGTCTCTATGGGCTTGGCAGTCTGTTCACGGACATGGGATTTAATATTTTTCATGATAGGATCTAAGGTGTTCGATAGATTACAACCATCTTCTCTATTAAAATTAAGATGTTTTTTAATTTTAATAGCCTCGCGAATCATTCTTGGTATATATCTGTGTTCACGAGCGAGGATCTTTGGTTTATCAAAGCGGTTAAAGTGGTTGGGCTTGTCTATTGTGTGTTCACACACTGCCGACTTCGACGTACGCCTATTTTTTAAATCTGAGATGTGTTCCTTGATTCTGTCTGTCTGTCTGTCTGTCAGTCTGTCCGTCCGTCCGTCCGTCCATCCGTCCGTCCGTCCGTCCGTCCGTCCGTCCGTCCGCCCGCCCGTCATAATAATAGTGGTAGACTATTTCGGTGTCATGAATTAAGATTTTTAAATGTTTTGTTTTTATTACCATAATTTCTAAATTTATAATAAAAACCTCGACGTGGAACAATAAATATAGCAGATTTTAACGACAATAGACTAAAACTGTAAATAAATTACAGTTTTATTTTAAATTTATATTGTTAGCAAGAAATGACTTATTAAAGATTAAAACTAAGAGATTACCAGGGTTGGTCACCAAAATGTATTTAGTTACTTATATTAGTTGTACAATAACTTGAATAATACACTCATAAATTAGAAGCGATATTAGGGTTCCACTACTAGTTATCATATGAAGGTTGTAGTTTAACGAAACATTTATTATAGTCATTTAGCTGAACTAAACGCTTGAAAATAGCCGTGTAATATATTATGATACAAACATTAAACTGTTATAAAACTCGTTAGCTCGGGTAATGCTTTACTCAAAGGCAGATCACGTAATGAGTGGCTTAGAGTGAAATAAGGTTTAGTTTAATGTCAGTGGAACTTTAAACTACTTTATAAAGACCTGATATGAAAATATGAATTTCTTTTTGGAAAAGCAGCAGATAATTAATAGATTATTGTATTGATTATTATCATGGATCTTTTGGAATTAATAAAACTTTCAGTTAAAGTATCAAGTATTTTAATCTCGTTACTGATGGAAAAGAAAAACGTTATGAGATAGATATAGTGACTTCAGTTTGAGCGTTATAGATTAAAACTCTGCGTCCTTGTTTTAATCAAATAAAGCCTATGACTTCGTTCTCAGCGGGATATTTTTAAACTGATAATTTTGAATTTACATGAGTATTTAATATTATTTGTATATTTCATCATTTTTATTATAAATATATATGACACAGGTTTATATTATATATATATTAAACCTGTGTTAAATAATGCTAATATCAGCATGCATTTTCAAGCGTTTGAAACCTAAAGTTTCTAAAGTACTGTAAAAATCCTTATAATCATCAGTTATGAAATTTACCTATCTTGATAATAATAGTGCCTAGTCTAGTTAACGGTGACTGTTAAATGTTGCGTAGTAAAATCAATGTAAGGACAAAGTTTCCTTATGGTTAATGGTTTAACTTTAATCATATTGAGAACTAAAGCCGTAATTGAATTTCCCTGTTGTCCTGAATTTTCAGCATTATAAGAGTTTTATTTCATAATTTTATTGCTTTTCTGTAACCTTGTTTACAGAGAAATGAATAAACTAGTTTCAAACCTTAGAACTGTTGGAAATATGAACGCTTTTATGAATAGAGGTCCGTCCTAAAAGTTTTAGAGATATTTTGGTCATCCTTTGATCTACCAGCGGTATTTAGGGTAATGCGCATAAATATAAATATTATTAAAGAATTAGTAAAGATGAAAATTCATTAACTTTATATAATCTCCTTGGACTTTATCGTTCGTATTTATAAGGATCAAGCTATACTCATTTTTAATTATTATGTCATATTTATGCTTAGCAAATTTTTATGCTAATACTAAAACTTTACAGTTTTGTGCTTATTGTATAACAGTTACCTATACAATATAATACATCATAATTAGGATTTGTATCCATATAAGAAGGAATGTTTTTAATTATATTTAGACATCTGCAAACACATGGAAATGTATTGTCATATTTTTGAAATATTAAATAATGTTTGTAAGTATGTTGTTATCACAATTACAATACACTGTATATAATATGTAACTGTTATATCTGTAATAGTACCGGTGCTGGGTCAGTACATAACAGTAAAATTATAATTGATTTAAATGGTGTCATTTTAATTATTTTGACAAATTTGTTTTGCAAATGATATCATATAACACTATAAAATTTTGACTAATAATTTTTATTCAAAAATACATTTAAAATTAAATTAATTATCAAGATTTTCTGTTTTATAACTATGAAAATCCGTAATGTTTTCTTCAAAGAATATTTAATTATTCTTGGAAGAAAACACTTGTTTACATATATTTCGATAGACAAAGATATAGATATGTCTTCACATTTTCAATTCATGTTCAATCTAATTTTAATTACCATTAATATTAAAATTATTAATATAATATTTAAAAGACAATAGTAATATTAAGGAAAAGATAATTACTAAAAGATTTTTTAGAAGAATTTAAAAATAATGCATTTTACGTAAAACCACTTAAAATATCATTTTTTAATTGTTCGGAAAATCTACAACGCTAAATGCAACGATTTCCTCTTTGACATCGGAACATGATTCTATGAATTAATTCCTAATCAGCTTTAACCCTCGGGATTAGAGACGGCTGGAACAGATCCAATTATGAATAAAATGCTTAACTTTATTATGAAGGTCTGAACGATTAAAAGGAGCATAAACATTCGTAAAATCTATTTATATATAATTCAGTAAAGCGAAATTGACCTAATTTTGTAATATTTATCTAATGCGTCTTGATTTATATTTAAGATAAAATAAATGAATCGACCAGAATTGTTGATTCGGTTTGGTTCTTTTTAACTTGAAATAAGTTTTATATTTTCAGTAAGAGTTTATTTAAAGGGATCCTTCCTTTAAATAATCTCTTTCATCAGATTTGCCGGACCCTTACTTTTCTAATCTATGTTTTATTATCACCCAATTTTTAAAAACATTTTTAATATCCATGCCTCTTAGAATGTACAAACAATACAATCTCTATCCTAAAATGAATGGCACGTCTCATAAACTATATGAGAACGATGAGATATCAGGACATCAATTTGCATATTATTGCATTCCTATGAATAATCAAGAAACGGAACTCCAAAATTCATTTATAATACCTTCAATTTCATCCCTTTATTTTTGTCCATTGGCTTTGTCATTACAGAGCCTTTTACTTTAATAAATTTTTTGACGTATGTTTGGTTCGTTACTCTTTCAATAATTATTTGCTTTTCACTTAACTAAACTAATATGTACCTACTAATGCCGCCTCTGAAATACGTTCTTAACTGTATTAATTCTGAAACGGCCAAGAGCTTTAACTAGATTATAGAGATTTTGCTGTTTCATCTCTCTCTCAAAGAACTATCACAAAAGGATGTATAAGTAAATCATAAAGTATTACATTTTAATACCTAATATATATATTTTAAATATTTAAAATCTACCAACTGTCTAATAGTTGAATGCTTAAAGATATCGAAGACAAAAGTTAATAATATATATTTTTATTTATTAATATATATTTTTACTATACAACATACAGATAGTTTATTGCTTTGCTTCAAAAATTTGGAGTTAGGAGCAAAAAAAATCTTATAACCAATTAAGCATTGCATATCAAACAGAACTCTGACTGTACAGAACTTCTGACAAGTATGAGTGTTTTTTGTTTAGCAACCAGCTAGTCTTTAGAGGTATTATTAGTCAATAAATAAGTAAAAATATAAAAGCTTAAAAAATGTATCAATCTTTGAGATTGTAATTTAGTATCACTTATGAATCATGTTAAATAAGCAATCGTCGTTATTTGTTTCAATTTGTATATAAAGTTTCCTCTTTCAATCCAATCACTTTAATAAATAAAACCGAAAAATTTTAAAGAAATATCTCATTTCAAAAAACATTCCCAATGTATCCCATAGGAGTCATTAGTATCCCTCAATCATTTTTTCCTCAGTTTATTATTCTGCAAATTCACAACAATTAAGCGAATGAAAATAAAACGGAAGACTTGTTCGCTTTGGGTCTTTAGGTTTATTATCTAATGTTACATTGTAGTGGGGGCTCTTTGTTAATAAGGATCATACTGAATGTTTTATTCATTCAGTAACCTTGAAAGTCTTTTTAAGATCAGAAGGACCCACAATATTAACACACGGAAGACTCCAATCAGTATTTAAGCCTACGCTTACAGATATGAAACCATTTTTCTCTGATTGGTTGATGACTTATAACTTAATGAATGACAAAATGAATAGTATTAAATATTTTTTTCCTCAAGTATTCTTCTTACACCTGTCGTAAGTTTAATTCATTACCGGTTAAAGTAGCTCATAAAAAATATATTTAATGTGGTTATAATTAATAATTCCATTAGTTCTATATTTCATATTATTATTTACATATAAATGTAGACAAAACCAATGATGTTAATTGAACCCTGATGTTAACCGAATTTTAAACTAATACCATTATTTACGAGCCGGCGAATCTTCCACCGCAATTATAACCAGCTGCATGAACACACCCCGTACTATTAGTAAATCACACCTTAATTTATGCACAACCATCATTATAAATATCAATCTCTATAATGCTTTAGACAATGTTTTTTTTTAATACAAAAATTTTTTTTGTATTTTCAGCGATATATTTAATATTCATCATTACATTTAAAATTACTGTGATGACATTATATCTAATCCACAAACGTTTTTATTCAATAAACTGCAAGGGACAATCTAATACGTTCTTCTCGGATATCTTGAAATCAAGAAAAAGCCTCAAATATCCACCTCCTCACATCACATAAAGTTACAAATAAAGCTGCTAAATTTGACTCGTATAAAACAGCCATTAAACAAAATTAATCTTCTAATTTTTATCAATAATGGTCTTAAATTGTCACCTAATAGAAATTATTTAGATTAGACCCTCAGTCGTGAGGGTACTTTGTTCAAATATGTATGGGCAAATTACTTGCCTTTACAACCAGTTACAAACATGTGTCCCTTTACAAATATATCAGACAAATACATTTGACGACATACAGATGTGTAGTGAGTGATATTCACAAACAAACAGAGAGGTAAATCAGTTTAATACGAAATAAAATATACAGGCTTTTAGAATATTTGTCTTCATTGATGATTTGATCCATTGTTTACCACTAACAATTTTAGGCTTTCTTGTCTATATATTATTATTTTGTTATTATATACTTAATTTTTATTATTCGTTAGTTCTTTGATATTCTTTGGTTCCGGGGGAAGAAGTAGCTCTAAACTAGTGCACGGGGACGCAGGAAACAGCTGGTTATATTAACAAATACTTAATGCTTTATTACCAATATTGCACTATTCTAAGTAAATGTCTTAATATTAATGAGGTGAAACAAATAATATAAAAACAAAACATAAGATTAATAAATATTTATCATCATCGTAGATCTAAATAGAATGAATCAAATTTGTTTTATTTTATAAAGGTGACTCGATCCATTCTTATTGTTTAAAGTGGATATGGATTTTTTAAATTGCTATGAACAGATTTTCAAATGTTTGTTCCAATATTAGTGCTATTAACTTGCATCTTTCTAAAGCTTGAATATTTATATGTGTTTTATTAATTTAAGAAATATATACCTAACTAATAAAAAATTGCCCCTGTACTTCGTTTTAGACCCACGTAAATAAAGCACATTTAATTATATTAAGATACTAAAGTATATTTTTGGGAATAAGGTAATGATCTTAAGTAGATTTTAATATAATAGGTAACACTGTCGTATAAATGGATATTAATATCTTTATGGTCTGAGTTCAGAGATTACGGTATGAGTCTTGCCAGGGTTGAAGTCACGGGGTCATGAAATTTTATAGCAGTGTTAGCTGATCCTTGTCGGGTATTATGAAGGTTTAGTAATTAAAATAATGGCAGATAAGCACCTCTTTGTTTCTAAAAAGAAACATAATTTAAATAAATACTAATAATGTTTTTTTTGAGGACTTAAGAACAATCTTAATGACAATGTGTCTATCAATAGAAAGGAGAATTAAAAGTAAAGTGCCAAATAAATCTAAGAATGAAATCAGCTTTTCAGAAACATTTCTTTTTATATTTTTTCATATCATATTTCATCCCAGGCGTGTGGTTCACGAGCGTCGCCAGCGGCTCTTATCCGTATGTGTCCGTATCCACATGTGTCTGTATGTATTTGTGGGTATATTCAATATAATACTATCTTTTATGGCGCCGTTAGTCCCACATAACTATTTCCTTTAAATAGGTGGGGCGCAGTCCTAAGCACTACTTCCATAAGTAAGAAAAGCTCTATATTCTAATATTTGATAACACTATATACATATAATAATATTGTATAATAAAACAAAACGTCCTGAATTGTTACAATTGGACCCAAATAACTAAAACAAAACATTAACTTTTAAGAAACGAAGCAAACTTAAATTGTTTGTGAGAAGCTGACTATATTTCTCAATTAAAATTTTCTGTTTGATGTTACCAAGTTCGGAGAGAAAATAAGCACATTGTTTAAAAATTAAAAGAATAATAATTTTAAAATAAAACTAAAGCAAGTTAGCTTGATCGATTACTCGTTAAAATAAATGTATATTTCCCTTTAACTTTTACTATTCTGCAATTATTATTAAAGGTAAAAATTATTAAAAAACTTAATAATATGTTTTCATAACTCAGTATGAAAGTTATTTGTTTTAAAACTATTCGAGTTTAGTACAATATTATCAATGTAAGTGATCATCAATAATACATGTATTTTCCAGTTGAAATAGTGAGTAGTTCGGTAAGTAGATTGGAAAGTTCTATTGTTAAGTTGGAAAGTTACAAGTTTCTGAAAAATGACAGTGCTTTAAGTGACTATGATTTTATATTGACTCCAATGATGATTGAGGTAGATGGGCGAGAATATCTAAAGATATTTGAATTGCGTATTGTTGGGTTGCGTCTGTAATGACGTTAGTAAATTATTTACTCGGAGTAAATGGCTTACTTCTGAAAGAGAATCTCTTGTGTCTGACAATTTACTTTTATGAATACTTGAATGGATCATACACAAGGCATTGTGTGGTTCCATTAAATATGTGTGCATAATTTAATATTATCCCACAAGTCGTTTGTTTTTAGTTTTTGTAGGTGACTTGCAATAGATTATACGTTACAAATATATTTTATATGTATGAAAATGTTTATTAGTTGTGTGTTTTTTATCGGAATTAATACATAACCTTGTTATTCATTTGTCTGTCTCGCGGTATTGACACCGTTCAAAATTCTGCTAAATACTAACTTTAAAATCAATAATAAAGTAAGTAATTAATGGTATACTTTACATGAACTACATTCGCAATTACATTTTCAACAAATAATTATAAAGGGAAATCATAAAGCCACTTTGTTTATCGTCAATTATTTGTCTTTATATTTGAGAATTTTTGAATTATTGTTACAATACATTTGTTAAAAGACTTCAAGACGCCATCTGTTACAATGACTACTTCAGCTCTCATTGTACCTGTACTAGTAAAGCAAAGCCGGAGTACATCTTCAAATAACCATTACAAATTTCAAAATATTTTAAAGCAAATTGGACCATTAAAGATTTAATTTTAAAAAACCTATAAAATATTTATGCAATAAAAAGAAAAACCAAAAAAAAATAGTAATTTATGTCCACGCTCCACCGTACTGAATATAGTGCCAAAGTTGGATTCTGTTGAAACACAAAGGAATCTCGCCAACGAATGAAATTTACTGTAAAAGCGGTAATGGTGACTTTGATTTAAAAATGTTATTCCATTTCCATAAGAAAATAAAAGTCATTTGGTATTTTTTGAACCGTTATTATTGACTGGTGCGACTACTTGTATTTACAGATAGCTGAGATTAAAAGGTTATCAAAGGTTACTAAAGCACCGTCGTTCCTTCAGACAAACGCAATTGAATCGCGACGATGCTCCAACAAACCTCCAGAGCCTTCTCGAATGTTCTGTAATATTATAGGTTATTATGTGGTGCTTCAACTCAGTGCCTATCTATTGGCACTGGGTGAAATGCCTTATGCATAAATTGCATCGGATATGCAAAGCAGAATCCATTGTGCAATAGCTATTTATTACCCAACTACTACGAAGCCAGCACCCAAAATGTTCGTGATTTTGTCTTATCTTGTTTTAAAATGACGAAAAATTAGAATTTTATTTTTAACTTTATCAAAAACATTTTATTGTTTATAAAATAAATGTCCATAATAAATAAATAACGTTTTATGGACATTTATTGTAAAAACAATAAAACTGCCGTCTCCAAATATTTTAGTAGAAAAAATAGGTTACATTTTCAAAATTTAATACATCCTTATGTATAAATATATATCACATCTGATATCTGTTTGTTTCGTTATGGGATCCCTTATTACACGATATTAAACGTTAACATCTTATACGATACGGTACAGAAGAACGTAGTTAAGCGTGGACCTAACTCAGTCTGGATTTAGGTTCGACGTTCTATATATTATCTTATTAGATATTCAGCAGCAGTTTCATTCAGTAATGTAAACAAGTATTTTTTTAAATACGGACAACATCACTACTTTGGTTAAATTCAATTCTTTTCTTCGGTCATGCTGTTATGATTCAAATTGCTTATTTTGAAATAATTTTCTAATGATGATCTTAAGTCGTTTTAAAAAGGGAACATAGCTATTTAAGGCTTTAGTATCTTAGTTCTTGTATTTTTAAAGATTTTGTGAATCCCTATACATATGTTGGTTGATGTGGATACAGACAATATTTATTTATCATAGAGCCAGAAGGTGCGCTCCGTTATATCAAATGTAACAGTGACATGAATAAACATGACATTTCAAATATGAAGACGAGATCAAAATACGGAATGCCTTGAGCGAAGAACAGCGTTGATATTATATTATTTATATAATAATAAAAACAAGATGAATAACAATAGGCTTCTCGTAACACATACAAGTTGTGGAAGCTCAATTTTTTTGGGATTGAAAAAGAGAAACACCAATATTTTAGCAAGAGGCATTGTGAGACAGTTATAAGTAATTCTAGATTTATCTTGCATTTAAAATCGAATTGCTATTTATTACAATGAAGGAACTTTTGAACTATTTTAAGCTTGTATATTTACAAGTAGGTACATTACAAGGAGGTTAATATCAATGCATACTGCATTGATATTAAGTATTTTAACAGATTAACTTCGCGTTTAACTGGATTTAGATTTTAAACCTTTGCAGCAATCTATCAGTTCATCTGTGGATTAGTTATCTATCTTCAATGGATGTACAGTTTCTAACTAAAGATGTGTGATATGATAGAATAAAAAGTTTAAAATATAACAAAATGTTTAACGTTCAAAACATTTTTGTACATGTATTCATAAGAACCGAGATAATAATGACAAAATTGACTGATTTTATTTTATCTATTATAAAAGAAAAAAAAATAGATAATCGATGTTACTCAAAGTATTACGTAAACACAAACTTAATTATTTTTAATTGTCTCTGCGATAGATTAAATAATTTATATAAATGTAAGTTATATTTTTCAATCAAAGTTATTTCATTCCACCATGTTTAGAATTAGAATTCATGAATACTTAATCACTACAAAGCACTTACTAATTGACGCCTTGTAAATAAAGCTGTACAAAAAGCATATTTATTTATTCAAGTATATAGTCGGTCGCTAATGCAACTATAAAATACAAACCTTGTGAAATATTAATTCTTAAGGTAACAAACAGTTTTTTTTACTGTTTTGTCTAATAATAAAGTGAATAGATATATTATTTTATTAATCCCCTTTATAAGAGTATACTCTTAGGGCAGGATATTGGTAGATGCATTTACAGTTAAAAAAATATATATAGTTTTTTTTATACATTAAGAACTTTT
This sequence comes from Mechanitis mazaeus, assembly GCA_959347395.1. NCBI lineage: Eukaryota > Metazoa > Arthropoda > Insecta > Lepidoptera > Nymphalidae > Mechanitis > Mechanitis mazaeus. The sequence continues at coordinate 2,254,419 of OY365743.1, forward strand.
TCACAGTGTCTTTACAAAATTTAAAACTTATACAATAATATTTAATATAACTTCTTAAAGGAATAATATTAATATTGTCATAAAATATATTAATTTGACCAAACTAATAAACTCATTGCGCTGCGCCGCACCTGTCTACAACAGAACAAACTTGTGTAATCTCGTTTGATTTATGACATAATTATTAACAAATAATAATTCATGACTTTCAATAACATGGTGCTAAAAGTCATATTAAAATCGATGGTTCACTGAAAGTATTGGTTTAATTAGTTCGATAAACGGAAACGAAGTATACGCTCGTTATTCTGTACTTAATATAAAATAATCATGTGGTCTACAAGTATAGGTAAGGGTATTACAATATTATTCTGAAAATTTTCTTAAATTATATTGGTAGTTCTTGACAAAAATTTGTATAGACATAAGTATAGTATTCAGATAATATTTTATTTAGATATATTAACTAAATACGTACAGATAAATTAACTTTAAGTTATAGTCATCAAGTTTAGTAAGGTTGTAGATCCATAAATGAACATTAATCTTGCACTATTTGGATTTAACAGGAATTATCTTATAAGTAACTTATTCAAATACGTAGTAGTATTCAACCAGAGCTCTAAGTTCTGAACGGACTTGAGGTTTTAGCTAAATTTGTAAATTAGTTTCTATACCTTGGACCAAATACAGAATATAAGTGTTTCATAAACACGATGAAATCTTCTAAAATAGCAATTTCAATAACTAAGCAATTTACATATCTGTAGCCCGACTTGTTATACTGCAGTCGCTCTAACAATTCTTTCAAAGATCTAATGCTACTTGCAATTATCAACTTCCTGGCAGAATATGATTAATTCAATCTAATTAATAAAATTGTAGACTAATAGTTAAAACAGCAATAATACATGGGTAAATTTTTTGAAATATTTTTTTCTTAGAGTGATACAATTATATATAAATATTATTATAACATAAAAAATAAATCGCTTGACTATAAAACATTAAAATATATTAGTTATGAAGCTTGACTTGTCACACATATTAAAATTTGACCGTATCTATAGCTTCCTTGACTATCTTTAATAATTATTTTTATAAAAAAAAAAACATTTTTATGATAAGTGATCTTTTTAACTCGAACAAGATTTTGTAAAAACGAAGTCAGAATAAACTTTCATGTTCATTGAATATTATTGTTATTGTTCAGAGCAACAATAGCAGTGATCATTTCGTTTTATTTTCTCTGAGGTAAGGTCAAATCTCAATACTGAAAGAGAAATAAAGGAATTTCATCTAAATTCTTTCAGAATATCAAAATATTACTAAAGTACTACAATATTAAGACATTGAGAAAAATTAAGTTAATTTATTTTGAAAGTTATAAATAGTTTATTAAAACTATTTAAATACCGAAATATAATCTACTTTATTATATTGATGCTGTTTTTTCGCAAAGGTAATTCTGATAATTCTTAATTATTGAGTAATATTGACAAAATAAAAATTTTATTTTATAAATTAAAAATTGATACACAGCAATATTATCATTCTAATATTTTTCTGCTCAGTACTAAATATTTAATGTTTATAATTCAAGAACATAGATAGAAAGATAGATAAGCACTTTATTGAATATTCGACAAAACAATAATAAAAAAAAATATATAAAAAAAGGAAAAACTTACAATATTAAATGAAACACGAAACTTACAATATTATATGAAACACGAACACGAGAACCACAATAATATGCAAAGGCGGTCTTATTGCTAAAAGCAATCTCTAACAAACAACCTTTAGGTGAAAAGATATCAGAACAGAATACGGTATAGTGCGATTAAAAAGATATTTTAAAAATAATAAATTGAATACAATAAAACAATACAATATATATAAAAATATATAAAACTACAACTACATAACATAATTAGTCAATACTACCTATTTATATTCTATTGTATATGGTTTCCATTATTGAGATTATTGAGTATGAAGGATCATTGATTTTTATTGTTATGGACAACAATAGATGCTGTAGTAGTTATATGTCGATTGAAATTTTTTCATCTGCATAGCCAAAATAATTAATAACATTTATGAAGATACTAGCAACTAATGACATATAATTATTAGTTTTTAATTTCCATTGAGGAAACTTACTTAATTTCAGACAGTTACTAATACAAGTTATTAAGAATTTCTTTCAAATAATCCTTTCGAACCACCTACTTGTACACCCAATTTTTTTTAAGTTAATAAACTGTTTATATTTACATATGTTTCTTGTAAAATTGTTGCCGAATAATATTTTAATGTAGTCGATATAAATCAACTTTTAGTTACTTAAAAGTAACTCTTAAATATGCGTGAAAATTTTGGCATCGAAATTCGCTAAGTGTGTAGTTCTAAAAGTCATGTGCCAAATTTTGGGTGGAATTGTGTTTGGTTTCATTTTAATTTAGTTTTTTTAAATGGTGGTAGCGTGGAATTTTTTTCGACAACTGTTTAGTGTTTTAAAACTACTGAGAAAAAAAATTAGAAGTGTAACGCTAAAAATTTAACGATGCCAAATTCATATTTATATTTAATGTTATGTTCGTATGCTGTGTTAAATATTATATTTGAATTATTTTTTAATTTTGAATTATTTGCGATATTATTAATATATATTTTGATTATGAATGGTTTGAAATATCCAACATAACCTCTTTTAACAGACCCTCTAACTGTTGTCAAGTTGAATCCAACTCGAAATCTAACTGTGAGCCAAGTTTCTCTAATTGAATAACTCTTTTCACACACTAAAATAATTCATACTAACTGATAAATAACATTCCTTGGAAAGAAAACTAGCTATTTATTGAATAAACTTATAACGGAGTTATAAAAACATATTCAGTAAATACAATAACTTCGATAGCCTAATAGTCATCAAAAACATTAAAGACAGACATATTGCTTATATTTCTATAATTTTTTATTTTATTTATTTATATTCTTTATTGCACACCATACATTTTGAAAATATTAAAAAAAAAAACAAAATATAAAAACATAAAAACATGTAAAAATTTATAACAAAAAAAAGGAAATAATAAAAACCGTAAATGTAGGAGCTACAAAAGGCGGTCTTATCGCCTAAAGGCGATTTCATATTTTAATAAAAATTTTAATAAAAATCTTTCCAATTATTCTCATAAACTTTTGATATTAAATTATTATACTCCAACCCTTTATATTGATGTCTATTCCTTATTGCGTTTATCGATATATTTATTAACGCTATTTATTATTTAAAAATATATTTTCAGCTATACATGTCTTAATCTAAAATTGTAAACCTAATCTTACACATGAAATAAGACGATCATTAGGTTCGTAATACGATCGTTGTGTTACTAAATGAAGCGGTTTCTCAAAGAGGATTAACAGATTTAAGCGCACTTTAGGTAAAAGATACAAATCTCTTACATGTGGAAGTACTTAACACCATGTTGACTTTGGCCCGAAACTATTCATCAATTTTATGTTATAAAAAAAAATATTTAACTTTATCTTTATATTTATAAAAAAAAAGTGAGATTTAATTAATTAAAAAAACATTAGATTTAATTAATAACATGTCATAATCAAACCTTTTATTACTAATATCTTGTCAAAATATATAATACACCTGAATAAGCATAAGCATACTCTCTTAGTAATATTAACATTATAACATTTTGTCTATTTATAACAATATTCAACAAAGGCATTCTTAATAATAAGTCTACAAAAGTTGAGTTTCCTCTTCTTGATTATATTTTGCACGCAATGTTTCTATTACTGCGCCGGAGCTTACGCAGTTATTATAAATGTAACCTTCTTTCTGGGAACGAAAATTATTTGTACGTAGTCTCCAGTGACCTATTGGTTAAACCATGGTTTCTTTCGTAAAAATACATTCCTAACATTAAAAGGTCAAAAAAGATACCTAAATGAAAAACAACCAAGCAAAGGAAAATGAATCAATAAAACTTTTGAAAATAACATTGTTACTAATTTTTGTTAATTATTTTGGGAAACTTTTCTGCTCTACATTAATAATAAAGTCTGAAGGTTAGATAAGGTGAGATTAAAAGCCTTTTAGGAAAAAATACCGCAATTACCTCTAAGCTTTTAATATCTTGAGAGTTTTTCCGCAGAAGCGTAAGTAATACAATTGAATCACACGTTAGAACGTTCAGGATAATTTAGTTATATTTACGTGAGGGGATAATCTATTCATCGCTTGAAGACATCGAGTTTATTAATAGCTACAATCACGACAGACTTAATGGTTCAATCAGCAAATTTGTTTCTATTTTTTTGTATATTATTGAAATGCTTAGATTAATGTTATGGTAATTTAATAGAGGATCTTAATAAAATGTAACGAATCCTTAATTGTGTTATTTACATCTTTTTAGTCTTTTCAAAATTTGACCATCCTTAATTCCGTTATTTGCTTCTGTTTTAGTATTTGCAAATATGACCATATCTCGTATTACAGACCGCAACAGAATTTCTGATAACAAAAAATCCTTTGCACTTCCTACATAATTCCTCATATTTTAAATAGCTTTTAATGAAATTCTAACTGAGAGGCGATGTATACGATAGGCCACTTCGCTGCTGTCAGAAAATTTAACTGATCATAAACACCACACGAGCTTCATATCCGATTTGTTTTGTTATTGTTGCTTTATTGTAGAACGGTGTACCCTTAAATATTAGAAAAACATGGTCTCCGGATGCAATATAATCTTTAAAAGAATAGTAAAAAGATTTTATCTTGAGAAAGGCGGCTAAATGTTAAATTTTTCCTTTTATTTCGTCTAATAATGTTTAGTTATTGGAGTATTTTGTTAAATTTAATTAAATTTGTATTTTAATACTTTGTAACTTCTTTTGAAGTTTTACTTAAACAATTAAATTAGATTAAAAGAGTATCAAAAAAAAATATATATTTTATTAAATTCTATGAAATTCTTTTTAAACATATCAAAATGAATTACAAAACCGACCGAATCGAATACGAATCTGCTAAGTCATTGCTTCTACGCTCGGATATCGCTACGTTCAATTTTACAACCTATGTAAAATTTTATAGCTGATATCGAACTGACGTTACCAATTCCTTATTTAATATACATTTTATAGAGGATCTTAAGTTAGTGAGATGTACAATTATGTTATAATAAAATTAAACCTTAATAAAAATATTCTCAAAGTTTTTCTTAGTTAAGGTTCTTAAATTCTTTTTATTACCTAGCTCTTATGAATCTTATCGTCTACATCGATACATATGGTATGGAAAAATTGCTTTAAAAATATCCGAAAGAGCGAGATAAATCTACGAAATAAATATCAAAAGTGATATGTATAGAGTGACAAATTTACCAATCTGATATATGACCTGAGTGTTAATATTTGTATTGACATCCAGTTCCCGTATAGGATTAGTCAGCGTTAACTAAATTCATATATTTTGTTGTCTATGTGTGTGTATGTGTTTGTGTGTTATTTACTTATGTGCATACATAAGTTTTTGTATAGCTTTCATGATAATAAATCTATAGTATACTCGGAATATCTTGATAGACTAATACATATACCCTTTATCCGTTTTTTATATTATAAAAAAGTCAACAAACAAACACATATATTAATATAATTTTATTCGGTACTATTATTCTAAATAAGTTGAAAGATAACTATGTAGAATAATTTTGTTAATGTGAAAAGTTTAAAACAAAGTTGCATCCCACTTTTTAATAATATGAACTCGTTCCGAAAGAAAATATGACTATAGCATTTTTTATTTTTAAAAATTCTCTATTTTTAAAACTTGTATAATTACAAGATGCATGTTTGGACGTTGTTAACCTGTGTGAATATGACTGAGTTGCATAGCACATTTATTTGTATTTGCGACACACTTCCTTTAAGCTTAGTATATTTTTCTGGAATTACTATATTTCTTTCGTGATTAGATATTTAGAAAAATATGATATTCTTATTGTTTTTTTTTTGATTGCATAATAAATAGATGATAAGGAATATATATCGATATTTGTTTTAACACCATATTAAGAAAAGGTAATAAATTTCAATTGTTTCTGGTTCATCTGATGAATCATAGCTCTCCTTACTTTGATTTAGTTTAGCAATTGTTCAACGAAATATGCCAAGCTTCAAAGCTTCACTACAAAAAGCCATCATTTTCTAAACTCATTTAGTGAGTTCAAAGTGCATTTCCACAGGCGCATTCTGTGCTCGTCCAAAGGACATGAGTCAATAGTAAATTAGAATATTAGATCTTTGTAATGCTTTTTTTCATGTCATGTTTTAATAAAAAAAATAATTTCAATTTAGTTTTTTTAAAAGAGACATGAATTACTTGCACCTAATCTCGAATGTTTAACATGAAAATATTCTCTAAATAATTTTAATTCAATTATAAACCTTAATTTTTGTTGCAGGTTGACCATGCAGCGCCTACTTAGCCTCACATTAATTAGCATAACAGCTGACATCGTTAATACACAAGAGGGTGACATAAGAGAACACCATGGCACTCAAACATGTGGCGGGAGATTAAAAGGACCTGTTGGCATCATACAGACCCCAAACTTCCCTAATCCTTTCCCGGTACCAATCAAATGTCGATGGATTATAGAGCACGATATCGTGAATGGAACCATATCGGTATATTTCACTCAACAGTACACTACTAATGGATTAACGTTCACTGAATACCTGTATTATGATGAATCATATAAACTTGGTGAACGGAAAGCTCTTACAGTTACAGAAGAGAACATCACTAGGAATAAATGGTTACAGGTGAGTTTTAATCGAATAAGTTTATAAGTTATAAAGAAATGCAATAATTTTATAAAATAATTTATCCCTAAATAATATTTATATAATGTCAATTATAACATCAATATAATTTAAAATGCCAAAGTCAGCAAAGAAAACGCATATTTTCAGACATTTTCTAAAACATAACGTTTTAAATATAATCATATATGACGTTAATTAATTCCTTATAATAATTTAATGAGAAATAGAAAACTACGAGAAATAGAAAACTACGTCTTTCTTTTTATTTTAGACAGACAAAGCTATAATAGACTAATAGTAAACAAGTTAGAATGACCGTGGAATGTGTTAGTTTAAAATAGCGTTACCATATATTTTAATTCAAGAAAAAAGATTAGAAAGGAACATTGTAACTTATATTTGTTATACATTAATAGATAACCTGTCTTGAATTCAATAAAGAAATAAGAGTAGGGATTTTTGCAATTTATCACAAACAAAACATGACAAAGCTGTCAATAGTCTCATCTCTGGTTTGAGCATATGGTAAATAAGGCATCCATTTTGAAAATTGAAATTATATCAAGAAGTATTAACATGTTCGTGTCTAATATATATTTTTAATAAAAAATGTGCTTTTCATTATCAAAAATAATATAATGTTTTCTAAGATTAACACGAGTACTACCACTACCAATTTCAATAAAACTATTTTACGGATAAAACTCGCGTTTATTATTACATTTTTTAATTTAACCCGACGTTTGCTGCAAAGCATTCGAAACGCCGGGGAAACGTAATATAATGCTATTCATATTAATACAATAATGAAAAAAAAAACATATTTTTATTTAAAAAGAAAGAGAAAGAGACACTCTCATTATTATAAGAAAATCTATGTAAATATAATCAATTTTTTTTATCATTACAACATTATTGACCCTATTAATCCTATTACAATCATTCTCCATATGTGTTTTTTGTAACAAGCAGGTGAATACTAATACGTTCACTAAAAAATAAGTTAAAACTTTACCAAGATATTAAAAAAAAAACTTAATTATATAGGCGTGTGTTTTATTTGTTATAAACTATAATTACCAGTAATGTTGTTCAAATATAATGTATTCAAAATAGTATATTTGTATAGGTTTATTTTTGTTCTTATCTTGCAATGCTATTTTGATGGATTTAAGTCTAAATTTATTCTAAGCGGATTTTTGGTTGCAAATGAAGGAACTATTTTCTTTTCTATTTTTCGGACGTAGGAACTTTAATCTGTAATCCTCTTGCCAGCTGGTCTAGTATTCATTAGTGTAAGCTATCACGTACTGAACGTACATTTCATTCCAATTTTACCTGTAAATAAGTTTGAGTTTGTTTTGTATTGTATTGTATTTTATGTCTAGGGTCTAAAAATTGTTGCATTCATTTATTTGTAACTTAACCGTCATCAATTTATTAACAAGAAATATATCCTCCAAGCTCTGCAGGAAATGAAAAAAAACTTTAAAATATTCGAATCACTAGAAACAAAGATAAAATAAAACCTACACTATTTTTTAGTATTTTTATATTTTTTGCAAATTACCATACTTTCAAATACTATCAGTATTATTTGATCAAAAAACTTATGAAAAGAAATCAAAGCCCGATAATTTATTTACAGAAAATTAACACTTTATGTATGTACTTTATAAGCATATAAAAGTTTAAACTAAAATTGAAATATCCAATTATTGAACGAAGTCGTCCCTAGTTGTCATTCACCTCACGTTTTGAGCTGAAATTAAAGACTATTAATATGGTAATTGAGGGCTAAAGTTCATATTTAGAATTTCTTGATGAAGTTTTAAGATTGATCTTCCGTTCTTTTATTGATTAAAATAATTTCATTGTTATAGTCAGAAATCATTGCGACATGAAAGAAATTGTAAATGTTATTTTTCTTTTCTGTTGACATGAAAGGGATTCTGGACTTGCTTATCTGACCTATAAAGTTACTGTCTGACCGATAACAACTAATCTCTAACTTAGTTAAGTTAAACTAACTTGCAACTCGTAACTAACCCAAGATATACTTGAATGGCTATTACATGAATCGTTAGCACAATAATGGATAACTGGGAAAAGCTTGTAATTGTTGCGAAGAGACAATATAAAGCTTTAAAAGTAAACAATTCTTATTATAATAGGTTTTTTTTCTAAACATACTTGCTAACAACATCGATTTTTTTTGTTTCACCTAGTTTCAAACAATACCCACATTTAAAGATTGAGTACAATGTATTGAAATTATTTTATATTTATTGGTTGATTTATTAGGGATTTGATAAAATAGATGTAGATTTGATTGAGCAATTTAAACTTTAATGTGAATGAAATACAACCTTTCTTATTAATGAACCTTTCTTATGAATTTCCCCTTATGTACTTATTGGATCAAGACTGATTGACCCTAATTTAATTATAATTCTATAATTTCGTTATTTTTAATGTTACAATTAAACTAGTTTGTGACTCCGTCGTAAAATAACGGTTTTATAAATAAGACAAATATATTCCTCAACCTTAAGCTAGATATAATTTTGGTATTTACTCTTTTATGTTAATTTAATTTGTTTTGTTACTATTACAATATATCTCATAAAATAATTTGTGTGTAATTTACAAAATTTTTTAATGTACTTACTAAAAATTATTGGCCTTTTTTGTTTTAGTTGAAAGGCTTTGCTTGAAGTCTCTTATTTTTTTATTATCGTATATACTATAGTGTTTTTAATTATATTAAATCGAATCATGGTAAATATTATAAATCCGCTGTCATAATATTCGTGGTAATATCAGCATTGGAAAATATTTTGCACTGATAAATTAACGAGAAAACGCTGTCCTGCAACATAACATTTGTAACATAAAGTGGCTTCGTAGTTAAATTGTCCAGGAATCTCTACCTTTCCCAGGACATATTGGACAGTTACAGTTGAATCTTGTAATAAGTGACACTATTGGTATCTTCTCTCAATGCAGATTGCAATCTAATGCAGATTTTGCATACATTATTTACTGCCTTTGTGTCAGCGCTTAAAAGTGCTAATAAGTATAGATTACTTGAGAAAGTGTAATTTTATTGTTGTTTTAATTGAGGTTCATCAAATATTTATTATTAAAGAAGCAAATTCATATATATACATTAAAATAAAATAGTAACGAGGCAAACCTTTCATATGTTTTGTAGGAAGTACAGAACTCAAACAATAGTGTCATAAATGTTCACTCTTCATCACAATCTAGATATTTTTATAAAATTTTGTATAGTTTAAAACGAAACTGGTTGAATGAAATGATAAACATGAAATGAACCGACGTGAACATCACTACACAAATCCGTCCTCAGAGCAGAAAATAATCACGAATGTTCACACTTAGTGCGCGCTAATGAAGCATGCTTCTTGATAGTACTCAAGGGTGTGACTATAGAAATAAAATATATTATAAGTTTATAAATGTTTTAAGTCTTTTTATAATTAAACAAATTAAAACTATGTTTAAATATAAAAGTTTAAAAGAATAAACAAAATTAAATTAAATAATATATAACGTATAGTAAGGTTAGTAAATGATATACAAATTCAGTAAAAAATATTTCAAAAATATTGTTAAAGAATCTTTTGTAGTTATAATCGTGATCTCATATTTCTTCCCTAAATTCTAAAAAAACTGTAAGTCTACTAAGATATTGTAAAATATTAGAAAAATAGAAGCGCTTTTTGTTCGCAAATAAATCAGATGTATCCGACATTTTTAATATCTTAAAATTCTAATGTTTCATGATAATACATAAATTATATTTTAACACTTCCGACTGAGAGACAACCTATTAATGTCAGAGGAATATTTTCTTAAGAATTTTCCACAGTGATTATTTATATAAGATTTTACTTTTTTATGAACAATGATTTCAACAATTCCATTAGAAATGATAAGTGACGTTGAAAAAAACATAATGGCTTTTAATTATGCTTTTAAAAGAATAAAACAAAGAAAGACTAAAATTTTCAAAACTATATAAAATATAAAATTTTATTTATGACAGTGTAACTTAATAAATCAAGAAGCCATTTTAGACGTAATCTTTTTATAAAATAACTTTTTTTTAATAAGTAATAATTATTAACCGAGACTTACGACTAATTAATTTCTCAATATATAGCCCAAAATAATAGAAATAGTGTTGTAAATAAATATTTATTATAGTTAAAAAAAAATTAACGTATGTATGTTTCGAGTAATGATATATGATAAAACTTTAACTACACATTTTGTGGTCTATATAAAACCTGTACAGTAGGCTTATATACATAAGATGAATATCTCGACAGACTTTTATCTTAAATCAAGTTATCTTATTTTTATCTTAAGCATATGAAACCTATTTTACTGTTCATAAAATATAAATCGATTTACACAAAAGTTATTTTATGATCGTTCTTGGTAACTAAAGACAGAAGAGTCTGACTTAACAAACTATAAAACATTACGACAGTCAGTAACATAATAATCGATATCGACTATATCACAAAAATCAAAAAATTAAATCAAACAATGTTATAATTATATAAATGGAGGTACTTTGATAAATTATGTATATTCGGAGAGTAATCGGTATTCGGTACGAAAGTTCCACCAAGTTTTAAATAATCTGTAAGTGGATTATAGAAATTTTATTTAGAATCTTGAACTTAATTTTATATTTCAAATTTTTATCTTAGGCGAAAAATATTTTTTTGCCCTAGTTTCACCGAAGTCCAAGTTTAAATATGTATAAAAGAATAATGCGAGCTATGTAGGTAGAGTTACACAAACAGATACTCACACAAATCAAGGCTTTGTATTATTTATTTATTCATGCTAAAACCGAGTGCGAACCTTTACACACACATGCGTATTTTCTACTTTTTTATGTTGTATAGTTATGTTTTGTTATCACATGAAACTGACGCAGTTATAAAAAAGAAAAAAGTGGAACTTTGTTAGAATAATACAGCATGTAGTAAAACTTATTTACTATTTATTTATATAACTCTATGACACACTATTATTTATATTAAATAGCAGTCGAATAAATGAACTACATATTGTCCGGGGTTAAGACTATAGTCTTACCCCCGGACAATAACTACTAATTGACATTATTCTTGACTAATTTAACACAGTGTTTAGATTTTCGATATTCATGGCTATCTTCAATGTAATTAATAATTAGCTTGTTAATTGTGTTCTCAAACATTTTATCAACAAATAACTTATAAATATTCAAGTCCTGCGGCCGCGTCGGGCTCACTGTCTCAGAAACTACTAAACGGATTTTTTGTTTTTTTTTTTTATTTAGTGTAGAATTCCTAAAAAAGGTTTAAAAATATAATTTATTTTAGTTTTATAAATAAGTATATGTATATTATATTAATTAGACATGCTACAAATCCTTTTGACAAATCCTTTTGAAACTAAGTATTCATATGAAAATATTATTGGCAAGTTAGTTTTATGTTCAATTATTAATAACTTTGTAAAGTAGTTAGCATAAAATATAAATATATTTCAAATAAAATCGTTTAACAAATTCGAATAAAATATACCACTTTTTTTATAACAATCTTAAACCCAATAAATTGAAGCGAGGAAAAATAAATTAAAACCAGAAGATAATATTTGAAAATAATATCCTGTCAATAATTAAATTACTAATAATTCTCAAATAACTCGTCTTGGAGCATTCTTAGTCCAAGAATGAGGTATTGTCTATTAGTTTTACTTTAAATGTTTATTTTGAAATGTATTGTATTGTTTAGATTTTTTTTTGTTTTAGTATCACACATGACAATAAAATCATTTAATTGGAAAATCACACTAATATAAAAAATAAGAGTACTGGCAGACAGACGGACAATTCTTTCTTTTGAATTAAGAAACCCTAATAACAATTAAAAGTTTAGTTACAATCTTAACCATGGTTCAATTATGTTAGATATGTCATCTTAACTTACATATGACGTCATATAACGATAGCAATAGATGGCTAAAGGTAAACCCTAAAACACACAATATAATTAAGTCAGAATATACTCAAAATGCAGTAAAATGTCTCATTTTCTCAAATGTGTTTTCAGAGAGACAAATAACTTTTATACTAATGAAGTTGTCATCTGGATATTTTTACTTAGACTACAGTTTAATAATGAAACTCTTAAGTAATAAAGTCGGACTTGAGCTTCAGATCTATCAATGACATGGAACTGGGAACCCTTACTTTTCTCATTCTTTTCATTTTAAGTAATTTTAAAGAATTCATTTTAAAAAGTTAATAAGATTGACTTACTTATCTGATATCTATCAGTGTTAATAATTTTTTTTAAAGAAAACACATTTTCTTGCAAACTGAAGACTCAATGTTTCTTTAGATCCTATCATATGAAAATAACAAATCTCTCTTCAAAATAAAGTTGTCATATACTAGCAAAATCATATCGTCAACCCTCACCCTTGAAAAAGTAACAATAATTTTTCAAACTTATAGACTTTACATTAAATAAAATACTTATAATGACATTATTTTTTATAATTTTCAATCAATTGTATATTAAATTTATTATGAACTGTGTAAAGCATTATAATACATTTTTTTAAGAAACTATAAACAGTTATACTAATATCCCTTAAGGTGTGTTTGCACTACCCAGTAATGTAACAAGTTTGACGTCGTACTTTTGATGAAAGACGAGACTCATCTGAAGTTGTCGTCTTAATCAAACTCGGTGTTGATTTAGGAATCTTCAGCGACGCTCGGTCTGGATGCTGGTGGTTAAATGAAGGTAAAAAAATGCTAAGTTCAGTAGTTCAAAAATATATGTTATATGTATGTGTTTACCAATTTATTAAAGGGGTTTAAAACATAGAAAGCACTTTTGCGAGTCTTCGGATGTTGCAAGAGTTCATGGGCGGTGATCATATTCCATCTGTGACCCGCACGCTTGTTTGCCCTCATCTTCCATAAAAACAAAAAAAAAAAATAGAAAAGAAAAACATCCATGTTATGTTCTCTGGAACTCATGGTTTTTTTAGTTATATGGAATTAAATTATTGCATCGATAAAAATATTTCCACATTTATTTGTAATATAATAAAACTCACTCAGTTTTCAAAATAATTTAGGTCTTGTTCTTTTATTTAAAAAAATATGTAAATTATAGTTAAAAAAAATATTATAATTCCGTTCCTTAGTTTGAACATTAATTAGTATGGAATAATAGAAATGCTAATATATTTTGTAACTTTCTTGGTAGTATACTATAGTAATAAACCACTTCTTAAGAAATACAAATATGGCAAACTTATTGAAACAATTCGTCTAATCGAATATACTTCCTTACCCAAAACTGATAATTGCAATATTGTGTCTACAAAGTCTTTCTTATCTCACAAACAATAAAGACTACATTCCATAGATTTGAAGTAAAGTTATAGCGTGAGGTATAACATGAGCAAATATTACTTCTCATTTTTGTTGTTATAAAGCTGCAGTATCAAAATATAAATATTTTGAAATGAAGATTTGTGTTGAGATTTTTAATATAAATGTATTATTTAGTTATATACTTATAAATCATACTATTGTTCATAGTCCAAAGGTTAGGTATATATTTCTCGTTATCAAGTTTAAGATTAAATAAAACTAAAATAAGATATAAAATTTAATGTTTACATTCACAGTAATTTAAAACAACAGAAATAATGAACTATTTTTGTTTGCAACACAATACAGACCGGTAATTAAAACTGCGCTTGTTTCTATTTAATTATCAGCGGGAGGCATTGTTGATAAAAGTTAAATTTATTCAAGGAAGATGTAACCAACTTTGACAATTTATTTGGTTCCGTCGGATAACTGCGGCAGGCTCCCATTACGTACAAAATTGAACCTCCGTGTGGTCTGAGCAAGGTCTAATTGGAAACGTAAGTAACTGCCAATTTCCGTCGCATGACTTTAAGCAATTTTCGGCTTCCTTCCCTCTATAATCGTTAAATATTTATAATTCAATTAGGAAGATAAAATTTAAAAATGTAAATATATAAAACCTTCTGCAATACTTCAAAACAATTCAAATTTTCACAATCATATTGCCAATATTTTCATATTTCAGTAAATATTATAAGTAATATGGTATTAATAGGCATTAATAAAGCAGACATTTTCTAAGATTTTTTATTTTTCTTTAGAAATTCTTTATTTAAATTATTTATTATAACCGAGGGAGTTATTAGTAAAAATAAATTACACAAGATAAAAATAAACTGAATCAACTTTTAAAATTTTAATGGTTTTTTCTCTCAAAACATAATAATTACAACTAATTAGGTAATTTGGTTTCTGATTTTACTATTTAACTAAAGTGTTGTTTATGACTCTCCACTTCTAAATCATAGACGTATATAGCCATTTAAACTTTAAACGATAGATCATAGCTGACTTCGTAAGCCCGATTCCAACAACACAGTGGTGCATTGTGTGTACAAAACCTTATTTATATCTCTCTCTCTTCACAAAATGGAGGCTGCGGCTTCACGATAATACCTTCAACTTCATTGGGTGAAATTCCATGTAATGATTTGACTTGATTTTTATCAAATATATCAAGGACCTAAATATATTACCATCTAAAGATAAAAAAATTTAAAACAAAAAAAACTTTAAATTCAAAGACAATAAAAGCAAAATTATCTAAGTAATTATGTATTATAAATAATTGTGTAAATTTGTTTCGAAAAATGGAATAATATTAAAATTTTAATAATGGATGATCATTTAAACAAATTATATCCGCAGTGCTGTAAATATTTTTCCCTTAAAACCTCTCGTAGTGTAAACTATAAATCAAACTAACGACTAGTACGAGTCATACTCGCAGCTCTGCACTCGCATGTACTATGTTGCAATTGTCTTATGTATTTCCTTTCATTGAATTATATCCAATTAAATATTGTCAGTTTCCAAAGGCATTCATTGGAATAAAATTAAAATCTTAATACCATCGAAATGGTATCTTATATTTTAAGAAAAGTAATATTAGAGGAATAAATTTGAGTTTAATTCCTTGGTATTTTAAGCTCGGAATTTGCTCGTGTTTAATAAACAGTTTGAAGATTAACGTTTATTCGAGGAAGGTGTTTCCAACTTCTGCTAATTTCGTTTTCTATATTGTTTTTGGACGTTCGTTGTTATTATAAACAAGGATCAAGGTCTCTTTGGTATAATTGATAATGTAATTAACTGCTATATATCAAGACAAAGCCTTTTTTTGTAATTTGGCAATTAATAAGGATAACTACAGTAATTACAGTTCTCATAAAAGTTTTAAATATTGTAATAATTCACTTAAAATAAAGAACATATACTAAAAATATCTCCAATGAAAATTTTTTACAATAATCTATATATTTTTGGAAATCTATTCGGATTTTTTTTTCTGATCTCCAAATATCTTTTGAAAAATATATTATTATATTCTTTACTTTATTTGTGAAAGAGTAAAATTATTTTTCTATCTCTATTTTTCGTACTAACTTGATTCATAAAAACCGAGAGTATTGTTTAAAATTTTGATCACATTCCGGAATTTATTACGATCGAGGATATAATAGTTCCGGAGCTCGTTTCAATGTTTCAATATGTATTGTGCTGGTTTTGTGTACTTAGTTGTGCAGTATTGGTCTCACGTTCACTAAACTTACACGAAATTTATAGTTTTACTGAATATGAATCGAATTTTAGGTTAAACGTTAAACTTGAGTTGTTTATCTTTACTACAGTAATAAATTATTGTTTATAAAGATGTTAAGACGTGGTCATGTATAAGAAGTTATTTTTCTTAGAATTTTTAACTTAATTCAAAATTCTAAGTAAAATGGATTCGTATAATACGTGCTCCCAAATATTTACGTGTCGTATTTATGGAAAAAAATATAAATATTATGACCGCAAAAAACACAGGACGCAGCTGGCTTTAAGCGGGTTGTTTTAATTATAGTGTCCCCTCATTGTTTGTCATTTATATGTTAAGTGTCTATTATAGGTACTAACAATTTTTTTTATAGCATTAATATGAGTCCAGTAAAGGTTTTAGCAATCATTTTATTTATATATTACTAGATTACCCGCTCCCGTTACATTCTAAAATTATTTCGGGAAAATTCAAAAATTTTTTTATTATTTAATTGTATTATCCTTTATTAAAGCACAATTCTATAAAAATATGTAAAAAAACATATCAACGCTGAAAGATATTTGTTTTAACATATTCTTTTAATATCAGAATTGAATATTTATTTTAATTTCTTTTTCATCGAGAAAAAAATGGTAATCAATACACACTTATTGTAGAAAATATTTTTAATGGTCTTTAGATCATTTTTACTATAAAAACCTATTAAATATACATTTTAACTATTAAATATGTTTTCTATATAATATTTGAATTAAAAAATAAAGAGACAAAAGTGTGTTCTATTTTCATGTAAGCCTCAATCAATAATTTTCATATTTATGTCTAGTAAGTAGATTATTTTCAGTTCTATTTGAAGAAAACTATTTTTGCAAAAGTTTTTGTGTTACTAACAATGTTTTGGATTTTTGAAACTAGACAGAGTAAAAAGTTCTTATATATAAATTGAGAATTATGCGCAAAAGTAAAATATCCTTAGGAAAATGTTAAAAGCCTATTTTAACCGATTTCTAAAGAAATATACGCACCTGAAAGGCTTAGTTGAATAGTTCGAGGCAGTGACTTTACATTTCAATGGAACGGAGTAAAATCCTTGTGGAATATTCAACAAACGATTGATTTTCAAACGTTTCACGATTGAAATTTATAATACAAATGTAATCAATTGCCTTTTCATACACACAAATTTCAGTATTACTTATAGTATTTACTCAGGGGGAAGAGGGTTGGTTATAACTATAAATTAAAACCCTAAAAGAATTTATAGATTGATATCAAGATAATGCTTAAGATTAATGACTGTACATTGTAGTAAAATATCTTAATGTAAATTTGTTTCTAATATAACTAATTGAACTAAACAAATTATATATCGTATGAAAAAAAAAAATTTACATACACGGGACACAAACATACTCTTTTCCTATTACCAAGAATATTTCTGACATTTATATTTGTATATAAAAATAACAACCTTCAAAATGGTAATTTAACCTTTTATAAACGTCATGGAAAAAGAAATAACAATTCAGGAATAATGGATTTGAGTTACTTCGTACGTGCCTACAAATATGTACGAGTGGGATTTTTGAAAAAAGTAAGAATGTTTAGCCGCAAAACACACAACACATCTGTCTTTACACAGGTTGTTTAAATTATGGTGTCCTTTTATTCTTTGACATTATATATATATGATATATGACAAGTGTAAGTATAAAATGATATTCTACTTATAAATTAAAACAATTGTGTGTATATCCATATTTCTACTTGATGGGTTTAGAAACGACGTTTATTTAAACTTTTTAGTTAACTTTCGAAATAGATGTGAGGAAACGTACCGACGGACAAAGCATCACAATATAACTAAATTTACTAGACTTAAATAAGTTATAATATATAAATAATAAGTAAAATAATATACTGTTTCAGCACAGCTTAAAAAATGTATATTATACGATATTTATCTCGATCTTTTCTCATTTATTTATGTTATAATATTTTTGTTTTTCTAAATTATCATTTAGCATATAAAAAACCGATGTTCTCCTAATCCTAAAAAAAATTGACGATCTTTTCTTTAAAATACTGTTTATATTATAGTTTTCCAACTTGTATATTTTTAAATATTTTACAAATTCCTCCCATATGTTTGATTATATGTTACATGCTTTAATTTAGTGCTAAATTTTTTTATGTAAATTAAAGTAACTCAAAAATATTGCCATTGGGACTACATTATTATTCATTGAAAGTCATGACCTTAAAATTTACTATTTTAAATCCATTATTTGCAATTCAAATATCCATTTCCTGATTATAAATATTTTGCTTATAAATTCAATTCCCTTGTTTCACAGCGATATTAAACCTTTTGTATTTTGTGCTTTCCATTATTCGTATTTGTATTTTTATAGCTATAACATTTTGAAAGGTAATGGCGTTTTCTTTATATTAGTATTAGTAGTTAGAAAAAGACTTTTCATTTTTTAACTAAAAACCTCGACGAGTTAGTCGTCGTCTTTAATATAAATAACATTTCCATTTTTCTTAAGACACTGTGCCCTTTGCATATAAATGAGGTTAATTATAGTGAATGTCATAAATGTTATAAATTAATTATTAAGCAGTAAATTAAGAAATTCATTATTTGTTTTTGCTTCAATGACTGGGTGCCTGCGATCTCATTATCCAATACACAAGAAGGTTTCCATATCCAGTCCCTTTATTATATTCTAATGTATTATGTAACAGTTATGTTAATTATGTTAGTTCGATTAGGATTCATTTCAATATTTTGATAGTGTTTATTTAAGAAAAATATTTAAAAAAAAAGTAATTTATAGCATAAGACTATTATTATTTTTTTATGTCTTAGTTATATCATACCAGGCACTTTTTCTATTTGAACTTAGTTTCAGAACTAAATCACTTCAGCAAATTCATAGTGCCATGTTTCAAAGAATAAAATAATAAAATGACAAACAAATTAACGAGTTGAATCTAATAAACTCTAATATTACTTTATTCGTAGCACTATCTGTAGCAGATACTACGACAATTGCTACAGCTACGGCTACGCACAGTTTGTAGCGTATATTTATTATCAAACAACGAATGAACAAAATAAACTTGAAATTTTAAACTCTAACAATTTAATTAATCACTTTAGCATTTGCTTCTTGATACTAAAAATAAACTCGACTCATAGAGATGTAATTTTTGTTTACGTTATAACCGATTTTCTTTTTAATAAAAGAAATTATGTCAATATTTTATTATATAAATAATTTTCCAATATTAAGAATGATTTATATTATTATTAATATGTAGCCTACCGCTATATATATATATATATATATATATATATATATTATTTATTATTATTTATGTTTATTTAAGTATTATACTTCATGTTAGCATGTAGGTTTACATATAAAGCTGTGTATATATATTTACACCACCCTCGTACATTCCACTTGCAGACTCCATTCCCAAAGGTCGTCTGAAGAAATCGCTTTAAAGCGATAAGACCACCTGTTTATACAATTCATCTTTTGTGTATGTATTTATGTTATTTATTTTTTCTTTTTTTTTGTTGGTTTCCAATAAAGAATATGAATGTGAATATGATTATAAAAAAAAAAGTCACATAGCATTAATTTTACTCGTTAAATAAATAAATGAATACTTACAAAATTGTGTACCTCACGACTCTCGTGATAACAGCTTTATGAGAAACATTTGAAACAAAGACATTTTGATGACTTTCTTAATAAAATACGTAATAAGCGATTACTACATTACCCTACAGATATGCACTGTACTATTAAATAACTTTACTATTATTTTATAAAGTGGAAATAAATTATTAAATGATTACAATAAAACAGTTTTTTATCACAATTTAATGCGATAACTTATACCTTGTGGCAATTAGAGATGTACTCACAGACAACAGTTAGTTATAGATTAGTAATTAGTCAGGACATGATTCATACAGAGTATATAATTATGGAGACGCAGTCACATTTGTCAAACTATATCAATACGTTAGTAATATAAATTATTTAAATATATGTGCATACTAAAATATATGTACATTTAATATTTATGTAAGTTTTGTTGATAGAAGAATATATTATATCTAAACTATAGCTATGGTTTAGGATTTGTCACACAAATCCTAAACCAATATCCATTTCTTGAATATGCTCATGTGATCATGGGGACGTCAGCTCAACTGTCCAAAAATAGGAAGCAATATTTAAGCCGTCTGTTATAAAGATCCGTTCAAGATACAAATAATCAATATAAGTTCTTGCCTCTCGAAATTGAAACAAATTGCTTTTCTGAGAACGATTCTATAACTTTAAATTGAAACTGGTTTTGGTGCAGTGATAAATTAAATTTTCGAAAAACTCAGTTTTTCCTTCCGATCTGTCTGTCTGTATGTGTGTCTGTGTGTCTGTATGTGGGTCTGTGTGTCTGTCGAATTTTATTTTTCGAATTTTGAAAAACTAAAGATATATTTGGTGTCAGCATCTAAATGTAAGATTCACTTTTCAAAATTATGTTGATTGTCCAACGGGAAGGTGGCCAGATCGGCCGCCGAAGTTACCGAAAAATGGAAAAAAATTTTCGAACTTTTAAATTTTTTAAAATTTTAAAATTAATTAATTAATTTAATTATTTTAATTATTTTTTTTTTGTTTGTTAATTAATTTGCGAGTTATAATTTGCCGATTAGGAGTTTTTCATAGCGGCAAGCTCGATTGCCGCGTGTCAGATGTTTTGCTATTATATTCGGACATAATAAGTAGATTTTGTTCACTTTAAAGGTATCAGGGACTAGGTATGTTTACTTTTTTAAATAACTCAATTCAATAAGAAAGTTACAAAAATGTAGTTAACGATATAAATATATTAATAAACTCATCTCTCTGCAGCATGACATTAATATAATAACTACATAATCACTTAATGTGTGTAGAGAATGCTTTAGGTAAATCTTTAAAAAAACCTCTATCAAGTATCGTCAGTGTAAGTAGCCTTTATGTCTATCTTTACTAGAGTTACGACATTGTTAATTCATCGGTTGTCACGTGATCACGATGTGTTTGAAATAACGTTTACAAACTACCCGCAAGATGATAACTGTATCTTTACATATTACTATCAACAAATATTTTTAGATCAAAATATATTACATTTTATCTAATCACAAACACAATTTGTATACCAATTACAAAATTATTAATTTTTTTTTAAACCCAAAGAAACAATATAAGATATTTGACTAAAATAATATTAATAATTGTTTAACTAGCTCGAATATCACCTACTACTATAATAATACTCCTCGTGCGACCTACTACCAACTATTGTTAATAGATTTTTTTTATGATTAAAAATATACTTTTAATGCCTACATAAATTATTTTTTATAACATTAATTTTAGCCTAACGTGTGTTTCTAATTTATTATGTGTTTTAAAGATCATTGAACCATCATCTCGTCTTACCGCGAACATGTTTGCTGCAAAGCATTCGAAACGTCGGGTTAAATCTAAAAATGCAATAATAAATGCGAGTTATATCCGTAAAATAGTTTTATTGAAAATATAATATTTGTTTATTATATTATCCCAAAGATATGCGGTGGATCTATTTATGAAGTTCGTTATCTTCATGCGGTTTTGCATACAATAACAATCTTATTTATATTAATGTTTTGTTTCTTTAACTTTATTTTGTTATTTTACCGTTCCTTTACAGAAATTTTTATTTACTTCAGCGAACATTATTTCTTGAAAACAACAATTTTATACAAAAACAATAAGAAAATCGAGCAAGTGATCTTTTTAACCATCAGACCTATTCACCAGTATACCAACACTAGAAACATTTGTAACAATAAGATATTAAATTATTACATAGATCATTTGTTTTATTCTTTGAACTAATTTATACATAAATTATATTATTTCCAAATTATTATATTACAAACTTACATCGCTGTTCTTTATTAATTATATAAAGATCACATTTCTAACTAAAAAATCGTTTCATCGAGCGTCAGATTCGCTTTTACTTTGTCACCTATATTATTGAAATAAGCGTCTCGAATGCAAACTATAGTCATAGTTGACTTTAATGCTTTCAGTGAAAGGAGTGTCACTGGCATATATACTTTATCTTCTCTGAATTATTTCTTTGTAAATCTTTGTGGAGCCAAGTGCAAGAGCTAAGAGCAAGCAAACCTAATTAATGATATATTATTGAATAGTCTCTTAGCACAAATGTAATTTGTACTATTAATATATTATATCTTTAATTTTTCAAAGTTTTTCAGTCTAGAACAACTAGTTACAGATTATTAATCATCTAGGAAGTTCGACTGACAGTTATTTACTGTGTAGTATCACAATACTTTCACTCGTTTGTCAAACACTAACTGGAGCTTTAAGGATTCAGTCAAACAAAACTATATCAATTTAAAGATTGTATTTTAATTCGTTTCAATTTCAACTTGAAAGACTAGAGATCGTTTGTTTTTTTTTTTAAAGAGTTATTAAGCTTTTATTATTTTATTTATTATCGGAGGATAACATACTAGTTTTAGGTAAAAGTTAATTTGTTACATCCTTATCTTTAAGAGGTTATCTTTACAATATATTTAACTTCATTTTCAAATTTATATTATTATAAATAAATGTTCAAATATTTAACACATTATTGGTTGAAGCATCAAACTCCATAAAGTACTTTTAAAGTGTATTAAGCTCTCAAAGTCGTGTGTTTGACAGATAATGAACCCCAATTTTCACAGCGAACACTCCAGTGTACTACTGAATTATCAATATTTTACCAATAATTTATTAGTGTATAATAAAAGTATGGTCACTTTAAATGGAAAGAAAGTGATAAATAAAGTTATAATCGCCTGAAAACCTTCATCAAATTATTTTAATTCCTACTGTCTGGTTCTATATATTATATTTAACTTTAAATTCCTTAAATTTTATTTGTCGTTATTTTCGTATTTTATTTTAATCTTGTTTCCTATTTTTCTTTGCTTTCATAGATATTTTCTTTGTTTATTTACTTTCTCTGTGTATTTATTTTATTATTTTATCATGTTAAGCTTATTTACATGTGAAATAATTATAGAATGTGCTACATTCTGTTCATCGTTAACCATAGACACTGAACCTGCGACCTCTTAGGTCTGTGTGTTCTTGAAGGACTCAGAGATCGCAGAGTCGAATCCCTCCCGTGTTGATAAATTTAAATTCTATTATATTTTTCAAATCCTTGGTAATAAATTATCTCCTTATAAACTGAATCAAAGTGTAATCATTAAACAAAGAAATAATGCTAAGATTTCTGTATCTTAAAAACTTATTCACGCTCGGAGTCTTTCTCCATTAATAACTGCAAACAAACTTAATTACCTTTGTTTCATTTTAAAGCATAAAATGTTGAATCAAGATTTAATTATTCAAGCAGCCTGATGAAATTTCTGTTCGGACCAGAAACGTTACCGATTATTGATAAGAGAGATAAAAAATATTTATCTTTACGCCATAAACAAAAGATATATATATAATTCTAAAAACTATAAAATAATAATATAAATCATTGTAATAAGAGAAAAAAGTCTTTAATAACTCTTTTTTTTCTATTTATTAAACCTTATTAAAAAATCTTTTTAGAAAATTTAATTTTATTGTAATTAGTCACGTTTTTCTCTCGTTCTGAGAGAAAAACGTGACTAATCATCAGATCATTTTAGAAGTTATATAAAAATTCTATTTGGAGTATAATATACACGGAGAAGAAATTTTCCAAAATCTTAATTATTACTTTTTACTAATTTCAATATTTAATACAGATTTATGAAGACGTCTTTTCAGCAAACGTGAGGTTCACGTCATATCTCAAGGGGCTTGAAAGATGGCGTCTCTTTGTCATCCTCATTATTGAAATATCCCTCGTGACTACAGCTGGGACTATAGTTGACTTTATTACTTTCAGAGTGTCACTTACTTACATACTTTATCTTCTCTGAATTGTTTGTTGAAACAGGCTTTAAACTATAGTCGAGGCGGTCTACCTAACGATAGGCTTTAAGAGCAATAAATATTAAAAATAAAAAAATATATATTTAAAGTATTTATAAGTGTGTATAAATATCAATATAAGTATATACAGTTGTTACATCAATTTAAATCAATTTTATATCATTAGTTGTGGTCATACATCATTCCCGGCAACTTTAACTACTACCGTTATCGACTCCAAAGTCACTTAGTAATTTTGATCGTTTGTCAAACATTAGCATGAACTTTAATCATTAAGAGATATCAAATATTATATCGTATTATACTCGTATATCGTGAATTTTTCTACATAAATAATTATAAAGGTCCTTTTTAAATAACCTTGTTTGAATATATGTAAAATAATCCCATAACAGGTTATTTATTGTGTCATAATATGAAATAGTGTAAAAACCACCAGTGCAAACACACAAATGAACACTTCAAAGCATTTCATATAACTCAAGTTAATTAAGAAATCAAAATATTGTTATAAATATAATTAGATTTGTTTTAAAAAACATGATTACAGCTTAAATATTTCAAGAAATAATTATGAATTTTTTTTTTTCCCTATGAAATTTAAAATAACTCCCTGTATTAACTTTATGTTAATCAACATTTAATTATCAATATAACTGCGTATTCAATTCACATTCCTAGTCTGTGATCTGTAACACGTACCAGCATAGCTTGACTGCAGCAGCTGCAGCCGCACTGGTGGCGAAAACAACTTTATGATAGAACGAATAAAATTCTTCTATCATAAAGTTATGAGGGCAATGATATTGAAAGTAAAATTTGTGTTTTCCTCAACATAAAATATGATTTATTTTATTACATAATTTAACTGTAAAAACAAATAATAAATAAATGTTTATGTTTCTTAAAAGTAATGATCATTTTTGAAATTTATAACTTTCCACTACTATGATAAAAATAGTAAGCAAAAATAAATTACTTTCTAAATGCTTTTAATATGTTTGCATTGTGGCTTAAAAATAAATTCTATAATGTTTCCTGAACGAAATATGTAGAATGCAGTGTAAAGATCGTGAACAATATGCGATGTTCTTCAGACGCCCGGTAGTGGCGGAAGTGAGGCAAACTCTTTGTTTTGCTGAAATTTCAAGGCTTTGACAAAAATTGGGAGGTTTTATATATATATTTTATATATATATATTTATATATATTTACGGTCAACTCAAATTGAGCATTTTAATAACTCAAATTAAACAATTTCTAATACTTTTTATTACATATCAGAACAAATATCTAGTTATTTTATATGTTACGTCACAAGTTCTACTTACAACTTATTATGGTTGCTGAATTAGTTAATTTCTTACTTGACTAAATTAAAGCAGTCTCTATTTTAAAAATAACTTTTTTGGGTAACCAGTTGAATCCTTTAATATGGAGGAATGTTATTATATTATCTACCCTTCAACTTCATGATCCAATTAATAGGCAAAAAGTCGAACAATTTTGTATTTAAAGATTTATAACAAATGTGAACTAGTCGTGGGAATTCTCTAAAACATTTATAATTCAATAGATTGTACAAATTATATTGCATTGTGGTGTTTCTTATTTAAAATACGTATCTATCAATACAACGTTGTCGATGATTTTATTTGAAGACATGAATAGATTTATTTTGATTAAAATATAAAATAAATTATTTAGAATAATTCTTAACCATTGCTGCTGTTATATTTCTCCATAAAGGTTCAACTTTGAAAATGTACGAGTAAAATAAAATTGACATCTAGGACTAAAAGGACTGATTTTGTGAGAATTCTATTTGCAAATTCAAAATACGAAATTTTTTTTCGAGTTTCCTCCACCACACTCCAGTGTGCTGGATTACGTCCGACAAAATTTATTGTAAATTTTAAAATATTTATGATTTTGGTATTTATGAAATATTGAATCAATGAACTTCTTCTTCAAGCGCAGGTCTTTCTTTTATTCAATTGGATATCACACTAATAGACCGTATATCTATACATTATCCATTGACATGTGCCAAATTTTTTTTTGGAAATGCGTTGTCACCCAATAGAAATGGTAAATGGAATGAGGAAACTACAACATAGAATATCAGAGGATTAAGCTTCGGGCACACTCACAAAAAAGTAACGATAGACTGTATTCTAATTAAGGGTGGTTCTGTATGTGTGTTGAAATCTAGTGACTGTTGGGCTCTTTCATTAAAATATTATAGTTCGATACAATAAATATGTTTTTAAAAATATTTTTTTTTATTCTAATATTTTTTGTTCGAAAGTTATATTATATATATGCTATAGAATACTTTTTAACTTAGTTAGTATATTAAATTATATAAAATTATATACATACAATTTTTTACAAAAAATATAATTGTAAATTGACACATGTACTATTTCAGTTGTCAAGTGCTACCTCAATTGTTGAAGTAAAAGTTTTTTAATATTAGAAAGAGGTTCGTGACATCAATATCTGAGTTAAATATTTCATTCATAATTGTCATAATCATAATAAATAGTCATTTCAATTATTCAACGTGAATAAGGCATCTCATAACATATTTTTTTTAATATTCATGTTATAATAATGTTATTAATAAAAACTAGAAATGATTGATTTCTTAATTATTGAGTACACAAATCTTTTTACTATATTTATATAATCAAACCCTTTCTGATCACCTTATTAAAATCAAAAACAAAATAAACAAAGTCCTAATTTAAACAAACATTCATTTCGTCAAAGGTTTTTCAAATTATAATTATCTATTTACTTAAACTCCTTACTGTTCTTTTTATATTATCAAAATGTTGATTTTAGATGGAATTATTAATTAATTCTAATAAAGTTCCTAAACGGTTTGCTTTTAATAAAACAAACAAACATTAATGAATAAATTTACCTCAAAATTACCATTGATTCATAATTACCTTTAATTCGTTGATACATGAAACATGTTTGATAAAAAGAGTTTAAAAATCACTCACAGTTTAGTCAAACAATAATAATACTAAATGATTTTATAAAGTAAGTAAAAATTGAGTTCTAATACAAACAATGATAATACATAAATATATTTACAAAACAGCTGAGAGGTAATTATTGTCTGTATGCAGTTAATGTAAAAAGCAGTAGGACATTGTAAAAATATTCTTTATATTTTAAAGTCTAAGTACAATTACAAAAGGATCTTGAAACTTATTCTGCAAGTCTTAAACAAGACTTACAGTAAATACACAGGACAATGAGTTGTTATTTTCTAAATCCAGGATCGTAATAAAAACTGCTTCTTCAAAGAGGTTTTCGCTAGAAAATTATTCCATTACTTTCATTACATTGTTACTGGCGGTTCCAACTCCAGAGGAAATATTTCATTCATTGTTATGATATTTAAAAATAATAGCGTAATGTAACCTGCTTCATGAACCAGCCTATAACAATCAGCAAATTTTTTTCCATTCCATCTTGTAATTTAGATGATTGGTTTAAACAAACAAAGAAACAAATAAAGAATCTTTTATATATTATATTTAAAAATCTTAATAATAGTTCTATAAAATCACCTACAGCTGTAGCAGTTAGATTTAATTAAACCCATTTTGATGTAGTATATAAAAACAAAATTAATTTTGCAACAATCTGTCTGTTTTTTATTCACTAATACTGCATTTTTATTTTAATAATACATTCATTTGAAACTTGAGACCAAATTAATCCAAAAAAACCTGGTATCTATATTTTTTTTTCTTTAAGTAAAATAAAATAATCCATGCTTTTAAAATCACATATATAAGACCATTTATTTTTATCGAATAAGAATAAAGTACAATTTTTAATTAAAATACAAAAATCATTATTTTTTCTCGATATGCAAATGTGTTGAAAGAATCAAAACCAAACCAAACCAAAAACCAAAGATTGGAATACGTAACACGCTATTGAAAAATTGAAAACATATATATCAAAGGTAGAACTTGAAATAATATTAATACAAAAAATGTGTTATTATTACTTCTAATGTAATGCAAATATAACCATTATACATTTATGGTTTTCCGTTGCGTACCTTATGGATATGCAATATTATATTGCAAAATTTGTTACTACCCTCGTAATTGAATACTTGCTGATGTGAATATTGGTTTCGAGGTTATATTAATTTTTGATTGTACAATCCTCCTATGTTTTCCAAAAACGATATAATAACATTAATATCCAAGATACCTTAAAAACATTCATTGTAAATTTAAAATTACACGAAAAATACATCTGTAGAGAAGATTAATTAACTTATAGCTGACAATTAATCATATAGTGATTATAAAGTACAACATAGACTTTAAACAATTTTAAGATTAAATTATTAATCAACATAAATATATTTTATTTCAGGTAAGAAACTCAGAAGCTATCTTTACAGGTAATTTAATTAATTATATATATAATATTAATAAAACAACATCTTCTAAAACTCAGATAATTATTTTATATAATACGAGTCAAAGTTAATCAAGTATATTATACTAATGACTATCATTATACTTATTTACAGTATCAAGATTAAAATTTATGCAGTGACGGAGACTTTCCTAAAGTTATACATTATTCTACAAGTGTTTCACGAGTGTTGTAAACATATTTTATGTCTCATTAGAGACCTGCAGTGTTTAAACTAACACAATACTTACATTTAAACAATTGTCCCGGTAGTTTTGAAACCTAATTACTTCAGGTCTGTGAAAACAAATTAAAACCTTTTAAGCTAATGTAAAACTAGTTTGTTAGAATTAAATACCAAAAAAATATATAAAATTGACTAAGGTTATCATTTCATATAAGAGTTTTTTCATTTAGCATATTTTTGTAAAACTATCGATTTAAAAACAATCAGAAAACTAATGCTTAAAAATATTACTCAAGTATTTTTGTACACTTTAAAAAAAAGATAAGTAAAAATACAGTGTTGATTTAAAGTTTTCATGATTAGCGTTAAGGTACTGGAAATTAGGGCGAAAGTTCGTGACAACTGTAAAAGTACTGCGGATTACTGTAAAATTGTTGATGATAAACGTAAAAGTGGATTGGAGTAGATTGGAGTGGATTGGATTGGAATGGAGTGGTGGATTAACGTGAAAATAATCATTAAAATGAGGTGTTACAATTTTAATTTTCACTTTAATAATAATGTAGCAATTAAAAGTTTTATTTTTATAATGTTTAAACTCATAGTGTCTAAATTAGACAAAGATCCTTTTTTAATATGAGATTTCTATAACCTCTGTAGACAAGCTAGACTGTATTATGTTTACATCATATTAAATCATTTTTGCAAAATAATTTTAAGGTTCACAGCAAGCAAGATTTTCTGAAATTGTGTAGTTAATATAAAAAAATAAGTGGCTTGCCGGTGCTACATTGTCTGGGATAAGTTTAATAAATAATTGATTGAATTGATATCTATTTGTAATGCTCTATTACACGTCGAAAATTCCTTACTTCTGCTTAGAACAAATACTGATAATAAAAGCGTATTTGAACACTTTATACGGTAGATAATTTAAAGTATGAAAACTAAAATAAATTAACTACCAATCTTCACCAATTATATTATGTGATCAAACAACCAAAATTTATATAAAAAAGATGATAACTTACAAATATTATTTTAGGTGCAAAGACGATCTTACCAACATTGATCTCTTCCAAATAAATTTAAAATATAAATAGAATCTGGATATAAGAAATCTATGTAAATATAATTCAATATTTAACATGTACAATATGTAATAAATAGATATTATTTATACCTTGTTGTTGTTGTGGTATGGTGGTTTCTTTTATTGTAACGTATTAAGTAATGAATCGCACAAATAATTTTTAATATATCTATAGAGACCTTAATAATAGATCATAATGTATCTTCGCAAATCTTCATCATGCCTTTCTTATTACACAGTATATACCATGATTAATGAAACATATTAATAAGAATAGAGGCACAAATCGGGAAGTAATAAGATTTTTTCTTATATTTTCGGAATAATTGCTTATTTACCACTACTTTTAATGTCCAAGAGGTATAAGAAACTACAATATGTAAGATAAATAAAAAAATAAATGCAAGAATCATATATTTATTAAAAAATCATCCATAACTTCTGAGCTAATTTGGATTCCGTACGGCTTTCAAAAAAGATTCAGTGGACTACGGTCTCATAAAATTACATGGTTTTGGCTTTCGTTTTAAGCTACCACATTATACCCATTTTTACAGAAATCCTTTTAAATTATAGGGACGTGAGAATAAGTTAAATTCACGAAATTATCTCATTGGTATAGAGAAAAAGAATTACTATGACGAACGAATAGCAAAATAATTTTTTATTTACTATTTGATGATATTAATGAAATCACATTCTCATCCATGAAATTATTTTATTATTATTGTGTATTAATGTGATTTTAATAAAATAAAGTTATACGTAAAAATGCACTTCATAATTAACCCTTTTTTAATTATCCAGCGCTATAAAGCGCTAGCTTAAAACAAAACGTAGAACACTGCTATTTTATAGTTCTGAGCCTCTAGCTTAACTCGCTTGGCATCATTTCAATGCAATATCGTATTTCTTGTCTTGTTACGGGTTAAGTAGTTTTTGTAAAATTCGTTTTAGCAAGTAAGGAAATGTAATAATGCAGTCTTATAATAACCTCGTCGTGTTATCGCCCTGCTGCTTGCTAAAAGCTATGGGCGTTAATATTGAATTGATTGCGATGGCTCTAGTTGTTCGTAAAAAAAATCTTCAATGTTTTGACGTTTGTGAAACTGATCACAGTTAAAAAAATTTCAGACGAGTTTGTTATGTAATACTTCTCAGACCAGGGACCCTCGTAGCCTTAAGTGTCCAGAAGGGCGTATTTCGATAAGTATGGCATCGGTATGGTCCCTCCTGACGCTTCCAGTTGACGTACACAAGTGATCACTGATATAAATTCAAAGTGCTAAAGATATAAATAAATAAATAAAACCATTATTTATTAATTTATAAAATTGCTTGCATAAATGTGATAATTTAGAGAGTTAGATTTTTTAAAACACCTTATGAGGGCATACGGCATTAAAGTTATATATACATACAGTAGATAATTTACGTTTCTAACCGTGACTAGAATAAAACGTGCTTCTATAAAGTGTATCCGGGCTATTCTAAATATATATAAATGTATGATATGTGGTTTTACGTATAAATATTATTATCATCACAGTAATTGAATATATTAGATACTAATTACTTATTTACCCGTATGAGGTTGTTTGAGCGACCTGTGGTATCATTTTTGGCATATGACAGATTTAATCGTTCACTATTACAGTCTCTTTTACAAGTTATTGCTTTTATAAATAATATTGGAATAAAATAGGAATGATATATAATTGTTATTATTCAATAATTTTATAATAATGTAATATGTATGTATTTATGTGTATGAGCCCAGATACTGTCACATTATTTAACCAAGAAAATCTATTAAAAAATTCAACTGAAGCATAAGGAATACTGGCTTCTTCATTGTCATCGTATTACAGTTGGCCATTTTGGAACTCTGCCAAAACACTATAGTAACCAGAACTTGTGAACCAGCATTTGGCTAAATAAAATATTTTTATTTATCTTCCTAAAATTTTACTAAGAATAACATTATAATAAACAAAATGCTGTTCATTTTATTTTATTGGCTCCTCTCCCTTATTGTTACCGATTAACTTGGGTATATTTTATTTTTAATTAAAATTTGTTTTCAACAAGAACGTAATATTGCAACAGAATTTGTATTTTGTATTCAATTGGGAAAACAATTTGTAAGACATTAACATTAACTTAATTTGTTAAAGTTACTAACGACGTTTCTAATGTCTTAAGATCGTTAATCGTCAAAGAGAACAGTTAATGCGATTCTATCCGAATCTATCCGAGTCTAATCTGAACTTACGACTAGCATTTTAGTAAGGGGGTAACATTAGTGTCACCTCGTAATAGTGAGATACTTTCTGATTATGTAATAGCTAAAATGCAAAAGATGTATATTAAAACGACTTCACATCCATTTTTAAGAAGAGTCAACATACACATATCGTACACATATCATATATTGGATTGAAATTTTAATGTAATGAATATACGAGATCTAAATCCTTATACAATTTCTGAAAAGACTGCCTTTTACCGTTTTAAACTTTAGAGAAAATCTGCTTTAGCTAGTTCGAGTATAAGTCGTGTGTTTTAACTAAAACATCTGAAAATACAATCACAGAATAGTAATCAGAATGGACTAGACGAGCGACACTATAACCTAACGCTCAACGAAAACTAAATACAACTAAACAAATAAAATAAACTTGTTATATAATTTATTAATATATAAAGTAAACATACAGTGTCTGAGATAGTTGCATAACTACGCCATGTTAACAGTAATTGAGCTTGAATGGAACTGCAAAATATTAGTGATAGTAAACGTTTATACTTTACAAAAAACTGCACAGCTTAATATTTGATAGGGTTATATATATTATTCTCGCCGGGGCGTCGCGGTGTGTGCTAACGCGATCCCGTGACGTCCCATTACGGCGCAGAGGGCAACCGTTGGTTTTTTAGTGGGTAGCCTTAAAAATGGCAGCATCCTCTATGCTGCCGGGTAGTCCCACATCACCCCCCGGCCGTCACCCCCCTGGGCCGATGGGGTACCCGTAACGGGTTTTTCCAATAGAAAAAAAAAATAAAAAAAAAGTTTTATATATATTATGTAAGATAATTAAATTTACATTTGTTTCCAAACAAACACTATTTATAAATAGAGTTTACACTGTTTGTAAACTGTTTGCAGTAAACAGCCTGAATTCAATACAATTTCCACATAACAATTCAATGTTTGTATGATCTCTCATAACGAGAATTACGTCGGTCACAACCGGAGGATCCAAAAAAATACAAATTTATTAACTTAAAATTTAATACTTATATTTAATTTACAAACTACGTGATCCCTGCTCAAAGTTGGAGACAAGAATGAATAAAATGAATTTATAATTAAAGGAATACAAAAAGTGTAACAAAGAAGGGTTTCAGATTTACATTCTAGGATTTTAACATGATACAATGCACCTGTGCTTAATCAGCGTTTCCACGGTTCGTGAGAATATAGTAAATGCTAATTTAACAATTTTATTATTAATAAGTATATAAGAAATATCTAATAAATGATTACATAGTCTATGGTAATATAACACCTCCCTCCGCAGATCAGCAACTATTCCTTGAGAGAGTTGTTGCGATGTTGCTGGGATCCACCCTTATTTCGTGAGGATGAACTTCACTTTTATCTTGAATATTCTTATTTTTAGTCGCGTTACTTCTTTTAATGTGTTGCAAATGGAATCTTCTGTACGCCAGATAAATGCAAAGTATGCTTGCTCCAAAAAGCATTAAGTATACAGGAATCGTCGTATGATATAATACGCTATGATCTTGTAGTTGAGTTAAATTAACTGGGGTTTGTAGAGACATCATTGAATTTATTAAATGAAGCTTTTGAAGGTTTATTGAGTTCAGTATTATTGGAGATATATTTGTTTGCACTTGATTTCCAAGGTTAGGTAAATCTATTATCCTTATAGCGTATCCTTTTATATAGTCGTTTGAATTTACAAGTGTGATTGCAGGTGTCTTGACATAGCACTTAAGCGGGATTTCCAGTAGAAAGCTGCCGTGAAGTGTCTTGTACAAATCTTGACCACACTATATTTTAATTTCCATAGGTATAGGGAAACTCATGATATAGTGTTTTTCATCCAGTTGTTCCAGCGCTTCATTATTAAGAATAACAGATGTTAGTTTGCAGGTTGAATCAAGTTCTTGCTTTTCAATCAGGTTTCTGATGCAGTCAGGTTTTTCTCGAAGCACATAGTTACTATTTTGTTCACAAAGGTACAGAGAATTGGACTTCGGGCATTCAGCCTCCATGTACATAGAATTCTTACTAGAAATTGCTATAAAGGGAAGGTTGGGAATAAGGATTTGATTATATTTATTAGGAACAATTGATGATCGTAAAGATCATAGGACAGGGGTACGGCGATCGGTACTTTTAAAACTATAACTATTTGATTACCGATATAAAAATAACCTAATTTAATTATATCATAATAATATCTAAGTTCTAAACTTAGGATTTCATTCTTTGAATATAAAATCCTTAGCTTTCTTAATATTTTATCAAGATCTACAAAACTAATAATAGAATGAGGCGTGCTCGATGCACGTATAAAACCTAGAAAACTTTTTAGTTTTCGTAGTTCCTCTGATCTATATTATCACCTAAAATCAATAGATATTGGGCCATATGGGCATAAAGTTTCTTAATATTAATTTTATTAATAATAGAGTTCAATACTCTAGTTATATTAACTATTAAAGTACTCTAGTTATATTAACTATTATAGTACTCTAGTTATATTAACTATTATAGTACACTAGTTATATTACCTGTACTGTCTATAGTTTTAGAGTTACATAACAGCCATTATTTCGTTAGACTAATATGCTCGTTTAATTCCGATTGTAATTTTAATTCGTTACTTTGTAGAGATAGAATTGCATTGTCTTATTTAACGGAATCAGTATAATATGGTTTTAATAACAGAACCAAGGCCATCAACGAGTCCTCTTTTACTATAATTATGATCAAAACTTTTCAAAAAGTTAATTAAATTATCTACTTTAGAATTAAGGTAGTTAAGGTGAGGTTCTTAAAGAGATGTAATATTATCTAACTGTCGTCTTATCATATATATTTGAGATTTAACTAATAGGGTTTGGTTGTAATTAACATCAAGGTCTGTATAATTTCAAAATGAATGATAATGAGATATAATTTTTGTATCGCCTAGTTTAAAAGGGAATAGGCCGGGATCTGATTCTAGCGAATTAATCATTACTTCTTGTCCTCGCGTCAGTTGGAGTAGTGATATTACAAGTATCCTCTAACAATAAGGGTTCAGTAGGGTTTCTATTAAGTCGTGATTTAGATACCGGACCGCGTCTCTTTTTAGTATAGTTATGTATAGGAAGTTCAGCAAGGACGGTGTGCTGTGTGTAACGTGAAGCTAATTTCTGCTTACTTGCCATAGGCTTTCTTATAAAAACTTGTTCGTTAGGGGTATATTTTCTTTCAGGCTCAAGATTTTTATTGCGATTTTCAGTTAATATTGTTCTGTGTTGTACTAAAGTCTTGTAAATTAGATCGTATACTTTAATCATTCTTTCTCTATGGTCTTGTAAGTATTGTTGTAACAAATACTTAGTCAAGTTAACAATTATGGGGTCACGAGGGTCAAAGTGTTCAGTAATTAAGTCTACAGTTTGTAAAACTATTGTAAGCTAAGACTGCAAATAACATTAAATTAATTATAGGTTCACTTTTCTTTACTAGTTTTAAGATCCTTAAATTTTCAAATATTGTCGAATGAAATCGTTCTACAATGCGATTTTTTTTTAGAGGCGTGTAGTAAAAAAATGGTTGATTTACACTACTAATATTTAAATTTCTATTAAAATCTAAAATATCAATTATCTTATTAATATCTAACCTACGGGTCCTAGATTGCCGTGAATGGAAAATCTTGGATATTTATAAGGATAACTTAAGGAATAAATGGAAGCAACTTCAGAACGATTCTAAAGTACTTATAAAAATTTGTACCTCTTGGTGTTTCAATGTTCGGAAACTCCTCCTGCTGCAACACGGTGTAGATTCGAGATAGCCGACGTCCTTGATTGATTCACTGACTCTATTTAATTAATTTAATTAACTAAATTTCGGCTATCCTACCGACTGCGCCAATTACGTCGGTCACAACCGGAGGATCCAAAAAAATACAAATTTATTAACTTAAAATTTAATACTTATATTTAATTTACAAACTACGTGATCCCTGCTCAAAGTTGGAGACAAGAATGAATAAAATGAATTTATAATTAAAGGAATACAAAAAGTGTAACAAAGAAGGGTTTCAGATTTACATTCTAGGATTTTAACATGATACAATGCACCTGCGCTTAATCAGCGTTTCCACGGTTCGTGAGAATATAGTAAATGCTAATTTAACAATTTTATTATTAATAAGTATATAAGAAATATCTAATAAATGATTACATAGTCTATGGTAATATAACACGAGATTAGTTCTGACATGACAATACGTATATCAACAAATTTAATAAACACAACAGTGCTCTACACTGTATTGTGAAGAATTTAATAACAACACATGAGAAATAAATGTATGAAAAAATGATTTTTGTTTAACTTTTCGTGATCCATGTTTACATTTGTTTATATCTGTCTGCTTATACTCACGTCAATACTATGGGAATTTACCTAACTAATCTAGTTAGCCTAACTGTCAGTTGTGCCCGGTATGATCTGAATAACAAATATATTCAAAATGAGTGCATAATAACGGCTTTGTAATATTATTAAACCATGGATACTACAATAAATACACGTCTATAGTGAACTTCATAGTTACATATTATATTATTATATGTTTTTTTAATACATTGTGTACATTTTTTTGGTGTGGTTTTTTTAATTTTCGCTCATTTGTGTTATTAAAATTATATTTAATGTTTGGCAAAAGCGTAAATATTTCACATATAATTAATATTTAATAAAGAAATCAAATGAATAAGGCGAACATTGTAATAAAATCAAAGTTTCCTCATTAATTTTTTCGTAAAATTCCTCTGTTAAGAATTAAATATAACTTTAATTAATGTTACTTTATTCACAAAGTAAGTATGATGGCTTTAACTATTAAAAAATGTTTAATATAAATTTATTTTCAATAACACATTTTCATTGCAATACCCAGAGAATAATAATATGATTTATCCAAAATACATTTCTGTCTCAATAAATTATTTCATTACAAAAGATGAACGCTACTTTATTATTTCCTCACAGTTTCCTCTTCGTGTACTTTTTTCTCTCCCTTTTTTTATCATGATTTAACATATTTTTCGTTTCTTAAGGAAAATGTTTGGTTAACTACTTTGAACAAGAGTTTATTAACCTTAGTTCAAAGTTAAAAAGAAACGCAAGTAAATTTTTGAAGAAATAATTACCATTTGTTACCGAGGTTAATGAACATATACAAGAAATTAATATAAACAAAATAGTAATAAAAGAAAAACGGTGTCGTATTTGGGCAATTGTTATATTAATCCATCAAATGACAAATAAAAGTTCGCGAAATACGGTTTTAAAAAAAACCAATAACTTTAGCTCTTTCCTCAAATATGAGAATTATCTATTTATTCTATTTTACGACGCAATCAATACGTACTTGGAACAAACTAATCCGTTAATTTTTAATTAGTCTTAGTAAGTTTCTTTCAATTACTAAGACTCAAATCTCATAATAAACCATTAATAAACGATCTTGTAATTGACATCGAGAACTTAACGACACTGATATTCGATCCAAACTATATTTTCAACATTGGAAATTAAATTAAAATTAAGCTTGGGATAGCTAAATAAATGTATGTATTAATAAATGAAAAATTATAATTACAATTTTATTGTACATTTATACAATTATCACGTTATTTAAGCGGAAAATTGCAATCTTTTGGTTTAATGTATCAAGTAAATCATTTTGCTTCTCGGGTGAAATTGGTATCAGAATAAAACCAACACTGGTTGCTATTCCATGTATTTTATTAGGTTGATAATATTTAAGTACACATAATATATCTAGTAACTGCACCCAGTAGTTCCACCTGTGTGTATAAGCCTATTACTATGGCCTTTATTAGCTAAATTCATAGGATTATACTTGCTTGCTTGCTTGCTTGCTTGCTTGCTTACGGAATTAATATAGCCTATATAGCCTACCTTCTGAACCTGATTAGTATAATCAGAAGTTTTTCAAATCCATCCCTTAAGTATTGTGTTAATTAAAAAAAAACAAATTTTTCCCTATTAAGATATTAGTATGAATATATTTGAGAATGACGAGTTAATAATTTTATAAATTATTGTTATCACTTTTACTGGGCAATCTTTTTAGTAATATCTTTTCTGGGTTATTGTTTTGCTTACATTCTAAAACATGTGTTATAATATAGATTCAATATCATTCTATAATGTCTTTTTTATAAATATATGTCAAAACTTTTTCAATATAAATAATATATATTTTCAAAGATAAATTTATCTTTGAATATTTAAACTGTAATATATTCGTAGATTGTAAAAAAAAATAGAATTTTAATATAATTTATATTATAATTCGTATAGACAATCAATACATTGCTATTTTGCAAATAGAATGCATTTAAAACGGTTTTGCTATAACTATTCAATTCTGTTTGTTAGATCAGGATTATTTCAATTAACTCCAATTTATACGTTTCAATGCACGTATTACTAAAATCCGTTACACAGATTATTCGACCATTTACAAACAGTTAAACAAATTAATATATTTTTGATGAATGTTAATGATGAAGACTGATGAAATGTTTACTAGAATTGACTTTATGATATACTAATAGTTAGTCTTCTCTTTCTCATTAATGAAAAAAAAAATTGTTTATTATGTAAAAGGAGGCAGACAAGCGTGCGGGTCACAGATAAAATGTGATCACCGACGCCCACGAACTCTTGCAACATCTGAAGAGTCACAAAAGTGTAGCCGATCTTGGAGGTAGGAGTATACGCCTTTTTTAAGGTACCCATGTCGTATCGATCTGGAAACACCGCCGAAGGAAGTTCATTCCACATCTTAGTGGTACGTGGAAGAAAAGTCCTTAAAAACTGTATAGTAGAAGATCGCCACGCATCCAGGTGGAAGGGATGATAATGAAGACGGTGACGTGCTATGCGGTGATGAAATTCGGTGGCAGGCACCAGATAAAAAAAAATAAAAATTAATAAACCGTACATAAAATTAAACGATACCGATCATCTCATACATATGTACCTATACAACATATGTACTGAAATTAAAATTTAATAGAATCACAATCATGGACCTTAAATCTGAATATTTTATACAAAACATTATATATTAGTAATATTTTTAAATAAAGTAGCTATTGTTTGTATATTCAAATCTTGTAGTCAAACACTTGTCCATTTTCCTATCTGTCAAGCTCTCAAGCTTAAGCAATAAAATATTATACAGTTATGAGACTTACATCACTCATGGCACTGGACAGTCAGTTTAATATTTCTTCAAGCCATTATAGTTAAAGCAATTTTAAATAAAAATGTATAATAATAGTTACTTTATTTAAACCAAAAATAATTATACTACAGCGTTAGGAAGTACATTTTACTAAATCTCGAGAAAAATGTAGTTAAGGCTTTATAATGAAGCTCGAGCGTCCCTTGAATCCTTACTGAGTATAATTAGACACAGATTTCTCTTATTACTTTTCTTTTTAATTTCATTGTGACAGTTTTAATAATGTATGTTCGACAAAAATGTTCATCAGCTTTGTTCATTAAAATATTATATGTGTAAAGTTTATTCAACAAAATTGGAATTAAAAATCAACTATTTATTAACCTATCTATACATTTTTAAAGCGGTTAAAAAATCAATTTTTTAATATATGAATAAATTAACTATGAAATAAATTTTCATTTTAACAGATATAGTATTAAAATTTATCAAAACATCATGTTTTCATAACAAAAAATTTCGGTGTCTAATAGATATTTTTAAAATAACCACTTGGGAAATTTTCATAATATAGAATAGGCAATGAAGGGGCTATTACGTAATAATATCTGAATGATATAAAGTTACTTCTTATTAACTTCACTTCTTTGAACTTCAAAGTCTCATGCTTCGCTAACTTCACCAGTTCCTCGTAAATTATAAGTTACCGAAGTAGGAACAAGTGACCTGATAATTTACTTTTTACATTACTCATAAATTATTTATGTTTAAATAGAATTCACTCTCAAATTTCGTTTCCTGTTTACCTATATCAAAATTATTAATTATACTGCCAAATGCCTTTAAAATATTTTACTGTTAAATTCTTTTTAAGTAGGTAACGTCGTCATGAGCCTTTAAAAAAGTATATATATTAAAATTATAACCTTGTTGTTAGTCTGAGAAACATTTTCAATTTCTTGGAAACATTTTCAATTTCTTGGAAATACGCAGACAGTGATTTATATTATTAAACTCTTATTTTACATAACAGTACGTAAGCTCGCAAAGCCTTAAAAAGTAAAATAATTTTAAATTTGAATATTATCAGCGTCTGACTGAATATACTGTAATCTGTCGTCTGTCTGTCTTTATTTATAGTCTTAAAGTACTTTTAGTGTTAGTACCTAAGTAAGATATGAAATTTATTTTTTCTTTTGAAATTTTTGAAATTTAAAGCTTTTGTAGAAAATTAATTACTAAAAGAATAATAATAATAACGAAGTTAATAATGAAACCAGCGCTAAGTATTGTAGCAGTCATGCTATGACACGTAGCAGCTCGCTGTAACCGAAAATACTGTCACATTTATATTTTTATTACATAATATCGAGTTAGTATGTGTAAAATATATTTATCATCCAAAATTTTTCTTTATATCAGGACTTTATAGACATTTCTCCTTTTATAACCCAA
Organism: Mechanitis mazaeus; assembly: GCA_959347395.1. NCBI lineage: Eukaryota > Metazoa > Arthropoda > Insecta > Lepidoptera > Nymphalidae > Mechanitis > Mechanitis mazaeus. The sequence continues at coordinate 2,295,887 of OY365743.1, forward strand.
AAATATATAATCACTGATAAAATCCACAGAAAAATATTTTCAAGTTAAACGATAATAATAAAAAACAAAAATATATATTTTTTAAGATGAAATACAGTTTACAAAGATTATATCAACTATTGAGAAGCCCAAAAGAGAGAGATAAATCTAATTCACCTCCGGTGTTTTATAAGTGTTTTAGAGAATAATAAACTGGAAAACGAAGTATTAAGAAAATTAGGTCAACCAAAAACTGAGGATAACCTCTAAGGGTCCACTTATCGTCTGCGTTCAACGGTTTTTTGAATTAAACCAAGTGGCGGAAAAAATAAATAAAATTTGTACACCCTAGAAATATTATTTTATTAAAATTCTATAAGCTTATAGTTAATAATTTATGATATGATTATATTTAGTGATAATCGCGTATGTCACATATGAAAGTCACAAGCAAAAAATATATATTTATGTCTATAAGCTTTTTTATTCACTTATATAATTAATTTAATGTATTTATATATAATTACTTCGTATAGAATATTTGACATGTGATAGGTATGGATATTTAAGTCATTATGGGATCCTCACGGAATGTTTTGGAATTCTTCCAACAATAATTCAACATAAGGAAGCACAAGTTATTAATAAAATATTTTTGTCTTTTATCCTCAATATGAAAATTTTACAGTGAAATATATAAGTAGATGAAGCAGAAACCATTACTTATTATTTAAGGCTGTAAAGTTTATTCCTTCTTATTAGCTTCATTATATTTCAAAGAACTAGTAAAACCTTTTCCGTTAACTTAACAGGAAACAGAATAATGTACTTTTCCCATCGCTTTTAAAGTATTTGCGGAAAATATACTATGTGGTTATTTAAAAACGCTACATTTCGAAAACTAAGTTAAAATATTTTAGATTTTTTTTTTACTTTATATAATATTTATACTATTTTAACATCTGGTTTTATATAATAACATGTCAAATTAAAAACCTTTAAGACCGATAAGATAACTCAGTTGGTAGACATACGGAATGGCCTCGAAGAGGTTGCAACTCCACTTCCAGGTCCAGGTCCCATGGAACAGATTTAAATGTTAATCAAGTACAAATAAATGTATGTAATTTTTAAGTTATCAAGTATAGTTAAAAAACACTATCAATAATTTTAAATCTATCATTCTGAAAATTCTGACGCTGAGTTCAATTTGACCTCTTTCGAATTCACTTTGAAGATGTTTTGGTATACTACTGAAAGAGGCTTATTTACTTTTATATATATTCTTGGTTATTCTGTGTTCCATTTAATTCCGTTGGGTATAACTTGAGTTCTATATACATTATACATTTTTATATTCAGTAACAAATAGATACAAATATAAGTACTATATTTATCAATTGTTGTCTGAAATCCATATTCTCCGAAAATTATATGTCGCAAAGATTAAAGTCATTTTATTCCTTTAGTATTCATATATAGTTATTTATTATAGCTGAACAGTTGAACTTACACGTGAATAAATTACAAGACCATGGATTTTTATTATAAATATCGAACTCTAATACGGACAGCAGTCAGCTCAGCACGATTTTCAATTTCCTTTAACTACTTTCCACAATCCTAAAATGACATTTTCAATATAAAACTTCTTCCTTATATTTATTCTTATATAGTATATGGCAATATTGTAAAAAAGGAGACAACTCGAATATAATAACCTTCTTTGTTCAATTATTCTCACTAACAGAATTTAGTTTTTGTATGTTTAAAGTTAAAAACTATATAGTAATGTATTTTAAAACTAACAACAATTTTTTATTAACAAAATTATTAAAAACATTTACCAGAACTTTATTAAGCAAATTAATTGTAAGCTAATATCTCTATATATACGGCTGTACATTTATCAAAATTTGACTGACTAGTTTCAAACCTGTATGTTGCCCTTATTCATGAACTCGGAGCATCGTGGAATTGAGGCGTGAACGGCCTGCATCAGCTTTCTCTATTTCGGAAAGCGCTATAATATTATCACATATTAAACGCAATCTGTAAATAATTGTTATTATTTAATTTTTAATTATTATTTAGAGCACACTGCAATTGCACCATGCTCCAAGCTTATATATATGGGCCCCAAATAGATTCTTAAGCTAGTCGGCAAATTTCGAAATTACTAGAACCGAATAATTTATTTATTTATTTAATAGGAAGCCAACGTGATATACAATGAAAAATCATATTATAACATTTGGTTGAATAAAAAAGTTACAAAGTATATCCCATTTAAAGGCTAACTTCACATGCAATAAGACTTACATATATGTAAAAATATGCTTAATTAAAAAAACAGGAAAAAAACAATAATAATAACAAAAAAAAATACAGAGAAATATAAATTTATAACTGAAATTATTTTTAGTTTAATCATGAAAGTCTGAATACTAAGATTTTATGATTTTGTAATGTAAAAACTTTTTTGTTTTGGTTAAAATTTAATTGCATAAAAATTAATATTTCGAAAAGACGTTCAGTTACTAATTATCACACGGTTGCATAACCTAATATTATTACGTTTTCTAGACATACGAAGACTTTATCTTTATCCCAAACTATAAGTGTTGTAAACTGACTTGATATGTCTATATCATAACTCGTGGCAGATTAACAACCATTCAAATACGTTATTTCTTAGTAACCTGATTAAGCGAAAATTAGTCTAAAAATTAATGTGATTAAAAAAAATATCTTATTTATGTACTTCAAAAAAGAATAAGAATCTTAATTCGTCAGCATATTACATGTTGTATATATTTTTTAAATGTTAAATGGATTCAAAATCCTTAAAATATAAAAGAGAGTGCACATTTTCACTTGGGAACTGAAAATTTATGAACAGAACATGGGCCAAAATGTAACCAACTTATTACTGTTTGCTTATTCCAAGCTTGTGTAGTTCATTTTAAAATCCGGATAAACTGGAGTCCCAAAAGATGAACTATACAAAAGATTTTATTTGGCACAAAATATAATGTTACATTATTGCATTAAAGTATTTAAATTACAAATGTATATAGTTTCAAAGATAAAATCAACATATTGTTTGGTTAATGTAAACTTTATCATAAAACTTATTATTATAAATTTGTATAAGTAACTTAGTTAAAACATTCTATATTGTTTGACCAACCAACTAATTAGGAAGTGTTTCTATTAACTTTATAACTCCACATATATAACTTCAACCAATTTTGAATTGTTATCTTAAGGAAACTTGTTGTAATGGTTCAAATTACGTAAAGCGTAGTAATTTTTAAATAATTTCCTAAAACAGGAATTCCGTATTTCTAAAACCAGGAAATAGTTTACCATAAACAAAATAAAGCTTCTATTCAATACTCAGGGTCATACAGAGTGCGCCATAAACAATTAAATCTGTTCTTGCCATTTATATTCGGAAACTTCTTCCTTATGATTCTCTGTTTTTCTTTCATCCCAATAAGTTAAATATTTAATTCGATAATAAATACAAAAAACTTTCAATACATTAGAGAACGTTATGTAATAGTTGTAAACTTCATTACTTTTTTTGTAAAATTTAACCACTTATTTGAAAACAAAATTGGCTGAAGGGAACAGAAACATATTAGTATTTCATATGAAATAAATAAAAGTGCTTTGTCTTAATATATGAATACAATATTGATTATAAATACAATAAAAAGCTTGAATTAAATTTACAATGCAATAAAGTTCGCAATTTAACGTACGTACGTACGGTCGTACGTAAAATTGTTCTGTCACTTCAATATCACATAAATATTCTTAGGACATTAGTATTTGATATCACATAATATAGTTATTCAGCAATCTTATTGACACTTAAGATAAACAATAAAAATGTTGCGATAAATAATATACAAAAAAATCTTTTAATTACAGCTACAAGTTTTTATGTGTCCATTTTCTAATATATGGTAGGAGTTGTTTTACAACTAAGCAGCGTTCAATTGACAATGGACATCATAGACAGGCCACTAACGACCTAAGATGGGCTTGTGAGGGATTATTGGCGATCTAGAGAGTCTATATATTGTTCTATTTAGTACCGCATCTGTGTAATGCTACAAAACTGTTACTTAGAATATTATCTACAACTATTGACAAATATCTGTCGGTTACAATCTCTCATTATCTTTAACATAGAAAAAAATATATATTATGCTATGTTTTTCTCATTCCTCAGATACAGAATCATATTTATTTTTTATCCGAGTTTTGAGAAAAAAGAACATATGTACTTTTACATTTTTTTTAAGGTGTCTATTAAAAATTTCATACATATATTGAAAAATAGAATCAATATTATATTCTTGATAACAATAAGTATGATAGCATTAATATTTGAGGGGACTGCAAAACAGGTTAATTGCATGAACGAAGAAACGATTATTCAAAAAGCGTACAATCCAAAATCCTGAGCATTTACGTCGCAGACTCTAATGTAACCCAGAGGTAAATCAAAGCTGTACTGATGTAGCACTGCTCTCCGACAGTGTGATGCAGTCTCTTTGAAACATTGACGATAGAACTGAAATGAACAACCAAATAACCTCTATATGGATTGAAACACTCACATATATATAAATTCACTGTATTCTATAATTTTGATAAATTTCTGCAGGAAAAATACATAAAACATATTTATTGCAAATTGTTATTTAAAATATATGTTATCTTTTTTAATGAAGCAATATAAAGGAAATATATAAAACATTTTACTTTATTAGTTACTTTTAATTCATTAAGAAAATAAACTTGCAACAATATATAGAACAAGAATTGAGTTGAAATTTATAAAAATTATTTATCTCAATGGTATATATAGTTCTTTTCTTTCATACTCTCAATATATCTTCATATAAATTTCACAATTCAAGCATAACGACATTATGTTAATTTGAACTCCTCAAGTCGTCTCTTACTTTAAATTGAATGGTCTGGAATAATATTATTTTCATATTTATGTTACATTGACTTTCAAATTTATTTATTATTGTATCAATATGTATCAAGTTAATTTTATGTTATGTGACAATAACATAAACCACAAAACTAAATGATACCAAATAACAAATAAAGAAAATTCATTTTAAACAAATATATGCTATTTAAAACAAAATAACAACAATAAAAGAAATTTATTTTTGCATGTAGAAAAACTTTAATATTCTAAGCAAAACAAATTATTGTTTAAGTCAATAAAAAATAACACTATCCTACAATTAACTTCTTACTAAAAGCTTATTGGGAATGAAAAGCTGATGAAACAGAGCATACTAATATGCCCTGGATTAGAGGTGCTTATATTTATCCGACTAGAAGATAATATATTTATAGGCACTCGATATTGTACGTATAATGAGAAAGCGAAGAGATATATTAAACTATGCATATATTAAGTGTGATTTGAAAAAGGCTGAAAAAAATATTTTTCTTTGATTAATGATAACATAGAGTAGTCAGAAAGTTACAAAACCAATATTAACGAAAAAGTTTAATGATGTTGTTACTTAGTCCATGCTGAGGTTTTTTAAGTAGTTTAATACATTCAATCCTATAACAGAAAATAATAATTGACATAAGAATTGATTCTTTAAAATTAATTAATTTTAAGATAAAAATCATGACCAATTTCCATACTCTTAACATTCATTTTAAAAATAATAAAATTTTATAAATATGGGACTAATCGTTAATACATATCAGAAAAATGGGATTATCAAACTATTTCAATATGATACGTAAGACGTACATTTACGCTTGTTTTTTGTACCAAATCGCCTAATAAGAGAGGAATATAATTTATTTCATACTTGGGCCGCTTTTACACTCAGTTCAGTTTCACAGAACCGATCTGTCTTTACTATATGGGGCTGACCTTTTTATGTTTGAACGAAATTGCGTATCATTGTTTTGGATTTTATTGATTCAGTTAAAATGCTTTTAATAGATTTGTTAGTTTTATGTTTTTATGATTTCCGTCTTACTACTCAAACTGACTTTTAAAGATAACCAGAAGTTAATATTTCTGATTATATATAAATATTATATCTTCTTGTTTCTCAAGCAGATATAATATTTCTACTGAATAATACAGATTTATACATTTCGCTATAAAAAAACAGACAAACTGTAAAAAACAGAGTATTGGTTACAATTTAATACCAACAGTATAGAGTTTTCTTGGAAAATGAGACTAGAACCGCCGAAACAGTTTAAATTTACTCCAAATGGAAAATTTTACAAGCAGTTTGTAAACGTGGGTTAAACAGATAGAGTCATCAAATTAATAATGCATCCAGCATCTGTATCTTAGACAATACAATCTTTATCACATATTAAATTTAGGAATCTGTCTTGTTGATCATATATAATATCTTTCTGTACCCTCTTAAAAACGTTATAATATTCTTTTTTCATATATGCTTACATTATTAAAAAGCCTATTAAGAAATGTACCATATATTTTTAAAAAAATGTTGCAAAGGTCACAATGTATAATTATCATTTAGAATTTAGTAAATAAATCAAATTAATAATAAAGTATGACTTTAACCCACCATCCTTCGTATTGAAATAACTGAGTTTCTGTAATCGTAAAATCAGATAAACAAAACCAGATTACGTTAATGTTATGCCAATATAAAGCGGTCAAACAATATTTTAGTGAATACAAATACAAACTTTATAAAACAACAAAACATGTTGGCGATCTTCCAGGAGAAGAATCAATAACAGGCATAAAAGAGATAATGCGAGTACTATTTAACATAACATATTATATAAAAAAACTTAATTTAATGAATATGTATAAATATATAATCACTATATAAAATATAAACTCGTTTGTGAGAAATTGTATAAATGTGAACTATAGGATAGATAACGATGAGCCCGAAGTGAACGCTTAACAGAATTACGTAGAAAATTGAAGCTTCCGAAACCTCTTCACCAGTCATGTTATGAATGGGAATGGGAATGGTAGCTAATTGGAAGATTGTATAGTACAAAATGACCTCGGAAACGAATCTTAAGCAAAGTGGCCATATTTGAAATAAAATTTTGTATGAAACTAAAACAACATTTAAGTAAGTCAATATAGCTTTATATATATATATATTTGTTTATTTATGCAACAATAAAATAACTTTTCTTAAAATACACAAATAGTGCATAGAATTATGGCTTATCTCTTCACAGAGATTTCTTCCCGCTCTAGTTGATATCACTTAAAATAATATTATCTATTTTTAAAATATTTTGAAACACATATAAAAGCTTCTTGGTCAAAAAAATAGAACTTATTCGAAGGTATCATTGTGTCAAGAGTAAGCGTATATTATATAAATATATTACAAAATTTGTGAAATATAAATCAAAAGTTATATGTCTACGGACATTAAACCGGAATCAATTTGTCAACTGTTAGAAACACTTTTCACCCTGCACGTAACAAACGATACAATACAGACAGACGATACTTTATCTACACAATATAATATAATAATAATAATTTATCATATTTATTATTTTTGTCTAAGCTAAGGAATACATTCAAATACTAAGCTTCGTTAGCAAAGTAAAAACTAAACTTATTCCGGTGCTTAAATCTCTCCTTAAAGGATAGACAAATACATGAATTAATATATTTATGAATTCATAAATATATCATCTTACAATATTTTATTAAATAAGAGTACCAAAACTTTAAAGTATTTTATTAGACACGAGGAGACGAATTAATAAATAATTCGAATGCAATATTCTGAGTCAAGTGCTCTCATAAAGATGAATGTTTCGTCCGTTCCGTCTTGGGAATGTTCTGCTTACATTTTATGTTTGCTTTCTCATATACTCTTTATTTATTTTATCTCTTTATTTTTAAAAGAATAATTCATACGTTATACGTCATGCGCAATATCTGTACGCATATATATCTTATATATGTGTGAAGGCATTGCGCATATGGTTCCGTATTTTTGTCGAATTAGAACAGTGTAATTTACTTTTTATTATTATAAATCAGTCCTTGCATTCAGTCATCACATGTTCTAAGAATTGATTAACTAAATTTAATTCTTCTATCATACGTCAACTCAATGCTGAACTGCTTCTCTACTATTCACTGGACAATTTGAATGTTTTAAAACTGATAGTAGGTAATACTCCTCCCATATGATTTACTAATTACGACTTTTATAATCAATAACATAGTTTTTTGTGAATATTTTAGTTTAGTTTTACATTGTACTACTATATCTAAATGAAGTGTTATATCTTGTTTAATTTTTATTGAAATCAAATTAAAATGATAAAAAATATAACAATACACATGGTTATAACATTTAAATACACATAAGTGATATGGTCATGTTCAATTGTATATGACTCAGTTGAGTCTAGTTAGTCAGTAGAAAGACAGAACTTTAACCAAACCACAACAAGTGAAACTAAGATATGAATAACGGCTTTTGAATATTAACATACTTCCGACAACAACATATATACATTATTGTTTCCTAAGTTATATATAAATATGTAAATTTATGTTTTATTTTATTTAGTAACGAGTATGAAGAAGTTATTTATGGAGGAGATAAAAGAATTCAACTTCCTTCCTTATTCTTATAACCTTTCGTCTAAATAGACATAAATGTGAAGAATTTTTGTAATGAAGATATTGAGATGCTTAAATGGAAATAATTTTTATGTAGAATTAATATTATTGAGAATATTATAATCAAAGCTTATATTCTTTTATATTCTTCGTTAATATTTCATAATGAGTTATTTATTAGTAAAAACAATCAATATTTCATACTCAGTTATTTTTTAAGACTTTATGAAAATTAGACAAGAAAAGTAAAAAAAATATTTTGACTAGATAAAAACAACTCAAGGTCAAAATAGATCATAAGCCAATAATTATATTATTATATAATGCATGTCTATCCTTTCGTATAGACTTAGGCTTTGAAGTTTGTATATTTTTAATATAAAATGGCTACCAAAAATATTTATAATCACAATATTACCCATAGTATGAAAAACAAGAATGTTGCAAAATTCAACAATATTTGTTCCAGAACAGATCAGCAAGTAGTTTGTACCTATAGTTATAAAAAATAAAAAACAAAGCCTTTTGTTAATATTATTTTTTTAGTAGAAAGTACATTTTTTGTTGTAAAGATGCTCATAAATATAGCCATTTTAAATAATACTTTAATATAAAACACTAATGTACTTTAATAAAACAGTGAAATGATATTATTGTATGCTATAGATCTCAAGCTAGATTTTCCGTATAAATCCCATTTAGATACGAAGTTCCTTAATTAGGACGCGTAAACTCAGAATTGCAGATAAACCCGAATAGACTAAGATAATCCACAGCTTGACGAATAAGTGGTTTTGAGTAGAGTAAACTAGATTAGATAAGATTAGTAATAGCAATTGTATTATATGATGTGTGTAGAAGACTTTGTTAGACATATACTGATTTTTACGCAAAGCACATGGCTAAAAAATATTGATCTTTGTTTATTTTAATACAAACATAAAAAAAACATAAAGTTATGCTATACGGTATTAGAATAGAATTTTCTCGATATATTAAAAAAGAAGATTTTATGTAAATAACAAAAAAAAACTTCAGAATATTTAGTTAAAAAACAGTGTCTTTGTATTCAACAATTCTTTGATAAATATTTTAGAAAACTTAATCTTTTTAAGTTATCTATTTTATATTTCATTTTAATAAACAACTTTTATAAACATTTTTCATTTTAATAAACAACTTTTATATGTAAATTATATTGTACAAGACTCTACATTATTTAAATTAAATTTAAATATTAAGATTCGAGACAGATCCAATAAAATTATATTATATTCATTTAACAATTGATTATTTAATTACTCTAAGAGATAAAGGTAATGGCTATAAAGGGTACGACTTATTGAATAAGTCATAGCCATTGTGTCCATTCTCTTTGTTACTTAAAATTTCAACTCCTAACATTTTCCTTATCAATTAGTCCAATTATAATTGGTAATGTTATTTTTAAACTACACAGGATAGTATCAAATTTATGGCTATTATACTAATGGCATTTGAGGTATAATACCAAAAAAAAGTACTGTATGATTTAAATTTTATATTATTATATCTATTGAATACCATTACTTTATATATTTGACTGTATTCAAGTAAAAAGGATAGCCTAAACAGTTTACGTTGCAATTCCGCCACTTTCCGATATCATAAATAAACGCCCTGAAAATATGTCTATATATAATACAGAAGTTATGTTGACACTGATTTTGAACAGCAGTATCTATATTCTGTGATAAATTTCCAGAATTTTTTTCCTAAAACTTATTCTAAACGTGGTGATGTTATAATATATACAATAATCTTTATTTATCGTTTAGAAATGAAAAAATGTTTTTCTAATTTAATATACTCATACATACATATTACCGTTCTTAAAAACAAATCTTCAGCTTTATAATATTATTACAAAATAGCAGATCCTGAGTGACCACTGAGTGACCCATACACCAAGTTTCTTATCCTCTTTCGTACCCATTTATAAATCTATAAAAAAAACTTTGTAGTAAAGATTCATTTATAAGATAAGATTAATTTATATTATTTTTATAGAATCTTTCAGAAAAATTTTAATCATTTTATTTTATTCAGACTTTTGTTTTGAACAGTTAGCTAGTGGTGTGTTTAATTAAATATAATTTATTATACATTGTAAAATATATTGTGGATTAGTTGATTTTATAATATATTATAGACATATTTACTACCATTTGAGATAAAATGGGAAATAGAATTTTTTTTTACTTACTCTTGGATTTCTTCAATCTTTAAGAATATTGATTATTTAAGATATTTAAAATAACAATGACTATAATATAAGAAGTAAGGAAAATAGAAGTCGATGTTACAAAATACAACTTTAAATTCTTTAAGATTAGATAAAGACTCAAACATATTCCAAGAATTGAGTACTAAAGCTTATTCTGTCGGAGATGGAGATGCTGTATACATTATTCACCTGACGCCTCCATCTCCTTAAGCCGCGTTTATAAACTACTAGTTCTAAAGTTTTACATTTGACTCCACTTTGTTTATTCCTTAAGCTTTAAGCTTACATTGTTCTATATCCCTGTGTAATGTACACAGAAAGCCAAAGAACTCCAAAAACTCTTTGATATATTTATGGCGTTAAATGGTGAACGATAAAGTTTTCATTGAATGTTCGATAAAAAGTGTCATTCATTTAATAAAAATTGAATAAAAAGAAAGACAAATTAATCAAATAAACTAAAACTTTGTTCACTAAATTCGTACTGAATGAATGAATGAATGACATTTAGAACGAATGGATTAAATTTGTCACCTTTTCAGCTCCCTTCTGTCAGCTTTCATAAGCTATATTCAACCCCACAATAAATGTATATATTTTACCCAACACTTAGATTTTATTGAATGTTCTGACGTTTTTATTCAATCATGTATTTGGAAAAGGACTAAGTTTATTATTTTCTTAGATTTTCACAAGTACACATTTAAAATAAAACTATTTTAATTGTTAAAAAGGATCCAGTGATAATATTTTGAGGCATATCTAGTTACTATTTAATGAATAGAACGATAGGTACAATATACTAAGTGTGCATAACCTCACTAAATTAATAATCATAATTAAATATTATGCATTTGGAATATAAAAATTATCTGAATCATGTTTTTATAATAATTGGAACAACTCGTTGTTGTTTTCATAATTGTTACACGAGTATAGTGAAACTGAAATAATATTCGTAATTTATGAAGTGCCATTAAAATATTATTACGATATATTGCACGTTGTATTTTCAGTACTACAGCTGCAGGAGACTTTATTAAGTATTATTATATATATACTTTGAAAATAAAAATAAAGATATTTCTTAAATAAAAAATCTATTGATGCTAATTACGTACGTGTTTGTAATTTTTATATTATTGTGATTTTATCAGAAGGGTTAACAATTGTTACTTATTTGAGAGCTACTTATTTCAATTGAGTTCAATCTTTGTTTATTCAGTCAGTTATTTTTAACATTAACATTTTTAATTGTTTAAGTTTAACTTTTAAGACATTTAAAGACAATTTATAATTAACATTAAGATCTCGCTTTTTTTGAGTACTATTGTTATTGTTTATCTATAACCCAAAATTAAAAAAAAAACTTATTAGAATTTTCTATTGCATATTGCAATACTATATTAGTAACTCAAAATTTTTATGAGACAGAAACAAAAAGATTAATAAACATTTTACAATAAAAAAAAATTTTTATTTTATTCTTTTTGTTTCAATTGAAAATAGTTATAACATTTATAGTATGAGTTAGAAATTAAATAGTACTTATATAACATCTAATTTACACTTCGCTTATTATTTATAACAAACCTGTAACTGGAAAACAAATTGCGGGTAGTTTGTAATTAACAACTACTTATCACAGCACACAATCAAATAACTTAAGTGTGCCCACATACATAAATTATCTCAAAATAAGAATTATTTATTCTGTTAATTTATATTTTCTATCAGTATAATACAAACAAATATTTTTTAACAAACAGTTACTTTTTTTATTTGTATAACAAACAATGACTCGATATTGTTTATACACAGGTACAAAGCCCGGTCCTCGTGGTGGAGCTGATCTTGAACAGGCTGGAGGGAACACAGCTTAGAGCTCTAGGGCTGCTCTCGGTTTTTGGATTCAATATGACGTATATGGTGAAGGGACCCACTGATGAACCCGTTTCAAAGTCCTGCAGCACCATGGAATGCCGTCTTCTTGGACATTGTTATGCTAAACATGACTACAAGTGAGTAATTAGTATTTGTTGAATATAAAATCTACACCAAATAAAAATATTTCCAAAAAAACGTAGCATCAATGTATTTTTGGGCACAATGTATGTAAAAGAATTCATTTATACACAACTGCGTTTAGATACAGATGAATTCTTAAAATAAAAGACAATAAAGTAAACATATTTTAATATATAATATATCAAATACTTCATATAGAAGTAAAAGTAATAATAAAATATTATTATTGCATCCAAAAAATAGAGATTTATATTTAGATATTAGTAGCCTGCTGCGTGTATTAAATTGCTTTTACACCAATATTTTGATGTCACAGGGAATTTTACTGCGATTGTTTTGAGGGATACTCAGGTGCTGATTGTGGAGTTGGACCTTTATGTTCGAAGACCCCTAACATGTGCAAAAATGGAGGCACCTGCGGGTAAGCATGAGCCATGTCAACTGTTTAAAGTAATAGGTGTTTCAAACTGGACAAAATGTTTTTGTTATAAATAAGATTTATAAATCCATATATTTATGAGCGCTATTGGCAGGTTAACAAGCTTTTACCAATTTTTTAAATGTTAATATTTTATGGTCAAAGCCAAATACATTTAAATTATTTCGAACGAAAAATATAGAAATAATATATTTTCGAAAAGAGGTTTCGTTGTGATAAAATAATAAGTTAGATATCGTTTATAGTATTTAGTTATTTATTAATGTTACTTATAAGTAGTAAATAAACCGCTGTGTTTGTAATAGTTTCTTTGCTAAGGCAAGGACAGCTACATCCTGGAGATAAAATAAGATTACAATAATAATTATTTATTGTTAACGTTATCTGTTTAATTTTATTAATGCAGTCTTCTTATTATATTCTATATTAAATATCTTATCCTCATAACTCATAATAATCTGAAAGTCATTCAGCCATAAAAAAAACATAATATCGACTAGTTAGAAATTTTTTAAATTCCATTGCTTTTCATATTCAACTTTGTTAGAAAATCTATTGTTTTGTTTTTTTTTTGTTTTTACAATCATTATAGTTTTTACAATCCATCTGAAAAGAGGTCATATCCTAAGTCTCACAATTTCCTCACAATAACGAGTTAGTGCGCGATAGAATTTCTCTCAGTATTTGCTAGAAAAGTTTCGCCCATTACAACTTAAATTCACATTATTCATGGCGTTTTTCATTATAATTTACGTTTTTTACTTAGAAACTGAAATAACAAATAGTATAAAATATGGTGTTTCTTTTCTTTTGTTTCTTTCTTTCCCGTAATGATATCTAAATTAAGTGGAAAATTCCAATAGTATTTACGTGAGCCGGAAAATTATACATAATAGCCATGTTTCTTATTTGAAATATGACAAAATTCTATACCGATTCCCTATTAATTCTGGAATTTTATAAAATTTATCGTATTCAAAATTAACCCCTCTACAAGGAACCCACAATCAAAAGTTATCATGCAATAGATAAATGCGCGCCGAAAAATCTTTAAATTTGTCAACAGCTCCTCAAACTGTTATAAAATTCTTTCAAGTAATTTCTTTATTGAAAAGTGTAAATATTACATTTCATTCTACTTCTTTAATGGCACAACTTTAATACGAAAAAATAATTTGGAAGAGTCTGGATTCATAGTCTCGAGTCAAGAATAAATTTTTTTGGAAAAAAAATCATATACGATTTATAATCTAATTTTTATTTCAGTCAAATAGGTCCAGCGGCTGTAAGCTGTATCTGCGCGCCGGGCTTCACAGGAGATCTGTGCGAGACTCAGATTGAAGCACCCGGTAACTATTATATATTTACTTTACCGCACATTTTTTATTTAAATATTATATGCTAGAAAAATTTCATTATATTTTAAAAAAGTAAACATTTCAATAAAAATACATACGCCTTTATTAATGTTCATTAACGAGAAAAAGTGTACATTGCAACCAGTATACATGTAGGTATGTCTCAGTCATTATAAGACACAACAAAATGAATGATACATTAATCATATTAACAAATAAAATTATACATTTATTCCCAAGTGACTTCAACTCAACAACCACTTTCTTTAAACATGAATATTCCAGTGCATATTTGAAGCCGAATTCAGATTCGCATTTCAAATACTACACATTTACAGATGTAACAGACATTAGACAAATAATCACTTACAGATTGAACAAAGAATGAAATATTTCTGACATTATTTGAACTACAGTAAATCGTATTTTTTATCTCTCTTAATACACAAAAGTTCTGTATATGAATCATATATTATTATAAATCTACTGTCATCGTTAATTATTGTTCATATCATATTCGTATCTTATTCATTTCATTTATTAATTTAGTTTATTCTTTTTTTTTTAATTAAAGTGAAATGTCTTACCACCATTTCTTAAAGTAATATTAAAACAACCTTACTTTTACGACATCCTTAAAGTATGTTATTTTAAAGTTTGGACTAAAAGTTTAAACCGTCGTGATAATTCTTTTTCAAAAAATTTTTAATATTGCTTTTAAAATAAATGTTGAAGTTTAAATAAAGTTGCAAAAGTTAAACAGTATTGTATTATAGATATCGCGGTACTAATTATATTTTTGTAATATTAAAACAACTTACTAAAATATGACAGTTTTTAGTAGATCATATAAAGCCTCCTGTTAATAAATAACATATCAGTAGTATTACAATATGGATATTGATGCTGATATGATATTAAACATAAAAACTTGATGAAAAGTAAACATTTCAATAAAAATACATACGCCTTTATTAATGTTCATTAACGAGAAAAAGTGTACATTGCAACCAGTATACATGTAGGTATGTCTCAGTCATTATAAGACACAACAAAATGAATGATACATTAATCATATTAACAAATAAAATTATACATTTATTCCCAAGTGACTTCAACTCAACAACCACTTTCTTTAAACATGAATATTCCAGTGCATATTTGAAGCCGAATTCAGATTCGCATTTCAAATACTACACATTTACAGATGTAACAGACATTAGACAAATAATCACTTACAGATTGAACAAAGAATGAAATATTTCTGACATTATTTGAACTACAGTAAATCGTATTTTTTATCTCAAAGGGTTGGCAATTTGAATTTAATACATTTATTTGATAACTTTCATGTAATCGAATTCAAATCTATTATTAGCGAAAGTAATCGCATTTATTATAATTCTATATTTGAATTAAAATGGATTGAAGTTATAAGAATATATGAAATATATTATAACAACAACTATTTTATTTTATATATCTGTTTGTTTTCCTCAATTTCAAGTGAAGAATAACATAATGTAATTCACAAAACAATATGTATGCATTATTATGTTTTAGTGTTATTATTTGGTATTCTGTTTTTCGGTTATTTTATAATTATTTTAATTAAAATGTATTAATTTATCTTTAATCAATAAGAAAAAAGTTTTATTCACTTAATTTTATAGATATTGCTTTTGTTGGGTCGCCATACACTTACCCTGCATATTCATTAGATATATGTACAAAAAAAAATACTAAGAGACACTCGATTAACCCAGGACTGAAGCAGTATATAGAAAAACCATATTGCCAATTACTAGTAGTATTGTTGTCAACTATTATTGTTTCTGAAGAGAGCGTAGTAATTCATGTTTGTTTTTTTTAAAAACAAAGAATATTTTATTTTATTCAAAACGATCCTGATTTATTTTATATTTTAAATCAAGAATTTTCATATAATTCAAATATTTATAACCTCATTTGTATCGTGTTCTTCATTCTTTGCCAAAAATGATGCTTATGTTTTATAAATAATGTTTTTTTTTTTTTTCAAAAATATCTTATCCGTTCTTCTAGAGTGTGGTACAGAAGAATGTGCTGAAGGATGTAAGACAGGTACTTGTGATTGCAATCCCAAGAACACCGATGCTTGTAAGTATATTTATATATTAAATTTAGATTAGAATGAAACATTATCAATACAATCCCACTCGGACTGATTTATTGTATATTTATATAATATTTGACATAAAAAAAATTAAGCAATATTGCCTTTCTTATAGCTTCCGCTCGTTTTGAAACAAGACTGCACATAATGGACCAAGGAAATATTAACATATCTCAAGAAGTTATATCCCAGGTGAGAAATAAAAAATGAAAAATCCGGATGTGTAATATGACATTATATATTTATAAATTGTTTTTCAGTTTACAAGTTATTTAAGAGCCAGCAATATAACTTTACATGATGAAATAGAAATTTTAAACATAAGGTAAGTAGATCTTTATAATAATAGTAGAAACACTAGTACTAGTACTGCTTATGTAAAAAGCATGAAGCACGTCGAAATCGCGCCGTGAACAGTCTACCCTGCGGTACCGCCTTCTTCCGACCTAAGAATGGGTTCGAAACTTATCAGGCCAATACCGATAGTTTTATATCATAATTATATCATCATCATGACATGATCATGACAATTTAAATAAAACACTAGTACAGAATATATTAAATAGATAAATAATTTCATCTCTATTCAATACTTTAATATAAGTTCCTTAAATATATAATGTTAATTCTATAAATATATAATGAAATAAAGTTTGTAGTTGATATTTATTAAGTCTTAATTATGAAACCTGGTCTCTGTTTAATTTAGCCGCAGGACATATCAAATTTACTAACATCTCTACTGGTTGAAACGGTGTCTTATTTACTCTATTAAACAATATTTAACGCCTGAACTCTGAAAATCAGCCATTAAGTGTTTAGAAATTAAAGCAGCTTGCTATTATCAAATTAGAAAATACGTTTAATTTAATTAACTGTCATGTCGAATTTAATTTCACAAATAATGACATGGTTAAATATTTGTCAATTTTTGGAAATTATTAAAAACATAAACAAACGAATTAAACACAATTTGAATAGATTAGACATTATTTATTAAAAAATATCAAATTGGTTAAATTCAGGGATCATATGAATAAAACCGCAAAGTTTAACATTTAGGAGGTCGCAAGGCAATAATAATATGTTTCAGTAGAGCACTTAGAGATGATGATGTGATATACGGCGAGCTACCATCAACTTCTTATTTTTTATAACACTAAAAGACTTAGATATACATTGTACATGCATAAGTGTGCAGTCCTTTAGTAATTTAGTAAATTACACTATAAGTAATGCAAAACAAAGACGACAAGCCATTTTTAAATTTATTATTAGTTAGCAGTGACTTAAATTCTAACTCTTATACTTCATAATTATTATATATAACAGACATGAACATTTTCTTATAAAATAACAACAAACCTTTCTTTTGTGTGTACGTACGTACTTCTATTTAAAAAAAATCCTATGTTTTTTTTCAAGTAGATTACAGAACAAAATATAAAAAACCAGCTAGCGTTATAGTATAGTTTTTTCTTAAAGGAATTTTAAGAAATTATATACTAAATAAAAAGAATATCTATACTTAATTTTATATAAAGATAAACAACAGACAAAAGAAGAAGAAAATTCTGGAGATAGTTACAAAAGAAATATATGTTATAAACAGCAACCCTGAAGCAACCGGCGCACGCACAGTATATCTGCGAGTATGGGCGGAGCGACGTGACGCAGGCGCACTGCGCACTGCGCTCTCGCGTCTCTCAGCCACGCGCACGCGCACGCGCACCGACCGCCTGCGCCTGCTGTCCGACACGATGCACTTTGATATGCAGCCTGCACTTAGCTTACATGCAAGTATTACAATATAAATGAACCTAGGCAATCAACTAGACTATCTAACTTAAAAAATGGGAATGTTTTTTAATGATATTTATTTATCATTAAAAAACATTCCCATTATATTTCTCATATAAAAGTATAATAATAAAAAACCAAAAAAAAAGTATATTGTTAATAAAAACAAAAGAAATTTCTTCCCAGTGTATTCCATCTCTTGTATAAACTTTCAGGCGGAACAGAAAGTTGTAAAGTATAAATGAGTATTTATTGCACACGCGACACCTGCTCCCTGCAATTTTATAATTATTGCATCCATTACACTATACAATTGAGCATCTGAATTCGAACCGAAAATATGTTATGTTGACTTATAATAAGCATACTTTTAATTAATTCGAAACTTAACTTTAAAGATTTACTATACCTATAATAACGTCAAAATGTTATTATTATTTTATTACTCTACTAGTAAAATGTCATCAAATTAATTTCTATACTAATTTCGATATGTTTCTTTCCTATATTTATTATTATTTTTTAAATAAATATCTTTGAATATGCTCATTTTTTGTAATTTGAATAAAAGCAAGTTTAAAGTTCAACTATTATACTCTTTATAAAACTTAGCCACCTTCCCAGACACTCCTGAAAATTTTATTTATCATTATCAGTTTTCAAATGTAACATATACTGAAACTCATTCAAACTTCAATTAGATTTCAAATATGTTAGACATGTCAAAGGCAATTAACTAAACTTATCTCCAAATTAAAGTTAAACTAAATTTATAATGATCATGATAATATTAATAATTTCACTCAAACATAAGATCTTACTTTAACACGGGTAAGAACTATTTTAATATTTGTAAAGGTAATACTAATATTCTTTTCGTCATTTGATAAAATGAATGTTTAACTGAATAGTTACACATAGTATTAATATACCATGTGTAATATGAAGACACTTTAACGCTGTTGCCAGTTCTCTTGGAACATCATAAAATAATGATTATATAAAACAAGTTTGAAATTAGCCAAAATTCTAATAAAATCTTCACCCTCTTATTACTTTTAATGTTCTGTAACATATATTATATTACACATACTAATATAGTTTTTAATAACATATTATTTAATATGTATGTACTATAGAGAAGGCTACTTATAAAAATAAACAATGGTATTTTATTTTATTTTTGTTCAAAATGTATGGAAGAAGTAATTTCAATTATTTCTTAATCTAACTTAATCATTATAATCATCAGCTTGATCCTGATCAGCAGCACTTGTGTGATATTGAACAATAATATAGTACTTTTTACCACATTATAAAGAAATGATATCAACTAAACACAATTGCTAATCTCTAATGATTTAGTGACGTCGCATGTCATGAAATGTCCTAAATAAAACTACCCTCAGTAATTTTAAACAGTAATATGTGTAATTACTACTATATATATATTTTTATAATTCATAATGAAAGTTAAAAATATTTAACGCCGTTCTTTATTATTTGTGAATGAAATGTTAGGCAACAGAATATACGTAATACTAGTATATACATAATAATAGTATATACGAAAGTAATTAGTAATTCTATCTCAAAACTTGACTAATGGAACCATCCGATTGTAATATAAGACTCATAAAAATGGTTTAATAATAATTTTATTGTGTACTAAAACGTGACGCTATTTTTTGACATTTTCTGGAAATGTCTGCGTCAAATTGGCGATTTTATTACAGGCTCTGATCATTAACCAGCGTCAGGAAGTGTGGGAGGGTTCTGAATTTATATTGAGCTGTATGGCTTATGGGTCTCCCGATATTACATTTACTTGGTACAAAGATGGTGTTAAAGTGAATTTTAATGGGACTACAAGGTGAGGTTACACAAAACTTAATAATGTTTCTTATCTAGCTCTTATTTTATTTAATGCAAATTTTTATATCATAGAGACATCTGGACTCGAACTGTAGCAGAAGACGCACTAGGAAGACGTATGTCGGTGTTAGGTATATCCAAAGCCAATAAACCGGATAGTGGGAAATGGTCTTGTTCCGCTGATGATGCTGGAAGGAGACGGTGTAGTGCTTTGAGGCTGACCATCCTGCGTCCTCCTGACATACGACTAGTGCCCTCAACACTTACAGTCAATAAGGTTTGTAAGCTTTAAAGCTAATGTAGGTATCATTAAAATATACAATACATTGTTATAATAAAATTAATACTAGATTGTATCATATGGATCAAAAAGTACAAAAGTAAGTAAACTCAAATTTCTCTTCCAGCGATCACAGGTGCGAGCCCCGCTAGTCTTGATACATTTTTGATTCTAAATTTATATTAAACTATATCAACTTAACTAACATCGTCCTTCTCCTAGGGAGCTAACGTGAGCCTGACGTGTCTGTCGGGCGCGGGTCGCGTGCACGGCGTGCTGGGGTTCAGCTGGGCGCGGGAGCGGTCGCTGCTGCCGCAGGCGCCCGGCCGGCAGCTGTGGGAGGACCTGTACCCAGCGGGCAGCGTGCTCAGGCTGTATGACGTGCAGGTACCTTTCATTTAACGTGAGATCATAACTTGAGAAATGCTACACGGATTTACCTCTCGTTCTTTGTGGTCGTGATCAAGATATTATTTAGATTAGGTAACATAAAATTATAGAACTTTTTTTATTTTAGAAATCCGGCGAATTTCATTGCAAAGTATCTTCCGTAGCAGGCACAAACACAAAAGGAGTTACGATGTGGACACTTGGTCCCGAAGACGAGGCATGTGAGAGTGAAGCGTCTTATGGTCTACGGTGGCCCAAGACTTCTCCTGGGGGTCACGCGTCTGCTAGCTGCCCGCCAGGATATAACGGGGAGTCTATTAGGTATGACTTCACGGTAAATCATTTCTATGCTTCTGGAAATTAACAAAATTAAATTAGGTAAACCATGGAACCATTTTAGATTTTGCGAACCAAAAACAACTCGCCTTGAAGTAAAATGGAAGCTCCCCGATTTTTCGGGATGCGTTGCTGATTCATTGAATGACATTTATGAACAGGTATTATAACTTTTTCATATGAATTCTTGACTCAAATCACTGAATCTGGTATAATGAGTTTAGGTGGACTACCAAATTTTCTCTATTTGTATTTATATTTCAGTTTATTAAAATATCCTATGGCTATTCGAGGGCAAATGTCTCTCATGTAGCTCAACAATATGGATCAGTTCTGCGTTCATTACCAGCCCATCCTGGTGCAGGACTACTACCTCTTAAACATGCCAGAAATATACTGTACTATCTACTCTCTAACGCTGGTAAACCCAGGGATAGACGAGAGAGTGTAGAACATTTACTAATAATATATGATACGCTTTTGAAACATCCCGACACTTTTTTAAATGAAGAGGTAAACATATATTAACAAATATTTTTCTGTTTTAAATAAAACTGCCAAATATAATCTAATATTACATATTCTAGAAAATATACGATCTTCAAAACGCCATCGCAGACACAGCAGCAATGCGAAACGATCTTAATAGCTTATACCAGGAGTTTACTGTCAAGACCAAGCAAGTTAAAGAAGATGGTAAAGCCCATTTTAGTTTTATTTCAAGCCAAGGACCCAAAGAGTGGATACTGTCCTCAGCGGGAGTAGAACTGGTGGGGAGGAACGATACACCTGTCGTTTTGGTGCAATATCAAAATTTGGCAGCGCGACTGCCCTCGTTGAGACGGTTCACCGAGTTCAGGTAAGCTAAACAACTTGTCAAAATTCAAATCAAAGTCACGTTTTGCACTACTTTTTCATATAATTATAATATTTTATGTACATTTACTTATTCTGTACATAAAACAACCCGTGTGTAGCGAGTCGGGTTCCAAGGCGGGTCGCAAGACACAGTACCGGCTGGCGTCCGCGCAGACGCAGGTGACGTCACCGCGCGCCGCCCGCGCCGCGCACGCCGCCACGCTGCTGTTCGCGCACAAGAGGAACTACAGCGCCACAGACTTACTACAATGTACTACATTACAATCATCTCGAGTTTTCGACGGCGTTGCGATTATACGTAAAATAGTTTTAGTTTTAATAAGAATACTGTTTTCATCCTTTTGATTTATAAATTTAAACAGTCGAAATTCATAATAATTTAAAATAAATCCACATTATTTATTGGATTAAAAAAAAAACATATATTGATCTGATTTTTCTGCTTAAAAAAGTTAAGTTTATAGCCCATATAATATTCTATAAACTTAACATTTTTATGCAGAATAATCAGATAACTGACCAAAGGATAATTGTTAAATGAAATTTTTCAACATTTAACTAATTTTTATTGTGTTAATGATAGTGTGATCTATAACACCGCTAACGCCATATTGTTGCCGAAAATACAAAATTACTAACCCAACAGTTGGTTTTAAATATATTTTAGTGGATTACCTATTTAAGAATTACTATAAACCTTTAAAAAAATTTAATTACTATGTACTGTTTATTTGAAATTAAAAGTATGTTATAGCACTGGATTATAAATATTATAAATATTAGGAAAATACTGTTTTATGTTCATGCAATTCGTTGAAATATGTAAAAAAAAAAAGTATCTTATAATCCTGGGGTTTAAAATATTATGAAAGGGTGGTTTTCTAATTATTATTTACAGCTTCTATTCTGGCCTGTGCACTTCGTTCAGAATCTGAACCAAGTGTCTGGATGACTACGGCATGTGAAGTGCGTATTCCGGACCCGACGCACGTGATGTGTCGGTGTCGAGGGCTCGGTACCTTCGCCCTCTTTACAGCGGTGAGGTCCACCTTTGTAAGTATCATCGTTGTAAATTAATACCGAATGAAAATCTTTTACTTTTTTAACTTCTTTTTTACTTATATATTTTCATTGCTTTTCATTTTTTTAAAGATGTTTTAAGATTTAATGGAAATCGTAAATACCTTAGTTTAAATACAACTTACAATACAGACACTATGTTGATACTGACAGAAATACATGTAAAAAACCGTTGCATATATTGAATACTTTTAGATGGATGGCGAGAAGGATCTCCTCGTCCTAGTGCAGGTGTGTGTGTATGTTTGCGGTACGTTGTGCCTGTCGGCGGCTCTGCTGCAGCTGCTGAGTCTGGCGGCGGGGCGGCAGGCGCGCCTGCCCGTGCTGCTGAAGGCCGCCGCAGCGGGCTCAAGCGGAGCTGCCGGGCTCACTCTGCTCCAGTGCGACACTCCACAGGTACAAGGTGACTCTAGACTTACTATTTTGATTCAGATAGATTTTTTTTGTCAAAATTTAAATGTTATAACACTTTGGTTGAAGTAGATGTTATCAAAAAGATAATGTTATCCTCAAGAATCATCAATATCCCGAATACTGTTTAATTGTTGAAAATGAAATGTATTTTACTTTGTCGGAGTGTCGTTATTGTATTTGTATCAGTATAGTATCGCTATCTGTAGGCGGAGGCCTGTCCGGGCGCGCTGGGCTGGGTGTGCGCGGCGTGCTGGTTCTTGTGCTGCGGCGCGCTGTGTGCTCAGCCGCTGCTGCTGCAGGCCGAGCTGGCGGGCCGCCCACAGCAAGTGCCCTCCGTCGCGTTACTTGCAGGTAATCACGCGTTATATATGAAATTAAATAAAAGAAATCACCTGTAAAAATAAAGGAACGTGGATGTCTATACAACTTGATCTGACCTGTTGCCTACCATTTCTTTCAAACTGCAAAGCACAAAAAATCGGCATACTTCATTCATGTTGACGCTCAAGATTGCATCCTCGAACCATCTATATATATTCAAACCTATTATTTCTATCTTGTCGCTTCTATAAAGAACTAGTTTGTTCTAAAATCGGGTTAAGTGGGTAATAAATAAGAAGATAAATAGATAAACAGGTACAAAATAAAAACTTTTGTTTTCAGTTTTTTGCCATGTGTTTTGTTTTTAATATTCAAGGTATAGGGTTTGACTAGCTACTTATTTTATTCATCCAGATTTTCCTCCTCCGAATGCAGGTTATCTAAAAATTAGAATCATATTATGTTTTGCAATTTGACCTGTAAGAAACATGAAGGATTACTCTACGCTAGGTGTATGTATCCTTACGTTGCTGACGGCTCGACTGTGGGGCGGCGCCCCACTGCAGCTGGGTACTGCAGCGCAGGTTGTGTGCGCCGCGGGCTGCGCCCTTCTGGTCGTGCTGTGCCTCGCGCTGGCGCTTTGTGCCGCATTGAGATTACGCACTATCACTCACAAGGTTCCAGCTGAACGACGGACCTATTTAGAGGAAAGGTATTAATCTCACATTGAAGAACTGCTTACCCACCGAAATTTCAAAAACTGTAAAAACCTTCGGTGGTATATGGATGTCTCGCCGTGCAGGCGGCGCGTGGTGCGCCACACGCTGTTGGTGCTGGCGGCCACGGGCGCCAAGCAGGCGGCGGGCGTGTGGTGGGCGCAGCCCGGCCCGCGCTCGCGCAGACACGGGCTGGCGCTGGCCGGCGCCGCACTCGCCAACGTGAGTACAGCTCAGACTAGATGGGTTTCTCAGGGTTGAGTGAAAGAGATGACATGTAATAGGTTTCTTTTGAAAACCCGAAGCTCCGAAGTGTTTTGTGTAACTTGGCAGTACAGAATAACATTGTTCGAACCCTCCGTCCCGACAAAGACGATTACTTATAGAATGCTAGATTTATCAATTTTCATTTTTATCAATTATCAATTTTCATTATCCTCAAAACAAATGAGATCATGTATAATTCAGGGCATCACAATGATAGTATGCTACGTCATACGCGATGAAGAGTGCTTACAATCAGCAAAGCGAATTCTGTGTTTCACGTCGCATCGTGATTGGCAAGAGTCACCAGTCGAGGACACGTCTCTTAGTTGTAAGTAACAATATTAAATAAGTTTACCATTTTATTAGTATTCAAAAGTAGACCTTAACACTTCGTACTAAATACATAAATATATATAACACAGACTGAATAGTCTTTGGCCTTACCCAAAGACTGAGTCATAAACAAACATCCTCTTTTTTTATCTTAAATTACTAACCTTTACTAAAATACAATCGATTTTTTTTACATACATAATAAAACATTTTAGTCATAAAACAACAAAGCAGAGGCTTGATAAGTGTTACGGCAAATCAGCTTTTGTACATTTAACCATTTATTTAAATAAAAAATTAATGAGGTAAATATATTTACCTTATTATTATTTTTTTTAAATAATGGTTAAATATAATACCTTGCATGGAAAAATAATCATATTCGTAAGAAAATTTATTGATAATTTTAACCAAGGTATTACCATTTCAAGTGTACATAAAACAAGTAGGCGAGATGGAGAGTAGAGGAGGTGTAGGCATGTTGGAGTCCACCTCATCCCCGGTCTCCCCTGTGACATCATACTGGCGAGCTACAGGTTTCGAGAGTCGAGCCAGAATAGACAGGTAGCATATTATAAGTATTTGATCATAAAGCCTGAGAGTTTTAATAAATCACACTCAATGTTAATTACCTGACAAATTAAAAGATATTATTACAAGTATTCTCCTAAAAATAACTAACATTTATAATCTTTTTATTCAACATTTATTATGTGCTACACTTGTGATATATAATTTACATTTGATCCTTCAAGCCAATTCAAGAATACAATTATCTTACATCTCATTTTAGTTCCATTGTGTCTCTAGGAGACAGTCGATGCCGGACAGTCGCGCTGATATAGTTCGCTGCGTGGAGTACAAGGGTACGCTGCTGAGCCCACGGCGGTATGATGCCAATATTGGCAACTCACATATTGGCACCGCCCATGTGGGCAACACGCACGCCTTGTGTGACCTCATTCCGCGCTCGCACACCGGCTCACACTGCCCAGAGTACACGGCTCGCGTGTGTTTGGAACTGGGAGTCCTCAAAACTTCTCCACAACCAGCCGACCCTCTCATCGCTTGCTCTGTCGATTTCGAAAGGTATACTGACCATCACGTACACACGTCGAAAAACGGCTGCAGTGTTTGTGTTCAATCCAACCCTGATGTCTCCAAAGTTACTTTACCGCCCATCAAAAGTTGTTTGAAGAAACCTAAACCGGAATTCAGTTCGAGCATCTCGCTCCCGTCCATGGAAGTAAAGGAGGAATCAAAGTCAAATTCAGATATAGAACAAGTAAATAGAGAGTGGAATAAAGCGTACGACTCGCCGGAGACGAAAAGAATGCTAAATAAAATATCAAGTGATCTAGACTTTTTATTAAACAGGACTCAAGATAAAACATTAGTAATCGACCAAATAGAGGAAGCACCTACTTAGTATTCAGATGTTCTCATTTAACACATGGTGACAGGGGTGCATCCATAGAATAGTGTGTAAATAAATAGAATAATAATAGTGTGAAAAACTTAAATATTATTTATACAGTTGATTTCTTTTTCCATGTTGATTCTAGTTTATGTACCTCATACAGATAGAAATATAAAACAAAATAGTTTATATACGGGAAAACTTTAAATAGTACCTGTAAAATAACTTATATTAATTGTTCTTACATATTGTAAAATCAAAATGTATTTAAGCTAGTCAAATTGTATTTCATGAACTCTTATTGGTACAAATTTAAACTTTATCATTTACTCCTTTTTGTCTCTTTCTATATTCAAGTTTTAACAACAACTGTTTAATTTTTTATGAATAATATGTGACAAATCAAAAATTGTGATAAGTTACAACTACTTTAATTTATTTTTAATTAAATAGCAAAATATTACAAAGATATCATTAAAATTATACTAACAGTACTTGAGTATTAATTTTATTAATTTAAAATATTTTTTAATTTATACAAACATAGAGCTATTTTGAAGACAAGTATATTAAATATAGATATATTAGCCAATTTTAGTTGAATATATGTTACCAACCGTCATTAGTGCTTATAACAGAGACAAGTGATTAATTGTCAGAATCATCTACTAAATTTATTTTAATAAGTAAATGTATTTTCCATAGTTTAATATTAAATTTGTCCAAACTGATTAAAATTTACTAAAATGTGTGTGTAAAAATTTTAGATACTTCTAAGATTATATAAATAACAATTTACGATAAAACAAGAGCAAAATATTTTTTATTTAAAATAAAAAATTTTACTGTTTACTTTCGTTATTTCATTTGTCTCAAAGGTATTTTTAGGGTTCTTTAATATTTATACTTTAAAATTACTAATATAAAAAAGTACAAATAAAACTGAATTCAATGTAACTGTGACTCTTCATAGGGTGGTAGTGTTCTTATTTCTATTTTATTAACGAACTTATATGATATCGATATGATATAATCGGGAATATAATCTTAATATAATTTAATCTTATTCGTATGGCAGTTAATTAAACTACTTTTTCACTTGGTTTTGTAATTAGACATTGAATTATAATTTATATTGAGTTTCTCAAAATTATACAACTTTACTTAATAAAGAATATAAAATATCACGAAACATGTCTTATTCCTCAGTACTGCAACTAGCGTATCTAAAGCTGCTTAGCGAATAAAGAATAAATATAACACCTATATTTTTTACTTTCAAATTGTAAGGTTCTTTGGAAAATCACAACTTATAGTCTTCAACATCTAGTAAATATTCCAGATATTTCTTGTTACAAAAATTTTGTAACTCTCTAAAACTTCTTTATTTATTGAAGCTTGGACAATAAATATTTATTTTATATTGTTTTGTGTCAAAGTATAGAGTTTATTAATCAGTCAATTGAATGTTACATTTCAATTATAATATAAGTCTTCTTAAACCACTAACGTATGTGACAAAGATAACGCATTGAGTATTGAATAGCATATTTTAAAAAAATAGACTGAATTTAAAAGTGCTGCAGTAAATAAAATATTTTTATAATTGTTTGAATTTTAAAACTTTTAAAGTTTCTCTGATGTTGGAGATCCATCCATCTGCAATTATCAAACGGGAATTGATTGCATCATGAGTTCCTTCAAAAGAACGTTGAATGTCCGCGCTATACTCGACCGAAAAACTCAGTCACTGGATTATATACTCCAAAGGGTTGAATTAGAGTTTAAGTTTCTATATTTATGGCTAGACTTGTTGATCGTTGGAATTGAAAAGACCGAGCAATATTGCGGCGATTTTAAAAAGATGTCTATACGAGCAGGCGTTTCATGAAAATTTGTATGGAATACTCTTTTGACGCAGCAGCAAGTTTAAACGAAATTCTGGGTCGAGTGAGGCTATTGATGGATACGTGTGTGAAGGTTTAAGGCAGATGTCTGATGGAATCTAGGTTACTATGTCTTGGAGTCAATGTAAAGAGGACACAAGCTTAAGTAATGTAAAATAGCATCGTCACAACGAACAGACTAAACGGTGTCTTGGAGAACGATTTAACTATTTTGGCTGCAAGTTTACTACATTAATATAATAACATTAAAAAATATACCGTGAGCATTTCAAAACAGTTTATAACAATTAAAAAATAAAAAAGTATAAGATATTCTTCTAAGCTCAAGATATTGAGTTTTGTTGAATATTTTTTTAATATAGATTTTACCATGCTTTATTGTGTATTAGAAGTATTTCTTGTGTGTTTAAAGTCCTACATTCCAGTTTGTAAATCATATTTCATAGATGTAATGAGTTTTTTATTCTTAGCGTTTAACCGTAACAATAATCTATATTTAACCTAATAAGAATATGAAAATAAATTTAGCAAACAAATAAAAGGATATAATAATTTTAAAAAAATACAATATATGGATGTAATTTGGCTGTACGGGTCACTAACCTGTCAGGAGCAGCAAAGACTCTAATAAAAAAAAATACCAATATTGCAGGTCGTAATTTATATTAAAATAAATTTACTTGAAAATTTAGAAATTGTTTATTTTATACATTACAAATATATTTAATATTATAATAATTAACATAATTTAATTAATCAGGTTATCATAAACAAACATCATAAGAAAATCTAGAATGTCAAATCAAGTAACCGTTTTCTAAAAAGGCCGATATCCATTTTAATCCAAATATTTTATTTAAATACTCTTGCACGAAGCACAGAATCGTCCGTCACATAGAATCTACACAGCTCCATCCAACTGGTTCCATCACTGCTTATGCGCTTGCAAAAAAAAATCTTTTGCATCTGAAGCATCAAGATTGCCTTTTATTCGTTATTTTTTTTGTTTATCGTCAATAAAAAAGTAATTAATATTTCTGCTATTTTCTTGTTTTATACAATACCGTAAGCTACAAATAAATAAATAATAATAACAGTGTAACCGATTGAATTTAAATTAATTTGAAGTTCCGATGATCAATGCAAAAATGACCGCCGCAACAAAAATGACGGATAACATACTTTGTTAGAGTATGAAAAAGAAATCTAAGATGGCCGCTATCTAAAATAGCAAATTACATATTTTGTCAAAACCATCCAAATATACCAAAGCTAAAAAAGAAATGAAGTTAAGTTTAATGTTTGAATAAAACTTTGTTTCTAAAAAACTTTTTCTAAAAAACTTATTTCTCTTTGTGCAGTAGTTATTTTTGTCAAATAAAATTAATTGTTTCCGTTCGATTGTACTACAATAATTTTTAAAAATAGATTCTGAACTACAGTTTAGGAGAGTACCTCCAAATATGGTCATATATTTCTCACACGATATATGCATAATTAGAATATTTTTTATTTTAATACAAAGACCGACCATCCTCTACGGTAGTACAACATAGATTTTCTTACAATAAAAATTAAAAAATCATTGTAATTTTATATTAAAAATAACATAATTATGTTCAATACTGCTGTATCGTAACTGCTGTATCATTCTGTATCAAATTAAAAATAAATGATAGTAATAACTGACAGTTTAAAATTATGAAAACCTCGCATGAGGGGTTATTAATACTAGGGTGAGTGATTGCTTCTTTTATTTCTTAAATGCATATTTTTAACACGACCTTTTTTTACTTCAATAAGTTTAAAAGCGTAAGATTAATGTTGCTTAAGCACTCATTTTAATATTAAGAAGTAAGTACTATCTCGGAGTCTATAGATTATATGATAAATATACCGACGAAATGAACAATGACGAGAATTTTAATATAACATAATACTTGATGTGTGAAGTTACAATTACCATTAAGTGATAATAACAAGTACAATTATTGTTAAATGATTAATAAATATTTATATAAAAAACACTTACCTTTAGGTAGGTCAGGTTTCAGATACTGAGCTTTTTTTTGTGTGCCTGAGTTATTTTTATCTTTTTTTTTAAATATATTTTTATAAATATGAGGAATACATCTATAGTAGTGACGTCATACCATCATAGCCCTCCGTAACGGTGCTTGCTTTTGAATTGAGGGATGATTGATGGAATGAGAATATTTAATCAGGTCTCAATAGTATTATCTTTACAAAACATATTTATACATACATATTTATAGCTAAAGGGCTCCTTGATTAGCAAGGAGGCCTTTAGCTATGGGGTAGTTATTATTATTTAGTTTATAATAAAATATTATAAAATATAATGTCAACTAAATAACGTTATATAAATGTCTAAATAATCCAATATTAATATGTAGATGACAATTCCTTAACGTAAATTAAATTATCCACAATAAAAATTATTTATTATTTCATTATTGAATAATTAATAATTAAATCAATATTAAAATATTAACCAAACATTGCAACCTTATCCCATATAAAGTTGATTATAAATTATTACATCTCGAACCGTTTTAGACATATATGTTGTTGAATACAATATCCTAACAAATTTAATTAATATCTCGACAGCCTTGTGATGTTGTACACTATGTCTCGTGACAACAACATGTACTGCAATAACTAACAGTTTTAATGCATTGCAAAAATAACTAGTTTTTTATGGTAAATATTTTTGCTGTAAGTGATATTTTACATTATTTATTCGTTTATATAACTTAGGACATGGTAGTAAAGAGAAAAATCCAATTTAATATTAGTCTAAAGCAGCCATACTACGTCTAGAATTGTTAAAAGTTTTAATTCTAATTATCATATATTCTCGTAGTTTTTAAGGTATTTTGTTGCTCAAATAGTACTTACTAAATTAAATAGCGTAATGACTAAGAGGTTAGATGTCTAGGGATTTTATTTCTTGGTAATTAATATTTGATAAATTTTTGCCATTGATGAATGTCCTTAATAATTTATGAAATTATATCATTCCCCTTTCCCGAATTCCCTTTCACACACACTCACACACACTCACACACACACACACACACACGCACACTTGTATACACATATGTGCGATTATATATACGTATGTAAATTGTATTAAGTGTTCTGAATAGTCTTGAGTTATGTAATTTTTTTGGAGCAATATTGTCCATAATTGTGTGATCGTTGATGCTGCGCTACAGTTAATAACTTTTGCAGTCTCATCATGTCGTTGTTAATGTCACACTGTATTTTTTTTTCAAATAAATAAATAAAATATTAAAAATATTTAAAAAAAAAAATTAAGATGTTGTAACTTGAAACGTGTTTTGAACGTGATGTGTTTGCAGATACTAGCCTCGAGACCAGAAAACCCTTCATCTTAAAAAATGGTATAAAACTGATGTATTAGAAATTCGTTCAACTACGTAAATTGAGTCTTAAACATGTACACTCTTACTTGATACAGTAACTTTTGTTTGTAAAGTTTGTTTAAACGCGCTTATTGTAGAAACCGCAAGTTACAGGCAGTGATTTAATAAAATTTATACTTTTCATATTGTTAATGACAATGAATCAAGTTAGTATTTCCTAAAATTAATGTTTCATCAAATTTGTATATTTATTAAGTTTTCTTTACGCTTTGCACTAAAAGAAACTGTGGAATCAATCTGATAATTCAATTAAATAGCAAATCATTTTATAAATGTTGTTTTTGTTTAAACTTTCTAGCAATTTTTGTCAGTGAAATGTCTTTCCTGATTTTAGATACTGTATTTAATGAATTAATAATGAGGGTTTGCTTTTTATGAAACAAGTTAATATTAATAATATATATTGTCATGAATTTAATCAAAGCTTAGGCTTAAGGGTCGGTTTCGAGATTCCTAAGAGCGGGGACGTTGATGTTCTGTGAATATTTACCGGGAGTCTGTAATTACATCACCTTATCTCCTTTTGAGAATTCGTCGGCACGTGACTGGAAATCTGATAATTTTACATTTTGTGACGTCACTGTTGATAGCGATGTTGTCGATTTATATATTACTGAAAAAAATAACGTATGTCATCATGACAGATAAGATTGATTAAAAAAAATGCATTCAAATCAAGTCACACGTTCGGTAGTTATGTAGCCACACATGTATACACATATATATAAGTACATATGCTAAACTTATGACTTACCCTTGTTTTTACTTCTGATAGAACAGGAATAAACATAATTCGTTTAGTGTAAAATAAATCTGCTCTCTGGTTGAAGAGAGTTTGAATTACAGATGTTCAAACGTTTGCTATTTGAGCACAGTTGTGCAAGTGAGTAGTTACTTTAAAAAAACAAACAACTAAATAACAAACTTTTCAGCTTTACAATATTAGTACAGATTAGTATTTTTAATAATAAAATAGTATTATTTCTGAACATTAATAGATTATACAAATGAAATTTTGTTCATTTGTCCAACAAACCAAACATTAAATTAATAGCAGCAATTTCAAAGTTATCTGAATTAATGTCAAGCATCAAGGTTAAACCTTTAGCCGGATAGACGCCTCCTGCGCTCAACTCCATAATACAATGGCCGCCTTCGCGCCTATCAGTAGAGTAGGCTCCAATACGACGCTCCGTTTTGTATCATACAGTGGCGCCGCCACGCGGGCGCACGGGCGGCGCAGAACAAAAAATTACGACCAAAATATTTACTTGCAAACAAGAACCTGTCATGTGGGAGCAGAGTAGTAGCATGACTTGTAACTTTGTTAAAATAAGACTTCCATCTAAATAATATTAATATCAAATGTATAATCTGTCGTAAGGAGACCGAGATTCATTATATTGTAAGATATAGATGCCAAGAAATTATAAAAACTTTCTTTTAATCAGGTTAAATAACAAATCAAAGATAAATTAATAGTGACAACTCTAAAGTCACGCGAATTAAAATAAAGCGCAAAGGGGAAAACGAGTAAGCCGGATAAACGCCTCCTGCGCCTGGCTCCACAATGTAATGGCCGCCTTCGCGCCATCAGTATAACAGTGGCGCCGCCACGCGGGCGCTCGTCGTATACTTTGTTTCTCGCAAGGTTAAGGCATTGACTATTAGAACATTCAGACATATTTAAAATCGTTTTGAGTAATTTATATAGGAATTTTTTAACAAAATATTTATTTTGAATTTAGAAAAAATATAATGAATTTGCTGATAATAATCTATAAAACGATTTAAGCGATCTTGATTCTTATTCATGTTCCAGAAGTATTAATTATTGTAAGCTAAGTTATTAAAAGGAACTTTGTATTTTGTATATTTATTATTATTTTATTTATTATGGGAATAAAACCTTCAAATTGTAACGCTTATACCTTGTGCGCTTTAGCATGGTGCGGGTGACACTGTCAGTAACATTTCGTTTCTCCTTGACAGTGGCCGCAATTTACAAATTAAATTTTAGTATTCTTCGTTATACCACATTCGTAGTAAATTAAATTAAGCGCAATTAGAATGTTTTAGTCTACAAATAAAATCTAATAGACAGAAAAATTTAGCAAAGTGTTATGCGTATAACATTACATTTAGTGCGGGGATATAGCGCTACGATGGATAGTCGAGGTTTTTTTTTAATAAAAAAGTATATTGTGATAAATAGTTCAACTTTTATTGTTAAAGAATTTATAATTATATTAATGAAACAACAAAATATATATAGGGCATTAATTCTAAAAATATTGCTAAGAAAAAATACATTGTATTCACCTAAACTCATATCAGAGTCAGTGCTATCAATCGTACTGATAACATCGCACGGGTAAACAAAATACCCGCTGCGCTAATGTGCCATGGAGCAAAAATTTTTATTATTTTATATAAGTTAAGACAAGTTCGTAAACAAAGTTACACTGCACAACTGAATAACAAATTAATTTTTACAAAAATATAAAGAGAACTAGATTTTTGCTCTGAGTATCGTAAGTGAAAAAAATGAAATGCATAACGTCAATCCCTAGTCATGTGGTACTGACAGACGTCACCCGCACCATAATACAGCGCACGAACTATAGTTGCCGCAGCGATGTCCTTGAAGTCGATGTGAATGTCACAAGTTTTTGTAGTTGAAAAGTATCATATACTTTTTGACACATATTATACAGTTTCATATTATACTAGCTGTTACCAGCGACTTCGTCTACCGCTACCCCTAAAATAATATGAACAATGACTTAAAAGTTAAACCAGGATTTCTGTATTCTCATTAAAAATTTATGATATTTTAGTGTGAGATTTTTAGTGTAGAGTGAACGGCATTCTATATGTTATTCGGATAATAAACTAACAATACAAATTTCATTATTAGTGATCGTGAATCTTCTAAACTACTTTTCTAATTTAGTTAATATTAACATGATATTCACAAGACGTAATGTTAAACGCTGTCACGAGAACTAGTGTAGTTAATGCAATAAAAAGGCTTATCACTCATTAAAATTGTCGGAGTATAATTATTTATTGTGTTTCAGTAGAAAATATCTCTCTGTGAGATACAATACGATAGCATATATTTATAATAATACAATAGCATATTTAATACAATAGCATAGCAATACATAAGCATATATTTTTAATTCCTGTTCACGTAATATAGTCTACGTGAACAGGAAATTAAAATATATATTTTCTCGAAAATCCTGATGTTTTCTTTCAATATTTGTATTCAGTACAATAAACGTACATTTTGAGATATTTATTTTGATAAAATTAAAGTGTCCATTTCTATTTTTCATTTACGCGAAATATCAGTTGGTTTCTTAATGGAATATATAAATACTATTTTATCAAATATTATTTTATAAAATTTAAAATACTCTACTCTAGTCCCTCGATTGACTTCATATGATGATAATATTATGTACAAGGATATATAAACGACCCAGGAATGTACGTTTCGTTTTATTTTTGATGTGTTACTAGTAAATTATTCTTCTAAAGTTACATAAGAGTTAAGGTTAAATAAAATAAAGTTAACATTCTTGAATAAAGCAAATAGAAAGCTCCAACTTTAAAAAAATATTAACACAAGTCTAAAGCCGCCGCGAAATGTCGAGAGAATTTAAATCTTTTCAAACAAACTTCGATAAGACCTAAGATACTAAAGGCCTTTAATAATGTCTAAGAACTTGGAAGTGGAACTTAGTAATTGCTCATATGAAGGGATACTCGATCTGTTCTTAAGTTGAAAGTTACCAAAGTTATTTGTTGGTTCATGAATCTTAAGATAGTGTTTATCTTCCGTAACGGGGAACCGAGAATGAATGTAAATAACATTACTTTTCCGTCTTATATCGCTTGTAATATCGCAATTTTATTTCCAGTGGAATCTTTTTCAGAGTTTTTTTTTAGCATAAATAATTTCTATTGTTTTTTTAATTATTTACAAACAATGTTACAAAGAGCCAAATTTGTTTGTTAAAATATGGACTGTAAAAATAAGATTTATTTCCTGAATACTTCTTGCAAATGTATTCAAGTTTTAAGAGGATACTTCTCAAGTTAGCGCTGAGGAAATTTTTCAAGCTGTAAGAAAGCCCTTTCTTTGAAAAGTTTTTTCTTTCATGGATTTAATTACAGACCAACACCGAGGAACCAAAACAATACAGCACTCGACCTCTATAGAGTACTAGTGGTTACTCGCGATTACACCAGCGGACAAATGATTTTTAAGATAACTATAATAAAAATAGCACCGTATTTCGTGTTTTCTGAGGGCAAACGACGAGGAAACACAGCGGCACCCCGCTCCACCCTAAATGTGGACTTTTGCAGCAACCGGGGACTTCGTTCCAACGTAAACACCGTCCACTACCATCTTGAGACGACGCAGCCACCTTTGTTGTTTTTGACGGAGACGCAGATATCTCAACCTAACGACACAGCGTATCTCTCATAACGGGTACGTACGGTACATACGGGTATAAATAAGAACATCAATTTATATCAATTTTCACGCCAGGGTATCTGTGTTCGTAAGGAAGGATATCTGCTACTGTGGCCTGGAGATTTTTGAAGATCGGGATCTGTCTTTACTCTGGTTGCGAGTGAACATGGACGATCATGTCAGAGTCTACGCGTGGCTCTACAGGTCCCATATGTTTGGTTATTTATATTCCGAGTATAGAAGAGCTGGATAGGTAATAAAAATAAGATGGAGTTTGTTTGAATTCTTAATTACACTTCGTAGAAAATTTTCTAAATATTAAATATTCAAATTTTTTATATAAATCGTTCCTTTGGTAACACATTGTATGTATAAGCATCTGTGTGTGCGTGTTATATAAACGAATCCCACTCCAATACTGACGATAAGTGAAATGACTCTTGGTAACAGAAGTGCTGATACAATTATATATATCTTAGAGTCAGTTATACTTTGATGTAGAACATTAGAAATACGAATTTGAACACAGATTCACTTTATATTTACTTGTTTATGATTATTGGATTCTATGGATGATTCCTTGAACATATTATATCTGTATATGTTTTTGATTTAATATTTTGTATTTTTTATAATAATAAGAAACGCTTTGATATATTATTTTTATATTTGGAAGGATGTAGTTTTATTTATTGTTAATTATTATCACTTTGCGGTATTTCTTACTTTTTAAATAAAGCAATGGTGTTCTTAGTAAACTGTTCCGCATTAGGAGCAATTCATATTATATACTTCATAACTTTTATTAATTTAGTCCCAAAATAAATTCCAGACAAAAAATGCACATCGTTTTGTCTTTTAGAAGAACAAGAGTTTCCTTTTATTACGTTATTTCCTTTTTATCGCATCTTTTAATTTTTTCCCGCAAAAACGTATTTGGTCAAACTTTTTTCAAACAAGAAGCGGAGAAAGTTACATAATGTTTTTTACAGAGTAAATTGTTTCTAAATTGCTTTTTATCAAGCTTTTGAAGATTATGCGTATGTTGAGATTTATCTAAGTTTTAATTAACATTCTCTGACATTAACTATTATGTCAATTATGATTAACTATAATACCTCTTAAATGATATATAGAGTCTAGACAGCCTAACTAATATAGTTTTACAAATGGAGTACATGAAACTTATCTTTGAAACATAAATTAAAAGGTATTATTATTTTAGTGTTTTAGGTTTTATTTCGTTTATTGAACTTCATAATTAAATGTCTTACATAGTTATGAATACAGATTCTTTATATTCATACTTTAGTTTAAATCTTTCATAATCTACATATTCTCTGTTACCTTAATATATTTTTT
Organism: Mechanitis mazaeus; assembly: GCA_959347395.1. NCBI lineage: Eukaryota > Metazoa > Arthropoda > Insecta > Lepidoptera > Nymphalidae > Mechanitis > Mechanitis mazaeus. Next base: position 2,334,149 of record OY365743.1, read on the forward strand.
AATTCATTCCTGATAATAAAAAAAAAACATGTTTGGTAAATTTCTAAACGAAAATGTAATATGCAATAGATTACCTAAAGGTATGTTCGGGAACCACGTAATATACAAGGAGCGTTCCGAAACTGTATACGGAAAGAGTATATACCAACAACACTGACGTACTTTATTACTGTATCGGGAAACCGATACACTTGGGAGTGAGTTTATTAAATCTCTGCAAAAAAAATAAATATTATACTACTTAATCTGAATTGCTATTTTTATTTACAATATTGTTTTTTTGACAAAATTTATAAACATCGAATTATTATATATTTTTTTTATATAAAAGACAGCTCAAAATAATCTCTGTTCTCAATCTCACAAACACAGAAATAATGGACACAAATAAAAACTAGCTTCAAAATAGCAATCTTTGTATCAACTATTACATATATAACTGTTTCTTGTAAGAATCGAACCCATGACCTTGGGCTCAGCAGCCAGGGTCGTCAAACACTAGCAACTAGACCGAGCGGTTGAATTTGGAAAAATATTTTTATGGAAAAATTAAATAAATTCTTTGTTCAAATAAACTTTTATTAAGGGCCTTAAAAACTGTTAGGTACCAATTTCGTGTTAGCTTGAATTCACAGCCATATTATTGGAACTGAAAAACAGTCGAAACTCATTTATTTTTGTTGTCTAACTATTCCTGTCACAACGACTGTATGCCTGTTATTCTCTGTATATACAAACAAACTAGTTTAAATACAGAATTGTGGCTCGTTTATATACCGCTGGAAAATGAACATCTCATTTATGGGTGATATTTTACAGAATTTACTTTAATGAATATGTTATGATACGTTTTATAAAGTTGAGAACAATATGTAAATCAATTTATACATACATATATATATCGAAATAATATTCTATCTATTGCTTTTGAAAAATAATGATTTCAAAAGTATAGTGCAGATATGAATAGTGATAATTATAATAAATAAGAGCCATATAATTTTGAAATGCGCAGTTCGTTATGGTTGCCAACACATTCGTTTACATACTATATTGTTATCAATAAAGCTGTCAGTAGCTTGCACTGTCAGGGATGTCATTTTAAATTAAGAACACTAAAACAATTAACATTTAGCTGTTTGTTTAAAGTCTAAATGATAATCTAGTTCTTGTGTTCTTGACCTTTTCACTCATAGGTCGTTTATACTCAGCACAGCTCTTTATTAAATGGTCAGTTCTTGACGCATTTATTAACATGAGTCACGTTGCAACTGATCGCAACACAAATAGAATTGCATTCTAATGGCGCCGGGGCTGCCAAATAATTAAATACATTTTTTTTTTAATAAAATTATTTATTTTGTTTACTTCTCCGCAGCTAATAAACAAAGTCAAAGATAAACTGAAAAAAAAATGTAATTATAATTTATTCAAAAATATACAGAACGTATAAAGTATGAAAAAAAAAAACAAATTAAAATATTTACGTTACGGCAACTTTAATAAAAATGTATAATATCCGTAATATCAATTATCAACAATCAATAATAATAAAAATTTTGTTTTCTCAACAAAAATATATTATATTTATTTAAATAATTTTCGTTGTCAGGTTTTTTTATGATAGCAATACAAGAGTAAAAAGACAACATCTATAAAGTAAATAAAAGTTTTTAAATTTTTTTAATATATTTAACGAATACATCTTTTTTTGGCTTAAAAACTATTAGACATATAGACGTAAAATAAATATTAAATCAATTCATTACTGATAGTTTTTACACAAACAATTTGTGAACAGCCGCGCCGCTGCGATTATGCCGATTTATATGTGTAATTTGGGTATATGGGTGTAAATCAATATGTAATTACTATAATGTAATGAAAATATTTAAAATATATAAAATTAATATTTAAAAGGTTATTAGTAATCACAAAGCTGTTGCTATTTAATATAATTTACTCAATTAAAAGTTATATTTGATTTACGCTAGATGGCGTTATCAATTAAAATAAACCACTATTAATTTTAAACAAACTCAGAATCTGTTCTACATTTAATTGTCAGTCCTAAATATTAAATACTTTAATTTATGTTGAAAAAGAATGTTTACGTAAAATAAAAGCTTAACTGATGTCAACTATGATATATAATTGATTATGTATGCAGTTCTTGTTTGTACTAGTGTACAAACACGACGACACAGATAGCGTGTCACTGAACTTCATAATGGATGCTATTTGAAATGATTTTAATTCATTTTTAATAATTCATAAATTTAATGGGTTATTTCTATTTAATATAATTTACAGTTTTGAAAACAATTAATGGTTATAATTTTTTTTCGCTAGATGGCGTTGAAATAAACAACTATTAATTTAAAAAAAACTCAGTCTGTTCTATATTTAATTGTCAATTATGAATATAAAATACTTTAATTTATACTGAAAAAAGAACAAAGTTTACGTAAAATATAAGTTTAACTGATGTCAACTATGATATATAGTCAATACTTAGTAGTACACGAAGATACAGATAGCGTCTCACTGAATTTCATACTGGTTTCAAAATGTTTTTTTTATCCATTTTTATTAATTCGCAGGGTTTGTGTAGACATACTTATTTTGACAATACATTTAAATAATTTTATAATATAGCTTTTAGGTTGTAATAAACTCTGTTTTTATCAGACACTTTTTGTAACTGGGATTTATGGAACTATTGACTGTGAAAATAAAATAAAATTTAAAACACCGCCAAGAGATCACACTAATATAAAATTAATAATATGTTATCTAATCTGGAATTATTTTTCAATATTTTCGTACTTACTTTCTTCTATTTATTTTAGACCAAAACGCACTGAAATCGATTTATCGGTTTGGGAGATATGATGCCACAGTCACACATATACATACAGATACATAAGTTAAACTTCCAAACATCCTTCGTTTTTATTTTAATGTCAGTTTACTTTGATATACTTTTTTATTGGGCGACTGGTCTTACCATAAAATTCAAAAAAATGAATTGTACTGACTCCATTAAAACTAAACAATTCTTCGTTTAGTTTTGGTTAATTTAAAAGTAAAATTAACTTGTTCTTGATATTCCGTAGTGTGTTTATAAAATGTCGAGGGTCCTTATTTATAGACGTGTATGAAGGAAATATAATTATGTATTGAAAGTTAATTTATTTGACTAACTTTGGTACGACTAACTCTAAACTAATTATAGACCGTATCCTCTTTGTGAACTTTACATAGTTAAAGAATTTCAACATTCCAGGGTCGAAGTTAGTATATATGGTGTATCCCATGTCCAAGTTTGAACTCTTATATAATATTGTTTGTTTGTTCGTGATGTCATATTGCAATTGTAACTTAATTAAATATATGAATGAGATGTGACACCATGTGACACTTATGAAGGAGGATCATATCTGCAGTATCCTTGTATTATATAGAACAAATATTTTTTGTCTTTGAGTTCTGTTGATTTACCGAATGTGACGAGATAGTTGTTGTGCCAAAAGCCGATGTAAAATATTTTTTTAATATATTTTTGCTGTGGTAAAAATAAAAATATGCCCACGTATGAAAAGTCAAACGAATTCTCTTTATACTGTTAAATATAAAGTCTTTATATACTTACTATTACTTAAAGTTTATTTTGATAACAAATAGGTTTAATCTCATTAGTATTAATGATACAAAAATAAATATAGGAAGAGCGTTCGTAATTATCTCAGTAAATATAATAAGCAAAAAATATACCAATACTAGTAATCTCATATTAACATATGTCAAGGCAGAATGATATAAATAAATAATTGTAATTACACGGTATTGCGTATTATTATTAAGGGCTTTCCCCTGTTTTGAACGTTTTTTTCCTATTTTTCTATAGTCTTATCTTTATTAAGAAAATTACTATACAATGCACCATAATATTATGTATTTTAGTATTTCTTTTTCGCTCGCTTACGTATGTTTGTCACAGACATGTCACAGACATGTCAAAGTTTGAAATGGTCCTTAACCCTGTCTATGGTGTGCTTATTTAAATCTGGCTCCTGGATACCAGACCCGTCTTCTGGCTATGTTGTGTTTTTCTCATTCAAAATTTTTAGTAAGTTTAGTTTTATACTGTTTTTTGTATCAGTGGTTAAAAATAATTCCAAGTTTAGTGATTGAAAATATTCAATAGAATACTATTACCACATTTAAATAAACAGACAACTTTTGCGTATGATTACTTTTTGCTAAACGAAATATTCTTGGTTCACTATTACAATTTGTTAAGAGCTGTCAATATGACTAGTTACTGATCTATATTGATAGATCTACAAATACAATTAGTTCTCTCCGTCTGTCACGCGTTAACCGTTACGTCACAGCTCGTGTATTGACAGTGACATTAATGTTTATAGGTGGTCTGTTCTGGTTGTAATTTCATCACAAACAATGACAAATATCTATTATAAGATAATATTTTATTTCTTCTTATATTACCGCCTTTTTACCTTATCATTTATATGTTCTTTTGCGTGAATATACGTCAAAATTACTTATAAATTCTTTTAAATTTCTTTTTTTAGGATATAACCTTTTTTTAGGTTATTAACAGCATATAAAAGACTTTTATAGGCTGTTAATAACTGATTCTGCATACAGTTAGTTACTGATCCTAATTGTGCAGTGGTTTATGAAACTCTCATCTGTAGACTATAGTGCTTGTTAATAATATTAATGATTTTGCTTTGTTACTTTTAATATATGTCAATATTATCTATATCTACCTTTACATACCAAAACATCTATAAAACAATATTGTTACTAAAATTTCTGCTTTTTATTTTTGTTGACGTGTCACTAGTTTATTACTGTTTTATACTACTTATGATACATTTAAAAGTTCATGGTAGGCCACCAGTAGTTTGAGTTTTTGCATATCTGTATATCTTGGCTTCACTATTATCTAGGAAACACGAACGGAGTCGCGTGTAAGAACTAGATTATGATTGATTATTGAACTTGAAATATACATAAAAGAGCTTTTTATTAGTTAATGTAAATTCATAATAATATTTTAATACTTATATTATGTAATAAACACAAAACTATTTGTATTTTGTAATAGTAGTTTTTATTGCGTACTATAGTTTTATTGCCCCGTGGTGATTCTCAATGAGGTTAAACTAATATGAGATGACTTGCACATGAGTGAGTGATATTTATTAATTATTTATAAAAATATTTGGTTTAAGTATAAAAATAGTTGTTATAAAATAATAAATGTCAAATTATATTATATATTTATATATTCTAAAAACCTATTTCTCTATTTCACCTCCAACATATACAAATTTGAAGAGAAATAAAAGCTTTGAAGTCTGTCTTTGCAGAATGTCTCAAGTAAATAATTTATGAGTTTGAATTTACGGATCACCTTTCAATAAGCTTTTCCTCGAGGAAATTATACTTTCTGTATTACCTGAATACTTTTGATTTCAACAGCACGTTCATTTAAAATAGTAAAATTTATTCCTCAAACTTGTCATATTTAGAAAAGAATTAATCTCATTAAAACACAGAAAAATATTTATAATATTAAATATGTATATACATATTTTCGGTACGTCAGAAGGATGAAAGATTGTAAAAGGCTGTTCCATTTACTTTTCTACATTTCAGGATTGAATTTATAATTGACGTATATAAATAATAGGTACAACGAAACGTAAGACAGTTTAAAGCAACTTGTCAACACGATGTTCGATGCTGTCACTACCTTTTATCGTCACGTACAGGAAGACTGCTGAAGTGCGCCAACCCCTCACTTAAATATCGCTGTCAATTGATATACTGTATTCTTGACATTTTGGATATATTCATATATATTTCCGTATATATAGAAACATTTCCACCTCAATGTAGTTATTAAGTGTATAGAAACTCGAGATATTTTCCTATAAAAAATTGTTTGTGCAAATTATTATAATCAGTTAAGTACAGCCCCCGCTGTAGTGTTTATAAAATAGTTTTTAGTCGCACTCATCTCTCCATCCTGACAAGTTCTTTGATATATGGTGATTTACATTGATACATCTTCTATATTAATGTAAACTTGTGGTTTTCTTTTAGGTAATAAAAAAATGAATTTTGTATGTGTCCTTTATTGATGGTTTTTTTGGATTGGCAAAACTATTTGGAAATAATATATCTAGATATACTGAGATAAGTTAATATGTCTTTTGTTATTATACAAATTAATCAAATTTATTTTTATACAGTTGTAACAAATATGAAATACTAAGAGTATTTAAGGTATTTAAAAAGCACGTGCTCCCAAATGTAAGGAAGAAATTCTCTCTTCACAAAAATATTCATAATATAAGGTGTTAATGCACCGCATGTTCAACTTCATTCCTGCTTTAATTTATTTACTTATAATTAAAATAATATACATTTTTAACAAAAAGTTAATTGAATCTTTAGGTTAATTTAATCTAAATTATTCTAGAATCAAAAAGCTTAACTCATTTAATTTTACTACTCATATTTTAAAAGAAATAACTTCAGTTTTGTATTTAATTAATAAGCTGATTAATTGTATTAATAAGCTGTCTAATTATGGTTTTATTCAATGTATAATTCTGTTTTAGCGTCGTTCATTAATAATTTACTAATTTATGTTTTTCCCTTTAACATAAAGATCAATAAGAAGAGATATTTTATATTATAATAATTTATTAATAGCAAAACTTAGTAACTATTTCTCTAAATAATAATATTCAAAGCACATATATACATAGAAAGAAGTGGAATAATACAGATAATTCTTCATAATACTTAATTACTTAGGTTATAATTATAACATATAATATATGAAACAAAACATATTGTATTTTATTCATAAATTGTTGCGAGTACATGAAGCTGGTGGCGGCTCAACCTATTTACACACACATACATACACATACATACATATGAGCTCACATTGTGGTGGTGTAAAGGTGCTTTATTATATTATATAAAAGTGCTTTTATATCTTTGAATTCTGTGAATTTTAACAGCATCCGTCGAGCTGAACATGACGCTGAATCTCTTCTTTGCTTTATATAACGAGAAAGTAGTTTTGAGAAATCTAGTTATATAATTTTACTAATATATAATAAGTATTTTAGGTTGTCTTTTGTTATGTCTATTTGATAAATTATGATAAATATAATATAATTGTTATGTTATCCCTTGGTTTGCTTTTTCATATCATACTTATTTAATATAATGTAACATTAATAAATATAATCCGATAGCTATAAACATTTATTTCTATAAGAGATCTAATAATACAAGTTTCGTGTATAGTTCGTTTTGGGTGAATAGGAAAAATAATATATCTTTTTGGTATGACCATACAAATATATCTCTGTATTGGAAGCGTATAATAAATAACTTGAAATCATTTGATTGATCTACAAATGTAATAAAGCAAGCTGTGACGTCATAAGTCATTCGTCTAGGTTTAGTAATTTCGTGTTGTGTAAAAGGCTGTAAGCTTGTTAACTGAAACATGTACTAGTATGTTTTAAGTCACTATTTTTGTTGTCAAATAACGCTTAATAAATCAGACAGTGTAATAACTGTTCTGTCACAAGTTCTGTACTATATAATTAAAAGCGTATTTAAAATACTTAGGTCATATATAAATAAGTCATGTATTTACCAACAGTTTTTTAAAGCATCAGGCATTGCTAGTATGCTTACTATGTTAGATAACGTACTAACATTGACTGGGAAAAATATATATTTTAAAACATATAGACGAAGTTTAAAATGTGTGAAATAAATATAATAAATGTGGAATTAGTTTATTTATTTTATTAATTTTGGTTAAACAAACATTTCTATTTTCATCAGTTCTAATGTTTACAATTACAAATATGTCGCATTAAATATGTATAAAGTTTTAATCGTTTCATTAAAAGTTAATAACTATGACCTTGTATATGATTCAATTAATGTCACGGAATTATACCAGCAATTGCAATGTACTGGTTTAAGTATAAATTCCTATATTGTTTAAATTTTTTGAAGTGGAACTGATCGTGTAATATTCTCTTTTCTTCCTTTTTCTATATCCAACTCTATTTACCTACATTTTATGTATATTATATTTAAATCTATAGCCAAATGATAAAAGCTTGATGACGATTGCACTTAACGTTGGAGCGTAAGCCATAGCTTTAGGGAATCCTTATATCCTTACAAATACATTAGCTACTCTATTCGTATTAATTTATTATTGTTATTGTTATTATTATGACAAAATCGTTAATGCGATGGTATATATTACAAACTTATAAAATGATAAGACAACAGCATTTAAATTTTATAAAAATTAAATACTATAATTATTTCCTTTATACAAAGTTAATTTAACAGATCCAACATACTCGTATGAGCTTCTGTGTAGATAAAACTAATTGACATCTACATAAAGGTAACCGCAGACTAGTTACGTATGTGCGTATGCATGTCTATATATATATTTGTCTGTGTTTTGTGATGCGTTACACAATAGGACCTTTGAATTCTGTTATTGAGCGCAGACATTGCAGCGTACAACATATTTCCTATTGTTGTTCGTTTGCTAAAATGTCAGTCTTAATAGTAGTTTAGTCAAATTTAATTTTGAGACGATATTGGATGAAAAAAAGAAGTATTTTATTTTATTATATATAAGATAAGAGATATTATCTTAGTGATGAATCTGCCAAAGTAAATATCTTGACAGTACTACTATATATATCATTCTAGACCACAGCTTGTCCTAGACACTTAGTTTTGGGCTTAGTACCGGCCATGTCTGATATACTAACTTATGTTTTCCATATCATTATAATAACAACAAAAATTAACTATAATTATAGTTTCGAAAAAAATTAAGAAGTTGTCTGCGTTCATTTACCTTTTTGAAATAGTTAACATAAAATATAATTAGGGCTGCAAAAACATGATACAAAAAAAAATACAATAAAGTGTCTCGGCTGCGGCTCAAACAAGAGATCTATTCATGAAGTTCATTTAAGAAGACTATTTAGTAACTCCCATTAGGGTCAGTGAGAGTTGCTAATTAGTTCAAAATACAATAAAGTCAATATTTATTATTAAAGAGGTCGAAATTTACGTAAAGATGTTGTCATATTGCGTTTATCATAATATGATATTTTTTGCATTACGTCGTAGATACAATTATAACTATAAATAATTTAAATTAATTATTAATAGAGTTAATATATTAGATATTAAATCTTTTATTTTATTTTAATATTTTACATACATTTCTAAACAGTGAGTGCACATAGATTTTTTGAAATGAAAATGAACGGCACAACACGGCACGATTTGTACGATTTTATTTTCTATTAGCTTATTTATGAAAAGGAACTATTGTCTATATTTTGATGACAAATTGAAGTAGCAAATACTAACAACTACATATACTTACTAAAAAACATACATTTATAACTTTTTTAAATATTATATAGAGATCTACCCGCAGATTGTTTTACTAAATAACATACATATTTCAATAACGATTTATAGTAAATAATATATAAAATAAAAACTAAAAATAATTTAAAATACGAATAATAAATTGTAGAGAATTTTTTTTTTAACATTTACCTCACCTCTGGTAGATTATTTTGTAAAGTTTTGTTATATGTACTAAAATAAAAGATAAACAAAATATATATTATTATCTACGAAATAACGAAAAGCCTAAGCACAGAAAATCTTATGTTATATAATAGTTACATAATAATTCAGTAAACTTAAATTATCATAAGCAATCGTTAAAGATCCAATATTTATCTTCCATACAATAATGTTTGTATGTTGCAGAATGATTCACACACAAAGATTCCAGCTGCATGTACCCCCGTAGTTAATATGAACTGTTCAATTTATTGTATTGACTTTATTCTTTGATCCAATTAACTTTGTATTTAATTAGAAAGTGTGTTTTGAGTTTGATTGTAAGCATATATTTTAAGCTTTTATAATGCTAATATTGCTCATCTTTTTATTTCGATAAGATTATAAATATTGTGTTTAGGCACACAAATTACTAGGTATATTTTCATACACAAAGATTTCTTGGTTTTTCTAGTACATTACACATACACTCTCAGCTATCACTTTTCCGTCGGAGGAAGTATTTTTAAAAGATATTTCTAATGTAAATACAAAAAAGTCTATACCAAAACATAACATCTTGGAATTTTAATAAGAGTGAACAAATATAAAAAGTTAGAACAACTTCTAGTTAACGAGTACACGCTCTGAGATGTTTTCTATGTAATATTATCATAAGAATGAGAGAGAGTTGAGGAAATAATTATTTTCTCCTTGATGGTTGTTTGCTTCCACGAGTTTGCTTTTCGTCACGATAAAATATGAGAAATTTTCTTGTTTAGATTTAAATGATGCTAATTACGTCGGTCATAACCGGAGGATCCAAAAACATAAAAATTTATTAACTTAAAATTTAATAATATATTTAATTTACAAACTACGTGTTCCCTGCTCAAAGTTGGAGACAAGAATGAATAAAATGAATTAATAATTAAAGGAATACAGAAAGTGTAACAAACACCTGCACCTGTGCTTAATCAGCGTTTCCACGGTTCGTGAGAATTTAGTAAATGCTAATTTCACAATTTTATTATTAATTAGAACATAAGAATTATTTATTAAATGATCACATAGTGTATGGTAATATAACATGCTCAATATTATTTTATTTTATTTTATACTTTTATTTATCATTCTATTTGCAAGTTTCACTTAATTTTTGTTTTAATGAAGCGCGCTAATTTTTAAAGTGAAATAATCATTTTGTACTTCATGAAAACGCGTTCCTATGTCGCTGTTTGCATCCAGCTCTAATCTGTAGTTACGAAATAATGGTTTTGCTCGTCCTTCTGGTATGGTTTAATTGTACAGGTTCGCAGAAAATGGCTATAACCGGTAGCCTTAATGAGTTTATTTTCAATTTTTTGCTAATTTTCTGATATTATATTTAAGTTACTCAATATTTAAAGTATATTATTATCCTAAATTAGTATTAATATTAATATTAATATTAATACATACATTACAATAATTATAGTATAAGGTTTCAATCAAAACATGTGTCAGTGCAAAATACAGTGATGATGGAAAAAGAAAAATACGTACATCGAAACTAGACATAAATAAAATGTAAGTTGAAAAGAATATTTCAATTTCAAACATAATTAATTTTATTTTAAGTGTATGTTTAATATAGCTTTACGTATATATTACTTAATGAAATAATTAACGATATAATTACGATAATTAAATAAAATATTTTATTATGGAAGTACTTAAGAGCTTTATAATTAACTTTTTACTAAGATTATATGTTAAATAAAAGCAATAACTCAATAACCAACCATTATATCGTACGTGTGAATCTGACTTGAGAATGAAATATCTGACACCGTTATTATTGTTTTATTAATTTATTGTTATTATTGTTTTATTGTTGTTTATTATTGTTTTATTAATTTATTGTTATTATTGTTTAATTGTTGTTTATTAATGTTTTATTAATTTATTGTTATTATTGTTTTATTGTTGTTTATTATTGTTTTATTAATTTATTGTGTGTAATAAAGAATTTTCCACTTACTTACTTATCGTTGTTACAATATGGCGGGAGTTATCACACTACTACATTCTTTTTAAATTAATTGAGGTGGTGCCTGAAATGTAAATTACATATTTTTTATTTAATTAATAATGTTAAATCAAATGAAAATAAATTCTTGACGACTATTTGACATATAACTAATATAATATACTTATCAAGATAATATGTGAACGAAAAAAATAAATATATTAATGTACCTTTTTAATATAAATTTAATTTAGAGATTTGTGAAGCTCGGAAATATCTCAAATAACTTATATATTTCAATAACTTAAAATATTATATCAGGAAGGTATATCGTTACTTTTTTCCTTTAATTACATGAAGCATACATCCAATTACTCGTCAACTCAGCTACATGACGGATACAAATTTCTCAAATTCTGAATAGGAAATAACATTTTTAATTTTTCTAGTTTGTACAGAAATTAACTAATTTTATATTTTTGTTCAATGTTTTATTAGTATTAATGTAGCGTATTTATTTCTTCCATAAATAAGTTTATTCAAGATCAACATTTTTTATTTGAAGTAGAGATACAATCCACTAAGGGTAGACTAGCTTATAGAATTTAGTTGTACGATCGTAGGACATTAGTTATTTAGTGGGTTTCAAACTGTCAACGTCATTTATGCTGCCGTGTACTCTAATGTCATCGCCGCCATTACCGTCTTGAACGGGGTATTCGTAACGGTTTTATTCTTTATAAAAAACAGTGTAAAATATAATATGACTATTTGATGAGGATAAATTTATGAACTGTAATAGACGTATTAAATAATTTTATAATATGTTAAGTTAAAATAATAGATCAAATATATAACATACATTTTTACATTTCTTATTTTAATGTCCGGTACTTTAGTTAATATTGAACTTTTGAATTTTCTTTCTAAAAAATTTTCAAAAATTATAAAAAGCTACTTCCTTCCGAACAAATATGTAACATTATACAAACTTTTATTGACGACACAATTCGCTTAGAAGTGAAATCTCCAAGAGGTTAGTCTCAGTCTTGTGTATCCCATAAATCACCTCAATACTAATTTTTATAGTTGTAAGGATGTCTGAAGGGATTTAAGGCGTCTGTGAGATATTTTTTTATATATTATCTTTAGACTGAGCTTATAAGTGAAATATTGAACATTGTTGTTTCTACATCGCTAACCGTTATCAGTTTTTTTTTTTATAAATTGAGGTCTCGTGTAAATTGCAAAAGAATATAGTATCTGGACTATAGAAAAACATTTGTCATACATTGGAATATTTCCATTACTTTTGTTTATTTAGAAATCAATAAAAGTAATGGAAATCACAAGAAACAGATTGAAGCATGTTGAAGAATATTATTAGAACGTTTCCTCTATATTCATATCAAATGCGTAAATCAAAGCCTTTTTTTATAAAATTGGATATAAAATACGTTATTGTAAGCAGACTAGCAAAACAATTGACTGAATCCGATCAAATATGCTCGAATTGTGTGGGAAAATAAAATAAAACGAATACAAACTGCTAACTTATTGTCTTTTGACCCTTTTGTTTAGTATCACCAATATTCATCAATTCTGTTTAAGTTGAACGAATTCTATACAAAACTCTGTAAAAGCTTTCATTTAATACCTACATATTTTTTTTCACTCATACATTCTTATTTCATTACGCACTCAAGCATTTTAATTAGTTATTTTCTCTCAGTGAAATTATTTCCCGCAACGAATAAACGGGATCGTGCGAAAATGTCGTTCCAAACCGCGCTTATGAAATTTAATTAACACACAATAATCCTAAGACTAAATATTAATATCAATTTTTTTCATAACCGTTTTGAATAAGGTTAATTTTATATGATATTATTATTTAAGATTTATTTTATATTTATTAAATTATATCGCTAAAATTATTATCTAAATTATAAATATATATAAATTAAAATAGTCATCATTTCATCATAACAAAGGGTGGAATTATATTGTCGAAAATTGAAATATAATATTTTTTTTTATAAACGAGCTTTAATTCCGCTATGTTGTCTTTTCTGTATGAGTGTATGGCTGACATTCAACAGATACTGAAGTAAAAGAAAAATAACGAAACCTCTAAATAACGATTACACGTACAGTATATTTTTTCCACGTAATATACTTAATATGAAATGTGCAACAAGCTCAAAAAATACATATTTTTTTGTTACGACTGCGGAGATATTTCTACTTGAAATAATCTCAGAAGATTTATGTCGTTTGTAATTTCTACCTTAGATTGTTATTTTTATATTTCTTTATTTTATTGTTTGCTCATTTTGTTTATACTAGTATTTATTTTTTATCAAATTAGAATAAAGAAGCAATAACGTTTATTTTTATTAAATATGCCTTCTTTAAGAAATATTTAAGACATTTTTATTGAAGACTTAAAACATAATTATAATCTGTCAAATAATAATTTTATTAATAGCAGTCTATACCTTGTACGCTGTAGCATGGTGCAGGTTACACTGTCAGTAACGTTTCGTTTCTCTCTTGAGATTTGGTGCGACTTACAAATTATAATTTAGTATTTTAGTTATACCGCATTTGTAATGTATAATAACTGTAGTAAATTAAAATAAGCCCAATAACAATTTTCTAGACTTCAAATAACATCTAATAGAAATTAAAATTAAGCAAAGTGTTATGCGTATAACATAACGCATTAGTGAGGGGATGTACTGCTACGATGGAAAGTCGATGTTTTTTTTATAATAAAAAAGTATATTGTGCTTAAATAGTTAAATTTTTATTGTTAAAAAGCTTATAATTATATTAATGAAACAACAGAACATATATAGGGATTGCTTAAAAGGTTGCTAAGAAAAAATATATTTTATTCATCTAAACTCATATCTGTGTCGACGCTAGGGCTCGTACTGGGCATCACACAGGTTAACAAAATGTCCTCCGCGCTGATGCGCTATACAGCAAACATGTTGTCACGAAAAAAAAATCATTAGCCTAATTTTGATTATTTTATATCAGTAAAGATAAGTTCATACACGGAGTCTGCACTACGGAATAACATATTAATTTGTATAACAATATTAAAGAGAACTAGATATATGCTCTGAGTATCGTAAGCGAAAAAATTAAATGCATAACATCAATCCCTAGTCATTTGGTACTGACAGACGTCACCCGCACCATGCTACAGCGTACAAGGTACAGGCAATATGTTTGTTTCTTTACTTTAATCAATTCACTCTTTAGGGATTTTTTTTCTTTTACACTTAGGATATAGGCTATTAGAACTATCGGGGCGTCACGGTGTGTGCTAACGCGATCCCGTGACGTCCCATTACGGCGCAGAGGGCAACCGTTGGTTTTTTAGTGGGTAGCCTTAAAAATGCCAGCATCCTCTATGCTGTCGGGTAGTCCCACATCACCCCCCGGCCGTCACCCCCATGGGCCGACGGAGTACCCGTAACGGGTTTTTCCAACGGAAAAAAAAAAAAAAAAAAAGGCTATTAGAACTAAAACTATTTCGTTCGTTGATCCAGAATTATATTGTAGAAGAAAATATATATCGCAATCCATTGTGTTCTTATATTATGTTAATAACAATAAATTATAATTATATTTTAACAAAAAATGAGAATATATTTGATTCATGAACGAAAAATATTCAGCGACAAAGTTTCAAAAACGTTACAACTTAATTCGATATTCATTCAGACTTGCAGCATGGAATATAGAACAGCTTACTGATTTTTGCTTATGAGAATAGTTACAATATTGAGACGATATTTTCAATAGGTTTATAACGTTTTATTGAAGAAGTTTCGAGGTCAGGAATATATATTATGTATGTATGTATTATAAAACACAAACATCGAGTCCCATTAAAATAATTTATGGAGGTTCTGAGCGAGAGATTACATTGCAATTGACCGACCCTGACTTAAACATATACCTTTTACCGCAAAAAAAGTAATGGCCTTCTGTGTATTTTTATACGCATAAAAACCTTCAATATTTCAGACACGAACCCTATCTATTGTAAAAACAAGAGATATATAAGACGCGTGATAACTCTTAAAGACGTTGTAACGGGGGTGTAATATATATCAGATTTAAACCCCCGCAAAAATATTTTTAAAAACACCGAAATCGTTGATCCCTTCGGGACCATCGCTTCCGTTTATACTTTTATCCATAATTTAAGTTTTGCGATATTAAAACTCACAAAATTAATGATAAAATAAACACACAGGAAATATAATCAGTTATTTTAAGAGAATTAAAAAAATTAATTAATGTAACAATTAATTTTCCAAGTAATCATAGTTACCGAGATTTCAAGACAACCTTACCAGTTGAGCGCTCGAACAAAAGTGGATCCATGTTCCACCGAGTGTTTCGTTCAAACGTGTTAGCGCTCCTCTTAGCAGTGATTGGTTGGAGTTTATTAGTTCTCCGATATGACATCAGAGGCGCTGAACACGTTTGAACTGCTCGACTTTACAAACAGATTACTAGGGTTAGCCATGACTAGATACAAACATTAGCCCAATAATAATGTTTAAATAATCTTTAAAAGGATAACCCTTAAAACAAACTGGTAGACAATTTGAAACAATTTGAAAATGAATAGTGGTATGTAAAACAATTCTTAGATGGCACCACGTAAACTTAATCAAAAACAACTTTCCAACAAAATATTTAAACTGAATGGTTTTAAATACAAACATTTATTCAATAATTAAATTAATAAATAAAACTTCGGAATGCGAATTGGAAGCTGGTCTGAAATTAATGATCTTAATTTTAAACCAGCAACCATTTCGCTGTGTAGTCAAAATGTCATTCATTTACAAAAATATTTGACGGGGCTTAATTATGATAACAAATAATCATTTTAATCATTAAACAAACTTATCTTAAATAGATTTATTAAGTTTACTTGTTATTCGAAACCATTTTAACATATGTAATAAGAATGCGGCGACATATACAGGTATTGTCAACAGCCACTTGAATATAAGATGAATCTGCGTTGTACATTAAAAAACACAATTCAAAATATTTTAGTTATACCTCCTTTTTGACTCAAAATATTGTGTTCCGAATAAACGAAAGGTTAGTTTCAAATCGAATTGATAGAAGAAAATATTTTTTCTCGGTACGAGACATTTATGAAATTATTGAGAATTGTGATGATAATAAAAAGAAATATTATCTTTTGTTGCCTCTGTAATAGTTGAGTTTATCAGCTTCAGAGTATCGTATTTATACTTATAGTGTGACAAACTTTATAAACGAGAGTTTATCTAACTGATTGTTTTTATATTAATGCTACAATTATTAAAAAGCAAAAAAAATATTATTTATTATGAGAAGAAATGAATATTAAAAACGTAGTGATAAAAGTAAAAGCAGAAAATTTATTTAATAGGGTATTTGGTGAATTTGTAAAACATCATAACCAACAAAGCTTTTAGCAGTTCCATAAAATATTTCTTATTAATTATATAGTTAATAAAAATATTTTGAAATTAATTACTTTGACATAATTATTTTACGATATGCTCATGGCCTACATGTTGTTTAAACAGACCAAGCGCGACATTCAGTATTCAAATCACCAATAAATTTCACAACTGAGCGCCAACAATCCTCCAACAAATAGTGAGTACAATGAAACTAGAATAAACATTACCTGAACGCATCAAATAATATATAAATAAGGTTAGTTAGGTATCTATTTTTTATTTCACTGAAAAACTAGAACGTAATTGTGTCAACAGCGACTGCAGGATCCGCTGCTGACAGGAAAATTAATGACTCCCACTTGAACGTTTTAAAAAGTTACGCATGACAGCAATGTTTCAATTGAGGTTTTATACATCCTAACAAGTTTTTAGACTAATGAATATATCATCCTTAATCTTATAATATTAAGAAAATATTCTTACAGTTATATTATAGACAAGAACTTTAATAGTATAATGATAAGACAATTATATAATGATGGACTTTTGAATTAGGTACCTAGTAGTTACACACAAATATTAAAACCAATATTCAAGGACTTTTCTGCCACGTACCAAAAAGATGTGATATGAACTTCCTTCGGTGGTGTTTCCAGATCGATACGACATGGGTACCTTCAAAAAAGGCGTATACTCCTACCTCCAAGGCCGGCAACGCTCTTGTGAGTCTTCGGATGTTGCAGGAGTTCGTCGGTGGCGATGATCACATTATCTGTGATCCGCATGTTCGTGTGTCTTTTAAATTAAATAAAACTTTTCCTTTTTATTCCATTTTTTTTATTTATTTTTTTCTTAAATCTTCGCCAAATTAATGGTAATTGGATAACAATATTAATAACGATTTCAGAGTCAAATTGTAACTTTTAGTACTGAACCTTTGCATATACAGCCAGGCTGCATATGGGCTGCTTGTTACTTAATAAAGTAAGGCACTAAAACTAATGCTAATGAATATATTAATAACAAATTTAATTAAATTGAAATTATGAATCATGTATTTATGAAATATATTATAATATAATATTTTCCATGACGAAAATAATAACAAATAAGGAAAAGAAATTAATTGATATGTTAGTTCTGGGTACAAATACATTACGTGCATAACAAGTAATAATAACGTTATAGATATAATAAAGTCTCCACATTCAGACACATCTGTGGTATATATCTAATCCTCAGCTAACCTATAATGTAACACACTTTGCATTTAAAAGACCTACTTCAGTGTTTCTTAGAGAAATATAAAATCCGGACTTATCGTTCGTGTGTTTGAAAGAAAAAAGGAGAAAAAATAAAGTTCATTTCTATTTTCAATTGATTTTATGCTTTGAATGTATAAGTTTTATATTAAATGATAAAAGTAATTCATGGATGTACATATAAAACTTATACTTACATGTAATTTATGTTAAATATGTAGAATGCCTTATGATCAATAACCCTTAGAAATATTAACCCTTTCTGGCTTATGTAAGAAAAGTTATTTGTTCATTGTAAAAAAAAGTTAAGAAAATAAGATGAATAAAGTTTATATAAACATATTTATGAATATGGGTATCAGGGTAAACATGAACGAGAATGTGTTTATGTTTGTAAAGTTAAGTCCCGAATGTGTGAAACTTTTGTGTAACGCAAACAAAGCAAAGATATATTAAAGTATTGAACAAGGAGCCTGTTATGAAGATTAAAAACTTTTTAATGTGCGAGAGTGTCATGAAAGGAAAAAGTTTAGTAGAACAAAAATACATTACATTTGAAAAGAAGTTTAGGAATAACTAGAGACAGTTAATATAAGTTCTATTGACATAAGCTTTATATTTCAAATAAACATGTAATATATTCAATTATCGATAAAGTAGAAAAATGTGATAATTAGATAATATTGTAAGCTACTAAAAGCTGTTAAGCTCCTTAACAGTTACTACTGTTTACAACAACAGTCATAAATGGCTCCATGAGGCCTCATTTTTTCTCTCAAACCCTCTTAAGTGTTATCTAGAATTTTCTTTTGTTATTTGAGGCGAGATACTCATTAATAACATAAAGGCTTAGACATTTCCTGGAGTGACAAATTTACCTAACTGTAAGCACCTAATTATACCAATTATTTAAATCTAAGTTGAAAGCCTTTTTTTAATTATCGTATATTTTTGTTCCTAATGCATCTCTATGTGGTCAGTTTTGCATCTTGGTAAAAAATAAACATTGTTTTTGTTAGATCCATTTTATTTTTAATTGACTTTTATATCGATAGTTCTGTTCTGTTCTGTTCTGTTCATGACGGTGTACATACGTTCATTTTTCTCCTGTAATTGATTCTTAAAATTATTGTTATTTTAACGTAGGTACAATAGTTTACTTTTTATTTTATGCTTATGATAGATAAAGCATTACCAAAAAAATGTGTGCACTTGAGTCAATATAAGACACCCAAAAGTATTAAGATGTTCAGATTACAAATGAGTAACTAATTTTGGAGTCACTTGATACGTAATTTGCTGTTACTCATAAATTGCCTCAGAATAGTAAATACCCTGACGTTATGATGAAATTCGGTTTTGCTTAAGGAATTGTTCGATATTGGTTATATAAAACTGGGTGCTTTTCATTGTAAGCTTGTTACATATTGCGGTTATACCGCGCACTTCCAATATTTAATGTAATTTTCCTCCCGAGGGCCGTTAAGCTTTATAAATATTTTTTTTCATCTTAAGTGTACAATTTCCCGGGAACCAACTTTATTTATTTTATTTTTAAATTTACCATATAATAGACCGTCTACTGTTATTGCCAATTTTGTAATATTTTTATAAAATAAATACAGAATAAAAAATGACAACGCACTGGGCTCCAATTTATGACCACGGCGAAACCAGCCTGTCCCTCTGCAAATGAGCTACTATGCGGCTACCCGCCTTTATAAATCTAGAGTTATATATACTTGTCTTCAGTTATTAGACCACATCTACTAGGCTTCCTTTAAAAGAAGAGTTTTTTGCTTAGTATAAAACATGCGTTACAATATTTTGTATCACTCAAAAATAAACCGGTAAATTTTTTTACAGTTGGCAGTTTTAATAAATTGATCTACAACAATGGAAATAGACATATCTGCAATTCATAAAACCAATTTTAAAGCTTCCGGAATTTACTTAATTGACAGAAAAAGTACAATGGAACCAATTATGTTTCTCGTTGCCAGTTCAGTACGATTTAAAATCAGTGTTTTAGAAAATTGCAAAATCGACAAAAATATTTATACTATTTCGAAAAGTTAAACTAAAAGATTTTCCGTTGACTTTAATGTATGTACATGAAAAATGAAAATCAAATTCAAGTAGGTAATGACTTTATTTAATTAATTATTATTTATCATTTTATAATAATGATATTCATGTTTCAGTTAAGCATCTCTGAAAATATGTGGGTTAGAAAACGTTTTTTAGAATCGAGAGATATAAAAGTAATTTTAATTAAAATCTATGTTAAAACATGAATTCTCTTTAAAGAATAAAGGAAAAATAAATTATATTTATAACATATTTTTGCGATAAGAAAAGAAAAGAAGAAAAGGTTTAGATTTTTAATTCAAAATCTCTTATGTTTCTCATTCAAAATATTTAAGATTTATTATTTGCTGTAAGATTTGATAATATAATCATATCATGTTAATAATTAGCGTCACATATTTTATAAATAATGCCTAATGTTTTAATGTATTCTTACTAAGATTCACTAAAAATATAAAAAAAAACTAAAACAAAGTTTAGTGAAAACCAATAATTAAACGATATCATAATATAAAATTTTCTTTATGAACCATAAAAATAATTAGAAGAGAGTGAAGCGAAAACTATTTAGCTTTTAAAATAAATATAATTTCAAGTCTGTAAAAGTCACTTCAAGTCAATGTATTTTGATTGTGTTTATTAAAGCTAGAGAAATATATAGTCTTTGAGCAGTTAATGAATTTGTTGGTTAACATTAATAAATATTGATTTTATTTAAAAATGAAGAGATTTTATATATCTTTATATTTCATAAATCACTAAAATTCATAATCAGTAATTTTATGAGTAAGGAATATTAAATACGAGCATATAGCAATGATTTGCTAAGCTCGTATCGATTTTTTAATAATATAAAATTAAAAAAAATAATTATTAACAGTCAAATTGTTGGTATTAGCTTTGTTCTGTTTGGACACACTTGGCGTCGGTATTTATCTTTGGACCTCCTCCAACAATGGTTTGGATTTGTTTAGAACAGCTTTTAATTATTTTAATATCATCTTAGTATTAGCCTCGTTGAGTCATATTATAAAGTATTAACTGTTTTATTGCAAGGAGTCAATTTATTTCAAAGGAATTACCACAAGGATCTCAAACATTAATTGGTTCTTGAATTAATAATATAATATCATTAATCTCCTTAGGTGTTACGAATTAAGATTTTTAAGCATTTTGTTTGTATGGACTTAATTTATTGTCAATGTGTAACATAACAAAAAAACAGATAAGTTTGTATTTTCATAATTTGTAAATTAAAAACACAAATTTTGTTGCAAAAAAAAAATATAACTAGTTCGTGGGTAACGAAGGTAATTTAAGAAAATCTAATATCGATTTCGTCACGGATCACTAAGTTTCAGAAGCTTTTTCATGTAAGTAGTTCACATTGAATCATCGAAGTGAAAGCAATAAGGCTCATATTTTTTTATATTTTTTCAATGTTTTTTTTTTTCGTTTGTTTATCGTTAACCGCAATTAGTTACACTCTATGATTCTGGTTCTATTAGATTTTATTAGTAATGGTTGGTTTAAATAGACTTACATTATATTATTAATATTTTTTCATAAATTACGTTAAAACGCAATAGTTCTTACACAGGATGTAATAAGAGTTCTTTTCGGTTTAAATTTACAATTCCTTGTTATTTATCGTAGATACATTTTTCAGTTTCAACACTATGAGACCGCGCTGTGCTCATTCATGACAAGAAAATATAACAGTAAAGGTGTTAAAGGCAATATTATTTATGGTTTAATTTCATATTTATCCTCGTTAGTAAGAAATGTCTCCATTAGATCGATTTATTAAATGTCAAAGCTTAAAGATGTTTATCAACTACCAAAATGTATTTAGTTACTTATATTAGTTTTACAATAATTTGAATAATACACTCATAAATAAGAAGCGACATTAGTACTCCGCTACTAGTTATAATAGGAAGGCTGTTGGAGTTTAGCGAAACATTTATTATGGTCATTTAGCTGAACTAAACGCTTGAAAATAGCCGTGGAATATATTATGAGACAAACATTAAACTGTTATAAAAGTCATTAGCTCGGGTAATGCTTTACGCAAAGGCAGATCACGTAATGAGCGGCTTAGAGTGCAATAAGGTTTAGTTTTACGTCAGTGGAACTTTAAACTAATTCATGAAGACCTGATATGCAAATATGATTTTATTTTAGGAAAATAAGTAGATCTATCTTAAAGGTATTGCTATGTTTTGTATGTCAAGTACTTTTTGAAATGAGTGTTCTCAATTAAGTTATGATGATATAAAATTTAATTAAACATATTTTATTGTTATTATTGTTGTTGTTGTTATATATTATTGTCTTTTTAATAAATTAAAAAAATCTTTAAAGTTAATTAGTCAACTGATCCAAATACTAATATCCACAATGTATAAAGATAATTTTCAAGTAGTGTATTTAAAAATCTCACGTAACGATACACGTGTTGGCTTGCTTTTATTAGAAATTACATATGTTCATTAGATTTGTACACAAGACGGGTCTATTAAACTATAGTTATATCTGTGGGTCAGTCCTCAGAGGATAGTATGTTAGAGGGCATCCGGTTCACTATGAGAGCCATGAAGCGTATATATATATTAAACGGGTTATAACATACGGTGGTTTGCACACAATGTGTAATTATTTTCGTTAAAATAATTATATTTTTTTCGTTACGTCAGTTTTGGTTACGACGACTTTTTGTCGTCATATCTTGTTTAATTATTTAAAAAGACAAACTAATGAACCTAGAATGAGTTAAATTATAACATCATATATATTGGCCACATGGAACCGTAAAAATGTCTAACCGTAAAAAAAAAGAATGATAATATGTTTCTTTGAAAAACAATTAATACTACCATATAAATTAACATACAAATAAGTAACTAATAAGTAACGAAAAATATAAAAATGTCACATGATGTGACGACTCGTATAGAAAACACACAAACAGTAATTAATTATATATAATTTCTATACATTTTTGTAACAATATTTATCTAATTAACTTTATTTCATGAACAGGAAAACATTTTCTCTCTCGACTTTGATTTGGATTTACGTCTCAAAAGCTTTCTGCATCACAGCCCTGTCAAATTCAATTTAGGTTAACAATATCTCAGCGACGAATATAACGACTTTACCACAATTTACAATACAAAAAAGACTTTTCCTAAACGCTTATTGAATTGAGAAAGCTGGACTAAACAAAATGTACTTGACTACAGTATAAAATATGAGTGAAAAATAATTACAATGGAGTAGAATCCATTTTGTTTTTGTTGTACTTACAATTACAGCTAAATGCTTAGCTTTTATTGTGTTTCAACTGTACAAGTTCGATTTCATGGAGTCGGTTTTTGACTAATTTCTCAACATCTTTTTATTACATTTTTGTGAAAAATATACCAGATTTTAGACTTTTTAACAATGAATCCAAATTTTGATTATTCAGTAGATCTTGAATCGCGAAAATATGTGCAGAAAGCTAGAAACGATACATACATTGTGTATTTGAAATGTTTAATTTTTATAAGGTCTATTTAAAGTACAGATATAAAAAAAAGTTTTTTTTAAAGATATATCTATAATTGATTAAAATGGCCAAATATAAAAAAAAAAACAGATTTTTTTAAAGATATATCTATAAGTGATTAAAATGGCCGCACAGGATAAAATTTAAAATAACCACAAATTTCTAATAAAGCTTGTATGATCAATTTAATTTTTAGCGATTTCATATGATATTCTGTGACAAAAATATCGAGTTAAAATTAACTGTCATCGAGGTGTGTCACAAACTATGTCGGGAGCTTAATTGAAGCTTATAATGATCTAGTAACGATCAGGGTCATGTTCCCTCGATTGCAATATATAGTGAAAATTATTAATTTTATATAGATTTTAGATATTCATTTAAAATGAAATAAAAGAGGATATTAAGCATATTAGTTTCTAATAAGTTTATAATTATTTCTGAAGTCTTGACACTGAGTTGAAGAGTGAAATGGATTATTTCATTTGTGCTAGCTTGCTTTTATTAAAATGTTAACACTTTACTTACAAACGTAAAAAATAATAATAAGATTGTTGTTATAACTTATGTTTGTTTATATATATAAATTATATCATCGAAATTATTTTTTTTAGAAAAATGCCGTAATATGAAGACAATATGTGAATATCTTAATACGGCGGAATTTATTTTGCGGCTACATAATCTCGGTATTGATAAATAATATAATCTCGTTTGTAAAATAAAATATGTTAAATGCTAAATTACCTCCTAATTAATATCATGATTGATTTTTTACTGTTTGATTGATAACCCTATTTATTTAAAATATAACTATATCCTCAATATAACTTTTATAAATTAAGTTTAATTTCAAGTGTGGGTTCGAAGAAGTGTTTTCTTTTTGCCTCGACTTAAACACTGATAAGTAAAAAATCTCATGAGATATATTGAAGTTTCAAAGTAAGTAGTTTATTCTTCCACTTGAAGAATATGACAACTAGTAAATTGTTAGTATTTTATAATAGTATAGATCAAATCAAACTGTAAATCTTTATTGAAAGTAAGTTTTCTGAAAAATTGTTCATTGTGAAAGGTACCACCAGTTAACAAAGATATTGCCACAAACTGAAAAGATGACCTGGGCACAGAAACTCATAAAAAAGTAAGATTAATAAGAAATTAGTTTTTTTAATATTTTATGACCGATACATTAATATAAAATTGTGATGTGAAAATTAATCAAATAAAAATAAAAGAAAAGATGGTTGTTCTTGTTTAAAAGAGTAAAATATTAAAGCTTAAATACTTTAAATTACTGAAGTTCCTAAAATCATCTTATAAGCAACTCTTCTAAAATCATTAGAGGTTAAACAAACTTATTTTTACTCAACATTCTAAATGTCGGCCAAAAATTGAATATTATTTTGATATTATATTTTTATTAATCTGTATGTAAACAATTTTCTAAGGGCTCGTAGACCCAAAAATAAATTTAATCTAAAAACTAAACTACAACTAATTAAAAAAAGAAAATATGGACATCAAATAAAAATTATATTATTTATTAAATGATAATTATATTATTATTAATTAATAGTTAATTTAATTATACATTTACATCATTAAGACTTATTAGTCCGAAATACCTTAAATACCTTAAACAAGTTTTATTCTACATTGCATTACAATAAAACTTGAGTCTTAAGTCTTTGGTCGAAAGTCGATAATAGACATCAATAGCTTTAATTAACTTTCCGCACCACTGGAGGGTTCCTCTCGATTATTTAGGATGCATTCAATAGCTTTGTGCTTTTTGCTTCTGATTCAATTGGTATTGTGATTTATATTCCAGCGACTTATGAGCCACTAATTGCAGCGTTTTTTTAAATGATAAAATCGCTATAGAAATTAAAATATTTTGCTAGAATACATTTTAGATTATGATTTAATTGACAGCATAAAATTATTATGAAATTTACTTTTCTGTTTTTGATTTAGTTCGTTTTCGAATATTTAATAGTGTAATATTACTTCCGAATAATAAAAAAAATAATTCTGATAATTTCGTTTTTGAAGTTCAAAAAAACAAAATGAGATTCTAAGACTAGAATGTGATGTGATAATACTTTTCTTTTTATTTACTTTATTGTGTTTACTTGACAAAGTAAACACAATTATCCCACTCTTTGAGGTCTAACTTCGCTAGGTAGGTTTCTTAATGATAAATAGTTATATATTCTCACGGCAGTATGTAGAATGCAAAAATACAGATTTATTATGTATTCTAATTGTCCAAAATTATTATTCATATGACATCATTGGTATCAAATAGTTATAACATAAACATCGTCATTTGTTTGAATATTCTGTTATTTCTGAAAGCGTATTTATGAGCTCGAAGTATGGCACAAGTACTACGACGGCAGATCCACTTCTATTCTTTTATATAAAAATTTTGCTCTTACAAAAGAAAAATTGCACGTTCTTTGCAAATCCAAAATACGCATTTAACGGAATTTTTGCTCTGAAAATTCTTGTAATACCTAAAATATTACACACAAAATTACAAATTGGTTTGTTGGATTTTATTCATATAAAACAGTAATTTAACAAAATTAATTCTATGATTTATGTCATCAAGGGTCTTAAATACTCGTCTAATAGAAATTATTTAGATTAGACCCTCAGTCGTGAGGGTACTTTGTTCAAATATGTATGGGTAAATTACCTGCGGTTACAAGCAGTTACAAACATGTGTCCCTTTATAAATATATCAGTAAATATATTTGACAACAGACCGTATAATATTTTACTACTTTGCGAAGCCAAGGCGACGATGTATAGTGAGGCATTCACAAATAAACAGAGGGGTAAATCAATTTGATACGGAAAGAAAAATACAGGCTAGGCCTTTTAGAATACTGATTGATAACATCCATTATATATCACTACAAATTTAAGGCTTTTGTCGGTTTTTTTCAAATAAATGGAATATGCGTGTATTTGAACTCTACGGTATTATTTCTAACAATAATATAAAACAGATTATGAAGATGACACTTAATTTTAGTTAATTTATGTACATTATCTAAAAAAAATATTTTATCAACTAACATATACTTAGCTTATATAAGCACAAATCAAATTTATGTAAAGATATTCGAAATTAATTAATTTTACTGATAATAGAAATTACCTCTTTTTATGGACTGTTTTATTAAATCAAGTCATGGGTTTTTGCAAGGGTGGAGGTCACGGGGTCTCGCCGATTTATAGCAATGTTAGCTGATCCTTATCCGGTATTATGAAGGTCTAGTAATTAAAATAATGGCAGATAAACAAAAATGTGTTAAATTAGTGCTTAAAAGAAACACAATCTTATGAAATACTAATAAACTTTATTTCTTTGAGGACTTAAGAACCATTTTAACGACAATATTTGTTATATATTGGGTACGTGAGATAAGAGCAAACAAATATGAGATAGAAATTATCTTTTCATGAAATTATCTTTTTATTATTAATATTTTTTGCATACAAATAAATATTTCAATTAAATTTGACAAACAACAAATTAATATTTGTAATATACATTTGATGCAACCATTGAACCATTGTCAGTTTTAATATTTAAAGGTGATAAAATCCAATAAGCAATTACGAACACGTTTATAATTACACAGGAGACAATTTTTGTTTTATGGTAAGAAATGCATTCCCACTCTTGATGATATAACCAGCCCAAGCGGAGAGGAAACCAAGTTTTTTTGGTAACTTGCTCTGACAATCATTTTGTATGATTCGATTCGAATAATTTCCGCCTTACGTGGCCCTCCTCAGAAGTCGAATATGCACTCCGTTTTGGCTAAGTAGATAGCACATACATCAAGCCAGCATTTCTTTTAAATATTTATTAATTATCAAATATTACAAAATAATAAATATTGCGTATATTTACACAAATCCGACCTAAAGTATTACAATCGGAAATGAAAACTACTGATTATAACAAAACACTAACTTTTAAGATTTCTTGTTATAAACTAAAAACATACTCAATTCAAATTTTGTGTTTAATTTTCTCAAACTCGATGAGAAAATAATCTCATTGTTTGTTTTACTTGGGAACTTTGTTGTATGCATCTGCTCTCAATTTTAGCACGATATGATAATACTTGGTACACTCATTCAACCGCTGAGCTGTAGCAAAATCTCATCTTAAATCATCGTTTTATATTATATTCTTATTAAATCAACTTTTTGGGACAATAAAGATCTTCTTAGTGTGTTTAGCCGCATTAATTGTATGTTATATAAATAATTTCTATTGAAGAATAAGTCTGATTAAACTGTGTAATAAACTATTTTTAAGATTCATTGTTCAACTATGTTCAATTGTGTTCAGTGATGTTTAAATGCTTTACAATTATTTTCATTACGACAAATCACGTAATAGTGACTGAATAGTCATATTTTTTCATTTTTACGGAATTGAAACAGGTTTAAAAAGCCGAGCAGAGGTTTCCGAGCTGTTGAATGAATTAAACTGATACCTGAATATTTTACAACGTAGGGAATAGAAATTAAAATCCGCTCTGTATTTCGCGTTTTATGAGATCTACGAATTACAAATTTATTTTGACGTGAAATAGAAAATTATTTACTTACTAATAAATATCATGACATTGTTGTAAATGATTTCACTAATTTTGAATAATATTTTTTTTAACACAGCCTGTAATTTAAATCGTTGAAATCGTTTTAGTTAACTTAATATAGTAAGTATTAAAAAAAAGGAATTTATTAAAAACGGTAAGTAAAGCAATGCTAGATTTGTGTAACCGTATTAGATGTTATATAGATTTGTAAGAATTTCAATACATTATTCTCTAACATGGCTTTTTTAAATTTGAAATTGTAGGCTTTGCGACGTAAATAATAATCTTTTCGATCATTTCAAGCTTTTAATAGTTAATGTAATTTTGAGGACTGTAATAATATGAATTGTCCTCGTTGTGTTAAAAAAATATATGCTGAATTTTTAATAGTCATTTTATGCTTTTAATTATGCCAAAATTCCGCAATTCAAGCGCTCTTAGTCACGTGATAAATTATGCGCTTTTCTAACATCGCTGCATTTTTAGTAGGTCACTAGATTGATGTTCTTATTCTTAATTAAGATTACTATCATAAATAACTCTTGCACAGAATTTTGTTTATGAATCTTTGTAAATTCAAAAAATTGATACAACATATGATTTATTTCTTATTAAAATACCACGTTTTGGTGTTTTAAAGCTTTTCTTTGAGTAATATATAAAACACTACATAATGTTATAAACACTTCTTTTTAATGTAATGTGGAAAACAAAGTTGTTTGTTTTAAATAAATATTAACATTTAAACATCTGACACGCGGCAATCGAGCTTGCCGCTATGAAAAACTCCTAATCGGCAAATTATAAATTATAATTATATTAAAATCGAAAATTAATTAACAAACAAAAAAAAAATTAAAATAATTAAATTAATTAATTAATTAATTAATTTTTAAATTTTAAAAAATTTAAAAATTCGAATTTTTTTTTTTATTTTTCGGTAACTTCGGCGGCCGATCTGACCACCTTCCCGTTGGACAATCAACATAATTTTGAAAAGTGAATCTTACATTTAGATGCTGATTCCAAATATATCTTTAGTTTTTCAAAATTCGAAAAATAAAATTCGACAGACACACAGACACACATACAGACAGAGAGATCGGAAGGAAAAACTGAGTTTTTCTAAAATACGCGTAAAGCAATTATAAACATCTTTTTGTTGCACTGTCACTTCAAATAAGTGAAATCTCAGTTTGATTTTCAAGACTGCTATATTAAATACTAGAAGGTAATTTGTGGTTTAAATTTATCTTTATAATCTACATAGTAATTGCAGTTTCATGAATGTAGCTTTGTGTTCTATTATATGTGGTTTTCATCGCCATTGTGCGCACCAGAGAGTCGTATTATAATATATGGTATATCCTAAACATTCAATTGATTTCAGTTCAATTATTTAATTATTATATATATGATTAAATCCTCCTTTATTTAATTTCATTTTGTATATACTTTCAAAGTTATAATTTTATTTTAATTTGTGTAAATAAATTAATTTATTTCATTACAAAGGCCTAAAATGTTTTTGTAAATAAAAATGTATTTTATGAAAGTGCTTTATAATAAGCGGTAGCAGACTTTATTAGCGAGAACTGTGAACATCCCTGAATATTTTCTAGTCTGGTTAGGTTCTTGTCGGTTTTTTTCATTTGAATCAATTCAATCAAAATGTTTTTATTACGGCTTTGTATAATCTAATCATAAATATCTAAACAATTTCAGAACACTTACATATTTGTTTTATATATATATCGGTTACATGCAAATATTTTTACTTAAAGGGTCCATCTCAGTAAAACCAAACACCGATTTGAAAAATATCTTCGGTGTATATTAAAGTATATTTAAACTACTCTATGTAGTGTAAATATATATATATAGTGTAGCTTATATAAATATAAATACAGTAATTGTCAATAATGTATATAAAAAATATTCAACAAAGCTTTAAAATTAATCAGACCATGCCTTCTTTTCAATTGTTTTATATGTTACTTTATAATATTAAGTCTACTGCAACTAAAATAAAATAATAATATATTTATAACGTATATTAGTACTTAATTAGGAGTAATATACTAATATAAAGTCTTCAAACACAGAAAACCACGTTAATACACGTAATTTGTTATATTATATACGAAAAAAACACAAATGACCAATCTCCACGTCTTATCGTTATTATAATTCTTAGGAGCAATATGATATATTTTTAATATAATATATAATATGTTTTAAATATTAATAATGGAATGTATCCATATTCAACGCCTTATTAACATTTTTTCTGCAATACAAATATTGACTTATTTTAAATTATTAGACTTGTTGATAGCGGATTAAGATTTTTCATCTTTATTTATAACTGACAATCAAGTACTGTAACAAAAGCTTAATAGTGTAAAGATGTCGATTGACATATTATGATATACTTAGTAATGTTACATAGCATGTGTCCATCTAATTAGCTACGATGAGGCTGCGAAGAGAATGTTTCTATATAGTAGTTACCTGATATTGCTTGCAGCAGCACTTGACAATATTGACTTCTAGTATTTCTTATGTAACATTATCTTAAATCATACTTAACACAATATATTATTTTAAAAATTCTGGTATCTCTGTCGGTCGAGTATTATTAGTTGTTACAATAATATTATTAACCAGATTTTTACTAAAATTAAAGTTACAAAAGATACGTTTAAAATAAAATAAAATGAAATGACAAGACAAGTCGATACGAGACGAGGGGAGACAAGATAAGATAAGAGAAAAATTAAAAATTATAAATAGTTTGTTAATTCATTTTTTAAGAATTTTCATGTTAAAAGTCAACAAAATTATATAACTAAAATATTCAATGTTGAAAAAATTCTCATTAAATAATTGCTTTAGAAACTAATTTATATAATAGAAAATAAAATATTATTTCAATACTCAAGACTTTTTAAATTTCCGTTAGATGCTAAACACAAACGTTTATTCAACTTCGTCAGTAAATTGTCTGTTCTTGATGCAAGTAAATTGCGCTACGATTCTCAGTTAGCGCTTGAAGATCGTAATCACATGGAAGACATCGCTTGAGTTGCGCCGCACTACAAAGCGCTGGTTAAGTCGGGGCTGTTTTATTGTAATTTTTATTCTTAATCAAGAATGGCAGCATTTCTTTTCCTTATTGTTTAATAGTTTGTTCTAGCTATAACAATCTGGTTATATTGAAAATTACTTTTAAATAAAGAATTATCAGTATGACCAACACAAAAAAAAAGTTATTTTTTTAAAACAAATATCATCAAAATATCTTTCATAAAAAACATCTATGAATTTTTTTTGTCTAGTTTTTATTGGATCATATGTTATAAACCGTGACACTTTGGTAACGATATGTAATAATCGAATTTTCTTAAAGTTGTTACAGTCAGTAACCGTTAATTAAATTCTACAGAGCCGAGTTACGTAAAGCAATTACAGGCTGGAAATAAAACGGAACAGTAAATGTTTTAAACTTTTACACAGAATTTGCAAATAGGTTACGTGTATAGTTTTTCCACTTTTCTGTAAATGCTCCATACTATTTTGCCAGTTTGAAAATTTTCACTTAATATATTCTTCACTATATATGGTCCTTGCTTGGATTACAAATACCCTTTAAACTATATGGTTCCACAATTATGTAGTTTCTAATTTACAAAATAATACATCTGAATATTTACACTATATGTCTTTATCTTTACACTTATTAACTATTTAAATAACTCTGTAAGCGTTACTTTTAATAGTTAAAGGAAGGAAGGAAGGTTTATAGTAATTTATCGATTTTAATAAGAACCTGTTCACATTGCGGTAAATTTCATATTTTAAAATGCGGAATAATTACGTTATCAATTTATTGAAATTAAATAAGCGTGACCTCGACAGGAGAGCCGCAATGCGATGTCATTATATGTTTCGGTACTTATTGTTGTATTTTATGATAATATTATTTTATAACGAAATAAATGTTGAAATTACCACCTTTATATGAATGAGAACAGGCATATCTTCATAAAAGAATATAAATGTAATTTATTGTATGAACATTTAATGTTGTGAAATTATGATTTATTTATGAACATTTTATTTTAACATTGTAACAATTTATTTTATGAGCATTTAATGTTATGACTAGAAATAACTTTTCGAGGACAAGTTGTTTATAATAAAGGATATTTATAATGCATTAAACTATTAAATATTATAAATTGTAATAAAAATAATATTTTACAATTCATTAAGATTTGAACACCCAATTCTTACATAATTTATAACGATTTTAAAATAAATGTACTATTCTTCTAAGTATTATATAAATATTTGTTTTTCAATATACGTGACACATAAATAAACTAAAAACTAAAGGCATTACTCATAAGCACACCTTCCATCCTAATGGTTTATGATAAAAAAGATTTATCGCGAGCAGTTCAAATACTTTTCTCACGAATACTATTTGGCACGTATCTTGAAACTTACTGAGACCGTATATTATTTCGTTGATTGAAAAGAATAAGAATAATATTGTTTTTTTATTATATACATAAATCAGTTTTATATCAATAATCAACGATAACATTGTGATATATATATATATCGATTATTATTATTATATGTTTCGCATTTGTATACTAATTTAAAGTTTTAAATACTTTGCAATAATACGGTTTAGAGCAATAAATTGCCTCATGAGTGCTTTAGTTTTTTAGTTTTTCTTGAATGATATTAAAAATTTTTGCACAAAGTTACGTATAATGTTTATCTTTACTTTATTTTACTTTGAAGGTTATTTAAAAAAAAACACATGACACTTATAAGGTCGTAAAATATAAATGAACAATATACGAGTATATAAAAATTAAGTAGATATAAAAAATAAGAAAAAATAATGCAATTATTATCAATACAATAAAAATTAACGTAACGATATAAGATTTTAGAATCAGTGGTAGACAGTCCATAGCAATTGCTAAACAAACAAATAAATGCTTTGTGAAAAGTATGTACAGATGAGTACATCTACTTTTATATATTATAAAACCATAATATATATTTAAATAGTTAGAACTGTTACTTATTGACAGTACAAGACAAAATGTATAATGTATGTGCATGACTTAAAATTTTTTCTTTCGTGTGTTTCCTTAAGACTTGAGACAACAACCATGAGTTATTTTTAATTAAAATATTCATTATTATTCTAGGTTGATTATTTATCGACAAAATCAATTTTTATACACAGAGATATTTATACAACTTATATACTTGGCTCAGGCTTTATTGTTCTATGGAGTATATGTAATCTACGACCTCGATGATGTCATAAAAATAGGTCAAGTATTCAGAAGTACCTTATTTGCATCATTTAATTTAATTAAAATTTTATTTTATTTTATTTCAATGATGAGAAAAATTTTAAGTGATTGAATTCGGAGCGTTCAATTGAGATATTATAGAATGTTATATTAAGACATTGTTATATTAAGAAAGTTATGCCAAACTTCGATATTATAATTAGATTTACTGCATCGTGAATTTTGAACTGGAGTAGGTTTTTACAAAAAAGCTAAAGAATACAAACACAGCTTGACACACTGGACCAATTCTTAATACAAGTTAAGCACCCACTATAGTATAACGATTTAATAAACTTACTTCTTTTTTAACATTTGTATATTTTCATTACTTACACGAAAAAATTTTTATTTTTAATTTGTATTATGAAAAAAGACCTTGAACATACGAACGTTTAATTTGACAAATTAGAACAGTGAAGAAAAGTGGGCTAAATTTAAGAAATCAAAAGTTTCTTTACCCAAAAAATGCTCTTATATTTAAGTAACTTAGTAATTTGTGGGTCTCAGTTTGATAAACGGCTCACTTAGCGGTATAACCAACTAAGTGCGCTGTCGGATCCGTAATCAAATTGTCGACAGAGTGAGTGTAATCAGGGAGGCTTAAGAAAATTCCGACGAGCAAACATTACGTGCCTTAATATATAATAGATTTAAGATTTTATTAAGATATTGTCTCGAAAGATTCTGGAACTTCATAATTCGAAAACATTTGAAGTAATATATTTTTGTGAAAGTTGAAAGTGAAATGTCTTGCTGATCAGAATATAATATAGAACTGTATTGCGGAATCAATCGGTTATTCCTGCTTCTGTAAATATCTTTTGATATGATTAAAAAGCAACACTTTAGAGAGTTGTACATAATATCCTTACGCTTGGACCTACTCGCATGACAACACTAGGTCATGGATCACAGAAGTTTATGTACAGATATATAGAGAAGTCTGTGATAATTTATTATTTGTATCAGATATCATTTTTCTGCAAAATAAATGTCAGATACGACTTCTAATAGCAAAAGCATGGGCAAGGCATTGACTTTTCAATAACTGAATCTATAATTTAAAAAGTAGTAAGTATAGTATTCAGCAATATTTAATATAATCGGTTAAAGGAATAATATCAATATAGTCATAAAATATATTAATTTCACTCAAACAAATGAACTCATCGCGCTGCGCCGCACCTGCCTACAACAGAACAAACTTATTTAATCTCGTTTGATTTACTACATTATTATTCGCAAATTCATAACCTTAATGTTATGGTAATAAGAGACATATTAAAATCGAAGACTCACTGAAAGCGTTCGTTTAATTTGTTCGATAAATGGAAACGAAGTATACGTTGGTTATCCTGTACTTAATGTAACAATAGTATAGGTAAGGATAGTATTACATTATTATTTTTAAAATTCTAATATTCGTTTGGTAGTACAAGACATTAGCTCGTTTTTAAAAGCCTTGAATCTTAGTATAGTTTTAATATATATTTAGATGTGTAAATTAAATATGTATATATAACTTAATTTAACGTTAATTTTACCAGGTTTAGAGTAAGATCCATAAATAAGCATTAAAATTGCGTTATTTGAATTTAAGATTAATTAGCAAACAGGATCATTTATTCATATAATAAACACAAAGTAGAAATCTAAACAGAACTCTAACTTCTAAACAAACCTGAGGTTTCATCTCAATATACTGTAAAATAATTTTATTGCGTCATTTCATTTCTCTATCTTGTACCAAATACACAGAATAATATATAAACTCGTGAAATAAGCAAAACTAAAACTATTATCTCAAAGTAACTTGAAATTAAATTACTAAGCAATTTACATATCTGTAGTCCGGTTTATTAGACAGTGACTGTAACAATTATTTCAAAATTCTAAGGCTCAAGCAATTACCAAACTAAACTGCTATAATAAATGGATAAAGTAAGAGTAATTGAACAATATATCAATAAATTGTGCGCTCCCGATGTTACTAAAACTTATATAATGTTAGAGGAACTCTAATATCACAAGGCGTTCTTGACAGACTTCGACATAATTATGGTAGCTACATGAAGGAAGGTTTATTTAATTATCAAGCATAATATTCAATGAACTATTTATTATTTAGAACTTTTTAGATCTTGATTAAAAGTAAGGCGGTTTCTCTTAAAAAAAAAAATTTCGAATCCCCCATTCGTCGTATCGCCGCTCTTCGAGAGCATACCCCTTGACGCCTTGCCAAGTATCAGAATACTGGGAGTCGACATTTCGAGCGACTGTTGGCGACACGGCCAAGTTGGCTTCGATGAAATTGGGTGTGATCTATTGAGTGAGGCAGTATTTCAATCCTGGCCAAAAACTTGCGCTCTATAAGGCGCAGGTCTGGCCACGTATGGTGTACTGTTCTCACCTCTGGTGCGGATCACCCCATTATCAGCCTTTTGACCGCGTACAACGGAGAGCTGTTCGAATTTTCGGGGACCCGGTGCTCTGTGAAGGCTAGACTCTTTGGCATAGTGTAGAGACGTGGCATCTTTGTGCGTCTTCAATCGCATTTACAACGGGGAGTCTTCCCAAGAGCTATTTGGTCTGATGCCTGCCACCGAATTCCACCTACGCACAGTACGTCAC
Organism: Mechanitis mazaeus; assembly: GCA_959347395.1. Lineage (NCBI taxonomy): Eukaryota > Metazoa > Arthropoda > Insecta > Lepidoptera > Nymphalidae > Mechanitis > Mechanitis mazaeus. Next base: position 2,370,939 of record OY365743.1, read on the forward strand.
CGCTTGCTTTTCCATCAATACCACCTGGATGCGTGGAGATCTTGTACTGTGCGGTTTATAAGAACTTTTCTTTCACGTCCCACTAATATGTGGAATGAACTTCCTTCGGCGATGTTTCTAGATCGATACGACATGGGTACCTTCAAAAGAGGCTTATACTATTACCTCCAATGCCGGCAACGCTCTTGTGTGTCTTCGGAAGTTGCAAGAGTTCGTTTGCGGCAGTGATCACATTTGACCTGTGACCCGCACGCTCGTTGGTCCGCCTTTTTCATAAACAAAAAATAATAATAATAATATCGTTTTTTTTAGTTTACAAGTAATTTATATTTACAAATAATAATTTTACGCATTTTAGTTTTTTAATTAAACTTAATATATAGTAATAATATTTATTCAATGCGCGTAATATATTTAAGTCAATAAAGAATGAAATCTACCAACGAGGCTGAGAAAAAGAATTATTACCAAATAAGCAATGATATGAGATCACGTATCTTACACAACTCTTTGTTGAAAATAAAATAAAGGATTATATTTTACTGCAATTTTTAAAATTTTACCAACGAATAGGACAAATAATTTTTATGCCATCGTTATACATAAAGTTATAGTATTTTTAATACACAGTATTTTCTGTTTATTTTATTTTCAACCCTATCTCGCTAAAACACACATAAAACCAATTTTAGTATGTTTAATTTACATTTAAAGCATATTTAGAAAGGCATTCCTGTTCAATAATTACAAATATTATTTTTGTTAATCTATTAGTGAAATTTTGTGAAGAGGAAAATTTGAAAATAAAGTACGTCTAAATTCATATTGTCACCTGCAAGCTGTACAGATAGTACTTTGATAGATTGAAGCGACTTGGCTGCTGAATAACTAGGAGATTACACAAAAAACATTGTTTTTTATATTCCCTAAGTAACTATTTTATCGGTTAGCGCTTCAAATATAGCAAGCTTATATTCCGAAAAGTGCAAAATATTGCAACCCAGAGCCAGCCACCGATATGTAAATTAGCTTTAATTATTGTATCCTAAATTTGTTTTTGTTATTTATACAAAAACCACATGAATCTTAAACTTATATACAGTTTTTTTTATAGAATAAACTGTAACATTAAAAATATTAAAAACTAATAAATTTAGAAATATTGAAATACTTGCTGATTACTTACGCGATATTTGTTGTATATAGACTGAGCTCATACAAAATCTTTATCAAAAATTTAGTGTTGTAGAATGTAAATACGTAATATTCATATGACAGTAGAATTCAACTTGATTTATTGTATAAGAAAGCTACAGCGCATACAATGAAACCCGCCGCTTGAGATAACATTTATAATAAAACTGGAGGATATGACGATGAGAATAAGTTGTGTAATTCGCTTCGCTCCGTGATAAGTATTTCTTGTGTCTAATAAATTTGTACAATTACCTTCATCATATTATTATAGGGTAATAATTATTATTTCAGTACCACAAAGACTACCCTATTAAACTTCACTTGTTCTTTGTAAGGTCGGTCTTACAAAGAACAAGTGAAGCTTAATAAGGTAGTCTTTGTTTTTTTTTAGGGTAATAACAATAAGTTATTATTGTAAGAATCCTTCTCAAGTTTTATGTTATTTTCCATTGTTGTTATAAGATCGACGGAATTAAAATACAACAAAAAACATTATAATAAATAAAATATAAGTATTTGTAGACTTAAAAATGTATCAAAACACCAGGACTAAACCCTGTCACTTCTGGGATATCGGTCCGTCCCTCTACCCATGATTTGCCGTGTCACTACACTTCTATATCTATTTTCTATATAATTGCTCTATCGGGACGGTAGAGACATATATATTTAATATAATACATATTTAACAAAATAAATCTTAATATCTTTATATAATAAATCTGTCAATTTTCATAGAAAAAACAAATTATTAAAAACTTCGTATTATTTATGTCTCTGAGTTGTCTTGTTTTTGTGACATGTGGGATGACGTAGCGTCGCGTCGTCTTTATATTAAATGCTGTCTGTTTTCTACGACTAACATTATTCACATATATGCTTTATTCTTTTTAAAATATTTGTAATACTGGTTGTGAGGGTCTGACTGTGTTTGTGTATTATACAGCCGATAAATTTTATTGTATTAATAAAACTATTGGCTAATATCTTTTCGAAAAACTCAGTTTTTCCTTCCGATCTGTCTGTCTGTATGTGTGTCTGTGTGTCTGTGTGTCTGTGCGTCTGTGTGTCTGTGTGTCTGTGCGTCTGTGTGTCTGTGTGTCTGTGTGTCTGTGTGTCTGTGTGTCTGTGTGTCTGTGTGTGTGTCGAATTTTATTTTTCGAATTTTGAAAAACTAAAGATATATTTGGAATCAGCATCTAAATGTAAGATTCACTTTTCAAAACTATGTTGATTGTCCAACGGGAAGGTGGTCAGATCGGCCGCCGAAGTTACCGAAATATGGAAAAAAAATCGAATTTTTTAATTTTTTAAAATTTAAAAATTAATTAATTTAATTATTTTAATTTTTTTTTTTTCTTTTGTTTGTTAATTAATTTGCGAGTTATAATTTGCCGATTAGGAGTTTTTCATAGCGGCAAGCTCGATTGCCGCGTGTCAGATGTTTTTGTATGAATTTAAAAAAAAGCATCGTCTTCAAATTTTTTAAGGAACAAATTTATTAATAATTTTTTTATAAAAACAGTTTTTTAATTTATTCTCCAACAATTTTGGTTATTAAAATATTATTCTCCAAACCGTTTTATTGAAGTTGATTCTTTATTGCATTTATCGATATAGTTATATAAGCTTTTTTCTTTATTTAGAATTACAATATACTCTTAACTATACATGTCTTAATTCAACATTGTAAACCTAATCTTATATATGTAATAATGCTATAATTAGACTCGTAATATGATCATTGTTTATTGTTAAATGATGCGATTCCTCAAAGCGAATACAAATCCCTTTGATATTAACACCATGTACTTAACACCATGTTGAGTTTGGCTTGAAAATATTCATCAGCTTTATGTTTTCAGAAAAACCATTTAACTTTTTCTAAAATCATTTTAATATCTAGGGTAGATTAGTTACAAATGTATGCATTAAGGCTAATTTTTTTTTTTTTTGCAAAATCGTTCTTAAACTTAATAAGATTGATTTTAGTTTCTCCCCAAACCAATCAAAGAGAGATTAGTAATATATAATTTATTTTGTTTTTCTAATAATGATTGTTATTTATAAAATGATAGAAGATTACAATTCTTATACTGAAATACTTCAAATAATATGTCAATAATAATTACAGATGTAATTATCTACATCAGGTCACAATAAAAAGTATACTGAAATAATATATCACAAATATTGTTTCTATGTATAATAATGATAATAAGCTTTCAGATGTTGGGTTCCCTCTTCTTTTTTATATGAAATAATTTTATAAAACTTTTTCTAAACTATATTAGTTATAAAGTCTGAAAATTAAAAAAGATTAGAAACCTTTAAAAAATAAAACGCAATTAGCTAGAAACATTAATATCTTGAGAGTTTTCCGCTAAGAGTAAGTAATACAATTAAATTACACGCTTAGAACACATTCAGTATAAATAAATTATATTTAAGCGATGGGATAATCTATTCATCGCTTGAATCGAGTTTATAAATAGCGACAATCAAAACCGGCTTAATCTTTTAATCAGTATAATTTGTCTATTTTAATGTATATTATTGAGGTGCTTAGATTAATGTTGTATTAATTTAAACGACGATCTGCTTTATAAAATGTAATGAAGGGTTAATGCCACTATTTGATTTGTTTTTGATCATATCTCGTATAACCGATGGTAACAAAGTTAAATTTTTGGTTCTTATGGATAGGTAAGCTTCGTAAGAACCAAAAATTCATGCCCCTCTATATCCATAATATATTTTAATGCAATTTTAACAGCGAGCCGATGCTCACAATAAACCACTTTGCTGCAGTCGGAATTATTAATTGTCCCTAAATACACTACGGGTTGGTCCAATATAAGGAACGATCTTCCCAAAAATATTAGTAAAAGTCTCAGAATACAATAATACTATTAAATACTAGGTCCACGCAAGCTGGGTTAGCCTCGCGACGCATCAATGTCTAGAGTTAAATATAGATATTTATTTATGGATAAAAATTACGATTTGATGTCAATACTTGTTTTGAGCAAATTTATAATCGCAAATAATATTAATCGAAAAGGATAGAGGGAAAAAAAATAGTTTAAAAAATCGGTCAATAAAAAATCGAGCGAAGTTGTTTACTGGTTGAAGTCTCACACATGGCTGAGGTGAAAGCAAGTGAGACAGACGCCTCTGAAGTAACGTAGTAGGAATGGCCGCGCGTGCGAAATAAAAACGTTCTATATGTTAACTATATGGGACACATTTTATGAATTATCTCGAAAACTACAATTACGATTCGGCTAATTTTCAATCCAGACCGAGTTTTGTTCATTATACACATGTGTGCATTTCGTGCATGTAGCTTGTAAATTGAAGGAGGAGTAGGGTAACAAATAGTTAAAAATTTGAGTAGTAAAGAGCTTCGCTTCGCTTAGCTCAACAATTGCATAGTAATAGTAGTAGAATAGTTAAAAAGTTTTATCTTGAATGTTAACTTGTTGTTATTATTTAAAAAAAATAAAATTTTTTTTTTTTCATTTACTTCAATTTATTTATTGTTATAACTCATTTTGAGACCACTCTTTATACATTAAATTAGTATTAAAAGAAATATATATAATAATAATGTATATACATATATATATATATATTATTGAATTCTATTAAATACTTTCTGTAAATATTCTAGGTGTAATATATATGTTTAAAGTGAATTGTGAACACTTGTACAATTATTTTGTCATAAAAACAAACAGCGAAAAATAAATCTTTGAAATAAAGAACAAAAGCAATATCGGCGGACTGAAACTTAACAATACGATGTGTGAACTGGTTACAAATATAAAGCATTAAATAAATTAATCGACAAATTTTGTTTTTTTTACGTTATTTTGATCTTTTGTTGTTGTTGTTTTACCAAAGAGTAAAAGAAGTTTGCGGCAGTTGGAGGTTTGAGGTCGATTAACAAAATTTATAACATACTATTTATTTATTTATTTTTAATAGTTTTAATAATACAAGAAGGTCCACCTAAACACGTTGTAAGAAAAAAATTATTTCAATATAATTTTATTTGGTACTTAATTTGAAATAACCAGCAAGATAATTAAACATCTTTAGTAGGCGTGAATGAATATATATAATATATAAATGAGAAAAGTTTCGATCAAAGTTTCACCCTACCTTTTAATAATATGAACTCGTACTCACAGAAAATATTATTATAGCGATGCTTAAATTTAACATTCTCATCTCCGTTTTACTAAACTTGCATAGTTATACGGATCATGTTTTTACGTTTAAATGCAGGGTGAATATAACTTTGTTTCATAACGTGTTTATTCGCATACCTTGGGGCTACATGTTGACTTTATATATATTATATTTTTCTGGAACAACAATATTTCTTTCGTGAATAGATATTTTAAATAATATGGTATTTTTGTTGTTAACATGGTTACAAAATAAATAGATGATAAGGAATATTTATCAGATTTTTTTTATTTTGAATTTTTTTTTAAGTTTATTGTGTTTATTTGTTTATCTGATAATTCATAGCATAGCAAAATATTTTACTAAACATTTCTTAGCTTTTTGTAATTTAGGAAAATATGTAAAGCTTTAAAGTATCACTACAAAAAGCCATCATTTTCTAAACTCATTTAGTGATTTTAAAGTACATTTCCACGGCAGCATTCTGTACTCTTTCTCCCAAAGTAAAATAGCGGCGTTAGTAAATTAGAATGTCTGAACTTCGTAGTTGAGCTTTGTAATTTAGAATGCCTTTTTTATGTTGTACTTTAATAAAACTATCATTCAAATATGATTTGCTTAAAGTGTACATGAATTACAAAATATGTACTTAATGTCGAAGACGTAATATGAAAAATTTATTCACTAATTTTTTTTTATTATAAATTGACTCTTTGTTGCAGGCTGACGATGCAACACGTACTTAGTATCACATTAATAATCATAACAGCTGACATCATCTATACACAAGAGAAGGACATAAGAGAACATCAGGGTCCTCAAATATGTGGCGGGAGGTTAAAGGGTCCTGTTGGCATCATCCAGACCCCTAACTTCCCCAATCCGTTTCCGGTTCCTATAAAATGTCGATGGATTATAGAGCACGATATCGTGAATGGGACCATATCGGTATATTTCACTCAACATTACACCACTAGTGGATTAACGTTCATTGAATACATGTATTATGACGAATCATATAAACTTGGTGGACGGAGAGCTCTTACAGTTACAGAAGAGAACATCACTAGGAATAAATGGTTATAGGTAAGTTTTACTAAATAACTTTATAAGTGGTATAGAAATTAAATAACTAATCACTAAATAATAGTGATATAAAGTAAATATATATTATCAATATAATTCATAATATCAATATAATTTAAAAAGCCAAAGTCAGGGAAGCATACGTTTATTTACTGACTAGTTTGACAACATTATAGCGATTTCATAATATTCAACTATGACGTTAATTCATTCCATATAGTAATACGGTTGCGAAACGGAATGAACGTGGAATATGTTACGTTTAAAATGACCGTATCTTATAGTTACAGGCATGTTAGAAAAAATCTTAGAAAAAATCACTAAAAAATATATTTATGAATTTTATTATAATTTTATACAATAATACACGGCCCGTCTCTAATTGAAAAGATAGACATTTTGGTTATAACTAGATTAACAATTTAAAATCAACTAATATTTTTTAAATTGTTACAGACAACATTATTCATAATTACATCATAAATATACTCTTTTTAAATATACGTTGCTGCAAGTACAAAAACCATTGCTAGTGATTTCTGTAGTACATTAACAGCGTAAAGACAAAGAGAGTTGAAGCGTATCTAATCCTATTACAATCAATCCCACTACGTGTTTTATATAACAAACAAGTGAATGGCGTAAGAAAGATGTGTTAGTAGGAACATAATTAAAACATCACCAAGAAATTTGAAAATATATACGAAATGAGATAGGTGTGTGTTTATTTTTTTATGAATTATAATTAGCCATAGCTTATGATTGCAAGCAATTTTAAATGTATACAAAATAGTATATTTCAATAGGTTTCTTTTATATTTCTACTTTCAACTACATTTTTGTTTTATTTTAAAACTTAATTTATAGTAAGCTGATATTTGATTGCAAATAAAGAAACTTTTTTTCTTTTCTATTTTCCGGACGTGGGAACTTTAATCCGTAATCCTCTTAACAGCTAGACTAACATTCATTACTGTAAACTATCACGTATTGAATGTACTTTTCATTCCAATTTTAACTTTACCTGAATTTGATAGAATTAGTTCTATTTTGTATTTTCGTCTACGGTTAAATATTTATTGAAAACAATTACGTAACTCATCCATTATAAGCTTACTAACAACAAATGTATCATAATTACAATTGCAAAAAATTATACAAGTTTTCTTTTAATATTTCATGTCATATTTTGATTATTTATTACGATATATCAGGCTCTGCAGGACGTTCAGAAGAGATTTATAATATTCGAATTAGTAGAAAGAAAGAAAGGAAAAAACCTACACTTTTTATTAAAAAAATATAAATAATGTTTCAATAGTATTTACTAACAAATTATCCTACTTTCAAATGGTATTAGCATTATAAGATCATGAAAACATCTGAAAAGAAATCAAAACCCGATGATATATTTAAAAAGAAACAACAATAAATGAAATGCTATAAGCATATAATAGTTAAAACCAAAATTCAGACATCAAAGTATCCGACGAAGCCGTTCCTAATCGTCATTCACCTCACGTTTTGAGGGTAACCGTATTTGAGCTTATTAGCTCATACTAAGGACTGTGAATATGGTAATTGGACGCACAAATTCATATTTAGGATTTCTTGGTGTAGTTGTAAGATTGTTCTTCCGTTCTTTTATTGATTAACTGATCTTGTAATGTCATTGTTATAGTAAGAGCTCATTGCGTCATGACCAGAAAGAAATTATCAATATTTTTTTTTTTCTGTTGACAAGAAAGCCACTCTCGCTTGCTTATCAGATCAATGAAGTTACTGTCTGACCGATGACAGCTAATCTGTAACTTAGTTAAGATGTATTTACTATAATTTGATTATTTTTTATGTTGCAATTAAACTACTTTGTGACTCTGTCATAAAACAAACGATTTTATAAATAACATAACTATATTCTTCAAGCCTAAGCTAATAATTTTAGGATTTACTCTTTTATGTTAATTTTATTTGTTTTGTTACTATTACAATATATCTCTGAAAATAGCGTGTGTAATTTACAAGTTTTTTGTTTTATTTGAAAGGCTTTGCTTGAAGTCTCTTATTTTTTTATTATCGTATATACTATAGTGTTTTTATTTACATTAAATCAAATCATGGTAAATATTGTACATCCGCTGTCATAATTGTCTTAGTAATATCAGTATTGGAAAATATTTTGTACTGATAAGTTAATGGGAAAACGCTGTGCTACAAAATAACATTTGTAAAATATAGTGGACTCGTAGTTAAATTGTCCAGGAATCTCTGCCTTTACCAGGACATATTGGACAGTTACAGTTGAATCTTGTGACAAGTGAGACTAGTGGTATCTTCTATCAATGCAGATTGCAATCTATTGCAGATTTTGCATACATAATTTACTGCATTTGTGTCAGCGCTTAAAAGTGCTTTTAAGTACAGATTACTAGAGAAAGTGTAATTTTATTGTTGTTTTAATTGAATTTCATTATATATTTAATATAAAAGAAGCAAATTCATATGTATACATTAAAAGAGAATTGTAACGAGGCAAACCTTGTACGTGTTTTGTAGGAAGTACAGAACTCAAAACAATAGTTTCATAATTTTTCAATCGTTATCAAAATCTCATTTCGACTGCAATAAAAATAAATCAAAACAACTGATTATGATGAAATTTACTATTGATTGATTATTTGTATACTATTGATTTAATAAATAAGAAGTCGTTATTGTTGTCATCAAACCATTGTATGTCAGGTGTAAAAGCGTTAAACATTATTATTATATATTAATATTTTAATCTTAATTTTAATTTTAATTTTAATAATCACATAAGACATTACTCAAATCGTTTTGTTTGCTTTAACTGACGTTCAAATTTAAGCTTAAATTACTGACTGAAATTTTCATCACATTTAAATTTACTTTAAAAAAAAAAATCTGGTTTAATGAAATGATAAACACGAAATGAACCGACGTGTACATCACTGCACAAATCCATCCTCAGAGCAGAAAATAATAACGAATGTTCACACTTAGTGCGCGCCAATGAAGCATGCTTCTTGATATTACTCAGGGGTGTTACGATAGAAATAAAATATATTTTAATGTTTATAAGTGTGTTAAGTTTTATTATAATGAAATAAATTAAACCTATGTTTAAATATAAAAGTTTAAAAGCATATACGAAATTAAATTAAATTAAATATAACGTATAGTAAGGTTAGTCAATGATTTACAAATTCAGTAAATAATTGAAGTGAAATCAATGAAACATTTAGGACACAACCAGCCCTTTATTGTAAATCGACTCATTTATGTGCGCAATGACGATGAAAACCAAATATAATTGAATATAAAGCTACATTATAAAAGTTCATTACACACTACTAATAAATACCTTTTATTATTGTTATAACATTGTTCAAATCAAACTGACTTGCTATTTATTTAAAGGTAAACCAAAAATATTTTAAAAATAACAAACGAAAAAAAACTATTCGTGTTTTTTGGTATTAAGAAATAAAGATTACTGACTTTTTTATAAACGATTCGTATTTCTAAATGTTTATATTTTTCTCACGAAAAAACTTTGTCATCCATATTACATTGAAAAGTATAAGAAACGTTGAGCTTGAACATTATGTGGTGTTATATATAAACCTATAAAACCAGTAATTAATTAATTAATTAAATGTTAGTGTAATATTTTCTTAAGAATTTTGCACAGTGAATATTTATATAAGATTTTTCTTTTTTATGAACAATGATTTTATCAATTCAATTAAATATGGTAAGTGACGTTGGAAAAACGTAATGGCTTTTAATTATGCTTTTAAAAGGATAAAACAAAGAAAGACTAATAAATCTTATTAAAATTTTCAAAACTATATAAGATATAAAACAAACTTTATTTATGACAGTGTAACAATAAATCAAAAAGCTTTTTGAGATGTAATCTTTTTATAAAATAAACTTTTTTTTTTTAATAAGTAATAATTATTAACCGAGACTTACTGGTAATTAATTTCTCAATATATAGCCCAAAATAATAGAAGCAGAGTTGTGAATATATATATAATGTAGTAAAAAAAATTAAAAGTATGTATGTTTAGAGTAATGACATATGATAAAACTGTAACATTATATAAAACCTGTACAGTGGGCTTATATATATGAAACGAATATCTAGACAGAGTTTTATCTTAAATCAAGTTATCTTATTTTTATCTTAAGCATAAGAAACCTATTTTACTGTTCATAAAATACAAATCGATCTACAAAAAGTTATTTCATGTCATTATGATCGTACTTGGCAAATAAAGACGGAATAGTCTGACTTAACAAACTACCAATCATTACGACAATCACTAACATAATAATCGATATCCACTATATCACAAAAATCAAAAAATTAAATCAAACAATGTTATAATGAGATCTAATAACAAAAATAAATATATCTACAATATGTGTATATTTTTTTTATAATTGCATTATTGTTTATATGAATATTGACAATGAAGCCTGTAATATAAATATGTCGTTCATTTATTCGACTGCTATTTAATATAAATAATAGTGTGTCATACAATGACATAAATAAATAGTAAATAAGTTTTACTACATGCTGTATTATTCTAACAAAGTTCCACTTTTTTCTTTTTTATAACTGCGTCAGTTTCATGTGATAAACAAAACATAACTATACAACATAAAAAAGCAAGAATTACGCATGTGTGCGTAACGTGCGTACGCATGGGTCCGCACTCGGTTTTAGCATGAATAAATAAATAATACAAACTCTTCATTTGTGTGAGTATCTGTTTGTGTAACTCTACCTACATAGCTCACATTATTCTTTTGTACATATTTAAACTTGGACTTTGGCTAAACTAGAGCAAAAAATATTTTTAGCATAAGATAAAAGTTTGAAGTATAAAATTAAGATCAATATTAAAAATAAAATTTCTATAATCTACTTACAGATTCGTTAAAAGTTGGTGGAACTTTCGTACCGGATAATGTAACACTGTATTTAGATTTTTGGTATTCATGACTATCTTCAATGTAATTAATAATTAGCGTGTTAATTGTGTTCTCAAACATTTTATCAACAAACAACTTATAAATATTCAAGTCCTGCGGCCGCGCCGGGCTCACTGTTTCAAACACTACTCAACGGATTTTTGGATTTTTTTTTTATTCATTGTAGAATTCCTATGAAGGTTTAAAAATATAATTTATTATAGTTATATGTATACGTATATGTATATTATATTAATTAGACATACAAAAACAAATCCTTTTGAAACTAACTATTCATATGAAAATATTATTGGCAAGTTAGTTTTATGTTCAATTATTAATAACTTTTCACAGTATTTAGCATATAATGTAAATATATTTCAAATATAAACTCCGTATAAAAGCTGAGTTTAATTTTGTTTTATTTTGAAGGGAAAAGTTCAATATGAGTTGAGGAAATGCGGGCGGGATGATCAAACTTTCACGTTACTAGGAAGTAACTACAGCTAACCAATATTTGGCTTGTGAAGACATATTTATTTGTTAGAGAATTTATTAGCACAATATATCTGTTGTATTTAAACACGATGTTGAGAAATATTTTTATTAAAGTTGTAGCAATTTTTAATGTTATTCTATGTATTAGCTTATTTTATGATACGTATGTACTTATACGTATTATGAAACATTCCTAACACGTTCGATATAAAAAACAAACGGTTTTCTAAATAATTGTAATCCTTTCATGTTATATTATTATTATTAAGATGACTTAACCGGCAGTGTCCTAACCATAATTTGAAGACTTTAATATATACATTCATTTATTTTTCTTAGTTTCTGTGTTTTAAATCTAGTAAAATGTTTATAAGATAATCAATTTATAACAAAATAAAGTTGCGACACATAATTTTTACTGCTTTCACTTAATGGGTCGATCGAACAAATATCTCTCATACGAAATCATGGGTATTAAATACTAGGGGCGCAACCAGACTGTTAACATATTTAGCGAAGCGAGCATTGGAAGAAGAAATCATTTCTTGAAGCCCTCTTTAACACTAATGTAGATGCGATCATCGGAAAATATTTATTTAAATTTTTTTTCATGCGCTTTTCATTAACTATAAATATTTGCGCGAAATATTTTTAACATTGCGGCCCATGGGAATTTTTTATATAATCATTATTCTTCAACGACACAGATTTTTTTTACGATTTTTAAAACCACCGTACAAAAATTTTTAGTGATCCAATAATGCAATAAATTGTCTGTGTGTGTTAGGTTAATAAATTAATATTGTTATTATTTTTTCTTTTCGTACCAACACGTTTATAAAACAAGATTATTTTATTAAAATATCTTCGATATAAATTATTTAGAAGTATTTCAAGTTCTGAAAACTTAAAGGTCAACCATCTAAATAATCTAGGCATTTTCCTGAATGTCTATTAGTTTTATTAAAGAAGTAGTAAGCGCAATGATCTTCACTGTACCTTTTATAAACTAATTTGCATTGTGGAAAATAAAAAGCACCCTAACAATATACAAAAGTGAAAAGATGCGTTTGTGCGTAAATGTTGGCAATCTGCTTTGCATGAAAAGTAAATAACAAAGCTTTTCTTTGTGTGAGTACCTGTTTGTGATACATTACAATACAGCTTAAATTATTCTTTTGTTCATATTATAGTTAGAAAAGAGCCTCCAGAGAAATTGAGGAATATTACCACGTTTAGAAAATGATCATATGATAGATGTCTGTTGTATGAAAATTTTGGTATATAGAGATCTTTTAATATTATGGAAGATATATAGACGGTTCTATTTTATTATTAAATAATTTTTTTTGATGAACATCAAGTTTAATTCGAATAGAATTAATTATTTCGCGTCTTTTTTGTCTGAGCTCTAACGATTTTTTAGTTACGGACTAGTTCAAAATTAGCCTTGTTTCAAAGATGACGTTAGCGACTTAGTCGTCTTTCCCTCAGTGCTACCATTTTCTATTTTAAATGAGTATTTTTTTATTATTTTATAAGTTATCGTTTTTTGGTTTGTAAATTAGAGATATATCTATGCACTTTCATGCATATTTGAATAACAAAACCTGAAGATAAACGCTTCGAAATTCGTTGTTATTTTTAATAAGAGTCTATGTTTTTTAATAACTGAAATTATATAACGGTTAACATGGAAGTGATATAATATTAAATATTTTATTATATATTTTTTTATTTTGTCCAGATTGGTCGTCACATTTGACAAAGCAACGAATTGTTTATAACGTCTCTTGGGGAGTTACAAAACAATCAATATGAGATGTCTATCAACAAAAAAATTATTTTAAAAGAAACTTTCCACTTTTTTATATCATTTGTAATATTTGGTGTTATCAAAGGTTATATATTATAAAAAAAATAGTTGAAAGGTTGTCTTAGACTAGAAAAGTTTGAGATATTAAAGATAAATTCTCTCCAATATATTTACATAAACCTTATTTTAGGTCGGTATTTTTATTACATTCGTCTGGAAGAGTGATTTCAGCGTTTATTGAAACCAACCTTTTGACAAGCTCTATCAATATATATATCACAGATATTCAATATAGATTTACATATCGTATATCAATTATAAATTCTACATAAGTATGCATTATAGTTCTTTTTTTCTTAGGTTTACTTTGAGTAAACCCAACACTCACGTTTTTAAATTTTTTCAACAATTAACATGTACTTATTTTCATTTATATTTGATAGGTTAGTCAGTGAGGCCAAGTTTTATAATTATGAATACGTATTTTATGTGCATAATATAATGTCATGATCTGTTTCCTTTAAACTATGCTGTGAAGATATATATTTTTTAGAATAATATTGAAAGTTTTCAACAGTCTTGGTGCTGTGACAATTTATTTTGAATATTATAAACTTTAACAGTCTTTGAATAATAAACTGTTAGGTTCAATTTAGTTTCATGGAATGTTATATTGGATGTTTAAAGTTTATAAATCTATATAGGGTAGACAGAATATAATTTATGTATTAGATGTGGGTAGAATGTTTTTTAGAAAAGATGTAGGTAGGGTAGACAAGAATTGGGTTGGCTGAGAAATTGTGATGGGGTTGAGGAGAATAGGCAAAAGAACTAGATAAACTAGTAAAAAAAAATTGAGGACGGAATAAGAAAGAAGTGCTATTGCTAAATGTATGTAAGTGGTGATTAGGAATATATAATATATATACATATTAAATTAATTAATTGTAACTCATATGGGCACTTAGGTAATTGTAACTCATATGGGCACTTAGGTAATTATAACTCATATGGGCACTTAGGTAATTGTAACTCATATGGGCACTTAGGTAATTGTAACTCATATGGGCACTTAGGTAATTATAACTTATATGGGCACTTAGGTAATTGTAACTCGTATGGGCACTTGTAAGTGAAGTGAAACTTAAATAAATTTATATTTACGAGTGAATCCAGATTTAAGTCAAGAGAAATCTGTTATGAAGTAATCAAAGCTCACATTACCCAAGTTTAATTACAAAACATGAATCCCCGAGGGTAAGATATCTAATCTTTGTATTTTCTTTAGTACGCGTGCTTATTATAGCGGTAGATATTTACGATCTTGTCTGTACTTTATGACACTTACTGTTAATCTTTGAAGATCCAGTTCTTATTTTGGAGAATATAAATATGGTGTTCATACTGAAAATTTTAAAGATGATTATTAAAGTTTTATTTTAAATTACTGGAGAGGGTTATGAGAGTCAAACATTTTAGATCTTAACTAAACTCTGACCTAATTTGCTAAATAAATAAATAAATACAAATACAGTTTACAGTAATTAATGTATAGACAGTTTTTAAATCGAACCGGACTTACATTTAATAGTTTGTAAGAATTGAATAGATTGTAACGTTTATAAGGTAAATAGGTTCATTAAATTCCGATAACGTACTTTTTCTTTTGGAAATAATCTTCAGTTTTGATTGCCGTACCTAATTTTAAATTATTTATTCTTTAATTGTTTTGTTTCTTAAGATTGTCTTAATATAGATGGCCGTTTTTTTACAACATTCGGTTCCTATGTCTGTTCTGTTTATCTTGAACTCCTTTTAAATTGTTTCAGTATTTGGAAGAGTAAAATGCTCAAAATATCTAACGAGAGATAAAATATGTGCGATATATATCTTTTTTTCAGCGCCAGTACTTATATTTCAAAGTGTTATTATCTCTAGTGCTGAATGCATTACAATATTACAAAAGAAGCGTAGTTCGTTTATTATTTTTACTTTTGTAATATAAATCATTTGTTAGGTTATGTTTATATTTTAGAGCTAGCCACATCAATATGTGGATTAATAAACCATTATATTATATGTTCAACATATTTGTTAAAATATATGCATTTAGACTTAACACAATATTAACTTACAGTGCATATTTGTACTATTTTATAACCCCTCCATTACAATAGGATAATATACATTTCGGAGCGAGTATTGCGTGACGGTAGCAAAGGAGATGTCGGTCTGCCCGTTGTCTCATTATTGTCTATGGAATTCATGGTTTGCGAATAATATAAACTATAATTAAGACTACAACCCTGTTTTAAATGAACAGATAATATTTTAACTAAACTAATACAATAAGTTAACTATGACTAATTTTCACATTTACACAAAATTTAACAATAATAACAATTTTTACAACAAATATTTAATTCGAGTAATTATAACGATTTTAATAATAATTTTAACAATATTTATTTAATTCATAACCATTTTTATTAATAACAATTTTAACAATAATTATTTGATTAATAACAATTTTAACAACTTTTTAATTTAATAATGTGATACTGTGATTCAGGCGTGATCCGTGTCACAATTAGAAGTGCGACCAGGAGGGCTGCCTTAATCGAAGTGAGTTTGAATTGTCAACTCAATCTCTTAAATAGACGTCCTTTCCGCACGCAACCTGATTCACCGAATGGCGTGACGTCAGTTGTTTACTTGAATTATTGAACACCTGGCGTGACGTCAGCTTAAAGATATTTATTACATTTTCAGTATTACCCTCCGACATACATAAAAAGTATTTGAGAACAAAATAATATATTATAATATATAATATACTTAAAAAAGTTATCCTAGTATCCTTAAGTATCTCGTAATTGTTCTAATTAAATCTTCTTTTTTTATATATATTATTATTCGGCGTTACTCACATAAATGAAATCAGAATTTTTCCTATAAAAATTTTTACTTTAAATAAAATTAATATTCTTTAGTTAATTGTTTCTACAAAAATAAAATCAAATTCTAAGAATTTTATAGTTGTGCTAATAAAAAAAACATTTTATTTTGGTATTTTAAACACTGTTTTTATTACTTTCTCAATTTTTAAGTAAACATTGTCTTCAAATAAAGTTTTTCTAGTTAGAGTAACTAATTCAAATCTAAGATTATCTGAAGTTAAACACAGACGCCTTTTTATTCGATTATCTGAAGAGTGTTTCCGATCGCAGCTTACGAGTTGATTTCAAGACGATTATTATTCATTTTGACTCTGTTGATTGCGGGATCATTTGTTTTGTAATTATAATTGCGGAATTGGGAGACATCTTGATAGTACTTTGAATTATTGAATGTTGTATTTGTCTTTTAACATCTATGTATTAGCACGTAGTTATAAGAATTTAGGCTAATTTTTATTTCTTTAACGCATTATGTCGCATTCTCTTGTGAAGTGAAACTAATTCTTTGCACAAATCTTCTTAGCACTGTAGATGAAGATATCCTGTCCATGTAATTAATTTACAATAAGTATAATAATAATATAATATAAAGTAAATTCAGAATAAGATTTTTTTAAAAATCTAATTTGTTTGATTTTTACCAAAGAAAATAAAAAATGTTAACGTCAATGTTAATGATAACTCATTTTTTTTTTGTCAATCGTTTCATCAAAGATCTAGTGAGGTCAGTTATCGCACTTTAACATTCCCCCTAACGATTTGGAAATAATAAAGTGTAGGGGTTAAATAGTCTTTTTTTTCTTCATAATGTTACTTTATATTTGGATTACATATTATAGTAGACCTTCAGTCATTCTTACAATCATAAAGTTTATATCTAATTGACAAATTGATAATACTGATTTTATGAAGCTAATATAGTTATTCGTTTTTTTTTACATTCTATCACTAAGATTTGAAATTATTTAATTCTTGTAATGGTACAAGTACAGTTTTTTTTTTAATATATTAATTTATTTTTTTATTTTGTGTTTGTTATTTTGTTTGGTTTTTTGTTAAAATGTTTTTGTTTCTTTGTGTTTATGTTTTTTTAAGCATTAGAAAAATAAAAAAAGGAATAGCTGCAACGTCTTACAATATAGAAATTAAAGGCTTTTTCGTAATGTCTTAATTATTTATTTATTTATTTATGAACAATGTACAATGGCGGACTTAATGCCTTAGGCATTCTCTACCAGTCGACCAAGGGTGATGCAGAGATAAAAGAAGTAGGTGCATGAAGAGGAAAACAGAAGAAAAGAGCTAAAATAAAAATTTATATAATAAACGCTTAGAAGTTTATGATAGTTATAATTTAAATACTTATAATATCCATATATTACATATAGGTACATAAAAATATATATAAGTAATAGAATAAATATAACAAATATACATATATATATATATATATATATATATATATATATATATACATACATACATATACAAACATAAACACATATTAGTTCCTTTACTTTCGTTCTAAACACATGACGACTGCTAGACTTTCTGACTTCTAAAGGGAGCGCATTCCATAAATGAATAGATTGAACGAAAAAAGAAGAACCAACGAATCCAGAAGAATGGGAAGGACATGATAGTAGGAGGTTGTTAGTTGAACGAAGGTTTTTATTATGATTATCACACAGGAATTGAAAATAGGCAGTTAGGTAGGTGGGAGATGAGGGAGAGTTATGAATAGTAAAGAGAGTAGTAAGTACACGTAAATTACGTTAATTATCAAGATACCAAACGGTTTACTTCCTCAAATGTACACTGGAGCTCTTATAATGATATTATAACTGAGACTAACATAATAAAGTTGTGTCAAGTCAAACGACAAAAGGGTCAAACGAATAACAGACGATAATAAGACTTTCCCTTTCGGGGAAGGAAGTGACGGGCGTATTCCCGCCTCCTTCTACCCAGTCTCCCCCTACGGAGCGCGTGAGCGGACTCCCTGTCCCGCTGCGAGGCTTCCTTTGCGGTGATGACTTGCTCGCAGAAGGATGCCATTGCGACCCAAATCAAAAAAATCAAATGACTTTGACTTCCTATAAAACGGTAAGTTAAGACGTATTTGTGAGTATTTAACATTTAAATACTTTATTCACTTTAAATAATGTGTATAATTATTTTTTTTTAAACTGAACAATAGATAGTTCTACTCAATTTGTAATAAAATTTATTTAATAAACCAATCTATATCTAATGAGTTATTTGAATGGACGTTATTTGACTTCATATAACAAATGCACTAGGCTAAAGGTTAACCCTAAAACACAATATAATTAAGTGAGAATATACTCAAAATGCTTTAAAATGTTTCATTTTCTCAAATGTATTTTCAGACATACAAATAACTTTTATACTAATGAAGTTGTCAGTAAGATATTTTTACTTAAACGACTACAGTTTAGTAATGAAACTCTAAGTAATAAAGTCGGACTTGAACGTCAGATCTATCAATGACATGAAACTGGAAACCCTTATTTTTCTTATCTTTTCATTAGAAACAATTTCAAATAATTCGTTTTAAAGAGTTAATAATTGACTCACTTATCTGTTATATATCAGTGTTCATAATTTTTTTAAATAAAACACAAGCGAAAATTTGGCTTGAAAAAAAAAAAAATAAAAAATAATTGAGGATAGAATGCGTCGACGTTTGTAAATGCAACTTCGGCGCTGTTTGCACCTCGCTTCGCTCAATTTGCTAACATATACCGATATTTGCGAGCGCAACGAGTCAAAATTGAGGTCTGATTCGCGCTCCTAGTTATATTATGAACGGTAATTAAGTGGATACGGAATATGTAAAATAGGTATTACATAGCCCTTGATTGCCTTCCGTTTCGACCAGTCGAAGTTAACTCCCGTTAATAAAGTGATAATAATACAATATGCAACGGGATAATTCAAAAGTTAACATTAATATTAATGATTACATTAATCTAAAATAAAATATACTTTATTGTTTAAATTCATAGAAACTTAAAACAACAGATCCAATGAATTGTTTGCAAAGTAAATACACAACGGTAATTTAAATTTTGCGCTTGCTTCTATTTAATTAGCGGCGGAAGCCATTGTGAATAAATGTTAAATTCATTCAAGGAAGGTGTAACCAACTTTGGTTATTTATTATGTTCCGTTGGACGTCTGCGGCGGGCTCCCATTACGGACGAAATTGAACCTCCTCGTGGTATAAAAGGGTCTAATTAGAAACATAAGTGACTGCCAATGTCTATCGCACAGCTTCGAGCAATTTTCAATTTTCATCCCGATATAAACACAATATAATTTTAAATGTAAATTGAAATACTTATTGAGGTATTTAGGAGATTTATGCTGCATCTCAATCTTACCTAGAGGACCATTATTTTGTATTTTTACTTACAACTAAGCGAATTGACGGTAGAGAGTGGTAACTAATCTACTGAATTAGATCTTCTCACCAGATCTGGATTTAAATATAACAAACTTAAATAAGAGTTCAATCCTTTTAAAGTTTTAATCAACTAACAGAGTCAAACAAAATATAAATGTATAAAACTCTTTGCAGTACTTGAAACCATGTCAGGCTTTCACATTGATATAACAAGTTTGAGAACGGAGTTTTGAAGAGAACCTGTGAGTTATCTGAACTAGATCAAACCCTGTGAGTTATTTGAACTAGAACAAACAGTTTACCAAGAAAGTTTTTAATTTGGATATAAAGTCAATATTTTTATTTTTTAGGTAATTTTATTTAGGTAATTTAAGTAATTTGATTTTAATAGTTAGATAATTTCTGATATTTTTTTTAATTTTTCTTTCAAGCTTCATTATTTCATTTTTTTCTTTTAAACGAGGAATTTATTTATAAAAATAAATTATTCAATAAACTTTTACACCCAAAATAAAAATATCCTAAATCTACTTTTGAAATTTCAATGGTATTTTCTCTCAAAAAACGCAATGTATAAAACTAATTAATGAATTATGTTTCTGGTGTTACTATTACATCGAAAGTAATGTTCGTGATTGTCCACTTCTGAATCATATAATTTATATTCATCCAAACTTTAGACGATAGATTCTGGCTTCGTCAGCCTGTTTCGAACAACACAGTGGTATATTGTGTTTTCTAAACCTTATTTAAGTCTCTCTCTTCACAAAATAGAGGCTGCGGCTTTCATTTAATTGAATTGTAATGATTTAGATATGATTTTTATTAAATATATCAAATTCGTAAATATTAAACATTTGATATAATTACAAGTAGACAAAACCTCTCGTAGTGTAAACTATAAATCAAACTAACGACTAGTTCCAGTCACACTCGCAGCTCTGTGTTGCTATCGTCTTATTTATTTCTCTTCGTAACTATAACTTTTCAGTTTCAATAAGCATTCCTTAACTGGCCGGGTATTTCCAAAATTCTAAATATATAAAAACCTTAAGACCATGAAATTTTTTTCTTGGATATAAAGAAAAAAATGTTAGAAAGATAAATGACTAAAAATATTTCTAAGTTACTAATAGTTTCCTTTATTAATATGTGTAACTCTTACTTTTATAAAGCGACATTACCGCCCTTTTGATCAATTGAAGTTACCATTTAGTATCGAAGCACTTTAAATTTTGGTATTATATTGACAAAAACATTTTTATTATTATTTAAATGATGAAATCTTATATGAATCATTCGAAGAATATTCCACAAGGATTTTACCTAGTTCCATTGAAATATAAAGCCACGGCTTCAAGCTATTCCAGTCTATGAGCGACATTATAATGATAATAATAATATTTTTTATTGCACACCACACATATAGAAATACAGCCAAAAGAAGTATTATAATGAAGTACTCACGGAGAACTTTTTTGTCAACAAAGACTTTTCAGTCCCTATATTTCTTTAGAAAAGAGGTAAAATATGGTTTCTTTTCCGGTTTTCCTAAAGATATTACTTTTGCTACTAAAGATATTAATTCTCAATTTTTCGTAAGAACTTTTTACGTTTTCGAGTTTCTAATATCTAATACATTTTGTAAGGAACAGAATAACTTTTGTAAAACTGTTTTTATCGAAATATAAATGAAACTAATTAAGACAGTTCTAGTTTTTTTCAAATAAGGATCAAAAAAGTTTTATTATTTAACATTTTAAGTATGAGTATTAAGGAGATTTTTATGAAGTTGACAATAAAAAGAAAAAAAATTAATTATAAGAAGCTTATTTTAATTAACTCAATGCAATAAAAAACTACAAAAATTTAGTTAACGATGTAAATATATTAATAAACTCATCTCTCTGCAGCATGACTTATTAATATAATAACTACTTAATCATTTAATGTGTGTAGAGAAAGCTTTAGATAAATCTTTAAAAAAAAATCCATCAAGTATCGTCAGTGTAACTAGCCTTTATGTCTATGTATTTGAAATAACTTTTACAAACTACCCGCAAAATGTTAAAAAGTATCTTTACATATTACTACCACTAAATGTTTTTAGATCAAAATATATTATATTTTTACCTTATTACAAACATATAATTCTTACCTAATTACAAAAACATTCTTGACAATAACAATATTAATAATTGTTTAAATAGCTCGAATATCACCGATTTTCCTTAAATGTAATATTTTAAATATACTACAAAGTCTATTGCTATCATTTATAATTTCTTTATATAATTTTAATGTATATTTTTCTTAACATATTTAAAGATTCAGAGAACGGAATTATCTGTGGAAACACAGTAAAAATATCATGAACAATGTGCAGGCTATTTCAGAGACATCACAGTACCGTGTCCAGATCTAAACTACAGAATAGAGTGAAATGCTAACTGACTTGTTTTTCAGGTCACTCACCATACAACGGCATAGGAAAGATCATTCTAATTTTATAACAATCTATATAAAAAAAATTATATCAATATAATAAAATGTTTTAATCTAAATTATATTTTTCATATTACATAAATGAAATTATTACAATTTAAAAAACCTTCGACAATAATAAAAATTTCATTGTCTACTAAAGTAAAAGCATGCTTAAAAGCTTGTGGCTCCTCATTATCTAGTAAGTTATTTTATTACTTTAACCAACAACACACAGCGCTGACACGAGATAGATAATATAGAGTGTAGAAGCTTGTATAATAATGTAACTAATACTAGACAACATTATTGTCCGGCTCACAAGTTTAAATAAGACTCCTCGTGCGACCTGCTATCTACCATTGTTAATAGACTTTTTATAATGAAAAATATACTTTTAATGCGTACATTTAATTATTTTTTTTAACATTTATTTTAGTCTAACGTGTGTTTCTAATTTATTATGTGTTAAATGATCTTATTTCAATAATTGTATTCTTGTACCGCTACTAGACTTATTTTTAAATAATCAATAATATATATAAATGAATAAAAGGAACCGTAACTATTAACTTCTATGAATAAAATTAAAGATTCCGTCATGATAATTTTAGTTTAATGAATTAATTCATGGAAATTATTTACATAAAATAAAATAAAATAAAATACCTCATAAATTACCTAAGAGAGAGTTTTGAACAAAGATCGTTTGAAACACACTTTGTAGAGCTAAGTGCAAGAGACCTTTGAACTTGGAAGTAAAACCAAATTAAATTTAATATGATTGGTTAGTTTTCATTGTCTGTCTCTTAACACAAATGTTATTTGTACTTTAAATATTTGTTTTTCTTAATTTGTCACAACTTTAAATTTTAGAAGAAAATGTTCTAGAAAGTATTTTAATCAGCTCCACTCCCCGTGCTTGCTATTATAGTATAATTATAGATTATTAATCATATGGGAAGTTCGACTGTTGACAGTTATTTACTGTGTAGTATACTACTTTCTTTCGTTTGTCAAACACTAACTTGAATTGTAATGCATAGGTCAAAAAAAATATTATATCAATTTTAAGATGGTATTTTAATTCGTTTCAATTTCAACCTGAAAGAATATAGATCGTTTGTTTTTATTTAAAAGAGTTATTAAGCTTTTATTATTTTATTTATTATCGGAGGACACATTACACTGTAGTTTTAGGTAAAAGTTTATTTGTTACGTCCTTATCTTTATGAGTTTATCTGAGTTTATTTGTACAATATAATTAACTTTATTTTCACATTTATATTATTATAAATAAATGTACAAACATGTAACACATTATTGGTTGAAGCATCTCACTCGGTAAAATACTTTTAAAGTATATTAAGTCGTGTGTTTGACTGATAATGAACCCCAAATTTCACAGCGAACTTTCTAGTGTACTACTGAATTATCAATATTTTACCAATAATTTATTAGTGTATAATAAAAGTATGTACACTTTAAATGGAAAGAAAGTGATAAATAAAATTATAATGGACTGATAACCTTCATCAAATTATTTTAAATCCTAGTACCATCTGGTTCTATATATTATATTTAACTTAAAATTCCTTAAATTTTATTTGTCGAAAGTAAGAATTAATTTCATATTTTATTTTAATCTCGTTTCCTATTTTTTCTTTGCTTTCATAGATACTTTCATTATTTATTTACTGTTTCTGT
This sequence comes from Mechanitis mazaeus, assembly GCA_959347395.1. Lineage (NCBI taxonomy): Eukaryota > Metazoa > Arthropoda > Insecta > Lepidoptera > Nymphalidae > Mechanitis > Mechanitis mazaeus. The sequence continues at coordinate 2,395,333 of OY365743.1, forward strand.
ATATTTATTTTATAATGTTTACATTTACATGTTAAATAATTATAGAATGTAGCGTTCATCGTTAACCATAGACACTGAACCTGCGACCTCTTAGGTCTATGTGTTCTTGAAGGACTCAGAGATCGCAGAGTCGAGTCCCTCCCGTGTTGATAAATTTAAATTCTTTTATATTTTTAAAATCCTTTGTAATAAATTATCTTTTTATAAACTGAATCAATGTTTAATTATTAAAAAAAGAAGTAATTCTAAGATTTCTGCATCTTGAAAAGCTATTTATTCACGCTCGGAGTCTTTCTCCATTAATAACTGCAAACAAACTTAATTACCTTTGTTTAATTTTAAAGCATAAAATGTTGAATCAAGATTGAATTATTCAAGCAGCCTGATCAAGTTTCGTTTCGGACCAAAAACGTAACAGATTATTATAATAAAATATATTTATCTTTACGCCATACACAAAAGATGTATATAATTCTAAAAACTAAAAAATAATAATATAAATCATATTAATAAGAGAAAAAAGTCTTTAATAACTCTTTTTTTTTTCTATTTATGAAACCTTTTTAGAATTTTTTTTAGAGAATTTAATTTTATTGTAATTACAAAACGAGAGAAAAACGTGACTAATCATCAGATCATTTTAGAAGTTATATTAAAAATTCTATATAGAGTATAATATACCCGGAGAAGAAATTTTCCAAATTCTTAATGATTACTTTTTACTCATTTCAATATGTTCTATGACCATATTTAATACAGATTTATGAAGACGTCTTTTCAGCAAACGTCAGGTTCACGTCATATCTCAAGCTGCTTGAAAGATGGCGTCTCTTTGTCATCCTCATTATTGAAATATCCCTCGTGACTACAGCTGGGACTATAGTTGACTTTAACACTTTCAGAGTGTCACTGACACACATACTTTATCTTCTCTGAATTGTTTGTTGAAACATGCTTTAAACTATAGTCGAGGTTGTCTACCTAAAGATAGCTTTTGTAGCAATAAATATTAAAAATAAAAAAATATTTATTTAAAGTATTTATAAGTGTGTATAAATATCAATATAAGTATATACAGTAGTTACATCAATTTTCTCTTGTTTTCTGAAAAAAATACCTATTAAAACTATTTCTAATGGCCAAGAAATACAAGAAATTACAATATATAAAAGAGCAAATACCAAAATTAAGTATAAAAATAGTAACTATATATAGAGTATTAAAAAAATGTAATTGCTGAGCAATTTAGATTCCTTACAGTTTAATAAGATTTAGTGGAGGACGGTCTCATAAAATGTAATGGTTTTGGCTTTCAATTTAAGTGACTACATTTTACCAATTTTTACTTGACTCCTTTTAAATTATGGCTACGTGAGAATAAGTTAAAATCACGATAATATCTCATTGGCGTTAAGAAAAAGAATCACAATTACCTACATATGAATATACACAGACGCAAACATAAAATATGATAGGATCATCTTTTATAATTGTGAATAAAAGGAATACAAAGCAATTTTTAATTTAAAATATTATGTTCTTTGGCATAACATTAATGATTTAATTTAATGTTTAATCTAATATAAATTAAAACTTCGTTTCATGAAATTATTCATACATCCATTTTAATGAAATTATAGTATATTGTAATGTATAGGAGACATTTGAAAACAATGTACAAAAATTAAACAAATATGACTTAAATAAAATAAAAGTTATACGTATTATGAGTTTATTATTATTATGAGTGATCATAATTATTATTATTATGAGTGTTCATAATGTCCAATGATAAAGCAAGCGCTAGTTTAAAACAAAGTATGACACTGCTAAGTAATGTACCCAATCTATTTGGTTAGTGAGCCTGCAGCTTTACTCGCTTGGCATCATTTCAATGCAATATCGTATTTCTCGTCTTAAGGATAAAATATTTTTTATGGTACTCCATTCGACAATTAATTAAATTATAACCCTATCTTCAAGAGTTACCTTCGTTGTGGTATGGCCTCTGCTGACAAATAATTATATTTTATTATAATAAGTAATTATATACAAATTGTTTGTACACATATACACATTTGTATAATTGATGTTTCAGGGTCAAAATTGTAGAGACACTGCTAATTATTAATTACAGAATAAAAGGTATATACAGGGGATAATTTAAATATTTAACCCCAGTGGTGTTGACCGTCCTTCTACAAAGGTTATCAGGACTACTCTAGAGATAAGTAAAGACTTAAATAATCAAAACGTTTATTCCTATCTTAAACAATTCCTACCAAAAAAAATATAATAAAAATGTTCTATATAAATTTGTTTTCAATAAACATTTCATTTCAATACGAATAGAATAAGAATAAGATTTACCTAAGAAAAATTTCTGTCTCTTTAAATTATTTCTTTAACAAAAGATGAACGTTACGTTATTTCATCACTGTTTTCTCTTTGACGACTTTTTTGTTCCCATTTCGTTGTCATGATTTAACAAATTGTTCGTTCCTTAAGGAAAATGTTCCGTTACTTAATATATTAACCTTTGTTGAAACTAGACAAGAAGCGGAAAGTCATTTGAGAAGAAATAATTACCACTTGTCACAGAGATTAATGAAGTATTATTTACAAAAAATTGATTTAGACAAAATAATTAAAAAAAAATATTTGAGTATATATTTTCTACTAATATTAATAAATGTTTAGGATTCTTCTGTGTAATCTTTTAATTATATTATTGACAAGTGAACATAAGCTACAAATTTTATATAAAAACGACAATATTTGAAATAATTTCACAATTTAGAATTCTAACTAATTACAAAGTTTGTACATCATTCACCTGTCCTAATATTTGTGCTCATTATCACACTATAAGTCAATAATATCCTACATAATTGTGACACTTCTAAGACATGACATGAGTTGAATGAATTGATTGAATAAAACTTGAATTATAATGCGAGATCATGATACCTCTTAGCGTGCGATACCCGCGACATACCGCAATGCATACAAATGTATAATACAGAGATCTCTCTGTGAAAATAGTCGTCAACTTTCTAAGAATGAACACCAAATATAAAAACGACCAGTTGTATAAGTTGTATGTATAGTGCAGAATAATAAACCAGCAAACCAACACAGTATTAACAAAATTAGATGAACAAAAAACTATGAGTTTTCAACCTACCGAAAACAAAACTGCAGATAAACACTCAAAAGTCCACTCGTCGTCTGCGTTCAACTGTTATTCTCTCAATTAAACCGAGTGGTGGATAAAATAAAAATATTAATCTGTACACCCTGGAAATAATATCTAAAAGAAACTCTAAGAAGGCTTTTAGTGAATAATTTAAATTCAGTGTATTATTGAACTAGTTAATTATGTTCATAATTCTTTAATTGTTTTTATAATAAGTAACATGGGAAGCAGAAGTTACGAACTATAGGACGTTTAAAATATTTTTAGCTTTAGCCCGGAATATGCACCAAGCAATAAAGTAATTTAATTTATTATATGTCGTTATCAATATGAATTAACTGTTATTAATTAAAAAGATTAAATTTATATTCATGTTATTATACATTTTAGTAAATTAATACAAATAAGTTTATTATTTCCTTTTTATATCTTTTATCTATGGCACCTATTCCATGATCGATGTTGAATAGTTCTCTCTCGGTAAATTGATATAAAGCAAGGGACAGTGGTCACTTAAGATAAAGAACCCTCTGAAACGTTATATGAGGGCCCAAGTATTTAATAAGGAAAGATCATACACACTCAAATATAAAAGTGACATATATATGTAACATAAAAATCCTATTTTATTGACTATTAGATATTGCTGGCAACTTTATTTGCACTTATACTGCGTTAACATAAAAATGTACCCAAATTCCATTCTTATATTTCTTTTAAAGGTGCGACAATTTGTAGTCTTACATAAATCTTATTTCAATTAATATTTATTAAATAAATTTATCGAATATGTAAATAAACGCTGCGACCCTCAAGAGAGGAAAGAGTATATATATTATATTTTTTCGTATAATAGAAATTGCTTACAGAAATATAAATATATAATGTAGAAAATAGAATTTTTTTTATTAGAATTAGAAATTATAATTAAAATACTAAGCTAGATTTTGATATTAATATCAGATATTCTTTTGGTTTCGATGATGTAACAGGCTTATTTATTTTCTTAATTATTCCTTAGAGATATAACAAAGCGAGATTTCCAGAACATTATTTTCACAAAAGCCATTAAAAGCACTTCGCTGATAATGACGAGAGCTGTAATTGTATTGCGCTGTTGAATTTATGACGAAGAATATAAAATATTATATAACAGATTTATAATCCCTTAATCTTAAATGAGAATTTTGGTTTGTCGCCTTCTGAGCATGATAACGGGTTTGTGTTATGAGAGATGAGCTGTAATAAAAAATGAAAGTACCGTATTATTTACATAAGGGAAATACTAAATATTTTATTACATATTTCTTTATTTTGATTCTTCGAATGAAAATCATAGACAGGACATTTACAAAAAATAATGCCATAAAAAAAATAAACTTATAAGCCCAATGATTGAATCTCAATTTGTAATTTCTACTCTTAAAGACTGAAAAGTCTCAGTATTGTTAGAAAGACCATCAAATCTTATGGTGTCTTGAAATATATATTTTGAGAAACTGTATTGTTCAAATTCTTCTTATTAGAATAAACCATTATCTTACTAATATTATAAACAAGACAGTTTGTATAGATGGATGGATATATAGATGTTAGTTACTCGAACAGTATTCTGATGAAATTAGATGCGGCGTTTGCCTTCACCTTGTATTAACATATAGGCTATTTTTTGTCCCAGACATCTTAACAGATAGACCAACAGCAATGTGATCTCATAAGTATTCCGCTTTATTCATTTTCAGGTACTGAACTCTAAAATTGTGATAATAAAGAAGTTTGAATAGAAAATACGACAAAACTTAATTTTATTTTATAAACACTATGACAGATAAAGTAGTCTTGTAAAATATAGTAGTAAAGTATCGTAAAGTTTTTATTGCTTGTATAAAAATAGTACAGTGAACGCTTTCGGGTCGATTAAATCTCAGGTCTTTTTCACATAAACTGTGATAAAATGAAACTGAGAACATTTAATAATCTTAACTACTTTTATCATGTTAGTTTTTGTTATAACCAGATTTTGAATTACACAAAACTGACAAAATGACGTCACGCAATAACGTTAAATTAAAACACAAAGTGACCTTTAAAAATAAAGGAAAATATAAAGAAATAAAAAATGTACTTTTACTTGAAACAAAAGTGCAGAACACTTTTTGACTATATCAACAGGAATAAATATCATCATATCTGAAGGAGAGATTTAAGTTTTTGGGGCTCGAAGCAGATGTATAACTCAAAATTTTATAGGTACTTCACCGTCCGCGCAACATAAAAATAAAACCTCACTTGTTAGTCAAAAGTATAGACTTTTCCTATAAAATGAAGCTATGATACTGAAACAGTTCAATTATACCCCAAATTAAAAATTGTGGTAACACAAGCAGATTGTAAACGTGACTTAGACAGATGAAAGATCAAGTGAATAAGACAATATAATCTTTTATATTACTAGACTGACCTTGCTGATGACATATATAAACTTCTTTTTGCTATAAACCTTATAAAAACTATATAAAGTAAAAAAAAAAAATAGAAATTTTGGAATAGCTGTTTAAAATGCTGTTTCATTCATTCATAATCAATATGTAAATATCATTCGCACGTTAATAAATCAATGAAGTATGACCACAATCCTTCATCCTTCATATCCGGAGTAACATACTTTCGGTAATTGTCTAATTAGCTAAACTTGTAAAACCAGATAACGTTAATCCTTTTCCGCTATAAAACGTTCAAATAATATTGTAGTAAATACAAATACTGTAAAAACCAACAAACATGATGGCGATCTTCCAGGTCAATAAAAGTCATAAAAAGGACGTGGTCTGGGTGTTATTTAACATTACAAGTTATAAAGAAAGAATAAGGAAACTACTCACACACATAGATAACATATTATATATAATGCTAAATTGAATCAAGATAAATAAATATTTAACCATTGCAAAAAAGTTATAGGCACAGTTAAACCGATATAAATTTCTCAATTGTTAGAATCACATGTCACTGTTGAGGTAACAGAGGGTACTGTTTGCATATTATCCCTTTGTCTACACAATACAATATAATGATATTAATTTATCATATAGACATAACAGAAACTGTGTCTTTGTCTCAAACTAACAATAAAACAAAAACAACTAAAGTTATTCCCGTACTTAAAAACTCAAAGGATAAATAAATGTATAAATTAATAATATTTATGTAGGTGTCACTCGTCAGCTGAAAATATTTTATGAAACATGAGTTCTAAAGCATTCAAGAATGATACGAAGAGATAAATTGATAAAACATTAGAAGGCAACATTTTTGGTCAAATGCTTTCATAGAGATGTTTTAAGCGTCTTGGGAATGTTCTGCTTACATTTTATATTTACTTTCTCATATATACTTTATTTTAGTGGAACAATCTGATATTTATTTTTAAAAAATTGTTCATATGTTATACGTAATGTACAATGCCTGCACACATATATAAGGTATATCAATGTTTATCTCTTAGTAAGTTATATTATATAAGTACCCACAATTTTGGTATATACAAGATGTAAGTAGTACAAGATGTAAGTGTCTGACACTTACGTCTCGTCTACCCGTGAACACGATTGTACACGAATGTACTGTACTGAGGAAAATAAATAACAGTAGCTTAATAATTTTTAGTCGAAAACTTGGGGGGAAATTTGTAATTAAGTACAATTTGTCATAGCTAATATTAACAACACACTGTACATATTAAAATGATTGAAGAATCGATTGATTTGTATATCTTAATATATTCTTATAAATATCAATGTATCAACTAACACTATACTGATTGACGTAAAAGACGGTCACTTTAACTAGTGTAACAGTAGTTATATTCCCTATCTTTGACTGATTGTCGTTACTATTGTCCAATATAAACCTATTCTGTGAACAAAAGAAAAATATTCTGTCTGTCCTGTTTGAGTTTGGATCGTTTGGTGCATTTGGCAGAAATCCAAAGTGACGATTCGCATGTGGTTTTAAAATGGCGGTTATTTCGATACTCTTAAAACACTCACGTGACATATGACTCGGTGCTATTGGTTCTTCAATTTGAAAAAAGACTCTTTCTCTTTTAAGTTTTAATTGAAATTTTAAATTCAAGTCTGTAAAGGTTTAAATATTCACTCACTTCAAAAATTATATCTTAAAATAATTTTATTACATATATATATTTATATAAAATTATTTAATATAAGATTATACTCAGTATAAACAATGAATTGTTATCGTTACCTATTTATCTGAATATTGTAACTTGAATTATATGTTTACGAAGATTATTAATTTTTCAAACCATTAGAACAAAGGAAAGCAGAAATATTGAGAATTCGGGAAGTATTTATTGTTCATATTACTCGTATATCCTAAAAGTGAATATTAATCAATCAATAAAAACAAAAATTACAAAATTTCTTATCAGAATATACAATGTACTCGTATCTAATAGGTACAATAGTAGGTACAATAGTAAAACTGAATTCTTTTGATTCCTAAAAGCATAAGGATTAATAAACACAAAAAAAAAATGTCTTATCTTATATTTTTACTTTAATATTTCAATAGAAAAAAAAAACAATAATACTTACAGTATGAGTTAGAAACATAATAGCACTTATATAAAACATAATTCACACTTATCTTATAACTTATAAGAAATGCTAAAACTAGGAAAACAACTTGCGGGTAGTCTGTAATTAACTACACTTTGTCTTTGAGCTCAGTAACTATATCACAGTACACATTCAAATAACTTAAGTGTGCACACAACTATAAATTATCTCAAAATACGAATTAGACTTACATTTATAATTATTAAAAAAATAAAATTGACAATTTATAATGCATATTTAGTACTGGTATAACACAAACAAATATTTTTATAAAATAGTTATTCGTTATGTGTATAAAATACAAAGGTCTGATATTGTTTATTCACAGGTAAAAAGTCCGGTCCTCGTGGTGGAGCTGACCTTGAACAGGCTGGAAGGAACGCAGCTCAGAGCTCTAGAGCTGCTCTCGGTTTTTGGGTTCAATATGACGTATATGGTGAAGGGACCCACTGATGAACCCGTTTCAAAGTCCTGCAGCACTATCGACTGCCGTCTCCTTGGACGTTATGCTAAAAATGATTACAAGTCAGTAATTAGTTTGTACAGTCTACATCAAATATAAAGATTGCCAAAAGACCTAGTATGCAATATTGTTTTTAGGCACAAATGTATGCGTTATAGTAAAAAGAATTCATAGATGCACAACTTCGTTTGAATAAAGATGAATTCTTGAATTATTCTGTCTGAATTGAAATTCAATTTGTGGTTTTGGCTTCAATTACAGAACAATTGAACGGATACAATTACTATAATCGGAGATTAACACTGAGTGATTAAATTACGATAGCGACGAATTCAAAACACTTTAAATTTAGTAAATAAGTTTAATGAAGTCGAAAAAGTATTCCACTTCAAATGTAACTATAATTCTTAATAAGTGTATTCTGTGCACAGAATACACTAATTAACTTGAACAAATTCCTCTAAATTATGCACAATGTTTATGGTTTAAGTATCTGACGGTATGATATTTCAAGGCGTTTGGCGCAACGTAGCATCATGTAGAAGACACAACAACAAGTAATAGTTTAACTTAATTAACTGCCGCGCTTCGAAAATTACATAATTAGAAGTACGACTAATTTCCACTAAAAATAAAGCTTCAATTCTCTGAACTTGATACTTGACTTTCTAATTTAAAGGTATATTAAAGTCTTGATAAATAAAAAACAATATTTTATGCTCTAAATATAAATATGATAATAATAAGCATAATTAGTAATAGTATCCAAAAACAAATATGGATATATAAAAAATATTAGTAGTTTATAGTCCTCCACCTATACTAAAACTTCAGTTCACAAATTTAATAAACAAAAATAAATAAATAAGTTAATTTAAACACAGATTCAATTTATATTTACTTGTATATGATTATTGGATACTATTTGATGATTCATTGGATATATTATTTGTCTATTATGTTTTTGATTAAATTTTTTTTTTTTATAAGAATAAGTGACTCTTGGATATATTTTTTTATAATTGAAGGCTGTAGTTTTATTTATTTTTTATTATTATCACTTTGCGGTAATGTTTACTTTTTAAATAATGCGATGGCGATCTTAGTAAATTCTTTCGCATTACGAGCAATTCGTATTGCATGTACTTCATAACTTTTATTAATTCAGTCCCAAAATAAATTCATATCGCTCTGTCTTTTTGGAAAAACAAGAGTATCCTTTTATTACGTTATTTCCTTTTTACCACAGGCCCCTTTAATCTTTTCCCGGAAAACGTATTTGGTCAAACTTTTTTCATACAAGAAGTTTGAACAGTTACCTAATGTGTTTTTATAACGTAAATTGTTTTAAAATTACTTTTGGCTCTCGTTCACACTTCTCTAGAATATGCCTTTGTTGAGAATTTATCTTTACTAGTTTTTATTTATATTCTGTGGCGTCCTAATTGATATTAATTAAAATCCCTCCTAAATTTTATATAAGAATCTAGACAGCCTAACTAACCTAGTTTTAAAAATGGCGTACATGAAGCTTATCTTCGTAACATAAATAATAACTTACTGTCTGAACTGAAATATTTTCAATAATTGGAAATGTTATTTAATTAAAGCAAATTGTTTGTAAGAAAACGCTAATATAGATATATATCTACGGCTGATTTTAAAATACCCTATAACCATACTTTGTGTACTTTGTATGGGTTTTGTTTGAAGTATGGTGTGATTGCAGTGTAAAAGTAATTGAAATGAATTGGATGGAGAGAGAGAGAGAGAGAGTTAGTTGAATTTTGTCTCTCTTTAGCGTAATCGTTAGCATTTATTAGTGACTAGGGATCATAGTAATATAATCGAAGGAGCAGATGTGGGATTTTTCAACCATTTTATTTACTGTTCAGGAGTTTTTCCCATCAAAAAACAATGTTTGATCAAAATAAGATATTCCTGTTTTTCCATTTTTTTTACAAAGGTGAAAGTAGCGATACTTAAACGACCGTAGCTTGTAAACGAGTGATCGAAATGTCATGAAGTTTCACACATAACCTAGTGATAGATGAATCTCTCGAAATGAAATATATTCATTTTCTAGAGGCTCCACCTATTGAAAAATCCCGGGACTTTTCAGCCTATGTATGTATTCAGGATTAATATAATAGTATTGTACGTTAACGAGTACACACCCTGAGATGTTTTCAACGCAATATTCTTATAAAAAGGTATTGTTGAGAAAATTACTATTTTTTCGTTGATATTTGCTTGTTTATACGAAGCTTGTTTTCCTTAGAATAAAATAAGAGAAAACGTCTGGTTTTTATTTAAGTATATCTCAATATCATTTTAATTTATGCAAAGTTTTTTATATTTTAATTTACAAGACTCATTGAATTTGTGTTTTTAGGAAAGGCGACAATTTTTGCAACTATCAGTATGAGTTAAAAAAATTAATTATAAATTGGATGACAGTTTATTGAACACATCTAATATAGTATTCAAAGCTCATTCCTATGTCGCTGTTTCCTTCCAGCTTTAACCAGTAATTACGATATAATGGTCTTTGCTCGTTCGTTTGGTTTAGTTTAATATCGCAGAAAATAGCTAGAACAAGTAGCCTTAATGAGTTTTACATAACCTAATAACTAATTTCCTAATGTCCAAATTCTAATTACTCGATATTTAAAGCATATTATTAGACTAAATTTATTTTATTGTAAATACATATGTTACAATCAAAACATTCCTCAGGCAAATACAAAGTGATGATTGAAAATGAAAAATATGTTTAGCGTAAATAATCAATGTTGTATTTTCTTAGATTTTTACGAGTACACATTTCAAATAAAACTATTTTTACGGATTAAAGTAAGTACATCTCGTCTACTCGTGAACACGATTACTGCAAAGTATTCGAAACTTCGGGTTAAAATCAAACATCTGACACGCGGCAATCGAGCTTGCCGCTATGAAAAACTCCTAATCGGCAAATTATAACTCGCAAATTAATTAACAAACAAAACAACTTCTATTGCTTTTTTTATTTTTTTCATGTAGTTTATGATAGGATTTTAAAAAATTTAAAAATTCGCAAATTTTTTTCCATTTTTCGGTAACTTCGGCGGCCGATCTGACCACCTTCCCGTTGGACAATCAACATAATTTTGAAAAGTGAATCTTACATTTAGATGCTGATTCCAAATATATCTTTAGTTTTTCAAAATTCGAAAAATAAAATTCGACACACACACAGACACACAGACACACAGACACACAGACACACAGACAGACAGATCGGAAGGAAAAACTGAGTTTTTCGAAAATGTAACCAAATTATACGCGAGTTTTAATCCGTAAAAATAGTTTTATAATCAATGTTATATCAAGTATGTTTAATGTAGCTTTATGGATATATTAACTATTGCAATTATTAATGATATAATTACGATAATTAAATAAAATATTTTATTATAGAAGTACAATTAAGATCTCTTAAATGAACTTTTCTGAAAGTTAATTTGTAATAAAATATAACTTAAATATTAATGGAGAATGAAATACGAGTTCCAGAGATCACTTTATACTTCAATTATACTTCAATTATCAGCAATTTATACTATTTAATATATTGTACGTCTGAATCTGACTTGAGAATGAAATATCTGACACTGCTGTTATAAGGTGGCGGGAGTTATCAAACCTTTTCATTTTTAAATAAATTGAGAACATGTCTGAAATACCAAAGCCTTTCTTATCTTGAAATATAAACAAAATAGATTCATTATTTATACTTTTATCAATGATAGGAATAATCTGTTGCATAGTATCTCAAATAACTTGGAAAATATTATACCTTCCCGATATGACGTTATTTTGTTCCTTTAATTACATGAAGCGAACATCCAATTACTCGTGAACTCAGCTACATGTCAACAGGTACCTGAGTTATTTGTGCAGTATATTCAAATAATTTCTCAAATCTCAAATTTTTAATAGAAAAAAAAAGTTTTTATTTTCTTTAATATTTACTGGAAGTCATTTACAGTATTTTGTTTTATTATTGAGTGTTGTTTTATTTGCAATAATGTAGTTTGTTTGTTTATTTCCTTCAATATATTTATTATCTTTTAAAACACGTGTTTTATTTCAAGTCACTTAAGGTTGACGCTATTCTTAACAATCTTAAGAACTCCATGAAAAAATACCAACTTGGATTTTGTGTTGCGAATAAAACAACTAAATAATGTACTTTATTTATATTTTCTTGTTTGTCTTTTTCATATGTTTTTATGGGTGTTTTGTCTGTAGTTTCGAAGTGAGCAGTGTAACAGCAGCGCCCAATCTATTATAATCTCAACAGCCACTTGAATATAAAATGAATCTGTGTTCTACGTGTACATGAACCAAAAAAATTTAAAGTATCATTTTCAATTCAGCTGTTCGTTTAATGAAAACATTATTAAAAATATTATTGTTCTGAATAAAAAAATGGTTGTTTGCAAATCGAATTGACAGAATTAAATATTTTTTGTTGGGATGAGACATTTATGAAATTATAGAAAAAAGAGCTAAGGATAAAAAGAAATGTTACTTTTGGTTGTTTCTGTAATAGTCGCGTGTCCTCATCTTTAGAGTATTTTGTTTGTACTAACAGTGTAACAAACAAGGGTCTATCTCTCACTGATTGTTTTAATATTAAGTCTTACGTTACTCAAAACCTCCAAAAAAAATATAATATCGGTTTACAAGGAAGTTACGAAATTATAAAACTTGTAGAGAAGAAAAATATTTGCTATGTTATTTGGTGAATTTGTAAACATCAAAAACAACAATACTTTTACCAGCTTTATAAAATATATCTTATCATATTATATGATATAATTTTTTTAATAAGATTTAAATTTGCAAATCTATAACATTAGTGATAGCCTATATTATTATGTGATAGTACTATATCACATAAAAATAAAGGTGCATCCGATTATAATTAAACCATGACTAAATTACTTACTATGACATATAAATCTGTGATTTATGTTACAACACTTATTTTGAAGTTATCTCATTGTAAACATGGCATATGTATAGCTCAAGTGCGATATATCGAAACCACAAAATTGGGACTGACAGAAAGATGAATGACTTTTCACACTTCATTCGATAACTGAAAAAGTTGCTTGTGACGAGCGTATTCAGTTTATAAATCACCCAAAAAATTTCACAACTGAGCGCCAACAATCGACGTCAAAATAGTGAGTGCAATAAAAGAGGAAAAATTTAACCTGATGGCATTTATTAGACTGCAAGACCATTATGTTAAACGAAGTTTTGTTTTAAATATAATTATATCTATCTACTTTTTTGCACCGAAAATCTCGCACGTAATTGTGTCAACAGAAACTTCAGGATCCCCCGCTGACAGAAAGACGAATGACTCTTTTCTCAAACGCGACAAAAAAGTTATGCATGACGCCAAAATTTCATGTAAAGTTTTCACATCTCTAACAATTTTGTAGACGAACGAATATACCTTATTTTTACATAATGTTATAACTGTAACAGCATTATTTTAGAGGTCCATTCTAAGAAAATTCTATTAACGTAGTTATTGACTATTGAATTTAGTAACAATTACATACAATTGATAAACTCAAGATTTCTTCTATTTTGGAGACATTAAAACCATCAGTCAGAGAGCATCAACCTTAAGATGATAATTCTAAAAACAGGATGAAGGTAAATAATGATTATTTCATGATTTAGTTTTCTTAAGATGTGATGGTCATGGACTATATCTCTTATCTATACGAACTAAGTAAATAGAACATCACAACTCTTTGCAATTTCACTTTTATTATTTGTTTTCAAATCCGAGGATTTTCTAAATCGATTTGTTAATTTTATTGCGGAACCTTAGGCTTTCTTTTTCATTTACGATTTGTTTTTTTAGATTATTGTCTTTACTGATGTAAAGCATAATATATAAAAAGTAGAATGTATTATAGTATTTTTTTTTTGTAAAGGAAAAAGCAAGCAATCATTTTACTTTATTTTAAAAGGTAATGAACACCATAAGAAATACGAATGCGTTATTGTTCTCTGAGAGAAGCATTTAAGGAGCAGATGGTCTACCTTATAATAACTATGGGACGCTAGTGCAGTTTTGCAAATACCTTGTTAATTGATAATTTAAGAGGGATAAAGGAATCTCTTAAACGAAAGAAAGTTCTGTGAAAAATGAACTGCAGCTTACTAGATACAGTAAGAGGATATATTCAGCGTTATATGAAAATAGGATGTATAAAGTTTATATACATGATTTTATTAATATAGGTATCAGAGTAAACATGAACGAGAATATTTTTATGTTTGTAAAGTTGATTCCTCGAATGTGTGAATTTTTTTAAAACGCAAAAAATCCAAAAATGTATTAAAGTATTGATCAAGGAGTTTTTTATGAATTCTCTCGAGTAAAAACTTTTGAATATACGAGAGTTTTATGAAAGGAAAAAGTTTAGTGGAACAAAAATATATTAGGTATTTGAAAAGAAGTTTAGGAATAACTAGAGGCGGTTACTTTTCATTGTAACATGCGTTGCGGTTTCATCGCGCACTTCCAATGTATAGAGTAATTTGCCTCCCGAGGGTCGTTTAGCCTTTTTCTTGGAACCAAGTTTATTCTTTTGATTGTCAAATTTACCATTAAATACACTGTCTGCGACAATGGATAGACCTGTAATTATAGATTATATATTATTAAAAAAAATTACCACGGACTGGGCTAAAATGTCTCTCTGCCAAATGAGATACTTCGCCGCCACACCCTTAATAAATCTAGTATTATATATATATATATATATATATACTTCTCTTTATCGGGTAATACACTACAACTATAGGGCTTCTTTTAAACGAAGAGTTTTGTTTCAAACATGAATGCTGTTAATTGTCACGATTATACTATATTCAGTATTTTGTTTCACTTCTCTTATAAACATAATTATTTACATAATACTAAGTATAAAACACGCTTTACAATATTCTATATAACTCAAAAAAACGGTTAAAATTTGTCACAGTTGGCAGTCCTAGTAAATTGATCTGCAACAATGGAAATTGACACCTTTGCAATTTATAAAAGCATATTTGAAGCTTCCGGAATTTGCTTAATGGACGGAAAAAATACGTTTTTATCTCGACTGGATCATAAAATGGAACCAATTAACTGTCTCTCGTTTCCAGTTCACGGCGATTTTATACCAGTGTTTTAGAAAATAGCAAATTTGACAAAAACTATTGATATTATTTCTAAAATTTAAACTTTAATAGATTTTCTGTAGACTTTACTGTACATGAATAATGAAAATCAAATATAAGTAGGAATTGTTTTTACTTACTGTAGCAATATTGAGACATCCATATTTAACTTTTATTAAAGAAGACAATTTAATATTATTTAATTTCTAGTTTTACACTTTGTAGGACACTAGCCTTGTTTCCAAAGTCTAATCTCCAGGACCTTTGGATCCTATAATAATGGCTTTAACAATAGTTAAGTAAAATTACAGATGTATAGATTTTACGACCAAGCACGTCGGAACACGCGCGCGGCAGTACAAGATCAGGGCTGTTGTACGCCTGTGGTGATTCCCCGAGAGAGACCACCACGGCATACAGTGCCGGAAGAGGCGGAATCCACCACCTCGACCTACCCCCACCTCGCTACGAAGCCCTCCGTCAAAGCGACACCTTCGCTCAAGAGAGGCTCCGTAGTAGGGACCAGACACAGCAAACCTCTATTGAAAAAGGTGCTAGTCCGTCCCCTGATACGCTGGGCATTAGCCAACGGCTAACGCGAACCCGAAAGAACTCATCAAGCGTTGCCCAGGGAGCACCGGCCCGCACCACTTCCCATGCCACAGGACGTATCCAGCAGCATCGATAGCGGACGGGCACACGAGGAGTATCCCGAAGCGTAGCCCCCCAAGTGTCAAAGCCCTATCCCAAGTCACTAATCTAAAAATATATGCAGTCTAGTAACATCTAGAAATCTATTTATGAACAGAGGATGTTGAAGTTCTCTCTGTTATTTTTTGTACTAACGTATATTAGGTTACGTACTAGGAACTTTAGGAACTTTAATATGTATTATATACTAAGTACATTTTAAAATCTTATCTTAATTTTTTAAAGTCAAATATCGTATCTATTTTGTGACACAAAATTAAAATAACTGGGAAATAAAAACGATGTTTAACTTTTAATTTCTATCGAGAAATAGACTCATCTTCATTTAAAATGTGTACAAGCTGTTTTGTGAGATTTTGAAAACATGAATATAAAAATTTCTTTATGTATTACAGACATATAATAATCAGTTTATAATATTAATCTTCCCACGCCTCAGTACTCAGCGACCAACGAAGCGTATAACCACAAGTCTAGAATCTGTGGCAAGACGATTAATAGTAATTAAGTACCGATTAAACATTATAATTGTAGAGGATAAAGTAGATAATGATTGCAATTAATAAACCGTATTAAATGATATATATATCAGATTAACACCCACGCATTAATATTTTTAAAACACCGGAATCGTTGATCCCTTCAGGACCATCGCTTCCGTTCATACTTTATCCATAATTTAAGTTTTGTGATGATAAAACTCACTAAATTTATGATAAAATAAACAAACAGAAAATATAATCAGTTCATTTAAGAGAATTACAAATTGAATTAAAGTAACAATTAAATTTCCAAGTAATAATAGTTACCGAGATTTCAAGACAACCTTACCAGTTGAACGCTCGAACCAGAGTGGATCTATCTTCCACCGAGCGCTTCGTTCAGAAGTGTCCGCACCTCTTAGCAGTGATTGGTTGAGTTTTGATAGTTCTCCGATATGACACCAGAGGCGCTGAACACATCTGAACAGCACAACTTTACAAACAGATTACTAGGGTTAGCCATGACCAGATACAAACATTAGCCCAATGATCATGTTTAAATAATCTTTAACCCTTAAAACATAAAGTGGTAGTCAATTTGAAACAATTTGAAAATGAATGGCGCCACGTAAACTTAATCAAAAACCACTTTCAAACAAAATATTTAAATTGAATGGTTTTAAATACAAACATTTATTCGATAATTAAATTTATAAATAAAACTTCGGAATGCAAATTGGAGGCTGGTCTGAAATTACTGATCTTAATTTCATACCAGCAACCATTTCGATGTGTAGTCAAAATGTCATCCACTTACAAAAATATTTTACGGAGCTTAATTATGACAACAAATAATATCATTTTAATAATTAAACAAACTTATCTTAAATAGATTTATTAAGTTAACTTGTTACTCGAAACCATATTAACATATGTAATGAGAATGCGGCGACATATATATTTTATCAAAAACAGAAATACACATAATTAAATCGAGGAATAAAGACGGTTCGAACGGATTTTTATTGGCTAAAAGTAAATCACACGTATTGATTTATTCACGTTTGAATATCGTTTAGCGAATAGTAAAAACATTTTCTAATTAATAGCGAG
The DNA here is from genome assembly GCA_959347395.1 of Mechanitis mazaeus. NCBI lineage: Eukaryota > Metazoa > Arthropoda > Insecta > Lepidoptera > Nymphalidae > Mechanitis > Mechanitis mazaeus. The sequence goes on from OY365743.1 coordinate 2,413,189, forward strand.
CCAATATAATATACAATATACTAAAAAACATCAAATAATGTAAACACTTTTTTGTATTTTCAACAATAACGTCGTTAAAGCTCATTCTGATATTTTACAAAAGAAATAAAATATTAGACCACATTATAGTTTTATTCGTAAAAATATAATATAAATAAAGAGAAAATGTTTTATTAAATTTGGCATAAAAAAGGCATTTACTGTCAGAGATAAATGTGCGAGAAATATTAAATATAAGGGAAAATCGATTGAGGTCGAGTAGCAGATCAAGAGTCGTTTGATTGTTAATGAACTTTTCCGACTGCTTGTGGAGCAATTTACAGCTTTGAGAGTTTAAGATAACAGGATTAGTAGTCTGTTTAGAATCCTCAAACGACATGTAAGGAGTTTGATTTCTAATAACTTTATAATTAATATGACAATAAAAAATCTTAAAAAAAAATCTTTATAAGTTACAGAAGATCTCTAAGTTTCAGAAGTTTTTTCATGTAAGCAGTTCACATTGAATCATCGAAGTAAAAGCAGTAAGGCTAATGTATATCATATTTTTCTCCATTTTTTTTAAATTATTTTTATCGTTTATCACAATTAGTTCCACTTTGTGACTTTGAGGTTTTGTTAGTTTTTTATTAATATTGGCTTAAATTGAATTTTGTTATACTATTTTAATATTATTTTTAATAAATTGCATCAAAATGTAATAATCCTTATGATCGATGCAATAAGAGTTCTTTTCGCTATGTTAATTTCAACCCAAAATTATTTATTGTAGATATATTTTCCAGTTTCCACACTTATGAGTCCGCGCTGTGCTCGTTCATAACAACAAAATATGGCAGTAAAGATGTTAACGGCAATAAAATGTATTAACACTTTTATTTTATATTTTCATTGTTAGTACAAAATGACATATTAAATGTCAAAACTTTACGATTACGAAGGTTTTGTCAACTACCAAGTTTGTTTAAACCCCCGAGTTCAGAGAGACGTTTTTAAACTGATAATTCTTAATTTACATAGCTTTATATCGTTTGTGTATTGACATTTTTATTATATTTATTAAACTTGTCTCCTATGTATTGCATATATTATACGTTTTAATAATTAAATAATGTAAAAAAAAATTATCACCAGTTACAATTTTTTAAATTTATATTAGTACCTGCTCTAGTTAACGGTGGCTGTTAAATGTTGCGTATCAAAGTCAGTGTAAGGACAAAGTTTCCTTTACGTTAATGGTTTAACTTTAATCATATTGTAAACTGAAGTCGTAATTAAATTTCCCTGTTTTCCTGAATTTTCATCATTTTAATAGTTATTGCTTTTATGATAAAGTTATTGCTTTTGATGTCAAGTCTCTTTTGAAATGGCAGTGTTCTCAATTAAGTTATGACGACAAAAAAAATAATTAAACAAATATATGACTGTCTTTTTATAATTAAAAAAAAAGTGAAAATAAATTGGTTAACTGACCTAAATAATAATATCCAGAATATATACTGTTCAAGAAGTGTATTTAATAATCTCACGTAATGGTACACGTGTTGCCATGCTTGTATTAGAAGGAACATCATTTTCACAGCAATAGACAGTAATACACAGCTACGACTAAATGCAAAGATATTCTACTTTATACTGTTAAAAATAGCTTATTAAATATTTTATGATATTATGTATTATCTAAAGATACCAGTTATTTATTTTTAATGCATAATTATTTTCAATGCATAAATTAAAGTTAACAAATATAATAATGAAGTAAATACATGTACCATAAACATATGGTATATGTATTTACTACATATATTCATTAAATTGTACACAAGACGGGTATATTAAACTATAGTTATATTTAAGGGTCAGTCCTCAGAGGATAGTATGTACAGGCATACTACTTAAGAAAGCCATTGTGGGTGTTCTATACTTCAAACGGTTTATAATACACGAAGGATAACACAGATTAAACCTTGTGTAATACGTAAAATTAATTATGTGTTAAAATATTACTATTTTTAATTATAAATAAATATTTACAATAATTAATAATTAAAAGCAAAATCTAAAACAGTCAATAAATGTGACGATTCGCATGAAAACAAACAGACAGTAATTCTACTTGTTACCGTTTTTTTTTTTTTACTTTATGTAATACTCTCACAGTTGAATAAAGCTTGTTATTTTTAATTTTATTATTCTTTATTCCATATGATATTGTTGTCGCAAAAACATCGAGTTTTAATTAACTATCATCGACGTGTGTCTCAAATTACATCGGGAGCTTAATTGAAGTTTTGTATTTCGTAACGATGAGGATCACGTACGTATTACAGAGATTATCACTCCACCGATTTAAAACCCACACTATTTACATTAAAACATATATACCGAGAATATAATAATTAAAAATCATTTATGATATTAATTAGGACGTAATTTATCGTATAACATATATACATATAACTGTTTACTTCTGATAAACTTATAAATGAAATTAATTGTCAAGTGTGGGTCCGAAGAATTTTTTTCTGTTTTCCTTAACTTATAAACTTGTAAATAAAAGATCTTATGAGATATATTGAAGTTTCAAAGTAAATAATTGTTCTTACAGCTTGATGAATATTACAACTAATAAGTGGTTAGTATTATTATAGGAGTATACATAAAGTTAAATCGTTAATCTTTAATGAAAGACAGTATTCTACAAATACTCCCATTGTAAAAGGTTTTATTGTAACGTAATTAAGGTATTGCCACAGACCTGAAAACTTAGAATAAAGTTCAATAAAGACGAAATGAGTAATATTTTCAAATAGGATATTTTATGATCGACAACTTAATATAAATATGTGATTTGAAAATTAAACAAATAATAAAACAGACGATGGTTGTTTTTGTTTAAAATGAATAAAGATTTATAGCTTATTACTTAAGTACTTAAAATCATCTTAAAAACAAAGCCGCTTAAAGATTTTTAATCATTACAGTGTTTAAAAAAAATATTTGTACTTAACATCCTGAATGTCGGCCAAAGGATAATTTTATAATTATACTTTGTAATTAATCTGTATGTAAATAATTTACTAAAGGGTCGTAACTCTTAAAAGAAATTTAATCTTAATTCGAAATAAAAAAATATTATGAACTTTTGACAACAAATAAGAATTATATTACTTATAAAATAATTATTTTATTACTATTAATGCATAATTACTTTAATCATACATTCATGTCATTGAGCTATTAGGCCCTAATAGAAACTTTTAGCGATTTTTATTGTAAATTGAATTACAATATAATTTGAGTCTTAAGTCTTTGAAGCGAAGGTCGATAGTTAAAATCAGTAGATTTAATTAACTTTCCACACCACTGGAGGGTTCCTCTCGATTATATACGATGCATTCAATATCTTTGTGCTTTTTGCTTCTGATTCAATCGTAATTGTGATTTCTATTAGAGCGAACTAAAGAGACACTAATTCAAGTGGTATTTTATTAAAGGAATAAAATTGATATAGAAATTATAATTAACTGAGAGCAAAAAAATATTATAAAATTTAGTTTTGGTTATTTGATTAAGCTTGTTTTCCGTTTATTTCAGATTGTAATAGTTATCACTTCTGATGTAAGAATTTACAAATAATATTTAATATTATCAATGTGTATTTTGCATTTATTATTAATAGTTTTTAAACAAAACTTATTATATTTTCTGTTGATTAACAATTTTTCAGTCTATTTAAAATAACTGTTCAATCTTAATTTTATGGGCTCATCTGGTTAAGTTCGTTAATAAAATTTCAAGCTGTATTTTATCAGTATCGAAGTTTCCAATTTTATCTTGATCAAACTTTCTTTAGAGCAAAAGAAATAAATAAACTTGTGAACATTGGTGTTAGAATAAAAAAAACGATAATGATATTCATCAAATTAAAATTTTTAAAAGGAAAAATAATCATACATTCAGTGAATATTTAGTGCGTCACGAAAGAACTATTGTACTTAAAAGGTTTTAATGTAATTTTGTAGGATTATAGGTTAAAATCCCCCTTAAAGTACTTTATACCCGCACTTTCATGAAAAATAAATTAACTGTATATTTAGCAATTAACCTAAACATTACGTGAACTAGCTAGCTTCTAATATTTCCTACTTTAAGATGTTAATACATTAAAATACTTGCCAAATTGTTTGTTAACACACACGTCTTGTGTGGTTTTGAAACGGAATAGTTCATAAATTTGTCGCATTATGATAACATTTCTTAAACAGAACAGTTGAATGGAACATAGACAGACATAACAGAATAGTTCAAAGAAATGTTTGAGATAAGTACTTTTTAGGTAATTCACAGTCTTATGCAACGTGGGTAGGCACACATAAAGTGATTATATTTGGTCTAACAAAACTCAAATTTAAGGTTAAAATTATAATATTGTTACAGGATTTTTAGCTTTGGCTTATTCATGAATATTGGTCTTAATTTTTTTTTTTCAGGTAGTTTTAGTTTTATATTTCAGTATTAAACCCTTCCTATACATAGTTACATACAAACAAAAGGTTTATTGCTAATATTATCAAGGAATTATGGATGATATAGTATACAAATATCATCATCATTTAGATGGAATTCTCCACTGCTGCGATATTAAAATTTTATTACAAATATTTTAAAATATTTTTATTATCTTAGTAATACAATATTGGCATTTTTAAAAGCATTACCATTAATGTATGTATCAAATTATGCACAATCCTTAATTGAAGTTCGATCACATAAAGAACGCATTTTCATATTCGTAAATTACGAAAATATGAGAGAAATTTTATATTCGAATAAATTTTTACTAAAGCATATTCATGCAAATGGTTTTCAATATATATAACAGATTATTTTATATTTAATTTTTAAAGTTATTAATTATTGGTTTCTGGTAAACCGTCTTTAATAACCTTCAGTTTAAGTAGTATCTCTTCGGTTTTAAACCGTAAATTAATATTTTTCACGCTATTAAACTATAAAATAGTTAAGTTTTTAATAAATAAATATCACACGATGCAATTTCAAAGCCTGTCTCTATTATATAATAACGATAAACCGTACATTGACAGTTTATGACATCTTTAATATGGTGGCGACAGTTTGATAGTAACTGACTATTTAATGGTTAAATTCCTTTTATCAATATTGTCATATTGTATACTAAATTTATTTAAAATATTTATAAGTAAGTATTTGATTGTCATAATAATAACAGTGATGTATAAAACTTGCGTTTGTGTCTCTAAAATATTAAAACAGATTACATTTTTAATTTGTTTTCCTTTTTCACAATTTTATTATGAAGATAATTTTAAAAACCTAACCTAAAACCTTTATAACTCTTTTTATGAGTTCATGTTAATTTTAAACTTGTATTTTTTTTTAACTGCGTTTTCTTTGTACCTCGTACCAGAGAAGTATCTTTAAACTTGAAGCACATTATGTTTCATAAAGCCATTTATTACCTTTTTAATATTATAAAATATATATATTTTTTCAATTTCATTAAAAATGTATTATTCACAATAGTATGTACACGAATTCGTTCGATATTTTAGTGTTTTTAAAAAATGACCTATTATTTAGATACAACACTATATTTAATATTATTTACAATATAATTTATATTTATAAATGTATTCCTTTATACGTACATACTTCAGCCTGTCTGATATTATTCTCTCAGGTGATGTACAAATTAAAAATGATTTCTTTAAAGGCACCAGCTTTAGTTAATGTATAAATTTTTATATTTATATTATGATTTATAAAAACATATTCGTATAGAAACAAGTTCTTAAGCTCTGCTATTAACAAGACTCATGATTAATATTTAAGTTATTAATATTAAAGTGCCGCCAATATATTTATATAAAATTTTACCTCACAATTTATTGTGAGTGAAAACTTTCTAGCAGCAAAAGTTAAGTATATACCATATAGTTCCTTCTGGACCTCACATGCATGTCAAGTCAGAATACAAAACATAAATAATTGTATTTACTTTTATCAGCAAATACATAAACTCAATGTTACTTTAAAAAGTCGTATCCCATATCACAGCTTTAAAGTTATATATCTAATTTGTTTGTTTAACAAAATATTCTAATCTTAGGTAGTTTGAGTTGATGATGAAAGTTAAATGACTGTTTACATTTTATACAGAGAGTATAATTAGATATAATATTTAAACCCTTAAAACTGTGGGAAATATAAATTGGGTTATGAAAAGAGGTTAGTTCTAAAAGTTTAACATCAATGTAGTTCTCCTTTGATCCACGAGAGCTAGTTTGGATTAATACGTATGAATATAAATTAAAAATAATATTCAAGAATTAGTGATCCTGTAAAGTTCACTTTAAATAATCTCTTAGTTTTTACCGCAACTCTCATTTCTTAGGAAATGAGGTGCCATTCTAGGACATTGTTCTATTGTACTTTGTTCCTTTAATTTATTTTCGAATAGATTTTTAATAATTTTAGTAGTTTTAATGAATCATTAGCAAAAGACAACTTCAACGTACTTACGTAAAAGAAACATGTCTGTAGTTTTAATGATATCGTCTTTATTATAAAATCTTTAATTTAAAAGAATATTGTAAGTATATATTTTTCTTAGGGTTAATAAAATTTAAAATAAACATTATTTTCACCTTTCAGATATTCCTTATCAAATTCATAAAACTGTAAATGTTTACTGTTTTTGTAGAATTTATATTCATTTTATTTTTTTATTTAAAAAAAAAACTGTCAACAAAAAAGTTGTTGAGTCAATGTTGTCAAAGCAATTGCTATTTTTAAATGCAGATTAATTTTCTCTCAAATATTGAACTACCTTTTAACAAAAAAAAATTGTACAGTATTACAATTTAGTCTTTAAGATATATATTTTTTATATTAATAATCTACAAATTATCTATACGTTTAATTCTTAAAAATATCGAAAACAAAAATTGATGCTAAAGAAATAATTAACACAAAAGGCTCAATATCTATTTCTTTATTGTACAACGAACAAATGGGTCATATCGTTTTTGGTCAAAATATATTACAATATACTCGAAGCAATATTTTAAAACATAAAAAGCAAAACACTAAATTGAAAACCCAAACGGTACATAACTACTTACAAGTATGAGTGTTTATTGTTTCTTAACTAGCCAGCCTTTAGAGGTATTATTAGACTAAAGTCAATATAATATTTAATAAAAGTACAAAAAAAAAAAAAAAAGCACTGAAAAAAAAGAATATACTTAAAAAATTGTGTCACTCTTTGAAATTAAAACTGAATTTCATCTTGATTCGCATTAAAAACCCAATTGTCGTTTTTTGTTTCTGATTGGCAATAAAGATTTCTCTATCAATCCAATCATTTTTTGATTACTTCCACTTTGAACGAAACTTAAAAATCAGAAATAAATTTCATTTCAAATGAAATTTTGGTTCTTTTCCCAGTGAATCCCATAAGTATCATTAGTATTCCTCGGTCACGTTTTCCACGGTTTGTTATTCTGCAACTTCACGACAATTAAGCGGATGAAAATTAAACAACGACTTGACTGCTTTGGGGCTTTAGTTTATTATCTAACCCTACATTGTAGGTCTGGCGCTATGTTGATAAAGATCGTAGTTAATGTTTTCTTCATTCAGAAATCTGAGGAATCTTTTAAGATTAGAAGTTCCTACAATACTAACTTCCGGATGGAATTCTTATGCATAATCTCTTTTTGGTTCATAACTGAATGAATGTCTGAATAAATGGTACTAAATATTTTTTAAACATTCTTTTTAAAACAATCGTTTACTTTATTTTCGGTCAGGGAAGCTCTATTAAAAGTTATTTTCTTAACAGCAAAAGCTTAATTATATGTTCGGTATAATTAATAATTCATTTGATTCTCTTTTTCCACTCTGATACATGAATATAGATAAGACCAATAATGCTATCAATTATACGCTATGTTAACAGAACTGTACACTAATATCATTACTTATGAGTCGATGAGTTTTCCACCACAATTATAAACAGCTGCACAAACATCACCTCAATAATATTAGTAAATTAAACCTTAATTTATATACCAATATCATTACGAAGATCAATCTTTATGATTATAGTTTTCTGTACCAGTACTTGTATTGTATATTCAGCGATATATTTAATGAAATATTCACCGTTATATTTAAGGAAATACTTTGTAAACATTTTTAATCTAATCAAAAAAGTTTTTATATAATTGGACCCTAGGGACAATTTAATATGGCTATGTGCGTTTCGAATAAACTGAAAACAAAGAAAAGTCGACAATGACTATTTCGTCACATCACACAATATTAAAAATTTCATTCGTATAAAACAGCCGTTTAACAAAATTAATCGTCTAATTTTTGTCAATAAGGATCGTAAATTATCGCGTAATAGAAATTATTTAAATTAGACCCTCAGTCGTGAGGACACTTTGTTAAAATACGAGCAAATTACTTGCGGGTACTACCAGTTACATGTGTGTCTTTACAAATATATCAGTAAATACATTCGACGACATAGAAACCGTATAATGTTTTACTACTTTTCGAAGCGAAGGCGACGATGTATAGTGAGATATTCACAAACCAATAGAGGGGTAAATCAATTTGATACGAAATTAAATATACAGGATAGACCTTTTAGAATATATGTCCTTATAGATAAACTACTAGCATCCGTTACATATCACTACAAATTTAAGGCTTTTGGTGTTGGTTTAAAAAAAAGCGTATATCTGAACTGTACGGTGATATTTTTAAAGTAAAAAAAAAAGATTATCTAGATAACAATATAATATTATCGTTTATTAACTTATTTTTGTAATTATAATAATTGGGGTTTCATATAAGAAATCATCTAAAACATATATTTTTTATTAAAAATGAAGTATACATATTTTATTTTATTGTAATTATTCTACCATCTTCCTCTGTATAAGTCAGTTTTATGTTATTTTAGTTTTTGAGCCGAATGAGTACCAAAGCCGATATGTATGTAGAAAAAAAATTCTAAATATAATTTATATATAGTGTGAAACGATTGTTTTTATTATTTTTTAAATTATGGTTTCGATTTCAATTAGATCTTAATATAATAGTCAGCTTTTTAATGTAAATAGAAACTACCTCTATAATAAATTTTTATAAATAACGTCATGGGTTTTGCAAGGGTTGAGGTCAAGGGGTCACGCAATTTTATAGCAGCGTTACCTGATCCTTATCTAAATATAGATTGATTGATTGTTTGTTTTATATATAATATGTTGCTTCTTTATTTTAATTTAATTAATTAAAAAGAAAATTAATAAAACATTAAAAAATATTTTGGGAATTTGTTTATTGATATACAGTCATTTTTTTTATAACTTTTTAAAATTAAGATGACCAACCCCAAATATAATTAAATATCTGAAAAACTTAAGAAAAACATAGGAACTGATAATGTATATGACATTAAAATTGATCAAATTTTAAAAATAAAAAGAGTAGAAATTATTTAACACATATTTTTTAAAACATTATATAAAAAAAAAATAGAAACCACCAATCCTCACATTTTATATTAAAATATTAAAATAGTCTGTGTTTGGAAAAATTATGAAAATTTCTATTTGAAAAAGTTATGAAAATTTCTGTATAGTTTTGAATATTTTTTTAGTCATTAAGCCCTTTTAGACAACTTGTTGATCAAGTTTTTTTATTATTACTTTTATTATTTATTACCTAATACTAACTTTAAATAACAACTCTTCTGAGACTCAAATATGATGTCATTGTGACGTATAATATACTAACTAATGTGTTTGTGTGTGTGTGTATAATGTTACACGTCAATTATATTAGATAAGATGAGGGTATGAAGAGAAAGTTTCAGTAAAGTAGTTATATGATATTACTTGTTGCTTCACTTGTCATGATATTAGATTCTAGTCTCTCTATATAACATTATCTTAAATAAAACTTACATAATATATTAAACTAAATATTATATGTTTATATAATTTATTTTTAGTCCTATAAACACTAAAATTTTAAAAATGCTTTAAAGAAGTCAATTATTATAATATTATTCAAGTCCTCTTCAGTAAACTAGTAGAGGTGACTATGAGTTTCTGAATTCATATGAAATCTATTGCTACGAAACTCTTTGATATCTAGATTCTAAAACTTCAAAGCTACTCGTAAAGGCCAAAACTGCAGAGGCTTTAAAAGTGAAATGAACAAAACTCAAACTTTTTAGAATATTTGAACGAGTTTTTTAGGTTGAGTAAATGCGTTTCTGATTTATTCGACTTTACAAAACTGACTTGATCGGTACGGTTATGAAGAAAATTAAAAAATGTCTCTAAAATTTACGAGCGCTGTTAAGCATAAGTACAGAAAGGCATGTATGTATTTATATATGATATCTTAAAAATAATGAGAATGTTATGTGTGTAATGTAACATATGTGTATATTGCATATTAATATTTCTCTTATAAAATATTGTTTTGAGTTAAAGTGTGTCTACTCTATTGTAATAGACTTAGGTAATATTTACTTTATGAAGGAATTTAGAGGAGTAATCGCTTATACATAAATAAAATAAAGTATATACATAAAGTATAAAGTATATATAGTTGAATAACTAAATTTTCATGTTACAAAAAATATCAAAGAAGTGATACTAAAAAAATGCTTTCATTATCATCAATATAATTATAGTATCTCTCCTACAATTGTATGTAATGATTGATGATGGCAATTGATCTCGGCTTGTTTGTAGCTTTTCTTTATAAAGACAAGTTTTAACAAGCTTTTCTATGATATTTTGTTCCATTCAAAAACTTTTATAAGTAAACAATAAGTTTATGATTATGTACAGTAATGGAAAAACAACAATCGAGATAATATAGTATTAATTGTTAATCATGCAAATAAAACTGTGTATAAGTTTGTGATTTAGATCATTTGAAACTATCATAATCGCACCGATGCTGTGTAATTTCATTTAGCTTTAGAACTTTAAAATAATGGTTACAGAAACTGCAGTTCATTAGGTCAACTACAGTTATGCAAATTGACCTTTAATTGAATATCAAGTGGTACTTTGAAGTAATAGTTTTTCACGTAATGTACATTTAAGAACACTTTTCTCTATAATCCTTTTATCTATATGACTTTAATGTACAGTGCTGCTTACAAGTGTATACCACTATGTCTTTATCTTTACCTATTTACTGTTGAAATAACACTGACAGTGTTCCTTTTGTAAATTAAAACAAAGGTTTTAGTATTTTATCGATTTAAATAAGAACTTATTCACATTGTGTTGAATTTATATTTGAGTACTGCGCAGAGGGAAACCGTTGGTTTTTTAGTGGGTAGCCTTAAAAATGGCAGCATCCTGGGCATCCCCCTGGGCCCACGGGGTACCCCTATCGGGTTTTTCCAACGGAAAAAAAAAGGTATGTGTTATATAACTACGTCAAAGCGAACTATAATATTAGCCTATAATAATAAATCTTAAAAAAAATTTAGAGACAGCGGAAATAACATTAGTTTTAGGTAACAATTACGCAGGATGGCAAAATTCTTAAACACGTAATATATAAAATTTGTAACATTGTTTTACCAAGCTTGTTAAAGGACTAAATGAAAAAAAGTCACGTTCTAAGTGCAGTTGTTACGTGACCATACATAAGATACATTAATTAACATTATATAAAATATTACCTATATTTTTTATTTATATATAGACTGTAAATTATATGTTAAAGTATCATTATTCTTACGTTATTTAAAATGTATAATGTGAGATGTGTGTTGTATCTAATAAGTATTTTGTTTCGCTACATTAACAGTTGAGTGAAGTGTACAATATTTGGGTAAATTGGAATGATACTTATAAATAAATTGTTATAATATTCCTTATCTTGGAGTATTATATATATATATATAAGATAAATGTTCTAAAATAAACTGTAAGTGAAACATATTTTTCTTAAGTTATATTTTTTATTTATTTATTTAAAATTATAATAGTACTTGCTTTGAGCACAAGAATGTATATTTCCAAGACTTAAGTGAAGTGCACTTGAAGTAATGGACACATTAGAGTATAGAGCAGTAACTTAATATTAAGTTATGAAACAAAAATGACAGAGTTATATAGTTTTAAATAGTGAAATATATCTCATATAAAATTATGATTTTATGTTACAAATTTTTTAAGAATATAAAAGTAAAGTAATGCTATAAAATAATTACTATATAATTGTTACTTATTTGCTGCATGTTATGTTTTATTTTTATTTTAATCTCAAGTTTCGAATCATTAAATAACTTGGGAATTATTACGTTTTAATAAATAAAAATCTCGTATGAAAAGCATGCCATTAAAATCAGCTTAAAAAATTTAAAAAATCGAACGATTTTAATTTTCCTAGAAGAATTGTAATAGTATATATCGTTGTTTTATTTTAAATTAAATATTTAAAAACAAATAATTTATTTTTATATAAAACATGTCGGGATTTTAAACTTCAAAAGTAGTGATAAAACACATAAAATAAATATGAGCATTTGTCATATTTTTAGAGGGTCTTCTAATACTTTACAATATTCGGTAAAAAGTTATTTCCTGAAAGGATATGCAATACTATGACTATTAAATAAAAATTATGTTATATATCGAATTCGACGAGAAGTCTCAAAGCTTTAAGGTTAGAGTGCTCAAGCAAACAGACAACTATTCAGTATGAATTTGTTGACATTTAAAACGATATTTATATTAACAATAATACCCCATATAAATAAATAAAATGAGATTTAAGACCGCCAATTAAATGATATATAATATGATGATACTTATTTCATCAACATATAATTCTTTAATCGGACTTCAAATATAATTGAGGTAGTTTGACGAGAATATTTAAGTGTACTTCAGATGCGTACAGTTGAGTTGCGTCTTTAATGACGTTATTAAAATTTTATTTGCTCAGATAAATGGCTCATTTAGGAACAATTTCTTGTGACTGTTTACTTTTATGAATACTAAAATGATTACAAACCATAGAATGTCTGTGGTTTAAAGATCTATTAAATCCGTGTAATTTAATTGTAACCCGCAACGTGTTTTATTTTTAGAGAGTATTATTTTGTTGGTAGCTTGTAATAGATTATATATGACGAATACATTTTATACTTATGAAATAAGTATATAATAAGTACATGTTTATAAGTTGTGTATTCTTTGTCGGAATTAATCCATATCAGCTTTTGATTTGAAAGTCTGTGTTTTTAAATCGTTTAGAATCAATACAAGTCTCTTCATTTTTTCTGAACTAACTAGGCAATAAATGTCATGGAAGGCTGGGCTAGCTGAGCTCAAAGTATACACAAAATATAATTTAGAAGTAATCGAATACAATCCAAATTCTACATTTTCAACAAATAATTAAAAAAGGAAACCCTTAAAAGCCACTTTGTTCGTCGTCAATTATTCGTTTCTATAATATTTGAGATTTTTTTGACTATTATTATGTAACAAACATACCATTTTGCACCATAATGTATAAAAAAAAAAGGAAAGTTTTTTTTTGAAACTATTATTACTACCTAACTAGAGCTTGTGAAGTTAATAGCTATTGAAAAGGAGTCTGTATTGTCAAATAAAATCGGTTGTGAAAGGTAAGCTTAAGTACTAATAGTGGTTAGTCTATAATGATACTATGAGTGGAACGCCTGCACGATTGACCGAACAATCTTTGTCACTTCCAAAAGTCCCACTAAACAATTTGAAAACAAACATGGAACTTCGGATAAAATGTTTATATTGTAATTTCATGTTTTTTGTTATATAATTTAAGTATTTTTTTAGAATTGAATGTGTTATACATTTTTAAGTTGAAAATCTCATAATATTTTGATCTGCTGAATATGGTTTGTTTATTATTAATGTAACATTTGCTAGTATCTACTATCTTTCCATCTGGAAAGACTGTGAGTTATATTAATTATAATTCCTTTATTTATAAAGATTTAAAATTATTTATAAAGCTTTTCTCCACTTTGTAAGGCATCAAATATTCAGTACGCAAATGCTTCTTCGTTTGAGAAGAATCTCTACGATACTCAAACAAATCTCCAGAGTATTCTTGTATTATCGTAAACGATCTAACATATGTAACTTAAATTCACCTCTAAAATTGTTTTCTGATTTTTAAATGTTTATATATATTTATGTGTAACATATTTATTATATTAATCTTTTAGTATTTTAAGCACGTAGTTTAATCTATGTAAGAAGAATATGTACATTTTAGAACGGAATTTTATGAGAAACTTCTTCGCATGTCGTTTTCTGTTTTAACAAGAGTTCGTATTTGATCACAGCTTTCAGAGGTTATTTCTTTGAGTTAGATGGCATTTTGTTAAGATTTTGGCAAGTTAATATTACATACGAGTAAGACAAGTAATATTTGGTTTGAGTTATTATATTTTTTCTCTACACTTTATATTAAATTTAATTTTAAATGTGACTCAATGGTTTTGTTACAACTGATTGTGAAATGTAGTTATACCCGAAGTATATTCGAAATCCCAATTAGTTGAAGTAAAGTGAAAGTTAAATCTTCTTCACTTGTGAGTTCAAGATGCTTGCTAAGTTTTAACTCTATCTACCTTAAACTCCATGCTTTTATTAAAACTAATCTATCTTTTTTGTTTCACAAATATTCGTGCTTGTTTTGCACTTTTTTTCTAATAACTAGTTAATTATTTTCCGTCACGGTGAGTGCTAAAGCGATCCCGTGGCGTCCCAAGGCGATGAGGACAACCGTTGGTTTTTTAGTGGGTAGCCTTAAAAATGACAGCGTCCTCTATGCTGCCGGGTAGTCCCACATAACCCCCCGGCCATCACCTTCTTGGCCGAGGGGGTATCCGTAACGGATTTTTCCAACGAAAAAAAAAAAGTTAATTATTTTCTACGTTTTTTTAAATCTAAGATAATATAACAAAAAAAATAAATTTCATCAATACATCACAGTATATTCTTATATGTATTCTTAGTTGGGTTTCTACAATGAACAAAGATAAATTTATTAATAGAAATTACGTCGTAAAGGATTAAACAAAATACATAGGCTTTAATTTGTCTACTTGAATAAAATGGTAAGATAATGAAATTCATTTAGTAATCTTCCATTTATCATAAAGCCCAAAAGGTGAGCCTCGTCATATCACATGTCACAGTGACATGAATAAACATGACATTACAGATGTGAAGACGGGATCAAAGTATGGAAAGTTTTGAGCGACATACAGCGTTCATATTATATTATTTAAACAATAACATGAATAAAAATATAAAGGCAAGATGATTTTGTTAGCTTAGTGAGTCAAAATTGAGATCTGGTTCGCGCTCCTAGTTATTATTCAGTGTTACTAAGAATAATATTTAATTAAATTGTATGATAAAAATATCATACAATTTCAAACAATCGATTAACAGTGCCGATAAAAAATAAGATTAAAAAAACTATGAAGGTATAGACCGATCAGATAAGAACATCCTAAAAATAAGAAAAGATTTAAGTGTAGAAAAGACAAAAGACACGCAATATTTCCAGAATAGTCACGCCTCTCTAACTGAAGTATGCAGTAATAAGTATTGTCAAGTATACACTAAATTATAAAAATGTAAATTATTTTATTCAATCAAATATATTTGAGTCCACTTAGTAAGTTGCGATTTGTGAAAATTTAATCATTAGAACACATTTACTAATTGACATCAAGTAAGTACTGCTGTCTCAAGAGCTTGTTTATTTATTCAAGTATATAGTCGGTTGCTAATGCAACTAGAGAATACACACCTTGTGAAACATAAATTCGAAAGTAACATATAGAACTTCTTTACATAAAAAACTGTTTTGTCTGATAATAAAAAGTGAATAAATATATAATTTTTTACCTCCTCTTTAAAAACAAACCTACTAAGTAGAAGCAACCTTCCTTACTATTTATTTGCTTATTAATAGTATATTATTTAGGTATTCATATTACAACATTTTATAAGTGTACAAAGTATTGATTGTATTTTGTAAAATAAATATTATATCTACAGATCACTCTTTCAAGCTTACTTGTCTTTATCTATATTGAATAAAATATAATTGAGAAACATTTTAAAAATCTTTGTAGGGACAAACAACAAAAGAGCTGAGAACAATTGTCACCATCAATCATTAAATACATCTTAAGAACTATTAATACTAACAAATTACATGTACAGAAGTATTGTATACTGAATATATTAATAAATTTATAGTCACGTCATATAATTGTTGATTACATAAGTAATAGTCAATGTGAAGTAAACTCTTAATACGTATCTACGAAAGTCTAAAATTATTTACTCACGAGATCACTGTGGTTACTCTTTTATTATTTCGTAATTTAGTTTACATTACTTTGTTAAATATAAACTATATATATTATTAAGTCCATTAATTCATCATTTAATTTTTCAATTCCACTGTTCTTTCAAAAAACTGCAAAGTTTTACAATTAAAATTCACTTAAATACTTAACTCTGAAAAACTACTAAAAGAAAATTTAAGTCGCCACTGGTTCAAATTTAACAAAGTTTTTTTGAAAAATGTGAAGGTAGTAAGGTTATATAAAAAGTATGTTTTTTTATGCTGATGAACCTGATGGAAAGTGATCATCGCCGCCCATGAGCCCTTGCAGCCCAGACGGGTCTGAAGTGTGTTACCGGCCTTTTAAAATTTTTTATGCTCGTTTCTTAAGAGTCCCTCAGTCGTATTGGTTCGGAAACACCGCATTACAAAGCTGAAAGTGGGTGGCAAGAAGTGTCTTTTAAAGCGCACCGTGGTTGACTGCCAGCTGTCGAGATGGTGCGGGTGGTATTGCAAGTTATGACGTGCAGTGCGGTGGTGCAATTCGGCGGCGGGTAATAATCCGAATAGCTCCTCAGAGCACTCCCCATAGTAAAAGCGATAGAAAATGCAAAGAGATGAAACATGTCTTCGCAGAGACAAAGTATCAAGCCGATCGGTAAGAACTGGATCATCAACCATTCGAATTGCTCGATGTTGGATGCGATCAAATGGAAGAAGTTGGTACTGAGGTGCTCCAGCCCACAGATGAGAGCAGTATTCCAAATGAGGCCGTACTTGCGCCTTGTATAGTTGCAAGCGTTGGCCACATGTGAAATACCGCTCCGCTCTACGAAGCACGCCAAGTTTTTGACGCTAACCTGGCTATTTCTTCCAAATGACTGAAAAATTAAACATCGTTCGAAATGGAGACACCAAGAATACCGATACTAGCTGTGGCATTAAGAAGAGTGCCTTGAAACCGCGCTTGATGCTAATCTCCGTGAGGAAACCGGATATCATATTAGTATTATTGTTCAGAGCCGCAATGGCAGTACTCATTTCGTTTTATTTTCTCTGAGGCAGGGTTAGATGTGCTAAATACTAAAAAAGGTATAAAGGAGTATAATTTGATTTCTTTTAGAATTTCCAAATTATACTAAAATGATACAACCAAGCTTAACGAAAAATCATTTTAATATATCTGTAAAAGAAGTAAACTCTACTGTAACATTAAAATGTTCATTAAAAATTTAACATTGAAAAAAGTTATGAAATAATCACTTATTAGTAATATTGAATAATTGCAGATCTTTTATTTTAAAAACTGATTATGATAAAAACTTTTAGTTTATTTGTTTACTAAAATCAAAAATTAAATTAAAAATAATATTATAATACTGATTAACTGAAAAAGGCTAAAAAATTACACGATGTTTGTTTTATGGAGACTTAGCTCATACAAAATTTAACTCTAAATTTAGTGTTGTAGAATGCAAAAATGTAATATTCATATGACAGTAGAATCCAACTTGATTTATTGTATGAGAAAGCTACAGCGCATATAATAAACTCTGCCGCTTGAAATAACATTTATTATAAAACTGAGAGATATAACCTTGAGAATAAGTTTTGTAATTCTTCGCTAACTGTTTTTTGTGTCTAATAAATTTGTACAATTACCTTCATCATATTATTATAGGGTAATAATTATTATTTCAGTACCACAAAGACTATCCTATTAAGCTTCACCTGTTCTTTGTAAGACTGATTATTATTGTAAGAATAATTTTCAAGTTTTACGTTATTTTCCATTGTTATTGTAAGACCGACCGTATTAAAATACAACAAAAATACGATAATAGTTTAAATATATGTATGTGTAGAATTAAAAATCCATTGACAGGACTAAAACCTGTCAACTCTGGGAAATCAATCCATCGCTCTAACAATTGATCTACCGCGCCGCTACACTTCTATATCTAGCTTTTTCAATATATTTAATTTTATACGGACGAAGGTGACATATATCATTATTACATATTTTATATAATAAGTCTTAACATCTGTAATTATATTTAATAAATCTTAAAATGTTGGTAGACAATTTCATAATAATAACTCACATTTGTTAAACACCACACGTCACATTATCATATCTCTGAGTTGTCATATTTTTGTGACATGTGAGACGACGTGGCGTCGCTTGTATATTAAGTTCTGTCTGTTTTCTACGACGAATATTCCTTACATATTAGTATTCATCGGCTATATGTTACAAGAAATATTATTTAACTTTCTCTTTATATTTATATAATGAGAAAGATTTTATTAATTACATACCTAATATGTGAAAAATCCAGATAATATGTCACAATTAGAGATTTTATTACTTATATTTTGTCAAAATATATAATATACCTGAATAGGCATACTCCCTTAGTAATACTAACGTTCTAATATTGTGTCTATTTATAACAATATTCAACAAAGGCATTCTTAATAATAAGCCTACAAATGTTGAGTTTCCTCTTCTTGATTATATTTTACACGCAATGTTTCTATTACTGCGCCGGAGCTTACGAAGTTATTATAACTGTAACATTCTTACTGGGAACAAAATTTATTTGTACGTAGTCTCAGATGACTAAGATCAAGGCATGGTATCTTTTGTAAAAATATATACTTAATTTTTAAAGATAAAAAAGGGTACCCAAAAAAAATAATTAAACAAAGGTTAATTAATCAATAGAAATTTTGATTTCTTAAAATCTGATTTTTTTAAAAGCTGTTATCTTGAGAGTTTTTCCGATGCCGAGTAAGTAATACAATTAAACCACACGCTTTGAAGGCGTTCCGGATAATTTCGTTATATTTCCTTCAGAGGAGAATCTATTTATCCCTTGTAGATATCCGGTTTATGAATAGCGACAATCACAACAGACTTAATCTTTTATCAGCAAATTTATCTCTATTGTCATTCATATTATTGAGATGTTTAGATTAATGATACGGATACTTTATTTATTTATTTATTTACTTACTTAAAGCCGCTATGTTCTTTGTTTTTAGTCTTCTAAAATTTGACTATATCTAGTATTATAGTCTACAAAAGAATTGCCTACTAGTTATTAAGAACCAAAAATCATTGGTACCTTATATACAATCACATATCCTAGATATTATTATTTTATTATTAACGGGAATTAACGCGTGAAATAGGTATAATATACCTCACAATTTCCTGATGTTTTGACCACGGTGTACTGGCCGTGGTCATAAGCTGACTATGTTGTGTCAGTCAGTGAGGTATGTTATACTATATATTTCGCGTGTTAATTCCCGTTAATAATAAAATAATAATATATTATTCAAGACGAAACTTAAAAAATTAATATCCTAGATATATTTTAATGAAATTGCAACATCAAGCCTATGCGTACAGTAAACCACTTCGCTGTAGAATTATCAAAATTATTAACTATCTTTAAACACCACTAGGGATGGTGGTTGGGTCGATTGTTGTTGGTATATGACTATGGAACGGTCTACCCGAAAATATTAGAAAAACGATATCTCAGAATGCAATATAATCTTTAAAGCAATAGTTAAAAAGTTTAATAATAATAATTTATAGTGCATCTTATTAAATTTAATAGAGTTTTTATTTCAATACTTTATAATTTGTTTTGAAGGTTCACTAAAAAAATTTAATTAGTGTAATAGAAAGAAGAAAAATAAATATGTTTTAGTAAATTCTATAAAATCCTTATTGAACATATTTAAATTAATTCAAAAACCGAATGAATCAAATACGAATCTGCCAAGTCATTGCTTGTACGTTCAGAAATAGCAACGTTAAATTTTTCAAGCCATTCGTAATTTTTTAGCTGATATCGAACTGACGTTTGGCGTTTGTTGTGGATCTTAAGTTAATGACTCCTAATATATGACTCCTAATATAATTTTTATTATTGAGCTGAGCGAAGCGAAGCTCTTTACTACTCAAATTTTCAACTCTTTGTTACCCTACTCCTCCTTCAGTTTACGAGCTTACACGCACAATATTTTGCACACATACACATAATGCAAAATTCGTTGTGGATTGAAAATCAGCCCAATCGTAATTATAATTTTCGAGATAATTGATAAAATGTGTCTCATATAGTAAACATATAGAACGTTTTTGTTTCGAGGACGCTGCGTCCCGAGGCTAACCCCGCTTGCGTGGACCTTATATAATTAAAACTCAATAAACATATACACAAAGTTTTTCTTCGTTTACTTTCTTAAATTTTTTTTATTATTTTTACGCAGTCTCTATGAGTTTGATATCAATGTTCACATCAACTTGTATGACAAAATAGCTGTATAAAAAGACGGTAGGGAGAGATAAATCTGCGAAATAATAACAAAAGTGATATCGACAAAGTAACAAATTTATCAATCCGATATTATGTGAACTGAGTATCAATATTTATATTGTTAAAGTCAAATATATTTATCTGTTATGTTGTGAATGTGTGTATATGTATACAAATATTATTTACTTATGTATTCATTTGCTTAGCTTTTGAGACAATATATCTGTAATATACTCTGATCCTTAATCTTAAGGAAATATCTTTGTAGATTATTACATACATTGTTTGGTTAGTAAAGAGTAAAAAATGCTTTCAAACATTTCCACTTTTAAGTTTACTTTAATAACATTTTCTCAGATATTTATTACAAAAAACATAACATATCAATATAATAAAATCGGTACTTTAATTAAAAATAATTTGATAGATAACTAAATGTTAGAATATACGTGAAATTTTATATATGTACGAGAAAAGTTTAAAACAAAACTGCACCCTACTTTTTAATAATATGAACTGGAACTAAAAGAAAATATGATTATAGCGTTACTTATATTAAAAAATTCTCATCTCGCTTTTACGAAACCTCCATAGATATACTTTCCATGTTTGTACGGTAATATACAGAGTGAATAAGTTAGTTAGTTTCATAGCACGTTTATTTATTTGCATGCCTTGCTTACTTTAAGCTTAGTACATTTTTCTGGAGCTACAATATTTCTTTAGTGAATAAATATTAAAAATAATATGATATTTTTGTTGTTGACATGATTGATAAATAAATAGATAATAAGGAATAAATATCGAGTTTTTGTTTTAACACCATATTGAAATAGCTAATAACTTTATTATGTTTCTTGTTTTTCTGATTGATCATAGCTCTCCCAACTTTTATTTAGTTTTGTTTATAAGATATCTAACTCAATTTTTTTCATGTTAAGCTTCAAAATATCTCTTCTCTAAATACATTTTTTTATTTAAAAACTTAATCTTTGTTGCAGGTTAACAATGCAGCGCCTACTTAGTATAATATTAATAAGCATAACAGCTGACATCATCTTAACACAAGAGAGGGACATAAGAGAACATCAGGGCCCTCAAATATGTGGCAGGATATTAAAAGGACCTGTTGGCATCATACAGACCCCCAACTTACCTAATCCTTTCCCTGTTCCTATTAAACGTCATTGGATTATAGAGCACGATATCGTGAATGGGTCCATGTCGGTATATTTCACTCAACAGTACACCACTAGTGGATTAACGATCACTTTATATTTGTATTACGATGAATCATATAAACTTGGTGAAGGGAGAGTGCTTACAGTTACAGAAGAGAACATCACTAGGAATAGGTTACAGGTAAGTTTTATCAAATAAGTACAAAGAGATATATTTTAAAGAAATTTACCAATTTATTACTCGGTATTATTCATATTGTCTCAAAAATAAGATCAATATAATGTAAAAGATAAATCTTAGCATAGAGAGTATCATCATATTTTTATAATATCTTAACAAAAAAAAAACGTGCTACTCAGTCATTGAACCTTATTTTTATATCCAGTTAACTTTGATAGAATTATTATATTACTTAAATCAACATTAATTATTTCTAAGATTCACACGAGTACTACACATTTCAATAAAACTAGTTTACGGATATGATTCGCGTTTATTTTTACATATTTTTTTTTTATTTAACCCGACGTTTCAAATGCTTTGCAGTGAACGTGTTCGCAGTAAGACAAGATGATGGTGTCCTTGGCTTTCAAAACGTGTTACTAGTTTAAAAAATTACGTTACGTGTGTCTAGTTTTAAAAAATCTTAAAACCGTGTTGTAAATATAATCCTATTTTTTTAACTCCATCTAGTGACAAATAATTAAATCAAATATTTATAATGTTAACTTATTACAGATAAGTCGCAATGGTTTACGTATAGTTATTTAATTTTTTTTTCTTATTATAGTAGCCGTCTCTAATAACACGTATTTCTATAAAAATATAGAAAGTGAGTTGACAAAACCTTTTGTATTATCCATTTAAATCGTGAATTCGAAATATGAATCGTTTTTATGAATATTGCGAATTTGAATTTTATTCAGTTCCATTGAAATATAAAGCCACGGCCTCAAACTATTCCAGTCTATGAACGGATTTATGACGACGTACTCATGGAAAACGTTTTCTGTCAACAAAGACTTTTTAGTGCCTATATTTCTTTAGAAAAGGGGTAAAATATTGTTTCTTTCCACTTTCCCCAAGGATATTACTTTTTCGTATAAATCTAAATTTATCACAGGAACGTTTTACGCTCTCGAGTTTCCAAAATGCAACACAGTTTGTAAACAACAGAAACTTTTGTAAAACTGTTCTTCCAAAATAAATCTAATACTATTTAAGACATCTGTCTTAAATAGTATTAGATTTATCTTATGTTAGATCTCTAAAATTTTTTATCAACTAAAACCAAAGTTATTTAACAATTCAAGTTCGAGAATTTTATGAAGTTGACATCGTAATCAAACCTCTTCTTGTTTTAAGTTTCAAATACTTTCTCCTAAATAAAAAAATAATTAATATATATTTATATATTATTCATATATGTTTATTTTAATTGTTTATTTACTAAAAATCTTACTTCTTAAGTTGATTAATAAAATAAATATGTGTATAATCATGTAAACAATTTAAATAAAAGCTGTTTTTTTTAAGTTAACGTAACGTAACGCCGCGCCGTACAAAGTAACGCTGAACATATTCGTACATACAAAAACATAAATACAACTTCCATTCACGTTAGACTCGTTGGTTAATTATCACTTTTAATAGAGGAAGGAGAATTTCTTTAACTTAAAAATAAAAATAAACATTGAAAATTAAAAATGGGGTACAAATTGCATTATTTATGAATACGAGATTCTAGAATTGGTGGCTCTAAAAGAGGATCGACCAAATATTCAGTGGGAAGCGCTGGATGTAATAATCAAGACACCATACAGAGTGATATTAATTAATAATAAAAATAATGTTAAGCCTTATAGTGAATGTCTTTTGATCTATTACTTATTTTTATAATCTATTACTAATTAAAAGTTAACACTTATAATATTGCAGTACAGTTACAGTAGGTTATTTATTAAATAACCTACTATGTATTACATATTAAATAGCACAGTGCGGTTACTACTCATACTTTATTTCAGGAAGGTGTAACTAACTTTGCCAATATATCCGGTCTAACCACGTGGATAGCTCACTGCTATTACGAACAATTTAAACACATGGGTGGTTTGTCCAAAGTCTAATAAGTGGCAGAAGTATTTACCAAAGTGACAATATTCTGTAACGTTTATATATTTTGAGTTTCTAAACAAACTCTAATGATCCAGTTGTTTTTATACACAATATAATGATATAACTTTATGTGACAAATAAATATATAATTTCAATATCTATTTACTGCATTATAATTAAACGGAACAATATTTAAACAGTCATTACATTATACACTTTACTAAACACTTGGTCAACTAACTAGTAGTAGGTAACTAGTGTACTAATATAAATAGTTAACATATATGGTTTTTAAATCACAGTTTCTTTTGTCAGTATACAGTAGTAAATAAAATAGCGTAATGGCTGCATTACTGTCATACCATTGTTATACCAATCAATTGTCATAACGTGCATATATGTGCTTTTATAGTTATTGTTAAGTTACACGGTTTTGATTTCATATAACTATAAATGAAAATTCTAAAATATTTTATAGATTTAATATCAAGATTATGTTTAAGCTTAATATCTGTATATTGTAGTAAAATGTCTCAATGTACATTTGTTTCTAGTAGAACTTTTTTTAAGTAAAACCCGTAAAACCCGAAAAACCCGAAAAACCCGAAAAACCCGTAAAACCCGTAAAACCCGTTACGGGTACCCCGTCGGCCCAGCGGGGTGACGGCCGGGGGGTTATGTGGGACTACCCGGCAGCATAGAGGATGCTGCCATTTTTAAGGCTACCCACTAAAAAACCAACGGTTGCCCTCTTCGCCTTAGTGGGACGCCACGGGATCGCGTTAGCACACACCGTGACGCCCAAGCGATTCTAGTAAAACTACTTCAACTAATCAAATTTTATATTTCTTACTAAATTTAACATTCACAGGACACAATTTTCCTCTTACAATGAATGTTTCCGTATCATGTACATTTGTATATTTGTATCTAAAATTAAAAGGTAACATTGGAGCATAATTTTTAAAATGGTATTTCAACCTCTTTCAAACGTCAAAAATGAAATGACAATTCGGGGATAATGACTTCGAGTGACGTCACAAGTGCCTGCAAATATTTATAAGTAAAATTTCCGAAAAAAACATGCTCTGTTTTATCGCAAAATTTGTTTATACAAATTAGGCACTGAAAAACATTGTTATTGAGACTACATTATTATTCATTGAAGTCATGACCTTAAAATTAACTTTTTTGAACCCATTATTTGAAATTCAAATATCCATTTCCCGATTATAAATATTTTGCTTGTAAATTCAATTCCCTTGTTTCACAGCGGTATTAATCCTTTTGTATTTTGTGCTTTCCATTATTCGTATTTGTATTTTTATAGCTATAACATTTTGAAAGGTAATGGCATTTTCTTTATATTAGTATATGTATCAAAAAGTAAAATGTTTGTATGTCGTATCGGTCTATAAATCTATAAATCTACATACCTAGAAAGAAAATCAAATTAATAAAAAATCATCATTTATCATACTTAAGATACAATAGCGGATGCTAAGAATTTTTTGTGTTTACAATATGTTAGAAAATAAAGTATAAAAAGCTTTTTTAAATATCAAATGCGGTTTCAGATATTTCGATAGTATATGAACATTTCAAAAAAGATGAATGGATCTTACTCACACTTAGCCCAAGCCATTTGACATAGAGACATATTGTAAAATAAACATAAACATATAATAATATTACAATAAATACTTTATTGTGTACCGTAGTATATTACTGCAGCGGACAGAAAAACGATTTAGGATTTAATTTCTATATTGTTTTATATTAAATTTTACAAAATATGCTATTCACATTCTTCGGTGAATATAATAAATATGGTATTGTTGCACATAGTTTATAATTAGTTTTACCGAAATATTAGAGAATAAAAATAGTAACGATTACAGGAAAAAAATCATAATCTAAAAAAACACTAAAAATAGGAATTCAAACTTTGATATTTCTTGGTAGTTAAAAACCTTTCAATTTCTCTTAGCTAAATACTTCGCATAGACATTCTGAACTTTTATTTATAATAATTTAATGTGTTTAAATATATTTAATTTCATAAATATTTTAATTATATTATTTATACAACAGTTAAGCCAGGATCAAAAGCATATCAATGTATAATAAGGTTAAGGCCCAACATGTAAAAGAGCGATATAAATCTTCACAACCGGTATTTTAATAAGTTTTTAGAGAATACTAAACCAGAAAACCAAGTACGAAGAAAATTATATGAACGAAAAAAAAAAGAGTCCACTTTCGTCTTCATTCAACTGTTCTCTCAATTGATCCGAATGGCGGAGCACAAAAATAAATTTTGTACACCCTAGGACATGATCTAATAGTAAATCTACAAGCTTCTAGTAAACAATTTTAATTCAGTGTATTAATGAAATCGTTTATGATGTAACTTATACCAGAACATTATCTTCAAAACTCTTTAACAAGCACTTCGCTGATCCTAATGAGCCCTGTGATTTTGGAGAGCTGTTGAATTTATGACGGAGAAAATAAAATATTATATAACAGATTTATAATCCTTAATCTTAAATGAGAATTTTGGTTTGTCGGCTTCTAAGCATGATAACGAGTTTGTGTTATGAGAGAATGACAATGATAAATGCAAGTACTGTAATATTTTAAATAAGGTGAATATTTAATATTTTATTACATATGTCTTTATTTTGATTCTTTGATTGAAAATCATAGACAGGAAATTTACAAGAAATAATGCTATAAAATAAAGTTATAAGTCCAATGCATGAATCTCAAAATACAGTAATATCAAGTCGTTGCTTGCCTCTTGCAATATTTTCAACTTTAGAGAGTGAAGACTCAGTACTGTTAGAGAGACCATCCAATTTCATGGTGACGTGCAATAAATAGCATCAGAGACTGCTTTTGTCGAATTCTGTTTCATAGACAACGTTCTCTTATAAGAAATGTACGTTACATTTAAATTGTGCACACCATAGTGTGCACAAATTGCGTTAAAACCACTAAAACACATATGTTTTAGTGGTTTTAACGCAATTTGTGTTTGTCTAATTTTGTGTAGGGCTAGTTAACTTACTTAGTTACTAATAATAACGAATACTATAGACTCCGTTAACTCTGAAACAATTAAACAGAATATAATATATAGAAATATTTTTATTAACATTGTTATTTAATATATTTACCATTTTTAAGTTTAATACTAGTATATTATTATTATTATTATTATTATTATTACTCGAAACAGTTAAGATCTACAGCATTATATTCAACTAGTATTTTTATTATGGTGAGATTGATTTATTATTTTCAAGTAGTAAAGTTATTAATTTAATTATAAATAATTAAATTACCTGTAAAATATATTAATAATAACTTTCCCAGTTACTTATTTAAATTTTAAATAAGTAACTTTAATTTAAAGATTTTATATATAAATATAAATTATATACCAGCCATTAAATTATTAAATCTCAAAAATTCGAAAGCCACTCACTATTCCACATCGTACACTTGTGTCCATTTCACTATCTGTCAAGCTCCAGCGCTCAAACTTAATATGATATATTGTACAGTTATGAGATTTGCATCCCTCGCTGTACTGTACAGTAAGATTAATTCCAAGTTACATTTAAACCATTACATTTTAAAAAATATAATTGTTATATAATAATTAGTGTTAAAAAGTAAAATGATTTTTAAACTTAAATATCTTATATAATATAATTCAGATCGTCAGATGATTTATTTAGTTTCCACTTATGTATGAAGTATAGTCTAGTTTTTATCTATAACAAGCATAAAGTTGTTGTGATAGAGCAGTAAGTACATACATACACGTGACCCGTTCCTTTTGTTAGTGTCCGTAATAATGTTCACTCAAAATGCAGGTATATATTAAATTAACTTTATTTTTCGTCTCAATTTCAAAATGACAAAATCTAAAAAATTTAATAATTTAAGATTCGTATAAGACGAACAATAAAGTAAGTATAACATGAATATTACATGAACCGATCTTAGAAAATATTAGAATATTCGATAAAAAGAAGTTCTATATATTAGTCAATAAGAATTCCAGCAGAAGCGGTTACTTTATATCTAAGGTTCTAATTATTCCATAGAACCCGTAAAGTTGTTACAATCTCCGTTAACTTAAAGGAAACATGATAATATACTTTGCCCATCGCTTTTAGAGTATGTGCGGAAAATATACTATGTGGTTATTTTAAGAACGTTCCATTTCGAGATCTTATATATTTGAGAAACAATTTCTTACTTTATATAATAAAAAACCTTAAAGAACCGGTACAATAGATAAGTTGGTAGATAAATAGGATGGCCTCTAAAAGGTTTCAATTCCAGTTCCAGGTCCAGTTTCCAAGTCGCAGATCTTGTTGGTATGAGAAGTATTGTATGTATGGAAGTTTGTATTGATTTAAAAATGTCATTAAAGTACACATATAATGTTTTCCATTTTTATGTCGTCAAGTATAAGTAAGAAATTCTATCAATAATTTAAATCAATCAATCTGAAAATTCTGAAACCGAGTTCTATTTCATTCGAATTCACTTTGAACAAGTTTTGGTAACCTTCGTAAAAAGGCTTATTTCCTAGTTTTCTTGGGTATTATGTGTTCCATCAAAGTCCGTCGGGTATAATGTGAGTTCTATGTATATCATATATTTTTATATTCTGTAACAGATAGACATAGATAGATTTATCAATTTTTATCTAAAATTCATATTCTCCCAAAATTATAGGTAGCTTTGAATAGGAGTCTATTTATTCATTTAGTAGTACTATAGCTTAAGCTGTATTTCTTTATTTGAAACAATATTAATAATTATAATATGTTATTTTATGGTAAAGTGCATATTACAGACAAAATACAATAATATAATAAAATATTCATTTACAGATAGTTATTATAGATGAACTTACATGTAAATAAATTACAAATCCATAGATTTTGTTTATAAACAAGGAACTCTGAAACGAACTCTAAAGCAATCAGTTCAGCGGGATTTTCAATTTCCTTTAACCACTTTTCACAATCCCAAAATAACATTTTCAATATAAAGCTTTTCCCTTATACTTATTCTTATATAATATCATAACAACATTGTGAAATAAGAGACAACTCGAATCTAATAAATTCTGTATTAAATTACTCTTACAAACAGAATTCAGTTTTTGTATGACTATATTATTTTAAAGTTAAATACTAGCCAGTGTATTTTAAAACTAAATTAACAATAATTGTTCATTCACAAAATTATTAATAAAATTTATAAGAACGGCTGTACTCACGTTACATTTATAGGAATTTATCCGACTAGTTTCAAACCCGTCCATTGCCCTTATTGATCTCGGAGCATTGTGGATGTGTGGATTGTGGATTTCTCTCTCTCTATTTTGTAAAACGTAATTCATCATCACAAATCAAACGCAATCACTACAAAAATGTTATTATTATCTATCTGTTTATTCCAGGACAAGCTTATAACGATATTATTTTAAATATGATTTTATCAGATATCATGATTTGCATTTAGGTACCAAATATTTGATATTAAGTAAACTTGTACTTCACTGCAGTGTTCATCCAATTTCTTGTATTTGCATAAACATAGTCGGCCGAGAGATCTTTAAGTCTTTTTTATGGCTCAATATGTTTATATATACTACTTATGAACTTTACATATCCATTTTTAAATATAAAAATGTACAAAATAAACGCGATTTATATCTGAAAAATAGTTTTATTGTAATGTACTCGTGTAAATCTTAGAAAACATTATATTATATGTTGATAATATTTTTGAGAACTATAATTTACAAATTTTTGTATAATTTTTTAATCCATTTCTTTGTTTTATTTCAATATTATTGTAAATATAAAATTTCTACGGAATAACTTTTAGTTATTTATTATCAAACAGTTGCTCTACTTAACAAAACTAGACATACTTAGACTTTAATTAAAACCATCACATTTATTACTGAAAAAGCTTCTTGTAAAAAAACTTGTAAGTTGTTTCTGTGTCTAGTTTGAGAAAATTGAAATTTAAGCAAAAATAGCTGTAGTTTTCCTTCAATAACGAGTCCCGTATTATAATAATTGGGCTCGCAGCAACTTAAAAATATTACAATTACATCATTTTTTGCTAACATGGTCAATTTAAAATTGTATCAAGCTCTTGCACCTCAAAAAAAGATAAGACTCGTAACTTATCGACATAATATATGTTGTATTTTTAATGCTTACAAAATCTAAAAAATATAACAGAAAATGCGTAACTTTATTTGGGAACTCAAGATTTATAATCAGAACATGGAACAAAATGTAACCAAACCATTGCTATTTGCTTATTCTCAGCTTGTGTCGCCAATTTTGAAATGTGGATAAACTGGAGCCCCAAGACGTAAACTAGTTATATGACTTGGCACAAAATTCTAGTGTTATATTATTGTCTTAAAGTAAAACAACTATACATAGTTTTAAAGATATAAGATATTACAATATTGTATATGTTGATTTCATATTTTGGTTTGGCTATTGTAAGCTTTATAATAAATTCCTAATATATCTTACAAGAAACCTAATTAAAACATACTAAATTGTTTTATCAAAAATTGTTCTTTTTTTTTTTGAAAATTTTTTCTTTCCATTTTCAAAATTATGTAAAAACACGTATTTTGCAAGGTATAGTATTATGCAATTTATTAAGTATTTTTATATATCTTAAAGCAGAAAATCGAACAGCAAAGGAAATGAAAATATACAACATTTATCATCAATAAAATAAAGCTTCCACTCCATAATCTTTCTTGCGCACTTAGATTCAGAAAAGAATACCTAAAGATTTTTTTACCGTTTCACCCCAATTATCAGATATTTAAGTCACTAATATTATTAAAATGAATAAAACGTATTTTTACCTTTTAAAATAATAACTGTTTTATAGCTGTCTGCTATTTCCTTATCAACTGTAACAGTGGTTTTACAACTAAGGGCATTCAACTGACAATATATATCATAAACGGACCACTGACGACCTTGGATGTGCTTATGAAGGATTATTAGAGCTATAGAGAGTTTATATATTGTTCTATTCAGTACGGCATGTAGTTAATGTTATTATTAAAGATTTTAAACATCTAAGTTTTGATTTGAAAAACAATTTATAATGTTAAAAATCATTACACTGAAAATTTCTGACAATTTTTTTTTTCTCGCATTTTTTGTCACTAAGATAATGAGTAAACTTAATATAAATTTTAATATATAAATAAAAAATAAAATATATCTGAACATTCGTGATAACAATAAGCACAGTAGGTGTACCATAGTATATAGTATTTGTGGGAACATCAATACAGGTTGATTGCATAAACGAAGCAACGATTTAATTATTCAAGAAACCTTCAATCTCAGGTTCTGAACAATAACGTCGCAGACTCTAATGTAACTAATTCAAGTCGTATAACTGTGCTACATCAGCACAACTCTACGACAGTGTGCTTGTACATTGCGGACGGAAATGAAATGAACAATCAAATAGAGGTAGAACTTAGCCTAAATTATTTTAATTTCCAACTAAGATAAACGGTACAAAATACTTACATATGTACAGATTCCTTGTATTATATTATTCTGATATATTAATACCACAATATACATATTCAAATTATATTAGAATCGATCGTTTGGTATCAATATTACATTATATATTACAATAATGTAACAATAAAAATTTTACTGATTGGGTAAATTACCGTTGAACAAGTCTAAAAGTGTAATGATCATTTTAGTTCTTCTTTTCTTTAAGACACTGTGGTTACTATTGTCCACTATAAACTTTTTTCTTAAAAGAAAAATATATTCTGTTCAAGTTTGGATCATTTGGCGGCATTCCAAAGTGACAATTCGCAATGTGGTTTTAAAATGGCGGCCGGTTCGTTATTCTTAAAACACACGTGACACATAACTCACTCACTTTAATTTTAAAGGAAAACCTTTCTGTTTTAAGTTGTTGTTAAATATCTTAGTTTTAAGTCCCCTACAACTTTTGTATTTCTTATCAATTTCATGGTATCAATTGTGGAGAGTTTTTTTTTCTCGGTAAAGTATCATAATATAAACGTCTTATAATATTGTTGATATTATTATTTTTGATACAATGAAAATAAATTTCTAAAGCAAATTCGCTAAAAAGAATGGAACGGGACACGGGTTTCTCTTACATGTAATTCTCCATCTGTATGTCAATAATATCGGAATTTGCCTTATTCATGAGCTCGGAGCATGGTAAAACCCTACCTGTTATGAACCCCGACATTGTTATTGTTGCAAAAGATAATACTTTTAACAAAACATCACAACATACCAATATTAACTAGTATTTAATACACATCAAGCTTTGGTATATTTTAGTATAACATATAGTATAGTTTATACAACGACTTGTGGTTAATATGTTGTCTCATAACAGATGGTCGTCTTTGAATGACCTATTTGACAAGTTTGTTTTGACAGAACCGCTTCTTCCTACCAGCGTCTATTTGATTAAACACATCTCTTTTAAAGTAATAGAACTTCAGAGCCAATGCTATTTATTTTATTTTTCTAAATTAAACGACACATTTCACACAAGACCTTCTAATTTTTGTGATAATTGAAAGTTATTAAAATTGTGCGATGTATATTTTAAAGTAATATATTGTCACATCAAGTTTTAAAGTATTTCGTCTAATTATCTTATATTTGTATTCAGTTCTCCATTTGAATAGTAAATAGACCGTTAAATTAATTATTCTCGATATCGATAAATATTTTTTTAGCCTTAATTTTCATCTTAAGAGTTATATAACATTAATTTCAATGTAAGACATATTAGCAGTATCAAGTGTTACAAACAATAATATGTCTCAGTAGCATTGTATTACTAGACAATGTAAACAGGTTTCCACTTGGTCACTAATCAAGAGCTCAGTCTTAGCTCATTAGGTGCTTGTCTGTAGTACAATTGTATCTCACAGCAACAGGATGTGAGTCACTTAGTAACGTAATAATACAGATTAAAGTAATTTATATCTAGATGAAATAACATTAAAAATTATTTAGTCCATTTTAAATATAAGTTAGAAACATTAAATAATTATATAATACATAATTCACACTTGTCTTATAACTTATAACAAATGCTTTAACTCGCAAACAACTTGCAGGAAGTTTGTAATTAACTACACTTTGTCTTTGAGCTGAGTATAACACAGTACACAATCAAATAACTAATAAGTTTGTACACATACATAAATTTTCTGCAAATAAGTATTAAATTGACATTTATAATGTGAAAAAAAGGAAAAATTGATAATAATTCTCTTTTTCTACCGTGATACTAAAAAACATTTTTAATATATAGTTTATCTTTTTATATGTATAAGAAATATAAGTCCGATATTGTTTATTCACAGGTACAAAGCCCGGTTCTCGTGGTGGAGCTGACCTTGAACAGGCTGGAGGGAACGCAGCTCAGAGCTCTAGGACTGCTCTCGGCTTTTGGATTCAATATGACGTATATGGTGAAGGGACCTGTTGATGAACCCGTTTTAAAATCCTGCAGCACTATCGAATGCCGTTTCCTTGGACATTGTTATGTTAAACATGACAAGTCAGTAATTTGTTTACTTGATATAAAATCTACATTAAAAAAATTGCCAAGTTAGGAAGTTACACTTTTTTTTGGGACAAAAGTATGTGTTATAATTATAAGAATTATTTGATCACAACTTCGTTTAAATAAAGATAAATTCATAAATTATTCATGATTTTTTTCTTTGTCCGTATTGAAATCCAATTACAGAAGAATTGAATAGATACAATTAGTAGGTATTATCGGAGATTAATACTGAGTGATTAAATTACGATAGCAATGAATTCAAAACACTTTAAATTTAGTTAATAGTGTCTTTTAAATCTACCTACAATTTGATAATAAGAAACTTAATGTCTCAAAAACGAAAGCATAAATGTTTTCAGTAAAATCAAACAAAATCAATCAATATAAATCCAGTTTCAAGTCATCATTGCAAGTATTAATATATTATTGTTTAAGTTATTTTAATTTATATTTTCTGTGACTTAAATTAATTTTAACAGTCCTTTAACTTGAGAATATTCTTCCAAACTATATATTGAAAGGATCTATGCTTATTTTCTTCAATTAAACATCAATTGATACGATATTCAACTATTTTTATTATTTTATTCACAAACAACCGTTCGGTACAAATGTCGAGAATAGAATTAAATACCCACATTATCACATCATTTTAAAATGTCAATAAGCACTTGTCCATTCCTATTCTGCCAAACTTAAATAATGAACTGAAACTAACTAATTCTTATATTAATGTATGATGTAACAATGAGTGTATATTACATAGTATTTAATAACAAATAAATACATCTTAATATATATAATATCTTGTAATTAACCTTACAGCTCGGCCATCCTATCTATGTGGGTCCTCCCACTTATCTGTATTATTTTAGATATAAAACAAAAGTCGGTATAACAATATTAACTTAATCAAGCTTTACAATCAATTATAATATGTAGAACATACATAAAATAAGCTGAGAAAACTAAATTACAACCCGTCACACAGCTTTCGATACAACATTAATAATTTCCGAAAATTTATACAAAAAAAAAAAAAAAAAAAAATCATTTAAATTAATTGATTTCATATTAAGTATAACTACCTGTGAATATTATAGTCTATATCAATATATTTCGCTTCAAGCTAATCATTGTTCAATAACATCATTTCTAATTATTTTACTATATCATATACATATATCATGTTCATTTCAATATACTTATTACATAATTATCTTGATCACAAATCTTTATCATAATTCAATTTGATTAACATAATAACTTCAACAATCTTATTCTATTTCTATTTCTTGCGCAATTAGTCACAGTCTAAGGTCTTCTGTGCGACACCGTTATCATGGTGCCATTCATTGTCTGCACTGACCAGTCATGACAAATTTACGCTCAGGTCTTACTATCTTGCAATCATTCATGGTCTGCATTGATTGCTCATATGTTTTTAAGTATACATCAAAAAAAAAGTCAACGTTCTTAGTAATGACACACACAACTTGTAATCAATACTATCGGGGAAATTTCATCAACAGAAAATTATCAGCGTAAATATTCAAATCATTATTTCTTGTATAACATACGTATATTTACATATCTATATCTTTTTATTATTATTTTTATTACTATTTAGTTTTTTTTTTTTTTATATTCTTCCTCTAACTTTCTAACCCTCTGGACCCCCACTCTGATCGCTGTCAGTGCTATCACTGGTGTAATCTTTAAAAGTCATCCAGGGATGAATTTTATCTAACGCGACAACATTCTCATACCTCTTGTTACCTCTTTTTGTTAATGGAGTATCTTCAACGAGAAATCTGTCGTTGGGTAATGTCTTAACGATCTTATAGGGACCTTGAAATTTAGGGATGAGTTTTTGTGATTTCCCGACGTGATCTTTGTCTATTACGGTTCTTTCTATCCTAATCAAATCACCTACATTATATTGCCTCCGACTAGTTCTATGCTTATCAAACTGTTTCTTAGCATATACCTGTTGTTTTTCTATTCTCGCCCTAGCATCTGACCTTAATCTATCTAATGCATCACCCTCGATTCGTTCAGTTGTTTCAATAATTGCGTCTGCCAAAAGGTTTTCAGCCGCATTCATCAATCGGCATCCAAATAGTAACTCTGATGGGCTTTTCCCAGTTGTTTTGTTTACAGTTGTATTAATACCTAACTGAACTTCTCCGATATAGTCGTCCCATATATTATCATTTCCGCCATGACATTTTGCACTGAGCGCATCAGATATGGTCCGATTAAATCTCTCGACCTGTCCATTCGCTCTTGGGGTAGCCACTGCATTCAGAATATGCTTTATTTTTAATTTATTAGTAAAATCTTTAAATTTTGCACTTGTAAAACAAGTACCGCGATCCGGTATAAGACGAGTGGGTACTCCAAAATAGCTAAAATGCTCTTTAAATATTTTTATTGCCGTAATCGATTTCGTATCTCTTACGGCTCGAATATTAATAAATTTCGTAAAAGCGTCGATAATAACGAGTAGGTACACGTTACCCCTCTTTGAGCGAATAAACGGGCCCAAATGATCAGCATGAAGTGTATGAAATGGCTTTTCCAATTTAGGTATGGGGTGAAGCATTCCTTCTTTGGCTCCCCCAGGCGTCCTATGATGCGCGCACTCCAAACAAGCTGCGACATACTTCTTAACAAATTTACGCATTTTTGGAAACCAAAATGTGGCTCTAATGCGATTCAAAGTTTTTTCGAAGCCAAAATGACCCACATCATCATGGTTCATTCGCAAGACTTGCCACCTACAACCCCTTGGAACTACCCATCGCAATCCCTCATCTAAAATTTTGTACACATAGTTACCCTTTAACTGATAATTATTACGCACATCAGCTACAAATTTGGTCTTTTCATCCTCTAATATGTCTCTCACACGCTTTATCTCACTATCGTCAGCTTGCACAGTAGCAATCCAGTCACAAACATCTACATTTAAAACATCAAGAACGTGTTCAGTGTCCATATCGGTGGGCTCATCGACAGGTCCACGACTAAGCGCATCTACGTGAGCCATATTCGAACCCGGTCTATACTCGATTTCGCAGTTATACTCTTGAAATTGAATCCACCAACGTGAAATTCGTGGAATAACATCCCTTTTTGTCAGCGTAGTACGAAGCGCATTACAGTCAGTGACTATTTTGAATTTTATCCCTAACAGATAAACCCGAAAGCGATTCAATGATGCGACAACAGCTAAAGTTTCCAATTCAAAAGAATGAAACTTTTGTTCGTCGGCTGAAGTTTTACGACTGTAATAAGCTACTGGCCTAAGTAAACCATCTGTACCCCTTTGTAGAAGAATTCTAGCTATACCTAATTTTGATGCATCTGTGTGCAATTCAGTTTCTAAATCAGGATTATATAAAGTCAATATTGGACGTTCAACTAACTTTGCTTTCAATGTTTCAAACGATTCTGACTGCTCAACCGTCCATTTCCAATCAAATTTGGATCTTAGTAGATCTGTCAACGGGCGGGCGATAAGTGCAAAGTCTTTAACAAATCGGCGAAAGAAACTAGCCAACCCAATAAACCGCCTAACATCATGTACGTTCCGCGGAGTTGGGAAATTATCAATAGCTAACGTCTTTCGCGTTCCTGGACGTATCACATGGAATCCTAAAAATTCTAGTTCAGTACAAAAGAAGCTGCATTTCTTTATTTTTAAGGTAAGTCCTGCATCTTTTAAAATTTGAAGTACTTCCTTTAGTCTTCTCATTCCTTGATCGAAAGATTCTGAAGGAATCAACACATCATCCATATATACTATTATGTAATTAACTTTTGAAAATATTTTATTCATAGTTCGTTGAAAAACTGACGGAGCATTAGCTAACCCAAAGGGCATGCGTTTAAATTGGTACTGTCCATCGGGTGTCACAAACGCGGTTTTATCCTGTGACTCTACTGCTGCTGGGATCTGATAATACCCTGATGCAAGATCGAGACTTGTGAATAAAGAATTACCCGCTAATCTGTCTAGCTGATCATCGATCAGCGGTAATGGGTAGTGTTCTTTTTTGGTTTTGTTATTCAAAGCACGATAATCAACACATAATCTGCTTTCGCCTGTCTTTTTCTTTACTAATAATACCGGGCTGGCATAAGGTGAGTTGGACTCACATACTATGTCCGCATCAATCATCTCCTTAACCATGGATTGAACTATACGGCGTTCCGGAAAAGAGAGTCTGTACGGGCGGTAAACTACTGGATGCGTATCATTCAAATCGATTTCCATTTGAACTACATTAGTCAACCCTAAGTCATTTAAATTTTCTGAAAAACAGGTATCATATCTTTTAAGTAACCCTTTAAGTATGCTAATTTCATCCTCGTTAAGTTGCTTCCCGTAATTAATTGTTAAACTTGTCTCAGGATTATCAACATCTAATAAATTTATGCTCAAGTGATCTCCGATACAAACTGCCCGTGTAACAAGTGAACCCTGCCTTAAAAAAATCGTATTATCACTAAAATTTTGCACCAGTATTTTACCTTCGCCGCAATCTATATTATACTCACCCGGCATCAAATAATATTCATTTTTCAACGTACCCCGTATAGACCCACTAACGCGAACCGAACCCGAATACTTATTTGCGGAACTACATGATAACGTAAACATTTTCTTAGGAGGTAAAATAACATCTGTTTTCAAACTTAATTGCAATTTAACTGTACGATCTCGGGTAAACATTAAGGAATTTGTAGTTTTAATAATGGTTATACCTGGTTTCTCAGTGAAACTGTGCCCAATAAGAACCGAATATTTTATAATATTGTCGTCAACAATATACGCATTGACTTCTTCTACAATATCCTGAATTTCAATCATGACGTTAGAGACAAAGGCATCACTATACTATTACCTATACCCCTCATGGTTGGTAAATTATTCTCAG
The DNA here is from genome assembly GCA_959347395.1 of Mechanitis mazaeus. Taxonomy (NCBI): domain Eukaryota; kingdom Metazoa; phylum Arthropoda; class Insecta; order Lepidoptera; family Nymphalidae; genus Mechanitis; species Mechanitis mazaeus. The sequence continues at coordinate 2,451,944 of OY365743.1, forward strand.
ACCACGCGATTCCTAACCTAACTGCTTCACTGTGACGAATTAATGTACATTGACTACCTAAATCTACATAGCCTTGAATAAGATCACCATTGATTTTTAATAGAATTAAATATTTACTGTCATCATATTTGTCTCGATACGCATCACGTCTTTATCCGTAGGTTTGTCGACCTTATTAATAGAATTAGAAGGCAATCTAGGGCAATTAGTAGACAAGTGACCTAATCTATTACAAACATTACATTTTAATATCTTTTTCGTGCATCTAGAACTGAAGTGCCCAGCTTCATTACAATTAAAACATACAATTGACGTATTATTCCTAGTCCTAGTTTCGTTGTTATTTGCCATTTGCCTAGAACTATTTATAGACAACGAGGTGGTAGTGTTGTTACGTTTTTCGTAGTTAAATTTCGTTCTGTCAGGTTCGCGGGGTTGCTGTCTAATTGATTGAAAATATTTTAGAACTTGTTCTGGTTCCTGACACTTCGCAGCTTTCGCACCTAATCTCAAGGATCGATCCTCAATACCGTACAATAAGCAATCTACCGCTCGTTTACCCTGTATTTCACATCTATTTAATAAATTAATTTTTTCATAAAAATAATGTTCTAAAGAATCGTTAAATTTAACACGTTTTGATAGCATCTCGGTTAATAATTCAGCGTAGTCTTCACTACTTGGAAATGATTCCTCTAACTTGATTTTCCATTCAGACCACGAATACGACATAGTTGGGAGAGCTTGGTATCATGTCTTCGCAACCCCTGTCAGTTTAGGCAAAGCATAGTGAATGATCTGATCATCCCTCCAATCGTAAAGCCTCGCACACTCTTCAACCTTACTGATCCACATAAATATGGTCTGGCTCTTAACCATAGGGTCGAAATCGGGAATGACATTACCCAACATAGGAAATCTGTTACCCTGTGATCGGCTTTTGGTTAAAACTTCTGCTAATGAGGCCAGAAACGTTTGTGTGTCATTTTTAAGAACATTTGTAGTACTCACATGATTGGAAGCTGAAGATGTATGACGCTCGGCGCTAGAGTCTAAGCGTTCACTGCCGTCTCCTCTGCTGTGTCTGCCATCAGAGCCCCGACGTTGGCGGCGACGTCGATGGCCAGAAGGTGGCGATGTATGACGCTCGTTGCTCGACTCTAATCGTCCACTGCGGCCTCTCCTGCTGTGTCTGCCATCAGAGCCCCGGCGAAGGCGTTGACGTCGATGGCCAGAAAGTGGAGGTGTATGACGCTCGCTGCTAGATTCTAAGCGTCCGCTGCGGCCGTTCCTTTTGCGTCTGCAATCCGAATCCCGGCTGAGGCAACGTCGATCCTGTCGCTTACAACTGCTGCTTCGACTGCGATATCGGCCACGGCTGCGACTTCGGTTTGATTGATCACGACGTCTGGTAGGCTGTTCACGCATTCCGCTTCGGTCACGGTGACGTTTACGCTGCTTGCACTTGCTTTTCTCACTGATTTTATTCATTGCTATTCAGATAACTTACCGAAAATACCCGTGTAATACTTATAACACAAGGTTATTTTTCTATCGGTAATATTTAATTAAAATTGTGGGCGCAATAGCCTTATCCCAATTCTGAGATGAAAGGATCTATGCTTATTTTCTTCAATTAAACATCAATTGATACGATATTCAACTATTTTTATTATTTTATTCACAAACAACCGTTCGGTACAAATGTCGAGAATAGAATTAAATACCCACATTATCACATCATTTTAAAATGTCAATAAGCACTTGTCCATTCCTATTCTGCCAAACTTAAATAATGAACTGAAACTAACTAATTCTTATATTAATGTATGATGTAACAATGAGTGTATATTACATAGTATTTAATAACAAATAAATACATCTTAATATATATAATATCTTGTAATTAACCTTACAATATAATGTAAATATTATATTTCAAGGTGGTGGGAGCATTCTAGCATTATTTACAAACCGCTTAAAGGAATAGTTTAACTAAATTAACCGGTGCTTTGGAAATTTATAGGGTGTTATGTAATTAGACGTACGATAAATTTACACTTAGATTAGAGCTTCAATTATCTGAACTTGTTTCTAATTTAAAGGTAAATTAAACTCTTCTTAAACAAAAGACATGGTTTATCCTCTAATATTGTAATAATTAGCGGTAAGAAAGAATAAACAATTTACAGAAATCCAGAATAAATATTTGGGGCACAAATTAAATTACAACAGCAATGCTGTTCTTTAAATAACAGACATATTTTAAAAATATTAATAATGTATATTACACATTATTAATAATCAAATACTTCATATAAAAGCAGAAAATATAAGTAAAAATATAATATAATATTATTGTCGTATCCAAAAAAATAAAGACTTATATAAGAGTATTAGTAGTTTATAGTCCTCCACGTGTATTAAATACATTGCTAACACACCAATATTTTTATGTCACAGGAAATTTTACTGCGATTGTTTCGAGGGATACTCAGGTGCTGATTGTGGAGTTGGACCTTTGTGTCCGAAGACACCTAACATGTCCAAAAATGGAGGCACCTGCGGGTAAGCATGACCCATGTCAACCTTTTTAAGTAAAAGGGGTTTAATAAAGTGGACATGTTTTTTCTTTCTTGAAATTAGATTTACATATCAATTATTTATATATTTTTGAACGCTTTTTAAAGGTAAAAAACATTTTACCAATTTTCACATGAGTGTATTTTATATTAACGACGAATAAATTTAATTGTTATTTATTTCAAACGAAAAATAATTTTTAAAAATGTTTTAAAAATTGTTTTGCTGTTTTTTTCGTTCATTTTAATTTTAAGAAGCAAATAAATCGATATAATTGCGATTTATATATTTTTAATATAATAATGTTCTTTAACATGAACATGAAGAACATGAAATTTTTTAACTATTCAATTCCAGTAATGGTTTTCTTATATTATATATTTTATTTTCATAATTCTTTTGATAATCCGAGTCACAAAAAAATATACCATCAACTTATTAGATTTTCATATTCACGTTGATTAGAAGTTCCATTGTTTTTGTTTCATTTTTAAATCTTTTCACAATGGTTATAGTTTTAACAATGTTTCTGAAAAGAAGCCATATCCTGAGTCATTATAAATTCCTCACAATAATGAGTTAATCTGCGACAGCCTTTCTCTCGATAAATTAGCGTTTTCCATTATGATTTTATCATTTTTACCTTGTTTACGTAAGATACTGAAATAACAAAGAGTATAAAACGTGTTTCTTTTTTCTATTTTTTGTTATTTAACTTTTGTGTTTTATAAATACCTGACTAGTTTCGAACCCTTCGCTCCAAATCGAATTGAAATCAGCCGGGCGAATTTCAATAGTGTTTACGTAAGCACCGTCGGAAAATTGTTGGAAAGTTTTTTAATTAAAAAGTATCGAAATTCTATACTAACTGTCGATTAAATTGTGTAATTTTACAAAAACCAAACATTATTCACAATATTAATAACAAAAATAGTTTTCAGAATTAACACTTAAAAGAACCCACAGTCAAAAGTTATATCGTAATAGATCAATCTGGACAAATCTTCAAATTCGTCGACGACTCCCAAACCTGTCTTATAATTTTTATATTAATTAAAAATATATATTTAGTAAAGTTAAAAATAATATAACTATAAAGGAATGATTCCTTTTTATATTTTTCAAAAAAATTATGTAAATTTCTGCGCGTTCTGAATATAAATAATAGAAAACAAAAAAATAAATGTCCCGTCAATACAATTTCAATTCCCTTGAATCTATTCAAGTAAATGAACAAATAAATACAATTTAAAATAGGGATGCATCGCATCACAGTGGTGCGCATAATTGGTACCGTTTCAAACTGTTTGCTGACGTAATACATTTTCGTGCAGCGCTCTCAGCACTGTGATAATAGCATCAATTTCCGCATCTCGTAACCCAGACATTATGTTCTTAATGCAACACACCTCATAAATGCTTCCTACACATCCTTGATAGTGCAGTTTAGTTGGTATATATTGTGTAACTGCATCAGTTTAGGGTATTTATTGATTTAGCAAAAATTTGCCTATACCAATACATATCACAACATATATTTTATTTAAATCAAAATTCTCTGTATTTATATATAAATTAAAAGTATTTTTGTAAAACTAAATATACATTTTATAACTTGATATTTTTTTTAGTCCTATTTGGACCTATTTGGTCCAGCAGCTGTGAGCTGCATCTGCGCGTCGGGCTTCAAAGAAGATATGTGCTAGGTCTCAGATTGAAGCACCCGGTAACTATTATATATTTACTTTACCACACTTTTTAACTTCATATTATTGGTTAAACAATCATTTCTTTGAAAAGTAACAAGTAAACAAGCATTTATTGTTTAGCTTTGGTACATTACCGAGAAAAAGAATACGTTGCAGCCAATACATATGTACGTATGTCTCAGACCATTATAAGACACAAAAAATTAATAATACATTTAAACATAAACAAATAAAATACAATAAGTGTTCCACATTGTCTATAACTTAATAAAAACTTGTTTCGAAAATGAATTTTGCGTTCCAGTGCGTATCTGAAGCTGAATTGAGATTCTCATTTCGGACTACACAAGTCACGTATTGACAGATGACAAACACTTGATGTAAACATGTACAGATTGAACGAGATTTGTAATATCTCTGACATTACTTACACGGACAGTAAATTGCCCAAAGTTTTCAAAAATACTGATAATAAGATAAAATTATTAAAAATACTTTTGTTGTCAATGGTTCTTCGTATCATAAATCTCAGTTATAAATTTATTTTAATTCTTATTCACCAAAAACGTAAAAAAAGGCGCACACCCACTTCAAAAAATATTACAATATTTTCCATATGCGTACCATGAATTACTTAAGTATTTTTCTTTTTAGAGTGTAAACAATGTAATATTATTTTTATAAGTTTTATAAGTTTTTCGTTTTTTATTTGTATACTTCATTAACGCTTGTTGAAATTTTAATAAATTTACCTTTTCACGTTTATATTAAATTATTCTTACTTTTCATTCACGAAAAGAGATTTTTATTAATATTTTTGGACGCAATCGTGAATGCACTCCATTCGTAATATTTCTTTAAATTGAATTAATTAATGTGTTTTATTCTGATATTTGTATTTGTAACCATTGTTCATTCAACAAGTTCTATTAATTATGAAGGACTCGAGAGGCATTAATTATATTAAAAGCATGACAATTTGTTATAATATTATGCATCTGATTTTCCTCAATGTCAAATGGAGAAAATCGTTCTGTGTATTTATTCACAAAACAATATGTGTGCATTATTAATTATTATCATTGAGTTGTATTATTTAGTATTCTGTTTGTCATTTATTTAATAATACTTTAAATTTAAATGTAATAATTTGTCTTTTATTAATCAAAAGAAAAGATTTTTTGATTTATCGGTATTGTTTTTGCTGGGTAACTTGAATGATTTTATATAAACAAATTATTAGATATATTAATTTTAAAAATTATTTACATACAGTCATTCGATTAGCTCAGGACCGGTTTCAGTGTTCTCAAAAACCACTTTACCAATTACTTTAGTTAAATGATCCTGTAAGATATCATTTTCTTTATTTCTACTTCGTTTCCTCTTCTTATTAGTAGTTATTTTTGTCAACTATTTGTTTCTGTACAGAGAATAGTTATAACATTTTTTTTTATTTTTTAGAAGACAAGGAATTTTTATTTTTTATTTTTTAGAAGACGGAATATTTTTTTTTATTTATGTTATACTAACTATTTTTATTCAAAAAATTATTAAATCGTTTGTATCGTGTGCTGAACGTTCTTTATCAATCTTCGTTATATTTTAATGTTATTATTTTTTTATATTTTCTAAACCGTTCCTTCTAGAGTGTGGTATAGTAGAATGTGCAAAAGGATGCAAGACAGGTGCTTCTGATTGCAATCCCAAAGACACTGATGCTTATAAGTACACTTATATAATAAATATCTATATTAACAAGTTATCAACATAAGCCCACTTGAACTTAACTATTGTATATTTACATACAAAAGATAACGTCTTTCATAAAGCCTCCGCTCGTTTTGAAACAAGATTGCACATAATGAACCAAGGAAATATTATCATATCACAAAACATTATAGAACAGGTGAGGAATTAAACAAAAAATCATCATGACATTTTACATGACTTTATATTTATATAAATTGTTTTTCAGATTACGAATTATTTAAGAGCCAGCAATATAACTTTACATGATGAAATAGAATTTTTAAGCATCAGGTCAGTAGATTTTTATAATAATAGCAGTAGCACCCGTACTAGTACTACTCACATTACAAAAAGTACTTAAATCACATAGATTTTTAGTTAAAAAACAAAATATTACATAGATATTATTTAAATTATACTATCAGTACTTGAGTACAAATTATTAATTTATTTTATTTATTTATTTATTTTATATATTTATTAATTTATTCAAACAAATAAATGCTTAATTTTAATAATAACATGTGTTTTCTTTTTGATATTTGAATAATAAATATCTTTAAACTAATTAATAAAATGTATAGTGTGTAATGACTTTAGATGCTTCTAAGATTTTGTAAATTACAATTTACGTTAAATCAAATACAATATATTTTTTTATTTAAAATAAAGATTTTTATTATTTACTTTGTTATTTTATTTGTCTCAAAGGTTTCTTTTTTAGGTTTTTTAGTTTTTATACGACAATAATAATAGCAACACTATCCCGTTTTTTAAGAGAAATTAAATAAAAGACCATAAATAACGTCCTCCCCTGCACATCTAGGGTTGGCTGGTAGAGAATGTCTTTGTGGCATTGAGCCCGCTTTTACACTATTCTGAGTATTGTGCAATAAAAAATAAATAAATAAAATAGATTTCAGTTTAACTATAACTCTTTTTATTTATTTCTTTTCCACTTTGAATCAGTACCAGTTATCACTTGTGTACGTCAAATGGAAGGGTCTGAAGGGCCCTTCTTGATACCATAGTTATCGAAATAAACCCATTTGTAAAAAACCTTCAACTCAAAGCTAAGGCTACGAGTATTATAAACGCGCCCTGGTCTGAGAAGAACCACACACCAAACTCATCCGGGTATTTTTTATTGTTATGAATGTTTCACAAACGTCAAAATACTTATAAACATTTTGCGAACAACTAGAACCACCGCAATCATTGCGACGTGATGCCCCAATGTTTCTAAAAAAATATATATAGCAAAACTCGGCCTGCAAAACACCTAGTCACCACAAGAAGCACCCGTTCATGTATATAACGCAAGGGCCATCACCCTATCATATTTGAGGCGTACTCTGTACCCACTTTCTTTTTCATGAATACATATACATATTCCAATACAAGCTGTTGAAATCCTTACCTTTACAGCCAATAGCCTCACGCATTCTCCTCACGTTTTTAAAAAGGGTCACGTGACTCAATTTTTAACTGTTAACAAATACCAGAGACTGCATAAGGTATCCTTAAAATTTTTACGTGTTTTTTTCAATTTCACTTGTCAGTATGTCTAAAGAGAGTATCTAATCTACTCGATCCCATAAAAGTAAACGTTTTTTTCTATGAAATAAGAACAACGCCATCTAGCGGAAGTAAGGTGATACTGCTGTCAAGATACACAAATCGAAAGCAAGTTTTAATATTATTTATATAAACATAAGCTTTTGTATATATCTATAATATATATAATTCATAAATATATTAAACTAAGGTAAAACAAATATAAAAATAAAAAAAGTTCAAATAAAATCTTTATTAATGACTCAGTTGACAATTTCTTAAAAGCTATCGTGGTTATCCACTATTGATAATCTATCAAGCTCAACATTCAGTATATTATAAAACACTTAATTACTTAGCTCCAAATCACAAATAATATTACAAAAGTATGGCTTATACGACCGAAATCAATCAATCCACAATCAAAAAATCTCGATCCAAAGATTAATTAAAAGATCACTCAAATAACGGATTGCTATTTGCATATTTAGTAATATTTATTGGATCAGGATCGATTATTAATTTCGGCCGTTAGTCAATTCACATAGGATTTAAGATATTCATAGTTTTACATCCCTGGTACGACAACAAAGAACGTATATATCAATATTATTATTGACACTTTAGTTCACGACTGTACGATATCAAATAAGCCTTTAGTTTTACATTTATATACGCACAATAAAATTACGTACGTAATTAAGTAAGTAAATTACGTACGTAATTAGGTACAAAAATTACGTACGTAATTAGGTACGTAAGTTACGTACTAGTTATTATGTACATTTAAAATACATCTAAATATAAATATACTTTAAGTTACATTTTTTTTAACATAGTCAAAGATTTACAAACTTAATAATAAAGCAAAATTTTGGTATCATCATTAATAGGATATTTAAAATAGACAAAAAATATATATCTCTATTATATACCAATGTAAATAGACACATTTGCCTCTGAAACACTTGTATTGATAGGAAAGCGTGTTTAATTCTTTTAAAAACTTATAAAACAATAATTATTAAGAGAACAATTATATCAAATAAATATTCAACAAAATATTGAACTATTTTTTTTTTTATTTCTCAACTTTTTGCGCCAATTTTGTTATTGCGTTATCTGTCAACTTTGCTACAAATATTATATGTTAAAATGATACAACTTGTGTTGTATCATTTTAAAAGGAAAATATGCATTTTTAAACAAAAAAAGATTTATTAATATATATATTAAGTTAGTTTATAATTAACATATGGACGACTGGAGATATATTTCAATTGTACGTACTAGACGGCCATCAACTTGGCCAAGAACACCCATAGATATATATTTATTATGCCCGTATAAACTGATGGCAAGCAACAGTACATACCTAACAGCAATTTCCTTTTGATTATATGTAAATTGTCTATGTTTATATAATTGTGACGTCACTAGACCTTATCTACACGCCTTATATCGTATCTATACATACTGTACATAGATTACATTGCTTTAAAAATATGAGGTTATTATGAAATTAGTTATAAAACTGCCAACAAACATTTTTACTTACAAATATACGTATAATTGTGAAATACAACATATATGGAATTATTAAAACATACATTCCATACGATAGAGTGGGTCAAAGACGCTAATAAGCAGGTGATAGTTTATTTATCTAATAAATTTACTAAATAAGTTATATAATTTGGAATCCTAAAAAATATCTCATACCACTCTACCGTAGCCAACAAATCAATGATCCTTCAAGCATTTAAACAGCTCCAAGAACAATGACATCAATAACAGATCATAATTTATAATATTTATTTTTTAATTTATTCGTAGCCTCAGGGATATCTCGCCCTGTTGTATACAATCTTGTTCGTGTTCGTATCATGTTTCAGTAATGCTTTGTGCTGTGACGTCACAGCAAAGCACATTGGCTCATTCTAGACGCGCATATCTGAAAATAGTAACATGTTTGATTACATTTTTTGTATCACACGAATACGTAGTAGTTATTATATATTATTTATTTATTTATTGCACAAAATACAATATAATGCTCAAAAGGTTGGCTTAATGCTACAAAAACATTATCTCCCAGGCAACCGTACAATGTACAAAAGGTTGTTGGTAGTCAGGCAAAAAAAAAAAAAAATCTTTTTAAGAATTCTAAACATACATAAATAGTATATAAAATAAATATCATAACCATACTCAAAGATGAGGTTCGAATATAGAATATAATATTCACATACAAGCTTGAACAAATCAATTGAAAAATGGGTAAATTAATTAAATTATTTTAGGGTTAAGCTGTTTTCTTTTCTGTGACGATTTTAAGACTACTAATACTGAGACTATTATTGGAAGGTAAGTATTATGAAAAAAACGAATATATATAATACAGTACTTTTAAGTTATAACGCTAAGTGTAAGAGTATATTTCATTGATAACGTTGAAAAAAAGTTCCTACCAAGAAACGTAAAAAAAAACTATCTTATAATACATTAATAGCGTAAGCCCATTTCTGTCCGTAGTCTCAATTTGAACAGCTCCTATCTCAGACGGGCAGTAAAATAAACCAAACAAAAAACAATATACCAATATATATAAAAGTTTCATCATTTTCAAAATGTAGATGAATGATTCTAATTTACGAAGAAATGATATCAAAACAAATATTATCATACATATCGAAATTCCTAAAAGCTGTTGAAACAACGGAAAGTTTCGCAAACCATCTATTAGTGCATATGTTAAAAAACAGAAATCAAATAACTGATACAATAGAAAACAAAATAAATTTAACCTGCGCTGCCTTGACCGCTACAACTGGAACAGGTCATCATGCGCCCTCTCCAGTCTTTTCAAGGAGTTGTCAACCCGCCGTCCCTGTGTGAGTGGTGGTGGGAGCGGCGGTGGTATCACCTCGTTGTAGGACGTCGACGCACCCATGGACGCAGACTGACGCAAGCGGGCGGTCGGCCTGTGACGCACGAACCCGTCCTCGAGATCTTTTACAAATCTGGAAGTTATTACGTAACTTTGTTAGCTGGTTCAATATTTTTTAATTCAAGCAAAAACAAAATATTGATCATTACTTAGATGTGCAAACACAGTGGCACAGATCACGTTTATACAAATTGAAAAATATAAAAACGAATGCACATGCTGATATAACTTTGACCACAACTCGTTATAAGCCTGTATTGGATAATAATGACTTTACTTAAAGAATGTCATTCAATTCCTCATCCAATTATTACTAGCTCGGTCTGCAGTCAAAGACACTCAGTACAGTACTTCAAGATAAATAATGGGCATCGGAAAACATCGGAAGCATTCGTATTAGTATTGAAAGCGCTACTGTTTTGAGAACTATATAGAGCTGTATAAACCTCCATTGGGTTTTGTTATTAAAATAGCCATTATTCTTTTTCAGTAATAATTGGAATTATATAATTATATTAATTTATAACTGAACTTATTATTATTTTAATATTATTATTACAATTCTTGTAATTATAATTTATTTATGCTTCCCAAACTTATAAAATTGTTACTTTTTTTTTTTCGTTGTTGTTTAATTCATTTAACAACTTAAACTAGGTCCGTCATTGCGCACGGCGGGTGAAGCATTGGTGCTGAATAAGTTTTGCATACTTGTAAAATTAGCAGAGTTAATAGTGGCAATAATCTTAAGTCTAGTTCTTTTTACTCGTGAGTGCGATTTTAAACGTTCCACATGTTAACTCTATAGAATACACTTTGACCATATAATAAGAAACTACACTAACAAATGTCACCAAAAAATTTAGAACTTATAAGTCACTGTCCTCGACAACAATGTAAATTTTCGACATTATTCATCTAGGAGAAGCATTAGTGACGTAAACACTTTTGACCAGTAAAAGCTTGGTTTAGCTCAGCTCAATAATATCGTATCTCGTACAAAAGTGTTTACTTCCTTTTTGTTAAAAGTAGATAACCGATTTAAAATATGGAGACATTATAATATATATTACATAACGAATTTAAACTAAAAGTAAACAAATTTTAAATATAACTTTAATAAATTAGTAAACAACTCAATAAACAGACGGATGGTATGCGGTGACTATAAAATATTTATGAGTAGCTGGATTGATTTATTTTGAACCATTCATCAAGACCGAGTGCAAAATTTTATTGAAGTTTACATTTGAATAGTAAAATAAATTGGGAAGGATGATTTTTAATCGACTTCAAAAATATATATATTATTTGGTTCTAAATAATTTTTGAAATTGTCTTTAAGCATGTTATAATATATTAGCTATATTAAGTGATCTCTGGGTAACCGTTGTAGAGGTCGCGGGTTCGAATCCTGCTCGTATCAATCAAATTTTAATTATTTAAAATTGGTTATACTATAAAAAAAAAAATTTTTTTTTTCTTAGAAAACACATGTATTTAGAAAAAGACTAGGATTGCCAACCAGGCTATATTATATGACATTATACTATATATATATGTATATATGTATCTATAACAATAATATATAGTACGAAAATACTACATTTCGACCGCTAATTAAAGCGTCCAGCTTAATGATCCCAAACTAGACTATTTCTTTGGAGTATAAATGGAAAAAGCAAATAATTGCCCTCACCTTTAACGTAATAGAAAATAGTTTTTTTGGTTTCAATCCAACTAACTAATTACACAAAGGCCAAGTTCCAAATTCAAATATGAAAATTGAATTTAAATATTTCTATTTCATGAAATATTTAAATTCATATAATAATAATTTTAATAATATAAGTTCCAAAATTATTATTTGATTATTTTAAAAGGAAAATTATTTCAATAAGAAATCCTAGTGAAAAAAATCTAATTATTTTCAAAAGCAATGTTCAGGTTTTAAAACGAAAGAAATAGAGAATCCCTTAATTTGGTTAAATCTTAGAATTAATATTTATATTAATATAAATATTTTAACATTCATGAATTTTAACGCCTAAAGCCAAACTAATAATGAATACCTTGTAATAAATATATAAAACTAAAAAATAACTATACTACTATAAATAACTTAACTAATAAATAACTATATAAAACTATTAATAAATATATAAAAATGGACTTTTTTAAACAAATAAAAAAAACAATTATTTTCTTAGATTTTCACGAGTACACATTGAAATAAACTGACTTTATGACAGACACTTACATCTCGTCTTCCTGTGAACACGATTACTGCAAAGTATTCGAAACGTCGGGTTAAAATCAAAATGTAACCAAATTATACGCGAGTTTTAATCCGTAAAAATAGTTTTATTTTAAAACAATTATTGTTTAACTACGAATTTAATCCTTTTAGTGCCATACATGTTTTACCGATATATGCTAAAAATGCCAGTAAAAAAGTGCATTTTTATAGATAATTTATATGAACAAGGCAAATATTCACCATTTCCGTCACAATATAAAAATATTCATATTTTTTTCAATATTCTCTTTAAAAGAATAAAAGCAAAGAAATTCAATACTAAATATTTATGGACAAGAAAATTACAGAAACAGAGTGTACGGTGAAAAGGAGCGCTATCGCGACGCTGGCATGTTTCACAACTAGCGAGAGCAGCGCAACGGCACTCTTTGGCACTATAAGGTTAAAAATAACCTTAATCCTTCCCTTCCTGCGAAACACAAACATTCAGACGAGGGGACACAAAGACATTATTTATAGACGGAGCAAAAACCGACAAACCGACAATTGACCATTCACATCTAACAACTTCTATATTTTGTACCTTATTAAATTGTAATAAAGATAATTTTACAATATCTTATTTCTATAAAATAAAATGTTTAAGTGTACAAGACGACGCGATGAATTTTGCTGTTATGAAAATATATATCATGTTATTATTATAGTATCAGATTACAGAATGTGCGTAGTTTAATTAATAATAAACTAATATACAGGGTATAAGGGGGCAATGGGTGCTTGTGTCCTTCGTCATCAAAATAGTTTTTTTCGTATATATTAAGTATCTAATCATAACCATTGTAGCTATGAGTATTTTTTACATGTTATAAGAAGAATAGATAAAAATCGAAACCAAAAAGAGAATAAAAACAAACCCGTAAAAAATTATTACTATCAGTCAAAAAAAAATTTATATGTTATTACTTATTATAAGCTTAAAGCATACAATATACATTATGTCACAAGAAATAACGTAAGTTTATGTGTGGAAATGTGTCCTGACATTTGTGTCCTAACTTAAAGACTAATATAAAAATATTCATTCTAAAGCGTAAAAACAGTTAATTTTCAGTTTATCTTCGTTGGAATTGACCTATTAGATAACATTTACAGATCACTAAATACTCATGGATAAACGAACTTCCAAAATAATCCAGGAATGAAAACTAAATTTATCATTTTCATTGAAAAAAATCTTATTAAAAATATATACTCAATTAAAAATATAGATTTTTTTTTCTTAAAGGTCCTGTATGATCTCTCAGACAAAGATGGCCGATCAAGTAATATGGGACTACGGTATGGAAATACAATATAGAGAAAAAAAACGTAATAAAGGGTATAGCTGTCCTACACTAAAATGGTAACAAATTTCTAACAAAGTTCGTTCAGGAAGTTTGTATACGAAAAAGTTAATATAACAATACATAGAAAGTCACTGACAACAGCTAGTTAAAATAAATAATCTATAATAGGCAATGAAAATAACCAAATGAGGAAAATATTAAGTTTATAGCTGATTACACACAATATTATATTTCATTGCTCGTCGGTTATTTTAAACGTGACATTCTCACGGCAGAAAATTCCACAGCGTGTTATTTATTCATTGATAATTCTAGCCTCGCTATGAAGTTCATTATAAATCTTAAAATAGTTTTATTTATTTTAACAGATATAGGTATTATAAATTAAGTTATCTAAAACATTTTGCAAATAATATATTAAATGTCATAACAATACCAAAAGTGTATAGTATCTGTCTTATATTTTTTTATAACCTGTAACAAACGTCGTGTGAAGCGGAACAGGTTTAATAATATCTATTTGAATTCTAAATCAGAAATAGAATATGTAAATAGATAATATATGCATTTTACTAAATCAAGGAATGTAGTTTTAATCCTAAAAAACCTTTATCATCCTTACATTTATATTACAAACTCTTTGTCGATTTATGTTTTAAAACATAGCTTGCTAGAAAAACTTGCATAGAAAAACTTGCTTCAGTATGCAATTATGTCATTTTATGGGAATCCTTGGACAAAAATGTAGGATGTTTTAAATTTATGCTATTACAAGATTCAAATAAAAATTTGTTTTTGGAATTATCGACGCCAATAATATAGATATGGATTAATTTGACTATCTGAAGTTGAATTTCAGATCATTAACATGCTAATGTGATTTCAGTATTTTAAATTTTATTTAAAAAATATATCAAATCCGTGTTAAACATGCGGTGCCGCAAGCAAAATGTAAATTTCTGTAACTGAGTGACTAGCAACGTACTACATCACTAAACCTAAACAGATGAAATTATGATGGAATATTCCATGGGAAGTTTATTACGAAGACTTGAAAACCGTATAAAACTTTTTTTACCTACAATTCTAAGCTAATTGCAAATCGACATATAACGTGAACAAAGAGGAAGGGATATACCTACATATATTTTTAATACGTCACAATTTTGTACTGACGCAACGTGTGTAATAATCATAAGTACCATTTATATTACATCTAAATTCGTTAACTTTTCATAATTATGAATCAAGTGAGACATAACCTTGAACGTTAAAGTCATGTGACGACAAAAAGTATAAAAACAAACGAAAAGTAACGGAAAGTGTGAAAGGCACCTGCACCGAGAGTGGTTCACTGCCGTGTCATGTGATCAGCGCAGGCGGATAGAAAGCGATCCACCACAATACCGTTTGTGGAGAAGTCGTTAAAAAGTACACATAAATCTTTAGATTTATATTAAACAATATAATTTATTTTAATACAAGTAGGTTTTTAAATATGAAATTATGATTTTATATAAAAATATTCAATTTATAATAATACAGTTAAGTTTCAAGGTTGAATGAATGAATAGTTTTTCCTAAGGTCATTTAATTCGTCATGTAATCATGAAATATCAAGGCACTGTTAGGATTGCCACCTATTTTAATGGATATATTATTTTTTTTTCACAAACAGCAGTAAAAATAAATTATTTTAGGAAATAAAATGTACGAATTTACTAAATAAGTATATTATTATATAAATAACACAGTATGAATGGCAACCCCAGTCACTATCCTGAAACCATCATAAAATTACTGAATCAAATAAAACCACTGAGATAGACTTAAAGTTACTATCAACCTTTTATAATTGAAAAATTTGTTTGTATTATTAATAGTGCACTATTCTCTAGTAGATGAAGCTTTATTACAAATGTTTTCACATCAAAATTCAAAACTAAATATATATTTATATTCATCCATTGTCATGTTGAAGAATAATTATGTACTTAATAAATATTATAAGTACAATGACTTTAAAATGAGTACTTCAAACTTACAATGAACTTTTATATGGTAGTTGATAAAAAAATATATCTATATAAGAAGTATATTAAAGAAATATACAAATACACACTATTATATACCATAGATATCAATTTATATTATAAAGAGATATCTACAATGTATATTAAAAAAAACAGGGGGAAACATATTTAATTTTTCAAACACATTGAGTAGCAAGACACAGAAATAAAATCTGTCTTATCATTTGTAAACACAATTATCAAGTCTACCGGCTGTTGTATTTACCTAAAGACTCAATATTTTATCTCTATAAAATGAACATCTGGAATATTTTGTTAAAATTTAACTTAATGGTAATTCAATATTTTAATTTAAATCAGTTTATTATTTATCATCCTTATTCAATGATGTTCATGCTGGAGTCAGATTATAAATAGAAGTAATGTGCACTACTTTCCTGTTTGCAGCACTTATTAATTTGAAGATCATAGCAGATTTCAAGTGATATAAGGTATAAAACATATCTTGAGACACATGTATGAAACGCAAACAATCTCTCGAGGCAACATTTATTGTCTAGTATAAACTTCCTAATTACAACTAAATGAGGAAGTAATATTGATGATATCAGCCTATTTCTACAATTATAAGCACTTCAAGTGCAATGAGATAGATAACACATTGATTATTATGTACATATTAGTTCACTGTCCCTAAAACGGAACAACAAGATAAAATTTAGGGGCAGTTGATAAATGTCTCTATAGTTATTTTTCAAGTAAGGTACTGTAAAATATATATTATTTTGTCATTATATTTTTATTTTATTATTATATTCCAAAGTAATGACATATTTGACATTTAATTGTAATAAAACCTTTCACATGTAATGGTCAACCTATGAATTTTATGTTACACAATCAAAGAAAATTTTTGAGCAATTCCTATAATGGTAAAGTGCAATAAAATAGATAATTACTTACTCGCTAGTCTCCTTGCTTTTTTCTACATGCTTCTTGATATTTGCAATAGAAGAATCTAGTCTATTTAAAAAATTGTCAAATGACTCCTTTTCATCAGGACTACCAGGAGAAAAATCTCTAGTAGGCATACCAGCTATCGAGGCGCGATGGCTTGGTATCGCAGCCTCCGTCACTCTCTCTCCATTCTCATAGAATGGAGAATCCTTAGTTACAGGAATCAACAGATATTCTCTCAGAAATAAACTATCCGTTGCAAATAAACGGTTTGCCCGTCTAATCTTCTCCATCTGCAAACAAATAACACCTCCACTTTATTACCAGGCTTTTGATAAATTCATTATCGACACAATAATTGTGATGCTCAAGCTTACTGTGACACCATATTTGAGGGCTATGCCTTGCAGAGTATCTCCCTTGGTCATAACATGTTTTATAAACTCTTCGTTTCTCTTCATATGATTACAAGTGCTTCCATATTTTTTTAATGGTCGGGCAGATTCCCGAATTGATACTCGCTCATCAAAAAGACGATCCTCCTCCATATTTGACGTAATACAAAATGTTAAATGACATTAATGACAAGCTAACAAAAGCAATGAAGATAGCAGATAACGGTTGTCATTATCCCTCGTGAAGTTGCGTATGGACTACTTGATATATAGTCTATGGTTAATCCTAATGGCAAACTATGAAACTTTGATATGCCTTTATTTTATTTCATAATTTTATTTTCTTCTTAATTATTATGAAGTCATCCTTATGGGTCCTAATTTTACACATAAATATTTGAGTCCTTACATTGATAACAGATGGCAGTGCCTTCCCGTCTAAAATCGTTCGTCGTTCACAACTCACTGTAATTTTAAATCCATTCGAATGACCGGTCAATCAATCAGTCTTTCGGTGTGTTTGAAAGGGGTAGTGTATTTGCGACACTGCTCTCGAAAATATGTTGTTATGAAGTAATGATTTGTGAAATTTGAAATTTTGTGAATTGAATATTGTGTTAAACATTTTTTTTTTCTTAAATAAATAACTCGCAAGTTATCTGATCCTGAATGATTATTTTTATCAGCGTTTGTACACATGTGATCGATACGTATTTTCGTTGTTGATTTTTTTTACTGATGAGGGTAAGTTAATTGATATTTGCAAATACTAATAATTAATTACTAGTACTTTTTACAAATATATAGTCCTAAAATAGGTTACGTGATATTTCCGTATCACTGTATAATGTAAATGCCAAACTCGGCCCGGGACTAGCTGGCGAAACATTCGCGAGGGTTGGGGTATAAGGCAATTTTTATTAGTGTGAAGCCATATTTTGGGGGTTTGCTTACTAACGGGTGTGACCCCAATGAATTTATTCACATATTGTTAACAGTATCCGATTTTTTTTAATTTTGTTATTTTTACTTACGAGCTGCAAACTAAGTGTCGTTCATTGTTTTTATTCGCGTACTACTGGCTGAAAAATGGAAATAATAATAAATTATTTACATTATTTTATTAAATATATTCAGAAGGAGAATTAACTGACATTCAACAGAAACCAAAAATCGGTACAACTCGGTACTTAAATACTGACAATGTCATTACTCATAAATAATATGAGCAATGACAAATGAAACCTATTAGTTTTAATTAATAGTTTAATGATTATTATTGGAAACAATATATTCATAATATAAGTACGTGTCTTTGCTCCCAACACTAGTTGTTAGTTCATCCCTAGGAACTATCGATTCCCATTAGGCTGGATGCAGTGCAGGAGCTGCATTGTTTACATCACAAAGTTGAGTTGAATGGTCTTAGAATAGTAATGACCTAGATAAGAAATAATATAAGTATTTTACTTATGCAAATTCTTTTATTAACATTTTCGTAAATTTGTTTGGTTTTAGCTTTTTACCCTATTGCCCTAACTGATAAGTACTTTATAATTTTTAGGTTTTTAGAGAAACCTTAAATTAATTGTAATTGTAATTTATAAGTTTTTGCGATATTCTGTGAAAATTAATGTCTTTAGTGTTTTGACCACAACAATAATCTAACACTAAACTTTATTAAGAGTCTACGTCATAATGGTTTAATTGGAATTGAAAATGAAGCACATAAAATATCTTATATGTAAAGAAAATTAATAACCTATAACACAGTTCCAAACAGTAATAAAAAAAAAACCAAAGGACGAATCCAATTTCTCAATATAGTAATAATGTAGTAGTCTCTCATGTTGACAATAGATTAATGAATCGTAAAGAGTCATAAGTTGTAAAGAAAAGTGTAAAATAGTTAAAATAAGAAATAAAAAAAACTAAACATAAGAAAAATATAAAAATAAGTAAAGTATGAAATAAATAAAATTGTTAAAATAAGAAAAATAAATAAAATAAGAAGACATAAAAATAAATAAAATGAGAAAGAAATAAAATTAAACTGAGTCAGATGGAACGCGAGTCAAGATTGCAGGCATGTTATCATAATGACTCATACTGACACGACCTCCGAGGAATCCCTTTCTTATCGCACGATTAATCTGTTTTCATTATCAAGAGATTATGTACTATAGTCGTTAATACCTGGTGTAGTTCTTATGCGCTTATACTTAGAGACTAGTTCATTTGTTCCCAATGATTTTAATACAAAATTAAGTAGATAAAAATATAACAGTATCTTCGTTTCAAACCACTTCTTTATAAAATAAAAAAAATTACCATTTTATTGTTATTTTTTAATTTCTTTTTATGATTAGGTTTTTTCTTTTTTTTTAATTTTCTACAAATAAGAACTATTGTTGTAACTGTGCTGTGTTTTAAATAAATAATTCTAAATTCTATATTTAAATTCTGACTACCACAACATATATAAAATATTTTGTTATGACGTCACAGAACCGGTACTAAATACTGTCAGGTGACGCAGATTCTACGAAACGAGAACAACAACAATTGTTAGAACATAACCGATGAGTGACTCGCCTTAAGCAAAGTAGGTTAAATCCGGTTAATTACGTAGCCTGCACTTAACCTATAAAATATAATAACTATATATATTCGTTAAAAAATATTATTATATCATCTTGAAAATTACAGCAGAAGTTTTGTGTTAAAAATATGCTATTATAGGTATTATAGAGGTACTTTGGCTATTATATTTCATTATAAATCGTATAATAAATCTCTATTATAACTGTAAGTCTGTATAATTTACATTCAAACGCTCTGGGAACTATTGTAAACCATCTAAGCATATATTTTCTTTATAATCTTAACAATAAGACCAAGTATCAACCCAGTTATATTACTATGTTCACGAGAACATATACTATAAAATATCTGTACATATATCTAAGACAATTAGATAATAGTTTATTTACTAGATTTTTTAAAATATAATATATGTTATAAAAAAATCATCGCTTTAAATTATTTTTAACTATTAGAAAATAATAAAATAATAATAGTCTAATAAATAAAAATTAAATAGAGATAAGATTTCATTTTTATGGTTATTGTTGATAATAAAACTGAATAGATTAAAATATTTTCAACTCGAACAACAATAACTTCGAAATCCTACGCTAATGGTAACATCATTTGATTATAGTTATAACAAATTTATTATTTTTACAAAAATTTTATTAACATTTTCTTATACGTTTTATTATACATTTAGTAAATAATGATCACATATTTTGAAAATATACCAAAATATTATGAAACCATCTCAGTATCATTTTTATAATATTTAAGAGTATATACTTGACAATGAACCAGAAGGACAGATGTTTAACCTTTTTACGAAGCAGGTGCGCACGCGCACAGTTTTTTTGGTCACTACTATCTTACACTCGAATATGAAAATTTACGATTTTGATCATTGATCGTAATAGACTATTTTTTTAAATTATTAACTGTGCTAGTCTAAATTTAAGATATAACTATTATTTTTCCCGTTTTTATAAAATCATTTTTATATAAAAACTGTCTAAAAAACAGTAAATAGATATTTTCTTATTAATTTAGAATTATTTAATTTGATATATATATTATATATAACCAAGATTTATTTCATAACATTAAATATAATATGAAAGTAGGTACCACAATCGTTTTTTATAAAGATCGCACACATTGCGACCGGCAGCTGCAGATTTTTATTTTTTACTCACGAATGCAGACATCGATTTGCAATTTGAAATGAGCTACCTGCAGTAAACACCCGCCTGGAAATACTCAAATAAATAATCATGGCATTTTATATGTCAAATGCCTTATGACATTTAGTTAATTAGACAAACTTTCCATATATTTATATAAAGAAATAATCGATGATCATCTAAATTTAAGATATTAAAATCACATCCTTAATATTTAAATACTTTATCCAATAGCTAGTATTTGTTTTGTTACAAACTATATTATGAAATAGTAGATTGTAACACAAGAGAGCAAAATAGTATTTTTACGGCGAGGGCGATGCTTTGAACCACGAGCGAATAATCTAGTATATCGCACGAGGGAAAAATAATTTGCTCTCTAGTCATACACTCTACTTTTCATCTCCTTTCTATGAGAAAATATGTACCTACTGATTACAAGAACATAGACGTCATTGGCGCGCTTTTGTTTTTTTTTTTTAGTTAGCGCCGTACAACCAACACATAAAGCCAGTGATTCAAAGAATTTGCGTATCACCTTTCTGCCCGCTAAAAAGTTCCTATCGGAAAAGAGCTGTTTTGCTCTCGCTTAAACAGGAACAAAGCGAAACTTTTCGAATTCGACATGAAAAAATACTTTCTTACTAATTAACCGAGTACCATCATATCTTTTTAGCATCATGACGTTGAAATGACATTGGAATGACGTTGAACTATAGATATTGCATCTGTAACGACCAGCTGACCTGGCTATGACTTGTCTGTTGATAGGATATTGACGCCTCATCAATCATGATATCGGAAACTTGTTATTAGAGCTCGTATACAGCTGCATTATAAATTATATATGTAACTAGCTGTTACTCGCGGTTTTACCCGCTGACGAGTGATTTTATTTAGTATTAAGATAACTGTAAGTTGCATAATAATAGATAGCCTTCTTTGTGAACGTCCCTGTCATAAAAAAAACGAATTTTTCAATTCCATTTTGTAGTACTAGTATAGATATAGTGTACTAGCTATGCCCCACGATTTCACATGCCTATATATTAATAACGCCTAAATATTAATTTTTAATATTATTCATACATTATTAATAATCCTAATCATTAATATTTTAGTTTGTGTGTTTGTTGTTACATCCGGACGAGGAGCATCCTCTTATCAGTGCTGATACCACGCGCTGAGGTCGTGCTGCAAGGATAGATACCTTTAAATTACTTAATATTAACAATTTATTATATACATATCTCTTCTTCTTAAAAATTAAAATTACTTCCGATAAAATAAAAATAATATAAAGTAATATTATAAAGCGGAAAAGTTTGTTTATTTGTTTAAAAACGCTAATTTTCGAATCTAAGTCATGAACTTGTAAAAATCGTTCTGATTATGATAGGAGGATCCACGAGGACTACAGTCCAGGGATGGCAAACTAATGGCACTCATGCCACAAGTGGCACGTTTAAAAGTTTTGATGGCAGGCACAAAAACAAAATAATTGTAAAACATTGATTGATAAAAAATATTTAAAGACGAACTGTTTTTATTTATTTATTTAATAATACTTACGTATAATTTCACAACGGTAACATTTGGTATGAACTTTTATTGTGGCATGTTACCTACTTAAAA
The DNA here is from genome assembly GCA_959347395.1 of Mechanitis mazaeus. Classification (NCBI taxonomy): domain Eukaryota; kingdom Metazoa; phylum Arthropoda; class Insecta; order Lepidoptera; family Nymphalidae; genus Mechanitis; species Mechanitis mazaeus. The sequence continues at coordinate 2,474,900 of OY365743.1, forward strand.
ATTTTTTTTTTGTCTCTTTGTGGCACGGACATCAAAAAAGGATCGTCATTCCTGCTATAGGCTATATACCACAACGTCAATATTACTCTTATCCTAATAGTAAATAAAGTCATTCATCCATGGCCTTAATCGCAAATAACAACACATAAATCCATTTCATTTTGATATTCCTAATAAATAGTTTAATAATAATAGTTATTTAAAATTAATTAACCTTAATAACTAATAAACTAAACACACGTAGCGGCTTTAAGCATATTAATCTTAAATTCCTTTAACGATTGAAGATAAAATATCAAAAACTAATTGACTTGACTTTTTATGGTTTTTGTAATATCTAAATAGCTTTTTTACTTGGAACTGTGTACTAATTGGTGTCATCTACAATCTATGTGTATGTGTATATGTGTGAATGTATGTATGTATTTGTGTATGTGTGTATGTGTGTGTATTTTCTCGCCCACTATATATTTTTTCACACCACATCGTTACTACTAATGTGATCATTCACAGTAGGGTGTACCTTACAATATCGTTTTAGAGTCGTTTTTTAAAATAAATGTTTTAAATTTCATATTATTGTATTCTTGTTATTTTTAAGCTATTTTTTTTTTAATGTGGACTGGGTTTTGATAGCATTAGGAATTTTTATTTTAATAATATAATCGACAATTATATATTTTTACATTGTATTATATAATGTTAAGTAATAAATAATTATTTCAAGCAATATTTCTCGAATGTAATTTAAATAAAGACCATTACAATCAGTCCTGTCAGAGGAGGCCAACAGGGGAGGGTAGGGAGAAGGAAAAAATTATCGGTACCTACATATTCACGTCCTAAATATTGCGAACATTATTGGAGTATAGTTAAAAAATTCCTAGTCGGTAGATTGCAAAGAATTAGAAAGGCAGACAGTAGATCTCGATTGAGTTGGCAACCCCTGATTTATAACATGGTCACAACATCCACCGGACATTGGTGTTTAAATGTTATTACTATACAAAGCGATTAAGTTTTTACGAGTAAGTAAACTTTGTATCAACTGCTTCCTAGAAATCTATTTTAATTCTATGTAATTAGTTCTATTATTAAAATTTTTTTTTTAGTAATTAACATCAACACTGCTGCTACTGCGATAGTTATCTGAGTATTCTCAGTAATTCTGTTGAATTTTGCCCGAGTCGTTGCGTACTCATTAAGCAGTTCACGCCGTGATTTCACCATGTTCCGAGCTCATGGACAAAGACCCTAAATATGTTCTAAACTGACCGGTCAAATACCGATAGATGTTATTGCAACCAGATTATATGTAATAGTAATTATAAGTGATAAAAGTAGTAAATACAAGATTCATTTATTGAATGTAAATGTTGGGTAAGTAATAAATTAATAACAACACCTTACTTTACATACATACATTAATAATGCATTAGTCGAGGCAGGTGTGACAGACAACAATCACTTTCAATAATATGAAGATTGGAAGAAAGCTATTTGTGAATTTATCATAACTCCTCTAGGAGTTTAAAACTCACTGAGATAAGCAAATTGCCAAATGTTTGCATGATGTGTCTGTTAATTAGGAGATGAGCTGAATTAGGGCTAATAAAAATATAAACACGTGGTAAGGATGTTGACCCCCCAAATAGGGCTGTCATCCGTACAGATTTTTTTTATCGGTGTTCCCATCGATATAACTTGCATCACATTTAAAAATATTATCTTCAATTTAAAATAACTTAAAGTACTCATATTAGCATTAATTTAAACTATAACTATTGCTTTAAGACTGAATATGTTTTGTCTAAAATCATAGAGACAACCCTACCACTGTACTGAAAGCACGTGTTGAGGGTTTACTCTACATATGTCAACATTTGAGTATCATATACAAGTCATATATTTTTATAGAAATAAGTTAAAATCATGGTTGCATAGTACGAACAAAATGATGAACATAATATTTTTCAGATGTTTTACTCCTCAGACAGGATTTAAAAAGTTATCTTTGAAGTTTGTTGTAATAAATGGAATACATTACAGTTGTTACTAGGACTCCAAATCGGTCAATCTGTTCTCCAGTCACGTGTTAGATGTATAAGGGCGTATACAAGACAAGACAAGATTAATAATCAACTTTAGAATAACTGTTTAAGTAAACAACTATATGTCATATATTTTTATTTTAGTAATTTTCAACTTTATCCTTTAAATAATTGGGATAAAGGCCACTTATTCGGAAATTTATAAATGCCTTCAAAAATCTTCTATCATACGTTAGCTCTGTGTAGTCTTGCTTCATTGTCATAATAACTTTCACGTACTCTATCCATTTATATAACAACCCTCTTTTAATAACAATTATATTTAAAATCTTCTCATTATAAACTCATTTGCCTACGTTATATGAGTGACAAGTTCTCTATAAAAGTTTTTATAACAAATAATCAAGACTTACAGCAAAACAACTGGAGCAGATGTACACTCACCTGCACTAGACCACTGCCAGCAATCAGTCATCAGCATACATTGATTACTTCTATGTTTAGAAAAAGGTACATTTATTAAAAAAAACATTCATAATTTGAATTTCCTATACATTTTCACGAACCCTGTTATAAATATTTGCTAAGGATACTCGAAGTATCCAGCCATCCTTAAAAAACATGAATTCCATCCGTAATATCAAGGGAAGTTATCCTTTAACATAAAAATATTCAGTAAATTTTAATGAACACTTATAATATAGGTTAAAGGCACTCAAACCTGTGTGTATATACCAAGTGTTGCGTACCAAGGTAGTTATCAGTTATGGTAGTGTCTGGATGCTGGGAGTTCGTTAGCTTGATGAGGATCCTGTGAACTGTGTCGAGTGGTCTCCCTCTTTGTTTTGCTCTTATGGGATCGTTTGTTGCCATTAACGATGTGCTTTTGTTTTGATTTTTTTCAATTCGTTGTAGTTTTATCCTTTGATTATACGATTTTCAAATTAATTTATATTTGAAATTATAATTAGTTTTGAAATTAATGGAATTTAATATATCGTTACTTTAAATACAGTTCAAGAACTTAGAAACACATCATACTTTATATTAAATTTATATTTACATTATGAGAGTAAATTTAAAACTAAATATGGGTCGCGGGGTGAACGAACACAGAGTAATGTACCAGATGTTTCAAAATACTCGATCCTTGTGTTAAGTGTTTTTGGAACTATGCCTATAATACATTCATTGTTCTATAGCGTCTAACAATACCTGTGTTACTTTATATTGTTTTAGTATAATGGTCTGAGAGGTTTAGATTAATTACCTTGAATATGATATTATTCATAAATAGTTACTATGTACCAATTTTGTTTACCTTTCAATTTTTTTACAAAAATATTTATAGAGGTTATAAAATGTAAAATTTTTAAATATATTTTTTAAACATATCCCGTTTGTAAGTAGCTTGATACTATAAAAACAAAAAAAAAACAAAAATTTTTATAAAAAGGCCAATACTTAATGTGTAAAAAAATATATACTTGCGAGAATAAAGTCGTAATTCTGTTCAGTTTTTAAATATCTGAATAAAAAAAAATGGTTAAAATATTAAAAAATGGAAAAGATCATTTTATCACCTTGTTTCTCTAAATCATCGATACATTAGATATCAATGTCTTCGTATCAAGTTAATATTTAAAACGCAATAAGCATTTACCTAAGAGCAGCTGCTTTCTCCGCAACCAACTCGACTTATTATACTAATTAATTATAACATTTACAATTATTTGACACTTATTAAAAATGTATTACATTTTTATAGTACTTATATCATGAATACGTATATTATATTAATAGAAAAAAAATACAAACAAAAAATACACGATAAATATACATTAACTTGATATTTGTTCAGTATTTTATTTGTTTTTGTAGATCCTTTACATATTATGTAGTCATTATTTTTAAATTTTTCAGATACAATGTAATAATTACCACAATACAATAAGAATTAATAAAAGAAACTCAAACTATATGTGACTTTTCATAACATTGGTAGAGATCTACAATAGTGTGTTCCTAATGATATCATTTGTGATACTTTTATGTATTAAAATCAATTTACAGACACAATTATTAAGATTATATTAGTTGTTATAAACATGTAATAATAAATGTAAGACCACAATACGCTTACTTAACAATTATTAAACCATTAACAGTCTTCAAACCAAGGTATTTACTATTTCTTCTTTGTTATTCATACTTTTACGAGTTCACTTTGTATATTTTGTTATCACGGATTCAAATTCGGTACCCATCCTTTAGCTCATCATTAAAATTATCCAAGACTTGAACTTTCATTAATTCTGAATAATTAACGAATTTAAAGTATATCAAATTGGATACTTAAGCTAGTTAATAGAACAAGGGGATGATATTGACTAAAATTAGAATTAGTTAAATATATAATAATATAATTATAAAGCGGAAAAGTTTATTTCAACTAGCATTCTTCGAAACTACTAGATGGATTTGAAATATTCTTTCAAGTATAGGCAGGAAGACTATAGCCTATCTAGTATTAAGATACTGCTTAGTTATCCTAATATTAAATAATATTCAGGTGGATCCGCGAGTCAAAACTAGTATAATAATAATAAAAGGAAGGAAGTTAAACATGGCAGTGCGATCACAATGATTCAATTAGTATAATTCCGAAACAAAACAGGCATATTGCGTCTCTATTTTTATACAATGATGGATTAGGACTCGGAATATTTATGTAATATATAGGTATCTTAGTAAAAGGTTCTTAAAATTAAAAAATATGTATTAATAAAAAAAAAATAAAAATAGAATAAAATGAAATAAAATAAAAATAAATAAATTAAAAATCTAAAACAAATATTTTTTATTTTATTTTCAATCATCACAGGCTTTATCTTAATCTTAAAAAGGTAGTATAGAAAATAATCCAATTTTAAAAAAACAACATACATTTTTATTAATAAACTGTATCAAAGAAAAAAGGGTAAAGCCAAACCCATAGCGTGAGGTACATAGCATGACTGTAATTACTAGTCGCGAAGACTGTACCATCCTCTACACTACAGCGTTAATAAAAGAGTTATTTAACGTTAAAAAGTTAGTAATTACATTAAAAATTCCTCAAGGCCGGTAATCACAGTAGCTCAATTGATACAGACGCGGGACGGTGTTCCAGAGTAGGTTCGAGTCTACCCGTTTGCATTATATATATTTTAATTAATTTAATGTTCTTTAAGTTATTACTACGCAGTTATTATATAAGTAATAAATATGTCCAGTTAATAGTTCCTTAATATTAGGGTACATTAGGTTAGCCAACTAGGTGTGACCAATAAATAGTAATTCTATCAAAAAGGAAGGCGGCCATTGATTGCGTGACTCCACGCCACCTATGCAAATGCATTGTTAAATTTAGGGTGTCTACAAACCAAGGGTTTTAACATTAAATATTTATTATGTACTTTTTTAATAGTATTTTTTTTTTGTATTATAATTTCGTGATTGATGATTGTATATCTGCTGCACTCACGTCAATATTATCGGAATTTTTCCAATTAGTTTCAAATCCATTCGATGTCCTTATTAAAGTAGGAGCATGGTGTAATCGCGGCGTGAACTATTCACGCCTGTATTGTGAGTAAAACTTGGATACCTGTGTAAGTTTTTGAATCAAAAAATAATTTCGTAAGTGTTAATATCACATTCTCAGGTACAGAATCAATTTGATTTTAAAAATAAACCTATAATAGTAGGTATATAATATATCCTTAATACTAATATATGTTTATTAATAAAAATAATTGTTAATATGTTTTTATTAATAAAAATTATTTATACTTTCAGATTTCTAATTTAATATATATTAAATCTAAGCACGCAAATCTAAGTATTGGCGACAATGTGCAGACGTTATCGAAAATAACCGGCAGCTGCTTCCGATAAACAAATAAACACTACAAGACTGTAATACTGAAAGTTCCTTGTCCTGTTATTTCTCAATAAACTGCAAATTTTGGTGAATATTGGTGATGATTAGCGCATATTGGTGATGATTGGTGAATATTGGTCATGATTGGTGATGGATGGTGCATTTTGGTGATGATTGGTGCATATTGGTGATAATTGGTGCATATTGGTAATGATTGGTAAATATTGGTAACGATTGATGCATATCGGTCTTGACTGGTGAACATTGGTGATGATTAGTGATTATTGGTCATGATTGGTGAACATTGGTAGTAGTTGGTGAATTTTGGTGAATATTATTTTATTTTTACAATCATTATTTTTATAACATATTCATAATTGGCAATATATTATCAAAAGTTGGTTAAATACTTTTATATTTATTTCAAAATTTATATGAATTCCTTTAGAAATAAATGGAATATTTTTAGTTACTATAAAAAAATAAAAAAAAATACAATTAAGATTTAATTTAAAGTTGACACGATTATAGAAAAATACAAATATTTTGTGAAAATACTCAAAAATATATATGATTAAGCGTATTCCAAATAAATAATTTAATTAAAGTTAATTTAACGAACAAACAGTTAACGTTGACGCAGTTATTTATACGAGGCGTAAAAAAACAAAGACTTGTTGAAATTTCGTAAACAATTTTATTACAAATTGCCGACTGGTTTGCGCGAGTCGTAAAAATTTCGACATTTTATATAAATAATTCGTGTTTCAAGTACTAATTAGACGCGTTTCGTACTGCAACCATTTTGTAGTTTTCTTAAAAAATATCATTTGATAATCAATATTTTATTTTGCTTTTAAATAATACGTAAAAATTATGTAATAAGTTACTTACTTATACATAATATTATTTATATAATACGTTTGTTTGTGTTAAAAAGTGTCCAAGTTTTACTTATAAATGTTTTAAATACCAAAAACTTCATTTTCGAGGACATGCAATCACTCAGCGTACTCTAAGGAATGCGACTAGCGACTGCGCCCGACTCCACTAACGGAAATGACTCGTTGTACATTTTTTACTTTTAATTACTCCTTCCCCAATGACTCTTTATATTTAAGATATATCTACAGTTACAGATGTTTTAGTATATCCTTCTACAATGTATGTAATTTTATCTCATATATGTGAAATTATTGCTGAATTGCAATTAAATATATCCTGTGTACTGTTGCCATGATATTGATTAATTTAATTAAAAATTACAATTTCATTGAAACATGGCTTCGTCTTGTGAACTCACAAAGGGAATAAAATATCCAATTGAAGATAAAAGAGCAATACAGATTGAAACATTTAATCAATATACAATTCAGTATGAATACTTAAACAATGAAACTCGGTACAATGCTGTAGCGACAAAAAAATATGAAAAAGGAATATTCACATTTACCTTACCATCGATATTCTGTAGAGCTCATTTAGACTAGATTCCGCCCGCAGCTTCGCCCGCGTGGCTTTCAGTGACCGTGCCTCTTTTTGATAATTTTAAAAAGTGAGTTAATATTATTATTGTCCACCCGCCCAAATATTCGATCTAATTACACCAAGAGTCATTGGTATCCACTCCAATGGTGTATATTTGAACCAATGTTAGTTAAGTTTGTTATTTTATCTCTTTTCTCATGTTTTTTTAAACACGAGCTAACCTACTTCTTTTTATCTCTTCTTCATAATTTTTTTTATTTTTTTATATAATGAATGAATAAATTTATTAATTAATAAATGAATGAATGATTGATGTAATGAGTGAGTGAGTAAATAAATATATAAATAATGAAATGAATAAATAAATAAATAAAAATAAACCTCTTTCGTACAGTTCAGAAACCTCAGTGCCAAAAATAATATACAATATCAAAGTACGGTACCCACTATTTTCCGGTGCGGCCCACCAGAAAGGAACTGTCTGACTATTATAATATTTTTGCTTAATAACTGTTCAACGCATATTTAATAAGCTGATGGTGATTTGAATTTAATGGTAGCTTCCTATGTTAGTATTTGAAAGGTGAAACATATTTCTATATATATATATATCGTATGAACGTACGTCTTGTTAAAGTTTTTAAAAAATTGGTTATTTTCAACTCCATGTCGAAAACTTTATATTTTTATTATATTCACGTATATTTTTATTACAGTAAAAATGTAAAACGTCAAATAACATATAAATAAGTTATTTAAAAATAGTAGACCTTTTTCTAAATAGAAAAATACAGTTAAAAAATACTCGCAATATACAGTTTTCGATATAGACTCATTTATTCAGCAGATGTAAAGGAAATTACATCGCAGAGCTCAAGTGATAAATAAAAATTATCGAAACATATGTATTGTTTTCATATAATGCCGAGGACAAATGTTTTTGTTTATTTTATATTAATTAGCATTATTTTGTTTCAGATATCAAAGAAAATGAAAACACCATAAAGATTGCTAATAAAGGGAAGAGAAGAACAGGTAAATATAAATATATTGGAAATACGATCAATTTATAGAATAGAACACAAAAATATAAAACAGATAGAAAGATCAATTTTTATATAATAAACTAGCCCAGTTTAACTAGACCCCTCTCACAATACACAAGATAAGAAAGTTAATATATATTTAAACTTAGCTATTATATATATTATAAAACGCTTATTGTTATTAGGGGTAGCCAAGCCGTAACTTCACAATATCAAGGCATATCACAGCTATGACAATAGACAATAGCCTGATTGTCATTCAGTTCGTTGGCAGCGGATATGTAAGCGTGTTCCGTGCCTTATACGACGGAATACTTGGCACTGGCTTACGATGGGAATCGTTTCCGTTCATATTATATATATAATGTGGTTAGCATAGGTATGTTGAAATAAAAGTATTCAACAGTTACGAAACTATAGTGTGAGGCCTCTGCAAATACATCGAATGGGGCCTTTCTTTTCCTAATATAAATAAACTCAAAAAAATATGTTTTTTTAACTTTGTTTTAATAATTATACATTTTTAGTTCTCTTTAGTTTGTATCGAGGCCCCTTTCCGCGGGGGGCCTGTGGCATTTTGATGTCTTGCCCCCATTGTTACGCCATTAGTAATCAATAATCAAAAGTATTACCGTTTAAATTAAACCTACCTGAATCATGTTTCAAATAAAATGGGATATAGAGACAGATCAAAGAATCCAATAATACGCTTAAAAGACACTTCTTTTGAAAAGAAAAAATGTCTACGAATCAATGCTCTATATTCACTGAAGCATTTCTCAATTAAAATACAATTATAGTTATTGGGTTATGTCGTGATTTTGTAGTTAATCGGATGAAAAATTACAATTTGAGTCTGTAATCTCTGAAAGTCTTTCTTTGCAAGAGTTCAGTAACCCTGAAATTACAGCGCTGGTATAAAGAGCCTGTAACTTCTTGCATCTCGAGTGCGTTCTAGTTTGTATCGCTTATACTTGCTTATCTGCTGTTTGAATTTCAACTTCGTGCTTTTAAGTCATCAACATCCACTATTCAATGACAATCATATAATGGCAAAAGAAGAATCTTTATATCTACATATATAAATGAAGTAACCTGCCGTGTCTGTATGTCTATATGAATACAATAAACTCAAAAACTTTTAAACTATTAAATTATTATGACTGTATGTAAATTCACTGAAATATAATGATATTTGTAGAAGAGGGTGCAAAAAAAATTAAGTAAAAATAAGTCACTTTTTTATATTAAGAAAAAGGATCCAATTACCGAAATCCACGAGAGCGAAGATGCCAACAGAAGCTAGTTGTAATATAAAATAACATTCTGCTAAACCATGGTTAGCTCTAGTATGATAATATAATATAATAGAATTAAAATACCTATACAAGCAAGATTAAATTTCAAACATACTAGCTGTTAGTCTCGGTTCCACTCGGTAGTGTAATTAATTACAAACAAACTTTTGCTATAATATTAGTGTAGATAAATCCTCAAAATTAAATATGAAATCTCAGCTGAGCTCAGCACACAAATATTACCTAATCATACGTTTAAGATGTACGACTTCTAAGATTTCCCAGCGACTGCCCCTAAAGGCTTCCGACCTAATTCCTGAGCTGACGCAAGCAAAATTCTTGAATTATTAAACTTGGATGTTGCTGAACAATATTATTTTTAAATACAGACGATTTTAACAAGACAACAGATATATTATTGAGTGAAGCTCTTTGTGAGACTTCTACATCCCTTGTGCAAGCATTTATCAAAAACGGTATATCCGAAAATTTATAAATTTTGCACATATATAAATATTAGTCTGGTGGTAGGTTAAATATAATATTTCAAACATTCGATGTCGCTGAGGAATAGTCACAGAAAATTTAATCGTTCAAGACTTCAATGGGAAAAATATTCTCACGAAAATTTAGCTTTACAACGACATAAATATGCTAACACATTCCGAGATTTTGCGAGAGGAGCGAGTCAAGATTGAGGCCTGGTTCGCACTCCTAGTACTTTTAATAGGGATTTTGTTTACAAAAACCTTTAACAATATTCTAATGCTATATCTTAAATATTTCGTTTTTATTTACATCGTTTATGGTTTCACAAACAAATACTTTTCACGTTAAACTAAACGCTTTGACGTGTTATGAGAGGCTTTAGCATATTGCAGACACCATGCAGATGTCCTGATTATGGAGGCAGCTCTGCACTCCTACAAAGCTAATACCTACTACACTATGAGCATAATACTGAGCATTGAGACCAGTAGACACGTATTTTTATTATGTTTGATTTTATCCAATAGGTCGCAGGTTTGATGTCTGATTGATGTATTTATTATTATAGAATTGTATTGTATTAACTTTGCCTTCGTATTGTACAAGTCTAAAATATTATAATAGTCGTTTATTAAAGAGTATTAATATAAAAAAATAAAAAAACTGAGTTTGTTGTGTAGAAGAAGAACCTTCTTGGACCAGGGCGCGTTTGGAACGTAACCTTAATTTATAAATTTGAGTGTTTTAGAGCTTATTTCGTTAAGTATAGTATCGAAATAGGCCCTCCTAGCACTAGATTTATCGTACACAAGCGATTATTTTGTCGGAAACTGGAAAAGATATAAATAAATAAAAAATATATTTTGTATTCCATGTAATATCATAATTATATTCCCATAGGTTTAGTATTTACTGCTGTTTAAGTATGACACCTAGACGAAGCCGACACGAGATTGGCTTTCCCGGGGTCGAATATCAAAGTAGATCGAAAACACTATTTACATAAACAACTAGCTGGTCCCTGCGGTTTTACCCGCGTTTTTTGCTACTAGCCTTTTTCAGAATGCATATCATAATAAAAAAAAAATTTAAAGTCCATCTCGTAGTTTAGATTAGCGCGTATAAACAGACAAACTGTCACCTTTATAATGTAGCATTAAAAAAATATTTTTTTATATAAATATAACTTGTTCAATTTCAAGTATATTCCATTAGTTAAGTAAATAATTTTTAATAATTGCGTAGTTTTTCATTAGTCTTATTAGTTTTTATTCCACGTACTGGTGTACGAGGTCATGTTATAGAAGGTGACTGGGTCAAAATATATTTAAATTGTATAACCTAAATAATAATAATATATTACTAAAATGTTTTGAAACTTAAATTCTTATTAAATTCCTATTTTATAATAAATTATATTATTTATATAGCTCATACAAAATCTACTATATCCTGGAATATTCCGTAGAGAAGTCTTAATATTTATGAAAGAATCTAGAAAGAAACCGCTTTATCTTCGTCATTTCTGATTTCTGCAGCGCTTTCTTTAATTTTTGTTTCATTTAAAAAAGAGACACTTATAATAAATAAATTAAAGGATACTCTTTTATATTAAAATGCCAATTTAAATTCAAAAGGTTATTACAATAGAGGATATATATAAAATAGAAAAAACTATAACATATAAAGAAAAAAAATCAATTAGTGTTATTAACTTCCTGATTATGGCAGTTGTTTGACTTTAGTTATACGGAAAATATGTCAATTTTCTGGTTTTATAAATCAGAATTATATATATACATACATATATTTATATATATTATATATATACATATGTTAGTGGTCTGAGGTCATGAGATAAATAGGTCACACCCTGCAGTTCAGGTGCGACCCAATTCGTTGAAACAAACAGAAGATATCTCGGAAACTATTTTGAAAACCTTTTCATAAACCTATATGCTTATGAAATGGAATATTAGGAATAGTTTTCGTCGGTTCGATCCAGTTAATAAATGTATATAATTGAGATATTGTTTGACAATTACGAAATACGAGCTAACATATATATTAATAACATATATAAAAATATTCTTAACATTCCACAAACTGGAATAGAATTAATCATTTGTATTAAATCAGTATACCACATTATTTTTTGGCCAAATGGCATTATATTTGGCCAATAAATATATGTATATATATGGGCAATATTGGCAAGCAACTTGACTTCCCTAATGAGACGTACAGCGGCTTGTAAGCTACTCGGCCAATAAGAGGCTGAATGAAAACTCCACTCAATCACGATACCATACTTACGAGTTACGATCTAACTAAAGGACAATGAATAAAATTTGTTTATGTAGAACTAAATTGTTGAGCAAATCTCTATGAGAAACTTTTCTTCATCCTTTGTGCAAGCATCAATCAAAAACGGTATATCCGAAAATTTCCAAATTGTGTACACTGATATTTTTCAAATATTCGACGTCGTTGAGGAACAATCACGGAAAAACTTAAATCCCATAGACTTCAATGGGAAAAATTTTTCGCTCGAAAATTTGCTTTACAATTAAAAATAATTTAAAAATAAAAAAAAAAATAGTGGCGGACAGAATGTGTCGACGTTTTGTAAATGCAACATCGGTGCTTTTTGCACTTCGCTTCGGTCAATATGCTAACACATACCGAGATTTTCCGAGCGCAGCAAGCCAAAATTGAGATCTGATTCGCGCTCCTACTTGAAATATATGTTATTGAATTTTCTAGAACATTCAAGAAAAGACAAACATTCCTAAGCACAAAGATTTTCAAGGTTTTATATAATAAGATCTAAGATTTCATACCACTTGTTAAGATGTAACATAACACTTCAGACTCCATTGTTACAATATCAACTGAGCGCCAGATCCACCCTCCATCTCCACAGATTATACCAAGGACCTTACCACAATCTCTTGAAGTAATAATACAATAATCTTACTTTACGATTTCGTACAAAAACATTTAGACAATAATATTTAAGCAAATTCCTGCGATTCAGTTTTTTTTTTTGATAATAAGAAAGAATTTTATTTAATATTTTTAAGAGTTCCTAGTAAGCCACTAGTATTAAGAGATTTTTATTTCCCAAAAACCAACTGAAAAAAAAATAAAACAACTTACACACATTTTATTTTATTTTTTTATATACGGATGTGTCCATTACACAAACAGTTTTGTTATAACTCTCAATAAAGGATTCAGTTTCTCCAATCCACTTGATGCAATTTATCTGTCCCTTTCATCCTGTCCTGTCCCTTTCTCACAAACTAATATTTTCCCACAGACTAAAAACTCTTTGTGTTACAATCGCAACCCATTCACATTAGGCAAACATTTTCTTATTCTGTGTCTGTCTGTCCTTATGTATCTACACTTACACTTTTCTCCAGTCTGTTAGGAGTATATTCTTTGATATTTCAGACTTATTATTGCATTTTAATTTATGTGTGAAAAAATGTAGGCAAAATATACGTATGTATGTAAAATATATATATACATTTGTTATAATGTACTAAAAAAAAAAAATATGTTTATATGTTCTCTTCATAAAACTATTCACTTTTATGAAATGAAATGAAATATTAAAGGAATTATTTTATAAAAAAAAAACAAAACAGAGCAATAGAAGACAGAAAACAGATCAAGTCAAGGGTTAAACACTTTATTCAATCTGCGGACGCCGACGTTATTGTCTATTCGTTTATTAACATTCCAGAACTTATGGTTACAATACTATTATCAACTTTATTATCATAGCAATAAAGGTTACAAGATGAAACATTTAAAGTCTAGAGACACCTAGCAATTTTCAGTCTCTCTTGTTAAACGAATCTATTACACGTGTTTCATTCCTAAAAGTGAATGGACTTTAATATTTAGATTAAAAATGCTATCATGTATAGAAATAACTTATTATTTAATTCCTTGAATTCAATTTGGTTTAGTAAAAGTTTTCATTATTCTTGTCCTTTTTTCTCTTTAGGTTATTTTGGTATAATATTTTTTTCCGTCTCATTCACTTCTGTCATGAGTTCATTCTTCCTCTATTCCTTTTTTTGTCATGTCTTCTCTCAATCTACAAGATATATAATTGCTATAAATAATGTTAAAACCAATATGTATATTAATTATAAATATCCATACAACATATATGATCTATTTCCGCAACCGCACGCGCCGGTTATTAGCTATTAGAGAGATTTATGAGCGCACGCGCACAAGGAAGTAACAAGTATAGAAAAAATATGAGCAAGAAATGATATTTAATGAAGTCGATTTATTATAATGAAACGAAAATATTATAGAATCAAAAAATATATAAAATGCTAATTGTATGGATTTTTTTACTCAATAATTACTCTAAAAAAAATACCAAAGTATCAGTTTGACATGGTCCTTGTGACATATTTAGTTAGACATTAAAGCTCAATTTGCAGAGCAACGAAACGGTTCTTAAAAGTGACAGGTTCGAATACACGTGATGAATTTTACATTCGATATTTATTTAAATTTACAAATGTTTTATTCAAGCTTATACAATTTTTACTCTGACGTAGATTGAAGGAATTATTAAGGGCAATCAGAAAACCAATAACGCACAGCCCCTGGGCTTGATGAATCCATGTCGCTTCGATTCATCTGACTACACAGGAAACATTGTAGATACGAACATTTACAAACGTTACTGGAGGAAATATTGTTACTAATTACTATGATATGTGAAATATTTATAATTCTAAAAACAGTTTGTGATTTTTAGTGAAAGTTTAGTCACAAAGTGAAAAAAAATACCATGGTTTTTAAGGGAAGGGACAGAAGTCCAAATTCCTTAAACGGAGTCGGTATCATCTTCGTTTTGTAAAATCTGTCGAAGCATGTAAAATATTTTTTTTTATTTATTTATTGTACACTACAAGAAATGATAATAATATATAAAATAAGTGATAAAAATAAAAAAAAACGTTTTTTTTTCGAACAATTATTTACATAATTCTATATAGTTATAGTGTTTGGGGAAGAGAAAAAAAAATATCTTCAATTACAGTTTTTCTATATATCAATCGATGCGGAATTTTATACTGAATTTAAAAAACCAACACTCATGACGAGCCAGAATTTCCCTAGAAGTTATGAGGGAAAAAGTAAAAACCAAAACATGTTCTATATTAACTAGTAATCTTATATATTAATGCAGGAAGCGATTTCGTTGGCACACTGTAGCTCGAGAACCACTAAAGGGAAAAATATCGTTGATGGCTCAAATCAAAGGTCTCATTATGCTACACTGCTGAAAAATAGTGACAACTCTCAAATCTCTTTAGCCTAATTGCAGTAATTAGTCAAAAAATTAATTTTTCCCATAGACTTTGCATGGGGAAATTTTGCGCGCGCTTTCAAATTTTTTGTATTATCTATTGTGACTAGCTGGTCTTAGCATACTAGTATATTGTATTTGGTAACTATATCTTTAACAAATTAACACATTCAGGACTTGAACCTACGACCTAGACAGTTTCATATAGATATTTCAATTTGCAGAATAATACCACGGTATTTTATATCAGCTCAGCTCGCCTGCGACCTGGAAGTAACTGCTATTTCACGCCACGTCCGGTGAAGTGCTGGTAAATTGCAATACGCTAGTTTTTACTACAGCGGAATGAAATCACACGCTCCATCGCCATACACGCTTTACACTGCCCTCATGGGTTATGGGAATTACACATAAAGTTCTTCTTTAGAATATGTTAATAGTATTTGATTGCTTTGAACCCCATACTCGTAATACGTCTACGAATACATATGTATATTATTTTAAATAAAGTTGAGTATATTTAATACTCATAAGTATGTAAAACAGAAGTGACTTTATTTCACTTATTTTGTTAATACATTAGATATAGAGTAACCGAACTCTTACATCGAATAAATGATAAATACATTTAATTTGGTTTATCACTCATCATAAACATGACATTTAAGATATTTTTTATTAGACAAATATAAACAAAAAAATAGTTGAAAAGCTGTAATTATCAGTTCGTAGTTGTATATAAGTGTGTTTAGAAATGTTCTATCTTTTTGGAAGTCATTCTCTGTATGTAAATTACATATATATTTATTCTGTTTGTCTTCACCTCAACTATAACGAGATATTTCAAACCAAGTCAAATCAAATCAAAACAAAACTCTTCATTTGGACAACATATCAGATGTTACATTTACAAAGGACAGGAAATGAATTACGTACTTAACTTATAAAAACATATTTATTTTAATTAACAGAACTAAACATTCAAAAGAACTGTTGTATTCAAAGTATATTTAAAACTTCTTAAAACACCTCCCACGGAAGTTAACATTAATTTTATTCTCACTAACAAATCTGAACATATCTCTGAATGTCTAAAGGATTTCATAAATTAGACGCGTCGGAAATGATATCACTAGTGATGTAACTCGAGGTATATTTTTACTCGATTAATTCGTCAGTTTATCAAACTCGTACTCGATTGAAAAAAAAAACTACTAGTCACTATACACTGGAGTTACCGAATCAACTCGAAACTTTTATTTTAGTCATTTAGGAATTTGATTATACCTATAAGTATATAAGTCATTGCAATACGCAACTCCAGTGACATTTTTTCTCGAAAACTTGAATATAATTCGAGTGAGGTCGTAAAATTGCTCGAGTGAGTCGAAAACTCGAAAATTTTTCGAGTGAATAGTAAAATTGCTCGAGTCACTCGATTTTAAACAAATGTTTCTTGTAGATATTATTCTTTTACTACGTCATAAATATACCGGGATCTTTATAGTTGGTGTTAGACATGTTAATAAACTGTCTTGTGAGATTAAGAATGGTTAAATAGTGACTTAGAGTGTTAAATTGATATACATAGATAATAAAAAAATAGCGAAATAGTGTATTAATATAAATTTATTATTAATATACATAAATATAATTGATTTGTTGTTAGTTAGTCTTATTAAAACTAGATTTTTTGTACAATTTATATAATTTTAGTTTTGAAATATTTGTTAAGTTACTGATAAGGTTTTAATGATAAGGAAATTTAAAATAGAGAGATTAATAGTTAAAAATACATAATTTTTTTATTATTAGTTTTAATCATGTAATTTGACTAGTTTCGAACTCGTGCCGTGACTCCGCCATGCCCTAAGCTTATAAATAAGGAACCCGAATGGATTCGAAACTAGTCAGACAAAATACGATAGTTTTTACTTGAGTACTGTGGAATAATTATAAATTATAGTAATCATGAATCACGAGAATTTTAATAGAAAAAAAAAAATAATTAAACTGTGGGCAAATTTAATAATAACCAAAGGAAATATAAGATAAACAAGGAATCTAGGTTACATGATATTAACTTCATCGCTACAATATTAAAATTAATGACTGAATACAAATGAAATGGAATGGAAATGTTTATTGAAAATAAGTTTTAAAAAATCATTTTTTCATAGTCAAAGCTACAAATACGATATATTTAGAGTTAATTAAAATAATGTTTGACATGATTGAGAGGTCCTGTCTAATGCACTCAAGTCTCTAGTAAATGGAATAATAGATAATGATTACTTTCGCCTTTTGAACCTAAATTTGCTAGATCTTCCTTTTGACCTACTTGTTCTTACAATTACTTCTATTGGTTGCAATGATAAGAGAACTATTTCTATCTCTTAATGTATTGTCGTTTTGGTTTAGTTAAATAAAAGAAGTTTATTGAGCGAAGCTCTCTATCAGAGTTTTCTGCATCCTTTGCGCAAGCATCAATCAAAAACGGTATATCCGAGTATTTCCAAATTTTGCACACTGATAGACATCAGTCTAGTGGAGATTTAAAAAAAAAATTTCGCCTGAAAATTTAGCTTCAAAAACAAAATTGTTGAGGACAGAATGCGTCGACGTTTTGTAAATGCAACTTCGGTGATGTTTGCACCTCGCCTCGCTCAATGTACTAATACATATCGAGATTTTTCGAGCGCAACGAGTAGTATACTTTTAAAATTTTAATATAATTAAATAACTCCGAACAAGCTGGCTGAATGGTAAAAGTCTTTGCTCACATCACTAATCCTTTTAATTCGAAGAGTAGTAAATTACCGGCAACATTCGCTGTCAGTATTGTCTCGTTTTAGAGAGATTACGTTAATCGAGACACTAAACTAATTGCTTTAATAAAGTACTATTAACTTTACAAACAAACAGACAAACTTACTTTTATTATTATCATTATTATATATTGCATTATTTTCCCAAATAATAAAAAGGTTTGAATAAGAATAGTAATAGCTAGTAATAAGAAGACTACAGAATAAATATATTGAAGGAATTTCATTTAGTTCGTATCCTCTCCAAGTCGAGTAAACAAAGTGAGACGGCCAGTCAAATAATATTTCGTTACGGTCTATTTCTCAGTTTTAGATCGTTTCGATATGTTAAAGTAATTTCTAATATCCCGCTAACAAGAAATTGTTATGATACGACAGATTTATAATGGTTATCGCTAATGGTGAAAAATCCCAGCGTCGCGATAGCGCTCCTTTTCACAGTGGACTCCCTTTCTTTAATTTTCTTGTCAATAAATATGTAGTATTCAATTTCTTTATTAATAAAATTATTATAGTATAAAATCTTCTGAAGATAATGTTGAACAAATTATCAATATTGGTATATTGTGACGGAAATGGTGAATATTTGTATTGTTCATATAAATTATCTATTCAAATGCACTTTTTTACTGCCTTTTTTAGCATATATTGGTCAGATATGTATGGTATTAAAAGGGTTAATTTTAAAATCGAATCCGACCACGAAATAATGACAAAAAATGTTCCAAGCGGCGAATCAAAAGTGGTTTTTATCTAAAACCAGGTTCAAAATATCTTCCATATTAAGAGTGGCATTGTTTTCCACATTAGGTAAAGAATGTCTCCTGCTCCTGCATCATCTTGCGAGATCACGCGCCTGTTAGAGTTTTTCAAACCTGTATTATTCATACTTTTAAAACCATTCTTTGGATATTCTGAAAATTTAATTGAAATTAAATTAATGCTTAGCTCATTTTTGGAATAAAAAAAAAAAAAAATTCCAGACAAAATAATTCGAATATCTGTCTTCATATATCTTTTATTTCTTACTCCTTTGTTTGAAAATATATGAATTAATGTATGATTAAAAATTCTGAACTAAAATTCTCAAGAGACCCCAAACTTGATGCTTGGATACGCTTATTGCAGACCGTGTGAACGAGTTACCTACAAAATATAACCCTCGTATATTAGACGTTCATTGTTACACATTCTGACATACGAGTAAATAGAAACATTTTTCCACCATTCTAGACATTAACTCCAAAGCCAGAACAGATATAATCGCTTGAACTAAAATATACGAAGAGCTTATTGTACATATTTACGTAGTTAGGGACGCTAGGTCTTTTATCAGTCACGGTGTTTAATTTATAAGAAATACATTGCATCGTATACAATGTTATTTCGTAATGAAATTAATGATAAAGAAACTAATTATTAGAAAGAAGTAATCGATTACAAGATGCCAGAGATAAGTAGTACGTATGTATGTATGTGCTAACAAAAAATAAACCGCTGCACAGCGCTTCAGAGAAATAACCTCACATATAATTTTAAATTGATTTTTCATTATCAGAATCAAATCAGAAGAAAATATCAATTTTTTTTTCTATATTTTTATAAAAAAAATTTTAAAGAAAACGGCGATCCAAATCAGATTTTTTTTTGTTAATTGTAAATTTTCTAGGGATTAATTTTCTATATGTATATATTATTTAATAAAATTTCTTATAAAAAATCGCAGGTTAAAATTCGTCTAGATATTTTTTTCATTATTTTTTTTTACCTAGAATCAATATCAGTAATGTTGTATCTGAAAATGAACATATTCAACAACAAAACTGAAAAAGCGTAGTTATAAAACGGGTTCCGTCTAGACAAATAACTCTTTATTATCTAAAAGATCTGTTAGTTTAAAATAAAATGAACATAAATAGGGTTCCTCTTACTTTAATTAGGTTTCTGTATCGAGTAACTATTTTATTATGTGAGTAAACTTTAACTTTTTAATTAGCTTAGTCAAGTGTTAGTCAAACTTGCAGTCTGATGCTGACGGACTTTTATTAAAGACTCCAAGTTGATGCGAACTTAATAAAGAAATATAAGTTTTATAACTAATTTAAGTTTTATGTAAACAAACTTTGCGTACTAGATTTATTTATTTATTTATTATGCACAAAATACAATAGCGGACTTAGTGCCACCAGTCTCTACCAGTCAACCAAGGGTAATGCAGAGATAAAAAGAAGTAGGTTTATCTTAAAGAAAACCAGAAAAAAAAAGTTGAAATAACAAATTTATATAATAGAATTACAAAAATAAATGATATAATGGGAATCAGTAATAATAATAATACTAAAATTAATAATATGTAAATAAAATCATTCAACCGCAGATGAAACCGCGAGTAACGGCTAGTATATCCTCCCGAATTATTTTCGATTATTTTATTAAAAGTCAAACATTACAAATAAATAGCAAATTATATAACAAAAAGATTATAATTGATATATATTATATAAGTCTACTCAACTAAAAACAATAACCTTTTCTTGGTGAATCATAAATCATAACAAGGCACTTAGAGACGCGGACAAAAATAAATGGTTCTTGTTCCCTGAAATTACTCTTATAGACCCACGCACTTGGTACAGGTTAGTCTTATGAACCTACTCCCTAGACTAAACCCACCCACGATCGCATTTTATTACGTAAAGTAACGAATTTTATTACGTAAACACGTACGTTATTCTTGAAAACATCTCTTTTTAATGAAACTATTATTTGAGCTAAATATTCTTTTATAATATTATATTTATAAAAATATTATAATACAAATGAAGAATATATTTATTGACCAAAGCAAGCGGAGCGAGTGAAGCTCTTTACAATAGACTTTTCTGCATCCTTTGTGCAAACATCAATCAAAAACCAATATATCCTAAAATTACCAAGTTTAACACACTTGTAGACTTCAGTCTGGTCTGGTGGTTTTAAAAAAATTATTCCATAAAAAGAAAAAAATATAATAATATAGTAATGTGTCTCGTCTTGGAAAATAGTTGAGTGAATAAAGAATGCGTCGACGTTTTGTAAATTCAACTTCGATGCTGGTGATTCGCTCAATATGCTAACAAATACCGAAATTTTGCGAGCACAGCGAATCAAAATTGAGGTCTGGTTCGCGCTCCTAGTTTAAACACATTCATCTCTATCATTCAGTTTTGAAAATTGTATAATAATAAGTATTATGTCGAGGAAAGCCATAGGCAATAAAGTATAGTTATTAAGTAGCAAAAGCTACTTTATTAGACTGTCTGGGATGTTTGTCCGTCCGTCCGAGTACACATAGTTCAGACGGTGCATGGTTCAGGGCTGAACCTTAGTATGTTTAATACTTTACTGCAGAGGATTATATGTTAGAGATTTTGGCCTCCTAGCTGTCTTTGGGTGGAAGTTATGAGGTGAGAGGTCACAACTTGCATGCACTGCTTATGTGCAAATAAACAAAATTCAGACACCTTCAGAGTTACAGTTGAACAGTTACAGTGGAACTACTTATTATTATTTGCGCTTGACACAATTTTTGCACTCTAACTATACAATCTTTCGTTACTGTATTTTTTGAGCTTTAGCGACTAAATTTTGTTATTATAATGACAGCTTCAGAACTTCAATTAAATCTTTTACATTTAAAAAAACTGCACTATGTGCGGAACAATTCGGAACAGGATAGCTTAATAATTCATAGCTTCGGCATGTTCTGATATTTAATAAACATACTCTATATCAGGGGAGACCAACCAGTCGATTGCGGGCAAGGAAATAATTATCGGTACCTACCTATTCACGTCCTAAATATTACGAAAATTATTGGAGTATAGTTAAAAAATTCCTAGTCGGTAGATCGCAAAGAATTAGAAAGACAGGCATTAGATTTCGAGTCCGATTAAGTTGGCCGCCCCTGATCTATATAAAAAGGTTTTTTACATTAATATACTTGATTTAAAACAACAATATTCATTTAGTGACAGTATATACATATTTAGTGACAACTATATTCATTTTCTCTCATCACATATTTGTATTTTTCAAATTTTCTCAAAAGAATATTTTTTAAAAGTAGGTTATGCAGGCTCCATTATGACTGTTCGTGCATATTTCAAGCTGAATTTTCTCACGATCCTCTTAAAATATTAATATTCATAGATGTAGGATCCTTCAGTGATGTAACAGACGTGGGACGAACACCGCAAATAACATTATAAAATTTAAAAGAATTCTTTTTAAAAATGAGATTGTTTTACTGAAGTTTATGTAGTGAACTTGTGAAGGATTATGTTAACGAAGTTGATATAAAAAATATAAGACCTTGTCCTATAGTTGATTTTAATAAGCTATAATACTTTGATTACATTTGCCTCACAATCTTTTAAAGTAATATTACAACAATCTTACTTTTCCTCCTCTCACGACATCTATAGATCGATATGTTTAACTTGAATTACTGATTATCTCTTTTTTTAAGTGTTACTAATTAATCTTCTAAAAACTTAAAGGGCTAAAAGTAATATTATTGTAGTATTGAAATTTTTTTTTTTTATATAAAAATGTCATGACAACTATTACGTTTTTAATAATTTTAAGCCACAAGTGTAGATACTATAATTTATGAATGGACCCTTTTAGTTGCTCCTCAATTATAAACGAATATACTGAGAACTCCTGGGTTTGTCCCTTTTTGATACAAGTCCCGTCAGTGTCAGAAATTATTAAAAAAATCTTTATTATGAATAATATAACAAGAAAACAGAAAGAAATAGCAATACATCATGACAGACAAGCTATTCTTACAATAGTTCCTATCCTTTAAAAAATTCTGCATTCATTAGCAAGATTTCTTCCTACTGATATCATATACCTTAACTTACAATTACGTTATAAAAACACTGACATTTAGTCTAACATTTAACATATCAATGGCTGTAGTTAGTACTTCCGGATTCGCACTTCCTTGAAGTCTTGTGTGTGTTTTGTCAGAAATTTTCCCTAAGAATCTATAACTATATTGTTACAGAAAATACATTAAAGTGTTAATTAACTTTCTCTGTATAAAACATTGTTTTGTAGATATCTAGGAAAATAAAGTTTGAATACGAAATCCCGTGGTGTCCCACACCGAGTTCAGCAACCATCTGGTTTATTAGCTTACTTAAAAATGGAATTTTTTATGTTCCGGAAGTCCCACATAACTGGATCCTCCTTACACTGGGAAGATACGTGTAGCAATAAAAGCTTCTAGACTTAAAAAACAATAAAATGTAATATTTGCAATATTTAATTTGGAAATCAAATCATTGATAACCCTTAAAGCACATTCCAAATGTACCCCTACCTTATAAAATAGAGTCATAATGTAACATAACATTCATAAAATCAAAATGGCACGCCATCGTCCTTCGTTAAGTTCAATTCGCGGTAATCATTCGATTTTCAGCCAAAACGATAAGAGCCCTCGTGGGACTTTCAAAGACCCCTTGAATAAAGTATACTCTAAAATGAATATGGTTTTACTTTTATGTTCGTGTGTATAAAATTTACCTGCATACACACACACACACACACACACTCATACATACATACATACATACGTACATACAAATATACATATTAGATTTAGATCAATTATACTCAAAGAAATGATAAAAATAACTTATATAATATACTGTCATAACATATTTCATACTGTTTATATAATGCAAAATTTTATCGTCCTAGCCTTAGAAAAGCTGAGTTCTTGACGTTATTTGCGAAAAATATTTTTCATTTAATATAATTGTATTTAGAAGGGTCGGGGGTTTGTCTGTTCGCCCTCAGGGAATGACAATTAATTATATCGCTATGATAAATGAATAACTTTTATTATATAAGCAGACTATTATTATATATATCACGAATGTTATAGTTTTTTTATTCCCTTGTCTACTTCATTCTATACTAAATTACATTCATCATGACTCGTATGAACATAGTAATAAAGTCGATTTTAGATATCTTAAACACACACAAATATACGCAAACATGTTTACGTGTGTAAACGTGTGTTTAAACAAACATCATTAAAGAAAATATATATAAAAGCTTACGGTAATTACAAAAGCGTACTTCCGAGTATTCTTCCTAGTATAAATTCTTGTCTGTTGCAATGAATGGACATGGACATAACTTCAAAACTACTGAACCGATTGAGATAGTCTTATTGGAAATCTATTTCTATCGCAAACCACGTGGTGACGTACTTGAAAGTATTACAAATGCAAAATGTAATCTATAATACTGTAGTTGTGTGTGTGTGTGTGTGTGTGTGTGTGTTAGTATACAAAGATGCAAGCGCTATTATTTAGTAGTGTATTTGAAAATGTTACTAACATTGTGGTTGACAGTCGAAGATGTGGCTAAATCATAGTATTATTTATTTCCTTTAATCGTTAATTATGTAGTCTATAAATATACATAGATTAGTACATATGGGCATATTATATGTAAATGTTTCCTCTACCATATCCTTAACAGAATTAATTACGAGGAAATATATTAAATGCATTACATATACTATATGTATTTTAGGTATATATTTTGTTACTATATATAATAAAATTCAAATTTATCGATTTGATAACATGTTTCTATTCTATTATATCTTGAATGTGTCTGCGTATCTATCTGTTCATCAGCGATGGTAAAAAAATGGTTTTTTTTTATCACTTATTTGTTATATTTGGACGCATCCATCCTTTGAATAAACCAAGATAAACCAAGATGACAATTCTATGAAAATTCGATCTTACTATTAGTAAATAATTGAAATAGCATGGACAGGCTATGATTGAGTAATCATACATCTTTATATAACATACTAATACGTACGAATATATCTTTATAGAATTATAGTAAAGATTTTTATAAAAGGCGTAGTTAGGTTTTAATGCATTACATTAGCATGAACTCGACAACTTTAAAAACATACTTAAATATTAATATTTTGCCAATACGAGTTCACTACAATTGGTCACAACCATCTCTGACATGTTCAAGTTTTACTGTGATAGTTATCACTTTACTTTTTCGTATCAAAACAATATTGTTTTACTAAAATTTCTGCGATTAACTTTTTGGCTGTGTAAGTTGTTTGCCCTTCTTAAAACTCTAGGGGTTTAAAAAGTAAAATTATTGTAATATTTAAATAAAACTTTTATTAACCGTAATAGTTTTAAAAGTTAATGGTATACTACTTTAGCTTAGATTTTTTTTGACTAAATCATTTTAGCACAACGAAATCCTTTACAACAATAAAAATTTTTACTCTTATTTTAACTTAAGACTACCCCTTACAAAACTCATCAACAAGTCTAAAAAGCGTGAAAAAATACAAATGAAGTATACAATTTCAGTACAATTATAGTAAAACATTTGTATAATATTATGGATATAGGAAGACCGGGCGTGAACGACTGTGACGTACCTTATTTATCCGCGAGTGACATTTCCGTTGATATCTTCTCCGTCCTGCCTCAAGAGCTATAACGCGTCATTTGATGTATCCCAGATGTGTTGCCACGCAACTTTATCTACAGGTCAATGAACTATATGTACCTGATCTTTAGTATTTATTCGTTATCTATATACCAAATAATTACTAGTTTTCTTACCACTTTATAACTAACTAGCTCGAAGTACAAACGTTATTTTTTCCGTTACGTACGTTAGCCTTCATGAACTTATAACAATTAGGAAGAATTTTTCAAATACATCCTTCAGTTTAAACTAACATTTTCGCTGTATAATATTTATAGACAGCTCTAATATATATACAAGTATATGAAATACGTATATGTTAATAAAATTACGAATAAAGTTATTTTTTTGTTCAGACGATCCAAGATAAATGTTTATAAAGCCCCGGGCTGGGACAGAGAGATCAAGATAGACGGTATTCTACACCCCATTTAACATACAAAGTAACATTCTCAAAGTCGACTTTTGAATATATTATTATTGATTATTATGTTTATGTATTGATATTGTACAACATCTATTACATATATACATTATAAATAAATAACTCCGTAATTCATTCGTAAGAAAAAACACATTTTACGGCATTAAGTGTAAACTTATTGGCGCAGAGGTTGTGAGAACTTTTACTATTGTGCCGGTAAACATGGGTTCGATCCCATCTTATGAAAATATTTTTAAAAAACATTCTAAGGACTGGGTGTTATTTTTATTTTCTGTATATGTATTTTATCTAATCATAGTTTTAGACAATATGTGCTTAGTTTTTAGTAAGAGATTATTATTATAATGTTAAATTATTCGTTAAGTGTATTAGGAGACACCAGCCCCTTCCTCTAGCCTTGATGACAATATTTTGAGAGGGGAGCGAAGATGAGAGATTATTGTTAATAGATATTTTATCGACATTTGTTCAATTTATTCATATTATTTGACACATGAATTTTAAACTGAAATTTTGATGAGTAAATAGTTTTAAAATGATATTAAAATGTTTATTTGCCTTTTATTTATTAAAAAAAATGTATTTAAAGTCTGTATTCGTTGTGCTGAGCGAAACGAAACTCTTATTAGTCAAAAGTATGTTTCGTCGCTAATGCTACTCCAAGACGAAAATTGGTGGGATGTCGAAAGTTGACGAGGGCAGTGACTTATAGGTCCTGAAGATTTATGGTGACACAAAACTGCAATCACAAATGATAGTAGTTTTTTATTAAATTGTCAAAGTGTATCTCATAGAGTTAAAATGTTGAACGTTAAGAAAACACACGCGCGAGTTCTTATTAGGCTTAAGATTATAGCCACTATATACTGCTAATTTTACAAGTACGTGAAACTCATTTAGCAACAATACTTCGCTCAGCTCCACCTGCCGTGCAGTGACGGACCTGGTATTAAGTACATTGTATTCCTCCTTTTCGTATCGTTATATAAATAATTAAGATGAATTATAATTATTTTCAGACACAATGGAGGAGCGAGACAAGGATGAGGGTCCCGGCGTGCCCGATATGACCATGATGCCGCAGATTACGGAACAAGCTATCAACGAAAATCTCAAGCGGCGCTACATACACGATCTGATATATGTATCCTTTTAAAAAAATAATATCTACGTATATTATTATGTTTGAGGTTGTTTTTTAATAAGTATAGTCATGTTAAGCTTATTAGATTTTAAATATATATAGAATGAAAAATCATCTTCATCCAGATACAGTCGGTAATATATGGAATGCTAAAATCATCCAATTCAGCAGTTACACGGTAGCTGGTCACGGTGAGTGTTAAGGAGATCCCGTGACGTCCCACTAGGGGCAATCGTTGCTTTTTTAGTGGGTAGCCTTAAAAATGGCTGCGTCCTCTATGCTGCCGGGTAGTCCCACATAACCCCAGCCACCACCTTCTTGGCCAACGGGGTATCCGTAACGGATTTTTCCAACAAACAAAAAAAAAAAGTTACACGTTAGCTCAATTTGTAGTGTGACGAGATAGTCCCAAAGGTTCGAAGTACGAAGTATTAGTTATTTACATATATATCTTTTTTTTATAACAGAAATTGTAATTATTCCAATTCAAATGTGAAGCTCTCCGGGGATAGACTGTAGCGAACACTAGTAAAAACCGTTTAAAGGACTCCATAAATGTTTAAATAAAATTTTTCACGTTATTTCAATTAATAAAGTACACCCTATTTATTGTATTTCGATGAAAATATAAAAAAATATATATTCAAATTCATCATAATCATTATGTGAATTTACTTTTGCCGGAGGAAATAGAAAAAAAAATTGTTTAAAAGTTTAAAAATTATATTCAATTTCTAAATATTTTTTAATTACCTGAGACTTTAACTGTAACTGAGCAAAGTTCCCCGTATTATAAGTGCATGTTAAATAACATTCTATATATAATATTCCTATAAAACAAACAGACATACACAGGCTCAATTCTAGTCGCAGTGAATCCATACAAGGAGCTGGGATGTTACAACATGGTGAGTTGATAAGCTACTTAGTGCTTTACCCTAATTCATTGTTTAAATACTTGTAAGAAGATTAGGTAAATTGTCTTTGAATACTTTCAGTATGACACAAACCAATTATTAATAAAATGAAATTTATTAAGATATTTCATCAATATTCTAACATTATGTTAATATTGAGTAATCCATTACATTATATACAATTCATTAAAAACAAACATTACCTTATAATATATATAAATATAATCTTTATTACATATAATAGTCGGATGGGGAAAAATACCCTTTTGTTTGTTGGGTGCAGTTGGTGCCAAAGTAGGTTACATTATAGGTTCACATATACACCATTGGACTTGATACCAACGACTCTTGACTTAATCAGGTCGAATCTTCAAGGTCAATAATAATAATTCCTTATTATGACCAAAAAGACTTACGGTTACTGAAAGCCATGCGAGCGAAGCTGCGGGCGAAATCTAGTAAAAATAATAGAAAGGAAACCAGTAAAAGTGTGAATAAGTACTTATATAAATTATCCTGAGCATTCCACTAACATTGACTGCGGAGACATCAGCTATTATAAACATTATTTAAATAAAATATACGAATACTTAAAATGTCCGAGTATATACTTTTACTGACGTTTCCTTTATACTAAATCACTTTCATCTGTGCTTTCTTACTGACGTGAGAGAACCACATGAGAAGACTATTGTTATATACTATTGTTTTAAACTAATTACAGGAAAAATGCAAAATAAAACAAGCAACACGGAGTTAATTTAGTGTGGGGGATCACCCTTTTTAATTCGGGATTGGATGCACTTGAAAGGGCTAAAAGGCTAATAGGGAAATATAAACCTACGTAATTGAAACTCACTCATAATTACATACTGACTTTAAAGTGAAATTATCGATACTAAGTAATTTTCTCTATATCTTATGAGAAAATAATATATAACTTCAACATAGACTAAAATCATGATATCCTACCAATATTATAAATGTGTAGGTTTGAATGTTAGAAGAAGAATGTTTAAAGAGGGCAGTGTGGAATTTGCAAATATTTATATAGGTTGCACATGGACAGATTTTAGTATTTTAATAATAGGATTATTATTTGCCTAACTAAAACGACCAGTACTTGTCAATTTCGGGGACGCTATCACGAGTCGACTATCTGTTATTTTTCTCACTCTATTTTTAAAGTCCTCCTCTTTACTCTTTTTTAGTAAACTACTCCTCCTCCTTAACCTTCTTTCTCTCCTTTAATATGAAAAATAGGGTTGTTATAAAATCACTTAATTTACATTACAAATGGTTGCAGGAGGACATGCAAAATTTCAGAGGTAAAGCCTTTGGGAGTCTGCCGCCCCACGTGTTTGCTCTCGCCGAATCCGCCTATAGTTCCCTGCAGGTGAGTGGTATCAGGCACTCTGAGTTAATTTTACGTACTTCTGTATTCATATTAATAATAGTTATTAAAATATAATATTTTTTGTGGCACTATAACGTAGCGGTGGCCTTTAAATTGACGAGACTCGAGATCGATTCTCGGCCGTCACAAAGATTCTGTATGATGAGTACGTGTATTTCTTCGAATTTGATTTAATAAACACGTTAAAAATTCAGATCTTATAATTAATTGTATGTGTATGTGTCATAAAATGAAATCAACGTGGAATATATTAAAAGTTATAGTATAAACAAAGAATAAGATTGATTAAAAAAACCTCAGTTCTTTTCATACTATAAAAAAGAAATTTCCTAAAAAAGAATGGTGAGAAGAACCAGTCAGTGGTAATATCGGGGGAGAGTGGAGCTGGTAAGACGGAGACTACGAAGCTTATCCTGCAGTATTTATGCGCTGCGGGGGGTCAGGCCTCTTGGGCTGAACAACAGATACTGGAGGCTAACACCGTGTTAGAAGCATTTGGTGAGTGTGTTCTATAAACTACTGGGTCGACTGGTCTAGTGGTTAGTGGTGGCCCTGCCAGCTGATCCAAAGGTCATGAGTTCGATTCCCACCCAGGACAGTTCTTTGTATGAGCCAAAGATTGCTGTTCCGAGTGAGGGTGTTATTTGTATTAGTTATTATGATTATAAAACCCATGATTTATTCATTATTATATATTATTAAAAAATATATAGTAAACAAATAATTTTAAAAATATACAGTAAAAACTACAAGAGATATTGGTTTAACAATAATATCATGTAACTGATAAAAATTCTTCATTTCAGTGTTACAATTTGAAACATGTATCTGAGTTTTATAGAAAGAAATAAATTTAATTCTCAGTAATTTCAGTCTCGCTTGACTTTTACAAAGCGTTAACTTTACTATTGCATTTTCATCCCGGCTCCAGTGAACTAAATTTAATTATATTCGTTACGACTCTGTTACGGGGCAATGTTCCTTCAAACGAATTTAACCCTTAAGGGCTTTGAGGGTTCTTTTAATAGTGGCTTTTAATTGTGCAGTATTTTATTTTGAGCATAATTATGTTATGGGTATTTTTTTAAACTTATCTATATTGCAGTAATTCAGGCAAATTACGTAAGTACCGAGTCCATTAAAGAACAAAATAGAATATTGTATTGTTAAAGAAAGAATCACAACAGTCATAATTCTATACATTCCGTTAACATCGTATAAAACTCAGTACTATTGTACGTTGTTCCACATAAAAATAAAAACAAATTTTCCAGGCAACGCTAAAACCGTACGCAATGATAATTCATCTCGTTTCGGGAAATTTGTGGAGGTGAGGTTAGATCACCGAGGGGGCATCAGGGGCGCTGTACTCAGAGATTTCCTGCTGGAGCGAGCGAGGATCACAGGACCAGCACCTAGAGAGACCAATTATCATGTCTTCTACCAATTGGTGGAGGGAGCTAAGGTTGGTTAAAAAGTATATTAAATCTAAAGTATGCCCGGAATTCGAACATTATAAGGAAAATAATACTGTCAACTGTTAAAGTATGCAAAATACTTTACCCGCTATTTATTTATAGAATTCATTACAAATAAATGAATGTAAATAATTGCCAAATGTTTGTAATAATCGCAATATATTTCTAGCACAACGCCGAACTTCGTACCACATTACGTCTCCGCGATAATGTTCAGTTTAAATACCTGAGGCCTGAGGATGAGGAGGCTCGCTCCCGCGGGGGAGAGCAGGGCAAGCTGGAAGCACTGCAGCTGGCGCTCACAGTGCTACAGGTGCCCCCCCAAATGTGTGAGGGGCTGTTTAAAGTACTGGCGGCCGTGCTTTGGCTGGGGAATATACAATTTCAGGTAAGTTAGATCGACAAAAAAATCTGTCCCATATAGATTTTTATATAGAGCTAAAATAAAAATATATGTAACAATTTGTTGGTAGGATGTGGACGGGGAGCGTACAGCCCTGGCTGCGGAGGACTCTGAGGCGGTGGAGGCGGTGGCTGCGCTGCTGGGACTGGCGCCACACACCGCGCAAAGGGTGCTGCTGGAGAGACAGATCAATGTGCGGGGAAACGTCACTGACATACCACTGCGGCTGCACGAGGTAACCACACAAAAATGTTTTAATAACCTTTTTTTTCAATATATTTAATATATATTTTAATATATTGAACGCAATGAAATAAACATACGTGTAACTTATCTAGTTACCAAAATATTATGGTTAGAAATTTTAGAAAATTGTTTATAATTTATAAAATATTACAATTAAGACTCTAACTTAGAAAATTAGACCATAAAAGAAACAGAAGTAGAACATCATCCGCGTGGTGTAGAGTCATACCTGATAAACTTTTCTGAATTTCATAAGCCTATCAAAATTAACTAGCACTGTTTACCAATCAAAATTTAAAAAAAAACTTCGAAATTAACTGCTCAGAGATTATCCATTCATTATAACAATAAACTTACTAAGTACTAACTCTCGAGTGTCATTCACTCATTCATTCATCCGTTCGTTCGTTCACTCGCTCCAGGCCCGTGAGAACCGTCACGCCATGTCCCGCGCGCTGTACGCCCGCACGTTCGCGTGGCTCGTGCGTCACGTCAACAGCTGCTCCGCGCCCGGCAGCGAGGCGCGTCGTGCGCTGGGCGTGCTGGACATCTTCGGCTTCGAGAACTTCGCCAGCAACTCGCTGGAGCAGCTCTGCATCAACTACGCCAACGAGAAGCTACACATGTTCTTCAACAACTACGTCTTCGCGCTCGAGCAGGAGATTGTGAGGCGATATTTATATTCACATTTAAATTATTGAGCGAAGCTCTCTATGAGAGACGTTTCTGAATCCTTTGTTCAAGCATCAATCAAAAACGGTATGTCCGAAAATTTCTAAATTTTGAACACTGATAGACATCAGTCTGGTGTTGGTTTTAAAAAAAAAAACAAATATACGATGTCGTTGAGGAATAAGCACGGAAAAACTAAAATCCCATAGACTTTAATTGTAAAAATTTTTCACTCCAAAATTTGCTTTACAAGGAAAAAAATATTTTAAAAAAAATAGTTGCGGACAGAATGTGTCTGTGCTGTTTGCACCCCGCTTCGCTCAATATGCTAACTCATACCGAGACTTTGCGAGCGCAGCGACTCAAAATTGACGTCTGGTTCTCCTACACTAGACTTTTTTATAAAAAAATGTACGTTTTACGAACGTTTCTTAAGTTACATACCCATGAACGGATAGACAAGCAAAGAAATATTAAATTAATCATAATTCTTTTATTAGTTTTATTTTAATTGTTTTATATATTTCAGTACCGACAGGAAGGCATCAAATACAACCAAATTCAATTCACCGATAACGCAGTATGTTTAGAATTGTTGGAAAAACCACCCAGAAGTCTGCTCAAGTTGCTCAGCGAACAATGTCATATGCCAAAGGTAGTTAAAATTAATTATATATATATAATGTTTTATGTTTTGAAATAATTGAATTAACAATTTATTCGTTTTGGTTTAGGGATCAGACGGTGCCTATCTCACGAATATACAAGGCGAATTCGGTGAACACCAAAGCTTTGTGAAGGGCTCCAGGAGGAAATGGGAAGAAGAGTTTGGAGTGCAGCACTACGCGGGCACCGTGACATACAGTGTACAGGGATTTGTGGACAAAAACAGAGACACACAGCAGGACGCATTTATTGATCATCTGAGTCGATCAGCCAATCCCTTTGTCAGGGAACTCGCTGATTATGTGCAGGATCTAGCACCGCCTGGACACGTAAATTTTTTGTTATTTTTTAAATATTCCTATATACTTCGAGCCGGTTTTAAAAAATAAAATTGCAGGATATATCGCTGTCGAGTCCGGGATCAACAAGTACGACCCAGCGAGGCACTTCAAAAGGACGACCGACAGTAGTGGACACTTTTAGGGCTCAATTACAATCACTAGTTGATATGCTGCAAGCCACTGACGTCTGGTAAGCTATTTATCTATATATATTGAACTCAATATCGATCGTATAGAAAATATTTTAATATTATATAATAATTTATGCTCACAGGTATGTCCGTTGCATAAAACCCAACGAGAACAAAGTGGCGGGCAAGTACAACGAACAGCTGGTGCTGGAGCAGCTGCGCTACCTGGGCATGAACGAGATAGTGCGCATCCGGCGGGACGGCTTCCCCGTGCACCTCCCCGCGCCGCTGTTCACTCTGCGCTACCGCTGCCTGCTGCCGCACCCGCGACCACACCAGCCGCGCGTACAGTGAGTACATTAGGGGGCGCATGATCTTCTACATCCTCAAGAATGAAACATAGTAACATTGAAAGAGTATGATGAGTCATTTAATTGTTTTCAAGATGAACTTAAAAAGATGGATATTTGTTTTCCGTTACGTCGCTTTAGACATGTAACGCAACCACAATACTTAGCGGAGCAGTATTAGATCTTAAAATTATTTATTCTAAATCTTCCAGAGAGATAATGGCTTTAGTGGACGCGCCAGAAAACGATTGGCAAATAGGACACACGAAAATATTTATGAGGAGCTCCGTACACGGACCGCTCGAGGCTCGAAGAACTGCGCTGCTGCACTCCTCTGCGCTTTTGATACAAAAAGCAAGTATCTAATCGATCCATCACTATAATCAGATCATGTCCTACCTATATTATTAACGTCCCCGTGTGTAGTGGTTCAAGGGCAGCGTGCGTCGGCGCCTGTTCCTCTCGTGGCGCTCGGCCGCCGTGGTGCTGCAGGCGGCGTGGCGCGGCTGGTGCGAGCGCGCCGCCTTCCTGCGGCTGCGGCGCGCCGCGCTGGCGCTGCAGAGACACCTGCGGGGCGCCTTTGCCAGGGAGGTGGCCGCCGCGCTCAGGGACATGAAGATGGTCAACCAGGAGATTAAGCTGAGGGAGGAGAGGAACAGGTATGCCGTTATGTTGATGTATTAATTTCTGCTCGTTTCTTTACTGACGGACAAATTATTTTACGGACAAACCAAGGCGACATCTATCTACTCCAGCATCAATATGTTTCCCTTAACTAAACATATATTCTACTAAGAAGAAACGATAGTGTCGTCAAAAGTCAAACAATATTGTAATAAATCTATCAAAATTTATATATTTTAATATTTAAAATGTCCAGCATGGTAGAAAAGGCCGAAGCGGAGCGTGCGGAGCTGGAGAACATGGCGGACCACCTGCGAGGGATACCGTGCAATCCTCGCACGGAGTCCATAAACCTGGACAACCTCTTCGACTTCCTCGCCGATGTCCCCTCACAGAGAGGAGCGCCCGACGGCCAGCCCGACCACCAACCTTCCATAGCAGAGATCGGGGATTGTATGGAAAGATTGGCTGATGATCTTAACAATGAAGTGAGTTACAATGGCAGTTTATTTTTAATAAATACATACTAATATAATAAAGCTAGAGAATTTTGTTCTACAGTAGTATATTTTAATATATACACATATTTCAGCTTGAAAACGTGCTAGCAGAAGAAATTAACGAGCTTAACAAAATTCACACGGAGGACCAGAGGAAACCTGACGGGGCGCCTTCCGAGTCCATTCCACCGCCTACATCGTTAGCCCTCACATCCATCTTGCAACCAGCCACACCCGTCACACCAAACTCGCTAACTAACGGCATGACCAATGGCATGTCACCAGTGAATATGTCGTCATCGATAACCAATGGGCTGTCTCCGCCGCGTGAAATGACGTCATCACTAACCAACGGCGATGTGATGTCTTCCTCGCTAGTGATGCCTCCGCCGCCCTTGATAGAACCTAATGTAGAAGAATCGCCAGTGTTTCCGCCACCTCCTATATGTTCTCTTCCAGAACCTGCTGGACCTCCCCCACCACCACCTTCAGCCAAAGGTAACATAATTTTTAATCATATTATAAAAAATAATGACAAGAATTATTTAAACCTTTTTACTATTTCTAGATACAACCCCTCCAGAATTAACAAACGGTATAATACCGAATGGTAAGGTGACCGTCATAAAGGACAAGGAACCTATATACGAATCGGTGATACCCCGACCCAATGTTGAACCTCCATTGATTACTTCACCACCGCCCCCACCCCCTCCAATACATCCACCATCCGATAATGGGTAAGATATGGCGTATTTTTTTTATTTTGTATTCATAAAAATTTTAATGTGA
Organism: Mechanitis mazaeus; assembly: GCA_959347395.1. NCBI lineage: Eukaryota > Metazoa > Arthropoda > Insecta > Lepidoptera > Nymphalidae > Mechanitis > Mechanitis mazaeus. Next base: position 2,511,064 of record OY365743.1, read on the forward strand.
TAGTGATAATCACTTGTATTTAAAAACATATATGTTAACAAAATTATATATAAATACCATATTCTATATTTTCAGTTTCTCTCCAACAATAAAAGACTTGGAAGAGGATCATGAAGTTCCACTTCCCCCGGTACCAAGTAATGTCACTTCACCGGAAACAAATGATACGATATCACCCACTCCCATGGACTCATGTATCAGCCCACCTCCTACTCTTAATGGAGAATCTAATGTAAGATTTTTAACTATTAAATCTAAATAATAATTTATTTTACATACAAATATATAGTAATTACTATTGAAAAAAATATATCTTTCAACATTATTTTTTTATTATTAATATACTATTAATATACTTGAATATAAATAGAACTCAGAACGGAACGCTCGTCGTAAAGAGAGAGTGGAGCGCCGCCTACACCAGCTCGAGGCTCCCTCCACTAACATTGAGGCCCCCACGGACGGAAACGACCTCACAGAGTTCGCTAAGTTATATTTCAATGATCATCCACGCTCACCTGAAGGTAATTTTACTTATATTCTGAAGCTTTTATATAAAAAAGTCGATATAAAACATATTTAATTTTAATTTAGGAACAATAATGGCGACCTTAACCCGAAAAAGCAAGTCAATGGAGCTATTGACCAAAGAAGAGATGATTACATATCACAAAGGCAACAATATTCCAACCTCCCACATACAGTTACATGATCCAGACAGCGTTACCGCTGCTGTGAATATATTTAGAGTGAGTATACAAAATATAATTCATATCAAACCTTAGCTAAAACTAACTTAATATTATTTGTTGTAGGACTTGTGTCGGTACATGAGAGGAGAATTAACTGCGGAAAAAGAGACTCAGGTCATTCAATCCATTATAGGCAAAGGTCTGGAACGAGAAGAGTTGCGTGATGAGATACTGGTTCAATGTGTCCGTCAGGTGAAATATAATATTATATGACTTAAATATCGTATCCAAAGAAAATGAAGATGTACCAAAAGCAATATAATATATAGACCCATCAACAACAATCATAAAGATTTAAAATTAATGTATGTTATTGTTTTGCCAGATTACAGAATGTCCAGTTGAAGATTGGGCAGAGCGATTATGGCTCATTCTGTGTCTATGCGCGGTGGCCTGGCAGCCCAGCCGTGGGCTCGCCCGATACTACTGTACCTGGCTGAGAGCGCGCGCTAGACCTGTGACGTCACCGGCCTCCGCTGGGTCGATGACCTCAGTGACGTCAGTGAGCAGCAGTGCCAGGGCCGCCCACTGTGCGCAGTGGTGTTTAGACAACTGCAGAGGAGCCGCGCCCAGGCAGCTGCCGCCTAGCACCGTCGAGATTGCGGTGAGATTAGATTATTCAAATTGGCACTTTTGAAAAACAATTAAATGATTTATTAATTATAAACGACGATTATTTATTATTTATAATAAAAGTGTCTCACTTTGAACACCCAGGCCATGCGTCGTCTCGGCACCATCGTCTGCCGCTTCTTCTTCCTCGACGGGCGCACGAAGGCTATCGACGTGCACCCCGCCGACACGGCGGCGGCGGCGGCGGCGCGTCTCGCCGACAAGCTGGGCCTGGCGCCGCCCGCGCGCGCCGGCTGGGCCGTGTACCAGCAGCGAGCGGGCGCGGAGGAACACGTGCGCGCCACGCAGTACCTCTATGACGTCATTGCAGCTTGGGAGATGTTAGTTTCAAAATTATAAAAATTAAAATACTACTACTATTTCTAATATATACTAGAAAACGCACAAAAACAACTCTTCCTCAGTTACGCGTAACATTCCATAAGTACAACTCTTTTCATTTAAAGTGTGAAGTGTGTCTAGTTGAAACAATTGAAATATATTAATAAGATTATATTTATATTGTATTTATTCGCAAAATTATAATAATTTTTTTTTTAGGCAACAAGGACCTGGAGGTGGATCAGCAGACAATCGATTTGTATTCAAACGGCGGCTGTTCCGTGGGGGTCGTGAATTACCCCACGACCCCGTTGAAGTTGCTCTGCTGTACGCTCAAGCTGTACATAGTGTTGTTAAGGTACCTTGCATCTGTGAAACGACTGTTGCTCTATTTATTTATTTCTTTATGCATAAAATGCAATGGCGGACTTAATGCCACGGGCATTCTCTACCAGTCAACCAAGGGTAATGCAGAGATGAAAAGAAGTAGGTGTATCTTAAAGAAAACTAGAAAAAAAAAGAAAGATGTAATAACAAATTTATATAATAGAACTAAAAAAGTAAATGATATAGTGGTTGAGTAATAATAATAATATATAATTATAATAAATAGACAATAAATAAATATATAAATATATTTATTTATTTATTTATTTATTTGAATAAATATAATATACATATATACATACATTATATATATTGATTATCGATGAGACGAATCCACTATGCTTTAGTACCTCTAATTAACTTATCTTTTATCACCAGCTGGATGAGTTCCCAGTGTCAGAGAAAGTTGCGCTTCAACTGGCGGGGCTACAAGCACAAGTGTCCTTAGGGGAGCCCCCGCCTAGCCCCCCTCCTCCTCACACGAGAGCTTATTATGCGCATCCTGACCAATTCCTACCTCCAAGAATTGCGAAACAACGAGCTGCGCATCAGTGGGTAAGTGAATCCTTACAAGCACACTCAGAGACCGTACTTCATTTAGCAATGCGACTCTCAGGAGTCACTGGTTCAAACCTTGAGTTTGACGCACTCTTCTAAATCTATATTTCCTTTAAAAATATAAGCAAATATAATGTGGTTAATATGTTTATGAATAATTTAAAATAATAATTACTTGATATATTACACTGTCTTAGTGTTTCACACAAGTGAGTATTTGTATTAATTAAATACAGATAGTGTTTGTAACATTAAAAATACATATTAATATCCCCCAGGCTACAATACTCGCTCAAGCCCACCGTCAATACGGCGCAGGGAGAGCCGAGCTAACGGCCAAAGCGCTGTACCTGTCCTGTGTGATGCAGTACCCGCTGTACGGAGTCACTCTCTTCCCTGTCACTTACAAAGGATACTGGGCCCATGGTGAGTCTCTATTCATTCCTTAGAGGTCATTTAATTTTGTATAATGCCTTTATCAAATTTTCAATATACTAATTAATATCTATAGGTCCGAACGTACTTCTCGGAGTAGGAGCGGAGGGCGTGGTTCTAGTTCGACCGGCAGATAAAGTTGTTTTAGCGGAATACCCATACACCAACATAGCCGCTATATTGATGGATCCGGTCGACAACGGACTCACGTTGAGTCTGACACATCACGGGCAGCACGATGGACTGCGGTAATTTTATGTTTATTTTATTAATTTTATTCATAATATATAATGATGAAAATAAACAAGTACCACGAATTGATCAGGAATAGGTTTATAGTTAATTTCTACGCTACAGAAGTGAGAGCTAGAAGTATAACAACGAAATCTGTTAACAACCTACTTAAAGATTGGCCTCTAGTCCTATCATTAGTACATATTTTTGTATGTCAAAGGCATCATTGGTGGGTTCGTTTCAAGTTTGGACGTGTACACCGGGAGTCACGGATCCAATGAATCCATGAAATGCTAAGTAGCTTCATTCCCTTCTATTCTATTCCATATTATCGACGGTTAATACAAACCTCCTCTTCCAGGTGCATAGTCCTGGAGTGCACGCAGAAGTCGCAGAAGGCGGAGGCGGCGTGGCTGATGGCGGCGTACAGCCCCGTGCTGGGCGGCGGGCTGGCCGAGGAGGCGCCGCGCCGCGCCCCGCCCGGCGCTGAGCGCGCTCGGCTCGCCGCCGCGCTGCGGGCCGCCCGGCGCGCGCTCGTCGACTCCGCGCTGCTGAGGCGGGCACACGACGCACCCGGCGCCGCGGGCTTCCTGAGGAACACATTGAGGAGGTACCCCCGCTACTAGGGCAGGCAACTCCTACCTATACACCACATAAATAAAAGATACTTCCAAAATAGATAAAATGTTGGTATACTTTGTTATATTTTTAGTTATGTATATGGTAACATAGAAGTATATCAATATTTTTTTTACATAAAAAAATTCGTTAATTAAGTTTTAAAATCTACGCTGGTTTATGAACGCCTTAAAATTATATTGACACTCCCACAGATTAAGTAAGCATCGCCTCGAAAGAGTCCGGCTCGACCTCAGCGCGGAGGGCCAGGGCGAGTGCTACAAGGGCTTCTCGCCTTCATACTGGACGTGGGCACGCTCTCTGCCTCACTCGCTCACGAAACTCAACGAGGCAGAGGAAGTCGCCGCCATGCAGATATTTAAGGTTGCAACGAGTACATTCTAACGACATCTTTCAGTAATATTTAAATGCATAAATAACTTTTGCAGACATTATAGGTTGAAGTCAGGCCGGCGGCTCGATCCTACTGTTAGTAAATGTTTTTGTAATTTGCAAGCTATACTAAACCGAATCCAAAAAAAAATAAATTAATACTAATATATATAATATAGTAATAAAAATTATTTTCCTCAGGATATAATGAGTCATGCGGGTCTAAGCAGCAACAGCGGCAGCACGTCCAGCCTCGCCACCAACAGCAGCAGTGCGAGCCACGACAGCGAAAGCGATGACCGAGTGGCGCTGGCGCAGTCGCTGCTGCAGCGCTGTCTGCAAAAAGACACGTTGCTGTGTGAGCTGTACGCACAGCTTATTAAACAGGTAAAATTTAAATCAATTGGATATTATTTGGTTACTACAAAAATTATTTCATAAATTCAACATTTTTTCTTGCTTTCACAATTATTTTATAACATCGATTAATAAAACCAAGCCGCTATAACAAGTTTTATAAAAGTAGAACGGTATTCAATTTTAACTCGAAAACCAACTCGCAGACAACGGAGCACCCGGAGCCTAACTCGCGCGTGGCGTCTCGCCACTGGGCGCTTCTGTGCGCGGCGGTGGGGGCCGCCCTGCCGCCCGCTAAGCCGCTGAGGCGCTTGCTGCTAGCGCATCTGCGGTACCGCTCTGCAGCGCTGCACAACGCTGAGGAGGGACGGTTCGCAAGAAGAGCGGAGCAGGTAACCTCTACCATATAACTTTTTTAATACTAGGCGATTATTGGTCATTAAATTTAAGTGTAGCACATATTTGAAGATATCTAGGAGCCATCATTTTAAAACAGAGTTATTTTGGAAAATACTAATACTAGGGTAATTAATTTGCAATATATATTAAATAAAAATTTACAAACATTTATACCGATATGAAAACGATCGTCAAAATGCATCAGTCACAATTGAAACGTTATTTTTCAGGTCGCACTAAGCATAGCTCAAGTGCCTCGTCGGCTGGCGGCACCGTCAAAAGAGGAGCTCCTGTGTGCGGCGGCGCGACGGCCGATGCACGTGAGGGTGCTGCTGCTAGATGGCAAGCAGCACGGACTCGTGTTCGGGCCGGCCGCCACCGCTGACCACCTCGTGGCCATGCTGCGGGATAAGATCGGGCTTAGCGATGCCGCTACGGGTAGGTCTTAAAAAACTATGTACAAAAGACATTTTTAGTTATTCAATTAACAAATTATTAAAAATTAAATCTACAAACTCTAAGATAAATAAAAAGTCGTATGTGTCACTGTATCGTAGGTTACGCTCTGTACGAGGTGTGCGCCAACTCCAGCCCGGCGGGTGCGGGCGAGCGCGCGCTGGGGGCCGCCGAGCGAGCGGGAGACGTGCTGGCGCGCTGGGAGAAGGCGGGCGCCACTGCTGCCGCCTGCCGGTGAGGATAATACATATCAGTGAAATTCAATTACTGAATGTAAAAAAAACTAACAAATTCTCAAATTAATTTACTGCATGTAAATTAAAAATTCACCGGTCCGTATGAAATTTATATTTATAATGAAATTTAAAAAAATGGGATGATGGTGTTTTTTTTAAATAGATTTATAATTAATATGTCTGCCTTTAGGTTGGTGTTTAAAAAACGTCTGTTTCTGGGCGAGCGGCCGCTGCACACTGCGTGCGTAGCCGAAATGGAGCTGTTGTACTACCAAGTGCTGCACGCGGTGCGCCACGACAGGCTTCCCATCGAGACCGACGAGGCCGTGAGTATTGTCACGGGACTGCAATAAATCACTAATCGTTTTGCTTTTCTGTGATTCAGATTTATCGAGAAACATCTGGGTCTGACAATGAATATACCATAAAGGTACTCATTCCCAATATGACCGTCCGCACAGGTGATGGTGGCTGCGCTGCACGCGCAGGTGGTGAAGGGCGACTGCCTGGGCGGCGGCGAGGAGTGCGCGCTGGCGGCGGGCGCGGTGCTGCCGCCGCGGCTGGGCGCGCCCGCGCTGCCCGCGCCCGCGCTGCGCCTGCACCACCTCGCGCTGCGCGGCACCGAGCCGCACGCCGCCATGCAGCGCGCGCTCACGCTCGCCTCCTCTTGGCCGCTCACCAGAGCCACCATCTTCGACGTTATGGTGGGGCATTGTTCCTTCTATTCTCTTAAACTCTAAAGTTTTCAGTAACTAATCGTGCTACTGAAACTCAGCAATCGTTCACGTCGAACTGGCCGCGCGCGCTGTGGCTGGCGGTGGACGCGCGCGGGCTGACTCTGCTGCGTCGCGGCGCGCGGGCGGCGCTAGTGTCGCACGACCACTCGCAGCTGCTGGCCGTGTCGCCCGCGCCGCGCGCGCTGCTGCTGGTGACGCGCGCCGACCGCAAGCACGCCAAGCTGGTGCTGTCCACCGACCAGGCGTACCAGATCGCGACGCTCATCAAGGACTACATCGAGGCTGTCCGCGGCCCGGTGTGCCCGGCCGCGCCCGCGCCCGCCGCCGCCTCCTGACACGCGCCCGCCTAGTGCCAGTGCTTCCACGTCGCACACTAGACGCCGCACGAGACAGAGGGACGCCGCACGGGGAGGCCCGAGAAGGGCGTGAGAAGTAAATGTTGATATGATAGACACGTCTCGTTTATTTTGTCTCTTTTAGTTAAACAAACTCCCATCGAATCATACATTTACTTCGAGCACGAGGAATTTCAGTGTCGGTGAGGAGTGAAAGGATAGACGATTTACAGTTGCCGGAAGACGGGGAAGCAAAACAATAGAACATGATACTTGTAGTACACGATTTTAATACATAGACAAAAGTAATCTATATTCCACTCCATAGTTATCGGGCTTGTACACCGTAAGGTATTATTATTTCACTTAACCATTCATATTATTAAATTATCGTGTAACTGTTAAGAGGTATTAAAATTTCTTATTTATTCAATGTTACAAAATAATTCTAAATATCAATAAGTTGGTGTTACAAGCTCATGTTGGCAGTATTATAACTAATATAGTTCGTGTTACTTATAATTCAGCAGTTTAGTCATATAAATGTTAAAATTGTTAAGACGTTTAAGATAGATAGTGGTTGTAATTCAATCTTATTCCCCTCTATCATTAGATCCTTTAAATGTTTGTGAGTTCAAAGTATCGCGTAAATCCGTGATTGAACTTTAAATGTCAGTTAATATCGTAGCTAGTACTAAGCCCATCCATTTTAAACTCTTTAAAAGTTAGAAGAAATAGTATATAGTCTATCCCCGTAATGTTACTACGTCATATCAAGCCTTATAAATTCCTACTAACTGATTCCTTCGCTTCTAATCTTCCTGTACTGTTGAGTACGTAGCAGAGTATATACAGTTGTTTTGAATGTTTGCAGTTTGATGTTTATCCTGAAGTCTTGTGTTGTGCCTTGTGGAGAGGATATCGACATGTTGGTCTAACTGAGTCACTCATTATTTTACAACATATTTTTATTGTAATGATGTGATTTTAAATCCTATTGTTTCTTATTATTTTGTAATTATTTCTTTATGAATGCAATTTGAAATGAAGGCCAGTTAATCAGCATGTTTTGTGCAAAACATATTTGTGACTGAATATTCCAAATATATCTTCTATTATTATTATTATTGCACAATGTTATGTCTCAATATTTTATAATGGAAATATATACTAATTATGTAGATTTTACTGTAGTAAAGCCTTTATGCTTAAAGTTATGCTAAATTAATATTAATTCTATGTGAGCATAGACATCTCTAAAGTTTAGGCCTATTTGGTGCTTAGATAATATTTTTTAGTTTGTTTCTGATCTCATATTGAGTATTATTTATTTAGATGCCATATTTTGTTTAGTGTGAGCAATATTTTATGTTTTAATTTATTTTTTAGTTATTTTTGTATATAATTGACGAACCAAAGACAAATTTCCCCTTTGGATATTTTTTGACATGTTTGGCATTTAATGATAATAATTTCATTGAATATTTGTATATTTATTTTTAAGTCCTAATATTATAACAATTCAATAATCATTATAACTTTTTCTTCTATCACGGTATTAAATCCAGTCTTAAAGAGCAAGTTATTGAAGTAGACAATATGTTTTGATAAATGTACTATCAAAAGATTTTATTCACTAATAAACTGCCAATAACTTTGATACAGCACTAGGTTATTGTAAGAATACTCTAAGTTTTTTTATTTTAGAAATAAGGTAGTATGATTATTGTACAAGCGAAAACAACAGTCACACATAAACTGCCCTAGAGACTGAGGTGTCCAAATATTTTGCCCTTTTTGATGTATTGTTTTTGTTACTTGCATATTTTACACTATTATTTGAATGCCAAATAAATATAATACAAAGACTCGTGTTTTATTCAAAATACTTTATTTTATTATCTTCACTGTGTCACTAATCCTAAATAGTCATCCATCAGTGTTCCAATAGCAAACTAAAAAGAGAAAGTACAATTAAAAAAAAATTATTATTTGTTATGAAATAATCAAGACCTATCTATAATAGATGTTTTGTCTGTTGACAATTTAAGTCTGTTTTCTAATTAAAATAAATAACTATATTCTAAAACAAAAATCATTAAAAAATATACTTTTTTAAACAACTTAGTTTTGATCATGCCAAAGCCTATAAAACAACTGGCTATGTGACCCCAGAGTAAATTAGATGTTGCTTTCATGATTTATTTTATACTGTATTGTATGTTGCTATTTGTATTTTACTACAATATCATAAATTTTATGATATAAATTCAATTTTAACTTAAAATTTGTTATAAATTGCACTTACAATGCCTGTGGCATCCACTCTTGTGCCCACAATCTTTAATCTAATGACATCCTCTTCCTGTATGACGTTATCTTCTTGTTTACTTTTATAGCAGGGGGGATTTACATTTGGACAAAATTCCATATCTGTTGGAATGGACTGAAATAATATTATTTTATTACATAAAAATAGTTTTAATATATTAATGGCCTTGTGTGTCATTATTTAAATTATTAATTCTTAATTTGTTACAATACACTTTTGTATAGGTTTAAAATAAGTATATTAATTCATGATTAGTTTATACTTACATGATGCGAAATAAAGCAACTTAAAGGGCCAATTTGGGCAAACATTCCAACCTGTAAAAATTTTTTATACTTGTAAAAAATATTATGAAGTGGTTACGAGAAATTGACATCCATGTTTAGGGTCCAGAATATGATATTAAGAATAACAACAGAGACTCGTTATTAAGAATAACTCAGAGAGCAGATTATAAATTTAAAATAATTGACTAATACTGCTAAATTTACTGGCAAGTTAAATAGTTTTTTTTTATTCATTTACTTATTTGCCCACTATTACTTCCATAAGCATGTATTTTAAGTGCAGTTGCACTCTTGTGATTACAAACTAATATTTTTCCCTATAGATAAATTTAAAGCTAATAAGAGGTTTTTCAAGTTGCTGTCATGCTGACCAAGTCAATATTAATTGAGTATAATATTTAAACCCTTAATTCGAATTGATTGTAATGGTTTTGGTAATTTGTAAATTGTTTACTATATATTGACATTTGTGAAACAGCGATCACAATAAATAAATACCCGGCTGAGAATGTTGGTTCTTTTTTAGAACAAAAATAGCTTTGAGTTAGTGTCTTTTCAGAGGGACTTCTTTGTATAAGTATAGTAAAAAAATAGGTCTTCCTGACACTTGTATTTGATGTACACAAATGGTCACCAATATTGATTCAATGTGGAAATAAAATAAAAATTAAATATTTGTATTACACTTTTCTAGAAAATGCATTCATTATCTTTTATTATAGTTTTTCTTTGTCAATAATATTTTTTAACAAAAAAATTAAATATACCTGGTAAATATCTTGTATTTACCAGGTATATGTAATTTTTTTGTTAATTCATAATCACAGAGTAAACTTACTTCACGAGTGTGGTAAATATCCCATAAAAACATTAATTTAAATGTCCAGGTTAGTTTATAATGCCATAATATTTTAATTATGAAAAATAGTAATTAATTTTCCAAACCTTGTTAACTTGGGTGACTATTGCATCCAGTACTTCTCCTTTAAATGGTCTAAAAACAATGGCCTTATATTTGACTGGGTATACCACAAATCCCTGTCCTGGCTGTATAAGACCTGCGCCTATGCTATCTATTGTTGTTACTGCAATAACGAAACCATACCTAAAATAATATCAAAATATAGACAAAAAACTTTTAAAATCACCTGCAATATATTTATTTCAAATTTGCTTACTTGCCCGTACATGTACCTTCTACCTCTGTATACAATTTTTGCTTTACAGTATCTAGTAACTGAGGACCAAAATATCTTGGATGAAGCAAAATCTCATGCTCCAGCGAAATCTGTAAGTTTAGTTTAAGTAACATTTTAAGAGAATACAAAAGAATATTCTTATTAAAAACACTTACGTGATAGAACATTTTTTTTTAATTATTATGAAATTTAATTTTTATTCATTATCCTCATATCTCGTTATTTTGTTGATCTATTTTAAAAGTGTTTTTACTTGTTGTCGAATGCCGCCACATTTGACAATTCTTTAAAGTATGACAATCTCAATTGACATTTACTTTTTACTACCTAACATAGATCATGTCCAAAACACCACAAAATGTGTTGCTTTTATTATTACTTTTAAAAAAAGTATGAAATTTTTAAATTTTCTGAAATAACAGCTTTTACAATATCTTTATGCTTTTTATTAATATACGTATATTTTTTATTCTTTTTATTAATTGCTCTAAAATGTAGTAAAATTTAGTATGTATGATATAACACTATCGATACTCTATATTTATATTCACGCAACGTAGACAATACTATGAATAATGAACATCACTAGCGATTACTCAAAAATGCCAAATGAGTGACTGGCTGTGTATCCTGTAATCATATTAGTATAAAAAATGGCAAAAACTTACGATTATTTATTTAAATTACTTCTGATAGGAGATTCTGGAGTGGGGAAAACATCTATCTTATTTAGATTCTCTGAAGATGCTTTTAATATTTCATTTATATCAACCATTGGTAAGTACTTCAAGTCTTTGTATCAAAGGTTATTGTCATAAAAGTTGTATTTTTTATACGTAATTGTCATCGAACCAAATTTTATTTTCCTAATTATGAGATGTTCTCTATATGAGATACATTAATAAAAAGGGTGCGGTTCTCTGATAAATAAAGCCCTTATCGAATTAAATAAACGAACTGTTTATGACATCATACACACTAATTTTAATTAATTGAGTTCAACTCCAGTTAACTGTTTCAGGTATTGACTTCAAAATTCGTACAATAGACCTTGACGGCAAAAAAGTTAAATTACAAATATGGTAAGTGATCTTTTTTTAGGAGTTTAATTCATAAATTATAATAGAATCTACAGACCTACTATTGTAGGGATACGGCGGGTCAGGAGAGGTTCCGTACGATAACGACAGCTTACTACCGAGGATCAATGGGCATAATGTTAGTTTATGATGTTACAAACGAGAAGAGTTTTGAAAATATTAAGAATTGGATTAGAAACATTGAAGAGAATGCTAGTGCAGATGTGGAAAAAATGATTCTTGGAAATAAATGTGATTTAGATGCAAAGAGACAGGTAATAATTAGTTTTACAAGGGTAAATTTAGATAAACAATGTTTAGATATATTTATTTAAGTAAATTTTAATCTATTCTCTAAAACAATTAATTATATTAGTTTTCCTGTTATAAATATATATAAATTTATACAGAATCAATTCTATTGTTCTACAAAACAATGGAATAATGGTATTAATTATTTACAGTATATAGGGAGTCCTTTGAAAGAAGTTAAATAGGTTATCTGCTTAGAAGTGATAATTTAATTTCTCTAGTCTTAGACTATGCTTTATGTGCCATTTGACTATCTATAGACATACCTATTGGTGTTTTTTTTATGAAAAAACTTTTTTTTTTTAATTAAATCCTTAATCTTCATCAAGAGTAGAAAGAAATCTTATTATAGCTCAAAAAATTCTAATATGATATAAATGATGTCTAAGAAGTTTATCATTAATTCATTTTAATATTAGTATTTGTATACCAGTGAAAGCATAATTTTTCAATTCCAGGAATTCACACTATATACAATGCCTGTATTATTTTTTAAAATATTTATTTAATCATTTGCTTTTATTAATGTTCTTAATTTTCAATTCTTTCAGGTTTCTAAAGAACGAGGTGAACAATTAGCTGTAGAATATCAGATTAAATTTGTAGAAACATCGGCAAAAGATTCATTAAATGTTGAATATGCATTCTACACATTAGCAAGAGATATCAAAGCAAAAATGGAAAAAAAACAGGTAAACGATTCAATTATACTTATTTAATTTAAGAATTATTTTATGAAACAGAGTTGGTTAAATTACATATGAGTAAATAATTTTATCCTAACTGTGTTGATATTACAATTTACAATCTTTTTTATAAATTGTAAAAGATATATATTTTTTTTATAAATAAATTATTTCTTTTGTTACATGGCTATCTGTTGAGTTCAGAAGGTAAAGGCTATTTGTGTGTTGCTTTTGTTTGTATATATTTCATATTGCATTTTTTTTTTGTGTAGTGTGTATATATCTATAAAATTATAGATATAAATCATATCATCCCAAGGCACATATTATTCAAAATATAGTATTATTTGTAGGATTATTTATAAAGGTTATAATAAAAGATAAAAAATTTGTTTTCTAAGTTTTTTAAATATTTATAGATGTAATTTCAGAACTATGCCTATTGGATAATATGATAATATGTCTGGACTTGATTGAAAAACTCACAAATAATGATCATTAGTTTTTTAAACATCCAAAACCCTCAAGTTAGATTAACATAAATTAATAAATAAAATAAATGAATTTATCTGGATTTATCAACCACAACCACAACCTCAACCACATTTATTGTTCATTTAAATTTCTCATCCATTACATTGGTGATGACAAATCTTTTTTTATGTTCATACCCAAAAGATTAAAGTCAATCATTATTAATATAGTTTTGACGTCAGTAAAGCGTGATAAATATGTTATAGTAATCATAGACCACAAAAGTCAAAATCCAAAAAATATGAGATTAGTCATTTAGTTCTTTCAACGGTTTTTTAGTTTCTGAGCTTAAAGTATAAGATACACTCAAATTAGACTAATGATATATTTGGGTCTTGCATTGTTTATTGAAATAGGATTGCTTTATATTTTTAATTTTTAAAGATTCATGGTTTACTCTTGGAATATATTCTCACGATTAAAAATCTTTGCTTTATCAAATAGGAGATAATTGAACAAAGCTCCCTATGAAAGACTTTTCTTCATCCTTTCTGCAAGCATCAATCAACAACGGTATATCTGAAAATTTCCAAATTTTGCATCATTGTATTACATCAGTCTGGTGGTAGTTATAAATAAAAAAAAATCAAACATTTGATGTCGTTGAGGAATAATCACGGAAAAAATATAATCCCATTTGGAATGCGTCGATGTATTGTAAATGCAACTTCGGTGCTGTTTGCACCTCGCTTTCCTCAATTTGCTAATACAATACCAAGATTTTGCGAGCGCAGCAAGTTAAAATTAAGGTTTGATTCGCGCTCCTAATAGACTTGTCTATTCTACGTTCGTTTACTTACTTCTTCTTGAGTGCTCCCTTATGGTATATTGATTAATTTTTTTGTGATATATGTATATATCTACAAGCAAAGGAATGCTCTACTCTTAAGTTCCCAAATAAAAGCTCACTTTCTTTGGTGATTAAAAAATTACAATAATGGAAAACCTTAACCTTCCTAAGCCCCTAAACTCTGATAGTCTGAACTATATGACAACACTTATCATAGACTGAAAGTCGCGATTTGTGTATTTTAAGTCTGAATATTAAGTCTGAATATAAAAATTAAGAAACCGATGAAAGTACATGATGAATTAACTAAAAGATAGTTTGATATATCACATATTAAGTCAAATCGATTACAAAGTATTATTAACTAGTTAAAAATAAACAAAAAGAAAGTAATAAATATACCCAAATGACATCCGTAAACTAACTATATTTATAAGCGTATATCGTATTATTGGAATTATTCATTTATAATTAAATATATTATTACTTTTTTTAAAACTTATTCAAAAAAATTTATATTCTTAGTTTATCTTAATGTAATGAAAAATTATTTTAAATAAGGTGCTGAAGTAATATGGATTAATATAATATTCCTTATTTACCAATATATAATAATAGTGGCAATTTTGTCGTAAATATGTAGTCCCATTCCATCAATATTTTCGATATCTAAAAACTTTACATTGTATATTTTCTGTTTCCAATAAAAAAACTTAATATATTTAAAAATAAATTATTATTGTAAGGTCACAAGAAACATATTTTTTCTTGCATGTGTCCTTGTCTTTGAGTGTTGTATGTTTAATAATAATAAAACTTAAATATTTTAAACTGAATTGCATTATTCACAATTATATTCCAATTATGATATAATACCTAATGTTCAGTTAAGGATGTTAATTTATCTTTTTTAAACAGGAAGTTTACATCATATTATGAACCATGGGGGTTTTTACATTAATTATTATTTGTTTATTATTAATAGCTTAGTATATATTATTTTTAATATAGTTCATTAATATTAAGTGAGTTTGTTTTATTGTGTATGCTATGATGTAACAGTATGTAGTTTATAGAGTTAAGTACTTTCAGTGGTGTTAATGTTGTTCGTACACAGGAGGCGAGTAACCCTTCGGGCGCAAGGTCGGGCACGCATCAACTGCGTGATGAGCGACCCAAGCCTACGTCCTGGCTGTCCCGCTGCTCCGTGCTCTGACGGCCCCTCTCCCCCCACCCGCCTCGCCACCGCACCGAGCTCGCCCGCTAGGCAGCATGGTGGTGGTCAGTCCCCCCTCCCACTATATTTTTCGACTTACACTTTTAACCGGTGCAACTCCACACGGGAATCAGACTTGCTTTTGTATTTTTATAACTGATTATTTCTCTTAAGGTGATAATTGTAGATTGCGTTTCTTTCATTAAATTGTAGGAAGTGATATCGACAATGACTTGACTAAAAATTATTTGTAATATTAAATGCGACGCTTTCTTTTAACTTCAAAATCAGTATTTTTTTGGTCAGTCCTTTTGTAAAGTACATTATTTAAAAAATTGTTATTAGGGCGAAATTATGTGGTATTATAATGTAATGCAAATGGTTTAAAGGATATTATTTCAATAGATTATTATTAGCTGTATTTTTCTTTTGCTACTTTAATTAAGATATATGTTTTTAATGTAATATATACTACATATTTAATTTGAATAAACAGTGCTTTTTTATATCGTTTTTTTTCAATAAAAGACCTTCTTCACAAACAACTTTAATTTTCAACAGACTTTATCTATAAAATATTTTAGTAACGGTAATATTATCAGAAACACCGAATAATTATAAACTTTATAATGCATTCGGTGTAAACTTTTCATAGTTTTTAAGTATCTAGTTTCTTTTAAATTCATGTTGTTTGGATTTGTTTCATTTGTTTCGGAGTTGACCTGAATGGTCTAAGAATCAAATATTTTCCTCCGACTATGGCAGATTTCAAAATATATATTAGAACCTGTAATAATTTCTTGGAAGACAATACAATTACATCTGTAGTGAGTTGTGAACCTTTTCTCCAGTAATTCACATAAACTGGTATGGGAGGAAGTTTGTCTGACCAAATCCCATTTCTATAAAACTTGGCCTGAGCTTCCGCTGATAGAATAGCTGGCGCCATTTGTGATTCAATTGTGTTCTTCTTTATATTTTGAGGTACCGAAGCTTTGGCAAAGCCTAGTTCTACTAACCTTTGACCAACATCAAATGTTTCCACAGTTTTTGTCTGAAACAAAATTTTAATTTAATTAAACTATTGCCTAATATTTATATTTCAGTTTTGAGAACAACATTATTTTTTAAATCCAATATTGTTGCATATAAACAATACTAATTATAAATATTGTTATAAAAAATTAATTTCTTATAAAGTTGGGTGTTGATTATCTAACATATATCCATATTTTTTATTATATCAATATATCAAGAAGATAGTGAAATTGAAGTATCAACATCTACTTGAGTATCATGATAAAACTAGATTAGCCAATACTTAATAGGAAATATTTGTTATGAAAGGTAATAGAAAAATGTGGTTTAAGTCTATGTAGTATGGTGCTTTAATTGTACTTACATGTTATATTTTTTAAAAGATTTGAATTAATAAATAATAAAAATATGTTAATAAGTAATTTGGAGAATATTTTATAAAAAAAATATACTAAATTTTGAAACAAATCTGGTTTATTTTTAATGTATTGAAAAATCAAATACAAAAAGTAATAATTTCCATTTTATATAATAGTTATCAATTTTATGTTCTGTTTCTGTTTATGTTTGTACTTTAAATAATGCATATTTTATATGGACTTTAATACAATGCAATACTAACTTTTCTTAAATATAGGGACACCTGGTTGTACCACTATATTTATTTATTAATATATAACTTTAATAATAATATACCTTTTTTTGTGGTAAGTGCAAAAGAACAGTTGAAACAAGATCATCATTGTCTCTCCCAATAGGTTTCAAAGTAACTGTCTGCCCTTTGGCCACACAATCCAGCCAATTGACTGCATTACCACTCACAATGTCCACACCCCATAACTGAAAATAACCAACTGTAATAAACCCACTCTTAAAACCTAATTGGGTTAACTAGTAAACATTTTATTAGTTTTTAATATGAAACTGCATTAGTATGTTGCAGTTTTATATTTTACCTTAACTGGTAGTGGAGGTTTACTGGAATGCCATAGAGGAAGATATATAGGAGCTTTGTGGTTAATCAACAGCCTTACTGGAGAATGCTGAACACCAACATAAACTCCTTTAAGAGGTTCATGTTTCTTTATAAAGTGATCTGGTACTTTAGCAGCTTTTGAAAACTTGCTAATCTATAATATACATATCAAAAATATATGATCTATGGTTAAGTATACATTATGTAATATTATTTTAATATTTATACCAACCGGACGGATTTTATGAACAGATAAGGCCAAGCCTGCAGTAGCGAGAGCATAAACAGCTATCTGAAATGTAATAAGTATAAATGTAAAGATAGTATTCCTGATACTTTACGTCGTTTTAACGTCCTTTTAATTCATACATTAACTCCCCGGTAATCTTGTTGCAGAAGACTTTCTAAGTTGTAAAATATACCACCTTCTTTCTCAGACATTTTAGGTTTCTAATATACAACCAAACGCTCATAATTTAATAACTTAGTTCATCAGTATTTTCAGCCTTCTAAAATATTCTTTTTTGTCAGAAATAAGAGGTTGATGACATTGACATTTGACATCAGATAAGTTTTTTGTTAAATTTTGTAAAAATACGCAACCACAAAACAAACCTCTATTAACATTTGTGCTAATGCACAAATGTAATTATTAAAAACTGTTGTGTTAAATATAGTTATTTAATACAGCGGTTTGTTTTCAACGGTTTCGATTGAGTTTCATTTTGGCAAATAAAAAAATTTATTTCGGCCTGTTTTCTGATTTTTCATCAAAGTGTTGTAGTTACAATTCGATTCATTAAATCGATCGATAAAATTAAACAACACGTTTATATGCTTATTACTTAATGTTTATGTATTCGTTTTATCTAAAATAAGATTTAATATGCGTAAATAAAAGCTTAGACAAATTATATTCGACAGAACATTATGATAGTGAAGTCTTCAGAGATTTTATTCATATATACTATTAGAAATAAATCGCTAGAATTTCATTACATTATAAAATTTTAATTAATTTTGAACTAAATTGAAATGTAAAAATTTAAACAGTTAAATAATTATGAAACTGTTTGCTTAGTTCAAATTGAAACTACCAAGCAACAACCCGCAACAAAACAAGCATTCTATGACAGCAACATCGTATTCCACGTCAACTTTTTTGACATGACATATTAATTAATAACCATAAACCGTGTAAGTAATTTGTGAACTTTGCAGGTTTTTAATAATAAAACTATTAAAATGATTAGTGTTTTAAATACTATCGATACTGGCCATGAGGACATGATACATGATGCAGAGTTGGATTATTATGGACTAAGACTAGCGACATGTTCTTCAGATAACTCTGTTAAAATTTATGACATCAAGAGCGGTACACAAACTCTTGCCGCGGATTTGAAAGGACACTTCGGCCCAGTTTGGCAAGTGGCATGGGCGCATCCAAAGTTTGGCAATCTTCTAGCTTCTTGTTCTTACGATAGAAAAGTCATCATATGGAAAGAATCCGGCGAATGGACCAAACTTTACGAATACTCAGGGCACGAAAGTTCAGTCAACTCCGTTGCGTGGGCACCCGCAGAGTACGGATTAATACTAGCCTGCTGCAGTTCAGATGGCTCTATCTCCACTATAACATACAATCAAGATGGAGGAAATTGGGATGTTAAAAAAATACCTGGTGCCCATGCTATTGGAGTGAATTCCATAAGTTGGTGTCCAGCAATATCTGCCGACCTTCATTTGGACCCCCTTACTAATAAAGATGCCCCGAAAAGAATAGTATCTGGTGGATGTGATAATTTAATTAAGGTATTCAAACTTTGTCTTTTGTTAAGTAACTACCAAAGTCTTAAAAAATATAACTTTGCTAAATGTAATTTAAATTTAATATTACTAATTTTCTTTTTAGATATGGAAAGAGCAAGGAGAACAATGGGTTGAGGAAAACCGTCTAGAAATGCACATGGACTGGGTGCGTGATGTTGCCTGGGCACCATCCCTTGGCTTGCAACGCTCCATGATTGCAAGCTGTTCACAGGACAAAAGAGTTGTTATATGGTCCAGTGATGATAATGTATCTTGGGTACCAATAATTCTCAATACATTTGATGATGTTGTGTGGAGTGTGAGTTGGTCTCTCACTGGCAATATCCTAGCAGTCTCTGGAGGAGACAATAAAGTCAGTCTTTGGAGGGAAAATGCTGATGGCCAGTGGCTATGTATAAGTGAAGTTGCCAAAGGCTTAGGTCAAGCCCCTAGTGAAGAAAGAAGCACTCTTTGATAATATTTTGATTATTTGTCTATTCATATTGTAATATATATTAGTAAGTAATAATAAAATTAAGCCTTTCTCTAATTTTTCTGTTATGATTGCATCATTTTATTATTTAATCTATAATAATTGTAATGCTTTTGTTAAATAACAATATAGATATTAAATATCGAGATATATTTTTTTAGTCATCCTATCACATAAAACCCATTTTATTTTTTATATAAATTCTATATTTTCTGTCCTTATTTTTTTTTTTTGGGCAATTATAATTAAAAAATCTATTTTGTGTTTGCAAAATACTGTATACAAGAGAATTCATAATATTTGTATACATAATATACTTACTGCAATAATGAGTTCATTCTTTTTAACTTAAATAAATTGATTTAGTATTTGTATATATTAGTATCTGAAGTTTGTGTTGGTTTTTTTCAAAATTCTAACCTCTAGAAAAAATAATTGAGCAAAGTTAAATTCACATACAACAATTATTGATATATAAAAAAAAATTGTTTTGCAGATACTCAAGTTTTAGAAGTGTGTGGACAGTTTTTTATACAAATTGTATACAATATTTTTATACATTTTATATTATAAATAGTTGCACTTATAATGGACTTAAATTGCACAGAAAATAGGCAAGGAACACATCTTAATTCTTTTTTAAATAAGGTTTAATGTTGATATAAACATATATTTAGTCACAGTCATAACTGATCTTTGCTAAAAAAATTAGAATTCAAGCAAAATCATTCACCCAATAGACGACGAAAATAAATAAGTAGTAACCACTTTTTTTTGTATGTAAGATTCCGTGACCTATGATTAACATTAAATATAATTATCCAGCCGTATTCACGTTATTGCAATTAGTAACAAGCTTAGTTATAGTGTTGATAAGGGTCTCTCAACGTAAATTTGAAACCAAACATATATCTAGAAAAAGGTTTTTTTAATCTCAGTAATGTATTCATTATAAACGTAATTTAGGCAATTTTTAAGATATTTCTTATTTCATATAAACTGAAAACAAAAGAGGAATAAGAAGAGACCCTTAAGGAACACATTTTTAATAATTTACCTTAAGAAAAGCAATGTTTACACAATTTTTATTGTAGTGTTCTTTTATACGTTAAAAGTAATTTTATAAAAAAATCCTATTATTATGTAAAGGATTACATTAACGACGGTATGGCCTGGAAATGCATTGTATCTTTGGCGATTGACTGGGACCTATGTAATCTCTTTGCCTTTGTTTGTTTCTCTTATGATCAATCAACTGGCAGCATTACACCGTTCCCTTAGAAGTCATTACTTGCGGTAGCGTTGGGGGTCGGGTTACCCCCTTCCCTCAAATATGGCGAAGGGAGTGATGGCTGACCCTTGCGTTATACTCGTGAACGGGTGCTGCTTGCGGTGCCTGGTCGTCTTGCTGGCTCAGTTTCATAATTATATTTTAATTTTATTTGCTTAATTGGTTTTTATAATTTAGCCTACACAAGGAATTGATTGCGATGGTTCTAGTTGTTCGTAAATTGTTTACTATATATGGACGTTTGT
Organism: Mechanitis mazaeus; assembly: GCA_959347395.1. Lineage (NCBI taxonomy): Eukaryota > Metazoa > Arthropoda > Insecta > Lepidoptera > Nymphalidae > Mechanitis > Mechanitis mazaeus. Next base: position 2,532,205 of record OY365743.1, read on the forward strand.
GAAACAGTGATCACAATACAAAAAAAAAAACCCGGCTGAGTTTGTTGTGTGGTTCTTCTCAGACCAGGGCGCGCTTGGAACACTCGTTGCTTTAGTTATAAGTTGGACAGTGACTCGACAGAAGGGCTTATTTCGATATGTAAGGCATCGAAATAGGCCCTCCTGGCAATTCCATTTGACGTACACAAGTGATCATTGGTATTGATTGAAAGTTGAAAATATAAAAAATAAATAAAATAAATGTCAGCAGCCTAGGCGAAAACTCTGTCTTGTTGAAATTCACGGATTCAAAAACCTTAAAGAGAGCATCAAATAAACATATGGCTTCCTCTGAAAACGCAGTTCCTAGAATGTATATCAAAAGAATTCTTTGTACAGCCAAATTTGAAAACAGAAAAACAGTGATTTACACGCTAGTTACGTACACCTGTTCCAAAAGAAGCGCTGACATTCAAATTATGTGTATTGTTTTGTTATTGTTTCGAGTGAATTTCGTAAATCTGTTCCAGGACGAGTTTTTCAGGTTTTTTCAGGTGGATATCGTCATCGTGAAAGAATGCCAAATTGCATTTTTATAATACTATAAATGTCTAATAATTTAATTTTAAATCATATTAATATATAGTTCATAAGTTTATAGTTTTAATTAAAGTTAGTTTAAATTAGTTTTTGGGTTTTTTTTTTCAAACTTCTGTCGGTAGCTACTGTAATTTGCTTGTAAATACAAGGCCATAATATTAACAAAAAATGAGAGATTTTAACAACTTGCTTAAATGTCCCTGATGGTCTCTACATTGAAACCTCTTAACTATCCTTTCAATTTGAAAACTGATGTTTTTTTTCTCAATAAGTGAGAGCAAAATAGCACTTTTCCGATAGGAACTTAGCGGGCAGAAAAGTGATTTGAATTTGGAACATACATATATCGGAGTCGACATTTATAGAAATCGAACGCAAATTCTATGGTTACTGGCTGTACGCGTTGGCAGCACGGCGCGGGGAGCCGCGTACTAAAGAAAAAAACAATGCCCATATGCCCATATGGCGGCTCTGTACTTGTAATCAGTAGGTACAAATTTTCTCATAAAAAGGGGATGAAAAGTAGTGTTTTTTTAAATTATTTTTCCCTACGGCGATGTACTAAGAATCCCTCGCTGAGCTGAGGATTCTACGTTAGAATCCTTCGCTTCGCTGGTGCTTCAAAATAGCGCGCTCGCCGTAAAAATACTAATTTGCTCACTTGTGATACAATCTACTATTGTTATTGTATTTGGGGTAATACTCTTAGATTAAAAATATTGACAATTTGACGAAATGTATCTTTAAGAAATGACTTGGCTAATACGCTAGAAGATTTAAGACTTCTAATAATTCAATATAGGATTGTTTTGCCATGACACTTTTATCACCTATACACATGTATCAATATCTCGTCCCTTTGAGTTTACAATTTATTTCGTATCACCTAAATTTCATAATGTTGAAATAAAAATTATGATTTATATTGATTTCTTTTAAGAGAAATATTTTGTTAAGATAAAAATTTATTGTATTTATAATATGTCTGTCAGAATATTGTTAAAAATAATTTATTTTTTATCTAGTCCTTCACTTTTGCATAACAACCAAGTCCTAAACAATTTAACAAAATCTTGGGGATCAGGTAAAAATAAGTATTTATATGTAATTAAAAAATATATTTATTCTTATATTTATCATTAATCAATTACATGTTATTTAAATTAAATTCAATCAGTTCCATCAATAACGGCATTTTATAATATTCAGCAATAGTCTTAAAAGTCACGAGTTGAGTGCGAATTTCCTTCAGAGGCACCATCGTCGTAAATTCTCCGGCGCAATCGCACACTGTTGAAAGATTTTCTCTTTTCACCTGAAAATATAACACATTTAATGAGTAATTGTGTTATATCTATATTAGTATTATATACTTTTTTGATATTCGATATTAATTTTACTACTTTTAGTTGTTATATTGTGCTACCTCTGTTTTTTTTCTGTTGACTATGTCGATTGACTGGTAGAGAATTCCTTAAAATTAAGTATTTGTGCGATTTCTTGATTTGTGCAATAAAAATTTCTAAATTAAAAATTAAATTTAATAAAGCAGAAAATGTGTTTCTTTAAACACATTATTCGGTACTACAAGATTGAATTGAACACTTCTGTTTGTTAGGGGTATGTAAAGGCAATAAAGAATTTTTATCATTAGTTAGTTATTTTAATAGTAAAAAAACGGTGAACCGCGGGTGGAACTGCGTGAGCTAATTTAAAAATAAAATAGAGCTAACAAATATCTGGTAGTACTGCTGTCCAGTCTCTTGCAATATTAGATGACTACACAAGAGCTTTCCGGACCTTTTGTTATTAAATAAATATAATTAATCGACTAACCTGGTGACATCTCGTGCATATGAGATCTTGTAAGGTGTAGCTCATAGCTCTCCTGTTCATCGTTTCAATTAATCTCCATTCTAATTCTTGATTATCATACGGTGTTCCACAAGTCGGGCACAAGCATACAGGCCTGTAATAAGAGTATAAGTAAATATTGTTGTATATTATGCGTGCAAGTGTGCGTGCGCGCTTGTGTGTGTCCTCACTGTGCGTGGTCCCCGCCCGGGCGGCACAGGTCGAGGTCCCTGCAGTGGTTGCAGACACGACAGCTGAGCTCTGCCAGCACGCAAGACGCGCTGGGCTCGCGCCACTCTGCCAACGCACTGAACTCGCCCACACCCAGCAGACGCAGCAGGTTGCGGCGGAGAAGTGTCACCTGGGACAGAAAAATATTAGGATTGATGATATTGATTGATGTTGGTTTTTTTTAAGTAATTTAAACTCCCACCAATAAAACTGTTTTTAAAGCATATTTTTATTGTGAAACCTAATTGAATTAAACGCATCTTGACAGTGTCATCCTACCTCCTGTTCCAGGTTACTGTCCAGCCCAAGCACGTGGCACAGCGCGTTGACGAACAGCAGTGCAGGCGTGGCGCCCTCCAGCGCCTCCGCCCGAAGTCCCGCTTGCGGCCCTAAATCCTCTAGCTTCAGGGTTGGCAAGCGGCGGTTGATTTTCTCTGTTAATCTGTAAATACAATTTGATTAGAGATTTGTAACTGACAAAAGAAATAATTTGTTCTAATAAAACATTTGCTCTTAAACGTTTATATTATAATTTCTGTTCGATATAACACAGCCGAAATATGTAATGAATTTGTAAGAGGTCAAAATATCATTTTAATCTTGGTTTGTAGATCAAATTATATCTTAAGCCGACGACAACTAAATTAAAATTTAATAACAAATCCTGTACTTCGTACAGTCTATTACAATTGTTGAAACTATTTGACATGTTTTATATAATAATAAATAAGTCACTGGAAGAACTTCTGCGCCATCTCCCCCGCGAGTCTCTCCCGCAGCAGTCCCTGGTCTGCGGCGGACACGCTGAGGAAACCCGCCACGCACGACACGAAGGACTCGCGGGCTATGCCCGGCATGAAGCGCGCTATGTTCCACTCCATTGTTATCTCGCCCTGGTGGTCGTGGTATCTCGTACAGTTAAATTGAAAAATAAACCTATAAATATTGTTTACTAGTTGTTGCTTTACACATATAGCATTGAAATGAATAGTTTTAAATAAAATTACTTTTACAGAGATATTTAAGCTCTTTTTTTATATATGAAAACTATAACACATGTACTGGTAATAATAAAGCCTCTCACCTCCTCCTCCTCCTCAGTATTAGTTGGTAGTTGTGATGACCCTACTTCTACGAGACCAGGTGGCAGCTTGCCCTGGAACAAACATCTGACTCTCAATGAATGAATTAGTGATATTCTCCTATCAGTATATTTCTCAATGCTCATATATAATTTATTTAAAATCCTTACAATACTTTCCACATCTAATTTAACCACATTTCGTAACAATGTATTAAATATAATAAATTTTTGAATGAATATTTATTTTTATTGATTTTTCCCTGCTTTTTTAAACTCCCTTTTAATTTACAATACTCGAACTTAAAACTTTCTCGCGTTCTCTGCCTTTGAGGATAGTGACATGTGATAAGCATTTTATAAAGAAAAGTATAATTTAATATAAAATAATACATTCATTTTTTTCATAATTTTATGTAATGTTTAAGTTTAATTAATAAAAAATTACTTTACATATAAAATATTGTTATAAATTTTAAGGTATTATTAATAATAAATGAAATTCAACAAATGAGTGTAAGTGTGAAGTTTATAATTTATAAGAAGCCTTATATTCTTAAGGAACTCTATATATTGTAATCAAAATTATTTCAGAGAATAAGACAAAAGGTATTTGTTAGTTTTTTTACATGTTTTTTTACATGTAGAGTACCTCGATTCCAGCATAGTTGGCCTCATCCAGCCACAACAACTGGGACCAGCACTGTTTGTACCGTATGTCGATGCCATGGAACAACTCCTTATTCCTGATGCTCTGCACCACGAACTCCACGTACCCTGGACATAAGAGATTGTGTTCATAATTTACATATATAAGACAGAAAGAGAAAATGTGAACTCTTTTCATTAATTAATTTATATTTAATTCCAATTATGTGTTTATAATCATATGTCCAACCTATGCCATCCATAACTGAATTCTTTTTAGTGTACAATATGATCTTATTGAAGTCCGCGTATACGATCTGCGAGCCCAGGCGCTTGAACTCCGCCACCAGCATGAGGAACAGCTTCTTCATGAGACTGTATAGAGTACGACGGAGGGCGGGGTCGTACAGCAGCGAGGAGGGGGACTTCAACCACCTGACACATTACCATAGTATTTAAAAAAAAAGAAACCACCAAGTATATATATATATATATATATATATACATATAAGTGTATCTGGTTAGTAATGTATTATTGCTCCATAACTTTAAATGATAATACTGTTAGTTTTAACAAACCGGTAGAAGTGTGATATCTGAAAGTCAGCAAACACATTCTTATAGAGCGTGACGTCACGCAGCCACGACGCCACCATCGTCCGCAGTATCTTGAAGGCGGCAGTACATTGCGCTGTCTCGTCGTAAGTCTCCGTGGCGTTCGAGCCTGAACATAAACATTATTGAGCTGAGCAAAGCGAACTTCTTTATTGGTCAACTCGATTAAATTTTCTCCGCTATCTCCTACACCGATCAAACTATACTTACTAAATTTGGACCAGTTGATTATCACATGTCCACATTTCAATAGATAGATTTTGAGAAAAAATATAATTGTAGATTAAGAGTAATTTGCAATTAACTTTATTTTCAATTGAATAGTTCTATTTTACGCGCAGATGGTATCTTACTGTGACTGATATATCTATATTTTTTTGTTAGTTGCAGACAATTTGGAAATCGTATGAAACTAGCTTTCGTGTTTTTTTTTTCCTTATTTCTCTCATTGAAGAGAGTCCGGCTCAGCTTCCCTCGTTTGCATGCTGGCGGCCCTAGTAATAAGTATAAAGTGTTGCTTGATTGAAGTTAAATATTATTCTCTGTACCTGTTGAAGCCATCACATCTTGAATATTTGCATGCTGTGCACCGAACGATGTAGCTACGCTGGTGCCTTCCACCTGTGATCATTGTATTAACTGTATTACAAATAATGATGGAGATGAATAATGGAAAACATTCATAGTGTGTGTGTGTGTGTATGTACCTGTAGTATGGTGTGTGTGCGTGTGTACCTGTAGTATGGTGTGTGTGCGTGTGTACCTGTAGTATGGTGTGTGTGCGTGTGTACCTGTAGTATGGTGTGGGTGCGTGTGTACCTGTAGTATGGTGTGTGTGTGTGTGTGTACCTGTAGTATGGTGTGTGTGTTGTGTACCTGTAGTATGGTGTGTGTGTGTGTGTGTGTACCTGTAGTATGGTGTGTGTGTGTGTGTACCTGTAGTATGGTGTGTGTGCGTGTGTACCTGTAGTATGGTGTGGGTGCGTGTGTACCTGTAGTATGGTGTGGGTGCGTGTGTACCTGTAGTATGGTGTGTGTGTGTGTGTGTACCTGTAGTATGGTGTGTGTGCGTGTGTACCTGTAGTATGGTGTGTGTGCGTGTGTACCTGTAGTATGGTGTGTGTGTGTGTGTGTACCTGTAGTATGGTGTGTGTGCGTGTGTACCTGTAGTATGGTGTGTGTGCGTGTGTACTTGTAGTATGGTGTGTGTGTGTGTGTACCTGTAGTATGGTGTGTGTGTGTGTGTACCTGTAGTATGGTGTGTGTGTTGTGTACCTGTAGTATGGTGTGTGTGTGTACCTGTAGTATGGTGTGTGTGCGTGTGTACTTGTAGTATGGTGTGTGTGTGTGTGTACCTGTAGTATGGTGTGTGTGTGTGTGTACCTGTAGTATGGTGTGTGTGTTGTGTACCTGTAGTATGGTGTGTGTGTGTACCTGTAGTATGGTGTGTGTGTTGTGTACCTGTAGTATGGTGTGTGTGTATGTGTGTACCTGTAGTATGGTGTGTGTGTATGTGTGTACCTGTAGTATGGTGTGTGTGTTGTGTACCTGTAGTATGGTGTGTGTGTGTACCTGTAGTATGGTGTGTGTGCGTGTGTACTTGTAGTATGGTGTGTGTGTGTACCTGTAGTATGGTGTGTGTGTGTACCTGTAGTATGGTGTGTGTGTGTGTGTACCTGTAGTATGGTGTGTGTGTGTGTGTACCTGTAGTATGGTGTGTGTGTTGTGTACCTGTAGTATGGTGTGTGTGTGTACCTGTAGTATGGTGTGTGTGTTGTGTACCTGTAGTATGGTGTGTGTGTATGTGTGTACCTGTAGTATGGTGTGTGTGTATGTGTGTACCTGTAGTATGGTGTGTGTGTGTATGTGTATACCTGTAGTATGGTGTGCGCCTGCAGCAGCGCGCAGACGGCGAGCGCGTCGCAGGCGAGCGCCACGCACACGCCGCCGTACGAGCCGCGACCGCACAGAGACACACCGGACCACTCCTCCGTCTCACTCACCAGCCTGGGATCATATCATAGTGTCGTTAAGTGTATTCGAATATTAAAGATACAAATATCAAAATATCAATGAAACTTTAAAAAATATATATATCAATTTCGAGCTTTTTTTAAGTTTCATGTACATTTACTACACTCTTAATTGCAAGCACCGTAACTAACGTATCCTATTTATATACTACTGGTTAATATTCTAAAACACATAAAAATATTCATACTATCGAAATACATAATTTATTAATGCGAAAATTACCTGTTATCATCGATCTCCCTGCCGCCGAGGTCGGGGCGCTCCGAACTGGAGCCCCAAAGCACGAAGTTATGCTTGAGGAGGTGACGGGCGAAGAACACGTCTGCACCGAACTGCGTCGGGTCAGCGGCTGTGTTGCCGATGGGGAGGTGGAAGTATCTACAAGAAAATAAACACATTTAACATATTCTTAAACATATTTTAAAATATTTCAGATCTGCTTGAAAATATTTCTGATTTGTTTAAATTTTACTAGTAGATTACGTTTTTTAGTGTTAAAAAAATACTTGAGCATTTTTAATTATTAGAGCACCTTATGAGTCAAGTCATTGTACAATGTTATTTTTGTAATAGTATTATATGATTAAAAATAAAAATATATGGTATGTATGATTAGGGAAAAAGTTTCTTCATTTAAACAATTCAAGAAAATATATGAAAAAAAATTTTCTCCTAATCTATTATATAACATACATAATTTATTCTTAATTCTTTTATAAGAAGTATTAAAAATATGGAAAATACTAATATTTACTAAACGATAATTTTCAGATTTTTTTTTCTTAAATATATGTTAAGATAATATATATTATAGTGTTTAACACAAGCAAGAAACGTGCTCTTTTGTAAGGCTCAAAGGTCACAAAAAGATGAATTATTTTAATATTGAAAAGGTTTCTTTATTTTTGACAGTTTTAAAAGCACCTGCACTGTTCTATGGTGAGTTCGAGCACGGACTCCAGGTTGAGGTAGTGTCGCACGATCGCACGAGCTCCTATCCGCTGCCACTCCAGGGTGTTATAGAGGGTCTCTACATCGCGCACGTGGAGAGATACCAGCGGGAACTCCGATAGACCTGTAGATTAGAATAGCTTGTATAAAATAGAGAAATCTATGCACCGAGGTTTATATTATAATACTGGTGTGGTTCTTCTAAGAATAGGGTGCGATTGAAGCTCTCGTAGCTTTTATTGAGCGAAGCGAGCGGAGCGAGCAAAGCTTCCTGAGATCATTTTTTGCATTCTTTGTGCAAGCATCAATCAAAAACGTTATATCCGAAAATTTGCAAATTGTAATGCATTGTAATGCACACTGATCAGTCTGGTGGTGGTTTTTTTTTAAATTAAATATTCCATGAAAAACTAAAATCCCATAGACTTCAAAGGGAAAAATTTTTCGCGTGAAAATTTAGCTTTAAAATGACATGCGGTTATCGATTTTTTTTCAACAGCTCTAAGATTTTATAATTTTTTTTTGTCTTGAATAGTTGAGGACAGAATGTGTCAACGTTTTGTAAATGTAACTTCGATACTGTTTCGCTCAATATGCTAATACATAGCGAGATTTTACGAGCACAGCTAGTCAAAATTGAGGTCTGGTTTTAAGTTGAAGAATATCCTTAGAGAGTGGAGAGTTGATAATCCCGGTATTAAAATAGACCCTCCTGATCCTTCTATTAGACCTACATAAGTGGTCCCCGATGTTGATACAAATTGTAAAAGATATGAATATATATACTAGTGAAGGCTGTACCGGGCATCATCGCAAGCAGTGCCTGTGCCGACAGCGCAGTCTGCAGCGCCACTAGCGTGGGTCCGCAGCGCTCGTCCCTGTAGCGCTGCAGCGCGCGCTGTACGCCCACGAGCACCGCGCGAGCCTCCGACACGGCGGACACCTCCCAGCTCAGAGCACCCGCCGGGAGGGAGGCCTCCGACGTGCCGAGGTTGATCCTGGAAGATGGTCATATTAACCTTATAGAAATCAATTAATAATATTGGCGTACCGTAATCTATATCAGCTGTATATTGTTCATAAATTATATAAAAACGTTTAAGCGCATACTTGGCAGTTCTCTCGGCGTTGTACAAGTTGTTCATGTTAGGCACTTGGTTGTTCTTGACGCTGTCCAGTACAAAAATGTAGCCTTTCTTAATCGGAGCCAGCACTAGCGCCCACATGCTGCGGCTGGAGCCCGCGGCGGAGTGCTGGTACAGGTAGATATGCTTTATGGGTGATACATCCTGTGGATAAAACGGTATTAAGTTTATAATTAGACACTTCAAATACATAGTGAAACCATTTTTTTTTTGTTGTTTCTTATAATTTTAGAACATAAAGGTTTTAAGAGAATATTTAAGTTTTAATATTCAATAATAGCTATAATTAAATTGTTAGAACAAATAAGAATCCAAGTAAAGCAATTAAATGTCTATTCCTGACCTTAATGTCATAAGTATAAGCATATATACCTGTTTCTGCAAATAAGGCTGGTAAGCGACACTTTTGAATTGTAACTGGCTCAGATTAAAAGAGTCCATGTTGTTTGAACCGAACTGTATCATTCTGGAAACATTAACAATATATATATTATTGAGCATCTGTTTATTTGAAAATTTAAAAGATATCTGGCACATATACATGGCATCTGGCAAAATATTTCAAAGAATTTTTCCCATAGACTTATTTATCGCAGCCCACCTCCTTGCCTCTGCGGGCTCGACGGCGCACACGCAGCCCAGCGCCACCAACGCTCGGAACTCTAAGCTTAACTGAGTCTCGTAGATGCCCTCGATCTCTGGGGCTGACAGCTCACTCATCAGCTCTCTGTGAGTTAAAATATCAAATCAAGACTGTCCAATATAACGCAGACTGTCATATAACGCATACATTAAGTGACAGTGACATTCCGTCGTATACAGCATGCTGAACTGGCCTATATACCTAACTACAACATCTTTCAACAACCTAAGGGCCGATGACAGGCGATGGCGGATACAAACAACCATTTGTGTACAGCGCCTCGGGCACGCTGTACTGGTACAGGTGCGGCGCGGGTACTCACTGGCATCGCTCCCGGTACAGTGCCTCGGGCACGCTGTACTGGTACAGGTGTGGCGCGGGCCTGGCGCGCGGCAGAACGCGTGTGACGCGGCGCCAGTGGCTGCCCGTGTCGCTGTCCAGCGGCACGCGCCTGTTGACGTAGAAGGTGCGCGGGACGGTCAGCTTCACCTGGTGCAGCTCCGCCCCCACCAGCGCCCACAGCTTGAACAGACCCGGCTCCGCTGTCTCTTGTATCTATGGAAATATATATTTATTTTATTTTTTTTTTTTTTTTATGGTATAGGAGGGCAAACGAGCGTGCGGGTCACAGGTTAAATGTGATCACCGCCGCCCATGAACTCTTGCAACATCCGAAAACGCACAAGAGCGTTGCCGGCCTTGGAGATAAGAATAAACGCCTTTTTTGAAAGTACCCATGTCGTATCGATCTGGAAACACCGCCGAAGGAAGTTCATTCCACATCTTAGTGGTACGTGGAAGAAAAGTCCTTGAAAACCGCACAGTAGAAGATCGCCATGCATCCAGGTGGTGTGGATGGAAATGCAGGCGGTGACGTGCTGTGCGGTGATGGAATTCGGCGGCAGGCATCAATAATAATATATTTATATTATTATTGTGTTCGCAGCATAGCAAATTTAATTCTTAAAAAATATGTGTAAATCATATTACTAAAATTTTTACCTGTATAATTTGCCACGGCGTGTTGAGCAGAGTCCGTTGTGCTCTCTTAATAAATCCTCCTAAAGTATTAGACGGGCCGTGGCTTCTTGACATTAATGGAACGTCATTGTCCACTTTTCCTAATATTATTTTAAAAAAAAAGAAAAGAACTTAAAACAATAAAATATTAACAAATATAAATATAAATATATCAAATCGATATAGAAAGAAATAAAAAGCAAACATAAAAAAAAAGTGATATCAAAACGGTTGACCACTCAGCTGTATCACTCCAGGTCTGATTTTCATTGGCTGCCGTATCATGACGCAACCAAAACAAGGGAGTTATAAAATTAATATAATATGATATATGCCACCTCGTTTACTAGCTCGTTTGCTGAGACCACGTTGTTCCATTTGCCACATCCATTTCTTTTTCTGGAATACTATCCACGCCGTTCTCTCTTCCTGTGAATAAAATAAACTCAAAAACGTTATTAAATATTTGTATGTAACTATGTTGTAATTAGGTGTCAATGTACCATGGATTATCATCTACCCACCCGTGTCTCCCCAAAGGCAGGTGGTGGTCCCAGTGCCTCCCGCCACGTGGCAGCTTGAGGCGGAGACGCTTCCCTCTTACGACGAACACTGACCATGGGTCGGACGACGGACGAGGAGGTCTCCTTGCCTATATCTTCTATATCGGCTTCCGTGCTCTAGGAAAGAAAGAGATATATTTTAATTAATATAATTTCAGAGTTGATATTGTTCAATGTTATTTTATAAATCGTTTTATACCTCACGACCTTCCTCCGTACCCTGGTCATATTCCTTAGTCTCCTTGGGTCTAGCGGAGAACATTTCGGTAATTTTTCTAGTTTTATACTTGTCACTCTTCGCTAGGATCTTCTTATGAAGCCAGTCTGGGTATTGGACTCGAGGGACCGGGTTGTCCAGCTACGAGAATGAAAAGGTATGAATATTATATGTAATTTGTTACCATCGGATCGAAGGGTCCGTATCGTATCGCTCGCACCCCCTGCAGCGCGGCGGGTATGGTGATGATCTTCTGTATGGCGCCCCCCAGTCGCTCGATGTAGTATCCCCAGTCCAGCACGTCCCGTATGTCCAGTGTGTCGCTGAGCGCGGCGTCCCTCAGCCAGCGCCGCAGGTGGTGGCGCCGCACGCCCGGCGCCGCCTGGAAGATGGCCAGCGGCACCGCGCGCTCCGTCACTGGAGCTCCCTCCGGCTTGCGGGAGATTATGAACCTGGGGGATTTGGGTTGGCCTTATATTGTTGACGTACGACGACGACGTGCTTTTTAAAAACACTATTTCAGAAATAGGTATCATTTCAGTCTCGTTGTGAGATAGTCGATAGTGACCTGCAAGCCAGGCCCGCGTCCTTGACCATCTCGTCCCCCAGAAACTCGGCCAATCGTTTTGCCGTCGATATCGAAGTCGACTTCTGAACTCCGTAGTCTTCTAGTTTCTTGGACATGGATCTGTTCTCCGATATCAACTCGAACAGCTCCGAGTCGGGCATGTTGGACCCCTTGCTGTATAAGACGTCCAGCCAGTAGTCGGCTACCTTCGCGACTGCCGCGTAACAGGACTTGAGATCGTTTCCTTTCAAAAATGCTTCGAATACTGAAGATTGGAATATTTTTATTAGTTGCAGCTCACCACGGCGTTTGACTTCAAAACCTGGGAAATAAGAAATTATTTTTAAAAAGCTTATATTTTTTTACTTTTATCAGAAAAAGAACAAATATTTAAAAATTTCTGTTAACATGTTTAGCCATATTGTGCTCAGTCAAATTTTTAAATAAATATATATTGAAAAAAACATAGAACGAGCAGGACTAGAGCCAGCGACCTCTGGAAAAATGTCTGTCCATCAATATACATGGATCTAACATTCTATATTTATTAAACATAATTTTAACCTTTTAATTCAGCCAGTGAGCCATCAAAATTGAAGACAGCATATCGCTTCTTAAGCTTTTTTCCCTCTTCCTTGGATGCAGGTAGCACCATAGCGAGGTAAGGTCCATCCACTTCAAAGAAAATTGAGTTCTCAGCTCGTACCTCATATTTCTTCTCAGCTGGATTTACCAATTCGTAATACTGGTCGTTAGTAAAATAATCCTGGGACAAAAGGTTATTAATTTTTTTTTAAAGAATATATGATTACCACTAGTTTACCACTGATACAGACGTTAATATATGGAATGCTAAATTCATCAAAGCGAGCAGTGACTCAGTAGCTCAGTTGGTAGAGCGACAGGACGAATTCTTAGAGGTCGCGGATTTGAATCCTGCTTGTATTGATAAACTTTTCATACTATATTTTAAAAAAATCAATTACCTTGACCATGGCGTTCAATACAGCATTAGGGAAAGAAACATTAATTTTCTTCTTCTTTTCATGCGTCGTGTGAATTGTTACGTTTTCTGGAAAGGAGGATGGCAGAATACACCAAATACCTGCGAACAAAAAAAAAAACATGCGATTCTATATAAAGAATTTGAGATAATTGTAGTTCATTCAAAAATTATAGTATTCAAATAAATTCATAGCCCACCATCTGTATCTAGCTCCAGCGGGCGGCCCACTTGTTCTATGATTTCCCTCGCACGCATAATGATATTAGCACCAGTGTGGCACACGATGCCCGCCATCTCCATGCTGTGCCAGCGGGCGCTGTCACATAGATAAGTTTCTATTAGTTTAAATGAGACGGCTGAACTAGTAACACTTTATTTTCAAGTGGTTCAAATACATGTCAAATATATATTTTTTTAACAATATAATTAAAATAACACTAGCTTTCGCCCGCGACTTTGACTGCGTGGTGTATGCGTATGAAAAGAACAACACGAATTCCTTGTTTTATAATTTTGAAATCACAATTGCTACAAAGAGTGATTAAATGTGGAAAACCCACCAATACCGACATTTAAAATCATTGCTAGCATTATCTATTGACGGTTTTGCCAACACAAAGAAAAACCACAATTCGTATAAATTTTGCAACCCCTATTTCGCACTAATAGATGCAATACTTAAAATCTCATTAATGCATTATTCACTAAAAAATTAAAATCTAAAATTTCATATATCCAACATTAAAAATGACGAAGTTTCATACAAAATAGCAATCCCTATTTCACACCCTTACAAAAGGAATTTAATGAAATTCTTTTAAGAAAGTACGTCTCCTAGTTACAATCTACTTTCCTGCCAATTTTCTTTTTCATTTACTCAGTAATTTACGAGATTTCGTGATGAGTGAATGCCTATTTTTCGCTTTTTTAAATAAAGATATTGAAATTTTGCAGGTTAGTAAATAACAGGAGTGCCTACTGTATTTTACAACCAAGGTAATTTGCCCTTTTAAGTATGGAATAATAAAAAATATCTTAATTGGTCAACTAACGTCTAGATCAGTAATAAAACGATATTTTAAATATGCTATTATAGAAAAGTAAAAAAGACGCATATACAAATCTTCGACCATCCCCTCCAACCCCTCCAACCACTCACCCCCTCCTCATGACGTATCCATAGAAGGAGTTGAGTATGCACTTATGCGCCAGCTGCAGCGAGTCGTACAGCACCTCTCGTGCGCGCGCGCTCTTGAGGTCAGCCGCGTCGCCCGCGCGCGCCGCCTCCGCCACCAGCGCTTTAGCGCGCTTGTTCAGCGCTTTATACTCGTAGCGACGGTCCCTGGACACACGGTATTATTATATAAATAGTTTTAAGAATTAAGATTATTTGGATTATTTTATTCACTACTTATTGTTTTGGAAATTTTAATTTTATTGAAAGGTGATTTAATTATAATTTTTGTTTATATTGTATATAAATTAAATTATATTCACATATAAATTAAATTACTATCATACCTAAACGCTCTAACCGTGTCGACGTAAAATGAATTTTCCTTTTGGCATATAGTTGTATTGCGCACTTCGGTTCTGGTGATCTTAGTCTTTTTGTACACCACTTTGCAGTAATCCGCTAGACGTTTCTTTTCATACGCGGCCTAAAACATTTTACTCATATTTAAGTATACTATTTTCTGTCTGCTGGTATTGTAAGGTCTCTATAGCAACCTGGTCCTCCTTTGGCAGCGCGTGAAAGGCCCTGGGTGGTCCCCCTGGATGTAGGGGCGGAAATTTCTCTGTTTCTAACTGCTGCTGGATGCGCTGGTATTCACTACGGGTAGCCGGTACTGTTGAAATATATTATGTTTGTTAAAGATAAAATAATAATGAAGGAGCCATACTGCCAATATATAAATGTATAATAATTATTTTAGAAAAAAAAGAAAATTTTTGTCCTTCTGTCAAGAGGTCAATGACCAATTAGTTGCTACTTATCTTCTTCAACTGAAAAACATAAAAATATATATAGATTATTTTTCGTTACTCGACATTATATAATATAGACAGTTGGGCAATGGTCAATAATCATAATATACAAGGTCCAGTCCTCACAGTAGTCCCCCCTCCAGCTCCAGTCCATCCGTCTCTGGCAGCGCGCCCCAGGACGGTTGTGGTCGCAGGCGGCACACGCACGAGCATGCACCATGGCGGACGGCTGCAGCCTGAGGACAGGGTGTAGGGTATGGTACTGGTAGAGGGTCACAAAAATATAAGAGTTATAAAAATAGTTTTCAAAAACAATATATAATTACCAGGGTCCAGCTCAATGCACAGACATATTAATATTATATGATTATATATATATATAATAAAAATATATTATTACTTTACAATTGATATTAAAATATTATTTAATGTTAGGTGAAATCTCACCTATTCGTTAGTATAATATTAGGGTACATGGCCCCCACATCCAAGTGATATATCAGAGGATTTTCATCTCTCCTTGGATGATCTTTCAAATGTTGCAACTTGGTTTTTATTTCTGAACAAACTTCATCCAAATTGGTAACTAGTTCTAAAGGTACTCCTTCCTCTACCTCTATGGCATGTTTCATTGTCTTCCCTAGGTTTTCTATTAATTGGTCTATTGCTGCTGGCACGATACGAAACTTGCATTTTATGTCAGCTCGAAACACACCTGCAATTATAAAATGTTTAAGTTATAGAAAAATATATAAACAACTTAATATAACTTAAGTTATAGAATAATAATAAATCTTTAGCGATTTACCTTCGTTTAGATGTTTTTTAGCAAAATAAAAAAAAAATAAAAAGAAACAGTTACCATCCTGTATAGATTACTATATTTAATTATGAATTTGTTTCATATATGAAAAATATACTCCAACAATACAAATAGAGTTCATTTTATGGTACCGGACTCTAACGCCTCGACGTGCCCGCCCACGTATGTCTCAGTCTCCAGCACGTGTCCGTCTGCGGTGAGCTTGTTCAGTTCCTCCACCTGCTTGTTCGGGAACACTATGTTCGCGTGGAAGGCCTCCACCATCAGCAGGGACTCACATAGTGTGCCTGAGCCTTTACGGAGCACCTAAAATGAGATACATTCAGAAAAATGTATGTAATATTATATTTATTCTTTATATATAGAATAAATATATCCTAAGAATTCTTAATTTCTCTAAATATTTTTGAATCAATTTGAATTTTCAAGCTGGTAGTATTTTATTATACTATCTTAGTTAAGTTTTACCTTAATAAATATATAAAAAATAAACAAATTCTTTAAAAATTAAGATTTAAATTAGGATATTATAAAAGTAGGTTCATTTTCACTTGGTTAAATTTATTAAAACTTAACATACATTATTTTGGTATGTATATTATATATGAGGCCAAAATTTCTGACATATAATCCTCTACCCTAGAGTATTAAACATAGTAACGGACGGACAGACATCCCAGAAAATCTTATAAATCAATCTTAATAAAGTCATTTGTCTTTGGGTAACAAATAACAGCCAGTATTATGAAATTGTCTCACCTCATCTGGTTCCAGCGGGATGATGGTACACAGAGCAAATATAAACGGATGTACGTACTTCATGTACAAGTAGTACGTCGCCACCGCGTCTGACACTGAATAGTTTGATAACACCTGTATTATAATACATGATATACATTTATGTCAATAACACTATTCTGTTTAGAAAATAAATAAAAAAATATATCTTAAAAAAATATTTCTATATATCAATCTAAAAATCCAACATTCATGACGAGCCAAAATTATTCCCTAGAAGTGGTGAGGAAAAACTACAAATAATTTTAAGTTTCTTAAACACTAATATTTTGCAAAACTAGTAAAAAATATATATATATTTATAGAATAATACTTTTGAGAGAGCTAATAAAAACCTATTCTTAAGTATTTTCTCTGAATATTTGAAATTGATTTTTAATATGTATAACCTTATTATTAAAGAAATATAGAATGGACAATTCGTAGATACGAGCAGGATTAGAACTCTATAATATATAACTGTCTGTATCGGGACGGTGGTGACATCTATTAGGTTTCTTATGAAACTCCTAATTAATATTACTGACTGCAGTTTAAAATAATGCCTTTTTCAAAGAATCAACCATGCACATTATTATTTTTTTTTTTTCTAATTAAATTTAGTTAACCTGAGGCTGCTCGGATGCCATCCTGCACATGTCCTCAGGGTCCAGCTCCACGGGGTCATATCGTAACTTGGCCTTGGCGACAGCTTTTAAACCTTGAGATCCCACGGGTAGATAAGAGTCTCTTTTTACCCAACTGGAAAGAATTATAATTGGCATTTAATGAATACCAGAATTTTGTCATCTGAGGACGGTAAGAATGGAAATAAAAATTGCGAATAGGTTGCTTTCTTTTTAAATATGGATAAAATAGGAGAAAATGAACGTTTTAAAAAGAAATTTATAAAGGATTTTTTAGGGGCCTGAGGTATGGCAAAAAAAAACTGTAGTCCATAGAGCGCCATACCAAAGACAGTCCATGTGTATAGCTGGACGGCAAGCGTACGTCCCGTCCCTGGCCAGTCGGCTGAAGCCCACCTCGTGTCGCATGTCCAGCCCATGGGCCGCCGCGCGAGCCTCCACGAACGCCCAGTCGAAGAAGTCACCTGGAACACGATACAGCTGTATTTAATGAATTTACAATTCTCGGAATAAAATTTACAATTATCGAGTATCGTATATTTTACCGAGGTTTCAAGTTCTTTGCAAGTGTTCTCAAAGTCGTGTTCACGGTAACACAAAATCTACACGCAACTGACTTTTACTTAAACGTACCCGTTAAAATTTAACTGATAAAATACACGAGGTAAATTCGCCAAAAATACTTTAATTTAATGTGTACTAGTAAAAATCTGAAGTACCTTTACTGCAATTTTTTTGATTTTCAATATGGCGGTGCGAAAACGCACTTGTGATGTCCGCCAGACGCATGCACACGTACGAACATGCCCACAAAAATACATTAACACCAACAAGCACGCTCGCATTCACATAATAGACTAATTTTTAGATATATAAAACAATTTAGTTACTTAATTATATTAAAAATTTAATAAATGTTGTTCAAGATAATAACAAGACAGCATTACCTAGAAGAATTCGAATTTTGCACGTATTATAGACTATTTTAAAGACTTTTATTTTTATTTATTATACATATCATATATGGTATGCAACTATTGAAACCCAATTCCTTATAGGAAATTCTTATACAATTCTTTATAGGAAAAAAAGATAATTTTTTGCATTCTATATTTAGAATAGGCATTTAGGCATGTCTATATAAATTGGTACATAGCAATAACATTACCTTAAATAATATTCAAAAAGACTAATAATTATAAAAACCAAATAAGACTCACCGTTATAAGTTACAAAAATATGTGGTTTAATATCCAAAATGTGATCAAAGAACTTCTGAATTAGAGCTAACTCATTGGCCTCATTGAAAACTATAAATTGGCTGAAAAATAATAAATTATTGTAAGACTAAATTAATAACTATTATAACTTTTAAAACACTTAAATAATCAACCAATCTGCAATGTCTACTTTATTTCAAGTATTGAAATAAGAAAATTATTGATTGATTTACTTAATTTTTGTATGAAAACTTTCGTGATCTATGACTGACTATACTACACTACTTACTTATACTCTATTACTATTATATATAATTATTCATCTGTACTCACGTCAATACTATCGGAGTTTTGAACCCATTCGAGGCTATTATTAATGAGACATAAGCATGGCAAAGTCGCGGCGTGAAATGCGTGCATAAGTTCTATAAGTGCGCCGCGATGTTTATACGTAGTGTCTAACTGTAGTGTCTAACTAGTTGAGCAAATTCCAGTATGAATTACGTGAGTACAGCCGAATAATTATATATGATTTACTTAATAATATTAAAATTTACAAATTATATTATATGTATATCTTACCCTTCGAACTCAGGTTTAGGAGTATACTCAAAATCCTCAACATCAACAGATATAATTTCCCTGTTAGTAATCAAGTATCCCTGAGCATCTATCATGTAAGATATCATCATGATCTGATCAGTCTGTGAGTCTGGAAACTTGAGTGGCAGTTTTGTTGTTTCAATGTCAAACGCTAAGACAATAGGGTCTGGTCTCTCCAAAATGTCGTCTCGTTTAGTAAATATAGGGGTCTCTGTTCCCCTGCTTTTCACTGTGTACCACGTGCCGCAGAATATTTTCATGTCAATAGACACTCGGATATGGTAGGGCACGTCATGTTCTCTAAAAATACACATTATTATGTGATTTAAATTTAAAAGTATAAATCATAGGTTTTGGTACATAACTTAACTCTTGTTTTTTTAAGATCTAAAGTATGAACAGTAGAGATTTAATTATCTGGCCGTCAGTTATAAGAATTCACGATTTTCCGGATCAAATAATACAAGATGCATCCGTGCAATCGAAAATATGTCCGAACTCGCATTTGGTTATGATTTTAGTTAACAATTGTACTTGAAACAGCTCTGAAATGGTTTGAAAAATGGAATGTAATATTGAAGTCATTGACAAGAATATTGTAAACCATTTTCCTCAAACATTTGATTATCTCAATGCCTAACGATAACAATTAGTCCAATTAATCAAATCTCTACTGAATTTAAGATTTTTTTATTTACCTATATATTTATTTAGTTAACTATTAACTTGGTTAACAATACTACATTATTAATTAGTTAAATAATATTTATCATATCACTAACCTAATATCTAATATATTTTCCATGTGATCAGTTGTTTTCTTAGCATGTTCTATAGCAGCCGAACTAGTCAAAGCATTTGTCAACATTTCAGAGTAAATTGCATCCTTCTTCTCTCTTTCTCTGTTTTTATTTGCTGCTGTGAGTATCTCCTTCCTCACTTTCATCATCTCATTTTGTGACATAAAGGAGAGCTTCACAAAACGCTGTTTAATACCAGATAAATGGTTTGGCTGAAATATAGATATTCAATAAAAATTTTGAATGTAATATTATTGTGAAATAAATATATATAAGTAACAAAAATGGAAATGTAAATTACAATACTTATAATAGAATAAGAAAATAAAAATCTTAAATATATATATTGAGATTTAACTCAATGAATTATTTACACTAATATTAAGAAGAGTAAAAGTTTGTTTCTTTAAAAGCCACTGTAATCTTTAAAACTATTATCATAGGCAGTCTACTACTAGTTATCTTGTTTTTCTAACAGAAAATTTATTATAATACCAAATCCAAGTCTTCCTTTTCAATAACTTCTATCTTGTGAATAGTTCCAGCAAACTTTTTACTCAAATACTGTATCACCTCCTGCTCACATTCCTTCCTCGCTAAAACTAGGAAGTATGGCTGATATGTAAGTGATATTTTGAATCGGGAACCATCCATTTCAATGAAATAGTAGTCTACTGCAGCCACCAGCCTTTTATCTTCATCCAATATTTCAGCCTATAGAAAAACAGTGCTTCAGTAGTTTTATTAAGTATTTTGAGACTAATTAGAATATAAATATAGAGGAGCTCATTGTTTGTACTTAAGTTAATTTAATGCATATTAAACTAATAAACTTACGGTGTGCATGTTAATTAAGTAACCTGTGCGCTCTTTATTGTCCCGGACTCTATCAAATCCATATTTAGAGTCAATTCTATCGTTATCCAAGGCATTTCGTAGACGTGATTCGGATGATTCTTCCCTACAATAATTGTATTATAATTTAATTTACAAATATTTAAATATCATTACGGAGGTTCAAAACAAAATTTAAATTGCTTAACAAACCTAGGTGCAGAAGACGTTCCAGCGTCCTTTTTATTAAAATCATTTTTATCGGACTTGTATTTACCAGTATTTTGAAGAACCATTTTAGTAAATCACATTAACAATCTTAAAATTAATAAACAAACAATTACTAAAAAAGCTTTTTACATCATTCTGACTTATTTATGTCAAGTAACGAACAGCTGTACTAACTGTCATATTTTCGCGCCCCTTTTCTAGAAATCGGATACGATGCAAAATATACAATTATAATAATATAAGTAGTTGCCTTAAAAAAATATAAACAATTAAATAACTCTTGATAAATATGAATATATATAATATTTATAATACGTTCATATTTTTAACGATCGTTAATGATAATTGTATTTCAATGTATTGGAATTGTATTTTAGTTACAACAGATATTCGATGTCGATATGCGAGTTCTACTGTTATTTGTAATCCTTCATCTATCATCTCTCATCTGTCATCTGTCATATGTAAATACTAATCTGTTTATTGTTGAATGTATTTTGGAATGTGGCGGTTATTTGCTAAATGAAATCACGACTCTTGGTTTAGAAACTAAAAGTTAAGATAACTACTATAGTAGTTAAAATATGATGGAAAATTTAACATATAATTCATCATATGAGTTATCTCATAGTAGTTATAAAAATGGTGACATTAGTTTATCAGATACACTTGCGGATTTTGAAAGAATGCGCATTTCAGCTTTGACTAAGGCTGCCGAAATCAGCCCACTTGTAACTGAAGTTACTATAGGTCCAAAGAGACCGAAACAAAAGCAAAAATGTAAAATTGATGAAGAACCAGTCCCTGATGCAAAAGAAGTTATTGAATTAATGGAAGATAAAATTGGTGATGATCTCCGATACACGTTAATACTCAAAGAGTATGAAAATGAGCTACAAGAGAATTCTGAGAATCTTTTCAAAAATTTAGTAGAAAACATGATTACAACCTACGCAGAAACTATGCACCAATATTGGAAAAAACAAAGTGAAGACTGTAAAAAGAAATCATTAGAACTCAGAGCCAGAAAATTGCAAATGGCCAAGCAGTTGCGAGATAATGATAATCTTTCAGTACTGGAGTGGGCTAAATTAGATGAGAAAAAATGTCAAATAGACAACCAACAAACAATAGAAAATATGAATAGAATATTAGAAGAACAAAATAAAGCTACAACACGGTTTGCAGCCATTACAGGCAGTCACACAAAGATATGTATTGATTACAATGAAATATCAAGTATTGTACAATCAGAACCATTAGCTAATGGCATTTTAGAAAAATATGTTCAATCTATCAATACAATAATAAGTGACATAAGTACAATAATGGATTTTTTTAAGACAGGGACTATAACTGATAAAGAAGTTAAGCAATCTGAGGTATTATCTTCAAACATGAGTAATCTTAAGCAGAAAATTATTGATGATATAAAAGATGTCAAGCAAGAATTCATAACAAAACAACAAAAAGAAAAAGAAAAAGTAAGACAAAAACAATTGGAGGAAAATCGTGCAAAAGAAATCAAAGCAGAGGAAGATGCTAAAACACAAAAAGCTATGATTGAGCATGCTAAGAGAGCTCAGTCTATGTTTTATTCTGAGAAAAATTATAATTACTACACTGAACTACAAGACTTCTTAAATCAATATGAAGCATCATATAAAGACTTGTTAGATAACAGCAACTTGAAAAAGTTTAGGTTTGACTGTCAGAAAGCAGTAAATACTCCTATAAATGCTCTTTCTTCAGTAAGTGGGATGCATATGAAAGATAAATTTGATAAACTCTCAAAACTACTTAGAGGAGAAAAAGTTCAAGTATTAGACACCTTTGTTATGGCTACTCAACACCCTCAAGGACTTAAATATTGCACAGCCCTATTAGCAAAAAAAATTGTGAGACAGGGGGACCTGTTGGTCTCAAGTAACCCTGAAGCAGCTTTTCCTTTAGCAGCTGTAACTGTTGCTTTGTGGGCACAGTTTCCAGAATTTGGTAAATTACTTGAAGCATATTTTCATAGATCTTGCCCTTATTTAGTGCCAATGCTTCTCCCTCAAAAAGAAGGTCAAACAGACAAAGAATTTTATATGTCACGGGGTTATACCTACAACGATGATGGTGTTGTTGAAAAACAGGACAAATTCTTAAAAAGAATGTCAGGTATTTTTAGACTTTGCTGTGCAATCTGGATAGCCAGTACTCCAAGATTTTTGAATGCCTCTAATCCACATGGTTTTAGATATGCATGGCAATGGATGGCATCTTTTATTAATCTTAAACCAGAACCAGACATAAGTGCAACATTACTGCATGATTTTTTCATTGTTTGTGGCTCACAATTATTGAAATATTATGGAAAACAATGTACTAAAATAATAAAATTGTTAAGTACAGAATATTTTATTATATTACAAAACATTGACGAAGGTGGCCCTAAAACAAGACTTGAAGTTTTTCTAAAAGATGTTTTAAAAACTGGCATTATATCCCCTCCAAAAGGTATTTTGTCACCAAATACATGGTAAAATAAAGATGACACTAGGTTAAAATGACTTAGTTTTTAAGTAAAATGAAATAAATAAATTATTGTAATAAATATGTAAACAAGAATATTGTTTTTTTATATTCTATTCTTTATTTGGTTCAACTTATTATAGTACATCAAAATAATATAATGAAATATCTTTTACTTTTTTTTTGAACAAACAGATTTAACTGTTTTTTTTTTATCAGTCCAATGTGAAAAACTTGATATACAATAAAATAAAACATAAATTTATAATAAATGGCTTATCTGCTTTAACTATATATTTCATCTGATCAAGAATTAAAAACATAAATGGAGCAAGTGCAAGTCAAAGGGTTCTGGATAAACCTGTAGATATATAAGTATAAATACACTCTGATAGTATAAAAAAGGGTAATAAGTTTATTAATAAAATACATATGTGATTTGACTAAAAATTTAAGATTTTCGAAATTTTTCCTTTATATGTCCTATAAAAAATGACTTCATGCCAAATGTCAAGATCGATTTCCAGGTCGACTGGAAGTATTCTTTACCGTGCGGGTAGTTGCAAGTTTTAAAATATGCGGCTTAAATTACTGTTTCTTTTGATAGCGTTGACTTAGTAGTTTGATTTTGTTACAGCTTAAAGGTATTATAGACCTGAGTATTTGATATGATTTTCAATTTCATAGCTCTACGCGTTCATGGGGAAAGGGGTAGTAACTTTAAATTTTTTTAAATATTTTTATTATATGATGTAACTAAAAATTAACGGTTTCCACAATTTCACTTATACGTACTGTAAGATATTGATTCATACCAAATTTAAAGATTTTGAGTTCACCGGAAATACCCTGTAGGTTTTGATTGCATTAGTTTAGAATTTTGATTTTTTTCATAGCTACAACGGACAATTGATTTGAGAATTTCAGCTTAATACCTGAAAAATATGATCTTGATACTTTCAAGGTACGGAACCCTAATAGTTAAACATGTATAAAAGATGAACTTATGAACCTCTTTAAAGAGGACTCTGCCAATTAAGCTTAGGTGTTAAAAAATTTAAATATAATAATGCGATCTGGTTCTTTGTCAAATTAAAAATAAAAACTTTGCATTATATGTTTATACTATACCTAGTATATACCAAATACATACCTACTTCGTAATATAAGGTTTATAGTAATTTAAAAACAATAATGCTTGTTAAATCTTAGGACCGAAGTGATTATCTTTCTGAATATTTTTAGGAAGAGACTTCGAATCTTAAGTAAAATGGGATATTATAAAAGGCATTTCTTGAGAATTTACAGCAGAAGCAAAGCCCTTAGAATTGTTACTTCAAAACGCCCAGAAAATTGGAGAGAGAACGTAATTAAGATTTTAAAAGTCAGTTAAACAAAAGGCTGAGAGGGACCCTGTTTATTTGATATCGGTATACTTATAAGTACCACGTGACGAAAATTTCTTGAAAGGTACAAAATCCCTTTTTGTCTGGCCCTCAGAATTACAATTTTTCTAAATATTACAAAAATTATTGGAGTGCTAGAAATCCTGCGTCTATCGTTGCATGTGTCCTTTGGTCGGTAGATCGCAAAGAATTAGAAAGGCAGGCAGTAGATCTCGAGTCCGATTGAGTTGGCCACCCGTGGTATATAATAAGCAGACAGATCGCCAGAAATTACATTTGTGAAGATTTTATCGAAATCGAAGAGTTCCAAAAATTCGCTGTCCTTACAATGAAAGTGGAAACAAAACGCTTTGTGCAAGACTATGGCACTTCAACTATAAATCGACCATTTCGTGGTGAGCTTATGGGTTATTCGGTGAAGGAAAGGAGTTAAAAGAGGTCAAGCTTCGTTTTATCAAATTTTAAATCTATTATTGTTGGTTGTTTGTGATTTTAACTTTAATGATTACCCTGAAAAAATTATAGTGACATAAATATTTGTTTTCTGTGGTTATTCTGAATATTTAGCACAGACTACAAAGTATTTTCCTAGTAGTCAACAGTTTTGATTGATATAGTATATATATATATATATAAATTACTAGGTATTTTTGTCATTTTCAATTTCATGTGTTTTGTGCTGCAATCTGCATTGCTAGTTAGTAGTTATATATTTAAAACTAATACAACCTACTAACAATGTAGTTCTAAAATGTTCAGTAGAAACTTGCATTTAATTTTGTCTGAAAGGTTGTGTACTTAAATGCTATATTTACGCATAATCTAATACAAAAAATGGGGACAAATAGCTTTAATGATAGGTCCTTTATGGCCAAGTATTCTGCATATAGCCCACACTGGTTAATTCGCCGAGAAAGCGGTTTCAACAGGCCTGTAGGATCTGGTGACGCGTTGGCCCGGAGTCTCTATTGCGGAATGAAACCCATAGCTTCTTGGGATTGTGAACAAGCTAACGCTCTTCCTACCGGTGGCGTTTTCAACCTTGAATTTTCCCCGGAAGGGTAAGTATAATAGTAGTTAACCTTGATGTAGTTATATATGTACAATATTAACTTTTTATATCATGGTAAGCATAATGAAAAAGAAATATGTATATTAATTTTAAATAATTGACGTTTTTAAAATTGAAGAGAGAAACTATTAATATTATATTATTATTTTGTGTCTTACTAAAAGTTAAAGTTAAATTATGCTTGCATTCGAATAATAAATAAATGAATTTCATATTTACTGTATTAATATCACTCACTCTACTATTATTTGTCTTATTAAGTATAATATGATATATTTGTTTTAGTTCCCTCTTAGTGGCTGCTTGTGAAAAAAAATCCATACAGATTTTTGATCCCCTCACACACCAAAGGATTTATTCTGTGATAGGAGCACATTCGGACTGTGTTAATTGTGTTAAGTATGTTAAGATTCTATGACTAAAATTATGAATAAATAGTATTAAACTACAAATTATATGTATTTTTAGGTTCCTTGATGGGAGAATGTTTGCAACATGTTCGGATGATACAACAATTGCATTATGGGATGTGCGAAACTTAAAAAAGAAAATTCGTTCTCTACTGGGTCATTCAAATTGGGTTAAGAACATAGAGTTCTCTGTTAAGGACAAATTACTTGTCACTTCAGGGCTTGATGGCAGTATATACACTTGGGATATCAATTCTTATACAGAGTTTAATTTAGTTTACCAAAGAGTATTTCATGCATCTGGTTTGATGAGGTGTCGCCTGTCTCCTGATGCCAGGCAAATGGTTATGTGCACTACAGGAGGGTTGCTAGTCATAATACATGATTTAAATTTATCCACATTAGCCCAAGACTTACATGGATTTAAGGTTTATATTTTTCCCAATTTCATAATTATAGCAATACATAAAAAAAAAATTATAACATTTTTTTTTTTCTAATTTCTTTTTTTTTGCATACAATTGCATTTTGAGTATAATTTGTTTTTTTCAGCCTAATCTGTATAGACTCATGCAAATGAGCCAGCAAGTAATTCCAATAGCAGCTATGTATGACCATCTGTTTGACCTAGAACGTAAGGAGAACAGAGTTGAATTTGTGTCAGACTTTCCTGATGGCAATGATGCAGAGGTTGTCAGTGCACTGCAGGTAACTATAAAATATTAAATTATATTTCTTGTTAGACGCTTTTTAAATATCTATTGTTCACAGATACATCCTCAAGGTTGGAGTGCCCTAAGCAGAAACATCAGCCATGATGATAGGTCAGAGGTATGAAACATTTTGTTTTATAGCAATTTTATATGTAACAACATAATTATAAGTATTAATGTAGATACTCCTGTTATTTAAGTGGTCCTGCATCCACGACATTCAGCCGGGCGATAGCATCTCCTACAAGAGCTGCCGTGACCCCTCTCCCCCTCCGCCTGCACCGCCTCGTCGCCCCTCCCCTCGCCGAGCACACAAGAGAACCCGCGCTCGTCCCTATCGTCACCTACGACCTATGACGTCTGTCACACCGGCAGGAGAGTCACCGTAAGTCAATATTTTTTTCCCCCACCCCCAATAAATTTTAATTTTTTTTTATGAATTTTAAAAAGTTTTTGGAGTAAATAATTACTTTGTAGGTATGTTGTCCAGCTTCTAGTATCAACGAAAATTTTTTTATTACTAAAATAAGTATATGAATTTGTTCTGATATATTAAATAAAGTTATCTGAAGTTCTTTTGAAAGAAAGGTTCTTTAAGATTCATTAAACATATCAGATATCATTTAGAAGTTCTTTTGGGCATACCTGTTATACAAATGTGAAATCTACTCTCCCCCCTAACCACCTCTCTCCCGCCAGCCCGGGCGCGTCCTCCCCGGGGGCGGGGCCCAGCCGCGAGCCCGCGCCCGCGCGCCTGCCGCCGCCGGTGAGTTGATGAAACTGTTCTGTGAGCATTATACATGGCCCTTATTTTTATTAATTTTTATACATATTTATTGCCCGTTGAAAATTTATAATGAAACTAAATTCTTTATTACTTTACCTTCGAATAAAATACCTAAAGTTTTGGTTGACTTCGTGAAATAATAAAATTGTAACACCGCGGACTAAGAGCATATTTTTTTGTCCAGAATCTATCGAGTATACAAAATGACGTGTGGGAGGCGTCTATAACGATCAAACAGCACCGAATACTACAAGAAATGTATAGCAGGTAACTTGATATTTTATGAGAACTTCTCAAATTATATACAACAGTCTAATTTTATAATCTCTTGCAAAACTTGTATCACAAATTAAATTATTATTAAGTATAATTGCTCACATCGACAGATTTCATCAATTCAATATATTCAAAACGATTAAATTCGCACGGGCTAATTCTCAAAGCGTAGGAGCCACTTATATAAACCCTAAAAGTTCCGGAAATAAAGTCGTAAGTATATTTAAACGTTATCTGCGGGTAGGGGCCAGGTGGGTCGCAACTTCAACATGCAGCGCATCATGGGCATCAACACGGGCATCTCCCCCCCGCCGCCCGCGCCGCGCCGCGCCGCCCGCCCCGCGCACCCCGCGCCGCGCCCCGACAGACCGGCGCCACACGCTCACAGGTACCGCCCACAGCGAGGTACACTGCCCTGCGAGTAATGCTAGTATACAGCACCCTTTGTATGTGTGGCTTTTTACAAACCATTATATGTATGGTGGAGAGGGGGGGATTTGTTCTATATTTAGTAATGTATACAACGAATTTACATAGTCACGACAAATTCATTGTTTGTTCTCAGCACCCTTCCCTCTACTTCGGGTCAGACGCCTCGTCGCGAGAACACGTGCGAGGACGACTCAGAAATACGACACTACATCAGACAGAACCGCGACAGACTGCTCTACTACATTGAGGAAACTAACGAGGGCAAAGGTTTTATTAAGGTAAGAAATCATAGGAGTCAGTATTTATTTGGTTTAAAATTCCAATTTTTGTTCCAGTATATCTCTATCGATGTTATTCTTTAGCCTTTGTATATTGTTCGTCGATTATTAAGTATATTTTAGTAAAATTCCATGCATTTTATAATCCATACCCATTTATTTCAGGAGCTCTGTTTCTCTGCGGACGGTCGCCTAGTCTGCTCGCCATTCGGTCGCGGCATGCGCCTATTGGCACTGAACGAGAACTGTTCGGAGCTGTCTCATTGCGTTCAGGACTTCCCCGGGCCCTCCCGCATGGTGGACGTGGGACAGAGTCTGGGCTTCCATCACGATCTCGTTGTTAGTTCCAAGTTTAGCCCCCGGCATCACCTTCTCGTCACAGGATGCCTTGAAGGAAAGATTGTCTGGTATGAACCCTACAGTGGTGAATCCTGTTATTAAATACTTAATAAATTCACTGGTCATAAGCAGACTTTAATTCCTGATTGGATGTATAATTGTGTTCATTTTAGTATAATATTTTGTTTGGTTTGCTAGTTTATGTACTTTTGTATTGGCTGGTACGATTATGTGGCAACTGTATTCATGGTTCCTTTATAGTAAGAGGTTTCATGAAAGTTTATAAACGTTCTTAGAGCGTATTGTCACATTGCTTCAAGTTTAATAATAGCTTAGAAAAGTTGTAAGTAAATTTCTGATAAAAAAATATAATGATCTCGGATTCTGTACATATTTGTTCTCTTCTCATTTGTTATGTAAATTTGACTTAAAAAATAACTAAATAGAAATGAAGAAACTGTAGTTATAAGATAACAATATAATTTATTAGTAAAAATATTGTTTTAACATGATTTTCTATTCAAAAATTATCTACATAAACTCCAAAAACATGTACATATTAAGTAAAAATCAATAAAGGGTGAAAATGGAGGGTAGTTTTAAACATGTCCTCCTTCCTTGAGTTTTGCGACTAGGGTGTCCACATCTGGAACGATGGAGCCCGCCTGCCTTACGGGAGGATCTTCCACACTTAATACTTTTATTCTAGCAGCTAAATCCACACCAAGATCTTTTGCTGAGACTTTTTTCATAGGCTTCTTTTTTGCTTTCTGTAAATTAAAAATTTCTGTAAATTAAGAACTAACACAAATAGTAAAATTTCTTTAAATCGAGCGAAGCTCTCTGTGAGACACTTTTCTGCATTGTTTTTGCATTTTTCGAAATGTTGCACACTGGTAAACATAAGTCTGGTGATGTTTTTAAAAAAATCGATGTCGATTCGATGTCGTTGAGGAATAACCACGGAAAAACTAGAATCCCAGATACTTCAATGGAAAAAACTTTACAAGAAAATTAAAAAAAAAAAAAAAGAAAAATAGTTGACGACAGAATGTGTCGACGTTTTGTAAGTGCAACTTCGGTGCTGATTGTACCTCGCATCGCTCAATATGCTAAGACATACCGAGATATTGCGAGGCAAGTCAAAACTGAGGCCTGGTTCGCGCTTCTAGTAATATGTGGAATAAAAATGAAAAAGAAAAGTTCAGAATTACCTACTGATACTCACCATAATATTAGGGAGTGTTGCATATCTAGGTTCGTTTAGACGCAGGTCGGCGCTAATGACAGCAGGTAGCTTAGTCTTGACAACTTCTAGTCCACCATCGATTTCGCGTGTTACCATCAGACCAGAATCACTCTTCTCTACCTACACATACAAAATCCATTACAGATTTACTTTAACTTAGTTGATCACACTAAGTGATTTGGGGATGATAATTACTAATAATCATAATATCTTTACTAAATGGAATTTAAGCAAAAGCATTCCTTTCTTTTAGGTTAAAAAGATAAGGATGTTTTATATAGATAACAACAGTAATGTCTTATCATAAAGGTTATCTAGGGTTTACACATCAATTATATTTATAATGTCAGATATTTTTTTACCTAATTTTTATTTCTCTGAAGCATTGCAATACAACACAAACATATTGCATAGATTGTGGTATTATTTAGTTTTAATAAAAAGAAGTTGTAAACAAATGATTCATTTCTTGGCTTCTGTTTCTAATTATTTAGATTCAACCACCACAATTATAGTGTATTTAAAATTATATAAAATCCTACTTTAGAAGCAAATGTTCCTTGTGGCCAATCCAGGATAGCAGCAGTCATTTGTGCTGTTTGGTTGGAGTCATCATCAATTGCCTATGAGATGAAAATTTGTATTAATATTCTGTTGTATATTTAATTTATAATAATCACAAGATATTTTACCTGTTTTCCAACTATAACAATGTCGGCTTTCTCATCCTGTGATAGTTTTGCTAGAATCTTGGCAATATGAAGAGGCTGTAAGGTTTCATATTCGGCTCCTGCTACCTCTACATGAATAGCACGGTCAGCTCCCATTGCTAGAGCAGTTCGTAGAGTTTCCTAAAAAATTTTTTTTTTAATATATATAACACACATTTCTAATATCTTCCAGCATAATTGTAATTAATAAATAATATTTATAGACTCCTTTTTATATTATTTTAACTAAAATACTATTCATTATTATATGAATATATTAATAATAATAAAACACATTTACTTGAGCCTGTGCAGGACCACAGGACACTGCAATAACTTCACTGGCTAACTTTTTCTCCTTCATCCTTACAGCTTCCTCCACAGCAATCTCATCAAAGGGGTTCATGGAGTGCTTTACTCCCTCAGTCACTACTCCTGATTTGTCGGGCTTGACTCGGATCTGAAAAATGGATTTTTATATAGAAAAAAGATATTTAAATTTTTTTATCTACTACATTATTAACAACCAATAACTGTTATGAATTATTAATGTGTGCTCATTGAACTATTTAACTTTATATTTATGGAGCTCGATAAATAAATTTCAATTACTAAACACGTAACCTTTGTACTAGAGCTAAACTTACCTTGACTGCATAATCAATAACTCTCTTAACACCAACTAGCACACGTGCCATTTTTATTTATTAATATTAATTCTTAAAAATAAACTATAAAAATGTATAAAAAAAATACTAAAAACTTAACAAAAATTTACTTCGACAGTTCGAAGTCCGAAAAAGTTTTCAATGGAAACTGTCAAATGTCATCATTAAATATGAACTGGCGTCTCTTGATTCTGGAC
This sequence comes from Mechanitis mazaeus, assembly GCA_959347395.1. Lineage (NCBI taxonomy): Eukaryota > Metazoa > Arthropoda > Insecta > Lepidoptera > Nymphalidae > Mechanitis > Mechanitis mazaeus. Next base: position 2,564,338 of record OY365743.1, read on the forward strand.
TATAGCAGTCAAACGTAAGTATTATTTTTACAGATAGTCTATAAAAATTTATATAGTGTATATTTTATAGTAATATTTTTTTATGGAAAAGGGCTTAAAAAAAATCATTCTACGCTGTTACTCGTAATGTTTTGAAATTTGCGAATAAAATGAAATCGAAAAATATTTTTAATGTTAACCTTATCAAAATAACTCGTGAGACACAACAATATATTTAAGATCTATTACTATCTATTTACCTAACCTATCTGCCTCTAAAATCATTTTCAAGAAATTACTTAAAATAAAGCCCTCGTCCCGATAAAGCCATTTATATATAGAATCGTAGATTGTCTCTACTCACATCGATGTAAGCAGAAAAAGAGTAAGTAAATAAAGAAAGTAATATTGGCTCTGTTTCATAAAAAAAATAATTATTTTAAAAAGGAAAGTTCTTATAAGAAATAAAGAGTTATTTGTATCAAGCACATGAAGTACATCAGTTACATTATACAAGTTGATCTTTCACCACAGAGTACTATATATCTTTCACAGTACACTTCACATTTAAAAGCTGTGTTATAATTGTAGAAAGTTGTAACAATTCTACAACTATTTTTACTTAAATTTAAAAGACCAGAAAATTTTAGATTTTCTTTGAAGTTATGCGTCTGTACCCTGTTTAAACATTTCAGGATGATTATTACTTTTTAAAAGTTTGTAAAATCGATTCAATGATATATTTCCCAACTTTTAAATAGCAGTGACGGTAGCACTTCATCGCTAGATGTCGATACCTTTTTATAAAAATTATCTAACTTCATGATTGAACTGGCCTTTTTATGATCTCAGTAAAATTCAAAGAATAGTTTTGTATTCCACTAGCTTTGAGTTGACTCTATTTAAATGCATTCTAAATTACTCCCAGATCAAAGTGCTATAATAAGATGGCGTAAAATCACCGAGGTCTTGCATTGCTCATCTGGGGAGAAGCATTAGGGACGGCTTTATAGAACTTTGTGGGTACGGCTTAACACACAGTGGGTAGAGCGTAGGGTACTTGTTGATTGAGGTACTCCCATTGCCACGATAAAGAATTAGAAATTATACATGAAGAGTTCAGTCTTAGTAGCAAGAGCACAGAATGTTATTATAACAACCAAACGTCCGTAAAGAAGAAGAAAAGAAGTGTCGTCTAATAATACAAAACAAAAGCGTCACTTCATTTTGAAATCAGCTGCTAATGGGACTCTTATGATGGAGACGTATGAGAATCAATATAAAATCCCTGAAGATATTAGAGTTTCATCATACAGACCAAATATATTCCTGTATTCTAGATAGTAAAAGCCAATAACACTTGCGTATTTTACTTTTTCCTGGGAAACAAACATTCTCTGGAAAATTATTATGATACACAAGTATCAGGGACTGACCAGCAATAAGTTATACTTAATTTATAAGAACGTATTTCAAAGGCGGCAAAGTAGGTTTGTTTTAAATTTGGTTAGGTAGACAGAGAAGCGTAAACGGTGAGCGTGAACGCATATTTTAAAGTGGCCTCGTAAATTTGGGTCGCAAATCCCAGGCCATGCTCCTTAACGGTTAATCCATGAAATGCGTAGAAACTGTCTTCACGTATTTACGTATTTGAAACTACGAGACGTAATAAATTTTTATTTAAATCTAGTTTTAAAATATTGCTATATAGACCACGTCAAGTTTTGTATTGCTATGAGATTTTACTCAATAACTGTAACTAAACAAAATTACGTCAAAATCTTTCAACTATATTTTGCGTGACTGAGAAACAAAAAGGTATATTTTTTCTATTTTAACTTTCGTGATCCATCTTTACTATGTTATACAGTTTTCTGGTTGTGCTCCCTTTAATTTATACCTATCGTAATTTGCCCAATTAGTTTTGAACCCAATCGCTGTGTAAACTGATTCTACCATGCTTCGAACTCATGAAACGGGGGGCCTCTAATTATATTCTAAGTTATATATATTTTTATTGATATTACAAATAAAGAGCAAAAACAAAAAATGGTAAAGTCTTGAAAGATAACATGTCTCCTTTATCGCACTTGTGAAAATAAAAGACAAAATATCTCATTTACAATTTTATTTTGTTATGAGGAAGTGAAATATACTTAAAACTAACTATACAAGTTTTAGAACTTGAATTCTTTGTATTTCTTCGCTTGCTTGGAGTCAGTGTTTTGTTGTCGCTTGCGTTTGTTCTGAAAGAAAACAAATATTTTTATTTTCAAAAGGATTAGATAATGTTTTTTATTGTAATGTAATAAAATTTTTTGATAAAAAATATGAAAAATAAATAAAGAATTAGAGTAGGTTCATTTAAACATAACAGGATAATAAAATGCCTTTGTAGTTAAGACACTACTGACCTTCTGCCTGGCGACATGGTCGGCCAGCATGTCGGACAGATCCTCCCGGCCCTTAGGACGGTGCTCCCGGAGATGTCTCTCGTAGCGCGCCGCCACTGCCTCGGGCTCCAGCTCCAGCTCCGAGGGGTCGAGCGCCACCTCCACGCCGGACGCCGCGCTCGGACCCACTTCGCTGCTGGCGCCTGTTGTGGGACGCTTACCTGGGGGAATTATTAAGCGTTAATTTTTTGTTTTTTTCTAAATATTTAACATAACTTATATATCATACCAAGTGTTAAAATTCATCGTTTACTCTTCATAGTCTTATTGTGTTCGTAATGACTATTTAAAAATGTAACCGTGTAGTTTAGGAAGAAGGAAACAGAAAAATACTGTGGCAGGTTGTATTCGCCTTAACATTAGTTAAAAACACTTAAATGAAGTTTGGTTTAATGTGTTTACTTTTAGGTTTAGGCCATATATAACACCTTTTTTTAAAATCTTATCTAACTTCAAAAGAATTAAAACAAAAACAAAAACTTAGGATTTTTATGTTTTTATTCCCAACTGACACGACGAATCAAATAGAGTAAAAAAATTTTACTTATATCGCTATTAAAAATAGGGATTGATGGTAGAATAGTGAAAATTTAAGGTTGTATTTATTTTTTAGTGTTATAATATAATCAATTAGTGGTATGAAAATTAGGTTATCTTCTATTCTCAAACTTACTGAAGATACACTAAATTTCATAAAAATAAATCAAGCACTTTCAGAGGAGATTGAATACTGTTAGACAAGAATATATTATATAGTGCAAATTAAATCTTTTTTATCAATTCAATTTAAATTAAATAAAAGAATCACTAAGCGTGACTGTATTATGATAAGAAAAAAAAAAGATAATTACCAGGGTTGGCGGCATTGATGTCGTATACATGCGTGGAGGCCATCATACCGGCCGTCAGTCCCACGCGCCTCTCCGGCACCACTTGGTACAGCGCGGGAGTGTCACCGCTGGGGACAGAATGCTTTATATATTAACAGTTCTATGCCATATCACAAAATTTTCATAAGATGAAATACTTTGGAGTCTTTATAATGTTATCAATATTTCAAAGCAATATACATACCCCTCAAGGTCATCCATTTTCTTCTTCCTAAGCTCGATGGTGTCGGGAGTCTCTAGGCCGGGGGGCACAGAGGTAGTGCCGAGAGGGGTCACAAGACCCTCACCGGGGGTCGCCACGCCAGAAGCCACGGCCTCGCCCTCCCCGGGCTTCTCACCTTCGTCGGACTCCTCTGTTGCAATAGGACATTCATTTTTAATTCTTTACTGAAGACTCTTAATTTCAGAAATTAAAATTATTTACGATTGACCATTCTTATTTTAAAAAGATTTATTACTATGCAAGTAATGTTTTCATACCTTCTTCTGATTCCTCCTCAGATTCTGATTCTAGTTCACCCCACATAGTTCTGTCTATGTCCTGATCTTCGGCATCCTAAAAATAAACCAGCAATACTGATGTTTATTTGTAATTAAATAAATAGCTTAAAATTAATACAACTCACATCTTGGCCGCTGCTCTGGTGTCCAAACACGTCACCATATAGCGGCTTTCCTGTTTCATCAACGGGGGGTTTCCCCCAGCCACCAGCGTGGTAGCCGAAGGCACAGCCCTCCGGTATGGGCGCGTTTAGCCCCGGGATCTTCAGGTTAGGGTACGAGGGCGGAGGCCCATATCGCTGCTGAGCGATCAACCATGGCGGCGGCACCTAAAAATATAAAAGTGTTTAAATATGTGAGTTTAAGTACTGTGAATCATTGACGATTGAACCGAAATAGTTTAGAATCCGATTAACGTATTTGAAACGCTAACCTTGTGAGAGCCGGGTCCCACGGGCATGCCCAGTGCTGTTCGTAGTTCTTCAGAAAGATCTCCTGGCTTCTTCTCTCTGAGTCGCGTCTCAAACTCCTTACCCTCGTAGTAGAGGTCGCCGTGGATAGTCATGCGAGGTTTGGTCTGCCATCTTAAATATTTTTATATATTATTATACATGCATCCTGCTACACTTTGTCATACTTTTAAATTATTAATTTCTTTTAGCGTCTGACAAAATTTGTGTTAGCAAAAGAATTGTGTTTCCCTTTCAAAAATAATATATTAAAAAATGTCTCAATATTACATATAATCTCTATAAGAATTGGTTCGACTAGTTTTAAACCCATTTGGGGTTCTTTTATGTGCTCTAAGCATGGCGGACAGTAATTGAGTAAAGCCGGATAATTATATTTAATAGTAAAATATCACAAAAGATTACATACAAAAAAAAAGGGTCTGTGTCAACTTACCTTACAATCCAACATATTACAAATCCCCCTTAAAACCTGTCTAAGTAGAAACTGTTGCTCCCAGTTGTTACACTGGGCGATAAGATCAAATATTTAGGTTATTATAAACCATTTTCATGATCATATTTTAGAATATTATATTTTTCAGTAGTATTTAATTCATTAATCTTATTAAATGAAAAAAGTTAACTCAATGTTGATCTTAACAAATAATGTAATGATTTTCTCATAATTAAATTCAAAGTAAAAACTAATTAAAACTCACTTAAAGAATGCGTCATGTAGCTTTTGGTAATCAATATCAATTTTGCCGAGCTTGGGTCTGGTGCGTTCCCTCATCTTAGCCTTGAGGGTTTTAGTCTCCTCTTTGTCTTGAAGAGAGGCACGCATCTCCATGATGCCCGTCTTTTTAATGAAGTCCGGAAGATCAAATGGTGGCTTCTCAATACCTCGTTTACCTTGAAGATACTGGAACATGAAAAATAGAAATCTGGTTTTATTCATTTTTAGTTTATATTAAAATAAAACTTTTAAAAATGTTAATTCAGTAACTATATGATTATCCATCTGAAAATTACCTTTCGTTTGTAACACCAATGGCGAGGCACTTGCACGGTGTTCCTATGGGCTTTTAATTGGACAAGCAGTTTGGGATCTCTGGCAGTAACATCATACATCTCCACCACATCAGGCCTGGCTACCAACTGTTTCAGCTCTGCCACTGACAGACGGGAAAGCTTTTTAAGCTTACGTTTCGAGAGACGCTCTTTTTCATCAGCTGCATGTTTCTGTACGAAATTTTATTGGTACATAATAACAAAATATTGGTAACTAAGATACAAAATGTTGTTTATTATACAAAATTAATAATAAAGAATGGCTATATGATATAACACAGAGATGTAACTATACAAAGGAGGATGTATTCTATGAAGCGAAAGTATCCCATATTACTCTTTAATAACTGAGATATTTAAATAGAAATGTATGCTTATAATAGACTATAAAAAGCGTAATTTATAAAAAATATTCACCTCAACTGCCTCTTCATCAGCTGCGAATTGATCAGTCACTTTTTCCAATGGCTTGCTGGGTTTGGGTGCATCTTTACCCGGTTCATCTTTTATCTCCTCCTTCTTTTCCGTTATCTTAAATGCTTCAAGAATGCGATGGAACTGACGATACATGGGCTCCAGTTCATGGAATTGAATATTCTCTTGAACATACCTGAATTTAAACATTAACACATTGCATAATTACATATAATTTAGTTAGATTCATCCCAAAAAAGCTAATAAATCTTATATTAATACTCAATATCTGCTTCTTTATCATTCTCCTTGCCATTGGATTTCTGAACTTCCTTATTTTCATCAACCGACTTTGCCTCTTTGCGTTTCTGTTTTGCTGCCTTTTTCTTTTTCTTTTTGCGTTTTGTTTTACTTGCCTTATTAGGTTGATACTGTGGAAAATAATAATATATTCAAATTTAATAATATAAGAAAATATTTTTTTATAGTTTCATTGCATTATATGGATTTATATCAAAATAGTATATCATAAACCAAAATGTAATGTAATTTAAATAATTAAATGTAACTTTAGAAAACTGCAGACATTCATATTTAACTTAACATATAAGAAAAATTATAATTCAAGACATGTACTTGTAATTTTACAATGGTACCTCTTGTTTTGATATAATTGGTGGAAGCGGAGCCTCGGGAATATTGTCTTCATCTGAGTCTCCTTCTTCCTCAGCATCATATTCTGTACTAATTACAGGTGTTGGCATCACTTCTGGCTTCTTAAGTTGCTCTGATAATGGAAGCAATTTATTAAGTTTTACACAATTTATATAATTTGTATGTAAAATGATTATATCATTGTAATAAGACATTTTTGTATATTCCTCTTAACAAACATTAACATGTTTTTGACCTAGGTCTTGACAATTAATATGATACATAAATTTGAAACCTAAATCTTCATATAACTATTTATTGCCAAATAGTAAAGTGTTGTTGTTGAATGATAAAAATAATAAAAAAATTGTTTAAATATTTTTATAAACTCTATAATTATGATTACAATCATTAGCTTGAATTTGGATAAATACACAATGATGAATTGATTGGTTTATACACGCAATAACATGTATAATAATTATCATTATTTTACATTACAAGAAACACTTGAAGCAATCATTAAATGTAAAATCTTATAAAATATTTATATAATAACTGAGTCTATCGCAAATTTTCTTTTTTACATCACACTTTTATTTTAAAGTTACCTTAAAAAATATTAATTATTTGATAAAGATAGTGCTTTATTTGTTATAAGAAATACCCAGAGCCTATAATAGTAAAATAAATAAATTATTATTTTTTAACTATACACCACCTGTTACTTTTTCAGTTTCATCCCCTAATGCTGCTTGTCGTTGATCCTTATAAGCTAGGGCCTCCTCCAAGGCTTTTGGCAACACAACACCTCCTACTACAGAAGGCGGTTTATTTCTAAACTCTTCTGGTGTATCAATTTTCATTGTCAGCAAAGATGGTAGTGAAAGTCCTAAAGACTCATCCTCCTCATTGTCTTCTTCATCATCTTCTTGATCATCCCACCCTGGAGGACCATCACCTCTCCCTTGCATACCCCATCCTGGAGGACCCTGGTTATCCCAAGGACTCATATTGGAGGGTGGGCCCATGCCTGGTGGCCCCATATCTATTGCTTGACTATAATTACTTTTCATATTAGGTCCTCCACGCATCATATTAGATGCCATACGCGATGGCATGCCAGGAGGAGCCATTGGTGGCGGACCCATGTTTATGCTTGAAGGTCCTACTCCAGGAAGTGGTGGAGGACCAATTCCAGGAGGACCCATGCCCATCATACTCGGTGGCGGGCCCATTCCTGGTGGTGGCATATTAGGTGGACCACCTGCCGAAGATACTGGAGGAATTGAACCCGGTAGTCCCACAGGTGGTGGGGGCATAGTTCCAGGAACCATGGGAGCAGGCGGAGGCGGCATAGGTGGAAAACTTGGTATACCCGGTGGCGGACCCATAGACCCGCTATTACTGCCAGATGTTGTACCCGGTGGACCATCCATTTTGATAATCGAAAATATATTTTTACACTAGTATTAACCGTATGAACTTTTACAACATCATAAATGTTAAACTTTTAAAATACTTCAAACGCGTCCACTATATGCAATAGGGATTAATATATAACTTAATATAGAGCCTAGGTTATTACTTTGACATAGCATACAAAAAACAAATCCAAACTTCGAATGAAAATGAAGTACAAGATTCAAATGATCACAGATCATAGACACAGTTAACAGATTATAAACATCTAGTATTATTATTTATTGAAAGACCATTATTATAATTTACCTTATAATATTTTAAATATTATATAAAAAAACAATTTTTAATGTTTACTATTACGATAATTAATAAAAGAAATATTAACTCCATGTGATGACACAATATTTTTGAGAATATGTCTGTGTCCTATATAGCTTATCACCTTTAGCTTTATAATGAGAAAAAGTTTTGAATAAAACTTACTTCCAATAAAGATTTTGATTAAGTTTGATTTGATATTATTCAAATGTAGACAAGTGTTCTCTATCTACGTATTTTAAATATTTACATCTATGCTTTTATATAATGTAGATCAGCGTAAAACATCTTAAATTGGAGGGAAGTTGAAAAAGTGCTGAAAATTCCTTAATTTACTACAATAGTACTACTGTAAGAAGAAAAAGTCATTTGAGAGCCTGCCTGTAAACATTTAATACTATTGAACTCAGTATACAAAACTATGCATTAAATGTTTACAGGCAGGCTATCAAATGACCAGCAATCTAATTACGACTAAAGAAACTAGAACATAATCCCTAGCTAATCAAATAATATTTTTCACCGATATTGAAATATAGAAGAAAAAAAGTTTTAAAGTTATAAACTGTTGCATAGCTTTTAGTATAACATGTCTCATAAAATTATTAATGTCCTAATCGTTGAGCAAGACAGGTAACATATACTATTTGAATTATAATGATTTATTATGAATTCGGTACACTGAATTCTTTGCAAAGAATTTCGTTGGAAATCTGTTTATGATTTTAATGTAGTTGCTCCATTATCAAAAGAAATTGACGCGACACCAAAACAGAACAATAATAATGATTATAGAATAATTTATAATTTCTCGTTAAGGCACATTTTATTTTAATTATTATTTTTTTGCTACAAAAATCACCAAGTTTGCTAAAAATAACCTTTTTTTTTATGAAAAGCTCTTGTTATGACACTGTAAACATTTGATACGCCTAAGTGTAAAAGAAATAAAAATACCATCAACTGTATTCACTTTTTGTAAACTATACCTGTCTATTGACTATTTTATTTTTAATAACATATGTGATCTGACATCTGTGCAATTCTGATTGGTGCTGTTGAGATTTATCGGGAATCAGAGATTTGGGACATTTCCTGAAATCGTCATTAACTTTATTATTTTCGATAATAATAATAACAAGTATACAAACTATAATTTCCTTTTTGATCTACTTACAGAATCGGATAAGTTTTTTTTAATTTTAAAATGGGTGAGATAGGGGAAAAATACAATACCAAGTGCCCTGGTGTTAAACGGTTAATGAGAGAAGCCATGGAGTTGGCAGAGGCTACGGAAGAATATTGTGCAAGACCTCTCGAAGACAACTTGTTTGAGTGGCATTTTACTGTGCGCGGGCCTGTTGGAACTGATTTTGAAGGTGGCGTTTATCACGGCAGAATATTATTACCCAAGGAATATCCGATGCACCCTCCTCACATTATTCTCTTAACACCAAATGGTAGATTTGAAGTAAATAAGAAAATATGCCTGTCAATATCTGGTCATCATCCTGAAACCTGGCAGCCGTCCTGGTCTATAAGAACGGCATTACTAGCTTTGATTGCGTTTATGCCTACTCCTGCTGAAGGAACAATTGGGTCTTTAGATTATTCTCCTGCAGAACGTAAAGTTCTTGCAAAAAAGTCCAATTCCTGGGCATGTCCACAATGTGGTGAAATAACAGCATTGCTGTCCTCAACTGCTGCTAAACCACCAACAGAAGAAGAACAAACAGTATTAAATCAAATAGCATTCAAAGGTGAAGATGAACAAGCAGCTAAACCAGTGACTGAACAAGTCTATGAGCCCCAAAATATACCATTTGTGGAACATGTCTTAGAGTCTTCAGAGAACGGTACTAGTTTTTTGGATCAATTGACTGAGATCCTGGTGGCTCTGCTAGTTGGAGTAATTGGAATCTTCATATATAGGCGCTGGAATGCTCATATGCCTGTTGATTCGGAACTGTAATGTCTTTGTCATTTTTTTCACTCAACATTACATCAAGCTATTTTTCAATACATAAAAATTTTTAATATATTAAATAAAAAAAACACATAATATGCAAGTGTAGTGATATAATTTTTAAAACTTTTTACATGCTTTTCTACTTTAAATATTTTTATTGACTACATTGTATTAACTTCTGGCAGTATTTACATCGATATGGCTACTAATAAGATGTAGCAAAATATCTAAAATATCTTCAAAACTTTTTAGACTTGTGCCTTAATTTTCCAATGTATTTAAAAACAAAAAATATAGGTACTGAATTTGTAACTTTTTACACCACTATAGTTTGTGTGATTTAATTATTTTGTAGATAGTAGGTATTATTTATTAATTATAGATATTATATTAGTTGTATCCATGTATAAAGTGCAAAGTTATAGAAATTTTAATTAGAGTTTATTAAAAAAACTGTTTATATAAAATATATTGTTTTTTTTTAAATACAATTATAAACAAGGTCTTATGGGCAAAATTTTATTACTTTGCATTTGTAATATATTGTAACATTCCAAGAACTTAAATAAAAAAAAAAGAGATTAGTCATTTACTTTTACTTTTAAATTGTTTTCTTTAAGTTAAAAATTGTTAGTAAAAAAAAAATTAAGGGATGGACTATTTAGCAAAAAGTTAATTCTTCAATATTACAGCAATTTTTAGAATGTAAAGTTACTGTCACTGTATACAAGATTTAAACTACATGTATCCTGTGTGAATGAGTCAAATGTACATAACAGACATAATATTTGATTTTGCTACTATGGATGCTTGTCCATTACTGACCAAAATAAATTGTCTATAAAAATTGCTTGTGCTTTCACCCACATCTAGGTTTAGTCTTGACTCTGTAAGTGTCATAGCTATATGTGAGAAAATTGTAGTAATTTTGTATTTTGATTAAAAATCAATTGCTGATAATGCTAAGGAAGCTATTTGTAATATAGATACATGTATGTTAAAGATATTCTTTATTTTACAAGTTTACTGTATTTGATTAAAATAAAATTTTAAAATTATTATTTCATTTTTTATTACTCTGTTAAATAAAATTTAACTATTTGTAATTTTAAATTATTTTCTCAATACATTCTTAGGCAACTCTGAAGAAATGTGACAGTCACTTATTATGAACTAATAGTTTCATATTTTTAAATTATATATTAGAAAACTGTTTTTTTTTTTACAGTAAATTAATTTTTATTGTTTTTAAGTCCATTTATTTGAAAGTTATTAATATTAAATAAAAAAATCGTTTGGATAGAAATAACAGTTTATTATCAATTATAAACTTTTTTACTAATCTTTAAAAACATATTTAGTGAAGTTACAAAAAACCTTTGTTGTGATAAATAATTATTTTTAGTAAGACATAAGTGAAATTTTGCCTCTAGTATATAAATGGAATCAATTAAACACTATTTCAAACAATTAAATTAAATCGGCTACATTCATTGGCATCTCATCAATTTGTGTAGAATAGTACTGTTCAATGTCTCTGAGAATTCTGATATCATCAGATTTTACAAAATTGATGGCAACACCTTTACGTCCAAAACGACCAGATCTACCAATTCTATGAATATACAGCTCACGGTTGTTTGGCAAATCATAGTTGATGACTAGAGATACCTGTTGGACATCAATACCTCTGGCCCAAACATCTGTTGTTATGAGGACTCGGCTGAAAAACACAAGTACTAAGAATAAAAAATAAAGTAGGCAGTTAGTAAAATAGAATACACTTGAAAAATTTGTTGTTGTGTGATAGAGATGTTATTATATTAATCTAATTAGGTTAAAAACTTTCTTTTCATGTGTATAAATTAATTGTTATGGAAGACTACTACAATTATAATGAATATTAGTAATTATTGCCCAACTACATTCAATAGTTACAGACCCAAATATATAAATATTAAACAGTAAATAGTGTTTTTTATTTATTTACCTTTGTCCTGATCGAAATTCCTTCATAATATTATCCCTTTCCTTTTGAGGCATGTCTCCATGCATTGAGCTAACTGTAAAATTGGCTTCTTGCATTTTCTGGGTCAGCCAATCCACCTTCCTTTTAGTGTTGCAGAAGATCACTGCTTGAGTTATTGTTAATGTGTCATATAAATCACAGAGAGTATCAAACTTCCACTCTTCTCGTTCCACAGCAACAAAGAACTGCTTGATGCCTTCGAGTGTCAACTCATCACTAAAAACCGGTGAAAAAAATTTAATGGCTAAATGTATTTTTAAACAATAATTTTTTAATGCATTGTATACATACCGTTTCACAAGGATACGAATAGGATCGGTCATGAATTTTGATGTCATTTCTAAAATCTCATGGGGTAAAGTAGCAGAAATCAGTACAACTTGTGTAGCTGGCGGTAAATAACGGTAGACATCATAAATCTGCTCTTTGAATCCTTTGTTTAACATCTCATCAGCTTCATCAAGGACAAGCATCTTAATAGATCTAGTACGGAGTACACGTCTTCTGATCATATCTAAAACAATATTAAAATTGAGCATAGCATGGTAACTAAGTTCCCAACGAAAAGAATTGTTGAAATAACGGGGTAGTTATATATATACATGTATTTACCAAAAACTCTTCCTGGTGTTCCTGATACAACATGCTGTCCATAATCAAGTTTTCTGATATCTTCGCCAAGATTTGTCCCTCCAATACATGCATGGCACTGCACATTCATGAAATCACCCAGAGCAAGGATAACCTTTTGTATTTGTGTCGCCAATTCTCGCGTTGGAGACAATATTAGTACTTGCGTTTCACGAAGTGTCGTGTCTAGAGACTGGAGTATAGATATTGAGAAGGTAGCAGTTTTGCCTGTACCGGACTGAGCCTGGGCAATTACATCGCGGCCTTTAACGATTGGCAATATACTTCTTTGTTGAATTGCGGACGGTTTCTCGAAACCTAGACATAAATAATTAATTTAAGTAGTTAACAAGCTTAAGCAAAAACTTAAGCAAATAATACAACGACTTACCGTAAGTGTAAATCCCGCGAAGCAATTCATCACGAAGGCCCATGGAATCGAATGTCGGAATAACTTCCACATCTTCGCTTGTGTCGAATTCCACATTAGACAAATCCTCTGTTATTATTTTACGATTATATGAAACTTCCGATGTCGTCATGTTCGTGCTGTTTTATTTCGATTTGCTGTTTGTTTCAAGTTCCCCCCACACAACTTTCTAAATATAATTTGGAAACAATTTGTTTACTACTGACTGAGGAATAAAAGGTTATAATAATAATTTTTAAGATTTTTTTTTATCTTTTACAAATATGACTATTTAAGTGCAAAACATTTCTAATAACACAAAACACATACAACGTGTAATTACAGAAATGTTTTTAATCTAATATGGCGGCGCTGTCGTTAAGCATAGGTACAGACTAAAAATAAAAAATATCAAACATAGAAGACATATAAGTTAGTGCTGCTATATACAGCCAACCTCATTTTGTAACATAGAAATATATAATATATGGAAATTCCTAATTGAAAAATTTTGTAATATTTTTCTATAATCCTATTTAAAAATATTATATAATATCTTAAGACGATATTTATTTACTTATGATTTGGATAACATTGGAGATTTTAAGAATTTTATAAGCGATTGAAAAAATGAAATTGTAACAATTACTGATATTATTATGCATTGGATCACTATTTATGTTCTCCTAAAGATTTTATTTTCAAATAGTAATTTCTATAATATTACCAACATTAATGAAAATACTATTTAATATCGCATTCAGATTGCAAGTTTAGTTGTTGCCAAAATGAACGATTTTATTTAGATTTTGAACGAATCAAAATGGATGCTGGGTGTGAATGAACTATGTACTGAAAAACGAACAGCTTTTTATCGAGTTGTTTCGTGGACCCGATTATAATCGGGAATCCGGCTTCACGGTTTTGTTTTATAGTAATTTAGGCAGTGTTAAACTAGTAAATTTGTCCTGCGTAACGGAATTGTTCAGTACAGTGGATGAATTCTGTAATCACGGTGTCGGTAATGTGTTTACGAGAGTGTCAGGCGAGCTTCCCGCAGGTGTCCCTAATAGGATGAGGACTCTGACGGAAATATTGAATGTCGATACGAATCAACGAGTGGTGTGTGTCGGGCTGCCTTCGCTCCTCGGTGCAAAATGGCGAGTATATACGGACTAAAGTGTTGCTCGTGAGCCGTATGAGCGAGCAGAAATGAAATGCATATACAGGAAGGAACAAACACAACTCTGACAACATGTACCAAAATGACAGAAGAAGTAGACAGAAGACATGGTGTGAATGGGAACAGCAGTAGTAAAAGTGCCAATGAGGATCCTCCTGTGCACAGTCCAGCTCCCGCAACAACGGGTGGGAGGCTTAAATTCTTTAAAGGTCAGTGCTGTTGGTCATCATAATAACTGTCAAAACTAAAAAAATACAAGTTTTGGTTCCAATTTAAAAAGTTCTATCAGCAATAAGATTTTCATACGGATTTCTTAGTGAGCCATAATTAATATTGTAAAATTGAGTGATAACATTGTGTACTTATAAAAGTAAGAAAAACTAGAAAGTCATTCATGCTCTGGTAAACACACAGCTACATTTGAGTGAGCAGTTGCCAATTGTCTGCATAAACCTCTGTGCTATTGTGTTGTAAGGAGCTGGGCAACCTTGCGGAAACACCAGTAAGTAGGGATGGAAATTAGGCAATTACATCATAAACAGTTTCATAATTATGTATGATGATTAGGCAAAGTACATCAAGAGCAAATTTGGCTGTTGAATTCATAATTAAAATCCTGTATATATAAATATTATTATTATTATTGAATTGATTACTGATAATTATATATCAAAACTTTAAAAAAAATAGTAATATAATTCTAAACAGCATAAGTAGATTTAGACACTAAGTATAGATATCTCTTTAACTTTGGGACAACTGAAAATTGATTGATTATGTATTTAATTTACATTAAATCTCTAAGAAATTATTTGTTAGTATTTCATAAACATTAAATAAATGAACATCATAGTAACAGAGTGTATTCATGGCTTATAATAGATTGCATGCTATATATGTATACTAAGAACATATATAGATCAGTAGAATCAAAGCCATATGGTATTAAAAAACTTTTCTTATTGTTGAACCACAGGTAATGAAATAAATAAAAGCAATAGAATAATATCTGAGTGTAATAAATTTTTAGACATTATGTGTTATAAGTTATATAATGTGATGTGTCACTACAAACATGATATTATTGATCCACTAGCTGACCTAAGTAAGCACATTCTGATAAAAACAAACACTGCCGCCAAACCTCATTATGAGTTATGCAAACTAAACATTATAGATATAAAAATAAAGTATTTGAGAAACAGAGACCAAAGAAACAAAATAATGTATCTTAGGATATTTTTAAGAATAAAAATTAATATTACATTAATTTTATATTCATTAATAAATGTGTTTAAAATTTATTTGTAATTATTTCATGGCTTGGTGTTTAATAAACAATGAATAATATTATTAATGTATTATCTTAAGTCAATGTTTAATATCTTTTTATATTTGTATAGAGTAAATATTGTTCTGGTAAATGATACAAGTGTATATTATCACAAGACATTGCTGATTACTGAACACATTTAGTGTTTGTTAGTCGATATAATATTGTAATTTGTTATGTATTTATTATAAATGGTTTTGTAATAAGAAACTGTATTCAAATAATATATGAGTACTTTAAAATAAACAGCAGTAAGCTTGTTTTAGTGTTAGTAAGTGTAATAAAATTATAACTTAATGATAATTAGGGTAAATATTTCATGATATTTAACAATATCATATATACATGTTTATGTAATCACATGTTATTTATTATTTCATTAGTCTATTAAATTATTTTATGACATCTGTTACTAACATCATAACTGTCTATAAACTGACAAAACATAACAAGTTACAACTATAGTTTTACATGTCTAAAATATAAAATACTGAAATTTACATTTACCAAAATCTTAATAAAAAGTTAATTAAAATATAAATGAACATAAACAATGTTATATTTGATCTGATAAACTTTGACATTCACATATTTATCAGAAAACATTTATTTTTGCAGATGGAAAATTTATCTTGGAGCTGGTCCGTGGCAGCGCGCGGGAGGGCGAGCGCGCGGGCTGGGTGTCGGTGCCGCGTAAGACGTTCTGGCCGCCCGCCGCCGCGCCGCCCACGCCGCCCCATGCCGCGCCGCCCTGCGCCTCGCTGTCGCTGTCCGACGACAACTCCTCGCTGCACTCCTCCCCCTGCACCTCGCACCGCGACCACTGCTGGAAGCAGCCCACGCCGCGCCGCAACCTGTCCAAAGAGTTAGCCGTGTACTACTGCAGACCCGCCACCCTGCAAAGCGCGCACATCGCCGCCGCTTCCCGTCTTAAGCGGAGGAGGCCCTTCGACACCGGCTATCACGATACCCTCCCCAACGGGACCCTCCGAAAGTCGCTAGTAAACGGCGTGTGCGACAAGAAACGAAACGGAGATGTCGGCTCGCCCGATGCCAAAAATTGCAAAGGCGAGGACGTCGTCGACGCCCCGACCGACTCGAAGATGAAAACCGACGACGACAGGTGGACGGACTTCGATCGAGAGAAGTACTTTCATATGAAACTCAAAAAACCATATCAGTATCATAAGTTAAGAGTATACAAAAAGACGAGGCCTGCGATAAGACGTAAAGAGTTGGCTCGAACCGTAGAAAGACTCCGAGAGAAGATGGTTTCCTTGCCGGTGCTCGTGAACGCCAAGCTGGCCAACTGTAGGCAGGAACACATGATGGTGTCGCCCCGCAAGCGCATCCTGCGCGAGATGGAGCGCGTCAGCCTCGAAGACCAGGCGACCAAGCGGAGGGCGAAGACCGTCCCCGCCCTCAGCACGGCGTCGTACCCGCCCTCGCCGGGGCCGAGCCACACGTCGCACCGGGCGCCCGACGCCTCCACCAGACCGCAGAACGGTATCGCGCCCAGGAAGGAGGCCTCGGTGTCGAAGAACGTCAGCAGCTACAGCATACACTCTCTGCTCAGCATGCCCGACGAGAGTCCGACGAGGCGCTCACCCGAGGCCAAGCGCTCGCCGCACTCGTACCCACCCTCGTTGAAGACGGAGTCTCCGTCGAGCGTCAACTCGCCCGACCTGAGCCCCAGCCCCGACAACTACCGGTACCGGTACTCGGCCCTGACGCTGGGTTCCCCGGGGCGCGGGGCGGCGCGGGACTCGCCCACGCCGCCGCAGCCCAGCAGTCAGCCCGCTTTCCGCGCCTACGCGCCGCCCACGTCTCCGTACGGAGCGCGCGCGTGGGCGCCGCCGCTCGCGCCCGGCCCCTTCCGGCGCGAGGAGTGGGGCGGCGCGCAGTACGTGTTCGGGTACGGCTACGCGCCGCACGTGTACCGCGCCGCGCCCGCGCCGCCGCTGTGGATGCACTACGCGCTGGCGCCCGGCGCGCCGCCCGGGCCCTGGGCGCCGCTGGCTCATCCGCTGCTCACTGACCACATACCCAAGGATGAGCCCACGTCGGGTACGGACGCCCGCGCCGAGCCTATGTTGGACTTAATGTGACAAGTCACGAAGTAAGCGTTCCATTTGTCTCGTTCCAGATTTGCCGCTGAACTTGTCCAAGCACTGAGGGCGGCGGCGGCGCGTCGTCGGCGCGCAGTAGTCGAGCGACGGACGTGTTGAAGCGGGGGCGTGTCGTATTGCTACATAAAATTTATGCTATATATGTAGGTATTTACAAAAAGGTAAACAAAGACTTTTAGATTAATTAAAGTATAAAATGAATTGCAATATCGATTTTATATTTTTATACGTTCCGAAACGAGCCGAACGTGCGTTTCGGGGGAGTGTTGGCGATCGATTGTCTTGTCCCGTGAGCATTCCATTGTCGAGTTCAGCAATTGGCGCCCGTTAAAGTCCAAAAATCGCATCCCACCTACCGGTCGCCGCTGTAGTGGTGCGTCTCTTCGCGGAGATGAAACGATATTTTTGTATAAATTGTAATTTTCCGACGGATCTGATTGTCCGGAAACTATTTACAAAGTTAAAGTTATGTATCATATACTGAGATGTATGTATGCAGAGTAATGAGTGTATTTTCATACGAATTATTTAAAACTGCGAGATAAATATTTTAATATTGGCTATAATTTTAGGATAATATACTAAGATCTAAATGAAACAAACATACAGCTATCGATTATAGACGATCAGTGCCTTGAATAAATGGAGATAGATATTATGAACATATTTATGTATGAAAAGTATTAATTGATAATTGTTATAAAAGAGAAAGAAAATACTTCTGTTGCTGTCGTAATTGTAGCCATTTTTGATATAATATTTACAAATTAGGTGCAAACAGTTGGTCCATAATCAGTTAAAAATCCATATTGAATGACTAGGTTCGATCTCATTATTTAATTTAGAAACTTAACGAGGTAAAGACTACAGTTTTTTTGGGATCAAATTTGGATGAGTGTATATTAAAAGACATTGTATATATTTTGTGAATGGTGTAGTATTGATGAACGGGCGTATATTCTATGAGAGCATAACCGCTTACGATTTACACTGGTAAGAGTTTATACCTACAAATAATAACTAATCTAATTGTACAGTATTTTTGTATCGAGTATTTTATGGCGATGATGACGTCACAGCGTGTGAAGCCGATGTACGGCGAGGGCTTTGAGATTAAAAATAGAGGTAGTTTACTGCAATTTAGTATGGGGTTATGTATTATAAGGACAGTTACGACGGTATGGGACTGACTTCTGATGTATTTTTCTTTAACATTAATGGAATTGTATAAAATAATAATATAATCGGAGGCCTACTGTAACGATTGTCCGCCAACAAAGTTGATTTAGTTTAAAGGTAGTTGTAACGCAACCTGCTCAATTAAACTCTGAGTAACGCTAGGGAACGACTTGTACCGTTGTCGCTGGGATGAAACTGCTATTTTTAATTTATCATTATATGCTTCACTGTCTGTTATTGTTAACTGTACTATGCACAACATTGACCTTGGAGTAATTTGTTTTATATACTTTTAATTTAAATATCTATCAGATTAAATCTATAATAGGTTTTGCCAAAATTATACAGATAAGGTATAACAACATTAGTTATAATCAATAGTAGTTTTAAGGTTATTATTATATCAATATCATCACATTTTAATGATTTTATATAGATCAGAGATCATGTCGTTGACTGCTATATCACACCGGTCTATTATATGAGACATGGCTACATAACTATCTTTAATGCGTAGTCGGTTTTTGTTCACTTCACTATTTTGTCCTAATGTCACCTCATTGGACGCTATATTGTAGTTGTGTGTGATATGACAATCAATCAACAGATAATTGAATGAAATTTTAATAAAAATATAAATAACAGTTAATTATAAATGATTGTTATAGATAATTATTTATGTGGTGTTTATTGTAATCTATTTAGATTTAATCTATTTATTTCTTTTAAGTTTCTTTTACCCATTTAGTTGTGAGCATTTCTTACTTAAATTATTTTTGTAATTAATATATGCTCGTAGGAAGCGATTACAACAAAAAGTACACACACGTGCCATTTTAAAGCCTTACATATTAATAAGGTTCTTGCGAAATTAAAAATCGGTTTCCTCCCTCATACAACTCGTGTCGCCGATGTTATTGTAAAGTGAAATATTTTTATGCAGACATGTATTTGTAATCTATGTGATAGCGCTTTTGAAATGAAGTGAAGTGACGACGGTGTCTTAAAAACAACTTAAAAACATATTTATCATGCGGAAATAGTTATTATCCATTTATATTAAGATGTAGTTATGTACTCGAATAAATATAACTTTTTAATGATGTGTTTTATTTATGTTATATCTTTGTTAGCATATTTTGATGTGACTATTTTTTTCCTAAATAAAGAGAAACGTTTTATAACACTGCACACATTTTATTGACATATGTTTCTGTAATTTTATTATATTGATGCCCGTTCAAGGTTACAAGATGTTTTATGAGTTTTTAATTTTTATCTTTACATAATCGAAAATGTTTGATCTTTTTATAATATATGCTACATCTTTTTTTGCCTTCTATTTAATTAGGCCATATATCCTCAAAAAAATTCTTACAACGAAAATACGATATAAAATTTTTGTATTAAGATTTTCGTGATTCGTGATTACTTTTTGAATTAGTACAACTAGTTACGAACCCACCCTGGCTTTATTTATAAAGTTCGGAGCATGGCGGAATCACGGCGTGAACTAAACCCGGACAAAATTACCGGATAAAATTAAGGTGAGTACATACATAATTATGTTTAGAAATATGAAATTATAACAAGTTTTGTTAATACATTACATTTTCATTTATCATATAAGAAAACAGATATTCGTCAAAAAATTGTCATATACGTCTTACGAAAACAAATTAACCAACAAAAAGACAAAATTTCCTGATACCCAGTATCAATTACTTTTTTCAAAGCATATACTGGTACAGATGTTACTAATTTAGTATACATCTAAATGACTACCTTATATGATAATCTTTAAAGTATAAAACAATGGTAGAAAATATTTATCGCCGTATACATACAGTAGCAGTATAAGTCTCAACAATCAAGTAGTAAAATTTAAAATCAAAGAGCCGTTTGTTTGCTATAAAAATTCCTAAATACGTTCCAAAACTTAGATGGCCGTGTAGTTCGTAACTGGACGATAGCTGCCTAAATAGGAGCGTCAGTGTTAGATACATACTAACCCATATATGTCCAGTGTTTATGTTTTTGTTTATCCCCATATGTCTACAAGGTTGAGGACATTACCGATAAGGAATAAAATGCTTTTTTTTATTTTATAAAATGCAATGGTACAAGAAAGGTCAGGATACCTTCAAACCTTTTCAGGTTATAATTATTGTTTAATATGGCCGCCCCAAATGGAATAGTTTAAGTGATTATTTTGAAACGTTTAACGTATAGTCAATCTCAAACATTTTAAAAGGAAAGTAGCTGGATGTTTCTTGAGTTTAATATAATAGAAAAAAACATGTAAGTAAACCTCTTTCGTCATATTTTCTCTTAGCATACTTTTTTTTTATTTTGCTATAACCAGTATAACCAAAATTTTGCAAAAATGTTTTTAAAACTGTTAATATACCTCGATATTGATGAGATTTCAACTCAAAGCATTGATATGAATCAAAGGAAAAATAATCTCTCCTCTAAAAACTTAATTCAAAAAACAATAGTAAATGTATTTAAACAATATTTTTATATGATTTAAGAGGTCTAGGTAGTAGATATCATATATCATAATGAACACATCTATTATTTAATTCCCTTTAAAGTAGGAAGTAATAAAGCACTTGAAAGTAACACACTGGCAGCGCCCTCTGGAGACGAAAGTTTTATTAAAAGAATATACCACCATCTTATATATTAATGCAGGAAGCGATTTCGTTGGCACACTGTAGCTCGAGAACCACTAAAGGGAAAAATATCGTTGATGGTTCAAATCAAAGGTCTCATTATGCTACACTGCTGAAAAATAGTGACAACTCTCAAATCTCATTAGCCTAATTGCAGTAATTAGTCAAAAAATTATTTTTTCCCATAGACTTTGCATGGGGAAATATTGCGCGTGCTTTCAAATTTTTTGTATTATCTATTGTGACTAGCTACTAGTCTTAGCTAGTCTTAGCATACTAGTATTCTTTTAATAAAACGTTCGTCTTATTATAGTTTCGTCGTATAATTCATTAAATTCATTAAATTCTATTAAAGGTTATGGCTTATCCGAGAGCAGAGACCTTAAATTTTTTTAAATCAATAAAAATTAGTATCATGTGTAAAAATAAATTCATAAAAGTTTAAGTACCTACCTAGTTGATATATTTCATACACTTGACAGTACTAGGAGAATCTTTGCAAGAAAACAGGGAAGGGATAAATAAAAAAATTATTTCCACGGATCGGAAGGAAAGTCGACGAAATAAAAAGTGAAAATAAAATACACACTATTCCAATTTGTGCTTTATTTATGAAAAAAATTGTAAATTATCCTACAATGAATCTCCGAATGAAATAGACTTACATATCGTTTTATGTATCAAATACATTATTTACTCATCGCCAGATCAAACCACATAAGAACAATATAGTTTAAAATATTATCTACAGAATCCGTCGTCGGCGATTCGATTACCAAAAATACAATCTTCGCGAAGGTCGGGTGTGCTACGTCCGGGCCGCTCGGGGCTATGTACACGGCAATATACAGCGGGCGCTCAGCCGAGCAGCGCCTCCATGGTGTAGGGGTGCGGCGGGGCGGGCGGGGCGGGCGGGCGCGGCGGCTCCTGTCAGTCCAGGATCACGAGCTGCAACGGCGCCGCGCCCGCGCCCGCCTTGCCGCCCGCCGCCGCGCCCGCGCCCGCCGCCGCCGCCGCGCCCGCGCCCCCCGCCGCCCCCGCGCCGCGCATGGCCCGCCAGGGGGCACGCGCGCCGCGACGCAGCTCGCCGCAGCTCAGTGACCGTCGAGCGGCTCTGTACGCAACACGGTGCTATTATTGAATGAGCGGTTCTTATATCGTATGGATGGCATGAGGGGGATGGGATTCGATACATGTTAATTTTTGGTTGTGCTGGTAGTTTAGGATGGAGATGGTCCTTTAGATGTACGAATGAATGAGACAAAATATAAAATCAATATTGTCTCAATAATATGCGAAACTTACTTGGCTGTCTCGGTAGCTCTGAAGTAGAGGTCATCGGGGGCATCCATCCACGATATTACGTGGCGACGGCCTCCACGACCGGTCAAATTTGTCGGTTTTCCGTTTACCTAAAATCATTAAGAAAAACTTTCAATAAAACATCTATTTTAGAGTAGAGTAGAGTAGACTACTAATACTAATTTATTTAAGGTTTGTTAGGGTGCGTTGAGATCTTAGACGCCCATAGATACCCGGTAGTATTAAAAGTGTGTACGTACATGCGCGAAAACGTGTGCGGGCAGCGGCTGTCCTGTGGCCTGTGCGCGCGCGCACATAGCGGCGTACTGCTCGCGCGACGGCCGCTGCATGGGCGCGGGGTGCTTGTTGGGTCGCTTGGCAGGCGGCGCGCTCGCCCCGCACCCTCCTGAAATATACATATCATCTATGTCGCTAATGTTTTAAAGACGCCATATATCGTTTATTGTCTATGATCACATAACGAAGGTTGATTTGTTTTGCTACATGATCATTGTGTAGATGGCTGCTCAAGAACAATACAATCTTAATGAACATTATAAGAAATAATATAATTGGGACGCTCGCGATAAATCCGCGAGGGACACACGACAATTATATTATTCCTAATTACTGAACCTCTAAGATCACAATAATTCAAATGTATTGTGTACTAGGTCTTAGAAATTCAATAAATAAAACTAGTGATTTCAATTTCTACGTGGATTAATATATAACAAAGGATTAAAATTACGACATCAAGTACGCACCGACTCGGCCAGACTGTTACCTCACACAACTAAATCCATGGGCTTTGCAATAATAAGTAAATATAATTCATAAAAATATTACTTTTAATGTAGAAAACTGGGGGAAATAAGGAGAGACGTGTAAAAATGATTTATTGACATAAATGTTGTCTTGACATCAAACCTGTTGCTACTCCAGTTATGAAAGCAGCACAAAAAAAGAAATATCATTTCATAGGAATTATTCTCGTCACAAACCATAAACATTTTTAGGTTCTGTGTTACTGAGATATTGATTGATAAAACATGTTAATGCTATCAGAATATATTTCTTTATTCTTTTTGGTTACTTCATAATGTAATATATACTTAATGTGGTAGTTGAAATATATATAATTTACGAAATTCATTGTTACTGTTGTCAATACAGAATTCATCATTGCACAGTGTATGTCTGAACTACAAGGAGATAAAAGAAACTATTCAAAGTAAAAAGAATAAAATAAAGTACAAGTACCTAGTACAAAAGAGTGATGGCAGAAATAAAAGGTAGCTCATTAAAAAGAGGGAAATTAAATGTGCAGCAGCTGATAGGATAGAATATAAGAAACATGGTGAGACAGTCGAAGCGAGCGATAGCATATTAGAGCGAGATATTGCGTAAATAAACAGATAAGAGAGCGCGCAGCATGTGTATGTGTGTGTGTGTTCTCTATGAGCGTAATAAAACGAGACAGATCTCGGTACTGACTGTCGAGGCCGTTGATGTCGTCGTAGGCGCGACGCTTGAGCGCGGGCGCGGCCGCCTCGGTGCGCCGCGCCTCCAGCTCCGCACGGGACACCACGCGCTCGTACATTAGACTGCCGTCTGCGATTATTACGAGGACATTATTTTCCAGTAGCAGGAGATAGGTTCATCAAGCGATCTCGTTCAAATCTAACCTGGAGCCTTCGGCGGCTTGGGAAAGGCGACGTGGTTGGGTGCGGGAAGGCGCTCGCGCGGCGTGAGCGTGAGCCATTCCTGCGCGCGCGGCGCGGGCGTGCCGAGCGCGGCGGCGAGGCGCGCCGCCACCGCGCCCACGGGCCCGCGCACCCGCGGCGCACCGCGCACTTCCGCGCCGCCCACGCCGCCCACGCCGCCCGCCATCGCTATCGTACCTGAGGACCGAGCGGGATCATTAGACGCGCACCGACCCGTCATCGCCGCGAGGCCGCGCCAAGAGGGCCGCATACTCACACTCGTGCTTGACCTGGTGCAGGTTGATGGGCGAGAAGGGCGAGCGCGCGTAGTGCCTCGGGCGTCGCAGCGCGCGCGCCAGGCGGCGGGCGAGGCGCGTGAAGGGCGAGGCGCGCAGGTAGAAGGCGGCGCGCGTCTTCATGACGGGGCGCGCGCCCTCGCCCGCGCCGCCGTGTGCCGTCGCCATGTGACGCGCCAGGTGAGCGCGCAGCTTGAACTCCTGACGACCGTGATTAAACTTATTTAGAATGCAATTTAGAAATCCATTTTATTTAGCTAAACATATTATTTCAAAATTTGAATGTTTAACAGGATTTTTTTTCGGAGTTTTGCAAACAGACCATTTTAAAACAATGCGTATCAAGTTATATGGAAAAATTATATAGTTTAATAACAGAGCGTTTTTAAATTCATTTTTATTTGGTCTTTAGATTTCGAGAAACTTTTGCTATTTTCCTGTTTAACAAAGACAGACTATCAAAATAACTAAATATTTCATTCAAATTTCAAATTCAAATTCAAAATATCTTTATTCAAATAGGCTACCACCAGCTCGGAATGCTGTTCTGTTGAGAAGAGCTGGCCAGAAACTCAACAGTTGCTCTTTTTAAAATATGTGAACAATGTTTGATTAGAATATCCTGCAAATGAGTTAACAACCAAAGCTCCACAACCTAACCTTTTACTTGATCGAAATACGATCAACTAAGAATTCTTGTATGCTATAATAAGCTTTATTTAACAGTATACTTTTAATTTTAGATTTAAAAGCAAATAAAGGAAGGTCTAAATTGTCTAAATAAAGGAAGGTCTAAATTTCCTTTTAAATATATTTATTACATGTAGTGTACAATATATCAAAACAACAATTAATTATTTTATTTAAATACACAAACTAACAATAGTTATAAATGCGGATTGAAAAGTCACATATTTAAGGGATACGGACAGGCAAAAAAACTTTAGACGGGCAGCGAATGGTTAAGAAATTGTGTAAAGAGAATATGTGTAAGGAGTACTAATTATGAAATTGATTACAAAAAATTATCGTAAAAGCGAAGCTGATATATATTTAACATATTATAGCCAGTTTACTAGGCTGTATGTTCTTGTACCTTGGCGCAGTTGACGACGGAGCAGCGGTGCGGTCGGTGCGACACGGACAGCGCCGTGTCGTCGGGCTCCGGACGCGTGCCGCGACCCGCCTCCGCCTCGCTCTCGCCGAACACGCCCGCCGTCTGAGACACAACATATATACATTACGACACGCCCATATATGACGACATAGGAGGTGTTATATTAAGCAATTCCACATACTTTAAGTCCTCCATATTTTTTCCAGTATTGCCAACAGGTGCCGCACAATCTGTACTGTAAATGCTGCGGTCCCCACGCGTACCACTGGTTGGAATTCGTGACTGAAATGATAAAAATATATAATAATAACGTAATCTTTCCTCGCTCCTGGGTATTTTAAGTAGCTAGTGTAGTGTCGCACCTTGGCAGGAGGCACACAGCGCAGGCTGTGGTGCCGTGCCGTTGGTCCCTCCATTGAGCACGGCCGCCTTGCCGCCCGCCGCGCCCGCCGCCGCGCCGCCCGCCGCCGACACGCCGCCGCCCGCTGACAGCAGCGCGGGGTTCGGCTTGTTACTGCAACAGAAGGACATTTTCATTGATGTTTTTACTTACTCCACGATTCAAGCTAGTTCGGAAACTCGTAGGTATTTATCCATGTTAATACGAAATGTCCAGTACTTAAAACTAAAAATAAGCGGTTAACTGAAAAGAACTATAAAATAAAACGGGAACAAAGTAATCGCGACACAAAAGTAATAAGTATAACATGTCGTTTGCGGTACAAACACTCACTAGTTGGGAATGTACACTTGTTTCAGTTTGGATTCCGCCTCCACCGCCTTCACGCGCTTCTGCTGTACGTAGCGGTCTGTCGTCTTCCACATGTAGTAGTACTCCACTAGGTTCTTTAGCGTCTTCCATGGCAGCTGTAAAATAATTATTGGGACGTTTTAAGATTGTATTGAATGCTATTGTAAAGTACTTGATATATTTGTAATCATATATAAGTAAATAAATATCAAATCAAACTTCAAAACTTTACATGACGTTTACCAAATTATATATCGATATATCCATAACACCTATTAAACAGAAAAAAGCGTCGAACTCACAAAGTCCTTCCGTACATCAGCGAAGTCCTTCCCGTACTTGTCGAGCGCCTCCTCGAACAGGTTAGCCTCGGAGGCCGACCACTCCTCCATCTCGTCGCGGCACAGCACGGGGCCCGACGCGGGCACCAGCGACGACAGCGCCGCCTCTATGCTGTACCCCGACTTGTGCAGCGTGTCCATGGCGTGGAACTACAAACACCATTGGATACTGTTACTGACTAGACCGATGAAATTAGATAAATAATGATATTAATTGCAAAAACTGTAGTACAGTTTTCTAGTTAACTAGTGAATATTTCAAAGCATAAGGTATTTCTTTCTTGTATTATTAATTAGCATAATATATATATATATATATATATATATATATAATATATAATATATAATATATAATATATAATATATTAAATATTATGTAATATATGTTAAATTGTGTATCTTTATACATATTGTATGTATTCGCATTAATCATTTAACATTTCGTATAAATAAATGCTTTAAGTAAGTAAAAAATAATGAACCAGGGATGAACCAACTCTATAACTTTGTTATTAATACGAATATGTAATATATTTGAGTATTGATGTTCAAGTCCTGTGTAGTGTATTGTACGCACAAGCGTGATGTCCCTGCTGGCGGCGGCGGCGGACATGTGCAGCGAGGGTTGCTTGACGCTGGAGCTGCAGTCAAGCGCTCGTGCGAAGGTGCCCACGGAGCGCGCCACCACCAGGAACTGGTCGATCTGACGGTCCGACAGCCCATGCGCAGGCGTCCACACCAGCGTCTCCAGGGAGCTGGAGCAGCGCCCGTCCTCTTCGCCTGCAAAACATGCACACGCGTTAGCAACACCGGTTTCTATTTCAAAATCTTGCAGTGAGTTTCAGCAGCACTATGAGGCTCTTAGGCCTTCATATCGAATTGACTTTTAATTTAGATTGTCCTTGAAAAGACTTATTTCAATAAGTATGGTATCAAAATAGGCCTTCCTTACACTTCTGTTGGACGTACACAAGCGATCACTTATATTGATTCAAAGTGGAAAAAAAATAAATTAATAAATATTTATATTTCAATGTGTTTAGATTATATTTTCTCTCTGTCTAATCAGGCAAAATAAATAGAGACAAAATTATCATAAAGAAATCTTATCAATACTAACTTACCTTCTTTTAATAAATTAGTAACTTCAGTCTGATATTTACTTCCAACTCTGATTTCTCCCTTATCTGCTAATAAAGTCTTTTGTGAAGGATCAAATACTAAACAATAAAAAAATGCGTCCTGAAACAAACAAAAAATTAATCTGTTAATATTAATTTATGGATAATATTATAATAATCTTAATTTAGATATTGTTTTTATTTGATTTCGGCTCAGTTTACTATTTATAATTGTTCTTAAAGTTTATATAAAATTTAAACAATACATAAAACGCTATTTATTTAATTTATTAAATCTTGGTTTAGTCAATTACATATATGTAAGGTACTGAATTTTATTGGATATGTTATATACAATATTTATAATCAAACATATATTGTTTTGTTTTGTTTATAATCTAGCTACCTTTTTAATTTTATTTAATTAAAATAATTATAACAATAATAGGATGGTCAAGCAAATCATAACTTAAAACCCGGACTTGGATGGATGGATGGATGTATTGGACGATAATAACCAACTTTAAGTTGACCTCTCTTTCTTTAAAAGTTAATACAAAAAATTTAAATTTAACAATTTTTTTTTATAAATTAAACTTAAATTAATCATAAATGATCTTCCATATAAAACAATGATTAATTTCAATATAAATCTCATTGGAGGTCCGTTACAACACAAACAGGAAGTTCGGACAGCGATACGAGATAGTCGACAAGTGCACGCACACTTCCTTAATAGTTGGAGTAGAATATTTATTAATTTAAGTAATCTTTTATATACCGGGACAAATAATTTTTATTTAATATTATTACTATTGTTTAACCTCAGTTTCTATGCATAAATTACTAGGAAGAGGAAAATATTAATTAAAAATTAATATTCTTTGTTTGATTATATATGGCTAGCTATATTAAATAGAGAACCTAACACTACTAATTTAAATGAATAACTTTCCAAATTAAAATATCTACAAACAGTTATTTTATAACAGACAAAGAAACGCACTAGATAAATAAACTCTCTGTTTTTACAAACATAAAAATGACGAACATAAGTACCAGATTTGTAACAGAAATCTTTGTATTACACAGACAATTGTCCTGGGCGAGAATCGAAACTATGAACTATGCCACTAATGCCATTAATCACTACATTGAAAACTCTAAAATAACATAACACTTATTGTAATAAATAATAGTCAATTATTCCTAAATAAAAATATATCTTACGTCTTCTATAGATAAAAACGTTTAAAAAGTGAAATAAAACACGACATAATAGACAGTAAGTAAATTGATAAATATTAAATAACAATTTAATTTGCAAAATAAAAAAAAAAATATAACGAAACCTTAGAAGTCAAAATGAGATCAAAGAAAACACAATAACATCAAAGTTCAAAAGAATAATAAAAACATTAAACGTAATGAAAACGAAGAAATGAATGTAATATCATCCACCTATATCCACCTGCGTACATACTCACATCCTTATTGAGATAGCTGAGCAGCGATTCGGTCTCGTTGAGCAGCGTGACGGTGCACTTGCCGCGGATGTGCGTCGCGGGCAGCGTCTCCACGTGCCGGGACAGGAACAGCTCGCGCTGCTTGGCCTGGTGCCGCTGCTTCGGCGCCAGCCCGTCTGTGCCCGGCAGCTCCGTAGATTCCTCCTCCATTGCCACTGAAGTTTATACGTACATACATTTTAGAATTTAGTGTTTCTACGAGCTTGTATATATATATTATTTGGATAGTATCTAAAAACGTGTCCAAACGCTAAAAATAATTTATATATAATAAAATAATAATTTGCCTATAGAAATATTGTACAATGTATAACTGCTTATAATTAGTAATTCTATTGTCTCTCGAAAAATTTCTACGTCGTAGGTAGCGTCAAATATTGTGAATGATAATTATGAGTTATGATGCTGTAAAAGTAATTTCAGTTATGAGCATTGGTCAACCTCGCAGCAGCTTGTGAGTGTCTACAGTCCATACCGACTCGACGCCGGCAGGTGCGTTGCGAAATGTACTCACGTCAGCTTATGATTTTTATTCTCCAATCTGCCGCCATTACGACACGCGTATTCGTATCACAACATGTCCGCCGTACCGATTTATTTGTATTAATGTAAGCGCACTCGGATGAGACTGTAAATCGCGTTGTGCGTCGTCTCTTCTTGTTTATGCATTCGAATGTACTTTTATATGCAAGTATTAAATATATTTTGTACATTTAAAATGATATGTGGAATTTAGTATTTACATTCTTTTTAAGAGCATTGCATCTGACTATTATTTTAATTACGTAGAGTTTATAGAGTACTACATAATAGCCGTGTAAAAGATAGAACAATTATTATAATAAAAGCCTGCTTTCCGATAGAGCTTCTAGGATAATAGTTTAAAACTAAAGCATCTAAAGTAATAATTATTTTTATACATTCTCGTATCTACTGTACTGGGGGTCTTCTAACATTTTTAAATTATAAGTAAATTAGGTCAAGTAAATATTTCATTCATTACGTTAAATTAAAAGTTGGCGATATCGAGGACCGGTTTGGAGTTAAGATGGCTTTTGTGTGGTGACGCGGCGCGTGCGGTCGGAGGGGTGGGGACCGGCTGCCGGGGGTGGTACCGGCTACTTATTATTACCAAAACCACGCAGACACCTCACTAATACGCTGCCTAATAGATTATGGCCAGTGCTAGCTGACATAGAGTTCAACATTATAACTAATTAACTAAATGGATGTCAAATATAACGTAAATATAATATGTTTAACGTTTGAGTAAATGATTTGGATTTACCTGAGCAAGCAGAATAATTTAAAACTGCTTGATTAAAATCATAAACAGTGAAAGTCTTCTCGGATGAGTACTACACGAAATAAATATAAAAGATATATTGTCCATTTAGATCGGATTGGATTCAGTAAAGCCATTATTGGCATTAGTATAAAGGGGGAGGGGAGCAAAAAGATTGGATGTTAAGGCAAGCAGCGCATTAATTCCAATAGCAATACTTGCTTCAGAGCGATGTAAATGGAGAAACTGAAAACGTATTTTTCGTTTTTCTCGCTCGTTCATTAGGGATGGTTCGAGTAATTGGTATAATGACCAATGATGTCTGTATACTTCATTATATTTTTGGTTTCATGTAATCCCGAATATAAATATTATCTTTCTTACACATTTTCAAAATACTGATCTAATTATAATATTATGATAATGAAATAACGAAAGAAGATTGTTGAAATAAATAGTTAGGTTTTAATTTTGGTAATTTAACTTAACTTTCGATATTCTCGTATAATATACATATAGTATTATTTTATTTGTATAATGCTATTTTATTATGTATGCATAAGTGTTTATATACGACCTTACTAAAAGAGAAGAAATAAATTCCACTCCCTGGAGATCACATTTTAATAGCGGACAA
This sequence comes from Mechanitis mazaeus, assembly GCA_959347395.1. Taxonomy (NCBI): domain Eukaryota; kingdom Metazoa; phylum Arthropoda; class Insecta; order Lepidoptera; family Nymphalidae; genus Mechanitis; species Mechanitis mazaeus. The sequence continues at coordinate 2,596,119 of OY365743.1, forward strand.
TAAAAAATAAATATTAGGGATTTCATAGCATTTAATATGACAGCAATATTTTTACCATGTTGCATAATTAATATTTTTTTTTGAGTTGAACATATATCGATAAATGAATATACATCACTATTTAGGGATAAAAGTTTGCCATTAATGAACACAATTCGAGGGTGCACAAATTACCAAGTTCTTGAATTATAAGGCTCATGTGACTTAACAGTTGTCGGTTAAAAACAACCCTCTTATTCATAAAGAAAACCCGCTATATATAGAAATAATTATAGATAATTCTGAAATGAATATTGATTTAGAGATATGGCGTTTCTCTAAATTTACTCAAATTACGATATCTAGCAAAAAATGTGCGTTTGTTCGTCTGTTTGAATTTTTCTTAATACCTATGTTTATTTGTTTGTATTTTGTACTTTTTACTCAGAATAAAATGTTTTTTATTTTGAATTTGAAGTTTTTTTATAAAACATAAATTTGTAGATTTTTTTTCTGAGATGTGAGATAAAACTAGAACTCTGATAGACATATAGATACTAGAGTTTGTTACTAAATTTATTTGAATTACAAAATGTATAAAATTAGTACTTATCATAATTATTATCTTCTTCTCTTTAGGTCTAGTTATTTTTAAACACTAGGCTAGGCTTCAAACTTGTTATAAGTACTGTGAAGTTTTAGTGTACTAGAAATTAATATATAAAAAATTTGAAAAGTTTATAAGTGGTAAACATATAATCAAATATATATTGCAGGGTGACCAAAGAGTCATAGGTTGTTCTGGGTTTTTATGTATAATTAATATATATTTCATATGGTATATCACGTTCAGGTTTAGTTTAATTTATTATATAAGTATTAATAACATCTTAATGTTGTTCTCGGGCGAGAGTCGTTGGTAAAATGTTCCCTTTACACCATAAGTATAACGGGACTTATGAAATGTTGTCTTGATAGTAGCATTCTTAGAAGCAAGCAGGCAAGCAAGTGGAATGTAGAATCACGACATGGACACTGCCGGACTCATGAATATGAAATAACCTCTATATCTATTTATCTTCCGAAATAACTTGTATTTCTTTTTCTTATTGTACTAATTGCTTTCTACAGAATGTGCTTGAAATATTTTTAGATCTGTCAAAACTAACAAAATTAATTTGTTTTAATGTCTTAGTAGTCTGAGTTGAAAATAGCATCTAGAGAATTTTTACATTGTGCTCTGTTTCAGTAACAACTGACTATATAGTTTAAACTATATCAGTACACAATATTTTTTTAGAATTTTTATGCCAAAATCAATTTAAAACTATTTTTATTTCAGAATCAAGAGATTTGTGAGGAAACGTGAGAGGTGACTAAAGAAACGTTGTTATACTCCAGGTGGGGAGCGATTTATAACCTTATCTTATCTATCTGTAATGGTGGCATTGTCGACGCCAAGACTCAAGATTAGAACCTAATGGTACAGCTCTATACCAACCAGTACACGGAAATTAGATTTTTTATTGGTTTCGTACCAATCTGTAAAATCTGACAGAGAGTACGCTTTACGAGGAAGTCCATATATAGTGAATGTTAATGGCGTCTAGAGATATGATAATTATTGATATTGATATGAACATGTAAGTCTTATATTTGTTTCATTTGAAAATGAGATTCTTTTGGCAATTTAATAACTGTGGATTATGGATCCACACGCGTCACTACGCAACTAATTAAAGCGTAGGCAAAGAGAAAATGGCAATCTGTGGAGTCCCCCCGCTAGTGGGGGGAGAGGGGGGGTCGGTTACGTGTGCCCCCTTGGGGTGGTCGGGTGTATGGTTTTTCTGCTCGGGCATCCTTTGCTTACTTATTGATCCAGTCAAATGTGTGGAGGTGGCGCGGTGGGTGGTGCGCCCGACCCCTCGCCCCCGAAGGGGGTACGTCCAAATAAATCTGCCCGCCCGCGAAACACCGCAGTGACAACAGCGGCCACCGGTAAGATGCGGCAGCGGTCTCCATTCAAGGCTCATCTCCGGGGACTAAGACGAGGCCGGGGGCCGCTGTCGCTCGTGATGCCCTCTCGCGACATAAAGCACCAATGTTATTTTAATTGAAATCATTACCATCGGAAAGCAGCGTCGGGCGCGACCTTAGAAACAGGCATGCGCGCGACCGATGAGACTACATAGTGTTAAACCGCAACGCTTCTACTATTTTAATAAGGGTCAATGACATCTTTATTTAAATAAGATACAACTTCTATCAGTAATTGGATATGTTGTCTCTTTGCATTATGAAGTAACATTATCTATTATGTATATTGACAGGTATATCTTCATTTATTATTTTACAATTATTTTTACAAAGATGTTATTAAAAAAACCAGAAGAAAAACATTTTAATTAAATTTTCTATAAAGTGTATTAGTTATTTACTCTAGGGTTAACTTTGTATATAAAGACAAAATTTGAAAAACATTCAAAACAATATAATTTTTTATTTACCGAACTTATCAACAACAAAAATTTTTTTTTTCGATAAAGCGTTTTTAAGAATAAATTGCAAATACAATTTATTTTGAAACAAGATTGGAAAAGTTCGACTATAACAAACAACTAAAAGAATTAAACTAAAGGTATATCATTTTCAAATCGCTAACAATTTTTCTATAATTGTTCTAGCAGATAAAAAACTGATTTTACGAATTTATTTATTGAAAATAAAAAAATTCGTCTATGTTTATAATAAATATATTGATCTTTTGTTATCTTGAGATCCTCTATCATCAAGACTACTCATTTCATTTATTTTTAGTGGCCACTGGTCTGCTATGGTTTCTTGTAGACGAGTATCGCTTTGTACACTACAAGATGGTATTATTTAATAAATGTATATTATAAATGATTTAATTCATTTAAGCATTTATTAAATATTTAAATTTAATAAAAAAAATGACAAAATTTAATTGAAATAATAACAAAAGAATACGTTTGTTATTATATATATATATATATCAAGTTTTAAATTAAATTGTCTCATAAAAACCATTACATTATACTTATTTTTCATTCAATTATCTCTCAGTAATAATCGAATATTTTAAGATACAATTATAAATATTTTATGTACGACATTACAATAACGATTTTTGGCAATCAACATATTGAGAGGTCATTGACTAGGTCGTGTGGCTCAATAAATAAAAGCACAAACAAACTCAAAGCGCTCTTCAAACATCAAAAAAACATTGATTGCATTTCAAACAAAAAAAAAAAAAGACAAAAATAGTATAAAATGAATAATATATATTGTTTTTAACAACGGGCTTGAATTTAAAAAGAATTTATTTCGCAATTGACTATTAATAAAATTGAAAATCAGGGAGATTCGGAAATTAATAAGTTATATGATATATACATTCTTTACTCGTAAATTATTGTAATTCAACTTGCAATTAAGCGAGTTCGACAATACCATAATATTGAATTCAGCTCAGTTGAATATATTAAAAAGCATGTTGTAACTTATCACATCTTAGACAGAATCTATACAATGTTATGAGATTTCATATAAAATTAATTAAAAATAGTGAAATCATAAGAGATTACAACTTATAGTGAGATTAAGTCAACAATTTATGTCATATTTCATAATAATGTAGTTCTTAACTAGTTGAGTTTATATAAAATGTAGCATTTGCTTGTGGCTTGGCTTATATGGGGGGTCGATAAGTAGATATTTAGAGACTTAGTGATGATGAGATGAGATGAACTGTGCCTTCTTTTACGAAAGGAAAAGTAGTCAGTTAAGTAATTTTTTTAAATGATTTATATTAAAATTTGCTTTTGTTTGTGGCTCTGCTTATATAGGGCGATAAATAAGCAGAGATTTAGAGACTCAGTGCTGATGAGATGAGATGAACTCTGCCTGCTGTTCGGAATGAAAAGTAGTCATAGTTACTTCACAAATTAAGCTATATTTAGTACTTATATTTAGTCATCAGTACATACTACATTTACTATACCAGTGAGATTCGTAGACTACAACAGTAGTAACGAAGCCAAACTTACGGAGCTTGTTTGTTCATCACTGACATGAAAATAAGCGGTAGTGAACAGCTAATACAAATTTCCAATATACGATTGTTTTGATGTATTTTTACTTCTTATCGTATTTAATTTTACACATTTTTATTATACTTCTATTTATTTATTTATTTTTTAGTTTGAATCAATACCTGTGATCACTTGTACGTCAAATGGAAGTGACAAAATAGCATATTTTGACACAATAAAAACTTTTATTTTTGAAATTGAATCCAATGCAAGCCAAAAAAAACTTCAAGTCAATAATCAAACTAGTAACCACGAGGCAATATAGTGCGAAATACCAGTTATATTTTTTACAATAACGAAAAATCTTTAAATTATTGAATTACTACTTTATGTGAAATATATGACATAATATATTGAGATATGTTCCGTAATTCGACATCAAGCAGTCAAGATATCAATATATAAGACATAATACCCTGTATTTAAGACAATATAATTTAACTAAACGTTTTATAAAAGAAAAGAAAAACTTGTGTCAGACACAATTATCACTTTGGAACCTATTTCGATAACACGTTTTAATTATGTAACCATTTTAATTTAACTGTCTGGTACACATAAATTAAAATTTAAACATTTTCTTTGATAATAATTGTATGGTAAAAAACATGAATCACTATTCTATTGTTTATTCGTACATCAATTAATTATTAATTGTAATTCATACTTATTAAGACGCCCAAGAGTGTACAGTTTTTTATGTTTTTAAACTTTTGTAATCCATGATTTGCTATTATACATTATACGTCTCACGTGAACTGTTCACGCCGTGGTTCCGCTGAGAGATCATGTATAAGGAACCCGAATGTTTACAAATCTAGTTGGACAAATTTCGATGCTATTTTCGTGAGTACAACCGGATAATTATATATATATACTAAAACTACGTTGAGTCAAGTACCATAATGTATAAAGCAAAATAAATTAATTTTTGATATACCAAATGTTTTATTTAAGCATAAAGTCAACTTCTTATTTATAAAACGTAATACGTTTACATATTATAAAGTCATCTAGCCGATATTTGTCTGTCTGTAGGACGGTGATAAACTTACAACTAAACAACTATATAGTCGAACGGATATTTAAACGTTTTTCACTGATAGTTAATATACAGAAGATATCTCAAGAAAATATCTTAAATAGCTAAAAATCATTTTTCACGGTGAAGCTGCGGACAGCAGCTTGTCTTGTATAAGTACGAATACTCTTAAATATTGAATATTACAATGTTTTTTCAAAGTATCTTTAAATATTAAAATATTACATAATCCTATTTTTTCGAATTGTCTTATTTTATACATATTTTTTTATGTTATTTAAATATACAATAAAAATAATATATATAATTAAATATAATTACTGTCTACCTTTTAACAAATATGAATAAGCCGGCTAGAGCAAAATATGATGTATTTTATATACATTTCATCAAAGCAGACTGAGGTTCTAGTTCGGTACAATACACGACGCACCATGACTTTTGAATGTACTCTTTATATTAGTATGATTACAATAAGACTAGTGAAATTATTATTAAATGTAATATTATTATTAATAAAACTTTGTTCTATTAATATATAATATTTGTATATATAAAAAAATATATAAGGGTAAGTATTGATACATAATAATGTACTAAGATAAATAATTGGTGCAAAAGTAACACACACGAACACGTGAACACGTCGCTGGTTGAATTTGTACCTTAAGAAAATAATGTCTTCGATGACAAAGCTGCTATCATAACTAGAATATACATTAAGAGACACGAGCTTTTAAAAAAAATCTATTATTTGGGGCTTATATCTTTTTTCTTATCTTTTCTTATTTTTTTTTATAATTTTGGTAATAGATAAGAATATTATAAATCTATTTATTATTAAAGGTTGTCTGTAAGAGATTGGTTTTAGCAATAAGACCGTCTTTGCATATTGTTAAGTTTTTCGATTGTATCACTTAATATTGTAAATTTTAACCGTTTAATTGCATTGTCTAATATGCAATAAAGTGCTCATCTATCTAACTATCTATCTATCTATTTATTCGCCAGTATTCGAATCTAGTACATTAGTACACTGCATATTCATTATACTTACTAAAATAAACAATTTCGAACAAAAGCACAAAAGCCAGTTCAGGCTGCGCAGACTACTTCTGCTTTGTGTACAATTTTAAATTTTAACAAAAACTATTGCATATTATGAATATGATACCTAGTTTACATTTTGTATTCACATTGTTCTCTGCGATGTTTTTGTTACTTTATAAATAAGAACTAATTCAAGTAAGTGATGTGACTCAATCCCGAATATTAGGAATAAATATGTATAGAATCGAGACTTTTCTAGAAATTTCGAGATACTGCGCAGACGCCGCATCGGTGCCTTTATTCGATTTTTTTCTAAACGACTATAATTATTTTTGTTGTAGATGCAATATACGTCTGAATAGACCTATATGTATTAACTTATAGTCGTTCATCGATGTTTACAGATTGTGTTGCTCTTTACTAGCCAAGTTAGAAAATCCTAATCAACAACATTTTCCTTAATCAGTCGACTAATTGGTTTTGATCATCACTTGTTATGGAAAGCTATTTTTGGGTATCGAAGGGTACAAGTGTAATGAGAGGCTGGTGCAGTCCGTCGATCTGCCGCACGGTGTTTGTTGCGGCGTGGTCGCGGGCGGCCCCGGGGGAGGGGGGGGATCGGGCGCGCGGAAGGAATGCGTCGTTTTCGCATCGGGAGAAACGAATGCGTTTAAGCGTCGCGGTACACAATGGCGGCGTGACGAGATCCGGTTCGCGGGCAAGGGGCGGCCGGGGCGGGGGGCTCTAATCGATAGCCGGCAAGCGACGGCCGGGCGACTGTGGCGCATAGGTGACAGCTCGGGCCCAATCAAATTACCGCCGGTGGAGGAGAGCTGCAACGGCACGCACACTGGAGAAACACAAGACCCCGGCCACTACGAATGCCGCCGTGTCCCGCGGCTAATTCGACATGCTCTATATGTCGCATATTCTGAAGAGCTTCTAAAAGCACAAGCTTTAAAGCAACACAAAAAAAAAACACTCGTAGACCCTTTTCTTAGAACCGATAAATAGAACATATTGAAAAATGCAATCTACTATGTAATACTAAAACAATATTATAAAAGAATTGTAGATAAATGTGATATTGGTTTTGCAATGGCAAAGAAAACCTAATAAGAACATTCTAAACATAATCAAATTTACATTTCTCCTTTGCAGAAAGTGCAGACACAAGCTACTATTATCAGATGCACCACAGCGCCCGCCCTCCCCGCTCCCCCCAAAACACATCGGAGGATAGACCTCACTTGAGCCGATGTTAGAGACACCCTAAAACTGTGATTACACATTCCTTATTAAACGTATCGATAATATTGAGCCCTAACTTACGTTCAATAAATAATATTTATACTTTTTATATTATACGAAAATATAAAACAATGATTATTTCATTTTTTCTTTTAAGACAAATCAGAAACATAAAAGTTTAAATGAAATATAATCAACGTTTCAGTGATTCGTAATTAGTCAATTTTAGAAGAAATTCATCTGAACAAACTCAAATTGCTACATATAACATATAAAGATAAACAATATATCTATAAGACATACTAGTAGTAGTGGAGATCTTAATACAATACAAAACATATCAGTGTTATTGAAAGCTAGAAGTAGGTTTTATTTTTTATAATATACAATATATATTAACACAACGGTAACGTAAACATAAAACGTAAATTTGTACAATGTTTAACAATAATTATGCAGACTGTACGTGTTCCGAGTTCCATAGCCGACGATTAGTGTACGCGCATCTAATTATAGGTTATTCCTCTCGTACCAGCCAAAGATCTACCTTAAACCAATAACGAACTCACTATTGTATATATTACACATCGATTAAACAAACAGTACTATATATATATATATATCTTACTGTATATATTTAGTTGCATATGCAAAAATGATCTATACACCTACGCCGAGAGACTGATGACAGTCTTCTCTAATACTCGATACAATAGTGTTGTACCTTCAAGTTATTGTGGTTATAACAAGTTATTTTTGTAATAAATAACCTTATAAAATTTCGACAAATCGATAAAATAGTGTAGCAATAATTCGACTTTCTTCACTAATACTCGAAATAAAAATGTACCTCAAGTTATCGTGGTTAAAACAAGTTATTTTAATAACCTTGTAAAAGTTCGACAAATCGATAAAACAGTGTATCAATAATTATAGTATAGACAAATAAATATCGCTTTATAGGTAAGTAATGAAGTGGCCTCCGCAATTAAATTGATGACATCATAGTCTCTATGGTCGTTGCGATCAGAAATAAAAGAAAACAATACAATCAAGCGATAGGATTGCGACTGTAACGTCGCAGAGTTACCGCGATGTATAAAAAATCACGAGCTTACGATCAAATAAAAATAATAAAAATATTAATATATTAACCATTTGGTATCATACATATTTTAACAATATATGCTAAAAATGTCAGTAAAAAAGACTTTTTTTTGAAAATTTATATGACAAACATTCACCGTTTTCTTTACAATATACCAATATTCATATTTTTTCAACATTCTCTTCAGAAGATAAATTTTATACTATGATAATAAAAACAAAGAAATTGAATACTACATATTGATTGACAAGATAATCACAGAAACAGAGCCAACTGTGAAAAGGAGCGCTATTGCGACGCTGGCATTTTTCACAACTAGCGAGAGCAGCGACGGCGCTTTTTGCCATTAAAAGGGCTAATTATATATGACTTATTGAAATGTAACGCTAAAATTTATTAATTAACTGGTATATTGTTACCATGTGTAGTCGCTATCATCGTAGCAAATTATTATTCTATTCTATTCTATTAAAGGCATGTCAAATTCAGACAATTAACGTTTTCTAAATACACGTATTTTATATATTTAATATGTTCACGTAAATTTGTGTCTTATCCTTACCTATCGCAGGGTCTAGAACAGCCTGTGCCGCCTGCTCCTCGCCTATCGGCGTCTTAAGGCATATTTTCTTGAGTTTCATTGCGATCGGTGAGTCTTCTGACTGGGCAACTGTAAAACAAAATGTATGTTCATTGTTAGAAAATAATATATTTATAAAGGTATTACAATAAAATTATAAATATTCGCTTTTTTTAAATTTTAATAAACATGATTGCAATGTCGATGTTTTTTGTTTACTCAAGAATTGCCTTAAAAAAAGGAAGTAATTTTCACTGAAAAAAAAAAAAAGCTCTGTTTTCCACGTGTCAAGTTATCAGATTTGCGGCGAGAGGTTAATTATTATCATGGTCATATAAAACCACGAGTTTTTACGAGATGGTAATAATTGTATTAATAACCAGTTAACCGCTCATTAAACTATATAGTATTAATAATATACTATTAAAAATACTTAGATAGAAGAAACAATTTTTTTTAGAAAAAAGCCGTTAAACGCGGTTGCACCGATGGATGGACGATTTTATTAAGTACTAGAGTAATGCTGGATAGCCTATAGCGTTCCTCATGAACCTGACAATCAGCAGCATTCAGCATTCAGCCGGAAATCGTCCACTGCTGGACATACGCCTCCCCCATGGAGCGCCACAGGGACCATCATAATCAGATTTTTTCAAATCCATTGCATAGTTTTGACGATAAGCGCGTTTAAACTAACAAACTTTTCCGCTTTATAATATTATTATATATTTCCAAACAAACATGAAAATGCTCTGCTGATTAATGGAAAATATGTACCTTAAAATTTTCCCATACAAAGTTAAAACTCTATACCAATGAACTGTCACCCACAAAACCGAACACGCTCATATTTTATCACGTTTTGATATTTATCGACACTGCTGGTTCAAATTCATATTACAACCAACTAAATAAACTGCAACTTTCTTATAATATATATTTTCATATATTATATATTATAGCACTGTCCGAGTTGACTGGATCTTTCAGCACAGGGTATTCTGTTGAGATATCCCGGATAACTTAATCGATGACATATTATATAGTAACGTGTATTTTATCATTGTTTTTTTTAAATAATAACAAATAAATAAAAAAAAATATATAATATTTAATTATAGCTCAAATGATATTCTAGATTAGGTTTTATATTGTATAAGATAATCCAGTAATACAAAAGCTTATATCTTCAAATAGGTTCTCCACAACCGTTTCGTCTGCGACCTTACTAATAAGTACGGTCATGACTTACGTTCGCGGTCGAGGGTTAGACTTGATCCGAAGTTAGGAATAAGAGAGAAAATATGTGATCTGTTCTGAATATAAATAGTTTTTTTTTAATTTTTGAATATAAATAGTTTTTTTTTAATTTTGTTACATAAAACGCTTATAAAAGCTTATGATTATTAAAAATACACAATATTTATATTGTTTATGTTAACAATATAATTTATTTTGTTTTATATTGGTGTTAATGTCATAATAAAACTTTATTTTCGACCTTGGTAATATAAATCCGGGCGCATGTAGCGTTGTCGAGAGGCGCGTCGCTTTATCTGAAGCGCTTTGAGCGCTGGGGAGACATACGCGACCATACCCAATGTCGAACTACGTGGTACAGCTTCACCCCAAATAAAGCTTTACTGTTTATTTCGAAACATTATTTGTTTTTACTTTTATATTGCAAATTAACAAAAATATGTTTCGTATATACTAACTATAACTTATTTGTATACTTATATTATAAAGCGGAAAAGTTTGCTTTGTTTAACTGCAGGAATCTTCTAAACTACCGAATGGACTTGAAAAATTCTTTCTGATTATGATAGAAAAGTTCATAAGACAGATTACATATTCTATTTAGAAAATTGCCACTGTTCTTGGTTGTCTTTTATATAGTAAATAAAGACGTTTGCCCGCGGGTGTAACCGCGAGTAAAACTTAGTGTTTGTATAAAAATTATAAAGAGTATCAATACATAGATATTCATAAACATAGCACACAAGAACATTATTCCGACCTTGCTCTAAGAGCTACATCCAAAGTATTGGGTCGCGGTCACACTCGAGGACAGGAATACTTCAATGACATTAAACGAACCATCTAGATCTGAAATGATCTAACCTAGCTTTTCATAATTATTTTTTTATATATTTTTTGTTTTTATTTTTTATTCTTTACTGATAATAATTAATGAAAGTAAATATGATTAAGTATTATACGTGTAGCATATTGTTGTAATAAGAAAAAACTATAAAATGATTTCCTTAGGCTACTTTTATTTCAGTGGGATTCACGGTCACTAGGGATGGAAAGAGGCCAAAAGGGTATACTGGATCGGGGAAAGTTCGAGTACGTCGGAGACAGCGTTCGTTTTCGTTGGGGGTTCCACTTTTCTTTGTCGACATACATTTTCTTTCCGAACATAATTGCGAGATTACAAAAATCAATATCCATAGTCTAATGGCGGATTGACGGCTTAGCGAACTCGACGCTAAAGCGAAATTAGTCTGTTATAATATTGTTTATTTATCAATATAAATCTGGAAATAACAAATCTTTTAAATCTAAAAGACAATCATACTTTTATGCACACGTAACGAGATCTCGATATATATGCATAGATATATCATGTAGTGTGGTGTGATGTCGCTAGTGTGTCGCGGGCCGCGACGGTTAGGCGGCGATACACTATGTACGGGCAGGTGCAAGGTGCACGCTGCGCCGGGAGGCTGCCACCCCCGCGCCTTCACCTCCCCCAACCCCGCGCACGCCATCTTAACAAATCGATAGGATATGACTGTTCTCAACTTTGCGAGTACGACATTTGGGCGCGGACCGAGTGACCCCCCTCACTTCATTACGCAATGCTAAATAAATAAATTTATTATACAAATTATATCACAATACATTTCTAATAAAATATTAACAATAATTAAAGATACTGGTGACGTTGAGATATAAGAAAAAATCATTCAATATTAAATATATTTTAAAAACTATGTTATTAATTTAGGTATAATAAATGTACCCAGATAAAAAAATACTAAAATATATAAAAAAAAACAAACTGTATTTCTTAAATTATTAATGGAAAAACGGTAACACATTTTAAAACGCAAAACGTACTACAACACCGCAGGTCGGCGGCGCGGCCCGCGAGCTTCCTCCAGCAGTCTTTATTAAAATATTCATGCCCGCTAATGACACGGCTGTAGTTATTTCAACGAGGTTGCCTCAAACTACTTCCCAGAAAATTCTAATCCAACTTATATTAAACTACTTTTATCAAGCAGACATATTTAAAAAAGTTGAATGGTTAACAACTTCAACTCTATTTCTAAAAATAACATAATAAAACAATTATTTTCATATCTATAATTTTTTTTTGTCCCAAATTTCTTAATACATTTCAATGTTAAATATCGTAACCACGTTCTATACAATTATTTTAACAAATAACAATAATTACGAAAATTATTGAAACTTGAAGAGAGGTCAATGATTTCATAAAAGTTTACGATTCTTATATTTTAAATGAACGATTTTTTTTGTTAATTTATCTATTGTAGAATATCGTCATATTTATAAAATGGACTAAAATTGTTCTTATAGAAGTCTAAAATTAAAATTACAATCATACAAATTAAGTCCCAATAGCAATATTTAATACGTTACCTCATGGTATGTATATCTAGTGTATGAGATCTGGTTATAATAAAAGTTCTTTGAGACCAATTTTGCTGAGTTGACGAAAACGTTTTTAACGGCTGCTACTTTCAAAAGAAATCACAAGTCACAGCACTAATATTATAAAGAATAAATAAATATTTTAAATTTTGTAACGAATAAATTTAAAAACTATTGTATCTATTTCAATATAATATAAAAATTCTTTCACCATAGAATAATGTACATAATCCCTGGGTTACATTGGATATATTTATCTATACTAATATTATTAAGCACAAAAGTTTGTGTAAACGCGCTAATTTACGAAACTACAGAGATTGACTTGAACAATTCTTTCTGATTATTATATTCATAAGGAATGCCATAGGCTATATATAACAATACTATTAGTTATCTTAATTTTTAATTTTATTGAATTACATATTTTAATATAAACTTTAGTGTTACTTGCTGTCCTAAACCTCTCAAGAGTTCATACGAACACTCCACATTCCTCTTAGTATAAGTAAAAAAAATAATAATAAATAATAATAGTAAATAAAATCCTTTTTCTGCGGGTGGAACCGGGTAAAACAGCTAGTTATGTATAAAAAGGGATATCTAGAATATTTTGGATAAAAAATCCGCTCTCGAAAGCGCATCCAGTGTGAACAAGCCACGAAAGTGAACATCGGTAGCCACAACGCAAACAAACACACACACACGATTGTTAGTAGTTATATTTTCTTTTAACACATAATCACAAAACAAATACATACATATTACGTTATATGTAAAATCACAATTTTATAATTTTTTTCTTAATCAGTTTTATATATGGAGTAAAACAAAAAATATACCTCTGACTTATTTAACTGTGTAACTGAATCATTTATTATATTTATTATAAGATTTTATCCAATTTTTATAATCATCATTATTAATAAATTCATCAACGCAGAATACATGAACAATATAGTTAATGAGTCCTTTTCATTGAATAAAAATATATCTTTTAATTTAGACTCAAAAAGGGACTATATTTAAATAAAATTTGTTATAAAATCTAGTTTTCTAAAAGAAGCCATGATATTTATTGCAATTGAAAACATTATAAAACAGGATGTCATAAAAGTAATCACATCATAATAATAAAAACTTATTATAGTATAGGATATGTCCCTGCAGCTACTCCGAAGTTAAAATAAATGTATTAAACGAATCCCTATTTTATAGAATATATAACATAAGTTGAAATACATATAAAAGTAAATAGTAGTATGAAAAAATACGGTAATAGATTGGAATTCTTCGAGCACATAATGGATATGAACTAGCTCTTACTTGCGGCTCTACCCACGAAAGAAAGATTTTTTTTTACTATTAGGAGCAAGAGCAATAGCGTAATGCTTGATAGCCTATATAGTCTTCCTCATGAACCTGACTAGGAGCGCGAACCAGACCTCAATTTTGTCTCGCTGCGCTCATAACATCCCGGTTTGTGTTAGCATATTGAGCGGAGCGAGGTGCAAACAGTACCGAAGTTGTATTTACAAAACGTCGACGCATTCTGTACTACGTACATTCTCAACTACGTTTCAAGATGAGACACATTATAATTATTTTTTTTTTTACCGTTTTTGACTGTTGCTTGCACAAAAGATGCAGAAAAGTATCTCATAGGAAGCTTCGCTCAACGAAAAAAAAAAAAACCAAATCTATCAGGTATTGTCGGAGATAACCGCGTTCGACCAAACAAACAAACAAACTGTAAAGATAAACTTTATAATATTAGAATAGATATATATTCAGGCTATAAATGTATATCAAATAGTTACTTCATAGACACGTGAATTATTTGTAGAACTCAGATAGTAACACCGTTACCTTTTGCTCCTTATCTTAAATAATATAAAAGTTCAATTATCTAATTACATTTAAATATTTATGTAAACCTAAATATTTTGGCTCTTTTCACTTTGATATCTCAAAACCGTTTTTTGCCGTCTCAGCACCTTACTGATAAGTATTAAGTCTGACTGCCATTTTTTTGGATGAAATAATTTGACGATTCACAAAATGTTTTTTACAGAACCTATATTAGAAACAATAATAATTATAATAATTATAATGTGTGTGTGTATGTATGTATATATATATATATATATATATATATATATATATATATATGTATGTATGTAAGTAGTAAGTCTTTAAGGTTGCAACTCTCTTGTGCAGGGTCACCCGTATGCTCGTTTGTCTACATTTTATTATAAAAAAATACGTCTATATTGATTGCGTATTACTCAATATTCGTGAGAGATTAAACTTAGTCTAGTCATATACGGCCTCGGAGCCTCAAAAGTGTGACCTTCATTTAAACTAATATACTCGAAACCACACAACGAAATTAAACGTCCTAATTCGCATAACAATTAAATAAAGTGTCTAAAGAGTCTATGTATCGCATGTGTGTGTTTGTGCGTGTGTTTGTGTGTCTGTGTTACGCTATATAATTTGAATAGTTTAATTTTGTAAATAATTTATCAATACTATTGTTAACAGTTGTAACTCATTCATTTGATGTAAAATGCCTATTTTTTTGTGACGAACAGATCTTCGTCTGTGTACATATGTATGTACATTTAATGAAGAATTGATTTAACAACATCTTTATTTGATGATGAAAACTCGCTTTTCGCGATTTCATAATACTATTACCATTTTAATGATAACAATAAATAAATATAATCACCTATTATTTATATAGATAAGTGTACAGGTTGAGGCGGATATTCGGTTCAGTTGTTCGCTTCCGCTAGATAATTGCAAGAAACACTTATTAACAATAGCTTTCTCCAATACCAACTGTCACCATAATAACGTGTAGTCAAAATAACATTTAAATAATATTGAGATTTAACTCCCCCTTGTAGCTCGAGCTATCTTCGAGGATTGAAGGCTTGGACATCGTCTCAGGGTCGGAGTCAAAGATCGCATCTCAGGGAGGTGGATATTGAAACAATGAAACGGTCATATACAAGTGCGGATCTGTTGGATGAGCGGAGTTCGTCGACCCGACATCTAACCGTGCCCCCCCCCCCGCACAGTCTCACTTTCGATGCGCCCGCGGTTCCTCAGGCCCCACGTGCCAACGCCATCGACGCGGCTGACGTCATCACCGCCGCGCCAACGGTGTACGTTGTTCGACGGAGCGTGGTTGTTTGTGTTCTTCATTAGGACTGCCATGGGAACCATGCTAAGCGCTGGCCTTCTTATACCACACTTGTTTTACAAAACTTTAAACGATATTTCATATTAACTCTTAAAATAAGATCAGATCAATCTTATGTATGTTGTATAACCGAATATAAGTTTTCTAGTATAATTATAATCGATTAAAACAATATTAAACATAAAATTATATATATGTATATTTAAGCGCTTAAAGCTATTAAAGCACTTAAATCGCTTTCCGGATAGGTCAACAACGCATAAACGTTCAAAAGTTGTGAGGAGAGCTGAAGTCCTTGTATAGTTTGCTTGGCTAGACGTAGGAAAGTGTGAAATTCCAAGCGTCAGTGTCAACTTAGGCTTGCAAACAAACAAGCTCGATTACAGAAGCTGGTTATGTAGCGCTTGCTTTTAGCTTTTGTCTATAATCAAAGATTAGTAATCGTATAAGAGACTAATAATATTATTATATGATATATTATTATATCCACGTGTATTAATAATTCACACGTGGATATAATAATTTATATCCACGTGGACTCACGTTAATGTTATGGGATTTTGTAAGACTAACTTTAGTCTTAGGGCGTGAACAGTTCACGCCGCGATTCCTTTATTTTTGAGATGATCTTTGACAATTGTCGGGTAAATTCCCTTAGTTTTTATGTCTCGTAATTCGTCGACTGTTCTAGCCCGAGAATTATAAATAGTTATTAAACTTTTTTTTTCGTTGGACGGCTACCTCGTCGGCCCAGAAGTGTGACGGCCGGGGGTGTGATGTGGGACTACCCGGCAGCATAGAGGATGCTGCCATTTTTAAGGCTACCCACTAAAAAACCAACGGTTGCCATCTTCGCCTTAGTGGGACGCCACGGGATCGCGTTAGCACACACTGTAAAATAGTTATTAGTCTTGGATAACCACGGTTTTTGTAATTTTTTGTATTTAACCGTCTGACACAGTCTGACCGTTTCATTTATAAAAATTTCCGTCAGAATTCGTTCGATCGAATATTAAGTGTAGTCGTGCGAAGTATGGGCGGGTTCCTAGTCTATACTAGTATAATAAAGCTCTAAACCAATCTGACCGACGTGTCGGTCCACGCGAATGGTTTTCGAAGTATTAAACAATTACTAATCATTTCCAAATAAATAATTTTTATTATGTGTTATACGTATCTAGAAAAAAGAATAAAAGAAGAAATGAGGGTGTCTTCATTTCCAACATAATATAACATAACTGTATGTCATATACAGTAAGATCATCATATTATATCACATGCTGTTACGCAACCTATACAAATAATATATATATGTATTATTAAAGTATATGTATGTATATTTAACTTATTCTTACGTATTATGTAAATGATGCAGACAATTAACCAATAGTTAATACATTTTATATAGTTTGGTACCTCATTCTTAAGGCTGAGTTTTTATTAAATTTGAAGTAGATAGTATCGTACGTAACTTATATATATATATATATATATATATATATATATATATATATATATATTTCGCCGAACAAATTTCTATTATTATAGAAAAACCAAACAATTTAATACTGTAATATAATAAAATTAGAAATGCCATGAACTTGTAAAATTTTATGTAATAAAAAATCATACCTCTTTCCCCCCCCCCCCCCCCTAAAATTCAGAGTTGCTTAGTTGTTTGTCTAAACGTACCTTTACAATGAAATGCGAAAGTCGAGTAAAGTTATGTAATATATCGTGATTTTAATAATTATTGATTACGCATAATGTAAACAAATTTTTTTGTTTATTTCAAGTTTATAAAAAATGTATTAGTCTATTAGTAGGTTTTAAAAAAAAATAGGACAAGCCAGCTGACTTTCTATCGCCGGCTCTTCCCAGGACTGGGGCATTAATCTTTCGGAGCCGGTGGTAGATTTCACAATGAAAAATATATTTTTTAATTATTTTCAATAAACATTTTCATTTCATTTCATTTTATTACTCGATTAATCATAAATCTCTCTGATCTTAATATTATTTACTTATTTTTTAAGTTAAATCAATATCTGTGATCACTTTTGCACGTCAAATGGAAGTGTTAGGAGAATCTATTTGCATATCATACTTATAGAAATAAATCCACGCTTTTGAAGACACTCTCCAATTTAAAATGAAAGCTACGAGGGTTCCAGACGTATCCTGGTCTGAAGAACCACACAAAAAACTCAGCCGAGTATTATTGTAATCAATCAGTTTCACAAACATCAAGAATTTGCGAACTAACTATATTGTTTTCTAAGATTTACACGAGTACTACACATTTCAATAAAACTATTTTACAAACTAGACACCATCATCTCGTCTTACCGCGAACACGTTTGCTGCAAAGCATTCAAAACGTCTGGTTAAATTAAAAAAAATAAAATAAATGCGAGTTATATCCGTAAAATAGTTGTTCTGTAACTAACTTTATATTTTTACCGTGTATAATAACACTCTTAATGTTTATTTATATCTAATATCTTACTTGCAGCAAAAATCTAATTGCGTAGATTTTCTGGGGAACAACAAACTTATACTAAGCGATTCGTCCGTCTGTCTGTTTGACGAATTACTTGAAATTTTAAATATCAGATTATAAATATACTATATATATTTATTTTACTTAACATCAATTTAAAGTATATTTTGTACAATATACGAACAATTATATACATGTACCATGTATAGTATGTAGTAGTACAATACAAGAAGACATAATTAAACATAACTAAATACGAATCGAATTTGGTTGTATTACCAAGGACGATCAGTTTTATTTAGTCCCGGATATCAATAGCGAAACTTCTTCATCTGCCCCCGGGCCCGCCCCGGTATCGACCGTGCCGCCCTCGCCAGGTATACGTACTTATCAGTTTTAATTGTCGCCACGCGCCAGTGACCCTCGCTCTCTTACTAATATACTGTGATCTTTACTTTATTAAAAAATAACTAATAAAAAAATAATAAATAAATAATTAATGTTAATGAAACGAGCATTCCAAGTCAGTTTTAGGGTTTAAATACAAAACCGCAGCGGTTACCGAACCATAAATCAACTCCTGTGCTCGTTCACTCTTCAAGCTCACATCAGACTATAATAGCGCCCATAAAAATAATATATTACGATATCATTTTTAATAAAATCAGATACTAAAATGTATTAATTTTAATATCAAGAAGTAAAAATACTTTGAAACGACAACTAAAAACTTAGACGGACAAGTGTACATACCTGTATGTAATATATAGTTAATAAAAAAAATACGACAAAAAAATATTTTATTTTATTTATTGGGGCTGTTCTTTCGCTGGATGGTTGAGGCGCTGTTTTACTTTACAACTTGAAACACTGAAGATTTAACATATATTATTGTATTTATTAAATTTCTACATCTTTTTTCAATGGGTAAACCAAACAATTTTATACAGTAATATAATGAAATTAGAAATGTCATCACCTTTGTTGAATTTTATTTAATAAGAGAAGATTATAGTTAAATATTTTTGAACTACCTATTTATTTACGCTACCAAAGCCCCCCCCCCTCCCCAACCCCACCTTGATTTCTGAGATGTTTGTCTAAACATACCTTTATTTTTCTATTTTTTTTTCTTTAAAAGTTGTTAATTAAAAAAATCGTTACTCTAGATTCTTGTCGTATATATAAGGTACGAAGAAATAACCGTCAGTTGAAAAACAGCTTATACGTACAAAACTAAAAACCATTAATTATATTACACCTGAGCAAGAAGAAAGACACTTTTGACGTGTTACGGATAGTGGTCATTGCCCTCGTTTGATGAAAATCTTTTCAACACCAAGAATAATAAACATCAATGAACACTTTACACTCAAGTTTTAGGTCATGTTAACAATTCATACAAATTTACAAACATTTTTCTTTTATAAATATTTCTCATCTTGAACATATATTACAATAAATACAGTCTATCCTAACTGTTTATTAGCAAAATCAATTTCAACTACGTAGACGAATTCGTGAAAATAGCAAGTAAAAGTTCCCTAGCAACAGTTTGATACAAATCCTCATTCAACTATCACGTACATATTTACGTTAGGTATCGTCTGCAATTGTAAATAAGGTAGTTAGGTAGGTAGGTAGTTAGGTAGTTAGGTAGTTAGGTAGGTAGGTAGGTAGGTAGGTAGTGTTCAGGTAGAGGGTCGTCTAATAAAAGTCGATGACATGGATGTTTCGCGTTCAATTAGAATTTATAAATATTTCAAACTCGGTTCTCAGTAATACTATTCAGAACGACTGGACAAAAAATTGACTTATTCGTTTTGAGAGTTAATATCTTTCGTAGAAAGATTGTATTTTTGATATACTTTTCCTCAAATTATATTTCTATCAAATTACTTATATTTCATATAGTATTTTGTGAATATTATTGAGAGTAAGTTTACATCGATACTGTATTTAATATATGTATAGTAAGTACAGTATCAATTCTATATACATAGTATATATATATTTATGTTTTTTTGCTTTTATTTTGAAAAATATAACACAAGTGCCAGAAAAGGTAAAAAGTACACGACAGCCACTGAAAACTTGAGACATGTATTTCAGTAACAGATGAGTGGTTTATCGTTTTAGATGTCACATTTCTGTTTATTTTTATTTAAAAATAAAAAATAAAAAAAAAATTGTTTAGTTTTAATTAATATTTTCTTGTATGGTGACGTAACGTGAAGGGAAGACTATGTACTCAACGAGATTCTTAGTTATGAATGTGATTATAAGAGAAGAGGGCGACCGAAGAGACGTCTTATATATGCCTTTATTATGTACAGGAGTGCGTGAGAAAGGATAGAAAAGCTTTGAAATGTTTGAGATATATAATATTGAGATATTATAAGAGCATATAAAAGAAGTACATAATTATCCAGACTGTTCTCAAGAATACACAAATATGTTTAGCTGAAATGTTTTCTAAGATTTACACGAGTGCTACACATTTCAATAAAACTATTTTACAAACTAGACACATTCATCTCGCGTTTGCTGCAAAGCATTCGAAACATCGGGTTAAATTTAAAAATGTAATAATAAACGCGAGTTATATCCGTAAAATAGTTTTATTGAAATGTTTAACTGTGTTAACAAAAATGTGTTTAACATTACATTTAAGTTCAGGAAAGTTAAATCAATATAAAGCTCCAAGCAAATTATAAGTACAAGGCCTCGTGAAATAATGAGTCTTGTACAAAACGTCCCGTTGGCGTGTTCGCGTGCGCGGCCCTCAGTTCGACACTGTTGACAACACCTGATAACTGCGATTATTATCTTTAAAGAAACTACAATTTATAACATTCTTGTTAGCTTTTAAAGCGTGACTTAGGCTATAATTGACGAGACTAAGATTCGATGCTAGACAAAAAAATATTCATATGATTAATATAAAAACAACAAATCCACAGAAGATATATTTGTATATTTATTAGCAATAATATTAAAATAAATATTAATATTAATATCTTAACGATGAATCCATTTTTTAATATTGAATTTTAATTTTAGCACGCGTGTAGAATAAATAAGTCGTGGTGTATATTTTAAAACGAAATCAATATCATTATTTATAAGAGACTAGAATATGATATGACAAAACCAAAACTCTTATTTTCTCTCAATTGTTCACTAAAAATTAACTCAGTACTGATTGTACTTGACAAAAAGAATAATCAACCTTTTTTTTGTGTATCATTTTTCCTCAAGTTCATATTAATATCAACATTATGATTTGTGTTAATATCCGTTAATATTAACGATGGCCGCATTTTATTTCCGCCATTACTGAAAGCTTACAGATCTACAATACGATACCAGCGGAGACTAAAACGTACTGTACCTACTTGGTATAAATGGTCAATATTGTGATATAAGACTAGTTGTTAAGTCTGGAAGTTATTGACCATTCTGTATATTGTATAATAATAATGGAAGTTTCTAGATTCCCCGCAGCGATCATTAGTTCACAGCACTATGGTTAATATAGGATAATCGTCTATTTATAGAAAATAATCAAACATACATATCCACATGAGATCGACTGACGCAGAGACCTATTTGAAGACCAAATGTAGGCACGTTACTAAAATAACTTTGTTAGATTCTTGTAATAGATAATAATTTCTATAGATAATGAAATAAGAAAATTATTTGACTTCATATATGTGTATGTATATATATATATATATATATATATATATATATATATATATATATATATATATATATATGTATGTATGTACGTACGTATTAACGTATGAGTGTATGTATATATGTATGTATGAATGTACTGTCAGTTTAATTCAAACTGTAATAAAAAGGCGAATGATGTCACTCTAAAACCATATTAATAAAAATAATACAAAAAATCTACTTATCTGATTGTTTTATATAATATATAATAGAAATAATGTTATCTATCTTATATAAGACCAGATGATAAATATAGAATATTCTCATCAATTTTTTGTAAACGATATATCGCAGAGCATTAAATATATATTTTTTTATACGAATAAGAAGATTACTATATTAAAAAGAGACAATTCAATTGTAAGAATAATAAGCAATAATAAGCTTTGTAGGTCTCCTCAGAAATAGTAATCCTAAGTCAAAGATATAACAAAATAATTCAATAGCTTATCCGAAGATTTATTTAAGCCGTTCTCGTCTTAATATATAGCACGAAGGCTTAAGGGCATTTTGTTCATAGATATGTTTATTACATTTTTTTAAATGTACAGTAGAAAAAAATTTGGTGAACAAAACTCTATATAAAGCTAATTGTCGCAATTAATACATCTTAATGTAAATCGCATAGTACTCATACTGTGTAGGTGTGTTTCCGTGTCTGTGCGTGTGTTTGTGTGTGGGTGTGTTTCCGTGTGTGTGCGTGTGTTTCCATGTGTGTGCGTGTGTTTGTGTGTGCGTGCGTGTTTTTGTGTGTACGTGTACGTGTGTGTGTGTCTGCGCGTGTGTCAGTACTTACTTTGATGCTTATCAGCTAATTGTATGAGAGGGTTGGGCAGGTCCCGCCGCCTGTAGAAGCACATCACCTTTGCCTCCACGTTGCCCGACGCGGTCTTGTTTAGTTCCTCTATCCGCCGGATCTGGTACGGAGACGTCGACGACGTCTCGAAATAGACGCAGTCTGTCAACAGAAACGATAAAAATGCATCGTCATCATCGAACAAATCTATGAATTAAGTCTTATATAATAAAGCAGATGTTTTTCTTTGTTTGGAAACCTTTGAAGGTTAAGTTTAACATCACGCTATGACCCACACGACTGAGGTTAGAAAGTGCTTCTTAAAATAATATAGCAAATATTTGTTATCTGGGTTTGATAAGTCGTTTCCAACACGCTCTTGCGGAGCAATCACATAGACCACTTTACAAACAAAAATAAATATCAAAATTATTTTTGATACTTGCGATTTTAGAAGACCTATCAACAAGTACCAATTGAAAAAGTGAATCCTAGAATTCGTGGTTCTTTAAGTGAAAGTGGTAAGAACCCAGCTTTTATTTTAATAAAAAGTTTAATTTTAATATAACATAGTTCTTTATAGGTAACTAATAACAAGTAAATGGAACAAGTATTTAGAAATGTCTAAACAATAAGATGTGATGATGAGTGTATGACAACCCTTGTAACCGAGTACTTTGGCACTTGTCTTTATTAGGCTTTGCGCCAACCGGTTAGCAGCGCGAAACGAAAGCGAAATGCATGGGAACTACGTCTTCGGACGTAAACCTACACGGAGAGTTACGACGCACGGCGAGACACTATCGTTATACAAATATGTATCTAGAAATAAATATAATATATCTCATTAGGATCTAGAAAATAAACCTTAATGTAGACAATCTTTATATATTATATATATATATATATTTTTATATATTGTGAATTTTAATAATTTTGTTTAAAGACTAAAAAAGAAGTGTACAGAAGAGAGAAAAAAAAAAAAAAAAAAAAAAACCTCGATAAGTACTTATATC
This sequence comes from Mechanitis mazaeus, assembly GCA_959347395.1. Lineage (NCBI taxonomy): Eukaryota > Metazoa > Arthropoda > Insecta > Lepidoptera > Nymphalidae > Mechanitis > Mechanitis mazaeus. The sequence continues at coordinate 2,620,216 of OY365743.1, forward strand.
TTACAAGGTAATATGTAACGTAAAAGCACATGTTACTTAAATTATGTAGAAACATGTCTTAAATATTTAATGAGAGATATATATAATAAATGAAGTATCCTATTTGTTAAAATTAATCTAAAACAAAATCGTAACTCGGAAGTTTCTTATAAACAGGGCACCAATAATGTCCCTCAGCCAAGCTTCGTCCGAACCTCATGAATTAACAAACAAAATGGCGTCATTTACCGTTACCTTGTACAATACAACACACGAGACTCGAGCACGATGACTGCGAACTGTGACTTTAATATAATATACTAACGCTTTCTTGTTAATAATCTTCATTATTATTAATTTTAATTAATATTTTATTTTCATATAATAAATCGGAGGTAAAATAGTCTTACTATAATATTTTATTAATACATAAGATTTAAATATAATAAAAATGTAAAGAAAACTTTTTCGAGAATGTGAAATTCTTTTGGATACACAAATTTATATAATTTTTTTTATGTGTTTTATATTACATTAAACAACGTTAATAATATTCCAATAAAATCTTTACGATAAATTATACATAATTTGAACGTTAACAGCGGGATACTAACGTCAAAAGATTAGTTTTCTTATTCATGTAGAAATATATCAAAACTTTTTAATATTAAAATATACAGATACTAAACAAATCATTTATGATTATTTATTATATAATAGATATTGATAATATTGAATATATATATGTAAAGCGCCTTAAGGCGGTTTATTGAGTCGCATGATAGTATGTTTTGAGCAGTCACCTCAAATGTGGTTAGGGAGAATATACATGGGAGTATAATTTGTGATAACTTTTGCCAAAAGCCATGCTACTATAGATCATACCTTATAAGGTCAATTACTTTTGTTCTCTTTCAATATAATATCGATTGAAAAAGTATAAAAAAGGTTGTTATATTTATAATTTTATTCTTCTTAATGGTTATAATAATCATATTGAAAACATATTAGGATATTCAATATATATTGTTCTATATAGTTATAGTACTTGGGAAATGAAAAAAAAAAATCTTCAAAAAAAAAATTTTCTATATATCAATCGATGCGTAATTTTATACTGAAACTAAAAAACAAAATTTTCAGTTGAAGTTATGAGGGAAAAACTACAAATTAAAACATGAAAAATTTAATTACTAGTGAAATTGATGATTCTTTCATTATTAGGTTTGTTTTTTAAAATCTGAGTGTGCCTTGATATATATTTTTAACAAAGTTAAATTAAATACATATTTCTCAATTTATATTAAAATAAATTATAATTATACTACAGATCAATATTCATACTTTCAAAATGAATATAAAACACCAAATAGTCAAATATATGTAACGAAGTGGCGACATTAAGAACGCTAGAATCGAGTTCGAGATAATACCGAGGTGTATCTACTCATAGTATGTATACACGAGGCGAGTAGCGTGGCGGGCTCTCCTATAATATACACAGGTTTATGTAAGTTGAGGCATTATGCGGTGGCGATGTTAACGCCCGTTCAGTTTTGCCAAGACTTTGGCGTATTTTTGGAACGTCAATAAGTATAGTATAGTAAATATAGAACGGACACGTCATAAGAGGCTAAAATGATTGGATTTCCCACGTATCGAACATATAAAGAAATCATCGCAGAAACAACAGTAAAAAATTCGGCACATAAATATGCACCGACAATAGAAATTATATTTGCGATCAAGAATCTCCTAAAAATATATAATAACTAACTGTTACTCGCGGATGCACTCGCATACAAATGATTTTATTTACTATTAGGATAATTAAAAGTAATAGCACAATGTTCTATAGTCTTTGACATAAACTTCATCATAATCAGAATAGTGAATTGATTAGTAAAGAAACAAAAAATTTTTTATAAAATTAATAGTAGTGATTGGTGAGTATATAATTAATCATATATATTAATTAAAAATGTTACTACTGTCTAACTCTGTTTTCCATAAATCTTTATGTAATAATGGTTTACTGCCACTTCGATTCATATACGAGTGCTCTTTATAATTACTCATATATTCGTAACCCCAAGTAACATAGTCCATACAGACAAGTTCAGGTGGTTCTATTAGACAGACTAGTGGACTGATAACATCGTGGCCACAACAAAGGCTTCATGCGGAATACGATTATGAAATTTCAGACAAGAACCTATATTCACAATACAATATAGTGAAAAACTTTATATAATTAATTTTATATATATGAATTATTTTATACAAAATTAATATATAATTTAATGTACTAAAATATTATATGCAGGTCTAAAATAGAGGAAGTATCTTATATAGTGAAAATTTTAATTAAAATAAATGGAACTGGATTCCATCTCAAATTATTCGATTGAAAATGTATTAAAATAATTATAATAAATAGGATTTTAAAAAGAGACAAAGGTTTAATAATAGTGGCAGTAATAATATGAACGATTTTCGACTTTTACTATAATTATACTATTTTTACTAAAATTAAATTATAATTATTTGTCTTTTTAGGACCTGGTATACAAATTCAAGAAACGTAGCCTTATAATTCTGGCATGTCCGTTTTTCTGGCATATGCTAAGACATTTGAAGACCGGTTATTAAGACTCTTATAAAGATGCCATAAAGGTATTTAAAAAAATAGTAATCAAGATTAAATTTCGAGTATTTTTTATTTCAGTGATTATGTCGTTAGATATGAACTTTAAGTCTCTCTCCTACCATTTTATACTATAAAATATAAAACTCAAATGAATATAGTCGTTTTTATATAAGTACTATTAAAAAAAAAAATTTAAAAAAAATTTTTTTGTTATACATAATCTTTGACAGACATTTTTTTTTTACGCAGTTTAGACTAAAAAGACTTAAATATTTTCAAGGAAAACAATATTTGTACAAGGAATCATTTACGCGCGCCCGACTCGCACTTAACCGATTATTTAAGTAGTGCACAGAAGTTTATGTTCATTTTTAGTTGTTATATGTATTATTAAAACTAACTTGTATTTTAGCACGGCGCTAAGTATTCTTTGTTTACATTAGCTTATGATTCTTTTTGGAAGCACGAGACGCTCTGCACATACTTACCAATTAAGTGTTTGTCAAATAAACTAAAAAAATCAATGTGTGCATATTTGAGATCATTGACCTATTGAATCTCGTGCCCGCGGAGCATAGCAATGACGAAGGAGTTTTATCTAAAACATTTTTATACGTATGTAAGTCACTCGTATGTTTAGACAAAAGGAATAAAAGTAATGAATACAAAATAACATTTTCATGATTATAAAGATATTTTCTTGGCTATATAAAAGTTATTTAAGAAAAGAGTATCAATTTGTGTTTTTTTTTTTATTTTATTTTTAGCAGTATGTTGCAGTACCCTTACGCTTATTAAATTTAGTTTGACATTCGAAAATATATTTCATCAATCATTATATTGATCGGTTACAGTAGGAGCTATAACCGATAGAACAAAACAGGAGATATGGGGTCTGTTAAAGATTAGATAGATAACTATAACATTTTTATATATTATTTTATGTTTGCACCATTTAATATATTATATTTTGAATGGCAGATATAGTGAATCTTACGATTTCGGTACGATAAGTCCCGGGTTATCCCTGAACCAATCTTGCTACAAGCAAATAGATGAGCCGGTTGTTCTAAAGACGATGAATGTCGGAAAATTGTTAGTAAAATAATAATTTACGGCAACTGGTCGGTCGAGTTTAGCTCGACAGGACCAGTTATTGTTCGAAAACGTACTTAGGTATGCAACTTTCACCAGCGGACTGTGGTAATTGCGAGCTCATAGCGTCACATCAATTATTTCCTATATTAATGTCTCATATGTGTATATGAAAAAAAAATACAATCGATATACAAGGTTATGGATTTTGGAGGATATTTTACAGATTTAAACCCAAAGATACGACCCCATGTTGGCTTCATGTAAGAAACAGATAGGTAACAACGACACGGAACAGATGTGAGTTTAAAATTAAATTATATATAAATATGACCCTATCCTAAACGCCTCATAATCTTGAATAATAATAGAACACTGGGACAGCTGCCTAACACTGTCATTGTATGAGGTGTTTTTTTATTTGTTACTCTGAAAGCTATTTATTGGCTAGTTATACCAAATATACCACGAGTATAGTATTATCCCATTCTCGTGGTATATTTGGGAAATGCAACTTTTGATTCACTGAATTGAGAACAATAGCTATTATGCTTATATTTTTTTTTATTTTATTATATTTAATTGACATATTTAAACATATACTACGAATACAAATTAAACACAATAAAGATTACACAAGGTATGTGTGATTCTGAGCTAAGAGTTAAAATGCGTCCTAACCTATGACATGTGAAATCTGTTGTTAGAGTTAAATTAATTAAATGTGTTGTGTATTTTTATTTCATATATATTTTTTATTTTATTGTTTTTTGTATTCTGCGCAATTTTAACAAATGTAGATTTTTATTAAACTACGAAATCATGGAGTTATCAGATGCAAAGAACATAATATTTGGTCTTTTTGGGTCTTCAACAATGGCTCTTATGGCTCTTTAATAACAGTCTTCCAAAGCTTCATTATCATTATTTTATTAAATTTATATTATATCATTTGGTTAAATTAAATATGTATATCAATATTGAAATATTACTGGTTTTAAATAATAAACTTACTAATTTCGTAGTCTATATAAGTGTTAAACAGTATGTAATATTATTTTAAAATTTAAAAATGTTTATCTATTGTTCTTTTCATGACACTAACGTATGGTTTCGATTTTTAATAGATATTTTACAAATTATTTTGTATCTGTATATATTTATGTCATTATATATCAAGGCAATGTTAATAGATTATAATATTAGTAGTAATGTTTTATTCACGAACCAACAAATAAGGAGGCGGTTTAAACGCCGACAGTCAACCCGATTTAGAAATCCCACTTGAACTTTCTTGTCTTAATTTATTATTATTATATTATTACATTTTTATAATAAAAAAAAAAAAATTAACTAACATTCATTTAAATTTGCATAAAGGAACTTTAATTATGCCTCAAGTGTATGAGACATTACAGAATTATGAGGATTAATTAGTAACATTATAAAGCAGAATAAAGGTATGTAAGTACATAATTAGAGCAGAATGTTAACATTACATAATACATATGTGTTATGCCTTATTATATTAGCTGTGGAATTAATAATTTGTTATACAACAGGCAGACAGATCTTTTGGTGAAATATTACAACAGTTATTTGTAGTGAAGTCTTTACAAATACAATCTCAAACAATAAACAAACAAAATTTAAAATAAATCTTTTTGAAATATATATATCTTCTTATAAAAAAATGTAAGATGATAAAAAAATATAATAAATAACTAATAAACTAACTAACAAATAATCCCTTCAATTAATTTCAATTTAAAGCTTGTATACTATATATAGTATTAGATAATAATCTGATAACAATAAATTATTTTTGTCAACATCTATATATTAAATATTATGTAGTTCTCATTCAAGGCTAATTCAAAACAGGTGGACCTACCGGGAATTCTTAAAACTAACACCCTCATACTAATATAAATTTTCATACATGCTATATATTCTGTTTTATTTTATCCCTTTCACACCTTTGATATCAATTATTAGTGAGAAAATGACAAAACATACAATAAATATTTTTATTAATAAGCGAGTGAAAGTTTTAAAAAGTTGATGTTTCAATATTATAATAATTGCACTTTTCAAAGCTTTTGTTTTTAGAAGATCAATCAACTAGTAACACCTAAAAAAAAAAATTTCAGAAATTTGTCTAAAACAATATTATTTTATATATGTTATTGTATGAAAAGGGAGAGTAAGATTATTGTGATTTTACTGAAGATGGTAAGGCCCCTCGTAATATTTACTTTATGTAAGATAAGACTTATCTAAAACACCAACTAAAGATTGTCCTGGAGTCTTACCAATAGTAATGAGTCATAATATCTTAATTTATAGATAATATTAATAGGTTAATAAGTTTAAATATAAATCAACTTAAAAATAGAAGGCTTATAACATGACAAAGAAGAGAAGTTCAATTGGTTAAATTAGAAATAAAAAATGGATAAAAAATTAACAAAATGTAAAGTTCAATATTTAAATTGACACCTATAATCATATTATCGCAAAGGTGAATGAACTACCTTAGTAACATACAACCCAATAAAGGTAATATAGAAAGTTGTAATATATAAATGAAAGTATAATAATTTATTATAATTAATTTAATTTAATTAGTGTATTATTCTAGCAGTTTCTTTTAAACTCTAACTTTTTATCAGATAAAATATAAATAGTTTTAATAAAATGTTTTAATAACTAAGCAATAAAAGTTTAAAATTGATCACATAAAATATATGCATTAACATATTAATTATAGATACAATACAATTAAAATAAGTTGCTGTAAAAAAGGTTTGGGTCAACAAGTGTAACTTTTATTAATATTAATAGTAAATAGATATATATATAACATTTTTATGATGAAAACAGTTAAAAACATATTCCCTCCAAAATGAAAACAATAAAAATTAGGCAGACAATGAGTGATCAGGTTTTCAATGACGCGATATTTAGTGATAGGAAGTAGTCTAAAGGAAGAGCTAATTAACATTCGGCTCGGCGACCGCTAAGCGCGCCACAAGAGCCGCCTGCTTCCCGCGACAACGCCAGACGCTCTCATCCACTAGACCGAAGCGCCTCCGCTCTTTAATGTACCACTGAACTTAAAATAATCCGAAACAGAATTCATTAACGGTCGCTGTCTTATCAACTCTAATACAAGCTTCCTTCTTGCCAATAAATACAGAAATGTGCAACAAAATGTTTTGACAACATCAATTATAACCTAAAATCTCGTGTCAAACTTATCAAATCTCGATAAAGAAACTCCAAAACTAACAGATAAATAACCGCGAACATCTTGACTCTTATGTCCCACCGTCCGCACGCAGATACGCAAGCCGATACAATGATACCTAGATGCAAATGCTTATGTCCTATTTGAAGAATTTGGGTAAAATAATAAGTAATTGATAAAAACATTTCAACCGGCCTTTCGTGTTTGAATTGTTACTAAAATCGAATCAATTCGTTGAAATCTTGAGATATAATAATATTGAACTAATTAATGTGAGCAATTAATGAAGGTACGACAGTCAAAGCAAAGCACCGCTAGTCGGCTGGCGGTGAACCGGCAAAGCTACAACAAAAATAACCAATTATTGTTACTTACCGCCGACTCTGTACATATTCGCAGCCATTTTTATACACAATCACTATTCATTAACACTTAATTAATCTACATCTGACACAATTAATAACTATAACACTATGTAATTGAGCTTTTAACAATGTTTTTCATCACGTTAACTCCGGACGCCTTTCGCTGATCGCCATTTTCTTTCACACTACTAATTTGGCCAGTGCGCAGTCGCACTTTTTGGCGTAAACTTCCTGCTTTTGAAACAAAGCAATGACATGTTATTAATATTATATCCACTTATTATGTCCTAGTTTTCTATTACTTAAATATTAGTTAAATAATTTTACAAATCATGCCCCGCAATTGAAATTTAATTTACTATTATCCTAAAAATTAAAAAAAAAATGTTTCATTCAAGAACGTTTCATTACCACAGATGAGTGTTTTAAAAATATATACGTTCCTTTGGCATTTTTATTAAATAAGTTTACATTTCGCATTATATTCAAGTATTCTTTAAATAAATTATTTTAAAGGCAATGTATAAGTAAATATAGTTTTTTTTGATATTATCTTTTATTCAAATACCGATTTATTTTTAAGGTATATTTGCATAGAATGGAACGAGATGCTTTGTGAGCATAGACAAGACGCCGCCTTTATGGCAGTTTTTAAAAAGACAATTTTAATTTGTAATTTATAAATTATACTTCTATTATATTTTTAAAACATATTATTTATAAACCTGCGAATTATTTTAAATTTATTTAATATATATTAATAATTCATTACTAAAAATGACGTGGCGAAAGTGACAGCTCAAAGCTTTATGGTTTTGACCATTGCCAAATCAGCTAGGCTAGGTCCGTCTGGTAAAAATCATTATAAATCGCACTTTATTTACCTTTCTGAATGGATAAATAACAAGTTAGCTGGACATAGCTAATTTATGTAGCTCTTCATCAGCACAAGTACTTTTGGTTCGTATTTATTTTTTTATATGAAAATTTTCAATACTATATTGTTGTCCCATTACAAAATGTTTTACTAAATATTTATTATAGAACAGTGCTATGGCGACTTACGAAGAATTTATTCAACAAAATGAAGATAGAGATGGTATCAGGTTTACGTGGAATGTGTGGCCTTCAAGTAGAATTGAAGCAACAAGGCTTGTTGTCCCCTTAGTTTGTCTGTATCAACCTCTGAAGGAACGGCCTGATCTGCCTCCTATTCAATATGAACCTGTTCTATGTACACGTAATACTTGTCGCGCTGTACTAAATCCGATGTGCCAAGTGGATTATAGAGCTAAATTGTGGGTCTGCAATTTCTGTTTCCAAAGGAACCCTGTAAGTTATAATACTGTATATCATATCTTATCTGTAGAAGATATCATTATTTTATTTTAATAATCATTTTGAACCAGGAAATTTTGAATACCATATAGATTAACTTCTAAAATTACATCATGCTATTCATTCTCATGCTAAATCAAGAAACTTTAAGTAAATTCTATAATAATTTTCTATTCCAGTAATACAGTAATAATTTTCTCAGTGTGCATAAAATATGTCTTATTTGGTAAAAATTATCTTTTAGTTCCCTCCACAATATGCAGCAATATCAGAACAGCATCAACCAGCGGAACTTATTCCCAACTTCTCTACCATAGAGTATACAATAACCAGAGCACAAAGCATGCCACCAATATATTTGCTTGTTGTGGACACTTGTCTTGATGAAGAAGAACTTGGAGCTCTCAAAGACTCTCTTCAAACATCACTTAGTTTGATGCCACAAAATGCTTTAGTTGGTCTGATTACGTTTGGGCGTATGGTACAAATCCATGAATTAGGTAATTTAATGAAGTTCCTTATCTTACGAAACTTATGTTTTCTTAAAACTAAGGCTGTTTATTTAGTACTGTATTGATATTGTATTTAATGTAATAATTTTTATATCAATTTTCAGGTACTGAAGGCATATACAAATGTTATGTTTTCAAAGGCACTAAAGACCTGACTGCGAAACAAATTCAAGAACAATTGTCCATTGGACGTGTCAATGCCCCTAACCCTCAGCAGAGACCTGGTACTGCACCACCCCAACCACCAGCTCACCGGTTCTTGCAACCAGTTAAACAATGCGACATGGCTCTTACAGATTTATTAAGTGAACTAGGACGTGATCCCTGGCCATTGGGTGTGGGGAAACGTCCATTAAGAAGCAGTGGTGTTGCTCTTTCCTTAGCTACTGGTTTATTAGAAGTTACCTACCCTAATACTGGTGCAAGAATTATGATGTTCCTTGGTGGACCTTGCTCTCAAGGCCCTGGTCAGGTAGTAAATGATGAATTAAAGCAGCCAATTAGATCACATCATGACATTCATAAGGACAATGCCAAATATATGAAGAAGGCGATTAAACACTATGAAGCATTGTCATTACGAGCGGCTACTAATGGCCATTCTATTGATATTTACTCATGTGCCTTAGATCAGACTGGTCTTATGGAGATGAAGCAGTGTTGTAATTCTACTGGGTGAGAACATGATCAAAGGACTACTATCTTAATCTAAGTCAAAGTCAAAAACTTTAGTAAACCTTAAAATTGTGTAGTTTTTTATAATACTTAATTATTATTTATTCCTTATCATTTCTTGTACAAAAAAAAAATCTTTTCATTAGTTATACAAGAGTATAACTAATGAACAGGGATGAATATAAGTTAAAAAAAAATTCATATCATAAATAAAATCATTTTTGTCTTAATTTTCAGAGGTCACATGGTGATGGGTGACTCATTCAACTCCTCACTGTTTAAACAAACCTTCCAAAGAGTCTTTGCTAAGGATCAAAAAGGAGACTACAAAATGGCATTCAATGGAACATTAGAAGTAAAATGTAGTCGTGAATTAAAAAGTGAGAAACAACTTAATTTTCACTATATTATTAAACAAATAATAAACTGAACATTTAAATAAAATTACACCCATTTGATATATATAATAATTTTACTTGTAGTATCGGGTGCCATTGGATCATGTGTGTCACTCAATGTCAAAGGGCCATGTGTGTCGGACCAGGAAGTGGGTATGGGCAACACATGCCAGTGGAAGATGTGCACTTTCGCTCCTAGCACCACAATGGCTATCTTTTTTGAGGTAAAACTATGAATCTTCATTAATTTAAAAATTCAAATTTTTAATATAAAAATAAGATGATATTTACACAACACTGACCTCAATGTTAATAAAATGACATGGCCAAGAACGGCTGAATTAATTATCATCTGGACATAATAATTAATTGAGCTAGCACACATATAATTAAAGAATACAATTAAACCAAAATGGAAAATTTTATATTTAGTTTACAAAATAAACCATTCTGTTATCCAGGAGATCTTAGATATGAATCTCAGGTGTGTGTATTTGTATGATATTCGGTTTTGGGAATGTTTAACACAGGATTTATTTTTAGCATCAAAATATTCTCACGAATATCACATAATGGGACAGAATAATAAATTATACTATATACTGGTGCAAAATAGTTATTTTCAAGTATTTGTAAGTCATGACCCTATGTGTCCGTCCGCAGGTGGTGAGTCAGCACGCGGCACCTGTGCCGGCGGGCGGACGGGGCTGCGTGCAACTCATCACGCAGTACCAACACTCCAGTGGACAGAGACGCGTCCGAGTCACCACTGTCGCACGGAAGTCAGTACTTTACTTTCCCATAAGAAATACAAAGGCTTGAAGAATAATTAGTCAGATTCAGTTGGAGACTATGTATCTAGTCAATATTGTTACGGTAACGTGTTCTTAGTTGGGGTGACGCGGCCGTGAATCTGCACCACATATCCGCGGGCTTCGACCAGGAGGCGGCGGCGGTGGTGATGGCGCGCCTCGTGGTGTACCGCGCCGAGCAGGAGGACGGACCTGACGTACTCCGTTGGCTCGACCGTATGCTCATACGACTGGTACGGACACGCAAACACGCACACATACATACATGCATGCACACTTCATACACAAAATATTCCAAATTTAAACTATTGTTTCAATTATGTAAATATGTCTGTATTAATTTAGAAGCATTTTAAGAGGACAACACGAATACAACAAATCTTTTTGGTTGTTTGTTCAAAATCGTTATTATTTTTTAACTTATAGACATAATGTAATATTTATATAAATGATTGCAGTGTCAGAAATTTGGTGAATATGCGAAGGACGATCCGAACAGTTTCCGTCTATCAGAGAACTTCAGCCTATACCCACAGTTCATGTACCATCTCCGTCGCTCGCAGTTCCTACAAGTATTTAATAATTCACCGGACGAAACCACATTCTACAGGTATGTATGTTTTATTATTTAACTGTGATTTTACACTTTGAATTTATTTTATTTTTGTTTTGTATTTCTATATGGTATGGTCTAGTAGTAGTGACTATCTGGTGAGCTTGAAGGCTTGTTTTCGATACAAATACATCTTTTTGGTGTACTACTACAATATTTTTATGCTTGTGACTTTACCTGATACACAGAGGTTGTATTTTGTGTGTGATTTTTTTACACTGAATACTTTTCTATTAGATTTTTTTTATAAAATAAATGTTTAATACCAATTTCCCTTTTAGACACATGTTGATGCGTGAAGACCTCACCCAGTCCCTCATCATGATCCAGCCCATCCTGTACTCATACAGCTTTGGAGGTCCCCCGGAACCTGTACTACTGGACACTTCCTCAATACAACCAGACAGAATACTTCTTATGGACACATTCTTCCAGATTTTGATTTATCATGGCGAGGTAAGTGTACAAATACATTATTCATTATTAAATTTAAATCTGTCTAATGTTAAAATTTAAAGTTTTTACAATTTATTATGATTGGCTTAACTAGAAAAAAATTATGAAAGCGTATTGAGAACCTGTTACTGGTTCTTCCATTTTCAATTACCGATTTTTGCGTGAAGCGTTTTACTTGTTTTTTTTTTATGAACATGTGTGACAATAATTAACATATTAGTTAACATATATATGTTCTCTCGTCCTAAATCCCCTCAGACGATAGCCCAGTGGCGCGCTCTCCGCTACCAGGACATGGCGGAGTACGAGAGCTTCGCCCAGCTGTTGCGGGCGCCCGTAGACGACGCGCAGGACATCCTGCAGAACCGCTTCCCTGTGCCACGGTACATCGACACTGAGCATGGCGGCTCGCAGGTGACGTCACTACTGCTGTTTATTAATTAGGAGCAAGGACCTTTTGACAGATACCTATTAATTGTGTATGGGTTGTTTCTGGATATAGGAAATTTATTTTTTTCAACCTATTTTTTCTATGGAATGTAGGTAATTTAGAAATAAAACATTTTATTTCATAATTTTTGTAAGAAAAATACTTTTATAAATTTCATGTTGTTTCAACACTCCGAACTGTATCTCTTGTAGCCAAAATTTTTTCCAGCATATCTGTTACCTTCTGCTGTGTTTTTAGGAAATTTTTGAAATGTGTATCGTCATACGACCCCTTCTTCATGTTATTTAGTGATAATTGTTGTCTCGACGCTATTTTACGGTTACAGCATTCAACCATTTGTTTTGAAAACGCATATTTTTCATTACAACAATCCACTCTATCACTGTATCTCTTTTTATCTGGAACATCCAAGAAGTCTATGTTTTCAAGTCTTTCATGAAAACGTGGTAATTCTGGTGGTTTCATATATTCAAGGTTCTCTGATCGCGGACGATAATTGCTCGGATGAATCATGTCATAGTAGTTTTGATGGTGTTTGGGGGTACCTTTGTTTGATGTAAATCTGACGTCATAATTTGTAGGTATATTGATGTCACGTGACTTTGACGTATGACTCTGTTTAGGAATACGTTCATCAAATTTATTTAAATCTGAAAATGGATTGTTCCTCGGTCTCAAATTATTTTTAATAACACCAATTCTATAGGGAGTTTCTGTTGTCACTATAATGTTTTGATTTATAGGATTCAAAGGTTTATCTATAGGAATACCCAGCGGGGGTATCTCTAGGTTGTTTGTTTGAAACATTATAGGGATAAATTTCTGAGCTGTTTTGACATTGACCTGGACCTGGTTTTCTTGGGCGAAATTTATATTTTGTGAATTTGGTTTAGGATATTGTATTTGGTATGGCTTATTGTACGATTTCAGCGGCTCCATGCCGTTCATAGTTTCTAATGTTAAAGCCCGCGGTAAAACTTGTTGAGTTTTTTGTTTATTTATGTTGCTACTTGATATCAAAATCGTGTTTTTTTTCAGAGATTTAAATTCTTCAAACATTTCAAGAAATTTATTTAGTACTGACTGTTGAATCTTTAAATTATTATCCTCCATTTGTAAATTTGAAGGCAATGTTTTTTCTGAAAAAAATAAAACAATTAAATTTACCAGCAAAAAAAAAACCAATAATTGTAATATTAATTAAGTACTTGTAACACTCGTAGTTGTACTGGGAGATATTGAAGTTCTCAATGTGCTTGTAGCTTGAATATTAAGCTTGAGATCCCTTAACACGATTTCCTTTACGCTGTTGGCTATTTCTTTAATCATATCATTAGAAATTGTTCTTTGAGTTTCTCTTTCAGTGGTGCTGACCATTCTTTCAAAATCCATATATTTTCTTATATAAGGACTATCAGATCTTTTGTCATCTTTGGAATATCTAATATCTTGGTTAGCATTAAATCCATTAAAAGCACTTAAATTGTTACTATAATTTCCATAATACGGTTTCGGTTGTTCAATCGGTAGTAATCTTACACCGTTTTTATTAATTTCTCCCTCGTCCAGAGGTAAAATATTAGGAAGATTCCGGATTGTTTCAAAATTATAATTCTTTTTTTCTGTTCTGTGTATTAGTTCTTTATAAATGTCGTCTATACTTCTTGTAGTCTTTTCTATTTTAGAATGTTTGCTGTTCTTGTGTTGCTTCTTTGAAAAATAATTATCTAGCAGTTTTTTTATATCATCCTCTTCGTTTGAATCTGAATATTCTTGGACATTGCGTTTATTTTTTTGTTCTGTAACGTATTTTTCATTCATATTGTCGTTGTGTTTTGGTGATACAGATGTTTCATTTTTTAAATTCATGTCTTGCCAGAATTTTATTACACTGTCTAGTTTTGGTTTTCCGTTCATGTATTGTATTGTATCGTTACTTATTTCTTGTTTTGTTTTGACTGTTTGTATGTAAGGTTGTTTATCTGTCTGAAATTGCTTCGATTGTGGATGTGATTTTTCATTTTCTTGTGATATTCGAGCTCCATCCTCTGTAAATGTAACTAGATAATAAATTTATACCCAAAAATTTCTGTTAAATAATGTTGATACTTACCATTTTTGATATTCACAGTTGTATTGATCGTATCTTTGTTATTTTTATTACGCAACGTCATACATTCTTGAAGTAGATCCCTATAAAAAGCATTATTTTCTAGTATATAAAGTTGTTTTAATAGTTCTAAAACAAGTATAACTAAAGTACTAACTCATTGTTCGTATCATGGATGTTTACGTTATACCGCTGTAGTTTGTTCAACATGCTCACATCCAAGTCCTCTTTTTGCATACCGCTCAGCAATAAGACGCACATTAAATCTGAAATGGATAAACTAATTAGTTACCTCAAAACATACCAATATATTAGTAGAAGTTATATTGCAATTATAAGTAATTAAAACCTTTTATCCGGTCTCTGGGACCGTGTGCGAGTGTGCGTGATAACGTACATGATACGGCGACAGCGGCCAACAGAAACCGCCATAACATTCTGACGTCTTGTCACTGTCTGCGCTGAACGCACGATAGCAGCCGACGGTTGAATTAAAAAAAACTTATTTTTTAAAATTTTGATATATAATATTTAAACTATTTTCATTATTTAATATATAAATTTGACTTATTATTTTCCAGGCACGATTCCTATTGTCAAAAGTGAATCCGTCGCAGACACACAACAATATGTACGCGTATGGAGGGGTGAGTTATTATGATTAATATAAGCTTCATATTTAAATATCGATGTTCTTCAAGGCAATAATAAATAAAAAGTTTTTAGTTTTTTTTTTAAACATTTCTAATGCGACCAGCATGTTTTGAAGCATGGTTTGAATTGACGTTTTATTTTTTTTCTGTTCCATCATTGTTTTGGCGAAAACCAGGCGATGCCGATACCATCAGCGGTAGAGATTTTTTAAATATTTTTATTCGGTATTTTGGGCTTATGATTGTGTTCATATGCTTGGTCCGATTGCTATTTTTTGGCTTCTAATTCTTATTTTTATACTAAAAAAATATATATCTGTGTACAATATTTTAATACTTTTTCCAAAAATAACTAAATTAAGCACAATATCACGGTTTTTATCTTTTTAATAATAATAATTCTGTATATTTATTTAAATAATATGATATTTTAGTATGAGGTAGGGTTATATATAAATGCATGCTGCTAACTAAACTTTCAAACTCTTATAATTTCGTCTATACTGAACTCTCATTGCCTGCCTGCAATTGTATCATATATATATTATCTATGTATATTTGTTAGAATTAAAAAACTGATGTGGGAAGTAGATCTCTAATATCAAGAATATATATATAATTTGGTTTTCAATTTATTTGGAATAAATTTGAGGTTATATTGTAATCTTTTGATATCTCAAATATATATTTTATTTGCTTGCTGTCATTTTAATGTAATTGTAACTTATAACTGTGAGAAGATTTTAAATATATTTATAATAATAAATTAAATATGGGGTTGGAAATTGTAAAATATAATTCAAAAAATGATTGTTGATACGTATATTACTAATAATATATTAAGCTATATTCAATAAAAGGGTTTAAAGGGCATGAATTTTTGTTGTAATCTGTATAATATACTTATATTTTATCTACAGGACGGTGGCGCCCCCGTGCTTACAGATGATGTATCACTTCAAGTGTTTATGGAACATTTGAAAAAATTAGCAGTTTCTTCAACAGCATAGGATCAATGAGGTTATTATAGAAAAAAAAATATGTTATTTGTGTTATTCCATTTTACTTTGATTCAGTTAAATTGTCAATATATTTTTATCTGTGAGTCTATTTATTTTGTACTTTTCCCTAAATTAGAAGTAATATTTTCCTATATTTTTAAAAGAACATATTTATCCCGCGTAAATTTATGGCGTGTAAATTATGGCATTTCTTTCTCGTTCCTAAAAGCGACTGTTGGAAAGCATTTAGCAATTTTAAATTTAATATGTAACCATATGTATTAATGATATAAAAATAGTTTAATTACAAGTACAGAGTATACTAACCTTTTAATATTCCATAGTATTGTATATAGGCTACAAATCGAGAAATATCTTTGGTGTTTTATGTATAATAATAATATTATATAATAAAAGAAGTCTTTTTTTTACTCTCTGTGTCTATAAAAAATGTTTTTTTATTGTGAAACAGTTCTAGATATTTTTTTTGTGAATATACAAACTTAACCTTTACTTTTATATATCTATAGAAATAAAAAAATGTCAACTAGTATTTGAATAACTATGTAATTCAAGAGTCTAATAGTTTAAAATGCTAGATGCTAAGATTTAAAACCTTTTTTTATCTGTGTTTATATTTGTCCGGGGTGTTATAAATGAGAAAACCGTAACAGCAATGACGGAAAAATGAAAAATATTAAGGGAAAAACTGAAAGATGACATAAATAGATTGGGGTTGAGATCGTCCGGTGTCAGCCACGTATAGATTAAGTACCAAAACCTAGTTCGCACCATGATAATAAGCCTACCATACTTTAAACTTTTGCGTAGTAGTGTATGTGAATTTTCACGTACAAAAACCTTGTCTATATTCCAGCGATGGCGAACCAATGGCACGCGTGCTATAAGTGGCACTTTTGAAAGTTTTGATGGACTTTTCATGCACAAAAACAAAATAATTGTAAAACCAAAATACTTGATTGATAAAAATATTTAAAACTATTTTTTTTATTTGTTTATTTAATTATACTTACATATAATTATTCCACCACGCTAATATTTCGAATGAAATTTTATTGTGGCACTTATTTAAAAAAAAATGTACTTTGTGGCACGGACATAAAAAAGGTTTGCCATCCCTGATATAGTCGGTCGTACTTACCACGCATCAATTTCTTTTTTACAATTAGATATATACATTTCTAAAAATTAAGCCTAATTGTTTTGTTGGGAAAATTGTTTTATTTTTTGAAAAAGTTAAAAAACATTTTAAAACTTAAAATTCATTAAAATCGTTAAAGCCTTCTTCAAAAATCTAATTACGTCTAATTTACTTTTTGTTAAGTCAATAATTTGACATAACATTTAAAAAAATGTTATGGTTATTAATTTGCAAATAAGATAAGATTTTTTAATATAATATATTAAATCTGACTCCCTTAAATAATTTAATTGAATTGGTAGCTACAAAGCTTGGTATTCAAGTGCGACGATATTTCATACCCGAGGTTGCTCACCTTGCATGAAGCACCCAATATGTCGTTTATAGTTACTATATAATGTTCGCATCTTCGGGATGGATAGGCTTTGAAGTCTATTGAGAGACGAGCTAAGGGGTTTGAAGGTGACACCACCCTTATTTAGTAAAACTCCAAAGTTAGGAATATCGCTGCAAGGTGCTAGTTAGTCGGTCTTTTATCGCATACATTTAGGAAATTGTGCGATTAAGCTGCATAACTTGTTTCCGTCATCTTCCATAACCTATTAAACAGATACTAGACTGAGACGATACCGAAACACGGTGAAAGTGCCAATGCTTCAGCATTTGTATACATAAAAATCAACAAAATTTTGGAACTGTTTATTAACCCTTTTAGTGACAAGCGCCGTCGCGCTACTCTCGCTAGTTGTGAAACGTGCTAGCGTCGGGATAGCGCTGCTTTTCACTCTGTTTTTGTAATTTTCTTGTCAATAAATATGTAGTATTCAATTTCTTTATTTTTATTATCGTATTATAAATCTTCTGAAGAAAATGTTGAAAAATTATGAATATTGGTATATTGTAACGGAAATGGTGAATATTTGTCTTGTTCATATAAATTATCTATAAAAATGTACTTCTTTACTGTAATTTTTAGCATATATTGGTAAAACGTATGGCGCTAAAAGGGTTAAGGTCAGTTATTCCTGACAATTTTTCTTCTTAGTCAGTGTGTTGCCTCGTAGACTAATGGTTTTTAATATCAGGCACGCTGCACTCAAACGCTTACTTAATACTTGTAAAATAAATATTTAAAAAATATTTTTAACAATCGAATATAAGAAATTAAAAATATTCCTGTCGACATCTGTATTATTAGTTCCCTAGCGCCAATAACAACATTTGTGCGTGGGCCATCTATATCAGATAAAAAACAAATAAAAGATTGTTTTTATTTATTTGTATTAAAATAATTATTTTAACAACAACAATACAATTCAGCTTGATTATTATTACAGTGCCAATGACATGACGCATTATATTCATAGGACATTATTCATAAATAAATCATTAAATTCCTAAACAAACCTTAATTCTATTCCTAACATACAATTGTTATTTTACACCAATTGTTTCTACAAAACATATATTTATTAACTTACTGTAAATCCATAAAATTTAATTAAATAAATATCACCCATTAGTTATATAAAAATATATATGATAAATAATTATTACTACCCTCTTTCAGACAGTAGGGGTTAATTTTAACTGTTTAAATATTACAAACTAATCTATTTTGGAGCAAAGACAATTCTTTTTTTTATCAACCCATAGCAATGACCACAAGGAGTGTAGTTAAAATAAATGTGATATATTGGGTTCATAAATCTGGAGGTCAATTGAGAAAACGTATTGACATCTTCTGTTCAACATCGGTTCTTTCTAGAGCTCGGCAGAACTCCTCAAAACAGATCATCTGGTCGTTGTTGGTATCCGCTTCTAAGATAGTTCTCTCAGCAATGCTTGACAATTGTTCCTCACTAGAAGTTAAAAAATTAAAATTAAATTAGATTTTTCATACTATATTTAGATAGAATATTTATTTATATCATGTCTATATTAATCTGACACAAAAAACTAACTTAATACAATTAAGTGATAACCTAACAGTTATTTTACTATTAGTTATATTACAATTAATAAATTCTCATTTGGCACACATTTTTACTGTGTCAGAGTTTCAAATATAATTACTATTAGACTTATAAATTTTACGTTTGAGTTTTACATTTCTCAACTACATACTGAGTTTCACAAGCAGCTGCTGCAGGTCAAGTGTACTAGTAATAGAAATTTAGTACCATATAAACTATAATGAACTTTTATATATTTAAAATAAGGACATAATAAGAATTTTTAGGTAATTGTTGAGCAAAGCTCTCTATGTGAGACTTTTCTACATCCTTTGTGTAAGTATCAATCAAAAGCGGTATATCCTAATATTTCCAAGTTTTGCACACTGATTGACATCAGTCTGGCAGAGGTTAAAAAAAAATTAAATAACGTGTCTCATCTTGGAAAATAGTTGAAGACAGAATGCGTCGATGTTTTGTAAATGCAACTTCAGTGCTGTTTGCACCTTGATTTGCTCAATATGCTAAAACATACTGAAATTTTACAAGTGCAGCAAAATTGAGGTCTGGTAAACTTTCCTAGTTACTTTTTTTTTATATATTTTATAAAACAGGCAACTCATAAATATGTTCATTATTATGATAACATTAATATTTTATTATGTCAGGTTAAAAAATCAAATTTTCAATATGATAAATATTTTAAGTTTGGTGGAGCTCTTGCCTCTTTATAGTAACTGACATACAATCTTATATGTTAGAATCTATAATATTAAGACCCACCAACCTGATATTAACACCAACCATCATGTGTAAGATTGCTAACAATTCATCTCTTGATATCTTGCCATCATTGTCCAGATCATACATAGAGAAGGCAACTGCAAATAACTCATTTTATATTTTAAATACTTGAGGTTATGAAATGGATGGAATAATTAAGTCATTTTTCATGTTCACTTACATCTTAACTTCTCTTCTCTGCTGTTAAGTCTGTTCTCTCTATTCTTTCTAATAGGTCTGAAATGTGATAGCACTCTCATAAACTGTAAAAAGTTGACTCTATCATCAGTGCTGTCAGCAAAGAAAGAGTGGACTATTCTCTCGCTTAATGGATTAATAGCCAGTTCTGGTATTCTGAGGAAGTCTTCTCGTGAGAGAGTTCCACAGTCATTCTTATCCAAAGATGTGAAACGGGAATACAGTCGCTCTATCTGGTTTGGTGTAACTGGAGGTAACAGAAGAGTTTATATTTACTTTAATTTAGTCTAAGGCCAAAATATTAATAAAGATAATATTGAAACCTACATCCTGTTTCTTCTTGAATTTGCGCAATTTCTTCTTCCCGCAACAACAGAGATGATTTGTTTCCCATTTTCTTTGTAATGTAGTTATCCAATAAGTCTGCACTTATTGACAAAAAATTAAAAACTGATAAGTCTTTAATAATCTTTTATATTGTGGAAAATTTATCATCGATTAGCAACACTTTTAGAAATTACGTCAATGTTTACGAGCACAAAGTTGCATTTTCTTTATCATATTTTTAATAAACATTTTAATGTAAATTACAAAATTATAATATAAAAATGTAAAAATAAAAGATTAAAAAGTACTAAAAAATACACAAAAATCGACCTTTGGATTATATTTTGACATATATTTATTAGAAAACGTACAAATAACAGACCTTTTAATTATCTTGTTTATGAGTATATTCCTTATTAATGATTATATTACAATTATTAATTATATTAGTTATACAGTAATATACAAATTACAAGAACATTGGGCTATTCAATGGATGAATCAGTTTAATGTGACAATGACACTGACAGCATTGACTATGATTGTGTTCTTGTCATACTTTTTCTAAGTAACTTTTAGAAATGTAAATAATGAACTGGCTAAAAGAAAATATTAAATTATTTAAAACAATATTACTAACTTCGGACGTTCTTAACTATATAGTAAATAAATATATATATATTTTCTTGATACATTATTTGTATTGCCCCTTTTTCTATAAAAAGGTTTTATATATATACGAATATGAACTGTTGCTGATTGTTGCTGGGTTACTGAAACTCTGAAACCGATAAAGTCTATTGACCTAGTTTCATTAATATGAGATACATGTTGTCGTGGATTATTTTACGATGTGAAATATTATTTTCTTAATAATAATATTTCTTTAAAGAATTAAAACAAAGAACAAACCATGGGTTCAGCTAAAGTAACATTGGACACTGATAAAAAATCAGATATAGACCAGCTTGACCCGGTTTTAGAAGTTAACGAAAATATGGCGAGTCAATTATTTGATCGTCCTAAAGAGGAAGGTGAATTTGAAGAAATACCGCCAAAAATTTTCGGTTTAAAAGATGTTTATGAACCTTTAACGATAGAATCTTTAAACAACGCAATATATGAACTTGGTGTAATTAACTTATGTTGGCCTGAAATCAAAGAACCAGTATTTGAGAATCGCACCTGTTTTCCTTTAAGTTATTATACAAATACTAATAAAGAAAGACTTCTTTTGTCGTATGCTGAAAATTTCAGACGTCAGTTTCAGTTTCATTACAGGGCCAGGAAGCCTTTATTTTTACAAGCTCCAAATGAGTGCGGATTACAGGTAAAGATCTTCTGTATGTATATATTTCTTAATATGTCGACAATAGTATTATAATTACTACGTATTTAGTATTTCTTTCAAAAGAGCTCAGCACGTTTGACAAAGAACTCGGAATAGCCCTACTGATAGGAATTTCAATATTATTCTAATTCTTCCTGTGCTGCCATATTTATCGTAATTTTTGATAATTATATATTTAAATATGCTTGTAATATACAAGTCCGAATATATCTAAGATTTAAGTGTTTTTAGAAAATGGTATGCACAACAATAAGACCTACGAAATTGTGTTTCGCGGACACAACTGCTTGGCAAGGAATATCTGCATTAATGTCTGATTATTTCGACTTTGAACCCCTCAAGAAACCTATGTTACATGTAAGTACGCTTCTAGAATTTTTAGTAGACGAAAGAATTTTTCTTACAAAAAAAATTGTTAATTTAAAAATGTTGTGGCTATTGATCAAGAGATGGAGCTACTATTTAAACATCGAAACTACTTTATTACATAACTAATAACATTTCAATTTAAATGCATATTAAAATATGTTGTAAAATTAAGTTATAAAAATAATGTTATTTATTTATTGAAACAATTCAGTATAACAATACTTTTTGAGCATTTTATTTATATATCGCAGAGATGGCGCTAGACTAACTATTAGAACACAAATAATCTATTCGTAAACTTTTAGGAACATATACTTTTCCGTTGAAAATTCAAAAGATAAGTTAATGTATTGAAATGTTTTTTTAAGAAGTAACATTCAATTCTTAAATATTTTGATTTAATATTAGTTTATTTTCATTGTTAGTTATTTCAGTTGTGTTTTAGAAAAGCTATAGAAAAAAAAAACACACAAAAAAACACACAACTAGTGAAAAAATCTAAATATTCTTTATTAAAAAATTATTCGTATCTTTCTTATTAAGAAAGTAATTGCAATCAACTCGGTTTTCGAAACAAGGTTTTTGGTAATATCTTTACGTTTTGAGGTGTCCTTATGAATTCTAGATGCTTTAAATAATTGTATGCCTGTGTGGTCTGCATGTAAGCATATTTTTCGGCTCTATTTTCTCATGACCTGATTACTCAATTGACTTCGTTTTGGTACCAATCGATACGTATTCATGGTACTTGGAACTGATTAGTTCGCAATCGAAATCAGACGGTTTTTTTCTAAAGCCGCGATTTCTAAAAATTAATCTCGCTACCAGGGTGTTTGTAGTGATAATCCAAACACAATGTCAGCAAAAAGTGTTCTCAATTGGGACAAGTTCGATCCAATACTTTTAAATTTTTTGAAAATTTTATAAAAAAAAAAGTATACATTTTTTAATTATGAAATTTGCTATATCCGAATGCAAAGTCAATAATTGCAACAACAGCCACAAGAACAGCAATCACAAATACAGCACCATCAAAGCTATACCCTGCCCCAAGAATCTTATCAACAGTTTCGCGGAAATATTCTACTGGCAGAAGAAGATATCATGTTCTTGATAGAAGATTTTCTGCGTTATATAATAAGGTACACACTAAATGATTCATTTAAATATTATGGTTTTACATTCCGTTTACGACGTAAGAGCCTATCGAATATCGTTCTGGCCGTGAAGGTCTTGAAGATTGCAGAGGCCTATATGGAAGAGGCTATGGAAACGGCATGGAAATATTATTTACCTACTTAAATACTATTCCTTGTATGCTGATATAAATGTATACTTTAAAATTTTGGTGGAAAAAAAAAATATTTTTTATCCGATTATATATTTCTTTTGTCAAAAATGTCATGTGTACACACATATAAATACACCCGTGTTTGTATATTAAACATGTTTCTATGTTTTTATGTAAAAAAAAATATTATTATTTTTATTAATCAGGAAGTTATAGTTATGAATCTCGCGCCCATTACGACTTGTCTAGTAAAGTTATGTTGCTTTTACGTTGATACACTTGACTCATTTTGTGTCGAACATCACTCGCAACTAACATGACTGACAGACAGCCTCTCTGTTATGGCGGGAATAATTGCTGTTTATGAGTGACTTCATTAAAAAATCACAATATTATAGAAGGTTCTATATACATTTATTCTAAATAAGACTAATAATTAGTTTTAATTGTTTGTAACACAAAATACTTAGTGAGAGCATTTTTTTGTTCTGCCTTTAAAATTAAGCAGAAACGAGAATTGATATAAAGGACGATAGAATGAAATAAAAGAATGAATTAAGGGTTAATCTTTAATTCTTCAACAATTCAAGATCACATATTTTGTGTAAGGGGTATAATTTTAATAATTTCAATTTGTAATTTTGTACAAAATACATCTCTCAAATAATTTCCTGGAGCTAATATAATTAACACGAAATGCAAATTAACTATTCTAACTTTAATGAATAGGGCCTTCGAACTCTCTAGAAGAATCGGTCGCATCAGCCCCTTCCGCAATCTCCTACCATTGGACAATCTTTTAACATTACAATAATACACTCTATTCATTAGGAATGTACTTACAATATTAATAATCTCTCATTAATTTATAATTTTGATCACAGTGTCCTTTACTGTTAACTTTAACATACAATACAATTCCGAGTCCAGACATACACAATGTCTACAATATAAAATACTGAGCAATAGAAAACAATTAGACGAGTATCTAACTAACACAATATTCATAAATTATCTTAATAATATACCTTGATCGCATGATTGGCACACGAGAGCGTCGCGTCCTTTCAGTATTTGGTATGCTCTTCCTACACCGACATCTCGCCGACAAGCTGACACGTCGGTGTCGGTGAATTGTTGAAAGGACGCCGTGACTTAGCATTAGCTATGCTTGAGGTAGAACATAGGGTTCGAACTACAGTAGGGTATAGCTAGGAATGTTATGTCAATGGCAACATACAGCGGTTCTACTTAATCTAAATATTGATAGTTAGTGCGTGCATTGAAAAATAACGTGTCTGATATTAATAAATAACACCCATTTACAAAGATTCCTCTATATCTGTATTACAATACGCCTGATAAAACTCGGAAACATCTAATGTAGTATCTACTCGTGTAGTCACATAACAGAGCATAATAGAGAACAGCGTCGGTTTATAAGATATCTAATTTATAACTAAAATTAAAGAGATTTAATGCATAGCTTTTCTTTTAGAACAAAGAAATTACGCAAATTTGGCTACACATATCACAAGTGAACGCTTACTGGCGACGACGTATATTCTAGTATGTACACGTAATTGAGTTATCCCTGTAGCGAGAGCCGCGCGCCTACTTGCGGCGGGCGGCGTCAGGCGTGGCGCGTCGCGTGCGCAGGTTGTGCAGGAGCGCACGCAGCTGGTGCACGTGCATGCGTGTGACGCTGGGGTCACTGCTGGCCTCCAGCCACGCGAGGAACTTGTCGCCGTGCTCCAGCGCCTCCGCGGTGCCCGACTCCCACTCGCCGTTCGTGGACCGGTTGCTCTTGTTCTCTTCGTTGGCCGCCTGGCTGCTGCTGTTGAACAATAGGTTGTCGAGAACGTTCCGGGCCTTGGTTTGGCTCCTCCCGGACTCTATTGTCTTTTCTATAGGTGGTTCTTTATTTTCGGTGCCGACGTCCGGACTCGTGGCTGGCTCTGCGACGCGAGGTTCTACAGAGGCGGGAACCGTTTCGCGGACTTTAGCTGTGAGATTTTGGTTTTGATCCGGGCTCGTTAGGCCTCTGTCGTCTTCGGCCTTAACTTTAGTCAAATGTGAAAACAGTATATCTCCCGATTTTTCCTTCGGAACTACATTTGACCTATGTTTGTCTTCTGGTACAGGCATCGCGCCACCGAATTGTTTATAATATTGCCAAAGCCAAGAGTTCCTGTTATAATCGAGATGTGAGCTAACTGGCGGCACAGGAGCTACTGGCTTAGGCGGTAAAGTTGGATCGCTGGTTTTTCCTAGTTGCAATGGATGTGCAGAAGTCGTTTGGGCGGTCAAGTCGATCATAGCTTGTTGAGTTTTAAGCCAATACCATAAGGGGTCATCTACAGGTGGGTTAGCGGATTGAGAAGAAAGAAGATGACTTGTCTTAGATGCGCTGGGCCTGTACGGGTCTGATGAGTGATTTGATTTGCTGCGATGTTTCGTGTCATTTAAATTAAGCACTCCGTTGTGCGCCGGTTTCGGTGAGCGTACAGATCTTAGCGCTCTGCTGGCCGGCTGCGCTGACAAAGTGGAGAGTCCCGGGTTGAGTTGAGCGAGTAAAGTCAGATTGTTTGCGATTTCGTTGAAGCTCAAGCCGAGATGTGAATGTGTAAGTCCTGGCAAATGAGCTAATCCAGAAAGAGGGCTGATTGCACTCATGGAGACACTAGCTCCTGGATCTGGTCGGCGCTCTCTTTGTGGATGAATGGGAGGGGATGGCTCGCTACGCTTGGTGGTGAGTTCGACGGGAGCATCGACCGGTGGAGTCGGTTGGGCCGTGGTATGGCTTACGGCAATCGAGTTGGAGAGGTCGAGGCCGGTGTTAATTGGCGACTGTGGTGCCGTCGGTGATTCGGTGCGCGCGCGTTTGTCTGGCGGCTCCCCGTCGTTGCTCTTGTCTGTGTCCGGGGACGATAATCGAGAAGTCATATATCGCAGTTTGTCCTCATTTTTGCACCAGCCCCGGAGTGTGGACTCAGGCACGCCTATGTCACGAGCGACTGAGGCCTTCGACTCCCCATCATTAACGCGCTGTATAGCCTCTATTTTATCTCCAGGTGTAAGGGCGCGCATCGGACGCTTTCCCTTCGTTGTCATTTTGGCCTCTCGCTTGCTGAAACAAAAAAAACTGGTTAATATTGATTTAAGTACTTCTTTCATTACTGGTACATAAATTAATTCTCACTAACCAAAGCATACTGTCAAGTGCTCAAATGTTACATCGATGAGTTTCATAAAAGTTTTAACAAATAAAAAAAAACTGATAAAATAAATTTGTTATAACTATAGTTCTCAAAATAATTGATGTACATCTATATCATAATGACGAATATAATGAAACAGAAAAAAATATCAATATGTTTTTATTCCTTAAGATTACACCAAAATATAAATTTTAAAGTGTAATGAACTCCTTATCAATGCACTTGAGCCAGCACTTTTTGACGCATTCAATGTCATTTTGTAATATACTACGTCACTCAGGGATAACTATTTGGATAAACAATAAATGTGTTTATGCGGAAAGCTATAAAAGTTGCGAAAAGATAAACAAAAAGAAGACATAAAATTATGACCTACGACAACAGTAAGCCGCAAAAGTTGTCGGGTCACTGACACCATGACCTTGTGAGTGGTGTTTCGTCATCGCCGACAGATGGCGGTACGCAGCGCAAAAATTCTTATATTTCACAAACTAAATATCTATATCAAGAAATTGTTTAAAAATTTTGTTTATGCTTAATTTCTTTTTGAATACAGTTTTTGGTGATAATGAATAACTTATATGTATACAACGTAACAAGTAATAAACTTTGATATTTTCAAACGACACGTAAAATAAGGTCAGAACTTTATATTAACAGGAAAATTAATAACACAGTTGACATTTAAGTTTAAAGGAAAAAATATTCAATGAAATGACGTCTTTTAGTTTATTATAACAGATTTTCAATATATATAATATTTATTTTATATTTACGTATAATTGTTCTAAACATTTAAAATATATTTCAAAATTCTGCTGTTATGCTTTAGTAGGTCATTTTTTATTATTTTATTTTTTTCTATTTAATAAAAAATGTCCAGTGATATGGTATCAAATTTCTTGAATAAAAATGAATTTGCATTCGGAGGTAGATTTCTCTTCTTCGGAAATCAATTGGCATATATTTGAGTATTTATTTGTAGTTATTATTCTTTTTTAATATGAATTTTAATAATGGAACATTATATAATTATTAAATTTCTTTTATTTTAGCAAAATTTAAAGTAAACAAAAACGATAATTACAGTAAAAACTATAATACAACTGAAATAAGGGCATTTAAAATTTAATTACTATATTACATATTGCAAAAAAAATGCATTCTGTTAAATAAAATAAAATTAAAACATTTTCCAAGAAGTAAGCAAAGTTGGGTAACTTACTTGCGAGCCAGCACGTGTGTTGTGTTTACAATATTTGACAGCTCAGCCGTTTTGCTATATTATAAACGGAAACTTCCGACCAATAAAAATATAGGTGAGATGCGCAGTGCGCGTCACGTGTCCGCACAGGTTTAGTTCCCACTCACTATCACAAGTCACTGGTGTCGGTCAGCGTCGCGACGGCGAGTGTCGCGAGACGTTCGTCGCGGGGCGCGCGCGGCGACTGTATGCCGGTGGCGGTGATAAGGCCAGCCGCGGTCCGCCGCCGGCCGCGCCTCTCCTTTGTGTCCGTTCGCCCCCGCCCCTCCCCCCCGGCAGCACCCCCCGCGCGCCGTAAACACCGGCCTAGCCGCACTTTATTAATGCAATTAATTCCGTACGCATCAACTTTTTACCCCCGAAAGATCTCTTCAAAAGTTTTATCGTCTTGCCAAGTTCAGTAAAGTTTTCTCGGTCGCGGTGCTCCGCAACTTTTCTAAGTTAGGAACTTTGTCTCGCGAGCGTCTCGGCCTCACTGACTAGCGGTTGACGGAGACTTGTTTTTCTCGTTTGACTTTGTCATTATTAATGTAATTATAATTAGGTGACTGTAATTATAGGTTCTTCCGTAAATTATAAATTTTACCGAAAAAGCCGTATCGTTACAGTTGCAATCCAACGAGTGGAGGACATCTGTTCATGTCCCAAATTTTACAAAAGTTGTAAACGATGACTTTATTTATTTTAAAGTACTACAGGGTATACTTAGATTACCTATTTGATTTTCTAATCATAGAAATATAGATATAATAGATATATCAATGTTTAAAACAATAAATTTATAATTGTAGGTTAATTAAAACTTTTTTATTTACCATGACAATGATTTACCATACATTTGACTAATTAGTATGAAATGGATACCAAGAACATTTGTATAATTACAATATAATCTTAATTGTTAATTTATTATCTGTCTTAGAAGAACAAACAATTATTATATTTATTATATTTGTTATTATTATAAAAGTATCTGTTTTTAGTTCACTGGCAGAGAGGGTTAGAATTTCCTTGCAATCCTATAAAAAGATATGCCGCTTATCTTAAACCCCATTCTCAGCTCTATTGCAAAAGAAGTTATTGTGTACTGCATTCATTTCATTAGAAAGTATATATTTTTTATAAAAACGAAACCATATTAAAAAAAAAATTGTAAACGATAAATTATTAAATGGAATAATGTTACATTTTTTTTATGAAAAGACCAACAAGCTTGTCGTATTATTTAATAACACTAATAAGTGTGTTTAACGATAAGTTTTCCAAACATTGTTATTTTTTTGTGACAAAACTTGTATTCGTCAGTCTCATAAACCTCGTTCATCTGCATCTATTTTGCTGTGAATTTCTCGTTGCATCTGTTGATTTCGTTCGAGATTATTGCATTTCTTTTAAAAAGAACTGATGCTGTGATTGCGACTCCGCCCAAAAGTCAGAGTAAACAAAAGCTTATGACATATTTCAAAATTTACGAAAATGTTGATGATTATTCTATACGAGAAACATTCCCACTTTTAGTTTTATGAACTGCGCTTCTTTAGAGTACTTCTAATGAGAAATTCCCTTTTTTGGATAGAATACGATGTATAACACGAATACGCATACATATAATAGGAAAACGAGGTAGAATACGATACTTCTCGTAAAAGTGGAGAAAAGTGTACGGATATTTAAAACAATTGTTAACTATAAAGTCGCACAAGTACAGCATATTTGCTGAATTGTGTTTGAACTTTTTAATAAACATATGTTTAAATTTGATTAAAATCTTTAATGAAGTTTCTCACACGTTAGGTAAAGCTTGTGTCACATAGATAAGTTGAAGCTAGTTGTAAAGGCGCTCCTAGCCTCTTACCTAACTGTTTTTGTCGCGTGTTTTTGCCTAGTGTACTTAGATAGCCGCAGATGCCGGGCGAGGCGAGGAGAGGCGAGACGAGGCGAGGCAGGCGTAGGTATGTTTGTGCCAAGTCGAGGCCACAAAGGCCCTCCGAACCGCGCGATTTACGATGCGTCGCCCGCACTGTATTTTGGGCATTGGCGATGTTCACGGGATAAGAAGATTTGGATGCGGTATTTCTATTATTTTCTTATGTTTATATATATATTTCTTTAATCTGCATATAAAAGCAAGTAAAAGTTAGTCTAACTATTCCGTACACAAACTTGTGTGTATGTATATGTCTATAAATTCTGATTTGCTTCTAGTAATATTGATCTTAAAAATAGTTCTCGTACGATTTTGAAATCTGTCAGTAATTAAACAATCTTTCTATTTAAATGTCATTTGATTCTAGCGCTAAAACTGGAAATAGGTAAAATGTGTCAAGGATGCAAGGGTACCGTATCCGTTTGAAGTGTGTAGTCAGCATCTGTGCACACGTTCTCTAGTGATTTTGTTATCGGCGGCGCGGCGGCACCCCCCGGCGACATCCGACGCCGCGCGCCATTACCGCGACCCCCTCCCTCCCCGCCTGACCCCCCGCACGCCACAAACACCCCCCGCCACCCCCCCGTCACTCATTAGCCCGATGGCGCGAGACCGGCTGCATTCGCTGATGCCGCGACTTGAATTTTTAGACGCTACTTACTAGTACATACATACATATGTATGCTTAGTACATATAGTCTGCACTCTGCGACGCACTCGACGGACGGTGCGGGCGGACATCTGTCGGCTGATTATCGGGGACAATGCGTCCGCCCGCTCACTTTGACGCACTTTCAAAACTTTTTGCTTGAAAGTTAGGAGACAATTTTTTTTAAATAAAATCTAACTATATATAGTAATAAGCAAAACGCAATAGCTGTGTCAGGTCTGAACCGTCCCATTTGTAGAAGCTTAATGTTTAATAGACGTTTTGTACCGCGTTAATGTCGCTTCCAAGGGTCCCTGGAGGCATTAGGTAAAGTATTGGGAGGAGGTGGACTCCATACATACGATAAGAGCTATACGTATGTGTATGTATATACTCAATTGGTACTCTATATACATTTTCTTTTCATTGTATAACAAAGAAATGAGAATTATTTTACAGTTAATTATATATTTAAAAAGTTAAATTGTTTTGAAAACATCAGTGAAGTATAAAACTCAAAGACGCCTAAACTGTCCTTGAGTTTGAGATATTGTGCAATGCAGTCAAGTGCTGAGAATTAGGTCATATAAACCTCTAGCTTAGGATATCTAGCTGCAACGCGGACCTAGCTATACTATGTGTGTTACCTTTAAACCGTTCAGTATTTAGTATTCGACTCGCCATCTCATAGTCATTGAAAGCAAAATTCAACTCTATGCAACACAACATACAGTCGATATTTATTAATCGATATCCAGTAAACAAAATAAGTTTCTCAGTAATTGTTATCATGGCAGCCGCGAGTGCAACACGGCTGAGACGAGGCCACCAATATATAGATAACGGGCCCAACCCTGCGACCTTCGCTCTGAGGCTTATTAATATGAATCTTATATCAAATAAATAAGGCTTACTTAAGCATTAAATAGGGTTGGCAATTAACGGCATATGTCGTTAATCATCTGGCTTTGTGTGTTGTGGTAGTGATGTGATTTGAGCCCTGTTTTTAATCGACTCTAATCACGTTGTCAATCTTGTACTCTAGTGAAAAAAAAAATTACTCGAGCCTCTATGCACTCGAGTAACCGAATCAACTCGGCACTTTTTATTTTGTCGCCTAGGTATTTGATTGATAGTGCCAAAGTAAATAAATAATTGCAATATGCAACTCGTGTGACATTTTTTGCTCGAGTAACTCGAAAATTCGAAAATGTTTCAAGTGAGGTAGTAAAATTGCTCGAGTGACTAAATCTTATCGATACGCATCAGTATGTGATAGATAATCCCTTGATAATGAAAATTGAATCTCCTTTGACTCACATGATGCTTAGCCAGCGATGTATAGAAAGAATATCTATACTAATATAACTAGGAGCGCGAACCAGACCTCAATTTGACTCGCTGCGCTTGCAAAATCTCGGTATGAGTTAGCATATTGAGCGAAGCGAGGTGCAAACAGCACCGAAGTTGCATTTGAACAAAACGTCGACGCAGTTTGTTTTCAAAAATTTTTTTAAGCTATATTTTCGCGCGAAAAATTGTTCCCATTGATGTCTGGGATTTTAGTTTTTCCGTAATTATTCTTCAAACGCGTCGAATATTTGAAATATTTTTTTAAAACCACCAGATTGATGTCTATCAGTAGGCAAAATTTTTAAATTTTCGGATATACCGTTTTTGATCGATGCTTGCAAAAAGGATTGAGAAAAGTCTCTCATAAGGAGCTTCGCTCCGTAAGGTTGGAAACTTTGTTTGTGCTAATATTCTAAACTACCCCATGGTATTTAAAATGATAGGCAGAGTCTAATTATGAAGGTAATACATATATAGGCATATTTCATGGCACTACTTCTCTTAGTTATTTTTATAGTTAATAAAATCGTTCATCCACATGTGAAACCGGGAGTAAAAGCTAGATTTCTAAATAAGTAAAAAAATTGTCTTTTATCTTTTGAATAGTCCGTTAATATAACATCAATAGCAGAGGTATAACGATGTCTAGATGACGTGTCAGCTCAGGTAGCGGAAATACGTTAATGAGTTCACGGAACACCAGACCTTGTCTCACCGAATGTACATGTTGACATAAAAGTATTAAATCTTTCGTTGATGGTGGTGGCTAACATAATTTACTTTAATTAAAGGATCAATCAAATATAATATTTTTTATTATCTATATTAGATTGTTTAGTACGTATTCTATCGGATTGATGCATATAGTTAAACTTGCTTTCGCCCGCGACTTCGCCCACGTGGTATGTCGTTGAAAACTATCAAAGCGAACAAAAATTCTTTTTTTATTTTGAAATTGCTTTGTTATATATAGATGTGCTTCACCTTTTCTTGACTCTTGTTAATTTATTTGTCATGAATTTATATTTGATATCAAATTTTAAATAAATATAGAATTAAAAATTTATATTCGAGGAGGATTCGAACCCAAAACCTCGGGGAAATTGCCTTTCTCTTTAGCAATTGGGCTACCGTATCGTTCATTGCTCTGATGAAATTAGCATTTTATATATGCTTTACTATATCGAAATGGAAGTGGTTTTTCATTCTATATTTGTTTAAATTTATTAATCTTAATATTATACATGTTTAAATATATATTATTGACTAAATGTCAGTCGGTGCATCAGTGTGTGGTTCTATTACCATTTATTTTGTCTTAATAAGGGGAAATAGTCTACCATTGTAAATAATAGATACCACATGAAGGGTTGAGATAAATACCAAAGACTTCCAGAAAAGTATCTTAGGGTATGAATACACTTGAATAAACTCGATATTTATCAGCTGTTATATGATTATTTTTTTGTATTATTATTTACCAAAATATATCTTTAGATTGGGAGTTTTACATGTCGCTCAAATATGTTTTGAAATCCCAAAGTGAGTACCGTCTTTAACAAAGATTTCCACTGCAAAAGAAACATTATTGTATTGTATGCACTTAGTAAAGATTTTATGGCACTTTTTATATAGCAGCAAAACAAAGGCAAGGGGCAATGGAACAAATTGTTAGAACTTGGGGCACCAAATGTTTCTAATATCGTATCGTGAGAATGGCTTTTAGAACTCTATTTAATGAATGCCATCTCTTTGTGACTTCATTACATTATAAATTTAAATAAACATAACTTTTTCATTCTATATAGGAATAAAAAAATATATCTTCAAAAAAATATTTCTATACATCAATCGATATGGAATTTTATATTGAATCTAAAAACCAATACTTGTGACGAGCTAAAATTTTCTCTTATAATAAATTCATTACAAAACATTACAAATAAATAAGTTTAAAAGCTCTGCAAACAAACAAACACGTTACAAACGAAACAATATAAAAAGCTTTAATTAGTTAGTTCACAATGAGAAGCAACAGGTTACTTGCTGTTAGTACGATCGGAATATCATGGGGTTATTATATTTATTTATGTTATAATCTTTAGTATCTATTAATTAAATTGATATATTGTTTACGACTATATTTACGTTAAATTGATTAGAATTTGTGCCATTAGTTTCGAAACGTTCTGAACCCTTATTCATGAGCTCGGAGTTTTGTGAAATCGCGGTGTGAACAGTTCACAATTCCGATTCATTTAAACACCATATCTATATATAATAGTGACTATATAGGCGTTTGTTAGTTCATTATATTAGTTTTAGACATTTTAATCGATTTATTAACTAAAAGATTTATATAAATAATTAAATGACATTTGACCACTAGACTATTAATTTCTTAAGTGCTGAAAATGCCGCGACTGCAACATTCAGTCGTAAATATGTAGTAAATGTAGTAACGTATCGGCTGTCGTCAGCCTCTCAAATTAGATGAGTCGTAAAGGAGATTGTTTTGCATCTGGTTTTATATTATATTTGTAACTGTTATGAATAAGCAATGAATAAGGCAAGAAATCTTATTTCTAACTTATTTTAACAGATGTTGCTCATAGAAACTTTTATTTTTAACGTAGTTTAGAAAAAGAGTTTAATTTAATCGATAAATTTTGCGATTTTATTAATCAGATCAAAAGAGTTTTTAAGCAGAATTAATTTGTATTATTGTTAAGATTGGTTTACACTATATGTAAACACATTTAACAATAAATTTTACACTATGTATTTTTTATATACTTTTAAAAATAAAAGAAAGTACAAGATTTTTTTTTTCACATTGCATTTTTTTTATGACAAACGCTTCGATGAGTACAACAGCCATTCTGATTAAACAATATATTTTTTACAAATAGCGACTACGCGGCTTCGATGATAAAAAAAAAATGAAAAAATCGCTTTGCTGACCAATTAATCGGTTCTAAGTTACTACTACGCCGAAGTCAAATGCATAATTAGGACAAGACAAAATGCAGAAAAAACTATGCTTACATACTTATATACACAAACACACAAATAATTGATTGAAAATTATTTCATTATTTATTATTATATACCTCAAAACAGAAATACTACAATAAAATATATTTTAAAAATCAGAGCGATATTTAAGAAGTTAATAAAACAAACTTTATGATATAATAAATTTATTTTTATTTTTATTTCTTACACAGAAAATTAGTTTAAATGACCAAAGACTTCCTTAATACCATCAATACTTCCGAAAACCTTAATAAGCCATTAGTACAATTCTTAGAAGACAATCTTTTCGTCGAGACGAGATATCACAAAAATGTGGAGTCGCTCCGAAGCACGTTCAAATGCAATAAGTAATGCGATAACAAAAGGTGCAGCGTTCTTTTCAATTAGTTTTTACGAAGATAATGATTTACAGTGGAACGATGGCGCGGGCGGGTGTCGGTAATCGCTGCCATCTTTTCCCGGAAACTTACAATGGTACGCCCTTTTGTTTGTTCCAATAATAATATCTGCTCACGGCATGTGCGTGGCGAGGCGTTGCGAAAGCGTGCGCCACTTACCCTACATAGCAGACCTTATTCAGATTTTAATGTATTATATGGACACACAAATATTCACGTACGGAATTGCTTCTAAATGCTTCAAATGGGTGCTTTTATTATACGCAATACATAAAGAATGACGGACTTAAAACTAGTTGACGGTGATTTCTCATATATATATATGCTTATAGCTTGTACATTATGTATATGTGTATTGCCTAATCGCCTCTTCTGGGTACAATCCAGTAGAAAATGATATAAGCTTTCACAGTCGTGCGTTAAAGCGTCTTCGTACAGTCGCGTGCGTGAATAATAACGCGTTGAATGAGACGTGCGAGTCACCGATTTTGCGATCACGATTGTACATTATATCAAATGCAGAGTATTTTAATCCATGGGACGTGGTTTATAAGGTCTATAATTGTATTTCGTTACAACTATTACTGCGTGCGTCTAATGGCGCGGTGCATTTAATTACGCACGGAGATGCAGTCCTTCATGGCACTATGATTCCATGTAGTTTGCCCCATTACATGACTTCCTGCTTATATACGTAAGGAAGTGATTGGTTTTTGATTTGACATACTTGTAATACATTTAATATTTCATTAAATAATATTATTAAAGTTTTTAAGAGAGTGCATAATTAACGCAATCACCAAAGACGTGAATGTCTCGAGTTCCAGAACATTCCTAAACGAAGCTGAATTTCAAGATGGCGTATAGCAAACGGTAAAATTGGTGTCGCGGGAAAAAAGTTGGGTTTGTAATTGTGAACGCAGGTAGCGGGCGGTAATGAGTTGCAGGTACGAGCTCACGGACCCAAAGCTCTAGATGCGCTAATTATCCTTTTACCTGACTTTTTATTAGTTTCTGTTAAATCGGCTTACTTTACTACAATACAATACAATAAACAACAGTTTGGTTGTTATATTGAGCCTATCACTAGAAACCTCTGGAAAGTTTTAGAACCTTCTTTGGTGCATGACTCATTCCCTCATTTTGATGTTTTATAAAACTTCTAGTTTAGTAAATTTAGTAAGAGTCAGATGTCAATTGTAAGTAGCCATCGATCGCCGAGGAACTACAAAGAAAAGGGCTTTGGGCTTTGAATTGTTGAGAACGTTCAAGTGAAATCGATTGTCATCTCGAGCACATTTGGTAGATTTATGTTGCCGAGAGGACCATTTCTTATGCTTATTTTATGTGTAGATTTTACTTTAACTGAGATATTACGACGTGTTAGTATTTTCTATTTACAGTTTGCGCTATTTATTGAGTGAAGCTCTCTATGATAGACTTTTCTGCATCTTTTGTGCAAACATCAATTAAAAACGGTATACCCGAAAATTTCCAAATTTTGAACACTGATAGAAATCAGACTGGTGCTGGTTTTGAACAGAAAATTTTCAAAAAAAACCAAGAAATATAGTAATGTCTAATCTTGAAAAATAGTTGAGGACACAATATGTTAACACATACTAAGATTTTGTGAGCGCCGCGAATCTAAATTAAGGTCTGGTTCGCGTTCCTAGTATATTGATATTATCTTTAAAAAATTTATTACGTTTCAGCAAAAGTTTACAAAAAAATCAGTTATATTAGACTGAATACTTCATACTTTATATTATATCAATAGTATGTGTATACCGAGCGACAAAGTTTGTTATATAATATTATGACGGTGGCATATCGTGTGTCATAGATCTATGTTACGCGTTATGGCAAGAAGCTGCCCGCGAATGTTAATACGCTGTTGGATATCCTGTACTCATAGTAATTTTCCGTAATACATATCAGTCCGCGAGTTATTTTAAATTAGTCATAGTTTTGTTTTGAACAATAGGCGTTGCGTTTTACTGAATATTTCCTTACTTGTGGTTTCGAATTTCTCACAAACTAATATTGAACTAATCGACTTATTATATAAGTTAAATTATACATAGCCAAGTTGGTACATATCGTATAGCTGTACCTAAGTCTGTAGTTGAAGGCTTGACATTTGGCGTGCCTCCCTCAAGCTCTTGCGAAGGATAAGATTCGAGTGGGATGAAGGGCGTTGAGAGACTGCTGGCTGCGAGGTACGAGGTGACTGGCGTGAAGTTAGAGATTAAGTGTTTTGAACCAATGTATCTATACTATTTGAATATAAAGCATCGGAAAATAGTTTTAAATTATAATTTTGTTGAGCATAATTTAAAACTAGTTTTTATTTATTTATTTCTTTGAATCAACATCAGTGATCATTTGTGTACGTAGTCTCTGAAGGGTCCATTTTGATACCGAAATAATCCTTGTTGTAAATATAAAATTGAAGTTTGAACTTTAATGTAGTATTTTGTGTTAAATTTATAAATAATATAAGTAACGAGTCAGCCAAATGATAGTAATTGCGTTTCACTAGTTCCTTGGTTATTGAATTGTTTTTTTGTATGAACTAAAGCTGTACAGTAAATAGTGAGTACGCTGCTGATAAAATCTATTAACGACATACAAACATACATTAGACACGCTATTGTCAAATCATATATATAGTAATGTGTTTCTAATAATATTTACTTATATTTTAAACTGACTCAATAGTAAATTAATTATTTATTGATATGGTGATTTAGATTTTAGAACGTTGTTATTAGTTTTATTTTAGTTGCTTTTTTTTTTATTAATATGAGAGTTTTCAATATGTTTATAAAAAAAAATATTTATCGTTTGTTGAGACTATTATTTGTATTACAATTTTATATTTGTACCGCCATATTTGATTACCTGAAGTTTTTTCTAGTTAAGTTTCGTTATGAATAAATAATGTCTTATCCTTCCAGAATACTTCTTAAAGAATATAACAACAGTACCAACTAGTATAAACCCCTACTTTTCCTGACCTGAGCCTTGTAATTCCGATATCCCTTCCGTACTTCCGCGTTGAACAATAGGCGATAGTTTTTTGCTAAAAAGGCAAAGTCACCGTCACCTATAGCATATACAAAAACGTTATTAAAATGTCGCCGCGGAGATGCAAACGTATACACGTGGGAATTACTAGTGAGAAGGGTTGAGAGCAAAAACTGAGGGACGCTTCTCACGCGGTCTACATAAGATATTAACAAAGATAGTAATATATATTGAACTATGTTCTTGGTTATACATAGCAGATATAGCCCCATCAAATTCAGTCAACATTTTTAATTTACATAGATCAGACGTAGGCAGTACTTACGAAAATTCATACTCTCTTAACATATATATATATATATATATATATATATATATATATATATATATACTTTAAAACTCCTTCACATATATACACCATTAACCATATATACTAATATTATTAGGTTTGTTTGTTTAAACGCGATTATCTTCGAAAGTACTCAATGGATTTGAAAAATTCTATCTGATTATTATAGGCTGACTTATAATATAGGCTACTCTTAGTAATGCTATTACTAAATAGATCGTCCGCAGGTAAAACCGCGAGTAACAGTAAATTAAGTTTGTTTTCATACCGTGTTTTGGATACAATTATATATATTCAGGTGCTATATTTTCGAAAATATACTTACAATTGGGATATAGTAAAAGAATAATCAAATATTGCAGTTTTGAGGAAAAGTAACATCAATTTAACAAACAATATTATCTTAGATGTAAAAAGACTAAGCGCTTATTATGTATTGGACGTAATTGTTCTTTACTAAGCAACGTGGGATTACTTATCTTTGGGTCAATATCTTAACAATAGGTGTTGATAATAGAAAAATCCTCTAATATTTTTAAGAGCCCACTATACCCTGCAGGTTTTATGACGTTTTAGAATTTCGTAAAACAATAATCGTTCTTAAAGAATTAAAACGAATAATAAGACTACGAGCTATTTTCAAATTTTTTTGTTATATAATGGAATTGCAAGAACTTCGGAATCTGATATTTTTTAATTTGGTTTACGTGAAAACTTACCAGTACAAGTACACTTTTATACGTATATAAGTACACTGTATAAGTCGTTTTTTTTGTAATGAAAAATGACAATAGTAATAAATGATACAATGAAGAATATG
Organism: Mechanitis mazaeus; assembly: GCA_959347395.1. Taxonomy (NCBI): domain Eukaryota; kingdom Metazoa; phylum Arthropoda; class Insecta; order Lepidoptera; family Nymphalidae; genus Mechanitis; species Mechanitis mazaeus. The sequence goes on from OY365743.1 coordinate 2,660,066, forward strand.
TCTAAATAATATTGCTGTAAATATTATTATTGCAATAACTACGAACTGATATGTTTTTGAAACTAACGGTCACGTTAAAACTTACAAGTATAAGTATACTTTTACATACAAATACACTTTTTGTATAAGTACACTTTTTGATATAAGTAAACTTTTTTATATAACTACACTTTTTTATAATCAATTTAATAATTTTAGTTCTGTATGTCGGTAAATAAGACAAAGTTAATGATACAGATGGACTTCCTCGGGGGATTTTGTCTCGGTGGCAACATAGTTGCATACTCACACGCGCTTTGATAAGGACCAATCCAAATATGGATAAATACGTACGTACTTTGAACATAATTTCTGGGTGAATCGCTATTTCTGATTCTTAAAATGGAATGTTTTATGTGACTTTAATTGTTGTAACTTCTAGCTCATTAGTCTTCAATCAAAAATATTGCTTTGGTTCATTAAATGAGGTCTTTTTTAATCATTCCCATATCTGTTCATTCTTCTTTTTTTTTTAAATGGGCAATCTCGAAGTTACGAATTCAGCTAGTTTCAAGTAAGTCATGAGAGCATAAATTAAAAGTTTTTTCGGTACATTAAAATAACACATTTGTTAAACGATCACCATTGTAAGAATATAAGCAATTTTAATTTACAGTTTTAATTTGTTATTTTTGATGTGATCATTATGAGGTCTTTTTTAATCTATCTCATATCTGTCAGATGATATTATTCATGTCTCAAATGGTCGATATATACTATTTCAATAATGCTTCGTATCTTCTTTGTAACATAATTTTGTAATAATAAAAATTAAGAAATTATTTTATTGTTATGTACAAATACTATGACTATTGCGAATATTGTTTCAAAATAGATAATAAGTACTCCTAATTATAATACCTATATTCAAATTACGTAAAAAAAATGTGTTAATAAGCTTATTAAATCACATGAAAAGTGAAATTTGGAACAAAGTTCGAGCGAAGTTTCAATTTCATATGAATCCATTATTTTCTATTTACCTCCGCTTTATACACATTACTATTAAGGACTGTTGTATTACGTAAATAGTTCTACGTATTAGATATCAGAACCAGTTAAGAGACCAGCCATTTAGTTTTGTTACACGATTTAACAGCCGCGTCACAAAAAAAATCTCTGGCAGTGTCATTATTGTTTGCGTGAGAGATTCTCATATTGATAATACGATTCAGCGTTAATTGTGCCCTTCTTCCGAAATTTGAACTCATTATGCATGCATGTATGAATGTGTGTATGCATGCGTGCGTGTTGCTGGAATGCATTGTAAGATAATAAGCAACTCCAATGTCGCGATCTATCTATATGAAACAGAAAATTTTATAATCAAAAATTAATAATTTATATATAGAAATACGTTTAAGGGTAATATAGAAATTTATGCTTAATTGCTATTTTAATTTGTGTGTAATTTCAACGTGGGAACCAGCTTATATGGAAGTTCTTATCTTTTATCTTGTTATCAAGTGAGTCCGCGCGATGTCTTATCAGTAACAGGTTCTCTAAACTGATGACTCTTATTGATTTGGTTTATGGTGACCTGACTCTGATATGGTTTGAATTTTGGATTTAGAACTGAATATTAAAGTTATTAGTAATCTTTAATATGTTACAATATTACCAAACTATAAATATAAGATACTTTATTACAAAATCAAATCATATAGTTATATATCTCAAAGACGAAGGAGTTAGGTACAAAAAGTTCTATAAAGCACATATTACTCAATAATGCCTCTTTCAACATAAAATAATTAAAGAAACAGTTATTAGATCGATCTCTTGTCCAGCCTCATATCAGTAGGAGGCGGGGTGGGGGGAATACGTGTGTTTCAGAGATCATTATGTATGCTAATGGCTCTCGTTGGCCCTGAGCCGCTATTTCTCGCCGACACAAGAAACGCTTCGCCGACATTTTAGCGAGCGGGGAGTGTGGTGTTGTGTGAAGGTTGAAGTCACTAGTTACTTTGAAACTCGTTTGACATAATTATTACCTTCCTTACTTATAAGTACTGCAGTTTCATAGCATTCTAGGAACGACTGTGGTTTTTGTTAGGTAATTTATTGATCAAAGATGAGATAGTAATCATTAGAGTGAAACTGTAGGCTACTGAGTGCTGAGTGCACGCAAGAGGCGAGCTGTGACTCGACGGATGTCGCGGTAATGGAAAATAGTCGAATGTTGTACTTCCACGGTCGAAAAAAGCATGTAGTACTTTAAATTTATATACTTTAAAGAGATTATTATCTAGGTTTCTTACTGAATTTTTCATAATTTTATTATGAAGAGCTTACAACTATTTTAACTATTTCTAAATATCTTATATAAATTCCCTCTGTCTAATACTGGTTATTCAATGCAAGTCCGATCTTCAATGCATTTGTAACTGCAATTCTTGTGCGTCTGTCTGGAGCCAAGACTATCTATACCTGACGTTGACGCTCGCGATCTTATTACCGTGCCAGCGAGAAAAAAACAACAAAGGAAGCGGCCTCCGAGATTTATGAAGGCGCGGCGCCGCCGGGACCGCGGTGCGAGTACATACCGGATACACTTAGCTATTGTTGGTAATTAATATATACTGTTTTGCAATGTCATTCAACAACTAACGAATGTTATATGTGTTACAAAAAGATCTATGACACCACAGATAAAAAATTACATTTTATAAGTTTCGTTTTGTTCAATTGTTCGTTCGATCGTTGTATTTTTTTTTCGTCTAATATTTTTTAAAATTTTAAATAGATGGTTTTTTTCGTCGTAATTTACCGTGGGTATTGGCTATACCCGACGGGCTCAGAAAAAAACTATGCGGGTCCGTTTGACCAAGAACTTAAGCAGTGTCTTTAAATATATAGCCTTTTAAAAAAAGTAAGCGTACAACCAGCCCATTTTAAGTTTTCTTACCGTTAATACATTTACATATTTACGTGTAGATGTTCATTAGTAAAAGCTGTTTTTGTTTAAATAAAAGTCGATTTTCACATAAGAGACTGCTTCGCTCCGGAAACTCGATACAAATCCTTATTCCGGCGTGTGGAAGGAATATTGATTGGTATTAATGGAACCGGGACTCCCTACGCCCTGCTCGCCTTTCCGGTACATATTTCGTTAATTGCTACGTACGGACGATGTGGCCGTTAAATACAGTTCAGCGTATTGTACGTCAATTAAGGCGGTAGTGGTACTTAAAAATACGTTTTTATATGAAAATATTTAATTTCTTAAGAATAATACTTGAACATATAACCGTCAGTCACTATCGAGATATACTGACCATCAGAAATCTCGTCCATTAGGTTTCAGGAAGCCTATTTTGGATTCTTATTCTGAACGCAGAGTGAATATTGATTGGTATTAATGGAACCGAAGTACCCGCGACTGTTCGTCTTTCCGGTGCCCATTTCGCTAATTGTCTCGCATCGGACGAAGCTAAGTGCCCCTCGACACAGTGCCTATAGTTATTTTGGATCCAGAACGGGTTTGCTTCACCCAAAAATAGTGTCATATATTTTTTTACTTTGAGACATGCATAATATATCTATACTATTCCATAATATTATGAAGCGGAAAAGTTTGTTGGTTTGTTTGTTTAAATGTGCGGAATTACCAGATGGATTTGTTAAAAGGAAGGCTATCTGGTATTCCTAGTTATCTTAATAATAAATAAAATTCTTTTTCAAAGAGTGGAACCGCGAGTTACAGCCAGTTTCAAATAAAATAAATTATGACCAACTTAGAGCTGGTTATTATTCTAGTTTAGATTGAATACTTATATTTAAATTAGAAAATTTATTTATAAAAGTGAACTAGTCGAGTAAACCCGTATTCAAAGTCGTATTAACCTCTTATCCTGGGGATAATTGCAGTTTCCCGGGGGAAATTTTTATGTTTGCAAACGTGGTAATTAGCTGGCAACGGACTCATTCCATAATTACAATTTAGATTATTATTTTTGACTGTTCTATTTGAAAAGTAAATAAAATTATTCCATATTGTCTTTTTTGAATTATTAAACAGCTAATAATATATTGAGGACATGTTCCTGCATCCTTTCTTCAAGGGTTGCAGGAAGTACAATGCGGGTTGGTAGCTTCAAATTTCGGTGACAAAGTAGCAGTATGTGGGTGAAAATCATGCAAAAATATATACAACTAATAATATTATAGAATGTATTTAAATATAAATAGTTGGAATTTAGCTAAAGGGCAATTAATAATTTAATCAAATTAAGATATTCAATTCATCCAGCTGTAGTGACGTTACTATTATTGGATTTTTCCGCTAGTTTGGAACTCATTCATGAGAATACGCGGCGACAATTACAGCCTGATAATTAGATTCAATAGTAATCATGGATCACGATAGTTTACATACAAAAATTAAGATATATACGTGAAGTATGAAAACAAAAGCTGTTTCCACAATGATATCTTCTACAAATATGTTTTTCTTAGTGACTCTATATAACGAATTTGCAACTAAACCAGTTGCCGTTCACGTTTTGGTATATACAAACAAAGACTGGCACAGTGCCACATTAGTTTCCTTCAACCGAGACTATTCTACAGCTATTTAATTTATAGCACGCGTGGCAATGAGTTTGTCAGCGCTCAAGTTTACATTTGATGACTGGACGAATGTTAATACAGTAGTGTTTGGGAAAGTGCACAAGCTTTTAGAAAGTAAGGAGCGCTGAGTAGGAACGTCAATCGTCAAGACATGCAGTGACCTGCTAGGTGACTAACACGCAAGTGATGCGTGTGCTCAGACCGCAACCTCGGTTAGGGTTGCTCTAAATGTATCGATAGTTTTCGTTTAGATTAAAATACTAAGCATTCATTATAACTTAAGTATTGGCATTATACATATAAAAACATTACAAAATAAGCGTACGCAAAAAAAATCGATAAGCGTTCGTGCCATTGTCTCGTGATTCAGAAAGATACATTTATCTATATTTATCGTGTCCACTAGCTGTCGTTATCGTGGCACGTCATTATCCGCGACGCAGGCGTCTGTGACCTCGCGGTGCGCGGGCGCTGTAGTGCATACGACCAATGCTGCTGCGATAGCAATGCACAAAAATATATCTATATTTAAAACTGTTATTTTGTATACGGCATGTTATATGTACTTGCAAGCTTATAGCAAATAAATATATATATAGAATGATGGGTTGGGAGATATATCTTAGTAAGATGTATCTTTAGTTTAAATAATGTATGTAACTCGTCTATTTATCGTATGCTAGGTATCCTATATGCTAATGACTCGTAGTCTTCGTTCGCCCGGTGTGTACAGAACTGGCAGTCGCCAGTCAGCAGCATTGCGTCACCGCAGCCAACGGATATAGTCTCGATCGATCTGTTTTCTTTATTTTTGCGAGACGCCATCGCTAGCCACCCGTGAAAGGTTAAACTATTCCTTTTTTGTCAAGCCATTGTTTATACGGAATGCGACATTTGTAAACATCTGATGTACTACATTATGAATAATGATCCGAATCGGTTATCCGTCTTGATGTTTTTTAATCTTGGGTTTTACCTTTCACATACCTATTAATTTTGTGCGTTTTAACTTCCTGATTAAGAAAGTTATTGTAATCGTCCTTATTGAAATAGTTTTTTAAAAAAAATTTACGTTTTGAGGTGTGATTGTAGACAGTTGTGTGGTGTCTGTGTGTGTTTGTGTGTGTGTGTATGTGAGAATATTTTTTGGCTTTATTTTTGCCCAACCCGGTTAGGTACCAATCGATGCGTATTTACGTAAATTAAGACTGATTAGTTGACCAGCGAAACCGATTAAGCAGCTTTTTGTTTAAAATAAAAGTGAAAACGCGTATTCGCGATTTCTAAAAAGCTTATTGCGCGATCAGGGTGCTTGCAGTGCCCATCGACGCGTGTTAAGCAAACTTGATCAATTATAACAAAATTGATATAATAGTTACTTTGTTGTTTGAAAAAATATAAAAACAAATTAAGTAATTTATTTCGTTAGTTGTGGTTTTCGTCTATATCTATTGATGGATAGAAACTAGAAGAAAGGTTGTTAATATTTTTCTTAATCCGGAAGTTTTTGTGTTGGCAGTCAAACCATTCCTGCTTGATCTCTGTGCTATATGATTGTACTTATTATTTATTTAAATATTAAATAATTTTTAAATTTGTAATTTCAGTTTGATAAGTCTCATAGATATTTTTCATCTTTCACTGACGTTTTTAAAATAAGTATAATTATTATAAACTTCTAAAGAATTGGAATTAAGCATGAAATTTAAAATATTCGTAATGTTTGAGTACATTCTGAGGATTTTGCTCGAATATGTCTAAAACAATTCAACTAATAGGAAACTGTTTTCTAAATCACTCAAAGGTTTTTAAGGACTTGAGTCCCAAGTGTTGTTTCTATAATCACCGGTTGAATCCCGAGGCGGACCGTTCTCCTTCTACCTGTTTCTAACTTAGTTTTAGCTACGAACGAGTTCACAACAATTCGGCCCGAATCTCCCGGGGCTACCGACTCCAAAAATGCTTCTAAGAAGCTCCTACCAATGAATATTTGAGAGGCGGAAATTGTTGAATTCGAATAAGTAACGGCGGATATAATGTGCTTCAAATTATAGTATATGTTCGTCGGTTTTGGAAATTACATGAACATCAAGAGTTGTTGGAAAAACCGCTGAGTTTTTGTCCCTAAATAGCGTAAATAATGTATGTCATATACTACGGAGTTTCTAGAAAGTAGCTTTTGTAACAAGGTCACAGGGAATTCGTCCGTTCAGATAAATATCTATACTTGAAGGGTATTTTCATTTTAACGTCATTTCACTTTGACAGTGATAACACACTCCTGACGCTATATCACGTGGTAATAACTCTATGAATCAACAGTCATCAATCGCGGCTCTAAATGCGAGTCTAAAAATAAAATCTTTCTGTCATTAGCTACGGCACGTGTAACGAGAAGTATATCAACTTATCAACTGTCTTGTTCTATATTGTAAATGTACCCTTTGTATCCGTTACAAACTATGCTAGTATATTAACTTCATTACTTTTATTATTTTTAGTTTTAGGTCAATATGCAATGCATTGGAAAGTAGTCAAATTGCCTCAAACGGCACACATGAACTGTGAGTCAGGGCACTCCCACGTTGTTCCAGCGAGGGCGATCGCCCCTCGGTTGCCCACTGTCTGTTTGTTTTGACTGGTCTTTGTTATCTGTAGTTTAGGGTTATTTGTTAATTGTTATGAGACTGGGAAAGTTGCTGAAGTATCAGCAATAGTATAAAGATTTTTATAGTTTCGTTTGAAATTATTTTATTCAATAGGTCACATATTAAAACTATTATTGATCATTCTTTCATATTTTACTAGACGTAAACTATTATCGTTTTATATATGTGTCTGTAGGTTTGTTCATCCGTAGTTAATAACGTAAAACACAGTTGTATTACGTTACAGATCGTACTATATTAAAATATAAATAGAATATATGCTTCATGAATATTTAATTATAATTTGTCAGTACAGTTTCACAGTTTGGAACAGGTAACTCGCGGTTCGAGGAAGTTATCGTTTGTACTTTGCAGAATGTGGGTGGTGCAGAATTTGTCATCGTGGTCAGTGATGTAAAACTATCCGTTTTAGCGTTTCCCCTTCACAAAGAGCGCCGACTGCACCGCGCCGCAGCTGCGAGCTTGTTTTTAAAGTGAATTGCAAAAACACGGTTCAAGACACAGGGGAGAGCGGAAATATTTACATATAAAAATTATTGTATTATTTAAAAATTTGGCTTTAATTTAGTTATTATAATTTGTATAAAAATAATGTTTCTTTGAGATAGAGATACTATAAACATTACATTACATAACAAACTTATTATATGTTAGTTCTGGACATAATGTTGTTTGAGTATGTGTGTGTATAACGACAATACTGTTATAACATTCTCTATAGATACTATTATGTTTTATACTAATCTGAATTATTATAATTTCAATACATTATTAGACGTAATGATTCTCATATTTTTTTTTAAATTTAAATTCTCATAACTTAAAAGTTTTTAAGCAATGTGTCTAAATTATTCATTCATGAAATCGCTTAAAGCTTCAAGGATTTCACTTCTACAATTCTACGTCTAGCCGACACTAACGTATGATACATTGTGTGTGCACCGCACGAGACCAGCTGTGCTATACAAGTAACGTTTTTAGTGCAAATTGCGAATGCACAAGATTCGCGCTAGAGGTTCATGAGAAGCTGTGCGCCACCAAAATGATGTACCTTATATTATATTAATTGTAATATAATATATCAAAAGTTGTTTTTTCTATTCTTATACTTTTATTTGCGATGTTATTTTTACAGTGTTCCCATAACATATTATTTCTTTTAATAATTTCTAACATTATATAATTTAGAAAAAAATAATTTAATTATTTTAATTGATATTGTTAGTATCTCATTAAATTAATATGAACTGCGATGGTTTTAGAAATAATAATAACAATAAAATATACATAAGCCCGCGTCCGCCTATGCGCATGCGCCACAAGCTAGGTGGTCTCGCGGTGACGAGTTGCGCGAGCGCAGATACCGCGGTGACTCACGCGGAAAGGACAGGACGCGGACGCGACGGGAATTACAAGTCGCCGACTCGCCGCCAACTCGCCGACTCGAAACGAATTACATACCATTAGGTTGGTACTACGGTCGCCATGTTTATAGTAATGATGTGTAATGGTTTTCGGAATCTCTTCTACCTTTTATACTTGTACTTGATTTTTTTTAGTTTTTTTCATGGTAATATTAAATTATAATTTTATTGACATTTATCGAGTCAATATTATTATGTATTTTTTTTATTGTCTTTTTTTTTCGGAGATTTACTGATGAGCAAATTTACGAGTGAGACGTTTTATGTTTTTTAATATAATATTAATTATTTTTTAAAACCTGGCCGTCCTTCATTATTGACTGACGCAATTAAATATAAGGCTAAAAGATAAATGTGTTTAAATGTAGGTATACATTTTTTGATTTTTTGACGTTAAATCGTATTTGCACTATTAATCTTCAATTGGAAGTATTAAGGCATGTACATTTTTGGGAAAAGGGTAGGCAAATTACCTACATATATCAGTATATAGTGTACATATAGAGAAATGTTTCGTATTGAAAAAGTCAATTACAAACTTAGTTAATTTGTGAAATAATTAAATAACATAACGGTAACTGTTCATAAATAATATTTTATTACAATACAAAAAAATCGATGTACTCTAAAGAAAAAGTAAAAAAAAGATGTCATAAATTTAATACAATATAAACAGCTGATCTCAACAATCGCTAAAACATGTCGTCCCTTGTAATAACATCTCACTTAACTGCTGAATACTAAATAAATTATATTAAATATAATATTATACTTTAATTACATAAAATAAAGTCCAAACTCGAATGACGCCTTTACAGCGATGATAATAACAACAGGGCAAATAAAAACCGGCATAAAATGAACTCCGTGGCCCTGTGTTTTCGTTTAAATAGCAAAGTTGGTGTGAATTGTTGGGGTTCCGTTAAGGGTGGTCGATTTATTGAGTCGTGTCGGGAAGTTTTGCAGATATTGAAACGAATAGCTCCACCTGTTGAGCGCGGTTTGCAACTTTGTTAATGGCCGTACCTATTTGCTGAATGGAGTGGTGTCTGTTACTTGTTGGCAGGAAATTTAAATTTGAATAAATGGCCCGGAATATTGAGTTCAATCTTTGCGGTATGGGATTATAATTTAATGTAGATTATGATCGAATTAGAATAACTGTAAGCGGAGAGAAATATATAGAAATATAACATTGTATAGTTACGATGTTTCTTTTATTAGAAATTATTTATCTTGATATGAAGTAAATTCTTTGATTTTTATCTAAACTAGTTTGAAAATTTAAAAATCTAACTCATAGTCTTGAGTTAAATCTTGAATATTTAGGAAAAGTAAATTATATTAAGTGGCAGACTGTATTTGTATAACAAATATTACAAACAGTATAAAGTCTGTAAAAGTAAGTAAAATGGGGCCCAAAAGCTTCTGCACAGGAGGCAGTATCTGGTGTGTTCATAATTTCGTAATATCTTGGACGTAACAAGTTAATAGTTACTTCGTTCTCCATCTGATAATTAAAGCTAAAATAAAATAACATTGACGGCACAGAATGCCAAATCCAAGTTTTCAAAATAATAATAATAATTTATTTCAACTTTAACAGTCGTAGATATCAACAAAGTAGAAGTCTTCTTTTAAGAATTATATAATTATCCCTGTGCCAGAAGACTCCGATCCTTCATTATATATAATAGCAAAATAAATTAATTCTTAAATTAAATATAACATACATTTCAATTTGTATGTACATGTGTGTGTGCGTGTTTGTGTGTGTGTGTGTGTGTGTGTGTATATGTGTGAATGTAAATCAGTCATAAAACTGAGAAGCAACTCAACTTCCTCAAAATGGCGTCGCTGTCAAAAGCAGAATGTGATCGAACGTTCGAGAATCTCGTTGGAAATTAGAAGGTGCGTCGTAGCCATTTAATTTCGTGATGTAACTGCGGAGCAAGCAAAGGGGCTTATTACGCTCGCCGGCGCTTTATGGCCGAGCTAGGGTCAGCGCGGGTTTTTTGTCGCGGCATGTTCAGAACACCCCAGCCTCCCCGCCCGCGTCACGAGCGACGCCAGAACTGGGGGTGGGTTGGCGTGTGCAGGGTTGAACATGACCGTTTGTTATTATATTGTTTTATATATGATATAATATATTTTAAAAATACTTTTTACTTATGTTGGTGTTTCAATAAGGTATTTCAAAAAGTTTTGAATTTCTTAAATTTTTATAAAACAAAAAAAAACTATACCTAAACACATGATTTTTCAAACTACTAAATGAGAGTAAATAATTAAGTTTTTTGTTTTAATTTTCGTTTAATATAACTGTAGACAGCCCTAGCCCGCAAGCATCGTAGCCTTGATTGTAATACCGCTGGAGGCCGCGTCGTTGCCATAACAACCAGCTCCCGCTACCTGTCCTCATTAATATGTACCCGGACCGGACCGGACCGGACCGGACACTGTCTTGTAGATAACTTTAGAAATCGACACCTGAAAAATTAATGAGCTTAGGAATAGTTTCGACATAATATTAAGTTTTTATTTCTTTGTATATATTTATACAGAAATAACAAGAAAATTTAATTTCATTGTAATTTTCAGGAATTGTTGTTTACTAGCCAGTAAACCTTATCGAACTGGATAAATCCGAAATATAAATTCGGTGATCGATACTAGTTTCAGAGTAGCGACATTTCAAATTTGCACATGTTTGAATTTTATATATTTATTTGATATCTCAGGATACTAATAAAAAAATGAGAAAATTTGGTCTTTTTTAGTTATTAGCTTCTGCCCGCGACTTTATCTAAAGTAATAATGTATTTAATATCATTGTATAACATTTATACTTCGTTCAGTGTTATTTTAGTTATAGCTCAAAATATATATTTTTTTGTAAGAAAGACAGATTTATTCAAAGTGTTATTAACATATGTTATTCAGACCTATGTTCAAATTTAATGTAATTCATAGATTCGTTTTATTTGTTGTTATTTAAACGTCATATTGCTGTCGGTATTATTTTGATATTACAATTGATTTATGATTTCAAACCATCACGAATTATATTATATACATACAATATATGTCAATATTAATTATATTAATTCATTCAAAACAATACATTTATTAACTTCCTAACAAAGCAATCTATTGCACTCCTTATTTTCGAAATTTTTATTATGTTTTTTAAGTTTTTACGTGTCCTAAGTAATTTTAAATCCTTTTTTTTAAATTTATGTATGTGTGGGTGTATATGTATGTATTTAAGCATATTTTTTGGACCTATTCTCTCGTGACCTGATTATTCGATTCATTTCGTTTTGGTACCAATCGAAGCATATTCAGGTAACTTAGAGCTGATTACTTTTGCAATGTAATCGACCAAGTAGATTTTGTGTTTTTTTTTTAAACTGGAAACCACATATTTGCGATTTATAAAAACCAATAGTGTGATTGGGGTGGTTATAATACTGATCGATGTTAATATAAGCAAAAAGTTATCATAATTACAAAAAAAATGTTTTTCGTGGTTTTTTTTTCTGAAAGTGTATCAAATTCATTGTCAAATTTAAAAAGTTAAAAATACGATATATTTATAATAAGCGGTTTTAATGACTTAATTACAAGTAATGATTGAATAAATTATTTTTATTAAGCAAATATTATAATATTTTTGTTGTTTCTTAGTTAATATGATAGGACTCGAACTAGTTACCGTTTGTTTTAATAATTATATGTTATAAAAGTATTAAAATTCAGATTACTTAGTGTGACTATTAACTTTCAACAAATTGTTAATTCTGAACAATGATACAGCGCACTCTACTTAACGTACTTAATACTGCGGCGCGCGCTCACATCTGTTAACATATTGAACCAATTTAATTGAATTGTCTTGACTACAAATTTATTTTAAATATAAGTATTTTTTTGTATTTTAATTTTAATAAATTTAATAAATGTTATGTTGAAGGGAGTACAATTTAGTGCGATTCGCTTATACTAAACATTGACTCAAAAAAAAAATTTGTATGAAATACGACTAAAATTTGTAGAATAGATTACCAAAATACAGTTAATTGTTTATGTATATACAAATGGTGATTTTAAGAACATAAATTTTAAATATATATTAGTAATTTATATATACCCCATAATTGCGAGTTGTCTAAACGAGATTTCAATACATAGCTGTCGAAACAGTCTCAGCGTGTATATAGTTCGTAGTAAATGCTCGAAGGAGTATCGAGTGACCTCTTTGCAGGTCACCTGGACCAGGCGAATGGCGATTCGCGGAAGCCGACCTGGATAACTGAGACTATGCAAATTCATATAGCTATTAGTATACGACACGCAGCCGGCTTGAAGCTTATTACATGAGAACATTTTAAATATCTTTGATGTTTTTATTGGATTTTAAATTAAATGCTGTAACCATGAAGTCCTAGCTTCGATTCCTGATTGTGCATATTTCTTTTAAATCTAAATCTGTCTTTGTTAGTGTATTTTATGTAATTATTATTCTTAATATAGTACCACTACAAATATTACAAGTAGGAACCTATATAGTTGATCAAATAGCTTAATATATACGAATGAATTATTAAATAAATAAAAAGTAAATATAAAACTATGATTATTGTATGAACTATTTATTTATTTATTTATATACTTAATTACACACAAAAATACATTTGAAAAAAAAAAAAAGATGATAAAACAAAAAAGGAAAAAAAATAAAACTTTTGGTGCAAAAGGCGGCCTTATCACTTTTAGTGATCTCTTCCAGGCAACCTATTATGATTTGTAAGCATTTAACGGAAATTTTTAATAAAATGCGTCAATTTAATCATATTTTTATTGAAAATGATGATTAGTAGGAGAATAACAAAAGTTTTATAATGAAAGCAGATAACTAAACTTAATGTAATGATTACTTATTCATTTCTGATTTGAGTTCTGACTTAACGTAATGTTCAGTGAAGTAACAAATATAATTTAGAAACAGTTCAAAAAGCAGCCCTAAGAGGGTATTAGCAATTTGCACGGGACTTGCTGTAGGGGGTCAGGAGACAGCTGGCGACTCAGTTCATCCAGAATGTTGAGTACTATAATAATAATAATATTTATTTATTGCCAGTTAATTCAATCATGCAATATCCTTTTACTACAAAACACAATTACAATGGGAAAAATAATAATAAATTCCACGCATATAATAACATTAAATATACAAAAAATTGAAACCAAGAACTCCGTGTGTAGATATTAAATTAGTAATAAAACCTTATTATATTGAATTGAGTATTTATTATAAAATTAATAAATAGTTAAACCCAATTGATCACAAAATTATTACAAAAAACCACAATAATCAGTAAATGATTTTTTAATGGGTTTAGTTTAGTTATAATTGTTAATAACGAACTTTATTAAACATTACTAAAAGAAGTAAGAGTAAGAAGCAAGTGTGTGTTTCTGTGAGTGTGTGTTTTGTACTACATACAAAGATAATTTACAAACACCTCAATATCGTAGCGTTCCTTAGAGGGAATTACCAATTTGCGAGCGGCTAATGGTCCGGCTTCGGCGACGAAATCCTCGACCGACTCAGCTCTCTGGGGCCTTTATTGCATTTGACTGTCAGAGCTTGCAAGACTAGATTTGGCTGTATATTATATAATATATATATATATATATATATATTATATTATAATATGTAGGACTGTTTGATTTTGATTATAGTGTTAATAGTAACAGCTTGCAAGTCGGGCTAATAACTGCAGATTGAAGAGTATACATTCATTTAATATGACATACTGATATATATCTTTAATAAAATATAATTATTTATATTTACACTTGTGATCCATGATAATTATTATATATTACATATAATACTAACGGAATTTGCCTGATTTGCTTTCAATCTCAGTCTAGTTCACGCCGGGATTCCGCCATGCTTAGAGCTCATAAATGGACCTCGACTGAGTAAACTCCGATAGGGTTTTCAGTTGAAAAATTAATTATATGTTATAATGTTACTATACTTAAAAAATGAAGATTTATATATTTGTTTATTTTTCTTCTTTATTGCACAAAATACAATATAATGAACAAAACGCTGAATAAATGCTTCAAAAACATTATCTACCAGCCAAGCTTACGATGTACAAGAGAGATTTTTTTAAGGATACAAAATAATAAAAAAATATATATTTAAAATATAAGAAAAAAAATAATAATAAAAATAAAAATAAAAATAATACATAACTCTAATACAAAATAATTAATTATAAAACAACTTATATAACATATACACAATAGAGGGTATACAAAAGTTATATGGTATATGTTACATTTCAACATGAAATATACATAATATTAAACTTTATTAAATACAGTTTTATTATAAATACAGTTTAATTATATTGAAGCAGACTATAAAATATTTTTATGATCAGAATGAAACTCCTAATCGTCGTTGATGTCTTTTATAAAAGAACTCATTTTATGACTCCTCTTATATGAAATATAATTTATTATATTTTAAGTGTTTGGATTTTTTTACATGTATTGTTTGGATATACTTTGTTAAATATTATTTTACATATTATAGTATAGCTGTGGTTTTAATGTTTAATATTAATTAATTGTTTTTTAATACATTCTATAAAATCAAACGTTTATTAAAATTAGTCATATATTTTTTATAATTATTGTACTAAAGTATTACAAACAGTAATTTACTATCAAATTGTTCCAATATTTTGCTGTTTTGAAACTTTATGAATATATTAGTAATTTGAATTATTCTCTAAATGACGTTATCTTGCTGTCAGGTAAAAAACTTTGAAATAAGTAAGAGTGTAATTAAAATATTTTTATATTTTAAAATGGTCACGGTTTCTTTCTGTATAGTGCGTGCCACATCCGGCTTGGAAGGACACTGTTGAGATGAAGACGAGCTAATGGTGTTATATATGACAGTAGTTTTTTTTAACACAGAAAGACTGAACTGGATCTAATGTTGATAAAAATTGTTTGAATATACCATGTGATGGTAGGTTTTCATGAAATTTATATATATTATATATTGACAAATATTTTTTTCTACATAATAGATGGATAATTATATCTATCGCTTTTCAGGTATATTTGATAATATTTCAAAAATTTAATATAATTATATTTTGTTAGTTAAATGTTAACGATATTTCATATTACTATTACACCTGCTGTCGTATAGAAATTATTCACAAGAACCAAAGCCGTCAAATCATTGGGTTTATTGATCAAAAGCCCGATAACAATCGGTCTTTCATTTCACTTGCTCAAGAGAGTTTGTCTATATCTATAAGCTATGTACACGGTAGGTGCGGGCAAGAGGCTAGCGACTAGCAAGTAGCCTGGATTCGGCGTCGGCAATTATTGTCCGTCAGGGGGATGAGGGGGTGTGGGGGTAAGATGGCCACCGTAATTAATTGGCGCGACGCGAGGGGCCGACCGCGGCGTCTCGTAGCGGTATTGCGCCGCGTGTGCTGTTACCATGAGTTGATATTTTGGTGGCATTTTTGACTACAAATTTTGTATGCTAACATATAGTCACGTCATTATCGTGTGAAAAATTGGTATATAAATACTTTGAATATTTTATAAATCTTTATATTATTTTACTTCACAAATAATAAATGCAAATTTTGTATAATTTTTCGAAATAATGGTGCAGATCAGATTCCGGTTGTATTAAACCTAATTTTTTATAATTATTTAAAATATCCTGAAAATATTTATTATAGAGATGGTCACAGTGACGTTGTCGACCAGCGATCCGACCGTAAACGTCTCACCCACACGCTGCGCCCGCTTGCCACTCGCCTCGCTACACATCTACGCTAATACCTACCCAAACGACCACACACACTTGACCCTCTCACATACACACGAGTCTCTGAAACCCTACAGCGAGAACAGGTCAACTTACGTTAGCCAACTACCAATACCGCACTATACCATAGTTTGGCACAACTAGAACTCTGACCGCGAGTCCGTTTCACCCCCCCTGTCCTCTCTTAAGTAAGAGTTAAGAGGGGCGGGGGAGATCACAGTATATTGGAACGGTGGCTCATATATTGCGTCGGTGTGTGTGAGAAATGTTAGTGCTAGTGGACCTCGGTTCGCTTAAGCGTAAATTCTGTTGCGTAAGTTAGAAAAGACGTCTGGTTTTCGAGATAGGTCGCCCGGAGATATTGGAAGTATGGGCCTGCGGCTAGAGATTGTTATGTTACAGTTGCTTTGCGATAAATGATTTACCATTTGTTCACAGTTCTTCCCAATGTTACAAATCTATGAGGTTATCTTTCCAATATAGGAATAAGGTTTAGGTTTCAACATAGATATGTTACTGTTATAGTTACTTAAAATTGTATAAAGGAAAGAATTTGTAGAATTATTTAAATTCAAAGCATTTTCAAAGTAGTGTCTAATTCTACTAATATAAATTAAATGTAATTTTTTACGTGGAAATTATTGTAATATTTTGTGTTTTTGGAGCGAAAATGCTTATATTTCTAGAATGACTCAAGCAAAGTCCTGCAGCCGTTCATGCCAGCCCCAGGTTTGCTGGATAGGAATTCCTGGACATTCTCATTGTTCCATGGCTTTATTTCCGCTTAGTATCCAGGTTATGCATAGCAACCAGGATTAAACAGAGAGTACATTTAAAGAATTTTGTTAATATTATTCAGCCGTCTTTAATATTATAACATATTCTTGTTACGCAGATCATGGTTTAGCGCCATTTTTAGCGCGTTTTGGATAAATTAGACAATTAGACCAGTTTTTTTGAGGACAATAACTCTAGAAGTAACGTAACCAAATTTTATTTTAATATGGTTCAAAATTTCGATAATGATACCTCTAAACCAGAAACAGCACGTATTCCAGCACCAGCTGAGTTTTTTAAATGTTACAGCCCTATTTGTTTTTAATCTTTGTTCTTCGTCTCCTTTTAAATAATTTGGCAATCTCGAAGTTACGAATTCTGCTAGTGTCAAGTCAGTTATGAGAGCATAACTTAAAATTTTGTGAAGTAATTTTTCGTAAAAACTATCTCGGTTCCTAAAAGAACACAAAAGTTAGACCATTACCATTATTAGAATATAAAAAAAATATATAAAATTGCTTATATCTTTGTTAGTTTTTTTAGTTTTTTTGTATTTGATTTTGTTTATATTAGTTTTTTTAAGCTTTGTGTGGTGTCTAAATATTTTTTTGGAATATGAATTTGAAATTTGTGAACCAGTTTAAGCTAGATTATTATTGGATATGTTCGCACATGAAGTCTCAATCTTTATTAACCGACTGCAAAGAGCAGTGAAGTCGCGCTTGCCTTTGACGCAGATAAGGTGCCAAGCGCTAAAATAGCTGTTCGTTTCACTGTAACCCGTACCAACGTACTCCAAAACTACAAAATTTATATTATTAAATCGATTTATTATTTCAGCTTCAAAATAAATAGATAATTCCTAATATATTATTTTTAAATTAATGCATTAAAGTAATAATATTTTTTTATTGACTTATATATCTTATAATATACGTATAAAGTAATAATTGATGTTGAAAGAATGTACTTTTTGTATTGTTAATAGCATGTGTATTATTTACTAGCTGTTACACGCGGTTTCAACCGCGTATGAACGGTTTTATTTACTATTAGCATAACTAAGATCAACTTCATCAACAAATTTTCAAATCTTACAAATCTTCTTCAAAACTTCTGGATTTGAAACTATTTTTTAAATCCAGAAGTTTTGAAGATTAGAGCATTTAACAAAAAACTTTTTTTTCTAATATTTATTTGGATTTATTAAGAATATGTAGTATTTTCGTTAGTAGCGGCAAGTTTCGTCATTACCAGTCGAATTCCTGCCGGTTCGCTATAAACCGGGGTCCTAGCGAGCCGAATGTAAAATGGGACTCGTTTTACGTCGACGTTGCTTTGATGGCCTTTTAAACAGAACAGCGCTCGGACGATATCTGTACTTGTATATACTAGCTTTTACGGCAGCTTCGCTCGCGTTATTCTTCACAATTACTTATATATATATTCCAAATCTTCAAACAAACTATATCTCGTTATGTATTTGAATGATGTCACGCCCCATTTGGTGAATTCTCTAGCGTATTGCGACTGTTGAAGGTAAAGTTAATGGGCCTCGTTTTAAAATTGAAATTAGGATACATTTAAGTTTACAAGAGAATAAAATGAATTTCTTTAATGTATTTATTGTTTTGCAATTAATGATTATAATACTATAAATCTTATGTTACACTTTTTATTCGATGACAATTTCTTCTTATTTGACAATTTTGACACAATTATCGTGGTATTTTTTAAAAATGTATACATATTACCAATTATGTCGATATAATGTATGAGGTATGTTACAACACCTTGCGATTATAATAAGAATTATGATGTGGGGAGACATATAACATATATGAACTTGACAACAAAAACATATAATAAAATTAATATATCATATTAGTATCCCTTAATTTGTCGGTTAGTAAGTCTTTCAACAAAACTGTTTTAAATAAGAGTTTTTGGCAAGACGGTACTCGCATAATACGTCACAACGACGAAATTGGAATTATAAACGGCATTGAAATATACGGGTTGTACACACAGACGGATTTATATACTAATATTATAAAGCGGAAAAGTTTGTTTGTTTGTTTAAGCACTTTGAAACTACGGGATGGGTTTGAAAATTTCCTATATTTATCCTAAATATAAATAAAAACGTTAGTCCGCGTGTAAATCCGTGAGTAACAGCTATTATATATTATGTTTAAATTTCTAGTAATGCATATAAATCAGATACTAGACTTTTCTTTGTCTAAATAAGAATTAAAAGTATCTCACTTAAATAACGTACTAGTTTTGCAAAATGTTAGTGTTTAAGAAGCTTAAGAATATTTGTAGTTTTCCTTCATAACTTTTACGGAAAATTTTGGCTCGTCATGAGTGTTAGTTTTTCAGATTTAGTATAAAATTCCGCATCGATTGATATATAGAAATATTTTTTTGAATATATTTTTGTTTTATTTCATAAATACTATAACTACATATATAGAATTTACAAAGAGCAATATTATATTTAGTTTTTAGCTCTTTGTTTTTCTTCCTTTAAATAATGTTCCATATCTAAGAATAGTAAATCAGGTAGGATTTGATATAACCGAGATATAGTAGTTATTTAAAAGGTCGAGTGTCTCTCATAAAGTCCGCTTTTATGGACTTGCCCTGAAGGAGTGTGGAGATATCTGAGAGCTATTTCACTTTATCACTTATAAATCACCCAAAACGTTATTTCTTTTAATAAACACATTTTTAACCTACAATTATAATTATATAATATAATTAATATTTAACTTCATATTCGAGGCATATTTTATTATTAAAAGTCTACATAGATATGTTTCTCTTCGAGTCTCTTTCAAATGTCTTTGTTAAATTAATTGGTAAACTATTATTTTAAGGTGTTTTTTTTTTTACTTTTTCGTCATGAAGATTAGTCGATAATACTATAAAATATCTCATTGTTAATTTAATGAAACTCATAGCCCTTTACTAATAAAAATATTTACACCCCGTATAATTTCTTTATTCTCCGTTTTGTGTGTCACTTTCACACCTTTGACGTAAATCGTTAGTGAAAAAGTGACAAAACAGATCATAAATTGTACCTGGATAACTATTTTTTTTAAGTACGGTAAAGTATCCCGTCAGTTGTTAAATCCTATTGATGCAGCTTTCTCTTTACCTTATTGTTTAAGTAATATAAAGGTAAGTTTGTTTTTTCTGTCAGTCCTTGATATGTACGCACTCGCGTGTTATCTGTCAAAGTAAACAAATGAGAAGACGGGGGCTGGGGCCAGGGAGGCCACCCTCCCGCGTGTTATCGAGCCGCGACATGCCCCAGTCGGTCTACCTGCACGAACTCACGGGGAGAGACCCCTCAGGAGCGCTCGGTCAAAGTCACAGCAGCTAGAGATGTTTTGATGGCCCTACCCATCAACTATACAAATGCCAAGATGGGGCCGGGGACGGGGGACCGTCCTCGCCCATTATTGAGCCGCAACCGCTCGCGGCCAGACTACCTGAACGGTACTCCATTACAAATTGTGACAAGGGAGAGATCTATTAATAGCGGTCAGTGCTCGCAGTTATCGTTTCTATGGGCTTATCCACTCGAACAGATGAGAATGAGAAAACATACAAATATAGCTAAAACTAATGTCAAAATATATTTGCAATGCGAATGGTTAAAAAAAAACTCAAATAGAGCTTCGACCTAATTGTCAACAAACGGGGAATTATTTACATAGCAGGAATTGGAAATACCAAAGTGAGTTGTTAGAACGTCCAAAGCTTTGTTTCAATAGCGACTCGTGGATTACATCGAACAAAAAACAACTGTGGTGGGAGTCGCGGCCGCCGCAGCCCTCGTGATAACAAACACTCGGTGAAAAACAGCTCGCCGTTACCGAATCGATGACCGAAGCTCTATATCAATTTTATCGTTTAACGTCGTCCATAACTTGGCACCCTCCGAGCTCGCCGAAAGCCAGTAAGTATGTAAATTACGGTCGCGAGCGGCCGTCCTCGGATGCCCACTTATCTATTCAAATTTAAGTCCGGGAGCGGGGTTGCGTCGCCGGCCTTCGCTAATCAAAATCCGATCAGCCATTAAGTCCTCTCGCTATCTGCTTAGTTTACGAGCGGGGTGCGCGGGGCTTGATCATTATTTATGTAGCGCGGCTAAAAAACTACCCTTAGTCATAGAATGCTCCTCCTGTCGATGCTCGCACATTGCACTAGGCTCCATAAATCCCCGGCTTTGTAATCAAGCAATGCACAGTTTTTATGAGCTCGCCTTTAGCAGTCACCGCCCGCAGATAAATTCAGCCCCGCTATCTGATATTGAGAAGGTATACACATATATGTATAGAAGAGAGGAGTTGAATCGTTTCGCATTCGCTCAAAGGTATGCTTTTCGTCCTCGGCTATATTTAACGTTGCCGCGGGAGACTTGCTAATGAACAAACGGCTGAGGCAGGGAACAGTATACGTAGGTGTAGGTGTGTAGTATCTAGTGAAGTGTGAGTCGCGTGGGCGGTGGGCTCTGCGTTATCGCTGACGGCCACGAATCGCGTGTATTTTTGCCGCGTGTAGGCAATATACGGTGTGTTTTCTATAGACAAGAAAAGGCGATTCTTTAATAATTAAACATATTATATTACTCTATTATTAATAATATAATTCTTATTCTTAAATTCAACATTTCATAGACCTCAAAGAAAACGATAATCTTTAATTTTAGATAAAAGTGTATCCTCTAAAACATCATATTTTAATATCGCTACTAAATAAGATTAAAGGCGGAACTATAAAAAGTTAGTATATATATATATAAAAATATATATTAATAAAGTAATTAAATTCTGTTAATCTCCGCCAGCAGTGTGTCCTCACCCTTATCGTTGTAGGCAATACACAGCATTACCGTATTTTTACCGAGATCGATGGGCCGCGTCGAACGCCACCTGTGCTTTTCACGTCTCGAAACATACATTACGCCTTATACGCCTTAACTAAGGAATATATAAATAGATTAAATAAATAAAACCTTTTTTACAGCTACTGATGTTTTTCGAGAACATAATTTTAAATTACAATACTATTTGATACTCATTTATTGCTATTATGGAATTGTAATAGCTTTAAGTTTTTCTCGTAATAAATCTTCACACGCATCATTAGGTATTCTTGTAAATAGTTTTTTTTTTGTTTCAGCGAAATGATATACACCGAAAAAGGAGGGCGTACTTTGTTTGGAGTTAGGTTGTTTATAGGACAATGAAAACGTGTTAATTGACTTCATGTTTAATTTAATCTTATAATAATTTTGAGATGCCGATTAGTAATTTTACTTTAGAACTTTTGGCGAACGATAGTCTAGACTGCGGGCCTTGCGTGTTTTCGTTTATGCCGCGTGTCCAAACTGCTGCCAGGGTTGTTACCGTTAATATAGTTCAAAAAGATAAAGTTTTATGAGTTTTCTTGAGTATTTTTTATATTGTTTAATAAGTTTATGTATATTTATTTTAATTTTAACTTTAATTAGTTAGTAAGCCAGTAGATGGCAGCCCTGGTAGCATTGAAGCGCGGGCGTCGCGTCCGGTCTCATTTATCGCGTATGATCGAAATCGTTGACACCGCGCCAGCTCGCGGGACGGAGGAATGACCGCGCGTTAATTGTCGCCTCACCTTCCCAAGGGCGGCCTCGCGACTACTGACCCCCCTTCTCCCCCGCAACCCCCTCCGCACGGCGCCCTCGTCACGCTCGCACGGTCAAACACCTTGCTTTTTATGTTGCTAATGGTCGAACCAAATTGAGCTAGCTTCTAGCTGCTAGAACTGATAGATCATCAGTGAGGGACTAGAATGTTACTCGCATACCTAAAGTAATGGTTTTAAATAGGTTTTTCTTTTTGCGTGTATAATTCATTCTCACGCAACTGTTGTGACATTTCCATATTGGGGAACAAAATGTGTTATATATTGTTAAAGTGCATGTTAACAGACAAATAAAGATAATATTATTAAAATTTATTACAATTTTAATCGACGTAAGCTTACAGATGCGAAAGAATAAAGTTAACATAACATTTTAAAAGTTATTCAGCAAAAAAAAAGCATTTCTATTCCCGGCAAATGCAAATTGCACAGCAAGTGTGCTGAGTCCATCCATTGTGGCCGTCGTTTGGGAGTCGTTCGTCGCTTTGCTGAGATCAATCTTAACTGATCCTTTTGACTTGCTCGGAAAATGCGCAGATATGTTTGACTTTAAATTATGTATATTTTCTACGTTTAAACCTTCTTCTTCTCGATTATACGAGATATATCGAGTGATTTTCCTTCAGCAATCTTGAAATTCGTCAAACACTTAAATGTGATGAGAAAAAATTTCTTCAAGGTTTTGAAGTCTAAAACAGTTATTGATATCAAACTTTTACTTTCTTACTTCTCAGTAATAATATTTTCAATACATCAATAAAAAGTAATATTATAATAAGCTTAATCGTGACATAACCCCCACACAACCCATATGTTTTTCCTTCCACCACCCAATACATATTTAACTACTCAATTCCATTCAATAATATGTTCATCAAATATACCCAAAACTGAATAAAAAAATACATCGCTAGAGTTCACGAATAAAAAGTAAATGTTATGATAACAATCGGCCGTTTTAAACTGCCGCCCTTTCGCTTTCATTCATGCCCATTGCCCAACTAAAACAAACTTTATTTCAATATATAAATGTGTGTATCGTATCGTATAACTGCGTCTGTGGGCGTTCGATCAAAGAACAATAAAGTCAGATGTATCTATGTGTTTGTGTTCTTACCTGTTTCTAAATGAGCTCTGAGAGTTTTCTTTTTATTGATAATGATATAATAACGTTAAGAATCTTTAAGAGATAGCTTTTAAATTATGACCAATTATATATTTTGATTACACTGCGAATGTCCATTTTTGAAGTGTAACTATATGAGGTTAATGGTAGGTCATAGCTTGTGGTATAGAATAGTCATTCGACTACAGATTGTATGAGGTAGTTCGACGGTGGTACTACCACCCTCTCAGGGTAAAGTAGCTGTTATAGCTACATTTCGTATAATAAGATAAAATTGAAATAGTTTAATAGATTTTAGCTTCCTTTAATCTTCTCCATTTATCTAATGTTTATGAGTGACAGCACAAGTTATCAAAAAGTTTGCCGTCTGGATGTTTGTCAACCTCTCTAAAAAATAAAAGTTTTATAACAGTTTCATAGTTATTAGTAACGTAAGCTATAATCATTTGTTGTAATTTTATTCTGGTGTAGTCTAATTTCGATGTTGAGAATATGATTTGATAACAATGATATTTGAAAACTAGAAGCAACAGCTTTGTTTTACATTTCATATGCTGCTGTGATGATTTTTATTTTCAATGATGAGAACATATTTATATATTTGAAGCACAAAATCGTTTTGCTTCAATATAAAGTATAAAATCATATGTATATTCTTGCCCCACTTAAAATGCGATTAATTTCATAACAACTATTGTTCTAAAGTTTAAAAATAAAATTTAAAATATTAAAATTGGACAACTCGATATAAATGTTATTCTTTGGCGTCAGTCGCAAACATAAATATGTAGGAGGTATCGCGGCAGATAAACTTGTAAAAAGTTATGAATGAAACCGAGAGTGCCGTAGTAGAGTTGTAGCCTCCCCCTCCCGCGCCCTCCCCCCGCCCCGCAACCCCTTGCCGTAGTCGACGATTTGTTTCATGCATTTAGTTTTATTACGTTTCAACATAATTTATGGTATCGTGTAATCGAGCGGCCAGTATTGTTTGAGCTGTTGTTATTCTTTATTCAAAAAGCGAGGGAGTTCGTTTTAAAAGAGATGAGTTTATTCGTTTTTATTATGGCGATGATTGAATGAATGAACGAATTAATTTTAATCTGTGTTTCATCTTGACTTCATAATTTTATTTGTTTCAAGATTGTTTGATTGATTGTAAGTATGGTTTTTCGTTTAAAATAGATTATTTATATCATACGAGTATTGTCTATTTTGTAGTATTACAACCTTCTAGTTTTTATTTTATTCTATATGAAAAATAAAGCTTATTTGCAAAAGAAGTACAAATATTTTTGGCTCAAATCTTGCTTTTATAATTTTTGTCAAACGAAGTGAAGTGTATTGTAGTGAAGTAGTAATCAGAGGAAACTAGACTCAAAACTATGGCGCATTTTCCGCGTTAGTGTCGACTACACCTATACAGAACAGAGAACTAAACACGTGCGGTCGGGCGTACACGGCTCACAACTAGGTCAACTTGTATATGTATATGTCTCAAAATACACCGCAACATATACACGCGGTTGACGTACTTACCTTGTTATGAATAGAGACTATAATCTCGTGTACGAATTACACGAACATAGCGAAGGAAATAAAATTCTTAATGCTGACAATATAAAGTTTATAATGATAGGAAATTGTGACTTGGGGGGTGGACTGTACATTTTGTTTATTTACTCGTCCAAAATGTCTTAGTAGGTTTTATTATTGTCCCAAATTACTTGTCTTCAAAGAAGTTTAACGTCATCTCAGATGCTTGTTAATTCTATTGTGAAAATTGGAAACGTGTGGAAATAAATTAAATAATATTTTTGTTATTATTAATGTTTATTACTTTTTTTATAGTATGTGAGGATTTAATTTTTATAGTGTGTCCTAGGTGTTAGTTATTTCAGTGATAGGAACTCTAAATCATGATATTCGGGGACAGGTTATATATCTTAAGCCATAGATGTCACGAGCTTCGACCATTTCTATGGAGATTCGGGTCCTGTCATTGTGCTTGAGATATTCAAATATATTTCTTAGATTATAGCATATCTTCAAATTCTTTTTATAGTGGAACATAAAATATAAATTAATTTAAATTATATTTATTTATTTAGTTAATAATAATTAGGTAATTTTTGGGGGTAGAGTCTAGGTAGAGCTGGTTCGAGAAGTTAGTACTCTTTCACAGAAGATGGGCAAAATGTAGATAATATAGCTATGTGTCTTAGGTTACGAGAGAGAGAGAGAGAGAGAGAGAGAAAATCACAAACATCCATCTTTATCTTCTTTCCTAGCTTTTTTTTTGCTCTACATTTCTTAAGAGAAAAATGTATTTGCATCTATTTGCTAAATCCTGAAGTCCCAGTAAAAATAAGTAAATATATGTATATTTATTTTTTGAGTAGCTTTTCTACATAACTAATATATTTAAATGACAAGAAAAAATAATAATTTTTATATTTGTATAAGTAAAATAAACTTATAATATTAATTATGAAATCGCTTCGTTTGTCACTATATCTGCACCCTTATCTAACGTCGTCATTAGAAGGCAGCGCGTTAAGCTCGGTCGAGAGCAGAGCGCTCGCGCTTCGGTACGTACCTATTATACATATATACTCGCATATAACGGTATATAACGGTATATAACGGTATATAACGTCATATAACGGCATATAACAGTAAACAGACCAATGGACTACGAAATTTGTATATGGCTGATATTGGTGACAGTTGTTTATGCTTTATCTGATAAGGAATATTCGTATGAGAGAGAAAAATGAAAGAGAGAGAAAAGATACAGTTTCCATGTATCTATATATTACATATAGTACGAGTAAATTATTTTTTGTAAATATAATTAATTTTTTTTTTTATATTTAAAATCCTTAAAAGAAAAATTTTTCAAATATATTGTTTAAATTGGACATTTGGCTCGTTTTGGACTGGACATAAAAAAGCAAATCATCTCATTGGTAATATAACTGGATACATTAATTACTGTGGTCATAAGACGCTCGAGCTTGCAATATGGTGGCCATTAGAAGGTGAAGGTATATAGCATGTTACATAAACTGAAGGCTGCCGGCCATGGCGACCAAAATACGGCCACCTGACGCTCGTCTGCTACGCCCTGAGGCTGGCGCTGAGATTGGCGGAATGGATTTAATA
The DNA here is from genome assembly GCA_959347395.1 of Mechanitis mazaeus. Classification (NCBI taxonomy): domain Eukaryota; kingdom Metazoa; phylum Arthropoda; class Insecta; order Lepidoptera; family Nymphalidae; genus Mechanitis; species Mechanitis mazaeus. The sequence continues at coordinate 2,687,435 of OY365743.1, forward strand.
ATAATAATCTTTATAGGTTTTTTTTTATTTAACGCAATAACCTACAACTGAGGGTTTTCTTTGTGAACGTATTTACGTCAAAATGTTTCTTTCGACTCCAATTTTAATTTATCTAATTAATTTGTATCTGGCAATATATATTTTTTATAACATTAAGTTACAGTTTTTAAATTAAACTAGAACTTTACTGTTTACAAAAACTTGTCCATAAAATTTCGATATGAGCAAAATTCTTATATTTGTCTTGTTTTAAAATAATATTTATCATTTAAACTCCGTTTCTCTATTTTTAAAATATGTTATCAAATTTAAATATATTTATATATGATACATATAACCGCTCTTCTCATGACAATGGTCATAGCGTAATTTAGCAACGAACCCGCACAAAGCCTGTCCGCTGCGGTCTCTCGTCTTACAGCGATGTATACCTGTATATCTACTGACGCTCTGATAGGGGCTCGCAGCTCGCGTTGCGTATTCAGATACCTGTTTATTAATGTTTATTATTGTTACATCATTGTGACATCAAGTGGTTATTGTATCTGACTGATAATTATTTTGTATATATTTATATATTGTTAATGAAATGGACCTCTTTTAAGTTCTTAAAGCCGACGAAAGTATGTAAAAGTATATATAGAAATTATTAATTATATTTTCGAAATTCTATATTATTACAGAAATTAAAATTTTACCATAAATTTGGTTCTTTGGTAAATTTTATGTCAATTATCCTTTTTGTATGGAAAAAAATGAAACTTTATATTTTTTTTATCAAATGATTACTAATTTATTAAAATAATAATAATGAATATCTCAAAATGATATGTGTTATCTAGTTATGAGGTGAGACAGTAAGATTAAACGCCCACTTTCTAGTTGTTCTAAGTTTGTGACGCGTAAAATGCAGTATATTCAAAACAATAGCATAAAACTTAATGATGTTAGAAATTTGATATAAAATAAATAGATATCAACTTATGAAAAACTTTAGAATTACACTCATATGAAAAAGGTGGAATATTCGAGAATCCTTCTCTCTATAGAAAATAATTTAGCGAACCTTACTCCAAACAAAATTCGTGTGTAAATAATTTAGTTAATTTAAACTATCGACAAACTTTGTTACTTTCCGATTTTATTTGACCTTTCCTAGTCGCCATTTTGTTAATTATATTTTCTATATACATAAAGAATTTAATATATTTTAAAGAACGATCAAGTAGAAATTATATCATCAATATTATTTACACATACACCATAAGCAACAGTTATGGCCAACTGTGGCCAGTAAAGGCCAACCTTGGCCAGCAATGGCCAGCAATATTCAGCGCAGAATGGCGTATCAAAGCTAGAGTTTATCAAAGAAGAGATCAGCGGAAGTCAGATGCCAACAGTGCTGGAGTGTAAATGGCCGTATTCATGGCCCGTTGTAAGGAAAGCTGTCATTATTGAGCTAACGAGCGAAAAAATATATATGGACGTTATAAATATATTTTATATCATATATTTATTTATGTTGTTTTCGAGTAAGTAATCTTTAAACGTATCTTTTGAAATTTAGACTTCGTTTGTACATCGTTCACTTAATGTTTAGTTGGCGATAATATAATGTAATAAAATGAATATTGTTCTATTAATCGTTCAAAAAGGTAGTGTTTCTTAATTCGACTGTATTTTTCTAGGTTTATTACCTCAGAAGTTTTGACTGGGTGAACTGATTTTCTTTCATTTTAATTTAAAAACTCGTGCTTTTTATGTGATGTCATTTTAATTTGGTGAAGATCTGATTAAGTAAGAAAAATATAATAAAAGGCCCAAATAAATAATAAAAAAAAATTAAAAAAAAAAGCGCTTTCAAAAATAATTAAATAATTTGATGATGGAAACTGTTTAAAAACTTGATGCTTTTGTTTTACTTCCAAGGTAGTTTCCCATAAAAAATTTTGCTTTGCTTTTTGTTATTTTTTTTTCAATATTCATTTAATTATTAACATCACATCAAAATTGTTTACTGCCAACATGACGAAGTAAATATTTTACAACATTTTCTTCGTCATGTTGGCAGTAAGCAACGGGACCTGACAGGTGAGGTTTTAATTACTAAACCTTTCAGCTATCTTGTTGTTTAAAGATGGCCGCGAGAGGTTTATTGCTCGCGTCGTAATGAGCTTTCGTTGGAAAGCGCAATACTGTTGAATGGTTTATCTACGAATGTTTATTATCTGGTTAAGTATTTAGACGGTGTTACTTGCTTGAGAACAAGATGTTTTTTATACATACACTAATATATATATGTTCACCGTATAGAGTATATATATTTTTGTAAGTTTCTTTAAGTTATAGGATATACAATTGTATAAACTTAGAGACACATGAGATACTTTGATGAAAGTGCTCCTAATACTGTATCTTCTGTCTTTTGTCTTTTACTGTATAGTTTGAGAGAGACTATTTTAAAATATCATTTTAACTAATGTATATAACTATCTATAGTCTTATTTTATTATCAAATATCTCAGTTTGAATATATATCACTTACTATAAGAAATCTAAAATTTAATAACTAATTTACGCTAATATCATATGAGAAGATGGCAGTACTGAAAAAGAGTTTTTTATACAAAAATAATTCTTTAATACAAAATTTGTTATTTCGTACTGCAATATTTATAATACTTTGAAATTAAAAATCGGCTATGTGGCTCACATATAATACAGCTCTGTATTAATTGATAAATTACAAAAAACTTAGTTTCAAAGATTAATCTAATTATTATATTAATCACAAAACAAAATAACCCCCATATATTTTCAAATAAAAATATCTTAAAGGGATTTAATTTAATTATTGGTTATATTTTATTATAATTTTAACCCGACATGTCGATTGCTTTGCAGTAATCATGTTCACGGGAAAACAAAATGTCTGCCAGTAGGTTAATTTAATACGTGACAGTTTTAAACAGTACAAGAAACAGTTTTCGATTAAGTTAGTTTAGTTAGAAACAGTTTAAATCTAATGAAATACCAAATTTTTTTTTTTTTTTATGAATTAATTAAATTATAAAATCATATAATTTCAAGAGATGTTTTTCGTTCTTATTAACATTTTTAATTGTTTCAATTGTCTTTATGTAAGAGAGGTCAGCTTATATTAGGTAAAAATTTTACCATTTTAAAAACTTACAAGCAATGTGACGATAAAAATCACGTTATATTTTGTAGTTTTCTAGGTATTATCAAAAATGCAGACATACTCTTAAAGCTATTGTTTTGTCTCGTTTTAATTAAAACAGAAAAATATTTTAAATATGAAGATTATTTTCATTTTTTTAATATTAATTAACAAAAATTGATTTAATATTTTTTCTCAAACATACTTGAAAATTACTGTTATTCGTTTTTCGTCAATAATTTTGAAAAGTAATTGTGGTATGATGTATATATTCAGTAATGGATTCAAGTGAAGGTAATAAGTATGATGTACTTTGTTTAATGCCAAATGAAATTTAATAGGTCCAGGAGCCATAACAGAATACTTGTTGCTACCAAAATAGAAAAAAAAAAATACATAAAAATGTACGAAAATGTTAAATTTATATTTCCGTACATTATTTAAGAAAAACTTTACAAATTGGTAGTAAGTGTAAATTGATGGACTTTAGTATGTGTGTCTCGACTTTGCCTCGGCACATATTTGTGTGATCGTCCATGAATGGCCATTTTGTCAGCCGCTGCAGTAATGTACTATAACAAAATAATCGATCATGATTTATAAAATACACAATAGGAATTCATACATAACAACTTTTTTTATTTTTTTTTTATAAGCATATCCAACTTATTCAAACATAAATATATAATAATAAAGTTTAACCAAAAGTAGTCATAGGATCCGAATCTGCGACCTCTGGGGACATCCATTTATTGTATATACTCTTTATAGAATGCTGGATTTGTCAAGGCGTGTGTCGACACGGTAGCTCAATTGGCAGAGCGACAAAACGATATCTCAGAATTCGCTAGTTTGAGTACTGCTCGTATCTATAATACATTTTGAATTCATTTAAAATTAATCATCAGAAAAAGTTTTATTATAAACAACTTGTTGAGCGAAGCTCTTAATGAGAGACTTTTCTGCATCCTTTTTACAAACATCAATCAAAAACGATATATCCAAAAATTTCCAAATTTTGCATATCAGTCTACAAAAAAATTCATATCAGTCTGCAAAAGAATCATATATTCGATGTCGTTAAGGAATAATCACTGAAAACCAAAAATTCCATAGACTTCAATGGGAAAAATTTTGCCGCGATAAATTAGTTTGAAAAAAAAATTGTTGAGGACAGAATGCGTCAACGTTTTGTAAATGCAACTTCAGTGCTGTTTGCACCTCGCTTTGTTCAATATGCTAACACAGTCGGAGATTTTGTGACCGTAGCGAGTCAAAATTGAGGTCTATTTCGCGTTACTAGTATTTAAATATTATAAACGTAGAAAGTCTGTATATTGTTATAAAAACTATAGAAAAAATAAATGGCTTAAGTTCTTAGTTTAAGGTGTTGTAACATTAAAATATATAAAATGTAACAGTGAAACCTTCAAGTTGGCACCCCTGGCCGGGAGCAGGTGAGTCTTAGCGCTTCCGTTTACGAGCCGCCAGCTAACGAGTTCACTCATGATAATAAAGACATCGTAAATAAGAACATTTTCTACGTGACGCCTCAAACTCTTTCGTTGCACAAACTGATATTCCCTGAGCTTTCAGCGCTGATTCCTTTACGAGGAATTGTTAAAGCGCTGTTATGCTAGATGGTATAAAACTAAATTGACAACTAAAATTTGATTACTATAATAACTTCATCTTTAAGTAAGAAGCACAGAACAAATTAAAATATATATATATATATATATATATATATATATATATATAAATATTATTTAGTTTTTTGAATGTTGATTCATATTTGTTTTATTTAAATCAACAAGCAAATGCTATGCAAGTGAATGCTATCACAAATTTATTTGCCAATGACTATGCGCCTTCAGTACACCTAATGTGCAATTTAAGTGCTGCATTTACAGCAATATGTGATGCCGTATTATGTGATGGCGCTGATATGACGCTGTTTACTGACTAATAACATTGAATTAATAAGCTATATTCAATATGAAAGAATGAAGGAAAAATTTGACAAATCTTTCCTTTATCTATTATTTAATATCCTCCTAAGTTATTGTAATTTATAAAATTGGACTTTTTGTAATATCTGTACATTTTGAGATTGCACAAAATTGTATGTGTGAAAAACGTTTACCTACACAAGTAAACGTTTTTTTCGGGTCCCCTTTTTCCTTGGCCTGATTATGAAATTGACTTCGTTTTGGTACCAATCGATGCGTATTCACGTTAGAGCTGATAATTTTTCCAGCGAAATCGACTAAGCGGTTTTTTATCTTTAAAAAAACAAGGTGAAAACCAACGATTTCAAAACAACTAATAGTGCAATCGTAGTACCAATAGATGTGTTAATATCAGAAAAAAGTGGTCACAATAGGAACAAAATGGTACCACTAGTTATTATTTAAAAAAAAATATAAAAAATAAATATGCTGTATCTGCAATAAAATTTTTTATTGGTTTTAGTTCAAGAAGTGGTGGATTGGATTTTATTAATAATATATACAATAATAAAAAAAAATTAACCAGTGGGTTAATGTGATGGAACTCGTGCATTTTATATTTTATTGTACTAAAAAAGACAGTTTCTACCAAAAAACCATGAAGAGCAAATAAATTCTCGTGTAGTCTTTATACTTATATCAGATACATACATCTGTTAATACTTATAGATGTATATATATGTATCAATATATATCAATAAGTAATAATTAAATATACACATATAAATATATAAATTTAAGTATATTTTTTTCTATTTCAATTAAAATATTAGTTCGTTCTGAATAACTTGAATATTTAAAAATTCTGAATTTTTTATAGCTTTAGAAAAGTTGAAAAGACCTCGAATATATAAGTGTATAGTTTTATAATATTCGGGTATTTTTATTTCATAAATGATTCTATATCTATATTTCTATTATGTAGAGCGACGGATAGACAGAATATACGTTTAATAATTGTATTACTAAAGCAGTGAATTATTGGATGTTAGAACAAATTCACTTATGATCAAAGGAGGCTTAACATGTTATATATCTATATATAATAACATGTAAATAGGGTTAAAGTAAAAGATTATTCGAGATTTTAAAGGGAGTAATTGAATTTGTAACCGTTATAAATAAAAAAATGGGTTTTGATTTCGGTCACTTTCGAGCAAAAAATAAATTTACGGCCCTAGTTTCGATTTCGGCCGAAACATGGCGGAAGCTTTCGACCGCGCCGAAACATCGTGAATTATCAGGCCTCATTCGGCGATCTTGACGTATGTTCCATTGCGGTGAAATTTCATTCTTGGTACTTGTACTTGCCAGGAGGATACAGCTTCATAATACCTTTTTTCGATTTGGGGTTTCGTGATTATGATAATTATTATATATAATTATCGGGATGGACCCAGGTCAATACGAGTAGCCTCGAACTCATTCAGGATCCTTATTCATGAGCTCGGTGCACGGAATCAGGACGTGAACTGTATGTATCAGTTTTTGTTTCTTTGTATTAATACTGCATAAGATAATATTTTTACTGAATTATGTCTATCCCACGAGGAACTATAAAAATTGATTTTAAATTTAATGACAATAAAACTATAAAATTATGAGTTTGGCCAAATATTATATACTTGCAGATACAACCGCGGGTTAAAGTTAGTATATAATAACACATTACATAGCAATGTTAAAACAATGGAAACTTCGAAGGTAACGTATTGAATATTCGAGACTTTTCCAACCCAATACTGCACGGGTCGATGGATTTTTCAAAGAGTTTTTGTGTATCGCTGTAGGCGTACGATTTCAATTAAAGTGCCAAGAGCTAGGAACGTGTTCCCATCACACACAGACAGACACATCCACACACACACACACGCGTGATAAATACACTTTACCAAGACTAATTAAGAAATATACAAACTTTTTATACTGAACTTGCTTTTTTTCTTGACGTGTTATTAATTTTAACTTTATTTTTTTTTTAATTTAAAATATTAGATAATAATTAGTTTGAAGTGTAATAAAGATATACTAATAATTAAATTATAGTATATATTTTTTTCTTCAGTATATTTATAATCAATATGTAATAAACATCCAAAACTATATTATGTGTCTTGGTCACCTATCGATTAGTGCGGACCACAAAACTAAGGTATATTACGCTTGAATATATGGTTGTATGTACACGTGTGGTGGTTAGTTGGTCTCCCGGGGGGTGGGGGTGGAGGGGGGGTTAATCTTGTTCTTTTTGGCTCTTTTACCTTTCTTTCCGATGCAAATTCCCCGTCACTGGCAACGCGGGCGTGCAAATGGAAATTGAGAATACACTAATGTACGTATTTTGACCAGCTCGTTACTTTGCACGGTGTTCATAAAAGAATTTTTGTACTTACATGTGGCCAGAATGAGAGATTTTAAAATGTTGGATGCTAATTTTGAGATATTACGTACGGGTTGAAAAAAACTAAGGTATTGTTCGTAGCTTTGCTTAAAATTTTATGAAATATACAGATTTCAGACGTTTTCAATTTCACAATACAGCAGGTAGAAGTAGTAATTAAGTTTTTGAAATCTTTTTTTCGTCAAACACGAGCTTTGTCTTCTCGATATTTATTTTATGGATTAAATATCCAGCATCAAAAAAACAATTATTTTTTAATCATATATAATATTCACTAACTGTTACTTGCGATTCCATCTGCGGATGTACGATTTAATTTACTATTAAGATATTTTAAAGTGGTGGCGTAATGCTAGATAGAAGCTATAGTCTTCATGAAAGCGACTTTAGTTATTAGAATAAAAATAATTAAATCTATCTTGTACTCACGAAAATTAACGCGTTTAAATAAATAAACATATAAACAAACTTTTCCGCTTTATAATATTAATATAGATAAAAAATACTTGAGTCTAGTATGTATTTCATTAAGTCATCTAGCTAGTCTGAATTTAAAAAAAAATTCAAATATATAATGAAAGAAAATTATAATATGCAATATAGTTAAATAGTGAAATATCAAAGTAAATCAGAAAATTGAACAAAATTAATATTTCTGCTGCGTTACTATGGCCTTTGACATGGAGTATTCGTGGAATTATCCGGCACTCCTGAAGAGACCGTTAAAACAAAGAAGGCCTTATTGCATAGCCTAATGTGGAGATTTAATTAAATTTTCTTTGTCCGCCCAACTGCGAGCCGGTGAACTATGCTTTGCCTCATACCAGCGTCTCCGAAACAACGTGTCATAGAGTTCCGTTTCAAAAGAACTATTCGACAATTGCCCACTTTATTGGAGATTACTTTTACGAGAACTTAATTGGAGTTTATACCTATAAAATGAACACGTTGTTTATCATATGTTTATTGTTTATCATATATTTCTTCAAAAATGTTCAATCTGATAAGATTTAACATTTTTGAAGAAACATATGATTGATTTTCGATATTTTAAAAATATTTTTGTTAATATTATTATACAATTGATACATGTTAATAGTTTTTTTTTTAGTTTTCATATATCAATGTTTCAGTGGACCATATTGTTTGTTTATGACGATATATAGATATTAAGACGAGTCTGCTAATTAACTTCATATATGTTTTATAATTGTATCTAAATCAGACTAAGAAGCTTTTCTCTACATGCTAAGGCTCACATCGCACATCGTAAATCAATATCGGCGGACCCCTATTAATTAGTGCGTTCGTTGCGCGGACCCTCGCGGCCCCTCCCGCTGACACCCACTGACACCCACTGACACCCGCTGAACCCGGTTCCGGCGATGAGCGTTTTTAATTAGGATCCCGAGCAGTTGACACCTTCCTTGCAAATAAAGGTTCTTCTAGAGGGGTTCGATACACGCCAAAGGAATTCTCTAATGACAAGAATTGTGTTGATTTACCATAGAAATGTTTATAATTAGGGTACTCTTGTATTATTAATAGAAACAAAGATTACTTATACTTGTACTTGAAAGTATTCACTTAATACAATACGGAAATAATGTAGTTATAAAAGGCGATAAAATAATAAATATTTTTTTTTAATAAGCAGTTATTTAGATGATTAAGATTACTAACTTTTTACATATTTTGCAACAAACAAAAAACTTATTTGTAATGTTTGAGATACAAGATTTGCTATGTAGCAAAGTAATTAATATTGCTTTTTCTTATTCCAAATCCCTTTCAGTAAAGAACATTTCAAGATCCTAATCCCAGCCTCTCGCAGATAGTTCAATCACAATCCACATCATCTGAATCACGTCAGGGCTCCACCAGATCTCTTTGACAAAGGCCAGTGATTATGTCTTAAAGTTTTTGTGCGTCGCAACAACGCTGCGTCATCAAGAAAAGATTATCGGACGATTTTGTAAATCGGGAGAAGTAAGGAAGGCGGGGCGCAGTCCCCGCGGGCGTCGTCGCGTCCGGTGCGGCGTCAATTAGATGGGGTGATGGGGCGAAGCCCGAGGGTGAGGAGGGGGCGCGAGACGCTGCCCACGTATCTACATTAGGTATATGCTTGAAAATTCGAGCCTACATGTAACATAGCGCCAACTTCGGGCGGTTTGGCGCCATTAATACAGAGTGGTTAATTCGTTCTGTAATATTAATTATCTTGGTTTGTTGAGACGAACGAACTCCGTGACGTCGTCACGGCCATCGAATTAATACCTACTGCAGTTTACTTAAATATATCTTAATCGATTCAAATTCGAATGTTTAATAAAGTAACGAAATAGTTCATTACTTTATATATTATTTCATTACATTATAAAATATTATGTACAATAATAACAAACATTACAAAAAACAAAACAATTCGAACCCTGTTCATAATTTGATTGTGAACTTCCTTTTTAAGTTTACACGAAAAAATGTAATAACGAGAAAGCAAAAGTTGTTCGCAATAAAGTTGTGACGAGGTAAATGGGTCAAAGTTGCTGTTATACAGCTAGTAGATATAACAGGGCTGTCTACCCTCCCGTCTGCAACAACGGGTTCACTAATATTTATAGTATTTTTAACTTTTTGCTCGAATATTCTTAGATTATTAAGCGAAGCTCTCTATGAGATAATTTTCTGCATTCTTTGTGCAAACATCAATCAAAAACGGTATATCCGAAAATTTCCAAATTTTGCACACTGATACACATCAGTCTGGTGGTGGTTTTAAAATAATTTATTTTCAAAAACAAAAATACAAAAAATGTACTAATGTGTCTCATCTTGAAAAATAGTTGAAGACAGAATATTTCGACGTTTTGTTAATGCAATTTCGGTGCTATTTGCACCTCGCTGCGGTCAGTATGCTAACACATACCGAGATTTTGTGAGCATAGCGACACAAAATTGAGGTCTGGTTCTGGCGCCTAGTCTTGTGTTGGACGAAAAGTTAGTTGATTGGCATTTATTAATTTGAATATTATATTAAAATTAAGTATGCATATAATATATATGTAAAGACAATAACATACTGATTAGACTTAAACCACGACTTTGGGAATTTACCTAAACTACATTTACCAATGTTAAGCGATAGCATTGATTTTATGATCTGCAAAGCTGTTATAGCTCTTATCACCAGGTGCGTAGAGTCGATTTAGTGTGGGCTAATTAACGGTGGATGTAACTATTAGGTTGCGGTGGTGTACACGTAGTATCTGCGTAGGTAAATCTGAATACAAATGAAGACATTAGGCGCCGCGCGGTCACCGGTCGTTACTGCCCACGACTAGCTGGATGTGGCTGTGGGCGGGATGACCCTCACTCTTTATAGGGCATTTATCTACACTAAAATATTACCTAAATATAATTTTATATATATTTCTTGTTACTTATTTACATTTTTCTCATCCCATATAAATAAGTAATAATAGGTGTGTTTATGACTTTATTTTTAATTAGATAATAATTTCTTTAAGGTAAGTAAAATGTATGTCACTTAACTAAAATAAAAATCTAAATAACATTCCAATATCTTTTCGATTGTACAAACATATTTGTATGTAAACTTTCGTGATCCATGATTACTATTACATATAATTATGCGGCTGTACTCACGACGTTACTATACGCGCGTGAACTGATCAGTTCACGCCGCGATTTCGTCATGCTCAGAGCTCATGAATGGGTTCGAAACTAATCGGCCAAAATCCGATAGTAATAACGTCAACCGGATAATTATGACATACCAAAAGATATTAAGACTTTGTACACTTTTATTTTCTATTTAATTTTTTGTTGTAACTTAATAGTATAGAAATAAAGAAGTATAATATATACAAAACTCTTAACCTATATTATAATCATACTATAATGTCCTGTCTGTTCCAGTCGTCTTTATCCAGAGTAAAATATATCGAAAGGTGAATTTGCGAGATGTTTTAAGAGATTCATCGTACACATGATTTCCCGGGGGTTTTTATAAAACATAAGTCGTTGCTTATGACTAAATATTTTTCTAAATACTGAGATTAAACATCTAAAAACATAACTTCTGTTCTGTTTGCTTTCGAATATATTTAATCGATAGAATATGTAATACATTACTTTTTACTTTTCTTTTCTTTTACTTTTCTTTATACTATCCTAATTTTCTTTATAAAGAAGTCATTGATAAAAAGTATGTCCACTGCGATGGGTGAGATCACGTTTCTTTGGTTAATATTATTTACATCAGATGCCATGAAACTATTATAGTTTAAAAGGGTTTAGTTTCAACATTACAATTATTTTACTTTTTGAGAGCAGCAATCATTTAGTGACAGTTTTGAACTTTGAGTCGCAGAAAATTGAGTTGAGGAATATTGTTTTCTAAATATCTTGGTAGCAAAATGGATAGTAATATTGTTGTAATATTACTTAAAGAGATTGTGTTAACTCTATCAGAATCTAAAAGAGAATTAGACACCAAACCGTATTAATTTTTCAGATTATTAACATTTTCTTGATGTACTTAAAAAAATTAAGACATGTCATTCGTATTTGAATCGAAAGTTTTCGCAATATACTACTTCTAAGTTCTTTCATTTGAAATCTTCAAAAATATATTTAAAATAGATAGAATTAAAAATTTTCATATAAAAATATAACTAAGAGTAGAAAATATGTAGTGTTTAAACCTAATAGATATGTCTTTTAAACCTATCCAAATGATTTATTTTAATGGAATTTTATTTTGTATCCAAATAAAAATAACGTTTCACCAAAATATTTTGTAACTTTATTTGTTTGAAGCTTACATTAATTTAGCTAAGTATTTCGCCACAAAAATATAATTGCTAAACAGCTTTATTAGAATTTCATGACGCATTAAGTTTAATGAATAAAATAATAATAGTTATAATAATTTAATTTGAAAATCTAACTTAACTCAAAACATCATTGCTTCAACAACTTAAAGATGTAATTATAAAAAAAATGTTGTGTTTTTGCTATAAAGCAAATTCTCTAAAAGCAAATTCTACAATCAATTTCCAAGCCACAATATCTAAAGAGCCGCACAAGGTATACAATAAATACCGGCTTTGGCCGTCAGTGGCGCATCATTATTATTTAATCTATGGGCATTTAGGTGCAACGATCAGTGAGATAAAAGGCTAGGTAGCTTGGGTCAAGTCTAAAAGGCAAGCCTATTTACCTAGTATATAGACTTTGTAGCTATGTGGCGGTTAACTAAATGCAAACGCGCTAGAGTTGTTACTCTTTATGCTGGAGTTGTCGATATTTTTAATTAATTTCTGTTCTCTATAACAAGATTAATATGATTTTATATTATGATTATAACATTATGTATATGTATTTTCGTACTCGCTGTAAAAATTAAGAATAAAACATTTGTTTCTTTAAACCTATTAATATTACAAAAATTGTATGAGTATGATAAATTAAAAATTTTAGGATCAATTTTTAAAAAAAATCTGTCTATAATAAATTTAAAAATATTTGTCTGTATGTTACTGCATCAGGTAAAACTACTCTAGAGATTATATTAAGTTTAATTTGTACTATAATTATATCATTATTTTTATAGTCTTAATTTAAAGAGTAAAAATGATTTAATTTTATTTTATTCATTGCGTACGTAAATAAAGTTGAATTGTATTTTAGTAGTTCAGTAATTGTCGTTAGCAACTTAAAGAAGTGAAAAAATATGTTACAAATGTTAATTTGTAAAAGTCTACCTTACAAATAATTTATTTTAACATAAAAGAAAATCCTTTATAACTGTTATAGGATTTTCGATTGTGATAATAAAAAAATAATATGCTTGCAAATTGACATAGTGCGTATATACTAATAACTTTAAACTATCGATAAGTTTTTAAACAATCCTCAAACACTAATGATCACTGCGTCGATAAATTCTATTCACGTTGACAGTTCGCGAGGAGCTTTAAAGATGCGGACAGCTGTCTTTTAGTGCCAAAATTATGGATTCTTTTATAGTTTATGGTGTCTAGTAAGTTTTTATTTTTAGTCATAACAGTGCGTACATGCAGATGTCTTGATAACAATTTGAGCAGATTAGATTATTTTATTTTAAGAAGCCGAATTTTTAACATATTGCTAATTTTAATATCTTAATTTATTTATATTTGATTAAATTTTCTTTTGGATTACAATTATAGACTTAAAGATATATATATATAAATAATACTATATATATTTTCTTTATGTACCACCTAAAATAGTAAAAATTGCTATAACTGTAAAAATATAAATACTATATAAAAACATTAAATAAAATAAAAAAGTAAAGTAAAATTTATATTTATTTTATTTGGTTCAAAATTATTTTTAATTTAATCATATTTTTATAATAAAACATAGTTTTGGACGTTAGTAAATTATAAATAAAATAAAATAAAAATCATATCGATGATCAGCTGTACATCACTAACCAGCACGACGAGTGTGCGCGTCGATAAATTCCGAGCGCGTTGTCAATCGCTCGCGAGGAGCGTTCAGGAATTAACGGTTCTGCGCTGTCAAGGCGCCGCCCGACGTCCCCCTTAAAACGATAGGGTTGAACATACCCCCGTATATATTAACTATTAGTACCACTTACCATATCTTTATTATATTAAACATACGTAATATTATTTAATTACTTACTTTAAAATGGCATATAACTTTTAAGGGTTAATTATTGACAAACTGTGTTTTTAAAGCACTTTTGCTGTATTTGTTTTGTTTAAGACTTACAAGTTTTTTTTGCATACTGTGTTTAAAGTTTTGTAGTATTATATCTATCACAAAATTTTATGAGTCTTCATAACAAGCGACAGCCCTGAATAAATTGCGCGTGTACACTGGCCCCGTGAATTATAAGGATTATAGGCACATGCATGTGGGCGACGGGCTTAGCATTATCGATACAAGCATCGCGAGACATCACTAGTCACAACTGTCGCCATAATGAGGGAATGTGAAAATTTGTGGGTTTTGTTTGAAGCTACAGAAAGAGAAGAAACTACTTTTATGGAATCATTTAGACTTATTTATGATTTTTATCTAAATATTAAATAATTACAATAATAATATATTGTATAATAAGTCGCTACTTCTATTAACTCTGGGGATAAGATAATATTTTAAATTCCTGATTCAGGAAGTCACTGTTGTCACACGAATTTCCGAAATCGGTTTTTTACTATACTCTTTAAATAATTGTGAGGACGTATTGTGTATGTGTCTGTTGTGTCTGTATAAGCATATTTTTCGGCTCTATTTTCTAGCGACCTGGTTCTGAAATTGACTCGTTTTGGTACGAATCGATGCGTGTTCACGTAACTTAGAACTAATTAGTTGGCCAGCGAAATCCAACAAGCGATTTTTCTAATTTAAAAAAGTGTTAACCACGTATTCGCGGTTTCTAAAAATAAACCAGCGAGATATTTTGTCAGCAATATTCGTGTTTGTGTGTGTGTCGGTCAGTTATATGTTCTCATGAACTAATTAAGCAATTTATTTAGCTATGTTGTACGTCTATACATACTGTTTGAAAAAAGTGCCTAATTGTTAATATTTTTCTTGTAATTGGGATCGTATCCATTAGACTTGTTTACATAGTAATATATTATATGAGGCGTTGAAACAAATAAAAAAATATATGTAATTTGCTTAACAATAGGTTCATTAATAAGAATTTGTAGGTAAAATCAAACTTATTTCGGCCTTAGATATATAGATCTAACTATCATACTATATATCACACAGTACAGGAAGTTTTCCTGTGTTTTAACCTCGGTCGTACTACTCTCTGATACTGGTAATATATTTAAGATAATCCTGTTTTCTACTTCTTAAATAGAGAAGACAAAATTACTAAAATAAAGAATATTTGATCAGCTTCTCTAAATTTTTTAAAATATTTTTATGTGTTTCTTCATTCAGACATGTTTTCTCTGTATTTGTATATATTAAACTAATATACCATAATAAATTTTCTAGAATTAATACGTATCACTTTTTGAGTTTTTTTTAATAATTGTTATTTTTATCGATACAGTGACATCTAGTAACGCGATGATAAACTACTTTTACCTATTATAGGTAAACCGAATTTCCGACCAAAAGTAGATAAAAGATTATTTTTAATATTTTTAGTTTAAATCACAATAATAATTGAGTATTTCAATTCAAGATAATAAATTTATAAGATATGCTCGTCATATTTAAATGTCTTAAAGAGACAAAACATTAAAAAAGTGGTAGTTTTGTTAATTTAACGTATACCTTTTAAAATATATTTGTTGATTATATTTTAATTTTTATTATATATGAATACTATCTTTATATTTTTGTTATATGTTTATAATAACAACTAATTTTCTCAATATAACAGTTTGTGTTATTTGGATGCACTATTCTATAAAACTTAATAATTTTACAATATATAAAATTTATATAATAATACTTCTGAAGAACAATCGTCTAGTCCATTTAAAAAAGGACTATGGACCAGCCATATTAGGCTTAAACGTTGTTATCACTTCTATTTGGAAGGAATAATTTAAGTGATATTCAGTATGTATAATATTTTTGTTTGAACGTTTTTTGACAGCATTATAAGAACACTAGGACATTGATGTCCATCTCGTATAATTGGATATCACCGATTACAATCGAATTGTTTGTTTATCAGCAATAAGCGATCACACCCGCCAACACAATGTACGTTTATATTCATTCCACCAGTACTCCTAAATCGTTTTAATGAGTTTTGAGTTGCCGCCAAGCGCGCCATGCTTTAGTGCTTCTATGGTATATACAACTTTTATTGATGACAAACACCGATTTACAATCACTTACATATATTTTGAACTATCCTTATATTAAGATACCTTAGATAATTATCTAGTTTTCTTGCTACACTCAAGTCAACGTATAGTTTAACGTAAAAACAAGTTCGATTTGAAGTAATTTCTATACGCTCTAACTATCGGTTATCAAAGCCAAAATAGTAATGATGGCAATCGTCCACTCTGGTAAAGTTGAGTTGTTTTTTTACGAGCCTCGGCCGGATCTAATTCTCTGCGACGGACGAGGAACCTAATGCCATTCGTACTAGTTACGTCACACGGACTCACTTTTATTTGTGTTTCGCTAATGAACGAACGGAAACGAAACTCGTATATCGGTTTGAGGTTTCAATATTTCCTTCAAATAAAATTCTGTCTTTAAAAGCAAGTTATAATTATTGTATAAAAATATGCCATTACAATAGTATAAATATAGTTTTATATTTCATATAAACTATAATATAATATAGTTTTTTTCATCGTATGTGATAACAGCAAAGCATACAAGCTATTGCCGTAACTTTATCCACTTTCGCATGAGGATATTAAATGTGGAACGTGGGGCGGATTTTATTATACTTTCAGGAACTATTCCGTGATTCTGAAACGTGGAACTTTAAAAAGAAAACCGGCAGGATTATAATCTCAACATGAAGAGAACTCGTATTGCTAATAAACAGGAAGCTGAGAATGGAGTTAATATAAAATATAGTATAAAAAAATATTTTTTAAATGTAATCTAAAATCTACCGCCTAATTGTAGATAGAAACTTGTGGATGTCGAAGGGTAGTTAGTTAATAGCTTCTAATCTTTTGATCTCGGGGCTTACCTGCTACAAATTGTTAATACTTGGACTCCGGCAGATTAACAGACAGATACGGTAGCTTTGTAGACTTAATACATTCCTTATCACAAACATTCGGTATGATTTCATTTTTAATTACAATGTACTATTCTAATTCTTATACATTTGGATTTACATAATGAGCTCATGTGAGTTATTTATGTAAAGCTCAAGAATTCTAAATTTAATTGGGAGAAAACTAATGTTTTCTTTGTTATGTATACGGTCACATTTGACTAACATGTGGTAAATTTGTAAGTATTAGCCACGTATTACCAGAATTTCAGTATATAATGTCTTTAAATAGATTAATTTCGTCGCAGACTATAGAGTTTGTAATGAATTACAGACCAGAATTTTTAAATTCTCCATTCTCAACGTAAGGCGTAACACTCTGCAGTATTCCACGTACCTTGCCATACAGCCAGTGGACGACAACGTAGGGGTGTAGGGGGGGGGGGGTCTCAACCATTAGCACGACGTCGTAGCACACCCCCACCTTTACTGTCCTCGCAATAGGGGCTATATTCGTGTGCATAAATTTTCAAGTGGGTAGAAATCGTGCATAATTTACGTGCGTCCGATAGACGGTGATTGTTATTGCGCGTTCGGTATTGGATTGGAGGCGCTGCCGTCGCAAGATAATGCCGGCTTCAATAAAGGCGCCAACTGGATTCAATTACGTATTGGATCATTACCATGCGACTTGATGGATATTGTCTTTATGATTTGGAATAAAGAAGTGGGTGATTGATTGTGCTTACACGCATGTTCAGTTTGGGCTTTTTGCAGATTGGTTCATTTATATCTTTGGATGGTTGTAAAGTCTAGAGAAAGATACATTTTTAGTACTATGTTTTTAAATGTATAATTTCTTTTGTTATCGAAATGTTTTCAATACATTTTAATTCGATCAATCATAGCGGCTCTTGTCGGAGAGGGCAAGGGCCCCATTGTGTTTGCGAGTCGCGAGTCCTAAACGACATTAACGAAGGTTGCCCCCGACCACTATAACTTGACCTGTGTAGTTTTGCTACGTCTGCCAAAGCCACAGTCTAATTACAACAGTTAGACTAAATATAAATTTGACAATATTGTAACTAATACAATAATGTTTGATAAATTTTTGATACAATCGTACAGTTATTTCCATATAAAAATATTTATAATACGTAATATAAATAATATAATATAAATATGTATAAAATATGTATGATATTAGCTAGACTATACGCGGGTTGCTAAGCGAGCGATCTAAAGCGACCCTTCGAGGCCGCTCTCGTGAGCAAAGCGCGTAATTTACGCGCGAGTGGACGCCGCTGGTGATTACGGACGGTCGCTGATAATCCTGAACCATGTTATGGAGACAGGGTGCTGTTCATCCACAGACTTAAAATAAAATCTTTTGTACGTGTATGGACTAGAGTTTGTCTATAGCTCAATACACTTGTTCTAGTTCAAGAAGCATCTTCTAGGTCGACTATATTTTTTAAGCAATTTCTATGTAATTCGCTTATAGAATATTAACTCATATAGATATTATTTAGTGTTCTATTGAATAGTACAAATTGCAACTGGAGAAAAAATTTACATTTAAAACGAAAAACCAAAAATATATAATCAATACATATTATAGTTTTTTTTATATTATTTCAATGAAGTGTAATGAACAGCATGCCTTATATCATAGTCCAGGGTTATTGGTTGGCGTGTTGCGACCAACTCGCAACTTTAAGATGGCATGTGCGTGCGAGACCCGGAGGCTGTGCTTGAGACGTGACCGCTAACATAATCACTGTTCTACTTTAAGTGCATTTAGTTTTTATAAGTGAATGAGTGATGGACCTTTCAGTGAGGTGCTTCATTGCTTATTTCTGACGATACATAAATTCAATTTTTTAATATTTTTTAACATCATTATTTAACTAGGTCCGCCGCTGTGCACGAATGGTAAAGCTGAGCGAAGCATTGTCGCTGAATGAGAATTCCAAAGGTGATAAACAGAAAATAAAACCATGTTTATGAAAATGATAAGATAATTAAATGTAACACAGTCAGTGGTATTTCTTAAACACACTTTGACCTTTTAATAAAAACTACAATTACAAATATCATCAAAAAACTTCAGGACATATAAGTCACTGTCCTCGACAACTCTGACAATTTTCGACATCCTACCATTATTCGTCTAGAAGGAGTAGCATTAGTAACGAAACACACTTTGGACCAATCATTTTTTTATTGCATTTTGGCGTTGTTTGAATCAGAATATGTTACATGTGATTTGCGTCATGTTGGCGCGTATGTCCAAGTAATTTGTCCAACGTTTGCGTCATGTGGCCGTTAAGTGAACGTCATGGTGTGCCAGAGACTTGTGCGCTAAGTTAATTACACTCCAATTCACCAGAATAAGGTTTCGTGGAATGACTATTTAGGACTCCGATTACTCCTGTGCCTGAGGCAACTGTGTGCAAAACTTTCAAATATCGCATGGGTAGATATTCAATACTAGCTGTTACTCGCGGCTTTACACGCGGATGAACAATTTTTTCATTACTATTAAGATATCTTAAAACAGTAGCGTAAGGCTAGATAGCCTATATCCCTCATGAACCTGCCTATTATTATGAGAAAGAAATTTTCAAATAGCGCCTTCAAACAAAAAAACAAACTGTTTCGTGTTATAATGTTAGTATATAAATAACAGGTTATAACATAACATGAATAATAATAATAATACTTTACTCAACAAAGAAAAAATAAATCAAACTTATATATTTAATACATATATATGTATATAATCATATGGCATTCTTTACATGCTAGGTATGTACTTGAGTCAGTCCTTTGAGCTGTAGGTAGGTGACACATCGCAGGAGCTGCCCAAATCCACCCCCTCACATTCACTAACCCTTAAGACGAATACACACTGGTGATATTATTATAACTTTTTACAAGAATTTAAAAAAAACATATAACGATATGCAACTAAGATATTATGTATTATTTAATACTTATATTATACATGTTTTTAGTATACTAAGTTATTATTGATATTTTTTAAATTGTGTCTAAGGAATAATATGAAAAGAGTCTATAGATTAATTTGTTTAACATATGTAAGAAATTAAGTTTAAAATAAAAAACATATATATATGTTGATGTGTCATCAGCCTAACTCAGACGTGGGGACTCGGACGGCCGCGGAATTCCATTTAAAGACGTCGGGATAATTTAGCGCTGACGAGGCGAGGGCAAATTGACGCGCCCCCGGGCTCGCGGCATCGATCCCGGGTTCCGTACTGTAAACAACTAGGGATCGTACGTGTGGAAATTATTAAGATTCTCCAATACAAGACATAATTTTGTTTAACGTTTGCATAATTGAACTATATTATCATAATTTGTTATAAGTAAAAACTTGGCTTAGCCTTGTGGTGAATTTCTATAAATTAAAAATTTAAAAAGGCTTTGATATTTTTTTTAAATGTTCAAATTTTAATGTGCCCCACATTGGGCGCCATTTCATACAAGAAGGGTATGTCCGAACTATTGCAAAAATTACTTTATTATGTTTAAGCTTTTCTTGATAGAAAACGGGGCTTGATAGACTCTTAATATATTCCTAAATATATGATAGCATATTATTAATATCAGAGTGACGAAGAAATAAAAAATAATTGAATTATGCATGTATAAAATATTTGGTTTTATTACAAGAAAGTTTTATTATGAGTACGTGAAGTTGCGTTTAGGTTAAATATACATATAATATAAGTTTATATAATATAACACTAAGAATCCTAAATAAATACATTTTGTATAAAGCTTTTACAATATCAATTTCAAAGTTTGTTATGTGGGCGAAAGGCTTTTTATCCGTAGGTGTCGATTATCAAATTTAAACGAAAAATATATTATTATTAGTTGTAAAATAAAATTATTAATTATATTTTTTTACAAATTGATTAAAGTTACAAGTAATAAATATCATGGTAACATAGTTTATAGTGAAATTCAATTAAACATACTAACATTACATTATAAAATAGATATCAATTTCCCGAACATTGGGTTTAGTTTCAAACGTATCGGAGTGAAAGCAATCCGTTAGAGCTGACAAAGGATTGGGTTGATACCTGCGTAACCCTAAAACGTCACTTGCGCCGTCGAGCCCTCATCAGCGGGATTCGACGGCCCTCGTGTCCACTAGACCTTTCTGACGCGTCTTTAGTAAATTTGATATTAACCTGCCTGCTATGTTTTATGTTTAAATATCTATGATATATAGTTTTTACTGTTACTAGCTGTTACTCTCAGTTTTACACAATTACGAATGATTTTATTTATTATTAATATAACTAAAATCAGTAGCGCAATGATAGATCGCCTATGAGCTTCCTTATGGACGTTTCTATCACAATCAGAAAGATTTTTATAAATCCTGCTGGTAATTCAAAGATTAGCGCTTTTAAACAAACTTTTTCGCTTTATAATATTAGTAATGCGTATATCTGAATGATCTTAAAATATTGTATACCAAATAATCATATTATATATAGAACATATAAAACAAAAGAATAGAAAAAAATAGTACAAGCGTATAAATAAACTTTGAATATATATTAAAACAAGTTTTAGTCATAATTTAGTGTACATAAATATCGTAATTATCCTTTTTAAAAGTATTTATCACTAGTCTGTTGAAGGACCGTCGAAATACGAGGCAGTTTTGTTTTTTTATCAGCGTGCTCCCAATGTCGTTAGCGACCGTTTCTCTGTATTCTTGAAAATCTTTGGACGGTATTTTTTTCGAAAAATGCTTAAATTATTTACTATAATTTCGTATTTTTGAGTGCTGTTTTAATTTAAAACTACTAAATCATTTTTGTTATGTTCAGTAGTTATTTTTATCTTCTATATATTTTTTTTGGTGATGAAAATATAATACGAGTATACAATATAAATATTATAATTGTTATTAAATATAATGCTTCTGTACCCACGTATTTATGTATTCGCGGCGTGAAGCGATCGCGAGTTCACGTCGCAATTCTGTCAAGCTCAAAAATAATGAATTATCTCGAAAATATTCGATTCCGATGATATTTACGTGAGTACAGTACAGTTACAAATAATTATATATAATAGTAATAATGAATGGAAAGTTTCAATACAGATAATATTAAAATACTTAATAAATTTTAAAAAGAAATATCTTCATAGAAAAATATGAAAATATAAAACACGAAAAACGATACATTCTTAAAAAAAATACCTTTCATATTTCGCAACGAAACAGCATAAAAAGTTTCTCCGAAATTTTTTTAGCAAGATGACAATATATAATTTTTTGAAACAGCATGTCTTTTAATAAGGCCTCTTTGTCTGTGTGTCTGTATGTAATTACGTGTCACATACTAGTAGGATGGCGTCTCTTTCATAGAGTAATCTTACTCGCGGCACGTGGCTCTTTTTTACATTGCCTCTGGCGGGAGGCCGCGTGTTTCAAAGACTATACACGAACATACAGACCTGTTATATTATATAAATATTCAGTTCATCTCGTTCAGTTCAATTCACCTCGTTCAGTTCAGTTCATCTCGTTTTAGACTACAGTAAAAACTAATCAAATTAGAAGCATACGTAAATGTCTCAAAAAGTTATTTGTAATTGAATTTTAATAGCTTATATGTCCTCTTCTTGATATATATATATATATATAATCAAAGTTTGTTTGTCTCTCTTTTAAGCGTTTCCTGAATTCGATAGTATTTGAAGTAGTATCTGAATTTGTAATACAAAATTGGTGTCACATAAAACCATATTCGATCGAGATATACAAGTGTTTTCTAGAAACTTATGCATAAAAATATTTTGATTCCCAGTTTACTTAAATCAACACTTGCATTCAACTTCAAACTGACTGGTGATTAACTAGTTATTTTTTATATTTTGACAAATATTATCTATAAAAAAGTCTAAAATTAAATTTATTCAGGGGATAAATCTTATGTTAACCATCGCTAAGTAGCATAGCAACGAATGGCCGCAGCTAGTTTGAACTAAACGTAAGCATCTACATATTGATCTTTGACTTATCGGGGGCAAGGGATGGGGTGGGTTGGGCGAGGGGGTGTTTTAATTAGAGCGCGGACTCGCGGCCGGACCCTCGCCGTCCCGAACTCCTAGACTAACTGCGTAGGCTGAACTGAACATGCCTAGACCTTTTGTTAAGACAAAAGCAAGCTAAGCTTTGTGACCTCGGTTGACCGGCCTTTTAATACAGCATTTTTAATCAAAAGCATGTCGTATATTTTGAAAGCGGTCATTGTTTGAACTCTAGTGACCTTACAGTTTTAGACTGAATGAGTCTACTAAGATATTTGAAATGTATTTCACTTAACGTGTTATTGTGTAAGTTTTATTATTACAGTAAACACCCCATGAACTAATTGTTCGGAAAAACTCCAAATAATCGAATGTATAAAGAAAAGAAAGAAAGAAAGAAGAAAAGCTGTTTATGTAAATATTAAATATATTAGATATTTATTAAATAGAATAAAATTATATGAAGTTATGAACAAAAAATAAAATTTATTAAAAATTATTAAGACAAAATATTTCTAAAATTAGAAACCAAAAAAACACTGTCAACTTAATCATTAAATAATATATATATTTAAATACATAATAAGTACGTTTCTTTTAAGTTTAGTATCTACTATTCGTTTCTATTATTCGGTAATTTTGGTAATTTTCTTTGGTTTCCGTATAACCGGGAATTATTTAACTAAGGGTCAAATCTGTAATATATATAGTAATGTATAGTGATGATGTCTTAAGATGACCTCTGAAAATCAGATCTGATATAACTGACAGGTCTACTTTATTTGAACAACTTTTATTTTATTTTTATTTTTGTTATCATTCATACTTTTATTTTTGTTATTAAATTTTATATTCAATCTTATTTGTTTTAATTTTCGTCTATTCTTTAAGTATTTTTTTAATATTTTCCAAATAAAAATATTTTTCTTTCTTTTTATTCTATTCTTTCTTTTTTTCTATTTCTTTCTACTATTGATGCGGATTAATATGAATCTTTGTATAACATGAAATTACATCTTAAATTGTATTTAAATCTATTTTCTGAAAACATAGCTGTAAGTGTTAAAATAAACATTAAATAAGAAATAATGAAACGATATTTCTTCAATATTAAATCAATCACGAATATTTCTTTAACATTGATATGATAGCAATTCTAACAATAATTTTTACAGACTCAATTATTGTCAATAACTAAGAAAAAAAATTGCAAATTTTAATTTTGCAAATAAATAATTCTACAAAAAACATTTTGAAGTTAATATTTACCAAAATATCTTCCATTTCTCACACATTTGCAAATTTAGTTTATATACTGTATACGTTATGTAGGTGTGTGCTCCGACAGCTGGCCTCCTCCCTACCTCCCTATACCATTCCTCAAGTTCTCAAAATAGCCACAATTGCAGGTACCCGATCTTAGCCAGCTAAATGCGGGGTTCAAAATTTTGTATGTGCAGAAACCAGCTTATATACACGAGTTTAGTTACATTTATAATATATATATAAAAAAAAATTAACAATAATAATCTTTATTCAATACATTCATACAAAAACTATTAATACATACATAACCATAAAATTAACAAAGAAAATAAGGACCTTCGACGACTGTTGTATGAACTGTCCGACAGTCGTCAAATTTTTTATTTGTTATATAAATACTAGCTGTTACGTGCGGTTTTAAACACGTATTAACGATTTTATTTATCATTAGGTAACTAATGAAAGTATAGTAGTAGATATATATAAAGATAAGTAAATTAATATACATACTTTTAATCTACGGTAAAAACTAATCAAATTAGAAGCCTACGTAAATGTGGTAAAATTTTTTTTTGATTTGAAATTTAATAGCTTATATGTCCTCTTCTTGCTATATTTATATATATAAATATAATTAATGTTTATTTTTCTCTCATTTAATCAATCCTCATCTTATAGTATATAACTTATAAGTATATTTATATATATACTATATTGAGGCGTTTGTGTGTGTATCAGTTTTGAGATACATTGAGAGACAAAAATAAAACTAAAGATACCAAACTCCTTATTTATTAAACTGTTATAAAATCTAAAATCCTTAACACATTTTTAAAGAGACCAGGCAGGCTTCATCCAAATCACAAACGGTTAAGTCTCTCGCCTTTCTTTCTAAAAATTTCTAGTAAGTAAATAAGTAATTATATTTATGTATATTATTTAAATATAAAAAAATCTTTTATTGAAGTATATTAAACTTAATTTACTTAAACGAATTAAATAAGTTTTTCTCAGTATTATTTTTAACTTCCTGATTAAGTTATTGTAATCATTCTATTTTCAAAATCAGATTTTTTAATATCTTTGAGTTTTCAAGTGTTCTGAGTAATTCTAGACATTTTTTTAAAATATATATGCATGTGTGTGAATGTGTGTGTTTGTGTGTTTATATGTGTGTGTAAGAGTTTTTTCGGCTCCATTTGCTCTCGACCTAATTATGCAATTGCCTTCGTGTGTGTACCAATCGATGCATATTCGCGTAACTTAGAGCTGAATATTTTTCGAGCGAAATCAAGCAGTTTTATAGCTTTTATGAAAAAACCAACGTATTCGCGGTTTTTAAAAACTAATTGCTCGATCATAGTGGTTGTATAGTTACGTGACTTAGAGCTTATTAGTTTTCCAACGAAATCAACCAAGCATTTTTTATTTTTATAAAATATCTGTAAATCATTATTCGTGATTTAAAACGATTAATTGACTTTAAACTAATTGAATGATGTTGACGCTTTTGGTACCAACCGATCCGTGTTAATATCAGTAAAAAATGATAACAACAAAAAAAAAATCTTCGTAGTTTTTGTTTTAAAAACATAGTATCAAATTATTTAATAATCAAATAATGGAAAGAATTTTATAAATAAAATAATAAACAATAAATAATAACAATATAACATTAGATAATAATAATATAACATTCTTAAACAGAAAGTTATTGTGAAGGGACACCCATTACTATTTGTTTGAAATACAACTATACTTTAAATATCAAAGTATTTTTTTTTTCAGTTAAAGATTTGTGAAAACTTAATAGTAACAAAGAGAAACCTCACTCACCATATTGCAACATGTTAAGTTATATAAAGCTTGTAAAAATGACGTCACTTTGTAGTAGATATCGTGGAAAACACGTCGTTTTATTAAATAAGAACAACGCCATCTAGCGGAAGGTAGCATTGCTCTGATTTTGCACAAAATTTACGCCAAAGCAATCGAGTGCGTTAGAAAACTCACACTGGTTACACAGATATATTATTTTAAAGAACATAAATCTAACCTACCTACTGCAAATCAGAGAACGTTTTCTTGCTACCCTCCCAACGCGACCCTGTTAAAGATTCAAGAGCGCCGCGGGCTGGACAGACGGGGCCTTATAGACCCCTTTGAAGATTCGCATTCATTAGTGTGGGTCTGGACTGACCCCGCGGGGACAGATCTCGTAATTGCGAGCTATGCTTCTGTAGCTAATTCATAGGTCGCTAGACTCATTATACACTTACAGAAATCGTGACGACTTGTCTTGTTAAGTTATTTAGTATTTAGATACGTCGAACTGCTGACTCAAAGTCATCTATTGTTTGTATAACTTGAAATATTACGATATAAATAATACAATAATAGAAATCTACATATAATTAAATATCTCAGTTTTTTTGTCTAAAACTAAGTTTAGAATCATATTGAATAATAATATATAGAATGATGTTTTATTTAGATTAAATTCAAAGTATAGTTCGACTGACGGACGAACAATTTTATTTACTATTAGGATAATTAAAAGTAGCTGTCATAACCAGAAAAAAAATCAAATCCATACTGTAGTGACGAAGATTAGCACAGTCAACTAAACAAAAAAACGAACAAACTCTTCAGCTTTATAATAAGAGATGCAGCTTTCGTTCGGATGAAGATGATCACATGTACATGTTAGATAAATTAAGGTGGAAAAAACAGAAGCTATACAAGAGACCAAGGTTCAAGTCCTGCCCATGTTGATATTTTTTTATTTATTATTTATTTCTTAAATATTACTAACATATTACTAGACAATTTCAAACAGATATCTGTTTGAAAATTACAATACATTGTTACCAAAAATATACATTTCTGATATGATCCTTGTGTATTGTATGTGTTATTTTGCTGGATACTATGTATTCTTTTAGCGGAAAACTTCAGATCCCGATATCATTCAAACTTTTCCAACATTCGCGAAAATCCCCACATTTGTATCAAGTGGGTAAATAAAGAAGAAAACAAGTTAGATGGAGTGAGCCGGACCGCGTTCGCGACTAATTAACCCGCCCGGGGTGGTATCCACCCTCTCGACGGGGGGTTGACCTGTCGTAAAAAATCGGCTCCAATGAGACGATGCAACGGGTTTTAAGAATTTCGCGTGTGGAGAACGATTTTTTACGTATTCCACATGTTGGGTTTTTCATTTTTCTTCGCTTCCTCGAAGTTTTTTTAAAACCCATGAAGTACTTTTCTCCCCAACGATTGTTCGGATTTTTATTAGTTTTTGTTACATTTGTTTCCTTGTTATCATTTTTAAATTAATTTTGAAGTTTTTGACTTTTGTATAGGTTTCAATAATGAACAGATGTGTTGTTTATATCATTTAATAATGATATAAACTTTAAGTAAGTACTGTATTACTAAGTTGAGAGAGCTCAAGCTAAATTAAATGTTATATATTTAAGGATGTTTGAAACTCTAAACATACATCTCGATCGATCTAAATAAATGGTACCTTTTTCTTTTAAAAGATTACTTCACGCCGTCGACTAAATGGGATTCCTTTCCTCCTCTCGCAGCTGCATCCCGCGTAATGAGGGGAATTTTATCTTAAAACATTTTGGGGGAAAACAAAACGAATAGAATCATTAACAATTTTTTTCATGAATAAATAAAGCTCATGACTTACATTACTTTATTAAGAAATTAAATTCAATTCAATCTTGTCATATATTTTAAAATATTATGTAAACCTACGTATATGATTTCCTTGTGTTATGTTAGAAAACATTGATATTACAGAAAAGCAAATCGCATGTTTCAACGTTCTCTGGTTCAACTCGTTTTTAATTTTTTTAAATAATTCAACTTTTAAATGAATAGAAAAACATAAATTTAAGTAAAAATGTTAAATTATACACAAAATACAAGGTCTTTTTCATATAACGTCTTTTAAAAGCATGACTGAGGTTAACATTTTAAAACTAGTATGTAACAAAATACATGACAAGACCTTGCGGTCGGCGGTGGCCGGTGACAGTACCGGAAGCGCCGGCGGTGCCCACGCGCATCGTCGCGAGGCTCGCCTTCGAGGTGGAGGGGGTTAGGGGGGAGAGGGGAGGAAGGGAACAGGACGCGGTCACGCACGTTCGCGAGATTGTATCGCAGTCACTTGGGACCACGCCATAGTAGAGAAACCGCGACTAGAGATGTGATAATTTTAAAAAATCAATCTATAAAGCTATTTTATTAATACTATGTATACATGCGTGTTGATGGTTCATCATGATGGTTTTAGAATTAATTTTATAGCATATTGTAATTATTTAAATAACATAATTTTAAAAATAAATATTATCACTTTGTCATAAATATATGTTTAATATAAATGAGTTGCAACTATATTTATAATAGCTAATATATAATTTCGCAACTTTAAAAACTGGGTCACTACTCGTATCGTCTCAGCGCATCCCTATACAGCGGATATAAGTTGCGCGCGCGCAGCTGGGAGGCACGTCGGATCCAGAGAGACCGCCCTTATTACAATTCAACACGCATCTGAATAGAGAAATGCATTTCTTCTACATAAAATTTTATTTGATCCAATTTCCAAATATTAGAAGTTATTGAGTCAATAATAAGTTTATTAAAAAAGCAAACCAACTTTAAAAGTTCAACAAGTTGAAACTCGTACAAACGTAGATTACAAGATTAAACAACTGACACAAATTGTTTGAAAACTCTAATTAATATAATATTAAAACCAAGAAAGACATCTCACTTTCATTCAAGATGATCTTACTTAAAAAGTTATAACAGGGCCAAGTTCAAAGTCGACAAACGAAGATGAAACTTAGAATTGCAAAGTAAATTCAGATATAATATACCCTAATGACACAACCTGTTGCGTCTATCGGGTTATTAAATATTTGGACTACATTTTACAATGTAAATTATGACTTGCAATGTTGAATTATGAATTTGGTATTATAAGCATTACTTTAAGATTTTAGTTTTACAGTTGTTTTTTTTATGTTGTTCTTTTAAATACATGATTGTTGAATTATTTATTAATTATTAAATAGGTAGGTTACGAATCTATTTAAAAATTCCTTTTAAAGAAAATCTTTTGACAATATATGATATAATCTCGAAAATAACATCGAAATGAAATGAAACACGAGCTCGCGTTCGAGGTAATTCCTCGGGAAACCAAATTAGGGCTGCACGCACGTCGTCAATCGATATCGCGTGATTATCGAGAATAATGGTGCGACGGACGCAGCTCCCACGGCCGGCCCCCGACCGCGCGGATCATTGGAGCCGTGTGAGGGGACTTTGAAAAAAATAGGATATTGATAGATATATAGAAATTTTGCAAGTTTTACTTTTATATATATAAATTTCTGATTATTAGTTTTTAAAGACTGGTCTTGTGTTTTCTTGAAAGTCATACCTTTTTCTGGTTTTTATTTTTTGATTATTTGTATAAAATATGGAATACTTACTAGTTGCCTCCAAATAATAACAATGCAGAGAAAAATGTCCTACTAAAGAAATAGTTGTACATTTTCAAGGTAAGGTTATTAGTATAAGATATTTTAAGTTTTGTATAGTTAAAGGAAAATTATAACAACGCTTATTTAATACGCGTGAATTATCTACTGCGGTTTTGATTGTTTGCGTCGATTCAGTATTAACATAATAGCCCATTAGCCAGTTTTTGTTTACCATCGCCTAAGATACCGGCTATGATACAATTAAAATTCATTACCATTTTATAAAACAAAAATATTTATTGGTATATTTATTTTAGATTTCGAAATTAATTTATTTTGTTTTCTTAATAGATGTTGTGATAAATAAATTTAGTAAATACGAGTATATTATAGTAGTTAATATTATTTCCTTAAACGATAAAGACGCCAACTAGGTAACTCATCAATAAAGGTCTACACGAAATTCCATCTCAAATATCTTCGACGGCCCCTGTTTGTACGTATACACGCAAAATCCCTCTAAAGGTACGCCGCGGTCTCTAGACATGTGCGGGACATAAATTTGGCGAGCGTTACGTAGGTACAGGCCGGTCGCTATGTGCCGTAATACATAAGGAGCTATGTACAAGCAACACGGGCGTCACTTATCCGCGCGGAGGATGCGGTGGTCGTCCGATCGCCCCCTAGCTACCCCCTGTGGGCGCCCCCACCCCCCTCGCGATTCATTAAGTCGGGCGCGGCCGACGCGGCGGACGCGTCGCGGAGTCTCCGTGAATTCAAATTAGAGGCAGCTCGGACGTCGTGCGCTAGAGCTGGAATAAATGTCTATATATCGATCAATTTATATTATTAAATTGTAGAATCTAACACATGGAATAAGTTATTCCATATTCTATTCTTTAAATTATCGTCGTTGTATTGAAGTTAAAACATTTTTGTAATTTATAGTTTATTGACAAATGAAATATAAATTTGGCATTTAAAAATTCATTAAAATATAAAAAGTCTTACGATATTTTGTAAACTTTCTTTATATATGTTTATATTTCATTATATAATAGAAGTTGGTACTTACTCCTGTTAGACATTTTAAATATAAAATATTTAAAACATTTTTATTATAATATTATCGATAAATAATATCGACACTGCCCCATCCCTATCGCCCCTTTGTCTCGGAAAGACAGACGCGCTCGTAGCGCGGGTGGGCGCTGGGGGGCGCACGTGCCGGACGGAAGTCGCGCAGGGCTCAAGCCGCACCGCGCTAAATGATTCAAAACTCGCCCGGACCTGCAAGATTTATGCCCCTACCCGATCCCGCCTAGATTAAAGATGTCGCGCGCTTTATTGAAATACGCTAAAATATTCCCGAAGGCGCTCCGCCATCACCGCGGCGCCTAGCCGTTCATTCACATTCATCTCTCGTACTCATTTCATTCACTTCTTTATTGTTTGTTTTTCCGTCTGTTTATTGTGAAATGCTCCTAGGCTAGTCTTAAATGTTTTGTTCTTAGCGACTTTATTCCAGAAATGAAGAATATTTCACTTGATTAACTGAAATCGCAATGAAAACTCAAAATGTTAATTGAATGGAAAATGAATTAATTGAAAGAGAAAATAATAAGTGGAATAAATAGTACTTTTTATTTCGTATCGTTATTACTGTTTTATTATTTCTTTAGTAAACAGCTGTAAGTTAGTAAATTTTAATGTTATGTTTTTCAGATTAAATTTTTTACTTTACCAATCTTTTATTTTATTTGCAAACAATAAAATACAAAGTAGTGTTAGCTTTTTATTTTTTGTAAAAAAACTTTTTTTTTAATATTTTATGATTTGTTCATTAATAATTTAAACGGTATAACTTTTTAAATTATATTAAGCGTAACAAGTAATTCGGTCACAAGTATAATAATTACGACTGTGACAAACGATATTCATAAAGCAAATTAAAAGTCCGCAGTTGGCTGTTGGAAGTTTGTTTGAGTTAGTTGGAGATTCGGAGGCCAATATGCAAATGTGAACTTTCCCTCTTCCACTGAGGACAGCGCTGCACTTGGCCGATTTACGACCTCCGAGCTTTTCTATTGAAATTCACGAGTATTTCTATACGACGCGTCAGATTACTTCACTTAATGAATTCGCTCATATTTTTTTTACGATCATGGTGTTGGTGAATATATTTTATAAGATTATATATTTTTATTAAGTAAGAATGTCATATCATTGCAAAATTTTTTTTAGACTGTTGTAAAAATGTTAATAATAAATAGTAGTTTTACAGATACGTTTTGTTGAAACAAACATATTACAGAAATAATTACTAGTTAAATATTAATTATAAGACTATTATTATATTAGACAATAGCAATTTTACCAGGTTTTTTTCAGATTATTCATAACATATTTCTTACTCTGACGCTGACTTTGACTCTTTGTATTATATTTGCATTAAAATATGATGAAATAGGAAGCCAGGAATTTATTGACACAATTTGTATGTGCATCGCAAAGCTAATAATGCTTTTAGGTTTTTAATTATTATGTTGCTATATGTGCATATAAATTAGAGCTAATTCAAGAGTAAGACAACTACTTGTTATCAAGATATCTTAGTTCATATCAGCTATTCGGTTTCGGCTTCCAAGAGAGCCTACGGTCGAGTAATTAACGTGATTGCAGTCGTCTCGTATGTACTAGCACAGAATTGTAGGCCCTCGGCTAAGATTCGATGTTCAGTGGCCTCGAATAACCTGTGCTAAATACGGAGCCGGGTCGGATATCAAAGCAATCTGCCGGGCGAGTCCGAGCGCAATTCGGGCTTCTTGCGCATATTGCATGCACGTACCAATGAAGTTTGCTTTGTAGGCGGTAATCTGCGGGGGTGTATCGGTGCGGGTGGTGGGTGGCGGGTTATGTACACACGAGCCCGAGGCGTCGAGGTAGGCAAATGGCCGGCGAGGCGGGCGTAGGCCGAGATCTCGAGATATCGATCCGCGACCGGCAGACGCCCGCGGCCGCTCGTCGCCACGGACACGGCGCGGCGGGAGGGTGGCGCCGTCACAAAAACACTCCTTTGTTTGATGACAACGAGAACGACTCTCGGAAATGCTTGTAAAGAAGTCGCTGTTCCCATCTACAGCTATTCTATTTTATTTCAAAATCATCTTTTATCCTTTATTATTACAAAAGTATTAATAAGGTTTTAACAAAACCATCTTCCAATAATTAAAAAAATAATAATTCAAAAAAAAAAAAAAAACAAAAAATTCGATGTCGATAAAAAAGTAAATGCGCATAAAGGTACATCTCTAACCTGTCGCGACCTCGCGGCGGCGGGTGGTGCAAATCACTCGCGCGGACTGCCGTTCTTCAAGAGACTCCCTCTTGGGCTTGGAGTTGCGACTTTTTATCTTTTCCCTCGTTTTTGTCGATAATGCTTTATTTTTAACAGTAAATTTGTAAATGGAGTCTTGTGTTCGTGTATTAGGTGTTTCTAATCTAGCAATATATACTTTTTTTAACATTTGTTATTTAGAAGTATTTATTATAATAATACTTACTTTTTAGAAAACTCCTGTCTCAAAAATAATTATTACATATGAATTAAAATATAATTGTTACTTGTTTTTATTCACATTTTTTTATTTTCCAATATTAGTTAATTAAATTGTGATTTTGTATAATAATGTTTTTTTTAATACAGTACAATAATTCTATCGTAAAACTTGAAAAGCATTTGTGATTATTTGTCATCTTGTAATCTAAGAATAAATTCAAAATATCGATTGTCGATACCGAAAATGTCGCAGCGCATTCAATTAGAAGCGAAGCACGGACTCGCATGAGTGGCATCCGAGCATCGCCCGCGGCGTTACCCCCACCCGTTCTGCCAAATCGATACTTGCGATAGCCGAGTCTTATCGATAACGACATGCGAGCACCGCACATCTCTAGTTCGGCGTCTTGTTGGAAATTCGAATAACGCTTGGTCAAGCGCAACTCAAAGCGTGTACGGTCTAATTTGTGCTTGCAATGCCGTGCCCGTACTCTGAGCTTGCAACGGAATATTATATAGCCACCTGACGTTAGCTCTGTGTATTTAGTTACCTTTGTGTTAGAGGTATTATATACGAGTACATTATATTATGACTTTTTAGGATATTGAGGGGGTTTCTTTGCTGTTAATGATATTATATTGTTTCAAAGAAAAATCTTATTACTGCTTTTTCTAGTATGTTA
The DNA here is from genome assembly GCA_959347395.1 of Mechanitis mazaeus. NCBI lineage: Eukaryota > Metazoa > Arthropoda > Insecta > Lepidoptera > Nymphalidae > Mechanitis > Mechanitis mazaeus. The sequence continues at coordinate 2,721,924 of OY365743.1, forward strand.
TCGGGGTTTTTGTATTTTAGTTATGATTTGTGATTATCAACAATTATTCATTATAACAATACTTTAATTAGTTAATAATTAGTCTTAAAATCAACTATAGTATACATGATTCCTTTGTTCTTTCTAGTATTCTACAGCGAAATGAACAACTCGCTTCGAGAATAACTGAATTTTGTATAGAGAAGGTAAGATTTATAATAATTTGTAATGTAATTTTAATTTTAATTTTTTGTACTATAATTAAGTTACGTAACCATACTTACTAGTACTTGTACACATATAAGTTATAATTTTTTTAAATAATTATTATTATAAGTTTTTTTTTTCATTAAAATAAGAATGATAATTAATTATATACATACATACATACATATATACATACAACATATTATATATATTATTATCCCCTTGTACTCACGTTATTTCAGTCAGAATTAGCTCGACTAGTTTCGAACCCATCCGGGGGGTTATTCTTGAGCATTGTGGAATCGCAATGTGAAATGTTCACGCGCGAATAAGAGCGAACGTTTTCCAAACTATACATGTAAATTCCGAATTACACGAGTACGTAAGTATTTACATGAGTACAGCCGGATAATTATATACAACTAACTTTGTGGACCAATTCTAACACATCGGTATTCTAGAAAGTGGTGTATTTTTAGTTGATTTGGCAAGATATTTAGTTCACCATAATTTGTATGTCACAGTTTTAAGAGGTCTAAAACACCCACTTCTGGATACCGAGGGGCGATAAGATGAATGTATTTAAAGTCCTCTCCTTCAGTTTTAGCAGATACGTTTATAGAAATTTCGGCGACCTTTGGACTTCCAAAGGTGAGTGTAATCCTTCCGGTTACCGGAGGAGGTCCAAATTGTTATCATTATTCATCTTCTTTCATCCAGAGCTTTCGATAGACGTGTTTTACGTGTCGCAACGACGTTTCGTTAAGCTTCTGTGACGCGACACCACAGACAAACAAACTGACAAACTGACAGAACAGGGAGACTATATAATTAGATAATCAACAAAACATTTAAATTTTCATTACAACTGTTAATATAGACTTCAATACAAAAACAAAATGAATTGTTAAACTTTTAAACTTTAAATACTACAATAAGATAATTACAAGACTGAAAGTGAAAAAAATGAACAACGAAAGTGATGTAAACTTTTCAGCGAAAAGTGAAAGTTGGAAAAGTTCGTGCCAACAGACTTTGTTTCCACTCGACTTTAGATTCAATTTAAAACAATATTCTTATAGCAACATGTTTTCGTATTTGAGTAAAAAAATTTTTAAATGATATATTTTTTCATTCTGTGATGCTTTGTAAGTATATATATATTGATTGAAATTATAATGTCAACATTATTATGTTATTATTATATTAATTATCTAATTGGTTTATTTTTATTCAGAAACGACCTGCATTAAAATGTAATTGAATAATATTTATAGTAAAATAAAATATTTAGGTTCTGGAATACCCCGTAGCGCCATCTCTTATAGATTAGCTGAAATAATGTATACAACATTTCTAACACTAACCATTTGTTATTATAAAAGCGTAAAAATCATATTATTAGATAGAATATTCAAAGTTCCACAAACATGCTTAAAAAATTTAATAAAATACAGGCTTTTTTATATAGTTTGAAAATTAAAACGATTTGTAGTTCAAATAAATACATGACCAGAATGAGTTACCTAGTTTTCACTCTAGGAAAATAAACGAAGAATCCAAGCATATTGAGACTGACGAGTAGCATAGGTACATAACGTATGTTCCTTTGAACTTGGCCAACAAGGATGAGATCTTCTCATTAGTGCGAGATTTATGCAACTAATTATATGCTTTATATATAATTTTACACTCGTTTTATTTCTTGTTTTTTAATAAAACAGATAGATAATTTTGTAACATTGTTAAATTATTTTTTATTATTTTATGTTAAGTTCACGTTTTGAAATATATTATTCAAGTTTTGGTACTTAAATCCACAGAACCAATATTCGAAATATGCATATTTTTTTATATTTTAATATAGTCAGTATATGAAATATACTTATTTTCTGAGATAACAATATTGCAAAATAATCGAAGTCATAGCATTATACAGTAACAAAAAAGATCTGCAAAATGTATCAGTTAATTCCAATGATATCTTGAAATTTGAATGTAATTTCTAAATGAAAGAAGTCTATTGTATTTCCTTAGCCGGAGAGGCTCATGTCTCCTTTCACGGCGATAGTGCGCCGCAGCGGGAATCCCTTCGAGCTGGCGCATGTCCTGGTCTCGTGGCTGATAGGCGCTGGCTACGACGCGTATGTCGTGGTCGGAAGTGCTGCACGAGACGTCTGTATGGCGATACGATATCGTACAACGTGCCCGGAGATACCTGATGAAACTGAGGTGGTTTACCGCTGGTGTCTAGATTTAGTTGTCTAGTTATTAGTGAGTCTTATATTAAACATTTTTTAATTTTGTTTGATATTAAGACAAATCCTGTGGAATTATCCACTTATTTAAGTGTACCTAATGACTATTGAAACAAGATGCTTTTAGTAAAAGCCATATCTATTACCAGATATCAGAGTCCTCAATAAAAACTAAATTAAACTTATATATCCTATCCCGAAGGTCATTGTGGAACCCCCAGCACCAGAAGAAGAGCCGCGTTACCGCCTGGTACCGCTGCCGGACCTCACCTCCAAGTACTGCAAAGAAATGGATCTGAAAGAGGCAGCAAGAAAACAAGCTGAACTGGATAAGATTGAAAATGAGCGATTGAAGAAAATTGCTGTAAATTATTTAATTTTAACACAAATGTTTACTTATTAAAATAATTTTTATATAGTGGTTGCGAGAAATAACCTGCCTTCGATATGTACAGGAGTTAGAGAAGCCTCCAGCTGATGATATACATGGATGGAGGACCCATGCCTGGGTTCTAGTGCTAAATGGGTTCAGAGGTGTTGAGGAGCCTTTTTTTGTCGAACCTAGCGACGGAAACAGCTTTCCCTTGAACACCAAACAGTATCACTACCTGGATAGCGTTTATAATCATGAGAACTATTATGTAAGTTGTAGAAATACTCTCTTATGGTACCTTTCCATTGTTTGGTACGAAGAATTGTATATTCAGAACTCTGATAGCACTTACGGTTTTAGGACATAATATTTTGATAGATAGAATTTATATTGACATCTAATATATATTTTCCTGATTATTTAGTAAGTTCAAAAGCCTAAATTGTTGTCTAAGGAAATAAGACTTCGATAAAAAATAATAAAGTAAAATACATGTCAAAAATTATAAAAGAACATAATAATATCAATTACATTAGAAAAATGATAAGATTTAAAAGAATCTAATTTATTAAATGTATCATTAATTCAATGTATTAAATATTTGGAAACATAATATTTTTAGGTACAAATATATTATTCTGAAGGTAAATCTCCAATCCTGTGACGAGGGCCTTGGCTCTCTGAACTACGATCTAGCTGACCTATCATGCTGGGAACACCTGCTAGCTGGAGAGCCGTACTACCGGAGACAACTGGTGGGCATTGATTGTGCTGATAAAAAAACAGCTGTGGATACTGAGAAACATCTAGATATTCCCACCAGCTGGGTGGAGAAGTTAGATATTACTGCTGATGGTAATAATACACTTAAAATATTATTTTTATTACATATATAGGTCAAGTTCACAAGCATTTTCCTTAGTGAGAAATCCAGAATAATAAAATACGTTCAAACCCTTCTTCTTGACTTCTTACAAAATATGATATATTGTATTATAACGTGTATCTTATCATTATGTTATGTATAAATGAATAAAATATCATCTATCCATATCTGATTTAAAAAATTGTTGCCCAATTATATTTAGAATGGATCTTCCACGTATGAAGGAGTAATGACACACTAGTTCAATAATTATTGAAGTTATTGAATCTTAGTTCTTAATAACAATAAAAATTCGTGATTTTTATATTAACAATCGAATAAAATTCATAGAAGCATATAAGGGAAATATCCTTATTATATATATGCGGTGTAATAGCACGTCTACTAGACTACTACTTATAGCTTTTACAAAGAATATGATGATAAAAGTTTTCAAAAACAAAATAAAACAAAAGTCGTAATTTCTGATTTTTCTTTCTTTTCAGGAATAATAATACCAAAATATTTTTTATGTAATAATTATTTTAATCTTTACTTTGTGTAAAATATATGTCTATATGTATGTCTATATATATGGATGTTTTATAGAATACGAGCAAAGATATCCCGGCTGCCACAAAGTAATAAATTACAAAAAAGTATTAGTTGAAAAGTTTTCACCATACTCCCAAAAAGACGGTATCACCAAAAGAATAAGAATTTTTGATGACTACGCTCTTACAGTACCACTTCTCACGTGATTATTATATTTTATTATTAATACTATTATTTTAAATTGTTAATATATTTTTAATAACTTTATTATTTTAGGTATGAATGGTATAAAAACAGAGTAGATAACATGCAGACAGTTAAAATAGACTTCATAAAGAAAGAAATTCGGGAAATTTTTGGAATCGGTAGAAGAGACCATCTTCTTAGTAAGTTTTATTGAAATGTGTAGTACTCGTGTAAATCTTAGAAAACATTATTTGATGAAATTTCTATTAAAGTTATTGCTCTTTGAGATTGTGTTACACTTACTAATGCTAAATTAAACTTCCTCTTAGTACTCTATTTACACAATCAAATATATACTAATATATAATCCACCTGTACATTTATTTTGTTTAAGTAAAAAAAGGCACTACGTAAGAAGTTTGTTCTTATATTATATGTTATAAACATAACATTTTTATACTGGTATCGGTGAAACTGTAGGACAAAGTTAGTTTATATAAACTTATATAAACTATCAATATTTTTGTGTCTTGGTCAAGATTCCAACTATAAGGGATTTTATATTAAAACCAAAATATATCCTCGTTTTTTTTTTGTATTACATAAAAATATTTATTATTATTTACTTGACATTAACATTTATTATACATAAATACTAGTATTGGTTATTAAAAAGCTCCTTCTTAATTATTACTAAATATTTAGACGGCCCTATAATGTTTTTTCTTTATACAAGGAGTTTTAAAATAATAACTTATTAATTTTAGAACCAGATTTTTTATATTTTTTCTTGTAACGCTGTTTATAAGTTTGTCGTCATTAATACAATTCTGTGTCCAGTTGTTCTAGAAAAAATACATATAATGTGGCAGAAGGCCAAGAGAATAGTGTAGCATATTTCAATTCTTTGTATGTAGTTTTTTTATTTCCTATCTTGTGTTGCACTTAAGGTGCGTCAATGCTACATTAAGACTAGAACTGATCCTGACATGAACACTGAGGCATACCCACGAACACAGCAGCGGTGCCGCATTAACGCTGAACAATTCAGCACTGACTTAACGTTACGCAGTGACAAAGCATCAAAATCGCAGCAGCAATGCAACAACAAAGGAGCACTGATGTAGCACAAATGCAGTATCAACTTAACATCAATTCAGCAACAACGTCGCGCCGCACTAACGCTACAGGAGCAACGTAACAAAAAAGCTGCACAAATACAGCAGCAAGGCAGTAAAGAACAGAACAAACGCAGCACAAATTAAACATTAACGTTGCAGCAATCCAGCATCCACATAGCAGCAAAGCACCAGTACAACGCTGTGCAGCAGAAACGAATCAGCAAAGTATCAAAAACGTAACACAAATGCAGCAACAAAGCATTCACCAATGCAGCAACAATGTAGCATCGATTCAGCATCCACACAGTACTATCGTTATGCTACGTACAAGCAAGGCTGTGAATACGATAAACAAAGGAATAAATGGCGAAATCATTTTAATTGACATAACTTCTTCATGTACTTATCGATTTATATTAAACAAATAACAAATGTCAAAATTTACCACAAAGATTAATACGGACAATAGACACAGAGCCTATAATTTAAAAGAATTTTTTTTTGGGTTTTTTTCTAGTAATTATTTCTCTTTAATGTTTACAGGTAGTGATCAATTATAGATTTATTATATGTGTAGATATACTTGAAATAGAACTTACATAGCTGAGCTTTTTTTTTTTAAATAGAATTTAATTATAGTACATGAGATATTCTAGATATATAATGATGGTTCTAGAACATGAGTATTTAATCGACGCCCCCCCCACCTCAGTGGAGGGTACTCGCACGATGCAGTTTAATTATTACGCGCGTCTAGACCACCTCGAGAGACTGGAATGCGAGCCATTTTTCTTTTATGAATACTACACTGATAGACAGGACAGGTATGTACAATGATTCCAGGAAGATGAGGCTTTTTAGTTTGGTTTTATAGCCATTATTAAGAAAGGAAGCTTCTTAGTATTCCAGGGTTTCACAGTGCTGGCGACGGGCATATCGCCTTGTAGGGTTAGAAATGCAAACAATGATACTGCGATCCAGGCGATCCAGGTGTAGATTTAAGGGGCCTCTTTAAAATGCTCATACACCTTTAATGTATATGCTCCTCTCCTTACCCAACCAAATTTAAAACGAATCTACTAATGCCGCCTTTGAAGTACGTCCTAGACAAATCCTTTAAGTAGGTTAGAGAGAGATTTTGCTGTTATACCCCTTACACCTACTTCTACTGTGAACAAATTAAGTATTTACCTATTCCTGGTCAATTTGTGAGTCAGTTCGTAATATTTGTTTATTTGTTTGTGATCTTTGGAGATGCTTGTTTGCTACGGAACAGTAAACTCTACAAGTATAACGCGAAATAATTGACTAGAGTACAAAAATATTTCCAATCTGGATGTATAAACATCAATATCCTCAGGAATATTGTATTGTTTCTTATACGTCTCCTTCATGATAGTCCAATCAGGAGCCGCTTCTAAGATAGATTGAGGATTTTGTTTTGGTTTTTGAACAATCCTTCCTAAACAAACAACATATCATTTAGTGGTTATTACACATACTTTTTTTTGCGATTAAAAGCTTTCTATTTATATGTCTGTAACTCATATATTATAAATATTTTTTTATTTATGTACAGGTTTTTATTACAGGCTTGAGACCAGATTTATTACATATACAGAAGGTACAAAAACCGACCCAAAACGCCAAGTAAAAGATATAACTGAGACATACAGCCGCAATCCAAACATTCCTGCTAAAGACGACATTTGGAAACGAATTTTTCATATTCAAGATAACACTATAGAACTGCTTTATCATTACGCGTACAATTTCGTGACGAATAATACTAGAAGTTTTATTAAACCAAATTTAGCTGAGACTGGGGGAAAAATACTGTTTTATCCGGATAAGACATCTGGTTATATTGTTAGTATATCTCTTGGTATTTATATACCAGCTGTTACAAAGGAGTTCATATGTACAATTCCCGGCTAAATAATAACCCATCTATCTTTGCATATTTCTTTTACAAATACATTTTTAGTTATATCATTCTTATAATAGCTAAAATTAGTTTTTGACTCTAGTAATGATAATGAAAGAATTCGTTTGTCTGTACCAACAAACAAACAGACAAAATCTTTTATATTACTTTTCGTTGTTAAAGTCTATATATATTTTTTAAATATTAAATATACTATCACTATACATATTATATACATATACCTTTAGTCTTTTTTATATGAATCTGATCCTTAATATTTTAATCTTGTATGATTGTGTCTGATATAATAGACATTGTTGTTTCCAGGCTGACCCCTGCGCCAAGCCCCCGAGGGCACTAAATGTTTACTATGCATTATGCGACAACATGGAATCAGAGCATCACTCGCGGAAACATATCAGAGACCGGGAATCAGACATTACGGAATATCTGAAACAAAGACAAAGGGAACTGACGGACCCCGTACTTTTTGTGTCGCTCTTTGATACAGAGAGAAATGATGCGGCTAAAAAAGGTTGGAAGGAACAGGTATGTACAAACAGAAACATTAGTCTAGGTACTATAGGACATAAAGAGTATAAAAAAGATAAATATGTTTATTATTTTAAATAAAGCATAATAGGTATATAAAAAATATAATTGGTGATTTAAACTTGATTAAAAAAAAGGAGTAGTTCCTATCGGAAAACTAGCCTCCAGCACATGCTGGCATTTGTTCGTGACAAACGATTTTCAACGGATGAAGTGGTGTAGTGTAAATATAGTGTAATTTTCTTCAGAACGCTAGCCTAGCTAGTTATTATTTTTTCGTGGCAATCAAATGTCAAAGACGTAGCAATGAAGGAAGCGGTGTAGCGAGTGAAGGTGTGGTTGTCCAGGAAGCCCAAAAGGCAGAGGTGACGGAGCGCGAGAAGGAGGCTGAGATCGACCCGCTGGCGCCTTACTTGGCGCGTCTACTGGGCGCCGGCCGGCCGCGCGCCGCGCTCGCTGTGAAAGAGGCCGCGCTGCTGAGGGACCAGTGTGTCAACGACTTCCGCGCCAAGCAGCTGGCCAGGCAGAACCTCGTGCAGGAGAGGTTCGATAAGGTACGAGATACACTGTCTTTACAGCTCCATCCAGAGACTTTGATAATCAATCACCAAAAAAATATATATCATACAATAAATAATTTATTTCCAGTTGAACGCAGATTACAAAAATAAGAGGCTGTGGTATTTAGCGAACCAATTTATTCTGACACCTGAAAAAGAGAGCGCCTACTTTGCTATGAGGTGGGTTTAAAATTTGTACTTCCATTACCTTCATACAAAACATATATGGAATTTAAAGAAGCATATATGGAATTTTTAAATTGTTTTCAGCGCGGAACTGGCTTTCCAAGTTCATAGCTTGGAAGTGCGTCTGACAAGACATAAGGACTTATCGGCTCCGAGATTCAAAGTTCTCGAAGATTACCTCGACAAGCATCCCCTACTGAAGGAGTACAACCGCATGCGACATTATTATAAAATGAAGTAGTCTTTTATTATGTTTCTTACTGTCCGTTTTGTTTGGAATTAAATTTATTTGATGTTCTTAATTTTTACTTTTAATACATTGTTGAAATTATATATTATTTTTTTATTTAAACGTAAATTTCAAAAGCACTCCTAAACAGGTAAATCAAAACTTAATTTATCGATAAACAAGTAAAAATTAAAAATAAAATTAAAAAAATAAGAGTTAAAATAAAAATGGCACACAGAAATATTACGTAAAGACAAAGGTAATATAGTGTCATTTAAAGAATCATTTGTCAATTCTTATGTAAAACAAGATAATTCTTGCCTTACATCGTAATGCATTTGAAGGCATTAACAACACAGCCATAATGCCGTCAAAATATTTACAAGGTTACACATAATCTCTAAATTTCCTCCTTTTTTTTGTCATGCATGCAATATTATAAAGTATTCCTTAAAATATTAATTTAAATTGCTCGTACATTTTAAAAAACGTAAAATGTTGGAGTTTAAAAAATGTAAATAGACAAAGACGAAGCTTTTTAGTATTCCAAGGAATTGCCACGACGTAAGTAAGATCATGAAGTAGCCACCTCAAAACTAGTGAAATACAAAAGTCGACTATGGTAACTCACTTGTACTAAACAATTTCTAGGTTCATCGGCTGCAATCGACAATTTTCGTTTTCATCTTGGAATAAAGGATGTTTTAATGTCTATTTTGTACTTTCCTATTAGATCTAACAATACTTTATTTTTTTTAGCATATATTATAAGCTGTTTGTTTATGGAATTGTTCGTTACTCGAGTTTTGACGCATTTTTTTTTGGTTGAGATGTTACTATATTATCATGCGTTTTTCTGATGATGTATTTTGGTAGCTTTTAAGTGTTTATAATAAAGCTGCGATGGTTTCTTTAATTTGTTCCTAAAATTGTTACGGTCTCTAAATAACATTTAGACAGTCCAATGAACGCGGTAACCCACAACTTCATTGTCTTTAAGATGCTTGCATCTAACATTGACAGAAGAGTTTGAGATCATACAAGAAAATGCCCATGGCAAATGACATTATATCATATATCCAAGATTTCTGATGTGGCTAATTGGTTGATTGTCTTCTTTAGGTCATCTAAAAGCTATTGACTATATCTAGCGATGAACCTTTGTAATCTATTTGTTTACCTTAACATTTGAATTAATTGGAAATCGGATTATTTATCATTATTAGGAAACTATACATACCTCTTTGATACCGCTTGCTTTCATTAATTAGTGTGCCTAGCAAACGCCGACTTAATGGTTCAGAAAAGCTTGTTCTGTAGGGGGAAAGTTAAAGAAACAAAAAGCAGAACCCTGGGACAAAATTCTACCTTAAAAAAATAAATACAGCAATAAAAAAAACTAAATAAAAGACAAAGAAAATTATCATAACAATTTATTAATATACATTCACTATCTTCGTGTAATATTTGGAATATTACATGTAACAGCTCTTTACTAGAAAATAGTTCTATAATAATCATTTAACTAATTTTCATAACGTTTGTTGTATTTTGTGCAGTTAATGTTTCGGTAGTATCCAGGAGGGTAGTCTGTGGTGTAGACCGCTGTTCCAGTCTCCAGCGCCCCCCAGCAGGTTCCCGCGACCGTCGTGCGTGGCGAGGGCGAGGCGACTAAGCTTATTGGCGAGACGACGCTGGGGGGAGTCCGGCCGGGATAGGGGAGGGAGGGATATACTGCCGGAATCTGGAAGTGTAGAATATATATAAATTGTAGATCGAACCTACGACCTGTGATGATGTATCGCCGTTCTAACTACTGACCTATTGTGTCATTACTCGCTTTTGGTTTGAATTAATCTTTCATTATTATGATTTTACTATTATAAATTGCGCGCTGTAGCAAATGACTAGGGAGTGACGTTACGCATTTAATTTTTAACGAATTCGTTTACGATACTCAGAGCATAAATCTAGTTCTCTTTAATATTTTTATAAAAATTAATGTGTTACTCAGATGCGTAGTGAACTCCGTGTATGAACTTGTCTTTACTATATATAAGTATATATATTTTTAATAAATATGTATATAAAATAATTAAAATAGGGTTAACGATTTTTTTTCATCAGCGCAGCGGGCATTTTGTTTACCCGTGCGATGCTGTCAGTACGAAACCTAGCACTGACTCTGATATGAGTTTAGTTGAATAAAATATATTTTTTCTTAGCAACCTTTTAAGCAATCTTACATTATATATGTTTAATTGTTTCATGAATATAATTATAAACTCTTTAACAATTAAAAATTAAGTATTTGCGCACAACACTTTTTTATTATAAAAAAACATCGACAATATATATAGCAGTTCATTTTTCACTAAATAAGGCTAGGGCGTTATGTTATACGCATAACACTGCTTATTATTTTTTTTATATTAGATTTTATTTGTAGAACATTCTGATTAAGTTTAATTAAATTTGCTACAGTTATTATATATTACGAATGTAGTATAACGAAAATACTAAAATATTGTTTGTAAGACGTTACGTAATAAAACTAAGACGAATGAATTGAATTGTATATAATATTTTACCTGAATGGTAGTCGTAATTCGCATGGTCGCTGGGAGTTTCTTGTCCAAGTCTCTTTCTATATTCCCCTGCGAAGTGTTCTATCAGTGTGTCCATCATTATTGCTTGCTTCGAAAATACCTAAAAATATATAAGTTCAAAGTTTATAATGTTACTATATTTTCCATTAATAATTTATTTAGGAATACCTGTAAAATTTTAGACACTCTCAAGCCATTTTCTACCACCATGAACTGCAGGAAGAGACACGGGAGACAGTCCTCGTTGTCGTCCGACGGCAGTCCGATATCCCACGACAGTTCTTCGTACAACAGACCTAGTAATACCGTCTGGAAGGCATTATAAAAAATATTATTATAGAATTCTGATATTATTTTTAATATATTTATTATTTTTGACCAATTTGAAAATATTTGACATTATATGGTTTTTTTTTCAAAATAAGATTTTTTAAATATCCAAGTCTTAGAGTATACTGTGTTCGAACTCACGCTCTCCGTGTCATCAATAACGTAAACTCCCCCAGAGTTGACAGCGACCAGCACCGGCACGTCCTCGTGAGTGAGCAGACTGGTCAGACTGCGCACTGGCTGCTCGATCTGTCCTTGGAAAAATGCCGCCCTACAAAATATTATTGATAACTATTAGATAGGAACAGTATTGTAAGCTCGCCTTTTGTGCAATTTTTAATATTCATAGATTTAAATATTTGCTATGTGTACAATAAAGTGTTAAATAAATAAATAAATAAAAAAGTTATTTTCTATGAAGAATGTAAAGTTGATAAATTGTAAATTAAATATTGGATATCTAAGTACTAAAAAGTTTTGTGTTCGTCTATTACAAAAAACGTCATCTATCACCGGCCGAGCCCCCCGTGCTATTACAATAAGAGCCATCACTGACCCGTAGGTGGGCAGTGTCCTGGTGTGCGCCAGGTACTTGTTCCTCAGTTTCCTGGGCGGCGCGGCGGGCGGGCGCTGCGCGTGCTCCAGCAGGCGCGCCTCCGGGCTGCCCTTGCGCCCCCCGTGCTATTACAATAAGAGCCATCACTGACCCGTAGGTGGGCAGTGTCCTGGTGTGCGCCAGGTACTTGTTCCTCAGTTTCCTGGGCGGCGCGGCGGGCGGGCGCTGCGCGTGCTCCAGCAGGCGCGCCTCCGGGCTGCCCTTGCGCCCCCCGTGCTATTACAATAAGAGCCATCACTGACCCGTAGGTGGGCAGTGTCCTGGTGTGCGCCAGGTACTTGTTCCTCAGTTTCCTGGGCGGCGCGGCGGGCGGGCGCTGCGCGTGCTCCAGCAGGCGCGCCTCCGGGCTGCCCTTGCGCCCCCCGTGCTATTACAATAAGAGCCATCACTGACCCGTAGGTGGGCAGTGTCCTGGTGTGCGCCAGGTACTTGTTCCTCAGTTTCCTGGGCGGCGCGGCGGGCGGGCGCTGCGCGTGCTCCAGCAGGCGCGCCTCCGGGCTGCCCTTGCGCCCCCCGTGCTATTACAATAAGAGCCATCACTGACCCGTAGGTGGGCAGTGTCCTGGTGTGCGCCAGGTACTTGTTCCTCAGTTTCCTGGGCGGCGCGGCGGGCGGGCGCTGCGCGTGCTCCAGCAGGCGCGCCTCCGGGCTGCCCTTGCGCCCCCCGTGCTATTACAATAAGAGCCATCACTGACCCGTAGGTGGGCAGTGTCCTGGTGTGCGCCAGGTACTTGTTCCTCAGTTTCCTGGGCGGCGCGGCGGGCGGGCGCTGCGCGTGCTCCAGCAGGCGCGCCTCCGGGCTGCCCTTGCGCCCCGCCGGCACCAGCCGCGCCCAGCCGCCACGCCGCGCGTGCGCCGGCAGGAACGAGCGCTGCTGCTCCCTGGAGATAAGGAGTACGCTTAGAATAGAAAGTGTACTCAAAACTGTGATATTTATCTAATACCAACGTTACCTAAAGAACTTTGCAGTGTGTCGATGAGGATCATAGGGTCCCAGTTGTATTCTGGCCTGCAGGCCTCCTAACATAACGGCCTGAGCGCTCTCCAGAGGATACCGTCCGTTGACCACATTGTACCGCGCCTCCTCGTACAATAACTCTTGGATTTTTGAGTCTCTGGAATTTCAAAAAGATACCATTGTAGTCTTTCAATTTCGTTAACAATATAATCTGGTTAAGTGACCATCCAAAACACTAAAACTTGAAGATCAAAAGGCAGTCAAATCAAATATTTTAATCAAACTTACTTAATCCCCTCCTCCAGATGCTTGGGAAAGAAGGCGTTCCTCTGCAACTTGAGCACGGGGTGATCCTTCTCTTTAGTTGAAGCAGACCCGTGTCCATAGCGCGCCAGCAGCTGTTGCCAGCCCGCCCACACGCGCCACGGACAATGGTGCGGCTTCAGTTGGATTTCTTTGGAGGTGTATTAGATTATCTTGTAAGTTTATGTCACGTAAACCTAAATTGATCATTTTTTATTATTCAAAAAAATTATGGCAGTGCGTGGTTCTTACAACTTACTAATATAGCTGCCATTTTTTTACCGGACCCTATACAACTGACCCAGCAGTGGGCTGCACATCCACAGCGCGAACACGCTGGCGGCCAGACTCCTGGCTGAGGGCGAACTGAGTCCCAGCTCGTCGGCCGCCAGCACTGCCGCCATTAAGCGTGCGCTGGTCACACACCAGGGGACCTCCTCGCAGCTCATCTCCACCATCACAGCCACCGGCGACATCAAGTACACACATGTCACAGGGCTCGACGAACTCCCCGTGGATGACGAGCTGCCCGATGAACCTAGAATATTTGATTAAGTTTCTATGAAAACACTTGCTTCTGTAACCCTATAATATAAAATATTTTAAAAAATACGAGTACTTAGACTTATATTAATTTCAAGATTTTCGTGGATTTTAAAGGTTAGATACTATACATTAAATCTTACCAGGTAAAGGTGGTGATATAGCACTAGAGGAGCTTCCTCCGCTAGTAATAGGTTCTGTGGTGCTGAACGACCCAGCAGCGATGCTGGACCCAGTCTGATTTGAACAGCTGCTGAGGTTCGAACCTGTGTACCATTTGTAAATATAAGACGATTTTGTATTTTTTTTATATACGAATTTTACATTACATTTAGCATCAACAACTAAATTTACGTACAATTGATTTAACTTTTTACACATACCCATAACGCTTTTCTCCAACGAATCTGAAGAATTGCTCTCTTTAGAGTCTGGTAGCGGTTTGTGTGCATCGTGTTTATCCCACTCATTGTGTCTTCCTATTGGACTGTATGACAGGTGCGGGAGTCGCTGGGACACAGAGTACAAGTGTGCATTCACTTCCGCCTGCAATTTCTGGCTTTGGACGCTGTAGTATTCTTCACGTGACCGGAATTCACTGAAATCAATTAAGATTTTTAATAGAGATGATGAGAAAGGCCGACTAACCGACTTGTCGGGTGCTGAATGGCCTACTAGTTGGCAAAGCCGATCATATTAATATTTTTGTGCTAAAGTATTTTTTTTTCTTAATTCTTTATATTTAAATAGTAGGTAATAGTCGAAGTGTCCCTTTTACTTTATTGAATAATACTCCAAAACAAAAATTTCATACAAGTACTATATATTCACAAATTTAGTTGGATGCAAGGCCAATTTCGTCGCTAATGATAACAAAATCATTTGTTTTTTTAGGCCGATTAGCTTTAGGCTCTTTTTAGTAGAGATTGACGACTATTAGTCGTTTTTTAATAACGCCTAGTTTAAGGCATATCGGTAAAAAAAAGCCAAATGATTTCGCCATGTCTATAGATAACGAGTCTTAATAGATTTTAGTTTAAAGCATTTGACTTTCGTTTGCATTTCAGTGTAATTTAGTTTTATAGTCTGTTTGTAGTCAGTAAAAATATTCCATATATTCCTCGAGATCATGTCTTAATATTTGACAAAACCTGCACGTTACCTACCTACCTTTAAATACCTACTTACTTTCGGGGTGGTTGGGTAATAAACAGGAAAACATCCATCAATATATATTTTCAAGTGTATATTGTTTGTATGATATTTTTTACTTTTGTTTGTTATTGTTTTTTAACTTTCACGATTTTTACACTTTGTTGAAATATATATCGGGACTTTATCGCGTAAATATTTTTTAAGGTACGATACCTTTTTTATTTATCTGACGTTTTGATCGAATTGCACCGATCGTGATCACGGGTCGTTTGTTTGTTGTCATTATTTATTCAATAAAAGTAAATTACTTTAACAATACTATTTGAAAATAAAGAATTAAAAAGGCAAAGATCGGCACGGCCGACTATTCAACCGATTAATAGGCCAATCACAAGTCGAGCAGTCGGCTTATCTCTACTTTATAGTAATAAATAATTTAAGTATTGCTAAAAAGAGCCTAAGACTAATCGGGTACTTTTGCCCATTTATAAAAGTCGATAGCGCCTAATAGTCGGCTCACCTTTAGTTTTCAATAAAATATCAAATCTCGAATGTTTTTGTTTATTATTATACCATTAATTACTACGTAAAATGTATAATTATTAAATGCATTATGTTAAATATGTTTTTCATTATTTACATAACAATCATATTTAAATCATTGTATTTAAACACTTACTTATATTGATATTCTGCTTGAAGTGGATAGCCCCGTCGTGAGTATTCCACTGGTATAATTGTGATATAATTTCCACTATTTTGCACATTCGAATTCTCTCCATATGCACCCATGTCTCCTTTATGATCCATCAATGATATAAGGAATATTTAACTCATAGTTTTAATAACATTTTTATGTGCTTCTTTGTATTTGAAAAATTGTGTCCTGAATTCCTAAATTATTGATCGGACTTAGCGCCGTTTTGGAGAATTCAGTGTTGCTGCACTAAAAAATATTTTATGTTATTATGTTCTTACTGTCTGTATAAATGAAGTAAATAATCTATAATATTTATTTTGAGTGTTAAAATTTGTTGAAATTTGTTTTTAAATAATTATAAATACGATTCAGAAGTAGTATGAAGAAAATAAACATTGAGTTTCATATTGCTAAACGAATTGAGATATAGATGACGTTGACAAGTTTAAACATTTCGATTATAGTAATTTGTCATTCGGCAAAATTGAAAACAAATAAGGAATTATTAACAATATAATTAGATAAACTTAACAATATTATTTTAAGTAAATAAAAAAGCAAAGAAACTGATACTTCATAATTAGAAGATATTCACAACCATATTTACTAAATATTCTTTCGATAAGCATTTGTAAGCAAATTGAATATCATACAACATTTAAATTTCGAATTGCAATACCTGTTATCAACATTTAATCGGCTTCCCATATGGAGGCTAAACTGAAAGAGTATCGTGCTCTCAGACGTAGAAGAGAAATCATAGATAGTGCCAAGGAAAAAATTGAAAATACAAAAGACAAATTCATAAACTTGTTTATTCCTAAAATATTTCGGGATATGAACAAGAAAGAAGAGGAGGTTTTATTGGTAATATATCTTTAATATACTATAAATTCTCATTTGTAAGTGTATGTAATATAAGATTGGTTTTAGTTGGAATATGAGGAAGAACCGGAAGATAACAAATGCTTGATCATGGAAGAAGAATTACCAGACGTCAATGAAGCCGAGTCCATTGTTGAAGACGAGGAATCATGGAACCATTGTATTATAAAATGGTCTATTATTATTATAGTATGGTTAGGTTTCTACATTTTATTTTTAAAACTGCAGTTTGGTGCTGTATATTTCGTTATAACAATTCTTATAGGAATTTGTCTTAATACTAGAACAAGACCTCGACGGAAAGGAGAGGTTTCTGCTTACAGCGTGTTTAATAAAAATTGTAAAAGTATAGATGGTGCTTTAAAAGCTGAACAATTTGAAAATGAGATCCGTTATGGTGCTGGTAGTATGAAACCTTTTTAATTATCTTATGTTAATTAAACTAAATTATTCTACATATTAAATATTGTAAGGGTAGAACTATTCATAAGATCCATTTATAGAGAATAAAACTTAGCCAATTTGTATGTTTTATATTCAGCTTGTGTATTGTGCACAGGTTGTATACTTTTGTATATATTGGATATCTTGTCTAATAATACTGTATAGCTTTCCAAAATTAAACCAAAGGGTAAATGCACAGAGCAATAGCATAATTCACACTATATTATCTATATCGAATGAGACTCCAATGTTTGTAGTAATCAAATATGTTCAAATGACATAAACTAAAAAAAATTAAATTCAAAATCATGCAGTTAATGTACTTAAATGACTACTAAATAATAATAAAGGAAAGACAGTAAAACTAAAATGGTTTTGTATATACTATATTTTTTCATTTATATATTTGATATAATTAACATATTAGCAAAATAACAACATATTTATTATTATGGCAACATAATCACTACTTAGATTTCTTAACAATGATAGAAGCCGAAGCAGTATTAAAAAATATATGCATAATTCATTTACAGTCCTTATACACAGAAAAAAGTATCATACTAACATCAAGATATTCTGCAAACATTTATTTACCTAAGACTAACAGACATCAGTCACATCTACGACTGAGGTTCTTACATACAACAAAATTGACCCCTACTGTGGTCCCATAATTACTATCCAAACTATTGAAACTTGAGCTACATGTTGTAACTTTAAAAAAATGGCACACATCCATAAAATTTTATTATATATTTCTGAACTACATATATATGATCTTTTTAGTATGGCAACACAGTTTACTGTCTTTGTATATTTATAAAATTAGTTTAAACTAATACTTTGTTTCAATTTTATTCTCAAACATATGAAAGAAAGAGACAGTAGGATTATAAATAGTGGTTATCATTTGCCTAAATATTTTAGGTTTTAGTTATATTAAATTGACAATAATATTTTACATACACACAGACACATAATATTAATTAGTGACTGAAAGAACATTTACCATATGTATGGCAATAGTGCAAGTAGAAATATTTCTCAAATCGAGAATTATTCGACTTTGAATCTTACAATTTATTTTAAAATCAATCTTACATTTTGAAAGACAACATTATTTATATAAGTGCAATTTAAAGTATTAAATTTTATATAAATAATCATTCTATTATTGAACATGGAGTTCCCATTAACAAAGAAATACAAAATATGGGTACATTTATAAATCCGTAAAGACGTAGAATATATACTATATATCAATTAAATAATCACACCAAACCTACGTAAACTTTTTAAATGAGATCAAAAATATATAATCCAGATTAAATATAACTCTTTCTATTGTCATAATACATATTTACACACAAGTAACAAATATATAGTATATTATTTTACTTTTAATCCTAATAGTATAGAGTAAGCAAAAGTGCGTAAAAATAATTTATTAAAGTAAATTATACATAATAAAAATTAAATGCGTCATCTGTCATTGTCTTTATTTTTTTTATTTATTGTAAATTGCGCTTCGAGCCACACCGACATAAAATTGCAGCAAAATTTATTTTCCTAATATTTAAAATTTATTTATTTCCAAATTCATTTTATTAAATTTGAGTACCTAAAATTCATTTTTAATGTTTGGTTTTTACAAAGAAAATACCATGTCATTATACCCATGTACCTATTTACCCATAGTTTATACCCATTCTATCGTACTACAAATTACGAAATTCTTGTATGCTATGATACTAAAATCTTTGAAGTATATTATTTTAATAATTGTGTGTCATTGATGTGTAATTTCTTTTTGGTATTTGTGAATTTAAATGGTAAACCCATAGCCTATTTTAATAGGACATTCACAGACTTATAATAGTTCGGTTTGTGTAAAAGAAAATCTATTGAATTGGGGGCACAGCGCGCTTGTTAGTTCGCATAGAAAATGTAGTTGATCGATAAATTTAGAAATGTTACTTGATTTTCATGTTTATACTTTTATTCATTACAACTAACCTGAGAATTAAACGAGTAATATATATTTATGATATTCTTATTATTTAATATTTAATTTATGGTATGGCAATTCAGTTACTATGTAATAATATATTTTGAAACGTGTAGTTTTGAGCTAATTAATTAATTCATTTAATATTGATAAATTAGTATTTTTTTATTAACATTTAATTGAAATAATACACAACTTTGTAAATGAAGCTTGAAACGTAAAAAATATAAAGCACCCAAATTGTTTTTAGAATTTCTAAATAGTAATATAAGAATTTGTAGAATTAAAATTGAAATGATAATAATTTATCTTAAATTCATATATCATGTAAAGGTAATGTGTAAAAGCACCTGCAAAATAATTTCTTATCTGTATAATAGGTTTGGTGTGACGTCACTAAGTATATTTGTCATGTTGTCAATAATGAGTATCTACAATTAAAGTATTATCGTCGCTTTCGTAATTCAATTATTAGATAAAAATTCGTTAATGAAAACTTGTTGCGGAAATTGGATTTTGTACCTAATTTAACAATATTTACAAAATATAATATATCAAATTAACTATAAAATTATATTGCACAGCCTACACATCGGATCAAGGCAGTTATTGTAAATGCACCTCTATTTGTTAACTAATATAATAGACAAAAAATCAAAATAGGGAGTTATCGGTATGAAATGATAACCCTGAAGTTGGTGCAAATTCTGACAAAATTGTCATTTTTAATTACATATGAAAGCGCGTCAACTTCTGGATTGTCATTATTTTGTTCGAATGTTTCAAGTATTTTATTTATATTTAAATGTATAACAAATAATAATTTATTTAATAAATCTATGAGTATTGTCATTTAAGGTTAAATGTATTTAATATAGTGTTTTTCTAAATTGTGTAAAAAGAGTATAGTTTTTTTATAGAGTAGGAAAATACATAATCACTTTTAACTTACGAACTAATATGAAGGCAATGAGTCAACAACTCATTAATATATATACTTTATAGTATACCTATAATATATGACTTGTTTGTAAAATTTCCAAATTATGGACTCTGTGACCTGTGGTATGAACCGCACAATGGCCACTTACACTGTTCCGGGCTAGCAACAAACGGATGGCAGTTACGACGTCTGGAATCCGGCAAAAGAAAAACTACACTAAGAGCGATAATCATATGCCATAAGGAATGAACTATTTTATAATTCTGTTCAGTTTGAAGGAACGCGTAGCAAATTAGACCAACTGACACCAAAATTAGTCCGAGCGGCATATGTCTGGTGTAATATGACGTTTGATACCTCATATAACGATTTTTTCTGTAATCCAAGTACCAACTAATAAACAATATAACAACACCGACTGCTACCGGCAAGAGAAAAGCAACAAATGAGTGCATATTCCACGTTGTGAGTAATGCAATTACTATTGCACCGATAACTTGAAAAAATGCACGTAATCTCGTGCCTATAATGCTCATGGCTAGCAGTGTCAGCCAAAAAGACATGAGTCCGCAATAAAAATCTCCAAATTGTAAGATATTACCCCTAATAATGCAATAAGCGACTTGAATAGGCGCATCACACGCGTGGTAGAATGTCGAGAACACCATAGTAAAAGCGTACATTACCCCTTCCACAAAATATAAGCGGATGGTTGCTACGTATATCGAGAAAAAGAACAGAAGATTACTGAGTGTTAACAGAAGTACTGATAGCAGTAAGTAGCCGTGGCTGTCGATTCTGGAGTCGTCTGAGCAATCCCAACCTGTAACAAAGAAATATTCAGTTCAGAACTTTTTTAAAATAACATAAGTATATCAAATTTGAGACTCCAAATTTAATTAATTTATTTTATGCTGTAACTTACCGCCATATCCAGAAGTACACGAACAAAACGACATGACCAGTCCGCTGAAGGTGTTGTAACCACAATTTCCATTGTTACTACATTTTCCGCTAACACACGATTTCGAGGATATGGACAACACAACAGTTGCGTTACAATCTGTCTCCCCTTCCCTTATGATATCAGAAAATGAACTGAGCGACGCATTTTCATCTCCCATCTCTTTTGCCTTCACGTAATATTTAGTTCCATTGTCTGAAGTGCGACAAGGACAGACTACACTATCACAGAACAAGCGGAAGGTCAGATACCACAAACCAGCGTCGGGGAAGGGAATGATTACTTTATCGTAAATCGAATCTGAATCTGTGCTGTTCAGAACAAAGAGTGCTGGTTTGGTTTTGTCATTGAATTTGCATTGACCAGATTCCAATGGAACGCTGGCATGATTTATTTCTAAGCAAACAACGACCTTGAAATACTGGTTATCTTCTGTAAATGCGAGTAAAGCACCTTTTTTCAGTTCTCTTTTGTACCCCATATAATATTTAAGACTCATCATCAGACTTGCTTCAATCGCGATGCTTCCTCCTATATCTATGAACTGATTAACTTCAAATCTTAAAGATTTTATTTCACTTGAAGTTATATTGACTAAACTAGTGACATCGAGTAAGTCAGTTGTGGGTAGTCCGTAATCAAATGCAAAGAATTTGTCCTTATCATCTCTCATGAGATCTACTATTTGCATCTGTTTCTCATCATTTGTAGCGTAGGATTCACAGTCAGGAATATACGTAGTGTTCCCTTCAACAGTTTCTACTTGAATGTAGTGAAACATCATGGGTTGTGGAAAGAAAGTTATAGTCTGTTCGTTGTTAAATCTAGGAACAAAAGCGCAGTGCAAAATAAAATTATCCCTAGTAGGTATGGCATTAGCTTCAACTGTTACTACTATACTGCTATTTCTAGCTGTAGTATTAGTCATATGAAGATTAAACTCTAACGGTGCTGAAGTGTCAGGGGCTCGACATTTGTAAATTGAAGGCAAACTTGTGTAATCTATGACTAATGTACCAAAACAGTTCATATCTGCCACGGATTCGTCTATCTTCACTTGGAGATCTGTGTATAGAACTGTCTGGCAATTTGCGACCAATCCTGTAAAAAATATATTAATATATTTATCATACTGATAATCTAGCATACTTTATTAGTCATACAAGTAATATAGATAAGAGGTACTCTTTTTATAAGCAACAAGTTGGCATTTAATAATCAATAATCAGTAACTTCGTCTTATGAAAATCAGAAATAACTTTAAAAAAAAATTTTTGAAGGTTTTCAGTGCAAATATTTGTAGATATTAATTTCGAAAGGCCTAAAAATGACATTTATTAGATGATAGTAAGGTATGCAATAGACAATGTGCATATTATTACTTGGTACACCTACAGTGTCCAATTGAATAAAATTGTGGGTCGGATGTTACAATCACTACAATGTACGGATCGAGGTCACTTTGGAGCAATGAATAGATAATGCACTTGTATAGGGTTTAATAAAGATTTTTATAAAAATAAAAATGGAATACGAACGAAGGGAACGGAATTTAACCGAATTTAAAATTTCTCGATATTATGAAAATCAGCTAAGCTTGACAAAAATATGTTGATAATATCTCAATAAATATTATTCAGATTTATGTATGATTTGATTATATTTGTCGACGTCGAAAAGCAATATTGTGGTATCTAGAAATATAAAACTTCATACCAGAGCCAATAAAACTATATAATTTACAAAAAATCTAAGCAAAAATATTTCCAAGAAACTTTAAACCCCGATCGTTCAATACAGTATTTATGTATAACGAATATTTAGTTCATAAAGATTATAAAAAATATAATGAAATAAAAAACGCAATCATTGTTCGAATAATAACACACAAGTTAAAATTTTAATAAATATGCTTCAGTTCACATAAAAAAAAACAAATACCTTCTTGTGACACTTTTTGTGTCCTAGGATCCTCCCATTTGACATAAGCCATAGCATAATAAATTCCAGCTCTTGGATTTGTTATGGCAAATGTAATGTTGCCTCCATCAGATTTCATCTCCAATTCTTGGATATTTTCCCTCGCATCAGGATCCACGAAGTTCTTTGGGAAGGAATACCCATCTGGATTAAGAGCTGGATATGATCCATACTTGATTTGTATAATCACATCTTTCGGATTACATGAACCTGAAAATATAATTTTCAATAATTAGGAATTTAAACAATTTCGGTTTTAGTTAGTTGGATAGCTCTTAATCGTTTCTAAATTAGTTTTTTCATAAAACCTAAAAATGTTCTTGTTTTTGTTACTAATAATTAAACTAATTAGAGTAATAACATGATTCATAATATAGTATTAGAATTCTTGGAAAGTGTAATAATAATAATAATTTCTACTCATACATAGTAGTATTGATTTTAAATTATCTAAAACATGAAATTTTATAATTTAAGATAAGATTCCGATATTGTTTTTAATAAAGCTGAACAAAAATTTGTTCGCTGCTCCTTTCATTTATTCTCCCTTAGTTAGAGTGAGACATAAGATTGTTTTATTTTATTCTTTACATACATTGGTTTTACCGAATGTATTTATAGAATTTAACTTAAAACCCAGTCAACGGTGAGTAACATTATTTTTGGGGCATAACAATATTTGACTTAAGTTTAATAGTAGATTGTATCACAAGAGAGCAAAATATTATTTATACGGCGAGGGCGCTATTTTGAACCATGAGCGAAGCGAAGGATTCTAGAATAGAATCCCTAGTAGAGCGAGGAATACTAACGTTGAATCCTGAACGCAGCGAGGAATTCAAAGTACATCGCCGAGGGAAAACTTATTTGCTCTCGAGTCATGCACTCTACTTTTCAGCCTTTATATGAAAAAAAAAAATTACCTACTGAGTCTAAAAACAGAGACGTCATTGGCGCGCTTTTGATTTTTTTTTTAGTTAGCGCTGTGCAACCAACACATACAGCCAGTAGTTTATACAGTTCGATTTCTCAGAATGGTCATTCCTATACGGATGTTCCAAATTCCTATCGGAAAAGAGCTATTTTACTCTTGCATGAAGAGGAACAATGCTACACTTTTCGAATAGAAGGCATGAAAAATAATAGTGTATTTATCTAGACGGTAAAAACCATATCGATGAACTTATTTTGTGTCGACTTTTATCTTTGTTTTTCATTTAGTTTTTATTTTCCAAATAAAGGTTTAGTTTACTTCAATAATACTTACAAAATCCAGAAATTATATACTATTAAACTAGCTGTTACTCGCTGATTCTTCCATGAATCTACGATTTACTATACTTTTAGTATAACTACGAATAGTAGCGTAATGATATATTTATCATAAAGGCTATAAGCTATTGCTTATAGCCTTCTTCATGAGCGTACATATCATATCATATTCAGAAATAATTTTTCAAATTCATTTCATAGTTTCGATGATTAGAACGCTTAAACAAACAAAATAAACTTTTCCGGTTTATTATATTATAGTACAATTAAAAGTTATCTCGCTGTAACTGACAATTAACTTGTCAGTTACAATGTGGCCAATTAGTTTAAAAATCCGTTGTACGTGCTAGTTGCACTCGACGTTCTTATTGATACTACCCGCC
This sequence comes from Mechanitis mazaeus, assembly GCA_959347395.1. Classification (NCBI taxonomy): domain Eukaryota; kingdom Metazoa; phylum Arthropoda; class Insecta; order Lepidoptera; family Nymphalidae; genus Mechanitis; species Mechanitis mazaeus. The sequence continues at coordinate 2,747,018 of OY365743.1, forward strand.
TTCACACAGAGAATAGAATTATAGTAATTTTAATATAATAACTACTATAATTAACCTATTAGATAGACAGATATATTATATTACAGTTCATCTTTAGATTTCTTCAATGTTTTATATGCACGATGATTCACGAGGTTTCACATGCGCTGAATAATTAACTATTACGGCTTTTTTAAATATATGTTAAAAAAATCTGTAACTTTAAGTTCTTAGTAGTTGTAGTTCAACCTTGTGTTTGGGATTTCCACTGATAACACAGACAAAAGCAGTTATCACACTATCTTTCATTTACATCCGTCAGCTTTCTATAGCGAGAAAACAAAATAAACAAAAAGCTGAATTAAAAGATAAAAAAAAAACAATAGCTAAGCCTGTAACATGTGAATAAAATGATACGATTCTCTGCAATGTTTATAATAACAAAAGTAAATTATTACGTGATGGCGTCTGTCACATCATCTTGTCTCACCGCGGACACGTTAGCCGCAAAGTACTGGAAACGTCAGGTTTAAATTGAAATGTGTAAAAATAAACATGTTTTTTATCCCTAAAATAGTTTTATTGAAATGAGTAGTACTCATGTGAACCTTAGAAAACATTACATATATAAAGATTAGTATTTTTTTCTTATTATATATCATTGATTATGTTGTTTTTTAAACAAGGTATAATTGTAATATTTCTCTGAATAATAATCTAAACAGCACTAGAATGATATATTGTAATTAAAAGAAAAGAAAAAAAAAGCAAAAGACAGGAAAGACAAAACAAATTTATATGATTTAAAAAAATATATCAATTAAAATTTTTTTTAACTTTCTTAATCATTAATATTAAAATATTACAAGACATATGGTTGGATAAACTAGTATTCCATACTGAATAGTATGAGAAACAAACAAACAGACACTATATAGGACCAGTTTTGTCTTACAAATTCACAAATTATATACCTTAATTATATGAATACCTCAGGACTTGTTGGAAACAAATTGCCGTTTTATCTCATAAGATCTAAGAAGATGACAGAAGCACTAAGTGGACTTCAATTAAGGACATTTCCTGTCTACCAATGAAATGGATACCTCATACCTCACAATTCAGCTATTTGTAATTTATAAGAAACAAAAAAAACCTAATAGAATAAAATTAAATTTAAATATTTAAAATTGTTTATCTAGCTTTCTAGTTCAATGTAAGAGAAATATGAAAAAGAACATGATTATTTTTAAATCAAATTATAGTTCAAAAAAATTGGGAGCGTAGATGTTTTTGTCTTTTTTTTTATCATCATTTATTATGGCCCAGATCAGATATCCTTCCCGTTGATGCTAACATAAAAATTTCATAATAAAGCATGTACATTAAATAAACTAAAGTATACTAAAATAATGTGAAAAATAATTAATATGAAAATCTAAAATAATCCCATATAGTTCTAAGGAGATTCAAACATATAATTTAGTATTGTGTTAAAATTCTATCACTTACATATTTGAAATTTAATTATAGCTGCTGCTTTAAATAATAATAATATTGTAAATCATTGAATTAAATCGTTCTATAATAATTATTATTCATGAAAGTATCAATTGTCAATTGGAAGTGACAAAATTGGAAGTTATTTTATTAAATATTGTTAATTACATATTAAAAAAAAATTCATGCTATTTCCTAAAATTATATAATCTTTCTAATTTATAAAAAATATTTTATATTATTTAATTTATACGAACCAATATTATTTAGATGAAGCTCTTCGGATTGAAACGTAAATCGCGCATCACTGATATCACTGATAACAGGATAGAAAACAACTGATACTGTTCTGTAGCTACGGTACATATAAACATCTATTCCGACATGTCTTGTAACCATTTGGTATCCCTCTCGGATCACTGGTCGTATGTAAGATAATCGTTCAACTAATTTTGTCTTTCTTTCATCAAACTCATCTTCCTCGTCATAATAACACGAAACATAACAAATAAACAATAGAATGTAAATAAATCTCATTTCAGAATTTATTTTATTTTAAACATATATATATCTGAGTCTGTAAAAGGCTTCAGTTTGATATCCTTATATATAAGATTTGAAAAAGCAAAAATATTCAACGTAATTTTAATGATTCATAAATGTTACGGACGGCACCGATCGATCGTCCACCACTCGAACTGACTGACAAATGTCAATTATCATTGTCAAAACACAACAGAATAAAGACAGTCACTACAATGCCCAATGGCATATTTTTGCCAATTTTGGGAAATAGACAAATTTTCTTTAAGTCCTCAGATTCACTAAATTATTAAATATAGCAATGACACAATTGTGTCTTTAACATTGTGTCGTTAACATGCTATTTTTTAATTAAAATTAATAGGATATAAGGTGTAAAATATTTAATCAGCTAAAGAATTAAAATATATTATTGAGCGAAGCGAGCAGAGCGCTCTACTGGAGAGAATTTGAATTGGTTTTACAAAGTTGGCATTAAAACGGCTTAACGGTTCGGCTTCAATTTTCAATTTTGCACACATACCATGCTGATATGTGTGGTGGTTTGTATAAAAAATGTCAAAAAAATTCATTGTCATTGAGGAATAATGTCCAACAAACATCACTCCCATAGATTTCAATGTAAAAAAATTTGCGCGAAAAATTGAAGTTTCATTGTGGATGCGCGTGCCGAATTTTTTTAATCGAATTGTACTGTCTCCCTGTTAATTTTTTTTTCCAACACCAAGACGAAGCCTTCGGCTAGGGCTCGCTTCGCTCAATATGCAAACGGCACCCAAGATTTCGCGATCGCAGCGAGTCGAAATTGACGGTCTGGTGGCGTTCCTAGTTTAAAACGGAATTGTTTACACTAACATACATAGTTAGAAATCGAGAAAATATATATTTTTTTATTTACTTAGTTTTTTAAATGTAGTTGAACTACTTTTTGCAATCTGATTTAATTGTGTTCAAGAATTTTTTTTTTGTTCAATATTTAGGATTTTTGGTTGAATATTTTTAGTTAACTAATATCGTAAAAAGGAACGGAAATGAAATAAAATATATATATACATGACACACTGGGGAATTTTCAAATTCTCTATAGGCTAACATTACATATATACAAATAATGCAATCTAAAATACATTGACCGATAATACAACAGAAAAAATATTTCAATTGTGACAGTTCAAAGACAACTAAAATTGAAAACAAAAAAAAAAGATGTGATTGTTCAATTTTTTATTCGTGAATCCAACAGTAGATTCTGCAAATCCATTTTTCTCCGGAATAAAATTTTAAGAGTAAGAGATAATGTTTACTTGACAGTGCCACTAAGTCGGATAATTCGTGTTAACAGTTGACCGACTAGTAGGTTACAAAGATATATTGTTTTTTAAAATTATAAAATATTAAAAATCAATATTTGAACTTCCTGTTAGCGAATATTATTAATGTTATATTATTATAGCTTAGTTGTACTGGTTAATTTACAAATTAAAATTACTGAAATTTCAAAGTATACAGTGGACTGTATAGTTTGGAACACATCATAAAATTAAGTATGTGGTGTCTACATTTCTGTACATGATTTCTGTAATACTGATAATAATTTATTTGCTGTTTTTTAAATTGTAGGAAGGGGGTTGTGTATAATATTATGTAAAAAACCCAAAATCTCTAAAATTGTGATATAATTTATGATCTATGGACATTATTAATTAAAAGGAAACAAATTTTTTACATTACAATTATTAAAAATATTAACATATATTATTAGAACTATTATTCATAATAAATATTTAGTTCCTGAAGTTCAACAGTTTTTGACAGTTTACTTGGAACTAGTAACACTGACTGGTGCTTAATTTAAACATATATTAATAATGAAAACACCAAGTGAACCTTTTTCACTGTTTGGATTCTGCGCGCGCATGTCTTGCCTTTTCGCTTAAATTTTCGAAGTTTGTACTTCGCGATATAATGGCTTCGATTATAAATTCGAAGCACTCGGAAGTAAACGGCGACAGTCTTTACACTAATAATAGATTCAGAATGGGAAATAATAAAGTGACTGTTGTCTTGGGTGCCCAGTGGGGTGATGAAGGAAAGGGAAAAGTGGTGGATCTTCTGGCTGTAAACTCTGACATCGTGTGCCGCTGTCAGGTTATATTTTAATTTTTAAATAATATTTAAAATATTTTAAGATTATAATTAATAAGCATTATTAAAAATGTTATGTCCGATTAGATTAAAATGTACTGTCAACTGTATATATATTTATTTTAATTGTTTACCAATAACATTAAGGTTATAATCGCCTAACAAAACACCATTTTCATAAATATTCTTAAAGAAATAAATGTTTTTCCTCAACAACTGTTCCATTATCACTTTTAAAATTAAACTCATTATGATACTAGAGTTTTGGCACACCGCCAAACAGTCGAAAAATAAAGGTCTCGAAAAAAAAATTTAATTACATTAATTATTATTATAAAATTCTAATTTTTTCGTATTAAATACAATGTTTATGTTACGTAATTCGATCATTTCGCGCTTATTGCACAAGCTCTTCTATCATGTGACCATGACTGATGCTGAATGGAACATGTATAAAAACACAAATAGACAGTATGTGTATAGTGTGCATTGTAATTGTGGATTATTGCCAAGGTCTCAGGCATATAGTGTCACACTCGCTTTCATATAATCACTTTAGTGATCTATAATTTATTCTAATGATACACTTAATTAGTTGTCTATTATAAATACATTGGAGGTAAAACAGATAACTGGTTTTTCAGTATTATAAGATTTTCAAGAATTAATAAAGCCTTCCTTAATTCCTTATGTTATCAGAATTATGTTATTTCAATTGTTAAGGCATAATTTTGATAATAAAATGTATATTTTGGTTTAGATATATTTCAACTGCATTATCATTTCCTGATAAAACTACTATTAACCAGTTTTGATAACAGATCATACACTTGAAGGACTTATTAAACTTATTAAACTAGATGTTGCTGTCATATGACAAACACAAGCTATCATGTAATACTGAATTAAACTTTTGGATTTTTTGCAAGAAATCAAAAATAGGTACAAAGTATACCAACATAACAACATGAAGCAAAAAGGTTTTATATAATAACATTTAAATTCAAGAATACTATTTATATTCAGAATTTTAAATATATTTTTGATCAATGATACTACATCAATATCCTCTTAGTCACAGATTAAGTTTGAAAAGCTTAACATGTCACAGTGTAAATAATTTTGAATTAATCTAAAATGTCTGAAAATATTAATTTTCAATTAAACTGCACACAAAATCTACAGAGTTTAAAGCTACAAAATATGCATATAAGTTTTACAGTTTATATATATATTTAATGAATATTGTGACAAACTATAAAATTATATAATATCAATGCAATAAATTTATATGTACAAATTACTATGTATCTTAAGAGTGATGAGACAATGAGTGTTATGTAGATATAACATTGTCCTTATCTTGTGAAGCTACACACCAGTTGCTCTGTACTTTATATTGTTCACTCATTGTATCTGACTCATTGCTGGTTTTCATTTCTATACAATACTGGTTCATGTTATATTCATGAATGTTGTTTATTATATGATTAATACATTTACTTAAACTAAGTATAAAATATACATATTCTCTATACTTTACAATCGGACTTACTCTTAATATATAATTACTCTTAACATAGTATATTTTGTTAATAAATATTTTTGATTTCTTTTCAAGAATCTAGATGACAAGTTGATTGATTGAAGATCTTTTATTAAGTATTCTACTTTATCTAATATTTTTAATTTTTTAACTTATTGTCACTAAAATACTAAAGACTGACATTATAATAGCAATATAGCCTTAGTGTAATATTTTGCGACTTTGTCGGTATTGTTATGTCACCTAATAACATGCTCAATTGTATCTATTCACATGTTTTATCTTTGCAATACTAAATGTAAAAAATTATTGTATTGCACCATAATACTAGGTTGTGAAATAAGTATTATTATATCTATCCTTGAGTTGTCAAAGTAAAATGGGAATAAACCAACCCAATATAATGATTAAATACAAGATATTGATTGGGCACAAGAGTTGAGTACTTTCAATTTGAATACAAGTATTTTTGTACTAAATCATATTTGAACCAAATAGTTCATTAGTCAAAGGATTATTCTAATTCTGGATCAATCTTATATTGACAACATAAAGCAGAGACTTATGTGAATAGATTTGTTATCATTAGATAAAACTAACAAACCAGTGTAGTACAATGAAATGTAATAAAATGAAAACGTTTTATTGAAAATAAGTTTTTTAAAACAATTTATCATAGTCAAGACCACTGGCTTGTATACACATATGTCTCAGACCTGAGAAGAGCCAAGCTATGAGAAACTCAGTGAACTTATGTTCAAATATCCTGGCAGGGAAGCTGAACTGTTACTGCTGATACATATAATTCTGAGTACCACCAGCAATTCTATGTATATTATTAGTATTGCAATTCTTTGTGTAGCTAATATGTAAGCGGAAAAAATTGTTTGTTTAAACGCGCTAATCTCGAAACACCCGGATGGATTTGTTTTTTTTCTGATTATTATTATAGGCAAGTTCATGATAACAGTTATAGGCTATCTAATATAACGCTACTGTTTTTAATTATCTTAATAGTAAATTAAATCGTTCGCAGTAACCGCGAGTGACAGTTAGTTTAAATATACCTCAATGATATTGAGGTATATAAAAAAGTATATTTAAAAACCTTATTAAATAAATTTCAATACAATTGTAATAGAAATTCAAGGTTTTATTCAATATTTATTTTATTTGTTATTGTTAGTATAATAGAAATAGAAATGTTTAAACGACGGTCACTTTGAATGAGATCGTATTACAAATTATGTTTTGAAAAACAATGCTGTTAAACAATCTGTTTGTTTATTTATAAAATAGTTACGATTGTTTGGCGTCATGCCCAGATACAATGTATTTGGTATTTTGCTAAGTGCTGGAGATACAATAAATATGAATATATCAGATAGATAGATATAAGATTTAGACATCACATGGCTAACATCTACATTAATATTATAAAGCGGTTTGTCTGTTTAAACTTGTTTATCTTCGAAAGGTACTCGATGTAAATAAAAAAAAAATATTATGACGGACAGTTTCATGAGGGAGGCTATTTATCTATCTTTACGCTACGACTAGCAATCTTAATAGTTAATAACCTATACGCGAGAATAACAGCTACTGTTGACATATAACTAATTTTTGTCACTTAGTATAGTAAAATTTAGAAATCCATCCTAATCCAATTTTGAACAATAATCTTTTTCTTAAGTTGGGTCTAGTAGAAAATTATGAGTCAGTTTTTATACAAATTAAACAAATATCAAGCTCGGGTTGTGGATCGAATATTAATCTTTTAAAATTGTGTTATTTTTTCTCAGGGTGGTAACAACGCCGGTCATACCGTGGTGGTCGACGGCAAAGAATTCGACTTCCATTTACTTCCAAGCGGCATTATCAACCAAAAATGTGTATCTGTTATAGGTAATTGTTTTTATTATGTTATTATTATAATAGTATTTCATTAATCATATAATAAACAATTCGAACTTCTGCCGTTGTCTCCGTAAAATACAAAGTAATGCCCAAAACACCTTACAAAATATCAAAACCTTTGTGGCTTCGACTAAAACAACACCAAGAGTTTATTAGTGGTTTTTGATAATAAAAAAAAAACAGACAAAAAATTTAAAATATTTTATTATATAAGGACACAACATGTATGTGTCAAAATAGTATACCTATAAGAATCGACAAAATTGTCACATACATGTCTTAAAAATTTTGCCAGTAACATGAATTTCAGCTGCAAGTGACATGAATTTCAAGTGTCATTGGTCAAGGTCAATGAACAATGACATTGTTACGTAAATTACAATAATTACATTTCATCATACTTAGTCCGTGACTGTAAAATTTAACATTAATGTTATAGAAACTTCGTGAAGTAAGAAGATATATTACAAAAGTATTTTTTTTTAAATATCTGTATAAAATATTAACGCGACTGGAATCTTGTCCAATTTTGAAAGGCTGTGAATTTTGCGCATTGTAGTATAAGGAAAGCTAAAAATACGTATTGATTCAGATATACCACTGATTCAATATGATTCATAGTTAGACGGATTAATAATTAATATTTTTTTAGTTTAGAATGAACAACTAATTGTTAAAAATTTTTCAAGTACTTAATGTTCTATTTTCATATTGTATATTTCTAATATTTAATTATTCGTTTCTCATTTGTCCAGATCGGCATTTCATAATTTTGCATTTTTTATTTCAAATTACGTTCGTGTTCAATAAAATGTACCTTTCAAATGATTGCTATTAAATCAGTGCATATACCAAGACACGGCTGGCACGGCCCAATGATAATAACGAAATTAATTTACAAGGCTGTCCCGATTTATGTTCCGTTACTAAATAATCAAAATCGTTAAAAAATACGTAATGGAACGTCTTGGTGCACGCAAGTACGCTATTATTATGTTAAATGAAGTTTAATTTTCTTAAATATTATTGTAATTCTGAAATAACTTGCTTATAAACATAAAGAAAAGACAAAAAACAAATCAATGTGTTTTGTCAGACATGTGTTTTGTCGCACTGACTACGATTTTAATTACATACATGTTGTGTGTGGGCCGCATTGCGGTTGCCAAAATAAAAACAAATGCTGCGGAGCTATAATAAAAATATTAAATTAGTATAGTAATAATAAAAAATATTTTAGTATATTTATATACATAGAGAAAGATATTTCACCGTTGTCTTTACAAAATTTCACACTTTATACTTGTTTAACCAGCTTTTCCCACCAGGCAACGGCGTTGTGATCCATCTCCCAGGGCTGTTCGAGGAGTTGAAGAAGAACGAGCTCAAAGGTATGGAGGGTTGGCAACAGCGGCTCATCATATCCGATAGAGCGCATCTTGTGTTTGACATGCATCAACAGGTGAGTTGTTGATCTGTTGTTTATATTTTCTATATATTTTTTTAGTAGTTATCTTTTCTGAAACGATTTACCCAAATGACATTGAGAAACATAAAACGTAAGAGAAAACAAAATTGTAATTCTATTGTTAATTTAAAATAGTCTTTATGTCAAGGTCATTAAAAAGTTAATTCTGCATTGTTTACAATCAGCACTAAACAACTTAGCATCTATCTCAAAGTAAATTACTATGAAGTAGCTTGGTTTCAAAACATAAAGTTTAAATTCAATTATCAACAAATCAATTAGATTTTATGACATTGAAAATTGCCTTGATAGTTAAATCATTTTTGATAAAACTTTTTGAGTACTTATTGAGATATACCTGTGTATATAAAAAGTATGGGTTTATTATAACTTTGTATATTTTTTTATTGTTTTACAACTAGAATAATTAATTTTAAATCAACATTTAATGACTTACTATAAACTCAATTCTCAAGAAAGGATATTAATATCAAACCTTATTAGTAATAATTGATGCCTTAGTTGTCAGGATATTTCAAGATTGTAACAAATTGTAATAGTCTATAAGTTGGATTTAAAAAAAAACGGGCATGCCTGACAGTTTCTGTCGCCGTCATTCTCAGGAGTGAGGCATACATATTTTCAAGGTTTTACTATGAAAAAATATTTTTTATAATCTTTTTTCAATAAACATTACGTTTTAATATTTTCAAAGAAAAAATAAAACTGATTATGTGCGTGATCCTATCATATTACTAACGCCATCTCGTTTTCGAAAAATACAACTTTGGTTAATCAACACTTTTTAGAAATCACTAGTGGACTATATTGTTTACATATACTATTGGCGTAACAATAGGGTTGCAATGCGGCAAAACACCAAAGGCACCAAGCCGAAAAGGGCCCTAGCTCTAAAAAGATCGCAAGTTAAGGAGACATCTATTGTATTTATTGCAAGATTTGTTCATGTAATAGTTTTATCTTTTATTTATTTAATTTACCCACAAGATAAAAAAAAATTAATGCATTATTGTTGGAGCATATTTATATAAGAGGCCTAAAAGTCCCCTCACCCTATGAAATTGCCAAGGGCACTACGCGGTATAGTTACGTAGTAACTTTCATGTCTTCATTGTGATTGTTTATAACAAACTCGAAAGAAAAGTAATATCGTTATATGCATCATGTTATAGAGAAATGTATATAGGACTATGAATTAAATATAAAACTTTCAATGTTCAAATATTGTTGTGCCGACTGTATAGGAATTAATAATAATTTAATTTAATAATGTACTAGATAACTAAGAGAATATAACCAAGGATTTTCTTTTTTCTTATTTACTGTGAATATTAATACTCATAATATATAATAAAGGAATAAAAACGTTGTCTTTGCTAATATTTCCAGGTGGATGGTTTACAAGAGGCTGAGAAGGGAAAGAACTCTCTGGGTACCACCAAGAAAGGCATCGGTCCGACCTATTCTTCGAAAGCCACAAGAAATGGAATTCGGATAGGAGATCTGATGGGTGACTTTGAAATATTTGAGGAAAAGTAAGTGTATTCTTAAAAATCGTACATCTCTGTCTCTCTCTCTCTCTTACACACTCTCTCTCTCTCTCTCTCAACTAAAAACAGAAACTAAATTTATTTAAATGATATTTTCTAATATATTCTAAAACCTACCTCAATAAATGAATTATCAAATTAATTTAACTACATTTTGAATACAATCTGGAAGTGTTTAAAAAAAAGACGTATTTTAGCCATAAAATAAATTCTTTACTTTTATATTATTAGTATAGTTAAAAGTAATTATTTAATAGTTAATTACTCACTTTAATGTTATATCAAGTAATTATAATAATACGGTTATTTTTCTATTTTATTACTAAAATATTTGAAGAAAAATATACATTTATTCTTTATTCTTGTATTGTTTTACAGAACACGATCGTTAAGTACATTTGAGATGATAACTATGTTATTTGTAATATATTAAAATGATATTAGTGTTAGAATATAATGAATAATGTGTTAATGAGTCTTTGTTAGATAAAAGCTATTAAAAATGACGGTATATATATCTATATCCATATACATATATACGTACACATACATATACATATATATGCATATGTTTAATTCATATGAGTGTTTAATTTGTATACACTGTTTTTATATGAGACTTTTCTTATTGCGATATATAGTAACATTAGGTTTTTAGTTTACTATACTCATTATAAAACCTATCCACTTTATTTTATCTTTTTAATTTATATCAGTAATAAACTTGAAAAAATTGTAACTTGTCAAAATTACTAGTAATCAACTCAGTCTCACTTAATTCTAGCATAATGTATTATATAGTATTAAAAAAATATATCATAACACCAACCTTCATCTTAGTTTAAGATAAATATATTACCGCTTAGGTTAGTGCAATTTTGATTCATAAAAAAAAATACTTTATTTATTTATTTAAGCAATTAAAAACATTATTAATTTTAACATAACCATCATATTCTTTATCTTTTCAAAGACATTTTTATCCAATACCCTTGATATAAAAGAAATAGGGTTTTATAACATATATATTTATTATATTCTAGTTTCGATTTCATGTACTTGAAATTAACAGGGTATTTAGTAAATAATAAAAAATGGTTTTTTGACCAGTACTACTTAAAGAAGCTATCACATGAATTATTACTATGAGATTCTGACATATATATATAACACCAAAGAAAAACTTGGTGGAATGTATTATTTCTCAAAATTCATCTCTATTAACTATAACATAAAGCTCAAAAATAATCTTAAACGTTTTTTTATAATTTCTTATTTCTTAATTTTTTTTTAATAATTTATTTTGTATTTTATATAGACTGTTAGAATATGGCTTACTACTCTTGAAAATTGTAAAAAAATAATAAATTTACAATATATACAAAGATACAAAATAATTATATAGTTTTCATATTGTGTTATAAAATATATTTTAAAACTTGTAGTAAATAAAACTTATTATTACCTATTGACATCTAAGCAATAACGTTTTCGTTAGAACATACTACAAATACACAAGATGAAACATTTTAAAACATCATTCTATGTCTCATTTTATTTTTTTTATTTTAAAAATAATTTAAATTTTTTGTCATAATTTATTACAGCATGACTATGAAATATCTATTAAATAATGAATTTTTATTTATAATGGGGTATATGTTTGTCAATTAGTTGCTTAGAGTAAGTAATATTAATAACTTTACTTATATACTATTGTTATAAAATAATATATGTAATACTGTCTCAAATAGTTTTTGCATATATTTTTTAATTTGTTTGGTGTATGTATTTAATCCATCACGTGAATACTACATTGAAATCTAGGTTTCATCTTACTTTAATTTTTAATCTATTTTTTAGGTAAATTCTACCTACCTACCTACCTACCTACCTACCTACCTACCTACCTACCTACCTACCTACCTACCTACCTACCTACCTACCTACCTACTTACCTACCTACTTACCTACCTACCTACCTACCTACCTACCTATAGTGCTTAGTTCTGTTTTGAATAATTAAATACTTCATATAACTCTTACAATTTTCGTCAGACACTATTATTATACACAAAAATAAATTACTTATGATGAGCGACCATGAGAGTGACGAGAGTTATCATTTGTGACAGATGACCATGACCCAGTGTTTTGTCAGTTTTATTCATTTTTTGTTTAGTTCTCAAATACTTATAAAGGTTATTATTGTCTTTGATATATTTAAGATAAGGTTAATAAAATAAACCCAATGGTGTAGTCTTGACATGATTTTTGTATCTAGATTTTTGTTTCGTTGTCAGTTTCTATTTAAAGTGATTGATGTAGAAAGTAAGAGGCCTCTTATTAATTGTAGAAATCGTGTATGTACTCCACGGTTTCTGTGTTGTACTACCTCGATCGGACCAATCCATTTACTTATATAAATATACTACGCCAATACATTGACGTCCCTGAAACTCCCTGAACCTGAGAAACTGTTAAATATAATCTTTTCTTTCTTTCTTTCTTTTCCACTTTGAATCAATACCAGTCACTTGTGAACATTAAATGCAAGTGACAAGTGGCCTCTTTTGACACCATACTTATCGAAATTCGCCCTTCTGTTGATACACTCTCCAATTTAAACCTAAGGCTATGAGGATTTCAAACGCCTCCTGGTCTGAGAGGAACCACATAACAAACTCAGCCTGATATTTTTTTATAGTAATCACTTTCACAACCGTCAAAATATTAAATAAATTTGCGAATATCTAGAAACACCGAAATCAATCCGACGTGATGTTCCAATCTTTCTAGTAAAATTAATTAATTAATTAATTAATTTATTAACTTATTTATTACTTAATTAATTTATTTATTGCAGGTTCCGTACTTTGGCAGCGAATTACAAGCGCATGTTTCCGTCCCTTGAACTTGATATAGAGAACGAGCTCGTCCGCTACAAAGAGTACGCGGAGAAGATACGACCGCTTGTGAGGGATACTGTGTCGTATTTACACAAGGAAATCAGAAATGGAAAGAAAGTCCTTGTTGAAGGTGCCAATGCTGCCATGTTGGATATTGATTTTGGTATGTTATATTTTCATTAAAATTTTTTTTTATTATAAAATTGTATTGAAATATACAAATTTTGTCAAAAATTTAAACGTTCTACTAAATATGCCAGGCACATACCCGTACGTGACGTCCTCTAACTGCAGTATCGGTGGCGTGTGTACGGGACTGGGCCTGCCGCCCTCGCTAGTGGGGGAGGTGATGGGGGTGGTGAAGGCCTACACTACTAGAGTTGGGGACGGACCCTTCCCTACCGAGCTACATGACGTGAGCATTGTTTATTTAGTTTTAGTTTATTTTTTATGCTGTAATCATCTTTTTATCTGGAGTATATTTTATTAAGAGGTTGTATATTAATAGCTTAAATATTAAAATTTAAAAAAAAGGAATAAAAGATAGTTTTTGTCCCCTTAGAGCACGGGTGCTCTACTACAGGATCGCGGGCACGAGGTGGGCGTGACTACGCGGAGAGTAAGGCGCTGCGGTTGGTTGGACCTCGCCGTGCTCACACACACCGCCACCGTCAACGGATACACAGCGTCAGTACACACGCGCACACACCCATACACATCCACGCACACACACATACACGCACACACACATACACGCACACACACATACACGCACACACACACACACACACATATTCATGCGCACACACACAAACACACACACATATTCATGCGCACACACACACACACACACACGTTCACACACACACGCATTCACACATACATGCACGCATGCAATCACGCAAGCTCGCACTCACGCACGAACACACATGCGCACGCACGATCACACATGCGCAAGCACGAACACATGCGCACGCACGATCACACATGCGCAAGCACGAACACATGCGCACGCACATACACGCACGCACGCACACACACGCACACACATGCACGCGCATACACACGCACTCGCATGCACACTCGTACGCACACACGCACGCGCACACACACACGCATACTCAAACTACTTTCTAATACTAAACACTAGGGGGATGTGTCGAAGCTATTGGTTATATTACTTACATAACATTTTTCGTCCACAGGTTGTGTCTCACCAAACTAGACATACTTGATACGTTAAAGGAGATCAAAGTGGGGGTTGCCTACAAACTAAATGGAAAGCAGATTGACTATTACCCGTCTTCGATGTCCGAATTAAGCAACGTTGAGGTAATCCTTAAACTTACGTGAAAATATATGGCCTATGGACATTATGTGTACTCCGAATGTCACTTACTTACCTTATAAAGTAGAAATAACAGAACGATTTATTCTGCGTGGAGTTAAAAGGATTGTGTACATGAACATCAGTTCATAACAACTGCTTGAACCCGATTAGAAAAGGAACAGCAGCTGTATAAACGAATTTGGAATAATTTGCTATTTTCCTCAATTTACTTTTTAATACTATTTATAATAGTTATATTGATGGTATTTTGTGTCCACTTATTCCCTCTGAAACATCAAAGTTGAAATAATTTATAGATTTTATGGTATAAAAAATAGTATTTTTAATAATATTTGATACGGCAGGTGGAGTATATAACGCTGCCTGGCTGGTGCTGTAGTACAGAGAACGTGAGGGAAATGGCCAACCTGCCAGAAGCAGCCAGGCAGTATGTCAGGATTATTGAGGACTACTTGCAAGTGCCTGGTAAGTTATCAAAAAAAGGAACTGTAGTAATTTTATAGCGAAATTGGTACATTCATTTTAATTTAAAGTCTAAAATTAGGCTCACTTTTTATTAAAATAATGTACATATAAATTTAATACTTCGCTTTGATTTAATTTTTAGCTTTTGATGTAATCTCAAATTACTTCATTCATGCAGTAACATTTATCTCATTTAATGAACAACAGTTACTAATATAAATAATAATAATACAACTAACTTTTTATTTTTTTTCAGTAAAATATATCGGCGTAGGCCAAGGACGTGAGTCCATCATCAACGCTGATTAACTACGGTTTCTGTTAGTGCAATCTTCAGCGATCTCTTGCTAGACTTGGGTTTTGTTTATTTATAATACAAGATAAGACGGCCTCTATGCCTTACATATCTACACAAATAATTAGTTCAAAAACTACTTCATATGAAAAATGTTAGAATTTTAAAGCAATTTTTTACAGCCACACGTGTCGACAATATATATAACATATAATTACAAACACATAAACAGATTAAAAATAATCTCCTTCCAAATAAGAGGTCAATTGTTGAGATCGATTAAAGATTTAATAGAATATAACCGATTTTATTATTTAGGAACAGTATTTTATTACATATATTGTAATAATATTCTGAGATCCCACATTAAAACTATTAAATGATATTGAATAATGAAAAGTAAAATTATGTGATGGATCTTAGACTATATATATTATATACATGAATGGGATATCGCGAGGGCCTTGTCCAGTCTATATATTAGTGAAATATATGTACTTAGATTATGCCTTTACTGTGTAAATGGCTTGCTATTATTGGCTAATAATAATAATAATTTTTATACTCTTAAACATATTTTAAATCAAACAATAGCAAAAATACACCCGGTTAGTCAAAGGCTGAATAATAAAGAAATATCAATTTCCTGCTATAAATCATTCTGATAGGTTGATGGTGTAATTGACAATAATTTAATAAATTTAGAACTTTTTGTTACAAGTATTTTTGGTACAATGTTAGTTGTAATAGCAAGGTGGTGAAAAATAGCTAAATTATATTTTTTTTTTGTTTTTTTTTTCTAGAAAGCTTCTGAGGCTTGGTTTCTTTTTATCAACTGATATGATTTTCTTCATTATAGATTTTTAATAATTAATTTTGTAATTGTAACTTTGATCAAACTACTTGCGAGTTGGTAGTTATAACAATGATATTATTCGTAGTTTCAATAAATAAAATTTTTATCTACAGACTCTGGTGCTTATAGCTTTTGTACTATTACAGTAAGGTTAATACATTTTAAGTTCTCACAAAACAATATGGCTCGACTTTTCTCGAGTAACAGAAGCTGCTATAGTGTTTTACTAGAACTTAATATACTACATTCAACTTGATACTAATAGTTTGAAATGACTGGCCTGGTTCCTGTTAGCGTTTGTTTTTTAACAGCAATGGAATAAGGAGAATACATGCTAGGTTATTTTTTCTGTGCTTTTAATTAATTTTAAAACATCTAGCACAAACAATATAGAAAATATTTGTGATCATAGATTTAGTTTGTGCTTATTTTTAATAGTAGTTTAATTATCTATGAACTGGATTCCTTTTGAAATGGTACATTTATAAAGGTAAAATTTGTTTTTTTTTTTTTTTTTTGATAAGACCATACAATCAGCAGTTCAGTTTTTTTTGGATCAAATCTACAAAAAAGGTATCCATACAGTCCGCCATTAAAAATTATAAATTTTGATGAAAATATTTTTTTTAGTATTCTATTTTTATTGTAACACTAAAATCATGTTGAAGATTATATAACACAAGACATTCTATTATTATTTTATGTATTTTTGTTTATTGTATGTCCGTACATACAGAGATATTTTCTCATTTACCAATAATTGTTTCAGGCGTGTTTTGTGATATCTTTATTTTAAATGTAAATACTTCAATGGTTATTATTATGCCAATAAATAATATTCTTATATGTATGTGCAGTTTTTATTTTCCATCCAATTGATAGGTATTTTTAAAAATAAGATGTACTTAAAGTGTTTCTAATTTACTTAATATATCATAGTTTATTTATTATGTACCAAACAAAATAAATTAAATAGAGTTTTTGTAAAAAAAGGGATTATATTTCTATCTTGAGTGCATCTTTCAAAAGCTGTTTTTAACTAAATGTAATTTGTTTATTACTATATTCTGGCTAGTTTCCTCAGGAACATTATTGTTACGAAGCATTCAAGACTGGAATTAATAGTAAAAAGACACGATATTTTATGATAAAAATGATTTAATTTAAATAATTGTTTTACTTATTTGTAGTCAGATGTCAAATTAACAATAATTATTAATGCATAATTTCAGAGCTAATACGATTTAATAACAAATTTATGACTATTTTTGCTTATTAAGTCAACTAGATTCATATATATATATAGTCGACATACAATAAAATGTTGCTAACATATTAACTGCTACGGTACATATACAATATATAATTATAATTAAAAACTAACTAAAATTTTAAATGCAAAAGAGGTATGTTATGTAATTGAAAAATGAACACAGAATAGGAATATATAGTACATTATTACAGTTATATCATTTGATTGATACATATTTTTTCATTCAATTTTGATAATATCTTAATTTATATATATATAAAGTACATATTGAATATTACGTCAGTATATATAAAATTACTGAAAAAATTGTACCAAATTATAGCTAAGCAAAGTAATTTCAATTATATTAGAAGCCTGCATACAGATTTTATATGACTACCTTTTATACAGATATACATTAGATAGGAAAAAATATTTTGATTGATATACTTGTTTATAAATTTATAATTAATATCAGCAAAAAACTTATTACATGTTTTACATTTAATACAAAATCCTATGCGATTAATCTCTGGTAGGTGATGCATTCCGTTCTCTTTTCTTGCTCCTTGGTCTAGCACGATGTCGGTCTCTTTTACGACTGGAAGAAGAACAGGAAGATGATGGACTAGAGTCAGGAGGTGATCCAGCTTCATCAGGAGTGAGTCCCATAGTCTGTGACTCAGGTGTAGATGGTTCTAGAACACTGTTCCTCAAAGCTCGACGCTGTTCTTCTGTATGTTGAGGACACCGGGTTGACCTAAAATATGTTTGTATGATTTGATAATAGTTTTTCTATTATCATTCTTAAATACACCTTATTAAAAAATATAGTATTTTTACCAATATATAACTTACCGTGTACATAATTTCTTAGTGTGTTCTGAAACAACCCCACATATTTGTAAAAGGAGATTTTTCTTTTCATTTGCTGACATTGTCTCATAAGTAGCACAACCTTCATTGGAGTCTGAGGTAGTATTGCCATTGTTACCCCTATTATAGAACATTGGGGAAAATTAGGTTAAAACAGAGCATGCTTTGATTCCAACTTTATGTGAACATTTAATGAGGGACAACACAATGAATAACGTTCAATATTTTTTATTTTAGGTTTAATTTTGGAGATGGGACCAGTTATTATTACAGTAGACGAAAATTAGTTGAAGTATCAAAAATAAGTACATAAACAGGAAGAATTAGAATATCACATATTTTGATCAAAATAAGTATTTCAGACTGCAGATACTTACTTGGGAATCTTTGCAGGTCTCTTGCTGTTATTGTTCTTTATCCTGCGCTTGCGTCGCTCGCTATGTATCGTAGACCAATCAGCGTCATCCTCATCATCACTTAGGAGCCCTGCGTAAGAGGTCGGCTCTCTGCTGTTGGATGCAATACGACGAGATGCTATTCGTGAACTGTTCCGGCCCATGCCTGAAAAAAAAAAATTTACAACTTATGTAGTGAAATATTTACGACCCAAAAAGGGTAAATATGACTAAAAAAAGCATAAGTACCACAATAAACTTGGTATAGTCAAGTATTACAGTATATTGTTATTAGAGCCTAATAACTTTGATGTTTTATGTTCTTAGTTATTATTTGGAGTTAGACAAAAGAGCATACACCAGAATTAATATCTAATCCTATTTATATAAGGAAATTAAATTGTTAAATTGTGTAAGTACTTGTGTTACTAATTGTTTTATAAATAAAATTATTATTTGAATTATATTTTGCAAAAGTATTCCTATATGTTGTTGGAATAACTACAAGCTAGAACACAATGAACTTGCATAATTAAATATAATAAATTCTTATAATTTAAGTGTGTTTTTTATAATTCACATTATTATGTATCTTTTCATGTTGTTGCTTTATATCTATAGTGATTCATAAACATTTTTTAATTCAATTATTTACTCACTTATGAGTAGATACGAGATGTAGAGATGTAGAGTTGTTTACCACTAAGTAAACAATTGGTTTAGATATATCACCCATTGCCTGAACAATGAAATTTTAAAGATCAATAAAGGGTTCAGCAAAACTATAACTTTAATTTTAGCTATCCAATAGAAATATGATTATAAATAAGTTAAAAGAGGTAGTCCTTTAAAGGGTATAATTAATGTAATCATTATGTTTTAGGATGTTTAAAACTCTGTGGCTTGTTCTGAACTCATCATTATTGTAGATAAATATTTAGATGTCTGGATTTCAGTAGTAAGTGATCTCATCAGTCTGTTAAATAGACACAAGGTACGACGTCCCAAAATACATATTTTAAAACTTATATTATATACATTAAAATGGTAACTCATATTAAGAAAATTTATCACTATTTTTGACATCTTAAAAATTTTTTAAATACTTATTAACTTCACAATATTATTTTGTTCAATATATACATACTTACCCATGGATTTTTCAACTTACCCATGCATTTTTCTAAATGTGGAGCGAACCTTGTGGCAGAAACAGGTCTATCACAATTGGGGCATGAACAATTAGAGTCTGGGGTCTTTTTTAACATGGAAAATCCAAAAACATCACAATCTGGCGAGTTAACAATCTTGTAACTATCATCTTCTTCCTTTTCTCCTTCCAATAGTTCCGTGAGGCCAGTTTTTAAGCCATGGTGAAACTCAAAAAGCACGCCCAAAGTTACATCGTCGTAAACATTATCGTAAATAAAATTAGCTGCATCCTCCGCACCGTTTTCACTTTGCATTATCTCAAAAAACTTAATATTTAAATCGTTCATGCTAAATTCACTAATTATAGTATTCATTTTGAATGTATTACTGAATTGAACTTGTATATATATTTACTTATTTACGCCACAAAGCTGTACGCTCAGCTGATTGCCGACAGTCCGGAACGGTGTAGAAGACAACTTTAATGCTATTGATTGTTTTGTTGACACTTGACAGTTGTGAGTAAGCGCACAACATGCTAGCCCATATAACAAGGATAAAGTTTGTAATACGAATTAAGGTTGCAACCAGTTGCAACATATTGTTTGTAAAAGGATAATTTGTACCTAATATGGTAAATTCAATATAGGGTAAACGGACTGTCCTTAAAAGATTTTGGTAACCTGTGGCAAAAATCTTTTAAGGACTACTACCTCTTATAGAAGATTAAAAATCAATTTTTATGTTTATGTGTTACTTTTTAAATTAAACAAATTTTCTTTCTCTCTGTAATTGTAGGTGTGGGTTAGGGGTTAGGGGTTGTGATTACTAATAATTAAAAAGAGGTTTAAAAAAAAAAATCAACAAAACATTAATTCAAAGTGCTATGAACAAAATGAGACACATATGTAACATGTTGCAAATCACAACCCAGGTTTGAGAGCTGATGGGGGGGGCTACGCGCCGGGAACCTTCTCGTGTGCTCATTCGCTATCAATGCTGTCGGATAAGTCCGGTGGCATGGGAAGCGGTACGGACCGGTGCTCCCTGGGTAACGGTTAAAGAGTTCTTTCGGGTTCGCGTTAGCCGTTGGCTAATGCCTGGCACAGCAAGGGACCGGACTCGCGCTTCTTTCAGTAGAGGCGTGCTGAGTCTGGTCCCTGCTACGGAGCCTTTCCTAAAAAAAAACGGGGTTGAGAACTGATATTGATTTATGAAGCCAAAAGTCTGAGATGTGCCAGAATCAGAATTCTCAGAAGCTAGAATTCTTAGATATGAGTTCTTGTGAATTTAATGATTCTGTTGTGTGTGTATTTACAAGAGAGTCAAAACTCAGCTTTCTGAAGAAGTGAGCGGTTGCCTGTCTAGTTTCATACCCGAGATTCTGAATAGGGAGACTATTTTAGTTTGAAGCATTAAAAATGGCAACGTCACCTATGTTGCCGGGTGGTCCCACACAACTTTGCGGCCATTACTTTCTTGGCCGGTACCCGTAATACTTTTTTGCAACGAAATAAAAAAAAGGTCAACCACCCAGCCTATAGCCACCCACTATTAATATTTAAATTATCCTGGACTCGATCATTAAAATAAGAAAGAGCGTTCAAAGTTTAGCAATATGTTTGAAAATCTGATTTACCGCTAATGCTGACAATATCGGAAGAAAGGTAAGAATAACTCAGAGAATTATGTAATTTGAATGTAATAAGTTTTCCATTAAAGCAGCTATAATTTTTTTGTTTTTATTACAATTTAATTCACCTTGCAATTTAAAAAATGAAGTCAACGTTGATCTTTTGTTTAGGTTTTAATTTTTTTACAATACCCTTCATTTTTTTTTATTATAGATAATATAATGATAGTTTAATGTATTTAGTCAATTCATCTATTCGTCTTTCCTCTGTACTAGTATTACTCAAAGTAATTTTTGATAATATCTGATTTTGTCTTATGATGAAGAACAGTTTTCATATCCTTCTTAACTGCTGAATTAATAACTTACCAATTGTGTGTCTTTCCCCGGTTTGCGATTAATAATGAAATATTGAGGTTTTGAAAACGATGCAGAAAGGTGTAATTTATTTGGTTATTTAAAATATATCTTTACAAGTCCTTGAAAATAGGATATGTTTGTTTTCTTTATTAGCATGTATTTTAGTTTACTGATTTTGGCAAATTAAGCACATAAGTAGATAAAAATTGTTTTGCCGGAGTTTGATTAAATCATATTATTCAATTAAATATTTGATGTAGTGTTGCTGACATTTTATCAATTTAAATACGTGAATTTTTCTATAAATACTTATTTATTTATTTTTATTGGAGCTATTATTACAGCTGTTCGATCGCGTTAGCGTCAACTTCGCAGTTCGATATGTATAAAATAAGGCCAGTAACATCTTACTTCCGATAGACGGTTCTTATTTCATGAAAATCGACTTTTATTCCAACCAATTTCGTATCTTAAATACTTGTTCTAGGCAAACTGATTGTGTACGCCAATATACAATGCAGTGCTCTTAGGAATAAAATGAGTTGAACTCAACAAGAGTTTATCAATTTGATTTTGTTTAAATAAATGTCATTATTATGTAAATACTGTTATCTGCTGTCTTTTTAACAATTATTTGTTTTATGCCATCGTGTTACGGTTCATTTTTATGTAGTATTGTATTATCATTCTCATTTTATTATAATTGAGGATTGTTAGGACTGTAATCAAAATATTTGGAAGTCAGTTGCAATACGTTTATAATACAGGCGGGCGCAATCTTGTGTGTACTTACTGTATTCTTATATAATAAAATGGTAAGTACCTATTTACATGTATGATACTAGAAACTTATGTTGGCGTAATAATTAACAACGTTAGAAGAATAGATTTAGTTAAATATATTATATTTATTTTTAATGTTCGTTTTAGGTTATTTTTAACGTTAAAGGACTAGTGCCTCCAGTTTTCACTCCTCTCAATGACGACTACACCATCAATTTTGCGGCTATCCCTGATTACGCAAACTATTTAGCTAAAAATGGAATTAAAGCTGTTCTTGGTAATGTGTTTTTATTTACCGTTATTATTATTACCTAGTGCTGCTTTCATCTTTAGGGACTTAATGCAATAATGACCTTATCGACTAATCTTCTCCGTCTTCCATCTCCCATGACATTGGGGAAATATATCATGCATTGGTGAAAGATGTATCTCAAAGAATTGATTTGAATTTTAATAATAACCTTAAATTCGGATATTTCTGTGTATCTCTTAAGAATTATTTACCTCTTGTTCGAAATTAACTATAATGATATCGTTGTTGGTATAACATAAATCTATTAAATAGAATTCGATAAGAGGAGTAGCATTTTTTATCGGTTAGTACTTGATTTAATGTCTAAATTCCATCGTAATTCGTCTGCTAAGAAGAGAAAAATAATAATATTCCTTCTAACGCAGTGGGAGGCACTACCGGAGAAAATATGAGTTTCTCGGTTATTGACAGAAAGAAAATAATTGATGAATGGGTGAAAGTTGGGAAGTCTTCTGGTATGCACATCATGGTTCAAGTTGGTGGGGCGCCATTTGCGGACGTCATTGAGTTAGTAAGTAACTTAATATATTGCACTTAAAAACCCTTTATGAAACGTATGCCTATTTTTTAATGAATTTTAATGGATCATTTCAGGCTAAATACTGCTCTGCTGCTGGAGTAGATTCGTTACTCACTCTCCCCGAACTTTATTTTAAACCCCAATCGGTATCTGAGTTGGTTTCGTATGTTGAATTAGTAGCTAAGGCTGCTCCCAACCTTCCTGTACTATACTATCATATACCTGTAATGTCCAATGTTGTCAGTAAGTGTGAAATTGTTAATATTTCTACTAATAATTTACAAAGCCGGAAAACGGAAAAAACTATTTTTACAGATTTAACGCCTGTATAATTATGGGTCACATTTAATATTTCGAATCCTTTACAGTAATTGACTTACTGACATTTAAATCTTGTATTCTCGTGAAAGTGAACGATTGCTGTAAACGTGAATCAAATCTGTTTTAAAATAGTTTCATTTCAATGTATACTCGTGAAAATCTAAAAAAAAATTCTAAGTTGCACATCCCTCGCGAGTTCTTCTTCGTATATTCTGTATTGCTTAGACAAGAATATATTTTCTCACAATTAACATATATTACAGTTTTCTGTATAAATGTCATATACTTGTACTTAATATTTTTCATATATTTAGGAGATATCCAATTATATAGTAATAATTATTATAATTTTCGTTTTTAGAGTTTAATAATCTCTTTACCAACACATAAGTTTTGAAAAAGAAGATTATATACCTTTGCTTAAATTATAATCCTATAATTCTCCATAAATTTAAATTGCTTGTACACTTTTCAGTTAATATGCCAGCATTTGTAACAGAAGCAACAGAGCGTATTCCTAACTTCAAAGGACTCAAGTTTACAAGTAACGACCTATCTGAGGGTGCACAAATTTTACGAGCGTTAAATGAGGACCAAGCCATGTTTTTAGGAGCTGATACTGTAAGTATATATAATTAAATGATGCGTGGAATAGATTGAAATATATCTAGGTATATATTAAATGGAAAAGTGGGAAAATTCTAGCAGGGATCTATACGAATACGTCCATTTTTAATTTGTAGAATTACATATATGATATATATATATATATATCTATACATTTCTTTTGTTAAATGATAAAATAGTAAATTTGAACACAAGAAATTGAAAACTGCAATTAGTAATTTAATATTTATTATTATAAATTTATACTCTTCATACTCCTCACATCTTAATTCCTTCTCGATAGCTTTTAGCTCCAGCTGCACTATTAGGAATAAAATCCAGCATCGGAACCACGTTCAGCCTTTTCCCGCGTCTAGCTCAAGATATACTAGATGCTGTAGCAAGCGCGGATGTGACACGGGCTGAAGCCCTACAGGAACTACTGAGTACAGCTGTTGAAGCTCATACTGTGGAAGGTATAAGTAGTAAAAGTGTTGGATTTTGTCAGAATTTTAAGGAATTCTTAAAGAATATATATTACAATATATACCTCAATTTTGTGTTAGCATATTGAGCGAAGCGAGGTGCAACCAGCACCGAAGTTGCATTAACAAAACTGCGACGCATTATGTTCTTAACTATTTTTCAAGATGAGACACATTATTACATTTTTTGTTTTTTTTTTTTGCATTTTTTTTAAATCACCACCCGACTTATGTCTATAACTTCGCTCAATTAAAAAGTTTTATATGGATCTTTATGAATGGTATTTCGTTTCTATTTAAAACATTGTTTAGTTGTGACCGTCAGTCTATCATACTATTAAATAGTCGAAAAGTATAATATAGGATTTGACAATATTTTGTATTAACCGACTTCAAAAGGAAATATGTTATCAAATGCATGTTAATAATATTGTTGAAGTTGTAAAATTATTTTAATATACTAGGAAAATTGATAAAAAAAAAATTCTATCATATTTTGAAATCTACTTGATATATTTCAAGAATTATTAAAATATTTATATATTTTTTTAGCTTTATCAGATTTTGATAAGTAATCCGATTTAATAAGCCTAATAATTTAAAAGATATACATAAATTTGTTATATGATTTGTTTATAAATTACCTTACAAGACCCCGAGTGTTGGGAATTCAAGTCATTCTTAGGTTTCTTCCAGGTCCGTGGGTTCCTATCATGAAAGCTGGGATGGAGATTGTGACTGGAATCAAGGTCGGTCCGCCAGCTCTACCTCAGAAACCCATTTCGGATGAGGCGAAGAAGAGAATAGAAGAAAGACTGAGAATTTTGAAACT
Source organism: Mechanitis mazaeus (assembly GCA_959347395.1). Classification (NCBI taxonomy): domain Eukaryota; kingdom Metazoa; phylum Arthropoda; class Insecta; order Lepidoptera; family Nymphalidae; genus Mechanitis; species Mechanitis mazaeus. The sequence goes on from OY365743.1 coordinate 2,773,091, forward strand.
GATTAAATAGAAATTTTCCATAATAAATGTTTTATATACAAGTTATTTTATTTATTTTGGTAATAATGAATTAAGCTTGGTTTTATAATATATGCATAAGCCTACGGTATATAGACTTATACAACGAAGATTTGAATTGATTAAAATAATAAATGAATGATAGAAAGGTATATATTTATTCCCATAAATATTGAATTCGATTTTCTCTTATTTTTTGAACATTAAAAGTCAATTCTTCAGAATATGATATAATATTTATAATATTCAGGGGTTTATGCTATTACAGATCATTAGCGACTACCGACATAATGTGATATATCAATAAGCTACTAATAATTCTAATTAAAAATATGGACAGTACTAGCTTAAAAATTATTTCGATTTCTATTAGAAAACTTTGCAATAATTAGGCACAAGATCTTTATTTTTTTTTGTTTGTGAAGCAGTTGTTGATTTTTAATTAAATTATAATTTGTGTGAAGAAAGACCTACTGCATAGTAGTAGTAGTAGTAGTACTACATAGTAGGTCTTTCTTCAGAAGTATCAGACGTTAAATACGTTTTTCTATCACGTAGATTTTTAAATTTTTAGTCTATTAATGTGGTTTTATTCTTATGGAACTACATCAACGGTTTTTCACAATATATAATTAGCAAAATTATTTTATTTAGAAATTAAAATATGCAATAGAAATCTATTAAAAAAAATGTAATCTTTGAGAGACAACTTAATCTAACTTAAATTTATGGAATTTAAATATCTATCAATACGCTACCGTCATTTTAAAATCATCATCGAGTATGCAGTGTCAATGAATTCTTCACAGAAATCACTGAGCAGAATATTCTTTTACAGTTCTTGGTTTACACACATTTCATACATTCATACATTGTTTTGATATGTGAAAAGTAAACAAATAACTTAGAATATTTTAAAGTGTGATCTTATTAACAAGGTCCTGTCCTTTCCTGAACCTGTCCGAACGAAACGCATTGCTTCATCCTTCTTGATTCGCACCGCGAAGGATTGGAACAGCTTGCCCGCGTCGGTATTTCCATCGGATACAATGTGGATTCAAGAGAAGAGTGAATAGGTTGCTGAGTTAATGCGCATTACCACTTATGACTACATTTCCACTTTCCATCAGGTGGAAACCTTTTTGTTTTATTTAGTTTTGAAAGAATATTGAATATTATAGAAGGGCACTTTAAAACTTACATTTATGCCAATGTAAATTTGGCTCAACAATTAATTTTAAAAATATTCGTTTAGTTTGATTAATGTTTCGACGCAGTACTTGCAATTTTCTCGTAATCTTTAATGTTTCTTTGTAAATCTTAAAACGTATAACTATTTCTTTTTATGCATGAGTTTGACATTTGAAATTGTTGCGTGACTATTTTTACTGCATTTATATATAACGTTCTTAAATCGATATTTTATCTTTACTTATTTAATCAGAAGCCGGAATTAAAATGTCCATTGTTCTATAAAATTGGATAAAATTATTTAATTAAAATCAATTAAATTCAATAATATAATACCTACTAATTATAATTAATTAAACTATATCTCCTCATGTTTTAAGAAGAAGGAGATGAAAATAGACACATACATGGGTCCAAGTCATAACCCGCTTTTTGCTTTGCCGTAGTCGGGTAATAAAATAGTAATCAGGATGATTTGAATTTTTTTCTACCAAAAACCAACTCTTAATATTTCTTGTAGAAATGTCTAGCCAAAACGGCCTTAGTGCTCAACAAAACTACAAGAGACAACTCTGAATAAGGAAAGGTAACATATTTGTATTAAAAATATAAACAATACATAAAAAGGTGTTTTAAATAAACTGTTTAATAAAAAAAAATAATTCTTAATAATTAATATTTAAGGATTTTATTGGTGACAAATGAATTATAATATATTTACGATATTTCAATAAATATGCCTAATTGCATTGCAAACTTGGTGACGGAACTGCGGTTGGAGTGAATACATTTAAGTACACTCGTAATGTATTATTAGAGCAGAACTTGCTCTTAATCGACATTTACGATCTGTCGCTGATTTAGTTTGCCTTCAGATTTACGCGAGAAATATTGTGTTATTTATATGGTCATTATTTAAAAATGGAAAATGATAATAGTGATATTTTAAAGGAGAATCATGAAAATGGTAACTTAAATAATTCTTATATACCTATCGTCCGTCAAAAAGTTGAAGCGAAAGTGAAAAAAGCAAGAAGTTTTGTGGAATTGTCGTTATTAAATAGTGCAAACTCAATGAAGAGTTGGGGAGGAAATGAGAGACGTGTTCTTGTTATATACACTGGTGGTACCATTGGGATGGTTAAAAATAAGGATGGAGGTAATTATGCTGTAAATATCCTATAGTAAATGATATATCAGCAACTCGTGACTGGCCTTCTTGATGTTTGTTTTGATGATATAATATGTATATATACCATATTAGATCTTATTAGATTGAAAATATATATATATATATATATATATATATATATATATAGAAAACAATTAAAATTTAATTTGTTAATATAAATATTGTTAATGAATTTATAAATTTTAATAGAAAAGTGAATAAATCATTTGAAAATATTGCTAACTGTTATAATGCTAATTTACAATTTGTATGACTGGTATAAAAATATCATAAAATATCATATTTGGTTTACTAAGAATTTTCAAGATAAGATAAAATTTATTAAAAATATTTTCTAATTTGCAAGGTTTATAAAACTTGATTTTGTTGTAATTATCACAAAGATACTGATTATAATAAAGTAGATTATAATATTTTGTACGAGTTGTATGTTTTATCTGTTTCTACTATAGGGGGGGGGGGGGGGGGGTCGAGAAGGGGGAGATTATACCTAGCAACAGCAGTAGCAATAATTGATAAATAATTATTAAATGTTGTAAATTATAAACATATCTAAAATTTAAGGTTATGCAAATCTATAACATTTAAACAAAATTAAAAAAAGAGAATGGCTAAGACAATTTTTTTTGAAATGATAATTTATGAGAGGTAAACCGTTTTGTAAAGTAACGCGTGACGACACCAGTCTGTCTGGTACCTAACCTTTCTCTAACGCATAAATAGCCAAGAATTGTAACTAGTTTATTTTAATAAAATGAAAAAAAAAAACATTTTACGAATAGTTTTACGAAAGTTGGTATCTCCATAATGAACTGTCAATTATAGATAATGGTCTTTTTGATGTAATCATATTAGGTCAATAGTTTATTGACCCTAACAATGTACATTTAAGAAATATTTTCATAATGTTGTCATCACCTCTGAAATAGAACACGGATCTTTGTCGATCTTTGTCGTAAAATGTATAGTGCAACAAGAATGGATAAATTACAAATTAATCAGTATAATTTGAAGCATTAGAAAAGATGTGCAGTATTGTTATTTTAGGGGTCGGCACAAAATGAGGAAACGTATGATAAGAGCAGATTATTAATACTAAATGTAGAGGGTGATTTTAAAAATATGATAAATATTAAAAAGAGATGGATGTAGTACGTAAAATACTATATAGCTAAGAAGCAATATAATTAATAGATAAATGAGAGCTGTTTCCAAATAATAAAACTAAAGTTAGTTGACGATTTTCACAGATGGTCAGATATCACGAGGTTTCTGTATCTTTATTTAAACGAATAATTATAATTAATATGTTGTGAAGATGTTTTGATAGTTCAATTAACAAACTGTTCAAATAAAGCATAAAATAACTCAAAAGATACATTTGTTTACTTATCGTAATTGTTTATATTGATACAATAATTTGCAGTTCTCATACCACAAAAAGGAGCTTTTGAAAATCTCATTCGAGGGTATCCACAACTTCATGACAGCATGTTTTGGCGCCAACGACTGTCTGAAGCCAACTTTGACACGTCATTTCTAGTCTTGCCAGGTCAATACAAAAATTCATAATGTAATAATGAATTATATAATGTTTTATTTAACCTGTGAACTTTTATAATTTAAGAACATTTTAAGGAAAAAAGATTGAGTTAGCTGCAGGTTTTATTAATTCTATACGAAATTTACATTTTATTTTGATTTTATTTATATTTGAGATAGGAATGTGTTTATCTTACAGAGGCTAAAGAAGTAGACATGAGAATATTTTACAAGATAATCGAATACGAAAATTTACTTGACTCATCCAATATGACTGAAAAGGAATGGATTCGAATAGCGGAAGATATAATGGTAACATTTATATTAAAAAATTACAAAATAATTTCGATATTACTCTAAATAATGACATTAAAAAAAAAAAAGAAATGAATGTATGAATGGATATTATTATTTATTTAACATAAAAAAGTAATTAATTATTATTCACAGAAACATTATGAACAGTACGATGGTTTTGTAGTTCTTCACGGCACAGATACATTGTCATATACAGCGTCTGCTTTGTCCTTTATGTTTGAAAATATTGGTAAGGGAATTGTCCTCACAGGATCACAGGTAGGTTGTGTATTGTTATTTCATTTGTACTTTGATATTCTTTCTAAAAACATTTTATTAACAAAAAAGTTCGACAAAAAGACTTCTTTTATTTAGTCTTTGGGGAATAAATAATAAAAAAAAATATCTTCGAAAAAAATATTTCTATTAATCGATGCGGAATTTTATACAGAATCTGAAAAACTAACACTCATGATGAGCCAAAATTTTTCCTAGAAATTATGAGGGAAAAACTACAAATTAAAACATAAAAATTTGTGTTTCTGATTGTTAGATCATATGTAAGATTTATTCACTAGTTATTTTATGTACTACGATACTATTCATAATTTCGTTTTTTCTTAAATAACAATTAAACCATTTCAAAAATGTATTAAAATCGATGGTTAATTTGATTACCTTCTTTTTTTATTAACTTTTCTTGTTAATTATATTTGAACAGATACCAATATTTGAACCAAGAAGCGACGGATCAGATAACTTAGTATCTTCCTTACTCATAGCCGGTGGTCTCAACATACCTGAAGTTACTGTTTTTTTTGGGAGCAAACTTTTTAGAGGAAATAGGTATGTATTGAACTAGACGTTTCAATTTTATATTTAATTCAAATATTGTGTGTTTCAAATCGATTATTTATATGACGGCTTTCGCCATGCTTCCGTTTTCCATATAACAGCCGTTTTCCATATAAATATATGAAAATACTGTTTTTAATACGAAAAAAGCAGTTGTTTATAAAAAAAATCAATTTTTTTTTTGTTAACTTCCAAAAAAGTTTTATGAGAATTAAATTCGATAATTTTTTATCCTATATTATGAATGATATATGTCGCTACTGCAACGTAGAATTGGTCGGTTATTGTAATTACGGGTTTCTAAAGAGTAGTCAACGATTAAAAACATGTTAGTACTTAATTAAACTACATAGATTTTTATATATTCAGTATTACTATTATTAAAATAGTATCACACCCAATAATATAAAAACGGGTCTGCACTTAATATTAATTTTGATATTAACAAAAACTTTTTTAAAGAACAGCGTTTCTTGATACTCAAAAATGATGTACATATTTTATTAACTTCCTGATTGTGTCAATTGTGTAAGTATATACGTGCATGTGCATGTGTGTGTATGTATTTGTGTACGTGTGATAACTTCCCAGCAAAATATTCCATAATTAGGACGTTAATAAATAAATAATGATAATAATACAACTTATTTCTTAACTAGAAACTTAATGTGATGGAACTCGCACACATTGTTGTCGCTTGTAGTTTTAAAAACTAAATTTCATATTATTACTTATCAATACGGAGGCGCGGTCTCAACTGGGTTTTCCGACTTGATCTTTTGTGGTACATTGAGGCTGAGTGTTAACATTAAAAACACACATCGTAATCAGTACTTTTAAAATAAAAAGATAAGATAATAAAATGTGTGTTTTCTTTGTTGATGTTATGTAGACTAGATACATATCTTTAACATATGACTTGTGTATGCTAATAATCTCGATAAATATATTTGTGACGAATTAGCATTTAAGATCATTCTTATTAAATTATAAATCAGGTTTCTAAGTTAATTAATTAGCTAATTTTATTGAGAATAACTTTACCGAATTAAGGAATATAACAAGTTGCAGAACCGGTGTAATTTAGAGCCTGACAAGGCGAAAGGTGGAATCAGTAAAACCTAAATAATGTTGAATTGTTATTACTCGCTATATTATTGTTTTATTGTAAAAGCTTTTAAAGCTTAATTTGCAATGTCAGTTAATGATTGATTTTTGCAGATTCTTCATTAATTCCGAGGGTTAAAATTGACTATTTTTAAATGATTACAATTTGGCTGTCTTAAGTTCATCTTATAGTTAACAATACCTTTAATATTAAATAAATCCAGAATTGCATAAACATAAAAATATGTTTATCTTCAAGGTGAGAGTAAATAAGCTGTTACTCAATGAATGCGCCTTAAAACCTTTGAAATCAATTCACTTTTCAACAAGTGGAATGTAGTCATGCATTAAAAAAAAATTAAAGGACTGGACTAGTCCTAGTTAAATCTGTTAAAATAAAGCTGTAGTATTTAGAGATATAATATCCCTATCTTATAAAATGTAGTTTCTAGCTCACAAGGATGACTATTTTCTAAAATTGGAGCGGGCTTAAGTCTCAACTTCTGAAACCGCTCAATCTAGTCACAAAACTAGCAAATATAACCAAAGCAAAAGAAGCTTTGGTTACATTTGTTTTATTTTTTGTTTTATCTTTTATTAATACGAAGTTTTAAAAATCTGTAAATCTTGAGTAGCTTTATTATACCTCGAAATAGGTTAGTAGAGTGACGCTGGGGCATCACGGTGAGGGTTAACGGGATCCTGTGACGTCTTACTAGAACGATGAGGGCAACCGTTGGTTTTTTAGTGGGTAGCTTCAGAAAAATAGGTTAGTGACAGGATTGTCCCATCCCATCATTTTTGGATATAAAAGTTTTGTTTGACATCTTTCCTAAATTTAAGCGCTTTCATTTGCTCAAGCATATATCTAATCGCCCAGCGGATTAGCAAGTTGAAGTGGCAGTGGGCGGGGCACATAGCGCGAAGAACCGATGGCCGATGGGGCCGAAAAGTCCTCGAGTGGCGACCGCGTACCGGAAAGCGTAGCGTAGGACGTCCCCCCACTAGATGGACGGATGACCTGAAAAGGGCTGCAGGAAGCCGCTGGATGCAAGCTGCCGAAGATCGGTCACTTTGGAAGTCTATGGGGGAGGCCTATGTTCAGCAGTGGACGTCTTGTGGCTGAAATGATGATGATGATATCTCCCGTTCATTAATTTTGACGATTCTTCTGGTAAATTTGACTGAAAAGATGCCTAAAATTATAAAAAGTGTCATTTACTTCTTTTCTGTTTATGCATTGTATCGACAAATAAGAAAATCGGACGAAATCGTTGATATGTTTTCTAGTGATCGTGTAACAAATTATGTACACGATCTATAAACATATTACAGGCAATTATAGCTGATGTTAATAATGTATATAATAATTTTATAACTTTAAAACTTATTTTTAACTTTTAGGACAAGAAAGATCTCAGTAAACAATCTCTACGCATTCAATTCTCCAAACTGCGTTCCTCTCGTCGAAGTTGGTATAGATTTCGAAGTCAACAAAAAAGCTATATTCAAACCTACCGTTATAGAAAGATGCCATTTACACGCGAAATTGTCAAAGAATGTGGGACTACTGAGGATATTCCCTAGTATCAGTGCTTCTGTGGTTAAAACATTCTTTAAACCGCCGATTGAAGGTAAGATAACTAAACGAAATAATTACTAATCTATTATTTTAGTGTGCCCATCTTGTGCTTTCAATTCAATAAATAATTCTAGGTATAGTCTTAGAAAGCTATGGATCAGGCAACATCCCTACCAATAGAGATGATCTCTTGACAGAGATAGAGGCAGCTGTTAAAAGAGGCATTATCGTAGTTAACATCACTCAGTGCACAAAGGGTAGTGTCATCACACCCATTTACGAGACTGGCAGGGTTAGTACACAAACATATGATAAAAATCATATACATATACACGAATATAATAAAAACCTCAGCGACACGCATTTAGGAAGTTTAATGTGAGGCCGGCAATCGTTTTTATAACGTATTGCCAAAACCTTTGTAGTTAGTGTTTATGCACCACAATATGCACGAATAGTTTTAGGAAATGTTTTATGCTTTGCTTGAAGGGAACAATTTGTAAAACAAATATGGCCTGCCTTGTTCTATAGGTTGCTTGCAGAGTTATGGGTTACGAAAGGCATGGGAATGTTGAGATAAATGTATTGCGTGGTGAGAATGGTTAGAGTAAGATACGATAATGGCTAGAGTACTTAAAAGTTAATTTGATAGCCCGAAAGCCTGAAATAGTTTAGGCAGTGGTAAGATGAGAAGTTATCATTTCTCATGGTATAAAATCATGTTGAACAGTCTTATGCATGAATATGGACGGCTATACTTTTATAGAACAACCGAAGAATTTATGGATGAACCGAAGTAAATTTTTTGGCGAAGAAGTAAGTCTGCGCTAAGTTAGCGTATGTTTTCTATCATAAGTCAACTTACCTTGGAAGAGGTTGACTAAGCGCGGCAAAACCTAACTGTGATAAGGACAGTTGAGTAATAATATTTTAGGATTTATGGATAAAAGATTTTACCAATGGATGAACTATATACACAGCATTTAATACAATACCGCTTTAACGCTTTGAATGAACGTCAATTGTAACCAACCAACCATTATATTTTACAGGCAATATCAGAATGTGGTGTGGTATCTGGGTATGACATGACCCCAGAGGCTGCGCTCACCAAGTTATCTTATGTGCTGTCTAAGACCGAATTAAGTTATCAGCAGAAAGTTGATGTAGGTATTAATCAGTACTAAAGTATAATAATTAATATACGATTAAAAATATTTCGTAGCATGAACATTTGTGACTTTTGAAAGTTAATTTCCGACTCTGTCAATAAATTTATTATCTTGATGAATTAACCATTTTCATAAATCATTTACATTTTAAATAAACGTAGACTTTAAAATGACGTGAAAATTTTAATAAATATAACATGTGACTGCCATGTTTTTCAATAAAATTATAATAGTTATTAAACATATTACTTCAAAACTTTTAATGCCATCTAAGTCAACTTTCTTTTGTATTCTTTCTATCTTTATAGTATTTATTTCGAATACAGTAACTATATTATGTCAGCTAAATCTTCTTTTATATTTTCAGATGATGGTGACAAATATAAGAGGTGAACTAACAAATACATCATCTATAGCTATAGAGGTACGGTTCAAACTAGAAATCATAGAGAATTTATCAATTGTTAGGTCTAAAGTCATCATAAATTAATACAGATAGAACCGATATAACCAGTTTTAATTTCTTGCGTCATATTTTTGACATCTTGTAATAATTAGTTTATCGCAAAGTCAGAGTAAAGATAACGTAATTAAATAATTGTTACACTGTTTCTGTGTGTCATATAAATATGTAAATGGCTATTTATTTAGCAAGTTAAGATTAAATATACTAGATTTTGCTCGCAGCTTCGTCTGCGTGGCTTTCAGTAATCGTGAGACTTTTTGGTTATTTTAAAAAGTCAGCTATTATAATTAGAGAATTTTGGCCTCCCGCTTAAAGATTCGACATTAAGAGTCGTTGGTAACTAGTCCAATAATGTATATTTGAACCAATATTGGAACCTGTTTTGGCACCAAATACAAACTGACAAAATGGTAGCTTTCCCCATCCCACTATTATATGTAGTAAAGAGTAAAGATTACTAAATATTTTAGGATAACACGTTGATAGACGCTCTGGCATCCAGTTTGAATATACAATCACCTAAGAAGCTAATAGAAGTGACAGAGAAAGTATTTAGCGCACTATTGTTGTTCGCCATAGAGAATGATGACGTTAGAGCTGTCAAGAAGATGTTGGGTAACATACATTTTTAATAGTAAATTGGTAAATACCAGCTAAAGGATTGAAATATCTGTATAAATTCTCAACCTTCTTGCAATACTTATAAGTAAAACAATGACAAACAGACATTTAAAAAATGTTCTGGTATTATATTCTATAAATACAACAATAATTATTACAAGAAACGCTGAGATTTGGAACGAAAATTTTCGGAGCACATAATTAATTTCTCCATGTGGGAATCGTAATAACCATTCTCGGCTCAGCAGTCAAGTTACGTTGAGGTTAAAAATGGGGTCAAATAAGACCCCATTTGATATTTATCGGTTTTTAAAAACCAAATGTTTTAGATATGGGAGCAGATGTCAATGCCCAGAATTCTGAAGGCAAGACTGTTTTATATGAAGCAATACTGAAGGGAAATATACCTATTGTTGAATATTTACTGAAGAGTGGTGCTAATGTGCATTTGAGAACAAGGTTAGTATGTTACTTACATAAATATACTGTTTAATATTTATTAATAAATATAATATTTAATATTAATTAATTAATATAAAAAGTAATGTTTATTGTGAGTTTTTTTACATAAGCTAGCCATCTTGGGTCTTTTTCTATTTCTCTAATGATAAATTGTCATTCCCTAAACATATATCAATAAATATATTATTTACAATTAAATATTTCAATTTTATATTACTTTACTTGAATAGTATTGTATAGGAATAGTTTGTATAATTATACAAATTGAAGAATGTTGTTTATAGAAATATTTCGTCGTAAAATAATTTATGATATATTACAGATGTGGCGAAAGCCCTCTCTTAACGGCTATCCACAAAGACGACCACACCATCATATCCCTCCTGCAGCAGTGTGGCGCTCACCTCTCCGCTGCCGACTCCAAGCCGGTGGCGGAGATGCTCTCTGTGGCCGCCAGGAACGGGGCGCCCACCAAGTTGGAGAGCTTGAGGGTTGCAGGCTCGGATCTGAACGTGGCTGATGAAATTGGACAGACGCCTTTACATAAGGTAAAATATAACATCTGGTGCAGATTAAATCAATCGATAATATAAGCACAAATACAAGTGTTTCAATTGATGTTAACAACATTAAGTTTGAGTCTGCCATTTTTTCCTTCAACTCTATAAGAAAATACTTAGTCTGTTATGGACTTTTATTATTACATTATTAAATTCTAAAAAAAGTAAATACTATTGTTACAGGCGGTCCTTTGCAATAATCCTGAAGTAGTACAATATCTCTTATCGCAAGGAGCGAAAAAGGACCTAAAAGATATTCTCGAATTTACTCCAATGGACTGTGCGAGAAAATTGGGATTAACAAATATTATTGATATGTTGAAATAAATACATTATGTTACCAATCTTTTATTGTATATAAACTATTATTCGCGGTTGACCCGCGGTTGAACGATTTTATTTACTATTAGGATAACTTCCTTCCGTATGAAACAGCCTATTTTATAAGAAAGAAGTTTTCAAATCCTGCCCTTAGTTTTGAAAATTTGAGTGTTAAAACAAAGGACGAAAGCAACTTTTTCGCTTTATAGTATTAATTAAGATTTGTATAAGCTTAAGTCAGTAAAACTGCTATTAGATGACACAGAATAATTTTCGCGTTTATTAATTGTACATATTTATTGTAGTGTTTTATTGCCAATCAAATATTTTAAAGTTAATATAAAGTTCATATAAATGACAACCACTTAGCAAAACTGATATATTTTGGGTGTTGTGAAAAAAATTTAGACACAATTGAAAAATAAAATTATATTAATGAATACTTGACAATACACATATTTAAGAAAACTTTGCATTCGTCAAAATTTCTAAGCTTTTAATTATTTTCGGCAAACTGTTCTCTTTTATAGGACAAGGTGCATACAGTTCACAGTTTTGACCCTTAAGCCCTCTAAGGGTAGCTGCCTCGAGGACTGTTGTATTAACAAATGTTGAAAGCAGCCGGTTACTGAAAAAATAAACCTTACGTTAAAATATATATATATATATATATATATATATATATATATATATATATATATATATATATTTTGATACTGATTGCATACATATAATGCAAATTTGTCAAGGTAAAATATCTTTTAATGCATAATATTGTTAAATATTGTGAAATAATAATATTTTTTATAAAAATATATAAAATTTACCAGTAAATTAGTAAAAATTGATTTCTTATATTACATATAATAATAATTGCGACACTCTACTTCCTTAGTCTCATCATAAAAGCATTATACATTTTTGACATTATAATTGACTAGATTCCGCCTGCAGCTTTGTCTGCGTAGTGAGTTGATAGTAAGATCCCTATGTCTTATCCAAGGCTCTACTCTTTCTATATCAAATTTCATCATAAAATGGTCCAGCTTAGCCGTAAAACATATGTATGTTAATAAAATGTGTAATAAATGTTTATTACACGTTTTATTTACATACACAGAAAAATAAACGGACAGATTGATAGGAGTAACATTAGTGAAGATTTCATCGCAATCCATGTAGCGGTTTAGTAGTTATAGAAAATGCGTGGGTACGTACAGGGATGGCCGTGGGTATCATTCAAACACACCAACGAACACCCGCCTATTCCATCTATCCTTGTGTAGGTCAGGCATAGCGAACACGGGAATTGTTACTTATATATAGTAAGGATTAACATACATAGAGATCAGGAAAAATTGTAAATCGATATATCAAGGAAAGGTACGAATAGACAAATTTCCCCGCTTATTATATTGTAGTTATATAAGTAAACTATTCTGCACACGAGTGTGTGATGCCTCGACCTTACCCTTATTTGTTAAGTTAATAATAATAGAATATTCCTCAATTTGATTAAAGTTATTAGCTTTATAAGATCATTCACGAACCACAACAATCAAAAATAGAAAGTGTCTTGTTTCTAATTATAGCAAAATTTTAAAAGTGTGTTTCATAAAAAGCAAACTTACCTCATAATGTCTTTCCACGTCTCTATGCCTACAGGGCTTATAGACCTCTGGCTGGCCCAACATGCTATTCTTTCTGGACATCTGCGGCTATTTGCGACCAAGTTTTCAGAAATATCAAATGACAAATATTTATTAGAATCTTCACCTGCAAATTCAATTGGAGGTTATTAATATATACTCAACCTCTTTATGAAATTAACATATAATATAAATAGTTGGTTATGACATTCCGTTTTTAAATGTATTTGTATAATAAAATGTCAGTTGTATAAAAGGCAAACAAATATTACTTTCGGGTTACAAAATAAAATTTTCAGTGTCCATAGTTATGCTTTCATAGGACAGGGCCGAGGAATCAATTACTGTAAGTATTTTATTCTTCTGAATATTATATACTGTTCAAGTCGTAAAATTTTCATTTTAAAGTTTTATAAAAAAGAAGATACGGTGAACGTTCTTTATTCTATATTTTGTGGTTCTTATGCTGGTGATAATTTTGTCCAACATAATTGTGGAAGAAGATCAACAGACGTAATACTGATAAAAGATATTGGTCTCGGCAGGTCATGGAGCAAATGTACCTGATTGAGATATTCATAGACAAGGTGACAATCTTCGCTTCTGAGGAAGATGAAAAAAGCGGTGCCAATAAAAATCTTATAGTCAAAATAAAATTTGGTCCCAAAGTGCAATTTATTATTAAAGAAGGCCAGCTTGCTCTTAATGAAGATACAAAAGATGATATAATTGAATGTGACGAGAGTGGACGACGGAAATGGACAAGAACTATTAGAGTAGGGAAATCTTATTTGTTTCCTTCTTACCCAGATACGGTACTTATGATACTTAGTAAGTTTCCACTTGAAATTGAAGTTTGGAACGATGATGATCAAGAAGTAGAGATATTTGTTGGTATTGGAACAATGCACTGGGAAACTCAATTCTTCCACATGTTGAAAGAAACTGCAGAAGCGTGTAAAATTCACGAACCACTAACAATTAAACAAAACACTCCGCTATTTGCAGAATGTTGTTGTAAACAAGTCGGGGATATTTCATTTATACTCAGATTAAGCGCTTTAGGAGATAGTATAATAACGGAATTCCAACAACTAATGAAAGATCCCGATACTTTTGTTTTTAGAACAAACAAAGCACCAAGCATGTTCCAGTGTAAGAGAATTGAAGGTGATGATCCAAACTTTTGTATGGTTGGCAGTTTATATGAGACCACAACGTTAGAAGATCCAACTGTGGTGGGTAATGCTCAGCAAAAGATTGAAATTTGCACTGAGTTACAAAGTTGTGGCGTTGGGCAAAAGGATGCTGATTATAGCTGCAGACATGATGACGGTGATGAAATAAGTGCTCAAAAGGCAAAGAAATATCCTATTGACAAAATAAGAATGGGTGATATTACAGGCCCATGTGGAAATACAAATTGTCCCTTAGCTCATAAAGTTAGAACCTATATCCGAAACCTAGACTCTTATAAAAAAGAAGCAGAAGGAAAAGTAACTGACGTGAAAGATAATACTACAAGAAAAATTTGCGGAACTTGTGATTGTAAAGATGACCGATGGCATCGTGAAGAATGTCCAGAGATGTTAGCAAAACAAGGCAAACAGGGTAAGGTTGAATGCTCTGGATGTGGCGGTATTGCTCAAGCTGGTGAGACTTGTGAGGATCGTAAAAATAAAATGTTTGGAACTGGTTTAACACCTAAATCGAGTAATACGACAGTTGCTTATGTGTTCAACGTTACTCAGGTTCCTGGTTTTAAGGAATCTGTTTACGGCAGAGACTATATTATTGAAAATCTTATGCCTAATCTTTGCAATCCTCCTGGGCAAAATACTCTTCCATCTAGTTCCAAAGGAGGTTGTTGTTGTCAGAAAGCAAGTTGCCCTTCAACCCAAGTAAGAAGTTTAGTAGATGCATCTACTATAAAATCTGAAAAAAGTCCACTGACACGAAATCTTGTTAATCAAACTGTAGTATATAATACAGAAATAAAAGATACAAAAAGAAATGTATCAGTATACAACTGTTTTGAACTTCCTGATGAAAAAGAATGTAAATGCAACCCACCTAAGCCTTCTCCTCCATGCAAAACATTTGACTGTGAATGCATAACAGAAACTGCTAACATAGCAGCACGAAAAATACACAGACCCTATTGTCCATCCTACAAGCACAAAAATACTTGTCCAGTTACAATGATGCAGGAAGAAGATTTAGAGAAGAAGTTAGCGGAAGACGATGAAAATGAAACGGAGCCATTACCTTATGGACTGCCTCCTATAAAACTTGGACCCTGTCCTGTGTTAGGTAGACCTTGCTCGGTTCCTGATGGCTTCGCAAGAATGTATAAGACTGCGGCACTACCGGCCCAGCCACCAAGCTACAGTGATGCAGGAAAGGTTTGTTGTTCAAAAGAATATGAAAGAATAAAGAAAGCAATAAAGGATTACATGAAATTTGATAAAGATCACGACTTTAGATGTGTAAATAAGTTCAATGTGGACACTGAAAGAAGATGCTGTGATAAAGAACAAAGATTATTATCTTTAATGGGCCGAAGTTGCTGTGGTTCTCACAAACTGGCCATTCAAGAGAAGTTTAAAGAAGATAAGAAAAACACTAAAGATTAATTGATATTTTATTTTGTAACCCTTTAGTGTACTCAGTAAGAACTAATAAAACTTATACAACTGATGCCTATGTTTTTGAATATCGTAACTAAATACAAACTACTTTAAAAATAATAATAAAAGGTATGCAATGACATAGAGTTTTTAATTTTAGAGTTGAATACTTTTTAAAATGGCTGACGATGAAGACAACGATAAGAAGAAAAAGAAAAAGAACGCATCTAAATATAACTACACGTTTGGTGATATTCATCCAGGTAAATTCTTGTATATAAATAAAACACAGATTTTTTCTTATCCTTAATTGCAATGAATAACGGCAGGTGTTACAATCGGACACAAAACATGCAATCCATTCTCGAAACCTGGTTACCCAGTTCCCGCGGAGATGGGTTGGTTGTGGACAGCTACAGATGTTCCGGGTATCAAGGTAAAATCTGGTATTGAAGAGACTATAAATGCGGAAGAACAGACCGTGTAGTTATTTATCTTTTTGTAATTTATAGCCTCGTCGCGGCTGGCAACCAGGAGTCATTGGTAAAAGTGTGGCAAAAATGATGACTTTTAAATGTCCAAGAGCTGGACAGGATAAGGATAAAAGTAAAAAAAAGAAGAAGAAAGGACGCACTGCGGGAGCAGATATGGGAGGGGGAGACTCTGAGCCCGAGGAGCCGCTGGAACCAAAGCCTACTCTTAAAGTACAAAGAAAAGGAGACGTTTTTACAATACAAGTAAGGGTCAAATATACGAACATATAAAGCGTTGTGATTTTCAAATACCTTTTTGCATGTCTATAACTATTTTTTGTCTACTCAATTTGCATACAATCGGGGTTTGGGTCATAATTTATTATAGATTAGTTCTTTAACTAATTTCTAATTTTTTTTTTGCCACACTGTTCATCATATTCATGTAATACTTCAATGTTGGTGAGTTCAATATTTCATAGCAAGTTAAAGTTTAATTTATATTTAACATTTCCTAAGGTAAATCCTTTAAAAGATTTGACTGAAATTGCACCAAACGAAGACCCTTATGTGGATTGCGATCCCATGATCTTTAAGATTATAAAGAAACGGAGCCCAGAAGAGCAAGCCAAAGTGGAGGCGCGTAAAATGGTGAAATTGAAAAGACAGCGAGACGCCGAAATCAGGAAAGCATTAGCGGAAGCAGTTGAAGATATTTGTAAGTGTGCGTATATGGACGTGTATTGTAACGACCTTACTGCGATAGATAAGGTTATAGACAGCTGTCCCGCGTTTAAAGAACCAGAATGTGTCTGTAAAGAGGAGTCCTTGAGTTCTTTGTCCAGTAATGCGACTTGGGACATCGAGTATACGCCGCCTTTTGGATGCTTTGATTTGGCTCCAAGAAAAAGGAAAAACTTTATCCATGTGGAGACGCAGTATACTCCAGCGGATGCTGGCATAGTAGAACCTCCAAAAATCAAATGCAAAAAATCTTGTACTTCTATTAAGCCGAAAAAGAAAACATCAAAAAAGATTTGTTGTGCCCCTTGTCCTTGAAGTGCTTTGTTTTGGCTTTAAAATTTTAAGTTTTGTTTTATTTATTACTTCTAAACAATAAAAATATGTACAAATATAGTGTATAGTATTTTTTAAAGCCGTCGTTGTTTATTTAAATAAATTTATTCTTACCTCGTGAAGCACGATCAAAATTTTGAAATCCTAATGTTTTCTTTAGAATTGGTCCAAAAATAGTTGTCAAAACTATTAGCAATCCACCAAGGCTTAATGCCATTGGGTTAATATTTATAGTTGGAAAATTCTGAAATAATTTGAATGATTTATGAATTATTATTTATGTACCTAACGATTACAGATTAGATTAAAAAATATATTTTTAAGAAGCATACGAAATACACGAATTTACCATTTCGTTTACACCGAATCCTGTAATGAGGTTAAAAGTTTTTTGTATTGGTACTTTTACAAAGGGTATTGAAAAATCCAGAGAAACCTAAAAATCAGAATAGTTAATTATTTTAAGACACTACTAACTTTGTCTAATATTGATTAAATTTGTTCTCAACTCTTTTTTTTTGAGGTTACTTATTCAAAAAGCAAATCCTCTTAATTTAGATTCTGTCCATTTATATGATATATATAATAGATATAGTTTTCTAATATTTTTTAATCAATTTGAGTGCGTGTTAAAATTGGTTCTAAAGTATAAACATTTGATTTTTGGGTGCAAAATTGAAAAAAAATAATAATAAAGATGCTACTTACTTGAACATCCTCATTTTGTAAATCAAATGAAAACATCCGTTTTTCTCTTGGTTTATTTTTTAGATCTGCACTTATAATAGAAACAAAACATAACATGGTTAAAACTTTTAAACACAATATAAACATTTCAATTGTTTTTTTGAATAACGCACAAATTTAAAACAAAATATTTTTTATTTAACCTGTGCTTATTCTCCCATACCGTGGAGTCGTTTGGCGCCATTATACGCTGAATTTACAGAAATATGTAGGAACCTCGAAAAGAAAAAGTTTCCGCGTATTGTTGAAAAAATTATAACAACTTTAGAGAATAACATTCTATTGAAAATATGTGCTTATTAACCACTAGAAGGTACAAATATTTATATATATTCTATTTGAATAGACAAGTTTTTAAAACTGTAGTAGACACTTTCTGTTTGATAAACTTAATATCATAATGTACATTTGATTTAGGTTAATATATTAAAAATGTGTTGTATAGAAATAAGACATTTATCCAGGTATCTGAGTGTGTTATAATTTAGTAAAAAGGCAAAATCAATACATATATTAAAAAAATGAGCTAAATACATATATTTTTTAATTGAATTGAAAAAAAGAATGGTGGGTATTTAGTCAAAATTCTGATTTTTACGTAATTACTAGTACCTTATTACTAGTGTCATTGTTCACGTTCGAATGGTAATAGGTTGACTATATGATACGTTTAATTTTAAAGCATTCAAAAGCCATGCGTATAAAATGTGACAATTCTATGACATTCTATGCATTGTAGAGGCAATTTGAAAATATTTCACGCGACATAATCAACATGATGTCTCATTTGAATAACTGTAACCAAGTATTAAGAAAAGTGGTTTTTAAATCATTCTTTTGTGTTAGAAAATGAAGATTAATGACTAACCACCATTAAAATACTATCACGTTAGATTTACTTATTAGTTTTTTTTTTATTATTTCTACATTTAGTTTGTGCATTGTGTAATATATTATTCAATCTTTGATATGTAAACTGATGCAATTTCTTTTTCTAACTTTTATAGCTATACCTGTAAATATATTTTAAATTTATATTGGAATGTACTTATAGATTTTTGTTCATTTGAATCGTTACTGTATTTGAACAACTAGTTTCGAACTTTTCGGTGCTCTTATACGAGCTCGGAGCATGGTGTAATCGCGACGAAATTATACGTGGGTACATCCGAATAGTTGTATATAATAGTAATCATGGATCATTTTTCTAATAACAATTGTAATGATGATGATGATGAAATTGGAAAGTCTTAATTGGCAAACGTACACCTAAACTAAAAATGTTACCAAATATATGATATTATAAAATATTATACGTTTCGGGTCCTCATTAGGTTTTTAAGAAAAGCAAACTAGTTTTAATATAAGAACTATATTACGTTTTCCTTAGCAATGGAAGAAGATCAATTCGTCTGCGTTTGTGTCTTGGCGCCGTTAGATAATTACAGCCAAAGCACTTGTAGAACTGCCGAAAGTATCTGCTGACTCGTATCTTTTAGTGGAAATATTCAGTCAAAAAGATACAAGTTTGAGTAAAAAATAAATCACTCAAATCAAAAAGACAAATCTCAAATTAAATCAAATCAAAAAGTTAAAAATTAGTAACACTGTCAAAACTATTATAATACTTTAGTGAACTTAGGTATAAAATACATAAGTAGATTTTCGTGAATATTTGGCTTTTGGTAGGTCCTTTCTAATTCACTTTTAATAATGTGCGTGCATGTCTCCATTTTCCTTGACAACGCTTCTCTATTAAGGAAATGTTTTGATGAAATATCTCACTTAACTGAGTGAGATGTTAATGTAATTAACTGATTACTCCAAATTCCAGAAAGAAGTTGAGATGAGATTCCAGCATTTGTATTTTTTAAGACATATTAAACCCATTTTTTTTTTCATTGACATGATGTCGATAAAGAGAAATTTAAAAATCCGAAAAAAGTATATTTAAGTCGCTAAAAGTTCGGTCTGTTTAACAGATTCAAATTACGCAATATATCATTTAAAACTAAGATAGAGGCAGTTCAGCATTATGTAGGATGGAACTGTGGTTCGAAGATGAGTATGAGATATTGAATGGTATGATGTATGTTTGAACTTGGTTGTAATTTGGTTCTTAGTTAGCCCAAATAAATAGGAGTTTTATTCACCTTACATTTATGTGGAACCCAGAATTTACCTTGACGCAAAGGAAATCCAAAACTGTAGTTATATCAAAAAGTTGCGGTGTAAAATTAAAGTAAAAGTTAATTCTCCACTCATGCTCCACACACGAACTGTCAGGGTTCTTAAACACTTTCGTGGCATATTTAACAACGTAAAAAAATTTAAGCTACTTGAAAGCGATAGTTAAACAATCGCCTAGTTTTGAAAAAACTACAAAGGAAGTCTTGTGTCTAAAATTTATTTTGTGTAATTGTTACATTCCATGAACTATAATTATTTTAGTTTTTTAAACTCTGCCGTTTAGTTTCGGTATTCACTTAGATATATGAAGGTCAGCTTCATCTCTACTATACATTTTTAACTGTCTTTCTCAAAATTTAGTGAACATAAATCATAATATCAGCGAAATTGCGTAGCTGCACCTTGACTCTTGTGAGTACGCATGATATTTTAAAGAAATTTATTTACTCAAACTAGTAAATATATATATAATATTATTATTTTACTAACTTAAATTATGATTTTAATCAAATCTTGTACATCGTTTAAGCTTTTAGATATTATAATTTGTTGAACATAATTTGTGCATTTAAAATACAAGATCTTGCCAAATTGATTTAGTTACAACATTTATAAAGTTTTGTAGCTTTAATCAGTTTTTCGCTTATTATGCAAAAATACAGAATTTTCTGTAGTGAAAAACATGCTATATATTATGAGTCAACAAAACTCAACTTCAATTATGTAATGTCGACATAAAACTATTTATAGAATTTAAGCCATGTTTTAAATTACTTTTAAGAAGAGTTGTAGCTGTGTCTGTGTTGTTTAAACTAATAATAAAATTATTATTATTAATAATGTTTACCGGAAGTAAAAGGAAAATTTCAAATATTTGATGGGCCTTAGGAAAATTATTAATATACAATGTTAAGTATTATTCTCTTTATTATCCCATTGCTGGGCACTGATCGAATTTACAATCATAATTAGCAAGCAAACCTTATTTATCATTTCCTTCCCCTATAATGTATTTCAAAGAACTTGTAACATATATCGATTTTCACTACATGGATATTAGTCTTTACTCACTATATCCGGAAACAATCAAATAGAAATTTTATCAAACCTTGACGGACGGACGGACGACATTGAAATAAATTTGCATATTGCAAATTCAAGTATTTCCAATATTCTACTACCAACATTATAATGCAATACAAACTACAATTCTATTAATTTATTATGAATGAAAATGATCCTTTCCGTGGACGATAATAGAAGACGTCTTGATACTGTCTCGTAATATCTTCCTCATTTGATAGGATCTTCCACCGTGACGTTAGGTAAAA
The DNA here is from genome assembly GCA_959347395.1 of Mechanitis mazaeus. NCBI lineage: Eukaryota > Metazoa > Arthropoda > Insecta > Lepidoptera > Nymphalidae > Mechanitis > Mechanitis mazaeus. The sequence continues at coordinate 2,794,574 of OY365743.1, forward strand.
GTGGGCTTGTGTAATCATATGACAATAGTATTTCCCCATACGATTGTTCCGATTCAAGCTTTGGAACGTTTTGTATAAAGTATTGAAGTGGACGTGGAATGCGACAGTATCGTTCAAGGGTTTGTGGAGATGGTCTTCAAGATAATAATTTTGTTTTTGTTCATTGCGTGCGGTTTTACAAGCGCTGATTATAGAAATGATGGGTAAGAATGTCGATTGTTATATAATTCGTTATCATTTCCATCGTATATACATTGTAAGCATCAGATCTGAATTGAATTGGACTAACATTGGAATAGAAGTTTCTAGTTAAATATTTGAAATGATTATTCAGGTTCGTACCAAGCCCAAGTTATCAAAGGACGGAGGATCAGCTTGCAGAACCGTCGTCGAGGGTCGAGAAGAACAGAGATGAAGATAGACCTGAACGGACTCAGAGGTTTGGTATATCCTCTTATGGGAGTTCGGTGAGATTAATATTTTAGTTTGAACGCAAACTTCCCATATATTTCTAGATATAACCAATAAACTTATTTTTAGGGTCCGTTTGGAGGTTCCGCACCAGGAGTTTATTCACCAGTTAAAATAGATTTAGGAGGGGTTTTAATTGGTTCTATTCTAGGTTTTGGAGCTGTTGTAATTTTACCGAAAATCATTCACGCCTTTTCCTACGGCTATGGAGGCTACGGGAGAAGTGAGTCATATTCTTTTTATATACCATATTTGTATATAAAATAATAAGAGATTATTTTGACTTGTATTTTACGCTTTTGGACTAATTATAAAAAATATTTTTACTTATAATTTACGCTTTTGGACTAATTATAAAAAGTTTGTAAGTAACCTAATTTTTCATGACATTTTAATTTAAATGCAGGCGTAGAAACTGATTATCACCAAATTAGCGATATGATAAGTCGTTTGGACGACACACTAACACGCTACAACATCGACTCCTCTTCATGTATGCAGCGACTCGCCTGCTCTTATGTTCAACTCGCCAACGAGAATATGTTGACTGGCAATGCTACAGACTTAGACGGGATCTTATCTAATCTATCAAGGTATTTGTAACAATTCAATTTAAAAATTATTTTTTATGTTTAGATTTAAAAATATATTTTTATAAGGTTTACAGTAACAGTTCATTTTTAAATATTTTTTTTATTGTTAATTATTAGTCTTAGAGATAAATAATGATTTTTAAGAAGAAATTTTTTTAAGAAAATAAAATAATAGAACTTTTCTCTTTCAGCAACTCGCTCTTCCGACGCATGTTAGATGGGACTTCGATATACGAAGCGATGTCAGCCGGCCGTTCGCTGGACACCGACTGTCAGACACTCTACCACAAGTGTAAATTAGACAAAAAGACGGTTGTAAAAATGATAACGCAGTTAGTACCTTCATAAATGTAAATTATAGGAATAAATAAAAAAGTAATAAATAATTGTAGCTTGTATATATTTGTACCACATATAGAAAATAAATCTGAAGATGAGGTAATATGTTTAAATTATATATTTTTTTTTTTTATAAAAGTACACTGCAAAAAATTAAGCCCTCCACAATATGGAGAAATGTAAAAAAAATACTAATGTATTTTTAATATTGTTATGAATTTCCAAAATTATATTTAAAGTTTTGTATAACTTTAACAGTCTTTGGTATAACTCTAATTTTGATAGCAGGCTTTTGCTATTAAAGGAAACATTTTTTTTTATAAAATAATACCGCATATAATTCGAACCCACCCATCACTGAAAATTTACAAAAATGGGTTAAAACTCCAAAATATTATCAAGATCCTCCTAACACAATATGTTACAAAGTACCTTAGATTTTTTTAATATTATCAGATTTCCAAAATTATATTCAAAAGTTCTGTAGTTTCGTTGTCTGTGGTCTATAACTCTAATTTTGACAGTAAACTTTTGATATTAAAGGACATATATCTTATTTTATATAATATAGTATATGATTTGAAATCAAAAACACATTAAAACGTCAAAATATTATCATGAATCTGCTACAATGTTACAAAGAAACGCAGATTCTTTTTATTATCGCCGGTACATAACTTAACGCATTAAACGACAATTTATTTTCAGTCAGCACACTGTTCTGTCAGACGATTTAATATTAAGTAAACCAAGAAGTTTTAAGAGGGATTTATATAGAACAGGGATGGCCAACCATTTGCACGCTTGTCATAAGTAGCACGTTTGAAAGTTTTGATGACACGCACAAAAACAAAATCATTGTAAAACATCGAAAGATAAAAAATATTTAAAGAATTGTTTTTATTTGTTTCTTTAATAATTTGTAGTTTCACCACGCTAACATCGAATGAAGTTTTATTGTGGCACAGACATAAAAAAAGGTTCGCCATTCGTGATATAGAAACTTAGTTATGTTGCTCAAATAATTTACTATATTTAATATTGGCTTCGCATATTTATACGAATTTTTATATATATAAGAATATAATTAGTGTCAAATAGGTTTACTAGGAGCTGGAATCGTCATTTCCGTCCAAGGGGTTAATAAAATTGGCAGCAACAGATAATAAAACACAAAAGTACAAATTTAACAATTTATTAAGTCAACACCAACCTATCTACGTGATATGATCGGCAACTCAATACCCGACGACCGAAGACAAGCTTACTCATTGAATTCCCGATAAAAAATTTATCACTTTTACATTCAAATGACTTAAATTGTACTTGATATATCCTGATAATTAAGTTTCATATAGACATTCAGTAATGCTGTTTATAAATGTAATACTACCTTAATAGTAAGAAATGCATCAGAGCATTTTATTTTTTGGCAATTTAAATTGCCATGTTTATAAGCTGTGTGATTTGACATTTAGAAACTCACCAACTCACAACGTATTTAGTTGGTTACAAGATACTTTTCTTTGTTCACTTGAAATATAATTATACTATTTAAATGTTTAAAATATGCTCACAAACTATGAAATGAGCTTTTAATAACTGACATTTTCCTAACAATATTTCATCTTATGTCGACAAAAAAAAACTTCACACTATAATAGGGCACAATCCTAAAATCTAAAACCTAATTACTGTATTATTTACTGAGTGAGATATAGATTATATAAATGTACTATGAATTCCGTTCTATCATTCATTTCAATTTCCCGCTTATATTACAAAGCTTTTGAATTAAAAACGACATAAACGAAATTGTTACCATTTTTTAAAATAATACAATAATTATAGTAAATTTAACATTTATTACCACAAATGATTAAATGAAAATTGCATTGCGACTCCAACTGCACTTCATATATATTAATTGATAATGGTAACTGGTATTTGAATGTAAAAAAAATATTAATTATTGTAAACTGTATGTACTGTATATTTATTATATAGTATAAAAAAATACATTGTGATGTTTCGAATAAAATAATGTGGCACAATAGAAAATCCGATTAAAAGCCCAGACCTAAATAAATTAATTTATTGTATCATAAAGATAAAACTATGGCAACACAAAAAGTGTTAAAATAAAATACACATTAATTTTGAAGGCTGTGTACAAGCGTGTATAAAGTTCAAAAAAGAGCATTTCACAATGGATTATTTCACTATTAATTTTATTAAAAACATTTAAAAATTAAAAAAAAAAATGCGTCTAGCACAGGCAACAGTCTTATAAGAAGATATTGTCTCAAATTACTTTATTGACTTAGAAAACGCAAGATACGGTTTTTTAAATCTACTGCTTCTTATAATGGCCAAGCCGTAAGGCAATTTCGCAAATGCGGCATCAGATGTCGCTGTTAACTACGCACTTGTGAAGGGCTCTAAGACACGTACGGCCTAGTACACGCTAATTAGACAAACATACTACAGTCATTGGAAATACAATTTATTTATTAATTGCCGGGTTTACCCTTAAAGTGTTTCGTCCTCAAGGGGTCTGGGCAAAACTTCTTTAATATTGACACATCATGCTCAGCAGCGAGTGTGCGTATGCCATCGGCTTCACGTCTGGGTGAGGCTAGAATGAAACAAACATATTAAAATCAAATAACATATTTTAGATTAATAGAAAATGTACTAAATTAATTATAAGACAGCAATAACAATATCTTATACTAGGGCTGCTAATATGTAAGCACGGGAAGCTGAGCGAGACTTTTTAATGAAAGATACATCGAAAAATATATCACGGAAACTTAAGCTTGACTTGATATGACTTGTTACCATCTGCTCGTGCACTAGAACATTTTAATTAAAGTTAATTGCAAATTACTATTATTCTACATTTGGATTTTTTTTCAAAATCTATCTATAGAGAGGTAGGCGTGTGATAAGCAGCTGGTCCAAATTTGGTTAGTGTAGATATTAGACAAATTTGATGAAAAATTGACCGGTAAAGTGCTTTGCTGCAGTCATCTCAATAAATGTATATAATGTGATGCAATAGAAAACATGTTCTTACCACAGCCTCATATGAAGTGAAATTAGGCTTCAGGTCCTTCCCGTTCATAGTGATAAATGCACCAAGGTTACCCATTGTGTCGCTGGAAATAAAAATATATGATAAAATTACAAAAATATATATAGTAATGTCATAATGCATTGTTTTAGTATTAAAATTGTATCTAAAGATGTTAATTTTATAAATAAATTTAAAAAACAAAATAGCAGTATTTGATCCTACGACCTTCAGTTTATCTAAGACACTCCATCAATTGAGCTTTTGTGTCGTAGGCCAATAAGCTTAAATATATCAAAAAGTCTATACCAAACTTAGCAAATATATTAAAAACAAATATTATATTTAATTTTAAATATAATAGAGCCGTTATAATGCAAACCGACCAGTAATTGGGTGCAGAGAAAACGGTGATACACTTCCCGTCGTGAGCGACCTCGTAGCCATCGTTCTTGACTTCGTGGCTGCGTATGATGTAGTCCAGCTTGTTGACGTTAAGGAAGTTATGTGTGACGTCAGGCCCGAACTGGCAGCCCACACCGCGGCGTGAAGGAGCGCGACCCGCCGCCGGCTGAGGGTCCGACCACAGCAGCTCGCACATCACACCTGCAACACATCGGGGCACACTTGGTTAAACAATTAGAAAAGCTTGTATTATTTAATAGTTTCCTGGTTTAAAGTTTAATTAAAATTTTTTAGTTCAAAATAATTGTTATATTGTTAAGTCAGAAAATATTTGCTTTATTAGAACCTTCATTTCCTAGTCTGGACTCGACGATGTAGTAGGCAAGAGAGAAATATTTAGAGTGCTCTAGTATTAATAAGTTTATCTGAAGTTTTGTCAACCATAGGACTATCTTTGTGAAGGCACCCTTTTAAGATTTAGACCATTATTTGACTACTAATCTCTAAAAATAGACACAAAATATTTACCTTGATCAGGTGGTTGCTTATTCCTATCCAGTTGCTTAATATCATCTAGAGTGACATCATCTTTAGAGAATAGTCCACCATGCATCACCAGTACTCTATTATTGATACAATGAGCAAGAGGCAGCCAGTTGTACACCTCAGTGAATAAATCGGCCATCTGTGATGTATACTTGGATGACACTTCACCCCGGAATCCATAAACTCTATTCATGTCCACAGTTTCATGATTGCCTGTAATAATATTAATAGCAAATAAACCCTTAATATTAGAAAATCTGACTGTAAGTAGTTTTCAGTTCATATGAAACACAAAACATGAACATTATTTTGTGATTAGCAGGAAAAAGGCTTTTTTAAATATTTCTTTTGAATTGCCTTAATTATCTAAAGATCATAATGTTGTACCTTCAAATTGATTAATTGGAGTTACTAAATCAATACACATTAACACTAAAATATATATAAATCAACATACCCCGGGACATATAGAAATGGTTGGGATACAGCAATTTGAAGCTAAACAGAGTAAAGATACATTCAACACTGAAAGAGCCTCGGTCCACAAAGTCCCCATTAAACAAGTATGGGTTAGTTTCAGATGGAATTCCGTTCAGATCTAATATGTTCATCAAATCATAGAATTGTCCATGAATATCTCCACATACTGTAAACTTATTGTCATCTGGAACTGTGATGTCTACAAGTGACGGCTGTTTTTGTAGGTATGCCTTTATATCTATCAGGATCTGTAAAAGTATCATATTAAGTATCATAATGTCACATAATATAATATTTTTGTGATCATTTACATTTAATACTACTATATGTTTGTTTGTTTCTTTTGTAGTTTAATTTACGAAATGTTAGAAGTAACTTCACCTTATACGCATATTTCTTGTGAAGTTTCTTTTGTTCTTTGTAATACTTCATCAAGTCCTTCACAAATTTGAGTGTAACTTTCCCGTCTTCTAAGCTTGGACCTTCATACTCGTCTTCAATAGCTGTGTACAAAAACAAAAGAGTCTTATTTTGAAATAGTCCAATGTTGCTTATTATTATCAAAAAAACAATACAAATATTGATATAAGAATTTTTCATAAATAAGTTTATTAGTCGTATTACTTCATCCCGTTATTTATATGTATAATTATTGCACTTACTCATTGCATCTAGGTTGATAGTATCTGCAATGTTAATCTCCTTATTGTCTACAGAAATAGCTTTTTCAAACGCCACTTTTTTACATATTTTATCGCAAGCTATGAACTTCATTTTTGCATCCTTGTCATTTGGCCTAACTTTGGTAACCTAAAATGAAAAGATTAATAAAACATTACATTCTATTTCGTTTTAAAAAGTACATTTTTATGTTTCGCTGATATGCATTAACACTATGGAATAAATTATTCAATCTGTAAAAAAAATACTTAAAAAACAAATATTATTGTTTAACAACAAATACTATTGCACTTTATTGTATTGTATATTATACTTATTGTAAATTATTGTGATACACTTGCAGCAAATTTCATAATATAATCACCACATGTTAAGTTTCATTCAAGGATTTGACATTTTTGAGAAATTTAATAACAAACAAATAATACATAAAAAATGATATTTTATTAACACATACTAAGTGTATACAAAACATTCACTTTGACTTACATATTCAAAATCCTTAAGAGCTAGCTTGTATTTTCCTAATGACATATATGCCGCCGCTCGCCTGTAGTAAGCCTTAGTGTATGATCTATCTAAACAGATAGCCATAGATGCATCTGTTAGTGCATAACCAAAGTTTTCCAATCTTAAATTGGATATACTTCTGTTGGCAAAGCACGCCGCATTTTTAGGGTTCTTTTCGATTGCTTGAGTATATAATTGTATTGCACCGTCGTAGTTTTGCTCTATAAAAGGTTATATCTGTTATCATATATTCATACATGCATTAGATCGATATTGTTGCAATGTTGCATTCAAACTTAACTGATTTATGTTTAATAGTTACTAAAGAGTTATTTTACATACAGATTTAGGATTTTTAAAGATAAACTTACTTTTAAAACATTCATTTGCCTCATTCTTTAATTTGTCTGCTGCCTCTATGTCTTCTTGGGACACGGGGTCCGATATTTCTTCATTTTTTGCCATAGCTTCACAATTTGTTAAGAGAAATTTTAAAACTGATACCTAGTATCCGGACTAATCATATGAAAAAAAAATGTGATTTCTCAGTTACATCCATTACATGCAATTCGTAAGAAAAATGAATTGATAGAATGATTGATGAATGATTTTCTGAATGAAATATTAATAAAAATGTTGCCATGTTGTTATTTGTTACCACACGGTTATTTAATCTGTATTGATTATATAATATTAAAACATTTCGCTATATTAAATACAAATATATTATTGTTTTTAAACTTTCACGATTTTTACACATTATTGACACGATCACGGATTTTATTACGGGTCGACTCGTGACCACGATCGGTACACTTCGATGGAAACGTCGGATAAAAAAGGTATCGCACCTTGAAAAAATATTTACGCGATAAAGTCTCGATTAGATTTAGATTTTATAAGATTCTTTATTTGGAGTATGGCTAAAATATAATATGGAAAAAATACGGAAGCGAAAAAGCAGTACAGGCATCTCAATGTCTTAGTCACTGTAAAAATGAATAGTTAGGTACTTTGATTTTTACAACACGTTGATCTTATGTAACCAAATGATAGCAAATGTAATATGTTTACAATGTTAGTAACAACTCTACGACCCGTTATGGAATATTTTCACAAATTCCAAAAATTTTCTTAACTCAGTATGTTCAGTGTTTGCTAAACGAAGATTTATTTATTCTCTTTCTCCTTTACACAAGGGAGAAAAGTTATTCTTATTATATTTAGGGTCACGTACCTTAAAAGTATGAATACGGAATCAGAATTCTCGCTCTTTAGGTTTTTATTTGATTTATTTTTATAAATGCACGTAGAGATTTTTTGTAGATTTTTTGATAGTTTTATTTTAGCCAATTGGCTTTCAACATTGATAATTATCAGAAATAGTACTGGGCGACATTCTCTGATTCGTCATTGATTAATGTACTCCGTTTCTAAGGTTCGAGATTACTTTTTTCATTACTTGTTTTTTGACAGTAACTCAAAAATCATTCGCTACGTGAGACAAGTTATGAACGTTTTATACCGCAATGTTTTTGCAGTTATACTGGACCAATATTATATCAGAATAAATAATAATTTATAGAATTTATACCTTTCAATAAGTATACTGGTGAAAGACTGTCTGAGGTTATTACTCGCGTACAAATACTGGATCAAACAACAACAATTGTTCGAAGATGAAATAATATGATATTGGGGTTTAAAGGATGTTGGATATAAATCCCTTAGCTGTTTATTGATCATGTCTTAGCTGAAACTTTATATGTAAACACACTATGTACACACATCATCAATAAAATCAGTTATTTTATTAGAGGTACTTGAGAAATGATTTATTTTATTTTCACCTTTTGTTAATCGGTGGAATAATCTAAGCAAAAACATAGTGGAATTACATGCTATTAAACAGCTCTGTGTTTTGGGAATATTTTACTAAATTTTTTTCGTTGGACCAGCCAGATTAAAAAATTGTTTTATTTGATTCGATGATGTTTGTGACCCACTTATATTCTTGACTAGTTTAAAGACTGATCTATTGTCACATTTTCAGTTGTTTTTTCAGTCAGCTTCTTAACAAAAATGTAAGCAATGGCGATCTATCTAGTTTATAAAATCTAGGTTATAAAAACACTATTAGTCTCCAATATTGATATTGGCTTAACTAACGTGTTAAGTCTCATTTATTTTTGTATTTTAACTTTTGTGATTGATGATTCCTGTTATATATAATTATCAGAATGTAAATTATATCTGAATTTGCAAGACTAGTTTCGAACGCATTTAGGGTCCTTGTTCATGAACTCTGAGCAAATTTCGATAGTATTTACGTGAGTACAGCCGAATAATTTTAATATTAGTTTTATTTACTATTTTTAGTCTCCATATTCGTAGATTTAAGTGACGCCGATTCGCAGATTTAAATGACGAGAAAAAACCAAAGACTGATTATCTTAGGTTTTTTAGTCGTCATTTCCTCTTTGCCTTAAAACTTTAACTTATATAGAAGCCGTGTTCACTGACATTCTAAAAGACTGAAACAGTCATCTAGCCCGAATCGCGTCGTTCTAAACCCCAACCCTTTGGTACACTTTTGGTCACTTTGTCAGGTATCCATCTAGAATGAAACATAATCAGGGGAATGTTTATATTAACCGTAGCCAAATACATACAATCCTTAGTGGGTTCTTTTCTGTATTTGATACATTTTGCATATTTTTCGTCCATTCATCCTTTGCTAGTTCTATTATAAAATCACAGAGGTCTTTTTCCTCAGCTTAAACTTATACAGGTCCTGGGCCAGATTTATACTTGGTATTAGGATTGTCTATTTTAAATTGAATGCTTTTGTATAATCGTCAACGCGTAGTTAATAGGCAGTTTCGTGTATTGATTTTATAACAATTTCCACAATCCGTTAATAACAAAATAAATAATATTGGCCCACAACTGGTCAGTAATAGTTTTCACTAAGATTTCGTTTTTTTTTCATTGTAAATGTTGTTTTATTATTTATAAATCTATGCGATTTTTTGACAATATTTAATGTTACGTAAAAAGCTAATGTATAAGTTAATAATTGACTACCCCATCTACTATAGCATTTAACCGATTTTAATACAGAATATTTTCGCTTAACATTTATTTAAGGAACAAAGTCGAGACCTATACGGTAATTGTCAGTTTTGGCGCTACTGTATATAGTGGTAAAAATAGGTAACTGACTGTACCCTAAAATTAAATTAAGCCCAATCAGAATATTCTAGTCTACAGACAAAATGTAAAATCACTTCAATATCCCAACTTTATTTTTAAGCAATTCCTCTTTCAATCGATCTTTAAGTTCTCGTTCTCGAATCTCCCTTATATCTCTGTCTTGTCAAAATCAAGTAATAAGTTTTAATTATAAGAGTGAGTTTAGCTTCACAATGTATCGTGGAATTATAAACTAACCAAAGGCTGCTACTGTGCTAACATACTAACTTTAGTCTCGCCCAGGGATAGGATAGGCCCTATTTTATATTTAACGTCTTGGTTTGTTCACAATGCTTTTTGATGCAAGCCATTCAAGACATAAGAACTTGTAGTCCCGTATGTAAACTATCTTTTGAAAGTTATTCTAATAATAATAAAAATTAAAAAATAATCCTTTATTTTATTTTTAGAAAAAATTTGAAATATTAAATTATTTGCTTTTTTAAAAATATAAATGTTGAACCTCTTGGTGGGTAAAGGTCTCCTCCAAAGATATAAAATTTCCCCAATCTGATCTGTTTTTCCTCCTTAAATACAAAACAAGTAAAAGCGAGAAATGAATAACATTTTTCAAACAGACCGGCCAGAGCAGAAGATCACGACTTAAATTGTCCAAAGGAAAAAACACAAACATAAAATAAACTGTGAAAATAAACAGAAAATGTTTATTGTCACATGCATATAATGTTAGAACGCTTCCATCATAGTCACTCTAATAACGTCTTTAAAGTTTTGAAGTCATAATATCTGAAAAAAAAATTGTACAAAGACTAGCTCATTGACATATTTTTGCAAACGCAATGTGTCAGACGTTCGAAAATATTCAATTCAAGTAAGACAAACTTCATTCCCCTTCCGATAGGTTTATTTTGATGCGCTAGGTTCGAATCTGTTTTATTACGTACCACCTGATATCAAGAGATGAGAATCATTGCACTTTTTACGTTATACAGTACTTACTAACGGCAAGAAAATGCAACAATGCTCACCTCTAATTTTTTTTTATTCACTTCTTATTTTTTCATTTAAAGTTGCTAATTAGATCAAAATACATTTTTTAAAAAAAGAAATGAAACTTGCAATTAGAAATGGTAAAAGTATATTTTATTTAAATTTAATATATTACATAATAGTTTTGTCTACATTCTTAAATATTTGTACTTCATTAAAATACTTTAAGATAAATAATTCATTGAATAAATTATTATTTTCTTGTCTTCTCAAGATAGTTACAAAATGAAGGTTGTGTTATAATTTTAGCCATTAGATAGATTTAACACCTAATATGTATTACAAATTACATACATATATATAAATCTAATATAAAAGATGTAGAAGACTACAAATTAATAAAACTATAATACTGCTTTTAACTAAATATGACGAACTTGGTTCTTCACAATCATCATTTTGTTCGACCCTTTCGAAATATGGCTGGTGTAATTCTTTCCTAGAGTTCATGTAGATATTGATCTCTGAGTTAGCTGCCTCAAGTAACGAGCGGGTGCGACTCAACTTCCATACACCAACTAGAAAACATTAATCCAATCACATAAAATATAGCAGTATGTCGCATGGTATTCTCGAATTACTGAGAACTGTCAAATAGATATAAATTCGTCATTTTATTCTTCAAAGTACATTCTATATGTTTCTTAAACCTTACCTGCTCTTTGGAAGGGACCGATATCAACGCAACTATATGCTAGCGAGTAGGATATATAATCCGTCTTTAATACATACAGTTCCATTGAAACCATACCAGATTCAGAATCTAAAAGAAAAATAATTAATTATTATATATAAGATTTTCAAAGATGTTATACGTTTTCTGACTAGGTTTTATTTAACTCCGATGCTATAGATAATGAAGGATATATCATATAATACCTAAAAACTGTTTTAAAAATAAATATAGCAGGAATCGAACCTGTGATCTCTGCAATATTGATCTTAAATTCGAGTATGTGGATGTGATACACGAATTGAAACATATTAATATTGTTTCAATTGAATGTATTACTGTTTATTAAAGAAAAAAAGACAGTAATTTTTATGTATCAAAACTTCATTTTGTTAAACTATACTTACCGTTACCGTTACGTATTGGTAGATTAACAATCAACTTAGCGCTGCCATCAGTTGAATTGATAGTGGCATTTCCGGCAATAGTGTCAAGTGTGCCATTCCATACTTGCCAATTAAGGACATTGACAACCCCTGAATCTTCATTTAAGGTATATCTTGCGCCAATGCATGTACCGTTTTCGAATATTTGAGGATATTTCTCTATTTGGTACCACGTTCCCGAATACTAAAATATGGAATTAGTTTTATATTATTGGTTGACTATTTTTGATAAACTTTTCTGAAATACTTATGGACGAAATGATAAATTATGAAGATTTCCCGTTTGTTTAAATTGTATTTACCCTAGCCGCTGTAAAGTTTTGAACAACTGGTATATTCGGATCGCACTGTCCAGGGAGGATGATCTGCTTTCCGAATTGTTCTGGGTAGTGGAAGCAGGACTCATCATCCTGGTTGATGGGGAGGAAGAACTGTGGCTCCAAGGTTTCGGTTCTGTTGATAATAGACGCCATGGCTTCCTGAGCAGCCGCGGTTAGCTGTCGGCTCTTGCTGTGTTTGGCGCTCCAAACTATATTACAAATACAATAATTTATTATCGTAAATCATTGCTTGAAATTGTAAAATAAATGTAACTTTGTTGAAGTAACTTACCGCGTTTGTATTCACTATTAGCATTTTCACAGGAATAGAGAAGTGAATAGTTTTCGTAATCCGTATCTAGTACCCAAATATCTAAAAAAAATCGTATTTTCTAAAGATTCTGTTCGTTTTCATGTTTTCATATAATAAATTGTAATATTACAAAAATGTTTAAAGTCTTAATTGTTTATACTTGTGTATTTTTTTTGGCTATCAAATTAACTGAGAACTTACCAACAACCACGCCATTGCTCAAAGTCTTTCTTATTCTACCATCAGCACTTATTGCAACAGTGCTGGTGTTGACTTGAGCCGAATTATTAAAAACATTGGTATCAGTGATCTGGTATTGATTGTCAACAACTCTTATATTAGAGCTGATACAATCTCCTACGTCACTGTCGGTTGGATAGCTTTCGATTTCATGCCACCAGCCCAAGTACTGAAATAAAAAGATTATTTTAATAATGTTCATAATATGAATAAAAAATATTTTTGTGAATATTTTTTCATAAGTAATTAAAATTTACCTTTTGAACATCAAAATCTTGGATTCCGGTAATATTTTCACATTGCCCTCTAAACAAAGGCGCTTCATTTTTGTTGACTTGAGGGATATAGAAGCAATCCTCATCACTCTGGCTACTCTTTTTATAATACTCTTGAAGAAGACCCTGGGTATTATTAATTATATTATCGATGATGGGTACTGCGTGGCTTGGGAGTTCTTTTTCACGACTGAGTTTCCAACTGGTTACTGAAATAATCATGTAAAAAGAATGAAACCCAATTTAAAATTAATTTTTTATAGGCTGTTTTATTGATAAATTAAGTAATTAAAAGTAATAACTCTCACCTCGTCTGTTACCATTAGGTAAGTTTTGACAGCTGTATACAAGCGAGAAGTTGCTATAATCGGTTTCAAGCACGTAATAGTTGACAATGTTTGACACTAAAAATAAATTTATTCATTAAAGTAAGTCATTTTATGTAGCAGTATAAATTCTAGTGCACTAAGTTGATAAATCGTTGATGGAGAATAGGAAGTAAAATCATTTGAAAAGAAGAAGTTTTTTACAAGATCTAATTAAGAGACAAGCTAAATTGCAAGATTATTTTGAATTATCAATATTATCTTGAAGCATGAAGTCGTTCTTCAATACAACTTCACTTTTCTTTTATATAAAACACAAAGTAATTTATTATTTTTTTATTAATGGAGTTAACGAGCAAAATAGGTATTAAAAACCTCTTAATTGCTTGACGTTTCAACCAGCTGGCAACGGTCGTGGTCATAGTTAGCCTTTGACCAGGTTTTTGGCATGTTAATTCCCGTTAATAAAATAATAATACATTATCCAACGCGAAAGTTTACAAGTTAGTACAACGTCATTTCATATTAACTTACCATTTCCAAATGAAAAGGTAACTTCTAAGAGCCCACTGCCATCATTAGATGCTACAACAGCGGTTGCACTTCGGGCATCAAGCGTTCTGTTGACGACTTGAGTGTTAAGGACATTAACTGAGTTGTTACCAGCGCTGTATTGAGCACGAGCGCATTCGCCGTTTTGATAAGCTTGCGGGTAACTTTCGATTTCATACCACTTGCCAAGGTACTGTAAGAAAACGTGATTAAAATATTTTACAATGTGAAAAATGAGAATGTGAGTAAAATATTGAAAGAGTTCACTGACATCGTTCACACTAAAGTTGGATTTAGCACGGATTGAAGAATCACATAGTCCTTTCAATTCAATGGCGGAAGGCAGTTGGTCGAAGACGGGGTAATAGAAGCAACTTCTAATAGTCTGGTCGGTGTTGTCGTAGTAGTCTTCAAAAAGTTCAGTAGTGTTGGCAACTACTTGGTTGATTCTTGCAACTGCTGCTGGAGATAGACCGCTCTGAGACCTGCTTAGCTTCCAACTGTAAACTAAAAATTTAATAGTTAGGATGATATATCCTCTAATTTCCAGAAATCCCAGAAATGATTTTTAAAATACTTACTTTGTTTATGTGTGCTGTTTAAATTCCTACAGTTATGCAATAAGGCAAAGTCGTCGTAAGCGACATCTAGTACATGGAAGGTTGTTGCAAATATTGCTGGAAAATAAAACAAAAATTTTCATTTATTGAAAAAAAAACTTTTGTAGTCACCTTTGCAGGTCATCAAATCTTTTAATTATATTGGGTAAAGTTTCAGTTACAAAATAGACAGAAAAAAAACATAAAATGAATGGAATTAAAAAAATCTAGTTTTTAATATAAGCTTCCTATAATTGATACCCAAATATTGATTTATAAGTTACCTCCAGCTCCATCAGTGAGGTTGACATTGATGACGCCTCGTTTGTCTTGTGGTAGTGAGACACTACCGTCGAAAATGTTTTGTCTCTCGTTATAGACTACAGTTTTAGAGAGTTGGAAAGTCTGATTGTTGACTATGAAGTTATTAGATACGCATTGACCATTTTGAAGTTCGGACGGAAATCTTGCGATTTCAAACCAATTTCCTGCGAACTGATTTAGACATAAATTAAAAAAAAATTCCTGAAGAATTATTTTTTGTATAAAATAGCTTTAACTTACTTCATCAATGTCAAAGTTATTAACAATATTCAAATTATTATCACACTGGCCGTTCTGCACTACAGGCCCTCCATTATTCTCGGGGTAGTAGAAGCAATCTTCGTCACTGTGCCCTCGGTTTCTAAAGTATTTTTGATCTATCACTGGCACGGAGCTCATAATGCTATTAATTTCGTTGGAAGATGCGGATGTTAAGGTTTTCGATCTACTCAACTTCCAACTACTTACTACAATAAAACATACATAAAACATTAATTACTAATACTTACAAGAATGTATTCTCACTGATTTTTTATATTGTTTTTAGTTAAAGCTTATTTGTGAAAAGTGAAACACTTGCTTTAATTTTGTTTATTTATAATTTTACAATCGTCAAGTTATTAAACTCATAAAATAGATCAAGCTTAATAACTTTGTGCTAGGTGGGTATGCAATAGCTTTGGGAATTAGTAAGTTTAATTTGGCGAAGTGTTCTAAAAAAAACAATACACATTACCTCTTCTATGCTCGGAGCCAACGTTGACACAGGAATATACCAAGGCGTAATTTTTGTAATCGGTTCCCAAAACCCAGTACGGTGAGTGCGTACTCTCTGTAATTTAATTTATTATATATAATTGGATATTCATCTAACTATATAATTATTATGGATTTGTATGTCAGCTTACCATTACTTCCGAAAATTGGAAATGAGACAATTAGTTTAGCAGAACCGTCAACTGAAGCTAACACCGCAGTTCCACTAATACCACTAAGTCTTTGGTTAACCACCTCCGTGTTATAAACATTTACACCGACACTTCCAGCCTCGTAGTTGGCGGTGGGACAGGACCCAAATTGGAATCCCACAGGATAGCTTTCTATGTTGTAC
Organism: Mechanitis mazaeus; assembly: GCA_959347395.1. Classification (NCBI taxonomy): domain Eukaryota; kingdom Metazoa; phylum Arthropoda; class Insecta; order Lepidoptera; family Nymphalidae; genus Mechanitis; species Mechanitis mazaeus. The sequence continues at coordinate 2,811,123 of OY365743.1, forward strand.
CATGTGCCAAAGTACTATAAAATAATATATACATATATTTTTTAGCCGTATAGAAAACATAATTATCAATGAAAAAAAAACACATACAGCGGAAGCGTTGAAACTTTGAACAACCGTAATGTTTTCATCACAGCGACCACGGAAAATGGGCGACTCTGCTCCAGGAGCGGGATAATAGAAACAAGCAGAATCACTTCTATTAACAGACTCGAAATAGCGGCTGTTGAGAACATTAACTTGACTCATTACTTGGTTGATTCTTGACCTGGCGTTTGCATTGAGCTCTGAAGTACGGCTTAGTTTCCAACTGTAGACTATAAAAATAATATTAAACTTTATGTATGTTTATGGAGAACCTATAAAACAATTTTATATATTTTGAGTTTCAAAACTCTTATTTTATAACACAGTTACCTCTTCTTCGGTTGTTTGGAAGATTTTGGCAACTGTAAACCAATGCAAAAGATCTATAATCTGTATCTAACACCCAGTAAGGGGCTTGATTGTTATCTGTGAAAGAAATAATAATAAAAGATTTATTAAAACTTTATTTTTAAATTAATAACATTGCTATAGATAATTTACTGACCTCCAGGGAAATTTACAAGGAGTTTTGCAGAGCTATCGTTGGTAGCCAGGACTGCTGTACCATTAATTGTTACTAATGCTTCATTAAGAACTTTAGTATTATAGACATTGACCCCAGTTCCATTTGAATTCAGGCTGTATGTAGCATCATTACATGAACCTTCTTGTCGAGGCGCTGGGTAACTTTCGATTAGTAGCCAACGGCCCATATACTAAAAAGTATCGATTATTATTTTCTAAAATTTACACGAGTACTACACATTTCAATAAAACTATTTAACTTGCGTTTATTTTTACATTTTAAACCGACGTTTCGAATGCTTTGCAGCAAACGTGTTCACGGTAAGACACCATCATCTCGTCTTACCGCGAACATATCCGTAAAATAGTTTTATTGAAATATTGATTAAATGTATAACAATCATGTTTCATTTATATAGGTACAAAATATATTAGTTTGTGGTTTTATTATTGCATACGTATTCATTGATTTTAGAAGAACTTACAGCTGAAGCATTAAAGTTTTGAACGACATTTATATTATCGTCACATTGACCGAAAAATTCCACAGGAACTCCAGAAACTGGTGGTGGCAAAGAGAAGCATCCATCATCAGATTGGCTGATATTTTTATAGTACCGGTTATCTAGGACATTAATATTTTCGGTAGCATTGTTTATCGCCATATTCGCTTCAGACAAAAGGAACTTATTTCTGCTAAGCTTCCAGCTGAAAACTATAAGACAATGGTTGAATAACTTGAGGTCAACAATTTTAATTCATATTCTTTCACTCAAAACCTACAAGTAAGATGTCTGCTGCGATAAATATAATAATTAATGAATTGAATTTATTATTTAATTCTTTGTTGTAACTTTTTTAGCCTGGACTGTCGGTGCTATATATATTTTAAATGTGAATTAGTCGCATATTTTGTCTCTGAGAAGACCGATATGGTGCTGTCTATTTCCCTAAAGAACAATTAAGACGTTTCCGATCTTCAGATAGACTATTGAGAATAGATAGATAGATAATAAGAAAAATATTGTTTATTCTATTTACAAATTTACATTTATATTTTCTATTTTGTATAGATTTCTGTAAAATGTAAAATGTTAAATATGATTTCTGAAATACATGTCTGCATTGATATTTCTATAAGTAGTTTTGTTAACATTTTAATTACATATGTTCTAAAACGACTTAAATATTAATTGTAATATGCAAGATATATTCAGCCTTACCTCTTCGGAAGCCGTTGGATAAATTAATGCAGCTATAAGCTAACGCATAGCTGCTGTAATCAGTGCTTATGATCACGAATGGTATTGTGATTTCTGTAACAAAATGAAAGAATTACTAGTACAGTAACTAATTCTAGGCCAATATTATAAAGAAGAAAATTAGAATGTAAAAAGTAAACTCTAAGATTAAAAAATTAAAAAATATCACCATTATTTACAATGTTCCCTGAATTGAGATTGTTTATTAACATTTTAAAAATAATATAACTTTTTCTGGGAATCTGACTTGGTACGCTATATAGTAGATAAATTATCAAATAGTTTGTAAAAGCAATATTTCTAATTGATAATACATATCATACCTTCTCCGCCCGAGATTAATGTTATTAATAAGTTTCCATTAGAATTCTGAGCTGAAGCAAATGTAACAGAGCTGTTTGAAATTACAACTTCTTGTGAAATAATATTTCTTGATATGATAATTGAAGCGTTATTAGAAATCATGGAAAATTCGTGATTGATACATTGACCGGTTTTTTGTTCTTGTGGATACGCTTGTATTTCATGCCATACACCCTCGAACTAGAAGAAAAAAAAAATGATTATCTAGATTTATATACTAATAATAAAAGACATTTATTAATGTATATATATTATCTTTTACCAATGACATATTGAAGTTTGGTTCACCCTGTATGTCATCGCATTGCCCCGGGAACTCTACAACAACTTCTGGATTTGGCTCTGGGTAATAGAAACAACTTTCTTCGCTTTGATTTCTTATGACATAGTATTTATCATTCAGAACTGGTATATCGCTCGATACTTTGTTGATTGCTGCTGTTGCATTATCTGACAATTCTTTTGACCTACTTAATGTCCAAGCCGATACTGCAAAAAGTATTTACAAAATTATCTCTTTGAAATTTCAGTTACATAGTAAAAATATTCTAGAGTGTTAGGAATATTCTTGTCACCTTGGCGTCTTTCATCATCTAAATTTATACAGGAATAAACAAGGGCATAGGAGTTGTAATCTGTATCTAATACCCAGTAAGGAGATTCTGTAAAACCTGGAAAATTTTAAAATTATTAGCATAATTAAACAAAATCTTATATAGCATTAATTACTTAGAGAACTTGGTTAGTACCAGATAAAGAAGTAGTAAAAGATGAAAAATAAATTAAATAAAAAATAAGAGACTTACCGCCGCCTGGTTTTGGGAAGTTTACAATTAACTTGGCACTTCCGTCTGAACTTGCTAATCTAGCAACACCATTTATAGTATCCAGGACTTGGTTAATAACTTGTGTATTGAAAACGTCAACAGTTCCATTTTGTAGTGTATATAAGGCGTTATTGCAAGTGCCATTTTGGTATTGAGATGGGTATGAAGCAATATTATGCCAAAGGTTCATATACTGAAATTATTTTAAAACTTGTAACGTCATGCCCTGCTTTTCCTATGGGCCTTGGTATGGTGACAGGGCCCTATTCATCCTACGGTGAGGACAGAACCTTCACAAATTATATTTTAACGGAAACACAAGGCCCATGTATCTTTATTATATTAATAAAACCGTAATTTTTTTTTATCGTTTTCACTTCTAATTTTATTTATAAAAGAACGTAAATAGTAATGTTACAAACTTTAAATTGGCATTTCTAAATAAATGCAAAAAATGTGATTAAATCGAAATATTATAGAACGTTTTTAATAAGTTAACAAATTTACCGCAGACGCATTGAAATTTTGGACAACCCTAATATTAGGATCACATTGACCAGGAAATACAACTGGCTTAGATGGGTCAGGATTTGGATAATAGAAACATCCATCATCAGATTGGTCCAAATCTTCAAAGTAACGGTTATTGAGAACATCTATGCTATCGATAATACGATTGATTTTCTCGATTGCATTCGATGACAAATCTCTTGAACGACTCAACTTCCAACTCCATACTGGAAATAAATCACAATTTTATAAGTATTAACCTAATATTAGAAATACAATAAATGGAATACATAAAATACTTGTTACCTCTTCTTCTAGAGGGGTCTATGTTTTCACAACTGTAAACCAAGGAATATGAAGAGTAATCGGTATCTAAAATCCAATATTCCAGGGGTCTGCTGGCTGAAAACAAAAAAAAATACTTTAAAGCCAAATCCTTTACACATAATAAAAACTAGATTCCATTTTTCAATAACCGTGAGACTTAATATTATTATTGGCCACCCACCCAAAGATTCGACTTTATTAAGTCGTTGGTTTCAAATCCAAAAGTTGAATACCAAAATGAGAACCAATATTGGAACTAACTTTGGCACTAAATGCTTACAGACAGACAAAAGAGTAGCTTTTCTTATCCTACTTTTATATGTAGTAAAGGTAAAAAGACAGTAACGTACAGTTAGGAAAACTGACGAGAAGCTTGCCGTTGCTCAACACAGTTGCTGATCCAATATCTGTTAGTAAAGTCTGATTGATAACTTCGGAGTTTGTTACAACGACAGTATTGTTTTCACCTAGTGCATAGTTAGCTCTATTGCAAGCTCCATTTTGAAACTGACTTGCATAACTTTCAATTAACCGCCAATCGCCAAGATACTGAAAATTATATTTATGTTATATATTTATGTTATATATTTATAAACTTTTATACAGTTAATATTATTAGTATTAGCGACATACCGCAGAGGCATTGAAGTTGGGTACTACACTTATATTAGAATCACATTGACCACTTAAAATGATAGGCTCGCCTTTAGGTATTTCGGGCAAGAAGAAACATCCTTCATTTGATTGTTTTATTTCTTCAAAATATTTTTGCTCTAGTACAGTTATGTTTTCCATTATATTATCAATCACAGTCTTGTTACTTTCAGACAGTTGTTTGCTTCTACTAAGTTTCCAACTGTAAACTGTAAATTCGAAATTAAGTTTTTAATGAAGTTTAAAAATTTTAATGATACTATATATGAATAGCGTAATAAATATATTAATCACCTAATCTAAAGTCTTCTCGCAAATTAACACATCCATATGCTAAAGCGTAGTTTGAGTAGTCGGTGTCCAAAATCCAAAATGGTATCTCTGATGGGCAAAAAAAATGTAATAGAAAGAAAAAAAACTGCAACAGATGTTAACATTGATAAGCTTGATAAATATATAAGTTTATATATGTACATATAGATTTAAAATATATTGTAAATCTGAAAACTAATAATAATCTCATAAAAATTATATACCCTGGTCGTTTTGGTTTCTGAGTCTGATAGTCATTTTGGCGCTGCCGTCAGGTGACGCAAAGATACTTGATTTGAAAACATCTAAGAACTGGTTGTTTACACTTGAACTTTCTACGCTGAAGCTTATGTTGGAGGAAAGTATTAAATTGTGATTTACGCAATGTCTTTGCAGTGGTTTGACAGGATATGCTTCGATTTCATACCATACATTCGCGAACTGAAAGAATATAGCCCTTTAGGAAGGTTTTTTTATATATGATTAATTAATGGTAAAACAATTTTTTGTTTCTTTTAATCACTGTAATATAAAGCACAGTTCACATATTGTATCGAATATAGAAGTAATTGTAGTTATTTAAAAAAAGCTAACGTAATATTACCTGTTCTAAACTGAAGTTTTGAACAACATCGATTTTGTCCTCACATTTTCCGGGGAATACGACAGAAACTCCTGGTTGTGGTTTCGGATAGTAAAAACATGCTTCTTCACTTTGGTTTAGTGGTACAAAATATTTGTTGTCGAGAACTGGTATTTGTTGAATAACTTTTTCAATAGCAGCTGTTGCGTTGACACTTAATTCTTTGTTTCGGCTGAGCTTAAAGCTTGTTACTAGAGAAAAACACATATTTAAGTTATAATTAATATATGATCATACGAAGGTGGAGGATTATGTAATATGATATTTTTATTTTAGTAGACATTATTGTAAACTAATAGAAAATATAGGTAAAGTTTACGTATTTAAAAAATGTTACAATAGCAATTTAACAATTAATTTTTTATAGTTATTTTAAAAAAATGCAATATATTTCAAAAGTTACAAAAAACCTCGTACTTTACAAGATTTATTTCGAGACAATCTTAATTAAATATAGATGTATATAATATAATAAGTAAGAAACATTTTCTCATACGTACCAAGTCTTTCATTACTGTTTATATTTGAGCAGCTATACACGAGTGCGTAGGACTCATAATCACTGTCCAGAACTGTGTAGTTAGCTATGTTAGTTGCTGAAAAATAAACCATATAATTAAAAAAAATTATAATTTATACATTACATGTCGCAAAAGATCAATAAAATTTGCGTCAACTTTGAATCATTAATTACAAATGATATACATCTTATCAATATACTTTTTCGTTTCGTTATAATTAAATATTATGTATAATTGTAAGTTTATGGTAACATTCTACTAGAATATATTATACTCACTATTAAAAGCACCTGGAAATGAAACTAAAAGTGACGCGCTGCCATCTATGCTATTGACCACAGCTGTTCCAGATATACTATCAAGTTCTTGGTTTATAACCTGAGTATTATAGACATCAACAACGTCGCCGTTAAGGCTATAACGGGCGTTGGAACAAGTTCCTTTTATGGAAGGCGAGTGGTAGGATTCGATGTTGTGCCACAGGCCCAAGTACTAAAAAATAGGGGTATTTTATTATAGGCTAAAATTAAATATGGAATTTTTAGACAGTAGGGATCCCATTGAGTCATCCCTGTTTTGAATTTTTCCATCGAAAAAAAAGTTAATTCCATATTTTGTTACGTATTTTATATTTTAAACATTTTAACAAATTAAAAGAATTATTTGAAAACAATATTTACATTAATAATTGTATGCTGAATATCTTTTATAATATCTAACTACATCGTCTTGATATATTTTATATTTAATTATGAATATGGAACTTTTATTTACAATAGGGACAGATTAACATATTACTAGATATTCTTTTTTAAAAACAAAAAGTACTAACAGTATTGACTGTAAAAGATCAAACAAAACCAAGATTATGTGGTGATAACAAGCGATGAACTAGATACTAACGGATAAGACTTTTAAATAAAGTAAACAGAAGTTGCATATTACACACACATTTACATCTAGATTCAGATTCAGACATCAACAAAAATTTATATCAATATCAGAACCAGACAAAAACAATGTATAATTAACGTTTCAAGAATAAACGACTTCATTATATATTTCAACAATTCTTTGTGTATATTTAGCAAATTGTTTTGCCAAGAAGACATTACTGTAATGACATAAAAATTATCAGTTATGCAATAGCATACCATGTGGGTGTTGTTTAAAGAAATATGAATAAGATAATCGTATCTACAAAGAGAATAGATACTTTTATAGCAATGGAAAACTTACTCTAGTGACATTGAAGTTTTCTATTCCTTTAATATTCGGATCACATCGTCCAGGGAAGACCACAGGCTCATTTGGTACGAATTCAGGTAAATAAAAGCATCCCTCATCAGTCTGATTAGTTTGGACGTAGAAGCGGTTATTCAGGTCAATTTCTGAACGTATTACTGCGTCCACTTTATCCTGTGCTGCTTCTGACAATTGCTTTGATCTGCTCAGGATCCAGGAGCTCACTGAAAGGCATGAGGTATCGACATTTATGTATGGAGTAGTATGAAATCAGCATTAGTATTTCATTAATAAAAGCAGTAATTACCGCGTTTTCGGTTATTAGGAAGATCTTCACAAGCATATGACACGGCATAGCTTCTATAGTCTGTATCTATTACAAATAGAGGTCTTGCCAGAAGATCTGAAAAGGATTAAAGTGTATAAATATTAAGTAAAAATATCGATTTGGATATAAATGATTAATTATTAAACCATTTGGTATATCAATGTTAATTGCGTTTTAATTGTCACAAAACTTTTAACCCAATAATAAAATGATCAGTATAGTGTTCAAAATGTGATGAGATTTATTTTTATCATAAATACGTGTAGGAAATACAATTTGGCTACTTCTTAAATTATTTTCAATAATTTTATTTTAACTATCCATTTAATTTATTTTTAATATTATAACTTAAAGTCTATTTCTTCGTTCGCTTTTATTATCGTACTCGGAAGTGTTTGGAAGTGTTAGTTTTTATCAACTTCAATAATGTTATAACATGGCAGGATTCAAATATGCGACCTCCAGGATAACGTATCTTAATTTTTAAAACATAACATTGCCAACATGTTTAATAACTATTTTAAATTAATAACATACATATATTTTATAAATTTATTAAGTAATAATAATAATATATTTTTTTATTTTAATGATGCGTAAGTTCTTTATAAGCTTTCACTTAAATAGACCTGTCTGTTACATTGTTAGTGTGATGAATCTTTAGACTGAATTTTGAACCGGTTAATTTCAAAAGATTGTAATGAAATGTAAAATGTAGTTTTAGTTCTGTTAATGAATGCAAGTATAAATAATAAATATTGTTATGAACTCAAAATGGCAGCTGCAAAAAGTTACGTATTACATATTTTTGTACATCCAACGTATATATGATTATGTATTGTGTAAAATTAAAAAAATATGACAAAAAAAAAACGAAATCTACAGTAATAACTAACACAAAATGGCGATAAATAAAATAGTTTAAGAACTAAAAATGTTTTTAAAATCTTTTCTAAATTCTTATCATTTGTATACTTATAAAATAATACGGTTAATATTTTTCAACAAACGCACAACATGTTATTTTTTCGTGTTAATATTTCGGATCCTGGTCGTCAAGGCAAGATTATTAAAATAACATGATAAGGAAAGACAGATATTTTTTTAATGCCTAACTGATAAGTGTAACCTGAGAGCAAGATAGCATTTATATAAAAATCAATAACAAATTTTTATTGTACGTTGCCGCGACTGATGAAATTTTAAATTTTATTCCGAAATTCCTCTAGACAATACTTATGTGTATCTATTTTATTATCCAGTAGACTTTTATTCATAATCTATATTTAAATATATATAAATTTATGGCACTTATGTTATGACGTTAGACTAATTTTAATTTGTTTGTTTGTTATTGCGTACGTATTGGTTAAGGTACGTATGTTGGAATGTATGCAATCGATTGTTTTCGAAAAACTCAGTTTTTCCTTCCGATCTGTCTGTCTGTATGTGTGTCTGTGTGTCTGTCGAATTTTATTTTTCGATTTTTGAAAAACTAAAGATATATTTGGAATTAGCATCTAAATGTAAGATTCACTTTTCAAAATTGTGTTGATTGTCCAACGGGAAGGTGGTCAGATCGGCCGCCGAAGTTACCGAAAAATGGAAAAAAATTTTCGAATTTTTTAATTTTTTAAAATTTAAAAATTAATTAATAAATTAATTTATTTAATTATTTTAATTTTTTTTTTCTTTTGTTTGTTAATTAATTTGCGAGTTATAATTTGCCGATTAGGAGTTTTTCATAGCGGCAAGCTCGATTGCCGCGTGTCAGATGTTTTGTATTATTTCATGATTTTTCGAGTATAATGAAAAAGGTAGCTTATCGACTTCTATAAAGTTCGATTACTGCTATGAGAAACGAAAATAATACGGTTATTGTGAAAAATTGAGAATATATTAAGGACATATATTTTTTACAATTTATTTTTACCATTTCTTGGACTAACTTTCATGATTTTATATTTGTATTTTGGCAGTTCTTCAGATGGTTTTTTACATTTAAGCACGTTAGGTGGCGCTGATAACAGATTTCAGGATTTTTATTATCAAGGCAAGACATCTTGCCATCTGCTGAGCGTCGTTTGACATCGTCCGATCTTATCAGTTTATTTAAAACAAAATGTATACCATATTAGAAAGTACAAACTATAAATTACTTACTTCCTGCTACTTCTAAGGTAACAATAAGTTTAGCGCTTCCATCAGAACTGCTGATGCTAGCGTTTCCACGAATTATCCTGAGGCCTTGGTTGACCACTTCACTGTTGGTGACTTCTACACCTGACCCTGATAGTTGATATTGAGCTCGACGACATGTTCCAATTTCATTCGAAGAAGCGTAAGAGTATATTTCATGCCAGACGCCGGCGAACTAAGAGTTGATTGAGTTTAATTATTGAATGATTTCTTTGTATTACAAATGTTATGTACATTGTTTGTAAAATAAAATATCCTGTAATAAATCTCTAAGTGCAAAGAAAATGGCATATTTTTTTATACTTAATAAATAACGTAACGTTTTTGATTCATCTATACTACTAAAGTTCAATAAAATAATAAAAAAAGAAAACAAACTCACAGCACTAGCATTGAACTGCTGCACCACACTTATATTTTGATTGCATTGTCCTGGCAGCTCAACTGGTTGCCCTGCCGGAATATCCGGTAGAACATGACATGCGTTTGACGAATGGTCGACAAATGGCAGGCTGTCAATGGTGATTCCTAGCAGCGACACCAAAGTCTGGTTCATATTGCCTTCTATCATGTCTCCAACGGAGATTGATCTACTAAGTTGCCATATGTAGACTGAAATAGAGAATATTCTTAATGTTTTTTTTTTCATATTTTATTTACAGACATTGGTTTAATTCTTTTATTTTTCTTGTACTTTTTTTATAACCATAAGCTAGTCGTGGTTTTAAAACATCAAAAGTTCAAATAATTCAAACTTTGAAATATATTACAAATTTATATATTTAACAGTTTTATATCAAAATATTCTTTAAAATAATACTATATAAAATTATAAAATATACTGAAACTTAAATTTTGGAGTGAAGTATACGATTAGTATGTACCTATACCGTGTTTTTTTTAAAAAGATTTTATAAATAAATAAATAAATAATGCTGTTACTCACCAATTCTGGCCGTGGAGTTTAAATTTGAGCACGAGTAACCTAAGCTATAAATATCATATGTTGCCGATGGAAGGATCCAGAAGTCCAGGGCTGTAATATATTTTTGATTACATCTTTTTTTTTATTATATTACATATACTTGATACGACTATAATTTGGGTTTACTGTTTTCTATACAAATGTTCTATCTTACTTCTATACCAAATTAAATTATAAATGGTTCAGCTTAGCCGTAAAATATACATTTATTGTTGTTTACATATACAGACAAATATACTGACAGATTGATATTTGATGATTTCATTGAAGTCCTTGTAACGGTTCAGTAGTTATAGAAAATGTGTGGGTGAACGCGGGGGTGGCGGTAAACAAATAATTAAAATAATTATCATTGAATACCCTCATGTTGGTATATGAATGGAACATCAACTAATACGGATTTTGATTTCAGTACAGGGCATTTGAAACTTGTTTTAATAAACTTAGCCAAAAATTTTTTTTTTTACAAAAAATGGTACAAACATTTAAAGTAATGTTTTATATCAATCATGTTGAGATACATCAATTATGCAATCATCTTTTCTAATGCCAAAAAATATAAGTTTTGTTTGTATTTTTTTTGGTATCGCATCGCTGACAATTTTTTTATATATAATGTGTTTATATACACATTTACTATACATACATATATTGCTTATAAAATAAATTAAATATTTTTTTTTTTTTTTTTATGGAAAAGGGGGGCAAACGAGCATGCGGGTCACTGATAAAATGTGATCACCGCCGCCCATGAAATAGTGATCATCTCAAATCTATAGTTCAGTTGTGGTAGCATTTCGGGAAAAGCTTAGAAGAATTTGTCATATATTTACTTACGTTCACTTGAGGTACTAATATGAATAGAGAACTTCGCCGACCCATTTTGGCTCACAGGGGCATAGATCTCATCTAGGAAATTATTTTGCACAGCTCGGTTGTATATCGTCAAGTTGCCGCCATCTCCTGAGAACTCTAATGTCGAACAATCGCCATTTTGTAGTGGGTTTGGGAAGCGCCTTGTCACGTACCATGTTCCAAGAAACTAAAATATTAAAGAAATTAGTTAATTTAACCGATTTACGATTTATTTATTTATTTTTTTTATTTATTTAAGTATGAAGAAATTATTTCGTATATTTCTCATAGGATTCAATATACGAATATAAGTTTAAATTAAAAAGAAATAACTTCTTTTGGACTTAATATTTTAAAACTTACATCTTATGAGATATTTAATTTTTAAACACCATGTCGCTTACGATAGAAGTGTTATGGTTTTTTTCGTTCGTTGTTATTATAAGTGGAGATGTTAAAAAATAAGGCCTAGTTTATTTATATGTAGTAATTAATATATTTAAATCAACATATTGTTTAAGTCCAAAAGTTCCATACACTATTTGAACAACATACAGTTAGTAAAAATATTCGGAAAGAATAAACAAAATAAAGATAAAGAAAGAAATCCGTATTAATATCGAAGTTATAATTAAGAGTAATTTTTAATAAGTTATATTATGATTATATACAAAAAAACATTCATTTTGATTAAAGACTTCTTGGTCTCATTTACATTTTAAATTTATACTTATATTTTTTTCTTGCAAAGATTAGAAAATGTTTTATTTTTTTATAAATTCAATATATAAAATTCGAAACTGTCGTCAAAAATGTAGTGCTATTGTCATGGAACATAAAGTATATATTTGCAATTTATATATACGTCATATGCCTCACACAGAAAATTCACATACTTGTAATCGCTAACGAACTCGTACGCTACTCATTCTACATTGACGACATTATTCCGTAAATATTCACAAAGCAAAACATTTTTTAAATCGATTCACCATCGATAGAAAGATACAAGTACTATGGTTATGATAGCTATGATATCTACAAAATAACAAAGATAATGTACATGTCACCTTGATCTAATCTAAATGAACCTCACCCTAACTGCATTGAAATTTCGTATAATAAAATAAATTATTAAAAAGAATACAATCGTCTTTGACCCAAAGTTGATAGCCTTAGTATTTAAAAAGATTATTTTCCAATGATATGCAGTTCACATATTTTGCTGATATTGTTTTAGCAGTTAGCTCATGCAATTGTGATATATTTTATGTATTATTTTATACCATGATTTGATTATGTTGTGAAGGAAATCTAAAAGATGCCAAGTCATTTATGACATAGATGATAACATGTAGGTGCTAAATACATCAAGGCCATGTGATGACGATAGTACAACAGAAATCGTAGCTTCGACCACAATAGTTATTGTATGTTGTCCTAATGATATTGAAGTTAATAACCTGAAATTATGTTTCTCATCTTTAATTTGTATAACTACCGTTTTATATATCTCAAGCTGAATTGTAAAGTTGTTTGATTAAACTTTTTTGGCATTTATATAGAATTGATTGCGATGGCTCCAGATGTTCGAAAAAAAAGTCAATGTATTGAAGTTTGTGCTGCAGTGGTCACATTTAAAAAATACCCTGCTGAGTTTGTTGTGTGAGTCTTCTTAGACGAGGGCGTGTGTGGAATCCTGGTATCCTTAACTTTTAAGTTGGATAGTGTCTAGAAGGGCTTATTTCGATAAGTATGGTATCAATTTGCGTTCTCCTGACTTTTCAAATTGACTTTTACAAGTGATCAATGATATGGATTCAAAGTGGAAAAGAAATAAATAGATATAAATAAAACTTCCTCGGTCATTAGACTGTGATTCAAATGCTTAATACTAATAATTAATTGTAATTTTATATTTATTTATCATTTGTCCACTTTGAATTATTACCAGTGATCACTTGTGTATGTCAAATAGATGTGTCAAGAGGGCTTACTGTGATACTTTTGAACAGACACTTTAGATTTAGAGCTACGAGGGTTCCAAATCCGCCCTGGTATGAAAAGAACCACACAAAAAACTCAGCCAGTTATTTTGTTTATTGGGAACACAAACGTCAACTAGAGCTATGGCGATCAATTCATTAGGGAGGGCTTATAAACATTTCTATTACATCCATGGATTTGGCAGTTTTTATTAATGGACCTACCCTTTGGAACTGTGCAATTTGAGTGTCATATTTTAGAGTACAATCTATGCCTATATGAAATAAAACTAATTCTTCGACTTTGACCTGCTCATGATGCTGAACTCCCCGACCCTAGAAGCATTTCTCAATTTCAAACAATCAATTTACCTATATAATAAAAAATATTACCTCACACTGAGGCATAATATCTTATTAATTTAATGGAATTATCTTATCTGATATGATAAACTGTATTTTTGTTAATACCGCTAAATACTAATGGATTGTTATCGTTTATTGAATCACAATTTCATTAATTAATCTAGCTTTTTTTGTGCTTTATTTATTAAAAGTTGTAGAGGGTTACTGAATTCTTTGAATATCCTAATTTTGATAAATCCAAAAATCCATTATATTTTTAAGGTTAAACCTAAATATTATTAAAAAGATTTTAACAGTTTAACCAAGTTACGAATGAGACTTAAACCGTCAACATTATGATTAATTATAATTTTACGAATAAGTTTAATATTATGAATAAGATTAGGACGTTTTATAAGTCAAGTGGATCACCAGCTACCTAACTGGGCGGAGCATACAGGTATTTCTCGAAGATTTTTGCTCGAACTCCAAGCTCGTGAAAGCTGGTATACCCAAAGGTTGCGTGCGATTCTCAACAATGTTCCTTCTGCACATCAATGCTATGTTGGATATTTACTATAAACATTGTAATGTGGCTAACAGCACTGGGGATGAGGTATATTGTGGCCGTAAAAGTCTCTTTCTGGAAAACGTCGAGGTGTTCCGAAAGAAACTAATGTCTTCTATAAAGACCTTCCCGGGGATGGTCTCAAAATGGGGTGAACTGAACCTCGTTCAGTTTAATCCCCAAAAGACATAAGTTTGCGCGTTTACACATTAATAAAACTCCATTTGTCGTATCAACGCTCTTTGAGAGTATATCTCTCAACACCTCGACAAGTATCAGAATACTGGAACTGGACAGTTTGAGCGAATCTCAGTTTCGTGGTCATCTGGAGAGCAAAAGCCAAGTTGGCCTGTATGAAATTAGGTGTGATCAATAGAGCGAGGCAGTATTTCAATCCTAGCCAAAGACTTGTGCTCTATAAGGCACAGGTCCGCCCACATATGGAGTACTATTCATATCTTTGGTCCGGGTCACCCCAATATCATCACCTTCGACCTTTTGACTGTTTTTTTTTAATGCAAAGGATTATTAGCTGTTATGATAATCTTTGACTTCAAATTATAAATTGTTTATTTAGTTTTAAATAACGATCAAACTACCAATCAGCATTTTGTTCATTTTAATCCTATTATCGATATTATTATAAAAGGCACAAGGTTAATCTATTGCTCAGACTCAGTTTTGATTGAAGTTTGAAAGACACGTTTCATCAAATATTCATTATTTTAAAAGATAATACAAGTACAAAGTTTTTGTTAATAATAAATTCGAATTATAGATAGATTACTATCGTTATTCCAGGATATAGTTTTATTATTTATAAGTGATAAAATAATAAAAAAATCCCTTCCTAATCTGATATTATCAACCTGAAGACTTTGTTAGTTTTAATCTCTTAATCTGTCTTATGTATGGTCGAATTCGTTATTTATTTTTAATTTAAAATTTATTTATTGAGGTTATATTAGCTTTATAAGACATATATAACATGTATTATTAAACCTAAAATTATATGTATATTCACATATACCACGATACTACGATTGCGAACATAACAATACTGAATATCAATATTATTTTCTACTAGTCAAATTCGTTAGTTAAAATTCAATTCGCACCGTGATTTAACCATGCTAAGAACTTGTGAATAAGATTCCTGAATGTTTTCGAAACCTGTTAATCAAATGCTGATAGCATAAATTACATATAAATGATGTTAAGATCTTTATTCTGATCCAAAATGTGATCTTAGATGCCTTATATTTATAAAACATACCTTCTTTTATCTTATTTCATTTATATTTAAAACTATATAATAATAACCGGATTCATCCCCATTACAAGAAAATTGCAATAAAATACGTAATCAAAAAATGAACGAACGTTTTTAATTAATTTTGGTTGTATCAATTCATTATTATTAAGTAAAAATATATAATATTATTACATACTATTTACTATATACGTCGACGATATTTAGGCTTTAAATCCTCTGTACCAGTTTAGTGCTGTGCAAAAATTTATTAAGATAAAAAAAATGGGACTGATATGCAGGATATTGAACTTTAATATCTTTGTTATAAAAATGTAACGTTTATAGTTTAGAGAATGGGTAGAATAAGTATGGCACAACGAAGACACAAATAGGTATGTGGAAAACGTGTGCCGTTTACTTGTTCATACCTCATTGACGATTACATGCACGTCTGACTCATATGTTGAAAAAAGAATAAACCTTGAAAGTTCTAATGTACTTCCAAAATTCTTTAAAAATTATTATTATCATATTATCAGTTTTTTGAAGCTATATCTAATCTCGGAAATGACAATCCTCAATCATTTTTATTAAACATGTTCAGATTTTGATAAATTATTTATTTGTGAAGGAGTTTTTACAATGCTACTTAAATATAATGATATATGAACATTTTTGAATTTTATTAAACACTGATTATTATATTGTTTTATTATAGGTTTTATTTCAGGCTTAATTCTTCTTTACTTTAACAGGTAGTATTATATTGTTTCAATAATGTCTTGGGGTATTTCGAAACTTAAAATATTACATAATTTTTTATGATATGCTATGCGAGAAAAGCCTATATATAATATGGATTTTATCTGGGCAGAAGTTGAGAGAATCTGTGACAAAGCTCTATTTTAAGTGCAAATATGAATAATGTAATTATTATGTATTATAAGTACATTAATTCATATATATAACTCCACTTTTTTATAACTCTTAGTTGTCACAATTAATTTTAGGTCTTTAACTTTTCTTATAACTGTCAAGGATATAAGAATTCCAATAATTTAGTACCATATTTAATAAAAAATCGGGTTTCTTCAACCAATATCCTTAGATACAAAATCGAAAAAAAAAAACCAGAAAGCAAATATAGACATAATTTCGTAAGTTTTCGAGAACGCGATAGAACCCATTGTACAAATAATGTTTTACTCATTACACTTTGATAGTGAATAGAAATACTAATGAGTACGTTCATTAGGATATTCATTTCAATAATATTATTGAGGTAAAAATACAAAACTCCGTACAATATTTTCATCAGCAAAACTGAACAAAATTGTCCAACGTCACTTCAATTAACCTCATTAAACAGGCAGAAGCGTTGAGAATAGAATTTCTTCTAGAATCTATTTAGAATACAAAATAGAATTTCTTACTTTGGTCACGTTGAAGTCTGGCACTACCGAAATATTCTGATCACATTGGCCATTCTGCACAAACTGAGCAACACTTAAATCCAATAAACTTATAATACTAATAACAAAAACTAACATGTTGAACATTATGAGATCATATTTTCAACACAACACGTCTATGTCCAAAAATGATGATAATGGCGTTTTACCTGCTTTTATATCATTTTTGTAATAGAATCTTATCAATTCTGTATTATCGATGTAAATTACTCGCTAATCTTAGGACTTGTTTCAAATTGCAGTTTGTGTTCAGTTTTTAGTAGGACATGTAATCCAACTTCCATATATATTTCAAGACCTATTTTTTTAACCAGAAGCAAAATGAACAAACTAAACTAATTTTATTTGTTTTATGAGTCATTAAAAGTGTTATAAACATAGCTTTGCAAGTCAATGATAAATTTCTTTTTAAATTTTGATTTTTATTGTCATACATATCTCAGCCGAATCTCTTATTTATTTCTATTATAATCGCTAAAGATTTGGCATAATAAATAGATATTACAACTTTAAAATTTGTGTTTGGTTGATTGGAAAAAGAAGCACTGGTTTTCAAGATATAAGTACCCTTTTGAGAATTTCGGCTGAGACTCTCTCTCTCTGAGGCTCTCTTTGGAACTAGTGATAGGATCTTAGGGATTTATTAAATAAATTATTATCAATTATTAAGGAAAATTATGAAGCATCTTAGGAATTTAATAAGTAAATTCTAATTATGTATAATTTAAAAAACCATAACATATTATTACCTAAGTAATTTTTTAATGGCAATATGCAGAGTTAAATGCAGTACCTACTCTGCAAGGGAGATCGTGAAAGTAGGTACAGATAGATAGATATAATGTTTTAGGAAAAGTGATGTTGCATTGGGGATCTCTAATTAAGTAACATAATACGTTTAAAATAAAAATGCTTATTGAAATCAATTTATATGAATTTATTTTCGGTAAGAAGAAGATTGTTTAAGTATAGAATATAATAAATTAGTGGATCAAATAACTCAAGAAGTTCTAAAATGTTGTTTTAACTAATACTGATTTTCATACCTCACCTGCATATTTTTTTTTAATATAAATATGAAACTAAAAATAGAATGTTTTTATGAATTAAATTTAAGTAAAGATTACTTTGCACGTGTGGGTGTCGGGTTTAGAATCCATTAATTATGAAAAAATTACTGTAAACAGTTTTAGGAATCTATTACATAAAAAGATAACTTTATGGATTGTTAGAAATTCAATTCCATTAATTTGTGAGACAGAAAAAATTTTCAAGCTTTTTGTACATTTTATATATAACTTTTGGAGATGTAAGTGAAATCATAAATAAAACCGTATTTAAGCCTATTTCAATATTCTATATTATAGTGAGGCGCCCACTTCAAAACATTAGCTAAAATATAATATGCAATTGGAGACATTTTAATTAACTGCTTTCGCCTCAGCATAGTTAGTTTAGTGTGTACATTTTTATTGTATATATTATAGCTCATAACATTCTCTTCTGGAGACTAGAAGAAGACCTTAAAATTATTTTACAAAACGATTATAACTAAATACACCACTAAGTACTTAAAAATTGTATTCAAGGTATTGAAATATTTGATACTAATCTAAAACTTCTTGTTTTAGATTAGTACCTAATTCAAACAAACTAAGGACGAGAATACTGGGAAATTAAGGTAAATAAATACAAATAATAAAGAGCGTAGAAATAGGCTAGGTGGGGATTCCCCGTTAAAATAATTCAATGAACAGTTCATATCATTTGCCGTCCAATAAAATTTTTGTTGATTTTAGCGAGTAATGCATAAGATAAAATCCACTGCATATATTTTAAATTTATGGTATTAGCACTGATGAGAGTTAATCAAATAATGAATAATTGTTAACATAGATGAATGAATAAAAGTCTAACGTTGACTAGATGGTTAGGATAGAACTCGACTATTATACTACTATACGATGCTATGCTTTGCCGTGCTGTGCTGTGCTATGCTATGCCATACTACACTATATTATACTATATTGATAAAAATAGTAATTGTCATATTTCTTTAACAAAAATATAAACAACTGTCACTAATTATGTAGCAATCATGTTTTAATTTTATTTAAAGTATAATTAATTCGATAAGATAAGTTATTAAAATGTTTGCTGATAAGATTGAATACATTTACATTAATAGGTTTTGGTCAGTAACACAATGAGATAAAAAAGCGTCAGAAATACTTCTACTTGGACATCTCGTTTTCCCGCGAATCCAAGTGCTGTAAAGCATTCGAAATGTCAGGAAAATTTTAATTAAAATGTAAATAGTTTTATTTCAACATGTGAAAATCTAAAATACTAATAAAACTGTAGTTCTTTAAAATACCCCACTGCAACTTTTTAATGTGTATTATAATTTCAAAACTCTTTTAAAAATTTATTAAATTAGCTCTAGAACATCAACGAAGTTGATAAGCTGATACAACTGATGATATCAAGATAGTACAATTATAAAGTCGATTAATTTTTCAATTCTTATAATAAGGTATGAGTGATGTCATTTTTACACTCATTATCTTTTTTAATAATATAAAAACAATATGACTAACTCATAAGTAATTGACATATTAAATTAATCAAAGTATTTTCTTTCAACACTATTTCTTATATGACGTGTCCTGATTCGTTCGTTATCTTTAATGGTACTAAAAGGTCTGTAATTTTTTTAATTCTGTACCATTTTCTAATAACCTAAATTAGATGATTGTCTTTAAAATTAAAACCGCTAAGCAGATAAGTTGAGACTCGCCAATTTCATTCAATTGATCAATTTGTCGAATAGTTCGGTCTTAAAATTGTCAACTAATTTAATTGCATTTCATTTTAGAAAATGTTCTGTTTTAACAAATCGATTTTTACTCAAGTAATCAAAATTTCCTTTGAAAATGACTGGTAGCGAGTTATTGATGATTCTGCTTTTATTGGAGCGCCTCGACTATCAATTATTCTGCTGGTCACAAGCGATAAATAATAAAATGCCAAAGACCCTTCCTGGGACTTCAGATATTTTTTATCAATTAATGATTTTTTATGACCTTCGTGAAGATTTGACTTAACGTCATATTACATTTAAGGCAACATCATATTACTTCCCATAACACAATAGAAATACCATAATATTTTAGGGCGCTCTTCTGGTCTATAAGACCATTCTCAATCATAGTTAAAAATTATTTCTCATTCTCAATTAATTTCTCGTTACTTCTTTTTCACGCAAACGTACGTAACATACCACAAAAAAAGTTTAATTTGCTCATCTTTTATCACAGCTTTTATTCTAAAATTCGTATGGTTTATACATTTTATGTACTATTTACGATCCTTTCTTCTCGTAATTGCAAGATTTGAATATTAAAAAAGTACTAATATCTGTTTCAACCAATTCAATAAGAAAAAATTCTGACATTAAATACGGAGCAGAGTATTGGTAGATATTACAAAAACAAATTGATACAAATCGCTCAGAAAATAGCAAGAGAAAGAGAGAGAGCAAATGGTGTGGTTATGTGAGGTTAATGGAAGGATTTGTATTGTTTGATTTGAAATAATTTTTTTTATATTACTTGTATATCTCATTGATAATCAAATATTGCATTTTGATTTTTTTAACCGCATCGAAGCTATCGAACAAATTTATCAACAAAATATCGCTATTGTATCTGTGAGTCTAATTATGACAACGGGATAAAATCAAGGTACACGTATGTTACATTGTTGCATTTGTTATCATGTTGCAATATATAGTCAGTTAAATAAATAAAAACATTCAAGTATTTTTATAGTTGTTATATATAGTCACTTAAATATATTTTTATTAGTTGTACGAATTTACAAAACATCATTTTAAATATCGATAACAACGGTATAACGATCTAAAAAATGTCTGTGTATCTGTCACTACTAAAAAAAAATATTTTGTCGAAGTAACAATTAAATGTATTCGTCATGAAATATGTACAACCAGATGAAAAGAACTATACTTTATATATTGATTAAGCTTTTCCAACTTTGTAATAATGCCAAAAATTGGCGATCCAGTAAAGAAATCATTTGTTTTTATATCTCTTAATTCCTATTTCGCTGATGATATGAAAATTTATCACTCGATAATCGCCGAAGGACCATATAGCTTTATATAATATATAATATATATATATAAGTTTTCGAAAAAAAAAAAAGTCTTATATTCTCGAGAATTAATGCCAAATAAATAAGCTTGATCTCAATCCCAGTACTGTTACACGTAAAGGTGGAATGAACCGCTGAAGTTTAAAGGAACATAAAATATCGAAGTAAACAGTTAATTACAGTTTAATGTTCCTTTAAACTCAAGCGACTCATTTTACCTTTACGTGTACTTTTTAATTTGATATACTATACGCTAAACTTATATACTGTACGAGCAAGCAGAATCTTTAATAGGTTATTGAAGCGGCATTTTGATATATTAAGACAAATGTATTTTCAGCCAAAAAGTTGAAATTACGGTTGAGCTTAAATTTTTTAATTGGAACACAAGTTCCATGTTCCCGTGTCATGCAAATTTATATAAAGATTAATAATCAAACTTTGGTGTTATTATAGAAATATAATATAAATATAATCTATCTGATAACTATACTTTTTTATGCACATATATATATTGATATATATAATTGCTTTTTAATTTACCGATGTAAAAATATTTTATTGATTAAGACAATAATGAAGCTACATCGAAATCTGTCAAATAGTTTATTCGTGATACGCGAACACAGATACAAAAAACAAAAGAAACTTTGAATATGTAGCAATAAGTTTAAAAAACTATATTAGTACAGATTTTGTCTCGACAATTTTTTTTTTGTAGGTTGTAAAATTGGTAATGTTATATGTTAATTAAATCATAATACTGGAGACTGACCACTGCTAATTACAACAGAGGTCACTTAAAGTGTATACTTTTCAGGTGCATATAATCTCAAGATATGAGCATTCAAAATGTGTTTTTATTTTTGTTGTCGATGTTATTATCCAGAGTATATATCGTGACCTGCGACCGACTGCAGTATAAAATGGGTGTCGGGTGGAAACAAATCCATCAGTCATTCAGCTTTCGAGCAAGAAAGTCGAGATGTTTGCATTCGTAATCCTTGCTCTCGTAGCGTCGGCTTATGCCAACGTTTACTACGACGCCAAGTGTCCTGAGTATGACGCAGTTGAAAACTTCAACTTATCCTCAGTAAGTTTTATTTCTTTTTTTTTATTATGATTTTTTGATACAAATTTTTAATTTATAAACCAAAAATAAATAAAAATTTTAAAAATAGTACGACGACATTTTACCAGCGGAAAGAAAGTATATAGTTAATTATAAATTAAAATGTATACCACTTACAATTTTAAATCTTATTTGAAAAAGCTTTGAAGTGAAGAATTTAAAAAAGTGTACTGTTGAAATTTATTTCAATAATTACAATAATAATGATAACAAATTCTTTTTTGCACAGCAATAAATTTAATGAAATAATAATTATAATACAAAAAAAAATTGTATTTTATGAAAATCATAAAAATTTCAATAAAAATTCACGTTAAGGTCTTATTCTTTCTAATTTATTTGCATTTTTTTCAGTACGGTAATGGAATATGGTACGAAGCAGCGAGATACCCCAATAGTGCTGAGAGGAACTCCAATTGTGGTTATGGCGAGTACAAACTAGAGGGAGACGTCTTCAAGATGAAGAACAGTTATGTAAGTGAAAGGAAGAGGTTCTTTATCGAGGGGTACGGCAAGGTCGCTGAGAACGCTGGCAATTCTGGCGTGCTCGTCTACGCTCTACCCTACGGAAGTAAGTATAGATAATATATGAAATTTTATTTTGCAGTATAGTTTTCTAATAAGAAGTAATGTATTTAAAGAACCGATATAATATAAAATATCAAAGAATTATCTATTATTATTATTATATTAAGAAAAAGTTTTCACCATTGTTTTCAAATATGTTTACATTAACAATTTTATCGTTTTTTTTTAGTATCTGGCAAGAACACTGAAACTGCTTTCAAGGTTCTCGCTATCGACTATGACCACTACGTTATCAACTACTACTGCAAATATGATGAGGAGAGAAAGTCTCGCCAAGGTAACTGTGATTAAAAGTATATTAAAACAAAACAAAACCTGATAAATTACAAGAAAATGATTTAAATAATTTACTTTTCAGACTTCGCTTGGATCCTTTCCAGGAGCAAGGTTTTGATGCCCGAGATTAAGTTGAAGATAGAGAACTTCATTAAGGAATCCAAATTTTTGGACAGCAGCAAGTTCTGGTGGTCTAACTTCTCCGAAGAGGTCTGCAATGTCTAGATTTAAAAATGAATATTATTATCTGGTCAGATAGCATATGGCAAAAATGATCGGCTTAATTTTTTTACTGTTGTCACGGAATAATATAATATATTTTTAAGTATCAAATAATGTAGGTTACCAACACGATGCCAAATAAAATATTGTACTTTGATAAATATATATTGTTACATCTTTATAAAACCGTTTTTTGTAAAACACCTCAGACATTCTTTTAATACTTTTAAGTAAGAACCTAAGGATTTTTTTGTAGAATTTCAAAAACATAGTTTTAATCAAACAATATTCATTTAATATTCGCAATGTAACACATTAAGCTAAGATAAATAGTCAAATATAATGTGAAAAAAAAAACCATTATAAAAGAAAATATACAAAATTTACCATAAAAGAAAAATAGGAAAAATATAATATTTAAGTAAACCGAGAAATTTATCATTAATATAATACATACGTATCTTTCTCACGTAATATATAATATAAGAATAAAATTATCAAAATAACACATTAGAAATATTAAAACAGCAAATTAAAGTTCTAGCAAAATTATAAGACATAAATTAAATATTACAAACAATCCTTGTATAATAACTATCCGTTATCAAAGTTTTCGATAGTGTCTCCTTCGAATATCGTCTCCTTTTTATCTTCATCTTTTTATCAGTATCTACCCATGAAAGAAGTTTTCAATCGATATAGGAATTAAATTCTGATTGGACAAACGTAATGGAAAACATTTAAATTACGTTATAAGAGAATTGGAATAGAAGACCATTCACTTATTTATTATTCATCTTATATAAAAATTTCATAGAAGTAAACAGAAATTGTAAAACATAGTAGAGTTAGGATCACAAACAAATATTAAAAGAGAATAAAAAAATTACTGATCCCACATCTTAACTCACTTAATATAATAAAAGAAATCCATACATATAAAATAAAATATCTGCTTCTACTATATTAAAAAATAAAGGTGTCAAAAGAATAGACAATCTAAAAAGCTGAAATTACGCTTGAGCTTAGATTTTTTAATTGGAACACCACTTCCATGTCATGCAAATTCATATAAAGATTATGAATTGAACTTTGGTGGTTAAGAGGTCACCTAATGTGTATATTTTTACAGACGCATGTAATCTAAAGATATGAGCATTCAAAATGTGATTTTTTTTTTGCGATATTATTATCCAGACTTGTTATATTTTGACCTGCGACCGATTGGAGTATAAAATTGGTGTCGGGTGGAAACAAATCCATCAGTCACTCAGCATTCGAGCTAGAAAGTCGAGATGTTTGCATTCGTAATCCTTGCTCTCGTCGCGTCGGCTTATGCCAACGTGTACTACGACGCCAAGTGTCCTGAGTATGACGCAGTTGAAAACTTCAACGTATCCTCAGTAAGTTTTATTTCTTATTTTTTTTTGTTATGATTTTTTGATACAAGTTTTTAATTTATAAACTAATAAAAAATAAAAATTCAAAAAAATGTTACGAATACATTTTACCAGGGTAAAAAAAATA
Source organism: Mechanitis mazaeus (assembly GCA_959347395.1). Taxonomy (NCBI): domain Eukaryota; kingdom Metazoa; phylum Arthropoda; class Insecta; order Lepidoptera; family Nymphalidae; genus Mechanitis; species Mechanitis mazaeus. Next base: position 2,836,312 of record OY365743.1, read on the forward strand.
TATAAATGTTTCACATAAAAAATATATACTTAATTATAAATTAAAATATATATAACTTACAATTTTAAATTTTATTTGAAAAAACTTTGTAGAGAAGAATTTAAAAAAGTGTACTGTTGAAATTTATCTCAATAATTACGATAATAATAATAATAAATTCTTTTTTGCACATCCATCAATTTAATGAAATAACAATATTACAAAAAAACTAGTATTTTATGAAAATAAAAATTTGAATAACAATTTATATTAAGGTTTTATTTCAAATTTTTATGATATTGAATCATTTTCAGTACGGTAATGGAATATGGTACGAAGTAGCGAGATACCCCAATAATGCTGAGAGGAAATCCAACTGCGGTTATGCCGAGTACAAACTAGAAGGCGACATCTTCAAGGTCAAGAACAGTCATGTAAGTGAAAGGAAGAGGTTCTTTATCGAGGGCTACGGCAGGGTCGCTGACAACGCTGGCAATTCTGGCGAGCTCGTCTACTCTCTACCCTACGGAAGTAAGTACAGATAATATATGAAAATTTATTTTGCAGTATAGTTTTCATATAAAAAGTAATGTATTTAAAGAACCGATATAATATAAAATATCAAAGAATTATTGTACATAAATTTTAGAGTTATGTTCTACGAAAAAGTTTTCACCATTATTTTCAAATATGTTTACATTAACAATTTAATCGTGTTTTTTTTTAGTATCTGGTAAGAAAACTGAAACTTTTGTCAAAGTTCTTGCCATCGACTATGACCACTACGTTATCAACTACTTCTGTAAATATGATGAGGAGAGAAACTCTCGCCAAGGTAACTGTGATTTAAAAATATACAAATATAACAAAACAAAACCTGAAAAATTACAAAATGATTTAAATAATTTTCTTTTCAGACTTCGCTTGGGTCCTCTCGAGGAGCAAGGTTTTGATTCCCGACATCAAGTTGAAGGTAGAGAACTTCATTAAGGAATCCAAATTTTTGGACAGCAGCAAGTTCTGGTGGTCTGACTTCTCCGAAGAGGTCTGCAATGTCTGATTTAAAAATGAATATTGTTATCTGGTCAGACAGCATATGGCAAATATGATCAGCTTAATTTTTTTACTGTTGTCACGGAATAATAGAATATATTTTTAATATAATTTAGGTTACCAACACAATGCCAAATAAAATATTGTACCTTGATAAATATATATTATTACTTCTTTATAAAACCGATTTTTTGTAAAACACCTCAGACATTCTTTTAATACTTTTAAGTAAGAACCTAAGGATTTTTTTGTAGAATTTCAAAAACATAGTTTTAATCAAACAATATTCATTTAATATTCGCAATGTAACACATTAAGCTAAGATAAATAGTCAAATATAATGTGAAAAAAAAAACCATTATAAAAGAAAATATACAAAATTTACCATAAAAGAAAAATAGGAAAAATATAATATTTAAGTAAACCGAGAAATTTATCATTAATATAATACATACGTATCTTTCTCACGTAATATATAATATAAGAATAAAATTATCAAAATAACACATTAGAAATATTAAAACAGCAAATTAAAGTTCTAGCAAAATTATAAGACATAAATCAAATATTACAAACAATCCTTGTATAATAACTATCCGTTATCAAAGTTTTCGATAGTGTCTCCTTCGAATATCGTCTCCTTTTTATCTTCATCTTTTTATCAGTCTCTACCCATGAAAGAAGTTTTCAATCGATATAGGAATTAAATTCTGGTTGGACAAACGTAATGGAAAACATTTAAATTACGTAATAAGAGAATTGGAATAAGAGACCATTCACTGTTAAGCTGAGTAATAAATTTTAAAATAGTAATAGTTAATCTTATATAAAAATATTCAAGCAGTAAACAGAAATTGTAGAACATAAACCAGTTAGGATTACAAATAAATATTAAAAGAGAATAAAAAAATTACTGATCACTCACATCTTAACATAATAAAAGGAATGCACACATATAAAATAAAATATCTTCTTCTACTATATTAAAGAATAAAAATGTCAAAAGAATCGACAGGAAAAAAATAACAACAATTACTGGAATTTAAAAAAGTATACCAACATAAAATAGATGTAGAAATGTATAAGCAACGATTATACTAGATTTATTACTAGTAGAAAATATATAAAAAAAAACAAAAATAATAAAATATTAACAGCATGTCATAAAGATAAGGATAAAAAAAAATAATATTCGATAATTAGATAAGCAAAAAAAATTAACTAAATTCCATCAAGCAATATTTAACGATAAACAGACCGATGAAAGAATGTGAGAAAAAATTACCTTGTTCTAAGTTTTCATAAAGGTATTGTCCAATCTTTTAGAGAATAGTATTTTCTTAGATTTTCACGAGTACACATTTCAAATAAAACTATTTTTACGGATTAAAACTCGCGTATATTTGGTTACATTTTTGATTTTAACCCGACGTTTCGAATACTTTGCAGTAATCGTGTTCACGGGTAGACAAAGAAAAATCTTAAGCATAGTGCTCTCTATCTGGCTGTGATTTTATTGATTTAACGTAATAATTTGTTTTGTAAAGATAGAAACACAGACAGTTTTTGTACATATTTATAACTAAAATTTATAGAAAGATTGTTTTTCATATATCAGACAACTAATAAAAAATATTCTAATTAGCTAAATATATATTGCGATATGCTAACTTAACAATTGCATTTGAAGTAAAAAAAACTTTTGCTTTTTTTATTTGGTGGTTCCGAAATTGACTTACAGATCTATGAAGATAGTGTCACCCTTATTCACAAACATTATTTGGCGAAGTGACAAAATAGTACTATGCAAAGTAAGATTTTTCTCAGTGCGTTCCTTATGACCAGCCTTTTAATTCACAAAAATTTTCAAAAAAATATTGCACATTAGTATCTTAATTTTTTGTATAATGTTTAAATATACAATGAAAAATATAACTACTATATTATAGTGTATTTGTGAGTATGTGAAGTATGTGTGCGTGCGTGTACATGCGTACGTGTAATATTTGTTTTACACACCCTTTATCTTATAGATTTATATTTTTATATGAATAATATTATAAAGAGGCCAAATAAAAAGATGGCAAACAATGATTTAATAGTGCACATCCCATGTGCACTACTAAATATGTTGCTCCCGCAACGAGATCTTCTCTCCTTTTTATATTTTAAAAATGATAATCATACGGCAGGGTTTTGAGTTTTCTTAAAATCAGCTGATATACAATTGACATACAATTTCCTGACTGAAAGCACATTGCTCGTAAGATACAGTGAATCAGTGGGAAATCTGTAGGGTCTAAAATATATAACTTTTAATCTCGTCCGCTGTCAAGATTGATTGAGCCAGCGCTAGGTATGTGTGTTTTAAAACTGCTTTACAGGCTACGTGTCTCAGTCTTTTAAATATCCAAACTAGTTTCCTTAATCCTTATTCCTAAATTACTCCAAGATATTTAGATATTACTGGACAACCCAGGAAAATATTCACAAATATTTCGAAATGGTTTTTTTTAAAATCGTCTCCTAGATGTGTTGGTTCAGATAAATAAAACCAAATATATTTTTTCATAATATTTATAGACAAAGAAAAATAGGAAAAATATAATATTTAAGTAAACCGAGAAATTTATCATTAATATAATACATACGTATCTTTCTCACGTAATATATAATATAAGAATAAAATTATCAAAATAACACATTAGAAATATTAAAACAGCAAATTAAAGTTCTAGCAAAATTATAAGACATAAATCAAATATTACAAACAATCCTTGTATAATAACTATCCGTTATCAAAGTTTTCGATAGTGTCTCCTTCGAATATCGTCTCCTTTTTATCTTCATCTTTTTATCAGTCTCTACCCATGAAAGAAGTTTTCAATCGATATAGGAATTAAATTCTGGTTGGACAAACGTAATGGAAAACATTTAAATTACGTTATAAGATAATTGAAATAGAAGACCATTCACTTATTTATTATTCATCTTATATAAAAATTTTATAGCAGTAAACAGAAATTGTAAAACATAGTAGAGTTAGGATCACAAACAAATATTAAAAGAGAATAAAAAAATTACTGATCCCACATCTTAACTCACTTAATATAATAAAAGAAATCCACACATATAAAATAAAATATCTGCTTCTACTATATTAAAAAATAAAGGTGTCAAAAGAATAGACAATCTAAAAAGGTGAAATTACGCTTGAGCTTAGATTTTTTAATTGGAACACCACTTCCATGTCATGCAAATTCATATAAAGATTATGAATTGAACTTTGGTGGTTAAAAGAGGTCACCTAATGTGTATATTTTTACAGACGCATGTAATCTAAAGATATGAGCATTCAAAATGTGATTTTTTTTGCTATATTATTATCCAGACTTGTTATATTTTGACCTGCGACCGATTGGAGTATAAAATTGGTGTCGGGTGGAAACAAATCCATCAGTCACTCAGCATTCGAGCTAGAAAGTCGAGATGTTTGCATTCGTAATCCTTGCTCTCGTCGCGTCGGCTTATGCCAACGTGTACTACGACGCCAAGTGTCCTGAGTATGACGCAGTTGAAAACTTCAACGTATCCTCAGTAAGTTTTATTTCTTATTTTTTTTTGTTATGATTTTTTGATACAAGTTTTTAATTTATAAACTAATAAAAAATAAAAATTCAAAAAAATGTTACGAATACATTTTACCAGGGTAAAAAAAATATATAAATGTTTCACATAAAAAATATATACTTAATTATAAATTAAAATATATATAACTTACAATTTTAAATTTTATTTGAAAAAACTTTGTAGAGAAGAATTTAAAAAAGTGTACTGTTGAAATTTATCTCAATAATTACGATAATAATAATAATAAATTCTTTTTTGCACATCCATCAATTTAATGAAATAACAATATTACAAAAAAACTAGTATTTTATGAAAATAAAAATTTGAATAACAATTTATATTAAGGTTTTATTTCAAATTTTTATGATATTGAATCATTTTCAGTACGGTAATGGAATATGGTACGAAGTAGCGAGATACCCCAATAATGCTGAGAGGAAATCCAACTGCGGTTATGCCGAGTACAAACTAGAAGGCGACATCTTCAAGGTCAAGAACAGTCATGTAAGTGAAAGGAAGAGGTTCTTTATCGAGGGCTACGGCAGGGTCGCTGACAACGCTGGCAATTCTGGCGAGCTCGTCTACTCTCTACCCTACGGAAGTAAGTACAGATAATATATGAAAATTTATTTTGCAGTATAGTTTTCATATAAAAAGTAATGTATTTAAAGAACCGATATAATATAAAATATCAAAGAATTATTGTACATAAATTTTAGAGTTATGTTCTACGAAAAAGTTTTCACCATTATTTTCAAATATGTTTACATTAACAATTTAATCGTGTTTTTTTTTAGTATCTGGTAAGAAAACTGAAACTTTTGTCAAAGTTCTTGCCATCGACTATGACCACTACGTTATCAACTACTTCTGTAAATATGATGAGGAGAGAAACTCTCGCCAAGGTAACTGTGATTTAAAAATATACAAATATAACAAAACAAAACCTGAAAAATTACAAAATGATTTAAATAATTTTCTTTTCAGACTTCGCTTGGGTCCTCTCGAGGAGCAAGGTTTTGATTCCCGACATCAAGTTGAAGGTAGAGAACTTCATTAAGGAATCCAAATTTTTGGACAGCAGCAAGTTCTGGTGGTCTGACTTCTCCGAAGAGGTCTGCAATGTCTGATTTAAAAATGAATATTGTTATCTGGTCAGACAGCATATGGCAAATATGATCAGCTTAATTTTTTTACTGTTGTCACGGAATAATAGAATATATTTTTAATATAATTTAGGTTACCAACACAATGCCAAATAAAATATTGTACCTTGATAAATATATATTATTACTTCTTTATAAAACCGATTTTTTGTAAAACACCTCAGACATTCTTTTAATACTTTTAAGTAAGAACCTAAGGATTTTTTTGTAGAATTTCAAAAACATAGTTTTAATCAAACAATATTCATTTAATATTCGCAATGTAACACATTAAGCTAAGATAAATAGTCAAATATAATGTGAAAAAAAAAACCATTATAAAAGAAAATATACAAAATTTACCATAAAAGAAAAATAGGAAAAATATAATATTTAAGTAAACCGAGAAATTTATCATTAATATAATACATACGTATCTTTCTCACGTAATATATAATATAAGAATAAAATTATCAAAATAACACATTAGAAATATTAAAACAGCAAATTAAAGTTCTAGCAAAATTATAAGACATAAATCAAATATTACAAACAATCCTTGTATAATAACTATCCGTTATCAAAGTTTTCGATAGTGTCTCCTTCGAATATCGTCTCCTTTTTATCTTCATCTTTTTATCAGTCTCTACCCATGAAAGAAGTTTTCAATCGATATAGGAATTAAATTCTGGTTGGACAAACGTAATGGAAAACATTTAAATTACGTTATAAGATAATTGAAATAGAAGACCATTCACTTATTTATTATTCATCTTATATAAAAATTTTATAGCAGTAAACAGAAATTGTAAAACATAGTAGAGTTAGGATCACAAACAAATATTAAAAGAGAATAAAAAAATTACTGATCCCACATCTTAACTCACTTAATATAATAAAAGAAATCCACACATATAAAATAAAATATCTGCTTCTACTATATTAAAAAATAAAGGTGTCAAAAGAATAGACAATCTAAAAAGGTGAAATTACGCTTGAGCTTAGATTTTTTAATTGGAACACCACTTCCATGTCATGCAAATTCATATAAAGATTATGAATTGAACTTTGGTGGTTAAAAGAGGTCACCTAATGTGTATATTTTTACAGACGCATGTAATCTAAAGATATGAGCATTCAAAATGTGATTTTTTTTGCTATATTATTATCCAGACTTGTTATATTTTGACCTGCGACCGATTGGAGTATAAAATTGGTGTCGGGTGGAAACAAATCCATCAGTCACTCAGCATTCGAGCTAGAAAGTCGAGATGTTTGCATTCGTAATCCTTGCTCTCGTCGCGTCGGCTTATGCCAACGTGTACTACGACGCCAAGTGTCCTGAGTATGACGCAGTTGAAAACTTCAACGTATCCTCAGTAAGTTTTATTTCTTATTTTTTTTTGTTATGATTTTTTGATACAAGTTTTTAATTTATAAACTAATAAAAAATAAAAATTCAAAAAAATGTTACGAATACATTTTACCAGGGTAAAAAAAATATATAAATGTTTCACATAAAAAATATATACTTAATTATAAATTAAAATATATATAACTTACAATTTTAAATTTTATTTGAAAAAACTTTGTAGAGAAGAATTTAAAAAAGTGTACTGTTGAAATTTATCTCAATAATTACGATAATAATAATAATAAATTCTTTTTTGCACATCCATCAATTTAATGAAATAACAATATTACAAAAAAACTAGTATTTTATGAAAATAAAAATTTGAATAACAATTTATATTAAGGTTTTATTTCAAATTTTTATGATATTGAATCATTTTCAGTACGGTAATGGAATATGGTACGAAGTAGCGAGATACCCCAATAATGCTGAGAGGAAATCCAACTGCGGTTATGCCGAGTACAAACTAGAAGGCGACATCTTCAAGGTCAAGAACAGTCATGTAAGTGAAAGGAAGAGGTTCTTTATCGAGGGCTACGGCAGGGTCGCTGACAACGCTGGCAATTCTGGCGAGCTCGTCTACTCTCTACCCTACGGAAGTAAGTACAGATAATATATGAAAATTTATTTTGCAGTATAGTTTTCATATAAAAAGTAATGTATTTAAAGAACCGATATAATATAAAATATCAAAGAATTATTGTACATAAATTTTAGAGTTATGTTCTACGAAAAAGTTTTCACCATTATTTTCAAATATGTTTACATTAACAATTTAATCGTGTTTTTTTTTAGTATCTGGTAAGAAAACTGAAACTTTTGTCAAAGTTCTTGCCATCGACTATGACCACTACGTTATCAACTACTTCTGTAAATATGATGAGGAGAGAAACTCTCGCCAAGGTAACTGTGATTTAAAAATATACAAATATAACAAAACAAAACCTGAAAAATTACAAAATGATTTAAATAATTTTCTTTTCAGACTTCGCTTGGGTCCTCTCGAGGAGCAAGGTTTTGATTCCCGACATCAAGTTGAAGGTAGAGAACTTCATTAAGGAATCCAAATTTTTGGACAGCAGCAAGTTCTGGTGGTCTGACTTCTCCGAAGAGGTCTGCAATGTCTGATTTAAAAATGAATATTGTTATCTGGTCAGACAGCATATGGCAAATATGATCAGCTTAATTTTTTTACTGTTGTCACGGAATAATAGAATATATTTTTAATATAATTTAGGTTACCAACACAATGCCAAATAAAATATTGTACCTTGATAAATATATATTATTACTTCTTTATAAAACCGATTTTTTGTAAAACACCTCAGACATTCTTTTAATACTTTTAAGTAAGAACCTAAGGATTTTTTTGTAGAATTTCAAAAACATAGTTTTAATCAAACAATATTCATTTAATATTCGCAATGTAACACATTAAGCTAAGATAAATAGTCAAATATAATGTGAAAAAAAAAACCATTATAAAAGAAAATATACAAAATTTACCATAAAAGAAAAATAGGAAAAATATAATATTTAAGTAAACCGAGAAATTTATCATTAATATAATACATACGTATCTTTCTCACGTAATATATAATATAAGAATAAAATTATCAAAATAACACATTAGAAATATTAAAACAGCAAATTAAAGTTCTAGCAAAATTATAAGACATAAATCAAATATTACAAACAATCCTTGTATAATAACTATCCGTTATCAAAGTTTTCGATAGTGTCTCCTTCGAATATCGTCTCCTTTTTATCTTCATCTTTTTATCAGTCTCTACCCATGAAAGAAGTTTTCAATCGATATAGGAATTAAATTCTGGTTGGACAAACGTAATGGAAAACATTTAAATTACGTAATAAGAGAATTGGAATAAGAGACCATTCACTGTTAAGCTGAGTAATAAATTTTAAAATAGTAATAGTTAATCTTATATAAAAATATTCAAGCAGTAAACAGAAATTGTAGAACATAAACCAGTTAGGATTACAAATAAATATTAAAAGAGAATAAAAAAATTACTGATCACTCACATCTTAACATAATAAAAGGAATGCACACATATAAAATAAAATATCTTCTTCTACTATATTAAAGAATAAAAATGTCAAAAGAATCGACAGGAAAAAAATAACAACAATTACTGGAATTTAAAAAAGTATACCAACATAAAATAGATGTAGAAATGTATAAGCAACGATTATACTAGATTTATTACTAGTAGAAAATATATAAAAAAAAACAAAAATAATAAAATATTAACAGCATGTCATAAAGATAAGGATAAAAAAAAATAATATTCGATAATTAGATAAGCAAAAAAAATTAACTAAATTCCATCAAGCAATATTTAACGATAAACAGACCGATGAAAGAATGTGAGAAAAAATTACCTTGTTCTAAGTTTTCATAAAGGTATTGTCCAATCTTTTAGAGAATAGTATTTTCTTAGATTTTCACGAGTACACATTTCAAATAAAACTATTTTTACGGATTAAAACTCGCGTATATTTGGTTACATTTTTGATTTTAACCCGACGTTTCGAATACTTTGCAGTAATCGTGTTCACGGGTAGACAAAGAAAAATCTTAAGCATAGTGCTCTCTATCTGGCTGTGATTTTATTGATTTAACGTAATAATTTGTTTTGTAAAGATAGAAACACAGACAGTTTTTGTACATATTTATAACTAAAATTTATAGAAAGATTGTTTTTCATATATCAGACAACTAATAAAAAATATTCTAATTAGCTAAATATATATTGCGATATGCTAACTTAACAATTGCATTTGAAGTAAAAAAAACTTTTGCTTTTTTTATTTGGTGGTTCCGAAATTGACTTACAGATCTATGAAGATAGTGTCACCCTTATTCACAAACATTATTTGGCGAAGTGACAAAATAGTACTATGCAAAGTAAGATTTTTCTCAGTGCGTTCCTTATGACCAGCCTTTTAATTCACAAAAATTTTCAAAAAAATATTGCACATTAGTATCTTAATTTTTTGTATAATGTTTAAATATACAATGAAAAATATAACTACTATATTATAGTGTATTTGTGAGTATGTGAAGTATGTGTGCGTGCGTGTACATGCGTACGTGTAATATTTGTTTTACACACCCTTTATCTTATAGATTTATATTTTTATATGAATAATATTATAAAGAGGCCAAATAAAAAGATGGCAAACAATGATTTAATAGTGCACATCCCATGTGCACTACTAAATATGTTGCTCCCGCAACGAGATCTTCTCTCCTTTTTATATTTTAAAAATGATAATCATACGGCAGGGTTTTGAGTTTTCTTAAAATCAGCTGATATACAATTGACATACAATTTCCTGACTGAAAGCACATTGCTCGTAAGATACAGTGAATCAGTGGGAAATCTGTAGGGTCTAAAATATATAACTTTTAATCTCGTCCGCTGTCAAGATTGATTGAGCCAGCGCTAGGTATGTGTGTTTTAAAACTGCTTTACAGGCTACGTGTCTCAGTCTTTTAAATATCCAAACTAGTTTCCTTAATCCTTATTCCTAAATTACTCCAAGATATTTAGATATTACTGGACAACCCAGGAAAATATTCACAAATATTTCGAAATGGTTTTTTTTAAAATCGTCTCCTAGATGTGTTGGTTCAGATAAATAAAACCAAATATATTTTTTCATAATATTTATAGACAAAGAAAAATAGGAAAAATATAATATTTAAGTAAACCGAGAAATTTATCATTAATATAATACATACGTATCTTTCTCACGTAATATATAATATAAGAATAAAATTATCAAAATAACACATTAGAAATATTAAAACAGCAAATTAAAGTTCTAGCAAAATTATAAGACATAAATTAAATATTACAAACAATCCTTGTATAATAACTATCCGTTATCAAAGTTTTCGATAGTGTCTCCTTCGAATATCGTCTCCTTTTTATCTTCATCTTTTTATCAGTATCTACCCATGAAAGAAGTTTTCAATCGATATAGGAATTAAATTCTGGTTGGACAAACGTAATGGAAAACATTTAAATTACGTTATAAGATAATTGAAATAGAAGACCATTCACTTATTTATTATTCATCTTATATAAAAATTTTATAGCAGTAAACAGAAATTGTAAAACATAGTAGAGTTAGGATCACAAACAAATATTAAAAGAGAATAAAAAAATTACTGATCCCACATCTTAACTCACTTAATATAATAAAAGAAATCCACACATATAAAATAAAATATCTGCTTCTACTATATTAAAAAATAAAGGTGTCAAAAGAATAGACAATCTAAAAAGGTGAAATTACGCTTGAGCTTAGATTTTTTAATTGGAACACCACTTCCATGTCATGCAAATTCATATAAAGATTATGAATTGAACTTTGGTGGTTAAAAGAGGTCACCTAATGTGTATATTTTTACAGACGCATGTAATCTAAAGATATGAGCATTCAAAATGTGATTTTTTTTGCTATATTATTATCCAGACTTGTTATATTTTGACCTGCGACCGATTGGAGTATAAAATTGGTGTCGGGTGGAAACAAATCCATCAGTCACTCAGCATTCGAGCTAGAAAGTCGAGATGTTTGCATTCGTAATCCTTGCTCTCGTCGCGTCGGCTTATGCCAACGTGTACTACGACGCCAAGTGTCCTGAGTATGACGCAGTTGAAAACTTCAACGTATCCTCAGTAAGTTTTATTTCTTATTTTTTTTTGTTATGATTTTTTGATACAAGTTTTTAATTTATAAACTAATAAAAAATAAAAATTCAAAAAAATGTTACGAATACATTTTACCAGGGTAAAAAAAATATATAAATGTTTCACATAAAAAATATATACTTAATTATAAATTAAAATATATATAACTTACAATTTTAAATTTTATTTGAAAAAACTTTGTAGAGAAGAATTTAAAAAAGTGTACTGTTGAAATTTATCTCAATAATTACGATAATAATAATAATAAATTCTTTTTTGCACATCCATCAATTTAATGAAATAACAATATTACAAAAAAACTAGTATTTTATGAAAATAAAAATTTGAATAACAATTTATATTAAGGTTTTATTTCAAATTTTTATGATATTGAATCATTTTCAGTACGGTAATGGAATATGGTACGAAGTAGCGAGATACCCCAATAATGCTGAGAGGAAATCCAACTGCGGTTATGCCGAGTACAAACTAGAAGGCGACATCTTCAAGGTCAAGAACAGTCATGTAAGTGAAAGGAAGAGGTTCTTTATCGAGGGCTACGGCAGGGTCGCTGACAACGCTGGCAATTCTGGCGAGCTCGTCTACTCTCTACCCTACGGAAGTAAGTACAGATAATATATGAAAATTTATTTTGCAGTATAGTTTTCATATAAAAAGTAATGTATTTAAAGAACCGATATAATATAAAATATCAAAGAATTATTGTACATAAATTTTAGAGTTATGTTCTACGAAAAAGTTTTCACCATTATTTTCAAATATGTTTACATTAACAATTTAATCGTGTTTTTTTTTAGTATCTGGTAAGAAAACTGAAACTTTTGTCAAGGTTCTTGCCATCGACTATGACCACTACGTTATCAACTACTTCTGTAAATATGATGAGGAGAGAAACTCTCGCCAAGGTAACTGTGATTTAAAAATATACAAATATAACAAAACAAAACCTGAAAAATTACAAAATGATTTAAATAATTTTCTTTTCAGACTTCGCTTGGGTCCTCTCGAGGAGCAAGGTTTTGATTCCCGACATCAAGTTGAAGGTAGAGAACTTCATTAAGGAATCCAAATTTTTGGACAGCAGCAAGTTCTGGTGGTCTGACTTCTCCGAAGAGGTCTGCAATGTCTGATTTAAAAATGAATATTGTTATCTGGTCAGACAGCATATGGCAAATATGATCAGCTTAATTTTTTTACTGTTGTCACGGAATAATAGAATATATTTTTAATATAATTTAGGTTACCAACACAATGCCAAATAAAATATTGTACCTTGATAAATATATATTATTACTTCTTTATAAAACCGATTTTTTGTAAAACACCTCAGACATTCTTTTAATACTTTTAAGTAAGAACCTAAGGATTTTTTTGTAGAATTTCAAAAACATAGTTTTAATCAAACAATATTCATTTAATATTCGCAATGTAACACATTAAGCTAAGATAAATAGTCAAATATAATGTGAAAAAAAAAACCATTATAAAAGAAAATATACAAAATTTACCATAAAAGAAAAATAGGAAAAATATAATATTTAAGTAAACCGAGAAATTTATCATTAATATAATACATACGTATCTTTCTCACGTAATATATAATATAAGAATAAAATTATCAAAATAACACATTAGAAATATTAAAACAGCAAATTAAAGTTCTAGCAAAATTATAAGACATAAATCAAATATTACAAACAATCCTTGTATAATAACTATCCGTTATCAAAGTTTTCGATAGTGTCTCCTTCGAATATCGTCTCCTTTTTATCTTCATCTTTTTATCAGTCTCTACCCATGAAAGAAGTTTTCAATCGATATAGGAATTAAATTCTGGTTGGACAAACGTAATGGAAAACATTTAAATTACGTAATAAGAGAATTGGAATAAGAGACCATTCACTGTTAAGCTGAGTAATAAATTTTAAAATAGTAATAGTTAATCTTATATAAAAATTTTCAAGCAGTAAACAGAAATTGTAGAACATAAACCAGTTAGGATTACAAATAAATATTAAAAGATAATAAAAAAATTACTGATCACTCACATCTTAACATAATAAAAGGAATGCACACATATAAAATAAAATATCTGCTTCTACTATATTAAAGAATAAAAATGTCAAAAGAATCGACAGGAAAAAAATAACAACAATTACTGGAATTTAAAAAAGTATACCAACATAAAATAGATGTAGAAATGTATAAGCAACGATTATACTAGATTTATTACTAGTAGAAAATATATAAAAAAAAACAAAAATAATAAAATATTAACAGCATGTCATAAAGATAATGATAAAAAAAATAATATTCGATAATTAGATAAGCAAAAAAAATTAACTAAATTCCATCAAGCAATATTTAACGATAAACAGACCGATGAAAGAATGTGAGAAAAAATTACTTTGTTCTAAGTTTTAATAAAGGTATTGTCCAATCTTTTAGAGAATAGTATTTTCTTAGATTTTCACGAGTACACATTTCAAATAAAACTATTTTTACGGATTAAAACTCGCGTATATTTGGTTACATTTTTGATTTTAACCCGACGTTTCGAATACTTTGCAGCAATCGTGTTCACGGGTAGACAAAGAAAAATCTTAAGCATAGTGCTCTCTATCTGGCTGTGATTTTATTGATTTAACGTAATAATTTGTTTTGTAAAGATAGAAACACAGACAGTTTTTATACATATTTATAACTAAAATTTATAGAAAGATTGTTTTTCATATATCAGACAACTAATAAAAAATATAAAACTTTTGCTTTTTTTATTTGGTGGTTCCGAAATTGACTTACAGATCTATGAAGATAGTGTCACCCTTATTCACAAACATTATTTGGCGAAGTGACAAAATAGTACTATGCAAAGTAAGGTTTTTCTCAGTACGTTCCTTATGACCAGCCTTTTAATTCACAAAAATTTTCAATGTACAGTTATACCGATATACACAGTAATTAACTCCGCCTGTGATTGGTTGTTTAAGCGGTATTAACTTCACTGATGTGTTTTGACATTTTAATTTTGGTTAAGACACGCTACAATAAAATATTGCACATTAGTATCTTAACTTTTTGTATAATGTTTAAATATACAATGAAAAATATAACTACTATATTATAGTGTATTTGTGAGTATGTGCAGTATGTGTGCGTGCGTGTACATGCGTACGTGTAATATTTGTTTTACACACCCTTTATCTTATAGATTTATATTTTTATATGAATAATATTATATAGATGGCCAAATAAAAAGATGGCAAACAATGATTTAATAGTGCACATCCCATGTGCACTACTAAATTTGTTGCTCCCGCAACGAGATCTTCTCTCCTTTTTATATTTTGAAAATGATAATCATACGGTAGGGTTTTGAGTTTTCATAAAATCAGCTGTTATACAATTGACATACAATTTCCTGACTGAAAGCACATTGCTCGTAAGATACAGTGAATCAGTGGGAAATCTTTGGGTCTAAAATATATAACTTTTAATCTCGTCCGCTGTCAAGATTGATTGAGCCAGCGCTAGGTATGTGTGTTTTAAAACTGCTTTACAGGCTACGTGTCTCAGTCTTTTAAATATCCAAACTAGTTTCCTTAATCCTTAGTCCTAAATTACTCCAAGATATTTAGATATTACTGGACAACCCAGGAAACTATTCACGATTATTTCGAAATGTTTTTTTTTTAAATCGTCTCTTAGATGTGTTGGTTCAGCTAAATAAAAGCAAATATATATTTTTTCATAATATTTGTAGATAAGATTTTAATTTTAAGCCATTCCATACGAGCCAAACCAACCTCTGCGTGGAAGCGAACATCCTCCTATAAAACTCCAGTAGATACCACAGCATTATGTCCAAATAAAATATAATAAAGGTCAATTGAAGGTGATAAAGTCATTGATTTATATTAAAAATATTTGTTTTTGTTTTGTCGTCTCAAATATAACTTCATTAGGGTCCGGAAGAAAAATTACATTCACTTTCTCTAGATTGAAAGTAAATGGCACTTTTGAGGCACTTCTGTATGAGGCTAATTTACTAGAATTTAATGAAGTTTACTAATTTAAAAATAAGGTCTTTGACAATTCCAAAAGCATAATTAATGATGAAGGTACATGTTTTATTTTTATTAAATTTGTATTGCGCAAATAAAAAGCATCGGTTGGTATGCAGTGTCAAAAGACGTTCCGCGGGTCAACGGTGAGAATTTTATGAAAACTAATTTAGTGGCCTCGAGTGTAATGGGTACAAACAAACAACAAACAGATGTTAATTTGAATCAGCGGGTAACAGCTCTGCAACAAAACAGAACTAGACCTTTTCACAAAGTCACTCTATCCATGCTTAATGAAATAAAGTTTGGGTATATACTTTAAATGGACAGTAACAACATAGCTTCCGAAGTTTTTTTAGGGTTAAGGGAAGTTAGAATTAAAAAATCAAGTTACTTTTTTGTCTAGTATCGAATCCGAGTAATGCCTCTCGAAAATGAAAATTAACATAGGGTTCTCGGGCGCTCTAGAACGTTCTAGGGAAGGTAATAGCAGCTACAATCAACCGGTTTTTAGGGTTCAATTGTCAAGAATGAATTTCAATTTGGATTTATATATAGTAATACCTAAATTTATAAATAATTTACTATGTATATATATATATTTATTTTAATATTTACGACTAGGTATAATTCCTGAAAACAATTTATTTGTCGCCAGTATTGTTGTGGCAGTTACAGAGCAGTTTATAGTTGTGTATTGAAATAAATTATTTGTCAAGTAGTTATACATGAGACGTGATTCTAGATTTCAAGAGAGCTTTGGAGTTTTTACAATATTCGTTATAAAAATGTAATATATTTTATATTTCTTTTGCTCACCAACAGATTATTAGTCAAAAACCATTGTACAAACACAGAAACCATTGTTTACATGTTCAATTCCTTATTGGAATATTTTAATTTTAAAAATAAGAGAAGTATGATCAGCAAATAAAACTATCATATGTTTATTCCTCATAAGATGAAATATACAATATAAGTAAATAAGGTATAAGAAAGGTCCTAAAGTAGAGCATTGTCGCACGCCCATTTTGAATAATGAAACAGGGGAACGCTTTCACACACATTCACATCTACTATACATATTTTTTCATTAATATACCAACTAGTCAATTCAAGGGCGATCGATCGAGCGATCGATTAAGTTCTTACTACGTAATGTAATTTTAAAATTTTATATTTCTGTACGCATTTGAACGAACGCTTTGGACAAATTACATAAAATTCTTGTGATTCTTGCCAGGCCTCAAAGTTATTTACCAATAATTTAACTCCAGTGTATTTTATTGAACGACTGGAAGTGAAACCAAATTGCTCTTTATGTGAAAGGTTGTTATTTAAATGAGCAAATAAGCATTATTTTTTCGACGATCATGTATGTGGGTAGTACTGACATTGGTCTATAGTTAGTTACGTGCTAAGTTGTTTTTATTTTATCATTATTTTCCCTCTTTTTCCAATAATATTTTTTGCTACTTTAAATTGTTTTTTAGAAGGTTTAGGATGCAATTTTCCATCATTTCAAATTAATCCTCTCTAAACTCTTAGTAGAGTCTAGCAGAGTACATAAATGTAGAAAAAATTGTTTTTGCTTTTAAATATTATATGACTTGCTTCGGAAACATAATCAATTCAACTTATTATGTTTTTATTTTTATACCATTTGTTCTTTCAATTCTTATCGTTTTAACAAAAAATATTATTATGTAGAGTGAATACAAAAATTGTAGGTTATCTTTTTTCCGGATAATGCTATATAATTTGTGTGAAACGATTATAAATCTATTTCTTGATAAAGATAAAATTTTGAGTTAGATAACTAATTTAAGTAAGTAATAAACCGATTTAAAAAGAAATATATTGTTTTATGACTACTTACGATTACGATTATTAATGATACAAAATATTATTTTTCGAACGAACTCTCTTTTCTTTGAAACTTTTACTCAAGATTAAAAATCAATAAAAATTATATTTACAATTGGCGGACAGTTTGCATTTTAAAATTATATTAATCATATTATATAATAATCAAATACTCAATACTATCAAACTGAGATTCGATGTTGGAATCCTATAACATATATAAATTACTAATTGATAGTTTTCATACTAACTTTTAAACATTCGCGTTGCATTATTTTTTGTTAAGTTGTCAGCTTCATGGAAATCCAGTAATTAACAGCATACGTCGCTTTCTGCGGAATCGGTTAAACATCGTAATAGGGACTCGTCGATTAGTTTACGGAATAAGGACACTGTGAGTGTTGTATGTGACGGTACATGGCGATAAGACAATTTAAATTATAATGAAGACGTGCGGATAGATGAAGAAAGTTAGACCTCACGGATTCGACGACGGAGAGCGTGCACTGCTAAGATAGTCAGAAATTAAGACTTATGTAAGACCTATTTCGCGTGATAACTTACGCTAATAAAATAGTATGACATTTTTCATATTCGAGAAACTCAAAACCTGATGAAGCTGTCCTCTCGATGGACAATTTTGATAAGTTTACAAAATAATGTATACATAACATAAATTAAAGGAAAGAATACAAGCTCTCGTTACCTGGTACTCTAATAAAAATTAAATAATTCGTCTATGGACATTGGTCCATAGACGAATTATTTAATTTTTATTTTATTTTACTAGCTTTGACAATCAATAAATTAGCTTAGATTAATCTTACTTTTAATAAGATTTTTATTTTCATTTTTAAATTCTTCTTCACTAAATTCAAATTCCGTATAGGTTATATAAAAAGAAAATAAGAATGAATTTATAAATTGGAACTACAAATTCTGGCTTAAAGAGAGAATCCTAGTGATGATATGAAGGAGGCAACCGATTTTTATATGGAGAAGTGCAGATTTTTACACATTATTTCGTTGTCTATTTATAAAAATACTTATTACTCAACTATATAATAATAAAATCTTTATTAATGTACTGTTACTAATATTGTTTCGGGTTTGGCTTAGTTCATTTGGCAAAGCAACGTGTGCCAAAACCTGTTGATTTCACCATTTGACAACAACAAACATGTTGATCGCTAATAACAATAATTACTACTACTATACGATATATTCTTTTATTTTTTCTGTATTTTTTTATCGGTACTGTAAAATATACTATTACATCTTCAAGTAAACGGTTTTCTTTAATGTTATTAGGACATTTTATATGAATGGGTGAAGAAATAAAACAAAATTTTATTAAAATATTAGATTATATAGCCCATAATAATGTACTTCAAGTATTACCAGAAGTTGCTCGTAAAGAAGTCAGTTTCATATTTGTTTGAGTACGCACAAGAAGTGTCTGAGAAGTCCTTAAGAACGAACGATTGACGGTGTTCAGCTAATTCAGGGTATTTGGATAAAACATTTTCAACATTTTTGAGAGTCTCGCCTTGCAATTTTTGTTTGTTACGAGATAAAACCCATGTGAACACTGTAAAAATAAAAATAATGGCACCTTTTTAAAATATTCTGAAGAAGTAAATAAAATATTTATTTAACACCTTTATTGTACACCGCATGACAATTTACAAGTACATAGAATGCAATGTAATGTTGTACAACGAGGCGGCCTTATCGCTAAGTAGTGATTTCTTCCACACAACCTCATACGAGCAATTAAATAAAATATTGATAAATGAAGAAGGCGGTGTAAAATAGATATACTTAAAATTGAGTAAATATATATTTGATACTTTTATACGTACAACTTACTACATATAATATTTTTAAAGTAATAAATAAGATTATATATTGTAATACTAATTTACTTGTTGAAGGTAAAATGATTAAAATTTTTTTTTTAATTATTTTTTTTTTAATCGAAAGCGATTGCTTCAAGTTTAATGGTAAGGCATTCTATAATAGAATAACCCTAACAAAAAAAAGTTTTTATAAAATATGGAATTGTGTGATGGAATTTGAAGTGCAAGACTTCGTGATGACCTTACACATCTATTATCAGAGTCAACGAAAGTAAATTTGTTTTTTAAGTAAGAAGGACTAGAAGGATTTAATAAGATACAGTACAACAAAGTACAACAAAGGAAAGAGTAATAAGATACAGTACAACAGGGAAAGAGTGTGAAGAATCCCGTGAAGTCGAATAGGCAACCACTTGAGATCATTACGAAATTGTGATAGATGGTGATATTTACGTAATCCAAATATGAACCTGATGCCAACGTTTTGGATTCTCTCAAGTTTATTTAGTTGTTCTTCAGAAAGATTACGATAACTGGCATCACCGTAGTCGAGTATTGGAAAAAGAAGAGTTAAAAATATAAAATTTATCATTTGATTTTCCTTTCATAAAATAAATTATCCATAAACATAATAATATAATAAACGATTGTCGAAAATAAAAAAAAATATCTGCTATTTTAAGGAAATAATATAAAATTATTATTTTTTTTTAAACCACAAAAGGTAAGCGTTTGACTACAGCCCGCCTGATGTTAAGGCTCTAGTCTAAGAAGTGGGACGCTTGCCTATCAAGTACCTATTAACTTTTGATTAATGTGTCAACTTGGCCACAACTCTATCCTGCACCTTCTAGACTGCTATTACGTCAGGGGTTGCAGCTTAGCATCGTCAAAGTTCGCAGGAAGTAGTTAATAATTTTTTTTATTAGTCATACCATAATGTGTTCTTTGTTTCTTTTTTAATGTTTTGCAAGTGTAGGCAATTGCGTATCCGTTGTAATCCGTCGATAAAATAAAAAATGGAAACTGTAACACCTTATCTGAAATAAAAATATTGAGAAGTTTTTACTATTAAATTTGGACCTTAAATATTCAAAAGTTTTACAAACAGATATAAAGGACGCAAATTATCACTATATCGATTCACATTTGTAAGAATAATATGCAAATCACATAAAGAATTGTCCTATTGGGGACTAAAAGCGCCAACCCTTGGTTTTGCAGTCAAGTTAGACGACGAAACCAATAGGTCGCAAATTCTATTCTGGTTACCGCAATTAAAATATTGTTATAAATTACCGATATTATTAAAACAAACCTCCATCTTCATGGCTGACAATGAACTGAGCTTTACTACCCGCATCAAAAGTCGGATCTACCCTAGCGAAGTATGACTTTTGTGTACGGTTGCCTTGGTCTATGTCAACGTATGTCTCCCTCAGAGTATAACCGAGGTTGTCTTCTTGGAACTCGAGAGAGGCACAGTCGTATATATTTCTACCATCGCTGGCATAGCTTGCTGCGTTGTACCAACTGCCTGAAAACTTTGATTTTTATTTATTAATAGATGTATAATTTTACCTATATATTGAAAAATATCAGATAATCCACACTAAAATACCGCGAATGTCATGTCCCTTTAAATGATTTAGAATTACAATAATGCATAACGATGAATTACAATAATATGGAAATTACTTAACTACAAAATTGTCTAGTTTTACCCGTTCAGTTTATATGCTAAATATTATACTTACGATATTTATAAAAACTCAAATAAACCTGTAACACAACTTTAAAACATTTTTTACTCACCTTTGTGTAATCTAGCTTTTCTTGTATATTTACATTTGGGCATTCACCTGGCAATGTGAATTCTGCTCCAAGGGCATAATTTATGATAAAGAAAATAAAATAGTATGTTACCCACATTGTGGATACAAGCAATCTGTGCAGGCGAGCTGTATCGAATGCCGGGGTCGCCACCTACGCGATAATTATAATAAAATGGACTCTTATTGACCATTTATACTCAGACTATCTGTAGCGTCTGATTTTTCTTCATTTACGTTTCTTTACTTGTTTTTTCATACAAGAAAAAATCTCTTGTAAATATACGCAATAATTTCTTTGTATTTGCATATTATGAGAAATGATAACATTCAATTATAACTCTTATAAGGTTAAGAATTCAATCTTTGCAGTATTTTATGAACGGATATTCAGTTCATACGATTTGTTATTCGTAGAAATGATTTCTAAATTGAACACAACAGACACAGATTAGTGTCCTCCGGTGTTTCTTTTTAGTATTGCGTTTTAACTTTTAAGTAATTGACAGAATTTGTTATATGAGTCTTACAATTTTGGCTTTAGATGATGAATATAATTTTGTTTTTTTTTTTAATTAACTAAATCAAGGCGAGACTTCATGATGGTGGAGGAAAATGTTACTGTTGAATATAAAAATTAATAATATTTTTTTTTTAATAATCCACATTTTATAACATGTACAGTACATAAAATCACTTTTGAGACGGTTTTGCATTTGTAGTTACGTACGGTCGAAACATTAAAAAATAAATTATTATAATATTATTTTTTTTTGTAATTTTTATAATCAGGTACATCAAATAAACAATATTTAAAAAGTGAATAATATTAATTTTAAACAAAACATTTAATACTAATCTTCTTCAACTCCAGACATTTTTCATTCACTCTCACCATTTTTAATTAACAAAGCTACAATAATAATAGATATTGTTATTTATTTGACATTCACTCATTCTACTGTCAATATATTATCTTCTTTAAAATGTACTATAAATATAAAAACATCTCGTTAGTGATTTATCTGTAGATCGTTTAAATTTTGTACATACTTTTAAAAAGAAGACAGTATGGCTATCGAGATAGATACATTCATTTAAGGATTCACTAAAAGGATATCATTGTTTCACCCTATTCATATATTAAATTTTGCTAGGTTTTGACGGGCCCAAAAAATATATAAAATCGCTTTTAATTGAATTTGAAGCAAATATAAAGAAAAAATCTAAAAAAAATGGTAAAACAAGTTTTGTTTTAAGTTAATTTAATAAAAATTTTTGGGATATGTTTTTAGAATATTAATATCTTCTCCAACCGCATTTACCATAACTTGTGCTAATTTATATTTTAATATTAAAAATGTTCTTATAATTATCTATAGTCTATACAACCTGATTAACACAGTTTTACTAATAATATTTGGATATCAATAGGTGAAAAGAAGCAGGTCAGATGCATTTATATTAAAGCCTTAGACCATGTGTTCCAAGACATCCTTCGTCGAAAACGGACGCTCGGTAATTTTGATGACTTTTATAGGTAAATTTTTGGTTTTATTCATATGTGACACAGTATAGATAAGTTATTGTTTTAAAAAGTGCTCGTAGTCATTTTCACAACCTCCTGTGTTTCACAGGGTCTAATACTACTCCCCGTACTATAAATTGCCTTCGTGTACGATATAGATACTACTTTAAAATACTAGAGTTTTTGAATAATTTTAGAGGACAAAAGAATTGCTATTTGCAAATAAAATAACTCACAAATCATATTTTGCCTATCAAATTACTACAAAATAGTAGAATAAATATGAATACTTCTTTATGTTCCCAAATAAAATTGTCTCCTAAAATAAGTAAAGGAATATAGCTCACTATACTTATAAAGTAAATGACATAGCAATACATAGTTTCTACTGTTTGTTTCAAAATTATAATTAACAGAGCATATTATGTTAAATTAATCATATAAAGTATACATACAAATTGGTTATATAAGTTTTTGTGAATCATTGCATGATAAACTGCATTAAAATTCTTTATTCTTCAAATCTTTGCAGTTTATTGGAAATTGTATGCGTAATTTACAATGCAATATGAATCTACAAAAATAAAATAAAATACAGATACATACAAAAATTTAGGATTGAGTAACAATTTATTAACAACTATCTTGAAACATGCAGTGTTGATACCTCAAAGAAAAAAATATAATGATGTTATTTTCTATAAAATCGACCTTGATCCAGGATCGGTTTTAGCAGTTCCACTTTCCTGCCTGTTGTTGTCAACGTTGAGAATATAGGAGGAGATACGATGGTGTGTGTATAAGATTAATGATGAGTTTGTGCTTGTTGGTGAGGATGACTTTAACGTCCAGAGCAGACTGAATAAGTGGCAAGTTCTGAACTTATGATATGAAATAAAATAAATACACTGGAACAAGTATTAAAATATTGAAAAGAAAAATAATTTTCAAAGAAGAAAACATTTTCAAATAACATGTCAGTTAAGTGAAGCTTGATTGGCAAAACTTCTGGTAAATTTACCAGAAACGGTTCTGGCCCGGCGTTTTTGGATGCCTGTTAAATATATAATTAAAAATATTATCGATATACGATACGAGCAGGAGTCAAACCCGCGTTCTCTGAGAAACCGTCCTATGACTAGTAACTGACGTGTACCAACATGCTATGACTACTCTCGCTAATTGCTTTGATGAATTTGCATCCTATATTATATGACCATCTTTATCAGAACGGGGTAACATCTATTATATTTGTTTCGACTAACTACTATTTCTAATTTTCCAGTATATCATTAATTACATTATATGACATTATATTACGTTATATTGTGATAGTTATTACGTGTTTACGTTTGTTTTATATTATTTTTATTTTATTTTTGTTGTATTTTATAATATTCAATAATTGTTAGTTTAAGATGTAAGAGTTACTATATTTTGTTTTAAATGTAAACATTGTAAAGTATTTGAAATTATAAATGTTAGTTTGGTATTAGAATGTAAGGCTAGGTTAAGAATGTGATAACGTAACGGGTTTCCAACGGAAAAAAAAAAAAAAAGGTTAAGAATGTGATGAGCGCTTCTTGCCTACAAACTCACGAGTTTGGGCAAAATTTAATGTGTATTTGTTTACTTTATAAAAAAATAAATAAAAAAAAAATCAAAATGGTAATAATTAATCCTACAAAATATATCTCTTTATATATATTATTAACGTTTTCGCTTCTTTATTATAAATACTGATAATTTCAAAACACACATTCATAAATACTCAGAATTAATATAATTTGTTCAATTAATTATGATAAACAAACTCATTACTTAGAAACGGATTGTTTTCATTTATTAATAAATATATGTATTATTGATGCAAATTTAAATGAAACTGTATGAATTAGATTGGTCAAATTATTCTTTATTTCATATAGCAGGATTCAAACCCGCGTTCTCTGAGAAACCGTCCTATGACTAGCAACTGACGTGTACCAACATGCTAAGACTACTCTCGCTAATTGCTTTGATGAATTTGCATCCTATATTATATGACCATCTTTATCAGAACGGGGTAACATCTATTATATTTGTTTCGACTAACTACTATTTCTAATGTTCCAGTATATCATTAATTACATTATATTACATTATATTATATTACATTATATTACATTATATTGTGATAGATATTACGTGTTTACGTTTGTTTTATATTATTTTTATTTTATTTTTGTTGTATAGTTTGGCAAGATTTAATGTGTATTTGTTTACTTTATAAAAAAATAAATAAAAAAAAATCAAAATGGTAATAATTAATCCTACAAAATATATCTGTTTATACATATTATTAACGTTTTCGCTTCTTTATTATAAATACTGATAATTTCAAAACACACATTCATAAATACTCAGAATTAATATAATTTGTTCAATTAATTATGATAAACAAACTCATTACTTAGAAACTTAGATGTAAAGTGGCTATTAAAAGATTTTGCTACTAGTTTTAGTTAATTATAGATATAATGAAACTTAATTAGCATTTATTAATATCTGTCAATTCTTTGTTCTTTGTTAATATAACATTTATATTTATACTGAGATCTTAAAATAATATCAAATACAATTCGTTGGATAACGACATTTAATCTCTGCTTTATTCTTGGAATATATTATTTATTATTGAAATAAATAAGATAACCTCTGACAGAGATGTAGTGGACATTACGAATTAGTATCAGTACAGCAGATGCCTCACTATGTTGAAAATAATATCATTTATTATTTGTTTTAATTCTGTGTTTGGTTATTTTACTATACCCGGGCGATGTCCTGACAGCGTCGGATTGCAAGAAAATTTTAGATTGGCTGATGTATGTATTAGGAATATTTTATGAGTATTTTCTTTATCATCATTTGCTTATTTTCTTTAACCCAAGTTTTAGGTATCCTGAATGTAATAAATTTAATTCCAATCCCTTTTCAAAAGATCTAGTATTATTATATTTACATTTATATGTAAATACAATTGCTCCTGCTCAATACTGTTAGAATTCCTTGTTCCTTGAATTGATTCGAACCCACTCGGGGTCTATATTTTGAGTATGACTGAAAAACGTCGTAATTGGTGTGGGTTCGAAAAGAGGCGGGCCAAATACGATAGTATTTACGTGACTACATCTAAATAATTAAATAGTAATAATGATACAGAAAAGAATTATTTATATTTCATTATTTTTATAGTTCTATGGTAAGTGGTACCAAGCCTACCACTACTCGAGTGATGGTCAGCACAACAACAACTGTTCTACAATAGAATTGCTGACGAGGCCTTCTGGAATTTATCTAAACCAATCTCGAATAGACCTGGGACTGTTCCATCGGTTTAGTGTCGGAAAAATAGATATACCGTCGAGGGTTGAAGATGCTGCTTCTCTGGATCTTATATTTGCATTTAAGAATGCTCCAAGAAGATGTTAGTATTTGAGTATATAATCTTCTACAGATTTTGAACGATTATTTTAAAGAAGCATGAATATGTATTTTTAACTTGGTTTAACATATAATTATAATTTTATTTTTCCACTCATCGAAGGTTGTTTCGAAAAGAATGCTTATTGACAATATGCGTTTAATATATTGTTGTGTGTTTTTTCTCTTTTGAATTTAGACAAAAGTCTACAATGAAAATTTTCATCTTAAAAGTATCATATTGTTTACTTAGTACTTACTGGGTTGTTGTTTAAATTTCAGTGAAAACACGAAGGTATCCCTTCCATGTGCTGGCTACCAATTACAACTATTATGCTACAGTGTACACTTGCGAGTATAGTCCGCTAATTGATAAACATTATAGTAAGTACTCATATAGTAAATTAAAAAATTTCAGTCAATTATCGTTAGTTGCAAAAATATATTCTTCTCAAACAAGTTAAAAATAATAATTTTAGAGTTAAAAGTAGGTAGTAACGTAAATTTATAAATTTTTACGTAAATTAGGTATTTTTACGTAAATTTTTACGTCTTGTCTTTTTATTTATATACAGTTCATTACATTTTATTTTTCTTTTTAACTATCATTTTATTTTATTTACAGTGTACGTCTGGATTCTGTCTCGTCATCCTGTATTGAATGACGTCTCAAAAGAGCTGGCTTCAGGATCTTTGAAGGAAATAGGATTAGATTCAGCAAAGTTGGTCAAGGATGATAGAAGCAAATGTACTCCGAAGTACTACGAAGATATGATAGTGGAACCAACGACATTCAGATTTGCTGTTCCGATCTAAATAAGAATAAATAAAAATATCAATCCCCTTTAATCCTTTAATAAGTATAACAAAAGTAAAAAAATTAGGCTATATTTTAATAAATATATTAAAAACAAGATAGTTAAAGACCACATTAAATTTGTTTTTCAATGTACATGATTTTTTTATAAAAATTAACGTTTAAGTGCAAGTAAATTTTTTATTCGATTTTTAAGATAAAATGGTATCAGATTGATAAATTTAGATTTTACTTTGTTAAAGGCATACACTTTGATAAGAAATCAATTAGCTTAGTTAACCCGACAAAATAATCTTATCTTTAGTTCTTTTTATAATTATTTCATTTATATTACAATTATGTAATCCTTCAGAACATATTCTGATAATGTCATTGCATGCTCTGGTTCTTTATATTTGTAACAATTGTTTTTAAAAAACTTATTGATTGAATTATTTAATAAAACTACCGTTACCGGTAATAAAATACCGTAAATTTATTATTATTTTATTAACTCTCTCAACTGTCTGACATTTCGACCAGTTTACACCAGCCGTGGTCACAGGCGGAATGTCTTAGCGGTGCACGTTCTCCGTCGTCAATACCGTGAGGTCGAAATTTCTTCATCTACCCGCACGTACATTTATTAGGCCATTTCCTTAGCCAGAACAACTTGGATATACATTTATTTTTTTAATAGTATCATCCTTATTTGTAAATACATAATTAAGTGTTACAAATAGTATCAATTATTTTATTTATAAAATCATAAATAATCACTTTAAATATCCAAAAATAATTTAATATCAATGACGGATACAAATCATTATCTGTGACTTTATCTAGACTTATTTGAGGAACCGACAAGGACTTTATACTTAAAACCTTACAAAAACAAATTGATTTATGACGCAAAATATAATTACATTTTTTTTTGTATTTGTATGTCTGTAACATATATCTTCATCTAACTTATATGTTTTGGATGTTTAAGTTATGGAAGCGAAGCTTAAAAATGTTGATGTTGTTGTTTTGAGATACTGACAATGTAGTCCCCTGTACCACCAAGTGTAAAAGATGAGATCCTTACCTCTATCGCCTTTTTCGACATATACTTTTTTATTTTCATAATACATTGTAGACTAGACCTTTGTCTGTTCTCAGACATCAAATGATATGAGTGTAAGTTTTATCATTTATAAAATAGTTATCAATACGTTACATAGTTATATATGTTACCGACATAGTATGGATTGATAAGCTTCAACTTTATCAACGGATCACTATCAGAGCGATTTTGATTCCATAGTCTGACTACAATCGAGATTACAGTTCTTTTTAATCTAAAACGAAAGATAGTTTTCGGACATTGTATGTTATTAGTACCACAAATGTCTGTCCATTTTAGGAAAAATTAAATAATATTGATACTGTTACCCTCAGGATTATTCAAATTGTACCCTATTTTAAGTAGATAAAATTCAAAATCACTAAAATTCTACCAGACACTTAAGTCATTGTCTAAGTTGAAAAGCTGCCTTCGCTAAGCGATGGTTAAAGTAATGGAAGTCCAAAAACTCTATGGATAATCTCGAAGATCCATAGTCTTATGGGTTACTTTACTTTTTTATAATACTGAATGCCTATTTGTTGAAATTTAGTAAAAATTAACCAAAAACATTCATAAGTTTTTAATTATAAAAAAAAATCAAATCACTTAAGTTTATTTATATCAACTTCTTATTTACCGTTTTAGAGTTGTAGTGACAAATATAATAGTGATCTTAGATTACTATTCTATGTGTTGATTATTCCAGATCATGTATCCAAGTATCAGTCTGTATCAGTACTGTTATAATACATAGCCTGAACATGTGCCGACCAAACATGGTGGCATTGGTGTTCATTTTGACTAACTGGTTGAAAATAAGCCAGGCTTGTAGATGGTATTAACTTCAATTGCTGTTGCGCCACTTCTAAAAACTCTGGCGACAGAGTTGTATTTCTTGATAATATCCACGCTAGGACTGTAAAATCAACAAGTTACTATTAGTAGAATAATTATGAACTATTGTTTAATATCTCAAAAGTAAATTTTCTTCGATTATAAAGAGACTAGCGAGAGAGGCCTGTCACAAGTGACAGATGGATAAGTGGTTTTAAGCTGCCATTATTTATATATTTAGTATTTTCATTTTATCTTGCATTGTACTCTTATTTTTTTCACTAATCTTTCTTTATTTCGTCCTAATACATCCTTTGATTTGTCTCTCGCAGTGTGAATGCTGTGGATGCTATGTCCTTTCGGGGCGATGCCACCGCCGCACCCCCTACCTTGGGTTTTGAAATTCAGTCAGTAATAGCTATTTCACCTAGGTAACTTGAACACCCAGTTTAGTCAAAATAGGTCGTTTAGTTTTTGAGAAAATCGTTTCGGCTACAGACGGACAGACGGACAGACGGACGCAC
Organism: Mechanitis mazaeus; assembly: GCA_959347395.1. NCBI lineage: Eukaryota > Metazoa > Arthropoda > Insecta > Lepidoptera > Nymphalidae > Mechanitis > Mechanitis mazaeus. Next base: position 2,866,166 of record OY365743.1, read on the forward strand.
GGACGGACGGACATCTCAACAGTTTTTTTATTATTTAGAATAGATCATAATTATAAATTAAAAATAATGGTGGCTGCATCTATCACATATTTATGTTTACTGTTTTATTTTGTTTTAAAATATATGAGTATTATAAATATTTATAGCAATTTCTGAGTGATATTGACTAAGCATTTCTATTTAATAAAAAATAAATTCCATTTCAAAATAAAAATATTTCTCTATATTTTTTTTTTTTAATTATATTATATAAGTAAATATTATACGTACCGAATTTAATATTCAATGTTGGGTTTACTGCACATCCGTACATAATAGCAAAGTTATTGTAATCTGTCGTTATTATGGACAATGGGATTCCAAAGGGATCTGAAAATATATAAATATACATCTCTATCTTTGATCTAAATTTGTCTTGTTAATAGAATATCATGTGGTCTTATAGTACTTTTAAAAAAATAAATATATTTTTATTGCCAGAACAATTTCCATAGAATGGAGTTTTATACAATTACAATTTACCACTACACTTTTTATTACAATTCTAGTTAATTTACAAATACTACAACATGCATAATCAAAACAAAAACACAATGAGAATAATAATATATTCCATTCATACAATGACAATAAAGATACAAAAATTCAAAGTAGTAAAATAATATTATAACCCAAAAAAATAACATTTATGAGAGTTACAGTTAAAAGATCCATGTACAATGATGGTGTTAAAGTCATATCAACGTATAGAAATGTATACATATTACATATGTAGAATAATTATAATTCTAAAATATTTTGAAGTATCCTACAACAGACCGTAGTGAAGTCACTATATTTTATAAAAAATAAATAAACACTACTCTAATTATACCTGACCATAAAAAGAGCTAAACTCAATAACTTAATAATAATAAATAATAATAACAAATTTTATTTCAGATTTTCCACATATCCATATATTTGTTAGTAGCGATTTCCTAAAATGTTAGTTAATCGATAAAATGATAAAATGCCATTGATAATAATAATAATAGACAATATAATAACATTCATAACGATAATAATAAAAAATAATAATACCTATATTATTTTTCTGAATAGTGAACACAGCCTTATCTCCAGGTGCATAGGTACTATTCACATGCAGCACATACTGGATGCTGTCTTTTACAAAAGCGTGCTGAAATTCAATCCGTCTTCCGCACCGCTGTATCAGTTTATGAGAACATTGTCCGTGGTCCTCATACCAGTTTGGTATGCGTTGTATTTCATACCATTTTCCTAAAAACTACATTCAGTAACGTATTATTTTAACCTAACCTTGTATAATATGACCCATACAACATGAGATCTAATTATTATTATTATATTACTACGTTCTTTGACCCTTGCAAAACCAAAAATAATGAAAGTTTAAACTTATGTATATATTAAATTCGTACGATGATAATTGTAGTGATAATAAATAATAACAATTATATATTCATATAATTCGACCTGGATATTTTATTGACAATTTTAATATTTTTAAGACTTACTCTTTCCAATTCAAAATATTCCATAGTCTCGACATTCTCGCAATTTCCAAACAACAATATTTGACCGGAACTCAATCGCAAGTGAACACTTGACAGAAAAAATACTAAGACGAGAAACATTTTTACCTTTGACAAATATTTAATAACTGTGTGAAAGATATTTCTGTTTGGACTAGATCTGACATGAGATCTCTTATCAATTTTATCAGTAAGTATTGACTTTAGGAATGTTATTTATTGGGCATAAGAATCAAATGTATGTCCGTTTTATAGTTACAAATAATTACAGAACAAACTGTCTAAACAATAAGATTATTGGCTTTAGTGATATACTAATACTCATTCACAGAAGATTGTAAAGGAAGCCTTATAAACCATATTCATATGTCTTTTTAATTTTCGGCCCAAGTGTCCCAAACTGTTTAAAAAATATTGTTGCTATCTGTGTTATATCTGTGAATGTCTGTAACTTTGTTATTTGTATTTTCACATTTACGTTATACGGATTTTTTTTTTTTTTTTTTACAAATTAGTATTTTTATTTAATTAAAAATAGTAAATTGTTATTACAGGTCAAAACTAATAACTTTTTTATTTTGTATGTAAACTTTTGTGATCCATGATTACTATTAAATTCGCGGCGTGAACTTGGCGTGAAGAGTTCACACCGCGATTCCGCCATGCACAGAGCTCCTGAATAAAGACCCCAGATGAGTTCGAAACTAGTCGGACAAATTCCGACAATAATAACGTGAGTACAGACGGATAATTATACTTAACTTTTTTATTGCTAATTGTGTTTTCTTTAAAAGAGAACATTAAAAAAGATACTTTTTGTCTAATTAACGAAATGAACAAACTAAAGTTAATAAAGATTCTAGAACAAACTCACGTTTTTCCTCGCACACAATAAAATGAAGAGTAAATACTTTTTAACTGCGGAAATGTTTAATTGTAACCAAAAGAAACATTATAAAAGATATCGCTTTTTGTAAAACGTAGTTAATTTGAGTTAGTCGTCAATTCAGCAGTTTAAGATGCATCTTGTCTATTTGGTTTTTGTTTTATTTGCGTTTCAAGTGGAGTCTGTGAAGCAAAATGTTGGTTGTCCAAATATTAAACCGAGAGAACTGGATTTAGTTGAGGTAAGAAAAAAAAAATTAAACAAAATCTTTTAGACATATTATAAATATAAAATCTGCTGAAATATTAAAGAACCATTTTTCTATTCTGAGCGTAGGTCTTAAAAACCAATTTCATATGTTTATTATGTATATACGTATAAGCATAAACACATTATAGGGTGGGGAATTTCCCGAGAATTCTTAAACAAAAGAAATCTTTCATTCTTTGCTCTTTGTAAAGTAAGATTAAATTATAATTTTATTTGCGTATAATATAATAATTTATTCAAATATGCTTCTTCAGCTAGATGGTAAATGGTATTTAACAGCTGTTGCGACTGACTTAAATATGTCCGGAGATTGTGCCTATATGGTTTTTAATCATAAGAACACCAACACCACTGATATATCCATCAGCTGGATTGCTAATAACACAGCTAGTTATTATAATGGATCTGTGGCTCTGACTGTTGGCAGCGATGGCGGAGACCTGCTTCTTGTGACGTATACAGGTAATATTATTAACATATTATTCAGTGATAACACGGTTATAGCAGACGTTAAAGGGTAAGCGGGAAGCAACATTAATTAAAATTTGCAATAAAGGATTGTTGCTGAATGCACCCTCGAAGATCAGAGAAGTATATATGTATGTCACAATATTAATATGTATTATAATGCAATCCCTGTAAATTAAATATTAGCAGCAGATACTTGCGCTGTTATTTATTATTCGATTATCATTGATAGATAATAAATATAGACATGAATAATGAGAATGGAATTTCATTTTTATTATTTTGTGAATAAGCTAAGGTAAGGTCACAATATCTTGTCTGTTTTATAAATATACTAGTTTTGATTCTCGATTGCATTTGAGAGCTAAAACTTGGAAATTTTGCTTGAAAGTGTTACTACCACAGGTCATAGAGGAAAATAAAAGTGCCTATTTGAAAATCTTATATATTAATGCAGGAAGCGATTTCGTTGGCACACTGTAGCTCGAGAACCACTAAAGGGAAAAATATCGTTGATGGCTCAAATCAAAGGTCTCATTATGCTACACTTCTGAAAAATAGTGACAACTCTCAAATCTCATTAGCCTAATTGCAGTAATTAGTCAAAAAATTAATTTTTCCCATAGACTTTGCATGGGGAAATTTTGCGCTCGCTTTTTTAGTACTAGTAATATATAATGTATGCTTATCTATAATATCTAGATCAGAAGACCGAGAGGTACTCCATATTGGCAGTGGACTATGAACATTATGCTGTGATCTTCGCGTGTTATGAAGATCCTAATGGAAACAGTAGTACTTGTAAGTATTATCTAAAACTATTAAATCACTTATTATTTCTAATGCTTGTAAAATATTCACCTAATTCTGTGGGCCATAGTGCACATATCAAATATTAGTATCAAAATTTCAATAAAAATGTTGATAAAGATTTTGTATTGATAAAATCGTTAAAATTTCGTGCCTCGATCGGTGATAAAAAATACAATGAACAAACAAAAAACCAATAATCTGCTCCACTGGCTGAAGCGGCGAGTCTAAAGACGTGATATATTTAAATAGATTTTTTGTTCACGAAAAACTTTTGTAGGTTTCATCGGTTTTCTTACGCCTATTCAGGAATAATGTTCTTCCTATTTCCGAGTAGCGTCGCGAAGCATTCATATATTCAAACATTCGATACTAAATAAGCCATTTTATAAGCGTTATCAATTTAAATTTAATTTTAGTTTTTATCTAAAGTTTAAGTTGGTTACTATTTTTTTTAGTCGTCTATTTTGACTGTCTTTTCTATACACCTCATATAAAAATATGTACTTTAATAGAAAGTTAAGTTGGTTAAACTTCAGATTTTTTTTTCAACTTTAATATTGAATTCAAGGTTAAGTAAGGAAAAGAAAACATATATTTAGGTCTAGCTCTTTTTAAATAGGATAAAATGTTATTTTTTGTTATAACAATTGCGCAAAAAAATATTTTTAAACCTAAATCATAAGTTTTTTAGCATTAAGATTTTAAACTTTATTTTAGGCTGAATAAATAAATAAATATTTATAAAAGGTTTTTCTTTATTTTAATTCTATTGTAATAGCTAGCTATAATATTGTATTAGCTATAATATTGTATTAAAAGTTAAAAAACAATATTTTTCAGATGAGTTATGGAAGTTAACGCGAGCACCACATCTTAAACGAACAGATGCTACTAAGCTTGACCAGGCAGTAGCTAACTACAGTCTACAAAACACACCATTTATGTACTTTAATAATTCTGAACACTCTTGTAAAATAAACGGCGGATACTTAAACCAGGCATCGCTTATTCTGACGTCGGCTACTGCTATAGCACTGTTTCGAAGATTATATTAAAATAGAAATTATAAATAATTAGCCCTTTTTAAATTAATATTTAATTAATTAATAGTAAATTAAATAATGAAGTATACAAAATTGTCATTTTATAAAATTTATATCAGCGCCATCTGTTATTACAATGTGTAAGGTAAATTCATTTGTACTTGGCTATTTGTTAAGCTGCCTCCAATATTTTATCATAGATGGCTGTGTTAATAGTAATTATATTTTGAATTAATAGATTTATTGTAATCTAATGTATAATCTTCCAATAATATAGTGCGATTAGATTAAGAAAATAAATAAAAAATATCGAAGTTTGAAGGCTTTTGATTGCCCCTTATTATTATTATAAAACGTAAATTTTTTTTCGTTAATTATAATATAGAAGAATTTTGTATAGTTTTTACATATAGTGATTGATTAAAATTAATGTTCCCAAGACGTACATAACTTTAAGTGTGATAAAATTTTATAACCCAAGGGAAGGATGGTTTAATTCGAAACCAGATCCAAATAACTCAATTCCATGGACTATCCTCAATATTTCAATCCTATCCATGGTTACTTATTATGATTACTCAACGTTTCTCACAGTTTACTGCAAAGTTTCAGGGCTAGACGCTCGTTGACTTTTATGGCAGTTTTTACACTCATGTGGGCTTGTTTACAAAATACGATATTAATTACTAAATAATTGTTCTAAAACATTATAATAACTAACTGAAATATTATATTTCAATAAAACTACTTTACGGATATAACTCGTGTTTATTTTTACATTTTTTAATTTAACCCGACGTACAGAGTAATGACCCGACGTTTCGAATGCTTTGCAGCAAACGTGTTCGCGGTAAAACGAGTTGGTGTATGTGTCTTAAACATTTGAAACGTCAGGTTAAATTAAAAAATGTAAAAATAAACGCGAGTTATATTCGTAAAATAGTTTTATTGAAATGTGTAGTACTCGTGTCAATCTTAGAAAACATTATGAAATATTATATATTTTCGTTAGCCTAAATTATTAAGTTACAATTTAAGATAAAACGACTAAAGTATCACGTTCTTGATTTCAAAGTGTTCTATAAGAGAAATCTTTATGCAAAATCAAAAGCTCATTAATATATATTTATATGATAAAGACATTTAGTAGTTTGGTTATCAACAAACAATCTAGACATATCTAATTTTAACCAAATCAACAGCAAAATCATATTTCATATCTATCTAATATAAAGAGAGCGAAATTAGAGCTATAAAAAATAACATGATTTTGATGATATATATAGTTCATAAGTTCACAACTTATTTATTTACTTGATTTCCTCTTTCCTGTCGTTGTCGTATCGGAATCTGAGTCTATCATCGTTTAGTATAAAAACTGCCAATGGTTGAGTTCAACTCGAAACCAACTTTGCAAGCTCATTTTGCGATTTAAATAAACATCATTTCAGAAAGCAACCTTAACATATAGATAGAAGGTTAAAAATCGTGTTAAATACAATTTTAAGAGCGAAACAAAGTGTGTTGTAGAAGAGTTGATTACAGTAATGCCCGAAGGTAAAATAGTGAGTTCTTTGGCGGTTTTGCGGGATATAGACGATATGTGAAGTTGGTAAGTGTTCTAACAAATTAGTTCTTCCTGTACTTGGGTTGAATGGGGATAGTTCGTTATGTGTCTTGTTAGCAGGCATTTTGAATATTCGTAGTGTGTAGTTTGTTTCTTTTGTTAGACTATTTTAACTCTCGCGTTATACTTGTGGGTGCTGCTTGCGATGGCTGGTGGTCTTGCAAGTCAAATTGCAATATTCATTGATTAATATTAGTTTATACTAAATTGATTGCGATGGCGCTTGTTGTTCGTAAAAAATGTTAAATTTTGTTTTGATGTTTGTGAAACAGTGATCACAAAAAAAAATACCCGGCTGAGTTTGTTGTGTGGTGTTCTCAGACTAGGGCGTGCAGGGCGCGTTGGAACCCTTGTAGCCTTAACTCTTAAGTTGGAGAGCGTCCAGAAGATCTTATTTCGATTAGTATCAAAATGGGCCCTCCTAACTCTTCAAATTGACGTACACAAGTGATCACTGATATGGATTCAAAGTGGAAAAGTTATAAATAAATAAATAAATAAATAAAGGTTAAGTTACGGTTTATTTATTAATAAATTTATTTAAATCTTTATTGTACCAAAAAACAAAAAAGAAGAACAAGGCGACTTAATACTTAAGAGCATTCTCTACCAATCAACCCAAAGAAAAGGAAAAAAAGAAAAATATAACAATGAGGCGATAAAAACAATAAAATGATAAAATTTAAACATAAGCTAAATTAAAATTAAAGTTATTTCTAAATACTAATAACACACATATAAATAAATATTTTTTAATATAGATATGGTTGAACCCAAGTTATATTTATAATGATAAAAGACAGATTTTTTGTAGAGTTTATTTATTATTTACAAGTCTTATTTTTTATTTTTGTCTGATATTAAAAAGCTTTTCCAAAAGTAAACATGTTCACGTCGAGCGAGTGTAGGTGTCTGTCAGTCATTTCTCTTCTATACGATGTTATAAAGTTAAAGACACACAGAACCCATTAACAGTGTCTCGAGCAGCTTTCTATTCTTCCATAAGAAGAATTAAATAAAAAATGCCTTGAAATTAAAAATGCTGTTGAATATTTAATTATATCTAAGTAACGTAAACTCTTGTGAATACTTAACTCTATACACGTACCAATACATACAATAACTATACATACAGATGCACAAACTAACGGACACTAAAACGAAAACCTAATTAGTTGTGAGAGAATACTAAAGCAATGTCCATGTTGCGGTTAACGACTCCGGTGCTTCGTACCTGCACCGAATTGTATTTATACGAAATTGTTAAATTAACATAAATTTTTAATTAGAAGAATGAATAAAATAGTTTTTGAATTAATCAAACTGAATTTGAATAAAACTTAATTAAAAATCTGAAAAATAGTCATTTAATAAAACTGTAAATAACCTGTAAACTGAATATATTTTAAAACTTTTAATAAGGGCGTAATAAGTAATCCATATAGATACCAAATTATCAATTTTTTAACATTTTGTCTGTCTGTTTGTAGGTTTGTGCATGTATCACACAAAATCTGAGCGACATATTTTGATGAAATTTGGTATAGTGATAGCTAAATGTCATGGTCAACATTTTTAGATATTTTTACTGCAATGTCTAATTTCTATAGAAAAACACAAAAAAAAACTAATTTTAATAATATTCGAAACGGAAAAAGAAAACGACATTTAAATTTAAAGATGTAGACAAAACAAAATACATCAAAATCTGATTCCAAAGATAAGATAAGATAAATATATATTTGATTAATTTGAAATGTCTATGTGTGTCTACAATATTAGTTATTTCAAAGGTAAAGTCAGAATCCAGACAATTAATGCGGAAGTTTCCTTTGTTACAGAAAAACCATGTGATGTAGCAAATGAAGCTACGAGTAGGAACCTTTGTTTCAGACAATGGTATAAATAATTTTGTTACTATTGTGTTACTAAGCTTGTTTCATGTTTCTTTTTGTTCAGATATAATTAAATGTGTCAGAAATATAATGTATTAATAGCAAAAAGATATGTTGTTTTGTTATAAAGATTGTGGAGTACATAGAGTTGAAGCATTTATTATTTGTTAGCTGTTGCCCTCGACTCCAAGAAATATTTTATTTCGGATGGGATATGACCCTGGGACCGGCCAAAGACCACCTCATTAATACGGGTATATTTGTCGGTATCTTGTTGTTCTTGTATTTACATTTTATGAGATTTGGTTTTAAACGAGCACACGGACCACCTTACGTCCTTTATTTAAGTATATTTTTAAGAACTATATTTTATACTTATTTTCTTTTCACCAACTTATTTCTTCTGAGAGTATATATATTTTTTTGTTCACTGTTTTGTTGTCTGGAAGAGATTGCTCTTCAGCCTTAAAGCCGACTTCATTTCATTATATTTTTATATTTTGTTCCTGTCGATTTACAACAAGTATGTGCGATAACAATAACTTACTGTATGAAATATAAGTATAATAGAGATATCACGCATTTTTTTTTGAAAAAGGTATTTTCAAACATCCTTGGAAATTAGAGCATTATTTTGACAATCTTCTTCGAGATAAATCGGAATTACTGTAATGACTTGATACATGCAAGCAGCGGCCGGCAAATCTTGGATTAAAATCCATATCTGTCGTGTTTTAGTGTCAAAATAAATTATTATTTGTACTCATATCTGTCGTGCAATTTAAAAATAAAACGATCTTTACTCTGAAACATGGGAACCAAAGAGATAATTTATTGAATGATGAATTGAATTGCTTGGACGTCTGAAAAAAAATTTACACAGTCGCGTGAGAAATCTTTGTTGTTCGTGCTGCTACATTGATTTTGTAAATTAATTGTTATATAATGTTGTAAAATGTAATAAATTCAAGTAAAGACAACGAGACTGTTGAAATTAGTTTAATGTCATATGAAATGTAAGAGACTGTAAAAACCCTAGTAGAAAAAAAAATATATAAGAATATTAAATTTTAATTAGTTTTAATTTCCGCGCATTATTTGAAATAAGTATACAAGTCTTATGAATGGAGTTGAAAATTATATTATTCTGATTGTTATATATATATTTATTAATTTCATTTACTTAGTCTTAGCTTTAACTTTAGCAGCCTCGTTTCTCAGAAGTTATTATATTATATTCAATAAAGTTTTAATGATAATATTTTTATGTTTTTATGTTTAAGAATGAAGCTAGATTTCTTGTTAATCTTTTAAAAAATAATTTATATGAGAGTTTTTAATTTAAAATTATTATTTAGAACTTGTTAATGGTAGATACATTTTTAATAGAATTATAGAAAAGATTTTCCATTCATTTATTATTAGTAATTTTACTAAGACACAAATACATTAAATTCTCATAGTAGTTAAAAATATATGTATGTAAGTTGCATTTCTTGTTACATACATTTTTAAAACCTTCTGAGTATTCTAATTCCATTAAATATAGAAGAGACTCTTACCTGAAAGACAAAAAGAAGCACCAGAATTTTTTTTTTCAACATAGAAAAGAATAAAACTATACTATAATAAAACAACTTACAGATTTCAATAAAACTATTTTACGGATGTAACTCGCGTTTATTTTTAATTTTTTTAATTTAACCCGACGTTTCGAATGCTTTGCAGCAAACGTGTTCGCGATAACACGAGATGATGGTGTCTGTCAGTTAGTCAGTTTATTTTTCACCTACCTCCTACGGTTCCTGAGTTTACGGGCATAGAGTTCAGGATGCACACAAAACTTTACGATTGTAATTTTCTTAAAAACAGTATTTAATTTTTTTATTTTAATCAAACAAAATTCGTGAGACGAGAGGATCAAATCAATCCATTTTAGCAGTGGCTAGGTCACTAGTTATTACTTTATAGTCAGAGGCAACATAAATATGAACGGTGGATAATAAACTGTTTCGAAAGTTAGTATAGAATCCGAACTTTTATAAAAATAAGTTATTTTGTTGCAATTACTTTAAAAAAGTGCATGCAAAACCCGTGCAAAACCCGTGGGGCTCACAAAAATTATAAACAAAAAAATATTATTGATATTAATTGTTATAAATTTAAATATTTTCATAATAAAATAATCTTTATTATCTCTTATTATTATAATAACTAATTTTCATACAGAAACATGTGTTTTTGTTTCCTTGCTTGTTGAATGTGTGCGTAAATCTCTAGGATTTTGAAAGTTGAATTAAACATAATGTTTTCTAAGATTTACACGAGTACTACATATTTCAATAAAACTATTTTTCGGATATAACTCGCGTTTATTATTACATTGTTATATTTAGCCCGATGTTTCGGATGCTTTGCAGCAAACGTGTTCGCGGTAAGACGAGATGATGATGGACAGACACCAATGTCATAATAAACGCGAGTTATATCCGAAAAATAGTTTTATTGAATTAAACACTTTTACAAATTAATACTCTATGTAATCATGTGGTGGTCGTGAGCTTAGAATTTACACATGGGTTAACACCAATTAGGAAATATAGAAAACTATTCTAGAAAACAAATATATAAACATACAACAAGATTAGATAGTCTCATACCTAAAGCAGTTACTCTAGGAAAATAAAATACATATTAAATATATTGAATAAAGAGTAGGATTCTTTTTCCATGTAATAAGAGGATAGAGGAGCGCATGGGACATCCAGTGGCAAATATTACTATTTTCCAGCTGCTGTCTCTATCAACACCATATCTGAAAACACGGACTCAAACATACGTACACCTGTTCCAAGAGATTCGCTGATATTCCAATTCCTTCGATGAGAATATAATGTGTGAATATAATTATATCATGTGAATTATGAACAAATGGTATATATTATATCATCGTGACAATATCAAATTGCAGTTTAATATATAATATAAATATCCAATAATATAATTTTTAATATTCATTAATTGTTTGAGCTATGATGATGTATCGTCATACATTGTATTAGTTAATAAGTTAATGGTTGTAATTATTAATTAAAATAAGTTGAAAGCAGTTTTTGGTTTTTTATTCGACTTCTGACTGTAATTTGGGTGTGTTCGCGCTTGTAATGTAAATGTTTACTAAATTTAAAATAACTTTTATTTATTTATATTCTTTATTGCACACCACAATACATATCATATAATTACTATAAAAGATGGAATGTACAAATGGCTGACTTATCGCCTATCGGCGATTTCTTCCCACCAACAATTGAATTAGTAAAACTGCAAACAATCAGGTAATTGTTAGTGGTGCGATTATAATAAACCTACTTACTAATAATTACATATAAATACATACGAATAATACCTAAATATCAATATATACTATATATATCAATATACACTAATATATACCTGATTAAATAGTAAATAGTTATCAATTGTGAAAGTAGGTCTACAAGCAATTAATTAACTTCAAAATAAAGTAGCTAAATATAGGTTTTAGCTAAAATTCTAAAAAAAACAAACAAGGATAGAATAAAAAAGACACCCAATTCTAACACTATTATCACAAAAGACAATGAAAATAATAAAAAAAAAATATACTTTGTTCGCTCCACACCGCGTCCAGCCACGACGCACTAACAAAGAACTGATGAAAAATTTTGTCCTATTTTTATATTTGAATTTCAGAAGCAGTGAGTCACAAAATATTTTTAGTTCATTTGAACCATCCATATATCCGATTTATTCACAACAATGGAGTACCAAAATACACAAAATATTAGGATCAATATTAAAATAAAGACTGCCATGATAGTTATAAGAGAAATGAAAGCGTGGTTCTATCTAGTTCCGTGAATAACGTTTATTCCTATAACGTATGCTTATATTAAAAGTTCTGTTGAAAGTAATCAAAAACTTATGCAGCTAAGAGTAACGACTATTCTTAAATATAATATTTTTAGGTAAACAAGAAAATATTTATTAAATATAAATAAAGTGTAAGTATTAACTGTCGTTAGAAAAATACCTGTTCTTTTTGCGGTGCAATTCCATTAAAGTCACAACACTGCACTGCAATTTTCCTAGAAATAAGCAATCAAAAGTTGCAGATCCAACTATACTGGAAATTTGTTCCTTAAATTTGTATCTTTACTGAATAATTTTCAGGATAGTTACAAGTTTTAATAAACATCTATTCAATATTAATCGATTTTATATTTTTTAATCTTTTGCAATTAAAGCAAAGTTTTTTTTGAAATAATTTGATCCATTTCTAAAGAATCTTTAGGATTTGGCTTAAATCGTGATTTATGATTATTATAATATATACTTAATTATCCAACTGTACTCACGTTATCGCTATGGAGACTTGTCCGACTAGTGTCGAACCCATTCGTTATACATGGGCTCTGAGCATGGTGGAACGGCGACCTGAACTTTAACAGTATTTTATGTAACTCATTCGTAACAGTTTTTATATAACTCATTCATTATATTGTGTTCGTTCATATTCAACACAATATTCAATACCAAAATAATTTTATAATCTACTATTATTCAAATATATATACTAAACCCAACCGAAAGCGCTAAAGATAATGCCGATTTGTTAAAAAATTTCGATCAATTGATATTGAGTTCCGTGAAATTAAACCTTCAAAGATTGCGTTTACTAATTCTTAATCCTTTTCGATTGTATTGTACATACCCTAAATGTGATTTGGAGTGCTGAAAATGATCAAATCTTTCTAAAACGCCGTCAAAGACATGTATGTCGTCGATATGTTTATAAAACGATTGTGACTGCACTAGGTGACTTATTACCCATGAACTAAGAACAAAAACAATAAATAATTGTGGTTTCCAATGAGATTCCATTAGAAATAAAGGTAAGAAATACAAATTAATTTAAGTGTTTTTAAGATTTTGCTTAATATATCAAAATCATTTCACTGCTTTCTTGATTTTAAGGTTTTTAGCCATGGGATATTTGCAAATAGTGTAAGAAATCTTTTATTTACTTCAGAGTCAATACAACAAGTCGATGCATCAACCAAGTGAAAAACATTGAAACAGCCTAATCTTAAAGCTAAATGGATTGTCTTTCCAAAGATGCGACTGGATCTATGAAAGAAGAGTTTGTATTATATTATTATTCTTACAGCTGTTAGTCACGTACAACAGAATTAAAATACAAAAATAACTTTAGATTCAAAGAAAATTCGGCCTGCATAGTGTAATTGGATATATAGCACTCGGCGATTGTAAAGCCCAGTAATGATGAGCATTTATTTTACCATAGGATGGGTTATCATTCCCTAAATGTTTAAATTCTAATACCTAATGCTAATAATCATTTTTTTCATAGTCTCTAAATATTTTTCTACAAATATTCTTATTTACAGATGTCACAATTTTTTTTACATCAAAAAAACATTACATTAGTAAAGCTGAGTCTTATATGAAAGCATCATCATCAAAACAATGAACTTGTATTTTTATTAGGTAAGTATAACTTGAAAAAAGTTTTTAAATATAATATAAATACTTATATATTTGTTGATTTTTAATATAATAATATATATTAAGTAAAAGGTAAATTACCATCACCGGAACCAGTTACTGCATTGCCAAAGGGAGTAAAAGGTATGTATGATGTATGAGGCAGAGCAATACAGAGTTTCTTAATAAATAGAATAAAAGATTTAATAAAAGTTTGTTATAGTTTTTGAAAATTTAATTGTTCAACTAACTCACATTTAATTTGTTTTTGCTATTTGTAATGTGTCTGAAAAAGTAATTTTTTTTTTATTCTTACATAAACTAACATATTTGAGAAATGATAGAGTTTTTATTGTTAAATAAAAGGAATGTCTCATGTTACTATAAATAAATAAAGTTTTAATAATATGTTAATAAGCTATTTTTATTGAATAAAACTATTTCAGAACTACATTTTTTTTATTTGTTTTTAAAATAATACAAAGACAAAATTGAATGAAATTAAATATATTAAACTACTATTAACATAATAGATTTTGCTTTTATTTTATTATCACATTTTCATTATAAGACCATTTCACTGTAAGAATAATCTAATAGCTCACATTTGACTCATTATCAAAATTCAACAACGTAACTTTGTAACAGCTTCATAACTTACATTAATTTTTGGAAGTTAGAACTGCACATTCACTCTTATCAATTAAAATTACATATTTCAAGTTATAATGATCAAAGAACTAATTTTACCATTTACTTTAACTTAACCCCTATAAACATAAAAGAAACTATTTCTATTATAACAAACTGAATGTCGTTAAAATGTTGCGTCAGTAAAGCATTTTTCTTTTTAAACACTACTGGTTTTACACAAATAATTGAAAAATTAAATTAATATATTACCATAATTGAATAATAACATTATAATGATGATAAAACACATTATTTTTACTTTATGCAAAAATATAAGTAACTAAATCCCACTCAATAAATCTGTTTAAAGTGTTAACAATGGTCTCATCATGAGACCATTGATTGACCATTGAATTGTCTCATGTTAAATTGTTAAAATCTACGTCAAATTGTTTAAACCACTATCAAACTGATTTATAAATTGATCCTTCACTTTTCTAAATATTCACTTGCACCATTGACACTGACTCCACAGAGAGTCAGGGTACAGCGCTGCTTGCTGCGGGGTAGCGTGAGGCAGAGGAATATGTGGGGCCGTTGGGGCCATGTGGCCTGTAACATAATAAATGCAATTGTATATATTATAGATAGATATGTACTGATCAAAATAAGTATTTGTTTAAATTTAATTGTAAAATAAGGGTATGAATAAATTAACATAAAAATGGAAATTAATTATTTTAGTGTCTACTGTAGTTTTGGGATCAAGAATTACATCATAAATTTATGAGTAACTCAACTATATCTAGAAGAATTTAAAAAATATATATAAAATAAAAGTTTTAGTGATAAAGGTATATGATCTCACTTTTTGTCATTTTTCTAGACTTTAAAACTGCTTATCATAAGAGGAGATATCCTCATTCCACAGGCGGTCAGGCTTTACTCAGCCTCATCCTTGCTGGAGCCATGTTACGTCACCATGGTTGGAACACGGGAAAAAACTACTTTGAAAAAGATTATTTGTTAAAGTAACAGTGCAAAGTTTGCATAGAACGCCATTGTTTTTATTTCGCGTTCCTGACTATGAAAGGTAGAAATTAATAAAACGAATAAAATTTTTGAGTCTGATGTTAATGCAAAATATATTAGTTTACGTACCTTTCCATAAACTTTAGTAAAGTCGTAAAATTGTTCTAATTAGGCATAAAATCACGTTTCGAAAGTAAACCAACAAAGTCAACATGATTAAAATTTATCACACTGTTATTTATTATATGTTGTAATTTACCTAAAGTATACTTAACAGAAAGACATCGTTGATCAATAAAAAAAAGTTTTTATTTCACTATTTTCTTTATTACAAATACTTTTGTTTTAACCGCGAAGTACGTAAGTCATATTGAAATTTGAATTTGAAGTATTAGGGAATGCTCACCACAGACAAATTTTTATATTCTTTCCATATAATACTTAAAATTGTCGACAGCTATGGTTATGTGATTATGGCTAAAGACTTAGCTATTTCTATTAATGTTATCGCTAACACGATATTTTAAAAATAGTTTCACTTTAAAATGTTTGTACCATGGCTCGGCCCTCAGTTCTCAATTTTGACTTCACAAAATCTCGGAATGTGTTAGCATATTGAACGAAGCGAGGTGCAAACAGCACCGAAGTTGCATTTACAAAACCTCGACGCATTCTGTTTTCAACTATTTTACAAGATGAGATAAATTATTAAATTTTTTGAATTTTTGCAAAATTTTTGTTTTAAAACTACCACCAGTCTGATGTGCAATTTTTGGATATACTGTTTTTGATTGATGCTTGCACAAAGAATGCAGAAAAGTCCCTCATAGAGAGTTCGCTCAATAAGAAATAATAAAGCTCTTGTTAATCAACAAATTTAAACAAAAACACAACGTTCAAATGTATTTTTCATACTTAGTAAAATACTTCCAAAATTTATGAAATTAAAAATATGAGACGAATATATTTTTAGGCATTTGTAAATTTTTAGGGCATCTAAGTAACATGCAATAAAAATAATAGTTTTAATTATTTTTTTTCCCTTATTTAAACTTATACTATATAATTTTGTTTTACTAAACTTAAAATGACTGGTACTGAGCTGTATAAGAGTTTCTAATTACATCTAAGATGTATAAGTACTGAAGTTAATCTCCGGCCAACAATTAAAACTATCAAGCGGTCTTTACCGGAGCTCGCTTCAAGTGCTTTTATTATTTTCAGTTCCTTAACAATAATACTGTATATGATGTTTGCTATTCGCTAATTATATTAATTAAATTTCTAAACGAATTCGTAATTTGTTTATCGCGCAATATTGGTGATCTGACCAATAGCAAGGCTGGAAAGGAGCATACAGTATTGCGTGATTGGCGGGGACTTTATTTAAAAATGGTGATCGCGACGCGCGCGAGCAATTCAATCGTCTGCTGCTAAATAATTAAAACTGTTAATATCTTTGTGATAATAGATTTGTGTGTCTGAATATAGACTAGTGTCTTCCTTAGCTGAGCTTAGATACTGAAAGTTAAAGTAATGTTATTACCCGTAAAGCAGTGCACTATTTAGATTTAACTCCAGTTTCATGTGAGACAAATGTGGATGTCGGCATTGCTGCTGAAATATCTTATACCGTGTCCTGTTCTATGGCATCAAATACTCGTTTTTTATTTTATATTTACATATATTCTTTCAAACATCCTTAGTAAGCAACCAACATCTGAACGTTAGCGTTGTAAGTGTATGGAAGTGATATCCTGCTATATGAGAACTGGCGGTACCGCCGTGTGCCACCTACCCCGTGAACGAAGAAATAAGACATTGAAGATCTTCGGGTGCCTGGTCTGGATAGGCACGAGTCTTAACTGTATTTGTTGTTGTTTAGGCCAACGCGTATAATTAATCTAGAACCTATCATTTTCCAACTGCGGAACTTGTATTAAATTGGTGTTCTGACCCAGAAGGACGCTAACGGGTCACCGCGGCTGGTTCGTTTCGTTACATCTTTTTGGTGCCGAAACGCGGCATGGTGCCCGATAGCTTCATTGCGCGTCTTATTTAATATTCGAATATATAGCTGTGATTTTTTTTTAATTTTATGTATTTAACAATATTTTTACTGTATCTTATATTTTATCTATTTAATTACCTGATCATACTTAAATATGTATATAAGATATCATTTCATTACAGTTTCTATAGTATCATATTAATATTAAGTTTTCTAAAATACGTAATTAGATAATATTTAAATTGAGAATCATTCGTCACTTTTCATTCAAACACATTCAATAGAAGTTCATTATTCACTATAAAATTTAACTTCATTCGGTAGAATTCATCATTTAATAATATTCATTATCATACAGAATATCATACCATCACTCCTTTCATTCTAGCGCGTCATTCTTGTTCGTTATTAAAGTTATTGTATACAGATACTATTATATTTCAGTGAAGCTTGGAGTTATTACTATCAAATATTAATTATTTACCTACTCGTTTGCACCATAAACTAATATTCGTAAATATATTTCATGCTCACATATAAACAATCTTAAAACAATTAATCGGTGTTTATATGTATTTACCAGCTGTGAAAAGTTAATATATTAATTCACTAACTCACGATTTTATTTATCTAACAATATATAAAACAATCTTAAGCATTTATCGGTGTTTCATATATTGTATTTCTTTAAATATTGCAGATCTAGAAACAGTGTTTATCTATTTATTGGTTTACATGTCATATCGGATGCAATGTTCGCTATTATTGCAACTTAAATCGACTTGATTATTTTTAACATAATTAATTGAGAACCTTACATTAAACGACCTATTTAAATTAATACTTGTAGGTTTCCTACAACTTAAATTAGTTGCGTAATATCGGGAGTCGGGACATCGAGCGTGACTCATTCTACTCGAGCTACGATGTTAGGTGCACTGCATACTGTATGATATTTATATTTATCTCTTTGTTTACTTCGTTATCGTTAAACTCTTGTTATATTACCATAGACCATGTAATCATTTATTAGATATTTCTTATATACTTATTAATAATAAAATTGTTAAATTAGCATTTACTATATTCTCACGAACCGTGGAAACGCTGATTAAGCACAGGTGCATTGTATCATGTTAAAATCCTAGAATGTAAATCTGAAACCCTTGTTTGTTACACTTTCTGTATTCCTTTAATTATAAATTCATTTTATTCATTCTTGTCTCCAACTTTGAGCAAGGAACACGTAGTTTGTAAATTAAATATAAGTATTAAATTTTAAATTAATAAATTTGTATTTTTTTGGATCCTCTGGTTGTGACCGACGTAATTCTCTTATTAGCAGTTGTGTTATTGTTAATATATTTGTTTTCTTTTTAAGAATCTCGTGCTAAGCGTGCTATTCGTAAGTTAATTTCTGCAAGTAAATCTAAGTCTAAATATACAGAATTAGTAATTATACTATTCACGATTTACTTACTTTGCGTCGAAAACGAACAATCGTTATAAATCATATCTCAAAGACTTTAGAAGTAGGCAAGGTAGCGAAAAGCGATGAAGGTCAATGCGATCTTTTATTTTCATATTGCGATCAGATTAAGAAAATTGTATCCGACTTTGAGGACTTGCATTATTAAATTTTAGTTCTTTTAGAAGAAGACGATGATGATGCCATACGCAGTCGTTTCGATTATTTATATTTTCAAGTTAAGGTTATCGCCTATTTTATATATTACCCCCATTATTTATCAAAAATAAATTAAAATTTTACTGAAACTATAAATAATTCGTTATCGGATTTTAATAATAAATCTACTTTATCTCGCATCATATTGCCGAAGATACGGTTACCCTTGTTTTCAGGAAACATTAAAAATGTGGCCTGAATTGATCGATACGTTCAATGCGCTTATTCATAATTGTAAATCTCTTGCCAATATTGAGAAGTTTCATTACTTGGTTTCTTCGTTAAGCGGAGATCCATGGGCTGTTATCCGAGTTTTTCCGGTCAAAGGTGAAAATTACTCAGGTGAAAACTACAGGTGAAAATTATTATTACGTACGCGGCTGTGGTCGCGCGTTATCAAAACAGGAGAGAACTAGCTTTTACTTGTTGGATTTATTAAATATCACTTTTAAAAGTCAAAATATGGACGAGTTTCGTCGTTCTTTAGATAGTCTAGATAAGAACTTAAGTATTTTACGAAAATTGAATTTACCGGTTGAACAATGTGACTTTATTATGGTTTATCTATCTATCTAAATTAGAACCAAATTACGTCGCGATGTTGAAGAAAAATTTAGTGATGGAGAATTTCCTCAATATTTACAATTAAAACAATTTTTACATTCGCAATGTGAAGCGTTTTTTAGGGAAAGTCATTTTAATGAATCGGCTAATTCAAAGGGTTATGCAATAAAAGAAAATTCAAAGACTTCATCTAACTACAGAAAAAGTTCAAGCGTAAATGTTCGTTTTGTTCCGAAGGTCATTCTATAACACAATGTAAAGCGTTCCTGGCTGAAACTATGGAGGAACGCATGTCTATAGCAAATGAAAGAAAGTGGTGTTTTAATTGTCTTAAGCAATCTCATCAATTAAAAGATTTTAATTCTATTTTTCGTTGTTTAAAGGGTGAACATAAACATTATTCGTTGATACATAATGATCGCGTTGATAATAAATTCAATATTTATAATTTAAATTCAGTTAATTTGCAGCCCTTATCGCTTGTTGCTTGTTGCTAATAGCACCTTATGTGCCTCGAAAAATACTACCGTGCTTCTTGCCACCGCTATATTACAAGTTTTAGGCGCTGATGGCAAATATCATTCTTATCGTGCTTTATTCGATTCTGGAAGTCAAAGTAATTTTATTCAAAGTCAAAGTATTTATATATTTTTTAAACATAATTCTGTCAAAAATGTATAAATTTTGTCAAAAGGTATTTGTATGTAAATTTTCGTGATCAATGATTATTATTAAATATAAATATCCGGCTTTACTCACGACATTACTATACGCAGCGTGAACTGGTCAGTTCACGCCGCGATTTCACCACGCTCAAAGCTCATGAATAAGGAACTCGAATGGGTTTGAAAGTAGTCGGGCTAATTCCGATAAAAATAGTATGAGTACAGCCGAATAATTATATTTAAAAGGCATTTGTTAAAATTATTAAATAAACAAAATAGGAAATGAGGTATTTTTTTATACTGGTGGTATATCTATATAAATATTTCAAGATATATCGATAGAATGACAATTTACGACGTCAGACCCCTGCACGTACGAGACCCTCGAAAATATATAGGTATTCCCAGAGCACGTGACTCTATGGAAATTTTAGATTGTTTGAACGAATAAGAAAGTAGATATGTCCTGGGAAATAACCATATTTTATTAATAATACTATATTATAATAATCCTTCTCATAATCATTACTCACCTCTAGACATAACTTTGTATTATGAAAATAATGAACTGTTAAAAATAATTTAATTATTTATTAATTATAATACTATAGAATTAAATATACTAAACAATCTAGTTAAATGATGTGAATTTAAAATTACTATCTTTGTTTACAACTACATAAATAGATAAGCGTAGGGATTCTATAATTCTTCCACTTGATATAATTTCTTATTAGAATTATTGTATAATAATTCTCTGTCTTGAACAACAGAGGTGATAAAGTTTCTTCTACTTCAACTAATTGAAACTATGAATCAAACAATTAACTTTGTTGTTTACTGCCTTGAGACTACTGCGACTAGGAACTGCTTTCTTCGTTTTTATATCTTTTTCGTTCTTTGTCTAAATATATTTAGTTAAAGTTAGTTATCTTTTAAGGTACTTAGCGTCTCAGTTTTTTCTTTAATAATTAATAGAATAATTATTTATTTCAAAAGACAATGCATTCTTTTATATAACATAAATATTAACGCCAGAATGTAATTTTGTGATATTTTGAAAAATGCAACTTCATACCTCGACCAAAAAATTATAAGTTTTTTAAATATAAAAACAAATTAACATCATATCTAAGCAAAACAAAAAAAAATCGTAAATTATTGAAACCCGGATCATTCGATGCACTTTTTTTTTGTGATTCGAATAACCAATAAAAAAAATCGAAGACAAGATTGCGTCCTAGCATCGATAAATATATATACATTGTTCACGTTACAAAAAACGTTTTTGATCGCATTTATAATATAATATGTATGATTTTATTCAGAGAGATCGAAAACGCTAAGGGTCACACTTAAAGCAAAATTGACTGCTTCGTTCCAGTTCGGTGAGTCCTTTGTATTTAAAGTACTCTTTCGACAGATTGCATTTCTCTCTTTGCTGCGTGTTTTTTTTGGTATTATTTATAAGAAATTAAAACAGTATTTATTTTTAGTTTATTTGTTTAAATGGAAATCATTTAAAATTTATAATCAGGGTACGCCTTTTTGGATATTTTTTTACATAAATAAATTTATATTTATATTTAGCTTTGGCTCGTCATGTGTGTTTGTTTTAGTTTAGTATAAAATTCCGCATTAATTGATATATAGAAACATTTTTTTCTTCCACAAAATACTATAAATATATAGAAATATCAGCAGGTAAAGCGTGTGCTGTTTTTTGAATTATTTAAAGAAAAATATTGCAACAATTTATCTTCATACAATATTATAAGGAACTAATTATCATATGAATGCATTGAAGTACATTTTTTCTTTAAAGTACTTTTTCGAATAATAATACAATTATGTAGAAAAATTCTTGAGTCGAAGTCTGTAAATAGTACATTAGTACTCTTAATGGGAAGTGGAATAATCACATTGAGAAGTAATTGCGTTAATCACCGACGGGTGTTGATGATCATTGGACAATTAAGTTTAAAATTATTGTCGCCATTTGCATAATTGAGAAACATTGAGATGTCTGTAGCTAAGGATGCTCACAAGCTGTGCATTTAAATTGTTAGTTAAGAGAAAAACGAAACCTTTTCCGAGAGCAAAATTATTACTAGATAGTGTTCCGAGTATATGGTAATTATAAAATAATTAATTTTAATACAGATGTTTGGGACATTTTTTTACTATAATAATTCTTTATTTTGTAAGAAATAAAGTTAAGAAAATTGCTAAGATAAATGTCAAATTTAATAACACACTAACAAATAATCAAGCTTCGTCTATTCGTGTATTCGCTTATTGCAAAGCATTTGATATATCTCTGAAAAATAAATATACAATATATAATTTTTTTATAAAAAAATTACACACTGAGTCACATTCAATCTTTAAAACGCTACGTTTGTAAAGGTTTATTCTCAAAAAATTAGATTTTACATTTCATTATGAACTCTACGGTTATAATTTAAGGTTTAGTTTCGTGTGTCTCAAATATCCGGTTTTTGTAGTCTATTCTCATATAAGAACAATCCACGGGAGCAAGTTTTCAGCTATAATCTGATTACAGCAGATGAACGAGCTGCGATTTGCATGCGTAATGCTGCTAAGTGCACTTTTAGACTGCGTTGTTTTGGTTCTTCAATCATAGAGCTGACTGGATGAGACTAAATAAAAATATTCAAAACGAAATAATCTTCAAAGAGTACTAAAAGAACTTTATATTCATTAATTATTATTATTTTTGTATTATTGATTCTTCGTTTTATAAATTTTTAAAAAGATTATAAAATAAAATATCAAAATTATATAAATTATACGCATTCGTTGAATTTGAAATTAATTGTCATAAAATTACCTTACCATAGTTGAAATTAACATTAAGAATGTAATAATTAATATTATTCCATTTAATATTTGCTTAAATAAACTAATATTATATATATTAATTATTGGAAATTAATGACTTATTCTAAATATTTTCATGACGTTAATGATTTAAAAAAATGGGACATTCTACTCCAGAATATGGTTTTAGTTCGAATTTGTCTAAAAAGTGTCTAGAATTACACAGGACACCTCAATACGGAAAGATATTTAAAAAAAAACCGTTTTCTAAAATCTTGGTGATTTAAATAACTTTTATTAGAAGGTAAAAAAAAGAACTATTTTGTAAAGAAGGTTGCAAATTACCATCACCGATTGCAGCTGTAACCAACTAAAAAAAAATTATTAATCAGAATTATATTTTATTTATTCGTACTCTATAAATATTCCAAATATTTTTATTATCATTAAAGATAACTTTTAATTCAGGGAAGCTCTCTATGAGAGGCTTTTTTGCATCCTTTGTGCAAGTATAAATTAAAAACGATATATACGAAAATTTCCGAACTTTGCACATTCATAGACTAGAAAATTTTTCTAAAATTCGAAAAATAAAATATAGCCGACTACAGAATGCGTCGACGTTTGGTAAATGTAACTTCGGTGCTGTTTCCACCTCGCTTCGCTCAATATGCTATCACATACCGAGATTTTGCTATCGCAGCGACTCAAACTTGGGGTATGGTTTGCGTTCCTAGTTCATTTACAATACTAGACTGAACAATGGTCCTTTATTATTAATGACCTCTTCCAGTAGTTTTAATAACATCCAGGTTCTTGAAGGGTCATTATGGCAGGACAGTGTGAGTAATGCCTTCACCGTGCACTGACGATTATTGAACTAAGCTGGTAATCGTCTGCATTTAATTCCGTTGAATGGTTGTAACATTGTGGGACTCGTGAGGTTATGCATAATGCATATCATATATTTTATACCTCATTATTATACTGAATATTTTAATCTCAGCCAGCTCTAACAGCTTGTCTATTAGTAAATAAATATGTACAACATAAATTGCTATATAAAAGATTAATTATTGAAAAGTTTTGATACTTGCGAGTAAATAAAAAATATAGATAAAAGAAAACATTTCATCAAATTCAGTGTAGAATTTAATTTGTTATGCTTGTTGCAGTGACACGTATGTGTGCATGCATGTGTGAGTATCGGTATACTCTTGTTCACAATAAATGGAAGTCCATTTCATTTTGTCAGGTCAGTGGAAAGTGAAAAACAAATGAAAACCGGTTGGGTGCGTTCCATGAATTGATTGTTTTCAGCGATTGTTTCAATCCGATGAAGATTTATTAGATGATCGAACAAATTGATAAAAGCCACAGATATTAAATTTCAATTACTTGTTACAAGCTCTCGTCTGCGGATTCGTTTGCGATGGATATTTGATAGGATAGTAATAAGTGAAATTGAAGATTATTAGTAGAATGCTGCGGAGTTTTGCACAAATTTTTAAGTGAATAGCAATTATGGAAAAAAGTACTAGCAAAATATAAGAAATGTAATTGAATATTTAAAAAAATAATGTAAAAATCGATTAATATCTTTCATATTTTGGGGCTTATAGGATTGTTGGACGGTTTAAGAGTGACGAATTAATGCGAATAAGTAAGAGTTATGACCAAAGTTTGCAGTAATTAAAGGCTCTGTGTTACATTTTGATTTGTTTTAGCGTTTAAAAGATTGATTATATGGGTTTTAACTTGCTTCAATTTGTTCAAGAATGTCTCAAATCTGAGTTATCAATCATTTGAAATGTCGAGTTTCGTTTATGTTCGACTCCTGCAAGTGGGTTATTGTTGTTCCAGTCTGAACAGCAGGATTGCATATACTTTGTGATGTAGACTCAAAAGAGCAACTTTTCAGTTAAGATTGTCCTTACTAATAATTGAAGAAAACTGGGGCTCAGAACAACGTGAATATGAAGATTTTTAACGTGAATATGAAGACTTCAGTTTGTTAAAAGTTTAAACAATTTAAGTGGTTCTTCATTGATATATCAATTTTCTTTCACGAGCATATTATATTATTGTGAAAGAATTTTTTTTACTATAATTTATTTTTCACATCTGTCTTATTCTCTTTTATAATTTACTTTCTTCTTTGATAATATGATATTTAAATATGATAATATTGATGGTAATAAAAAAGTTAATTTAGTAATATTTTATTAAATAGATCAGTGATATTTAGGATTCGCTATATAAACGAAGGTGTAATTTATTGAAACAATAAGAGGTTAAGAATGTTGTACTTTAATTTGCGTAAAAAGATTTCACAATGAGTGGATACATACTTTTAAAAGTAAACAAATACTGAATTAAGGAATTATGATCTTTATGTTGTAGGAGTACGGTTTGGTTTTATATTTCTTGCGATTTTGTGGGATCTAAGGACCCCTTTGTTTTAGGGTATTTTGGGGAGGCGGTATTACAACACCGTTTATCTTTTATGAGCCTACAATCTAGGGGAAGTGCAACTTTACTGTGTGCTGTAAGGGTTTTTGAGATAATGTTGATAAGTCATTGACCTCTGATGTTTTTGTATTAATTAGGACTATAGACATAATTATTGTTCTATAGTCATAATCAATACTTGTACTCTTTTATAATTTGTTTGTTAGATGATATATTTATATACAAAAATCATATATATTTCATATATGTGATTTTCGTATGTGAATTATCGTAATCCGTAATTAATATTAAATATAATTATCCAGCTTATGCGGCGTGAACTCATTCAGTTCAGGCCGCGATTCCGCTATGCTCAAAACTCATGAATAAAGACCCCGAATGGGTTTGAAACTAGTCGGGAAAATTCCGATAGTAATAACGTGAGTACAGCCGGATAATCATATTTAATAATATACATGATAAGTACAAGTTTATATATACTGTACGTATATACAAAACAATTAGGGGAACAAGATTTTGTAATAGTACTAAACTTTTTGCATGAGGTTATAATTACAACTGGCCATTATAAAATTAAGATAAACAATTAAAAAAGAAAGAAAAACAAAAGAACATCGTTATTTTGTTTTGCGGTTCGTAGTATGATTGTTAAAAGTCTACATAGACGCAAATACAAAGTGACGCTACAGCATTTTCCTAAGTTTTCAATTACAAAAAACTCATTTATAAGTTTTGTTCGAG
This sequence comes from Mechanitis mazaeus, assembly GCA_959347395.1. Lineage (NCBI taxonomy): Eukaryota > Metazoa > Arthropoda > Insecta > Lepidoptera > Nymphalidae > Mechanitis > Mechanitis mazaeus. Next base: position 2,892,926 of record OY365743.1, read on the forward strand.
TATTTTAAAGTAGGCCATACTATGCGGTATGTAGAAAATGACCTCGGAGTCGCGCCTTCTGTTATCTGTAGACTCTGGAAACGATTTCAAGAGACAGGAGAATACTCCAGAAGTGCTGGACAGGGTCGCAAAAGAAAAACAACTACTGCTCAAGATCGCTATATCATCAACTGTACTTTACGTAACCGCACTGATATTGCAAGAGATCTGCAAAATACACTGATGACGGCCACTGGTGTCTCAATTTCGGATCAGACGGTCAGGAATAGGTTAAGGGAAGTCAATTTACGATCAAGCCAACCCGTTAGAGCTGTGAGGCTAAGAGGGCAGCACATACAAGCTCGTTTAGAGTTCTCCCAAAACCACGTTAATTAGCGATTACAACACTGGAAACCTATTTACGGATGAATCAAGATTCCGTCTGACGCGTTGCGATGGTCGTCTCCGTGTCTTCAGGCGCCCTGGTGAACGATATAGTGCAGCAGCAGTTCAGGAGTATGACAAATGGGGGTGTGTTTCGGTGATGAATTGGTGTTAGTATCGAAGAGCGCACGGACCTCATCGTTATCCCTGGGCGACTTAGCGCTCAAGCTTACATTGATAACGTTCTTGAGGATCACATCTTGCCCGCAGTGGATGATATTGGTCCACAGTTCATGTTAATGCATGATAATTCTAAACCACATACAGCTGCCATCACGTCGGATTACCTACAACGCCATGAAATACGTGTAATGGAGTGGCCTTCTATGAGCCCCTACCTAAATCCCATAGAACATGTATGGGATATGCTTGATCCAGGCATTCGGAAACGTCCTATTGCACCTCAAACGCTGGAGCAGCTTGCTGAAGCATTGATGGAAGAATGAGAAAGAATTCCGCAAGAAAATATTCGAAGGATCATTAGAAGAATGCCGCGTCGTTGTCGAGCTGTGATTAGGGCCCGTGGAGATCACACGTGTTGTTAGAATTTTCTGGAGGCCAAAATTTTAACAATAAGGTCACTTTTTCAACTACGCTTAATTTACACTCCAATTTGTCTTTCGCCCAAACTACACTAAATTTGAAATTTTATTTAAAAAAAATTATCAATATTGCTTTTTCATTAACTATTTTTTTAAGCGATTAATAACAATTAAAATAGCTTTAAAATTACTTTTACCTTACAAATATTTCGAGACTTACAAACATTCAAAGTTTTGTTCCTTTAATTGTTTTGAGGATATTTTAATATCCAATCATGTTTTAACTTAATAATAAATGTTGAGACTTTATAGTTCATTGTCTCGGAAAATGAATTATCAATAATTTAATTAAATAGTGCCTAATGTAGAAAGCACTTCTTGGAAATTATTTGTGTGCTATATATTGTGAAAATGTAATTTTATTTTCAAACTTCACAAGGCGTTTACTTTTAACGGTTTTAGCGCTAAACCCGACGGGTTCAGAATTAACACATTTTAAAGTACATTTTAGACCCACTCTCATTTTCCATGCAAAGCTCTTGAGCTCGTCGGTGTTATGCTGTGGTCGGGTGAAATGGGTTTATTTTTAATTTTGCATGTTTAAAAATCAATACTGTTTATTTATTTTATGATTTGTTTTTGTATAAACGTTAATCTGTTTATTCGATTAATTCTTTTATCTATGAACCGATTATAAAGAATGGGTAATTTTTGATTGGTTGATAATGTGATTGTCAAGAACTTGAGGATTCAGACATGGGTGATGTCAAATAACAATTCTAATCTTTATGTGTGTATTATCTGGTTAAAATTCCTTAATAAGTATATGTGTACTGCGCTTAATAATATAATACAACATAGTGTTAGTTGTATTTTTTTATTTTCTAAAGATTTTTATTTTGAGTATCCAGAATCCGTCCGACAGTTGATAGGAAATATTAAATTTAGAAAAATCCTTAAAATGTTTTTTTTTTTGTTTTTTAATATAATTTTCAATTTTAATTTTCGTTACTTCTTTCCTTTTTATGTGATAATACTCTTTGAGGAAGTACAATAAAGGATATTATTATTTAAACATTTAAATATTGCATATATTTTTTTTTTCACGCAATTTAGTTACCGGTCAATGTCACTGATTTTTTTTGTCACAGGAAGATATCACCAGACCCACATCCTATAAACCTGCGAAGAAATTCTGAAAAAATAACTACTTTTTATTAAAATACTTTTAGAAGTCTTTGCCTTCATTTTGTACTACTACCAAACTAGACTAACAAAATTTATTACTACTTCAGAAGATATCGTTATGTTATAGTTGGAATAGCTTTTCTTCATGCGTGTTAGTCTTAGGATGCTAAAAGGCAACATTATCTATACCCACAGTCATTTGCTTTACAAAGTTTGTAGCGACCTCTAACTATTTACGTATTAATCTTCAAACGGGCATTACATTCTGTTGTATTATAAAGAAGATTTTTATATTATAAAAACAGTTAAATCCATCACGATGCCTTCATAGGCATCTATGGCATCTGTGGTATCTTTTAATGATTTCTTCTTTAATATAAAACGAACCATAACTAAAGGTTTGAAACAAGTACCTATAATAATGTCGACTCGATGCCTTAAAGAGAAATGTAATTCGTAACACAAAAAATAACAGTAAATATCAGACTTCAATTTCGAAGATCTATCAATAATTTGAATTGAAAAATAGCAACTGAATTCAATATAGATGCAACATTGTGTTCAAATTTCATCTCAGACCGATGCCTGGTTGCGATGAATAGCGTATCTGTTTGAACTGCATTTATGTTAGTAAAGTATGTAACACATCAAAAGTAATATATAGTAAGCGATGACATAATATGATGACATAATAAAACCAACTAAGCAATATTTTTATAATGGCTTATAAAATTTATTCGTTTAAATTAAATATTCGTTAAGTAAATTTACTAAGAATTATCGATAGAACAAATGAAAACAGCACAGTATAAATAACGTATCTTCCTATAAGTAATATGTACAGTAACTATCCGGTTATAAGAAAAGCAAAACATTTTTGAAGTCACTTTTTTAAGTGAGCTTGGATCTTATTAGGATTAATATGATATTGAATACTGACTGAAATTTGTGTGAAAATCTTGAAAAAACGACTTCTTTGATTGAACATATCATTGGAGGATGGCTTTATGGTAAACGTCACCGATAATCCTAATGTCCAAAGTTGGAAAAGTGAACAATAACGAATATTAGCTTTGTTTTGCACATGGCATTCTGTTTTTGACTTATTGTAAAAAACACAGATCCTGCTCGAATATACCATATATTCGATTCGATCGATTTATATCTCCTCAATCACTAAAAACAGTTTTACGTCTTTTTAACCTTTTTCATAAACGTCTTAAATCCCGGAATTATACTGGTTTCCCGAGATTGTTTTTCGTCCATCCCAAATTCCCAGGAACGGAAAAAGGCACAAGGACAGAATTCCCAGAATACAATAGCCAAATGTTCCCTTTCTATTCGCTGTATTGTTTGTATAGTTTAGCTCGTTTTGGAAAACAAGCAGTTGATGCGCTCCAACTTCACAACATAAAGCAACTAACATCTGCTTTGTCTTATTGAGTTTCCAACTCAATATTACCTTTCAATATGCTCACTTATTTATTCCAATGTCAGTTTACGTCTTCATAGGAATAATTAAATCTCAAAGATATTTTAATATAAAATTATTTTCTTATATTAAGAATGGAATATACGAATTTTTAAAGATAAACATACGCAAATAAAAAAGCGAATGAAAATTTGAACTAAATAACCTATAGTTTGAACGAAACTTCATATACTTCACCCGCAGGCTTTTGTCAGTTCGTGCGTATAACGAAAAAAGAACACAGGTTGTTAAATAAAAGTGGGTCGTGAAATTTTGACAAACATACATTTTTTTAGATACAGAATATTAATAGAACAATATATTACTATTTTATTATTTATTTCTGAATTTTGAATTATAAATACAAATAATTTCTAATATATATTAAGTATTAATATGTATAGACTTTTACCTAATTTAAATTGAATTCTTATATCTTTCTAAATATTTTTGACAATGTTTTGAAACCACTCTCAGATGCCGCAGTCTTGTATATCATTTTATGTCTTCGTCTTCGAAAATAATCATAAGTAATTTAAAATGATTCAAACTATTATTCATTCTTATGAACATATTAAAACATTATAATTTAATTTCAATTTAAATCTCTAAACAAGTGTATATCATCAAGATCGGTTTTATTATCAAATCTAAAGCTATACCGCCAAAAGAGTCTTACAGTTTTAATCTATTTTTAGGTCATAATTCTCGGGTCAAAAGAAAGCCTTTGCACGAAGTATTCTGCGAATAATGCGAAATATCTACTTCAAAAGGAGTGTAGTCAAAGGAAAAACTGAAAAAATATGATTTCTAAGTAAAACAAACATTTCGGGTTAAAGAGCTTCAATTATTTAGTGTAAAAAAATACACTTATATTTCATATATAAATAGACGTTAAACAGAACGTTGTCAACAAAGCAATATATAATACAATTAATTTATAAGATAGGTGGCTTATATAAACCTGTCAATATTATTGATATAGTTTAAGTCTAATTTAATAAAAATCATAAAATACAAACCCAAAGCGTGCAAAAGCCGTATAACTCGAAAATCAATAACGTGTAGTTAATACTGAACCGTTTTTTGTGAATGTTATCAGTTAGTTGAACACGTTTTAAAAATACTAGTTTCATTTGAGATTAGTTTGCTCCATTTTTTTCTTGTTTAAACTTTAGTAGTGAAACTATTTTGCTTATTATTATCCAAATATGTATACGAACTAGCCTTACTTTGTACCCTAAGCGTTGATTAAACGAATTTATTAACTCAACCACAGTTAACATTCGATTCAGGTTATGTGATTGCATAATTATCAATCTTTTATAAATATCAAAACTAACATAGTTTTGATCATTGCCTCAAGCCTCAAACCCAAACCTCAAACCGTCTATATCATATTGTACCACCATCGGCTTAGCCAATAGTCTATGAAAGCATTACAGCTGATAGTCAGAGATATTTTAGTAATACAATATTAATTACAGATTTTAGCAATATGGGAAAGCATTCTCTTTCTCTTCATGACATTAAAACATATAGTTATAGCTTTTGTGCACGGCTTTATTATTTATTTTAACAAATTGCCCTCTATTGGTTTCGATATAATATGATTTTCTTTATAGGATTTCAAAAACATATACTTTATAATAACTTAGTTAGAAAATGACTTTTCGGGTCATATTAACTAAAGTTTGGATAAAAGAAAATATGAATATATAATTGATATATTCTGGCCACTGAAAATCAAAGCTAGGGTTACGTACTCCAGCAACAACTGCAACTCAGTGGTATACCTTTTAGATATCACAGTTCTATTTGTTTTTATCTTTGTTAATTCTTTTTTGTTTTTTATTTTATTAATATTTGTTTTTCTGTATGTATCTTTCTGTGATGTTTGATTAAAGTTTTTTGAATTTGAATTTATTTCATAATCGTTTAATAATTTCACGTTTACAAACACTTAATAATATTTCTACTTAATATAAAATTTCGTGTTATAAATTAATACCTTCCTAAGTATAAATTTCACTAACTCCCGACTTGAGTACGTACGAGTAGCTCCACTCCATATCGCTTATTGCTAAAGTTATATTAAGTTATCATAACGACTTTATTAAAATATAGATAAAGTATAATAATTTTTATTTATATTTTATACATATTCGATGGTACGTTTTGTGATAATACCAACGTATTTTTGACAGAAAGAGAAATTTAATAAACTATTTGGAATCATTTCTGACATTGTAGATACATTCACAGATTTAGGTGAACAGATCAACAGAAGAGTACTTCTTTGAGTTTTATTATCGATAAAAGATTGAGTTTATTTCATCGAAATATTTATAAGTATTTCGCTTCAAAGGCAATAGTTGTAAGTTCTTGGTCGTAGTAATTACTAGTGCTGCCACAAATGGCACACGGCAAAGTTCCTAACTGTGAAGTTTATTGAAGCATAGGCGATTTAGTTTTGTCCTTGTTAAGGTTTCAAACAATGTAATAATTACGCTCTAATTTAATTATATTTGAATTATAATTTTTGACATTATTATGATTATTATAATTAAAAACTTAATTAATAAAATAACTACTTAATAAAGTAATATTGAAGTATTTTATTAAGTTTTCTGTTACAAATATTATAAGTTAAAATCTGTAGTAGGCTTGACCTCTATTTTAAACATCAATTAGAAACAGTTTTACGATGTACTTTTATGTGATTAGTTTAAATATATCCCGATCTTGAGCAGTCTAGAGGTCGTTATATATTTCAACAGTATTTGCTTAAATATTACAAAACTTGATTTAACTTTAAATTATTATGAATTGTTTTAATCAGTTTAAAAATAAAAAATAAAATAAAACAATCATTTTATTTAAGTAACCATTCAGAAATATTTAAGAAGAAAGTTCAATTCATCCTCTCTTTGATCTCGTTTCCTCAATGCTATGAACTAAGAACAAATACAAGTAAGCGTTTTTTGTTACTTATTAAAATGAGTAACTCTTTTACGGGGAATTTTCTACATATTTCCAACAAACTCTAGTAAAAACTTTAAAAAAAACTAACTAAGAAACGTTTGTATGCTAGCATCAGGAGCCAAAATTTACCTCATTACATATTAGGCGGTCCTTTTTTAAGGTGCAGTTCCATTTATTGTAATACAATAATCGTGAAGTCAATATGCTGTTATAGAATTTTATACTATCCTAAGTTACACCATAAATTGATTTTTTTTTTTTTTTTTGTCAGGAAATGCATTTACGCATTCCCGGCGCATCGGGGGGCGCAGCCTGGGGTATGTGGGACTCGACCGAGGTAATACCCACTAAAACCTGACAGTGGTCCGCCTTCGGCGGGAAGTAGGAGGGCCCGCGGAATTCCTTGCGGAACGTCACAGGGCCCCCACCCGCCGGCTATTGCTAGTCCCGTACCGGGGGAGCTTAACACGCGCTCCCCCCAGCACCCTCGCCTGTGCTAGCTACGGCAAAACGGTACCACGGGCCGTCAGTCGTCCTTCCCGAGGTCGCGGAGATGGTGAGAAAGGCCCGCCGGGCCCCCACCCGACGAACCTGCGACCCCAGGGGCCCCGCTTATGGTGGGGAAGCACCAGGAGGACTGTGACGGGACTTACCAGCGCCCCGGCAGCGTCCTCGTCGAGCGGGATCCGAGGTCCTCTCGCGAACCCGGTCAGCGGCCTCCTTCCGGGACATCACTGTCTTGCACCATAAACTGAACTTAATTCAGCTCAGCTTAGCTCAGCTCAGCTCAGCTTACTTTTGGTTTCAGTTACTTTTCATACTTTTTTTTCTATTAAATCAATGCGCTACAATTAGTTTTAGATTTATTCGAAAAATATAGTTAATTTAAATTGTCGTATTAACTTTTAATAAACTTATAACTAACAATTAATTTTTAATTAAAAGTATTACTATTGAGTAGACGTGTTTCGTTAAAAAAGCTTTTAGACACTAACATCTCGCATATCCGTGAACACGATTGCTGCAATGCATTCGAAACGTTAAAATAAAAATGTAACCAAATTATACGCGAGTTTAACCCGTAAAACATAGTTTTATTTCAGTTAATACAGTTTTTTTCAGATGACAGTTTACGTATAGCTTACTAAAGTTAAAAAATATTAGTATCTACTACAAATCGAAGATCATTTTGTCTCTTAAAAAATAAAAATATTTTTCCATATTAAAACTTCAATAGCTTACAAAAAAAAGTAAATAAATTGTGACCCAGAAATGTTATGAATTCTATGCGTGTTTACTCGAAATTTTGAGAGCTGCTCAAATGAAAACTTCCTTCATACCCCGGATTAAGCATAAATAAGCTTTGGACCAATGATTTTTCATTAACATCAAACCGGGAAGTCAAACTATATTTAATTAAGTATATAGATTATAAAAATATTATAAAAGCTAATAAAAATTATGTGAATATTAAAATAAACAAATATTCATCACTAAAAGGTAGTATTATTTCAAAAGACCTATTGGAGCTGAACTAAAACGTACAAAAAGCTTTTAGCTTTTAAAATTAAAATCGATCAGTTATCCGTTGATACTAACACACTACGTCATATGTTATCAGTTCATTAGTAACTTAACAAACTGGTTTTTAAAAATAATAACGCCTTTTGATACATAGTCGATATCTATTGTGAATTTATATAAGAGCTAAAAATAAAAATGAATTCTATTTTATATGAAATTTTTTCTTATCATCTTAGTTTATACTTTACTATTTTATTGGAAGTCGAAGGTCCAATTTATTTTATAAATATTATATATTATTGCTATTAACTTCATTAAGCAAATAATTAATGAATTGGTGTCTGAAGAAAATTCTTTCTCAAAATTTTTTATTTAAGGACTTCAAGCCAGTAAGTTCGTTTACAATCTTTAAGAACCTCTTTTACATTTATTTTAAAATATAAAGCATCTTAATATTGAAAATATTAATAAATATTTAAAACTATTAATGTTTCTTCGAAATTATTTAGCAAATAACTTAATATATTTTTGATTATTAAATATAATGATATTAAGAGTAACACTTTACTTGCGTTCCGTGTTCTGTAAGTGTCGCAACAAAATGTTTGTTTTTAAACAAATTTTGTACTAATTTGCCACTAGAGTGTGATATGACTGTTTAAAGATGTTCTAATAACAAATATATGTCTATATGTCACGAGTTACAAATCATGGATAAAAACCTAAAAATGCAATTTAAAATAAAATTGAGGTATAATCTTTTTTCTGAACTAAAAAAATCGTACTAAAATCTTTCGCCTTTTTATTATTATTGATCTGCTCAGTTTAAATAACCAAACATATCAGAGTAAAATATATCAATGAAATTTAAATATTAAATAACTAAAAGCAAACATCAATAAATATAAATTGATCCTACAATTTTAGTATTCAGAAGGTATGTTTGTAAAGTACCAGGACGTATTTCGGAAACAAACTAATTGCTCGACGGAAAACCGATTGCTACCGGTTAGATCCGGTTATATTTGATTTTATTCGAAAACAACCAACTCTATCCGCTTTAAGGCTAGGAACGTATCAATTATTGCTGGAGGTGTAAAAGCTTACGGCTAGATATATCGAGCTCTTGGTAGACTAAAATTGTTAACAATAAACTAAATTCTCCAATAGAAATAAAGTTTTCAATTAAATTAATTTCAATTTTATTTCATTAATTTTTAAAAATACGATTAACATATTTTGTTAGTAATAAAATGCAAGAAAATAGCATTCTAGTCAAATATTATTTCATAACATTTTAAATGCAAAATTAAATGAATAAATTAATTAATTTATATAAATGAATTATTTCCAAAAGCTCTGTAAATAAATCCACTGATAATGATATCAGTAATAAATTAGTCAGACAACCATGCGAATTAATCCTACAGCTTTTACGATGTCGCTATGATAATATACACTGACATTTTATAGTCTTGATTAGGTTTACACTTATTATAATTTAATATTATTTGCATTATGTGTTGATAATTAATTAATTATTATATTATATATATATATATATATATATAATATTATATATAAAAATTTCTCCTTAAGGTACTCAAACATTATCAAAAATATTTTATATCATTAAACATACTTGACTTTAATTCGATTTCTTTTGCATTTGTTGTTCTTTTATAAAAACTTTTATAATATTTGACGTTATTTATTATATATTGTTATACGTTTTAAATTCCTAAGTTAAATATTTGTTTAATTTCATCGTGGAATCAATGATTATATGATATGATATCAGAAACCTTTTTTATGAACATGAATATTACCGACTTTATCAGCTAAGTTTTCATAAATTTTTCAAGTTTCTGCTATCAAATCAAAAGCTTTAATAGAATTAAATATAATTAAATATATTTTTCATATCCGACTTTTTTAGTACTTATTGACATTGTATGAATAATTATTTTATAGATTTTATATACTTTTGGTATTTATTGAACGAAGCTCTCTATGAGAGACTTTTCTGCATCGTTTATGCAAGCATCAATCAAAAATGGTATATCCGAAAATTTTAAAATTTTTATTTTCTGGTGGTGGTTTTTAAAGAAAATTCAAATATTCGGGGTCGTGGAGAAATCACGGAGAATCACGGAAAAACTAAAGTCCTATGGACTTCAATGAGAAAAATTTTTCGCGCGAAAATTTAGCTTACATTGAAAAAAATATATATAAAAAATAAAAATAATAAAAAAAAATAAAAAAAAAATAGTTGTGCACAGATGTTTTGTAAATGCAACTTCGGTTCAGTTTGCACCTCGCTTCGCTCAATATGATAACATACAGAGATTTTGCGAGCGCAGCGAGTCACAATTGATGTCGCGCTCCCAGTATTTATTTTGTATGTAACATTTAATACTATTATATTATAATTGTTTACATAGATTTGTAATAATTTATAGAAAATGAGTATAATTTGCTTAGATGAGTGGTTTATGGGTACGATAGTGATGTATTGATAACATTATTATGAATTAATTATAAATCAATTATTTATTACACCTTGACAATTATATGTAATAGTAATCATGGATCACGAAAGTTTAAATACAAATGTAACGTAACGTAATGTAACCTCGCTTTAGTTGTAAGTGTAGCAATTGTAATGCATCTTAGATCTGCTATTGCGTTAGAGTAATTAAACGGTTCAAACACGGATAGACTTCCCAAACTATTAATTGAACATTTCGCTTACTTGTAAAACCAAGGGAAGTGCCTGTTATATAAAGTTGATATGATGACCATTTTATTGCATTTTATATAGATAATAAAACATCTGACACGCGGCAATCGAGCTTGCCGCTATGAAAAACTCCTAATCGGCAAATTATAACTCGCAAATTAATTAACAAACAAAAGAAAAAATATTTAAATTAATTAATTATTTATTAATTTTTAAATTTTAAAAAATTTAAAAATTCGAATTTTTTTTTCCATTTTTCGGTAACTTCGGCGGCCGATCTGACCACCTTCCCGTTGGACAATAAACATAATTTTGAAAAGTGAATTTTACATTTAGATGCTCATTCCAAATATATCTTTAGTTTTTCAAAATTCGAAAAATAAAATTCGACAGACACACAGACACACACACAGACAGACAGATCGGAAGGAAAAACTGAGTTTTTCGAAAAAAAATCTTGATGTGTCTTAGTCATGTTGCACTGACAACTCGTACTGACAGTAGGTCGACAGTGACAGTACCACCCCTAATAAAGGGTCGATCGAAGTAGCTATTTTAGAAATATTATAATATTTGCAAATGCAATGCAATATATTGTTTGATGTAATCAAAAACTGATGGATTTAGCTCTGAAAACTCATTTTATAAGAATCTACAAAACCAAGGTAGGCTTTGTAGTTTAAACTATATTATTTATTATGAATATTATTAGTTGTTCTAAAATTTTAGCAGTACTATTTTCTACAAAATCTATTCATATCATAATTTCGAGATTTAAATAAAAATACCTAAATTCTAAATAGCATTACTATCAAATATTTATATTTTATGTTAGATATCTTTACTTTTCTTAATTATCAAATACTTAATAAAACGAATCTAATATAAACAATATAAGAATATAATTCAGAGATAAAACGAAGAAATTGCTATCAAGAAACCCCATTATAAGCAATTACAAACTTGAGTAATTAAAGTTTAAGAACAAAACAATTACTAATTCAAACATATACGTAATAAAAACTTTTTAATCTCAATGTGTCATGATTGTTTTAATGTGAATTTTAAATATATGAATAGGTTTTAATTTAAACATTATTAAGACTAATAGGTTCTAGACGTATTGTAGTTCGAAGTTCCATGAAGGAATTACGGATTATTAAGAAGATGACGTACGATACGACGTCTCATGATAGATTATTGTGTCGTGGAAAACCGTAAGCCGTCTTACATTGGCACAGATACATCCTCTATGCAAAATATTGTTCAGCGGCGACTGAAACAATTGGGATTACAAAGAAATTTATCCGGTCAGTCTAAACTATTTACTGCATAATATATTTAAAAAAATGTTTTTTTTTTTATTTAGCATATTGTATTGATATTGTGTTTATAATTTTTTTTCTATTTTTATATTATTTCCTTATTTTAAGCATTTTAGCATTAAATATGACTTTACTTAGATTTGATGATGATTGATTGATTGATGAAGACTTTAATAAGAAAATACTTTAGCATTAAATATGACTCTTGTACCGTTTTTTTTGTGAAATTAAGTTTTAATAAATAAAATAAATGAATATTAGAATTCAGGGAATAATTTACTATAGAACAAGTGTAATGAAGTTAGAATTAATTCCACCTATTTGATAATTATTCATTCAGTGGTGTTGTTCTGATACGTGAAGAAAGTTTTGTAGCATTGTTGAGTAAAAGCAGAGCCGTTATGAAATAATATAATAAACAATTAAATATTACGAGTTTTAGAGATAATTACTTGTTAAAACTTAACTCTTTTAATTTTGGTCTCGCTGTTATTTAAGACTACTTTATCTAAGAAATATTATTTGAAGACGGCAGTATATTTATCGTTGTATATTGTGTTTTGATTTAACAATAAAAGTAATATATTGTATTAAATTTGCCACAATACGTTCATTATCCTTAAGTTTTTTTTAAATAGATAAGTGTATATTTATAAAAGCATTCACTACAAATTAATAAACCTTTTATTCGATACAAAGTAGTTTAATTCCTAAGCACTCATGGTTAAGCTTTAAAGTACAAAAACCTTTTAGTTACAAAATTAAATCCTATTTGTTTCTGGTTTAGTATAACAATGCTTTGTTTGTTATTACTTCAATATTCACTGAAATTGCAAGTGTCGGGTTGTTTTCGATTTTCAAGAATTAGTAGCAATATTGTTTGATATATATATACTACATATTTTCTTATTGGGACAAACAAAATAAGTATATACATAATCAAAATTTGACATTGTACAATTTGACATACCGTCATAGCGACGCATTCTTTTATTTTGACATTAATAAATTTATTTATAATAGTTTTAGGATGACAAAAGGTACTATGTATCTGCCTCTGTATTATAAAAAACAAATTGCTACTTTAGCATTTAATTTAAAGAACTTCGTTATACAAGCTATAACGAAAAATAAATCTTGTCACAAAAAAAAAATTTTGCCTAATAATTATCAGTCCACTTTAAACTAAAAAGTAAGACAAAGCCTAAGCTGTTTAATATTGTACATCAAAATATACAAGGCATAGGTGGCAAGGAATTAGAAGTGGAACTGTTTGTTAATAAATATAATATTAGTTTATTGTGCCTTACCGAGCACTGGTTGTCAAAGAACAACATTATTAATATAGAAAATTATAAATTGTCAAGTTCGTTCTTTAGAGAGAAAGCTATTCGTGGTGGCTCACTTATCTTAGCTCGTAATGATGTAGTCTTCAAGTCTCGATCGGACGTAGTGGCGCTCTCTGTTGAACGAATTATTGAGCTATCCTGCATTGAGATCAATGATTACATTATTTTATGCGTGTACCGACCCCCCTCTGGTGACTTTGAAGAATTTGAAAATAAAATGGAGGATATTTTAACAAAGCTTAGTCATAAAAACAAGTCATTGATAGTGTGCGGTGATTTTAATGTAGATATATTACATGTAACTTCGTATAGTGTACGTTTATTAAATTTGTTTAAATCTTTTAATTTATTGAACGTCTTTTCGGAACCAACTCGCATTACTAATATTTCTGCAACTTGTATTGATAATGTGTTCTGTCACTGTAACATTTATGAAGAGATGATAATGGCCAATTTAAGTTCAGACCACTGTGGTCAAAAATTTTCTCTTTTAATTGATCATAAAATTAAAAGGCCCCTAAAATATAGTTGCAGGCCGATTACAAAAAATAGAATCATTACTTTTAAAAATAATATTGCAAAAAAAATTGTTAAAGTAAATTTAACAGACGATAATCCAAATAATCTATATAATAAAGTATTCGAACTTGTATTACATGAATTTAATAATACGTTTAAGTCCATAACAAAGATAAAATACTTTAATCTTAAATTTAGTGATTGGGCGACCGTGGGAATATATAAAAGTAGAGAAAAGTTATACGATTTATATGGAGAGAGGCAATAGAAATATGGTCCGTTGTTCTTGAATAAAGTTAGGATATTTTCTAAAATATTTAAGAATGTTTGCTTACAAGCCAAGTCGATATATATTCGAAATAAAATCGTAAATTCAGACGATAAAATAAAAGCAACTTGGGATGTTTTATCTAGTGTTACGGGGAAAACTAGGGCTGCTAAAGAACCTATAAAGTTAAAAATTAAAGATAAAGTAGTAAGTACAGATATAAATGTGGCGACCATTCTTGAATCTTTTTTTACTGAAATTACATTAGCAGTCACGCGTAATTTAAATTCTTCATCATCTGATGCAATCATGGAACTAACTAATAACGTTAGAGTCAGTAATAAATGTTTTGTTTTTAAGCCTGTTTCATCTAATGAAATTGTTAAAACGTTTAGAACCTTAAATCTGAAAAAACCGGTGATCTTTGGGGTATATCAGTTAAATTACTTAGCAATATTATAAATGAAATTTCCCCACAACTTTGCTTAATTTTCAACAAATGTATTGAAACCGGTATTTTTCCAGATTTGATGAAAAGTAGTTCCTTTGTTTAAAAATGGCGATACAAAAGAACCGAGAAACTATAGGCCTATCTCTGTTTTACCGACCTTAAGTAAGATCTTTGAAAAGATTATTTTAAATCAAATAGCAGAATTTGTTTCTAGCAATAAAATCATGCATAGTGAACAACATGGTTTCACCAAAGGTAAATCAACAACTGATGCGGGTGCCACGCTTCTTAAGCACATTTACGACGCATGGGAAAAATCGCAGAATGCAATCGGGGTGTTTTGCGATTTATCCAAGGCCTTTGATTGCGTTGACCATCAAACGTTACTATGCAAATTTAACCACAGACGGTTGATGTAAATAATTCTAAATCGGCTGGTTCTTACCTAAAAATGGGTGTTCCACAAGGATCTATTCTTGGTCCCTTTTTATTTTTACTTTATATTAATGATTTGCCCTTTTTCGTAAAGGGCTTATGTGACATTGTGCTTTTTGCTGACGATACCTCGCTTATTTTTAAAGTCGGGCGTAATAGAACTAATTATGACGAAGTAAACAGCGCTCTGTCACGTGTTCTTCATTGGTTCAAAATAAATAATTTGGTCTTAAATACAAGGAAAACCAAATGCATGGAGTTTACACTTCCCAATGTAAAAAGTCAGAATTGTAGCCTGCTCCTTAACAATGAAGTTTTGGAAATGACTGACTCAACGGTTTTCCTAGGTATAACTTTAGATAAAAAGCTCCAGTTGAACCCCCATCTCTCAACACTCGCAGGGAAACTCAGCTCTGCCGTCTATGCAATTAAAAAAATAAGACAATTAACAGATGTCAATACAGCTCGACTTGTTTATTTTAGTTACTTTCATTGCATTTTGTCTTACGGTATTTTGTTATGGGGTAGTGCTGCTGAAGTTAATTCTCTATTTATTTTACAAAAAAGAGCTGTGCGAGCTATTTATAACTTAAAAGCTAGAGATTCCCCGAGAGATGTCTTTAAAGAAATTGGTATTCTTACGGTCGTTTTTCAATACATATTTAATAACATTTTATTTGTACGTCATAATTTGGATAGATATGTAAAAAACAGTGACAGACACGCTATAAATACTAGAAATAAAAATAAACTTTCAACGCAGATATTTCGTCTGAAAAAAGTTAAAAAATCCTTCATGGGCATGAGTGTTCGCATATATAATAAGCTTCCACAAGATATCTTAGATCTTCCTTTACTTGCTTTTAAATCTAAAATTAAAAGTATACTATTAAATAAAGCTTATTATAGCATACAAGAGTTCTTAGTTGATCGTATTTCGATCAAGTAAAAGGTTAGGTTGTGGAGCTTTGGTTGTTGACTCATTTGCACGATATTTTAATCTGTACATCAAACATTGTTCACATATTTTAAAAAGAGCAACTGTTGAGTTTCTTGCCAGCTCTTCTCAACAGAACAACATTCCGAGCTGGTGGTAGCCTAAGGACGGACTGACTATACTGACATTTTTATAATGTAATAATTGACGATTCAAAAGTGCGTGTAAATGCCTATTTGAATAAAGATATTTTAAATTTGAATTTGAATAAAATAAAACAGTTAACAATGTAACTAACTGTGAGACATTAACTTATATTACAGTTAGTAAAGACGATATAATTTGATAATAACCATTTAATAATTATTATTTTACTTGAGTTAATGATAAAATGTAATATGTAACTTGGAATATTTTTAGTGTCGGTAGTCACAGTTTTTAACATGTGTTTAGATGTTGCAAGTCTTGGAACATCATTTTTTTTTCAAACCTTAAATTTATTACAATTTTTTTTACATTAAACTGAAAACTTTTATATCTACAAGGAATTAAGTCAGAGTTAGGAATAGTTCGTGTAAAATGAATATTTTGTTGGCTTTAAATAGTTTAAAAGTACGAAATAAATTTTAAATCACAAAATATGATATTTTATATACATAATGAAATAATTCAAAATGTCACTCGACTTTGCGATCTCTGTGAAACAGCTAAAATATTTATATATATTTTTAAATATGAATAACTAAATATTATTCGGAGATCGTTAAGAAATAGGATAGGAGCGATAATGAAAGATAAGATAAGAAATAGACTAATATGGGAATAGTGACTTAAAGGGCGATGTAGGGATAATAATAGAAAAACGTAGTTAGTATATTTATCTGGTTTAGCCATATAAAGAGGATGAATAAAAATTACAAAACAAACTGATTTACTTAGAGTGTGGACGGAAACATGAAAGAGAAACATACCATGATCAAATTGGAGATATTCTAAAAAGAGGTAAGGTCAGGAATATTCTAAACCGAGGAATATATATGAAAATGGCATACTGCAAAAGGCAAAAGAAGTATTTTGAGATCGTGGCAAGAGGAAGCATATGGTCTCTGCCATTAGGGAGAGACGCGTCATTAGTCGGTGATCGAAAGTTCCCAATGGGGGGTAAAAGTGTGATGTATCTGTAACTCCGTCAAAAAGAGCACGTGTGTTCTGTCTCAAGGTAGTGATGGACAGGAGTGAATTTAAGTATTAATTTTGAAGTCGTTTTTGGCGCTATTTTACCATTAGGGCTTGGAGATCGTGGGGATGTCCAAAGTCCTTCAGAGGTCGCCAGCGAGCCTCCTTATTTGATTTTTATATAGCTCGCATAATGTAATTACTGTTCTTAATAATTAAAATTGAAATATTTTCTATATGACTAGTGGAAGATGTAGTTATTTTATTATTTTTTTTATTCTAGTCTCAATATATGTTATTATTTTGTTGCAGTAGAGTAAATTGCTCAAAAACTTCTTCCGTCGTGATCTATATTAAAAATTAATTTCTCTTGTCATTAATTTGGAAGGAGGAACTTCTATTTTACTAAAAGTTATTTTAAATATAATGTCATGAGACCTTTAAAAATACCTGTATAATAAGATATAGCTGTATGAACAGTATAAATTATAAAGTAGAACTACATGGATGGCTAAACCGTTTTAATTATATTCTCACTCTTGGCCTTTACTTTGTATATTCATAAAGCTTGATATTACGTTTTGACCTTAATAATAGTTCATATTTCTGTAGTTACAATACATGTGATTTAAATTAGATATTATACATAATGGAATAATTTCTTTATGTTGTAAATGTAAACATTAATTTTCACTATCATTGTATTGTAATGTACATTTTATTGAATAAGTCGTTTCATATGTTATCGGTAACAAGAATTTAGTGTAAATTTTCCAAACATTATAATTATATACATAGATGTTTTAAACTCTAATTGCTAAAGTTATAAAATTAACTTATATAAGGATGGGACTTTGTTAAAATATAACATTAGAATGTTAAAGTTGTTTATAAAACTTTATTTCACGGTACAGTAATCATAGTATAGTAAAAAAGATGTGATGAAAAGAAACATTTTAGTATTGCTTTGGGATTCTTTTATATTATAATGTAAATTATAAATATGAAATGATAATTACTAAGTCTAGTTACTTGTATTAAGATTAGAGAAAATATCATTTTCACAAATACATTCCATATCATTTCACATATTCATTCTCGTGAGGAAATACTTTCTTGTTAATGGATAAAGTCCTTATATTTATATTAAAATTCATATTTATGCTTATATTTATATTATTATTGATATTGTATTTATTTGTATGTTTATGTATGTTTATTTATTGTTTGAATGTACTTAATTAGAGTCTTATATTAATAATTGTTTGCTTATTAGTATGTAAACCTCCTTCCCTGTTCTTATTATTTTTTTCTTTATTTCCGTACCCTAAGGTTTGCCTGGAAGAGATCGCTTTATAGCGATAAGGTCACCTAAGTTTGTACGTCATTTTAAAATGTACTTTTTTTTCTCTTTCTTTAATTGGTGTACAATAAAAAGCATATTATTATTATTATTTTTATTCAAACGTTTAAACATACCGTTATATATCCTAAACGAGCTCGTGAAGAGGGCACAATAAAGTAAGCCCTTATAACATTAATATGTTATAGTACTGCAGACTTTGTGTACTGGGATGCTCTCCCGGTTCAACCCTATAGAAGTCATATGCTACCCACAAATGAATTACTCTCATATACGAAAAATATTACGTTCTGCTAATTTGGGATGCGAACAGTGTTATAAATGGGGGCTATTATGTTCACATAAATATAATATCATAGGCATTATATAATATTTCATTTTTTTTTATTATTCAGGTTACAAAATGTTATTTGTAATAAAGTATTGCGAATAACAAAAGTTGCGAATAGTACTTACTGGGATTATTATCTACACAATAATTAATTAGTTCTATAAATTATGTACACTAAAATTTTTTGTACATTTGCTTAACTTTTCTTAGTCGTTCACTGTCTTCAT
This sequence comes from Mechanitis mazaeus, assembly GCA_959347395.1. Lineage (NCBI taxonomy): Eukaryota > Metazoa > Arthropoda > Insecta > Lepidoptera > Nymphalidae > Mechanitis > Mechanitis mazaeus. The sequence goes on from OY365743.1 coordinate 2,912,183, forward strand.
TTTTTTTAATATTTACTTCAAGGCATTTATTTCAATTACATGTTAAGCTGTTTATGTTTAGATATAAAAATATGATTCTAATAGCTCTGATGGTTTCATTAAATTTTTCAAGGGTAACAGGGTAATGCTGAAAAAACTTACAGCCAAACTTTTCTCTTACGGCTCGCCCTTAAGTTTTTGTATATCAGATTTTTTGAAGGATTTATTGGTGGTGTCCTTCAAGGGCCCGTATCTTCTTTAATAAAATACAAGATATGACATAAATACGTATCGAAACTTAGATGAGTTATCTAGAATATAAAGAAACGTTAAAATTACGTACCACATGTAAATAATTTTGCTAAAGAGTTTAAAATAAGAGAAAAGATAATTCAATTACTAAAAAGTGAACAATGAGAAATTATAAAGAATAAATTATGAAGTATTATTCTTATTGACAATAAGACACTATAAAACAAGAGCGCGTGAAGTAGTTATTGTTTTTTTCTTTTGATTTTTAATATGTGGAACAAATGAATATAGTAACATTATGTACGTGAAAAAGACACCAAGAATAAATGTTCATAAGATGGTGACCCAAAATTCAAGTTAATGTTTATTTATTTATTTACTTCTGTACCATAAAACAGACATAAAGAAGTATAAGCTAAAATAATTAACACTAAGGATAACTTATCTCTTCACAAGAGATTTATACTAGGCACCCTTGGTTATAGGAAATATTGGTTGACATGGCTAAGGTACAAATAGAATATATATATGTCGAATTGTAGATCTCGGTATTTTTAAAAAAAGATGCAGAACCATTGGCTCTCGGTGAGCCATTGGTTCTGCCACTATCACTTTCCATTTTAGTTGAGCAAGAATTGAATTTATTGTTTTATTATTATTTACTTGTATTCGAAAGCACATAAACACTTATTTTTAACTCCAATTTATTTTAATTGTTTTTAAAGAAAATCACGTGACACTGTTTTTCACAATCACTTCACTTTTTATTAAGTTTTATAGTTAACGTCTTCACCACTCCAGAGCTTACTTTAAAAAGATGCCTCTGACATTGGTGCAGCGTCTTAAATACTACTATGCTAGACTAGTTTTCGCGCCAACCGCACAAGAAGTCATTTTAGCACTATTTTTACAATCAATGATAGCAAACATCTCAATTAAAGTAAATTAATCATTATTTACATTTATCCTTATAATTTTAACTTACAAATTGCTTTCAATAAATAGGATGACAAAAATATTTAAATAAAATGTTACAATCATGAATCTTTAGTGCTGCCATCTGTCAGTTTACAGTTCAATTTTAATATTTCTAAATTAAGTCAACTGAATACTGATTTAATATTCATGGTAACAATAATCAAGTATCATAACAAAACATAATCAAACTAGACTAAAAATTGAAATTAGACGTTTTTAAGTCTTGCAAAGCACACGCGGCGACACGGCCATACTGATGAACGATGCGTGCCCTGCAGCGATCTTTTTAGGTTCCTGTAAATAAAATTAGTTTCGAGGCCAAAGCAGTAAACCTTAATACTCACGTATTTTAATATCTTAGGATTTCCTTCGACAAAGCAGAATCCTGATAGCTCAAAACTATACTCTCGCTCATGGCGCTAAAATAAATAAATTGTTGATACATAAATTTTTCAACAACTGCTTATTTTTATAACAATACCTATGTCTCAATATGAATTGCTTAATGCAGATATGCAATGATTTGTAGTGTAATTTGTGTTCACTGGAACAAATAAAATTTAGAGAGATTAGATCGTTGATAGGCTCCACGCGTCAACGTAAAACTTTTGACAGTATGAATTAATCAGTTTTGGCCGTTGATCGTCTCCAAACGTCAACGTGCATCTTTTGACAATATAAAATAATTTGTTTTGGCCGTTGAACGTCTCCACACGTCAACGTACATCTTTTGACAATATAAAATAATTTGTTTTGGCCGTTTAACGTCTCCACACGTCAACGTGCATCTTTTGACAATATAAAATAATTTGTTTTGGCCGTTGAACGTCTCCACACGTCAACGTACATCTTTTGACAATATAAAATAATTTGTTTTGGCCGTTGAACGTCTCCACACGTCAACGTACATCTTTTGACAATATAAAATAATTTGTTTTGGCCGTTGAACGTCTCCACACGTCAACGTGCATCTTTTGACAATATAAAATAATTTGTTTTGGCCGTTGAACGTCTCCACACGTCAACGTACATCTTTTGACAATATAAAATAATTTGTTTTGGCCGTTGAACGTCTCCACACGTCAACGTACATCTTTTGACTATATAAAATAATTTGTTTTGGCCGTTGAACGACTCCACACGTCAACGTACATCTTTTGACAATATAAAATAACTAGGGTTGGCCGTTGATCGTCTCCACACGTCAACGTACATCTTTTGACAATATAAAATAACTAGTGTTGGCCGTTGATCGTCTCCACACGTCAACGTACATCTTTTGACCATATAAAATAACTAAGTGGATTGTTGATCGGTTTCACACATCACTTATCAAATGAGTATGTATGTATCTGTGTATATGTATGTATTTGTGTGTTTGTAATTGTGTATGTATTGTATGTATGTATGTATTTTATAGAAAATCTCTCACCGAGGTTTTTGTTCCGCTTCGAGTGTTAACCTACGCAAACTGCTCAACATCAGGAGCGACAGGTGACAATGGTTGAGTAGATGTGGTTGCGGAGACTCCGGAAGGTCCGGGTTGTGGTTCACTTCCAGGCGACACGGCCGCCTGAAGGCTTGAAGTAGGTTGTGGGGCACGTCGCAGCTGATCATGTGCCACCTTACGAGGTCGCCCATGATGGTTGATGACTTTCTTGACAAGATACCGATCGTTCTCTAGTACCTTATACACTTCATAGGGATCACTAAATTTTGGGTCAAGCGACGTCTGGTTTCTAGGGTTATTCTTGATTAGAACAAAGTCTCCTCTCTGAAAATGATAAATTTTTGCCCGACCTTTGTCAAACCTTGCTTTGTCTTTAGCAGCGGCTTCACTCATCCTCTTCTGAACATGTGTTTGGAGAGCTTCAATATCTATGGAATTACTGTCGTAGTTAACCAAGTTAATAAGTTCCGGCGGTACACAGTTTTGACGCCGTGTAAGCAGTGTTAATGGAGCCACACCAGTGGTTCTATGTACAGTGCAATTGAAGGCAAGTTGCAAACTTTCTAAGGCAGTGTTCCACTCTGGCGTCTCGTAATTCTTTATCATAACGAGACCGTTCTTTAAAGTGGCCATTACTCGCTCAACTTGGCCATTACCTCTACTTGCGCCAGGTGCTATAACATGAAGTTCAATGCCAAAGCCTTCACAGTAACTCTTATATTCTCCTAGAAATTCGCGTCCACCGTCTACGATTATTTGTTTTGGAGTTCCAAATAGATGAATAACCTCTTTCAAGGCAGCAAGAGTGCTGTGTTGGCTCTTGTTGTTACAATATCGTAACAATACGTACTTGGTATATGCGTCAATGGTAACAATGACGTATTCTTGATCTTTCGGTGTTCCAAGTTTGCCAGTTATATCCATATGGATAACTTCGAAAGCCACTGCTGGCTTGTCTATTGGATGTAACATTACTTGAGCAGGTCCTGAAGATTGTTTTGAGGATTTACAAACCACGCAGTTGTCTACGAAATCTCGGACTATGGATGTCATCTTCTCAAAATAATAAGTCTGCTGAATTTTTTTTAAGGGTTTTTTCCCAACCCGGGTGCTTAAGAGCAGTGTGGTATGTATTTATCAAACTCCATTGAAAGGATTTTGGCACAACGATCAATTTTTGTGCTCCAAAAATAGGATCATTTTTCTTATATTTCAAGATATTATCTTCCAGGATATGATCATCAACATTTTGTCCACTATGAAGCGAGTCTATGATAGGACGAAGCTGTGCATCACGTCGCTGTTCAATATTGAGCCATTCAATATTTCTCGTCATGACATTCACGGCAATAGGTTTTGGATTTCTGCTGAAGAAGTCCGCATGCTGCATACGCTCGCCCTTCCTGTATTCGATGTCAAAATCGAAGTTTTGTAGATATGACCACCATCTGTGTATCCGAGGTAGCAGATCTTGTTTATGTTTTGAGGCCTTCAAAGCATTGCAGTCTGTTATCACCTTGAATTTACGCCCATAAAGGAAATGTCTGAAATGTTTGATTGCTCGCACAACGGCTAAAGTCTCCAGTTCATAGGAATGATACCTACCTTCAGTTTCTGTGGTACGCATACTAAAGTATGCAATCACATGTTGGCGATTGTTAATTACCTGAATTAAAACAGCTCCAAACCCTAGGCTGCTGGCGTCAGTATATAATTCAATGGGCTTACCTTCTTGAAATATTGTGAGAACAGGTTCGGAAGTAAGATAATAAATTACCTTTTGACGGGCCTCTTCATGTTCATGGCGCCATTGCCACTTAACGTTCTTCTTGGTAAGATTATACAATGGAATCATGATTCTTGCGAAATTTGGAATGAATCTACGAAAATATCCGGCCAGGCCATTAAGTTGCCGAACTTGTCTTACGGTGGTTGGAACAGGGGCTTTCAATAATGCGTCAACCTTTAATGGACTTGGACGAACTTTGCCTTCTTCAATTACATTACCCAGATATTCAATGGAACGTTTAAAGAAAAGACACTTATCAATGTTAATTGAGAACCCGGAATCCTTTAGGGCAATTAAAATTCGTTCTAAATTTGAGAGGCCACTCGAAAATTCACGACATTTGCTAATAACGTCATCGATATAGACCTGAGCTACGCTATCGTGGTTATTAACATTAGAGTCACTTGTGGCACTACCGGGATTTAACAGTGATCCTAAAGCACGATTTATACACCTTTGATAAACTGCTGGTGCATTGCAAAGACCAAAAGGCATTGTAAGGTATTCGTATAACCCGTCTGGAGTGACAAAAGCAGTTTTTTCAATCGAAGAAGCTGATATTGGAATCTGGTGGAAACCAGATGCCATATCCAGTGTGGTGAAATATTTTCCCCCCGCTAATTGATTTATCTGATCCCCTATCAATGGAAGGGGGTAATGATCGCGAATAGTGTTAGCATTTAATTCGCGATAATCAACGCACATGCGATCATTGCCGTCTTTTTTTCTAACCAAGATGATAGGACTTGAATATGGAGACTTGCTTTCTCGAACGATGTTATTTTCAATTAGCTCATTAACAATAGCTTTAACTTTTTCGCGTTCAACAGGACTTAGCCTATATGGTCTTCTCTCGACATATTTATCCGGATTCTTTAATCGAATCTCTAATGCTCCGGTATTAACACGCGATTTCGCGAAACCACGAATGAAAAGATGAGAGTAGTTATTAAGCAAATTTTTTAACTTTTTAATTTCGGATTCGTCCGTTAGACCATGATTTAGATTTTCAAAAATGGGACTATTATTTTGTAAATGCATAACGCGACGGTGTGTTATTAAAGTCGCACTATTTTGAGTGACGATGACACTTAAACCGGTTTCATAAAGTAAGTTTGAACCAATGAGAACATCTGACGTCATTTCACAGTCGGCCAAAATATAAAATAAGATTTCTACATTAATGTCGTCAATTGTGCAAATTACAGTAAGAGTTTTAATTGAAATAACCGGGAATGGTCCTATCCCCTGCAAACAGCTAACGACCAAATTTCTACGTCCCGGTAATTTATTGGCAATAGATTCGCGCATAACAGAACACTCGGCTCCACTATCAAACACAGTATTTAAAATAATATCCCCTACTTTAATCCGCATATTATTTAAGTTAGATTTATTTTTGGTAACTGAATTTATATTTGGGTTAATATGTTTATCCCGACGAAAGCATGTTTCTAAACTATGTCCCGGTTTAAGACAGTACGAACAAGACTTCGTATTATTATTTTGTTTACTAGTTGATGTCGTTGAACTATTATTATTTATTGAGGGTATATTAGAATTACTGGAAGTGTTTCTTCTGAAACAATCATTGAAAGAATGTCCTGGCTTTTTACAAAATTCACAATAGGGGGTATGACGATTATCAATAGAAAATCTTGGGCGTTTATTCCGCGGTTGGGTAAAGTTGTGTGAATAATTGGGGCGCTTGGAACGAATTGAAGATGCAACAGAAATTAATTCTGGCACTGACAAAGCACGTGCATTCATTAACTCTATTCTTAAATGTTCATCACTCACCGTGCCGATAACGGCCTCTACAGCGTCACTGCTATCAAGCTTATCTTTTGTGACACGACGCCACAGGATCCATGATTGCGTAAGGAATTCTGCAATATCTTTAGAAGAATTGTAAGTATGCTCTCTGAATTTCAATATGTCCTTCGAGTAACGGCTTTCAGGCTCGAATGTCGTAATAATGATTTGACGTAGTTCCTTCCAGGTTGAAGTAGTAACTAACCAGTTGTCAGCCCAAATCTTAGCACGACCTTTTAGTAGACTGGTGACCTTCATTCTTATATCGTAGTCACTCAGTTGATAGTTAGTCTTTGCCGTAGAAATATGGTCACACCACTCACGGACGCCAACGTTTCCGTCCGGGTCGTATGAAGGCAGGAAGACATCTGTTATCTTAACCTTGTCAGTTGGCTGCCGTATCAATTGCTCGCTCATGTTTTGCATCATGGTCATCATGTGTGTGAAGAATTCTGGAGGAACACTATTTATTTGCAGCGACTGCGGCGGCAATGCAATAGCTGAAGATTTGTTCTGTATATTCAGTGTTGGCGTGCTTGGATGAGGAGTATCAGCAAGAGATTCTCCTATATTATTGTCAGATTCTGGAACACAAGCGGCAGACAGGGATCGCTGGAGCGATCCCACTTCTGATGTCGAATTGTAGATCTCGGTATTTTTAAAAAAAGATGCAGAACCATTGGCTCTCGGTGAGCCATTGGTTCTGCCACTATCACTTTCCATTTTAGTTGAGCAAGAATTGAATTTATTGTTTTATTATTATTTACTTGTATTCGAAAGCACATAAACACTTATTTTTAACTCCAATTTATTTTAATTGTTTTTAAAGAAAATCACGTGACACTGTTTTTCACAATCACTTCACTTTTTATTAAGTTTTATAGTTAACGTCTTCACCACTCCAGAGCTTACTTTAAAAAGATGCCTCTGACATTGGTGCAGCGTCTTAAATACTACTATGCTAGACTAGTTTTCGCGCCAACCGCACAAGAAGTCATTTTAGCACTATTTTTACAATCAATGATAGCAAACATCTCAATTAAAGTAAATTAATCATTATTTACATTTATCCTTATAATTTTAACTTACAAATTGCTTTCAATAAATAGGATGACAAAAATATTTAAATAAAATGTTACAATCATGAATCTTTAGTGCTGCCATCTGTCAGTTTACAGTTCAATTTTAATATTTCTAAATTAAGTCAACTGAATACTGATTTAATATTCATGGTAACAATAATCAAGTATCATAACAAAACATAATCAAACTAGACTAAAAATTGAAATTAGACGTTTTTAAGTCTTGCAAAGCACACGCGGCGACATATATATACATTTACATGATTACATTAATATTAACAACACATATACAAAAACACATACAAACATATAGCAAAAGCATATACACACACACATACAAATACATGAATAGATTATATCAAAGTAAATAAATATTGATGATTACTACATGAATGTTAGTGGTATGTTAAAAATGTATCTGTGTGCGACTCAAGAGCTGAGCTGACCAAATGAAAACTTTACCTACAAGGGATTGAGGCCGAATGAGAAATAGTTTGTACAAAGTGAATGTTTTTATGGTTGGCTAGAAAATGTACGTTATATTAATAAACTGAGGTCTACAGACTAAATAAACGTAAGTAAAACTAAATTCTACTCTACTGTAAATAATTGGAAGTATTTTTATTGATTCTCTTCAGGGTACACTTAATTGCTAAAAGTGAAGTGTGTATGAAGAATTATAATTTATATTTTTTAATTAATGAGATATAAATTATTACTGTCGTCACGTTTATTCAGTTTAAAGGTAAAAGTATATTTAATTGTTTAATTGGGATTGGTGGATCATTCTCGGGGCACCGTCATTCGGGGGGTCTCGCTGGGGCGTCTCGCTGGGGCGTCACGGTGTGTGCTAACGCGATCCCGTGACGTCCCATTACGGCGCTGAGGGCAACCGTTGGTTTTTTAGTGGGTAGACTTAAAAATGGCAGCCTTCTATGCTGCCAGGTAGTCCTACATCACCCCCCGGCCGTCACCCATATGGGCAGACAGGGTATCCGTAACGGGATTTTCCAACGGAAAAAAAAAGCATTGGTGGATCAGAAGTTATTTGTTGTGGCTTGATTCGCAGATTATTCTTTCGAATTTGGTGATACTTTAATCTTTATGAACACACTCTAACACATCTAATTCAGATTAGTATATATCATAACAAAAACAGTTTTTTATATAATAAATATGTTTGTACATATGTTAAAATTACCTTATTTTAGTGATGACAAATCTATATTTCCACTTTGAATTCATAGCTAACTTATAGAACATACACTACTTAAGGTTATAGATTCATTTCATACATTCATTTCATACGATGCATTCGAAACAGGGAATAAGTGTACCGTAAAACCGGATCCGGAAAAAAGTTCCGGATAATAATACCATAACAACTACTTACAGACGTTATAAAAACTTTTGTGATAATTTACTGAAGAAAATAAAGCGGCAATACGAACAATTGGAATTTGAAAAGCATAAAAATACGGAACAATAAATGCAATGCTAGAGAGTTGCTAACCTTAACCACCAATTCGTCCAATTCATCGGTTGTCGTAAATGACTTCCTCGCAGACATAGGCGAAAATTTGGCCTCTAAAATTACTAGACCAGCAGATGATAACGATGCTAACGCAATTCCCCGTAATAGGCGTAGCGACCTCAACTCCATGGCTTTGTTCGGTATGGATGAAGAGGAGGTTGAACGCCTAAACCTTGGATTAAGGTTAGGCAGTGCTGATGCCCAACCTGGGGGGGCCCAGCGCTAGATGCCGGCGATTATATGCCGGCATCCTGAAGAGCATGGCTCTGTACGGGGCGCCCATCTGGGCGGACTCCCTTCGGAGAAGGGAGAACACAACCGCTCTACGGGCGCCCCAAGGGGCCATTTCAAAAAGGGTGGCAAGAGCCTACCGCACGGTAGGTTTCGCAGCGGCGTGCGCTCTGGCCGGCACACCGCCTTGGGAGCTGGAGGCGTGGGTGCTCGCCAGAGTGTACGAGTGGACGGCGGGTAAGCGGGCGCGTGGAGAGCATCCGGCCCCGCAAGAGAAGGCGGTAGTGCGGCGTGAGGCGAAGGAGGCCATCATTCGTCACTGGACGGTAGACCTTGCCTCCGCCCCATTCGGTCGTCGCACACTGGATGCCCTCGGGCCTGTCCTGAAGGACTGGCTCGAGAGGCCGCGAGGTTTCCTCTCCTTCCGCTTGGTGCAGGTAATGACAGGCCATGGCTGCTTCGGCTCGTACCTGCACCGAATCGGGCGGGAGGAGAGTCCGACGTGCCGCCACTGCGGCGCGCCAGACGACACGGCACAGCACACTCTTGAAGTGTGCTCTGCATGGTCCGAGCTCCGCCGCAGTATGGCTGCGGAAATCGGCCCCGACCTCTCGCTCCCCGGTGTCGTCAAAGGCATGTTGGGGAGCGAAAAAGCTTGGGTAGCGGTCGCCTCCTTCTGCGAAGAGATAATGCAGCAGAAGGAGGCGGCGGAGCGTGCGAGGGAGGAGGACCCTTTCGCACCTCCGCACAGAAGACGGCGGATACGCAGGAGAGCGCGAGTCGCCTCTCCTGTGCGGCGGTGAGCAGCGGGCGCAGGCGCGGGGGCGCCTGCGTCCGCTACAAATGCTCACCTAAAGAGAGGTGAGGAAGCGGTCGCTCACTATGACCGCTTCCTGACATGAGCGGCCTGCAAACTTGCGGGAATCGCCGGAGGGGTCCTGGTCGTAAAGGCTATGCCGGTCTCCCAGAACCCTTCCCTAACGGCGAAGCCGGGAATGTCCCCGGGGTTTTAGTGGGTATACCGGTCCATTCTAGACCGGGAGTCCCACACTACCACCGCTCCCTCCCAGAGGTCCCCCCCCTCTACACCTTTGGGAGTCGTTAACATCTTGGCGGTGGTGTGCGTAACGCATTTCCCCGGGAAAAAAAAAAAAAAAAAAAAAAAGGTTAGGCAGTGCAGTGGGTCGGGACGGCATTCCGGTTGCTCTGATAAGTGGTGCTAGAAGTGTCTTGGTCTCGATCATTTGCCACGTTTTCAATCTTGTCCTTACGACTGGAGTCTTTTCATTCCTTTTTACGAGAGCCTTGGTGCATCCTATCTATAAAAGTGGGGAGAGAGGCAGTGTCAATAACTATAGACCCATATCAGTATTAACCATCTTATCTAAACTTCTTGAGAAAATTATAAAAAAACGTCTGCAAGATTACTTAAATGCACTGGATATACTCGCACACGCTCAATATGGGTTCAGATCGGGAAAAAATACAGAAGATGCAGTGTTGGAACTTTTAGGATCAGTTGCAGAAAATTTACACAAGAATGAGAAAACGTTGGGTATCTTTCTTGACCTCTCCAAAGCTTTTGACACTGTCTCTGTCCCTTTTCTGCTCAAAAAATTGGAACGGATTGGCATTAGAGGTCTGGCACTGAAACTGTTTAAAAGCTACCTAAAAGACCGTTCCCAAAGTGTTGTAATAGATGAGGAAATTAGTAGGGCTAGATTCCTTAACTATGGCGTGCCCCAGGGTAGCGTCTTTGGTCCCACGCTATTTTTAATTTTTATAAACGACCTCTGTAAACTCACCCTCCACAATTCTAAAATAATCTCGTACGCAGATGACACAGTAATATTGGTACATGGTAGAAACCGGAATGATACTCATGGTGCAGCCGAGTCTGCCCTTCAGGCTACCATGAAATGGCTAGCACAAAATCTTTTAACCCTAAATTTGGATAAAACTAAATTCATTACTTTTAGTCCAGGCACAGTATCTCAACCACCATCCTATTTTCAGCTAACTGCACACAAATGTGACTCTATACAGAATGACCACTGTACCTGTACCAATATTAAACGCACGAATGTTATCAAATACTTAGGTATCCAGATTGATAGTACAATGACCTGGAAAGATCAAATAAACTCATTAGTAGCCAGAGTTAGACAATTAATTTTTGTCTTAAAAAATCTTAGAAATTCTGCTGATTTCCCCACCATACCACGTAATGCAGGTAAATGTCGTCTGCTGCGTCTAGAAAGGGCACAGAGGGCAGTGCTCAAAGTCATGGCAAACAAACCTATTCGCTTCCCGACCAAGGATATATACGAGTTGTGCAAAGTACTTACGGTAAGACACTCATTTGTGCTCAACATAATTTTACGGAAGCACTCAGTACTAGTTTTTCATCCAGATTTGAGTAAAAACAAGCGGAGATCTGTTAGGGTATGTCATATATGTCCTGTTAAGACACAAATGGTCCGTCGCCAATACACTTATTTTGGGCCTATACTCTGCGATAAAATAAATAGGGTACTCATATCTTTCTTCATACTGCCCTTGAGTGTAAAAGGCTTACTGGCCAGTATCTGTCTAGCTTGAGTTATGAAGAACTGGAGGATTTAATTCTCACCTAATGGTGTCTTTATCTTATATTACACATATAGTCACACACCCAAACACACGCACCCACACACCCACTCTTCCTCTATTCCTCTCTTCCTGTCTTCCTCTCTTTCTCTCTCTTCACACACACACACACACATACACACACGCACGCACGCACGCACGCACGCACGCACGCACGCACGCACGCACGCACGCATGCACGCACGTACGCACGCACGCACGCACGCACGCACACACAGACACACACATACACACACACATGGAATGAATGGAACGGAACGCTACCGATCTACCTCAAGGAGGTGGGCGCGACACGACACAGTTTTTTAACTTATGTGACTATTATCGTACACATTAATTTGTAAATCAGTTTTTTTTCCAATAAAGATTTGTATTTGTATTTAGATGGATATAAAAAATATATTTTCTATAATTTTACAGACATTTAATTGTTGGCGAGATCTGGAACGTACCACAATTGATAAATAAGAATAAAAATACTACTGACTAATGTTGATGTAGGATTGTGAATATTATTATAAAAATATTTCAATATAAATAAATTATTGTACTTTAAATTCTGTATAACTGCATTTTTTAAGAATTCAGATCCTTAACTAAGTTTATACAATAGAAGAAACATTGTTAAGACAAAGGGCAGAAGGAAGACGAGTTTTTATTATGACAATCCTCTTTTACTCGTAACGAACTCTTTTTTTATTTGACTAAGGCCCTTCTTTAATCGTCAAACAAGTTGTATACTCTAAATAAAGTTATTCATTAAGTGCAAGTATATAATGTTATATATAAAAATTCTTATGCTTTAAGTTTTTTAGTCTTGCTCATACTAATTATAAGTTTTATTTTACAAAGTCTTAGGGTGCATGTTTTATGGTGTCCATGGGAATTTTCAAAAGGTTTAATGAATGTACCATGAATAATTAATAGTCAATTGAAGTACAAGTAGAAATAATTTCATACGGTTTAGCAGGACCTCTCATAATCGTAGGAAAGATCTATTCCATTCGAATATTAAAGATATCACGTTAGGACAGAATGATCAAAAACAAAAACCAAATCTTCGACGACATACAAAGTCCCCTTTTTTACCATCTCAAATCGAGGGTCACGAAAGGGCAACACGAAAACAAGTAATTTTATTAAGAATCTGTAATAAATTACACTTATTTTATTATATAATTTTACAAATCTCCAAAAAAGGTTACATAGGCATATATAGGTGTAGGGTGCAATCTCCTAGCTTATAATAAATGCAATTATACTCACATTCTATAATATTAAGACAAGATTAAAGATAATATCAAAGATTTAAGGCTTTATAAAACATAATATATTTTAATTAATATTGTGTCATGTAGGGATTATATTATGATGATTTTTGATATTTTTATGGTGTGTGTGTTTGTGTTTTTGAGTTATTTACCTGGATTTTAGATAGAGATATTACTTGAAAATAATGATCGTAGCAAGTAAAGTAAAATATTAGATCTTTTCAAAGTATTGTACTCATACAGCACAATATATCTAAAGCTTAGGTGGGAAAACTTCGAACTTTAAAACTACATAAATATATACAAATGCATATACTGCCGTGTATAAAGAAATACAGGAATGAAACAACTATAAAGTAATGAAAATAATATTTATAAATAAGAACTTGCATACATGGTCTTGTTAGGTAGGAAACATGGTGTTAAATTTTTAGTGTGTGTTCCAAAAATGGGTATTTGGGATTTGTAAAAAAGTAAAGCAAGATGAAAAAAATTTTTTTAGAAGCGACATATTATGTCTGTAAAAAAAGTGGACCTAACCTAACCTAACCTAATAAAAAAGTAAATAAACAACATGAGCAACTAGTGTTAATGACAATATATATTTTTTTCAAACTAAATTTTCTCACGAAAATTTTTTCCCATTGAAGTCAATGGGAATTTAGTTTTTTCGTGATTATTCCTCAACGAAATCAAATATTTAAATTTAAAAAAAAATAATATTTAAATTTTTGGGTCTGGCATTGTGTTCCCGGATGTTGGTTTTAATAATTTTCATGATAGGATCCCAGGTGTTCGATGGATTCCAACCACCTTCTCTGTTAAAATTAGAATGTTTTTTAATTTCAATAAATGCGAGTTATGTCCGTAAAATAGTTTTATTGAAATGTGTAGTACTCGTGTAAATCTTAGAAATCATTCTGTAGCACTTTTCTGATAATAATTATTTAAAATGACAACATTAAGTTTTTAATAAATGATTTATATGTTTATTATGACACAGCACACTTAGAGTAAAATTAAAATTAAGGTTAAAAATTAAAAAGTATAAGGTAAAGTGTAAGAACCTAATACTTAAATTTTAGGAAAATGAAAGAACATTGTTAAAATTTGGAAGTCGCGGTGAGTTAGAAATACCAAAATTTGAATCTACAGTTAACGAATCTCTTGACCTCCAAATAGAGCACGTTGCAACGATTTTATTTTCTAAAAGCATTTTCAACTATCTAAATAACTACATATACAATATAAGGTATTTGCTTTAGGCGATATTTGCTATTTTTACTCATCGGAACGAAATTGTACTTTATCTCGGCTTTAAGCTTTGAAAGTCTCAATTTTGAAATTGTAAATTGTAAGTAATATGTAAACTTGTGATATCTTTTTTTTTATTTATTTATTTTTTTTTATTTTTCTAAAATTGTTTAATTTTAATAAACAAATTATCTGCATAGATACATATATGTGGGTAGTTTTTTGATTTGATTAATTACATAAAATTTTGCTTTTGCGTTTTTTTTTTTTTTTTAGTATTAATAATATTGATTGGCAGGGACCTCTCGCTGCCGCGCGTTATCAGCGCGATGGTCAGCAGCGAGAGGTGCTGGGTCGCAATGGCCTCTTTCTGCGAGCAAGTCATCGCCGCAAAGGAGGCCGCGGAGCGGGTCAGGGAATCAGCCTCATCCGCTGACCCGCTTGGGGAAGACTGGGTAGAAGGAGGCGGGAGTACGCCCGCCGCTTCCTTCCCCAGTTGTAGGCCTGGTAAGGGGGGAGGGTGACCCCTCTTACCTAACATAGGCCTGCGATGGGAGGGTGCTCTACGTTGCTCGGGGCACCCTCATTCGGGGGGTCTCACCGGGGCGTCACGGTGTGTGCTAACGCGATCCTGTGACGTCCCATCACCGCGAAGAGGGCAACCGTTGGTTTTTTAGTGGGTAGCCTTACAAATGGCAGCATTCTCTATGCTGCCGGGTAGTCCCACGTACCCGTAACGGGTACCCGTAACGGGTTTTTCCAACGGAAAAAAAAAAAAAAAAAAAGAAGTATTAATAATATTGTAAAGTTGTAGTTGTAAGTATGTGAGTTTCTTTAGACTACTGAATTATAAACACATTACCTGAAAGTTATTTATTTTAAACTAATTTTTTTTATTAATTTACACACACAACTAAATTAAATAATTTAAATAATCAGAAAACCACTCTCCAGTTACTTTTCGTTTTAAAAGATAAGGGTTGCCTGGAAGAGATTAATATTGATAAGGATACATCATGAGATTATTTCCACCTTTACTGGTTGTATTGTTATTATTGTTTTATTAATTTATTGTGTGTAATAAAGAATTTTTACTTACTTACTTACACAACTCATGAGAATATGGAAGGTAGCCACACAACAGACAGCCCCTAGCTCCATAACCAACACAATAGAGTCTCGTTGACCAGAATTTCCTGATCAGTAATTAAACAACTTACAAAGAGATTTTTTTGGAAAGCCTTCAACACGCTTCAATTATGACTGTCATCTGGTTTTAATGACTTCCTCGTAGAAATATACTGCTGTTTCCAGGACAATTCAAGGACATAGAATAATATTAAGTTATGAGATATTAATCACAGCTGCATTGATGTTATTCACCCCTGTCCATTTCAAGGGATAACCTAAGGCTAATTTTAGTGCGCTTCATGAATATTCTATTTTAAACTTAAGTTTGAGAGGCCTAAATCATATTAAAGGTGTCAAGAGTAAGCTTTTCGAAGGTTCTGACGAAGCCTAGGCTTGCGGTATATTTTTTTTATACGTTCACCAGCAACGGCAATGATGCTGTCTTAATTGCAGTTTCATATTTTATTTAATTTCTAATCGCCGTCATTCGGCGGGTACGTTGATTTGAAACTGTTTTTGATTTATTATATTATTTCCTATTAAACTTATTATTACTGTCTTATTTCTTGATTAATTTATTTCTATTTCCTTTACTTCATATTTATACTAGGTGTATTTACATGTCAATTCTTTTGTCTACTTTTTAATTCAGTCCTCGGGATATCTTATTAATTATCTAAGGTTCATTGGCTTACGTTCTATATTCTTTTAGCTGTATTTCTTATATCTAATTTTAAATGATGCGTTTTACATAATATATATTCAATATTTTGTTAACGCATTTTTGCTTATGCTGTCTTATTTAAACTTATATTATTATTTACAATTATTTTACAATATTCTAAAAACTTATACCTAATGTTTTCTTCTATGATTATATTTACATTTCTTTACAGATCTTGGTACCAATTTACTTATCTATATTTTGTAATTTCATTAGTCCTTTCGTCACCAATATATCCAATGTGCGCCTTTATCCAATGCAAATCCAAAGTTTTGCATTGAGGTACATTTTCAGTCTTCTGTTTGTTGGCTAGGGCTAATAAAAAAATTTAAAAAAAAGGGCTAATAATTCTATTTGGCATGGGTTTCTTACAACGCTAACGTTATCAGGGGACAACCTATGCTTTATCAATTGGCCGAGTTTCTTACAAAGCTTGGTCCAATTCGGCGCTTTCTGAGTATTGTATATACTCGTAGTCCTGGCAACGTTATCGCTGCCGCCTTTACCAAGCCTTTTTGGACAGTTATTGCGTTATGGTCAGGGTCTTGGGCGCCCTTAGCAGTAAGCTACAGAGGATCTAGCCAGTGTGTCCCACCTTCTTCGAACGGGGCAGCTCGCGTCGAAAGCGTTGTGGCCAACTTTTTCATGTTTAGCGCTTTTGCAGCTCTTACAACTGGGTTCAGAACCTGTCAGACAGTCCACACAGTCCCTCCTCAAGTGGGGACCTCTGCAGTGGCTACAGGAGTCCAACTCTTCCCTGCAGAAACGCTTTCCATGACCATAGCCCAGGCACCGTGTGCACTGCACCAGCGGTGACTGATCTTCCACTTTGATATGCTGGAGGTCTATGTGCAAAGCTCCTTCTTTTCTCAATTATCCTTTTCCAGATCTTTGGAGATGTTGTTATCACAACAAGATTGGTGAGTGCATTCCTTGCACGCTTTCTATATTTGACCTCCAGTCGGTCTTCTCTAGGATCTAGGTCGTGAAAGATCTTTTAATTTTGATTCCTGATGGCTGACACTATTTCGGAATCGCTGGGGATGGTAATGACGTCCTTTAACAGCAGAGGGTCTTTATTTGCTATCTCCTCGCATTTGAGAAGTTTGCCTGAGCTTTCTAACCTGGTCTTTATCATCTCCCTTTCTTCCTTTTTCTTCAGGCTCATTATTATTTTCCGATCCTTAGCTTTCCTTACCTTCTCCAATGTGATCCAGCCCTCCTTTGCATCTATGGACTCCCTGATCGTATTCAAGATCTTGTCCCTTGACTCTTTCTCGTCCTCTGATGACACCACTAGAGAGTGAAGTGCTGTCCTGTCTACGTGCGCTTTTATTGTTTTGTTGGCAGCGATGTTGGCATACATAGGCCTTTCTTCTGTCTTCTGTTTTTCTATAATGTCTTTCAGCTCCTCAATTTTTGAGTTGTTTATTTGTATTTGTTTAATTGTTTCTTTGACATCTCCTAACAGTTCCAAGTTGCTGTCCTTTCTTTCTTCGGTCCCAGTCTTCTCTCAACTGTCGTTATAGCTTTCCTGGTTATTCCCCTTCCCAGTTTCCTTTATTGTGTTATCCATCTCCTTCACTATTCCGTATAGCCTTTCTATTGCCGCGATTACACCATTTTTTATATCTGACCTGAGATTTCTCGAGTTACTGAGATGAAGTTTAGCGCGGTTTAGACAGGCTTTGGCTTCTGCAACTTTACTGGCATGTGAGACTTTCGTTGGGGGTCTGGACTCGTTCTGAGTTGGGTCACTGTCAAGAGTTTTTTCGTCTTTGGCTTTACAGTGACCGTCTTGGCTTCTCCAACGGAGGATGTTTTAGACACACCGTCTGCATCTATGCTTCGAGCTTTTGAAGTTATGCTGACGGTCCTAGTAGGGGAGTTTTGCCCATCGTCAGTTTTACTGGAGACTGGCGTGCGATACATGCCGCTGTTGGTGTGTGTCGCTATATATAAATTTAACCTGGTCACAAATTTATTTTTGTCAATAATGTGTATATAATTATTATATAAGGGTCCTAAAAGGTGTAGTTAATTCTACAAGTCACAATATAAAATAAGTTTTTAAATTTTTGTAAACGGGAATTTAAAGTTTAAGTTAATTTTCTTTTACCTGCTGAGGTATGGTGACCACCAAGTATATATAAATGATCACCATGTGATGTAATTTTATTTTCTGCTAAGAGAAATTTTAGCTTTAGTAACTATAATAACACGTGTCCTTTAGCCGCGCGATGCTAGTCAAAATTAATTTTGAAATTTGGAAAATTGAAATTTTTCCGTGAGGAAAATGAAAATGTCCCCTATAAATCCCGACTGGAAAAGCCGATCGGGGTGTGCAATATGTCCAAAGATAGCTATTAGAGAGCTCTAAATAGCTGTTAAATTGATTTCTGAAAAGAAATAAAAATAAAAAAAATTACTAACAAAGACAATAATTTTTAAGGGAAAATTCAAAAATTTTCCCCCGGCGGATGGCTTTTCACTATCTTGAGTGGCACCGAAAGATGCGCCTCAGCGATGTCTATAAGTCGTCTAAAGGTTTGGAAAACTTGAGATTTCCCTATAAAAAGTTATTTACTAAAAACTACCGAAAATTATGATTTTGTATGGGAATTATTAAAATTGATATTTTCCTCAAAAATGAAAAATTTACTACTAAAATTTAATTAAAACTATGTCAATATGATAAGACCAGCTAGTCACAATGAATTAGTAAAAAAATTTAAAGAAAAACGACGCGGAACCACCAAATTAATACAATATGTTGTTAACAGGCTTAGGTATTTGTTCTGTATACACCAGTACGAAATTGACGGTTTACTAATGTTTTCATTATCATTGCCTGGCTTGACACAATGAGGAAAGATATCGTGTCTTTATCAGTAAATATAATCATTTTTAATAATACCATTTATTTTAATTGGAGTGGAATAATTTATATCTTGAATTTTTGTCAGTCATTATTAATTATTATTCTGACCTAGTCACAGCACTCAATGTGTATTTAAATCTTTTTTTTATTTATTGCCATATATAATATCATAAAAATAGTATTACATTATAAATTATAGCAATAAAAGCCAACACCAACAAACACCAATATTAATTAATAGTTGCTGTTTTAAGTTTGATCTAATTTTCTTAGTCATTTTTATTATATAATGTCCAGAAACCACGTACTTGAATATTACATAGCATCGGTATGAATAAAAATTATTGATAATTAGTAAGAAACTATATTAAACTACCTAAAGGACTACTTAAAATAGTTTAAGTAACCAATAGACTCTGTTAGGTGAAAAATTTAGAATCATCTACAGTACGATTTACCGCAAAAAATTAAAACTTTCGTTGAAAATAGTTGGCTCTAAGTATTTCTAGTCATGGAAAATGAAAACGATATACCAGAAATATTTTAGTAGGTAAATTGTTATTGGGGCTAACCATGCAATAAATAAAAGGAAAATAAATGTAGATATAAATAAATATAATATATATATGTTTATAGTGATGGCTTCATCAACAAAATATCACTGGGTTAGATTAAATAAGCTAAACTTTTATTCAGATATTTGTTAAAATCGTATAACATTTTAACATTTGTTTCTATAAATTATAGGAACAATATTTATGTAACAGTAAGATAAATTTTGCACTCAATTGGTATTTTCTTCTACAACTTACATTTTGAAATTTTATCTTATATTTGGTTTGTAATCCATAAAAATAGCAACCTATTTTACAATAAGGCTAAAATAAATGGGATTTTTGTTCTGCTACTTTTATTAAGATATATTTTATTAATTAATTTACTTTGTTATTTTTAAAATATAAAAAATATTTAGTAAAATATATTTAAACGAATTGATTGATAGAACTTTATATATTAAAATTATCTTTATCGAAAACGGAGGCAACATTAGGCCTCTTTTGTCTGAAAACTATGTTTTGAACTTTACGTTGTAAAAAAGTATCAATGGACAGAGCGATAGGATGGTTTTACAGAAGTCAAAGTTAGAGTTCCGTGAGAATCGATAGGTACGACACAAGGGGGCTTTGAGTTACTACATAATACAATTTCATAATACAAGTTGAGATGAGATGAGATGAGACTGCTGTCAAATATGAACTTATATTTGTTATTTTTATAGCACGGTGCTCATTAAATATTTTCATACCTGTATCATTGCCTATTCCGGGGTAGAGCGCTTACATAAATAACATATCCGTGCAATTGACGTGGACATTTTATACTAGATAAATTTAAGCATTTACCAACGGTCACTAAGCAGTATATTTTTGAAAACCTTAAATATGTTTATAAGATTGCCGATGCTTTTATGAAGCAAAGTGACATATATATATACGAGGAACTAATACAGAATATAGTTACTTTTTATAGCTTCTTCTTTGCAAAATAAATTCGTATTTAAATACAATCTGCTTAAGGTTAAACGTTTCAGTAGTAAACGACGTGACATGCTTACCTTTTATAGGTATTTAAAATGGAGTTGAAGATTCGTTGATATTCTCAAACACATTGATTTTGGTAGAGAATCCAAAAAATCTTCAGGTCTGGTCGACCGGGGATGAAAAAGAGGTGAAGGAATCAAGTTGTGTAGCTTCTTTATCGCTTAATTAAGGTATTTACTTAATTTAAGAACCAAAATAAGGTGAGGAGGCTTAATTTGTGATTATTATGGATACATTCCGGAAAGCCGGAGCCAAACTGATGGTCTTTTGGTCTTTATTGGGCATAGAAGATGTACGGTTGATTTGGTTTATAGAGTTATTATCAAATGATGTAGCCCTTTCTTATCTTCTGCATGCATATAGAACATTAATATGCAGCTAGAAGAGGATTGCAGAAGGCACGTTGAAAGGTAGAAGCATTTATAGCAATTTAATAAGACGATCCTGCGATAAATTACCAAGCGTATTGATCGATCTATAGATGAAAATCTCATATTCATGCACTGGAACGGAAGAGCCATAGGCATAAGAAAAGCTCGAATAAAGAATAAATAAATAAATAGCATATGTAAAATGATCTTCTTTTCAAAAACAAAGCATTTGTAACCCCTACAGGAAACTTTAAGCGACGAGTTCATTTGTAAACTAACTTAAAACGATTTTCCGGTAATACTTGGGAAACCACATATAAATTTTATGTAGCCGTAAAGTTTTATACTTCCCGTAATAATTGATACGCTCATAGCTTTTAAACTAGATAAGCGTTCTATTTGCGGATAAAACTGGTTATTGCTGGATACAACTGCTTTGTTGAGGAGCAATTACTTTGTTTTCAGAATATATCTTAGTCATTATATTCAATAAACAATCTTTAAGTAGACAAAAATAAAAATAAGTACTTCGTTTTATTAAAAGCAAACTTAACAATACTATAGTATTCTCATAGCCATAACTTCGTAATTTAATTTATCACCCAATTAAAAACTCAATTTAAAGTGTCACATAAGATTCAAAAGAACTATATAAATGAAACTTAATTGTGTCTGTTTTGTCTTTCGAATGTCAGGACTTAAAACCATTATAATACGCGTCAATTGTAATAAACATAATATAAAGAAAAAATAAACAAAATAGGATTTCAAAAATTAGATAGATGCTTAATCTTGAATAAAAAGATGTTCATATGATTTAAATTCTCAACACTTAAATATATAATATAATATTATACTGGAATTAAAAGTTTTTAAGAGATAAGAAGAAAGCACTTTTTTTATAATGTCTTTTATTTTGGTACAAAGACATCCGCGACCGGCAGATATTATGACTATGGTATTTTGCGTAATGTATAATGAGGAATTCAAAATCTAAATATTTAATTTGTATGCATTTTATGCCGTTAACCAAAAAGGATTCAAGAAATAATAATAATAATAATAATAATAATAATAATAATAATCCTTATTGTACACACGAATCAAATACAAATGGAATAAAAAAAAAGTTAACAAAAATAAAATGGTACAAATTTGGCGGTTAAAATAAAATGGTATAAATATAAGCTTAAAAAAACAACATTAAAACCCAATACTTGACTTTGCGTTTAATCACTTACAAATATGACAAAACTGCCTTAGCTTACGACTTTCATAGTTTTGAACCGGAGGCACCTCTCATAATTTGCAGTACTATAACATGTTAGTGTAAGATGAACTTTTAAAACACATTCTAAAACAGCTGTATAATTGATTTCTGGAGACATTTATTATCCACAGTTATCGGTATCTGTTAAGATATTTTCATTCAGCTACAACAATAACAACGCCATCTTAATTCAATTAAAAACTTTTCGTAATAACTTTATATATAAAGGAGCGTCAGAAGGGGCCTCATAGCGGTCTTGGTTATTATCATTCATATTGAGCGATGTAACGGCAGGAATTATAAAATAGAAAGACAAGTGTATCGTCCAAAAAGTTATTAATTAAATGTTCACCAATTTAACACAATATCACAAACAATAATTACGATTAAACTAGATTATAAGCCAATAGGTTAGCTCATGTGCACCTCTGTGGCAGCTATCCACACAACCAGCAGCCGCCATTCCCAGTGGCAACACCTACCACCCCATTCGTAATTACCCGCTCATAATTTATAAGTTCTTCATAACAATCCGTTACCGAATCAAATAAAACTAAAATAATATTAACAAATCGAATTATGATTAATAATAAATTGTAATATAATCATCATTGAGTAACTTATAATTAAAACTCACGTTACAATCAACGCGCCGTCATATATATATCCTGAATCTTATTACTCTAGCGTGAAATAAAGTTTTCTACAAAACTTTAACATTCTAATATTATATTTTAATAAAGTCCTATCCTTATATAACTTTACGTTATAACTTTAGCAATTACAGTCTGAAATATCTACCTATGTAAGTTTTCCTATATTTATTGTCACATCTCACACTTAAGGCAAGAATAAAGCTACACCCTTTTTATTACAAAAACACATATCGTTTATACGTTATAAGATTAACAACAACTAAAACCATTTTGTAAGTAAAAAGGAAAATTATTGAGCT
Organism: Mechanitis mazaeus; assembly: GCA_959347395.1. NCBI lineage: Eukaryota > Metazoa > Arthropoda > Insecta > Lepidoptera > Nymphalidae > Mechanitis > Mechanitis mazaeus. The sequence goes on from OY365743.1 coordinate 2,935,400, forward strand.
GAACGAAGCGAAGCTCTTTACCGGTCAATTCGATCAAATTTTCTCCGCTATCTCCGCCTACACCGTTCAAGCTATACTAACCAAATTTGGATGAGTGGAGTGCCCACCTTTCTGCATGCATATTTTGGTGAAAAGAAATGGGGAACCTCTCTAACTTACTCTGGTATATTGAAACTTGACCAAATTTGTGCTAGCCAAAAATGAAATGGATACACGAATTGTGAAGTCTAGTTGCTTAACTAGTAGTTTGACTGTTTGTGTCTAGTTGATCTACAAGTTGCTCGACCTGTTGCTTGACTCGTTGATCGATTTATTGTTGGTAGCAATTTGTGTAGCATAAAGTAGACTTTTTTTACTATTTGGTTGGTTAGTAGGTCGACTAATAGTTGACTAAGAGGCTCACTAGTTGGTAAAGTAATATAGGCCTATGCCGTGAGGGTGCCCAAAGTTGCTCGGAGCATCCTCAAATGGGGGATACCGCCAGGGGGTCACGGTGAGTGCTAACGCGATCCCGTGGCGTCCCACTAAAGCAATGAGGGCATCCGTTGGTTTTTTAGTGGGTAGCCTTAAAAATGGCAGCGTCCTCTATGTTGTTACCGGGTAGTCTCACATAACTCCCCCCACAACCTTCTTGGCCGACGGGGTATCTGTAACGAATTTTTCCGATGAACAAAAAAAGTTTGTCAACTAGTTGGTCGACTAGTTGGTAGACTAGTTGGTCAACTCGTTGCTCGACTAGTTGGTCGATGTTAACGTTCACCAAAATAACACAACGTTTTGAACTGCATTACGCTTGATTTTTTTACGTTGTGTATGCTGTGTGTTCTCTTGTCATCAAATATTTCCGATCAGTGGCATTGACTTTGTAGGCCAGCGAATACTCTCTTTTTGATTTTCTCTATGAATTCAAAAGTCTCTGTGTTTTGGACAAGTGTTCTTTATAGTTTTATAAAACAGATACGGAGTTTTTTAAGGAAACATTTTTACATAACAAATGTTTTTATTCACAAGATATAAAATTTCAGATCTATCCGACTTCCAAAATGTTATTGCAATTTTCCATAGGCTTTAAAATAGTGTTGTTATTATATTAGACATTTAAAGCATTAGAAATGAATAAAAAAACGGCTCTTAAATTTAGTGAAAACTATAAAATTTTACGTTTACACAACGTGAGAATCATAAAGGGTCGGAATAGACGTAATTAGCATTATCTTTTAAAGCGGCAGGGACTAATGTAAAGAGAAAGTTCACATTCATACTTTTACTTTGTAATGGATTTACACGTGCTCTAAAGTACTTCTACTTTTGATTTGTTTATGGTTATAAATACATACTCATATATAATTAAATTAAGTAACGTATAACCTTTTTACCATTCACCAGTTAAAACATTTTGAAAACCTAGATCAATTTAATTTGTTCCACAAAATATCTGAAATGTAATTTATGGGAATTGTACTTATTCCTACCACGTAGTGAACCCGACAAATCTAAACGACCCAGCGTTTAGGGACAAATTTTGTATGCGAAGCATTTATTCATTGTCTATACAAAGTAATCTCTAATTATATATCAGGATTTGTGTTTTTAAGTCATAGGAAAAGCGAATTAAAATAAACAGTACTCAATTCAAAAATGCCTATATAAGATAGAAAAACAATACTAATATGATTCGATAATCGGGATGCGGAACTGTACGGCAGTCTCAAAAATTTAAGTTTCAAATTTTGTTGCTGAAACGTTCAAAAGAACTACAACAAATTTTGCGAAGAGATTTTTGGCTTTAACATAATCTTAATTTTATATTCAATAGTTTCGTTGATATATGTAATAAAAGCCACGTCTACCAAATGTTGTTTTAATTATGATATCGAAATAAATAAAATAAAAAACCGCTACTGCTTGTAATAAAAAGAACTCAGCATTAAATGCGTTTTTAAGTATACAATATATATCTACAGATGTTTAAACAAAATTAATAAGGAGCATCACGTTCAGAATTTTAATCTGTGTAAATTGGTTTTCGAGGTGGCGATAACAAACACTGATCTTATTTTTTTTTATATATATTATCTAATATTACTGTTAGTTTCTTTTACCTTAGGTTTTTTTTATTCTTGTTTTTATAATCATACCTGTTTTTTATTCTTTGTCTCAATTTTTCTAGTCATAATTTGCTAAGCATTATTTACTTATTATGTTTTATAATGCGTCAAAAAAAGAAACACACTGTTAAACATAACACTGTACAGGAACGCATATAAAAACATATTAAGTAAATAATATACACCGAATTATCATTACAAAAATTATAAAAAGGATAATCAACATAATGCATACTTATAGTAACATTACAATACGTAGGTGAGTATGAAATATTGTTGAAAAACACTAATACACGTGAAAAATATTTAAAATTATTGTAAATAACGTGTATTGAAAAAGGTTTAATTTTCAATATTAGCTTAAAAAAACAAGTGGCATTATCTTATCGTTATCAGAAAATGGGGTAGATTCAACGAAAAAATAATTGTGGTTAAATATACAGCGTTCAAGTTAAAATATTAAATTTCTATACAGATTTGGTTTATTAATGTAATTAATTAATATGAGTGAATTTTTAACTTGCCTTAAAGATAATTTAATGAATTATATTTAAGTAACACTGTAATTATTAGAATTATAGAATTTTGTGAATATGTGATTCTGAAGTATTGATAAATCGTTGAATACTATGTCAATAACAGTACTACAGTTTTCGAAATAGACTCACTCAATAAAATCGTGCAATACTGAAATATTTTTGTTCGAATATACTTTTTTTTGAAATCTCTCATTCATTTCTTATTAATGAACTGCCTTTTTATTGAGAGGTATAATAAACACTATATTTTTAACAAACAATTTTGATTATTATCAAGCTGACGTGTTCATCACTTATCGGTGTAATAAAAGAGCTTGTGCTACATCCCTGTTCACTAAATCATTGCAACAGACTGTAGGACAGTAAAAGAACAAATGTTACACTGATGTTCAATCCTGTCATCACAACTGAATTAAAACAATGTTAAGGAGATCAATATAAAATATGCTCGCATTAAGCCATTAGACGAAGAAAAGTTATAAGAAACGTCAAGTATAAGGAATAATAAGTTGTTTAAACTGTTTTGTAATAAAATACTGTCTTGAATGAAGCTCTGAAAACAATATTTAATAATAAGACTATTTCGAAATAACAAATAAAAACATAGGTTTTATCTGTAGGTAAAATAGAATACGAGTAACCTTAGTAGACGACGATGATGACTATTGAATTATTTTTTACTTTGATCTTAATAACATACAATAAGAATTAACATAACAGCTTGTAACAAAAGAGTTATAAAACAAATTGAAACCTCGATTAATTATTTATTGCTAAATTTGTTTTAGAGTGCATCTATTTGTTTGAAACACAAAAAGAATTAAAAACCTTTGATAACATTTCAATTTGAGTGTTTTATATTTTAAAAATTTAAATGTTTCATTTGTTGTTTGTTTTTCCGGTGTATATTGTTTTTGAGTTGTTCTGTATAAAGATGTTTTTCATTAAAAAAAACATTTGCATAAACTAACATCTTTATAATTATTAATTTTATAATTTCTCAGTATAATTTCCTAATTACTTCAAGCTAGCCCAAAAAATATTTTTTTAATCTTATATAGTAGACATTATTTCATTTATCAAAATTTAACATGCTCAAAATTGCATTTAAAATTATTAAAGAAAGACCCAGAACAATCTATGTTGGCGATAGCGCATTGCGATCACAATTCCCATTACGTTATTTTAGTGATGACATATACATATACTTATACTAATACTGACTTATAGTCTTATACTTATACTGCCTTATACATATACATATACTTATACTGACTTATAGTCATACATTTTGACCTAACCACTCTTAACTGGAAAGAGTAAAGTAGATAAATCGAGAAATTTGAGAAAAAGAAAATTTTCTAAAGCACCATAAGGTAGAAAGCAATCCCCTTTTCCCTGGAGAAAAGGACTATTTCAGCAGTGCGTTTCCTTCGCTACGAAGCATCAAAATGTGAAATAAACTTCCTTTGGCGGTGTTTCTTTGTCGATACGACGTCATGTAACTTCAAAGTGGCCTACTCCCTCCTGAAAGACCTGCAACGCTGTGATCACCCACCATCAGGTTACTAGCATGCTCGCTTACCCTCCTTTTAATATAAAAAGAATTCATAAAAATTGCGAAATTTCATAACAGCAATATTAAAAGCAAAATTAAATATGAAGCGAAATATTATATTGTATTGACGAAACTTAACGAGTGTCTAAAATTTAATAAGCCTACGACCGTGGTGTCATCTGTTCAAATAACGGTGTACTAGGGAAAATTCATAAAACACTTAATGCTTAGTACTATGCCGTCTGTACACGCCTTTATGACAAACCGGGGCAGAATTCAAAATTGGATTTTCCATAATTTAGATATTTTATTACTAGACGTGTCCGATTTGTGATTTGGGTAAAGGTTTTATGTTACGATGTGCGACGTAATTGTCTTAAATTTTGTGATTTTCAATTACAGAATTAATATATTTTATAGACATTTTCTTGATTTGTACAAAATACTTTATATACAAAATTGTTTTGTTAAGATAAAAAGGGGTAAATTGTGTTTAATCAATTTTTTTTTTTAATTTACTTAAATAATTAGATATAAATAATTTCTTCTTTTGTGGAGTTATACAACTTAACTGGTATAGTATATGAGAAGAAATATCTATATTAATAAAAATGCTTCAATATATAATATATAAATTATTGTACAATTGGATTGTCAATAAAAATAGAAACATATCGCAGTTAAGAAACGTTGTAGAAACTTTTTGTTGTTCTTTACGAGCGGTCTTATTAAACCATACTCCAACCCTATATAATATAATAAGATAATGCTCGTATTTTCGGGAGTTTATGATTATTGTGGTTTTATTATTAAGTCAGCTGTTGTTTTGTGAGCGTTTAATGTTTCTTTAAATTGATTTAAGTTTTGTTATTTTCATAAAATGCGAGATTATCATTTATTGTTTTTGCTTTCTTTCTCATATTCACAAGGAATGTTCAATAACAACATAATATGTTCTGGAAATCAAGGAATTTTTAAAGTGTATTTTTTTCGAAATTTGATAAAGCGAAGTTGTGAACGATAGAGATATAAACTCAATGCCTGGAATACTCTTGACAAAGTAATTGTTAAGTTTTTGGCCAACTCTTCTCAGCACAGCAGCATTCCAAGTTGGTGGTAGTTTACTCTTGAACTGATTAAACTAACCTTTTTATAGTTAAATAATTGACGATTAAAAAGTGCGTATAAATGACTATTTGAATAAATATTTGAATTTTGAATGTAAGGACAAAGTTTTTTAGAGCGAGACACTAAGATACTGCAACTAGGTGTCGCATCCGTTTACAAAATGTCATAGGTCGGAGTGGATCAGATTTATAAAGAGTTTTTGTATAATTTATGAAAATAAATTAAATAATTTTGAATAATTTCTACTTATATCAATAAAAGTTATTGTCTACTCTTGTAGATACAGCTAGAATCACGCTCAGTTAAGCAAAAAGCAGGCCAGTTACAAAAATAAAAAAGGTATATCATACTTAATCTAATCTTGTGATAAAAATATTATCTATTAAGTTTATGTTAAAGTCATCATTTACAATAATAAATTATATTATATTGAGATTATTTTAATAAACATTATCTAAGACAGGAAAACATAGATTCATATAGCTAAAATATATCCAATTAATTCAAATTTGAGTTGACCCTTATTTCATTGTTGAATCTCGTTAACATGGCGTTTATGTCATCATGAAAGAACACTAATGTCGCAACATAATAGCATGTTAAACGATTTGCTAACAATTGTATATAAAATGACGTCCATACTCAAAGCAGCTATTGTTCTGTTACGTATCTCTTGCAAACCTTTCAGCTCCAGGGATGTTTGGGAATCCTGTGATTGTTTATACAACAATAGTATCAAGATTAAAGATTGTGGGTAGTTGGGTAGAAATTTATTTTCATTTATAATAGTTCTATAGTACCTTACTAATAATGCACTGGGTAAACTTCCGTCCTGATAATCTATCTACTAAAATACTTCTGTGCATCGGTTTCTTTTTCAACAACTATATTCAAATAAAAACTAGTTACCAAAAAACTTTCGTGAAACTTATTTCAATTTAAAGTCACATATAAAGTTTTGATTTGTCGTTTAGTCCTTAACTTTTTGGCTAATATAGTATATTTTTGACTTTTTCTATTTCAGGTCATTCTGTTTAGACAGTTTAGTTTATTTTAGTTTTAGTTTATTAATTGACTCTTTCAATAACATTAAACAATAATAATATTAATGTATATATTAAAAGCTCGTAATACAAAAGAATAATTTAAATAACTTAACATTTAGCTCCAACAATTTCTTGTAAAATTTTTTTAATTAAATTTAAAATGGCTTGTTATTAAAAATGTCTCGGTAACATTTTTTTTCAAATTGACTTTGGATTCCTATCATATTTATTAAGATTATTTTTTTTTGTATTTTTATTTGTCAGAGCAGCTTCTTTATATTTATACATATAAGGTATTTTTCGTATTTATTTTTCTTTTTGATTTAAAATGTCTGATATCTGATATATTATTTAATTTTTTTTGTCATATTCTTCGTTATTTATTTTGTTTTAGAGGTTTATATTTGAAAAAAAATAATAGCGCTAGCACATTGTAATATTTTCTAAGATTGGTACTAGTACATTTAATACAACTATTTTACGGATTTAATTCGCGGTTAATATTAAAACTTTAAATTAATTACACTGGGGACGTGTGTCCACATGCGTACGTGTATGTGTCCACATGCGTATGTGTACACATACGTACGCACGTACACACGCGCCAGGACATAATTATTATAGATATTACTTTAGTTCAAAAACGTGTTAGTCCATTAAATTTATTTTAAAAATAAGACGATAATTAATATACTGGCAAATATGTTTGAAATATACTTGTTTTATAACAAGTATTATTTTTTAGATTATGAAATCCTAACTGATGTGAACGCGCCTATTTTTATAAAATTTCATTGTTCATGTATATGATTTCTTAACTTTAAATGTTTGATTGGGGATGTATAGGGTTTTACGTTACATAAAGAATAGTATTAAATACAATTCGTGAGTTAAATTTGAATCATTTCTAAAACAATTTTGTGTCTCACAGTTGTAGCAAATTAAAAAAATAGTGTTACCAGCTAAAGACGAGAAATAAATAATTAAAAATAATTGCAACGCTCGAAATGCAGGTTGAGTGTTGCGACTACTTTAAATAAAAAAGGTTAATATTTTGAAACTTGTGAGATTTTGTGTACTAAATATATTTCTAGTTATAAGTTATACTATATGTTATAACATTTTTATAATAATAAGATTTCCGAAATGGCATAATAATTAATAAAGTATGTACTTTAAGATAAAATAAAGTTCAAAAGAAAATCTTTTGACACAATTCATAATCAAAAATAAACCACCTTTTTTTAATGTAAAATAAAAATACGACCAAATTAAATGGTTCTGTTTCAAAAATCTCATAAGTTAGATATCGTGTTAAATTATATGTCACGGGTGCTAGCGATATCACCAGCAATACCTAAATAATAATAATAATAATAATTAAATTAGAAATAGATAACAAATTTCAAAAGTGTGGTTGTGGTGATTTAACTTAAACTATTGATACCTTTTGCAATCTTATGGTTACTACATAATATATACTTGTAAAATTTAAAAGAGAAATACACACTAATCATAAAATGACAAAAGTGCAATTGTAAAAATTTACTTTAGTGGTTTTTTTTTTAATTTTTTGTTCTTGAACATAAAAGTTTGTATGTTTGTCTTAACTTTAAGAAGAAATATGACATGAAATATAATTTAATAATCCATAATATTTAGACTTCGTGACAGTTTAATTGAAAAAAAAAAAAGTTCAATAAGGGGTAACAAAATTTTTTAATAATTCAGTCCTAGTTACAAGAATTTCTGAGGAAATTACATCGCGAAGTAGTTTCTAGTAATTCCCATTTTTTTGGTAGGGAGCGACACTGCTTCTTCACCAGAAGTATAGTGTTTTGTGTTGCGTGGCTTATCGTTTAAAACTTATTTGTGTGCAGAAGCTCTGTAAGTCCAAATAGTGAGAGATGGTGTGGTTTGTCAGTAGGTTATTTTGTTTTGTGGAACTATACTCAATATGTCATGTTTAATAACTTTGATTTAGAGATTTATTATTTATTTGAATTATATGAGTGAGTATTATTTTTTTATTAAATTGTCATTAATTATGAATAACGAAATATATGACGGCGCCACCATCAATGTTTTGAGGGCAACGAGGGCTATATAGGGCGGCGCAAGCGCGCGGCTCACACAGTTGTTGGCTGACCGTTGCGCGGTGCACACCTACCCACTAGATGAAGATAATTTATTAATTGAAGTTTGTGATCGAGGTAATACGAGGTGATGGTAAGACCTTTTTTGTGTTGTTTTTAAACAATGTCGGAGCCTGACGCTATATATATATAAATTTCGTTATTCATATTCAAATAGTAGTTGATTATAAAACTGCAAAAGGATTTAAAATATTAAATAAGTTAAGATAACTTTGTTCAAGATTGTTGCTGGCCTTTGAGGAAGCAGTATGCACTTTTTTATGGTCCCCTATTGTCTCGATCCTTGAAACGCAGGGATTTTTTCTCATATTTGGATGGTTTTTAGAAAAAATCTTGAAATGAGCATTGTTAGAGTCCCAGACATCTAGATAGTAAGGATGCTGTAGTACGCAGTAGCGCTCACTGCGGTGTGGCGGTGATGTGAAATGATTTTCTCGAATTAAAGTTTCTAAATTATGTAAATTATGATTATAGCAAAGCGCTAGGCGTTTTATGAAATTTCGCTGGTTAAAGGTTATTTGAACAGATGACGCCACAATCTTAGGCTTATTAAATTTTATACGTTTTGAAGGGAAACCAGAGTGATGGGAGGGTGTTCTACGTTGCTCGGGGCACCCTCATTCGGGGGGTCTCACCGGGGCGTCACGGTGTATGCTAACGCGATCCCGTGACGACCCATTACGGCGCAGAGGGCAACCGTTGCTTTTTTAGAGGAGAGCTTTAAAAATGGCAGCATCCTCTATGCTGCCGGGTAGTCCCACATTACCCCCTTGCCGTCATCCCCATGGACCGACGGGGTACCCGTAACGGGTTTTTCAACCGGTAAAAAAAGGCTTATTAAATTTTAACCACTGGTTATTTCATGCATACAGTATGATCTTATTTCACATTTTACTTTGCTTTTAATCTAACCGTTATTAATGCATTGCTTGGTAGAAACAAAAAAAAAGATTTGGATCTTATCTTTTAGCCTTAATTGCTTTTACGTCATCAACGGATGACTGAACCGTCTATCAAATTTCAATATTGATAATAGTTTAGTATTAACACCGGTCATACAATAGTTTGGAATATGTAAAAAACGAAACTGGGAGTTTACTTTGTACTTAATTCGTTACGAAGGCATTTGAAAAAGACCTGGAATGAGGCGTCTGAAGACAACACTGCATCCTCCCCCCTCCCGCATTATTGTTACATTCCACTGATGCAGCTCTCTAAGATAGTGCACGCTGTTCACGCCGGGATTCCGTCATACACAGAGCTCATGAATAATGACTTCGAATAAGTCTGAAACAAATAAGAAAAAATTTCGACAGTATTAATGTGACTACAGTCGAATAATTATCGATAATACTGGTTATTTTTACAAATACATTGCAACTAAAATGTCCAAGTACGTGATATAATCAATCGATCTATTGGAACGTTTTAAGCAACTCTTATTTCTCAAATTCTTAGATCTTGTTAAATTGTATGACTTAAAGTCGACACTAAAAGAACCTAATGGAAAAGTGTGATCAGACTTCGCTAGCGCAAACAGAGATTAATCCAGGTCTTTCTAAAATAGTTCAACTTTCTTCAAAGAATTCAACTAGGAATTCAAAAATATTTACGAATAATAAAATTAATACTACATATATTTTTGAAATGTTTTTGGAATATCTTTTAAAGATTGGAAATAAATTTGGTCATAATTTTTTGCAATAGAAAACATTTTAAGAGAAAACAATTTCGCAATGGAATAATAAAACGAAAAAAAGCTACACCTGAAAATAGAAACATTCGAATAAACAAGTCGGGTTTTAGTGACAATATTTCAAATATTAAAAACTCAGATGAAAATGTTATCAAAGGTTTTTAAAACTTTACTAATAAACTGATATAGAACAAAAAGACGCACTTTAAATCAAAGGGTTTTAATCAGTTTTATAAACTTTTTGTAAAGGATAAATTATAGTATTTCAATAAAACTGTTTCACGAACTTAACTCACGTTTATTTTTAAATTTTTAATTTAAACCCGACGTTTTCCAGGTGTTCTCGTAAGGAACCGCGTGGTATTTTAAAAAATTTAATTTTTATTTATAAATGTATATATTTTTAACTTAAAAGATACTTTAGTACAAAATCTCCCGATACAATGAGTTGTAAATCTTATATGTGTTTTAGTAACAAAACTTTGAAACTTAAACTTTCTCGACTATCATATTAGTAATGTGGTAAGGTTTAGTTAAAGAGATGTTTATGCAATCTTGAATATGCATTTTAAAAATTAATCTGTTTACTGTTGTTCGTTTGTATTTGTATTGAATATACATTTGTTGAATTGTATTTGTATTTTTAACAAATATGTTTGTACAGATTTCGAATAGTTTTAATTCATTTTCATTAAAGAATATTTCAACATTTAATATAATAATAATATGCTTTTTATTACACATCAATAAAAAAGGAATGAAACAGATACATTTACATATTAAGATGACGTTTACTAAAAAACGATCTCTTCCAGGCAGCCTTTGGATAGAGATTTGAGCAAAACTGAGGAGAATTGATAGGATGTGGAAAAATGTATACAACTTATTATCCTTATATTTTTATGAAATATTTACAATATGTAAATACACAATTAGATTTATATTATGTCACATTATAATTTGGTATCTCTTGGTTGTTTTGAATACTTATATATAATGTAAAAATAACTACAATTCTTACAAATTGAATTGAACTTAGTTTTTAAACTGTTTAAAGTGGTGTGTGGTAAGTAGCTTATAAATTAGTTAATTTAGATATATTTGTCTATGGAGTAAAAATCGAGTCTAAATTAGTTTTTTTTTTGTGCTTTTTATAATTAATGAATCGATATGCACATAACATACAAGTCTGTAAAAACTAATATACATAACTTAAACAGAGAAGCAGTTACCATAAGCGGTTCACAGCATATGTAAACCTATTAGAGAGTAAGGATACAATGAAAGTCAACTTTCTCTTTACATTACATTTGTCTCTGACACTTTAAAAGATAATGCTAATTACGTCTATTCCGACCCTTTATGATTCTCACGTTGTGTAAATGTAACATTTAATACTTTTGCGCTATACGTAAGAAACTCGGATAAAATGAGTTTCTTTTCTTTCTCCGAGTTTCTTACGCATTGAGACAATTTATAGATTTTTAACTTTGTGATGAATACTTTGTTACTAAAAACATTAAAAGAAAGCTTTTTTTATTTTATAAAACTTTAGCGATAACTTATTTGTATTTTACCCTAAAATATGCACAGAAAAAGTAAATGAAAAATGCACGGAAATATTGAGTTCCTTATATAAATGCATAGAAAAATTGTGTTTTTTTATTTAAGAAACCTCCTTTTTTGAAAGTCTTGGTGTTCGGAGGAGTCGTCGTCTTAGTACCAAAGAGTCAAAGTGTAGACAATACAAAAACATTTAATTATTTATTTTTGCTTAATTTAGAATTTATACACAATATAATCCTACATATTTGTAATAACATGTAAAGGAAGATTTTTATAAGTCTTGTCTTGTCTTGTCTTGTCTTGTCTTGTCGTGTCGTGTCGTGTCGTGTCGTGTCGTGTCGTGTCGTGTCGTGTCGTGTCGTGTCGTGTCGTGTCGTGTCGTGTCGTGTCGTGTCGTGTCGTGTCTGATTATGTTTTTATATTTTACGTTAACATAGTAATATATAAAGTATCTGTTCAAAATTTTATTTTTAACGTGTTAGATCATTCCTTCAAAGATTGAGACCAATAACTATAAAAGTATTACATTTTAAGTCTAATATATGAAAAGAATGTAACAAGTTATAGTTTTATTCATTTATTAGTAGAGGTCTAACGAGCACATTCTCCAGCTGATGGTAAGTGGTACCATCGTTGATAATTATGAAAACTAGCGAACATATCTGTACAGTGTATACAGTGACGGAAAAAGAAACTCAGAACTTAGAAAGAAAGTATAAGCAAGTATCCAGTCTTTTTTCTAAATTTCAGTCAAATTATAAATTGACTACAGCTAGACTGAATCGATTACTAAGTTATATCTTATATCCGTTATAAAGTAACTTAAATACTCTCAAGTCTAAAGCAATTTCCTTACCAATAGCTTCGTACAGTTTTAATCCATTTTAATTAATAATTCTTGTCGAGTTAAAAGGAATCCTTTGCACGAAGTATCCTGCGGATAACAAGATATCCGCTTCAAAAGAATGTAGAATAGAAAATAAAAATAAAAATAATCTTAAGAAAAATGTATTCTGGATTGAACATCGTTATTATTTATATTAATATGTACCAAATTTTAATCGTCAATTAAACTTTTGTACAGTATTATATTTTTATTTGATACTTATATTATTAAACAAAATTTTATTAAAAATATTTTCTCATGATCTCTTAAATAATCTTACTTTTTTGTTGTTTTTGAAATTAAAGGTAAAGTATATATTTTTAAAAATTAATTATGAAGATCTTTAACCTTATACTTTAAAAAATGTGTTCCTAAATCTTTTTATACGGTATTCTTAATTTTAATTTATTGTTTATGTTACGGCGCAAACAGAGGCTTCGTATTTAACGATCTCTGCAATATTCTTCTTAGAACCGATTATATTTCATAAATATTTATATAATTTATTAATATTTCATAATTATTTAAACCGAAAATTCACCAATATTTACAATGTTTCAAACAAAAAGTTATTAATAACAAAACATAACCATAACATGTATGGATAAACCAAAGTAATATCACTGTCACTGTACCAAGAAACTTGCGAGTACATACTTGTGTGTTTAATTTGCTCGCAATTTTCTTGGTTCAGTGACTTGAAAAAATCTAAGATTTATATGTTGTTTTCATCTGTTCTAGGAACAAAAACACAAAAACAATATAAAACAAAGTACAATATGTATATAAAAAGACATTACATCAACATATAAATACTTTTGTATTAAAATAAGGAAACACTTTTATATTAAAAGCGACTCAAGCCACAGCTGACTTAAGAATAAAACCAGAATACTCGTAAACTCCCAAAAATACTGTCTTCATCTTATTACTCGTAGATTGTATAGGGTAGGAGTATAGTTTAATAAGAACGCACGTAAAACTCATTAAAACATATCCTACTTTTCTCAAGTTAGTTTTTTATAGACAATTTATAATTAATATGTTTTAAATAAATTAAAGGAGGTGTACAATAAATCATATTATCTAGTATTGTCGTTACTCCAGAATAGAAATTAATGTATTAAATTTTTTTTGCAGATTTGTAATGTTTTTAAATAAAACATTTCATATTTTTTACATATTTTTGTTGCATTAAAGAAAATCTTAAAATAGGTTATTTCTGTTAATTTAAATTATAATCACAAAATAGGGGATACTCATATTTATCATAATTTAAAACCTACTATCAGCTCAGAAATCGGATATTTCTCTCAATAAAACGTCTAACTTCTTAATAAAATTCTTACAAATTAAATTGAATACTTTGTTACTAAAAACATTAAAAGAAAGCTTTTTTTATTTTATAAAACTTTAGCGATAACTTATTTGTATTTTACCCTAAAATATGCACAGAAAAAGTAAATGAAAAATGCACGGAAATATTGAGTTCCTTATATAAATGCATAGAAAAATTGTGTTTTTTTATTTAAGAAACCTCCTTTTTTGAAAGTCTTGGTGTTCGGAGGAGTCGTCGTCTTAGTACCAAAGAGTCAAAGTGTAGACAATACAAAAACATTTAATTATTTATTTTTGCTTAATTTAGAATTTATACACAATATAATCCTACATATTTGTAATAACATGTAAAGGAAGATTTTTATAAGTCTTGTCTTGTCTTGTCTTGTCTTGTCTTGTCGTGTCGTGTCGTGTCGTGTCGTGTCGTGTCGTGTCGTGTCGTGTCGTGTCGTGTCGTGTCGTGTCGTGTCGTGTCGTGTCGTGTCGTGTCGTGTCTTGGACTGTTCGTAACCAAAACTCGTTCTGGATTGAAAATTAGCCGAATCGTAATTGTAGTTTTCGAGATAATTGATAAAATGTGTCCCATACAGTTAATATATAGAGCGTTTTAGTTGAGCGCGCGCGACCATTCCTACCACACTGCTTCAGAGGCATCTCACGCGCTTTCACCACATTCGTGTGTGAGACGTCAACCAGTAAACAACTTCGAAAATTTTTTATTGACAGATTTTTTTAAACTATTTTTTTTCGCTCATAATCCCATTTCTCTCTATCCTTTTCGAGTAATATTATTTGCAATTATAAATTCTCTAAACAAGTATTGACATCAAATCATAATTTTTATCCATAAATAAATATCAATATTTAACTCTAGATATTAATGCGTCGCGAGGCTGACCCCGCTTGCGTGGACCTAGTATTAATAACAAAATGTTATTTTATAACCTTGTTATATATTATGCTAATATGTAACGATTTTTTTATATTATATCATATATGTTTTATCGTATATTATTTGTTTCTTGCAAACGAACTATTTAAAGTAGCTAAAAATAAATATGCGCCAATCATGACAAAACCCTTCCGACTTTCATAAAAACTGAGACTTAATATGTCTGATTATGTTTTTATATTTTACGTTAACATAGTAATATATAAAGTATCTGTTCAAAATTTTATTTTTAACGTGTTAGATCATTCCTTCAAAGATTGAGACCAATAACTATAAAAGTATTACATTTTAAGTCTAATATATGAAAAGAATGTAACAAGTTATAGTTTTATTCATTTATTAGTAGAGGTCTAACGAGCACATTCTCCAGCTGATGGTAAGTGGTACCATCGTTGATAATTATGAAAACTAGCGAACATATCTGTACAGTGTATACAGTGACGGAAAAAGAAACTCAGAACTTAGAAAGAAAGTATAAGCAAGTATCCAGTCTTTTTTCTAAATTTCAGTCAAATTATAAATTGACTACAGCTAGACTGAATCGATTACTAAGTTATATCTTATATCCGTTATAAAGTAACTTAAATACTCTCAAGTCTAAAGCAATTTCCTTACCAATAGCTTCGTACAGTTTTAATCCATTTTAATTAATAATTCTTGTCGAGTTAAAAGGAATCCTTTGCACGAAGTATCCTGCGGATAACAAGATATCCGCTTCAAAAGAATGTAGAATAGAAAATAAAAATAAAAATAATCTTAAGAAAAATGTATTCTGGATTGAACATCGTTATTATTTATATTAATATGTACCAAATTTTAATCGTCAATTAAACTTTTGTACAGTATTATATTTTTATTTGATACTTATATTATTAAACAAAATTTTATTAAAAATATTTTCTCATGATCTCTTAAATAATCTTACTTTTTTGTTGTTTTTGAAATTAAAGGTAAAGTATATATTTTTAAAAATTAATTATGAAGATCTTTAACCTTATACTTTAAAAAATGTGTTCCTAAATCTTTTTATACGGTATTCTTAATTTTAATTTATTGTTTATGTTACGGCGCAAACAGAGGCTTCGTATTTAACGATCTCTGCAATATTCTTCTTAGAACCGATTATATTTCATAAATATTTATATAATTTATTAATATTTCATAATTATTTAAACCGAAAATTCACCAATATTTACAATGTTTCAAACAAAAAGTTATTAATAACAAAACATAACCATAACATGTATGGATAAACCAAAGTAATATCACTGTCACTGTACCAAGAAACTTGCGAGTACATACTTGTGTGTTTAATTTGCTCGCAATTTTCTTGGTTCAGTGACTTGAAAAAATCTAAGATTTATATGTTGTTTTCATCTGTTCTAGGAAGAAAAACACAAAAACAATATAAAACAAAGTACAATATGTATATAAAAAGACATTACATCAACATATAAATATTTTTGTATTAAAATAAGGAAACACTTTTATATTAAAAGCGACTCAAGCCACAGCTGACTTAAGAATAAAACCAGAATACTCGTAAACTCCCAAAAATACTGTCTTCATCTTATTACTCGTAGATTGTATAGGGTAGGAGTATAGTTTAATAAGAACGCACGTAAAACTCATTAAAACATATCCTACTTTTCTCAAGTTAGTTTTTTATAGACAATTTATAATTAATATGTTTTAAATAAATTAAAGGAGGTGTACAATAAATCATATTATCTAGTATTGTCGTTACTCCAGAATAGAAATTAATGTGTTAAATTTTTTTTGCAGATTTGTAATGTTTTTAAATAAAACATTTCATATTTTTTACATATTTTTGTTGCATTAAAAAAAATCTTAAAATAGGTTATTTCTGTTAATTTAAATTATAATCACAAAATAGGGGATACTCATGTTTATCATAATTTAAAACCTACTATCAGCTCAGAAATCGGATATTTCTCTCAATAAAACGTCTAACTTCTTAATAAAATTCTTACAAATTAAATTGAACTTAGTTTTTAAACTGTTTAAAGTGGTGTGTGGTAAGTAGCTTATAAATTAGTCAATTTAGATATATTTGTCTATGGAGTAAAAATCGAGTCTAAATTAGTTTTTTTTTTGTGCTTTTTATAATTAATGAATCGATATGCACATAACATACAAGTCTGTAAAAACTAATATACATAACTTAAACAGAGAAGCAGTTACCATAAGCGGTTCACAGCATATGTAAACCTATTAGAGAGTAAGGATACAATGAAAGTCAACTTTCTCTTTACATTACATTTGTCTCTGACACTTTAAAAGATAATGCTAATTACGTCTATTCCGACCCTTTATGATTCTCACGTTGTGTAAATGTAACATTTAATACTTTTGCGCTATACGTAAGAAACTCGGATAAAATGAGTTTCTTTTCTTTCTCCGAGTTTCTTACGCATTGAGACAATTTATAGATTTTTAACTTTGTGATGAATACTTTGTTACTAAAAACATTAAAAGAAAGCTTTTTTTATTTTATAAAACTTTAGCGATAACTTATTTGTATTTTACCCTAAAATATGCACAGAAAAAGTAAATGAAAAATGCACGGAAATATTGAGTTCCTTATATAAATGCATAGAAAAATTGTGTTTTTTTATTTAAGAAACCTCCTTTTTTGAAAGTCTTGGTGTTCGGAGGAGTCGTCGTCTTAGTACCAAAGAGTCAAAGTGTAGACAATACAAAAACATTTAATTATTTATTTTTGCTTAATTTAGAATTTATACACAATATAATCCTACATATTTGTAATAACATGTAAAGGAAGATTTTTATAAGTCTTGTCTTGTCTTGTCTTGTCTTGTCGTGTCGTGTCGTGTCGTGTCGTGTCGTGTCGTGTCGTGTCGTGTCGTGTCGTGTCGTGTCGTGTCGTGTCGTGTCGTGTCGTGTCGTGTCGTGTCGTGTCGTGTCGTGTCGTGTCGTGTCGTGTCGTGTCGTGTCGTGTCGTGTCGTGTCTGATTATGTTTTTATATTTTACGTTAACATAGTAATATATAAAGTATCCGTTCAAAATTTTATTTTTAACGTGTTAGATCATTCCTTCAAAGATTGAGACCAATAACTATAAAAGTATTACATTTTAAGTCTAATATATGAAAAGAATGTAACAAGTTATAGTTTTATTCATTTATTAGTAGAGGTCTAACGAGCACATTCTCCAGCTGATGGTAAGTGGTACCATCGTTGATAATTATGAAAACTAGCGAACATATCTGTACAGTGTATACAGTGACGGAAAAAGAAACTCAGAACTTAGAAAGAAAGTATAAGCAAGTATCCAGTCTTTTTTCTAAATTTCAGTCAAATTATAAATTGACTACAGCTAGACTGAATCGATTACTAAGTTATATCTTATATCCGTTATAAAGTAACTTAAATACTCTCAAGTCTAAAGCAATTTCCTTACCAATAGCTTCGTACAGTTTTAATCCATTTTAATTAATAATTCTTGTCGAGTTAAAAGGAATCCTTTGCACGAAGTATCCTGCGGATAACAAGATATCCGCTTCAAAAGAATGTAGAATAGAAAATAAAAATAAAAATAATCTTAAGAAAAATGTATTCTGGATTGAACATCGTTATTATTTATATTAATATGTACCAAATTTTAATCGTCAATTAAACTTTTGTACAGTATTATATTTTTATTTGATACTTATATTATTAAACAAAATTTTATTAAAAATATTTTCTCATGATCTCTTAAATAATCTTACTTTTTTGTTGTTTTTGAAATTAAAGGTAAAGTATATATTTTTAAAAATTAATTATGAAGATCTTTAACCTTATACTTTAAAAAATGTGTTCCTAAATCTTTTTATACGGTATTCTTAATTTTAATTTATTGTTTATGTTACGGCGCAAACAGAGGCTTCGTATTTAACGATCTCTGCAATATTCTTCTTAGAACCGATTATATTTCATAAATATTTATATAATTTATTAATATTTCATAATTATTTAAACCGAAAATTCACCAATATTTACAATGTTTCAAACAAAAAGTTATTAATAACAAAACATAACCATAACATGTATGGATAAACCAAAGTAATATCACTGTCACTGTACCAAGAAACTTGCGAGTACATACTTGTGTGTTTAATTTGCTCGCAATTTTCTTGGTTCAGTGACTTGAAAAAATCTAAGATTTATATGTTGTTTTCATCTGTTCTAGGAACAAAAACACAAAAACAATATAAAACAAAGTACAATATGTATATAAAAAGACATTACATCAACATATAAATACTTTTGTATTAAAATAAGGAAACACTTTTATATTAAAAGCGACTCAAGCCACAGCTGACTTAAGAATAAAACCAGAATACTCGTAAACTCCCAAAAATACTGTCTTCATCTTATTACTCGTAGATTGTATAGGGTAGGAGTATAGTTTAATAAGAACGCACGTAAAACTCATTAAAACATATCCTACTTTTCTCAAGTTAGTTTTTTATAGACAATTTATAATTAATATGTTTTAAATAAATTAAAGGAGGTGTACAATAAATCATATTATCTAGTATTGTCGTTACTCCAGAATAGAAATTAATGTATTAAATTTTTTTTGCAGATTTGTAATGTTTTTAAATAAAACATTTCATATTTTTTACATATTTTTGTTGCATTAAAGAAAATCTTAAAATAGGTTATTTCTGTTAATTTAAATTATAATCACAAAATAGGGGATACTCATATTTATCATAATTTAAAACCTACTATCAGCTCAGAAATCGGATATTTCTCTCAATAAAACGTCTAACTTGTAGAAATTCTTATTCTGAACTCTGTATTTGTCATAAAGACGTGTACATACGACATGGCACAAGTATTAAGCAGTTTAATACGTAACTTAGTTATTCTGCCAGATGGCGCTTCGGTCACAGGTTTATTAAATTTTAATATTTGTTACGTTTTGTATGCACTATATTACAATTTGTTTCCGATTAAAATTGGCTTATTAAAATCGTTAAGTTTTTAGATTCTGCAATAAGTTTGAATAACCAACGAAGTTCTTAAGCTTTGACGTTTAACTCTGTTCATATTAATGGAGTTAACATGTGGTTAAATAAGTAATTCATATCTAATGCATTTTCATTTATTTCAAGATTTACCTTTCGATTTCACATGGAAATCTCTTTTAGATTTGAATTTTTTAATGTATTTTTTTAGCTAGTTCTATGCAAGTTATGTATGTAAGTATAAATTTTATTGCATTGTATGTAAAATAATTACTTAAGAATGTCTCGACCAATGGTAGTTTTATAATTACTGTGTTCGTAATAATTGTCTAGACAATGTTTGTAAGCTAATCGTATTATTATTTTCTTTAGTAAATTGCAAAGTTGTGACGACTGGTTGGGTGATTATATTTTATAACCAAATTATTATGTATTTTATAAAAAAGAAACAAAAATATAAAATATGATATATGATATATTATAAACTAAAATTCGATTGGAGTTAATGTTGAGTATTCGGTATATCTTTCAAAAACGTATATTATTCAAATTACTTGATCTATATTTCTTATTTATTCCATTCAAGAGTATCGTTTGAAATTGTGTGACTTAATGTCTCCACTAAAAGAACTTAATAGGAAAATGAGACCGGACTTCTCTAGCGCAAAATATAGATCAATCTGTCTCATTCAAGATTGTTTGTATTAAGTTTCTTCGAAAAATCAACAATAAGCATGATTTTGTAAAAGAGTGCTTTTTTAAAATGTTTTTCTGATAAATTTTAGAGATGATAAATGTTTTTGCAATAGAACACATCGTAACAAAAAACATTGTGAAATATGAAACGAAAAAAACCAACACATGAACATTGAAACATTTTTGAATAAATAAAGTCAAATTTTAGTGACAATATTTCAAATACGACGTTTTCATCTGAGATTTTACCTGGATGAAAACATTTTTTTTAATATCCTTTATTGTACATCCTCAAAGAGTATTTTAACATAAAAAAGAAAAAACTAAAAACTAAACACAAATATAAATGTACAATGGGCGACCTTATCGCTTATAAGCGATCTCTTCCAGGTAACCCATTTATAAGAAATTACAAAAAGGTGTACATCTTTAGATGATATATTACATAAATATAATACAACATAATACACATAGTACATAAATATGTATATAAAATATATATACATAAAATAATAATACATGAATACAATAATATTAAATGAAAACACAAAAGGAGTACAAGGTAAAGAAGACCTAGTTGCAAGGAAAAGCAAGTGCAAGAAAATGTTTTTTTAATAGATTTTTGAAGATATTAAGAGATTGAGCTTGTCGAATAGACAAAGGCAAGGAATTAATTATCAAAGGTTTTTATATGTTTTTTGATTTTTTTCTGAATATAGTATCTGAATTTACTGAATTTATACATCCGGATATACTAACTTAATTACTATCGGAATTTGACTAAGTAGTTTCTTGGTTGACTTTACCACTAGAAGCCAGGATTCTGCAATCCTCCAAGCTCATTTATAAGGATAAATATATAATAATAATCACGGATCACAAAAGGATTAGATTGTATCACCAGGGAGCAAAACGATATTTTTACGCTATTTTGGATCACGAGTGAAGCAAAGGATCCGAACGTGCAATCCTTCCACCCGCTAAAAAGTTCCTGTCGGAAAAGAGGTATTTTGCTCCCATTTAAAGAAGAGCAACACGACACTTCTTAAAAAGAAAGTATGACAAATATTTTCTTTGGTGATATGACACATATTTTTGTGGTATTAAAATGAAGAGTAAAAAGAGAGAACTGAATTGCTGTGATAGATGTGATATTTGGTATAGAGACAAAGGCAAATTTTTTTTTGCCCCGACATCCTCTTGTTATTAGTCAAATGTTTGTGTACAGCTTTATTGATATCAGTGTTTCAAAACTGAAATGCAAAGAAAGAGACGCTATATTCTTTGTCTCAACTTTCATTCCGTGACAATGAAAAAATTATAAATTTGTGTCAATTATAATTTGAACTTTAATGATGTTCATTCAATATTGACGTTTGTCATGTTTAGCAGTTTTGATGTAATATAGTGTATAACTATTATGAAACTTTAAATATGGTCATTGACTTTTAAAGCTTACTGTACAAATATGTGTCTTCTATTAGTGATATGAAAGAGGTAATTGAATCTTGAACTCATTGCTTTGGTAAGCAAAAGAATCTTGGAAATTGTATATGACACTCAGAACCATGTCTCTTCCGTGGTAAAAAAATGATAATTTAAAAGTGTAAATGTACATACACAATATTAAAATAATAACTGTTGAACGTGGCTTTTGTTAGATTAAAGTAAGTCATGATAATCTCTCCACGAAATTGGTTTTAAATCTGTTGAGTGTTTTAGCAACAAAACTTTGAAAATTTATCTTTCGCGTATTAGCTATGTGGTATGGTTTAGTTAAACTATATATTTACAGTTTCTTTACCCATTCTCAAAAAAAATCTTTGCTTAAAACAAATTTTAAGTAAAGTAGATAAATCGAGAAATTTGAGAAAAAGAAAATTTTCTAAAGCACCATAAGGTAGAAAGCAATCCCCTTTTCACTGGAGAAAAGGACTTTTTCAGCAGTGCGTTTCCTTCGCTACGAAGCATCAAAATGTGAAATAAACTTCCTTTGGCGGTGTTTCTTTGTCGATACGACGTCATGTAGCTTCAAAGTGGCCTACTCCCTCCTGAAAGAACTGCAACGCTGTGATCACCCACCATCAGGTTACTAGCATGCTCGCTTACCCTCCTTTTAATATAAAAAGAATTCATAAAAATTGCGAAATTTCATAACAGCAATATTAAAAGCAAAATTAAATATGAAGCGAAATATTATATTGTATTGACGAAACTTAACGAGTGTCTAAAATTTAATAAGCCTACGACCGTGGTGTCATCTGTTCAAATAACGGTGTACTAGGGAAAATTCATAAAACACTTAATGCTTAGTACTATGCCGTTTGTACACGCCTTTATGACAAACCGGGGCAGAATTCAAAATTGGATTTTCCATAATTTTGATACTTTATTACTAGACGTGTCCGATTTGTGAATTGGGTAAAGGTTTTATGTGACGATGTGCGACGTAATTGTCTTAAATTTTGTGATTTTCAATTACAGAATTAATATATTTTATAGACATTTTCTTGATTTGTACAAAATACTTTATATACAAAATTGTTTTGTTAAGATAAAAAGGGGTAAATTGTGTTTAATCAAATTTTTTTTTAAATTTACTTAAATAATTAGATATAAATAATTTCTTCTTTTGTGGAGTTATACAACTTAACTGGTATAGTATATGAGAAGAAATATCTATATTAATAAAAATGCTTAAATATTTATATATTATTGAACAATTGGATTGTCAATAAAAATAGAAACATATCGCAGTTAAGAAACGTTGTAGAAACTTTTTGTTGTTCTTTACGAGCGGTCTTATTAAACCATACTCCAACCCTATATAATGTAATAAGATAATGCTCGTATTTTCGGGAGTTTATGATTATTGTGGTTTTATTATTAAGTCAGCTGTTGTTTTGGGAGCGTTTAATGTTTCTTTAAATTGATTTAAGTTTTGTTATTTTCATAAAATGCGAGATTATCATTTATTGTTTTTGCTTTCTTCCTCATATTCACAAGGAATGTTAAATAACAACATAATATGTTCTGGAAATCAAGGAATTTTTAAAGTGTAATTTTTTCGAAATTTGATAAAGCGAAATTTGCTAACGATAGAGAAATAAACTTAATGCCTGAAATACTCTTGACAAAGTAATTCTTAAGTTTTTGGCCAACTCTTCTCAGCACAACAGCATTTCAAGTTGGTGGTAGTTTACTTTCGAACTAATTAAACTAACCTTTTTATAGTTAAATAATTGACGATTCAAAAGTACGTATAAATGACTATTTGAATAAATATTTGAATTTTGAATTTAAGGACAAAGTTTTTTTAGACCGAGACACTAAGATAAGGCAACTAGGTGTCGCATCCGTTTACAAAGTCTGATAGATCGGAGTGGATCAGATTAATAAATAGTTTTTGTATAATTTATGAAAATAAATTAAATAATTTTGAATAATTTCTACTATTATCACTAAAAGTTATTGTTTACTCTTGTAGATACAGCTAGAATCACGCTCAGTTATGCAAAAAGCAGGCCAGTTACAAAAATAAAAAAGTTATATCATACTTAATCTAATCTTGTGATAAAGATATTAAGTAGTAAGTTTATGTTAAAGTCATCATTTACAATAATAAATTATATTATATTGAGATTATTTTAATAAACATTATCTAAGACAGGAAAACATAGATTCATATAGCTAAAATATATCCAATTAATTCAAATTTGAGTTGACCCTTATTTCATTGTTGAATCTCGTTAACATGGCGTTTATGTCATCATGAAAGAACACTAATGTCGCAACATAATAGCATGTTAAACGATTTGCTAACAATTGTATATAAAATGACGTCCATACTCAAAGCAGCTATTGTTCTGTTACGTATCTCTTGCAAACCTTTCAGCTCCAGGGATGTTTGGGAATCCTGTGATTGTTTATACAACAATAGTATCAAGATTAAAGATTGTGGGTAGTTGGGTAGAAATTTATTTTCATTTATAATAGTTCTATAGTACCTTACTAATAATGCACTGGGTAAACTTCCGTCCTGATAATCTATTTACTAAAATACTTCTGTGCATCGGTTTCTTTTTCAACAACTATATTCAAATAAAAACTAGTTACCAAAAAACTTTCGTGAAACTTATTTCAATTTAAAGTCACATATAAAGTTTTGATTTGTCGTTTAGTGCTTAACTTTTTGGCTAATATAGTATATTTTTGACTTTTTCTATTTCAGGTCATTCTGTTTAGACAGTTTAGTTTATTTTAGTTTTAGTTTATTAATTGACTCTTTCAATAACATTAAACAATAATAATATTAATGTATATATTAAAAGCTCGTAATATAAAAGAATAATTTAAATAACTTAACATTTAGCTCCAACAATTTCTTGTAAAATTTTGTTAATTAAATTTAAAATGGCTTGTTATTAAAAATGTCTCGGTAACATTTTTTTTCAAATTGACTTTGGATTCCTATCATATTTATTAAGATTTTTTTTTTTTTTGTATTTTTATTTGTCAGAGCAGCTTCTTTATATTTATACAAATAAGGTATTTTTCGTATTTATTTTTCTTTTTGATTTAAAATGTCTGATATCTGATATATTATTTAATTTTTTTTTTGTCATATTCGTCGTTATTTATTTTGTTTTAGAGGTTTATATTTGAAAAAAAAATAATAGCGCTAGCATATTGTAATATTTTCTAAGATTGGTACTAGTACATTTAATACAACTATTTTACGGATTTAATTCGCGGTTATTATTAAAACTTTACATTAATTACACTGGGGACGTGTGTCCACATGCGTACGTGTATGTGTCCACATGCGTATGTGTACACATACGTACGCACGTACACACGCGCCAGGACTTAATTATTATAGATATTACTTTAGTTCAAAAACGTGTTAGTCCATTAAATTTATTTTAAATATAAGACTATAATTAATATACTGGCAAATATATTTGAAATATACTTGTTTGATAACAAGTATTATTTTTTAGATTATGAAATCCTAACTGATGTGAACGCGCCTATTTTTATAAAATTTCATTGTTCATGTATATGATTTCTTAACTTTAAATGTTTGATTGGGGATGTATAGGGTTCTACGTTACATAAAGAATAGTATTAAATACAATTCATGAGTTAAATTTGAATCATTTCTAAAACAATTTTGTGTCTCACAGTTGTAGCAAATTAAAAAAATAGTGTTACCAGCTAAAGACGAGAAATAAATAATTAAAAATAATTGCAACGCTCGAAATGCAGGTTGAGTGTTGCGACTACTTTAAATAAAAAAGGTTAATATTTTGAAACTTGTGAGATTTTGTGTACTAAATATATTTCTAGTTATAAGTTATACTATATGTTATAACATTTTTATAATAATAAGATTTCCGAAATGGCATAATAATTAATAAAGTATGTACTTTAAGATAAAATAAAGTTCAAAAGAAAATCTTTTGACACAATTCATAATCAAAAATAAACCACTTTTTTTAATGTAAAATAAAAATACGACCAAATTAAATGGTTCTGTTTCAAAAATCTCACAAGTTAGATATCGTGTTAAATTATATGTCACGGGTGCTAGCGATATCACCAGCAATACCTAAATAATAATAATAATAATAATTAAATTAGAAAAAATAGATAACAAATTTCAAAAGTGTGGTTGTGGTGATTTAACTTAAACTATTGATACCTTTTGCAATCTTATGGTTACTACATAATATATACTTGTAAAATTTAAAAGAGAAATACACACTAATCATAAAATGACAAAAGTGCAATTGTAAAAAATTACTTTAGTGGTGTTTTTTTTTAATTTTTTGTTCTTGAACATAAAAGTTTGTATGTTTGTCTTAACTTTAAGAAGAAATATGACATGAAATATAATTTAATAATCCATAATATTTAGACTTCGTGACAGTTTAATTGAAAAAAAAAACAGTTCAATAAGGGGTAACAAAATTTTTTAATAATTCAGTCCTAGTTACAAGAATTTCTAAGGAAATTACATCGCGAAGTAGTTTCTAGTAATTCCCATTTTTTTGGTAGGGAGCGACACTGCTTCTTCACCAGAAGTATAGTGTTTTGTGTTGCGTGGCTTATCGTTTAAAACTTATTTGTGTGCAGAAGCTCCGTAAGTCCAAATACTGAGAGATGGTGTGGTTTGTCGGTAGGTTATTTTGTTTTGTGAAACTATACTCAATATCTCATGTTTAATAACTTTGATTTAGAGATTTATTATTTAATTATTTGAATTATATGAGTGAGTATTATTTTTTTAATAAATTGCTATTAATTATGAATAAGTTATTTATATATATATATATATATATATATAAGAAGTTAATTAAAACGTTAAATAAAGAAGTTAGTTAAAACTGCAAAAGGAATTAAAATATTAAATAAGTTAAAATAACTTTGTTCAAGAGTGTTGCTGGCCTTTGAGGAAGCAGTATGCACTTTTTTATGGTACCCATATTGTGTCAATCCTTGAAACGCAGTGATTTTTTCCCATATTTGGATGGTTTTCAGAAAAAATCTTAACATAAGCATTGTTAGAGTCCCAAGCATCTATACAGTAAGGATGCTGTATGTGATGTGCAATGAATTTCTCGAATAAAAGTTTCTAAATTATGTAAATTATAATTAAGGCAAAGCGCTAAGCATTTTATGAAATTTCGCTGGGGAAAGATTATTTGAACAGATGACGCCACAATCTTAGGCTTATTCAATTTTATACGTTTTGAAGGGAAACCAGAGTGATGGGAGGGCGCTCTACGTTGCTCGGGGTACCCTCATTCGGGGGGTCTCACCGGGGAATCACGGTGTATGCTAACGCGATCCCGTGACGTCCCATTACAGCGCAGAAGGCAACAGTTGTTTTTTTAGAGGGGACCTTTAAAAATGGCAGCATCCTCTATGCTGCCGGGTAGTCCCACATCACCCCCCGGCCGTCACCCCCATGGACCGATGGGGTAACCGTAACGGGTTTTTCCACCGGAATAAAAAAAAAGGTTTATTAAATTTTAACCACTGGTTATTTCATTCATACAATATGATCTTATTTCACATTTTACTTTTCTTTTAATCTAACCGTTATTAATGCATTACTGGGTAAAAAAAAAGTTTTGGATCTTATCTTTTAGCCTTAATTGCTTTTACGTCATCAACGGGTGACTGAACCGTCTATCAAATTTCAATATTGATAACAGTTTAGTATTAACACCGGTCATACAATAGTTTGGAATATGTAAAAAATGAAACTGAGAGTTTACTTTTTACTTCATTCGTTACGAGGGCATTTGAAAAAGACCTGGACGAGGCGTCTGAAGACAACACTGCATCCTCCCCCCTCCCGCATTATTGTTACATTCCACTGTTGCAGCTCTCTAAGATAGTGCACGCTGTTCACGCCGGGAATCCGTCATACACAGAGCTCATGAATAAAGACTTCGAATAAGTCAGAAACAAGTTAGACAAATTTCGATAGTATTAACGTGACTACAGCCGAATAATTATCGATAATACTGTTTATTTTTACAAATACATTGCAACTAAAATGTCCAAGTACGTGATATAATCAATCGATCTATTGGAACGTTTTAAGCAACTCTTATTTCTCAAATTCTTAGATCTTGTTAAATTGTATGACTTAAAGTCGACACTAAAAGAACCTAATGGAAAAGTGTGATCAGACTTCGCTAGCGCAAACAGAGATTAATCCAGGTCTTTCTAAAATAGTTCAACTTTCTTCAAAGAATTCAACTAGGAATTCAACAATATTTACGAATAATAAAATTAATACTACATATATTTTTGAAATGTTTTTGGAATATCTTTTAAAGATTAGAAATAAATTTGGTCATAATTTTTTTGCAAAAGAAAACATTTTAAGAGAAAACAATTTCGCAATGGAATAATAAAACGAAAAAAAGCTACACCTGAAAATAGAAACATTCGAATAAACAAGTCGGGTTTTAGTCACAATATTTCAAATATTAAGAACTCAGATGAAAATGTTATCAAAGGTTTTTAAAACTTTATTAGTTTTTACTCATATAGAACAAAAAGACGCACTTTAAATCAAAGGGTTTTAATCAGTTTTATAAACTTTTTGTACAGGATAAATTATAGTATTTCAATAAAACTGTTTCACGAACTTAACTCACGTTTTTTTTTAAATTTTTAATTTAAACCCGACGTTTTTCAGGTGTTCTCGTAAGGAACCGCGTGGTATTTTAAAGATTTTAATTTTTATTTATAAATGTATATATTTTTAACTTAAAAGATACTTTAGTACAAAAAAATCTCCCGATACAATGAGTTGTAAATCTTATATGTGTTTTAGTAACAAAACTTTGAAACTTAAACTTTCTCGACTATCATATTAGTAATGTGGTAAGGTTTAGTTAAAGAGATGTTTATGCAATCTTAAATATGCATTTTAAAAATTAATCTGTTTACTGTTGTTCGTTTGTATTTGTATTGAATATACATTTGTTGAATTGTATTTGTATTTTTAACAAATATGTTTGTACAGATTTCGAATAGTTTTAATTCATTTTCACAAATGAATATTTCAACATTTAATATAATAATAATATGCTTTTTATTACACATCAATAAAAAAGGAATGAAACAGATACATTTACATTTTAAGATGACGTTTACTAAAAAACGATCTCTTCCAGGCAGCCTTTGGATAGAGATTTGAGCAAAACTGAGGAGAATTGAGAAGATGTGGAAAAATGTATACAACTTATTATCCTTATATTTTTATGAAATATTTACAATATGTAAATTCACAACTAGATTTATATTATGTCACATTATAATTTGGTATCTCTTGGTTGTTTTGAATACTTATATATAATGTAAAAATAACTACAATTCTTACAAATTAAATTGAACTTAGTTTTTAAACTGTTTAAAGTGGTGTGTGGTAAGTAGCTTATAAATTAGTTAATTTAGATATATTTGTCTATGGAGTAAAAATCGAGTTTAAATTAGTTTTTTTTTTGTGCTTTTTATAATTAATGAATCGATATGCACATAACATACAAGTCTGTAAACACTAATATACATAACTTAAACAGAGAAGCAGTTACCATAAGCGGTTCACAGCATATGTAAACCTATTAGAGAGTAAGGGTACAATGAAAGTCAATTTTCTCCTTACATTAGCCCCCGACACTTTAAAAGATAATACTAATTACGTCTATTCCGACCCTTTATGATTCTCACGTTGTGTAAACGTAAAATTTAATTCTTTTGCTCTATACGTAAGAAACTCGGATAAAATGAGTTTCTTTTCTTTCTCCGAGTTTCTTACGCATTGAGACAATTTATAGATTTTTAACTTTGTGATGAATACTTTGTTACTAAAAACATTAAAAGAAAGCTTTTTTTATTTTATAAAACTTTAGCGATAACTTATTTGTATTTTACCCTAAAATATGCACAGAAAAAGTAAATGAAAAATGCACGGAAATATTGAGTTCCTTATATAAATGCATAGAAAAATTGTGTTTTTTTATTTAAGAAACCTCCTTTTTTGAAAGTCTTGGTGTTCGGAGGAGTCGTCGTCTTAGTACCAAAGAGTCAAAGTGCAGACAATACAAAAACATTTAATTATTTATTTTTGCTTAATTTAGAATTTATACACAATATAATCCTACATATTTGTAATAACATGTAAAGGAAGATTTTTATAAGTCTTGTCTTGTGTCGTGTCGTGTCGTGTCGTGTCGTGTCGTGTCGTGTCGTGTCGTGTCGTGTCGTGTCGTGTCGTGTCGTGTCGTGTCGTGTCGTGTCGTGTCGTGTCGTGTCGTGTCGTGTCGTGTCGTGTCGTGTCGTGTCGTGTCGTGTCGTGTCGTGTCGTGTCGTGTCTTGTCTTGTCTTGTCTTGTCTTGGACTGTTCGTAACCAAAACTCGTTCTGGATTGAAAATTAGCCGAATCGTTATTGTAGTTTTCGAGATAATTGATAAAATGTGTCCCATACAGTTAATATATAGAGCGTTTTAGTTAAGCGCGCGCGACCATTCCTACCACACTGCTTCAGAGGCATCTCACGCGCTTTCACCACATTCGTGTGTGAGACGTCAACCAGTAAACAACTCCGAAAATTTTTTATTGACAGATTTTTTTAAACTATTTTTTTTCGCTCATAATCCCATTTCTCTCTATCCTTTTCGAGTAATATTATTTGCAATTATACATTTTCTCAAAACAAGTATTGACATCAAATCATAATTTTTATCTATAAATAAATATCAATATTTAACTCTAGATATTAAAGCGTCGCGAGGCTGACCCCGCTTGCGTGGACCTAGTATTAATAACAAAATGTTCTTTTATAACCTTGTTATATATTATGCTAATATGTAACGATTTTTTTATATTATATCATATATGTTTTATCGTATATTATTTGTTTCTTGCAAACGAACTATTTAAAGTAGCTAAAAATAAATATGCGCCAATCATGACAAAACCCTTCCGACTTTCATAAAAACTGAGACTTAATATGTCTGATTATGTTTTTATATTTTACGTTAACATAGTAATATATAAAGTATCTGTTCAAAATTTTATTTTTAACGTGTTAGATCATTCCTTCAAAGATTGAGACCAATAAATATAAAAGAATTACATTTTAAGTCTAATATATATATATGAAAAGAATGTAACAAGTTATAGTTTTATTCATTTATTAGTAGAGGTCTAACGAGCACATTCTCCAGCTGATGGTAAGTGGTACCATCGTTGATAATTATGAAAACTAGCGAACATATCTGTACAGTGCATACAGTGACGGAAAAAGAAACTCAGAACTTAGAAAGAAAGTATAAGCAAGTATCCAGTCTTTTTTCTAAATTTCAGTCAAATTATAAATTGACTACAGCTAGACTGAATCGATTACTAAGTTATATCTTATATCCGTTATAAAGTAACTTAAATACTCTCAAGTCTAAAGCAATTTCCTTACCAATAGCTTCGTACAGTTTTAATCCATTTTAATTAATAATTCTTGTCGAGTTAAAAGGAATCCTTTGCACGAAGTATCCTGCGGATAACAAGATATCCGCTTCAAAAGAATGTAGAATAGAAAATAAAAATAAAAATAATCTTAAGAAAAATGTATTTTGGATTGAACATCGTTATTATTTATATTAATATGTACCAAATTTTAAGCGTCAATTAAAATTTTGTACAGTATTATATTTTTATTTGATACTTATATTATTAAACAAAATTTTATTAAAAATATTTTCTCATGATCCCTTAAATAATCTTACTTTTTTGTTGTTTTTGAAATTAAAGGTAAAGTATATATTTTTAAAAATTAATTATGAAGATCTTTAACCTTATACTTTAAAAAATGTGTTCCTAAATCTTTTTATACGGTATTCTTCATTTTAATTTATTGCCTATGTTACGGCGCAAACAGAGGCTTCGTATTTAACGATCTCTGCAATATTCTTCTTAGAACCGATTATATTTCATAAATATTTATATAATTTATTAATGTTTCATAATTATTTAAACCGAAAATTCACTAATATTTACAATGTTTCAAACAAATAACAAAACATAACCATAACATGTATGGATTAACCAAAGTAATATCACTGTCACTGTACCAAGAAACTTGCGAGTACATACTTGTGTGTTTAATTTGCTCGCAATTTTCTTGGTTCAGTGACTTGAAAAAATCTAAGATTTATATGTTGTTTTCATCTGTTCTAGGAACAAAAACACAAAAACAATATAAAACAAAGTACAATATGTATATAAAAAGACATTACATCAACATATAAATACTTTTGTATTAAAATAAGGAAACACTTTTATATTAAAAGCGACTCAAGCCACAGCTGACTTAAGAATAAAACCAGAATACTCGTAAACTCCCAAAAATACTGTCTTCATCTTATTACTCGTAGATTGTATAGGGTAGGAGTATAGTTTAATAAGAACGCACGTAAAACTCATTAAAACATATCCTACTTTTCTCAAGTTAGTTTTTTATAGACAATTTATAATTAATATGTTTTAAATAAATTAAAGGAGGTGTACAATAAATCATATTATCTAGTATTGTCGTTACTCCAGAATAGAAATTAATGTATTAAATTTTTTTTGCAGATTTGTAATGTTTTTAAATAAAACATTTCATATTTTTTACATATTTTTGTTGCATTAAAGAAAATCTTAAAATAGGTTATTTCTGTTAATTTAAATTATAATCACAAAATAGGGGATACTCATGTTTATCATAATTTAAAACCTACTATCAGCTCAGAAATCGGATATTTCTCTCAATAAAACGTCTAACTTCTTAATAAAATTCTTACAAATTAAATTGAAATTAGTTTTTAAACTGTTTAAAGTGGTGTGTGGTAAGTAGCTTATAAATTAGTTAATTTAGATATATTTGTCTATGGAGTAAAAATCGAGTTTAAATTAGTTTTTTTTTTGTGCTTTTTATAATTAATGAATCGATATGCACATAACATACAAGTCTGTAAACACTAATATACATAACTTAAACAGAGAAGCAGTTACCATAAGCGGTTCACAGCATATGTAAACCTATTAGAGAGTAAGGGTACAATGAAAGTCAATTTTCTCCTTACATTAGCCCCCGACACTTTAAAAGATAATACTAATTACGTCTATTCCGACCCTTTATGATTCTCACGTTGTGTAAACGTAAAATTTAATTCTTTTGCTCTATACGTAAGAAACTCGGATAAAATGAGTTTCTTTTCTTTCTCCGAGTTTCTTACGCATTGAGACAATTTATAGATTTTTAACTTTGTGATGAATACTTTGTTACTAAAAACATTAAAAGAAAGCTTTTTTTATTTTATAAAACTTTAGCGATAACTTATTTGTATTTTACCCTAAAATATGCACAGAAAAAGTAAATGAAAAATGCACGGAAATATTGAGTTCCTTATATAAATGCATAGAAAAATTGTGTTTTTTTATTTAAGAAACCTCCTTTTTTGAAAGTCTTGGTGTTCGGAGGAGTCGTCGTCTTAGTACCAAAGAGTCAAAGTGCAGACAATACAAAAACATTTAATTATTTATTTTTGCTTAATTTAGAATTTATACACAATATAATCCTACATATTTGTAATAACATGTAAAGGAAGATTTTTATAAGTCTTGTCTTGTGTCGTGTCGTGTCGTGTCGTGTCGTGTCGTGTCGTGTCGTGTCGTGTCGTGTCGTGTCGTGTCGTGTCGTGTCGTGTCGTGTCGTGTCGTGTCGTGTCGTGTCGTGTCGTGTCGTGTCGTGTCGTGTCGTGTCTTGTCTTGTCTTGTCTTGTCTTGGACTTTTCGTAACCAAAACTCGTTCTGGATTGAAAATTAGCCGAATCGTTATTGTAGTTTTCGAGATAATTGATAAAATGTGTCCCATACAGTTAATATATAGAGCGTTTTAGTTAAGCGCGCGCGACCATTCCTACCACACTGCTTCAGAGGCATCTCACGCGCTTTCACCACATTCGTGTGTGAGACGTCAACCAGTAAACAACTCCGAAAATTTTTTATTGACAGATTTTTTTAAACTATTTTTTTTCGCTCATAATCCCATTTCTCTCTATCCTTTTCGAGTAATATTATTTGCAATTATACATTTTCTCAAAACAAGTATTGACATCAAATCATAATTTTTATCCATAAATAAATATCAATATTTAACTCTAGATATTAATGCGTCGCGAGGCTGACCCCGCTTGCGTGGACCTAGTATTAATAACAAAATGTTATTTTATAACCTTGTTATATATTATGCTAATATGTAACGATTTTTTTATATTATATCATATATGTTTTATCGTATATTATTTGTTTCTTGCAAACGAACTATTTAAAGTAGCTAAAAATAAATATGCGCCAATCATGACAAAACCCTTCCGACTTTCATAAAAACTGAGACTTAATATGTCTGATTATGTTTTTATATTTTACGTTAACATAGTAATATATAAAGTATCTGTTCAAAATTTTATTTTTAACGTGTTAGATCATTCCTTCAAAGATTGAGACCAATAACTATAAAAGAATTACATTTTAAGTCTAATATATATATATGAAAAGAATGTAACAAGTTATAGTTTTATTCATTTATTAGTAGAGATCTAACGAGCACATTCTCCAGCTGATGGTAAGTGGTACCATCGTTGATAATTATGAAAACTAGCGAACATATCTGTACAGTGCATACAGTGACGGAAAAAGAAACTCAGAACTTAGAAAGAAAGTATAAGCAAGTATCCAGTCTTTTTTCTAAATTTCAGTCAAATTATAAATTGACTACAGCTAGACTGAATCGATTACTAAGTTATATCTTATATCCGTTATAAAGTAACTTAAATACTCTCAAGTCTAAAGCAATTTCCTTACCAATAGCTTCGTACAGTTTTAATCCATTTTAATTAATAATTCTTGTCGAGTTAAAAGGAATCCTTTGCACGAAGTATCCTGCGGATAACAAGATATCCGCTTCAAAAGAATGTAGAATAGAAAATAAAAATAAAAATAATCTTAAGAAAAATGTATTCTGGATTGAACATCGTTATTATTTATATTAATATGTACCAAATTTTAAGCGTCAATTAAAATTTTGTACAGTATTATATTTTTATTTGATACTTATATTATTAAACAAAATTTTATTAAAAATATTTTCTCATGATCCCTTAAATAATCTTACTTTTTTGTTGTTTTTGAAATTAAAGGTAAAGTATATATTTTTAAAAATTAATTATGAAGATCTTTAACCTTATACTTTAAAAAATGTGTTCCTAAATCTTTTTATACGGTATTCTTCATTTTAATTTATTGCCTATGTTACGGCGCAAACAGAGGCTTCGTATTTAACGATCTCTGCAATATTCTTCTTAGAACCGATTATATTTCATAAATATTTATATAATTTATTAATGTTTCATAATTATTTAAACCGAAAATTCACTAATATTTACAATGTTTCAAACAAATAACAAAACATAACCATAACATGTATGGATTAACCAAAGTAATATCACTGTCACTGTACCAAGAAACTTGCGAGTACATACTTGTGTGTTTAATTTGCTCGCAATTTTCTTGGTTCAGTGACTTGAAAAAATCTAAGATTTATATGTTGTTTTCATCTGTTCTAGGAACAAAAACACAAAAACAATATAAAACAAAGTACAATATGTATATAAAAAGACATTACATCAACATATAAATACTTTTGTATTAAAATAAGGAAACACTTTTATATTAAAAGCGACTCAAGCCACAGCTGACTTAAGAATAAAACCAGAATATTCGTAAACTCCCAAAAATACTGTCTTCATCTTATTACTCGTAGATTGTATAGGGTAGGAGTATAGTTTAATAAGAACGCACGTAAAACTCATTAAAACATATCCTACTTTTCTCAAGTTAGTTTTTTATAGACAATTTATAATGAATATGTTTTAAATAAATTAAAGGAGGTGTACAATAAATCATATTATCTAGTATTGTCGTTACTCCAGAATAGAAATTAATGTATTAAATTTTTTTTGCAGATTTGTAATGTTTTTAAATAAAACATTTCATATTTTTTACATATTTTTGTTGCATTAAAGAAAATCTTAAAATAGGTTATTTCTGTTAATTTAAATTATAATCACAAAATAGGGGATACTCATGTTTATCATAATTTAAAACCTACTATCAGCTCAGAAATCGGATATTTCTCTCAATAAAACGTCTAACTTGTAGAAATTCTTATTCTGAACTCTGTATTTGTCATAAAGACGTGTACATACGACATGGCACAAGTATTAAGCAGTTTAATACGTAACTTAGTTATTCTGCCAGATGGCGCTTCGGTCACAGGTTTATTAAATTTTAATATTTGTTACGTTTTGTATGCACTATATTACAATTTGTTTCAGGTTAAAATTGGCTTATTAAAATCGTTAAGTTTTTAGATTCTGCAATAAGTTTGAATAACCAACGAAGTTCTTAAGCTTTGACGTTTAACTCTGTTCATATTAATGGAGTTAACATGTGGTTAAATAAGTAATTCATATCTAATGCATTTTCATTTATTTCAAGATTTACCTTTCGGTTTCACATGGAAATCTCTTTTAGATTTGAATTTTTTAATGTATTTTTTTAGCTAGTTCTATGCAAGTTATGTATGTAAGTATAAATTTTATTGCATTGTATGTAAAATAATTACTTAAGAAGGTCTCGACCAATGGTAGTTTTATAATTACTGTGTTCGTAATAATTGTCTAGACAATGTTTGTAAGCTAATCGTATTATTATTTTCTTTAGTAAATTGCAAAGTTGTGACGACTGGTTGGGTTTATTTTATAACTAAATTATTATGTATTTTATAAAAAAGAAACAAAAATATAAAATATGATATATTATAAACTAAAATTCGATTGGAGTTAATGTTGAGTATTCGGTATATCTTTCAAAAACGTATATTTTTCAAATAACTTGATCTATATTTCTTATTTATTCCATTCAAGAGTATCGTTTGAAATTGTGTGACTTAATGTCTCCACTAAAAGAACTTAATAGGAAAATGAGACCGGACTTCTCTAGCGCAAAATATAGATCAATCTGTCTCATTCAAGATTGTTTGTATTAAGTTTCTTCGAAAAATCAACAATAAGCTTGATTTTGCAAAAGAGTGCTTTTTTAAAATGTTTTTCTGATAAATTTTAGAGATGATAAATGTTTTTGCAATAGAACACATCGTAACAAAAAACATTGTGAAATATGAAACGAAAAAAAGCAACACATGAACATTGAAACATTTTTGAATAAATAAAGTCAAATTTTAGTGACAATATTTCAAATACGACGTTTTCATCTGAGATTTTACCTGGATGAAAACATTTTTTTTTAATATCCTTTATTGTACATCCTCAAAGAGTATTTTAACATAAAAAAGAAAAAACTAAAAACTAAACACAAATATAAATGTACAATGGGCGACCTTATCGCTTATAAGCGATCTCTTCCAGGTAACCCATTTATAAGAAATTACAAAAAGGTGTACATCTTTAGATGATATATTACATAAATATAATACAACATAATACACATAGTACATAAATATGTATATAAAATATATATACATAAAATAATAATACATGAATATATTAGTATCACAATAATATTAAATGAAAACACAAAAGGAGTACAAGGTAAAGAAGACCTAGTTGCAAGGAAAAGCAAGTGCAAGAAAATGTTGTTTTAATAGATTTTTGAAGATATTAAGAGATTGAGCTTGTCGAATAGACAAAGGCAAGGAATTAATTATCAAAGTTTTTTATATGTTTTTTGATTTTTTTCTGAATATAGTATCTGAATTTACTGAATTTATACATCCGGATATACTAACTTAATTACTATCGGAATTTGACTAAGTAGTTTCTTGGTTGACTTTACCACTAGAAGCCAGGATTCTGCAATCCTCCAAGCTCATTTATAAGGATAAATATATAATAATAATCACGGATCACAAAAGGATTAGATTGTATCATCAGGGAGCAAAACGATATTTTTACGCTATTTTGGATCACGAGTGAAGCAAAGGATCCGAACGTGCAATCCTTCCACCCGCTAAAAAGTTCCTATCGGAAAAGAGGTATTTTGCTCCCATTTAAAGAAGAGCAACACGACACTTCTTAAAAAGAAAGTATGACAAATATTTTCTTTGGTGATACATATTTTTGTGGTATTAAAATGAAGAGTAAAAAGAGAGAACTGAATTGCTGTGATAGATGTGACATTTGGTATAGAGACAAAGGCAATTTTTTTTTTGCCCCGACATCCTCTTGTTATTAGTCAAATGTTTGTGTACAGCTTTATTGATATCACTGTTTCAAAACTGAAATGCAAAGAAAGAGACGCTATATTCTTTGTCTCAACTTTCATTCCGTGACAATGAAAAAATTATAAATTTGTGTCAATTATAACTTGAACTTTAATGATGTTCATTCAATATTGACGTTTGTCATGTTTAGCAGTTTTGATGTAATATAGTGTATAACTATTATGAAACTTTAAATATGGTCATTGACTTTTAAAGCTTACTGTACAAATATGTGTCTTCTATTAGTGATATGAAAGAGGTAATTGAATCTTGAACTCATTGCTTTGGTAAGCAAAAGAATCTTGGAAATTGTATATGACACTCAGAACCATGTCTCTTCCGTGGTAAAAAAATGATAATTTAAAAGTGTAAATGTACATACACATTATTAAAATAATAACTGTTGAACGTGGCTTTTGTTAGATTAAAGTAAGTCATGATAATCTCTCCACGAAATTGGTTTTAAATCTGTTGAGTGTTTTAGCAACAAAACTTTGAAAATTTATCTTTCGCGTATTAGCTATGTGGTATGGTTTAGTTAAACTATATATTTACAGTTTCTTTACCCATTCTCAAAAAAAATCTTTGCTTAAAACAAATTTTATAATATAAAAAAAAATACAATTCTCCATACATAATTAGAGATTACTTTTATAGACAATGAATAAATACTGAATAAGCAATATTGGTCCCTAAAGGCTGGGTCGGTTAGATTTATCGGGTTCACGACGTGGTAGGAATTAATACAATTCTCATAAATTATATATTTTATCATTAGTTAAACAAAATAAATTAATCTTAATAAATTAATTTTAAATACTAGTAGCGCGAACCAGACCTTAATTTTAACTCGCTGCGCTCTCACAATCTCGAGATGTGTTAGCATATTGCATTTACAAAACTTTGACACTTTCTGTCCTAAATTATTATTGAAGATGACACATTTATTTATTTTTTTTAATCACCATTAGACTGATATCTATCAGTGTGCAAAATTAAGAAATTTTCGGATAAACCGTTTTTGTTTGATGCTTGCACAAAGGATGCGGAAAAGTCTCTCATAGAGGGCGTCGCTCTATTAAGTGGTAAGTGGTAGTTATATTTGTGTATGAAGTATAAAAAATTTGTTATTTATATTGAATATAATATTGCATATAATAATAAATTGTGTAACATAAAATAAACAAATTAAAAGTGTAAGTAGTAACTTCATAAGCGGTTCACAGCATGTGTAATTCTATTAGAGAGTAAGGGTACAATGAATGTGAACTTTCTCTTTACATTAGTCCCTGACGCTTTAAAAGATAATGCTAATTACGTCTATTCCGACCCTTTATGATTTTCACGTTGTAAACGTAAAATTTAATAGTTTGCACTAAAATTAAGAGTCTTTGCATCAGTCGTTTCGGACACTTTGAATGGCTAAAATTATATTATTTTTTGCGATAAATATGTCATTCTGTACTGTATTTCTGAAAACTTTTGTTACATTCAAATTTAAATATTACTGAAAAACGTAAAAAAAAAGTTTTTATAAACATTACTATAAAAAATTAATTAAATAAATTTTATAAAACTCTAGCGAGAAGTTATAGCTATAACATTGTTGGTTAAGGTTTTCAATAACTTCAATTACTTTAAAACCAATATCATGTAGCATGCCAATATACAATGACAATTAAAGTAAAAATTCTTAAGCTGGTACAAGTTTAATTGTAAAAAATACGCCTTAAGCAACCAACGCTACGTCTTAATAATTTGACGTTGTTTAAATTGTTTAAATTTAACATAACAAAATGATTTTCTTTTAAAAATTACTGATTTTCTTCAGTATAAAGCATCTTGTATGTTGACGCAAGTAATAAACACAATAGTAAATAATTGTAATAACACTATATTGTAAACATATTACGAAAAGATTTTGATTTATTTTATGAAAATGAGAAAAAATTCGGAATAAAAAATATATGTTAAAGGTTACTTTGAACAAAAGCTTATAGCTCTATTAAAATATATCAAAAAGAAAAAATATAAATATAATCTCTCTTTATATTTTTAAAAACTTATTTTGAGGTCTGTGTCAAACAACTTCGCATGGGTCAATAACTTTAACCACTACTATATAAGGTAAAAAACCTCATAGTAACTGCGTTTAGCATATATAGGAGAGCATAAGATTGGATTACTTCATTATTGTCAGTATTGAACATTCATATACCAGTATTAGTATAGGTATGATTTTCTTTGTTTTTAAAACAAATGAACGTATACATATAAAGGCACCAGGAATTATTTTTATATGAATGGTGAACCAGGATTCAAATTAATGTTATAAGTGATATTTTAAAAAATTATCTGTGTGAAACTCAAGAGCTGAGCGGACCAAACAAAAGCTTTACCTACAAGGAATTGAACCCGAATGAGAAATAGTTTGTGCAAAGTAAATGTTTTATGGTCAGTAAAATATACGTTATATTTATGGGTTGCGATATACAGTCTAAATAAAAGAAAATAAAACTAAAATGATACTCAAATGAAAGTAAATGAATTACAGAAATATTAGGTTTCTATAAATCTATTCTTCTTGAGTTACTCTAGAAGACATTTAGCTGCGTAAGTTCAAATAATAGCAAAGTAACGCAATTTGTTTTTTATGGTGTTAATATTTATCTTACGATTGTCGTCAGGACTTTTCGGCAAGGTAATATAACTGTCATGGTACCAAAAAAAGTTGTGAGTATATAACTCATTTGAAAACATTAAGACGTTTATATTTAGACGTATGTGTTATTCAACCACTCTAGCAGTAACAATGCAAAAATAAAACAATACCTAGCAATTTATCAATACATTTATATCAAAATAGTTTAAGCGCGTTTAAGTTTAAACGCGTCTCAAATCACAATTGACTTAGAATAAAACCAAAATAATCGTAAACCCCAAAAATACTGTCCTCTTGTTACTCGTTTACTTTTAAATACCCTATAGGGTATGAACATAAGTTAATAAGAAATATCTTAAAATTAATCGAAATGTCTGCTAGAATTTTCCTCAACAGCAACGCATTTTAGTTTTTTATAGATAATTGTACTATAAAATATAAGTTTTAAAAACATTAAAGTAAGTTTATAATTAAATTACCTGAATTATTTATTATTTTATTTATGGTTAATTTCTCCAAAATACAAGAAGTCAATAAAATATTTAAATATTTTTGTCAAATAAGAGAAAATTTTCATAAAATATGTTGTTTCTCGTACTAAAAATTATATGTAAATACAAAATTTGGGAAAATAAGGTCGGATATCATAAAATAGAACCTTTAGCTATATCAGGAATTGCACGGTTCTCTCAATAAAGTATCTAAATTGTGAAAATACTAATTTGAATTCTGTCACGGTTTGTCATAAAGACGTGTACAGATGGCAATGCACTAAGTATTAAGAGTTTTATGAATTTTCTTTAGGACCCAGTTATTCACACAGATGGCGCCACTTTCAAAGGCTTATTAAATTTTAACTACTCGTTAAGTTTCGTATTTATGTACTGTAATGATATAAATGAATGTGTTTCAGATTTTTGCTTGGTTTATAAATTAGTAAATTTTTTAGGTTCTGCAAGGTTCTTTTGAAAACCAAGAGAAAGTCTAATGCCTTAACGTTTAAATTTGTTCATCTTAATTACTTTCACAGGTAGTAAAATAAATCATTCACATAGATTTTGTTATACCATACACTTTCATTTCAAATAAAACAATTTTTTTCAGATTAAAACTCTGCACTTACATCTCGTCTACCGGTGAACACGATTGCTGCAAAGCATTCGAAACGTCGGGTTAAAATACAAACGTAAC
This sequence comes from Mechanitis mazaeus, assembly GCA_959347395.1. NCBI lineage: Eukaryota > Metazoa > Arthropoda > Insecta > Lepidoptera > Nymphalidae > Mechanitis > Mechanitis mazaeus. Next base: position 2,977,837 of record OY365743.1, read on the forward strand.
CAAATTATACGCGAGTTTTAATCCGTAAAAATAGTTTTATTTGAAATGTGTACTCGTGAAAATCTAAGAAAGTACGCTTTCATTTGTTTCTATATTTTGATTGATTTTATTCCGTTATGAAAAGTTGATCACTAACTTGGTAAATTTAATTAGAATTCTTTCGGTTTCATCATTGAAATCTCTTTTAGTTTTAATTTTCAATATATTTTCATTTGAATAGTTCTGTGCAAAATAAAAATCAATTGCATTTGGTTTAAAAAATAATTACTTAACACTGGCTCTGGCTTGTTGTTTTATAGAGGTTGTGTTCGTAATTTTCCAGACAATGTTTGTAAAATTAGAGCATTTGTTATTTTCTTCTCTAGTAAATTGCAAAGTTGCGACTTTTTCAGTAAATTCTATTGTATAAGTACATAATTAGTTATTTTAATTAAACGAAAAATTTTCGAGTAAATCGTGACAATTTTTTTTTATGAGATTTGGTTGAATATGTACGCGATATATCCAAATCACTTGAAACGTTTTAAAGCAACCTAAATTTTTAAAATTGGATGGTCTCTGTACTTTATTCTTTTTAACAATGGATAGGTCGATTTGTGTGCCTTCTAGTCGACACTAAAAGGACCTAATGAGAAAATGTGATCGGACTTCTGTAGCGCAATCGTAGATCAATCCAGATCTTTCTACAAGGTTTTAAATCCAACTTTCTTCGAAAAATTTACTCCAATGGCATGATAAATTTTGGTGAACGACGAAATTACCTCTATAGATTTTTAAAACGTTTCTGGAATAGCTTTTAGAGATTAGAAATAGTTTTAGTCAGAATGTAGTTTTTGCAACAGTGAAAATTTTATATAAAACACTCTCGCACCGGAAATTTCAAATGAAAAAAGGCAACATATGAACATTGAAACATTTTCGAATAAACATTGTTAGATTTTAGTGACAATATTTCAAATATCAAACACTCAGATGAAAACGTTATCAAAGGTTTTTTTTTTCTAATTTTATTTGTGTACACTGAAATATAAAAAATAGGTGCAGCCTGATACAACTTCAGTAGTAAATAATTCAAACGAAGTTTTAATTCGTTTTGTAACTTTTGTATTACAAACCTTAATATAACTTTACCTTTTTTTTTATTAAAAGATCAACTTATGATGGACGTAATAAACCATTGATACACTTTTTGGAAGATTGGATATTAACTTGAAATAAATAAATACTATCTACTTCATGTAACATTTAAAATGTGGTACAAAAGACTGGAACGCACGTGCTATTTTATTACACCAATGTGTAATGAGGAATTTATTACCTTTTAAGACAATAGTTTACATACACTTAGTAATAAAAATATAGATTATTGTTTGATATGCCCACCGCGAAAACTAATAACTTCGACTAAAATTCTGAACGTTACGTCACCTAATAATTTTGTTTGAACATCTGTAAATATATTATATTGTGATCTTTAACAAACACAATTTATCGCTGTGTAATTTATTTTAGGTTAGAAGAAGAACCTAACATAGGCCTACTATGGGAGGGTGCTCCACGTTGCTCGGAGCACTCTCATTCGGGGGGTCTCGCCGGGGCGTCACGATGTGTGCTAACGCGATCCCGTGACGTCCCATTACGGCGCAGAGGGCAACCGTTGGTTTTTGAGTGGGTAGCCTTAAAAATGGCAGCATCCTCTATGCTGCCGGGTAGTCCCACATAACCCCCCGGCCGTCACCCCTCTGGGCCGACGGGGTACCCGTAACGGGTTTTTCCAAGGGAAAAAAAAAAAAAAAAAAAAAAAAAAAGGTTACAAGAAGTAGCGTATTTGATTAAATATTATTATTAAAATAACATGTGACTTTTATTAAGCGCTTTTATTATAATGTACCCGCAATTGCGTTGGTTATAAAATTTTGATTATTTTAAATCAACACTAAGAAAAACTGGCCATAGATTTGGTAGTAAATCTATTGAAACTTTTAAGTAGTTATACTTTGAAACTTAACCTTCGCGACTATTCTATATGAAATGTAGTAATGTTTAGTTAAGCTATATAGTGACACTATCTTGAATTTAGAAAAATAAATATTTACTCTAATTTTGTTTTATATTTTCAAAAACACAAATTACTATATATAATTAGAGATTATTTTATACTGACAATGAATACATACTTTGCATTTAAAATTTATTTGCTGGGTTGTTTAGATTTGTCGTGTTCACTACGTGTTAGGAATGAATACAATTGTCACAAAGAACACTTTATATAATTTGTGGAACAAATTAAATTGGTGTTGTTTTTATAAATATTAGAAATATCAGTGGTAATAAGTTTTGTTTTAGTTAATTTTAGTTATATTTCTGTATGGAGAGTAAATGAAGTCTTAAGATTTAATTTATCTGTAATACAAACAATTTTTGCATATAATATTAAAAAATGTGACACTAATACTCATAAATGAATTAAAAGTAGAAGCACTACCCTTAGCGGTTCAGAGCATGTGTAATTCCATTAAGCAGTAAAGGTACAACGAATGTAAACTTTCTCTTTACATTAGTCCCTGTCGCTTTAAAAGATAAATGCTAATTACGTCTATTCCGACCCTTTATGATTCTCACGTTGTGTAAACGTAAAATTTAATAGTTTTCACTAAACTTAAGAGGCGTTTTATTCATCGTTTCCAACATTTGAAATAATTAATACAAGACACCTTATGTTATTCTATACTTTGTTTCTAAAAACATTTCTCTTATTTAAATCTTTATAATATCGAAAACTGGCAAAGATTTTTCTGTTTTAGTGTTGTTTGTTAGAGTTCTAAAATAATTTAGATCTGTTAAAATATAATATAAGAGATTTAAAACTTTGGTATTAACCAAGTAGCAAGTCAATGTACCGTGTAGCAGGTAAAGAATTACTTAGCTACTAACCTTGTGGTAATCCGACATTGTTTTAAGTGTTCAAATTAATAAATTATAAAGTGTTTAAATAAATTCGAAAAACAAATTTCTTTTCATATTCTCTTTTATTTCATTCATGTGTATGTTATCACAACACACACACACAAAAAAGTGATCTCAATGATTAAAAGAACTCGTTCAAACTCATTTTATATAGTATACGCTTTAGTAAAACCCATACTCACATTTTATTTTTTCTTAATTTGTTTTTCGAAAAAAGATATTTATTTCTGAACACAGCTGTACACTTTCCACTCTCATCTGACATGTGAAGAGTAAGAGATTAAATTATAATTATGCTATAATTATGTACTTCCATATTACATATGTTCCTTACTTTGTAAGCTTATAATATAGAGTTTTATTAATTTTTTTAAAACTGTAAAATAAAAAAAAATATGAGACAGTTACAACATATAAATATATTTCTACATTTGTATAAATACTAATTTTTATAAATATATATAAATTTTAGTTTTGAATAACGTTGTGTTATAATTTATAATTCAATAAAAAATCGATTCATTTTAAGCGAAATTGTTTTATAACAATTTCGTTTAAAATGAATCATTTTTTTAGGTATTATAAACCTTACTATAAACTTTAAATAACTCCAGAACTGAATATGTAGTTATATTATGTAAATCTTATTTCTAAAGTTGTACCTTAAAGTTAGATTACTTTAATGACTTTATTAGGCGCTAAACTAATTACAGTCTCAGTACATATTAAAAAAGTTGGCTTAAGAAAAAATATTTTAGTATTGGTATGTGATTCTATTACAAAATCTGTTCTGTAGTTAACCAGCAAGGGACACCGCAAGCGAGGTAAAACAATTAAAAATTAATTAACTACGAGTTGCATTTGTTTACGTCAAACTGGATATCTTTCAAGTAAATTGGTGTTAATCACAAATAAGTCTTTCCGACATCCGAAGAAACTGAGACTTAATGTCTGATTGTGTTTATATGTTTAAAACTAACCGCTTAAAAATGTTATTTTTAAATGTTTTAGATTTATTATTAAACAAAATTTAATGTCTTACATGCTTAAATAAAAGTGTAAAATATTTAGATCAATACTTTCAAATATTAGAAGGCTAACGTTGAAATCATAGTTGATAGACTTTTGTAAAATTAAAAATTGCATAAGAAACTTTGAACAACAACCGGAAACAGGATCTCAGGACTTAGAAAGGATAACGTATAGGCCTCCAGCTCTTACCATCATCATTCCTCATGTTAACCGTCTCTAAAGAAGTATGGGTGGAACTAAGTAATCTATCGTTCGTATTATAAATAAAAAATAATAAAAACAGCTAGACTGAATCGATTACTATGATATATTTTATATCCGCTATAAAGTAACTTAAATACTCTCAAGTCTAAAACAATTTCCTTACCAATAGCTTCGTACAGTTTTAATCCATTTTAATTAATAATTCTTGTCGAGTTAAAAGGAATCCTTTGCACGAAGTATCCTGTGAATAACAAGGTATCAGTTTCAAAGGAATGTAGAATAGATTTTTTTTAAAACAATGTATTCTGGCACTGCAATTGAACATCGTTGTTATTTATATTATTTGGTACAAACAACAATAATATTGGCTTTATTGATGTCCCCAAACTTTAAATCTTCATTTAAACTCTCTTACCATTACAAAATACTTATATTTAATATTTATATTATACAAACAGATGAAGCCATGATCACAGGCTTATTAAATTTTAACTACCCGTTAACTTAACTCGTTAACTATAATGATGATATGAATGAATGAAATATTTTTTTTGGCTTATAAATTAGTTAAGTTATTAGATTCTACACTACTTTTAACGTTTCGTTTATAGGTGATACAAGAAGGAATTTATATTAATATTGATTCATTTTTTTCAAGGTTTATCTTGATTTTATTGCATTGAACGGAGCTCGTCATTAACTTCGGAAATTTTATTTGAGATATGTACCTTTTGGTTTCCCCATTGAAAACTCTTTCAGGTTTTAGTTTTCAATATATTTGCATGTAGCTGTCATGCATAAAATGAATTGCATTATATACGAAAGATTACTTATGAATAGGTTGACCGATGGTTGTTTTATTGTTGTTGTGTTTTTAATTATACAGACAACGTTTGTAAGTTAGACGTATTTTTCATTTTCTTTAAATTGCAAAGTTGCAACGAGCCGTTAGGTTCTTTTAAATGTAACAGTTATTATTATTTAAAATATATATATATTAAATTATCGAATAAATCGCAACTAAAATACACATTGGATTGGATATATCAACTATCGAATACTTGACATATCTCATCTATCTATTCACTGCTCCTTCCAGTCAAGAGTGGATAGGTCAAAATTGTGTGACTTAAAGTCGACACTAAAAGAACGTAATGGAAAAGTGTGATCGGATTTCTCTAGCGCAAACATAGATCAATCCGGAACTTTCCAGAATGTTTTAAATGCAACTTTCTTCGAAACACTTAACTATGAGCATGAAAAATTTTAGTGAATATTGAAATTACTACTTGAGATTTTTAAAATGTTTTAGGGTAGTTTTTAAAGATTAGAAATAGTTGTAATCGGAATGTGGTTCTATATATATCGCGACAAAAAAATTAAACGAAAAAAGCAACATTTGACCATTGAAATATTTCCGAGTAAAAATAGTCAGATTCAATGACTATATATTATCAAATTGACTATATTGTATTAAAAACTAAAATGAAAATGTTATCAAAAGTTTTCTGAAATTTCATTGATGTTTACTGAAATATAACAAATAGATAGTCTTAAACAACTTCAGCAATAAATAATTCAACGAAAGTTTAATTAGTTTTGTAACTTTTTATTACAAGCCTTGATTTAACTACACCTGTCTTTGTCTGTTTTAAATAATAGTAATAATGATAATAATTCATTTATTTGAATGAAAGTATTATAAAACAAATAGTACTTCTGTTTTTCAATAAAATTATCTTACGGATATAACTCGCAATCATTATTAATTTTTTTTTTAATATTTAATTTAAACTCGTGTTTGCGGTAAGATGTTGGTGTCTGTCACAGACAGACAGACGAGATGTTGGTATTTGTCACAGACGGATAGAGACCAGCATCTTGTATTACCGCGAACACGTTTGCTGCAAAGCACTCTAAACATCGGGTTTAAATGAAAAAATAAAAAAAAAAGAAAATGTAATAATAAACGCGAGTTATATCCGCAAAATAGTTTTATTGAAATGTGGATGTGTAAATCTTAGAAAGCATTACTTCTGTTTTGTTAAACTTATGTACCTAGCATAAGTTTAACTAAATAGAAATACTATTATTATTCGGCTGTACTTACATTAAATATATCTAAATTTGCCTGACTTGTTTTGAAACCGTCTGGGCTCTTTGTTCCTGAGCTCGGAGCATGACTGAATCACGGAATGATCTAGGTGTTGTAGCTCTTTGGATGGACTGCGACGAAGAGGACAGAGGGGGGAGAATGTATTATAGTCATCGAAGGTCTCGTGCAGGTCTTTGTCATAAGTTTTGTGTAATAAATTGAGTACACACTGAGCTACCCATATCCATTTTAAAATTTTATTAATAGCTTTTTTACTTTAATAGTATTTATTATTGTTTCCAGGTCGATGTAATCCTAAACCACTATCCTTATTATTATACACTTTACTATTATGATTACTACAAATATTGCCATTACTGTTCTTAATTTTTAAATTATTAAAATTAAAATTTACCATTCATATTTAAAAAATGGGGTTAAGGATTTAAATTTAAAACATCAGGTACTTTTATATAAAGTAGAGGATTTCCACGCACTGTGGACTGACGCATGGCGGACAAACTCAGTAAAGGCCAGTTTCTGTGTCTGTGTAGATGTAACAAATATATCTCTTCTGATCCAGGACTTTTAATAGGCGGTCAAAGTGTTGATGAGAAAAATATTATTAACTAATTTATATTTTTTCAATATTATCACTTGTATACATCAATAGGAAGAGTCAGGAGGGCCTATTTTAATACCATGTTTACCAAAACAAACCCTTTTGTGAAAATACTCTCCAACTTAAAAATTAAGTCTACGAGGGTTCCACACGCGCCCTTGAACCACAGAAATACTCAGATATGTATTTTTTTACTGCATTCACTGTTTCACAAATGTCAAAATATTTAACAAATAAATTCCGAACTTATAAATCGCAATAAATATAAGCAGACAACACACACAGTTTAGTTCATTTGTACTCTGTAGAAGTGGAAGCAAGTGATATAAGAACGAGTCATGGTGAGTGCTAACGCGATCCCGTTACGTCCCACTAGGGCGATGAGGGAATCCGTTGGTTTTTAGTGGGTAGCCTTACAAATGGCAGCGTCCTCTATGCTGCCGAGTAGTCTGACATAACCCCCCGGCCATCACCTTCTTGGCCGACGTGGTATCCGTGACGGATTTTTCCAACGAACAAAAAAAAAAAGATATAAGAACGAAATCATTTTAGAAATTACTTAAGATCCTCGTCAGATCATTTATAAAGCAAGTCATCAACGCCATTGGTTATTTTTAATAACTTGATTGGGTATATAAACAACATATAAAAACTACATTTATATGAAAATAAGGAAACATTAAACGCGACTCAAACCAGAGCTTACTTTAAAATAAAACCAGAATAATCGTAAATCCTCAAAAATTTACGATCCTTATCTTATTATCTTTTTATCTTGTACAGAGTAAAAGAATTGTTTAATAAGAGCGCTCGTAAAAACTATCCAAAACATTTCCTATAACTTTCCTGAAATGTAATACATTTCAGTCTTTTATAGACAATAAAGTGGTTCATAATTTTTTTTTAATTTATAAATAAAAAGAGGTGTATAATTAATTCTAGGAGTAATTAAAGATATAATAAATACAAATTAACCGTATTAATATATTTTTACAAAACAGTAATCAGGTTCTTAAATAAAATATTCTATCTTATTTTAAAATATGTTTGTTTAATTAAAGAAAGTTCATGTTTAAAACATGTCCTAATTCAAATTATAATCACGAAATTTTTATTTATTTATTTTTGATAATGACCTTGACATATTCGAATAAGAACTTTTAAGAGAAATTCATGTCAATCACTTCAGACATCGCAAAATAAAAGCTGTACCTACATCAGGAATCGAGGTTTCTCGCAATAAAGTATTAAATTGTGCAAATACTAATTTTGATTTCTGTACCGGTTTGTCATAAAGACGTGTACAGACGCTATAGCATTAAGTATTAAGTTTTATGAATTTTCATTAGTACGCGGTTATTTGAACAGATGGCGTCAACCTCACAGGTTTATTAAATTTTATTACTCGTTAATCTTATTAGATTCTGCATGACTTTTTATTTATTATAAAAAAAGCCTGCTTTTATTGCCAAAGCGTTGATCATAAATTTGGTAAATTTAATTAAAATGACTTAGGTTTTTAGTCTCATTATACTTTAATTTAACTAGTTATGTGCAAAATAGACCAAATTACATAAAAATTGCTCGACGAATTGTTATTTGCATTATTGCTGTGATCCTAATTGTTCAGAAAAAGATTGTAAGCTAAGCGCTTTTCTTATTTTCGTCTTAAGTATAGTTATAAAGTCTCATTTTGTAACTATATTATTATTTATTTTTATAAAAAAAATATATAAACGAGTATATCGCATTTTAATTGTATTGAATATAGTACTCAATGTATGTATTCGATCTCTCTGAACTTTTTAAATGACGTATATTATTTCAAATTCTAGTAATTTAATACCTACTTTACTATCTACTTAATTCCTTCCAGTCAATATCAGATACGTTTAAATTGTGTGACTTAAGGTTGACACTGTAAGAATCTAATTGAAAAATGTGAATGCACTTTACTAGAGCAAACTTAGATCGATCCAAATCTTTCTAGCATGGTTACATTGCAAATTTTTTCGAATAAATCTAATGAGAGGTGAAATGACTACTACATATATTTTTAAAATGTTTCTTAAAATATCTTTTAGAGATTAGAAATAGTTTTAGTATGACTTTATAGCAATAGAAAACATTTTTAGATAAAATATTCTCGGAAAGGAAATATGAAACGAAAAAAACAACACATGAACATTGAAACATTTTTGAATAAACAAAGTTAGATTTTTAGTGACAATATTTCAAATATCAAACACTCAGATGAAAACAATGTCAAAGGTTTTTTAAATTTTATTTGAGTTCACTGAAATAGAACAAATAGACGCAGCCAGAAACAACTTCAGTAATAAATAAAACAAGCGCCATTTTAATAAGTTTTGTAACTTTTCTATTACAAGCCTTATTTTAACTTCTCCTATCTTTGCCTCCTCATCAGATTAATTTATGATTGAAGTACTAATATTTTTTTTAGGAAATAAGATGTTAATATGTTATACAATTTAATATTTGTTTTTTATCAAGTAAAAAGATTATTCTTGAAACGTTTTAAACGATTTATAGTGTACTATAAAATTTTCAATATCTTCTACTTTTAATAACTTTGGTACTTAATTTAATGATGAAAGTTTTATTATTGAATATTGGTTTTAAATTATATTAATTTTCAATCAAATAAAAATAAATCAATTAATATGCAGTAGTAGTATGGTTTAACAGATATGAGAAACTGAGATAACAAAGGACTGAGCACCTAGTCTGGGTATTATTTCGGTTGATACATTGACATTTGAATTCATTGAATTGGATTATCCTTTCGTTGTTCCATAATCTGTTGTAGTAATTTTGTGAAAAGCGGTAGAAGTGTGAATACAAGAAACACGTGCTAATTTATTTCACCAATGAGCGATAAAAATGTGAGGGATGTGTATCTTTTATTTATTTTGTACTTAAACAAATGTTATAATTGCTGCTTTATATATTTATGTATATTATAATTAAAGTAACATAACATAGATGTTGCTTTTAGTATTAATGAAATTAATACTAAAAGCAACATCTATGTTGATTCTCGTCCTTTTGATTCTATTGCCATTAAAATTTAGATTATGTTAAGTCAAAACCAAGAAAATATCTTCATAAACTTACTTGTAAATTTTTTGAGTATTTTAGCAACAAAACTTTGAAACTAAAACTTTCCCGATTGTCGTATCGTTTCCTACCATATTTCTAATTTATTTCGTGAAACTAAATGTATCCACCATCTTAAATACGCATTTTCATAATTAATGCTATTTATTTTAATTAATTTTTTATACAGATTAAGAACACAAATAGTATATATAATAAGAAATATTTGTATAGATATTGCATAAATTCTCTGTTAATAAATTTTTGCTTAAACCTTGCACTTGGTCGTTTTATTAGAAACACGTCGTAGTAATAAGTACAATCATAAATAACATTGCATATAACTTGTGAAAGAATTGAAATTTTGATTTTCTAAATATTTAAGCTGGCGAGTGGTATTAATGTTATACGATAGGTAATTTTGGTTATATTTTAGATTTGATTTGATTTATTTTTTTGTTTATGATACGACTATAGAGGAATCCCTATACTATATAATATTATAGTATTAATACTCGTAAATGAATTAAAAGTAGAAGCACTACCCTTAAGCGGTTCAGAGCATGTGTAATTCCATTAAACAGTAAAGGTACAATGAATGTGAATTTTCTCTTTACATTAGTCCCCGTCGCTTTAAAAGATAATGCTAATTACGTCTATTCCGACCCTTTATGATTCTCACGTTGTATAAACGTAAAATTTAATAGTTTACACTAAAATTAAGAGCCGTTTTATCCGTGTTTCTAACGCTTTGAGCATTTAATATAATAACAACACTTTATAATATAGGAAAATTTTATATCATTTTAGAAGTTGTGAAATATTTGTCACTCTGTACTTTATTTATTTAACGAACAACGGTACAGCTTTTTGTCTATTATTTTGGGTTTTCGTCGATATTTTACTGTTATATAAATAATAAAAAGCTTTTGTTATAAAACTCTAACGATAATTTTTTAGGAAAAATCACCAGAATATCCATCCATTTATAGATATTTTAATGTATGACTTTAAGTTCCTTTGATAAACTTCCTTTGACATAGAAATATTGAATTTATACTTTAAAGCTAGATAGGAAGTATTTATTTTATAATAATTGGGATCTTCCCAAGATTTTGTTAATATGAAATCAAATCCACGGGGAGTAAAGTAAAAAAGATAAATAAATTTTAAAGTAAAATCGAAAATAATTTAAGATATTTACAATGTATTTTCATTTAATAATTTGTTGAGCAAAACAAAAATTTAATTTGCAAAATGGCATCCTCACGAATACTTTATCACAAAATTGTATTGTAGGGTGGACCTGCAGCAACAACAGACACAGAGTACCTTTAAACAGAACTCTCAGTCCATTTTGAACAAACAAATATAGTTTTAATTCGGTTCATTCGGTTTTATTTATTTATTTTTATTTAAACCAGTGATCACTTATGTACGCCAATTTCAAGAGTCAAGTGGGCCTTTCTATTGAGACACACTTTAACTTAAACCTAATACTACGTGTTAATTGTGTAAACTTGTGTAGTGGACTGTATAAAATAATTAGCAGTATTTAAGAATAAGATTTATTGTGACTGCACTGCTTGAACGTGGAATCAGAATGGAAAGAGCACTGTGGCGAAGACTCGGAGCGCTGACAGCAGCCCCGCTCCCGTCACCCGCAATCACCCGCGAGCCGGTTTCGGTGAATACCGAACACTACGAGAGTTCCAAATACGCTCTGGTCTGATAAGAACCACACAACAAACTCAGCCAGGTATTTTTATTGTGATCACTGTTTTACAAAACCACAAACCATTTAGTTAACAATCTGCAAACAACTAGAACTATCGCAATCAATCCGACATGAAGTTTTTAGTGAAATTAATATTGCAAACTAGGTCTGAAAGTCAATCAGTCATCGCAAGCGGCACCCCTTCACCGGTATAACGCAAGGGTTTGTAAGGATTGAATTTTTCAAGAAAATAATTATACTCCTAATTAATTTTTGTATCAGAGTGCATACGAAAAAAAATATAAAATATTTGTATTATAAAATATAATAATAAATATTCTTCAATATATACAAGCTCTAGAAATATTTAGCCTGTGGTGTCGAATAACGAATGTATACACGTACTCACCCTAGCGACCATCTGTTGGCAACTCGTGACATTTCAGTGACACGTGCCACGTGATCTCGATATTGCTCTTACGCACTTAGACACACACATACACAAAGTTTACAAATTTATTTATCATATCCTGCGCTTATATTTTTCTGTAATTTTGATTTACTTTTATACACACATCAACACTAATTGTTGAGTTATTATAATGCAGTTTTTTTTATTAAATAATGACGCACACATGCATAGGTTTTTAATGTTTAACATAACATTTATGTTTTTGTATAATTTTTTAACAAACCTTTACAAACACATTAATATGTTTTTAGTCATGATGAATGAACAATTTTCAAATTTTAATAGTAAATAACCACAGCAGGAATTTATGACATACCAGCAAGTTGTTAACTTTTTTATACATTAAAAGGTTGGTCCAAAATAAGTGTACGGGTGCAAAATCTGATGAAAAGTAGTCACCACACCCACGATATTTTGCATTATCTGGGGACGAACAAGAGCGTTGCGAGCTATATATTTATTTTTACTGTAAAAAGTTTTGAATACTAAAGGAACAGGTAATAAAAATTACATACCCAATTCCGAAGCTAATGCATCAAAACTTTTCCATTTTAAAACCCGTTATAAACTTCCTCCATATAACAACATTAATAGTTATTGCAAAAGTCTTCAAGAACTTGTTTGAAGCTATTATTTCTTATTTAATATTTTTATACAGAAAAATATATTATTCTTAAAAACTTTTTTATAGTAGTATAGTAATAACTTTAATAATATGTTGAGCAGAGTTTGTCTATTTTTTATATCTGTATCAAATATTTTATTTCATATAGGTTTCACCTAAAATAAAATATCCATATAAAACTTTGGCTTTTATAATATTTATCTAACTCATACCTAATCTTTTAGAAAACCGAAATCCACTTCAATTACAGGCAACTCTTAAATGTTCGTTTTGTTTATACACACGAGCTCCGAAAGCGATAAAAATGTCGAGAAGTTTGTACCGAGATGTGTTCCGCAGAATTTTACGATCGCCCACTTTATTTATTGGATCCTATTTTAGATATTGAATTTGTTTGGTTTTACTTTGATGAAGATTTTCTTCACTTTATCGCTTATGTATGATATAAAAATACTTTAACCATATCACGATCAAATATTAAAAAATACGTGATTGCAATCACAAATACTACATACAAGATCTTTACGTAAACGTGCATAAAATAATTTATTTCTATAATATAATAGGTGCTCATGTAATTTCGTTACCGTCCTTTACAGCCTTAACCACCTGCACTTAGCAGAAACCTCTCAATTGTAAGCGTGAATCCTAATTGCTTCTTGTATGTCACTTATCTATGCATACCGCCTTAGAGAGATTTACAATCCAATCAACTGTATATTGTGTAGATAACAGCGAGTTAAAATACTTACATTGCTTAGAAAATTAATTTACACCAACAACTGGAATAAGGGTATACTGAAATGCTACTTATTGTTAAAATTTTAATACGTAAAAGAGTGATTTCATGTTTTTTTGTTTCAAATTAATGAAATAATTAAACCATTCTTAGAATTTAATTTTTAATTTTTTCCCAAACTAGTGCTCTAACTAAAGCTATCCAATTTACTGAAAGAGTTACCGAAGTCTGAAAAAGCGTTGACATGTCCTCAACAAATTGTTATTAAGATATATGAAACTCTACCTTTTTATATTAATAAAAATGAAACAGTGTGGTCGTCAATTTTAAAATTAACTGGATGTAGCAACAGAGAGAACAATCAAATTACAAATAATGTTATTTTCTATTTCTTTTCCTGAAACAGTACAAAAAAAAGTTTATTTTTTATCTACATTAATATGGTATTAAGAACTGAATATTATTTATTACGATCATTGTAATTAAAACAACACTGTAATCATAAAATCAGTAATTGGAAACGAAAATTCTTAAAATTTAAATTTATTATAAAGTAAATATACATTGAAATTTGTTAAGGTTTCGTAGTGAACTTTGATTGATTAAGTTTATAAAGGTTTGTTCTTCTTGCGTTTACTTCAGTAATCGTTCTTTAATTTATCTTTGCTATAAAATGCAAAATGTCTTGAGTTGATTGGAATTAGATCAAAAGGGCTGCTCAAGTGGCCATGTATAGCATAGCGGCCTATGAACGTGATTTGTTTTTCTCGTTTTAAATATATTAGGTAAAAATTATAATGTAGACATGCCCCTTTGTGTCCAGTTTATACTATGCCTCGTAAAACTTTAACGCAGTGGCAGGTCACCGACTAAAAGATCCTGAGCTTGTTTCGTTTTTGGTGCTTCTGCATTTCTCAATGTTGTCATTGGTTAACAAAGTAATTTTAAGGGGTATCGTCTTCAGCAAATCGTTTAAGCTATCCTCATGCATTCTGATTGGAAGATAATATTGTTTTGTAGGCAGAGGAGTCATTCCCATTTGTCGGGTCAGGATTTAGAAGATCTAAGGCGATTCTTTCTAAGTTTTGACCAGACACTAAATGCTAAATCTTACCGGTGTCTACCAGTTTTTTATAAGTTTTTTATAAGGGCTGCCCTTAAGATTGCATAAAAAACTGGGGTTAGTAAGAAGGATTGTAATAAGGTGTTATGTAAAGGAAAGTCACATTCTAAATGCATATGCTTTATTTTTACCTGACTTTGAAGAACGCAATATAATCGATTACAAAAAAATAACAAATTTTATGCTTGAAAGATGAGAGTAATTTATTGATATTAGATTTATAAATTTCCATTGGTTAAATTAAATAAAATTTTATAATTTATAGAAATTATAAAATACACGAGTACTTCTTAACTACTAACTGAAATGGAGTTCAGGCTTGAAACTGTTAAGTTTTATTATCAGTTGTTTAGTCTCTTCCTCTCAAGAGTACACGTAACATACTTTAACCAAAATGTAATCTCATTACAAAGGAGTGGTTTGTTACAGAGCCTTTATGAAGCAGTTTCACAGAGCTGCATTACAGGCAATAATTTGGAGACAATTACGAGTAATAGAGATATTTTAAAGACGTTAAGAAACTAGACTTTAGACTCGACTACAGACTTATTTTATCTTGAAGAATGTTACTTTTATTTAGAAATTTATTTACTAAAAACAAATTGAGAAATAATTTGTTATTGTAAATAATGAATTTAGATTGTGCGTAAATAAATGATTTGGAGAATACTAAAGTTGAGTACTAAATTCTTCTAATCGTGCACATAGCTCTCTAAATAATGATTAAGTTTTATTTTATCGATATAATTATAAGATAGATTAAATTATTGGAAATGTGCCTATATTGTATAAGATAAAATACAAAATACCCTTTCTGTTATTAAGCTTTCCACTTCTATCAATAACTGATACATCGTAACCTTAAAACAAGATTATAGTCCATATTGTCGGATGAAGGCAAATATAGCTGGACACCATCCGTAAACGTTTCGTTGCAGAATAAAGTGTATTATTGTCCGGATTGCACTGTAAGAACACTCGTATGTGAAAATATGTCTCTTGTATGCGAAGTCAAAGTTTAAGAAATTAGTCGGCTAGCATTAATTACTATACCAATATATAATACTGTTATTTTTATTTATTTGTTTGGCTGCATTTTTAAATAATGTGTGTAGTGAATAATAAGCGTCACTTTTTTATCTTATCTAGGTTTGTAAAATAAATAAATATTTTATTTATAACTTCTTGTTAGTGACTTCACATTGGCTAGTGTTAAATGTGTTATTAAATGTGTTCACGTAAGGAATCTGAAAATTATAGCTTGATATATGTTATTTTTTTCTTTGTATATGATGATTTTTATTTCTGAAAATTCTTTCATTATCACAGAAACATGCGAAAACAAAATATTTTAACGTTATTTTTGTAGCAGCTTAAAACCATATTTTCTGTGTGAAAATATTAAAAATCGCTTTTCACTGGTGCAAATTTTCAATCTTTCACTGAAAATACGAAAACTGTTTTTGGTTATTAAAAAATCTAAAAGGAGCAAAGTGAGGATTTGGTATATATACTGCCCAAAACAATTAAAGGAACAAAACTTTGAATGTTTGTAACTCTTGAAATATTTGTGAGGTAAAGGTAATTTTAAAGTAATTTTAATTGTTATTAATCGCTAAAAAAATATAATTAATTAAAAAGCAATATTGATGCATGCAATAACATGAACTGTGGACCAATACCATCCGCTGCGGGCAAGATGTGATCCTCAAGAACGTTATCAATGTAAGCTTAAGAGCTAAGTCGTCCAGGGATAACGATGAGGTCTGTGCGCTCTTTGATACTAACACTGCCCCAAATCATCACCGAACCACTTCCAAATTTTTCATACTCCTGAACTGCTGTTGCACTATATCGTTCACCAGGGTGCCTGAAGGCACGGAGACGACCATCGCAACGCGTCAGACGGAATCTTGATTCATCCGTAAATAGCACTGGTTTCCAGTGACGTAATTGCTAATTAACTTGATTTTGGGAGAACTCTAAACGAGCTTGTATGTGTTGCCCTCTTAGCCTCACAGTTCTAAGAGGTCGGCGTGATCTTAAATTGACTTCCCTTAAGCTATTCCTGACCGTCTGATCCCAAAATTGATACCAGTGGCCGTCATCAGTGTATTTTGCAGATCTCTTGCAATAACAGTGCGGTTACGTAAAGTACAGTTGATGATGTAGCGATCTTGAGCGGTAGTTGTTTTACTTTTGCGACTCTGTCCAGCCCTTCTGGAGTATTCTCCTGTCTCTTGAAATCGTTTCCAGAGTCTACAGATAACAGAAGTGTGCGACTCCGAGGTCATTTCCTGCATACCGCATAGTATGGCCCACTTCAAGCGACGCGACGGCTCGGGAGACTTGAATTTCAGTTAAATTTCGCAAGATGTCCGAAATTTACAATAATTTCCCTTACTGCGTATAAAAAAATACTAGAACAAAACTCATAAATGAGTTTTTTGTGATTGAAACTTTGTTTTTGCGTCTATGTAGACTTTTAACAACCATACTACGAACTGCAAAACAAAATAACGATGTTCTTTTGTTTTTCTTTTTTTTTTAATTGTTTATCTTAATTTTATAACGGCCCGTTGTAATAAAAACCTCATGCAAAAAGTTTAGTACTCTGAAACAAAATTCAAGATTTAAGTTTAGACACTTTATAAAAATACCTTCTATTCTAGAGACACCATCTTTCTACAAAAAATATAGTAAATATGTAACATTATAAATAATTTTTAAATTAAAGTAGTACTCAAGTAGTAGTATTCAAGTACATGAAGTAGATAGTTTGTTTTAAATTGTTTATCTGTCTGTATATTCGTGGATCACTTTTTAACCATGTTTAAGATACTTTGTTTTGAATGTTATATGTGTTTGCAATACATTACACCCTATTTTCTTTAGAAATTTTTGTATTGTATACCAAAATTTGAGGTTCTAATAGATTGCTTTGACGATTTAGTATTTTTTTTTTCTTTTTATTTTTAAAGGGGTTTTTTTAATCATGAATATGTCACCCCTATGATTGATACAAATAGATGAAACACATCATAATTAAAATTAACTTAAACTACTTATTACATTCCCATAACTGCAAACACAAAATAATTAATTTATAAAGCATTCTAGCTTCATTCGAAAACGGAGAAGCTAGAATGCTATTAAATAAACCTAAACTAAAACATGGATTACCAAAAGATTGACGCCTTTGAGAAGCCACACGACTGCATTCTGCTAAAATGTGATGGACATCTTCAATGACTCCGCATACAATGCAATTGGGTGAAGCCAACTTGCCCATCATAAACCCAAAGCTGTTGAGGAGCACATGGCTAGATCGAAGTCTCAAAGCCGTCACAATCTCCAGTCTGCTCATCCTTCTCTCATTGAACCACAACAAACGAGGGAGAGATGGTTGAATAACTTTATACCAAACACCTTTTGTAAGAGCTCTCTTATCAAAATATTCTGACCAAAATTCGACACATAAGTTTCTTACTAACGGGATAAGTTCAGTATACCACGGCAGACAATTTAAAGGTATCCCGTCAGACCCAGCTTCATGAGCTAAACGATCTACAATCTCATTACCCTGTAGTCCAATGTGAGAAGGAATCCATTGCAATATAATAACTTTACGTGAGGCAATAATTTTAACAATGCTGTTAATTATAGTGTAAGCCAATGGGAAGCCTCGAATAGCTGAAGTACATTTTATCAAATGGAAAAGAGCAGATTTGGAATCCGTAAAAATAACAAAGTGATGGTAATCTAATGATTCAATATAAGAAAGAGCTTCTGCAATAGCAATTAGTTCTAAATGCATAATAGATACTTTAGCAGAGATTTTAAATTTATAATAGGTACTTGTTCGTGAATCAAAAAAAGCAGCACCATAAAAGTTATCGTGTTTCGAACCATCAGTAAAAATAGAATAAAAATTACAATATTGTGAATTGATTAGATTACAACATATATCTCTTAAATTATTCTTATTGTAACAACGTTTAGGTTTACACATAGGGCTCAAACTAGGCTTTATAGCTAGTGATAGGTCCACATTGCTGACCCAAGTATCTAATGAATACATATCAAATTTACTATTACAATTTATTAATGTATTAATTAAAATGTTGTGCATTGTAACTAAAAGAGGCTTCTTTTTGTTCCTCCAGTAACTTTTTTCGGTAAGGTCGACTAATTTTTTTATAATATTAAAAATAGGGAAATTATACGACTTTGCTTTTAAATAAAATTTACCTGCTAGATAGCGACGACGCACTGCCAAGGGACACAATTGTAATTCAGCCTCCATTACATGGCTTGGGGTACTTTTGATGAATCCGCCAATCAAACGTAGATAGACATTTTGTGCTCGATCTAGCTTAATTAAATGATATTTGGCACTATTATCAAATAAAAAGCTACCATAATCCATCCGGCTACGGACAAGCGCAATATAAAGACGTCTTAAATGTAAAGGATGAATACCCCATCCAGGACCCACTAAAACTTTAAAGATATTTGTAAACTTAACTACTTTGTTGCAAATTTCACTAATATGCTTCTTTCAGCGAAGACCCCTATCTAACCACATACCCAAATATCTCACATTGTCCACTACTTCTAACGGTACACTTTTAAACCGGACATCAATAATTTCTTGACGGAAATCTCTGTTAAAAAAACAAATTTTACTTTTAGATGGAGATATGTCTAATATATGTTAGATAACATAATGTCAGTTAAATTAAGTGCAGACTGGATTTTGGATTGTCCTTCCTGAATAGATTTACTTTGCACATATATAACAAAATCATCAGCATACTGAGAAATATAAATACTATTTTCTAATTTCACACATATATTGGAAGTAATAATGTTAAACAACAATGGTGATAATGGTAAACAACGATTTAGTATTTAGTATAACCAATGATCGATTTTTCATGTTTTTAGTATTATTGTTTTGCAACTGTAACATTGTTTGAATTTACAGGGGCAAGAATATGAGATTTGCGTCACATTTATTGGTATATACAGAATTAACACGTTTTATCACGTTCACTGCGGCCGCACGAGGCTTGTGCAATTTTTTGTGTAAAAAGACTGGGGCTCACTTACAACAGATACTTAAATTTTAGTTAATCAAGTCTGCTATTTTTAAATATACGGCTTGGTACGTCAATGAAAAATGAAGGTTGATTTTGACAATTTGAGTAGATTTTACTTTGATTAAGTATAATAGCAAAATAACAAAAAATAAGAACAATAGATAACTTCAGAAATATTAAAACAACTAGTAAACGATAAGAAGGCTATAATTATAGACAAAGTTTAAAAAAAAAACGAAAGTACGGCGCTAAAATATTTTGTTTAGAGCATACTGTATATAAACTTCAAAGTATAAACGGGCTATATATTACTCAAATTTAACATTTCTAGTAATAATTCATACACTTGTAGTCTTTAAACCGGATAGAGCCTCTTGTCGCCGGATAAAACCGGGTATGGTTGGTCGCCGCAGAGCAATTAGTTTGTTTCCGATGTACGACCCGGTAGTACACAGATATATACGAAGGTGTATTTTAAATGCAAAATGTATGTCGTTGTATGATACTCGAGGTTGTCGTAATAATTATAATATATCTGAACCAAGTTTGACATATAGCAATAATTATTAATATTATTATTAAATTTAGAAGACTACATTGATTAATTGACTAACGGTTAAAATTCTTTTTTGTTACAAAAAAATAATAATAATTCAAACGTGAATGTAGAACAATTTAAAAACAGCTGATTCTCTTCGAGCGCTGGAAGTGTAGGTTGAAAGTTGAGTTCTTCATGTCATATCTAAAATTTGGAACAGATGCTTTTATTGCAATAATTTTTTAAGTTCAAGTATAAGTATAATTACTTAGTTTTTAGTTATAAAGTTTTGAATGTATTTGTTTCGTTAATATTATTTTTATTCAACGTGCAATAATATTTTATTAAAGTTAAAATATTCTAATTAAAAACTTATAAAAAAATACGGTCTTAAACGTAAATAAAGCTAATAACAGTTCATGAATCTACGGCAGATAAAATATTTCACTCCTAAATTAATTAAATTGTATCTTGTACAGTTTTTGGAAAATCCCAAATGCGTATTTAACATATTTTTTTGTTAGTAATATGCCTTTTTATAGGACTTTTTGCTGCGTTGGCGTTAACAGACAAGTACGAACTTATATATTATTACAGCAATACAACAAGTACAACATATGTAATTAATATTTCGGATGGCAATGTTCTTTTGATAGATTAGGATTTCTTACCTTAAAAATTTATAATAGTATCTACGCGAATATGAGTTTTTTTTATTCGCTTTTTTATGAGTAAAAATGTTATCGTGAAAACGCACTGTGACAAGGATATGGAAAAGGGTTAATAAATCCTTCATTTTGAATAATGCTTATGGTTGTAATCTTATTTACTTAGAACACATGCAAAGCCGTTGGTTGGAAAATCTTGTTTAACAGAACACTATTTCGTAGGTTTATATCAATAAGAAAAATGAATAGAAAATTTCAAAAACTTCAACGCGATAAGATACCTAATAATGAATCCAAAATTAACCAGATATATGTAAGATCGTTGCGTTTGCATCAAGAATTTATAGTACTGGACATTTTAATAAATTTCATTATATAAAGTAAAATAATCATTCTTTATATCTATATATTAGATTTATATTAGTACTAAAAATTATTACCAATATACAATATTTTCCTAACATAATATTGTTCTATCGCTAGGTCGAAACTAAAACGTTGTGCTTCAATAAACTTGTTTGTTCCAAACTTTGCCGCATGCTATTTGTAGCAGCACTATCAAAATGACTAGGACCAAGGAGATTTAATTACGAACAATGTTCTAAGTTTAAAGTTCTACTAATCATATTAGAATATAACATCATATTCAAAATATTTCATTTTAAGTAGTAATAAAAGTAAAGTTTAATTTGATTTTATCACAGTTAAGGTGAGGTGAGGTTCGTTAAGGTTAAGTTTAATATTAGATATAATATAGTATTAATAACCTGGTGGCCATTAACATACACAGTTTTATTCGTCCATAAAAATATGACTTTTATGAGTAACTCTAATGAATCAAATATAATTGTCCCTAATTCCATATACGATCTAATAAAATAACTAATATTGTTTAAACTAGCAACATCAAAATAAAAGTCTGTTCACAAAATCAAGCAAAAGTTCTAAATTTAGCTGTTTAGTTGCTAACAAAAAATTTCAATGTGTATAATTTTTTTAGGAAAACTTTTTTAAAAACCAATCTGACAAATCCGAAAATTTAAACGGTTTTAGATCGTTCTAAAAGATTCGAATTCGAAATCAGACTATATTTGCAGTATCAACGTCCGATCAGACTTACGTATTAGGGTCCTTTCAGTGTTCACTTTTCAGAGCTTCACAATTTCTACCTCTTCAATCTTAACTAGAAGAGTTACAGTGGTTGGAAAGAGATGTATATAAGAAGATTACTTTCGTGACCATATTAATGTTGCTTTTTTATGTCGTTTTTTGTGTCTAATTCTTTCATAAAAAAATATTTTAAAATAGATATATTGTAGTTTTAATATAATTTAATTTTAAATATAATCTGGTATACCACAATTCAATGGCCTTAGTGTTACATTTTTTCAAACTTTTACTTTTAATGTATAAAAGACGTACTAAAAATAATTAAATATAAACTTATTCGATACATAACTGTAAACTATCATTTTAAATTTAACATCTTTTATTACATTACCGTTTGCAATATTATATAAGCAGCAAAAGAACTCAGAATTAGATTTCACCCCTTTTTGACACGATTTATGGAATTTGACTCCGAATTATAGAATGGATTTCAGAACTTCGAGAACTAATAACTTATTATGTCCATGAAAATAATACTCTTTATAGATCGTCTAGATTATTTTTTAAAATAGTTGCATATTGTTAAAGGTAAACAAGCAGCTTCACCTTATGATATGCGGTGAGCCATATCTTTAGATAAAGTATAAAACTATGACTCCGTAGTGTCTATTACATTTTATGAGATCATTTGATAATTTTTATGTATCGGAAATAGCTTATTAAATCTCCAAAGAAAGATAAAATATATAAACTCTTTCAGGAATATAACAAAATAAAACTTAGTAAATGGCAGACGGTACATTTATTCGTTCTTATTTCCAGACGTTTTAGTTTTGACAAACAAATCTTTTATGGAACATTTTCATTATCAATAAAATACTCAAACATTATTGCGGTACAATCAAGTTGTTGGAAGTTTTATTGTAGCTTATTTTATTGAACCAACCTTCTTTGTTAGATGTATTAAATGATTGTTTTTCTTTTATTACTAAAGGCGTTATAGTAATCTCAGTAATATTCATTTCAAAGATTGATAATAATAATAAATTTTGAGGAGGTCAATGGCTTCAACTTATATTTCATGACTAGTCAAACAAACAGAATTTTAAAGTTTTGTTATTTTGATCGTTAATCACCAAAAATGAAAGATTTTTTTTTTTGCTGGACAGAATTTTATATGATTTTGTTTGGTCACTGCCCTGGTACATATATAACATTCTAGTTATTTATTCTAAGCATTTGTACAATAGCGGATTTAGGTTTCAATAAATCCAGTCATACATATATACATACAACAACACTAACTAACTTTTTATTATTTTCCAATACCAGACGCCGAATCATAATCCAATTACACAACTTCTACGCTAACATAATGTTCAGTCAAGCGATACCTGGTTGCTTAGATGCTTAATTTATTATCTTGGATTTGGTTTAAGATTTTCATGACAAGTCAACAAAAAAATATATATAAATCAATTTTTATCATCACTTATAGAATATATACCTATAGCTCTTAACAATACAACATAATATTACAACATGATATACAGACACATATAACATAATATACAACATAATATAACAATACAACATAATATACAAACAATTTGAGGTTTTCTAACACTTATATAACTTATATAACGTAAATTAAGTATACTTTTGAATTAGTCAGTATCCAGGATTTTTTGTATACTAAAGCTTCACTTTTAATTAGTTTCTCCTAGTCACATTTTTTATTTGACCACTTCATGTAACTAATAACTTAACAGTCTCTGAGTTTGAAGTTTATAGGTATTTTGGAGTTTGCTGTGTAATGAGGGTTTTTTATAAGAATCGTACAAAGAGTACTGTTTCAAAAGTTTCACACTTTCTATACTCACATTTTTATGTGAGTCATATTACAGGCCTTATCTTTTTGACAAAAGAGATGGCAAGAGGTTACTTTAAAAATCGTCGTAAAGACTTTCCAAATAGAGTTCAGAACGTTTTTAGAGCAAGCACCCATATTCAAAGATGTTCCGTTCAATGATGTTGAGTTGTTGAGCTTAACCTTAGTTACTCATGAGTTCCATAATTACTTGTTATAAAACTTAGCAATATATTTTAAAAATGAGATAGAAGTTATAAAATACACAAGTTTTCCTCACTATCTACTAACTGAAATCTAGTTCAGACTTGCAACCGTTAGGTTTTATTATCAGATGTTCAGTCTACAGTCTACTTTTCAAGAGTACACGTAACATACTTTAACGAAACTGTAGCCTCATTACAAACGAGTAGTTTGTTACAGAGCCTTTATGAAGCAACCACAAAGTTGCAGTGCAGGTATTTTACGTAGATATACAAACAGATACTATAAAGAAATTTAGATGCTTA
The DNA here is from genome assembly GCA_959347395.1 of Mechanitis mazaeus. Taxonomy (NCBI): domain Eukaryota; kingdom Metazoa; phylum Arthropoda; class Insecta; order Lepidoptera; family Nymphalidae; genus Mechanitis; species Mechanitis mazaeus. Next base: position 3,002,353 of record OY365743.1, read on the forward strand.
CTTAGTGCTTGAGACGTCGAAATAATCGACGTTACATATGGACCAATTATTTAAAACAGGACAGAAATTGACATGTGTTTGTGTTACCTAAGAAGTTTTGATTGTGCTGTTATAGGCCTATCAGTATTGATAAATCTTTATAAATGTTGTCCCAGATCCCCCACTCATACAAACTCTCTGCGGTTGCTGAAGCTGACTAATAAGTTATCGTAATTATGTACACGGCTGTCATGTCATGTCTTGTCATGAATAACAAAATGTTTGTGTATACATAATAAATATAATACCATACATATATTTTCAAGATAAAATAAATTATTTTACATCAAATCTAGTATATTATACTTATATTAAAGAAAAGTCGAGAAATTAAAATATTTCAAACTTTAGTTCAATTTTGCTTAAAAATAAAATTTAAATATTTAAATTTTTAGATTTTTAATACTTCCGCTTAATATTTTTCAACTATAAAATTTTCTACTAGTAATAATTTGTATATTAAATATCAGGCTTCAGATACATTATCAGCCGAAACAGGAAACAAGACAAGCGGGATGACGACCCAAAGCTTCACGTCTACCCGCGATTAAAATATATTATTCCCCTAATTACAAGATATTTCCCGTAATTGATAATACACAGGTTAACCTACGCCTACGGTTAGCTCCGTCTAATAAAATATGATCTTCCATGCGATATAATTATAGTATTTAGGGAATAAATATATATATCGATGCGGAATTTTATACTGAATATAAAAACCATGACGGACCAAAATTTTCCGTAGAAGTTATGACGAAAAAACTACAAATTTAAGATTAGATTTCAATTGGCAGATTGTTTTAATAGTAATAGTAAAGTTTTACATTTCTAGTAATAAGTGATATATTATTAACTCTAGCACGGAATTACAAACTTTGCTGCCGAAATAAGACAGATACAGCTAGAACCAAATAAGCGTAACCGTTTCGTTGCAGAGTAATTAGTTTTTGTATACATTACGTACGTATATGTGATAACATGACTCAAAGTCTATGACATTGGCATAATAGTCGGCTACCCTTAGTTATTGCTATAATATATGAAACTTTTATTATTAACTGAACGATTTTTCCACATATATATTAATGAGCATAAAACTTCACGCAAAAATGAAATTACTTAAATGTTTTTACGACTTTATGCGTTTAAGCAGAACAGTTTTCGCTTAGCTATACAATATATAACGTAAAAGTTGTGTAATTAGATTATGATACGGTGTCTGGTATTGGAAGTTAAAAAAAAATACTTCGATTTGTTTGTATATATACATAGGCCTGGTTTTGTTGAAACCATCGTCCATGTAATTCTACAATGGTTATAAATAACAGCTATTTTAAATATTAATTGAACACTGAAATAAGTGAAGTGCTACCTTACTTCCACCAGATGACGTTGCTTTTAGTAAGAGTTGTTATAGTTACACAGAGCACCAACCATACTTAATTTTATAGAAAACAGTCTAACATTTTCGGTGTGATGCGGTAACATACAAACCATCAAAAATGTTATAGTATGTTTGTTAAATATTCTATATTCTAGGTATTTGTATCAAAACACAGCTTTATATATATTTAATTTAAGCTGAAAAAAAAAACAAATAAGCGTAAAAAAATAAAAAAACAATAACAATAAATTTCCAACGAAATAATTCAAGTGTAGAATGTTTGTCTGTTTCATTATTAAAAAGTTCAAAACAATGATTATCAATACTAATTAATACGCCTGAAAAAAATAATTAAATGATTTACTATAGAAAATACCGTCTGTCTTTTAAAAAATCAGATTAGTATATATACTAATATACTTCTAAGCTCATTTGTCAAATTCGATCTAATTAATAAATCGTATTATATTTGGTATATTTAGTAAATTTGTTTCTAATATTTTAAACCGAACCATAATAATAAAAAGTTATCTCGGACCAAAAAAATTATCAAATCAAAAATATCATTAAAACAAAAAAAAAAACTTGCAAATGACATTACCGCGTACTCGATATACCTTCTCAATCGTTATCTCGGCATATTTCAAGTTACTTTAAAACGTCTGGTGCTACATACTTTATCTTTTCCAGTCAAGATTGGAGAGGTCAAAATTGTGTAACTCTTAAAGTCAACACTAAAAAGGAGCTAATAGAAACGTGATTGGACGTCGCTTCGCTGCAAATATGGATTGATTTCTAAATCAGATCTCTTAGAAAGATTATTTCGAACTATTTTGAATCTTCTTACTTACCTTTTTATAAATTCCTTTTCATTTTTCTTGGTCTTAAAAAAGGAATTTCTAACTTTTTTTTTTGTTTTCGAATAAACAGAGAAAATATTAATAACGCTTTGTGCACCAAAAGCTTATAATGTTTTTAAAAATCAATAATAAACAAATAGAAGAATAAATGGTGAGGAAAAATGTTGGGATAACTATAAATTAACACCGCATGCTATATTTAATGACAACTTAGTTACATACACCTGTTCCAGGAGAATTGCTGGTAATCAAATTCCTTCGATGGGAATATGTGTATGTGTATAATATAATTGTTTCACGTGAATTTCGAACACCTGGAGTATATCGTGTCATCGCGACAGAATGCCAAATTGCAGTTTATTAATATTACAAATATTCAATAATATAATTTTCAACATTATTTTATTAATTGTTTGAACATATATAGTAGGTCATTTATTGTTTTAGTTAATAAGTTCATTGTTGTAATTCTATTAATTAAAATGAGTTTGAAGTATTTTTTGTTTTTTATTTGTCCTTAAGACTGTAGGTAGGTAGGTAGGTAGGAATGACACAAAAACAAAAAAGTTAAAAATATAAATATAATTTTATAACTTCCTGCTATAAAATTATATATTTACGGTAACTTAGATTAATAATTTTAAAGTAAATAATATACTCGGATAAATCAAATTAATCCTCAATTAAATAAATCTTTTAACAACATATGATGTTAAATGCTATGTTTAGATGTAAGTGTATCTGTATGCTTCGGCGAGAGTCAAACTTGTAACAGTGCTGCTACAAATAGCAAGCGGCAAAGTTTGGAAGTTTATTGAAACAACGTTTTAGTTACATCCTTGGATAGAACAATGTTATCTTACGAAAACCACGTAGTGAACATTTATTTACATTTAATTATGAAATGAGTATGTCGTGGTAAAATATTGTTTCAATTATAGTTCGTTATTGGCTAGTAAGTAGTAGGGCAAATGCAGTGACGATAGTTTATTTTTAATGGCGGCTCTTGGACATAGTTATTTTGGAAAGTATAGATAGACCAATGGTCATTGCACTTGTAGGAGCGGACCTGGTTACTTCTCCAATACGAAACTATCGGTTTGCTTGGCGCAGTTGGTTAGTGTGTGTTATAGAGATCAGATTGTTATTCTTTGCAGTATGGAATCGCAGTAAAACAGTGTCGATTCATTGATTGTTTGATTGAGATTGTTTTGTCACATTGGCAATATGGCCCTGTACCACTGAGTCTAAATGATGACGGCTTATCGCTAGCGCACTCAAATTAAATAATAATATATTTATGAAAATTACTGAGTTTCATTACTTTTAGGAAGAGAAAATATTTTATATTTGGAACATGAAAAATACAAGTTTTTCATCAGAATGCTATTAATATTATTAGACTGCTGTACATTCTGGATACCATTCAATATAAAATGGACTTGAAATCTTTTTAAACTTGAATTCAATAAGTTGGATTCTTATTAACTCTGTAGCAAATTGATTGCAATTTTTTAAGAGCCACTTTGGTCAGAACCATCGTGCAACCTCTCAAAGATGGTTTTAGCTTAAACTTTTAAACCAAATATCATGATTCCTTCTTTTTCCATGTAGCACAAGCGGCGAACAGCGATTTTACCTATATTTTTTATTTTACTATTTTCTTCACATAAATATTATTTACAAATAGGATGGCTACTTATTAAGTTACCATGTTAGAAGACGAAACACCACAATAGCTATGGTTGCAAAAATCTTTCAGGTATTACAATGGAGATAGCTTCCAGAGGCGCGGTTAAGTCATACTGGTTGGTAGGGATTGCTATGATATATGTCCTATATATTAGATATTTATTGTGTTAAAAAAAATACCAAGGAATTACACTTATATATTTTTAAAATTTTTTTTTTTCTCAAAAAATTTAATTTATTAAAGATTTTTTCTCATTCATGTCAATAGAAACATATCAAAAGTATCAATGTACAAAAATAAATATAAGAGTATAATTGAGTTAAAAGATTATATAAATATAAAACTATATTTTACATAATCGGAACTTTTTGTTTCGTAAAACGTATTTAAATTAAAATGTTACCAAGGAGGTTTTTTTTGTTTTCATTCACTCATCACGAAATCTCAAAAACTACTGAGCCAATAAAAATAAAATTTCACGGAAAGGTACAATGTAACTAGATGAAGTCCGCTAAGAAAGAAATTTTTAAAATTTCATTTATTTACAGGTGAAATATGGATGAAAGTTTGTATGAAACGTTGTTGTTTTTAATGTTGGACACATGAAATTTTAGATTTAAATTTGTGGTTAGTAAAAAATAATAGTGCATTTATGGGCTTTAAAAAAAAAATTTAGGCGAAGTAGGAGTTGCAAATTTATATGTAATATGTTTTTTTATTTTCGTTGGGCAAACCTTTAATAGGTGGCGCTAGCAACAATTTTTAATGTCGATAGTGTCTGTAGTTTGTCGTTCGCATTTGATAGAAATAAATTGTTTATTTTTTATTGACACACCAATATAATGTGCAAAGTCGCGGGCGAAAGCTAGTAGATATCTAAAACCTTGGTTAAATAATTTCAAATGAAAAGCGGCCGCTGGAATCTTACAGTTGGGTCAAAAGAAATCCTTTGAACACCATCTGAGGTTGAGGTAAAGTTTCCACCTTAAAAGAAGTATAACTAGTCTAAGGAAAACTTAAAAATAAAAAGTTACAACAAAAAAAAAAAATAAGTTTTTTAACCAGCAATAAGAATGTTTGCTAGAATTTTTTCTTTATAGTTCTACAAAATAAATTGAATTTTAGTATACTTGTTACTTTTTATATAATCATTTGTGTGTTAAAATATTTTACTTATTTCTAAATTACTAAAATGTATAAGCGCCATCACAGTAATGGTAAAACCGATATGTGAATGTCTTTCTAAACTTTAGTTTTCTATCAGTCAGGAGAAATAAATTTTCCAATGCCTAAGCGTAGGATATAAATTTACACTCGCATATAATTTATATAAACATATATAACTTTATAAATTTTAAATTTAACAAAATCTTCAAACTCAAAAGTGTGATCATTAAAGATATCAAATATACGTGATAATATTATTTTTTCTATTATTGCCACAAACAATAAACTTGACTAGTAAATTACAGACGGTACATTTATTCGTTCTTATTTCCAGACGTATTAGTTTTGACAAACAAATCTTTTTGTAACATTTTCATTATCAATAAAATACTCAAACATTATTGCGGTACAATCAAGTTGTTGGAAGTTTTATTGTAAGCTTATTTTATTGAACCAACCTTCTTTGTTAGATGTATTAAATGATTGTTTTACTTTTATTACTAAAAGCTTTATATAACGTCACAGTTAATTACTGTTTCGTAGAGTGATAATAATAATAAGTTTTGAGAAGGCAAATTGACTCATTGAATTATCAGTGTCAGAAAGATAATATATTTGGTAATATCATAAAAGTATCACTTAAATCTTCATGTGTACGCTTAGTAGCTCCTTGACAAATATAAGAGTGTCAATCTTATTACTTAATAGTGTGCAATTATATTAGTACCTAGACTTTCATATACTCACTATACTCGTAAATTAAACTGTATTTATGAGATTTTATTCACGAATAATTATTATCGGTTACATAACTTTAACCCGAGGTTAAACATACTTTGCAGCAATCGCACTTACTGGAAGAAAAGAAGTAAATGTCTGTCACTTAGTTTATTAGTCATATACCTCATTACTGATACGCTTACACAAACAACACAAACTTTTTATTAACTTCCAATATCAAACGCCGAATCAAAATCCAATTACACAACTTCTACGCAAACATAATGTTCGGCCAAGCGATATCTGGTTGTTAGAAATGTATATGTAACTGGTACTTAATTCATTAAATTGGATTAAGTTTTCCATCACACGTCAAGCAAAATCATCTTGACATTTATTGTCGTTAATTGGATGTAAATATTGTAACGACTTAAATGATTGCTTGTGAAATTTGCTAAAATATGAATGGCAGATATATGATATTGTTAATCTATGCAGCTTGTATATGTTATTAAGCTTTCTTTCAAACTTTCATATAACTTAACACCTTTATATAACAAATATATTAACGTTTAAATATCTTATATATTAATGCAGGAAGCGATTTCGTTGGCACACTGTAGCTCGAGAACCACTAAAGGGAAAAATATCGTTGATAGCTCAAATCAAAGGTCTCATTATTCTACACTGCTGAAAAATAGTGACAACTCTCAAATCTTATTAGCCTAATTGCAGTAATTAGTCAAAAAATTAATTTTTCCCATAGACTTTGCATGGGGAAATTTTGCGCGCGCTTTTTTAGTAGCGATCTTTTGGCTTTGTTCCCAGCCGCACGCTGCTAACTAGTATTTCCTTAATTCGTATCTGTAAAATAGTTTTATTGGAATGTGTAGTATTCGTGAAAATCTTTGAGAACATTAGGTTTTATTTAGTCATTTAGTCTCTTCCTTTCAAGAAGACACGTAACATGCTTTAACCAAAATGTAATCTCATTACAGAAGAGTGGTTTGTCTCTATGAACAGTCACATTTATAGCAGTGCAGATATTATTATACTGAGATATTCAAAACAGATATTTTAAAAACTTTATATGTTTACGATGTAAAGCACAACCAAAGTAGAGAACTCATTTACTTTAATATCTAATTAAGGGTTACTTAAAGTAGAACGAAAAAGAACAACTTTTTCTGATACCTGAAGAGTTTTGACTTTTTATTTTGATGGAACTATGAATATGTGTTCGTTCAAGCAAAGCAATGGTTTCCTTATTCAATATGTTTATTATTTACGGAGGAACACTAAAGATAATTTGGACTATAATTACAAAAAAAAAACGCGTTTTATATAAAGTTTGTATAAGGAATGATAAAGACTTTCTGTTGTATACTTTATGCGAATAATTTTACAAACACTTCACTCAAATCACACTTTAGGAAATAAATAATAAAGGAATCATAATCATTTTGATTATTTTAAAAAATTGTCATGATACAAGCATGATACAATATATGTGATTACTAATTGACACTTAATGGGGATTTAAACTCAAAAAGTCAAGCATAAGTTAAGGCCCCGGAGGGGTTTACAATTAGTCAGGCAATTGTCAATAGTATTGACAACTATAACAATTAAGATATCACGTGTTCAGAATTAGCGAACTTATAATAAACATATTTTGAAGGTAATTAGAATTGTTTAGGTGTTATTGTAATTTAAGTCCAATATATTTCAATCCAATATATTTAACAGACATAAAATTAAGTTACTAATTCAACTATACTCCTAGCTACTGTATTAAATATTTTTAGGTATAATATGATTATACATAAAAATTATAATTTTTCAATACTTTACCTAATAATGGCAGTACCATTGGTTTTCCAATCTTTAAATTTATTTGTTGCATATAAAAAATACTATGTTTAGTATTCGTATACGTATACGTTATATTTGGTTAACTGGATATGTATCTCAAACAATATCGACTACATACTGTAAGGAATATATATCAAGTTACTCAGTAATATCCAGTGAATCAGTTTGGCTATTGCTATTTATTTAATAATAATAAAATTACTGTTAATGAATTATTTTATTTATATATCTTAAATTCGACGAGACTAGAAGTAAATTAATCTATTATAATAATAAGACGTCTATTTGGGCGCTTTTTAGTTAAGTAGTTTTAAAAACATATATTATTATATATATATAATTCTGGCATTTATGTACAATTATTTTTTTCATATATTTATATTTATATAACATTTCTTAATATAATCAAAATAGCTAATGTATTACAAAAAAAAAATGTATTATGACTTTCATACTTCGTATCTTTCATTCTTTGTCCTCGTAATACTAGTATTTAATACCTCCTATTGGGTTAATACGCCTCATATATCAGGCCTTCCCGATAACGAAAGCCTCTATAAAGGATATCAATGAGGCCATTTCTGTTATGGTTACGATAAACCACTTACCTAACGCTACTTTTTTAAGGGGATATACAAGCTTTTTTTAATGAATATACTTAAATAATACTTTTTAAATAATAAAATTTTTATAAGTGTTTAAAACTTTTGCCAAAAAAGAGCAGGGGAATTTATCGACACTTGCAAGTCTAGAGCCTTCTAAAACCTACTAATGAGCTATATTAATATCAATTTTTTTTTGGTTGTGGCATCTTTTCAATTTATTTAATATACAAAATTTAAAAAACTTAGTTTATTATTTTCGAATCAACGCTAATAGACTCTTCCTTTTCTAAATTTGATCATATAAAGAATCACAGATTTAAAGAGAGCGACTTAGTAGCTCAATCAACAGAGCTATTGAGCGGTTTTTCAAGTTTCAAGTTCGAATCCTGCAATTGTCAAAGATATTAAATGTATATTTATTCAAAACAAATAGGACTTTTATTTCGCTTTTTGAACTACTTAGCTGATCATTCTTATAATTTTAAACATACTTTGTAAGTGGGCTGATCAGGAAACTGGCTCTTAGGAAGGGTTTTGACAGAACAACAATTTTTGTTCAACGTTTTATTTTATACAGCGCAGACGTAGTCGCTGGCTTTAACTGGTAGTTTATTAATTAGTATATAATTTGAATACACTGTTAAAGCTTACTCTATAATTCGGTTAGATTAACATAACGAAAATTTAAAATTTCCCATTGTGTTTTAATTTTTTCTACGGAAAGAAACATGTAGAAATTATTATGGCTTATTAAAAAACTTAGCAATTTTTGGTTCTAACTTATTGTTTTCATTTCAATAAAACTATTTTACGAAATGTGTAGTACTCGTGTAAATCTTAGAAAACATTATTGTTTTTAGTTTTTTCTTTGACTAAATTACGATTAAACAGCATACTTCGCCTTCACCACAGAAGATATGCAAAGAATTTCTTTTGACTTTAGGAATAATTGTGAATTAAAATATTGTGAGACAACAAGTTTAAAAGCCCTGAATGGTTTCGAAACTATTCGGGGAAAATCCGGTAGATTTTATGTGAGTACAGTCGGAAAATTATATGTGATAATTATCCGGCCAAGGAAGTTTAAAAACAAATAATTAAATAATTTTATTTAAAAAATATTGTTTATTGCTTTGAGTCAGAATTGGTTTTGTCGGATAAAAAACACACATTTGGTACCTGTTACACTTTACATAAAAAATTATACAATTAATTGTATTTCAGTACTTCAACAAATAGGGTTAAAATGTTAGAATGTAATGGATATGAAATAAATTCTTCGGAAGCCAATCTGTTAATGCAGATGTATTGATTTGCATGGAAGTAGGTAATAAATATACCAGAATAAATACGAAATGTAGAATGATTGTTAAATTGATTTTATATAATTGTTGATAAATTGATTTTATATAATTGTTTGTTGTAGAGATTCGAGTTGTTTTTTTTTTGTATAAAACTTCCAAAATGTAATGGCAAAGTCTAAAAGTAGTAAGATTTATTTGTAAAACATCTAACAGTTCAAATCAACGAATAGTTTATAGTTTGAAATTGCCTCAACTTTTAAGAATGTCGATTGTATAAAGTAAGGGCAAAATGTGTCTTTAAGATGGAACTGTGTAAACTTATGGAGATAAGTATTTCGATTATTGAACATCACGCTTATTAATTATTATTTATAAGTAGCTTGTAATTTGTTAGTGGCAACTGTTTATCATAAATTAATAATTTTAATTGAATAATTTTCATCAAAAACGAAATATCCTCAGTTTACTCTCATTTAAATGTTGTCGTTTCCTAAAATTTTATAGAAACTAATCAGTATCGTTTTGTCGATTATTTATAAAGCTATTGTTAATTCTAGCTTAATTTTAGAAGAATCTACTTCTATCTTTTCATTGTTATCGGTTATCGTGCTTTTCGATCACAAGAATTGTAAATGACTTCTATATTTCCATATGACAAATTATTTTTGTTAGGCCATTATTAATATCATTAAATATTTATAACATTGTTTTCATAATATAATATTGTTATATCAAGACGTAACTAAAACGTTGTGCTTCATTTGACATTTGCATGCTAAATGTAGCGGCACTATCAAAATCAATGGAACCAAGGTGATTTAATTTTGGAAAATATTATAAAATTACCTCACAGCAAACACGGACATTTATTTCTTAACATACCATATAAAAGTATATGCTAAGAAATTAATTTTATTTTAAACTATAATTTAATTATGCTTTTTATACTAATTAATTATTCAGGTAAAAATTATTAATATAAGTTAGATCTAATAAATTTATAATATACTAATAATAATACAATAATATATTAGCAACAATAGACATTCACAAAACCAACCAAAAGCGTTTTATTAAACATTACATTAAAAGTATTCAGTTTAAAGAAAAAGAATTAACAAAATAATAATAAATTTTAGAGATGTTCCCATAAAGGTTCAAAAATAGTTCGTATTAATCTCTCTAAGAGATTAAAATTCGGAATAAATCTACATTTTACAGCAATATCCAATAACGAAACAAAAGATACACAAATTTAACATCTCCAATCTTGAGAGACCAGAAGAGGTATAGTTAAAGACATTCTAAACTTTATGATAATGTTTATTTACTAATGCTATTTGGATCTTTAATTATATTTTATTACAACAATTCATTATTATTTTCTCCAACAAATGAAATTATAACTTAATTTATTTTATATTTATAATTTCATAATGTTTAGTTCACATATGCCTGGGATGTCATCTAATCGGTTAGTACGAGTACTCATTTGTACTGCTTCAACACATCATACGACGATGGCGCGTTTCTGCCGACTGCTAATTAGTCGCTGCTCACATCGAGTAATTAATATTCTCTTATATATATTTTATAAATACAATATTATGCTTTTCCGACATTTATTTATTCATATTTTATGTAGGTAAATATAATTATTATTATTTATTTATATATCCATTATATTTTCGTAAATTTAAGCATATATGTTATATAATATTTATTATGCCTAATTCATGTCCGAGGAGGTTACATTGAAAATTAGCGGATTAAGGATTATTCTCGTTTATAACTGAGTGTCACTTTTTACAGCGTCACATGTTTAACAAGAATTTTGATTTGTTATATCATTTTTGTTTTTATCTTTATATTGTAGTTTTTCTGTTCTTTTTACTTCTTTATATTTTATTTTGTAAAAATAGGCATTTCTTAGTTTTTGTTTTTTTTTTTAAATAATATTTAATTGTTATCAAATTTAATACGATAATGTTAGTGACCTTTGTTCTCTTTTTTTGGTCTGAAATGGTTTTGTAATTGTTTATTGATGCGGTTTATAATTTTGTTGAAATCTAATTTATATAATATACTTAAAAGTAATATCCTACTTACCATAATTCAATCAAGGAAGAATATCAAAACAGATATTTCAAAAATTTTATGCAAGTAAAATTTAGCAAAATAATCATATTTTTTTAAAAAACATTGTCATCAAAAATCAAAAAATCATAATTGTTTTTGCTGGTCTTCAGAAATATTAAGGCATGCGGGAGTCTGACATACATCTAATTTGACGGCATATATAGTTAAGTAATAGGATACCTATGGGTTGGGTATTCACCCAACTTCATAAATAGTAAAAAGTAGGTATAACTCTTTAATACCTTATTATTCTTATTGTGGTGCAATATTTCAGATATAAGAATATGTTTACATTCATCTTCCTATATTACATCAATGAACACTTAAAATAAATTCAATAATACTTTAGTGGTAACTTTTATTTGAAAATGAAATTAAACATTTCGAGTTTCAGTAGTTCTACCTAATTAAATTTAATCTGATATAAAGTTATACATTCCTAGTAGTAAGCGATATATTCTTAACCTTTAGACACGATTACAGAGTATTTTATCGGATAAAGATAGAGATAGAAACAACTGGATGTAACCAGTTCATTGCAGAGTAATTTGTTTTTGTTTTCTTAGTATGCTGTTACGTAGCTATATGTGACAACATGTCTCTTGAATACAAACGTCAAAGTTTATATCATTGCATCAGTTTTCTTTGATTATTACAATAATATAGACTAGTTTTATTTGATTGATTGAAACATTTTTTAACGTGTACATTAATGAGCACCAAAATTTTAGCTGAAATAAAGTTACATAAATGTTTTTTACGACTTCACGCGTCTAAGCAGAACAGTTACCGCTTGGCTGAACACAATTGAAGTTGTTTAATTATATTATGATTGGGCGTCTGGTATTGGAAATTCATACAAAGTAACTTATTTTTGTTTGTAGACTTAGTTTGAATATAAATACTGTTCCAAGGAAAAAAACAGTAATTATTAAATGTTTATGTAAGAATTATCGATTTTGTTTTCTTATTTCACCTAATGGTTTTTAATATTTTTGTGATAAAAAATAGAATTTTGTGACAAAGAGCACACAGAGTAGGTAAGAAGACAAATACAATTTGTGAAAGCTTCAACGCAGTCAAATAAAGAATTTGACTTCAGAAGTAGTTTGAGAGGATGGTTGCTGTCAAGCGATAACTGAGCCATATTTAAAATAATACATTTTTCACGGATTGAACTCGCGTATAATTTGGTTACATTTTAATTTTAGTAAGTCAGTTAATTAGTCATCTACCTCCAACGGTTTCTTAGTTTTCGGTAGATGCGGTAGAACCGTTAGAGGTAGATGACTAATTAACTGACTTACTGACAGACACTTATATCTCGTCTACCTTGCACACGATTGCTGCAAAGCATTCGAAACGTAAAATGTTACCAAATTATACGCGAGTTTTAATCCGTAAAAATAGTTTTATTTCAAATATGTACTCGTGAAAATCTAAGAAAATACTATGAGACAAATTTTTTAGACCAAATTAAACTTAAAAAAATAAACAATTCCAAAATTTTCGCAAATAAAATCTTCTCATACACGAATACTCAATCGATTTCACGGAACATTTCAGTAGCCTTTATACGTCTAGTTCCAGCCACTTTATCTCTTCTAGTCAAGGATGGAGAGATCAAAATTGTGTAACTCTTAAAGTTAACACTAAAATGAACCTAATAGAAAAGTGTCGGACCTCGCTACTGCAAAATTTAGATCGATTTCGTATTTCGACCTTTTAGAACGATTTAAAACCATTATAGGTTTTCTCGAGTAATTTAAAATCTTTAAAAATATTTGAACATGTTTTATTTTATACTTTTCATATAAGCGAATCATAATTTTGAAATACGAATGAAAAATTATAAAATATAAAATTATAAATAATATTATAATTGTAATATGCGGCCTTATTACATTTAGTTTGCTAGACTACCATGAAAGTACAATATTTATAGACGAGCACATTAGTGGTTTCAAATGCTATGAATTAGATCTTAAGTTACATTTGATTTAACTTAGATAAAATTACAACTTAAAATAGAGTTTCAGTACATGATGAACTATATTAGTGTTCCCAGTTACTGCAGCGGTATTTTAACTTGTAACATTGTCCGTAATTGAGACTCTTTGGTCCCAGTCATTTTGATAGTGTTGCTGGAAATAGCATGCGGCAAAGTTGGCAAACAATTCTATTTACTTCCTTTTGATATAGAAATATTAATAATATCTTATAAAAGACACATCACAAATCAAATTAAATGTATAGTTAATACAGTACTAGTAAGGCACAATGGAAATATTAAATTTAACTCAAAAGGATATCCAATATCAAATAATAGTAACAATATAGGTATACAAAATCAAATATCGTAACGCAACATTTTGGATTTTGGAAGATCTATACATAGTTGTTTATATAAACAACCTCTATTAAAAAAATCGGGTTAAATACAATACTCCTCCACGTTTTAATTATATTTTTAAGCCATAATTATATTTTTAGGCCATACTTGTTAAGTCAAAACAAATCCTTCGTACATCTATTTTATAATGAATATATATATATATATATATATATATATATATATAATGAATTAGAAAAGAAATTTGTGACGTTTTTCAAAAAGAACATTCATTTATATATAATCACAAACTACCTTTATTGTTTTTCTTAAATCTTACTACTGTGGTCTAAATATAAAGCGACTTTGTTCAACCTCATCTAATGACGATATATATATATATTTATATATTCAGTTATATTTCATTCATTACTAATCTCTTTTACTAAAAATTTATTATGCTTTCAAGAAAAGGAGATAATGATATTACAAATATTATAAATACCGAAAGAAGGTAACGAAATAAATTATTATTAGAATATGAAACATTATATATATACCTATATATCATCCCAATGATCTTGCGTAAAGATCGCTTAAATTTTAACATTGTTTTTACGTGTAAATTAGTAGGAAAATAAAAGTAATTAAGTCGAGATATGTTTGGACAGCAAGGAAAACTGTTTTAAAAGTTGTAATTCTATTTAAAATTATAAAATAAATGAAAACGTGTTGACCTTACTAAAGTCGAAACAGAAGTGACAAAGTGATAAATAAAATAATTAAATTAATAATGAATAACTAAGTTATCAAAAATTGGTTCCAAAATTCATCGTTGGTTTGCAATTTAGCAGCTTCATTGAGTTTTGGTAAAGCCTCCTCCTTTATGAAGGAATCATATATTGGAGCTTTTTCGAACTTCCTCACTGACCTTTGCGTTTTGATTGATACATCTTTTTTTTATTAGGTATTTTTCTTCTTTTTATATATATAAACAGCTTCCAGGTGATTAAAATGTAATATCCAGCGTACAGTATTACTGTGGTCCAAATAGGAATTGCCACTTTGAGAGGCATCCTGCTGCAAGTACTGAATTTTTACATTGTATCTAAAACTTGATATTTTCGTTCAATTCGCTAAGACTTTAATATATACAGATGTTAACCGCAGATTTACATGGAAGAAATTTAGATAAAAATGAGAATCACGGAAACCACATCATTCCATTACAGGCATATTCAAATCTAAGACATTTGGAAGACTTTACACGGTACATCCACAAAAACATTCACATGTTCCCGGACTAATGTTTTTTAATTTTTACGAACAGTTAATTATAACATTTTTCATTATCAGAAAATTAATCTGATGTATCTTACAGCTCTTATTGCTTGATCCACATCCATAATAGTTTTATACGATGATGTAATAACATTATTACAGATATATCTCTAGTTATATTACCGTGGCCAACGATCGATGCTTCCTAAAATAGACTGCATCAGACAAAACGAGACTAAACTAGATATTGTCTAAGTCAAATTACACATATAGCAGACTTCTGGAACAACTATTGACCTTTTATAAATAGAATTGAAGGAAAATTGGCACTCTAACATAGAAGAATGATGGCACATCTCAAGTAGTTGTAATCACCCTCATTTTCGAAATCGGATGTTTTGTAATAGCTTTCCTCAAAGTATAAAGATATTACAAAAAAAAACTTTTTTTCTCGCGACCTGATGGTGCCAATCGTTTTCGTTTTGGTACCAATTGATATTTATTTTAATAAGCTAACTTAGAGCTATTAAGTTTTCAAAGTTAAGTTAGTTAAGGCTAAGCGGTTTTTTTTAGTTTTTGTTAAATGTGAAAACCGCTTATTCGCGATTTCTTATTAACCAGCTGGGAGGTCTTGATGTTTTATGCCAATCGACGCGATAATCTGATAACAATGTGAACAAAATAGATTTATTAATTTTTTTTATTTTGTAAAATAAATAGTATCAAATTTTTAAAGTTATAAAATATGTTGTATTTATAAAGAGTTTTATTATAAAGAAAAAAGGACCTTTACCAAAAAAATGTTTAAGAAAATTTTCTAGTAATAGTCGTAGGTGTGGATATTAATCTGTATGTTATATATTCTGATTAACTAATAAAGTTATCTTATTTAGCTATGTTATCCGTTAATGCCTATGGATGCAAAAAAAACAAATTTTTCATAGTTTTTGTACTATAAATAAGAAAGTTATTGTGTTATGACCTGTATAAATTATCGCTGTTCAATAAATTAAATATTAGTATCTAATTTAATATAACTTATTTAGTTAATATAATTTATGTACTATTACATAAGTAAGTAAAAACGGCTGATAAAATATATTATGATACAAAACAAAGTAGTATAAATAAGTAATTTTATTTACACCAAATATATTTTTTATTTTTTTTTTTTAATTAATAAGACTGCAATATAAAGTATTTATTCTATTCTTTTTAAAAATAATGTAACTAAAAATGTATAACCAAAAGATATATACAATGTAATAGGTTTTTCGTAACCATAACAGAAATGGAGTCATTGATATACTTTATCTTTCTTTTCGATATCGGGAAGTCTTGATATATGAGGCGTATTAACCCAATATGAGGTATTATAAACTGGTATTACAAGGACAAAGACTGAAGGATAAAAGTTATGGCCAATACCGTCTATGTTATGTATAAAACTATGTAAAAATATATAACACTGTTACTTCAATAGTTACCTTAATAATGCTTTTAGAAAAAAAACTTATTATGACAAATATGATTTTTAGATTGGTTTAATTTACATTCAAAATTGTATTGCAAGTAAATGTAATGAGTATCTATTTCATATATCTATAATATGTTGTATGTTCCTAACTAAGAGCAGTTTAATTATTCACACGCGGATAGACTTCCGAACTGATTCACCGCACTTGTAACTCACCTAGTTGCTATTGTAAAATAGTACTTATGAAGAAGGATTTAGAGACAATTAAAACATAGACCGAATTAGAATATTTACTCAAACATATTATTTATTTTATTACAAAATTAAATTGAATTCATATGTCTTATCGCAAGCTTTTATATTTCTACTTTGTTAACTTCTTGATTAAGGTAGGTTGAAGTTGTATTTGATTTTTTGTTATATCAAACTAGTTAACAATTTTTCACACCTAAGCTAAGAAATATATTCTTAATCTGTTTTTATACTTACTATTTTCAATTTTTGAGGTGTTTAATAAAGTATATAAATAAAATAAATAATAAAAAAATTAACACACCTTTGCCTGTTTGTCGGCTTTAAATGCTATTGCCTCATTCGGAGATTGCCTGTACTCTGTCACTCAAACGCTGCACCTTCACCCCGATTTCAGTCGGAACTTGATTCCTCCAAGTCTGAACCCTTGACCAACAAATGCCGGAGTTCCTCTCATTTGTTGTTTAGGGCTTCGAAGAACACCTATCAACAGCTATTCGGAGAGATCTTTGGGTCATAAGGCTTACATTCAGAAGGCGATAGTTCAATAGACACTTAATAATCTGAAATGGTATGGAAGAAAATGATTTCGTTATATATTTGGTGGGGTCGGCACGGTTGCTAATTTGTACTTGCTAATTTGTGGCTAATTGGCTTAATAAAGCTTTAATGTTCAGCAGATTTTTAAAGATATTTAGTATAAGTCCACTAGTGTGCACTTTGCAGCCCAATAGCATATAATTAAATATAATCTCTGTCATCAAAATAAATTTTCCTATATTACACATCTTGCGTAATTTTTTGTAGATCATAATTGAATCAATGTTTTCAATATATTTATGTTACTTTTAAGTTGATCTTTACGTTCATTTTGCCGTAAAAATTATTTTATAATTTTTGACTATGTTATAGTTTTCATATACAAAATTATAATGTAATTCTTGTGAATTTCACATAATTTCGATTAATGCCTTGTGTGGTATACAAATAAGTACCGGCAATTGTTTGCTTTTATTAGTTATTACCGTATAGTACGAGTACATATTTGTACTTCTATTTGATTATCTAATAAATGTTATCGAAGATACTAGCATGATATTAGAATATTGTAATTAATGTATGTGAAAATTACTTTTTAAAACTATATTTACTCGTATTGTAGAAAGAATGTTTAATTTAGAATTGAAAAACACTCTGGAGTTAAATTGATTGCTTTTAAATAGCGATAAGGTCGCCTATTGTACATTTACATATGTGTTTTGTTTTTATTTTTTTTCTTTTTTATGTTATCTTTGAGGATGTACAATATACAATAAAGAAAATGTACAATAAAGGATATTATTATTATTATTAATAAATTTTGTGTAAAATGTTTTTGTACTTTTAAACTTCTTTAAGTGTATTGTACTAAGTGGGAAATACAATGTATTATGCCTTCAAAAGAGTTTGTTGATGTCCATAATAATTTTCTAAATGTTGTTATAATATTATTACACATATTTCGTGGGTATTACAGACGCTTTTGATCGATGCTTCCAGAAAACAACTGCATTAGACAAGACGATACTAAACTAGATACAGTTTTAAACATCTAAAAATATATAAAAACATTTATAAATATTTCTATTAATATAAAAGAAAATTATTTTATATTTATAAATAGAAATAATTTATAATACATTTCTAAATATAAATAAAGGAAATTATATTAGACCATTTATAAAAAGAAATTCAAGAAAGAGTTGCATCTAAAGAAAGCTGGCTTGCTGAATGAATGGCACGTCTGAAGTAATTCTTGATATAAATTATCAACATATGTTTAAAAGTCGCTTAAAAGTGGAATCTTTTTAATATATTTAATATAAATGCATAATTTCATACTATATATTTATTATTATTTGCCTTATATTTTAAAGAATCTACTATTTTAAGAACTACCTACACATGCTTGGCGAGTTGTATTATGATAAAAATAAAATAAGAACATTTTGATTTAACAACAAAATTTTATTATATTAATTTATAAAGTTACATATATTATTGCATTTTTTTTGTGTTTGATTTATGCAAACCAAAAAAAAAAGGTTTTTCGTTGCACATATTCTGACAAGACTATAATTAAAAAATTAAAAAAATAAATAATTCAATAAAAAAGATGTTTTAAACAGCGAAAAGGATCATAAAATGGAAGTGTTTTATCTTAACTATAACAGAAATGACCTCACTCATGTATTTAAGGTTTTTTGTTATTAAGAAGGCCTGCTATATGAGGCCTTAACCAAATAGGATATATTAAATATTAGTATTACGAGGACAAAGAATAAAGGATAAGAATTATGGCCACTATCACCTACATACATAAATGTGTAAAAAATGTTTAACAGTACTTAAGTAGTTTTTTAAATTATGGTTTTTCTTATAAAATCAAATTTTATTATTATAAAATATGATATTCAGATTGGTCAGCATTATTTATTATTCCTAATGTAAGCTAATCATCTTTAAAAATTATAATTTATGCAAGTAAGTGAGTATATTATGAAAGTATATCTACGTCTATTTAACTGTAATATGTTGTATGTTCCTAACTAAGAGCACTTTAATTATTCACACGCGGATAGACTTCCGAACTGATTCACCGCACTTGTAACTCACCTACTTGCTATTGTAAAATAGTACTTATGAGGAAGGATTTAGAGACAATTAAAACATAGACCGAATTAGAATATTTACTCAAACATATTATTATTTATTTTAATATAAAAATGAATTGAATTCTTAATGAGATTTATTTTTCATATATAATTATCACCTAATTCCACTTGTTTCTTTTTTCTCCGTTTTAAACCAGAACTCTTCATGTTTCAACATTTCGTTAATAGAATTATTAAAAAAGTCTTAAATATCTTTGACGATTTTGGCAAGCAAGAATTAATATAATTAATACTTTTTTAATAAATTTATTTTTATTGAAATCCAGAGTCACTTGGAAAAAACTCGTTTTGGTTGTTTTTTTTGTGTTAGAACTATCAGGAACAAGTTATGTATGAATAATTTGTAAAATTAATGTGAATAAACTGGTGTGTACACCGTTCAACCGGCTATCATTTATATTGTCACAATTATATAAGTATTTTAGTATAGATATTATTTCCAGATTATCCACTTAGTTGTACATCTATTATACTAGATGACGCTGCATTGTATGCCAAGCTTTGACAAAATCTAACTATACGCTATGAAGATTATTATATATTGTTTAATTTATAGAGGGCTAGATGGCTTCTGTATAAAATTACCGTCACTTTTATATTTTATTTTGTGTTTCTAGAGAATTTTACTAATTGATTTCATACAATGAATGAAAGATTTCACACTTATAAAATTGTTATGAATTTAAACGACATTTTATTTTAAAAACAATAATGTCCGTCTAATAACACAATAAAATTATTGTTAATTTATTGTTAATTTTAACACAAAGTAAACTGAGAGTTGATTTTTCTTATGTCATCACATATACTATTTTTATTTGGTAGATAATCAGTACTATCTCGCAGTTTTCATCTGTTTAAAGCTTTAATTCTTTTTTGGGTCAAAAGAAATCCTTTGCACGAAATATTCGGCGAATAACATGTATTTTCCACTTCAAAAGGATCGTGGTCAAAGGGGAACTAAAACGAATAAAAATTACAAGTAAAAGAATTTTTAAATAAAAACATGACTATTTTTATTAATTCCAATTATTTGTATAAAAATTTTACAACTGTTGAGAATTATGACCCAACACTGGCAGTTCAATAGATGCTATAATTCTGATTTTGTTTGGAGATAATTTATTTCACGTGTATATTAAAACATTATGTTTATTTTAATATTTCTGATTGAAAAAAATATAATTAAATACATAATAAAATTTGCACATGACTTTTCCAATGCTCTTTACTTGCAAAATTGCAAAAATGTATTTCATAATAATGTTTTTCAAAAATATGATTTTTGGAACTAAATTATTAAGTAGGTAACATAATTAAGATTTTTTTAATATTTTCAAATAGCAACATTTGTATAGCAATCGTGATGGCATTGTGCCCGGCTCCATATGCATTATCCTTTTTCTTTTTGCAATAATATATTGTTTCATCGTTTCATTTATGAATAGGGGGACAGTTGTACTCAAACAAAGATTGCCTAAATAAATGAATCTCAAGTAATTCGAAATCGAAAGTTAATAGGTACTTACTAGGAAAGCATTCCACACCTCAGTCTACAGTCCGTGCTTAGCATTAGGAGGGCTATAGTCAAAAGCTTACCGTTTCTGAAAAAAAAAAATCCTAAATATATAAACATATATTCTTAAGAATCTGTTATAATTCGAATGTTATGAATAAATTTAATAATAAGCGTCAAATGATATTTTAAAGGATCTACTATTTCACCATACAAGTAAGTATAAACTCTTGAGGAGATGTATTATGATAAATAAGGTCATATATGTATTTTTTCAGTTTGATTGAACAAAAAATGTAAGTAATAATTTCTCTAATTTTAGTTCATTTTTTTCTCCTACTTTACATATTTAATAGCAAATTAAACTTTTACCTGGGTCGAAACTCCCAGACACTTTTGGCACTCCACTTCCTGCTTGATGGGACTGGCACCGGCATAGTGAATTCACGTAATGATAAGAAGCTGTGTCTCATTATAATATCAATAGATGGCACACATTGTTAACTTCCTACTTCAGGAATTTGTCATATTTATTATATATTAATTTTATAGTGTAGATCGATTTCTTGGCCGTGGTTTAAGAATAAAATGTATATAGACCTAAATATTTTTTTAAGCACTTAATGTTAATTTTAAATGCTTCCTGTGGATTTCCATTGAAATAATTCAGAAATATTTACGTTAAATTTCAGAATTTTATAAATATGACGGAAAAAATATTTGGGATGACGGAATATTTTAATGAAATATTTAACCCTATGCAAAAACGGTGTTTTTAAATTTTTTTGATAATTTTTTTTTCTTTAAAAGTAAATAATTGGAAAATTTTAAGTCATTAATAAAATATTTTTTCTCTTCTTGCGTAAGTGTTACATTTATGAAAAAAGAAGTTTAGAAAACTTTCTTTTGGAAATTTAATTTTGTTTTTTAAGTACCTAATTGAAGTATAATTTATTTTTAATTTTAATATTAATAGTTTCTAAACATCTGAATTAGGTGCTTTTAATTTTTTTTAATCAAATACAACAATTCCCTACAATTAATTTACTTAAAAATACTTCAATGGCAGTCAAATACTTTAGGATTAAGTTTATTAGAAAGTCGTAAGATAACAACGTCGAGTAACAACCGACAAATCGGAAGTTGAGATAGCATCAAATATCTTTAACGTATTATGCAAGCGTGAATTTTATAAATATCAAACAACTTCTCTATGAAGAAAAGAGCGTCACTTGGGAAAAGCTTAACCGATTTGGAAAAGTATGTGTTATTTTCATAATTATACAGAAGGTATGTAGTATAAAAGATAATTAGGAAAATTGATGGAGAACTCAATGATTTTGATTGGATTGCAAATCTTTTGATGACCTCAATAGTTAAAAATGTGACATTTATTTTGACAGTTCAGCTTACTCCAACTTCAACCGACCATCATTCCAATTTACTGAACATGTAGTTCTATTTTGTATTTTATATGGATAATATTTCCGCATTATCCATTTAGTTGTTCGTGGCATTCTATGCACTTTGACTAAACGATATTAATATTAATATCCATTATAATTTATACATAATACATATTTTGTTTTTAGTAATAGACTCCTGAAAGACATCTGTATTAAAAATGAAACTATATTTTTTTATTCTTTATTTTACTTTTCTAGAGACGATTAACAATTATTATAAATTAGCCTTTACTCGTCTTAATTATAGAACAATTTTGCACTCCTATAAGGTAATTATGAATATAAACCATTTTATTTGGTTTCGAAAACAATAATATTTGTCTAATTCCAAGTATAAAAAAAACAATTGTTTTATACTTGACAGAATAATAATTTAACTACACTTCTGTATGAGTTTAGTATAGGGTTTAAAGATATCTGGTCAAAAGAGTTGAGCTGCCAATACTATCTCACGGATTTCATCTATTTAAAGCCATAATTCTTTTTTGGGTCAAAAGAAATCCTTTACACGAAATGTTCGGCGAATAACATGTACCTTCCACTTCAAAAGAATCGTGGATAAAAGAGAAACAAAAAATAATAAAAATTACAAGGAAAATAATTTTTAAACAAAAACAGTAATATATTATTTCCTTAATACAAAAACAGCAATATATTGGTTAAATTTATAACCCAACACTTGAAATCTAACAGACAATATAGTTATTGTTTTTATTGTACTTATTTATTTGATATGTCAAGAATACATTTATTATGTAATTTTTGTAGGTAAAAATCGCAACTTTCAAGAAACCAAGAACATTTGCATAAAAGAATCAAATAGATATCATTAGAAACTAGAGGTATGAACAATAAATGGGACACACATCGAGAAAATAAGAGGTAAGAGCATAACTTACATTCTTAGTATAACTAATATAATATTGTATGTCTACAATATGATTACCTATTGTAAAAGTTTACTAATTCAGTTTATATGTTCAAAGTAAAACGAAGTTAATAAATATAACCAGTTGTTATTTCCAAAAATTATACAGTTTATACTTAATTACTTAATTACTTTGTCTTGCCCCCATTTGCCGCTTTTGAAATGAAGACAGCCGTAGAATCCTTTAACCCAAAGAAGGCCCCTGGAGAGGACGGCTATACCGGCTATGCCTGGAATCGGGTAGTCGTTGTCATGTTGAGGAAACCGGCTAGGGGAGACTATACGGTCCCAAAGTCATATAGGCCCATTGGGCTGCTACCGGTCCTTGGAAAAATTCTGGAGAAGTTGTTAATTACTCGACTCAAGTATCACCTATTGCCAAGATTAAGCCAACGCCAGTATGGTTTTATGCCACAGAGGAATAACGAGGACGCCTTCTATATCCTAATAAGACGCATTAGAGCAAAACTTAACGATAAAACGATTGTGACATTGGTGTCTCTAGATATAGAGGCCGCCTTCGACAGCACCTGGTGGCCGGCCATCAGGGTGCGATTGAAAGAAGAGGAGTGTCCGGTAAACTTGAGACGGATAATTGACAGTTATTTCAGCGACAGAATGATTAAGGTGCGCTATGCTGGCGCAGAACACGTCAGAAAAACCACCAAGGGCTGCGTGCAGGGATCTATAGGAGGGCCAACCTTGTGGAATCTGATGCTGGACCCCTCCTGAAGGACATCGAGGGCATGGGCGAATATTGTCAGGCCTTTGCCGACGACGTCGTCCTGGTCTTTGATGGGGACAAGGCTGCCGAGATCGAATCACGCGCAAATGCCGCTCTTGAACGTGTTCGGGCAATGGGTGTCGTAAACAAGTTTAATTTCGCGCCTGAGAAAACCAAGGCTATGACATTAACGCGAAAGATAAAATATGACACACCACGCCTGACCATGGACGGGATCGACATCGTGACGTGTAAAGAGATCAAGATCCTGGGCGTCGTGGTCGACAGCCGTCTGACTTTTAAAATTCATGTCTCTGGCGTCTTTGGGAAGACGGTCGCAATCCACAAGCAGCTGATGAGGGCAGCGAAAGTTATCTGGGGACTTCACCCGGAGGTAATTCGGGTGATCTATACAGCGGTGGTGGAATTAGTGGTTCTCTACGCCGCCAGCGTCAGGGCACCCGCAGCCACGAAAAAGGGCATCATCAAGCGACGGGGGACAATACAGAGGGAAATAATGCAAAAGATGTGTCGAGCCTACCACACAGTTTCACTAAGCTCTGCCCCAGCTCTACCAGGGATTCTCCCGCTTGATCTAAGAGTGCGAGAAGCTGCTTCTCTTTACGAAACCCAGAAAGGATACCCGCGATCGGAACTGTACGGAAGACTGGTGGAACAAATGTCGTCTACAATGCAGGGACCGCATCCTGCAGTTTGTCCGAATATCGTGGTGAAGTGTCTGGAAAACCGGAGGGAACTAGAAGCTAACAGCTACTTCGACATGCAAATCTTCACAGACGGTAGTCGAATCGAGTGTAAAGTTGGAGCCGCCTTTTCATGGTGGAAGAGTGGTTCGGAAACTAAAACCCGAAAGTTCGCGCTGTCGTGGTTCTGCACAGTCTATCAGGCTGAGCTCCTGGCGATCTGTAGGGCAACGGCGGAGATATCGAGGAGTGTGAACGCAGATCTTTCATTTAGCGTGTATAGCGACTCCATGGCCGCTCCCCAAGCTATAAAAAACCCGAA
This sequence comes from Mechanitis mazaeus, assembly GCA_959347395.1. Lineage (NCBI taxonomy): Eukaryota > Metazoa > Arthropoda > Insecta > Lepidoptera > Nymphalidae > Mechanitis > Mechanitis mazaeus. Next base: position 3,027,858 of record OY365743.1, read on the forward strand.
TTGTCGTCATCCCTTGTCTGTCAAAACTAGGGAGAACCTAAGATCTTCGTCTCTCCAGTGCAAGATGGACTTGCACTGGATTAAAGCTCACTCAGGAATGATGGGAAATGAGATAGCCGACCTGGCAAAGGAGGGCCACGCTATACTCCAAGCAGAAGGTTAATCACGACTTGTGCCCGATTTCATTCGTGAAGCGCAGCATTCGGATGACTACGTTTGACGAATGGAATCAGCGGTACCAGATGGGCAGCACAGGATCCGTAACCAAAGAGTTCCTACCCCATGTCAAAACCGCCTACAGTATTGTCAGGAAATTCGAAGTCACAAGTCTGACGACCCAAATGATGCCTGGACATGGTGGGTTCAAAGTGAACCGATCCTGCATTTGTGAACCAGAGAAGGCAGAGGCAGTTATGCATGTTTTCCTCGATTGTCCCGTCAGCTGGAATAAGCGGATGAAGCTGGAAGAAGAATTAGGTATTAAAATAGACAGGAACAATTTAAAAGATAATGTAGTAGATAATGTAAATAGAAAAAAGTTTTTTAGATATGGGCTCAAAATTATTAAGAATGTCATAAACCGTTACCAAACTATGGTTGGTATGCATTTTGAATAATGCGTAGATAATCATAGATAGTATAGGATATAAGTAAACTATAAACTCAGTAAATAGCCACAAAAAAAATGTAAATTAGGATAAATAAAAAATTAGATTATAAGAGAAGATAACTAATCTACATATTAGATATAGCAAAACAAAAACAGCGAGTCATATGTAAATAAATAAGATAGGTTAAGAGTAGATTATATGAGATATAGAAAAGCTATGTAAATAAGAGAAAAACCAACCCTGAAAAACTTTTTGCATCCTGTAACCTATAACATCCCTGAAATTTACTTTAATCAAAAGATACATAAAATATAAAATATAATGAAATAACAGTAGTTGGAAGTCCCACCCATAAGAATGAGAATGGTGATGGCAACAAGAAAGATAAGGAATGAGGAATGAACGTGCGAGGGAATGCCCGCGAGAACTGGTATGCAAGAGGAGAAATAGATAAATAAAGACTCCAATCCTGTGGGAGGTAGTCCGTCAAAAAAAAAAAAAAACTTAGTCTTGAAAGAAACTTAATATTTTATGCAAGATTTTATTTCGAAATTTTGTTTATTTTCTTGTTTATTTTTTTACGAAAGTATTATATTGTAACGCAAGTGGATTTTCTATAGTTGGTATATTCTATAGTATGTGAAAGCAATCTTATTGTTTACAATTCCACAAACAAAAACAGTTATTTTAAAATTCATGACTAATTATTTTTAGTTATTCGAAATAATTCTTCTTGAGAATTAGTATACTAAAGTTTTACACGCTGTTTGTTTGTACCAATTATGTCAAACAAGAGAAAAATATTTATCTCTTATTGTACATTTGTATTTTATGCACTGGAGATTTAATATACTAAGGTGATTATGATATAACAAATGCATAGAGTAATAAAATGTTATTAAAAACAGTATGTTGTAGCAAAATTTATTAATTTAGATCAATGTCTTTATGCTCTTACTCAAGACTTTCTTAAGATGTCATAACATCTTTATATATTTTTTTATTTAAATCTACTATAATTTTTATATAAAAATTATTAAGTATTTAAACGTAAAGTCTTTCTAATTATTTTAAGTAATAACTTTTGTAGTGTAACTCTGACGGTACTGTGGCCGGCTTCATTAATGTATGCATTAACGAAACTCCCGTCTATAATGGCATTATATTCTTTAACTTTGCAATCATGCTATATATTTTTGTCTCTTTATTGCATTAACGAATTTAAATAATTTAACGAATTAACAGAAGCACAAAACGACCTTGACATAATAAATGAATGGTTCCTGTATAATCTACTCACCATAAATGATACAAAAACTTCATATATGATTTTTTTACGAAATTTTTAACATTACGAAAAATTTCTAATTGCATTCCTTACAAACTACGAACCACCATTTACAACGCCCTTTTTTTTTTTTTTTTTTTTTTTGCCCTCTGCGCCGTAATGGGACGTCACGGGATCGCGTTAGCACACACCGTGACGCCCCGGCGAGACCCCCCAAATGAGGGTGCCCCGAGCAACGTAGAGCACCCTCTCATCGTAGGCCTATGTTAGGTAAGGGGGTCACCCTCCCCCCTCACCAGGCCTACAACTGGGGAAGGAAGCGACGGGCGTATTCCCGCCTCCTTCTACCCAGTCTCCCCCTACGGAGCGGGTCAGCGGACGAGGCAAACTCCCTGTCCCGCTCCGAGGCCTCCTTTGCGGCGATGACTTGCTCGCAGAAGGAGGCCATTGCGACCCAGCACCTCTCGCTGCTGACCATCGCGCTGATAACGCGCGGCAGCGAGAGGTCCCTGCCAATCACACCCACCAGTTCAGTGCGCTGGTGGTCCCAGGCGGCGCACTCCGCCAAGGTGTGACGAGCCGAGTCGACGGACTCGTCACAGTGATGGCAGGAGGGGGTCGCCTCCCTTCGTGCTATCCTGTGCAGGTACTCACCGAAGCAACCATGCCCGGTCAGCACCTGCACAAGACGGAACGTAAGCGTTCCGTGCCGCCGATTGATCCAGTGGTCGAAGTGAGGACGGACCGCCCCCACTGTGATCATACCGGCGGCAGGGGACTCCAAGTCCCTATTCCACCGTCGCATCAGGGCTCGGTGAGCTAGAGCCCTGATTCGCGCCGCCTCGGGCCTTACCCCCGTGGCCAAGGCTTCTGCCCGGTGCCAGTACACGGCTGCGAGCACCTCCGCCTGTAGCTCCCAGGGCGGATCGCTCGCCAGGAGTGTAGCCGCCGTGAAGGACACCGTACGGTACCCCCTGATCATCCTCACCGCTAGGACCCTTTGCGTTCTTCGCAACAGGGTCCTTGAGTCAGCGGTGAGGGACCCCGACCATATGGGAGCACCGTATAGGGCCATGCTCCGCACGATGCCGGCATATAGGCGCCGGCATGGAGCCTGCGGCCCACCGATGTTGGGCAGAAGCCTTCCCAAGGCAGCTGCGGTGGAAACCAACTTCGGGGCGAGAAGGGAGAAGTGCGCCCCGAAGTTCCACCTTCCGTCCAGGGTGAGGCCCAGATACTTTATCTGGGCCTTCACCACCACCTCCGAACCCTGGACGGAGATGGACGCCCGACGAGGGGGACCTCGCCGAGGGCCGTGGAATAGGATGGCCTCCGTTTTAGTGACGGAGACTTCCAAACCCAGCAGCCCTATGCGGTCCGCAACGAGCGTTGCACCGACGGTGGCAAGACGGGCCGCTTCCGCAAAGCTCCCTCCCCGTGCTGTGACGAGGGTGTCATCAGCGTAACAAAACACCCTCATCCGGGGAAGGAGAGGACAGCGGAGCAGCCAGTCGTAGCCCAGGTTCCACAGGACCGGTCCCAGAACGGACCCCTGTGGAACCCCTCGGCTCACGGCACGTCGGTACATTCGCTGGTCGCCGCGCTCCCACAGGACCTCTCTATCCTGCAGGTAGGCCCCCAACAGTCTCCGGAGATAGGGAGGCACTCCATGGAACCGGAGCGCCTCGACCAATGTCTCGAGCGGAAGACTGTTGAAGGCGTTAGCGACGTCCAGCGAAACCGCCAAAACGACATCCCCCTCGCGAAAAGCCTCTTGGGTCACATCTCTCAGAGCTCTCAGGGCGTCTATCGTAGAACGACCCGCCCTGAAGCCGAACTGAGCCTCTGAGAGATCCGGACCCACCTCCTCGAGGTGACGGATGAGACGGGCAGAGAGGATTCTCTCGAAGAGTTTGCCCGTCTCAACCATTTACAACGCCCTAGTTAAGCCACACTTAGACTATTTAATAGAAATTTGGGGAACAGCTGCTCAAACACATCTTAGTAAACTGCAACGAACACAAATTAAACTAATAAAGGCTCTATTTCATTTTATATACTTAAAACCATCTAATGAACTGTACAGACAAACTAATCTTCTGAATATCAGTCAAATGTACACCTACAACACGTGCAATCTTATTAAAAAAAATACTATTGCTAATAAAAATTTTAAAATAACATTTACAAAAAAGAGAATTAAACATAACCTATGGGACAAGAACAAAATAAAAATCTGGTAGCCTCGGGCAAAAACTTATGGTAATAAAAATATAAAATGTGAGGGTGTAAAGTTATTTAATAAAATAACATTTACAAAAAGAGAATTAAACATAACCTAAGGGACAAGAACAAAATACAAATCTGGTAGCCTCGGGCAAAAACTTATGGTAATAAAAATATAAAATGTGAGGGTGTAAAGTTATTTAATAAAATAACATTTACAAAAAGAGAATTAAACATAACCTAAGGGACAAGAACAAAATACAAATCTGGTAGCCTCGGGCAAAAACTTATGGTAATAAAAATATAAAATGTGAGGGTGTAAAGTTATTTAATAACTTACCTGAAGGAGATGTTGAATTTTAATATCATCGCTTGCACACATTGATTATTTGAAAGTAAAACTATGTAGCAATAGAAATAATTATTTATTATTTTGAAATATTTCACAAATATTTTAGCCATGTTACTATTAATTAATTCATTAACACTACCAGTATTGAAACCGACGACCTCTGAGACGAGTAGTTGCGAAAATTTGTTGTTGTTGAAAATTTTTATTCTATTGTCATAATTAAAAAAATAGTATTATTTAATCGGGATGTATGAGTAAATTTTTACTTCTATTTGGATGAAAAATACAATTTTAAAATTAAACCATTTCAAAAATAACCTTAACTTGAATATAAAAAAAAAATTAAGGGATAATAATTATATTAGTACAAAAAAAAATCTATCTAAACAAATGAGGAGAAATAACGAATAAAACAACTAAATTTCACCACAGACGGATGCACGTCCGGAAATCATTCTGAATACTTAAATGTTTACATACATATTAATCTTACAGGCTAGACCACCATCTACAACTATTATAATTAGTTATTTTCAGATTTATATTGAGTTGTTTCAAATATATAAAATATAATAAAAATGAAATTCATTAAATAATAATCAAATAAAGAAGAACATATATTTTATGTTCATGTTATATATTTTGGTAAATTCTTTTATAAACTTAAAAGAAATGCAATATCCATGGAAAGGCTATTTGAAACTGAAAGAAGTAAAGTGACCTGAATTCGACCAATAAAGATTACTTGAAACATTTCGAGATATCAATTGAGCATATCGAGTATGTGGAGACTTTATTTGCCTTATGGATACATATATCATAAGATTTTACTTACGTTTTTAGTTATTTAAATTAAAATAAATGGATAAGTTGTATTTAAACTATTAATGACAAAATTAGATGTAAATAACATACTTTATCCCACATGAAATAATACTCAAACGCTTTTGGAATTAAATTACTTGTGCTGTGGAGCTGCTTGATGCTGCGTCTGAAATATAATATAATACTATTATCATCATTCCCATTCGTGACAGATCACGGGATCAGCGGGATCACTCGAAGACCAGCAAACCCTAGAAACACCAGTTTAGCTGACGGGTACTCTTGTTGAGTTAAGACTGCGGCTGTGCTGAGGTAGTTTCTGAGTCTAGTTAAGTTCTGAATCTAGTTTCTGAGATAACTAGATAGCTTGTACTTGAGTACAAGCCGCTGATGTTGATGAAATGCACTTTTACGGTTTCTAGCAAAATATTTACAAAAATACTTGAAAGGAAAAATATTATTTACAAGTATTAAGAATATCATGAATGTCACCAAGTAAAGCTCAGTATATATAAAACTGAGTCATGTAAAAACATATATATTATTGATTGAAATATAAGGATAACAATACTTTAATATAAAAATGTAATACTATTATTTGAGATTATTACATTATTATATAAATCTTAATTATATTTCAAATCCGACTGTTACTTAATATTAAGGCCAAGTTTTAAGTACAACTTTATATAATTTGATAAATCCTCGGATATAACGAAACTACACAATCCTTTTAGGTATAGCTGTCGAACTCGTTAGATTACGCAAAAAGAAACATTCAAACGGAAAAAAGTTAGATATAAGATTGGGATTACTATCTTCTTCATGTAAAATGTAATATTATTACTTAATTTAGTAATTAATACGTATGTCGATAAATTTGAATATCCTGAGAATTAAGAATTTATTATTACATATTTTATACATTAGATTCTTGCTCAAAAATTATTCTGTTATAACTAATGAGTTATGCAATGACAAATTTGTCAAACGTATCTTATTCAGGCTTTAATGGAATCATATGTCATTATTAATTCGAAACAGAATAGGAACTCAGATATGGGACAGTTTTTACATGACACGTGGCAGTGCTGTTTCAGCAGGATGTCACAACAAAATGAGTGGTCACTTAGCACACTATCATATATTGTAACTTACTTTTAAAGCCTTGTAATACCTGAGTAAAACTTGAATTATTCTGCTACCCTGTGTTTGGTCATCGAATACCTTAAGCACCTTCATATGAAATAAAGTTATCTCCATTATACAAATTAAAAGGGTACGGAGCTTTCACACAGTTATACACTGCGGCTTGGCGAGTTGTACCGTTTCGTATTAGCAAAGAGATACCGTAAGTATTTTTTTATTATATTTATAACAAAAACTTTAACCAGTTATGAAAAATAGATTATATATCCACCAATTTACTTGTTTTTAGAATATGTGGTAAATTTTATCAAATAAATGCTTTTTTTGTATATTTATTTATATTATTTATACGTTCATATATTCGAGTATTTACGAGGCTATCCAGAAGGTAGGTAGGTAGGTATAGTAGAAAGTACTGATGATAAAATTGAAATTTAAAATCCATAGTTAAATAGATTTGCTTAATAAATCTCAAACAACATGTGTTATAAATTTAAACTCACTAATTATTTAATGAAAATAAAATAAATATTTCAATAAAAAAATAAAAAAAATAAAAAAAAAATAAAAAAAATATGTATTTTATCATAATTGACAAAATTAAAACGTATACAAAACCAAATCATCCTAGGTTACCTATATGAATATGAAATGTACATAATAGATAAAATTTATTAGTACTTATTTATATCAAATAAGCCCTTTCGTCAAATAATTTTAGTCTTAGTTTATTAATTTTAAATTTAACCTATAAAATAATATTATTATTATGTAAGTGCGATTCGTTAAAATGAAAGAGAATATCTTAAAGATGAACAACAATAATAATATTTGTTTATAGGAGTAGGTAATTGCCAAACACAATCTTATTTTTCTCTATTTAGTAATACAAAAATATTGAGCTTATTTTCATAAAAGTTTTATGAACTATTTTAATGGAAACTACGATGTTGCGGTAAAAGGCCTTCCTTTCATTTATGTATTTTTTGTACTACTTTCTGCTTTGAGCTCTGCCGCTGGTACTAAAATATTGAGATAGACATAAAAAGACGTCGAAGATTAATACAATTTTGTTATTTCTTAATAACGACAGAAATTCTTTATTCCGTAAAAACAATTATCTACCTGCCTTGTTAAATAAATTGTTTGAAATGTGTGCTTAAAATCTGACTTCTGTTGTTGGTATGCTTTCTCTCACTTAGATGCTTTGTCTTTGCCAATAGCGTTGAAATGCATCCTACAAATTATACAAATTATCATTTTTTTCTTAATTCTCGCCGTCTCAAGTCAATTTGTGAAGAACCTTATCATATTTTGATAAAAATATTTATTTTGTGACCTCACTACAACCAACTTTATTAAATCATTAAGAACCGTCATAGGTTAGACAAAATTACAATTTCTCCTATGAAGTTTAAAAGGTGACCAGATCAGACACTAGTTATACAACTACTCAAGCTGTAATTACTTCTATAAAATAGTAACAACTTAAAAGTTTACCTTCGCCCATGTATTCCTTCCAAAAAACGCAAGCCTAAATCGGGCTAAATATAATAATAATATAAAGCTTGTCAAAACAAATATGCTACCTTCGAAATTATTTTCTAATGAGTATCTCGGAGTAGTGAAAAGGTATTTAATATTTCTTGTTCCTTGGCCCATTTAAAATAAACGTGATTGGCGATAGTGTGACTATCCGTCAAATTCATAGTATTAATTTTATTACTATTAATAAGATAATTAGAAGCCGAAGCTTAATGGTCGATAACCTCTCATGAACCTGCCTTTTATAAACAGAAATCTTTTTTTTAACTCTTAGTAGTAACACGTTCAACCAAACAAACAAACTCTTTTCAAACAAGAATTATATTGGTATAGATTAACTTAAAATTCTGAATACATAAGGCATGTTTTCGTATACGTCAACTACCAGGGCTTACGCCGGAAACAAACTAATTGCTCTGTGGTGAACCTGGTTTTGCCCAGCGATAACCGGTTAAACCCGGTTTTATCCATAAATGTAGTATGAATTTATTGATCAAAGCGTAAAAATAACATAATAAAATTTTACAACAATTTCAAAATTTACAGTTTTCTGTTGTATTTTATTCATTTATAGTTTATTAATGAACGATTTATCATATTTTTAAGACAATGTGAATATTACATCACAAAAGCAAAAAGAGGGAATTATTATTTTTATAATATTTGAAACTGAGTCATTGTTTTTCAGCAAAATGTATGATTGTATAAATTTTATTAAGATATATGAATGTTCTTAATATAATTTTTATACCAAAATTATTATATAAATAGAGTAATAAAGTCTTTGAAAGTTTTTCTTCAATCAATCTTGTTCTGAAGCGCTGGCGTGCTTTGTTTTACTTCATAGAGGTATTACAAAATGTCATTATATTATTTTACTATGCTTTCATGATGTACATAGTAATTCCTTTTAAAGCATTAACTGTCTAAATTAGATTGTGAGGATAATTGTTAGAATCGTCGCCTTACATACCTTTACTATCTGAATGAATTAGATGCAACTAGTCTTAATTATAAATTCTATATTATTTAAAATATTCTCTAAACATTTTGCTGAATTTCATTATTTCATTTCTATATTAAGAAATAATAAGTATATAAAAATAGTATTTATTGCAAAAAATCGTAATGGAATCAATCTAAAATGGTAATGTATGAGTAAAGATGACTTTAATTTAAACGAGAAAACACAATTATCAGTTATATAAAATAACTCACCACAGACGAGTGCACGTCCGAAGTGTTCCGGATACTTAAAATTTTAGTAAATCTATTAAAAGCAACACCATGACTACTTTTAGTTATTTGAGAACTTATTCGTAATTTTAGTAATAAATGAATTGGTTAAGTAATCAAATTGGTACAAAAAATGGCTGAAGCAATCGAATAAACAGTACGATAAAAAACCATATTTATTTCATGATGTTCAAATACTAAAAGATACGTTATATATTTTCAATAAATTCTTTTAGAACCTTCAAAGACATTCATATTCAATATGAAAGAAACTGCTATTTACAACTGGAAAAAGTAAAGTGACTGAACGACCAATAAATGTTACTTGAAACATTTAGAGACATCAATTGAGCATATCGAGTATATAGAGATTTTATTTGTGATATAGATACATACATTTGCAACAATATTTATTGGAGAATTTTATTGAAATTTTTGTTAAAGTAAATCTATTATCATTTAAATGTTTGTAAATTTGTGAGTTGATATAAGCTGTTAATGTGAGATGGCAAGGTGTAAATAAATAAATGTCATTCATAAATGAGCTGAGCGAAGCGAAGCTCTTTACTACTCAAATTTTCAACTCTTTGTTACCCTACTCCTCCTTCAATTTACGAGCTACGCGCACGAAATTTTGTACTCATGCGCATAATGAGCAAAACCCGGTCTGGATTGAAAATCAGCTGAATCGTAATTGTAGTTTTTGAGATAATTGATATTGAAATGTGTCCCATATAGTTAACATATAGAACGTTTTATTTTAGCGCGCGCTGACTTATGCTTCTTTACGAAACTTATGCAAGCATAATTTTTATTCATAAATGAATACATAATACAAATCATAATTTTTATCCATAAATAAATATCAATATTTAACTCTAGACATTGATGCGCTCGATTGTGTCGCGAGAGTAACCCCGCTTGCATGGACCTAGTATTATGCTTGCTTCCTATAACTAGTGTCAAGCAATTGTTATAGGAAGCAAGCATAATTTGACTAAATGTAACAGTAGTAACGGGTCACCAGTTAAATATAATAATATTGAAATACCATTTATGCCATTTGTAAACAATCTTGGATTTCATATAGATTGTTTAGTTACTTGGAATACCCACATAGCCGAGATATCCCGTAAAGTAACGTATTCGTTACGTGCACTTTATCCGCACAAAAACTTAGCCAGCCAATAGGCAAGTTTTTAAGAAACGTGTCCGTAAATATCTATCTGAACAATAACTTACTTATTATTAATTATTTTTTCTTCTTTTTTACTTTTACTTTGTTAGCCTTTTGATATATATTATGTTTACGTTTGTGTATTTATAGATATATATTATGTTAATTATAATGATAATAATATGTATATTTATATTTATTATTTGTATGTTTATATAGAGATTCAACATACTGTTAGCTTTTTTTTTCTTTTCTTTTATTTTTTTTAGTATCATATTTTTTTTGTTTATTTATTAAAATTGTGTTGTCGAATTTTAACTCGATATTATTTTTTTTCACTACATTGTTATGTTATATTGTGCTCCATTATGTTTTTCGGTTTACCATGTCGGTCGACTGGTAGAGAATGCTTTAGCATTAAGTCCGCCGTTTGTACGATTTTTTTTTGTGCAATAAAGATTTTTAAAATTAAAATTTTCTTAATTAAATATAACGTTACAAAATATGTTTGAAATTACTATTACTTATCCTCTGATATCAAATTTTGATAGAGTCAGAAGTATACCATTATTGAATGATTTATATAATATGGTTTCAGATGTGAGATTATTTCTAGGTAACACGTGACAATACTCAAATGGGAGTTCAATTAGTCCATTGCCGCAAGGTGGCTAGTTTGTCGTTTTTTTACATTTCGGAGTGTGTGCAACAGAGCTGCACAACCTGATACAACCACCTCCTTTCAATCACAGAACAACCTTCTGGTTGAGGTCCCGTACAAAGCGTTTCGTTTCTACTTTCTTTGTGCGGACGGCGAAAGTTTGGAATTCTCTTGGAGTCAGTATTTCCTGGTAATTAAAATCTAGGGGTCTTTAAATCTGGAGTAAATAGGTATTCGGTAAGTGTGCCATACCTTGGACTCCAGGCTTGTCAAACGCTTACCTATTCAGGTTAAAAAAAGCACAATATCACCTTTTGTATCTTATTATTACGTTTTAAAAATTTAGTTTAAATTTTATTATTATATGCTTATACTTGCGTATCGCATACTTTGACTTTTAAGTAATTATAAAGTAAAGTGTACTCCATTATATGCATGTAAAGGGTACGGAGCTCAACCAACACAGTAATCCACTGTGGCTTGCGAGTTACACTTGACAACATAAGCTACTAGCTATCAAAAATGGTTGAATAATTATTAAAATTAACAAGAAAATATTTTTTTTACAAGAAGCTACCAATGAAGATGTCAATGATTTAAGTTTGTTCATTAAATGGTTGTTAAATTCAAATTAAATGATAAATCAAATTAAGAAAAGTATGTAAAATAAATAAATGTATTATAATACTGATGTAGTGTTTTATTCAAAGTATTGAAGTTAATGTTTATGGGACTTTTTAAATGTAATCTTCACCTCTTGAAATTTTTCCAAAAAAAAAAAAATTTTTTTTTTATAAATTATATTTTTATAACTATTTAAAAAATATATGCATTTAAAAGAATGACGCTAAAAAGAACCTAAAGATTTTTTAAAAATAAGATTAACAATCGATATATGTTCATATTAAGTAGATATCTAATAATCATAAGATAAATATATATATATTGCTATAAAATGTAAAATTACGCTAAAATTATGTTGCTACATAAGATAGGAACTATTGTAACTGCAAGATTTAAAAGAGTGTAGAAAATCAGTCGGTTAAATAATACATTATAAGTATTATATACAGTACCTATATGGGAAGAACCTCTTTTTCCTCAAATAATTTTTCAACACGTAGATCTAATAAATAATATTTTTAGTATCGTAAATACAATTCGTTAAAAGGAATGATAATATTTTCAAGTTAAACTTAAATATTATGGTCTATTCAAGTAATTGCATAATACAATATTATTTTCATACTTGTTACATAACGTTACTATGTGGAAAGCGCCTAAGTTGAATTCCTATTACTTTGTATTTAATATTATATTCTGTCGATACAGCATTTGCGTAATGTTCCCATAAGTTTTATTGTATAAGATATTTTGTAAGAATGATCATTCCTTATTCCCACTTCGAAGGGGAATCATCATTCATAGGTTTAGTTTGTTTTAATTAGATTAAAGTTAATTTTAAAATCATTTCGGGTTTTTTTAAGTCCTCTGGCTGTCGCAAACGTAATTGGCGCAGTCGGTAGGATATTCGCGGGAGACTTCAAGACCACATCTCATATCGATAATCGCGTCGCGAGTCACCCGGGTTGGCTATCAAGCACCGTTCCGGATATCCTGAATCTACGGACCTGCTGCAGACCAGAGGAAGAATCCAAAAATCGATTCACGGAGAAAACCAAGAAATGATATATTTGTAAGTACACCTGAATTATTCTCGTGTTGCTCCTTTGAATCTTAAACCTCAAGATTTATCATCCCAGAGCATTTAGTTCGCGGGAGCCTGAATCGCGCCAGGCCCGCAGACAATTAGCAGATAATAATAGAGATATCATAGGATTAGATAATTTAGAGTTAGAAATCTTTAGGTTAAAAAAAGTAATAATGACGCCGTATAACCCAGACGAAATTTTTAAAGCCCTTCGTTTAGTCCCGGAATTTGATGGTAACCCTAACGTCCTTACTCGTTTCATTAAAATTTGCGATTCCTTAGCTACGCAATATCTTAGTAGTAACCCTGATAGCGAGTTTTCTAATATTTGTCTAATAAACGGAATTTTAAATAAAATAACAGGGACCGCTGCATGCACTATAAATTCAAACGGTATACCAGAAAGTTGGCTAGGCATTCGAACAGCCCTCATTAATAATTTCTCAGATCAACGTGACGAGACCGCTCTATATATGGACCTCTCTATAGCAACACAGTGCAATCGAACACCGCAGGAATTTTATAATCATTGCCAAACTTTATTTAGCACAATTATGACTTATGTGACCTTGCATGAGACCATACCTACCACAGTCCAAGCGAAACGAGAGCTTTACAAAAAAGTTACGATGCAGGCATATGTACGTGGTTTAAAAGAACCCTTAGGATCCCGTATACGATGCATGCGCCCGGATACGATTGAGAAAGCTCTTGAGTTCGTTCAAGAAGAGCTTAATGTCATGTATTTGCAACAACGTGACTCCCTTAAAGTCCAAACAACCCCTAAACCAACCCCTGCGTTACAACCAGTAGTATTTACTCCTACAAGACCTTATAACACTCCTGTACCTAACTGGCGAGCCCCGTTAAATCAGCGCCCTATGGGACCCCCACCGCAACCTTTTAAATTCCCGGTAAATGGACATAATCAACCACGCATGCCTACTAATACACAAAGAATGTTCGCTGCACCTCCACCAAATTACAACCCTCACAGTAACATTTTTAGATTACCACCCCGAAATAACCCATCTCAAGGCCATCAACCCATGAGTGGTGTCCAACCCTTTTCACCTAAAATTTTACCTTTAAATAATTATAATTCGCAATTAAATAATTTTAAATCAAGAGAAATGAATGTTAATGAATGTGCGACATATGACGACTCGTATTACGACCATTGTTACGAGCCGGAGTACAATTACTATACCGACTATTACGATACTGAGTTTGCCCCCGGATTTTCTCATGAATTAAATAATAATTTAAATGTGATTTCTGATAATAATTCTTTTGATTCTCAAACACAATTAGAACAACATCAACAGGATTTTCAGGAGATTTCGAAATCACAAAAAACCAAGATAGAAATAAATGTTCAGACGCAAAGACAGCTTCCGTATATACAAATAGAGAACCCTCCATTAAAATTTTTATTAGATACCGGTGCTAATCAATCTTTTATAAGTCCCGAAGCCGTCGAGAAATATTTCGCTCACTATCCCTTGAAATTAGATCCTTTTGAAGTAACCAACATACACGCGACAAGTAGGAATAATTACTCTATTAGCTTGCCGTGTTTCGCAGAATTTAACGATGTTAATGGTATTAAGTTATTCGTATACCGATTTCATGAATACTTTGACGGACTTATAGGTTTAGACTTGTTAAGTAACTGGGAAGCTCGTATAGATTTAAAAGAACAAAAACTATTTACAAAAAATGCGTCAAACCCTATTCGAATGTATAAATCGTGTAATGTTAATTTATACGAAGATATGATCCCCGCGGAAACTTCAAAAATTATCCATATTCCCGTCAATATTAAAGAAGACGATGTTTTTATTAGAGAACAAATACATGAATGCATTACTTCTGTAGAACATAATCGTTGTTATTTAGAGATCGAAAATCCAACATCAAACGATATTATATTCTCGCTCGATCGTCCGGCTCACGCGGATTTATTTAACGCTGAGTGCACGAGTACCCAACAACTAAAGACTCGCACACAAGACGTTATTTCACGCTTACGTACGGACTACCTAAACCCAGAGGAAAAGGCTAATCTCATAGCTCTTTATTCTCGTTTTGCTGACGTATTTTACATTGATGGTGAGAGATTAACGTTCACAAATAAAATTAAACGCCGAATAATAACTACCGATGAAGTTTCTGTGCACGCTAAGAACTACCGATATCCCTTTATACACCGACAGGAGATAAAACTTGAGAGCCTTAATGACGGACCAGGACTATTACTTTTCAAACTCGGACCCATTAAACTAACTACGCACTATCATACATTCATACAGTATGTAAAATTAGATGACATCGAGACAAATATTCATTCATTAGAGACTCAACTGCTTGACTGTAAAAATCGCATGAATAATATAACCTTTAACCTGTACGAAATTCAAATTAACTACCTCGCTAATAAGCTTGGCAATATTTTAAAACAATTACAATCTTTAGAACCAAGTAGAGTAAAAAGAGGTCTTATGAACAGTTTAGGTTCTATGATAAAAAGTTTAACCGGTAATTTAGATCACGATGATGCGTTGAAATGTAATGAGGCAATTAAAGTATTTGAAAATAATCAAATAAAATTATTAACTGAATTTAACAGTCGTATTAGTTTAAGCAAGGAGTGGATGTTAAAACACGGAATAGGATAAATAGTACTTTAGCATTAATATTACAAAATAAGGCCATAAGTATAAATTTTTCTCAACTTTTGGAACTAGGTCGTAAAAATATAGAAGATTTATCTTTAGTATTATTAAGAATAGTTTAGCGTTTATCCATGTTTCTAGTACACATCATTCTATTATAGACATTGTAGTATTAGAATCTATGGTTTTAAAGTTAAAATCAATTTACTCAGAAGATCAAGTGTTAGATTTAGAACTTAGGGAATTTTATAACATTATTAAACCAGGATCATACTTTTTGAATAAACAAATAATCTTTATATTTAAATTTCCAATTTATTCTAAAGAAACTTATGATCTTTATAAGTTATCAGTAGTACCGAATTAACATAACCATGCTCTTATCCCACCCTTTCCTTTCCATGCAACAATCGAGATATCATTTGTGTACATGGAGGCTGAATGCCCGAAGGTAAAAAAAAAACTGGTATCTCTGTGAGAAAGAAATTCATCATCAGTTACGCACCAAATCAGATTGCATTCAGGAGTTGATCACCAATCAAGTCTTACAAGAAACCTGTGAATTCACTACAGTCAACTTAACTAAAGAAGCTATGGAGAAACTCGATGACCAACACTACGCTCTGTCCTTTCCTCAACAAACGAAAGTACAACTAATTTGTAATCGAAAGGACTACACATCATTACAAGGTAGTACCTGGCTACAATTCCCGCTGGATGTCGTTGAAATCGGAACGATTCACCATAGCAAATGATTATAATGAAATCAAAGGACAACCCCTCAAATTGATGAAAATACCCTATGACGCCGTAAAGCAGTCTACGAAAGCGACTCGCATCCATTTAAAATCGATTGATCTCCAAGGATTATATAATATCCAGGACCAACTTATGATCCAGACTCCTATTCAAATTAACGAAGTACCAAAACACGCCTTATACCACACTACAATACCATTCTACAGTATACTATTGAGTGCAAGTGTACTCGGAACTAACATAGCAACTCGACGTTACTTATGGAAATGTAACAAAGATGACAAGAAGCACCAGCCATCGCTCGAGATCCTGACAACATCCGGCGAACCCGAGACCATTCCGGCAACATTTTCACTAAAAGTACTGAAATAGTCGCCGTTCCATGGGGGGAGGTGTTACATAACGTTACTATGTGGAAAGCGCCTAAGTTGAATTCCTATTACTTTGTATTTAATATTATATTCTGTCGATACAGCATTTGCGTAATGTTCCCATAAGTTTTATTGTATAAGATATTTTGTAAGAATGATCATTCCTTATTCCCACTTCGAAGGGGAATCATCATTCATAGGTTTAGTTTGTTTTAATTAGATTAAAGTTAATTTTAAAATCATTTCGGGTTTTTTTTAAGTCCTCTGGCTGTCGCAAACGTAATTTACTTTACAGTATATTAAAGTTATCCAAATTATAAAGTAGTTTTAATAGAAACTATGATGTTGTGGTAGAGCTTTCCTCTCATTTATGTATTTTTTATACTAATATTTGATGTAATCTCTAACAAGACGTCAGCGTTTAATAAAATTTACTAATTACAACAGAATATCTTTTAGAAACCCAGAAATGACAATCATTCATCTGCTTTAATTCCATTTTGTTGGCGTCTATTATTAGTAAATACGGTTAGCTTTAAGAAAACATCCTATAATATTAATAAGTAAAGTAACTTTTAAAGTCTCCGACACGAAATTGTATACAAATCAACTGTTTTATAGAAAATTAGATTTTATATATTTTTTTTGGTACATAAAATTTTTTTTGGAATTGCCTCATTCTAAACGAACAGAAGCCCACGACATAGGATTCGTGAATAGAAAAGAAAGAAGTTTCATGTCCTGAAAAAATATACTTCTTACTAATCATTTAATTGTTAAGAATATTATGAATATTTGAAATAAAACAATTATATCATATTCATTTAAATCCTTATGTTAAATAATGTAGCTAGCTGTTTTATATAAAATAATGTAATCTCATTCTCAAACAAAATTTTGAAAACTATTCTCAAACTAATTTGAAAATCACAGGATTGACGGCCAATTTGTTTCGTGGTTAATAATGCCCTGCCGAAGCCCTGCTGAGCTAAAGGTCGTGGAATTCGCACACAGGACAGTTGTTTGTGTAATCAACAATTTTGCTGTTTCAAATCTGGGTGTTAAGTATGTCCGTTATTTCTATTTGTGTAACCTCGTGTGATACAAAGATTATTTCTTTAGTGTTGGTGTTTTTTTTTAAAAGATCATCAATCATATCTACGGTTGACCAGTGTAATACGTAAGCGTTTAATTTATAAAAACGAATTGAAAACTTCATTTTTCGGTTTAAGAAATGAACATAAAAAAATATAGTTATATACTAAAACTTATATACTATAACGAGCAAAAAATGGGTATTAATAATACGGCTGATAATTGCTTTTTCATGTCAAGCAAGTTTTAGGTCGTAAAATATAACGAAGTATTATCACGATATTATCGCGAGTTAGTCAAATTAAAAAGTATCTTCAAGTCTAATGATTTTAGAAAATCTACGGCTTAACACTTTCAAATAATTTTAATATTGTATTTTCTTAAATTTTCACGAGGACACACTTGAAATAAAACTATTTTACGGATTAAAACACGCGTATAATTATTTTTATATTATAAAAGTCATAAATGGCTAATTAACTGACTTACACTTACATCTCGTCTGCCCGTGAACACGATTTCTGCAAAGCAATCGAAACTTTGGGTTCAAATTCATAAATTAACCAAATTATACGCGAGTTTTAATCCGTAAATAATAGTTTTATTTAAATTTTAATATTGGATGTTTCAAAAAGTTTTTAAATCTCTTATTTCAATATAAACAAGATGTAATTAATAAAAATTTAAGTAATTTTTTTATTTTCTTAAAAAAAAATCATATTTTCTTTAATTGTATTTTATCCCTGGTTGTTGTAAGAGGTTATATTTCGTAAAAGTATAAATAAAACGATGGCCAAGTTTTTGGTTGACTTTATGTTTGACTAGTAGCTTATCTGGATGTACCTAATTGATCTAGAAGTTGCTCGATCTGTTGCTCGGCTCGTTTCGTTTATTTTTGTTTTATCGATTTTTTGTTCGTAACAATTTGTCTAGCAAAAAGTAGATTTTTTTTCGTAAGTTGGTTGGCTATCGACTATCAGCTTGACTAGTTGGCCGACTAGTTGGTGAAGTAATTGGTCGACTAAATTCTCGGGAGTTTGGTCGGCTGCTTGTAAGGCTAGTTGCTCGACAAGTTTGGTGGACTAGTTGGTTGACTAGTTAGTCAACTAGTTGCTCGACTAGTTGATGAACTGGTTGGTATACTAATTGGTCAACAAATTTTTCGACTAATTAGTTCATTTTTTGATGAACTAGTTGCCTGAATTTCATATAACATTAGTCTACATTGCCCATAAAATCATAAATTTAAAGAAAAAGCCCACTTGATACATATACTAATTAATAAAATATTTGTGTTTTGTAAGACTATATAAATTTGTAAGTACTTTCTTATTGATGTGACACTATTTAACATCATTGTAAAAATGGAAGCGGCTTAGGGTTTATTGACTTTGATAGTAATTGCCCCCATTGCATAACGTCCCTCTGGATATTCTTGACAAATTATGCTAGCCTGAATATAATATAATATATTTAATATAAGCGATAAAATAATAATATAATTTATATTTATATATAATATTGTTATTCAATCGCTTATACGCTTGAATATTATTTAATTAGCAAAGCGACATTAACATTTTTGTGAATTCGAATAAAATATATCTTGATCCAGTAATAGCAGAAACAAAATCTCCGCGTAGGCGATCTTTTATATATTTATTTAAAGATTCTTTGCTCCTATTAGTTCAGAGACGAAACATCAAAATTGGAATTTCTTTAAGTCAAAAGAAGAAAAATGTGATCGGATGTAACTGAAGTTAATATAGATTATTCTTTATCTTTTCAAAATATTTTTTTTTAATTGAATAAACAATAACATCTTCAATTCTATAACAAGGAGAGATATAACTTTCTTTCAAATACTATGTTATGAATAAGATACGCGATAAGTATACTTATTTTTATTGTACTAATCTAAGATGGTTAATTTAAAAATGGACGTTATTAAGAGCACTAAAAATAACATAAACAGTTATAAACTTTAGTGTCAAATTTAAAAGTTCTTCAATGCAAAATAACCAATGTTTTAGTTATCCCTTATCTCTCATTCCCCTTTTTCTGTCTATCTTTCTCGTTTTCTCTCGTTCGTTATAATGTTTAGAATGATCCTGAACTGGTTTATCTATGTTATAGCCTTCTTCCGTTTCCCAGAGTGCATCGTAAAGTGTGTGCCTTCCTTTCACTGTGACATTATATTTTTAAATAAGATTGTGTTATTCATGAAAACATTTAATAATTTTGATTACAATTTTTTGAATTAAAAAAAAATTGTTTGATATAAAAATTTCAAATAAAAAAATAAATGAACGAGTTTAATCATATTTATTGATTACCTGAAAAAAAATAATAAGAGATGTTAATCTGCGTCTTTAAAATATTGTGAAAATACATTACTTGTATCTGTATACTTTGATTTTAGTTTTGCTAAAAGATATTTGTTTTTTTTTTATTTACAAAAGTATGTACTACATTTTTATAAGTAATATCACTCAGTCCCAAAAACATTAAAATTAGAAATAATATTATTTAAAATGATTGTTGTACAATACAGTACAGGCGTTTATACTTATTTGTTGAAAGTAGATATTTAAAAAAATCAATTAACCAATTAATCTTTATTAAAATTAAGCATTTTAATTATATGATAAAAAATAAAACCATCCAAGAAAGCTTCTTGTTGCTGTACTTATTATGATAATATGGAATATTGAAAGTGCATTAATGCACTTTCAATATTATAGATCCTTCTTTTAAAAAAAGGATCTATAATATATATTTTTAATTTTATATTTAATATTTAATAATTATCAGCTTAATCAAGCTTTTTGATAAAGTAAACAAAAAGAGAAACCTCTTATAAAGTAAGCACTGTTCAATTTATTTTATTATGTTGTTGTGAAAGAAATAAGTTTTGTCCATGCTTATTCTTATATTAAAAAGAAATTACTAACTAAAATATTAACTTAACTAAACTTGGATATGAATAAAGACTAAGTTTAAAATTATTTGATGAAAAAAAAAATTCTGACACTACTACTACGCAGTTTAAATGTATTTCAAGCCATCATTCTTTTTTGGGTCAAAAGAAATCCGTTGCACGACATATTCTGCGAATAACATTTAGTTTCCACGTAAAACGTAGAAATAAAATGGGTTTTAAATAATAATCATATAATAATGTTTAAAGAACAATATTTAAAATGTATATTTTTAAGCTTAGCTACTGATATAAAATAGTTTTTAGTCTACTTCTTCTTTTTTAGTCCTTTTTTGGTTTCATTTTTAGCTTTTAAATATGTTCTATAAAAAACACGTAGTCAAGTCAAGTTATGAAGAGTATAGAATAATGATATAAAGTTAGAATCCTGAAAACAAAAGGCATATTTAGTATACGTCAACTGCCGGAGTGTTCGCCGGCAACAAACTAATTGCCCTGTGGTAAATCTGGTTTTGCTCGGTCATAACCGGTTTTATCCTCAGATGTAGTATAAATCATTGATGAAATGTAAAACTTACTAAATAAAGTCGTAAAATCCATAAAACTGGAAAAATGTGTAGTTAATTTAAAAAAATCTACTTTATATACATATTTTAATTTTTTATATAATATAACATTAGTAGGTTTTTTATACCTATTATTATTATTATATATATATATTATCGTTATCAACTGATCAATATGATTTTAATATTTAAATTATTAAATAAAAAAGAAATAAACTTCTTAAATATAGAATATAAGAATCCTTGTACTGTAACTCTGGCACTGTGTCTAGTTTTATAGAGGTCTGCATTAACAAAACTCTAGTCTATAATGGCGTTAAATTCTTTCATTTTGCTTTCATAATAATTTTTTTTGTCTTTTAATAGCTAAATTAGATAAGCTAAATGAGATAAGGACGTTATTTTAAAAACATCGCCATGCATACATCCCAAGTCTGAAAAAAGAGATATAACAATATTTAATTATAAAATCAATTATTAATTGACATAATCCTTAAATATGTTGCAGAATTTCATTTCATATTAATAATCAAAATATTAATATCATTTAGTGTATAAAATTCAAATTATGAGTAAAAGTGGGTTTTATTTAGTCAAGAAAACAATTTCAAAAGTATATTATACCATCAAATATTAAATAATTCATTAAACTGTCGAAAACTTTAATTATATCTAAATTATTGAATTAAACAATTTTAAACAAAAAAAAATAAATTAAATTATTACGAATGGAATTAAAACTCAACACACATATATAAGATTTTACTAGTAACTGATACACTTAAGACTATTGTTAGTTATTTTATACTTATGTTGAATTACTAAAAATAAATAAGATAAAAAAAAACATTTTATAACAAGAAAATAAAGTGGAATACCTTTTATTTATTTTTTAAAAGCTTAAAAGAAATTGAATACATATGAGAAAAGGCTATTTGCAACTCGAAGAAGTAAAGTGACTGGAACTCGACCAATAAAGATTACTTGAAGCAGTGTGCGGAGATTTTATTTGCCTTTTAGGAACAAATATTTGCTAGATTTTATTAATGTACATCATAATAAATGAAAAAATGCCTCTAAAACTCTCAATGAGAGAAAAACAAGGCATAAATTAATATATTTTATATAATTTGAATTATATACAGTGAAATTAATGTGTCTCATAAAATATATTTAAAAACACTTAATTACAGATACCCTCTTCGAAAAATTTAGCATTCTATTTGAGACAAAATTTATATATGTCGTCTTCGTTAAGTCATGTAATAAAAATTTTAATGAAGTCATATGTATGTCATTATTGAATTATTCATAAAATAAGGTTTCAAATGTAAAATTAATCTCATTTTGACGTAATACGTGACAATATCTATCAGTGAAGTGTTATCACGAAATGAAAGTTCACTTTGTGCCATCTCATCTGTTGTACGTTGTTTTTTTTAATTACTATAAGATATTTAAAACATACAACTCCATTACATAAGGTCTGATCTATTGAAACGATAAGTAATAACCCATCACCGGCGTCAATAGTACACTTGCAAAAATTACATACGAATAAGTTAAAAATAATATTTTCAACACCCTCCTGTTACGTCATAAAAACGAACAGAGTTTCAATCACATTCACAACACTAACTAACTATCTCTTCCTTCCTTTATATATTAAGGTTTTCATAATTTTATCTGGGTTCTTATAAACACTTACATTACTTATCATTTTCTTAATTAAAGATTTAAGTTTTTCCAAATTCAATTCCAAATTCCTAAACCTATTCTCTTATGTTGTCGCACTATTTTATAGCGTAGTAAAAATGGAAGCGTCTTGAGTTTTATTACGATAAACTGTGATTTGGATTTCAATTGCTCTTACTGTTTAACGTTCAGAGGTTCGTGTACCCTTAGGTATAAAAAAGTTAGCTGAATATACTCGTAATAAATAGTTAATTATATAAACGCTTTTATTATACGCTTGAGTTGACGACTGTAGGCAAAATAATTTTAACACATGAGTACAGTTTAATAAGGAATATTATGAACGGTTTTAACAATTAAAAAAGAAATGTCTCGTTTCAGTGTAACATAAGAATTTAAATCTTCGCATACTTGATATATTCTCGATTGATCTTATTGATATTACAAGTAACTATTATATATCTATTTCAAGATACTGTACATCTTCTTGTCAAGAGAAGAAAAATATAAATTCGAAGTTAATACACTGCCCAAACAAACTGGTGGAAAAATTTGAGGTAATAGATTTTTTGTTGTTTGCCTAGTTTTTTTTTTTTTCGTAGATTTTCTTAGATATAGATGCAAGCTACAAGGTCGAAAATTCCTAGAACAGGGACCATTATAATTTAATGAAAATGATTTTTTTTGTATTTGTCTCTATGCTCTAACAAAAAACTAATTTATATAATGTTTTTTTAAGATTTACACGAGTGCTCAACATTTCAATAAAACTATTTTACGGATATTATTTGCGTTTATTTTTAAATTTTTTAATATAAACCCTACCTTTCGGATGCTTTGCAGCAAACGTGTTCGCGGTAAAACGAGATGATAGTGTCTGTCAATCAGTCAGTATATTTGTCACGTAAACGCACAAAACGCACTAACTGTGTCTATCGGTTTAAATTTTTAAAAATGTAAAAATAAATGCGAGTTATATCCCCAAAATAGTTTTATTGAAACTAATTTATAATCAGTATAAGTAATATTAATACTCAAAACAGGTCAACATTTTTTAGTGAATGTCAAATGAAAAAGTAGTCAAAAAGATAAAGTAAAAATAAAAGTTTTCAAATACTCTAAAGTTAGCAAAGAGATATTTTAATTTTTTATCAGTAATATCTATTTAGCTCTATGTCGCGTCGTCACACTACAATTTTATCATTAGGATCACAGCTCTCTGTATTTTTATTTGTTTACTAAATAAAGGCTAATTTAACAATTATTTTCTTGTAATAAATATTAAAGAAAAAAAAAATTGTCAACCGAATGCTTCGCAAATTTTTCCATTTTGTTTCAATGTTTATAAAATTTCGTGAATTCTAAATATCAATGGTTTAGTTGCCTCTCATTCATTTTTATCTCTTTATCTCTTTCTCTCTCGTTTGTTCTAATTTTCAGAATGATCCTGAAGTGGTTTATGTAGCGTTCATCTTCCGTCTACCAGAGTGCATCACAAATAAAATGTGTGCCCTCCTTTCATTGCGACATTATATTATTAACTAGGATTAGGTGTTCTTCATAAACTCATTTGAAAATATTTAAATGGTGATGATATCGATATTTTTCGAATGTATGGGTAAAAAATAAATGTGTTATGAAAAAAGCCTAAATGATACCTCACTTGAACGAATATCTTCAATTTTAAATTACAGAGCCCTATGAAACAATCTTTTTTAAGATTTGATTAAAAATGATTCAGATTTTTATTTGAACTTGAACTATAAAGCTATGTTACTTGCCAAATTTCATAGTTCAAGGTCAAAATATGCCTTTTATGCGGTATGAACTGTTTCCGTTTTATTACTTTTTAGGAACAAATTAAAACATATTTCACTTCTTAGTTAACTTCAGACTTCTTATAACTAATTATTTTTATCACATTACCGAAGTTATGACACAGAACTAGTTTTGTATCAACTTATTTTTATTTTGAAGTTATTTAAACAAATAATATACATGACAGAATTTTCAGATAAATAATTTTCAGAAATATTCAAATACATTAGTAATTTGCACTACCAAATTTAATAAAAAACAAAATATAATTTATATTTATAAGCAAGTAAATCTAATTTACGATTGAAGAACAGATTGCAAGTGAAAAGTATTTCAGTTTATTCAGCTTGGATAGACATTATCTGCTAATTTTAATTTATATATCATATTTTTAAAAATATTTTTTTTTATTACCTATATTGTGGGTAAAAAACTTTGATTAAACATTGACTAGACTAGATTTATTTTATAAACTGACAAAATAATAATAGGTTTTTTTCTGAATATGGATAAGATGGTTATATATTATTATATTTATCAAAATATATAATAACTTTTATTTTAATGCCTTGATGTTCATTAACCATTTATATAAAGGTATTCAAGCTGGTCTACTATACACTCCAGCAGCAATAATCTCTGTAACCAAACTAATTTGCCTCTATTTCACATATTGTTGCATAATTTGTGGTAGACCATCGCTTTTAGGCAAGGTTTAGGTTGCTATCAGATATTACGATAGTAATAATGTTTTCGAAATATTTATTTATATTGCTTTTGCTTTAATCCCAAGGGTTGCAATTGTGAATTTTAACATACAAATTGATCGATAAGTCTCAATTTCTTATATATTATTAAACATCTTTATTTAAAACATGTAAAGTAAGATTTTTTTTCTTAATATTGACAACTCTACTCCTCATTTAATAATATATTTATATTAAAGACTAAAATTGTAATTATTTTTTATTGTCTGCTGCTCATCAATATTTCAAGAAAGAGAACTTAAGTTTTAATCCTTATGAATTTCGCATCACTTCGTTGGCAACCTTTTGTGTGATATACGAATAAACAACGACTTCTGTTTTTCTATGTATTTTTTATTGTAAATTTTAATTGACCTACAAACTAAAAAATATTAAATTGTTTCATATATGTCTCATTTTCAGAATAAACTACATAATTTATGCAAAACACTTTGCATTTCAACGTTTTATTTAAAATATTTTAAAAACGTTCTGAATCAAACTGAGTGCTTTTAAATTTTGTTGCAATTTTTTTTTGTTCTTTTGGTGCATTTTGATGCCAAAAAATGACGCTCAAAAACTTTAATGTTAGAAAAAAAATGGAAAAAGGTGCACAAGAAACATAAGTTTGTAAGTTCGTAAGTCGTAATAAAACACTTATCAATTATTGCATTGTAATTGTATGGTTTTATGTGAAGAGAGGACTGTATTTTGTCTTGAGATAGAGTTATCGACGTCCGTAATAAATTTGGGAGATGTTGTAGTAACATTATTAATGATATTTCTTGGTTTATATTACTATGCTATATAGTGGATCGATGTTTCCTTGATTAAACTGTATTAGACTAGATGAGACTCAAAATAAACGTTGGATATGTGATATTACAGATATATCAAAATAACGGCCCGCTTGTAGAATATGTGGACAAGGTATTTTGAACTTTTGTAGATAGAATTAAAGTAAAAGTTGCAGTTTAACAAAAATGACCATAATAAATAGCTTATCTCTCAAACAAATCTTTACAAATACCTCATAATTTTTTTACACAAGATGCTCATAAATGGTCTCTTATTTATAACTTATTATTAGTATATTATTTAAAACCATTTATTTTCTTATTTTAGTTGCCTGTGGCTTCAAACTTATATTTTTTTTTCAAAAATTGCAATAGCAATAAAACATAAATTATTTATTTGTTATTCACAACCATAGATTTAACTTACCAAAAAACACAAATTAATCTAATTATCTAAAAGGTGTCCGTGCTGGTTCTAAATAAGAAGATCTATTGTAATTAGAATGTTTTATTTCAAACTGTTCTTCACGAAATGGTGTTATGACTGCTACCCCTTTACGAAGAAAGTTGGTTCGTTCAATTGGCATCGGAAACGACATATAAATATCTTTATTTTTAGTGTTTCATATATTTGATGACTTTTGCAAGCGAGAATCTATGATGTTAATATCAACAAAATTTGATTTGAGAGCCAGCTTTTTGGCAGTCAATTGAGGTTTTGATTCCGTTTAGAAACTAAAATTGGGGGACGAGATTAGAGTGACAAGAAGGTGTTGGTTGCCCGCGATTGATATGGG
This sequence comes from Mechanitis mazaeus, assembly GCA_959347395.1. Lineage (NCBI taxonomy): Eukaryota > Metazoa > Arthropoda > Insecta > Lepidoptera > Nymphalidae > Mechanitis > Mechanitis mazaeus. Next base: position 3,054,902 of record OY365743.1, read on the forward strand.
TACATTCCCAAAATTAGGGGTCAGATTGAATGGCCTCTTTTTGATAGAGAACAAATACGCCTTGGTTTGGGCTTTATTAAACCAGACGGCAAGCCGTAAAACGGAAGGTTGTCTATAAGACTATCCAGCTATATCCTATGAAACGCCTTCGCAATATCGCGTATTTTAAAATTCGCGTAAATTAGGAAATTCAGCAAGCTGCTATTTAGGACTCTTTTCATATTCCTGTAAGGCCTGCAGAACCGGCAAGGTCTGCATATTGGTAAGTTTCCAAGGGGTCGGTACAGTCTCAAATGAGACTCTTAAGACATGTGTCAGTATGAGAGGTTTAGTACAATTAGAGGAATACCGTCTGTTGTTAACGTCCAGATTATGCAAAGTATTGTGCATCTCGTTTTAGGTGAATTTGGATTCCGAGTATTGCCTCCACTAGACGTGAAGACTCCGCAAATATAGAAGCAAACAAATTTGTCTTCTCTTCGGCGGGTGAGCCAATATCGGCAGTCAAGACAGTAAGGGGCGGCAGAAGTTCACCTCGACCGTTTTGGCTAGGTACCAGAACGTTTTGCTACCCAAACAAACAAAATAATTACTCTGTGGTTTACCTGCTTTTTGCCAGCTTTGCATAACCGGTTATATCAACAAATGTTATATGAATTATTGATCAAAGCGTAAAAGTAACTTAATAACTTTTTTCCGGTATTACGGAACAAACATAAAGTTTAAACTTACATTCCAAATAAGCTGAACATTTCTTGCAAGTTCTTAATGCTACTTTATTTTTTACTTTTTGAACAATAGAATATCGCTTATACGTAGTCTTTATGGGAATAAAATGTTTTTGTTATCGACTTAACTAATATTATTAAAAGATCGAACAAACAAACTAAACAAATTAAAAAACAAAACGAACTAAAAAAATTTAAACCGTAAAATATGATTAAAAACAATTGCTTGTTTGCTTTTAAGACCTATTTTAAATGTAAGTTTTAAATATTATTTTTTATGTCTAGTTTATTGAGTAAAGAAATGTAATAAAGTTACAGCATTGCCATACATACATTTGATATTTTGAAGTAAAAATAAAACTAATTATTATTTGAAATATTCCTTTAACATGTTAGCCATGCTTATATATATTTTTTTCTGAAAATAGAAAAAAATACATCAACACTAGACTGCTAATATCTAGTATCGCTGGTCCGAGTCAGTACTCGGACCATCGATACCTTCTTAGACGAGGATGGACTCTCAAAGGTTGCCACTTCGAATCCTGCTTTTGTTGCAGTATTTAATTTTTTAGTAGTAACTAAAATATAATATTTTAAATTTTTATTTACAAAAAAAAAACAAAATGGGAATGCGTGAGTACAGGTTTTTGACTCTTTTATTTGGAAAAAACAATTTTAAAAGCAGGTAGATTTAGAAAAGTATTACACAAATAATAAATTTATTAAAATTTTATTATTTCTCTGAAGTAAAAAATTCTTAGCACAAAAAAGTAGGAAAAATAATTGCTTAAGAAACTAAATTAACCACAGACGGATGCTCTTCCGGAAAGCCTTCCTGATTCTTAAGATTCTACTAATTACTATTACAGATGATACTATCACTTATTGTTATTTATTTCAAAAATAAAATAAAGTTTATAATAATTAAATTTTATATTAATAATATATTCTTTTAGAACCTGAAAAGAATTTGCAACTGGAAGAAGTAAAGTGAACTCGGCCAATAAAGATTACTTGAAGCAGGGTGCGGAGATTTTATTTGCCTTTTAGTTACAAATATTTACAAAATTTTTATTATAAGATTTCAGTTCTTTAAATTAGACATAATAAATGGGCCAGTTGTTTTTAAATTTTAATTTAAGTTTGTTTAAATTGAATATACTATTTGCGTTAAATTATTACATTGTTTCATTTATTTTATACGTCAGTTATAATATATAAACTATATATTAACTTACTAGTACTTACTAAGGTTCGGATTGTTTAAAAATTTAGAATAAATTGCAATTTATAACAAAACAAAATTAATTAGGCACATAATAAATAAACTAAGAGCGCGAACGAGACCTCAATCTTGACTCGTTGCGCTCGCAAAACGGGTATGTCTTAGCATATTGAGCAAAGCGAGGTGCAAACAGAACCGAAGTTTTCAAAACTTCGACACACTCGGACCTCAACAATTTTTTTTTCATTGTAAAGCTAAATATTCGCGTGCAAAAATTTTCCCATTGGAGTCTATGGGATTTTTGTTTTTCCGTAATTATTCCTCAACGACATCGAATATTTGAAAATGGAAATTTTTCTGATATACCGTTTTAGATTGATGTTTGCACAAAGAATGCAGAAAAGTCTCTCTTAGAGAGCTTCGTTCGCTGCGCTGAATGAAAATTCAAAAATTCAAACAGGTGTCATTTTTATTGTTTTAAATCATATAAACGCGTGTTTCGTTTTAAATCATATGGAGTTGGCATTCTTCTCTAGTTACAAAGTAGAATAATCCTAGAAAAAAAAAAAAAACAATCCTAGAAAAAAAAACAAAACAAAATAAAAAAAAAAGTTAAATTTTTGTTTTGTTATAAAATTAAAGTCACAAGCGTCACAAAATAAAAAGATCTCAAATTTCAGTGTAGATAGGAGACAGACCACTGAAACAGCGGTCCCTGCATCAAGACGCCAATCGTGTCCAATCATGCCAATACAAATAAGATGCAGTTTATGTATAGGCTTTATTATCTCAAACATTCTCTATTATATTAATGTCATACTATTTTATAACGTCGTTAATATAGAAGAGTTTTGAATAGAATATTACGATTGAATACGATTGTGATGTCAATTGCTTTTATTGTTTTACGTCCAAAGGTTATTTACAATGAATACTAAAGTTAGCTGAGTATACTAATGGAGCTCATGGAATAATGTGATGTTGCTGTGTTGAATGTAAATAATTTTGTATCTTTGTTTCTTTTTGAAATTATTTTTTTTTTAAAGTCAATGCATACAACAACTTCTGAAATTCAAAAACAAATATATATAAAATTTCTCAAATACTGTATTATGAATAAATAACATAATCATCGACTTTTTCTATAAGTGTATTCTTATAATTCTTAAATTATAAACTTATTCTTAAATCAATGTTCAAATATAATTTAGCCGCAATTTCATAATATAATTAAAAATAATAAATTTAAGTATACTAAAATTAGCATAACCATAGATTTCAATATTTTTTTATTCCTACGTCACTGAGGAAGAACAAATTAAAGAATTTATTATCTCTAGAATCACAGTATATTATTATAGTTTTATTTGTTTACCCAACAAAGTATTCAATAACCAAGTAAAGTTCAATAACTTTCTTGTATTTTAACAATATATTAAAAAAAATGACAAATTAAACGAAAATTTAGCGGTCTTTTTTCGTCTTATTTTGGAAGTTTAAAAAAGTTGATACAAACAGGTAAGTAAACTTTCATTCTTTCTCCCGCTGTTTGTCGTTCTCTCTTGTTCTTTAAATTTTCAGAATGATCCTGAAGTGGTTCATCTAACACTCATCTTCCTTCTCACGGAGTGCATCGTAAAATGTGTGCCTTCCTTTTACTACAACATTATATTTTTCACTTAAATTAAGGTATACTCCAAAATTTGTCTTCATCATTTTTCTAGTAATAAGTTTTGAAATGTCAAAATATTGTGAACAAGTTTTCTTTTCTCCAAAAACGTCGGTCCGATACCACTGTTATAGCAAATTATTATCACATTACCGAAGTTATGAAACAAAACTCGGTTTTCATGAGAATCGGAATGAGGAAAACGTTCTCATTTGAAGGGACAGTTTGAGTGATGGGTGACCCTATTAAAGGGCCGGGTCAACTAGTCGGAGCATTCAGACGTAATATGAAAACCAGTCTCACTGGACCTTTATCCGTGGTCATCTAAAGTAAGTTTTCAAGTATGTTACAGACTTCTTACATTAAGATAGGTCATCATGTGTGGTCACAACACATTACAAGGTTGAGAAAACAGACTTAATATGATAAACGTGGCTATCTCGATTCGTCTCTGTCAAATAAAAATTGACTTGTGGATCCGTGAAATTTTTGGGAGGAATAAAAAATATTTGTTAATATATTTCTTTTGCGGGTTTATTTTATTATAAGCCATTCATCTAAATATGTAATGGGATGAAAATTAAATCGTATCATATTTCAAATAAATAAACTTAACCGGATTTTATATTTATAATAAATTTAATTCGAATTCAAAGACAGTGTCTTAATATATATAATTTATTAAGCATAATAAAAACAACTAAAGACCGAAGACTAATGAAGAATAATCCAAATGAAATTACACAAGACAAAGAAGATCTTTGTAATAATAAAGTAACTGGTTGATTTATTCTTAATATCAGGATTTTTTGTATTGTTTTATTTTTATAAAACAATATAATATAATAAAGAGTTTTTTATTTATGTTTATTCTCAACATACGAAGTTAGTAACTCTAAAAAAATATGTAGCAAAAAATTACACGTGCGTTTTTGCTTTTGCACTTTTTATAGGGTTCGGCAATAAGTATTATCTACGGTGTAAAATGTGATATAATTTAAATGGAGTTGGAGATACAAAACTACAAATTCTCTTATGATCTCTTATGATCTCTATCTCGCTCTCTCTCTCTTATGATAATGATTGATTTAAAGAATTTAAAAATTATATAATTAAACAAAAATTATAGATATGACTTAGCAGTTTAAATATGAAATAAAACTATTTTTTACAGATTAGAACTCGCGTATAATTTGGTTACATTTTAATTTTATCCCGACGTTTCAAATGCTTTGCAGCAATCGTGTTAACGGGTAGACGAGATGTAAGTGTCTGTCGAAGTTTAATTATGATTCCGTGAAAAAAGTTATTTACATATGTAGTAAATTTTTATATATTAAATATATAATATTATAATAAATACATAATTAATTATAAAGGCTGAGGATTTTGTATTAGTTTATGTCAAAATGGAATATTGCTATTATAATACAACAGGCACTAAGTAATAAATATTATTATTTTAATAAGATATATCTTAACATTTTTCTATCATTAAATCATTTAAAAAATCATCATCATCTATGGTTTCTGGAGGATGAAAAAATAAAGATATTATTCGAGATTTTTTTGTACTAATAATTACAATTGGAACAAACATGAATAGAACATTTTGTGACAGTTTTATTAAACAGAGTTGACTAAATATTGTAATCCGGTCTCATTCTAACCCGTTTTTGGTTCTTGTAATTTATACTGTATCCAATTATTTAATGTGGATTAAACAGTCCCGTTTGTACTTCACACTGCGCCATTATACCGTAACGACCAACGCAATCGTTGGTCGTTTGTACCGCATACAGGCTAAATTGTGTTACCTAATATTCTAATGTCTTTTTTGGTATAAATTTTAAAAATTGCTATAATTTTTCGTTTTAATTTGAGTGTTATAATTGCTTTGTAAAATGTATTTGAAGTTTATATGTATTTCATATACCCTATATGATTGTTAGCAAGCTCTCTATGAGAGACTTTTCTGCATCCTTTGTGCAGGCATTAATCAAAAACGGTTTATCCTAAAATTTTCAAATGTTACAAATTGATAGACATCAGTCTGGAGGTGATTTTTTAAAAAATTTGCCAAAAAAAATGAAATAATGTGTCTCATCTTGAAAAATAAGTTGTCCTCAATGTGTCGACGTTTTATAAATGCAACTTCGGTACTGTTTGCACCTCGGTCCGCCCAATATGCTAACATATACCGAGCTTTTGCGAGCTCAGCGAGTCAAAATTGAAGTCTGGTTCGCGCTCCTCGGATTAATGAAACTTCTTCTCTCTGATTCTCAACAAAACTAATTTACTTTTAGAATTATAGGTTCTTGTTTTACAGTATGACTTGCTATAACGCGATCTTATTTGCAGTAGTTATTTATTAGCCGTGAAGTTTGGAACCAATTTTGATGGCAATGGTATGGGTGAGGCCGTGTACGTAACGCATGCTCTGGGTTTTGATCACATTTGGTTTAGTTCTGGTCAGTCTCCAGGTGTGGAGCTCTGTGGTTATTTGATTCAGTTATAGTATTTGATATTTTTATTATGAACTTTACAAACAACAATCCCTATATAATCTAAGAATTAAAACTCTTGCCTCAATAATTTTTGTTTCGAACGAAAAGTTTTATTTCAAATGTGTACTCGTGAAAATCTAAGAAAACACTACATAAAACTAAATTTCTTCATTAAATTTTTAATTCGGTAATTTATTCCCTTCTGTTCTTTTTTCACTTCCCTTTGACGTACACAAGTGATCACTGGTATTGATTCAAAGTGGAAAAAAAAAAACATTTAATTAAGGCATACGTAACTAATACTTTTTGTTCAAACACGATCAAATTAATCCATAGAAAAAAAACGAAATATCCAGTTCATTGTATTACAATTAAAATAATTCATCGCACATAGATTATATCCCCGATTCATTAAACAGCGAAATATCAAGGTTAAAAAGTCATCCCGTCTAGTAAAGGGATACTTAAATCAAAATAATGTTTCTGCTAAATGCGTTTTAACTAAAAAATATTCAAGATAAACTCTTAACAAATTATCTCGACACGGCTAAGTATTACTTAACTTACTTTTAATTAGTTCATTATGCTTTGCAGTCTTATGTGCAAAAAGGTTTTTATTTTGTCTGGCTTAGCGTTTGTACTGTAAATTGAAGGGCAGATCTTGTTTAGATTATACGATATCGATTGTTAGGAAACGATTTGTTAATCTGAACATTGTAAGCCCAAATCATTTAAAAGTACAATCGCTTTAACTTTTTTAGCTCTCACCAAGCTAGGTCCCAGCTTAGAGCTTCTACGTTACAGTGTCTCTTCATTAGCAATTTTCGATATTTGCATATATATACATTTGCGATTGCTCAACTTAATATTAGATAGACCCTCTGCTTGTGTCCTGAATATATCCAAACAATTATATAATTTATTTTATTAGATATATTCTACTGACCTAAATTTCGAAAAATAAAAGAGTAGTAAATAGGGACAGTATTTTTTTAAAAACATTCCCTTTTTATACGAAAAGATTTTAGGTAAAATTTGACGAATTTCACTACTATTTCACGCCAGAGGGCACTGCCACTGTTTATTACGTTCTTAGTTTTAAAGTGGCTTTGTCCCCCTCCCAAGCGAAGCCGCAGGCAATACAGAGCTGTTCTTTATATATATTACTCCATTTAGGTCTCTATCTGATTCCTCTGTTTTGAACTTTCATAAATTCTTGTTTATTGTCTGAATATATAAAAGCTTGAGAGAGCCTTTTTAAAGCGAACCTTGCGTCTGAGAAACTTATATACAAAAAATGAAACTCTAACCTAGAGCCGTCTGCTATTGTTGGTTTTCTTAATGAGCTGAATTTCCACAATGCCTGCTAATTACGTCCTGTAAAAACTGAAAAAGTTTGGCCCCTTGATATTATACAGAGTTTGATTTCGCTTTTAAACATAATTCAATTAATTTATCATACTTGAATATTTTCAATCATGATATATTTTTGATTTTCCGATAAATATAAGAAAATTCAATTTCCCTTTCTTAAATGATGGCTTTAAGATTGATTAAATGATATAATAGGATCTGAATCATATTTAAATAACAAATGGAATGTTAAATTTGCTGCTGTGTGTTTTTTTTTATTTTACTCTGTTTAATTTATAAAATGAAAAACAAATATTTCAATTCAGTTATAGCAGAAAAAATAAAATACATTATTTGATAGGTAAGTCTAAAAAAATTGTATAGTCGTTAAACTAGGTGAAATCAAATAATAGTCTTATTATATTAATAAGATTAAAATGTACTACAAAATTTCAGAATAGATTGTTAAAATTGTTTTCAATATATTTATTTAAAATTTCAATAAGCTTAACATAGCTAATTTTATCTATAGACAATTTTAAACAATAGATACCTACTTCGTTAGAAAAAAAGAAATGTAAATAGGCCTTGGTAGATGATATCGGCTGTTGCTTTTTACCACCGACCATCCAATAAGATTAGATTAAAAAGCTTGTTATTTATTCAAAGAATAACCATTGGCAAGATGTTTCAGCATAATTAAACAGATGTTCAGGAAAAAATAACAGCTTAGGGTTCATTTTGGTTCTCATAAAATTCAGTGCACGCACACGCGTAACGGCAGGCAATGTGAGTGCGTGGTACAAGTTAAATGAGAAACACTCTTTTAGATATAAAAATCATAGCATATTTTAGACATAAAAAAAAAATATTAGATTTTTTTTTTGATATGATTGTAATATTGCTATGTATACAATATTGTATGTATACACGGGAATTTTAATGACGTTACACGGTAGCGTCTCCCTCATGAGGAGAGCAACGTTGGTTTTTATTTGGTAACCGTAAAAATGCTAGCGTCCTTTGTGCTGACAGGTAATCCTAAATAATTCCCGGCCATAATTTCTTTGGCTGACGGGTTATTCACTTAACAAATTTATCGAATGATAGGCTACATCTGATAATTTACAAAGTATATATTTGCAATAATTTGTACCACTTTAAGTATTTTCTCTTTACGTTAGCTCTTCTTAACGATAAGCTCATAAAACGCTACTGCTTATAACTTTCTTCCTGTCAATGCGACTGCGTCCGAAATCCCGCAATTTGCAGCACCTTTCTATTATTATTAGACAAATAAACTATCAGATTCCACATAATACATTTACAAGTGTTTAGTGTCTATATGTGTGTAATAGTCAATACAAAATTATATAAATTGGAAATGAATACCTAATTTTATATATATAATTTATTTTTGTATTTAAACTCATTCCATTATTATAGTTTTGATTGAGTGGTACATGAAATTACAAATACAATTAAGTAAGAATCATTTTATTATAAAAATATTTAGAGATCACTGGTCAGTAAACTTTTTATATATATTTTATATTTGTTAATATGTGTAGTATGATAAAATGACAAATAAAAATTGTTTATAATATACATAAAAAGTATTTACGAGGTATTAACAAAATGATTATTTGTAGTAAAATATATGATAAAAATAGTAATTACAGTAATTATAAATCTGTATATAATATTGTAGCGTTATTCATGTTCAATACTCGTTAATATAATTAAAATTTTATTCATTCATTATTGTTTACATAAAATAAATATGAACATGAACTCAGAACATGAATCCATTACCTGTATTTTTCAATTTAAATTTTTAGCTTAAATTAAAAAATGATTTTAAAAAATAATAAATATTTTTTCTACATATTGTTAAATTAACAAACTATTATAAATGAAATTTTATTTTTCGAAATTTCTTTGGTATTTAATCTATTTATAATTTTCTATTCAAAGAAATTATCAAATCTCTTACTTTATTAATATAACAGAAAATAATATACCAAGAAAAAGATTCATATTCTGCTATTTCTAGAATCTTAAACTGTTGAGTTGGATATAATCTTTGTCATCTGAATGCTTTCGAACTTACTGCGGCTGCAGATACATCGCTTTCCAAGTGTGCAAGATCTGATTGCCAATGTTGCACTTGATATATACGATAGGTTATTGTTATTTTTGTTACCAATATCATATAACGCCTGGTTTAATTTATACCATTTGGGAATATTTTGATAATTACCTCAAGAGAAGAGAGAGAAAGAAAAAGAAAAGAGAATGAGAAGAAGAGAGAAATTATAATTAGTATTGAGATTCTTAAACTATATTTCTCCCTCAGTTTTATTAAAAGGAATATTTCAGTAAATCCAACATTTTGATTCAAATAAAAGTTATAAAAATATGTTTAACAGTCTCATATATTATGATACATATTATAAAACAATTAAATAATGAAATTCAAACATATGACGTCACACCCTAATTAATAGTCTGGTTTTCGTCTATGTTTATTTATATTCGGTTTAGAATGCGTTGAGTACGCTTTTAAGGATCGAATAACTTAGTTTTTGCTTTTGCTGTTAATGGCTTCGTTTGTTTTATTTGTACTAATGATTAACTGTTTTACCAATTAGAGTTTAACATATTTATATTGAGTTTTTATTTATTTTATTTGCTGGTGTGCAATTAATTGCTTGTTAAAATACGATTACTCTTTAATGGACGGGATTATTATTTTTCATATTGTCATTCTAGTATTTCATAAAAATACTATATGTTTGAATTTGTTATTAAAATTTTTATTTTTAAAAACACATTTAAAACTTATAAAAAATATATGCTTCATGCTATCCGGAACTTAAAATAGTAATATTAGTTGATTAAGAAACCAAATCCAGTGAATGAGTATATAATTGATAGCAATAATATGTGTTAATGAAATTGATCTATTTTTAAATACATGTTCAGAAATATACAATAATTATCGTCAAAATTCCGCGGTCGATTCAGCACGTACGATAATTATACAAATTGATAATTGCCCAGTGTTGCTGCTCATTTTCATTGTTCCCCAATATTGTGATCTGAATTTTCATATTTACGTAATTAAAATCATATTAACATATCAGTACCTTGTTCAATTCCAATATTACACCTTACTTTGAGTTAATGAACTGATAAATAGCGCAAAAAATGAAATAAGCGCAATCACTACGGTGTTTGCGTGTTTCATTCAGGAAATGCTATTATTACGCACGAAATGTGAGTAAAAGTAGTCAAATGACGTACATAGTTATGAAGTACGGAATAAATGTTTATTTGATTCCTATGACAAATAATTTATGCGATTTTAGGGAAAATGATATTTGCCTAAATGTAATGTAAAATGTCTACAATTTCATTTTGTTAGGACAATAAAGTAGCCGTTATATTATAGTTGCATGTAAATAGCTATCTGATTAAAATACTTATTATTTATGTATTTTACCTCTGTATTATTTTGTGTTTTTTTTCGCAAGTTAGAATTTTAAAGTGGAAATTATTACTAATTAAAATAGTTTTAGCAATCAGGTTTAATGTGCATGTAATAAACAATTTGGGTAATTATGATATACGTTTGAATTAAATACACTTGCAGGGCTTTTGCACGCAAACAAGCCTTAACCATTTTTAGTAATTAGATTTTAGATTTAACAATTTCTGACTTCTTTTTGTGTCTAATATTAAAAAATATCTCAAAGGAGTACAGCTTTCTTCGCCAGAAAATAAGCTTAGCTGAGGAACCCGTTACAGATTAGAAAATGTGCTCTAAAAATTAATTCAAATGCCTACAACATTATATAAACAATGTAGCTTCTTTAATCAGATTTAATTGGTAATATCTTATAGAGAATAGTTTTTTTTTCTCAAAACTCTTAGTTTTCTATTATTTTAAGCAAAGAAAATCATGGAACATCATTAGTACCAAAATATTCCGAGATATGGCTCTTATTGCGAAGTCATAATAACCCTTATTTAGTATCATGATATGTTGATTTAACGAGACTCGTAAATTTTGAAGATTTAATTGAGTTATGATTATAGCGATTTTATAATCTCCGGTTTTAGTGACATCTCTTATTAGATGTTTTAGTGACTGGAATAAATATAATACTATTATTTTATAAAAAAACTACTGAAGTAAATTTATGTATATAGATTTTTAATTCATTCTTAATATCATAAAATATGCTATATTTCAATTCTAATTTTGTATTTTTATCGTAATAGTATATATAAAGTTCTGCTTATCATTTTCTGTTATTTTTCTTTTTGTGTCAAGTTTTTCATAAAATATAATTTCGATATTTTTTATTCGATATGGTCACTAGACATCACTAGACGTATTTCTGTCCCGCAGCTGCTACAATATGTCAGTTTGACAACGTTGCGATCTGCGTGTATGTTAACAACCTTGTTGTGACGTGTCGACTGTTTTCAAAATAGGGACACATCTTTTTTGATTTGATATATAGTTAGTGTTATCTTATTTTAAGACAAGTTTTATAAAATAAAATGTTATCAGTGTAATGATAATTATTGCATCGTTAGTTTTTGTTTCCTCTTTAAATTAGACTTTTTAAAATTAAAACCTCAAAAGAAAATAATATAAAGTTATTTTATTTTTATTTATCTTTAAAGCTTCACAATCAATGCGATATAGAAATATTTCGAAATTTAGAACTATGGTATTTTTAAACTCTATTGTCGAATAAAAAATTATGCTATATTAGATATTTTATAACCATGCCCAAAAATATATATTATATAAAACAAATTCAAAACAGCAATTTAGCGTCACATCTTTAATTCAAGAGAATAAATTCTATAAGCACAATGGATAAACTGAGGTAGGTGGCAAAATTGTCAGAATCCAAATTTAACGGAGGCTGAAAAAATCTCCATTGTGTTCAGGACGTGATCAGAATCAGCGCATTCGGTGCGTCAGATGATGTTTTTTGAGTTTCTGTTAAGAAATATTTCTAGACAGAATAAATTTTAATCTGAGATTGAATATCAATATTGTTTTGATTCGATTAATATTGTTTTGAGTTCTAAAGTATTTTCTTGTTTTTCTTTTATTTTCAATTTAATATTGATAAGGTTTCTAGCTCAACTATAATTTTAAAAGCGTATTCTTCCCAATCACTTAATATGGTTCTTCTATGCTTGCATTTTTTTAATCGTAAATGTCAGCGTTGCTAATAATAATAAAAATAAATAACTTCATTTAGTCAAAGTATTTCCATGTACAACAATATTGTTATTATTATTCATTGTAATATTTAAGGAATTTCTCAGACCAATTAGGTCTGTTAAGACATTCAATGAGCTAATTAAGATAATTAGCTATGCTTACAAACATGTGTGCTTTCTTAGTGTTCTGACATGAAATATTACTTTCACAAGCGGTTGTGGATATTCTCTCTTTGTAAAATATACAATTTATAATGTGTCATATTTATTGAGTATTACATATTAGTAAGTTGAATAAAGAATGGTTCTATTTTATTTAAATCATTAATCAATATATGTTTTATATTAATAGTTTAATTATAAACTTAATTAATAAAAAGAATATAATTAAAGTCCAACAGCATTTTATACATCTTTGAATTGGTTTCAACGTTGCGTGTCAAATCAACGCCCATAATCACCCCATGGCTGTTTTAATAGCTCTATCTATTTTTCAATTGGTCCATCGCAGGCGTTCGTTTTTATTCACAATTTTTAATCACAGTGATATATAACCTACTCATAATAGATACAGCTGTTTTGTATTAAATAATTTAACTGACTGCAGCTCGTCAACTTTATATTAGAATGTATTTTTTTATGATACTCACTGTCATGTTATTTTAATTACTAAATAAACTTAATATCGAATTTCTTAATTTTTATATATTTTTTCATATTTTCAACTCTCTTAATTATGGATTTCGATAAAACCTGTTTTACTGCCTATATCAGAAATTAATTTCAAGTTTCTAATGTTAGACTGTCTTCTTCTATAGAAAAGACTAGTCCCCGTATAAACAAAAAAACTTTTAAATGTTTTTCACATCAAAAGTATTTAAAAACATTATTACAGTGCATAAATCTAAACGAATAGTTAAAGCCCAATTAGATAGCTCAAGAAAACTACCGTAAATTAATATCCTTAGTAATAAATTTTAAAAACTAAAGCACATGTCAAGTCAAAAGCAATACCTGCTTGTGTTTGTGATGAAAACTGTCTAAAAATAAACGTCAAAGAGCCGACAATGTGCCGTATCGTAACACCATCACAAAGGAGGTGACAAACACCGTAAACGTTTAGAACTAAAATTAAAACGTGAAATCTCCAATCAAGGGGTGACTATTCTAGTATCAGATGATATTATAGTCAGACTGAGATCGGGAACGGTTATTCCGTAGAAACATTATCCAGTAATGTATATTTGGATATTTATGCTCCTTTTACATGCGAAGATCTAGAATTATCATCATAAATGTAGTTTATATGTGCATTAGTTTAATTATTTATAACCATACGTTAATAATTTGATTTTATCATTCGTTGAAAGATATCTTTATTTAATTGAATCGAATGATTCTTGGAATAAGCCCTCAGATATTTATATCGTTTACCGTCTAAAGATCGTCACGAGCGAGTGTTTAGTGAATTTTGAGCTGAACTTGTCTCATATAAATCGCATTCTTCGTGGTAAATCCTGTCTCTAAGAAATATGGTTTTATGTCGTGTTTGATGAATATATCCAGTCGTCCAGCTTGGGTTGGTCTGTCGTGTTTCAGACTTGTCCCTTTACTAAAACGAGAGACGTTATTTTAATGTTTCTTTTAAATTGGACGAGGCAGTTGTATTTTGAGAATTAGTTTTGCTGTTTGGTGTAAGATGTCAAAATTGATTTTTAAATTGTTGTTAGTACTTCAAAGTGATAGTTTATTCTTTGTTACTTATTTTATAAATTCTAATATTAACTTGTTAGTTTCAATTGCATTATAAGTTAAAATGGATGATAAATTTCTTTATTCATAGGTTTATAATTAAATATGACATCTGTGTACCTTTTTAAAAGCATTATAACTTATACAGCGAATGAGTGTGAAATACATCTTTTTACCCTTATTTTTGTCGTAAATGAAGAAGATAAAATTGTTCTCATTAGGGTTACAATGTATTGATTTCACCATACACTAAAATAAAAGAGGTTCTGCAATAAAGAGGCAAGAATAACGTTTCGTGAATCTAAAACGACAGGTCCGAAGATTGTCTTTTCTAATAAGACCCTCGTGTAAGTAAACTTAACCAAAGTCTGAAATGAATATAGGAAAATAATAAAGTTACACACAGTATTGATAAAATTAAATAATAATGTACAAATATAAGAATAGTAAAGGAAAATCAGTAGACAATGTTATAAAACTTGCAATTACGGTCAATGAGCAAGAAGAAATGACAAGACGTTGCAGTTATATCTAGTTTTAATATAAATCTATTGCTATAGGTTGGCAATTTACAATATATTATATAGATCTTCAATACTATATTGCGATATAGTTCCTTTAATCTCTCTAACTTTATCTTTGCCGTCTCTTGCAGAACGCCGGGAGCGCTACTAGCTCTGGATCACAAGTTGTATCGACGGTCGACGCTTTGTTGGAAAGATAGTTAAATAAGACATTATACGATTATATATCTTCAGTGACTTTTAAAATATAATATCGAAACATTTTATTACACTTAGTGTAGTACTAGACTTATATTTGTAGGTTGAAGTAAACATAACATTTTTAATACTTACAATGCTCGCAGTTTTGCTAGCGTGTAAGAATCTTGAAATAGCTGCCTTTAGATATTATTATAATATTTAAAAACCAAACATGCAAACATATAAATTATAAAGTATGCTAATCTAAAGATTAATAAATATATTCGTCTAAGAGTTGAATAAGAGTTGAATATATATTTTAAATCTACCTATAAATTTTTACATAATAGACATAATATATAACAAATACCGAACATCCGATGTTTTGAAGTTAAATTACTCTAATTATCGAACCGTATATACAAGGGTATTGTTGTCCTTCTATATAATAATATTATTCAGTTTGACACGATATGTATGTATGTGTTGTTAAAATGTATTTATTTGCGCAACCGTCTAAACACATAAATCAACACTGCCTTAGGCGGCTTATTAATATTTGCTGTGGACTTATTAATATGTAGATATCAGAATGCTAGATACGGTCATAAAATATATATATATTAAGTGTATTACTGATAAATAAAGAGAAAAATTATTTGTCAAGTTCTTATAAGTCTAGTGTTTTCATCTTAATTCAACCCTCCAACTAGTTTAATATTTGCGTTATGGTCTCTTATGTATATATCAAGCAATCCTAAGTTTCATTGTTAACAGTCGAACCCAGACAACGATCAAGACTATTGTGGCTTGTGGCTTGATATTGTGGCGTGTCTAATTACAGTATCAGTAAATTAGATAACAAACTACGCTTTGGTAAGGCTTTTGCTAAAATATATGCAATTATAGACTTCTGTTCATTCATTGCCATTATTATACTGTTTATTTGTATCCCTAATATATATATTTAAATTGAAAGCAACTTGAGATACATAACATATGTGTATTAAAACCAACATGGCTAATTCAATTTGTTTCTAGACACACGTTGCCTTTTCAAATACACAATTAGGGTAGTTTTAGTATCCGAGCACTTAATTTTTTAAGACTCATTCAGTAATTTAACATCCTTAATGTTAACATAAGAGATATGCTATCTAAGTGCAGTTGGGCCAGTTGGTACAGAAAGAGCATGAGTCGTTTTAATAAACCAGCTTGTAATTAGTAGTGTATGTAGTGTAAATACTCTATACATGCTTATTTTGGTAAGAATAATAAGATAGTTTAAATTCACTTGGATAAATAATGAGATCAGTGCATATTTCGCATGATATGTATTTACGGGGCTGTACTCACGTTAATTAAATCTGAATTTGCCTGGCTATTTTCGAACCCATTCTGGGTCCTTAATTATGAGCTTGAAACATGGACGAATCGCTTCATAATAATGGGAATAATGAGTAGCGTAAGTGTAAAAGAAACAAAATACATTTCAAAGTTATTTTTATTATAATACAAAATGAAGTAGTTATAACAATTGATAGAATCATTGATATTTATTTGGTAAAATAAATAATGTCAAGATCTAGATTTCCCAAAATACTGATTAAATTAAAGAGCCTTTAGAAATAGGTTCGTAAATTTCGTAACAAGTTAGAAGGCGAAACAATGAGAAAGTAAGGGCTGATACTAATACATATTATATAAGAAACTACTATTGATTACTTAAGCTAATTATTTTCACGTAACAAATTACTAATACTAAAAATAAAATATTTTACTTATATCATTTCTTTTATACTCATATTTATGTAGATTACCTGAAATGCTACAGATGCAACTGTTGTTTTCTGGTAAAATGTTTTACAAACAATTTACACTATCACACACAAACCAAACCATCTGGTCATATGTCCATATATTTTGCAGCGGCGACACAATTGTAAAATCCACTCTAACATATAGGCGACTTCGTAACATGCTGTGAAACACGTAAACTATCGCTATCAGTATTGATATCAAAAATTCTTTAACCAAAAAAAAATTATTGAATTGTTATCTCTAGACTATCCAAAATTTCAAAATTTTATGGTTTAGAAATGGTGTTTAAGTACTTTTAACTTTTGTTATAATTTTTGATAAAAAACATTACATTACCAAATCTGCCCAGTTCAATAATAAATATTATGAAATAAAACTATTTTTACGGATTAAAACTACGGGTAGACGAGATGAAAGTGTCAACCCGTGAACACGATTACTGCAAAATATTCGAAACGTCGGGTTAAAATCAAAACGTAACCAAATTATACGCGAGTTTTAATCCGTAAAAATAGTTTTATTTCAAATGTGTACTCGTGAAAATCTAAGAAAATACTATAAATATTACGTTACAGAAAAAGTATGTTATACAAGGGCGTAGATTTTGTAAGTAAACTTATGGTTGACAAAGCTTCTTAGCATTTCGTAAGTTTTCCATACGGTTGTCGGAAAAATCGCATAGATGGCAAAGAAGTGCAAAAAGTGAATGGGATTTGCGACCCACGAGTAGGTAAGCTCGTTTCCCTAACTAACAAAATTTGAAATGTACCTAATAATTACGTCTAAATAATTGCTTTCTAGAAATGAAATAATGATAATTCTAAACAGGTCAAGTTCTTTTAATAGATTATGAAGAAATTTTGTGTTATACCTCTCAATCTCACTTCTACAGCATACAATTTGACCCCAAACCTATTCCAAGTCCATTTGTGGGTCAGCTTTAAAATTATTAATTATGCTAAATATCATACATTTTCTACAAAATTGAAAAAGTCAAAGTTGAAAAAAAAAGTCAATATTTTAAAAAGGTATTTATTTTTCATTTTATTGTGCTTTTCATATTTATAAACTGGACGCATTCGTCCGAAAACTTTATAATAGTGGATGCTTTGAATCTATACAATGCGAAACAATTGTATACAAAATAAATATTGCTTAAATAATATATGAAACAGAAAACAAGAACAACATTCGATCATAAAAATAATATACAATTTTATTAATTTTATTAACATAGTTCACAAATAGAATTGAGGGATTTTAAATATTTTATACAAATAAAAATTGTAGCTACTTTGTTTCTCGCCAAAATGAAAAAAGAACCTTATCTCAAAAATAAATAAAATACACAGTTAAAAAATACTTATATAGCACCAGTGAAAAAGGATTTTGAATTAAGTAAAAAATTATTTTGTAATTTATATTAATGTGATGAGGATAATTTTATTGTGATATGATTATAAAATTCAAGTCACTATTCTAATTATCTTAATGTATCTACGATTTTTACAATATCTACAATTATTAGTAAATTTCACGATTTACAATTCATCTTTTTACATTAAATCAAAATGTGTAGTATAATTTGATACATAATAGACTAGCTCGATATAACTTACTAGGACAAAATGTCTACAATCTAATTATGGTCACAAAACATTTGTACAAAATCTTCTATACCTTTGCTTAAAATATAACTTGAAAAGTATATAATGTTAGTCTAATCGGAAACCTTTCTGCTAATTAGAACCTCTTTTTTACAGGCCTGTAGAAATTAAATCACTACTAGGTATCACTAAATTCTATATATATTCACAAACACTATTATCGAAGAAGGCAAAAGGCCGTACTGAATATCAGTGAAAGTAGGCCGTGAGAAGTAAAACTAATAAATGCTTGGAATTATATAAAATTATTGTATCACTCAAAATGGAACCATTATGGCACACAGAGCACCGAGTCCAAACAATCCTCTTGTTCATGACAAAGGTATTTCAGCTGACAAACGGTGTCTCGAAGAAGCTCGCGTTCCACACGTTCCACAAGTATTGTTACTATATCCTGAATCAGATCCAAATGAAGAATCTCCACTTGGAGGCTTCGGAGATGCTCTTGGTCCTCTCCAGCAATTAATTCCGGGTAGTTCTCCCCCAGGCCATGCTCCTCCTGCTCCAATAGGCATGGGTCCAGAAGGTCTAGCTCCGACTGTTCCAACCTGTGGATATAACCTTAACAGTGCATCCAGTAACACCCCTTCATGAAATTCAGAAGGATCAGGTGGATGAATGTGCCTAGGTACTCTGTGTTGGCCTCTTCGTCGCTCAAGAGACTTAGGCCGTCTATCAAGGCGTTGCTGTCTTGGCCGATGTGGCAAAGATTGAGGTGCAGGTGGCCTTGAACATGTCCGACATGGCACCGCTTCACCTACGAGACTAAGTTCGTCTTCTGCAAAGTGATCGTCGCTGTGAACGGAGTCATCTGACCGATGTGGAAGTTCTTCATACAAAGGAGCTCCACAGGTATCTCCGCCACAAGAATTGCCCCCTCTCCACGAACCTCCTGTGCCGCAGACAAACACACGTTGGCAATTTGGTCGCTTTGCTTCGACCATCTGAAAATAGATATTCCATGATATTTTAAACAAGAATAAAAAACTCTTATTTATAAATTTGACAGACTATTGGTTTTAACTTATAAATTTATTTTATATTTTGACAAGCTTTTATTTAGCTTTTGGCTATTTTTTTTTGGAATTTGGATTAATCTTATTATCAATCCAAAATGGCCGCAATAAAAGGGGGATTAAATATGATTATAAGACCCACAATATCAGAATCAAATCAAAAACTTAATTGAAGACATGAAGCATAATACGTTTCAATTAAATGTTGATTTTAATAACTTTTTTATAAATTGGTTATCGTCGTTGCTTACCTCCAGTTGTGGTTCCATCTCAGGTCTATGGGGCAAAGGCGGACGCCGAGGCAAGTCTTGCAAGTCCTCGTACAATGGCGCTGGAGGAGGAGCTCGTCTCTGAGATCCTGTGCTCTGTGTGTGAGACTTGGATGGCAGGAGATGGGTCACTTTTCGTTTGTGTCTAAAAAAAAAAGAAATATGTTAGTTAACGATTCTAGTCACTTGTAATGTTGGAAATTTAATTTGTTTCGATAACAACTTTGTGTATTTTAACACTAATTAATAGTGTAAAAATTGTTGATAATCCGCAGTAATTAAAGTGAGATTAAATAAAAATTATGAGTAGTGTAGATAACTTTATTTATCTTTACAGTAATTTATTTGACTAGAAAATATATAATTATAAGAAAGACACACTTGTATTGCTGTAAAGGAGCTATAAAGTACAAGGTTTCGACAATAGCTATTATTGGTGACTCGTTGCGTTGAGCCATTCGTTGCGTGCACGTACGCACTTATCGTGATATCTCCATTAATATTTGTCCGTACCATACTATATCTCAGATCTATAGCTGTTCGACCGCAAAATGGCTACTGAGCTAACAATACTTAAATGTTTAACTGTACTTAAGAAAATGGAGAATGCTGAAGATAATCTACAAGCATTAACTTTATAGCAAAGATATATTATACTATTATATTAGTAAGTATACCTTTACAGATACATCTTATACAAACTCAAATAAATTAATAGTATTATGTAATTTGTAAATAAAGACGCCTGTTTTTCGAATTGTTCTCAAAACACAATTTTACTCAGATCTTCTAAAACGTATTTCGTTTAAAACGTCCCTTTGTTTGCTTTTAGAGGTCTTCATATGTTTCCTACTACAAAATATTATTCCTTTACATTATCTCTACTCTACCCCACTTCACTGCGCAGAGCGTGATTCCTTTCTATTGAAGTGAATTTCGGTTATTGGGTTATTATAAAAGCATTAGTAACGCTCGTTTGAGGTAAGATTTTTTTAATCAGATCAAGAGTATACCTTCATTAATGATAATGTAATTGGTTCCGTTGTAATCTAATTCAATTCTAGATATCGGTTACCGAAACTGTATAAACAAATTACTTTATTGAATTATATAAAAATAAGTTTAAATTCAAAAATACATTTTTTTTTCTAATTTTGTAGTATAATAACGTTGTTAACGTTTTTTTCTCATGGTTTCATATTTCTTACGGTACCCTAAACTCCGGTAGAATATTGACGTAACATTAAACTGAAGTCCATTATATTATTAATATATGAATTCTTTATAACAATGCTTTATTTGAAAACGATATTAAAATGCAATAAAAATAAATTGACTACCGCAAACAATTGTATTGTATTACGGAAATAAAAAAAACTTAAAAAAACTGTACAATATTCAGGACCTTTAAATATCGCATATTTTTATTATACATTATATTTTTAAACACTTATAATATTTAACATTTGTTGAATTTTGCACATTATTAACTTATTTATTTCTTAATAGAAACAAAATAGGGGGGTTTTGAGGGGATGGAACTAGCATTTTGATTTCCTTTATCAATTAAATTATATCTAAAAATAATGATTTTATTCAGAACAAAAGTGCCTGTCTATAAAACGAGAGGGACATAGTTCAGTCTATATTAAATTCAGATTCATTCAATTTTACTATTTCTTTGATGTAAAGGAAAATTGTACGGAAATTCAATCGTTTATTTTCTTAAATGTTATAATGAACATAATTTAGAACGACATATCTGATATATGAAAGCTGAATCAAGAAAACTCTTAAGAGAATATTAGAGCATAAATCAAAATATTATAAATATCCGCAGCTCTACCATCAAAAATTTTTATAAAAATCAATGCTTTATGTTTATTAAAATCGACCTCTTAACCTATAAGTGTAGGTCGTACCGCACCGACCACCCGCAATGCTAACATTCTGTAATGGACAGTGCAATAAAAAGTCAGTTAACAGCTCGTTGTCGATCGAGTGATATAACAAGGGAAAACTCCCTTAAACGCTTGGAACGATCGTGAACTTTGACCCTAACTACCTTTTAAGTTGAATGCTGCTTTATATGTAAATTCATCCAAAGGGCAAATCATAGTAAATTTTGCTGTTATGTACTAAATTTTATTTTATTAGTTCTTCCTTTTATTTTAGATAAATATAAAAGTTGACATAATAAATAATTTTAACAATGTTATAAATAAACTATAAATATAACCAATAAACTTTAAAAAACTCATATCAAGACGATAAAGTTCAACCATGTACGTTAGATGGCTTATCTTTATCATTATTTTTCAAAAGATAGCGCTGTTCTGTAATCAAGTTTAAAAGAAAATAGTGCCTATTGTAATTACATTAAAATATCATTTTGTTTGCATAGTCCTGATGGTATTGGACCTTTAGTGATGCCATCTTAAGCTTGTCGATAGGACAAATCAAAATAGACCCAACTAGAAACCATGTAATAATTTATAATTTGAATATTTGTGTTATCGATAATTCCGAACAAAATACGTTTGAAATTAATGTCTTTAATTATTGTTATCTGTGATCGGTAAGTTTCTTGATGGGAGGGTTATGACTCTGAGATTATAAAAAGAGACTTCTCTTTTTTTTACATTCAAGTTTATACAAAGCAATACGTGACCTGCATTAAGAATAAGGTAAAATCAAATTGAGAAATATCCAAGTACTATTTCATCTGAACATGTATAAACAAAATAAGAAATATGATACAACTTCAAAAGATATCGGAATTTCTCACTAAAAACGTGTTAATAATATAATCTTGTCTCATCACACCTCATTATCTAAGTCGACAACAATACACCTATACGCCAATCAATCTCATATGTTGTCCGACCGATTAGTGACGCGCCACTAATTATTATCGAGTATCGAGAAATCCGATACCAGTTCTCATTGTGGTTATCGACAAAATGCGGTGTCTACGTCGATTTGGCGCGAGACATGTCTTGGTTGTTTGTAATTAAATTTACATTTCGCTGAGTTTGTAACGGTATTGAAATTCGGAGCACGTAATCCAATACTTTTTGTAACAACAATGTATTCTGGCACACAAACTAGAGGGGAAGAATTGTTTTTGTGACTTTTGTACTGTTATGCTTACAATTCTAATTATGCTCTTTTTAATTGAAATAATGTTTTGAATAAAGGTATGGCAAAGCTTTACATATACATATATATATATATATATATATATATATATATATATATTTTAATAACTATAACATACATTTTCATTTTAAAGAGATGATTCATTAAAAGGCAGCCAAGGTAGAGAATAAATATTAAAGTTGACTATTATAATATGATTTCCTAAATTTTCCTTTCATTACAAGCACTAAATAAAGTCGCTCTCAAATTAACGCCTCCGGTACAGCGTCTTATTTAAAGTTATTAATAAGTCTGACCTTTAAATTTATTGAAGTATCTTGTTTCAATTAAAATTTATCTTAGCCTTACCCATTTAATATTATTGTATTGAGATCGAGAGATTCAATACGATTAAAGGCTTGTAGGGATTGTTTGACTGACGCGTTGAGGTTTCAATAGCAGGTAGAGTTAATTAAAGTGAACACAATATAGGGTTGCTTAAACAATTCATTAACTGTTTTTAAGAAGGTTTAATTTAAAAACTACAAATTTTAAAATGAAAATACGAGTTTAATTTCTATAATTAAACACAAAAAAACATTATAAAAATCAACATTCAAAAGTATTTTTTATAATTCCAAAATACCAATTATATTAATGGAAAAATAACAATATATACAAATAATGAACAGTTTTATTATAAAATAATAGTTGTGATAATAAAGTGTACACTTATATCGTATAACAAAATTTTATCACAAGACGATGATGCATCTGCATTTAAAGTTGCAGTAGCACTAGACTCGCAAATGGTCTGAACGTAATCGAGAATTGATGGAGCTCTTCTAGAGAAATGAGTTTTCTTCGTCCAATATTTTACCTGCTGTGTATAAGTTTTTTATTTAGTTGCCACTATTTATATAAAGATTACATCACACGTTTTAAGAACCGTTGCTATAAAATACTAGCTCATCTGCATGGAATTCAACACACTTACTGAACGCGTGATAAATTAGCATTATATTCATTTTATCATGTTACTATTATACAATTTATATATTTACATATCCATATTATGAAAGGCACTTTTTAATACCTAATTTGTAAGGGTTGTTATAAAGTGTAACGTATATTGGCTCATGACCTTTATAACATAACATTCTTAAATCGCGAGTTAATAAAAATTATCTAATAAATATGAATAACTATAAAAACATTTAA
Organism: Mechanitis mazaeus; assembly: GCA_959347395.1. Lineage (NCBI taxonomy): Eukaryota > Metazoa > Arthropoda > Insecta > Lepidoptera > Nymphalidae > Mechanitis > Mechanitis mazaeus. Next base: position 3,079,234 of record OY365743.1, read on the forward strand.
TTTAATTTCTATAACAATAGGTTACACTGTCTGATGCAGATGGCGGTTAAAACAAGATAATAGCCAGAGTCTAGGTTAGTTAAACACTAAGTGACACGTCGCCATGTCATTGCAGTTAATGTTCTATTTAACAGCCCCTTCTAAAGAGAAATACTCTAATGGATCTTATTGTTTTTGAGAAATTGTTTTATATACGTTTCTGGTTCTTTAGAGGGTTCGTAATATGGAACAGATTATTTGAAACATTACGCCATGTTTGTTTTCGTTCTTCCGTGTTTTCTTAAATAAAATTGAAACCTGTGACTCATGATGAAATTCATGAAAGTCACCCTATTGACAGATCTTGACCTCCTGAGTACGAATAAATTCGTAGTTTCGGCCGATTTGTTGATGAAAAGTAAGGAAGGGTCAAAGTTTTAAGGTTAAATGAATGAATTACTTGACCGATTTTGTTCAAACTTACAATTTTTATTAAGTGCGGGTAGTTTATTGATGAAAACCAAATCACCTGAAGAACAATTTTTCGGTTTTGACGGAGTTGAATGATTGAAATAACTTTCAATATTTCGATTACTTAACGGATAAAAAGTTGAACTGTGACCTATTTTCAATTGAATTCAAGAATCTTTACATTCACTAGCATTATATCCAGTTTATCGGGCTATAATCTTTCATTTTTCTCCGATAAAGTTAGGCGCTTTTCAACTTCTCTACTTGCATATTTTTAACTTTCAAACTCGAACCCAATGGATAGTGTGAACAGCGGGTACATTTTACCAAAGTTTCCGTCTGAAAAGTTTACAAAATTGGCATATCGAAGTTACATAGCAGTTCGAAACTTATTTCAACTTCTAGGAAATGTTCCTGAACGTTTTATCTATTGTTTTGATCTAGTGTTAGTTTATTATTTACAACTTGAAACTAACTTGTTTTCAGCTAGAAGCGTGCTTTATATTTAAACAAAAAATAAATTTGTTAAACATTTCAACAACTTATTCAGTAAAATATTCCATTATATTAGAACTTAAGACGACAAATTTTCACTGGCAAATTAATTTCAAAGTGTCCTTATATTAGATGATTAATATTTAAGCTAAAACTTATGATAAATGGGTTACATCTAGTTATTTATGATTTGACAACACACTTAATCATAAAGTTTAAACTCTTAATTAGTCACAATAATTATCAAATGTTGTTTAAATCATTGTGTATTCGTAATCGAATGGCGGAATATTATTCGGTTTTAGGCAGATATTTGTTGTTTCATAACATTACAAAGCAATAAAAGCCTTAGGCCGAATATTAAAGCAACGTTGGTTAATCCAAAATAAGAAATATTTGAACATATATCTCATTAAAATTACTTTACATACATAAACATCATTTGTTAATAATGTAAATATTATTATTAACATATTTTAAATATGTGTTATAATTAATTATATTAACAGAATTTTATATTTGTACAAAAATCATATGAGGCAACGTCATTATAATTGCATGTAGTAATTAAAATTATTGTTAATTTAAATATTGAACAAGGGAAATGTATCAGAAATTTAACAAACAATTTATTTGTTTTGATTTAGCTTCGGGACAGTTCAATGAAAATGACTGAATAATTTCAATTACTTGTACATTTTTATTAAATAAACATCACAATAATACTAAATAAAAAAATGATACTAATACTAAATAAAAAATGAAAGATTCATATTTGCTTATATTAATATTATTAAGCAGAATTTTTTTAACTTCTGATTGGATTTGAAAAATTTTTTCTGATTCTGATAGACAGGTTTATAAAAGACTATTGCAACGCTAATGCTCTTAATTATCCTTATAGTAAATTAAATCGCTTACGTGACTGGAACCGCAACAAAGGCTAGTATGTTATATGAATCGGATTTCTAGATTTGTTTTACAATCTCCCGGTAAAATACGTATTGTAGTTTAAAATCAATATATATGTTACCCAGATTGTATTATAATGACAGTGCTTAGAACTGGGCTACCATTTCTATATACAAAATGGTAATCATAATTTCTAAACGTGAAACAATAGTTAGGAACACACAATAACAATGTACGAACCCGCCACGCGTAAAATTCTGTGGCTATTCAAATCAGACCACAAGAATGAATTGAGATATCATGCAAATATGTGATTGTATGCAGATTGCTGATAATAAGCCGTTGAGCCGCTGAAATCAACGAACCCTGCCCTATAATTCGAAATATTTCAAATGATTTTCGGCTTTAAAACAACCGCAATAAGTATAATAATGGGTTAAATTTTTAAGGAAGATATCGAAACTTTCAGTGTTGTAATTGTAGAGTATGTAATACTAGTTCTTAATACAATACTAATAAGAATTTTTATTATATGAAATGAAGTAGAAATTTTTAATATGTATAATTGATATTCTATTCTAAAGGGAACAATATAACTTAATTAGTATGACACGATGACCTTGGTAAGATATTTTTATTTGAACTTTCTATCGATAACAAAATAATATTCATAAAATTTCCTGGAAACATTGCTTGCAATCATAAAAGGCTTTCTTTCGTAAGCGCTATTAGCGTTCTCAGAAAAAATGTTCAAAAGAAATTGGGGTATTAAACGTCAAAAAAATATTTCAGTGAGTTTTTAAAGACTTTAAAAAAATCAAAACAAAAACGGATTTGCAGTCTTTGGATTCTACGGTTATTTAGAGTGCTCAACCCCTCAGAGTTAAGACAAAGGGTCCCAGTAAATAGTCTATTGTTTGGCCCCTAGCGCGGAGGGGGCTCAAGTTTACGCGGGTTTTTTAAGTACACTCAAGGGTTATTCGGTCGAGGGCTTTGGCGAGATCTTTGATATTGGTAAAGTTGGCTTTAGTTGCAGTGAATTGCAAAAAAAAACAAGTTAAGAAATGACTCTCGTGAATTGAAATTTTCTTTTGGCTCTATTGGCGCCATCGGGTAAGAAAATAAGTTTTCGCAATATATTTCGCAACGGAATAAAAATAATTTATAATACGATGTTCTTGAGATGTGTTGATAAATAATTAAAAGCAAATAGCATACATAGTTGATTATTCAAACTATTGATATACTGCGCAAGAGTGGCCCGCCCTCGACGTTTATTGGCCAACCATTATTGTTTTAGCCAATCACGAGCGAGCTATACCACGGTATAATTTTGGCATAATTAGTCACGCATGGAAATATAACACAAAAAAATTGTGTGAGAATTCGTTTTGCAATTTCAAAAGGAAGTACCGATTTCGATAACATATGTTAAATTCTTAAGCGTAATTAAGTACAATTAATGGTAATAAAATTAACATTTTTATCATATTAACACTACAATATATCATTTTTTACAAGAATGTCGACTACAGATATCAAAGTGGTCATTTCTTGTAATAAACGAAGGACATAAAATAACTTTTATTTTAAGTAATTTTAAAATTTATTTACAGTTCATTGGTGATCTCAAAACTTTCATAATCATAATTATAGTCTACAGGAAACAGGATTTATCCTGTTAACATATTGACATTCTGATGATTTATGTATAATAGACGCGAGCGTATGCGGCCATATTGTTCTAAAATAGTATATTTGGTTTATTTAAGGCTTCCCACAAACAGCAAAACTTTTATATTGCACAGAGAAAATTATGTATTGTATAAGACTGTTCTTGCAATATTTTAAATACTTACCTACACCAAACCAAGTTCATGGCCCACATAATATAAAAGATGTGAAACTTCTGTTCTCATTATGGAGAACTACCACAAATAATGTTGAGATTTATTTTATTACATAATATATTATGACAGTTATATTATTATATAAAACATAACATTCGCTCCGTAAAATAAAATACAAATAGACAAATAGACGGACAAGTATTAACTATAATGATTAAGTTTATTATAAATTTGGACTAAACAAAAAGTATCTAATTAAAATGTCTTAGTAAATGCCTCATGCATTCAAATCATCTTAAATATATCGGATTAAAGCGAATACGCTTGAGTTTTGGCAAGGAAGTAGACTTTTCAATTTCACTAATCCATATAGAAATGCAATACTAGTATCCAATTTAGGTTTATACATTAAAATTGAGAGAAAACAAATGAAACAGTATAATGGTTTTTAGTGTGTAATAGGCCTTATTTTCTAAGTTCACAATAACCGGTGCGTTTAGTGACTGTTTAGATCGTTACGTCTGTTAATACGTAAACATTAAAATTTATGATAGAGGCTGTTGGCAATACTTGTCTTATATTCAGCCATTTATAGAGTGAACTGATATTAAACGAGGGTTTCGTACTAATAGGGTTAAATTGATTAAAATTTGACTTATTCAGCAAAATTCAATGATCTTTTCATCCCAAAAATATAATTTAAAAAAATGAATGGTAATATTTCCGTACAGAGGAAAAAAAAGTGTTTATATTTTGTGAGGAAATTGATTTCTAACCATAACAATATCCCTGGATGACCCATGTCGCAAAAAGCGTTGGCGCAATAATATGTTTGATAATACCGTGATAAAGAATTTTTCTATTTCCTTCATCTTTTTAGAAATAATGGAATACCTCACTCCACTTTATTTACCATGAAAACTTCCGGAACACTTTGTTCCCTTACTAGAATATTATATGAAAGTTTTATTCAATCAAAGTAGTTTATTGTACGGAAATTACGGAAGTATTAAGCGACCGAACTTGCTTTAATAATATTGTCATAGGGACTTCATAGATTAATTCTTGTCTCTAATTAATATAGTTAATAATTTTGTATACAATATTTATTTGTAGTTGTTTTATTAAAAACAAGTATAACGACTACAACTACATCTTCTATTCTTAATTTGCCGAGTACGGCAGATGTAGTTACATACTTTGTCATAATAAGTTTGTTTTTGTTTAAGCATTAGGTATTTCGATGAAAATTTAAAACATATTATTACTATATATAAATAAGTTTGTAAGATTTGAGCATGAACCCGAGGGAGAAAAAATAAAAAAAATTAGACTACATTAAAAAATATTGAAGCTAAAGACGTAAATAAGCATCTGAACAGACACCTCATTTGTCAAAATTTGTTTAGTACCTTTAAAGCTAAAAAAAGCTAAATAACTATTTTTACATATATACGTACATGCAAAAGAAATTAAACATACATATCTTTCCAAAAAAGTTTTGTAAAGGTTACTAGAAATGCTTCAATATTACATATCTAAATTTTGTATATGTAGAAAATTGCTATAACAAAGCTATTAATAGCACTAGAGGTGTCTATTCATTATGTTGTCATCTATTTATCATATATCATCAAATGAAAACAATATGCCAATGTTATCCATGTCATCTTCCTAAATCCAACTTCAAACTGCTCTGACAACACGTTTTGTGACACGTAGTTACCACCGTCGGAATGGTGAATAAGATGAGAACCACGCGTAAAAAAATAAATATATTTCGATGATTAATTCATTCTTTATATATTCTATAGTCAAAACTCTTAAATTGCTGTGCGATTACACTTTATTAACATGTATGTGTAGTTTAGTATATAGTATAGTTTTAAATTTAATTGACTTATTAATGAAGTCGTGCTTAAAACATTATAGACAAATAAAAAAACTTTATTTGAAAATATTATTGTTTTTGGACCATCGTCAAAATCTTATTACTTATCGTGCCAACAGTTTAAGTTCGGGATTAAATCAGGAATAGGCGACAGCTACTCTAATCAACTTTCTCGAACCATTGCTCGCGACGTATGTGACGACGGGCTTAACGATTAAACTGTCACAGCCACGCGGGAATCTACCGTCTAGGGCGCTAATTCGTTAAATTATTCTTCAGGAGAACTTTCAAATATTTCTTACATTATATATTGGTATCATAAGAATTATTGTTTTGGTAAGTTGCTATGCATATTTTACACTCTACGTTTTACCTAAACGTGTCATCAAGTTAGCCCACTTACTTCCAAACAAGTATAGCGCCTATGAGTACTCCCACGACCAGAACGACGGAGCAAAGCGCTATTACCGCTGACGTCTGTAGTGATGGGCCGCTGTGGTTGTAGGCGTCTATCTTCTGTGAAACAAAACAACAATAATGAACAAATGTTAATGAAAATAAAGTTAGATAAAACGGTTATATTAAATTATTAATTACGATATTTAAAAAAAAATTAGATTGCTAATTTAAATATATTGGATTGTGTTTTGAATATTGTGACTGGTACTAATGTCCAATATATTTAAGAGCGATATTATAATTTTATCCAGCCGTAAATCTTGTTCCTTGGTAAGTGGCCAAGGAAGTTGTTTTAAACAATGAGATAAAATTGGGAATGTTTGAAGATTTTGTTACATTGTATCATACTACTGTAGTAGCATTGATTCTAGACTTGGTTTCGGTCCAAAAGGATAATTTTATGTCTTTTAAAATAAAAAAATGTTATATGATTATCATTTTTTGTAGGAATGATATACAATTAAATGATTTAGAATGCATTGATCAAATTTGATAAAGAATCAAGACGAAATGTCATATCAATAGCCTGAATAATTCAATTCCAAAAGTCTTGGACGTCCTCCAACGAATCGACAGAACGTGATACATGCAGTACAATTGTGTCCACCATTTGTCATATCTTGCACAGCAATATAGGCATTCATGCCACTGTTGAGAGATGATAATAGCATGAATGGATTTCGCAAGTGCCATAATGAGTTTTGGACACTGTACAGCTAATTTGTTTTGTAAGTAAAGAATCAACGGCCTTTGCCAAATGTGTTTGCTTTTCGCTTGGTGCTTGTGAATTTCGTCGGTCATAGCTTATTTCTGCCAAATGTAATACAATTTGAATTCTTTATGTATGGAACATGGCAAATCACTTAGTGAACTCTCATGCTTCTTTATAATATACTCGTATAAAGATTTGGTTTTAGACGCAATGAAATCCAACATTTATCTAATTATTTTTAAGAAATCGTGCCTTTCTATTTACGATTCAAAATAAATGTCTCAGAGCCTTAAACTATCAAACTAGGAATAGGCAATTTCAGAATATCCACAAAATGGTCGCCATATTGCCATAATCACGTATACAATTTTTTTTGTACCAAAGATGTAAGGTGTGTTGTATATTAATATCTTCATGCTAGACGTCACGCAAGGGTAAAAAAGGTCATTATAAGCCCTATGTAATTTTTTTCACCCTTACGACTAAGTTTTTTGCTTGCAAAGGGGTCGCTTTTTGTTATAAAAAATGTTTGGTGCAAGTTTTAAATTGCTTTATTAAAACTGACACAAAAGGTGATGGGATTGACGTGTTAGGGGAAGTATAGACGATTGAGTAAATAATTACTTACCATAATATAATGTAGTAAAAAGTTTATTCTGTTCACCTGATCCCCTTAAAATTTTAATCCAAAATATAAATTTTACAGCCCTTAAAAATGTAGACTAATTTTCTGTAATACTTTATTTCAAAATATGAACACATTCTACAAAAATCATTGATGTAGTTTTTATGAAATTTTGTCAGTAATAATATAAACATTTTTTACCTAATATCGATAAAAATTATAAGCGATAAACAGTTAAGTCAATTCTAGTCTTCGACAGATGGTCTCAATGTTCCGAGCCAGCTGTAAACCCCTCAAAATATTATAATGTTTGATACTTTCTATATCATTTATAATAGATAATAAAATTTATATTTAGTGTTAAGGATTTTCGTCTTTAAGGATATAGCTTTACGACTATAATTTATATGAAGACGAAAAATAAAAAATCATTTTATTAAAGATTTTGTATGCTTCGAAATTTCGTAAATGAATACCAATATTATTAGAAATTTCAATTAACACGTAGCACTATTAAAATACAGGTGACTATTGAAAGTTAGTTATTATTCAAATGATTCACAGGAAGTCTAGACCAGGCATCCTTACTAAAGCCAACGAAATGAACTGACCGCATATTAAATACTAAATGTAAATGTGTGTGACTCACGTCTACTAAAATTATGAGAAAGTACTGATGTAAAAATGCGCACATTACTAAGTTTTGCAAATATACAATATATAAAATAAGCAATATTATTCTAATATTTAAATCTTTATTTGGTTATAAGAAAAAAAAATCATGGGAGGAACCCCACAATATTATTGAAGGAATCTAATAATTTTGACAATAAGTGTGAAATACTTGGGGTAAAATAATGTTTTTGTTCAATAAAACGTTTGTTCTACGCAATTAGGGTGCGGGGAAAACAAAATTATATATAATTCAATAGATTGTATCTTATTAGGGCGTATGGTTGTTTGTAACCCCCCTTACGGAAAGAAGGGGGCGTATAAATTGGTTGCTTTTATTTGTGGGGAGAAATGTGATGTACACGCCGTACTACAGGACGAACAGGATGTATTTACATGTGTGCCCGGCATGTTTGTGAGTGTGCGCGTGCGCTTGCAATGAGACGAATTGTATGCATATTAATAGGCACATTCAATAATGAAATTTTCAATATATAAAAGTACTGTAGAATATGTAGAGTTATAATTCTAGCACTACTTCTTAAAACTATTTAATAGCACTATACAGCACTTTAGTATGCTTCTTACCTTATAAACCACATATAAGACATAATTAAAAAAAAAATACTCAAGTAAAAAATAAAGCATACCTAAAAAGCATAAAAATTTAAAGTTATCTCAGTTAAATACAAAACTTAAACCAAATATAAATAGTTTGTGTAAATGTCAATGAAATGCAGACAGTGCAATAAAAATGAATGCCTGACATAGTATCCTAATCCCAGTTCAAACATCTTGTAGATCTTTCCTGCTATCGCTAACGATGCGACAGGCAATGTTAGCTGGCTTAACATTCTTTTGAAATACCCTTACAATACACATTATATTTCAAGCTATTATAGCGTCTATTCTAATAGATGTAGAGTTTATAATGCTTTATGTAATTACATTGCGTCGTAACTCTTCAAGTACATGTAAGCTATGTTACGGATCAATTGCGTACATAGTTTGTTGGTGATATCGGGACCTCAATGTAAATTCCTATTTATAGGAACTATTACATGTTTAGTATTTGCAGTGTCTATAATAATAATCTCTTTAATTGTTTATTGTAATGTATTTAATACATTATTCCTATGTGATTTTGGACCAATCTTTAGTATACTTCAAATTTAGTATAATTATACTATACCCCACTAGTCATTACAAAAGTATAGACCCAGACTGAGTGATGAGTTCTTATATGAAAATAATCAACATTTAATTTCTATATCTGGATCATGGGCTCGATAATATTCGGGCACAAATGTTAAATTCCCAAGATGGTCATTTTATCAGATGTAAAAACATTGATAAATATCGGTACATGGTCCCGAAAGAATTAAATCCGTAAAAAGGGACGTCAATTTGTCAAAACGTCCAACTATCTGCAGAGGAATCCGTCATCGGGGCAGAGACGATTTATCGGTTCGTATCTCACGTGGATCTCGAACAATATCGGGACATCTACGAAACAATATTCAAAATTCTCCTGTCGCGGTATTTGTAGGATGACTCTAACTTGATCTCATTATAATCGTTTACATTTTATTTATATTAATAATATTAAAAACTTAGTTGTGGTTTTGTATTTCCTTCTAACACAAAAATAACTGATTACATATATCTTTTCAAAATTATAAATATAAGGTGCAATATTTAAGAATCATTGATTTAAAAATAATTCTAAAAATTTATTAGTCATAAACTGCTTAAAATTTAATTATTCGTTATCATTAAAATAACTATTATTTTTAATATATATAATAATATTCATCTCCAATTACTACAAATTATCACTAATTATTACAAACCGACTCTATAAATTAGGTTAGACGAGGATAATATTTAACAAATTAATATTGCAAATTAACCAAAATTTAATATTGATTATTTATTAAATTGAACATTCTGTCCCGTCCTAAACTTTATAATGGACAACCTATTTATCGTAAGATCGATCTCAAGACGGTAGCTATTTGTCATTGCCGCTTCTTTAATTATTAAAAAGCAAAAAAGAATTGAAAAGGCTTTAATTAATTTGGCTTGGAACTTCTAAATTATGATTATCGCTCTAAAACTTCGTTTGGGAAATGGAGTTTTTATCAGAATTAAAACAATCCCGTAAAAGGAATTTCAGAGGCCTTTTGTAAGGCTTATAAAAATATTTAATAAAGTTGACAGTGAAATTCTCTATGAATGTTATTTCATCCGGATTGAATCATTTTGATACTTACCTTTTAATATTATTTGCAATAAAAATATCTACCCTTTGTTGGTTATATTTTTATAAGCTTTAGTATTATATAAGTTATACATTTGAAGATATTTTATAACTTTTTATGATGCCACTCAAATACATACAATATTTGATTATCTAATTAATTATTTATAATGAAATTTATTTGTGTTTCTATCCTTATTTAAGAAGTAGTATTTGAACTCTTAATACCAAAAAATTAATTGGAGTAAGTTTCTTCAGCATTCCAGAACACCCCCTCTTCCTTCTACACTTTTAGGCAACTAATGTAAATTAATAATATTACTTCATAATATCATGCGCATTTCTTGAATTCTATGATAAACTCAAAAAGGCCTAATGTAAGTAAGTAGGTTATACATACAATTTAGAATAATATATTGTAATATGGATATGCAAACATACATTCCTGTTTCAGAGCAATGAACTTTATCAATTTATCAGTGGGTAAATAATGCTGAGCCTCCATTAAACGTGTCATGTCATTGTAGTATAATATTGGATAGATAAGATAGTGGAAATTCAAATGTACATGAGCATACAGGGGAGGGGCAGCTGTCCCTTCTGTATTTGGAATAGCCGATTATTTCAGACTGCAGACCGACGGATCAACAGACGCCATAAACGTCAAATAAATCAAGTGTATTTAATTAAATAAACCCCAATTGTTTATGGAAAAATCTGGATGTTAATAAAAAAAAAATTTTTTGTTACATTGGATATATAGACGCTTAAATTATTTATTTATTCATATCTTTTCTATTTTGAATCAAAATGAGTGATCAGTTTTATATGTCAAATAAAAATATCAGAAGGGCCTATTTTAATACCATACTTATTTAAATAAACACTTCTGTAAGGGTCTAATACATAATAAATATGGTTATAAATTTATTAATATCATAGGCGTGTGCCTAAAAATTAAAGAACGGAACTTTGCACGATCGAAAAAATATCATTACGTAAAGAAAAGCACAAATCGGTTTAAAAACTTCGCTGTACATGTCTAGATAGTGAATTTCTTAATAGTACCGATTCTGGATTTTTTTTACTAAATATTTTCAAAAATCGACCCTGTGTCACAGAAATAAAGTCCAAAATGTAGAATGTACGATTCAAATCGATAACGTTCAAACTTTAAAGGTATAAACTTTGTTAGTGAACTTGTTAGCTCATGTCGGATATTGACTTTTGATTTTGTAATCTGCAGAGTAAAATATTTATATTTTCTTACAAAAACCGTAGAGTTAGAAACTTCAAAGATACATGCAAAAATCCACGTGCAACATTTTATATTTAATTACAATATTGCTGAAGCAGCCTTCTTATTACTCAATATACTAAGCATTAGGTCTACTAGGGAACGAATATCATATTGTGAAATAGTTAATTGTATTTATAATATAAATTTAAAATAATTTCCAACTCACTATTTTTTCTAGATCAAATACTACTACTAAAAAAAGTGAAATAAGTGACTTACATTTAATAAATTAAAAATAATCAATTAATAAATAAACTAACACTAGATTTGAGTTAGGTTAGATTACTGAATAAAGAATTATTACATGTTGGTTAATTTAAAAAACATATAAGAAATATATCAAAATAATTCAATATACATATATAAGAATATTCATGTCATGGTTCTTAGTAGACAGAAATAAAGAACTACGTATCAGCCTAAATATGCGCATAATAAACTTGCTTTATCATCTTAGACAATTAAACAATAAATAAACAAAGTTAAACCCAACAGTTATTATAATAAATTATAAATGCATACATCCTACCTACTGCATACATACAAACTAAATACAACATGTTTTCTAAGATTTATACGAGTACTACACATTTCAATAAGACTATTTCACGGATATAACTCGCGTTTAATTTTACATTTTTTAATTTAAACCCGACGTTTCAAATGCGTTGCAGCAAACGTGTTCGCGGTAAGACGAGACGATGCTGTTGACACCATGACAAATATATGACAAAAAAAATAAATAAAAATAAACGCGAGATATATCCGTAAAATAGTTTTATTGCAACTCAATAAAAATTATTAAATGTATTCTGAAGAACGAATTATTTATTTTAGATTCTCAATAAAATTGGAGATAGCAGATTAATAATAAATAATAAGTAAATGATTCAACTCGCAAAAAGGTGGCATTTAAATATTTCAAGAGAACAAGATAAACATCACACGAGATTAAGACATAAAGACGTTTAAAAAACAAATAAAATTTAACAAGTTAATGATATAAAATTTATGATCTGCGGCCACATAGGTAGCGGCCACCCAATACTGTGAAGGTGACTCAACCTTGCGAATCATCACCCTCAGAATGAAAGTAAATAAAGGACGTTTTTTCCCAAGCAGATCGAAAAATCTATTCTTGTTGTAACAAAAAATACTAGGAGCGCGAACCAGAACTCAATTTTGACTCGCATAATCTCGGTATATGTTAGCATATTGAGCGAAACGAGATGCAGGCAGCAAAGAAGTTGCGTTTACAAAACGTCGACACATTATTTCTCAATTATTTTTCAAGACGAGACACATTATTAGATATTTTAGTTTTATATTTTTGATTTTTTTTAAACCACCACCAGACTGATGTCTATTAGTGTTCAAAATTTTCGGATATACTGTTTTTGACTGATGCTTGCACAAAGGATGCAAAAAAGTGTCTCGTAGTGAGCTTTGCTCAATAATACATAATATCTAATACAATATACACATCAAACAAATGAATTAATTAACAATAATGTAGTTAATAAGTTACATTTAAGACCCGACATCCAAATTTCCTATAGTGAGGTTTATTAATATCCATATTATGTTTAAATAGCTATTTCTATTAAGCTGATTTAAATGTCATATTGCTTTTCTGATAGGATCAATATTGTTATAGTAATTAATTTATATAATAAGATGGTAACAAAATTTTGTCTCAAAACTAAGAAAACTTCAAGCTAGATTAAATTTAGTAATATTAGTATAAAACAGAATTATTACAGAAACAATTCTGTAATAAATCTGTCACGAGGAAAATACTTTGAAAACAAAGTATTTTCCTCGTAAAAGGTTCATTAGTTTTTTGAATAACTTATATCTTAATCAAACGAGACGCTGTTATAAAAACCACAAGAATTTGACGCTGGTTATAAAAATAAGATAAAAACGCGTTAAGTCCTGTGATTCGTTTCACGGCTCATTCACAGGACAGATCATATAAATTCCTCTTTAAAGTAGGTTTTTATCACAAAAGTTATACAAGAAGTTCGCTTAAATAATTAATGAAATGAAAGATATAATAATGCTTTTAGCTTTCATTAAAGTAGTTTAAATTTTATAACTAGCTGAAACTAGCGGTACTACTCGTTTACTAATGATTTTAATAACTAATACAAAAAGAAAGAGTAGTAATATAATGCTTGACCTCTAGCCTTCCTCGTGATATACTTATTACAATTTTTCAAATCATCCTTCAGTTTCGAAGGTAGCTTACCTTCGAAACTGTAGGATGGATTTGAAAAATTGTTTTAAGAAACTCTTTCGCTTTTTAATATTAGTGTATATAAAAAATCATTATGCATTCTATGATTTCCTCATATGTTAGGAGTTAGTCATACTAAGAATTAGGTACTGGTTAAGGCTAATGTAAAAGAAATGGAAGACAATACCGAAACAAATGTTATATTTTAAATAATAACTCTAAAACAAAACCTCTTAAAACTGTATATTTAACAAAAGATCTCAAAAGGCGATGACTAATGAAGCTAATCTTAAAATTACAGTTCAAAACAAACATTTTAAGCTAGCATTCTTTAGCAATAACCGAGTAATGGGGGAAGCAAATAGAAAGCGTATCAACGTAAGCATTACATGTACTTACGAAATCCCGAATGTTAACCGTTATCCCGAGTTTCTTGATAACAACAGAAAGAGTTTATAATGCCGTAAAAGATTTTGATGGAAGATAAGATCCATTGTCGCTCGCTTTTCACTAAAAACCGCGTTAAATATTTATTTAAAACGATATATGTTTACTCATTACCGTGTTGTGTAAATGGTTTACGATAAGGTACTGGCGATTCGTCACGTTCGAAGTAAAGTTGACCTTACTTTTGTTTTACGAGTCACTTTGCTGAGAAGTATTTATTTAATTCTAAATTATTCTAAGTGTGCCTGGGTCTAAGTTTGCCTAATTTTTATTATACTTGTACAGTCAAATATTTTTTTTAACATTTGTATTTGTATATAAATAAAATATATTTTTTTGAAATTGAATATTCTTTTTGTAATTGTCTTAACTCCAGTACTCGTTCTTTTAATTTAAAAATACAATCAAAAGAAAACAGACCAAGGAAAAATATATGAAACGTGACTAAATTTAAATTTATGAATTCTAAAACACTTTGTATTTCACTTTATGTAAGCATTTTCCAAGTGGATTGTTGCTGAAATGAAGTGGCATTCTAATTAGAATTTGCATTTAAATTTTTAACATATTTAACTTATTTAATTTTTTTTATTTTAATGCAGCCAAATTTCATTTTACTAAACCGAGGAGAGCAATTTTTTTACTTTAAACTGTACAAATGAAGTTATATGATAAATAAAATAATAATTTGTATTATGTAGAAGACTACTTACTGGTTCCGTATCGCAGGTTTCCAAATCAGGAATAGGATCGTCGCCACAGTAATAATCCGCTTGTAGAAACGGCGGTCTAGGTGGCGGTGGCACCAGAAACTCTGGAGGTGGTCCAAGACAATCACACTCCGTAAGGTCCTCCAACTCCCACATCTCGTACTTATCTAACTTAACACTATTCACAACCTTCTCGCTGTAATCACTAACAAGAGAGTAGCTATCACGTTTGACGCGTTTCACATCATTTGAAGTTCTAAGTTTTATTAAATTGGCTATGTAAAGTTCATCATCGACATCACTCCATACGTTTTTTCTAACTTCGTCATCTCTATTATCACTGGAGGTTATTGATTCAATTTCTGATGCTATAACACTATGCTGAACATACTCGCTGGGTATGTTATCTTTTTCTGTATCTGTCTTCTTGATGTTAACAACATTTTCGTTTTCAATCTTATTAGATACACTATTTAAGTCAGACTTTTGGGAATGTTTCGTACTGAAGTCCTTGTACACAGCATTCTTTGTCCAAAAAGCGTACGTTGACGCCTTAGAAGGACTGTCGACGTTCCTTTCGTCCATACGCAGTCTTCTATATTATCTGTAACAAAATATACGTTTAAAATTTAAGCCTTATCTTGACACCGAATCACAAAAACCATTGCTATACCAACTAATTCTATGTCAGACATCGATCGAATCAATTCTTTACCAGCATCTAACCACTTATTATTTAATAGCGAAACTAACACCTCATTTTGTTTAACAAAGACACCGCAATTAGAGACTACTACATCTTAGAGTACAATGGCTACATTACTGTCGATATCATCTGGCTCCACTGGTTACTTTAATTTATTTTTTATCAGTTCAATTTAAATGGACGGTTTTTAGCTATCACTATTGAGATAAAGTTCAAGGTGTCGGAATTAAAACATTTATTGTATTTAATTTATTATCATGATAAATGAAACGATACATAATTTGTTTTAGTTATTACTTTTTTACTTTGATGATGATGGTATACCTATGTATTATCTGCTTTATTTAAAAGTTTTATTGCATAGAACAACAATTTAACTAATTAAGATTTTAATTTCAGAAAAGTAGTCAGTTGAGTGGCGTTAAAAAGAAATGCAATTGTATATATATTTAATAATTTCTTAGAGAAAGTCACTTCTTAAACCGTAGTTGCTAATGTTCCCAATTGTCATGTAGGACAAGTACACAATACTGAAGAGTAAATCTGAGAAACGGCATGAGATTGCGGGGTCAGAGGGTCAAAACACCTCCGTGCCACTCGATGTCAAGTCGGATGTTTGGCATAACCCTTTACTCAGAATCATTATAGAATTAAGATTGATCAATTGACAGGTTTCTCATTAAACGTAATTTAAAAGTACATTGAAGATTAATGTTTTTTTGTAAAGAAATATTTAAAACATATAACGGTTTGTTCAATTGAAGTTCTTTAATTGGTTTATTAGTATTATATTATCTTTATTATCAGTGACATAAATAAGCAAAAACGGGAAATAAGATATTCATTTCAATATTTATAATGGTAATAATATAATTTATTTGCCATGCAAAAAGTTGAACTTAGGACTCAAAAATTGCAAATTTTTACTAACGTCAATATTATTGTTTCAATAACATTAAAAAAGACAATATAAACACGAAAAAACCGTAAAATGATAAGAGATATTTACTTCATATGTGTGTAGAATATAGTTTCATTGCAATATGGTAAGTCAAAGATCAACACACATCATCCATATATATGGATATCAAATCGATGGTACAAGTTATCTCATTAACATTTTGGCGAGAACCACCGGAGCTGACATCAACACAATGCTAAGGGCTTTCGAGCTTCTTAACGAACCTATTCTGTTGGTTTTCTCATGTGAATTATTAAGGTTCGTGTATTGGAATTTGTGTGACTGTTGCTTTGCCTCTAGTCAAGTGCATGTATTATCTAATTTATACATATATCATTTATAAATTATAATTTTATATTAACCCCTTGAACGACAAGTTATTTTCAGTTAGTATTACTCTGGAAGACGATTTAATTTTCCTAGTTTTAAGAGGATTGATATAGAAACTTACACTTTTGTTGCTCAAATAATTTGTTATTATTAAAATAATATTTGTTTCACATATTTATATGATTGAATATGTATTAGAATATAATTAGTGTCGGTTAGGTTTATGATGAGCCAAACTCATCATTTCGAGGGGTTAATTTTAAGAAAATACAGTCAAATCACTAAACTACAAAACCTATTTAACACAAATTTCCTCATAAAGTCGGATGCCAAAACAACTTGAAAGAATTAAATAAAATACTCTAGAATAAGAACAAGCATGGACAGCATCCAAGTATATTCAGAATGCCAAGACATATTTAAAACATGGGATAGTGCGATGTGAACACGGCTTCACGACCTATAAAAATGAGTTTAAGTGGCAAGGCGGGAGTCTGGAGGCTTTTTGGATTGCATTGTCGACTATAACTGCAAATATTATATTTGATTTTGTAATAAAATTTATTATATTTTTTATATTTTACAAAGAAAAAATATTTTTTATTGTGCTGAGTTCAATAAATGTATTAATTTTTTAAATTTGGTTACAAAAAGAATTTATTCAATATAATACGTTTGTTTGTATATGAACTCGTATATCTACTTTTTTAATATTAAAATTTTTAACATAATTACAGCACATATAAAACATAATTTAAGAATACCCAGATCTATTATAAATAATATATTTATCATTTAAGAAATCTTTGCAAGAAAACTGTCTAGAGAAACAATAATGTAATTAATTTATTATATCAAGTTTACCAAAGTTTCAGAAACTTATTATGTTTGCGCCAAATTATATTGAATACTTATTAATGATATATAATAAACAATACTAACATATGAATTATAAACTGATAAGGATAAGAATTTTGGAAAAATAAATAAATATTATATTAGTATTCAATAATGCATTGGAATAAAAACCTATGAGTAATTTAAAATTTTAAACGCAGACCTTTATTTATGAGAAAGTAAATCCAATCCAAAATCATATTGGGAAAAACACTTTTTAATGTACACTGTCCATAACTTTGCTCACTCCACTACACTACACTCGCACGTGTAATACGCTCGCTCAGACAACATGCCCGCTCAAACGCTCACAACTAAATGAAATTTCATCCAGCCTACAGCCCCTTTTATAACCTCGGTGCTTGACGGCGATATCTGTCTATGATTGGTCAACTTTTCAGGTAGTCCTTTTTTATACAAACTTTATACCAAAGCTACTTTCTTGTCAACTTGAATTTGAATCATTGTTAGTTCGATTTTGTTTCGTTACGAAAATAATCTTATCCTAAAATAATAAATGTAATGGTACTTATATTTTTCATAACAATATCACAATACCTGTCTGTATATTGCAGTAAGATAAAAAAAACACTACTGACCAATATTTACCCGAAGTATTTTTTATTATAACAATTGATAATAAAAAAAAAATCTGTATCTTTTTAAAAAATAACAGTGAATTATATAACACTTTAAATTAATTACAAACAAACTTAAATTAAATTAAAACATCACATTAAATTAAATGCTGAAAAGAAGTAAATTTCAGAAGGAAAACTAAGTAAACACTAATTAAGAAAGTGCAAGCATTTTGCTTTTCCTTATTACACCTCTAAATTCGCTGAAAGAGCCCTTATTATAAAAACGTGTGGGTCAACTGAAAGCCAGCTAGATATGTCGTCTTTTAGATATATTACTATAATTTAAAGTACATTAAAATATAAAACAAATTCTAAGGTATATTTTTTTACGTTTATTCGTTTTACTTTTGAATGTCAGATACAGAAAATTATATTTTAAAACCATTTTCTAAAATATTGGTTCTGTTTTTCGTTAACAAACAAATGCGAAATTACAGACTTATGGTTTAAACGCGTAACTAAAAGAACCGGTTTAAAAGAACTCACATCCACCATTTAATTAGTGTATACAAATATTGGCAGTAAATAAGAAGTATTAAAAGTAGGTCGAGCAAAGAGTAAAAATGAAATATAAATGACTATTTTAGCATGGATTATATTAATTAAAACTCCAATGAAATCAATACAGAGGTTCGTTACCATTTTAACTACTCAAATTTAGGCAATATCAGACTAAGTCTAACTTCTGTCATCCGGAGTGCAATTCAACCCTTTCTGAAGGTCTAAATGGCATGGTATCGATCTATGAACCCCACACTTGATTTCTCCTTTGCTTTGTGTTTAACAACTTTACATGATGTTCTACAGGATGGTCTAGTGGATAATCGACACAAGAGCACAGAAAATAAGATAAAGATGAAACTGAAGATAATAAAAATAAACATAATAAATAGGGTTTATTTTATTTTCTATATTATTTTTAATTAATACATTTAAATAGCTTTGTATGTATTTATTACTTACACAAACATACAAAGACGTATAGAAAAAATAAGATATCTTTGAATATATATATATATATATATATATATATATATATATATATATATATATATATATATATATAACAAATTATTGCGGTATCTGTTAGTGCAGTAGTCTGTGTGGTCAAACGTTTTAACTATAAGAGGGTAAGATGTTTTCGTGTTTATCCTCGTGTTACCCGCGTCCCGGCTAATGGCGGCGGCTTGTTCTCAGCGGCTAAGCCACACACACACAATACACACACATACACGAACTGGCTTTAATTACTAGAATTAATATTTTGTCAATTTGCCATTAGCCAATATTCTTATACTTAGTTGTAAGTTATAATTTAAATATAATTCTATATTTTAACATAATTATAATTTAATTTTAATATAAATTTTTTCATTATAATTATAGTATTACTTTGCTTGGTGAAAATATGGTATTTCTACTATCTTATAAATGTTATTAATTTTAATATGTAGATAATTTATTTTGGCTATTTGTTATGTCATTTCATTTGCAAATTGTTCTATGATATTAAGTTTAGAATTGTCATTATGACAAAATAACATTTAACTTATCATTAATATACGATAATTGCAATGTGAGAACACCCTGAGATAAGCCCTTAGCTTATGTTAAACACCGCACTCTAGCAAGTAAAGCTATTGATGTTTTATTATTTACAGACCACCAACGATCTATTAATTCTGCTCATTCAAATATGAAGGGAAAATGATTGCTTTTGTTTCATTGTAAATTATTAAAACACTGTTGTATATTGTTTTAAAGCAATTAACTAACTTTTACATTACAACTAAAAATCGACTTCACTTGGCACTCGCAAACTATAAAAAACGTTTTAAAAAGCTAAAAATTGAAAACAATAAAATGCAATAATGTTAGCAATTTTCTCAAACGACCTTATGGAAGACGAAAACAAGAACATAACCTAATTTTTCATATATCTATCCTCTAAATGGTGTGTTCTAGATTTTGATCTCCACCCTGCCAAGAGCGCTGCCAAGTAGTATATTCCTAATATACTCGCTAGCGGCTGGGAGTCACTTATCGGTGACATAAGGATATTTAAAATAAGGTCATTGTAATGAATAATTTATATTAACTATTTTAACATTTTTATAAAATTTCAGTGTTATTCGAAACTAATAACATAATTTTTATAAAATGTCAGTATTATTCGAAACTAATAACATAAATATACAAAATAATATAGATATTGTTATACATACATATTGGCTGTGTTTGTCTGAATAATTGAATATTATTTTTAAATTAATAAAGGTTTTAAAAATCCTAATATTATCTTTCACGAGACTCTTCTTATACAAATATATTTCTAATTTCCCCAAAAGCAGCGAGGAACATAAAATATATACAGTTTAATTTATTTAAAACATATCTATATTAATTATTATTTCATTAATAAAAACTACATAAATGCAACAGATAATATATCAACGGAACAAAAATCTGCATTTGCAAATAAAAGCAGTATTTTCGGAGTCAGCGGGGATTCAAAGCGTCTCATTAATACACGCCGCGTAGTGAGAAACAGTAGTTTGTTAACACCACAATCTAGATGTATATTTTATTCACTGAAGAATGTGAAAAATGTATTATTAAATTGTTTTTATAAAATTGATCATTTTATAAAGACTGTGTTGTGTTGTTTGTTTGTCCTTTAAGTGAAAAAGGTTTTTTTTTCATTTAAAGTAATTGTAAGCTCACGTAAGAATTAACTTTATTAAGCAACAATCTATAGTCAATTATTAATTATTAAAATTAGTCGGAGTTTAATTGATGTTGCGAAAAAAATTCTTTTTTTACTCAACTATCTAATTTAAAATTTCCTAGTTATAATATTTCATCCAAATTTAAAAGCTAACATATTAAGTAAATGTTTGTTTCCAATACAAATCTGGATGGAGTTTAAGAGCTTTCCCCGAGCCGTTAAGTAAACATTTCAATATTTCAGATTATTTACGCTTTGCATCCTTTTATTTAGAATGTTTGGTTTATGAAAACAAATATATGATTATACTAAAATTTAATATCATAAAACCTGAGCCATTATATAATAAAACATTTTCTAAATATAAAAATACATATTCGAATTCATAAATGAAAAACAAAAAATAGAAATAACTTAAAATTATGTAAATACTATTAAATAAATAGTAAATTAATTTAATTAAATTTTTAAAACCATTGAAAGTCAAACTATAATATATTAAATAATATTAGTATTTTACAGGAAATTTTTGTTTATTTTACGTCCAAATATTTATTTTACAAAAATAGTGAGTAAACTTATTTTATATAAGTAATTTAGTTTTAAAATCATTAAGGAAATTTTGTTGCAATCAATAAGCGTTTTTAAAACACAAAACCCACAAAACAAACATTTATTGTTAGAAAGATGTCTATTTATACATGGATTTTAAAATAAATATAAATGCACTATAAATTAAAGTATTTATTAAATAAATATACAAAATAAATAAGAGGAGGAAGGAACATCTTTAAAATATTACTCCTCACTAAATATCACTATCATTCCGCAAGAACGCCCTAAAAACTATGAAGACTTAATTAAGATCTCTAACGATGTCAATTAACGAGGAATCTCGTATGTAGACTTAGGATTCTATTGAAACTTTCAAGCAAAATTTATAAAGGTATTTCACATCTTCCATCGCAAATACCGTCTCTAATGCTGACAACCATTAAATTAAATAATATTAGCACTAAAATATTAAAATATATAATTGCTATTATTTTTGTACCAGTCAAATCTTTCAACTAAGTTCAATTTTGAATGAAGTTCGAAAAAGTCTAGGAGCATTCAATTCTCCTACCTATGTTAAGCGGTCGCTGAGTTTGAACAAAGGAAGCGTTTTATTTCGCATGGCTAAGGCTCTTTAGAAATTTTGAGTTCCATAGAGTTATAATTGTTCGCACGTGGTTCGATTTGAGTTCTGAATCTGATTTCGGTGAGTGCATATCAACGTAATTAAATTTGGGACACGTACCGGTAACATGAGTTTGAGAACTAGAATTTTGGGTACTAATTTAGCGTAACGAGTTTTCGGAAACTTGCCAATGTCGGTAATTTTCTTTAAACCACAAATGTTGCACAATAACTTTTTAACCGAATTGTTTTATAACTTCAGAAGAAATAGTTAAAAAGTTGTAAATAAACTCGTAAATTCAAATAGATATAAATATCGAGACAATAAATCTTTTACCGGAGAAAATTTAAACACATACATATTAAAAATGCTCTAAATCCAGCTCCACCTCGCAGTGGTATATTTAAGTTGTCCATGAAATGTCTAGAGTCTCGAGATATCGACATGAATTGAAAAAAACAAGCAGTTTTTGCGCACACACTTGATGACATTATTCACTAACAAGATTGTATCAAATCCATTTACTTTCTCTTTTTGGTACATACGTACATTTCGAATATTTTATGTTATATATATATATTTATAATTAGCAAACGCCCGTGACTTCTCTTTAGTAAAATTTAAAAATATATTATATTTAATAAAGATAAGACGAAAAACTATTTAAAATTCACAAAACGAACATCCCAGTAAGTGCTAATAACAAAAGCGACGATATTCTGAGTATTTTCTAATGTAAATAATATTATAAATGTTATTTCTGCCTGGAAGTAGAGTCGTTAACGAGCTGTTTGCATAAACATGCTATTCTTTATTCTTATTTAAAACAAACAACTTTAGTATTTATAAGTTCACTAGATACAAGATTTCTAAAGATAATAAATTATTCATTTTATATAAATGATTGTAATATTAAGGCCAATTAACAGATAAGAGACGCAATATATTGATTTTATTTTTCAATAAACTCTCAATAATCTCAATTAAGAAAATACAATAACACCAAAAGTTTTAGTTAATTAAATAAATGTATGAAGACAATCATAAAGTCTGATGCAAGTAATCCATAATCTTGTTAAAACTGACAGTAAGTTAAATGGAATTGAAAGAAAACAAAAGAACACGTATATTTATGTACGCTGAGATGAAAATTGGTGCCTAAAGCTATATTTTAAGTTAAATTTATGGTTCCTCTTTTGGTGGCGAATTGCCTGCAACATTTAATTCACATAATTGGTAACGAAAAGACGAACCGACAAATAGTATGATTATTTTAAGGTCTACAATTTGTTGGCGGTTGAAAAAATTTTGGTTTGAGATTGAAAGATTATTAAATGCTATTTTTTCTTTATAAAAACTGGTTTTAATATGTTTGATGTGTTCACCCAATAATAACTACAATTATTAAAACAAAACAAATATTCCATAAGACATACAGACAAGTTAAAAAGTTCGCTTAATAACGCCACCCAGGTCTTGTCATATATATTATTTGTCCTGTAAACAGTCACAAAATAAGAGCGGTCCTTTGATATCGCATCTTGTATGACAAAACCCATGACGCTTTTGTTGTCGCTGTCTTTATGAACATGACGAGCGAACAAAAAGAGAATCTTACATATCATATGTGTATAAATAAAATAAGCTGTCTGTTCATAATTCATAGACAGTAAATGCACATTGCACGATTGTAAAATAAATGAGATTGACATTTTTTTTATAATTATATTTTTAATTTTATTTATAATCTTATTTTCCTCTACATTATATAAAATAAGCCAGTAAAAGCAATGTTTCTCAATCAGTATCCACTCTTAGTAGAGCCAACGCAGCACCGATAATGGAACTATAAATCAATTATTGTATTCCTGACTTTAAATGAAACCAGCTTCGTTAGTTGTAAATATTATTTAAAGCTATTTAAATTCTTATTAAATGCTAACCAAATTTGCTGGGTTAATGAAATTTATAAAAGTAATGAAGAAATATAAAAACTGAGTCACGAATGTGTTGAATATTTTCCGCAATTTTCTAAGAAGCTTAGAAAATTTCCGCAAATATTTCCAAGCCTACCGTCGTTTAATCAAAAGGAACTCAAGTTAATTTAATGTATAGCGTATTTTAATTAATTCCTCGCTCGAAACAAGAAGACGCACGTATTCTAAGCGTACTAAGAATTTCAGTCATTCAATAAGCCAAGTAAGTTTTAGTCACGTCCTGAAAGTGTCACTGTGTTATAAATAAAATTAGTTTATTTGATATTACAATTTGTTAATTAATTGTGGCTTAAACTTAGATTTAAAGATATCCCCAAATATACTCTTTACTAGCTTTGTCCACGGTTTCTCTTTCTTTTGAAACCAAACAACTAAAATTTAAAACATATCTTAAATGATTTGATTTTAGAAATTTTAGAGATTGTGTAATAGATTTTGAAGAAGTTAATTGAACTCTAGAAGTCTTTGTAACATCAAATATGAAAAAATTAAGCCTTAAAATCATAATTTTGTGATCATTAATTCACATAAAATATTCAAACTGCGATTACAGTATAGAAAGTTTTTTTTTTTACTTAACTTCAATTGTTCTATTTACCTGTATTATATACTATTACTTAGATTTTAAACTATCCAACATGGAGGACTAGATTTTATTAAATATTTTTTTTATTGATGCGGGATATACATAAAAATATATCGACAGATAAACAAAAAATTCAAAAACAGTAACTAAAAAATATTTTGAATATTTTATACTTTATTTTCAGACGTGTTATAACGGAAGTTAAAATTTTACAAGAAAATCAAAGAAGAAAGTCACCCAGGAAGTAAATAATCTTGTTATAAAGTGTATCAGAAATTGTCGTTTTGATCTAATTAAGTAACATCAAAGTTGAGAAATATAATAATATAAAAAGATATTTCTTTTCTACATGCGATTCTTATGAGCTGTATATGGAATACTCATTACCAAACTTAATAACTTGTGCGAGTTATTTCAGTATAAGGAAAAATGAGAGCGAAATCTTTTTGTTCTATAATGAATATATATATAAAAACTGATAATAAGGTCAAAAATTATGTATGCTATAATAATATTAAAAAAAAAAAAACAATTACTTTATTTTTTTGTAGGTAGTTGAGGCGGTGCAGTGCTGTGAAATCTCATATATGTAGAAGAGACAATTAATTTTACGTAAAATATACTACAACTTTCAATGTTATAATAAATATTTGCTTTGAAAAAAATGTGTTGGAGAAGAAATAGTCATTGCACCCATTCTCAGATTCCATCCAAAAAAATCATCAATCATTTTTTAGGAATATTATTATAATGGTATATAGTACTATGTTCTATATTTAACAACCTTTTAATATTACGATATCTAGAGCATCATTTCAATTATCAACGCACGTACACTTTAAATGTCGTGATCAAATCTAGAACTGACAAAAAATGTTGAATCGCTTTAACAGTGTTTGTACAGTCAAGAGAAATAAAAGAAACTAAAAAAAAGAAACACAAACAAAAGGTGAGGTAGTGGATACTTCAATTGGAATTATTTATTATTTAAAAAAATATATTACTAAGGAAAAGGCATTATGTATTCTTAACATTGAATATTATTGTTATATATATAGATATACTAGAATCTTGAACCAGACCTCAATTTTGACTCGATGCGCTCGCAAAATCTCGGTATGTGTTAGCATATTGAGCGATGCGAGGTGCAAACAGCACCGAAGTTGCATTTACAAAATGTTGACGCATTCTGTCCTTAACTATTTTTCAAGATGAGACATATTGTTACCCTTTTTTATTTTTTTTATGATTTTTTTTGTTAAAACGACCACCGTACTGATATCTATCAGTCTGCTAAAGAAAAAAAAAATCAGATACGCCGTTTTTAACTGATGCTTGCACAAAGAACGCAGAAAAGTCTCCCATAGAGAGCTTCGCTCAATAATAAGATTATTGACATTATTTGTGTAATAGTCAGTATTTCCCATTTAACCCGAAAATTTAAATGTTTTGCAGATATTACGCAAAAACAGTCAACGAAACGGATCGTAAATTTTGAGAGGGCGATTCAGTTTTTTCGGTTAACTCAAAACCTTTATGGAGCGTGAAAGTCGGAGGTTGATTTTATCTACCGTTACTTATAGTTTCATATTAAACTTTGTTATTTATAAGGGATTTATATTTTATATGTTTGAGGTTACATAAGCTTGGACATTTAATATTTTATTTTCTATTAAAAAAAAATCGTTAATGAAATATTTCTTTAAATTTTTTTTTTAATAAAAATAATTATTAACAGCACTAAACATTTATTATATTATATTAAAACAAAATAGTTGTATAATTAAGGCAAATTCTGTTAAACTAATAATCAAGTGTCAAACTAATTTTCGGATAAGATGTTACGAACAATTGCTGGCAGCTGCTAAATTGCCGTTGAATGCACCTGATAACCAGTATTGGGGTCGATTAAGACTATCTGTCACAATATGTAAAATAAATAGCGAAAAATATATTAATTGCTCTAATTGCTATCAGGCTAAAGTAATAGAAAATATCCCATAAAATAGTAGATCATATAATATTTGATTTAAAAGTTTTGTTAAGAGTAAGATTTTCGATAAGTATTTCTATTTTGTGTTAAACTAAACATAAGCTAGATTATTAGGAAAAAGAAACAGAATCTTAAAAAACTTCAGAAACAGTATGGCGGGTCGTAAATCTTTCAGTTTCTAGGTTACAGATTGAAGTTGGCAATAGAAGTCAAAATCCGCGTTTATTTGATATAAAGTAAGGAATTCTAAGAAAAAACTGCAATCTTGTTTTTATATTTGTTCAAATTAAACAAATAACGTCGTTTTATACATTAAAAAATATACAGATATAATTTGTTATTTCTAATGTAAAAGCCACTATATATAATCAAACAGTAATACGAAATAAAACTCCTCCATTCATTAAAGCTTTATCCATATAATTCTTGATTCAGATAGTTATTAGCCTGATAATAAAGAGCTTCAGTTCCAATCTACTCTAAGATAATCAGAGATCACACTTACATTGGTTTTGTCCCTCAACAGCTCATCAATCCTAAAAGTTATTTGATCCGAATTTCTCCTAAAAAAATATCTTTGTTCTCCTTTCGACAATTACCGTGTCATTTGTCACAGTTCATCGATTCTCTTGATTTCGTCAATGGATGGGCTTACAGTGATTGATTAAGTAAGGATTTTCTATTTTGTTACTAAATTTTATTTTCTTCTGCAGTATTTTTTTAATACTAATTAGGATTTTTAATCAAAATTAAACGCTGTAAAGTTCATTAATTTATAGTGATCAATTTTAGTATTAGTTAGTTCATATAATTATTTATGAATATAATGATATTGCATTTGGAACTCTTATTTTGATATTGTACTGCTCAAATTGAAATATTTTACAATATTATGAAATGATGCATATGATTTTAAACCTGTATTATAATATATGGCCATTTTTTTTAATAACAAAAATAATACAGTACGTTTATACAAAAAATCACAACAAAGCCTTAACGTTCTTCCGAATTTAGTGATAGGCATCTATGAGAAAAGGCTCATTTAAAGTCAGACGTTTGTTAAATAAAGCAAGTGCCAGATTGTAAGATATATGGAAGATATATTATAATATATATTTTATTTATAAAGAATTAAGAATGGTTTATCTTTAAATATTATAGAAAAATAATATAGATTTATAATATATGTCAATTTATTAATTATTTTCCAAAAAGATACTTATATAAAATCAAAATTTTAATATAGTAATTTAAAATAATCTGTACAACCATAATACAAATCAAAAATAAATAAATATAAATTGCTTATTACTGTTTTGTTATCCGGCTCCAGTTTTCATTCCGACCTCAGCTCTATAGTAATTGGATTTGGACGTCTCAGTTGACAGTTCATTCCGTTGTCCCCCGATATATTTCGTTAAGATTATGAAGTTATTATACCCTTAGACAATCCTAATTTGGATGGCAGCCAATTACATAAAAGCATTTTTTGTACAAAGTTTCAAGATTCAGTTGAATTTATGGTGTAATTTTTATACTAAGTAAAAGTTACGATTTGGAATTTAAAGCAGTCCTTGAAGAGTATTGGTATGAATTTTCTGGAATGCTAATTTATTTAACAAGTACAGTATTTTCATATATATGTTTATTTAGTTATAGTTATTACAAAATAAGTTCTAAAAAATGTGATTTAAAAACTGCATTTTATATACTTGCTTAAGATACCAGAACAGATAAAAATATTTACAAGTAATAATAGCTATACTGATGCTTATCATAGTTACAAGTTAAATCATATAATGTAAAGTAGTTCTATAATTAAAACACTTCGACTAAAATATTAAAATAACTTCTTCAGTAGTAATTACGCAGCAAATAAATCGGCAAGGAATAATGAGGTAATTATTCACGAGACAGAAGTAACTTGTCAAGTAGCAAAAACTGTGGACAACCAAACAAGAGTTTTTGCGAGAATCACTGCGGGTAAAAACGTTGAATTGTATGACACCCGTTGGCGCAAAAACTTGGTTTGTCTTAGCCCTTAAGTGTTTCGTATTTAGTTGGAGTTTCAAACTTTTGTGTTGAAGACTTAATTGTTTCACTCTCTTTTTGATGAAAAGTTTTCAGAGATTTTGTTTCCCATTTCGCTTTTGTGTCCATGTAATGTCTTCAGTAACAGACGTTTTTATTTTTAGCATTTCTTTTATTCGAAAAAAGGATAAAACCAAAAACGTTATCAAGTGTTGTGTTGTTTATGTTTTGGCGTTTTTTTTATTTGATAAAAAAAATCTACATTTTGAAAATATCGAAAAATCTTTGGAACTTGATTGTCTCCATGACGATAGCAGATTATATGAAAATTGACACAAAAACTTCAAATCTGTCAACGTGACAAGTTAAAACTATTTTTTTTTATCTAAGAAAAGGTTAAAGTCAAGTTTATAGTATTTGGAATAAATCGTTCAAAAAAGTTTTTTAAAAATATGAAAAAGAAGTTAAAAATTCTTAAACTTAGGTAGCGTCCAATGACATAGATGAATGACTTAACAAATGGGAAGAGACCAAACAAATAACACTTGTCACAATTTTATCAATCGAAGATGCGTCACCACTCGCTTACTGATAACTGAAATACATTTTAAATAAATCATCCGTTTCAAATACTTTTACAAAGAAAAAATATTTGACTCTTTTGTTTTAACGTTGTGTTCAATTGTATTCTATTTCATCTATTTAATAATAAAACAAAAACGTATGTAACTAAGAAACTGATAGATTAGTTTAAAAAAATAAACAATTAATGGAAAATCATAATTAAGTTCAGACTAAACGAATTTCACGATTATTTTAATCTCTCCACTTAATAGGTGAGGAAACGTTGAAAAGATATTAAAACTAACAAGATTTAAATAAACGTTGCTTATTTTAGATTGAAGAAACCGTCTCTGATATAATCCAATCGAGGGCAATAAACAGAGCTGGGGAAATTAACAGGACTGCTGCCGACAAGTTGGTCGTTTGTGGTGACAGGAGCTACGGACTGTCTATTTTTAATTTTCAACAACAAATAAGTGCAAGAGATGAAAGTAAAATGATAGTCCAAAAATAAATGAGCATTTAATATTTATAATATAATATTTATGTATTTGTGTCTTAAATTTATACTTATAATATAGAGAAAAGAAGTTTGATTCTTTAAACGGGCTCATTTTAGAAACTACCGATGAGATTTGATTTTTTTTCTGATTTATAAGCTATTTCTTTCACTAGTAGTTATATTACAAGTAAATAAAATCGTTCGTACCCGAGTAAGCTCTAAAAAATTATAATTGTAAGCGTTTGTTCATTTTTTACTGTAGAAAAACTGCCACATGTAGTTAACGATGAAATAACATTAAATAAATAGCCTGGAAAACCAGATCGCGTACCGGTTGACAGATGTAGTCGAGATGAAATATCACGAGAGCAGAACATGCAGTTTCGGGGAAGTTTTATAAATTAAACATCAATACATGCCGTTATAAATCTTAGCGGAATGCAACAATACCGGCTCTGCAAATCAATAGTTGTTTCTTGTTGAAGATATGATATGTAATAATTCTATAATAAGTAGTGTATTTCATTAGTATCTTCGAGTATTACCTTTACAATTTTAAATGAAGCAACGAGTTTTAAGTCTTCAATATTTTGACTATTTTTTAACAGCGGTTTATCCCTCACTATACTTTATTACAAACGGTTTACATTATAACATTTCTTTATGAATTACAAAAAATAAATTTCAACACAATCGGTAATTATATTTTTAGAGCTAGGAAATTTACAACATTATAAAATTTGACAAAAAAGTTACATATAGAATCTACAG
Source organism: Mechanitis mazaeus (assembly GCA_959347395.1). Taxonomy (NCBI): domain Eukaryota; kingdom Metazoa; phylum Arthropoda; class Insecta; order Lepidoptera; family Nymphalidae; genus Mechanitis; species Mechanitis mazaeus. Next base: position 3,110,152 of record OY365743.1, read on the forward strand.
ATTATTTAGGATATTGATTATTATTATCATGTGTATTTTTTTCTTTATTACATTAATGTTCAGTATATGTATACATATACACAGACCATCCACACATAAAACACGCCACACACACAAACATAGCTGGAGCTTTAATCGGCGAAACTTGGTTTTGTTCAAGAAATCAGTGAAGCGATTCGGAAAGTGAGAATTTAGTTACAAATGTCTCTTGATTTGTATAATTGATAGTAGTTGAGAAGGATATATATATATATCTATTTATATACCAAAACTTAATAAACCAAAATTTAAGTCTGCAAAACAAAGGTTGTACTAAAACTTTATAATACTAAATCCGTCTTCAATGTGGTTATGATATCAAAACAACCGAATTCATTAAACACTTGGCCACCCAAGGAGAACAATGTTTAGTGTATCATAAAATCAGGGTTTTTATCGTTCAAACTAGCTACAATCGTACAAAGATTCACACCCACTCAACAACCCATCAGATAGTTTATAGCCGCGATAATCAAACAGCTTATTCTTATAGAATTATTGCGTTCAATATACATGAGACAATGGCCTGTTAAACTCCTTTTAATGTTCTCACCTACCCTGTAAGAGAGAAAATGTGTTTTATATTTAATGAATGAAGTATATTGTGTTTTATATGTTTTTTTTTTTTTTGGAATGCTCTAATAATTTTATTTTAATTTACAGATGCAAGGCTAAAACCTATTTATGACAAAATATTATACGTTTGTTATTTTGCGAGTTTCTAATTAGATAGTTAAACATTTTTCAACTACCCACACTATATTTGTATTCATTTAGCCAGCTGTCGATTATAAGAAATATATAACATTTTGATTAATAATAGAAATACACGATCACAACCCATTAAACCCTCTCTATGTAATATTCTATTAATAATTTTCGCGGTCCCAAGTTTCGTTGTAAATGTCCAACTTGATGTGTTTATTCAATTTATAGCAATAATTCTCAATGAATTATATTTGCAGGAAGACGTTAGATCAGATTTGTTAGACAGGTTTGCAGCTATTTATTGTTGAAACAATGTATTATTATTGTGAGACATAAATATTAATTATTCTATTAGAAAAATAGCTGAGAAAAAGTTGAACATCGCATAAACAATATTGACATCTAACTCAATGAGTCAATTAAAAAAAAAAAATTTTCTCTCGTTATGATTTGTCTATATGTTAAAATTTATTTATTTCATCAATTGCCTAACGAGACAACGACACAGCGTACAACAACTATAATTACTCCCAAACTTTAACATAACTGATTAGAACCTGCCAATTGCACAGTCAATTCAGTTACAATTTTAGTTTTAAAGTACATACGATCCTATACTTTGAATGCTCGCAATATGCTTCAGTATCGCGTATCAACATTTGACAATAGATCGTCATGTCCTTTATTAGTCGACGTATTGACAGAACTAGAACAGAACTAACGACATAGAATCGAGCCAAATATTTGGGTGTACAATTAAACAAATGAAATCCTAGTATACTTGCGAATGTATTTAGGTTAAATTTACAGAAAGAATAACGTTTGTAAAAGTTGTTATGACATACGCCATACAGGATTGACAATAGAAAATATTAACAGTTTGTTTTTCTATGAAAAGTTAAGCTGATTGGATGTACGCGGACAAAATTGGAATAACAATGACAGCTGACAATTTGGTAAATTTGTTATTCCAAATCCAATATATACATATACAATAAAGTTGTATTAAAACAAGATGTTTTTGACAAATATATATTCTTAATTCAGTTGTAGTGTTGTTTCTGAAGTTAATAACATATGAATAACATTTTACATACAGTTACTACCAATTTCAAAGCTAATTTATTTGGTTTATGGGACCGCTTTAATAACGGTCACGGGCCACTCAAAAAACAACAACAGCTGGTACTACACAACTAATAATAAAGGAAGAATGTGGACGGACATTATCCATTATCTTAATTTTGATATGGCTCACAAAACGGAACGACATATGTGACGGTAGGAAATACGGTTGCAAAAGTTAGATAGCAATATGTAAATAAGCATATAAGCTAGATATAATTCGATAATAGTTGAGAAAAGTTGTATAATATGTGAGTAATAAAAATAGCGTATTTTTTTATTACAGGCATTTTTATTTTTGTATTATTCTAAGTTCTTTCAGCTGAAAGATCAGTCAAGATTTTTTCACCTTCATTATTGCAAGAGAAATTATTAATACAAATCATAAATTGAGTTTTATCAACCGTGATCTAAAATGTCAGCCATCGGTAGCCATCTATTATCTCCTATCTCCTTCTTGCATCGTACCAGTGACCAATGATGGAAAAAAAACAACAGGTATCCAGGGTAGGCTTCGTTAGCGGTGTCAATTCTAAAAGCGAAAAGATGATGGTATCTCAAAATTCTAAGAAACTTTGGGGGGACCTAACCCTCAAATTCATTTGTGTAGTTTAGATATCTTAACTGTTCACACTTTGTAATTTTCATAGAATGAATTGTCATCATAAAACGCTTCTAAGATAACATTTCTATGCAGGAATTTTATCACAATATGGATGACTGACTAGTGGCAAATGAACCGAAACATTATAGAATAAGAATTTTTATATAAAAATTTTTAGAAAATACCAAACACTCATGGCATAGAAACAGATTTAAGGGTTCTATAACAAATAATATATTGGGGGTACAATAGTAATATATATTGTATTTAAATAAAATTCCTTAGCTACCGTACCGTGACCCACGTGAGAAGGGTCGCGAATCAGAAAATAAAAGTCGGTAGACATAAAGGCATTGGATAAAGACATAAATAAGTTTCAGATATTATCCAAAAACGTGTCACCAATCGCGACTTCCAAGAACAAATCGATTCCCTATGATATTGAAATGGCGTCTCCATAAAGATATCTGGTTAGTTTACTACGCCGGTTATTGTACTTTTTTTTTCAATATCAGGTAAAAATTCGAAGGTGTCGGCAAGTATTAATTATTTTTCTTCGAGATATGATTTATTGTTAGAGATACTTTGAACTGTTAAAAAAATGTTGATCTAAACAGTGTGAATAAAATAGAATAAAAATAAATGTGCATTTACAATAAATCAATGTCTTAAACAACAAATAATAGAAATGTGATAGTTGACACCAAATAGTATAGCTAAGCCGGCGCTAGCTTACTTAGTTTTGCAACAAAGGGAAATCTATTAGTACGCGTCTTAAGACCCTCATGACTTAACTAAGTATACCACAGCTAATTCTTACTTCATTTTAAAGTACCCTGTATTAAATTATTGCTTAATTTTAATGATAATTACATATTATAAAAAATATATAATAACTAAAACCATGAGTAACATAAAATTACAAAAAAGAACCAGGATTCTTTAATATTAAGATTCTTAAATTTTTATTTATTTTACAAATTTAGGCCGATATTTATGACTTTTTTTTATTATTTAGATTGATTAAAATTGCGTGTAATATTACTATAATATTATATTTTATTTGTCAGGATTTTCTTACAAACCTTTAACAATGCATGAACATAAATTCCATTAGAAGAAACTTAACTCATCAGTTAATAACTGCGGCCACTTAACTATTTGTAAGCACCCGTACTTATATTAAAAGTTTATGCAAATTAGACATTGTAATAGAAAACTATTACTACACTTAAACAAATAAAATGTTGATAAAACTTTGTCTTGCCTTCCTTGTGACATAAATTCTGAATAGAATTTCTGCTTAGTGTTGTAAAAAAAGCAATATAGTACGAGGTATGGTTATTTTAAAATGACCTATTTTATTAGCGTCTGGATTTTATGGACTATTAGAAACCAATAGTCAAGTCTGAGACATGTTGTAGATAAGTAAGGATTTTTACTGTGACAGTTAACTTTTATGATACATTTTATTTTATGTACACATTGTCTAGCCTTTGATATTATAAGAAATATTAAAATACAATATGGTAATTCCACTTTATTTTATTTTCAAATTATTTTAATCATTTATTGCGTTGTGAAATTATTTTGTTTCTTCAGACTTGTTATATATAGCTGGTATATTGTAACTTCATTAGAATCTATTTGGGTTTTTTATGTGTTTAGTTATTTTATTTTTATAATACCAGACCAGCGTGATAGATAATCGCAAATAAGGCACCAGTTAAATAAGTAGATATTTTGGTTTAGCGTTATTGAAGTAGGTTATTGAAAAAATATATATATGATAAATTATCTTATAAAAACCTATTAAAATCTCCCAATATATAGAGCAAGGTCCAAAGCGGGGTTCTCAAAGTCATCCTCACGAGTGTCGGCGATAAAAAAAAAAAAGTATTAACAATCGTAAACGTCTTTATTGTAAAGTTTAAAAGTTTAGTGCCATATGCATGGCGCCAGTAAAAACAACTTGGCTTGAGTTTGGACTGTCCATATGGTCTTTACGAGTTGCAGATAGTAAGTACCGCAGTTAACTTTAATGATCTTTAACACTTCAAATGTTAAGATAGGTAAGTACCTTTAAAAGTTTATAATAGTGATATTCAATTTGTAATTGTAATTTAGCTAAATAATTTAGAACACAGAATGTAAGTTTAATTCTACAACGTTTTCTGTGTTCTTTTTACTAATCTTATCTTTTTGAATCACTCATCGGTTTCTTTTTATTTTATTTAACTTGAAATAATTACAAGCAAGTTACATGGCCCCGGTCGTGTTTGAGAGTATTCAAAGATGCCAGAACATGAGTTGGCGATCCTGTTTCAAAGAGTAACAAGTTGGGACCATTTTCTACATAAGAAATGGCTCTAGCTTATTTAACTTGAACATAACGACCTGCGATTTACATGTGATTTATTTTAAATTTATCCTAATAAAATGTGTAAAATATATCTTATTTATTAATTTTATTCCTAAATTTAAACAGTTAAATAAATTATATATTTAATGTTTTGTCAGATATAAATATATAAACTATAACTTTAGATATGTTACCAATTAACGATATTACAACGAACGCTGCAAATTGTATCCAAAATTTGTTCACATGGGTCATTTGGATCTTAACAAAATTCGTTTGCGGCAAAATCGCTGTTGGCATTGTCAGCTATTTCATTTGTTGATTTAATATTTTGAATAGAATGTAGTGAAAAAAAGGCTATAGAAATAATCGAAATATGAATGTGGGGTACATTCGACCATCTGTCGCCTGGAGCTCAGTTGTATTGATGGCGTGCCCATGTTACGGTTAAATAATTTTGGCATTAATGACACAGGTAGTTTTTTCAGTGATATTCTTAATTTTATGAATAAATGTTACACTAATGTGATTTGGTTTAATAAATTAATATTAAACTGATATTGTTATGAAATAGATAATATAAATGTAGATTTTTATTTAAAAAACGTTTTTTATTAGCAGAAACTAAAGATAATTAATAAAAGATAAAGACATAATCTTTTAAAATTAATAAAACCGAAAAATCATCTGTATCTTTAACCTAAGCCGCTAAGTAAGCGTTTAATTTCAGCGAAGTGAAAAAAAAAAAGGAGAGTAAATGCACGTTCTTTATAATGCTAAGTGCTTGAATATCTTTTGTTTAATATTCTTTCATAATTAAAAACCTATCTTCCTCGTTATAACAGTATCTGATATTTATAAAACTGTGATCTGTAAAGTTACAAAGTAATCACAGAATAGACATTATACATGAAATATACTGGCACGACCATAAAAACTAGTGGTCCAACCGAAACAAACCTGACCGAACACTGAATAAAACATCACTAGCATATGGCGCTTAAAAAAGATTAAAAAAACCAACCACGGAAATTTATAACACGTCAAATCTCCAGAGAAATGGTTTCCTCTGGATAGAGACGTTATTTTTATATCAAATTAATTGTGCAGTCTTGAATACATCTGCCGCTTCTTTCATAGCTTTTTCAACCCAATATTTTTTCTATTAATAAATAACGTAAATGACCTTGGTTATCCGTTTCGCTCATTAAAATTCATGTAATCGATACGAACTCATCGATAATTATTCGAGTGCCTAATTCTAATACAACGATTCATCGAAACCTCTTTCACTCGTCTTATCAATATAAGCTTACATCGTAAACCGCAATAATGTACTGTTCGAAGCGAATGCTTATATTACATTTCAATTACCATATAAAATGTACTGAGCCACGATGGAACGCAACGTCTTTGATAATCATCTAATCATAGAACATTCAATAACTTTTATTTCGAACCTCAAGAAAATTACTATTCATTCGATACAAAGATCTACGCTATGGGGTATAAGGATACAATTGCATTAACTTGATTGAAAGGTTTTATTTCAAATCTTTTGTTTCATCTTAAAGGATTTCAAATCGCCTATTCTATCACATCATGTGTGGCAATGCATTCAATTATGGCCGTAATAGTGTCCCATCTTAGATTTATTTTTGAAAAAAGTTTTTTTCTTATAAAGGATAATATTATCCGAAATGAGATCTCGTAATCGAGATACTAGATGCTGAATTGTTCTCCACGAGATGTCGATGCCATGCAGTTTCAAAACTTAACCGCAATATAAAAACGTTCGCAATGTGACTTTGTTACGTGCCCGGCAGTACATTTTATTTTTTATTTGGTAACGAAACTGCAACTCCTACCTCATTTATCTCCATTGTTTAGACAAAATTAATTGTTTTTTTCCTGTGCGTACAAAACTTTATGCCGGTAATATTTTGAATCACTTTATCCCTTGATAGTCGTAAACGTTTTAAAGCTTTACAACTTAATTACGTACATATGTTAAAGCAGGCTGACACGATTTATAATAAACCTTTGTGGCACAATAAATTGTGGTGGAGACAAAAAAGATATTCGCTGGATGTATAAAAAACGATTGAAGAAAACAAAGCGCATAATGAATTAAACATCATAATGAGCCGTCGATTTGGGATCAGGACCCCCGGACACCTGCGAAGGAACCAAAACGTCTTCATTAAAATAAGTGAGAGCTCGCTCTGCACAGGTGCCTTTTGATGGGATGTTGCGAGTCAAACCACTAGTTAAATGCACTGCAATAATATGTTTAATAGTCTATTCGGTTGGATGTCTTAGTTTTTTTATTCAGGCATTGCTGTTTTAATGATTTTCCCTTTTAGCAATAAATGAAAAAAGTTTGGTTTTCTTTGTTGATAATTGCAATTATATATACATATTTCATTAATACCATAACTTATAGGTGACCTAATTTCTCTTCGTTTGTCAAAGTTTAAGGAAATATAATAGGAGTTGAAAGAAGTTAGGAACCAGAGGCATAAATGTGTTCAGAACAGTATCTAATTACTTTGTGACCTGTTCTTCGAACTCATGATCCTGATAATTGTTTCGGTCTTCTTTTGACAGGCACCCCGGGGACGCAACGATTCGCAGGAATCTCGCAAGATGGCGGCCAACCTCGCCTGACCCATCCGTCAAGTGAAGACGGAACATCTGTTTTAACATGTCGGAATGGCAGTTAATAAACGTTCCATATACAGTCTTGAATTTAGAATAGTATTCGGGGAAGGAGATTTCGTGTTGACAAGTATCTACTAGATTTATGAGGGATTTAAGATGTTTCGTGGATCAAATGTCAAAAAAAATAATTTTTAATTTGCTGTCATTTGGTTTTGTAAATATTCGATTTTTAAAAATACATTGATTCAAATAGAAACTTGAAATTTAATTTCTATTTATTAAATATAGTTTCTTATGAAGAATTTTGATGCTACATTTTATAAAAGAAAACAAATTCAATCGTATTGTCAACAACCTTTGTAATGGCATTGCCACTTTAAAAAATCCTGCAAAGCCGACTATGAAAGCGCAATAAAGGGCGTCCTGATTTAAAAAATCTAAGCGAGCAAGATTACGTTAATATAAAAGAATATAATGGCTGGTGCCCGAGGCTAGCAATTTCCTCTTTGCTCCCGAAATACGCGAAGAAATATGCGGTACAACTTTGATTGTACATCAGAGGAAGAAAGAAGAAACTTTGTTTTTCTTGAACAAACGGTTTCTCATCTTACTAAAAGTCCTTATAATACTACAAATAAAGGTCACAATATAATCAGGATTTGTGGTTCACCGTTCATCATTCGTTCATGTTTACAACATTCATTAGGATGTTTTGGGATAATTCTAATATTCATAAGTTTTTTAATACGAATAACACTTTTTTTTAGATAAAAGATATGTTGGGTAATTAAACAAATTGGTTAACAGTGAAATTAAAAATATACTTTTTTTATCTAGACTATAAGATAATTCCATTACTTCATACTATAAATGCCTACAGCACTATTGAGAAAATCTCAAATATCAAGATTTGGTATTTATTTGCTAGAAAAAATAATAAATTCTACACTATTAGTTTATATCGTGTAATGTAAGTAAGATCCGTTCGTTTATTTTAACCTGTAATCGTTGAATCATGAAAAGTTCATACTCTGTATTTGTAAATGTACTCATGTGTGCTTATTTCACATTCTTGTGGGTCATGTTCTGTTTTGGTATAATCTTTTTAGCAAATAATGCTTAATGCTTAATGAATATTGCAGAAAAAGACCTAAATATCATATTATCAAAATCAAAACAAGAATCTCCTAACACAGCAGATTAAACATCATTATAATGAATAATTCAGCCGGAAGTCTCATGATTGAGATACAAAACCTCAGTACACTTCTCTTCCGCTTTATTGCAAATGTCAAATGGAAATTAATTGCGTCCGAGTGCAACGAAATTTGTCTTGGAACATGTTTTTATAAGACATTTATATAAGCTGTTTGCACCTTGTTGTTTAACGTATTTTTAATAGTGTTCTGATATTAATATATCATAATAATAAATAAGGCTATCGACATGTACAGTCGTAATTTTATGTGAAAAAAAGGTTACCTTTGTAGCTCATTTTATTTCAGTGATAATTTTGTTTTTATTATCAATAATTTTACCATAAACCGTGCAGATATGGGGACAGTAACTTTCAAATTTATTGCCTTGACGTTAAAATACGTTTAATATATTTTATGGTTTGGCTTGTTACCTCATAAAACAGACTCGGTTTTTTATTAATTAAAAAAATGAATAACCAACCTTTTGAATTACTTCGCTCAGGTCACGTTGACATCTGTAAAAAGGTAAAATTCGTGATATTTAAAAAAATTCATTACAGATTATTTATTTAACACTAATTCTTATTCTACACTTTTTAACTATGAAAAAGAAAAAACCAGAAAGGCCTAACACTTTGATGTGTAATAAATTCCCGACCATAATTACTTTATAGACAATAAGTTCTCAAAGTGACTAAGCGTTTTTTCATTATAAACATCATTACCCGTTATTGTAAAATCGTTCTCTATAATGGTCCCAATTTCAATTCCTTCGCACGTTATTTCTTATACCTGGAACACGCTAGCACATCAACCAATTTCTAAAATAATTTCTTCTCTATCATCATCTATAACATTTATATTCTTATCTCTTTCTTGCATAGGATCTTACGCGGCGATCTGAGCAAACATGGGTTCTGAATTAAGCAATTATAGTTAATTTCGAATCTCCCCATAGCCAGACGCGTCGGCAAGAGAATGTGTTATTTTGAATTGTAATTTGTGAGAAGGCATCCGCTTGAGCAGCTGTAAATTATATATTATATATAGATAATTTTTAAGTGGTATATTATAACCCCACTAAGTGTTACGCGTCAATCATGGACCGTCACTATCACTGGCAAAAGATCTATTAGCTAATATATCTAAATAATAGACAGTAAAGAACAAAATCTAACCTAATGAGATTAAAAATACGAAAGATACCGTCTCATACGTTTAAAATATTCTAGTAGGATTTCATTGAAATTTATTATAAGGAAAACTACTCTTTAATCCAAAATGTGAGATAACAGGGATGGAGTAATTAATATTTCTAGGTCTGTTTTTTTTTACTTTTATATTTAATCTATATTAGTGATATTAATGATTATTTAAAGGATTATTTTAAGGACTCAAATTTTAAACCCTTAACTATATTAGAACTACTATTTTATTCTTAAACTGTATTTATCATATTTGTATATAAGTCAATAACATTCATCACTTTTAAAGTTTAACTTGTACACGATTAAAATTGACAGACCGCCACTCATTTCAACCCAACAAGAAACGTCAAATCGAATCATATTTTAAATGGTCTATGGTATGAAAAATAAAACACTATGGACATCGAATTCAAATTTTGAAACCATAACGACAATGTGATTAATATTCTTATGCCAGACTGACACTCCATGTCAGCGAACGGTAATATGATTGGACGTTTTCATATAAATTACAACACCGGGCGGAGCCTATTGGTATAATTAAAAAGCATAGATTATTATCGCCTTTCCAACCAGCCAGGTTTCCGGTGCGTAATTGTTAATAAGACCGATTCAAAAAGGTTTATAATGAACATTGTTTTTCTGTGAAAGCATTCGTTGGAGTTAACGGTCACTACGAAATTTTAATTGTAATTATATACCCGGTACAGTAATTAAGAATTATAAATATTTAATTATGAATATAATATTGGGAAAAAGTAAAACAAAAGAGCTATTATAAAAAAAAATATGAACTGAAAATATATAAACTGAATTGTGCTTTAAAATGAACAAATAATTCATCTTTGTCATGGCTAATAATGAGCTGTTTTAAATACGAGCAACTTTAATTAAAATAGTTAAAATTAAAATTGTCGAGTATATAACGTATAATATCAGGTCTAGTTACAAATGAGATCTCTTAGTAAACTTGGCGCAGTTAATGTGGGTAATATTACAAGAGTGTCACAACGTTTCTTATCATTCGAATGTATGGAAAATGATACCGGGGGACTTTGTAATAGTGAAGTAATATAACTTTATTGTTCTGCAGTAGTAAATAGACAAGAATTTTATTAAGTACATACCATTAATACTATCCAATAGTTTTTATATATAAAAATGAAGTTTATAATCAAAGAGCAACTGTTGAGTACAAAGTCGATGAATGGATAACCATAAGCTGATAGCTTCTGTCTTCCCCCAGTAGTTTGATTCTAGCTTCTAATATAACCGAAAATTCTACCCATTAGTGTCGAAGAACCTACGAGACCCGTTTGAGATGCAAATTTTGAACGGTATATATTAGTTGCTGCTTTATTGGTTCGGGACTGTATATCTAAGCGCAGTCCTAAATAGTTGAAGCAGTGAGCTATGAATAATCTGGTACAGTCGCGTCAAAGGCAGAATATATAGGTTACCTTATTAATTGCGATAGTACTTAAGTGATATTGTCTATATTGAATTCTGTACGCTGTTCGTTATGTATGTAATAAACTCAAGCGATGTGATGGGCATTGAAATTGAAATATTATTTAATATTTTAACACTTCTGTCATTGATTATATATTGTTGTTATGAAATGTTAATGATAATTATTGTAAATCGCTGGCCTTAATTTAAATATTTGAATTCTGATTTCGTGGTATTACTCTATCATTCTTAATTATAATAAGTTCAAAAGTGTATCTTCAGTTGTAAGAGAATTTAATATCAATTCATACATTATTGGTACAATTTATACAATTTGTAAAAACATACACTATAATAGAGGCCATATATTTGAATTTCTATGTAAAATACACTATAAAATTATACATAACTAAAATAAAGCATACAGAAAAGTTAGTATATACAATAATAAGCTTTAAGAGTAAGTGCGTGACATAACAATATGCAAATGGCGCCATGGTACGTTAATTAAATGAAGTCATTTCAGACGTAATTGTAATTTATTACGTACATAAACGTATACATCATGGATGTAAGTCATTGTATTTAAATAAAAACGCTTCATTAAAATGGTATAAAAATATATTTATTATAATGTTATAGTTTTATTATAGTTGAGTTTACTCTTTCTATTACATTTAAACATTAGTTACAGAAAACACTTTACGTATGTTTTGCTTTCTATTTTTTTTTATATCTTAAATTCCAAAAATAAAACAAATATATTTTTTATAGTATTCTTAACCCAATCCGCTTCAAATGATTTCGGTCTGAGCAAAAGGGGAGTACATACGAAGCCATTTGCAACAGATTGTCTGTAATATACGATATTTAACAAAATTAGGTATTATTACTAATAATATTGTCTCAGATTCATGTTACATCAAATATAGCTAAGAACTATCTCAAAACAAGGCTGTAGTTTACTTGTCATTAATAAACTACTGGGCCACATATAGACACACAAATATGGTAATCTTATTATACCATTCTTTTGCATTAGTGTTAATTAATATATAAATATTAAATACCTTTTATTAGTTACGTTTCCTTAGAGTTACTTTCCGTTTTCGGGTTCTTGGTTTCTTTACAACTACAATGTAAATCTGTTTTTTTCTACATATATATTTATATATATGCAATATATATATTAATTGAATTGTTTTTCAAAAACAAATCAATCCTATAATTTAAAAAAAACATAAGTGTTAGTGTACCAACAAAAGAAACAAATTTTCAATAAATGTTGATTTAATGACCAAAAAATATATAAAATTATAGAAGTGACGCCGTCTTTTCATTTAATAATAAAATTATTCATTTGAGAGCATATCCGCGGGAATATACTTGATTTATGTAAAACTAAACAAAACATGAGAATTTTGTATTGAAACACAATAGAATATCTATTTTACATGCAAATTGGTCGTACAATACATATTAGAATGTAAATTGTCATAATAATGGTTTGTTAGACTCAATGATGTCGTTAATAATAATATATACAATGTAACATACATTCAGAATTCATAGTATGAATATATAGAGATAATGTTGACCAAATTTTTCTATATAAAAATAGATTACTAAGAACTGGTCCTTTCCAAGATTTACTTAGTACCCACCACGCTCTTCATTTAAGGGTTAATTTGGTTACTTGGAAGCTTTATTGTAGGTTTCCCTCCTCTTAACATAATCTACCACCTAAATAGGATAAGATACCAACCACATACAATCTGTGAAACACCACATTATTAATATAATAATATCTTGAAACAGTTTCCGTTGTTACATAATTTATTCCGCAAAAGTAAACAGATTCGTATCAGCTTAAACAATTTAATATCCAATAACAAATAAAATTACAGAACATAATTACGAATAATGTTTATGAAGCCGTGCAAACGAGTGATTTTATAATTATTACAATGCACTTGTTTTTAGTCGAAATTATATGCAAATTAATGGGAATAACAGATTGCACAACCACATAACAAATAGATTGTAGATACGTTGAATGTATGAGGCAATACTGATTGGAATGTATGTTTCATTAATAAATAGTACTAAAAATCAATGAAAACAGTATGGTAGATAAAATTTATAAAAGTATTTATACAACGAAATAATTTATGTAGCAATTTGCACAAATAATAGTGCAATGTTCCAATGTTATAATCAATGTCTATCAAAATCAACAATAGCACAGCACACCACGACAATACCATCTAATCTGTGCCTAAGACCTGATGCAATCTCAGTGTATCCTATTATAGCTTATACTCGGCTTTTTCGGAAATCTGTTTAATCTATTATATTGCAAATTACAGGAATAAATACACAATTATTTTTTTAAATTTGTATCTTCTACAAATAATTACAAACTATGAGATATAATTGACATTTATTAGTAAAAAGAATCATGGGAAAATCTTGTCATTTCTAAGAGAAGTCTGAGAAGAAATAAACAAATCACTGTGTGTACTTTCACTCTTATATCTTGACTTAGCCATCTTACCTCTGTTTAAATATGTGTTTATTTTAAAATCAACGGTTCTTTTATTTTATGAAATTAATAATAAAAATAGTTACATATATATCTTTAAAATTAAATCTGGGTGTTTAATTTTTAAGTCACTAATAACTCTTTTTGTAAATAACATCGACTAAGAAAGTAAATTACCTATAATTAAATTATATTTTTGAGCATAAACATGAAAATAAAAGAAACACCACAAATGTTTTGTTATTATTTTAACATTCAAACCACAAAAGCACTTCCAAAATATATGCAATCCTGCATAGCAAATGGCCGAAATTAAGTCATCACCACACGCTACAAGGGGTCCGTGCTACTTCAAACATCTCCGTCTCAAATGTATTGTCAATGAAAAATAAACTCTGTCTTCATTACAGAAGGTATATTTCAGAACAATCACCTAAACTTATAACAATTGGTGAATATCGAAACGTCATCCCATCGACGGCACAGCGTGTCGAATCGCGATGAAGACGTCAATTTCTTTACATTCACTACAAAACCTACAAGTATAGAAAAACCAAATACAGTAAATAAATAATACAAAGAGGAGAGGATCCCGTTGTGACATCTCGTGCTACCTGATGACAAAAGATATAAAAAACTGAATCGGTTATTCGAACGTTTTAACGCTTTAGCAGTTAACCTGAATCATTTAGTAAAAAATGTATCTATGATTATTAATATTATGGAATATTCCTAAAAACAGAGAATAAAGTGCAATAACTTCAAGATTACTTAACTACTTGAATATTATTTCTAACAAATGTCGAAGCTTTCCTCTATATTTAATTATCAAAATGATTTTAACTAATTCAAATGATAAACAAACAGTAGAAGCATTTAAAACGTAAAATGATAAGTGAGGGAGCACAAATTTCGTTTCGAACAAGTCGTGACGTCGTGGGGAGCACTTCTCATGAATCGTCTAACTAAATGCTCTCTGTATTTATCTTTTGTTGCCTTACAATTTTATTGTTTGCCTTCGTTACTCTGCATTTGTCCTTGGAGAACTTGAAAGATGTATTCTTTAGCTTTGTTACATTAAAGATCATTATGTAATATTTTCTTAGTTACTACTGAGGATTCTTCTATTTTATTGAACAGATCAAAGGATGATTTTATTTAAGTAGGTGTTTAATTTATTTATGCTTCGTCTTTTTATTTTCTTACATTATTATTAAAGCTTTACGTATTGTGATAAAGATCATATTGGTTTTATACTCAATAGAGGAACGGTGGTACATACTTGTTAATTGCCTACTATTTATTCATGATCTGGCATATTTCTACTAATCCTTTACAAATCATTATATTATATTCTAGTATCTTTTAAAAATGGTATGTGTTACGTTCTATACAATTAATTAAAGAAGTATAGATTTTTCTAATAACTAAATGTGTAAAATGAAGGTTGATAAAACAAGTTTTGTTCATTTTTAATGATAGCGTTATATATTTATTTCTCCTCTTCACCTTGTACGCCTGGATTTACAAAGAACGTGGATTAAGTCGTTAACTTTTGTGGTCATGAACTGTAGGGTCATTAGTTGTTGTTTTGTTCTTGTCTCAAAATATAACCACGTTTCTTTGTTGTCGTCCTGACGTATTCAAACTGAGCAAGATTAAAAATATATTTTACGCCAGCGTTAACATTTTATAAAAATTCCGCTAAACAATTTTTCTACAAAAATAACTTGTAATATTTTTTAAAAGGAAAATATTTATTGAAAATAATTTAAATCATATTTCACAATTTAGCGATAAAATATTCAAGCTCTTAGAATTATTACAAACTAATTTAATATCAGCGCAAACAACAAGGCAACTCAAGCGTTGTACTAATATTAGGGGCGCGTATGCAGCGTAATCGAAAAACGATAACAATCGCGATTAACAATTTTAAGGCAGAACATTATTCGTACGCCTATTCGACTTTATGATTAAGACATAATAAAAAATAACGCAACAGATGGAAGGAGGCGGACGTGCCTGCGGGTGCAAGGTATACTGTAATTACTATTAGACAAACGCCCGAAATCAAAAACGCCGACACTCACACATATCTATTTGTAAACCGTATCAACTCACACTAGCGTCGTATTCGCGATATAAACACACTCGTTCGGTTCCTAACATCATAATTACGAGGGCCAGCGACGTGCGTCGAGCTGTAACGAGCATAAACAAAATGGCCGCTAATTTTTTTTATACACAGGCATATGTAAGTTTGATAGCTTAATATAAACCATGTTTCAAATTCCCTAACACCCGCTGACGTGATCATGGAATCGTAACTATCTGATCAAAGAATAATAGAATAGTTTCAATTATTATCTCGTAGTTTAGAGTGAACGGATAAAACAAATAGGGCTCGTAAACAAAGAACGAATCCGATTATAATTTTGAGGTAAATATTAACAGATTTTGGATTTTTCGGATTTTGGTTTAAAATGTATAAAATTTTAAGTTTTAATTTCTTCCAAATATGTATCTTAGTTTTTATGTAACGATTTGTAAAATACCACTTAGCAATTTTACTCAAACTACCATAAAGGTAACATTGAAAACACGGTACCTATAATAACATATATATATTTGGCATGTAGGATGATGAAAATAAAACAAAAATATTTAAATAATAAAAAAATAAATTCGTTAACAATACTGACAAAGAAAGCGTATCTACCTACGAAATGCCCCACTTAATTATATGATAATGACTTTAGAAATAAAATTTGGGGAAGGTAATTTCCCAACAGTAGCAGGTAGATTTAAATATGAGTTAGTAAGTGATTAATATTTATTACCAAACGCTAAGGAGTCGCTGAAGATTCTTCCGCAACGGTACTCGAAGATGTAAATTTTTTAATGAATTCATTTAGATAATTCTTCAATCTTATGAATTTAGGAACAGAAGAGCATTTGAATAAAAATATTTTATTTTACTCTTATATATATATATTATTTATTGTCTATTAAAGTTGCAAGTTTTAATTTTTACCAAATTAATTTAACCTGAGACGTGCGTGTTATAGGTTTATATAAACCTGAAAAAAATCTAATTATATTCACAAAAAGTCTTCGTTTAAGTCAAAGTGAATTAATAAAACCCTGGAGTTCAATCCTGGAAGCTTGATAATATAGAGAGATAACGTTGAAATAACAGAAAATTAAAAACTTGTCAAGTCACCAAATTAAGTTGTGTAAAAGAAAGGTAACATACAAATAGGGCTAATCAAGATTGGAAAATATAATATCTGGATAATTATTAAAACAAGATTATTATCAAAAATGTAGTAAAGTCTTGTAAGTTCAAAACAAGTTCCCCACAGATTAATAATGGACGTCAGACATTAACGCTTCCAACAGTAATTGCTTGGCACTATTATGATGAATTGTTACATTTTTGTGGGTACATTTAGTAAACGCTTCAAGGGATTATCATCTTAAATCACTAAGGGCGAGAAACTTTAACCGTAGATCATTAGCACCATAATCATTTCTATACTCTCTTCAATCTTCGCTTTTCGAAAAAGAGTTATTAACTAACGAGGAACAATTTTACATTATACAAAATATTATAACATAAGCTATGTTAATACAATTTGCTTTATAAAAGCTAATTTGTTTACAAATGTCTACAAAGACTCAAAAGAACTTAGTTCCATTTTATTTAAATTAGGTACTAAAAATAATACAGTCCGTTCTAATGGCTACGAGAGGGTTCAAAACATCGGCTCTGTCTGGAGCTCTTAACAAAATTGTATTATCTTGCATTAATTTAAAATCCTCTTTCTCAACTCTACCAAGGACCTCATTCCAAAGTCAGCACTATACCTTATTATCAGACATAATGTCCAACCAATGTTTTAAGTAAAACAAATAGAACTTTAATTGTTTTTTTTTTGTTCATATAAGGCCTTAGTTATAAATTATTAGAATAAATTGCAACAAAAATATAATATAAAATTAATACCTCGTGTTTTAAGCGTGGAAGCAGTGGGACAATATTTTAAAGTACCATATTGTGTAACTTTAATGGTTGAAGGTGAGGCTCCTTTATTATTTGCAAATTCTCGGTAAAAGAATTTAGAGACTTCGCTACCACCAGTATTAATAAAGGCAAAGTTAAATCCGTCAGCTGGACGTCATTTCGCTGGGATATGAGGCGTTAACGATTTAG
Organism: Mechanitis mazaeus; assembly: GCA_959347395.1. Classification (NCBI taxonomy): domain Eukaryota; kingdom Metazoa; phylum Arthropoda; class Insecta; order Lepidoptera; family Nymphalidae; genus Mechanitis; species Mechanitis mazaeus. The sequence continues at coordinate 3,128,277 of OY365743.1, forward strand.
ATCTTTCAAATTACACGCCATTAATTGAGACGTCAAGTTTGCAAAGGACGAAATGAAAAAAAGGAATAGGCCCGTCTCCATACTAATTTAGATATCAAGCGAACGGGACCGACAAATTGTTACCCATTCGTTTGGTTCGTGGAATTAAGACATTGGTCGGACGCTTTGTCCGAAGTATTTTTAGTTTCCATTTTAATCGTACATGGTCAGAGTTCGGACTTTAGCGGTTTTTGTTGCGGGATAGTTTGAAGTTTTAGTCCTGAGGGATCAATTTGTAAACGGGTAAGTGAACTTGGAATATTTGTTTGGGGCAATTTCTATTTCAATTTAGTGGCAATTTAAATTCTTATTTGTAATACACACTGCTACTTCATAATAAAAATATCTTTAGGGAAGATTTAATTCGATCCATTATTAAATAATAACAACTAAATTAACGGTAATGTCAGTTACTTAGACGCGGATTAATAGTGTTATAATGTGGGTATGATTGTTTACAAATTGGATTTGATGTCTACGTCATATTAGCATAATAGGTATCAGATATACTCGCTGTTGTATTCCCTTCGTTTTATATACATATTCTGTATATTAAATTAGTTATTTAGGCTATTATAAGTTCCAAATATTACTTATTAGATACCACGAAGAAATGTTACTATGTGATGACGTGATACAAGAGAAAGAGACAAAAAATATATAATGGTATAGTAACGGGAATTTGTAAATATTAATCAATGACGTAAAGTGTGAAATCATAATAATATTCATATAATTAATGATTATAAAGTCGTTTAAGGTTTAAATGGCGTTATTAGAAAAGTTAATAAAGCTATAAATAAAACTAAAGCAGGGCCCACGCATGAACTAGATTCAAAGGCGATTTATTAATTGAACAAACTTCAATTTCGTCTTTGAGATTTTAAAACAGGTTTTATAAATTTATGATTTTAGAACTTATTCAAATGTAAATTCAAAGCTTAATTGATGTCAATAATAAATAAAATATTGTAAATATGCATACTTACTATTCATAATTAATCCTGTTTTGTTTTGTTTATTATATTTCTTAATATGTTTCAGTTTTATGTTTATGAAATATAATTTGTTTCAAAAATTTTATACAAAGGATATAAAATTACGATAATAGTTAATCACGGAAATTATGAAATAAAATTTCATTAATATACGTAAAATAAATCGATTTTAAGACAGGTGGAATTAGATTTATAATCGAATCTCTTGAACAATCCAATGGGTTATTAGTAATTTTAATTTAACGTTGATTTTATGAATGTTTCTAGCAAAATTAAAGATTTATGTCTTTATAAATGTTATAATCGTTTAGTTGATTATGAATTTAAACATCTTGAATGTACTTTATTTTAATAGTGTTTTTAATTACAGATAAAATAAAGTTAAAGTTATAAAATGTTCATAAGGTATTTTCTTCATAATTAAAGATTAAATATACTGGATTCCAAAATTATGACTACTGAATAACTGTTTCACCGTCCTTTGGCTACTGTACCCATGATTTTTGTCATTCTATTAAAAACAACATGTTACATTTCAAATAATATCAAACATGTAAGAGATAGGTTAGGCCAACCTGTTGAGAAGTATGTAATTGTTTCTAGTGGTGAAGTATTGCATGGTAAAAAAAAGCCTAAGACTAACTACGATTATAAGAGAAGAGAAAGGCCGAAAACGAGATGGAAAGCTTGAAAAATATTGAGAAGTCATAGGTATAGAAAAACATTCAGATATAACAAAGTCTTAAAAATTGTGATAAAAGCAAGTTGCTGATGATCTAAACCAAATACAGAATATCGCATCCCGAGAAAGAAGTCATATTTTTGATTTATTAGGCTTATATGAACAATGATAAAAAAATTTTGTTTCTTGATAATCTCGATATTTTAAGGGGCGAAAATTATTGTATATGAAGGTTTTCAAAATAAGTTGAGTTTTTTGGTCTGTTATTAACGATTCAGACAGACAAAAAAGAAAAATAATAATATAATTAATTTTTGTCATTTTTTGTCGTTCCCTTATGATAGCTAACTTTTTACTTTTTATTTATAGTATGTGTTAGGACAAAGCTTCGTTATAGTTTTTTTATCTAGACGAAGCAGTATTGCTATTCCTAGGAATAGGCTTATGATATAAATTTTGACAATATATAGTAGAATTTAACAAAACAAAGTATTGTTTATATCAATGACCATAATGTAATGTGAGCTACATTTTTCGTGCTATGACTGTAATTACATTGGATGAACGTGATTGTGCATACATTTCGGTAATCGCTGCTTGGTCTTTTATTATTCTTGTTTAAATTTCTCTCGATTCCGTATATCAATAAAATTTTAAATTTATTTTATATATCTCAATAATAAATAATTCTTTATTATATCACAATTTTAATAATAAACATCTGACACGCGGCAATCGAGCTTGCCGCTATGAAAAACTCCTAATCGGCAAATTATAACTCGCAAATTAATTAACAAACAAAATAACTTCTATTGCTTTTTTTATTTTTTTTATGTAGTTTATGATAGGATTTTAAAAAATTTAAAAATTCGAAATTTTTTTTCCATTTTTCGGTAACTTCGGCGGCCGATCTGACCACCTTCCCGTTGGACAATCAACATAATTTTGAAAAGTGAATCTTACATTTAGATGCTGATTCCAAATATATCTTTAGTTTTTCAAAATTCGAAAAATAAAATTCGACACACACACAGACACACAGACACACATACAGACAGACAGATCGGAAGGAAAAACTGAGTTTTTCGAAAAACCAATCTATTTAAAATCTAACATCGTAAACCAAGAATGTTTTAAAATATGACTGTCTTTAGGGACCCGTAAACGCTATTACATAGGCATCCACAGCTAATGCACTAGCCTCAAGCATTACGTATTAAGATACGACCATCAAAGCTAATACAACTAGACATTAATGTTCCATCTCAGTTTATGATCTGATGGTATTATTAACAATTATTCATAAGAGCCGTTAATTCAGGTGCCACATAAATATGAAACATTTCATCATATTTGATTAAACAACCCAAATTAATTAGTTTGGAAAAGTAATTAACAACAACAATTTTAAACAATATGAAATTTAAACTATCATACACTGCCCAACTTATATGAATCGTCAATTGCAATGTGTTATAGTTGAAATTATATGAATAAAATAAAAATACCGATAACTTTACTAAGACATATGGAAAGATAATGGAAGTATCATAAATAAAGGTACGGTTTCGTTTTACAAGAATACTTGGCGACGTGTAAATTATTGTTATCGATAATAAAAATACAATAAGACTTCGCGACGACTTTATATACGAATTGCATCACGTTCTAAGAAATCTGAGAACACCATGTAAAGCAATCGCGATGAAAATAAAACAAGAAAGCCTTTATGAATAAATTATGGCAATGTAAAGTATGATAAATGATGTAAGGATTGTAATGGAACAGCTTGTGGTGTACAATTAACAACACAAGTTGTGTTTCGTTAAATTGGATTACTGTTATTCTATAGCATTAAGGTTGATAGTGATAAATTTCGAAATTTATGAAAGAAGTTTGGTGGTAAGTTGTACGCCTCACATAGAGCTCAGCGGGTGGTTCCAACAAGTAAACTAGTATCTTGCGGACGAACGTAATAGTCTGAGCATACTCAGCCACGTTAACAAGATACTTAGCAAACCCAAACTAGAGCATAAAAGCTTTGTAAGCATGACTCTGGATATACCAACTCCACTGGGGCGTTAAGGTTCTAAGTTAAGCTGGACATGAAGTAGTAATACGAACGCACGATGATAACTCACGTTTCAGACGATTATGATGTTACGAATAATAATTAAAGGTCTGACGTCTTCGGAGCAAAGGTCAATGATTCAACAATGTTCCAAGATATATAATTAACACTTAATAAAACATAGTTATCGTAGTATTATGAACCGTTTAATTATTTTTAGAAGCTTTACGTAAATTTTACTATATATATATTTCTGATATTGGTAATATTAAATTAAAGTGATAATACATAAGGGACAAATCAAAGACAAAAAAATTGATAAATTTATTAAGGCAATATTAGAACTGGGTAAGTAAAGAAATACATATATAAATGGTATTCAACGTTAAACCTCACTTTCGTGTTATAATTATTTTATGCAAAATCAGTGAGTTCTGGCGCTAATGCATGCCAAAACTCGTTCGTAAGTTAGATGCATACGGAATCGCAGAGTGACGACGTAAGATTAATCGAAATCGAATCTGCACTGAAGTTGGTGTAGATTTTGAATTTAGATTCGAAACACAATTTGTAGGTTATTGTGTTATTTGCAATAACCGAGATTGATTCTATTTACAAATATTAACATTTAAATTGTTTACTTTAGAGGTATACAATACAAATAAATAAAACTTGTGTAGATTCCTTTTTTATTTAGCTACATATTAATATAGATAGTAATTGAAAATAATAAAACTTATTTAGTAAATTGTTTCGTTTAAATTCAATTACCTGTTTTTAAAGACTTTTAATACAAAATACAAAATAAATATTATAAAAAACAGTTAGTGATGAAGTCCTGAAACAAAACTACTTTAAAAGTTAAATTGTTGTAAACATTTTTGTTGATTTTTAGAAATTATTTTTAAAGTTTAATTTATATAACAAAATATATATTACATACAATTCTATGAAGAGATCAGTCTGTTATAAAGTAAATAAAAGAGTACCATTAATAAATGATCAGAAACAAAAAAAGTAATGCGGATCAATATCCGCATTACTTTTTTTGTTTCTGATCATTTATTAATGGTATATATAGACAATTCTAACATAACATTTTTAATGATATGAATGAGATTCCATGTACCATTCAACGTGAAAAAAGCAATGGCGTCTGTGAACTGGACTCGGTATGAGATCTTATAAAGATAGGTCGGTGTTCTCTATAATCGGTATAGTACACGATACTGGGCAGGTGACAAAAACTGTTGTGAATGCTGAAGTTCCCAGTTTTTGCGTGAAACCTGTTCTCAATGGTACAAAGAATGCTGACGGTCGCAATGATGAGAAATCTGACAAGCTTTGTCTTGATATTGCTTTGACAACGATTAATGAACTTGACATACAATGACAGAGAAGGATGATATTGCTGTCTACTTCCAATAACAGTATGTTAATCACTAAATACACAGTTAATTATCTAAAGCACCAAGTTAATTTATGTAATTCTGTCTGTTGCTATGCACTATTCATGAAGTGCTTTGATTTGCAATCTGTTTTCTTCTTTTGTCATGAAAAAGCAGATAAAATATTTTTTTTGTGAAAACAATTATGGGAATTTTCTTTTTTTCAATTGAAAAGAAATAAATGAATAAACTATTTTTTTTCTATTTTTATTTTTTTTCTTAGACCTTCCTTTATTTAAAAAATGAAAAATAAAAACATGATTTTATAGTGCTTAATAATACTAACTATAGAAAATATATATTTAATAGAAATTAATTATTGTTCTTATCAAATTACGACTTCATGTAGACTTGAAATACATTTAATTGTTTTGCAATTTATTTGATTTATTTTTTATATGTAATTAAAATTAATTTTTGTACTTAAAAACATATTTTTTGTGAGACGAGGTATAAAACATCCTGTAAAGTGACAATAATAAGTGTATAATGAAATTAGTATCTAGCATGGTCACTACACTTCTTATACATACGTGGAAAGAAACAAACTTTGATAATATTTTGGTCCCAATTATTCGATTAATTTTAAATTCAATTAAATACAAAAAAAAAATGTTTTTACAATATCTGAATTTTTATATGTTACGTTATCTAGTAGCAATATAAGTAGTTAAATATTTGATCAGGCAATACTTTGATAATCTAGTCGTGACTCACGACAGCTATACAATCTTACATCTCAACTAATTATAGGGATATATTGCAGCTCCTCGTCAATGTGTAATTAGAAACGCCCACCTTCCCTTTAAGCCAAATGTACTACTACTCTGAATAGAAAAGCTAGCTTACGTTTCGCAGAAAATATCATATCATACGCATTATAGCTATTTTTATCTTAATATCTTATTGAACCTTCCGAATATCTCTCTTTTATTCTGAAATTCATTTAATATATGCATTGCAAATATATACAAGGCATCTTGTCAGAGACAATCACAGAATGATATAATTTTGGCCATTTTTTGCTCGCTTAATATGTTAATCAGTTCGTGTAAAATCATGTTTTTTTTTAAATTTTAAAATGTATAATTAAATAATTTAACTTTATTACTATACGAATTTTTATAATACATATATTTTGTTTTAAGTATGAATGTTTTTGTATAAAAATATTAACAAGATTATGAATTGTAAATGGAATAAAATAGTAATAATTTCTCACAGCTTATAAACTTCTTTGTTGCGTAGAGATATAATGACAAAAAGTTGTTTTCAGTCAAGAGTTTCATATGAGATAATAGAGTTCAGTTAACAAAGCAATGAAAACATTTGTTCTGAAACCTGCTCTGATTGGTCACATTTTTGTTTAAATTAAATATAAAAAAAAGTAAAATTTATGATTCAGGATTCACTATATGTATTTGGAGGAATAATATTCATTTATATATATAAAATAACAATTTTTTTAAATATTACCCATAAATTATTTTATCCTAACAATTTTTATGAAAAATGTAATAAGTACATACTTTATCAAGATTTTTTTTAACAATCTTACTTACTGAATAGAAATAATGTTAAAATGCTATTCGTAGTATAATTTACCTTTTATTTTACAAGTCTTAAATACAACCACTTAATTAAAAGAGATAACCGCGATCAATCCACGAGTTGTAATTCTTTATGCTTGATTAAGAACCAACGGACGTCGCGACGAAATTAACTATATTGTTGGAGTAATCGGATTTATTATTGAGCTGTTCGAGATGAATGACTTTTTATTAGATGTTTATTTGTGAGATTAATGTTTAAAGACTGTATTTATGAATTAGCATTTATTTTTATTGTAATTATATTTTTATATATGTATATAGACATTGATGGCACTTATAAAACGTCAAACACTAGTTGCGCGATTCCTAAGGGAATATTTAATATAACACTCCGTTGTTTTATATGGTATTATATTTTCGGGCTTTTGAAAATGCTGTTTTAGCATTAAGCCTGCCTATAGTACCTATTTTCGGTCAATAAATCCTAAATGTAAATAAATATAGAGATAATATACATTAGTTATTAGTAAATTAGTCGTAGTGGGAACAGAGTTGTTTATTTACAATATGTCAAAACATTTTCGAAATTCCGGAACCCTAGCAGAAAAATAATAAAAAATATATAGAAAAAGTGAGCTTTCACCACATTTGTTACCAATTATGGCGTTGAAATACGCACTGAGAAATCCTTGACTCGGATGTCTGCCTTTACAGTAATTAATAACTCCTGAATGCTCGCACTCAACACATGTGAGTTGGGTTACAGATTTATTGCACAATTATTATTTATCTCTTAATAGAATTTATAAATTTTCGAAAGCTATAATTATTGTAAATACTCCTACCATAATATATTTCATTCGGTTCAAGTTTATATAAATTATTAAAGTCCTATCATGGCAGCCCTAGTCTACAAGGTAATCGCTATAACCAGTAGCAATTATATTCTTGGTGGTCACTCACAAATATTTACTATGCGTAAGACGTCAAAAGCCAGAAATTCGAAACCGGACTTAATTACAAAGAGGACCGCGCCTAAAAACATCGCTAACATTAACAGGAGCAAAACAAACAGAGGGACACACCGGTGTTATCAAATACATAGCTTGGATAATGGCCGAAACGGTAAATATTTGAACGCATCAGCTCCTCAAAGGAAAGATTCGATTTGTTTTTTTAAGTATCCTGCTTTATAATTATAGTTTTTAAAAGGCAGAATGAAAGAAGATCTTCATAGTAAATAAAAAAAATACACAATTTTCAATTTTGTTTTCATTTAATAAATTATCTATCTATTTACGACTCAATACAAAATTGCTATTGTGTTCATGTTCTCTATCCAATATTATATTAAATATTCATCAGTGGCGTCATATAAATCACACAATTTAAATTATCTCATAAGATGTCTTGAATTCTAAACCAAAAGATGTTTCCGACAGCCGTAAATAATAGCACTCTACTTCTCAAACTTATTTTGCTCATTTAAAGTTATACAATAAATTCTTAAACGAAAATGTACCTACAAGTGTCTCGGTAAATAAAGATTAGAGCATTTAATCAGCTAGGGCTTTGTTTTACAAAAAGTTTTGACATGACTTATATCTTGTATAGCGTAAGTCTAAATTAACTGCTGTTCTAGTTGCCTTATAAATTAATATTTATACTAGAGATAGGCCGACTATTCGCCGACTAGTCAGCTTGTTTTGTAGTCAGCGGCTAGACACCTATTAACCGGCGGAAAGCGCCAACTAGTCGGTCCTTTTTGATAACGCCTAATTAAGGGCTTAAAAGTAAAAAAATGATTTTTCTATTATTTTTATCAGTATTAACTTGGTTTAATAGAAATAATCCATCAGTGTTTTAGAATTTATCATTTATATATTTCATAATTTAAATATGTAAAAGTATTAATAAAAACTTGTGTATTAAAAAAAACTTGTCTGTCTATAAAATCGACTTGACTTTGCCGTTTTGCAGCCGATTAATCGGCGTCGACTAGTCGATCAAAGTCATCGTCGGTCTATGTTTGACTTAAACTTAATTTTCTTAAGAAAAATAGACAAATATTGTCGTCATAAGACGATTTGATACCAAATATACCAACTTGATTTTTGATATATTGATAAACAAAGTCAAAATAAACGTATATCAAATAACATCTAACAAAAGACAATGTCAAATATCTATACCAACAATCATTTATAGAATGACTTAATGGTAGATTCAGTCTTTCGTGTTGATAATCTTAAAGAACATTAAAAATTGACAGTGCATTAGTATTATGGTAAGGATATTACATTCTAAAAGCGTGTAGGAAGGGATCAAAGAAACGTTATGCATTTCGGCTTACCATTTAAAGATAAGGGCGTGTTATAGAGACGCCTATACTCTAACTTTAAAAGATTACAATTTTATTTACTGCCCCAAAACGTTTGATAATCCATGTCTTAATTAACCAAGCGAGGGACGTCTCATACTTTGAAATATTACTCTCAGGCTTCTAATAGAGTTGTTATTTGAGTGTTTAATTGAAAACTAACTTTATTTCTGTGATATAAAACTTACAATTCAACTTATTTGAAATCATAGCTTGAATAAATGAAGGTTATATATATATAGCGCTCGGTTTATTTGTAACGGATTCCTTTACATGTGTTTTGTCGGCAACCAATATCCATTAGCGCCGCGCTGATTCCAATAGTAACATTTTTAATAATTCAACGATACCTGTGAATAGAAAAAAACTTTTCCAATTTTATGTTTTAATGTCCTCATAAAGTAAGATTGGACCAAAATAAATACAATTTCATTTTAATAAGTTAAGTTCTTTTATCACTGCGACATAAATTTGATCTTTGTTCGTCGATTACAATTTTGACTATAAACCAAACGAAGTTTCCGAATTTATATGGGACTTGAATCAATCATGGTGATCCAGTGAGCTATAAACAAAGTCGGACTAATGCCGATAAAGATGACTTTTACGATCTGCCACCTCGTTTATTACGAAGTGTGTCGAGGCGAAACAAAAGCTAGGAAATTGTGGTAACAAATCGAACCAAAGGTATTGTTACTATTGAGAGCAATATAAACGTATTGGAGCATAATGTCATTAAAATGTTCCATCGTTATCGGCTTATGGCCCGATTCAGATTTATTTACGACATCTTACTATTTCAATTCTAACTATTGTACGGACTTAACCGTTCGTGCTTGAATTATTTATGGTGGTAAATCATGTCGCATACAAATCTTAGATTTACATTTTTATTGGGTCACTAGACTTTAAATTACATTCCATGTTTGATAAAAAAAAAAATGTTTTTTTAAATAAGCAGTTATTTGAATATAACTATTAATTAATGCTAGTGATTTTCCAATATTTACACGAGTACTACACATTTCAATAAAACTATTTTACGAATATAACTCGCGTTTATTATTACATTTTTAAATTTAACCCGACGTTTCGAATGCTTTGCAGCAATCGTGTTGGCGGTTCGTTGTTATAATAAACGCGAGTTATGTCCGTAAAATAATTTTATTGTAATGATAGTGATTTTCTCAAAAATCGGTTTCGGTTTCGTCCAAAAAACAACGGAAACTCAGGTGTTCGTGAATTATCGCGCATCTTCGTTCTGATCATTTTGTGGATATCCCGTGCCCACCCGTTTTTGTAAAGTTTACTTCGAAAAGTTATTTTAACATATAAATTAATTAATATTATGTATAACTTTTATAAAAAATAATTACATTTTTGTTACGTATCTTAATCAAGTGTGAAAAATATAGTAGATTGAAATCTAGTACATTTGTTACGCATCTATATAGTATATTACAGTATACAATACAAACTTTGAATAGGTTTCGTTTCTTTGAGCAAGTTTCGGTTTCGGCTGAAACTGAGATTAAAGCCAAAATTTCGTTTTCAGTTTCGGCTGAAAAACTTGTTACAGTCGGGTATACATTAATGCAGGTACTTAATTGTCTATAAAACTTGCAAATAGGTACTTATATGTAGGTATATATAAAACAAATTAATGAAAAAAACAACAGAACTTTCATTTCACGGCTGTTGAGAAGAACTTTTAAATATGAATAGAGAACGCATACCGTTCGTTAATATACTTGACCCTACGATTTGACGTTTGATTCATACGTTAAATGGAGAAAATATTAATATTCAAGACAATTTGAACGTTATTGATATTCAATAAAGCATAATATCATATGGCAAATTTCGTAAACGTGAGGTTTTCGAATGTCAAGAATCATAATGTGAAATCTGAAACCGAGGTCTCATCGCTTTGTATGTTTTGCTAAACCTAACATTTTATTTTTTTTGTTAGTTTGAACTTTGTTTAAACGAAACGTTCAAATTTAAGTTTTTGTTGTTTATTCAGTATATTATAATCACTAGGTTTTACCTAATTATTTGTTTTAGTTGAATTTTTTTTTCAAATTTCAATCATATAAAAATCATCTTGAAATAACTGTAAACATAATAAATAGCATGTAATAAAAGTCAAATAAAAAATTGAATGGTGAGAAATAAAAACACAACTTAAACTAACAGACATCTGAAATACTCAAAAAGCGGTCACAGTCGTAGATAAAATGTAACATTGACATCAAGATCACGATTTCAAGCGGAATCTGTGCTGTCATGGTGAAGACGAGATTCTGACAGGGTCAAATTTGTGTAGCGATAGTGTATTTTACTGAAATATATTTTATCTTAGTAAAATATAAAAAAAAAAAAATTGCATTTAATAAGCTAAAAATTGTTATTTATCTCTGAGTTTGTTTATTATAATTTCATTTTTAATGTTTTTAATTTAATTTGTGTGTACCAAATATAAATACGATACGATACGATATTTTTTTAATGTTGTCTGTTTATTTAAATGAACTTATATACAGTAATACAATGATGAGATTTGAATATCTATTTATATGTATTTGAATAGATATGAAAGAAAAAGCAATACGCCATGTTTTTGTGACATTTATTGAGAAAATAGGTTAATCAAAAATTCTTTTCTTGCCAAAGCAAAGCTCATATACGTCAAATAGTGACGAAATAGCTTTTGTAACTTAATTTTCTTCATTTTTCTTCTTAGATTCTCTTGATTTTGCTGAGAAATAACCGTAAATTCCTATATTTTGTAAATCCTTTTCAATCTTTAGAATCCTTAAAATTATCGATACAATTCTTATACCTTGGAAAGCTGATAAGGTTTACTTATAGGATTTGGTTGACTTTAATATGAAAATATGGTATATATCTTTAAAGGCAAATTTTTATAATAAATGTTTGTATTTCAAAAACGTCAAATCTCTCAAAAAATGTGTTCACTATTACCAAGAAAGCATTTTGAATGCGACACAAGGTAGGCTTTCCGAAAGTCCATTAGAAAAATTGCTCTCCAAGTTTTTGAGGGAATGATAAGATGGAGCAAAAGGAAAAAGAATGCGAGGTTAAGGCGCAACAAAATGAAGAAATTAACTTGAAATCGGTGTAACAACGGAGCGATCACTTAATCACCGCTCGTCAGGAACCGGTATTTTTTTCTAAGGTCAGCGGGCGCTTTGAAATGATCACAATTGTTTTTAATGGAACTTCGCATGATTACTCGAATTGAGATGCAGCATTTGTTTTAAGATTATGAACTGTAATGTGTAATTTAATAGTTACGTATAATTATATTACGACTTATATTTAAGGTACTGATAGATCACGCTTTTTATCTTTAATTAGTTATTTCCCTTTTAAATGTAGGCTTTAATTAAAAGTTACAAGAGTTTACATTTGAAAATACATTCTATAATAAATAAGATTTTATATTATTAGTATTATATGAAAATATGTTTAGCAGACATCCATTGGGAAATAAGTGTAGGCTATCTCTAAATTCATACGGTTCAGTGAAATTATAATATGGAATCTCCGATACGCGATGTAGCGAACAGAGCGTGCTTAGTTTATTCAGTTCTGTGCTAGCGATAGTATCAATTTCGATCAAAATAATATATAATAATTAATATGTATGTATTTTTTTTTAAAACGCAAAAATAGTAGTTCTTTCAACTAATATTCAACTAATATAAACAAATAGATGTGATGTTTGTTTTATAGACCAAGATGTAAACGGCTTTACTGAATCCGTTTTACTCTAAGTGAGATTAGCTGTAATACAAACAGATAAACTTCTCTAAAGACCGTTATTTTATATCTACTCAGAATAAAATTCTGTTTTATGGAAACCAAGCGGTGCTCTCTGAGGGATATTAGGTCCTGCCACCCGGTTGGTCCAGGGATCACGAACGCGTTTTGAGATGTGCCGTAAGATAAAAGATATAACAGGTTTGATTAAAAATACTAAAACAGTATTTTAATTAATAAGTTTTAAGTTTTATATTTTAAAATGTTAATTACACATTTTGCTGAAATATTTTTTGTATATTAAATAATTTAGAAAAATAAAAAAATACATTACGAATCATTATATATAATACAAAAAGTATTATTAATATATTTCTTTGCATAATAATTAGAGACAAATTATATATAATATTAGATACACGCTTTTCCCTTATATCTTATACGGATTACTTGACTGAGACGAATTATTATTTTTATAGTACCCGGTGCTCAGATAGATTGGTTGTGATTTAAAGCTTTCAGGATTTAAGCTTCTTGGAGAGCAGCGATCGAGCTAATACGAAGATAAGTTACCTGCACCTATATCGACGTAATTTAGAGGAAATTGAATTATTTCTCAAGATACAATATAACCTCGTGTTATATTGTTTATCTTCTCGTCGCTTTACACAGTACTTCATTTCTTTTACGGACTCAAAATAATATATATTTGAGCAAGCAATTTTATTTATTGTAATATAAAAATAAAGAATACTGAACTTGTACTTATTTACTTATCCACCTCGTAATTTACATATCTTCTTAACAATACGAGTCCATATAAAAAAAAGAATCCAGAGAAAATCTCATTCATAAGCTCTTTATTTCATCCACGGCTTTCTTGACGGCATTATTCAAATTGTAATCCCTACAACTCTCGATATTAAAAACGAAATTGTAAATCGTGAAATACGTATTTTGGATATTTCCTCTTGTCATATTTTAAGGGGTCTTATATTAAAATTCGGCATTGTAAGTATTGTTCATATCAGGTTTATAAGAAACTGCTTCATTTAAATTATTTTTAGTATGCAATTCTTTAATTGATAGATAAGTCACAACAGATATTTCATAGGAAAATATCAAACATTTCTTGGTTAAAAGCTAGTTCATAAGATGTTTGATATCGATACTGTATTGTCGATCCATAATTTTGACGAGTAAGTCGTACATTCGATATATCTGACACCCCGCAGAGCTCCAGTGGTTTTCCTTTCACTATCTCCCCCGGGAGCCTATATCTTGCAAATATATAGCTATTCTATTCTTCTAATCGTATTGTTTATCTGCAGGACAATGTAAATTGATCCATGTCTATATTTTATGTAAGACTTTTACTAAACTTACAGCTACACTTGTCATACAGAATCGATTTTTATAAGATTTTGGTAACTAAAACTACACTGTTCTATTTATTATAATATAAAAAATTAATCAAATATAATTGACGTTTTATAATAACATCATCCACACACGCATTATCGCTTAGACGCAACAAGCGTCAAAACAGAGAACAAACCTAATTCCCGTCAGACGATTGATAAAGCGACAATCCATCATACCTTATCATACCCACGTGTCCAAATGTATCCTAATCCATTACAACTTTCCAGTTAATAAAATTCATCCGTCGAACGTTATTTACAAATTGATAAATATACGATAATCCAGGTAACAGCTACCGCGGTGACATTTCAACGATAAGAAGACTTGGGAAATGGAGTAACTATCTCGCTTCTTCAGAAGCTTTTAACGAGAGTGAAAGAGATAGAATTTATAGTAATATTATCATTGTCAATACCTGATCAGATTGTTATACAAGTCGTTGTAAATCTAGACATGGGTAGCAAGTATAAAGAATTGTCGATATCCAGTTATACATAAAAAGTTAGAAAGTCGTCTAAATTTTGCATTCCTCAAGGTATTTTGCAATTCAAATTTACTATTAGATTTTCTTGAATTGGAGTATTGAATAAATCATGTTTTAAACCCGTTTCTCAGTCATTAGTTGGAGTCAAGGAAGCAAGGTTATATTTTAAAGTTATTTATGATCAAAGCGTCCAGGATAATAAATTTCAAAGATTGCCAACAATATTTGTAAAATTGTCGATACAGCCAATGATTTAGATCATAAATAAATATTGCTATAAAACTTTAAATTCATGTTTTAAAGGTTTTTATTGAAACTAAAGTTACACTTATAAATTTATTCACAAAGTCAGAAAATAATAAGTAAAAAATATAAATATGTCTGTCTTTTGATCTGTAGATGAATTTATATATTTATTTATGATATTAATATATTTTACAGAGAAGATAATAAATTAATTAATAAAAGAAAGTAGTTCCTTATTAAGACACAGATTGAAATCGAGCATGCAATCTAAACTCGAGCCTATATAAATCCTACTGACAAGTTAATCGAATAGACAAACCCATGGACCTGTCTTTAGCAAGAATTTACAGGCAAATGCGATAATTACTGGTAAGTAGTCAAAAGTGGTCAACCAATGTCCTACCTCGCTCACAAAATTGCGAAAGGCAATTTGAATCTTACGACCCCATATATTAAGATTAAATTAGAATGTTCATATTTCGAAAGATGGTGTATCAGCTTACGTTCGAAGATTTATATTCCGTTTTAAGTAATTAAGTGGTTGGTACCTAGGTATCTTCATTGACGCACAAATCTAGAAATACTTGTTCTGTGCAACAATTACATTTAAAGTTAAAGTCTTGATATCGAGTTTTACTTCACTATGACTACTTACTTTAAAAGTACAACAATATTTTTTTATCGATAAATTGACTTAAAGATTTTTAATTTACTCAAAATATTTAAAAGTAGATTTGAAATATTTTAATTAGGATACCTATCAAAATGTTTTTTTTTTTATTGTAACGTATTTATAAAAGAGATAAATAACTTTTTTCCTTTACTTTATTATAAATAAATATCAATGGGTGCTTATTTTATATAAAAAGCTGCGATGAACTTATAAAAACAAAGACTTATATGCTATTAAATTAATGATTAACTTTGCTTAAACTGAACTTTATCAGTAAAAAAAAGTTGACGGACTTTTATCGCTATCAAACCTACATTAAAATTCATTTTAGTTTTTCCATCGATAACTTAGGGTTCACTTCACTATCGTTTTTACATGGTATCAGATAAATAATGGATTCGAATGAGTGAAGGCAATTGCATCTAAATTTACGGATAATACTCTCATTGTTTTTGTTCAATTCTCTTCCGTTTAATTTATAAAGAACCTCTTTGACTTTAAACGTTATATTCTTTTCGCTTTTCCACTCTATTTTATTACTCGAATGTTTGCGTCCGTTATATATTTTGTTGATGTCATCTCACTGAAAATATATTTTATTTTTAGTTACAATTAAAAAGTTATGTATTTTAAAAATACTATTTGATATCGAGGTAACCTGTTTTCATAGGGCCTGTATTCAATACCAGCATAAAATTAAATATTTATACTACGGTGCAGCTGATCAAATGACTGTTGGCAGGAAATGTGACCTATTTAAACATTTTAATAACGAAGTAATGTATGTATCCAATATTAATTGAAGGTGTCAAGCTGTTATTAATGTAATGGTTTTACAGCATAAGATATAATATATAAAATAATAAGTTTATTCACATATGACATTACCCTCTCATCAACATTTTTAGTTTTAACAGACAAGCTTTTAATGGTAGCTTTGACTATGAAATTTTTTTTATTTTCATTTCATTTATAAAATTAATAATGTATTTATATATATTTCTTTTATTAGCTACCTAATAAAAAAAATATATATAAATATATATTTTTAATAAATCAAGTCTAGATTATATTAAATGTTTCATAAATTACAAGTTCCGAAGCACTTAAACTAAACGCGTTGACAATAAGGTTATGACAAAACGAATAAAAGAAAGCTAAGCGCTTTTATTATTGAAAATTACTTGAAAATTGCTCACGTAGCTCTTAAAAGCATTCCCCTTGTTTTATCGAGACGACATTTTGTTCCAATGTCGGAATAACGGTGGATTTAATATTGCTTCATTATATTCTTTGGGATTTACTCTTTTCTTGCATATTTACTTAGATCTGGTATTTTGGTATGTATTCATCTATTTATTTAGCGAAAACAATTCTTATTACCTGTAATTAAGATCTATTATGAAGTCTCGAGTTTATTTCTATTTTGGTTGTAATAAACCTTGCATCGCGTGTCAACATTTGATTTAAGGTTTAAGTAAAAAATTAAATCTTGACAATGCACTTTACAAATGATAGGTAGGAATGAAGGATTTGTAAACTAAAAATACGACTTCCTTTAAAATTTAAACCGTGATTTTTTATATAATAAATGTTTTTTCGTATCATAAAATTAAATACAGTAAGGTATAAAACATTTCTGATGGGTTAACAATTTTTTTTCGATAAAGTTATCGCGATTAAAAACATTACATTTTGTTTTTTTTTGAGAATATTATTGTCTTAAGTGATTATTTTATGCAAATATTTTAAGTATTATTTTTTCTTCTTCGCACTATCCCGAAATTTTAGTTTAATCATTTAATTTGGAGGTTGTTTCTCATATAATATTTTACTCTCACACACATATACACATACATACACATACGAGTGTTTATATATACGTGTTTTATATATTATTATGTATGTTTTGAAAATAAACGTAAAGAATCGATCGGTTGTAAAAGTATCACAGAGCTACAAGTTGTACAGACAAACACCATCACCACCAAGCTGATGATGCTATTTAGGAATCCATTACCGTTTTAAATAACCACTTGAAATCGAATGAAGTAATGTAAAACAATAAATCATAGTTAAAAAGATACTAAATATTTCAAGTGCTTCATTTATTTTGAATAGTTACTGTCTGGTAGCTTGTTAAGTTTATAAAATCTTATCTGGATATTTCGTTATAAAAACTTAATAAACTAAGTACGTAGTGAAGTCAGGACTTAGTATAAGTGAATTTTTGCCTTACATTGTCTAATACATTTTATTCTTCTTATAAAATTGTTCAATATTTTTGGTATGTTGCTAGTATTGCAAAATGTTAGTGTTTAATAAAATTTTGGCTCGTCATGAGTTGGTTTTTTAGATTCAGTATAAAATTGCACATCGATTGTTACTTTTAAGGTTTGTTACTTTTAAGGTATTATAAATAAGAAATTCTATACCATGATATTCAACGTCGAATAAAAACGGAGATGAATCCATCAAAAAAAACTTTTTGTAACACATCAAACAATATAGTAAAGGAAGTAAACATATTTATAGCTTTGAAAGAACTGGATCCGTAAAATAGGATCGGAACTTATTTCAAACTCTTGCTTTTGTAGTTTTGTCAATATGACACAATATCTATTTGCTGTCATTTAAACTTTTATTTGAGTCTTCATTTTGTACTGACTTCCGGGCAACACAAAGGCTGGATGGGCAGCAGACCGCAGACATGAAGGCGTTTCAATAAATTTTAATCCGTCATCCAAGAGCAGATGCAAGAAATTGCGTTCCTTAATGACATTTAGAATAAGAATAAAGATAAAAATATCATTCCCGAAAAAAAATAACAGATGATTTTTAAATACGCAAATTATTATATTACAATACACAATTCGGCATTCATGTTTAAACGAGGCCGACAAATCTACAGCCGTCGGCCTAGATTCCTACATTCAACATTTTTAATGTGTAATGATTTTTTTCTAAGAAAAGATTGTTTCAACAATACATAATTTCTAAAAGAAACAGTGGACTGTTTATTGGCCATACCAAATATTTTTTAAGGAATATTAAGAGATAAATAAAAATTTACAAAAAACTAAAGATATATAAGAATATTGTAAATGAACTCAATGAAATCAGATCTTCCCCTTCTCAATTTTAGTCAAAACAAAATCAGGACGGTCTTTTGTGTGCTCTTCGGTATCATGTTTAAGGGAGGGCAGAAGTGTTGGCAAAAACGGAATCAGGTTCATATTTCTGATAAACAAATATTTTTATTATGAAAGTGGACAAATATTTTTCACAATTGGAGACCTTTTAAATTTCAATCAAAATTTTATTGTGGCATTGTTTAGAATATTTTCAACGCTTTTGTTTTTGCGGAATGTTGAATTTGTACGTGTAAATATGAATTTCGTTTGAACGTTGTGCTTTCCAAGCCATTTCTGATTTTCATGCTGGTTTTCATATGGTAGTATCAATAATCTATAGCATATGCGAATACACAAAATTATTATAGAAAACAAACACCGGATTTAGCGAATATATTTCATTAATGAACCCTATTGCATAACGAGTACAAAGCATAATGTTACCCAAATAATAAACACTGATGCCATGGAATCGAGTTACATGTGTTTAATCTACCCTTATGTTAGTTTATTTACTAGACCCTCTATAGCTTCACAATGATCTTACAACCGGTTCAGAACTAAAAGACATCGAGAATATGACATATGAATTCTTTTGAACCAATGAATGGAATTTTTGCATGATAGTTTTGCTTTGAATGCATTTCTATTATATGATTTCATTTTATATTTTCAAGACAATAGTTCATAAAAGAAAAGACAGGTGTATTAAATATTTCAATGTTATAAAATATTATGTAATATATTTATTGTTGTATAAGTATTTCTATTGTCCTAATTGTCCTCGAGTCAATGAAAAACAAAAAGCCATATTTTTCAAATAGTACTAAAAATAAAAATAATCCAAATTTTTCCACAAAGAAATATATATATCACATATTTACATAAAACAAAAAAAAACATATCTTAAACGATTAGAAACTACAATTCTGACTGAAGATTGCTTTAATAATATATCATATAATAGATATACATTTTGTACGAATTCTAAATGAAGTAAAGTCATGAACAAAAGTTGGTACATTATAAATAACGAGGCTATTTCATTCACTCATGAAGGTATTATAGAGCTGATGCAGCTGCATTAAAATTAATAAAGAATTAATACCTTTACATTTCACTGATCTCAAAATCGCCATCATAAAAAAACCTAATCCAAAAAAATATTTTAATCCGATACACCGCTTACATTCGTCTCATTGGCGTTGAATAGCTTCAACTTACTAGAATGGTTAAAGAAACTATATATATATATAACCGTATTATATTTTATATTTTTGCAAGGTAAGGTTATAAAATAAAAACATTAAAACCTCCTTTATTTAAAACTTTAAAATTTTTCTTTTAAATAAAATATTAAAAGTGAAAAAAAAAACCCACTTGGAATATCAAAGAGTTTTTTTTTAGCTCTTGTTTGTCGCAAAATAGTTCCCTGGAGTATTTTACACTTGGCATGTCGTTCACAGACTTAATTTACTTTCACGCTAAATTTATTTATATTCTTCTTTCATTGAACGTTTTTTACGTCTTAAAAACTTCAACACAAGCAGCGAAGTGAACTTGATGCCACTATTCATATAAAAAGAAACGTTATAATTACGCAATGATTCGGAATTTATTTTTATTTTATATTTATTTTGAGAATAAATATTTTTTTATACATATATATTTATTAAAAACATTTCCTCAGCATTTCAGCAGCATGGTTATTTGATTATATTTATAGATTGCGGATATTTTTCTATATTTTATTTTTTAAATTGATGTTTAAAAATAAATAATAAGTAGTATATTTCAAATTAATTCGATTTTTGTTTAAAAAAATGAATTAAAATAAATTCATTTTTAATTCATTTTGTTAAATTAACTAAAACTAACATTACTTTTAAATATTATATTCTTATTTACTTGAATGTACTATAAATAAATAGATAGACAACTAAGCTTACAATTATTACCAAAAATAAGTACAAATAATACCCCCGCTGATAATCAAGTCATAAAATTTGAATATTCAAACCCTTAATAACCGACCATGTTGCTATCTCTCTCGCTCTAACTCATAATAACTGATAGAGAGATTCAACTGTCATGTAACATGATGTCGTGATGAACAGAATCACGATTCAACCCTCTAAACTCGTGATAAAATAGCCAATGTGCTCACGATCAGTATTAACGATCTCCTTTATAAATCAGCTGAAATAGTTAATATTTATTAATGGGGTATGGTGTGATTTATCTCAATCAGCGCTTGGACCATGTCGATGTGATCATTTGTTTGCAGATTCAGTGTAGTCTAGCAGCTTACGTGGGATTAGCGTGTTTGAAGTGGGTTTTGGTTTAGTTTGAGTATGCTATTGTACTGGCTAATTTTAGTGTTTGTTATAATTAAACAGGAGCTAGTTCTCGTGTAAATTTAGACACTAACTGTTGTTGTATTAAAAATATTGTTTATTACAGATACAATATATATACTATATTATACTATTATATGACTATGTCAATATAAAAACCCTCATACTTTCATAATAACTGTGTAAGCTATAACATGTTGAAAAGTTGACCAGTCGTTGAGACCGCTTTGTCTTCGTATTGTCTTCAAAACAGCGGATACAAAAGCCTCAATAGCCCTACAAACCTATCAGAAACCATTTTCGTTCTCACTCAAGTGTCATGCAAATATGAGCTTTATTACGAAGCCACAAAGACAAAACAGATCAAAACGAAACTCCTCATCTGCATCAATAACTTCGTCAAGTACACTTGTAACTTGTCATCGTTGTCTGTTAATTTGGTATGTCGTACCGTAGGCCACAAATCCTAAAAACAATATGTGAATACTATTTTAGTGCTTAATTACAATGAGTTTAAGGTTTATAGTTCTGTGTTGTATTAATATTTGCAGGTCGTATTTTTGTTACGCAGAAAGTTTTCGAGTACCCACATAAAAACCTGCTTGTCAGTCTTTGATTATTCTTTTGTCTCATATGACATAGTTTTCGGTGCTTTAACTTTTTGTTCTGTTAATGTAGACAGGGTGAAAGCTTTTATTGAAATTTATAGCTTTGTACACATTATAAGAGATACATTTTCATAAAACAAATTTAATATTCCGTTGGATTACGTAATCAACTTAATATCTATTATATTCTATTTAATGAATAGAGTGTATGAATAGGGTTTACATCATATATCAAAGCTCAGACAGCGTAATGTACTACAGACATGGAGTAAACGGAAATCTTGATGTCCAATCATATCACAGCCGGTAATCCATCTAGGTACTGTTGATCAATACGCTATTAATCTTGATACTTGCAAACGACATCACTAAAAGCACTGAAGCATAGTAAATTTGTGTAATATAAAACTAAAGATTAAACAAAACGTTTGAAGTTGAGTTAATGAAAAAAAAAAAAGAAATTTAAATATCAATCATTACATTGATTAATAGCAGACAAGACTTAACCACAAAGCCTAATCAAAGGGAGATAAACCGCAAAACAAACTCAGGTGGATCGGGTTTTCAGGGCACGTATCAAATATATGTAGATAGGAATCTAAACCAAGGTCCCTTAAAGTTTGTTTCAAATTCTAATATGCGGCTGTAAAGGAATCCAACCAAATAGGGGTAACAAGATCTGATAGGAAGTTCGCTTTGGTATTGTGCCTTTTAGGAAAATTCAGTCATTTTTACGACTCATGATGAATGATAAGATGATATATTCGAGATTTTAATATATAATATTGGCAAAATAGGATTTAGGGCGGTGTAATATGAATGTTAAGATTAACTAATATATTACCAGCTCGGATTCTAATATGAATTTGATTTACAAAGTTGTGGTTCCGGTAAAGCTTAATAACTTATCATTGACTACAGTGATGTTTAACATCAAATAGGCTGTAGTCAATTCGCTCCTATTTCAGGTAAAAAAATAAAAAAATGTAAAGAATCACAATAATACAAATTAAAAAATTATCAGACAACAATTCCAACAATCAAAATTCTAATTAATTCTAATCATATCCTATCAGGCACAAAAGTGTATGTAAAAAAGTAAATCCTTATAAGAAATATGGTTTGAATACTAAATCTGCATGAGCTTCGACGGTTCGCAATCTTTAAATACATTATTGCCAATGAAAACAATGTACGCTCGATGAGGTATATCAGACAGGTTCTGAACTTAATGTCTTTATTTCTCGGAGGTAATCATCGCTCTGAGCTAACTTGATGTTGACCTTTTTTTATTATCGTGGCTTTTGCTGTTGCTACATTATTTAAAGTAATATTTATGGGAATTTAATAAGAGGCTGGCTCTGTACGAGTGTATAAAATTATTATTTACCAACATTTCATGTAATTATGGCAGAATTATAGATACATCGGTAAGAACAAAAAAAAAACTTTAAAGAAATATTAATTAATTCAATAAAAATTTTACGATTGATATTAGATGAAGTTGTTCAAAAAAAATACAAAACAATCTGCGGTCGGTACCGCACGTCTTTGCACAGCGATTATCTTCGAACAGATAGATATCTCAACAGAGTTTAATGTCTTTATTACACCGACCAATTGATTCAGAACCATAGAAATGATTGACCTTGCTTTGTGACCGACCACTTGTAAACGTTTAAATTATATTGTAACGTTGTTTATGATATCTCAATTTAGATTTTCGTCAATATTAAAACATCGTAAATAAAGATTTAGCCTTCATTTTAATAAAACTAATTAAGCTCTTTGTGGAGGATGAGATTTTAAAATGATTTTTATAATTGAATTATTAAAGTTTACTAATAATAGTTTGCAATTTTAAATTCTAATTAATTTGAATAGGAACATAACTGTAAATGACAAGATTAGATAGATAGCAGATAAGTTATAGACAAATAGTAAAATATATTCATATTAACAAAAGCTATTAACGGTGCGAGAGGCCAAGTACTTAAAATTACACAATTCATTAGGTGTGATTGTATTTGATGATTCAGCGGTTACTTTGTTCGCTGATGACAAAGATTAGTTATGTGGTCGTAATGTATTTGGAATTTATATTTTGATGGTGAGAATATGCAAATGGCGGTACTGATTGCTTTAAAAAAGATGCGGTTATTTTGGTCAATAGATTTCACATTCAAAATGATTTTTTGTTTTGCGAAACTGGTTTGATAATAATGATATTTTTGTAAAACTTATTTTCATATTAACTTTGAATTTTTTTATTCTTAAAACTTTATATATTGAGATTTCTTTAAACTTTAACTGGTGGTATATAGCTTGGACAAAGCTTGGACATAAGCTCGCTCGACAAAGGAAGTTCTTGTAATAAACAAAAGATCCACGTGAAGTATTTTGTGTAGTGAGTAAAAAGCGTGATGGCATAAATAAGAAAGAGTAAATAGTCTTTCTGTGTCACTCAAAAATTACCCATTCTACAAATATGGTAACGCTTTTAAAATTTTTATATTTGATAATTACTATCGACAGCATCACTCACCATAAGATGAACTATTTACTTGTTGGATGCCGGTGTCTAAAAAAGTCTGAGATCATGAGATCTTGACATGGAATTACCTTTTTTTGCAAATTTATACTTCTTGGCTTCTTGGTTGGTGCTGACATTAAAAGATTATGAAAATGGTATTGGTCTATGTCCTTTTTATATTTTTTAAATACTTTTATATTAACTACTCTTATATTTTTTATTGATTGTTGTATGTATACTTTAAGTCTCGTATTATTAATTAAATTACTACTAAAATATTTTGTAATACCTTTTTATGATTATTAGTTCTTGATTATATCCTGACAGTCGACTCATTTTTATTTTTATTTCCTTTTTTAATTCCGACTGATTCTTAATTAATACTGTACATTTTTTGTTCCGTCTAATCACCTTCCTTATTTTTATGAGATTTTAGATATATCCTTTTACGTTTTATTAACAAATAAAATTAATTTGTTTGAGTTTCTTTCAAACATAAAAGTTAAACTTAATCTAGTCAATCTTTTGCACGCATCTTATACTTCTTGATAGCTTTTGTTTGAGATTTACTAAACTAAAACTATCGTAAGGTTTTGAAAGTGCCTACAATGTATCAATTAATGTATCCAATTAGATTTTGAATAAATGTTTTAAAAAAAATACCCTTTACGAATCTTAAATTTGGTTCGTTAATAGATTATTACCTCAAAGAAGGACCACCAAAAGATCTAAGAGAATTATCCCGAGTGAAATGCAAATCGGGATAACCTTTTTTCAATTCAGTAAATGTTAACTTTCAACACGAGTCAAACGAGCTTCTCTTATTGAGTTAGTGTTAAGCTGAAGATTTATTCAAAACAGAACAGCCGCTTGCAGGAAAACGCCTTACATACAAATTAGGTAAAATATTGTAAAAAACATTAAAAAATTACAGCTTTTTAAAATCTTTTTGGTTTTTTTATTAGGATATCAATTAAATTTTAATTGTTTTTGTAATTATATTAGTACCGTTTAGTGCTTTTGTACCAATTTATTTCAGAGGTAATTAATAAACGGTTTTAAAATACTTACATGAGTATGTTTCATGCTTTCTAATTTTGAATGCATTCCAACAAAGTGGCGCTTCTTATCACGTAGACACATTTACACCTGGATTATCATATGAATAATCTTAGTTAAAAAGCTTTGAAAACGCCGCTCATTTGACATCAACAGAAATAGTCGTTAGTATTCAAAGAATATCCTTTCATAATTTCCCTATTTTAATACAGACACACGACCGAAAACTCCATTGACCCGTCTGACGTCATTGTGTATGCCAAATTGGTTGAGAATCCTATGAACTTATGTGAGGCTGGGAGGTCAAGATATATTGGTCGTTTAGATATCCTTGCCCTCATCTCTTTGTTTCAAGAGAACGTGATATAAAAGATTAACTTATTATTATTCAAGAAACGACTCGGCTCGAGCCGTGGTGCGTGAGAAATGCAAGAAATGGAAATGAAGTACCAGTTTTAAGATCAATTTAGTTGGTTAAGTGGTATGGCTATATGTCAGTACATGTTATATTTTAAGTGACATTGTATTTAAAAACTAATTATAAAGTATATAAATTCCATATACAATTTTGATATATGTGTCAAAAATTATTTAATAGTCGAATCCACGACTACTAAAAGTTTATCCACGTCGCTCTTAAAACTGAGCTATTATATCGGTATTTGCCTACTTCACTTTGGATAAAAAGGCACCCAAAAGCTAACAAAAAAAAAAAAAGAAAACCAAACAAAAGAAACAGCTTGTGTATTTTAACTGTGATTGAAAAAAACTGTATTATAAATAGCTAATAACTGAACTTTAATACATAAAATACGTAAATGGAAATAACATTTTTATATTTTCAGCGCAGTTTTAAAGACCAAAAGAAACTTTGGAAAATTAAACCAAGTTTCACCCGTAAATAAAAGTAGAGAGAAATTGCCATCTAATGAAAGAAATAAAGTTGTTTTAATTGCTTAAATATGAGCGGTTTCTTAGTACCGTATATTTAAATATATATAATTTGTAAGCTATGAGTCATATTTATTTGTTCCTTAAATCGGTCTACTAAGAAATAATTTATTAATATATAGGATGTTTACTATAGTTAATTTTTTATTAATAATCTTCAGAATTAAACTAATTTTATCTTGAAATCCTTATTATTTTCTTAGAATGATTAACTTGCTTATAAGTTTTAGACAGAGCAGAGCTTTTAAGAATTAACTATGTAAATTAATAAGTTTACAATTTTAAGCAATAGCTTAAATTGCTTATTTTAAACCGCTTTAATGCTTTTTCTATTTTCTATATTTATATTTTTTCTATTTTATTATTTACTTATTTATTTATCAATTTATGTACACACGGAATATAAATAAGTAAAAAAAATATAAAGAATAATTCGTACCTTTGTACGAATTGTATTTTTATATTTAGTGCCTTTGCACTGCTTATTTCATATTGAAATCTCTTCCAGCAAACCTATTAAAGGAGAGTTGTAAATGAGAGGCAGTATACATATACTATATATGCACTATATATGCACACATGTGCAAGAGATGATAAATAAAATAAACTAAATAAAACTGTTAGTTAGTATGTTATAAATAATAAAAAATATATGTTGGGTAACTTAATATTGTAGGTTCTAGAAAGAAGGTATATTTTTTATAGATTTTAAAACCGTTTTAATATTTAAAAAATAAATATAAGCCAATTTTAATAAGTGATATTAAATATTTTATCTTTTGAAAATTTAATACCAAAGAAAAATTTTTCAAGCATGCGAGAACTTCTCATAAAAGCTAGTTTAATATAATATTTGCCTTCATTAATTAAAAAAGTATGTCCACACGAAAAAATAATGAAAATATTGCAAAAGTTTTTGCAGTTGAAGTTTAGTAATAGTGAAGTATATTTTTTTGATATTATAAATTTATTCAACACATTTTCGATTTTAATTTTAAATTTTATCCATAAAAATAATAAAATAAACAATCAAACTCATATTTTTTACTGCTTTTGAAAGTAATACGCATAATATTTATAATATTGAAACAAGAAATAAATTCTTCTTTCAATATTATAAATATACAAATATTTCTTTTCTTATTTCTTTTACACGCAGGTGTTCTAAATACAAAATGGATGGAATTTCATAATAAAGTATAGTATAGTATTGCTTAATAATAAATAATTCATACATTTGTTAAATCGTTTAAATATTCCGTAAAACTTATAACTTTTTAAATTTAGTTTATAACGACCAAACTTTCCGACATTTGAATCTCTATGGAAAAAATAAATATCAATGTATGTTATTATTTTTAGGTTTTATTGTTTGTATGTTTGGGTATAGTATGTATATGAGAAGGAAAGAGAGATCTCTTTCCTTCTCTCTCTGTTTCAGTTTCAAGGCAAAACCGAGGTTTTGATTGTGATACCATTGTACGTAGGTAATTAGAGGCCTGCAGGAGAAAAGATACAGAATCTTTGAGAGATTGAATGAGGATCTGAAATTTTGTATAACCCTATCATTTCTTAAGGAGGCTGTATGACACTATATACCTAAGCTATTTTCCAAAGAAATATTTTGTCCATTTAAGTACAGCTGTCCCTCAATAGTTTAAAGAAAGATTTTAAAGGTAAGCATTTAACCCATATTGATAATATATGCACCAAACTAGAAAACATATAATTTAATTCCGCTAGGTGGCGCTATCGGTAAGTTACATTAGTAGAATAAAGAAGAGTCGCGGACGAACACTTGTAATACCAAAAAAAAATGCAAGTGATTACAATAAGACATTTTAGCTTTCGTTAACCTAATTTGTTCACTATGAACTTGCTACTAAACAAAGTTCACAAAGAATAAAAATATCTAAAGACCAGTAATAAAAGTTTACTCAAACTATCAAAGAAAACCAAAATATGTGTGACTTTAATAAAAGATTACGTCAACTCTCATCAAGAGAGCTCTATCCAGATTAATGACTCTCTTTATTGCTTTCATAGAATGTTGTATGCCATTTTCTATATATCTCCATATACCTGGTATATTATACCATTGTATTGTAATATGTTTTTTGTATTTAGCCTTATTATTTTTAACAGTACTAGAAAACAATGCATTTTAGCCAACAGGAAGCCTATAAAATTGTTATAAAATTTAGACAAAACTATATTAGATTTAGGCCGATTTTCACCAAGAAGTCTGTTTATTTGTCACCTACCTCCCACGGTTCCTGAGTACATCCTGAACTCTATGCCCGAACTGACTGACAGACACCATCATCTCGTCTTACCGCGAACACATTTGCTGCAAAGCACTTGAAACGTAAACGTCCGGTTTAAATTAAAAAATGTAAAAAATACGGCGAGTTATATCTGTAAAATAGTTTTTTGAAATGTGTAGAACTCGAGTAAATCTTAGAAAACATTATGCTCAAATAACAATTTAGACTGATATATTTCTGTTTTGATTTTAATTTATTTCATATTTTTTAAATATGATACAATAACATAATCATATTTCAATAACAAAATAATGATATTTTACGTATAATTATAAAAAAACATATACATGAATTCATTACTTAATTGTTAATTTTAAATATTGTTGGAGAAATGAGCTTAAGTGTAATTAGAACTCAAACATCTTATAATATTATTCTGTGAGAGTAAGAAAATATTATACAGTACTTTTTGCTCGATATAAAAACTAAACGTAAATGTAAATTACTTATATTTATAATTGTATTGTAAATATTATAAAGTGGAGAATTTTTATATTTAATTAAAATATTGGATAATAATTACAATTTAATTTTAGGTAAGTATTTTCTATTATTGTAAGATTCCATTTTAAATCCAAATGATATAAAACTTATATATAAATTTTGGTGTAAATCCAAATATCAAAATAATTATATCTTAAATCAAAAATCTTTAAAAACCAGCAACATAGGAAATTCCCACATTATTATATTTAAATATTATTCTTTATTGCATCAAAAGATATAACTCTAAAATACATCCTATTTTAGATTTTATCTCTAAACGACACGACTTACCCAATTAACCGCATTTTTCCAAATCCCTTGCAAACATTAGAAAAACCATAGTATTCAACGGGTTTCAAAATACTGTAATAACCATAACCAATTATGGTTGAACCGTGATAGTTCAGTGAACTTCTAAAATAATCTTAACTCGTGAAAGAGAAGAGATAAACCAGGGATCAATGTACACCGGTTAAACGAAGATGATTATCAAAATAATATCTGAACATTAATTGAAACTCGATAGCCAAGAATTATAAAATTCAACGTAGTCATGTATATTTATGATTATCAGTTTTATTTATGTGTTTTTATGTTTTGTTTGTGGGTTTTTTTTTTAATTGCCTAGAAAGCACAGTAACGAGACGAGTTCCCAATTATATCTTTATCTTAGTTTAAGGTCTCATATTTCAAAAACATTTGTTAATATAAATAGTTTAAACAGTTACTTTCGTAACAACTTGTTAAGTCACTTTATGACCAAACAATATATTTAATATACCTAAAATGTAGATTTTGCTACGCCATTGAAGAAATGATCCATTTTTTAAAGAACACTCAGCATCCGAGCTAAACACGAAAAGTATGTCAGACTTTTAAGATTCAAAAACATAATATAATACGAGAAATGTACCTATATCATTCTTCAGAACATATATGTATATAATGTTTATATTTGCTAAAAATGTGCTGGTTTTACATAAGGTCATCAATTATTAAAAGAAATGTCATAGGTCACAATGAATTGAATAGAAATACTTATTTTTATTTAGAATTTGCTTCCATTATTTTGAATGTAAAAGTAAATTGACAATTGTGACAACTTTTTGATATAATAAATTTAAATTATTGTTTTATAAATATTTGCAATAGATTGTATTTTAAATATGTAATAAAAAAATGTATTCATTTATTATCTGCCTATTTTTTAATTGTTTAATTATCTTGAAAGAAAAAACTTTTTTCATAGTTTCCAGAATTGACGGTAGCAAAATTTAAAATTCTTGTGTCCGACTTATGGAACAGAAGGACCTACCTAGCAGCTTCTGAAGATCTCTCACTATTCATGTTTTGCTTATTGAGTTAATTGAACCGGAGGCTGTCAGTTTATTGCAGATATAAATTAAGTTCAGGACCAATTATTACTAATTTACACTCAAACGAGTCTTACCTTTTGCAATATTTTAAAAGGTATATTATTTATTATTGTATATTGTGTAATTTGTTTAATTAATTTATTTTATAAAATTAATTTGAAGCCATTTTGAAATCTATGCAATATAATAATAATAAATTAAATTGGAACAACTTTAATTGTATAAAATATGTCTTGCAGTAATGAGGTCCTTTCCAACTTTAATACCAGTTTAACAAATTAAGTATTGAAATTAAGGGTCACAGATTTATAGGCAATTTCTTAGGCGAGAGATATTATGCAAATCTTGGCAAATGCTCGTTCATTAGGTGAGATAGTAGCTGGTTTGTGATATCTTACAATTTACTGTAACGGATGCATATTCAATCTGCATTTACTTGTATATATTATGTGATATTGATATTTATGGCTTAAGCTTATAGATTCAGGAAAAGAAACTAGAGAAAATTACATACATATAATGTGATAAGAGTATTAAAATAAAAGTTATATTATATTTTTACAATCTCAAATTATATATAATAACACATATTACAGATAATTATATTACACATTAATAATATTCTATGTTTTTAATTTGAACTAATGCATGTTATTTGAGACTTCTGT
Source organism: Mechanitis mazaeus (assembly GCA_959347395.1). NCBI lineage: Eukaryota > Metazoa > Arthropoda > Insecta > Lepidoptera > Nymphalidae > Mechanitis > Mechanitis mazaeus. The sequence goes on from OY365743.1 coordinate 3,159,564, forward strand.
TAATTAAAATAGAAAATATTTAACTTAATATTGTTGCAAGTTAAATTGAATATAGAAAGTAACGATTGTGTTAAGGTTCATTGGGTAAATTTAAAATAATCAAAAACAATTTTTTATGTATAAACAATATTGATGAGAATTCATATATTAATATTTAAGAACTAAAGTCTTTAATAAGTAGTTTCTTTAAATATTCTGAGGGTTATAAATTGTAATTAACCGTACATGAGCTAGCAAAAGTTACAAAGTGATTAATTTGTGTCTGATTGCTAATCCTTACTGATAATCATGATTTGTAATATTTCTTTCATAATTATTAATATATTAAGAAGGCACTATGACTTTATCATTTTCATTATAATAAATATTCATTTTAATTATGCTTTCGTTTGTAAATTCTAAGTTAAGCTTAAACTTCAAAAAGTCGTTACAGTAATTATCGATACAATAGTTATTCCACTTCAGTTACAATATAATAAACACAATACAAAATCCACATAATATAAGAACCGGATACACAAGTTAACATTCAATAAAAGAAATACTTGATGAGGGTAGATAACAATTGAACTGCAGGAGAACAAACAAGAAAGACACTCGAGGCTCTTGAAACCCATTGTTTGGTAGCGAAATGTAAAATTCACTTAGCACCATCTTCGAAGTTTAGAACTCCAACAGTTTTATTGGTTACATCGCATCCTCGCTAATGAGGCTGTTAATAACTTCTTCCTGTACATTGTTTATTTAAAACATTGGTTTTAATGTTAGGAAAGAAATTCAATGTTTATTTTTTATGCCTAATTAAATATTTGTATATTTAAGCAATAATAAAGATCATATTTATATATGCCAAATTTTTTAACCATCAGGAAATAAAAGCAACCAAAATATGAGTATCTCCAGATATAACTAATATTTTGTCAGAAAATTTTTGGTAGTAGGTAAATTTGTTATGAAAACTATTGGGTTAGAACTTCACATTGGTTTGAGGGGGGAGGGTGACCCCCCTTACCTAACATAGGCCTACGATGGGAGGGTGCTCTTCGTTGCTCGGGGCACCCTCATTCGGGAGGTCTCGCCGGGGCGTCGCGGTGTGTGATAACGCGATCCCGTGACGTCCCATTACGGCGCAGAGGGCAACCGTTGGTTTTTTAGTGGGTAGCATTAAAAATGGCAGCATCCTCTATGCTGCCGGGTAGTCCCACATCACCCCCTGGCCGTCACCCCCATGGGCCGACGGGGTACCCGTAACGGGTTTTTCCAACGAAAAAAAAAAAAAAAAAAAAAAAAGAACTTCACATTGGTATTACAGAAATATATATATTACTTTAGTAAGTTTAAGGAAACAGTATGCAGACGTACTTCTTATCAGGTTTGTGGCAGAGATAAGGTTTGGACCACACTGAGATAAAAACATAACAAGATTTATAGTACTATAATTTTTGTTTCATCCGAAGATCGAACATGGACCTACTTAATTCAAAAGCTAGGAATTTTTACACTTCAATTCACGTTAGTTCTGTTACTACCATCACTACGTTATTATTTTTTTTTCTCAGTCTTCTAATTATAAATCAATACAGATTTTTCTTGTGATAAGTCCCAAAAACGTGACATTTTATGAGTTACAGTTACTCAAATTCCAAGCGAAAACATACTTAAAATGTTTCATAATTAAAAACTTAAGTGATGTCAATAATACGTGTAGTGTATAGATTGAGTAAAGAAATCACATAAAATAATTTTAATACACTACGTTTTCTATAATAATCAATTTTAAGGATACATTTCTTGATCCTGAAGAACAAAAGGATTAAATATGGAAAACAAAAAGTTTTGTACTAGGTACAAGGTTTTTAAACATTTTTCTTACTATTTTATCATCGTTATTTTCATCAGTGATTTCTGCAACAACCATTTCACTGATTATTAGAAAAAAACAGCAGCTATTGAATTCATATATACTTATATTCATTACAAAAAAAATTGTAAGAGTATGTGATTAATTATTTCTTAAAAAAATGTTTTTTACTTGACATTTGAAAATTTTTAAGCTAAACATCATTGTTGCGAACCCTACCGTAGATTTCAAATTTTAAATATACAATGAATCTGAATACTTCAGTCATACACTTAAGAAAATAATCTTTAGTAAAAAAAAAATAAAAAAAAAATAATAAATAATAATAAATAGTTTTTATCTATAGGTAAAAAACTAATTTTGTATCTTTTTTAGGCGTGCTTAATATATCTGTGTATCTGTAGTTTTGTGAGGAGAATATTTTTATTACAAAAACCTAAATTCACGATATTATTTGTAATAGAAAAAGATCAAATGTATAACTTTTCTATTGCATTTTTAAAAGCGTAGAATAATTTGGCTATAATTTAAATTACCTATGAGACATTGTAAGTGCAAGTAATTCGTTACGCCATTTTATCCATAAGTCTAATTCAAAAAAATATTATATAAAAACGTTTATTAGAAGTGACGTGGAGTTATACCTTTTTAATAAGAATAAAACTAGAATTCAAATTCCCTTTTTAACACAAATATATTTTTTTTGTAAATTTATTTAATAACATTTTATATATTTTAGTTTTTATTAACAATATACAGTTCTTTGGAACTAACTGTATGATTTTCTCCTATGTTTATTTTTAGAAATATCTTGATGTTTCAGTAATCCGGTAGTATAAGTGAAATTTATTTAACGAGACTTTTTCTATCGTAATTTTTTATTTGTGTAATCTCAAATTTCATGTCTGTCGTTGACGGCTTACAAGCTTTCAGGACAGAAGTTTTTAAGTGATTGTAGAATTTATTTTCAAATACATGTTAACACCCAAAGCTTTGTACGTAGATAACAGCTCCTCGACAATACTTTTGTAATAACTCGATTAGGGATTTACTGGAAAATTATAAGGTAATGGAATAAATTTCCGTTTCAACATTTCATCTCTCATCATTTGTCTGATTTGAGGGTAAAAACATATGTCCTCTTTATGTTTTGCATCAATCGATTTAGATTTTTTTTAAATTATTAAATAAATGGCCACTTTCGCGAAGTTGTTTTTAATCCTATCAATTGTGTTATAAAAATATTGGAGGAATTTTGATGTTCTTTATCCTGGAGAAAGACATCGCCTTTTAGGTTAAACTTTTTTAATATGTTATTTCACTACTCTTTGCTGTCCAACTCACAAACGTTGTATTTGAAATTGTTTTCGTTTAGAGCCTATGTTTCTCTGACAAAGATTTTAGAACCTGCGTTAATTTAGAACGTCCATCAGTGGAACTTCTAGAGATATGTGATGATGAACCTGGTTTAGCAAAAAGCAATAGGCCTTTTATAAAATCATTTAACAATGGCAAACCATGTTTGTTTTCTTTGAAAGAAGGTAATACAGCCACAGCTATGAGTAAGTATGAGTACAGAGGGACGATATTTGCGGATTTTTAAAAAACAAACTTTAAGAATTATTACATCATTTAACTCGAAAATAGAATAAAAACACTACGCTGTTTAAATAATAAATTCTCTGAATGTGAAAATGTAACTCAAAAACAGTTCATTTTTAATGTGGGAAGTATCTGTAACACGAAAATGAACCCTTGTGGACCCAAAATAAATATGATTTTTAAAATTAGGGTAGGAAGGCAATTAAAAATTAGTAAACACATTTCTTATTATGAAATTATGTTGGCCGATATAATTAATGATTATGGATAGCTAAGGATGTTGTATTTCGAGACTGCTTTTCTGAAATTCTGATCTGAGCACCTAAAACTTAATTGTGATCAATTTCATTGGATACTATAGAATACAGTATCATCATTTCAGTGTATTACCCTCTTATATTTAAAGTATTATTTTGCATTCTTCAAAAATATTATAAAATTATTGTTCGTAAAAATCGTAAAAGTCATAATAAATGTATAAATTCATCTAGATGTTTTCTATTTTATTAATAATTTTCTATAAAGAAAATATTTATTTTTCGTTGAAGACCTAACTCTTATTCAGGTGTGTTAAAACGTCAATATTTGTACTTTTATTTATTATATAAGAAATCTTGAGTTTTTTTAGAAGGTTAATAAACTATATAGAATTATCTCAAATCAATAATTTAATATTTGTTAAACCAGTTTATTTTTGACATCAAATTATCCTAAATTTATTTTACACAATTTAATTCGAGTGTTATTTAGAAATTACTGTTTGTAACATGTACATTGCTATTAGATTTGCAATTCAAAATGATCATTTCTATAGTTAGTTTATAGTATCGAAATTTATAATTATCCAATAGTTTAATTATATCACGAACCGGAACATACTCATGTATTATGTTATACAGTAATCAAATAATATTAGAATAGAAGTATAGATTTATTACTAAATTAATATCGAATAAAGAAATCATCTTGAATTGAGAGTTCTTACAATGTATCGCAAAGATTGTTGGTTCAGATTTTTCATGTGCTGATAAATGATTCACTCTATAGTTACAAAATATTTAATTACATTTATATAATTAAATATTTACAGGTTCTTAAATGTATATAAGTGTTTATTTCAAAGTATTCATATTTAAAATAAAACTATTTTTACGGATTAAAACTCGCGTATGTTTGATTTTAACCCGACGTTTCGAATACTTACATCTCGTCTACCCGTGAACACGATTACTGCAAAGTATTCGAAACGTCAAGTTCAAATCAAAAATGTAACCAAATTATACGCGAGTTTTAATCCGTACAAATAGTTTTATTTAAAATGTGTACTCGTGAAAATCTAAGAAAATACTATTCGTATTTATATATGCATATTTTTTTGCATTTTCCAACGATTTCTTCTTTACATCTTAAGGCTGGCGGGCAGAGAATTCTTAATTAACATTAAGCTTTCTTCTTGTAAAAAATAAATAAGAAATAATAAAATAGCTAAAGCAATTATTGAATTCTGCTATTTCTTGTGGTTCCACCAATTAACGAACAATTTTCTTTTCTATTAAGATAACTGAAATTACCTAGTAGCATAATGCTAGATAGCCTTTCTCATAAACTTCCTATCATAATCAGAATTTTAAAACCCATCCAGTAGTTTCTAAGATTATCACGTTTAAACAAACGTTTCTATTTTATAAAAATAGTATAGTTAAAAAAAATGTTTTATATAGATCTTAAAAATACACAAAACTGACCCGTTTCAAGAACAACGTTAAATAATTTATATTATATTTATTTCTGGCGAAATTAAACTTATTTCTATGGTTATACATATGTAGTACTCCAAATGTGGCTTCATTTAATTATAAAGATAGCCGAGTTATTCGCTAACTTCCGCAAAAGTTTTTAGAGTACTCATCAACATTTTATGTAATTTATTTAGGAGTATTTTTGGATTCTTCCAAAATGTTATTAAAATAGATACGAAATTAACATGAAATTTAAATAACTTTTGAATTTTTACCTAATTTATTTGAAATACTTTAAATATTCTTGTTGCAAATTAAAATTTAGAATTGAGTCTTAGCAATAGAGAACAGCTATAATACCAGTTAGTATATGTATGTAAAGGTTAAAGTCAGATTTCCGAATCAAAAATATTGACCTAATACCTGCTATGTACATACAGTATTACCATATTTACTTTAAAGTAACGTATTCTCTATATTAGTGAAAACCGGACGGAAATCCGTTTCTGAGTTTTTTGCGTTCGAACAAATAAATAAGCGGTAGGGGGATTTCAATTTATATTTATAAAATTTCTGCGTAACTATATCATATCTAAATTTACAATTTATCATCAAGTCTAGTTCTAATACCTACTTTTATAATACCTACCTACCTACCTACCTACGTAACGAACATTGTAGAACAAGCAAATGTTTTTAATTATGAAAATTATTTTAAAAATATTTCTTTATTCTAGAGTTTAATCCATAAAAAAAATCCAGGTGTTCCAAGAGAAATGAAAGGCTGGAAATGTATTACATTATAAATATTGGATTAATATTTATCAATTTATTCAATTAAAACTGATATACGGATACGGAGCCTACGACGTCCATACATTTTATTAAATAAAGATATTTAATAAATGTGACGTGTGTTACTTAAAAATATTACTCGCAATACCATTTTTAATTTAACTATATGCATAATGTATTATTTTTATTTCGATATAATTAAAATTAGAATTATAAAAACGCAAAGATAAGATATGTCACGAGCGTATATCAAAATGACTTGTTTTTACAAAACTTTAAGACAAAAATAAGTTTTCTAGTAAACTCTTTTAGTTATTGTAACATTTGTCGGATATTTTGATAGAAACGTTCTTGAAATAACAATTCTTGTAGAAATATTTTGAGCCAATGTAATATTTGTCTTAAGTATTCAAAGTATAGGAATTAATTCAGGAGTAAAAAAAATATTTATAAATATTTTAGGACGATAATTAAGTGATTCGTAAGCAAGAGCCTTAAAATGTTAGAATATTAGCGGAAACTCTATAAGCAAGATCTAATATTTTTGTATAAATATTATAATTTCAAAAACACAAATTTGGTTACACATAAAATTTATTTAAGTACTTCTTCTGAATTTTAGTAATATTTTTTATGAATTTTAGTAATTTTTTTTGATGAATTTTAGTAATATTTTTTTTTGAATTTTAGTAATATTTTTGATAAATTGTAGTAATTTTTTTTGGTGAATTTTAGTAATTTTTTTTTGAATTTTAGTAATATTTTTGATAAATTGTAGTATTTTTTTTTGGTGAATATTATTAATATTTTTGGTGAAGTTTCAACCACAAGCAAATAGCTAATGTATGATATTAGAGTTTCCTTACAATACAAAAAGTGAAGCTGCCCTCAGAAAGATCAAAGACTTATAAATAGATAGTTTACCTTAAACATTGGATCATAAACGTATTGGAGTAAACAATTCAAAGGATATACAATCGGTTATAGCCCTAATTGTATTGTGATATATGCTAAATTCCTCTAACACCATTGTTGACAAGATTTCTTGACTACCAACCATTAATATTTGTTTACCTTTTGATCAAAATAAAATTGGTCTGATAGATCAAATCTATGGTGGGATAAATATGAGAACAATATATTCATGGAGCATTATATTTTTTATTCATTAAGTAAAGCGTGTTAGTCTTAATCATTTAAATGTACACAAACTATTACTAAAAAATTAACTTATATACTAATTAAATAAAAAATCTAACCTAAGAAATCAGTGTGTTAACGAACCTATCCAGAATATCTATTATTTATCCATCAATATATAATTATCCTTTTTATGAAACAAGTGAAACCAATCAGGTTACTTTCAAACATCGAATCAATGATTCTGTCATTAGAATTTTGAAAAATATTATAAGATTATACAATTATAATTTAATTTAATCCTTAAAAACAGAATTTAATCGCAATGAATAAAGGCTGATTAAGACGCACATTATGCCGATACATACTATAAAATCAGCACTACACTGTACCATAATGAATTTATCAAGACTTCGCAAAACCATCAACTTGGATCTAATGAGGGGAATGGACCTGAACCAGTCTTAGCATCATTATCAAGGCAGGCTATTATCTATTCAAACAGGCGATGGCAAATGTCGCTTTATCGAGTAAACAATGGCGAGGGTGTACGCAACTAACACTCTTAACACAGACCGGTAAATACTAAAATACTGTGAAAGGATATATTTACGTGTGGTCTGCGTGTTGCAATGACTACAATTTCTAGGATAGAATAATTAGCTTTTAAATGTAAGGAATTTTAAATATATGTTCCAATGTAGATAGAAGAAAAAATAAGTATATTGAAAAAAAAATATATAACATATTCGTTATTGGAACACGTAATCTGTTTTAAAAGCTTTTTATAATTCCTTTGGAAACGACAATTTAGTTAACTGCAAGTTGCGATAGTCGGTTATCTTAACTAACCGAAGATATTCCTATTACCAAGTTGAAATACTTTCCGAGATTTATATGGAGTTAGTTTGTAGAGTCGTGCTAGATCTTTCACTTAGGATAAATGTTGGGACACGTTTTGCATAGCATTAGGATTTACGATTTTGTATTTTTTGATTTACACAGTTCAATTAAAATGTTCACAAGACACAAGTTAAATGTACTCGAGTTTGTCGTTATTGAAATTGATATAATTATAATATATGCTATAGCATCTATACAATTTATAATGCAATTAAATTTCACTATTTATAAATATTTGATGATTTGTAATTAGTCTCTCTACCTGCTAAGTCAAGAGATCATGAGTGCGATTCCATTACGGGACAATACTGATCATAGATTGTGGTTTCGCGTATAGGTGATATTTTGTTTCCGTTATTTATGTTTGTGAAACTACCCTTACAGCCTACTTGTCTATGTTATTTTGTTTAAATAAGATAACCGAAACAAAAAACGTATATATCATAAGTGTATATATAAAGAAATTAGAATATATTATGAGAAAATAATCACTGTAATATATTTTTCTTTACAATACCCACAATATTTTTAAAAGAAAGTCATCAATCCAATGCTTCGTAATGTCTACTAAAAATGAGAAATAAAAAGAATCTCGTTCCTACAGAAGCCTACAACGTATTTATTTTTCATTTTTCATCTGAAACTCTAATGTTCTTTAATGAAAAGAAGTCGATAGAGCTGTATTCTTTGATCTTTTGCTTTGTGTCGCTTCATTTCAAGATGGCTACCTCATTATCGATGTTTTTTAAAATATTACGTAGATAATCTTTTGATAAAAAAAAAAAAATTCTACTGTCCTAGCTGTCGACTGTAATTTTCCTCTCTTGCCCCTCTCCATCCCGCCTCTAATAATAATCCATCTATCATGTAATAAAACATTAGTATAAATTCCGTACTTATTATAATATAACTTACATTTAAATCGAACAATAACACAGTAATTCAATTATTTGTTATATAAAAAATTACAATTCATGGCGACCATTTACAACTATCTGTAATATAATAATATAAAGAAAAATATATTTTACAACATCTATTACTATTATTATCTTATATATGATTATTTAAACAAAATGTCCGATTTATTAATGCTTTTGTCATTTACTAATTAAAGAGTTAACCGTTAATGATAAATAATAAAAGATAAACAGTCTATTGTATGAATAAACAGTAAAAAACTTTTATAAACAAATGAGTGAAATTAGTTTTATTTTACAAGAAAGTAAAATTCAAAACATTGTTTGTAAGAACACAAAACTTCGAATAAGAATCCGGTCGAACGGAAAATACATTTCGATGTAAATGATATTTTATATTTTTAGACATTTTCGTATTTTGTAAAACATATTTAGTATTCAATTATTTCAAATAAACGCTCCCATTAAAGGACATATAAAATCTTTGTAAAAATTACGAAACATTCCATGTTTCGTAATTTTACGGAAAAAAGTTACGTGAAAAAGAGAATTTACGGAAATAATCACTTATTATTTATAAATTGCCGTAAGCGATATAAAAAACAGAATCTTAACTTACTTTGTATCTTATTTTCTGTCATCAGTTTTGGTTATAATTCGTCACTTCACTATCTAACAACAAATTCAATTTATTCGTTAAATTTTATTGTCTTGTTCGTTCTGTTGAAAGCGAAAATGGAATTTTATACTCGGTTTGCTGACTTACGTGGGTTCAATGAGATCTGTCCGATACAAGAAATTTGATTCCCTGTTGGTTACAAAACTAAGACTACCATATAATATTAATGATATAACCGCACCGGATCATTAAACAAGGACCGTTACAAAAGTTCAATTGATATTGTTCACCCACTAATTGATTTTTTAAATTCATCATTGTTCAAATTACGGATGTTATTAGTTATACAAAATATCTTAATTGTAAACAATACCCATTGTGTGGGTTTGTTTAAAACTTTACCATGTAATTGTTTGTTCATTAGACTTTTATTACACCCACATGATAAACATTATTTGAATCTTATCTATTTTGTATCTTGATTATTGCTTTGTAAAGTTCATTCATAAAAGTTTTATTTGTTAGTTATTATTTAGTTATACATACTTCTCTACAATATTCTATCTAAAGTAAATGTTTATTAATGTGTGTGCTGTTTTAAGTGAATGCATTTGCAAATTTCTGCGTAATATCTAGTTGCAGTAATGTTTCCGTAAGTCATAATACAAGACTGTAACTGAATCATTTCATGTTTCCGTTCTAATGTTACATTTGTGTGTTCCCTCCATTCCATTAAAATAATGTCAGACGTCAAGAAAGTCTAATAATACTTGACTGATGTATTCGCCTTTGATAAAATCAAACAAATCTCATTGCAACCACATCCGTTTTTTATATACCACAAGTCTCATAAATAGCCATCAAACCGTTAGAACTTTCACAAATTTAAAATACCTTACACTGCAGTTTCTCACAGCACTGATAGAAATCCGTTTTGAGTCAAGATTTTAGAACGCACTATCTAGGAACAAACATCCCTATACAAACTGACGAATGCAGTTGCGATGTTTCGAACGCGGGAGAGCCGACCGGCAGCGAAACAACTCCTCCGACCGCCGGAAAGCGACTGGATGAAAATTATGTTTAGCTGCGGGCCACACCGGCTATTGCATCCGAACATAAACGAAAATGGCCGAATGTAATTTTGAGGTGTGAATGAGATAGGTGACTTTTGTTTTAAGAAGAAAGAGATAGTGGCGCAGGCTGGGTGGGAGCCGGCTGCATTGAAAATAGGGGTTTTGTCTGCACAGGTTAGAGATTAAGAGTGCACTTCATAAACATCGTGAGATCAATATAAAGTTAAAAAAAATACAAATTAATAACAAATAATTATTTCGTCAAGGAAAAGATATGAACTTTATGTAGAAATCTTATTAAAATCCAATAAGTAAGCCTTTGATTTATATTCTCTTATTTACATAAGACGAAATATTTCTAGGAAAAACCTATGTTATAATATTAAATTTAATTGTATAGAACAATAAGAGATTGCTGTTAGATATTTCATTATCAAATCAGAAAACAAGAATTGAACTATATTATACATACGTTATACATACATAAATCCATATATAGAAAACTCAAATCATTACCCTTCATTTACTCCGCCCCAATCGGCTAAAAAAAAACTGCGGAACCCTGAACTAACATCTAAGTAAATATTATGAATTTGAGGTCAACACTCTATCAACAATTGATAAATTATCAATTGTAAATATCCGTTAAAAGAATATTTTTTTGTATACATAATTTACATATCACATATGTATCGTTCATGCTCTTATCAAATTTATGTTTCATAGGTTATAATTTCTGATTTGAAACAAAAAAAAACATGCATCTAAGAAGAATTAAGTAGTAGTTTTGTAGTAGTGTATCTAAAAAAAATAATAGTGAGTTTCACAGTAGAATTTTTTTAATTTATAATTGCATAGTTTGAATAATTTTTATTAAGAATAAGTTAACAACTTAGTTATTTTACTGCAGGCAGTATCTCGGCTTAAGTAATATCCAAGAAGTAACAAAGTAGGTAATAAAGTTTTGAACGACATTTCAAATAAGTAATTTCAAAGAACTCTGATTAGCTTAGACTCGGTTTTTATGATTCATATTCGCGAAGCTTTTATTAAAAAGAGAAATAAAAACTTTATAAAAACAAGCTTTTATAATAATTCGCATAAAATTTATTACTTGTACAGTATTACTTGATCTCACTTACCAAGTATTAACTAACACAAATGAAGCTCAATGTTAAATGGACAGTTATTAAATTAATAGTTCATTCTACGTCATATCATCACGTAAGTATTTGTCTAGTAAAATAATCGGAATCTCTTACTTTTCTTATTAACAATAATAGCTCATATACTAGTTTGAGCTCGCAGCTTTGCCCGCGTGCATTTCGTAACTTTGATATTTTTGTTATGGAAAAAAGTGATTTATTTCTAGTTGGAAAATTCTCAAATTAATGTACTATTTATTAATTTATAATAATAAGTAAAAAAAAGTAATAAGTAAAAAACCAATATTTTCAATTATTTTAAAAATTTTTATTTTCCGAAACATTTTACGGTAAGGAAATAAACCGCTTACGCACAGCATCCGATACACAGATAAGATAAAGATGAATGAGTAACACTGCTACAACGAATTAAATTTGGTTGCAGTGCGTAAGTCCTCTTAGAGGTAATATCTCTACTAGTATTCTTCCTATAGAATGTATTTGTTAACACAAAGTTAAATATATTGACTATTTTATATTATAATAAACTAAAAAAAAAAATAATAACACTAAATAAATATATTAAATTTTAAAAGATATACAATAATTTTATTTATACCAAACTCTGATTTAATAAAAATGTCGAAGGTACATGTTTCTGACAATTAAGCCTTTTACAGTATTTATCTCCGTTTAAATGAGAAATATGCTATGGACTTGAAACATAATACTGATATAATACTGTATAATACTGATCATGCTTAGTATAACTAATCAACTAACTGCGCCTCTTGATATGTTGTGTTCTTATTCATGAGCATATTAACAAAACAAAATATTAACTAGTAAATATAGTTTTTTCATTGACGATCGATTTACTTATAATATAGTATCAACTTAAGTTTTCATTTGATAAAATATGTGCAGAAAGATTCGAACATTATACATGGGTGCAAATCTTTTACGGATCATTCGACACACTCTTTACCTTTTCTTGGCAAGAGCAGATAATAAGATTGCGTTAGTATTATCACCTCCAGCCTCCTACTCACGTGACATGTATGGCGTCCGTCTTAGGCTTCCTACACAACCGTGGGCGGAAACCACGATTTATTGGTTGGAATTTACATACATTTTTAATTACTTTCAGGGACATTACGTACATGTAGTATATCAATGTATGAGTTTTGCGTGCTTTACATACATTTAGGAATTATTTAGGGTTTTATATAGGTGCAAATAATATTGTAGTTTATTTATTTATTTATTCATTTAAACTTTATTGTAAAACCAAAAAAGAAAGGATTACAAAGTGCGGACTTAATGCCTGGTGGCATTCTCTGCCAGTCAACCCGTGGTGCTGATAAGAAGGTGAAGTAGTTCAGCATAATTGCATTACAATCAACTAACATAAATATGTATATATAAATATATAGTAAGAAATAATAATAAAAAAAAACAAAATATAATTTTATGTAAACCGTAATCTATACTAATATTCTAAGGAAAAAGTTTGTTTGAATAAACGCGAAAATCTTCGAAACTATCTGATGGATTTGAAATAATGTTACGGATTATGATGTTTTGTGAGGAAGGACATCTAAGATTATTATGAGTTAAATTAATACTTTAATTAATGATCTTAAGTGTAATATTATAATATTTATAAGAAGCATATTAAAAAAAAAATGAATTAATATAACAAATTAATTGTTATCAGCGGATAATCAGATGAACTATAACGTGTTAGGGAATGATATCCATCAGTCATGCAGATTTTTATACAGGATACACTATATGACGCATTGTATGCCCATAGTAGCTCCTGGCTATAACTCGTAACGCTGCCGTGTTAACAGACAAGTCTAGACCATTGTCATATTAGATGGACTTGAATTTTGTGCAAAATACCCTTTCAACACTTGTTATACGCCCGCGGCTCCGCCGGCTTTAACATATCATTTGTTATACCTGGTGGCATTGTTATTTTTTTTTTAAATGTGAGTATAAAGTTTATTTCAACAAAATTTTATTATTTTATCTATAATATATTATTTAAGGAATACGACTTGAAATACTCAGAAATTACATAAGTACTTAACTACAGATTTCGTCAACAGTTATAATATAATTTATGTTACATTAAACTTTCCTCAAACTATATTAAAAAATCATTACAAAATTTTCATATTTTTGTTGACCTGAAACATTGAAATAAAAACAGCAATTTGGTTGGGTTTGTTGACAGTTATCGTGTGGAACAGAAAATATTACCCATTCTATATGAAGATAACAAAACAATTGGACCTAAAGATTATATGGAATTTATAAGCGCGTACAAGTAAACGTTATCTTGCTTACAAAAAATAAACAAATTGGCTATAAAAAAAATAGTTCTTAAATTTTATGTGGATGACCTATTATTTGTTCATAATATTTAAATAGTTATTTCAACATTAAAGTAATGAAATAAGACCAGCTATAAAATGCCAGAAAGTCTTCTAGGAATCTTATATTATAATAAATATCATCTCTCAATCGTGAATATACACGCTGTCTCCTCTAACTTGATCCTGAATACAGTCATGCGTTGCGTTGGTAGCTCAATGTTTATGAGTTCGCTTTCCGCACGCCCAGAATTGCAATCAAATATATAACTATTGTTTACACCGCTACCGTTCAGGTAATATGGATCAGATGTGTTCCCTTTATGGTGGTGGGTTATAACTTTGTAATGACATTTCATCATAAGGTTTTTTAGGGGAAAAAAGTGGATTTTTGATGTTGTCATTCAAATCTTGACATTAAACTATATTAAGACAGTAAAAAGTACTACTGCTTTATTTAATTTTTTTTTTTATTTTTTTTAATAATAATATAATAAACTTAAGTTTATTCTATTATCAGTAATACAAATACATACTAAGCGTAAGCTATTCAGAAATTTTAGTTAATAAAGTTTTTAAGATCAATCAAGATATAATTTATAACGAAAATTCTAATATCTATCCAAGTTCATGAAACTGGCAAGACAGCTAAACTAAAAGACCGAATAAGAAAAATACTCATGGGACAGTCCTAGAGGTGGGGCAGAAGATCTGTCTACCTCTAGAATGACGGAAAAATTAAATAAAATGCTCTACGTGCAGGAAAAAATAAAAACGACAAGTCTTATATGCTAAATATCTTAAAACACACATCAGTGCTGAAGCACGGCCATTGTCAGTCACTTTTTCTGCTTTCATTGCGATTTAAATTTACCCTCATATATTTTTTGATGGTGGACTGGTGGTGGATGGTGAACGAATATTATCAGGAATCCATTACATTCTAGACACGTCTAAACATTTCCAATTTTAAAATACGAACTGACAATCACACAAACGAAATATAGAAACTCTGTTAAACCCCGTTTCAAACCAGGTTTTTAGAAAGAAAAACTTTTCAAAACACTATAAACGACTATTTTAATGAGCTTTTCATAAACAACTGACCAATTTAAAAAAAAACCACTTTAAATTGAAAATGACGAAAAAAGTGACTTAAAAGGAAACTACGTGGAGCCAACGGTATGGGCGAAACAACTTCATCAGCAACCGTTTAAGACATTACGATCTATACTTAAATTAATCCAAGATATATCACGAAGGCAAAACACACGACGCAAAACACGACATGAAACACGACGTCAATTTCGATAAAATCCTTTACGGAATCAAAAACCATTTTCAAAGAAAAAAAAAGCAAAATTCTCTTAAACAAAGAGCGAGATCACGAAGATTCAAGATCATTATAAACGCACATGAAATGCCAAAAAACCAAAGACTGTACAAGGATCAAAATAAACAAAAACCTGAGAGGCCTTTTATCGACTTTCATATCAATCCACCAACTTTGGAGGAAATTGAAAACTAATGAAAAAGAAACCATCTAAATCAGTTCCAGGTCTTGATTGTATCCCTTATATAGTACATAAAAAATGTACGTTGGTTTGTTAACATGCAATAAATACTATGCCAGTAAAATCTGGTCAAGAAAGCAAATTCCGGTAATATTCCAAAACGCTATTTTTGTATTCATAAAAAAAATACACTCATTAAGACTTTATAGAGAGTAGACCGACAGGTTTAACATATATAATTTTATATATTCTTTATATTAAATATTTTTATTTAATAAGTACTTCAAGCTAAAACACCAGAAAGGAATTTATCCTGGTATTTCTGAATAGTTGAAACAGTACAATAATATCGGAAAGTCCCTTAAACCTACTCCTGGACCATAAGTCCCAAGTACTAATTGCTTTCCTTTTGATAAATTTATGAAATGCTATAAAGCTTCATCTTGTCTCCCTTAAAAATTTTTAGAAGTATAATGTAAATATTGGTTGTAAACCAACTTAAAGTCTAACCTGAAACTAGATGGCGTTTGTTATATTTTAATAAGTCTTGATGTACAAGGCTTTCTACCTCTGTTACAGATGAGGTTGCTTAAATTTAAAGAATAAAAATAAGAAGGTTAACTGTTGTTGAAGAAGTAAACATTTTACAAGAAAAAATTTAATGCAACAAAATGAGCGTGTCACATACAGAAAGATTCAGTACAATTTGCAAATTGGCTCGGGAAGTATTCATGATATTTTTCACAAACGTAAAGGTTGTGATAAATAGCATAATTACACGTAGGAAGAATTATTTGGTACTACTATATAACATATCAATATATCTGAATCGATAAGAACGATCGAAATATTTAGAGACAATAAAGCAGATTTGAAGTCATCTTAATTCCGTCATTTGAACCTGAGTGAGTCATCACAACCATTGCTCAGACTTTTTCAATAAAATATTTGTAATTTAGTAGCAACTGTGTTATAAATTATTTTTGTTTATGACTTGCCCGTAATATTTTAAAACAAAAAAATATCAAAATGTTTAATAAAAGTCATTAAATATATATTGAATTGCTTTAACTTTAATTAATAATTTATTTTGATTATATGCATAAAGTCCTTGCACATTTCATTTTTTACAATTGAAGCTATACAATATTGTATTCAATTAAACACTTATCTAATTGCATCTCAAGACCTTGCATCCTCTGGGAAGGATTTCAGCAATTTAAAAATAATATTGGTTATTCCTTTGCAATAAATTTCTATCTCCATATATTTAAGATCACCTAAATTCCTATAGTATACTATTTTCCGATATCCCTTAGGCCTAATCCATTATGGAGATCGGTCGAGTGTACATTATTAATACATACTAATTATTTGGGTCTTTCATTAGGAGTTCGGATTTGGCCAAAACAGTATATACTTTTTTGTTTTTTTTTGTCTATTATTGAAAAGTATAATAATCTTTACAACTAACTAACTATCTAACCAATTTCCATTCACCCTAATAAAAATATTAAAGTATACTGTATTGATAATATATTAATAATCAATTGAATTATGTTCGTAAAAAAGAAAGAGACAATCTTCATAGTGGTTTATATAAGGTCTGAAACTAAGTCATAAAACAGTCTGGAATCCATTTAGCATAATGCAGCTTAGTCTGTACAATGTTGTCAAAAATTTACGTCACGTCAATACAAAGGATTTTAGTACTTATTTACATATTTATATTATGTATAAACCACAAAATTGCGCTTCTGACTCAGAATATCATAAACGTGTCGGCAAAAATATAACACTTAAAATTATCCTCACAAATTTCATGACAAGAATTTTGTTTTAATAATATTACTTAATTTTTTTTTTTTATAATTACTTCCTTGGGTACTACTTCCTTTGGTTAAATGAGTTTCAAACATTCACGTCTAATGTATATGAAAATTAAATAATACTAATCATATTAAATTTATCCTTTTTTATATCACAATATGGACATAAAATAAAACAATAAGCTAAGGCAATCACATTTTCACAAAGTAAATATTTCAGTCAATGTTTTACACTTAATACTTAAGAAGTCTCAGTACCGGTAAACAGAAGAGCAGTAAACAGTTCGAAATACCAAGTCCAACACAAAAAGTCCCCTACCGCACGTAGAACGCGATAATATTCGGGAAATAAACACGTCCTCAATGATTTACGCTTCAATAACTCCACTCGACTACTCGACTTTGTTCCGATCTAATTGCGGACACTCAATTTCGCACGGATGCGGGACAATGGTAGGGCCGTTTTTGTTTTTTCCAAGTCTGCGATGTTATGAGCCGCGTTTAAAACCTTTTTGGGATTCCGCAAGAAAATTATAAAACGCTAAGAAATTTTAAATACAAATATATTTTATCATTTTGAAGTATTTCTACTTAAACAAATAAAATATTATGTAAAAATAAAAAAAATATTATACGAACTTTGATTTAAATGGCCCTTTAAAAAATATATATATAGTTTCAAACAACATAATAACAATTTAATATAAATATTTATTTAAATAGAACAATGTTATAAATATTTATTTCAATAGAATTGTGCTTATTTAAAATTTGCAAATTCCCAAGGCGTTTAATTACTGACTAATTATTAGTGTACACTATTTTAAAACAATTCAAATTAAAAATGATTTGATATTATTTAAAATAACAAACCAATTGTTAACTCAAATTCTTATGCCATAAACATTAATTACTTTTTATATTATACTTAAATTCAATTTAAAATAAGTAATTTCTGTCTTGTATAGTTTTCTTATACCAGTGTTTTTAAAGCTGCAGTTAATTGCTTGAGGATAGCCGACTCAACCGCAGTTACATTATGTTACAAAACGTTTTGGAGATGCTTTTATCTTTTTAGGTAAGTGATAGCGCCGGCTACAGAAATCTCCTCTCATCCTCTGTATTCTTATTTTTTTATCCTCTCTTATCCTTTCCACTAGTTCTTAATTCTTGGATTCCTATCTATCATTACTTTCTCATTAGCATATGTCATTGAGTCTAACCAGTGGAAGGATTGCTCGTTTAACCGTCAATTTAATTAAAAAAAAAAACACTGCAAAAGACAAGTATTTGCATTGGATGCATTTTAGATAATTCCAAAAAGACGTTCTTACACGTTCACACACACATACAGGAAAACTGAGGAAATAAAAACTTCCACTACTCTGATGCTATCATCCATGGTATGTATGTATCGAGTCTTCTATTATCCACTAATGAAATAATCTAGTACTTAGGAAGAAATAATTTTAGATAATTCAGAAAATATATTAAATTAAAATATGTACTAAAATATGAGGTGGTGCGAATTTAGGCTTTAAAGCTGAAGTGACCAACCTCTTAATAGTAAAGGTATTATACTTAACACCTCTGTTCTTGGCACAATGGTATTTACCTTACAAGTGGCATCTTCCGGATAAGGCTTTTACACTCTACGGCGTAATGTGGAAACCTTTTGTTGGATCTGAAGGGTCGCAACGATGTTTTGATGCTGGAATTGGTTTCTACGTAAAAGAGGTTCTTGAAAGGAAATACATATATTAGTTTTTGTTTCGTTACTAATAGATCGTTTTTGTATAAATTTAGTAAAACAAACGCCGACTTACTATTATTAACATCGTATTTAAACATTATATTTATAATATGGTCTACAGACTATTTGTTTATTATTCATAATTTTTAATATATGTCACTTCTAGGGTTCGTGGCGAAACCATGATCTTTTGTTGGACTAAGTCTTTGTAGGCCCACAATAAGAGTGTTAAACGGCTGATTCTAAGGATCAAAAAAATCCATTGAGAGTGACCTATCCGGTATAAACCTGTTTTTGAATATATATACTTTAAGTATTTTTTAATGAAATATTTTATAAATAATCAACATTTTATTCTTAAAACCTTTCTTTTATTATGACCAATTTTTCCATGCATTTTAAGTGACAACCCCTGTTCTGGCACACACGTCTAGAGTGGTTCAATTTTTCACTACCACGAGGATACATAGCTCGTGATTCAGCATATTTGTCCTCCATTAAGGGCAGCACAAAGGTTCGCAAACAAATAAATCTGAGAATAACAAGGTGATGAATTAATTTAAAACGATTCTAAGCTTCATAATTACAGACTCAATGTTACTGAGAGAACATTAATAACTGTATAATATATTATATGTTTTTTATTATAAATCCCATTCAAACAACATCAAACAAAATTGCCTTCGATAGAAAACATTGATTGCGAATAAAATACCCTGAACTTATCAGAGTTATTTCGCAACAATGGTTTTTGAAACATAAATTTGATTCTCTAGGGAAGTAAAACTTAAGTTGTTTTTATCGTTCATTCCGGGCAGAGGGTGGGGGATATCGAAAACATGTAAGCTTTGTATATTATATATATATATATATATATATATATATACCTTTGAATTTGTTTTATTACTCTGTATAATATCGTGGAACGATTGTAGATTTTTTTGAGTATATTTAAATATACCATTATGAATATTGTACATAATGCCTACATAATATTTTTAATTAAATGAGAGTGGCCCTCTCGTACTATAAATAAATTCAAAATATATATTTTTTCTATTGTTTATTATTGTCCTAAACGTTATCTAGTTTTTAAAATGTAAAGTATAATAAAAGATATGATTTGAAAGAAAATATGACCGAAAAATTTATCGACACGAGCAGGATTCGAACCCTCATGGGTTAAATGAATTTATTAAATCAACAATGCTATATATTATGTTTCAAAATAAATTTCAAATTAAAAAAGGAAAGAGTAGAGAGAGAAAGAGAGAGACATACTTAGATCTCCTTATTTAGAAAGGAATTGTATAATTTTTCGCTAAATATTTAAAAGCTAGTACTTTTCAAGTATAGTCGTAGCTTTTTCGATTCTATTCAAATTTTACTACAAAATATAACTTTAAAATATTATACAATATATCACTTAGTTGAATTTTATTTTATAATAAAGTTTTATTTATTAAAATTGATTTAAATCTTTATGGATATGATTAAATACCTCAAAACCAAATAAAATTATTATATAAAATAACCAAATTAGGGTCCTTCAGTTCAATATTCATAAATCTACAAGTCTTCAATATGTAAAATAAGTAACCTATTTGTCCAGTCAATACTACTATAGCTGGATGTATCGTTTATTAGAAATAGCATTTTCCACTACCGGACACTGCTGCAGGCGTCCGTATGTAGAGGATGTTCACACAATTTATTTTTACCGCCACAGGTTTTGTGCGAGATTTATTTTATCGCGAACTCCAGTAAAGTGGTAACTCGTGAAAAGCCTCAACAACATTTATGTGTTTGTGATAAACGTGTTCTTGTTTAGATTTATTATAATTAGATTCCTTTGAGTTAAAATTTATTCCAAACACCTCATAATTTTTAGTTGTCAATCAATATATAATAATACATTTAGTTCATATTCTATTGTTCTTATAATATTATATATATATTTATTTTTATAATGTATTAAAGTGAAAGGTTTTTGTATAAAATAACATCATGTATACCAACAATATTAAGGAGCAAGCGATCAAAGATAAAAGATAGAAGCGATTATATTCAGCTCTCAACGAGTGATTTATATCTTTATTGTAAGATGGAAAAGTTTAGACGAGGCTGGATTCTTGCCTGTACGGAGTTAGGATGATCTTCAGAAAAAGTTTTATTATCTGCTGCATTTTCATTTTATATTGAATATTTTCAGTACATGAAATCCTTATTTTTTTATTTTATTTAAAAAATACTAATTTTGTGTTTTTTTTTTGTATTTTCAATTCATTAATAATACAAATATACCTTTTATTTTTTTTGTAAATACGTAACGTATTTGTATGACATATAGCATCATATTAAAATGTTTAAATAATATACTTATATCTAATATGAAAACGCTATTCTTTGTGAATGAGATGCAGTCACAAATTGGTTAGAGTCAGAAAATAAAGAAGTCAGAAAAGGAAGAACAAAAGAAGATCAAACCTAGTGTTTCCTAAATGCGATACCAATACGAGACTTAGCCGCGTCTAGACACTCTCAGTCTTGCAGAAAGAATTTTACAGGTCTATCTAGGTACATAGATAGGAAAATACCGATAAGCATATATATTTTGATAAGAAGTTAGTTTAGATTTCGGAACAACGCTTCGCATTGTATCTAAAACGTATATTATTATCAATAAAACTATTTCACGGATATAACTTTCGTTTATTAATACATTTTTTAAAATTAAAACCCGACGTTTCGAGTGCTAGATAGATCCAATAATTTTCTCTATTAAAATTACGATGTTGGAATCTATCGAACACCTGGGACCCTATCATGAAAAGTACTAAATCCCACGTCTCAGAACACAATGCAGACCCATGCACACAGTTAGAACATTTTGTATACATTTTAAGCTCTATGCTCGTAAAGTAAGGAACCTTTGAAGGTAGGCGACAAATAAACTGACTTACTGACAGACACCAACATCACGTCTCGCGAGCTCGTTTGCTGCAAAGCAATCAAAACGTCGGGTTTTAATTTAAAAAAAAATGTAATAATAAACGCGAACTTTATCCGTAAAATAGTTTTTTCAACCTATTTTGTGTGCTGTAAACTTAGTTAAGTAGACCTTTATTTAACACACAGAGTATTTAAAGTTATCTCAAAAGAAAATTGACTATTCTTCTATGAAATCAGAATATACTTTTGCATTAAAGACTTTGTATACCTTATTTTTTAAAAGATCATAAAGATAGGTCATGTTGAAGTCAAGGGATTAAAATCCATCTGACTTATTACAACTAATATCAAATTAATTTATTACTTTCGTTTAATTTCACTTCGTATTGAGTTGATTTTGTTTACCATGTTTATTTTATATTTTATTTTATACAATAAAACTACTATTAATACGGCATGAATTTGTATACTTAAATCAAAAGTATCTTCTAACTAAAAATCGAATAACAGACCATATATTTTTGTATAATATGTAAATAAATTGATATACACTTGATTATTCAGCGACGTGTAAGTGCGTTCGCTGGGATTAATATTTTAAACTCCATTTTGGTCTAGAAAATTCGAATGCGAACTCGACTGTATCTGTATGTCTGTGTCTGTCATGCTCAATTTAATAAGATTATCATAATAAAATGGCCACGCGTTTTTATTTTATTAATGACCTCAAATAAGTAACGACTCAAGTCATTATAATCTACCACATATATTAAGTAAAAAAAGATATATATTGTTTTTTGTTTCATTGCGATGTAAACAGTTAGAAAAAAATAGCAAATTCAGTTTTTTTCAGTTTGAAATGATAGAAATCTTAATTAAAATATATCTGAATTATTAATTACTATTACTTATAATAAATATAATGTAATAAAATTGCAAAATCCATTGTAGTCGGTTATCCGAGTTCTGTTCTAATATTACTGGAGCCATCTATTACGGCGGTACATATTCATCTAGCCGTGGGCCGAAGACACGGCCATAACGGTTTGTTCTTATTTGATCTTTTTAAATGTATAATATGTTAGAGATCATTATTTTTTTGTCTTTATATTATTAAATTATCCGACAAGAGCATATTAAAGCTTTTGTGATTATATTTATCTACAAAAAAAGCAAAGTTCGTAAAATCGCAACATCTTGTATCAAAAAGAAATTGTCAGGAAACGAGTTATTAAAAAATTTTAATAAATAGGCCCTCCAAATAATTAGTATGTGCTGGATTTATCTGTCAATTAATATAATGGTAAACTATAAAATCACAAAATCTATTCTCAACCTGTAAAAATCTGTTATTTTGCCAAGGAGGTAATGGTTGAGGGGTTATGTAGGGCAACCCAGCAGCATAGAAGACGCTGTCATTTTTAAGAGTACCCTTAAAAAAAAAAAGGTTGCCCTCATCGCCTTATTATGACTCACTCACCGTGACACCCCGGAAAACCTACTAATAATAACTCGTCCGTAATTGGAACTATGAGTAGGAACTAGTAGAGTATGTAACAGGTAGGCAAAGTTACACTTAATTATTAAACAAATGTCATGTAATTTTTCGACTGTACTATCGATATTACTATTTGAATTTTGCCCGGCTAGTTTTGAACCCATTCGGGGTCCTTATTCATGAGCTCCGAGCATGGCGAAATGACGGCATGAATTTACTCAGTGACTCCGAAAGTAATTACATGAGTGCAGCCGCATAATTATATGTAATAGAAATTATACATCACGAAAGTTTACACACAAAAATAATATGTCATGTATTACAAAATATATAATGGTGTAATTAAGTAAATTTAGTTATACTATTTCTGTGGTAAGTAGAACATACCTCTTGTTCTTACTATCTGATCGATCCTCTGATTAATAGCAGCTCTTGCGATCACGATTGCGTTTCACTAATTAATTGGACGGTGTTTAGCTTCCCTCAGGTTACAAGATATCTTATTTTAAGCATTCAATATAAAAGCTATTGTTTTAAAAACTAACAAATATTCTTCTTTCATTTGTTACAAATCAATAAAGATAAAACGAAGCCATTTTTAGGTAATGAAGTTTAAAAAGAACTCAACCTTTTATCGTACTGAATTCAAATTAAGAGACCTAACATCGCTAATGAGGGTCTTTTGCATTAAATTTTGCATAAAGATCCCTCTTCGGGGGTGAAATTTAATTTTTGGATGACGATAAATACCGTAGGATTAAATATTGAATCACTTTGTTAATGTTAAAATTCTCAGAGTAAGAAAATTAAGATATCGATTCCAAATAATAAAATTTACATATTAATTTTTATTATTTGAAACTCGGACATTCTAAAAACATTTGCTTTTACATGTATGTGGTCTCTTCATTTAGAAAAAGTAACATACATCGAATAAATAGAATAAGTATTAATTATCATTGTATTATTCTAATGTGTAGCTCTCTAATTATAAAAGAATTTTGTATAGGATTGGGTATGAAGCTACGCACTTACCGTTTTAAAGCAACCCGCCTGCATATTTTTAAAACGTTATATATTTTGTGCTGTAAATTAATGTACGGGGACTGTGACGATTACCTTATTACTTTATTGATACATGGGGTGTTTTTTAAATTAATTTATGACCTGCAATACAAGTTTAATCATAAAGCAGGTAATCTTATAATGTTTGCTGAAAAACTGTCTTGTACCCTACTGTTTAATACTTTTATGTTATTATTAAGTTTATTATGGAACTTGGAAATAAATTAATCATTATTATTATTATATATTCTGAGTCTAGCCAGCTCATATACGAGCTGCAGTTAAAAATAACCCCTTACCATTTTTTAAAACCATCTGGCTTTTTATATCTTGGTAAAATAAATAGTAATATGTTAATCTAAAACAAAGTCTCTTAAGTGAGCTTAAAAAAGTCGCGAGAAAAAGCGGTATGTTAATTGAAATTATTCAACTTTTTGTAAACTCAGTGTTTTTAATGTGTTTTAAAATCACCATACTTTAATTTACTCACATGTATTCGTTTCGGAGTTTTAATTAAGCCGTCTTGTTGTCCTGTTTAAGTATTTGTTTATTTTGTCGTGAAGTGGGAGTTTATCGCTAAATAACTTTTAATTTGAAATTATCTCTATTACGTTTACAGTAAGGCTTATAATTCTTTGACCGTTCAAATTGATGTAATTATCAACTAAATGAAAAAAATTTTAACTTTAATTTATTTAACATACTTTTATTTAACTTTAATTTAAAATAGGATTTACGAGGAATAATCAACAGATTATTGACAATTGTTAAAGAAAAATAGATCTGGTATTTTAAAGTATATAGCTGTTATTGAATTAAAAATCTAGATAATAGTAAATAAAAATAGTTTTATTCAAATATTATTTTCGTTTAGCAAGTATAGGCAAATTGGTTATTATTTTAACATTTTTATTATACCGAAAACATTGCATTTTTTTCGCATATTATTCTTAGTACCACGTATAATAGACCACCATACAAGATGCGGGCTACCATAAAATTAAGGTTTACCAAGGCCAAATTACTTCCGTACAAAAAATTGATGTTACTTACTTATTTTAATTATTAAAAGAAACTTTAACATATTTAATATAGCGTGTTACTTAGAAGGTATCTATTACAAAGCACAAAGCTCTAATCTTATTCGATGAAGCAAACGGAATTGCCTTCCACTTAAAGTAGGAATGCGTAAATTAGCTAACGGTAAGTGGAATCTCTATTGATACAAGTATATCTCTTGTATGTGATAGATCTGAATGCAGCTTTTGAGACGAATATCATTAAATTACTACATTCTGACTATATTGGTCCAACAGAGGAGAAAATTGAATATGGATATATATTAATATGTTTCTTTAAATCAAATCAAATCAACATATCAGATGTTACATCACATACAAAAAAAAGAAAGAAAGAAAGGACAAGAAAAGAATAATAATAAATACAGCAAAATGGACTGAACTTAAAAAAAAAAATAATAATAAAATGATAAAGGTTGTCCTTATTTTATATATATATATATATGTTGAGAATAGTAAATATTCTCAACGCTGGTATTCTGTGGTTGCCATTCATTAAGCGACGTCGCACTTTGCAAACATTAAAATTTTTGACCAGTTACACAAAATCACAAATTCTTAAAATAAAACATATATATAATTATAATTTACCGCCAATAATAATTGCGTTTAGTAGCAATTTAATCACACTTTAAGACTAATCGCCATACTGTATTATTATTCGGATTATAATAATTGATTTGTTGATCTCTTCAACCATTGCAAACTAAATTAATTGGAAGTAAAAAGTTTTTTTATATTTTATTCGTATACGTTGCATTTAGGAAAGTCAAACTCTAAGCACATGGTTCCAAAGGTCCATAGAGAAGTACCAGGAAGAACTTTAAAGGAACTTTACTTTAAACTTGAAGTTTTCTGTCTAGTAATTTTATTACGTTTAGTAGGAATGTAGTATGACTCTAATTACCAAATTAGAGTCAAAGTTAAGACCTTAAATGAAAGGTTTGCAAAAGTTTTGAACTATGCTTCTTTGGATATTTAGGTAACTATAAACAAAATATTTTTAAATACAAGAAATTTATAAATTAATCAACTTAACGTCAATTATTCTAAACATGATAAGGTTTGGGTTATCAGTGGATTTCTAGAAAAAATATTGTTTTTATTTCAAAGACAAATTACCTCTAAATATTTAAAGTAACTATATACTTTGAACTAGTAAACGTTATCTAGTTATTTAATAATTTATACGACAGTGAAATACGCCGAATTAAGCCGATGCACCGTCAAAGATTGAAGCACACCGAATTAAGCCGAATGCACAAAGATACCTGTCGATTATCTGTTGGAACTAGCACTGCAATGATAGGATAATCGAAATGGAACTAAATTTATTCGCTGTCGGCTCGCGGCTTCTAAAGATTGTCGGCAATTTATTATGCAGTTAAAAGGACATTACTAGGTTTTAAGTAAGACTAAAAGTATTTTAAAGATTCTGATTTGCACTATTGGGATTTTGTTGGTTTATTTTAAACGAGCACTATATGTTATCTAAGAACTAATTAGTTTATATTAACATATATTTTTTTGTCTCCTTTATTGAAGAAATATAATTTTAAATATTTTTTTGTAAATATCATGTTGACTTTACCATGACTATAAAAGAAATTATGATCGAAATAGTCATAAGTTATACCTATTAAATTAAATTAAATAATTAACTAACTACCTACCAAACTGTGCTTTTAATATTTCAATTATGTTTGGTCGAATTGAAATAAACTTAACAAATTACTGACCTATTTAGTGTTATTGATCTAAGAACAAAAATGCCAATAATTTGAAGCTTTAAAAGCTGTTAACAAATATGTACGCTTGTGACCTAGTCCTGCAAAGTGAACCGTGCTTCGTGAAGTTCATTAATAGTTTAACTAATATTATATGATAATATAATAATATTTAGTTACTTCCTCATACTGTACGTTATCAAACACTACATAAGAATTCATTTCTAGAACCTCCTTCAAACGACGTTGGTAGGTTCGTTTCAAATTTGTGAAGGTGAGCGTGTATGCGCATTTCAAAAGAGCCCCTTAAACCTACCTGTGGGTTGGTACTCCGACACTGGTTGCACTCCTCTCCCTGCAATGCGATGGGTCTGACACCCGGTAAGACGATGGAATGCTAAGAAGCATCTTCTCTATATTCTTAGCTGTTTTATTTGGTATTTCTGTTGTTGTGTGCAATTAAAGTTGATTATAATTTTATTAACATATTTTTTTGGCTTATGATATAATTGAAAGTGATTAACAGAATAACGCTGTTCATTTAAATGATTTTTGAAGAAGGTCACAGATATTTTGGACAATGAATAATATTACATTATCATAAATAAAAAGATAAAACTAGCTGCATAGAATTATTTTTTTTAAGAATCTTAATTTCATGCAGGAACTTTATATGAAAATTCAAGTTATAGAAAGTTACAATACTCCCTAATTCTAATTATTTGTGTTCTAAAATTATACGTCATTTCAATAAATTTTGCTTCATCATGCTATGTTAGAAACTAAATTTTCTTAAAAATCTAAAAAGTTATTTTCTGCTATTTTCATTCTGTATTGTATTCTGTTTATTAGAATACTAGCCATTGTTAACTACAACATCCGTTACATGTCTCATTTCCAAAGACGGTTCTTTTATAGTATAAATATTGGAACCTTTCACATTCCTGGTTTTATTATAATTTTTATTCAGACTAGTTTTTAACTTAAAATTTCACATTCATTTGTTAAGTAGATTTGGCATAACTTTCTTTTACACACTTTATTCTTTTACCATCTTATCATATTTTGATAACAAAAAGCGAATTGGAATAAATACTGTATTTTCTCTAAGCACTTTTAATTCCCATAGCTATAAAGCTAGTCTACATTTGGCGTCAAACCACTCGTCTGCTAAACCTATATGAACTATATCGGTACAGCTGGATCTGATTGACCAAACCTCTGTTATACAGTAAACCATAGATTATCTAAGTCACAGAAATTTCACATTTATTTCTCACTCTATTAAGTGTCACAATCGCTTGCAAATAAATGTGTCGATAGCTACCGCAAAACTGTATGGAAGCCACATGTGTGCTGAGGAATTACTCAGCTGCAGGATTCGAATCTGTGGCGGATGTCAAATAAATCATGTTAGCACTTCATGAATAAGTCTTCAGATGGGATTTCCACGTTGGCGAGTATTTGTACCAAAGCTAGCTTCAATAAGTTACGTACAAGACATTTATTATATCACCCTATACTGTACAGAGAAAAGTAAGTAAAAAGTAAATTAAATAGACCAAAATAATTATACAATACATAATTTCAAGATAATATCTCTACCTTTTATATATTTAACAAATATTTCAGGAGGTTGATGTTCTTTTACAAGTTTAGAAACCTGTGATTACACCAAAAAATATTTCACTTCTTTTAATATATTTTAAAGGTGGGGTTTTTAAATAACGAATTTATTAAATATTTTTTGTAAGCAGATTATTTTTATATCAGATTTCTTTTCTTTAACCCCGTTTTTATATATATGAGGAGAAATAAGAAAACCATCCCATTCGTTATTCGCTATCATTACAGACGTGTGTGGTGCCATCTTAAAGAACAGGGAGGGATAAAGAAGATTCTGGGAGGAGCGGTATTTGAACGTCTCTCTCACACTTACTGCAAGAAATGCAATGATAATAGCTACTTCCTTCCGATTATCTTGAAGTAAGTGCATTTAATTTGCTACATCTAGACTCCCACTCCTTTTTACGGAAATATACACATACAAAGAAGAACTAAATTGCGAGTTATATTACGAATACGCTTAAATTAAAATTTCACAGAAAACGAATTAGTTTTTATAACGTAAAATAACAAAGAATCCACAAATCGTTTAGCACTTACCCTCTAATCAATGTTTGTGTTCAACAGAATTTTATTTTATGTTATTTATACTGTGTTACTTTTAGCGACTTTTTATTGTGTTATTAAATATTACATGTTTTTGTGACTCTTGCGCAAATATAATAAAACAGCTCATTAACTAATTGTATATATTTAAAAATATTATGTGAGTAATAGTTTTTTTTCAGTAATATAAGTCCAAAATATATAGAACAATTTGTATCGGTAAATAATAAAAAAAATTATGGTAAAGCAAATAAAGTGTTCTAAGACATGACCTAAAAAAAGTTTAATTTAAACCATTTCTAAGAACGCTAATAGACTGTTACATTATGAATAATATCGTACAAAAATAAATAATTAATTATGATCAGAAGAAAAGTTTCAGATCTGAAGTAAAAGCACTTTGTAGTTAGCATTTTTTTTAATGTCTAATAGTATTAGCTCTAATGGCCTTAAAAGCTTTTGAAAGCTGTACTGAGTCTCTATCACTAAGTTATCACAGCTTACAACAATGACTGCTGTGTCCATTATTTTAAAGCTATTATTACCGTCTGTATGGGTTATATTATTTTATTAATATAGAGCGATATTCGTTACAGAGTGAACCTGAGACCTGGATGTCTTCTATTAGGATGTATAGTTTTTTTTGATAATATGACATAATTTTATTTGATTTTCACTACTAGCTTTATGATAGACATCTTTTATTATTATTGATTTAGTCGCTAATTATATTTAATTAAAGTTATATATCAAACATATTTTTAAGGTCTTATATTATGAATAAAGTACTTTAATAATTTTTATTTCACTATTTTTTATTACTTATAAAAATATAAATTTAGCATTACTTTTATTAAAAAAATATAACAACGATATCAATGTTCATACGTCTTTTATGAAAAATAATACAATCCAATTTAAAAATCCACATAATTTCTTGAAACAATACAGATAATATCAGTTTCTTATAATTAGTATATTATTCTCAAAATTTTTGCCGCCCAAAATAGGCTCCTGAATTAAATTTTATAGCATTTTATTTTAATATTTATAAGCGTCCTCGACTTAAAAACATAAGCGCTTCTTCTTTGAAAGGCTTTACACTCTTGGATAGAGCTTAATATCACTGCACGTGATTTGAAACTCACTTAACTTACAAATAGAGTTTAAATTGCCTCGTTGTGTACAAGCGGTGGGTATTATGGTGTGGGCGACAGTAAATTCGCCTTTTTATAGCAAGCATATGTTATTGCCGTTCTGGCGGCATTGAAAACGCATTGGTGGCCCTGAACCGGTTCGCGTTATACCTTCCGAATGTACCGTGTGTACGGTCAGAGAATGAGGGCATTCATCTGAATATATAGTTAGAATTTTGAGTAGATTTTGATTGTTTATTTCTATGAAAATACGATGTTCTTTTGCTTTTATAACAGTCTAATCAATTTTTTTTCTGAGAGTTATTTAGACGTTCCAAATTATATATTTTTTTTTGTATTTAGTACAAGATCTTGTATCTAATTAAATTAGAACTTCCTTATAATATTATTTTATTGTAGCCTTTATCATAACATACTGCAATTTTTTTTTATTAGATCTTAAACTGACACACATTTTCATGTGTAAGTGTGATTTTATAAATTTTATTATTCTTGTACCATACAAAACTTATACTTATATTTAGAGATAAATGCTATATGTCATAGAAATACGAGCGAGTATCCTCTTCCTCTTCGTGGGGCCTGGTCTTTTGCATCTGTCACCATAATTCAAAAATGGTAACATATTTCCTTATTTTCAGATGTTCATAGGCGATGCCACCACTTACCATCCAAGGATCCATCTGCTCGTTTGCCACCCAACGCCACAAAAAAGATATGTATGACTTAAAATTTCGTACAATTTACTCTTTTAAAGATATAATCAAATATTTATGAGTATATAAAAAACCCACTTTACAAACAAAGGCACTATACGCCTGTCATTTCATTACACGAACTCAGAACTCCAGAACTTGATATTTTAACGAGCGGCATCACTTTAAATTTATAATAGAATCTTTTGTATTCAGCACCGGAGGGTAACAATTTTGCAGACGCTACTATAACTCAACCAGTTTGAAATGTCATATTATTGTTCATTGTATTGTATAATTGACTTATCTTAAAATAGTTCAAAACATTAATATCGACAATTTTAAATTAATTTCAAAATAATATCACACAATTATTATTTACCAATATTAATATTTTCAAAAGTAATTTGTATTTAAAATTTATTTTATCGTAAAGGAGATTCAAAATTATTTCTAAGGTAAAGGACATAAATAACTAAAGATATGCCTTATCGAGATACCGGCACAAAACTAATGTAAGAAGTCAGGCCAAATAAAAACAAAACGCATTCCTCACTTATCTCCCATACACGATATAACCAACGATTATTGTTTATCCAATTTAGATCGCAAAAGGCGACATAACTTAAGATTTCAGAAAACAAAAGGATATGAGATATATAAATTTGAACCGAGAAACATTTGCGCCTACAAAGCACACATAAACTGCCATATCGTCATTACAAGACTAAACAAATCAGGATACGATATTTTTACACTATACGATACGATATGTTATCAGATATTACGCTTAGTGTAAAAGTAATTAAATTTAAAGAATATATATTTTTTATCAATAATTTTTCAATTAAAATCACTAAAATTTAGTGTTGTTTAAAATGCACGTGTATTATTCTGTATTACAGAATATGATCCCTATATAGAAATGTTGTATAAAAAAAGTTTTGGTAATATGATTTGACCGGCGGCGTACATGCGTTTTAATATATCAACTTATTTGTTACGCCCAGACTTCATTGTCCTCGCCGCATACGTGCAAAATGTATAGATAAGGACAAAATGCGCAGATTCCGTATATGGATTGTATTTCTAATATATTTTTATTGATATAAATTTATCTTAGAACTTATATTAATATCAGCTGTTGCCGACGATTCTTTCCTGATGGATTACAAATGGCGTAATTTTTATGAAATTAATTTATTTTATCAATTACTCCATTTTGCACAATTATTTTTTACTTTAACATAAAAATGTAGGTATTATTATATTATTATATTATATTTTTCTACAAACCAAATACTCAAACATCAGAACATCTTAAATAATTATTCTATTATGTAAAAACAATGAACTAGAATTATTGTAATTTAAACACTAAGTATTAAACATTCCTGAATTTTAAATATATGCTAAAAAAACGCTTAACATTTACATGAGATTTATAAACATGTTACTCACGTAAGGGTTTATGATTTTCTCGCCATAACCCCAAAAATAGTAGAACGGTGAAAATCGAACGTCAAAATATATTCAGTTGAGCATCGGCAATGGTGCAATCCGAATGCTCGGTTGAATGACATTCAGCCGCAATGGTTGCGCTTTGAGGGTTCGTTTTTTATTTTATGGTCTAGCTTTAGTAATTGCTTTAATACTAGCAATAGAATTTTCATGTAAACTTAATACCTGTATAATATACGAATATATCCAATAATCTTAGCACAGGTATATGAAAAATAATATAAAATAATAATTATTAATAATAAATTAAATTTTAAATGAATTCCAAAAGTTGCGTCAAATAAGAAAAAATACAGTTTTTTTTAAATAAATTAAATTGTTACCAAAATGCCTGATAAAAAATAATTAATATAAAAGTATCTTAAATGCTTAAATTAAATTACATTAATTATGTCCTGACACCATTGTAGAACATCAGAACAAGCAATGGACGCCAGAACAATGGCCCCCATGAGTATCGATGGCACTTGTCAGAAAATAAAAACGCATTCGACCGCCGCGGTGCGATAACTTTTTTTTGATGTTTCGTGGGAGCGAAATCGGTATAGGAACGTTTTGGCACGACGTCATTTTGTAAATTGTGATATTTTTATATATGAAATTGTGACTTGCATACTTATAAGTCATCAAGTATTCAAATGTGTAAGACAATACATTAGGTTTAGTATTCTATATGTCAATTAGTTTGTTAAACTGTCACGCGTTGTTATGCAACCGCTTTTAAAAAAACTTTGCAAACTTAAATTTTCAAGAAAAGCAGTACTTTTAAACTGTCAAGCGATGTCAAGACTGTATTTCATTAATATAATAATATTGAAATGGGTTTAATAATAATATATATGGAAAAATTATCTGTTACAAACAATTTAACCATCGATTTTCAAGCATTTTGTCTATTCGTGTAATGCGCAAAATTAAGTCTAATAACTCTTCTATCCAAATTAACATTTTTAATTAAAATTTTTAGCCAAAAGATCATAACTAGTATAAAATAGAGGCTACACTAAAAAACATAATTTTATTATATATATAATATCCTTAAGCCAATGTATTTTCATAAGACTATGTACTCAAGTTTCAAGATCTTATAGTAATTATTAAAATAGATGATTCTAAGTTGAGGTTCTCATTAATCATATTAAATCAGCGACGTGGAATCAATGAACTCAACTAATTACAGCTGCATTGAAATATTACTGTAATAAAATAAAGTTTATAAAAAAAGCATAATTATAATAAATTTATTAATGTGCTTACTTTTATTGTTCAAATAATAAATTGTAATTAAAAAAATATAAAAATTACTTAAAAGTTTGAGTTTACCTTAAGAGAGTAAATTTATGCTTTTAAAGTTTATTTAGCTTTATTTATTTATAAATTAATTATTAATTAATTAATTAGTTTTTATTTGTTTTATTAATTTATTTATTCATCCGTTCATTCATTACTTTATTTATTTTTTTATTCAATCATTCGTTTATTTATTTATTTAAGTAAAACAAATTTTACATTATCCAATTTTAAAAATAAATGTACATTGGATAACTTATATATAAAGGATTACTAATAGTAAAATGATTTCTCTCTCAATCATTTTAAATTAAATAATATATATTTTACTTTTCAATTGTTTCTTGCTTTACTAAAATATAAAACCCAGTTAGTAAGGAGTCATTATCTTTTGTTTCGTTTTAAATATCTGTTAACTGCATCCTTCCAGATGATCGATTGTTGCAGTTTGAAGTAGCTCTGCGAAATCGATTCACTTTTACACTGAAATATAAACCTTATCTTAATAAAAATACGATATAAATTTAAATTCTATTCTATATGTTCGGTGATCTATTTGTGATCTTAAATGCCTTTCTCTGATTTTCTTTAACTCCCCTATTGACAACTCGTTTATCAAGATTGTGATCTACGCGTTAAAATGTGCTGTAAGAAATAATTTTAACTGAAGATAACCAGCTGACTCGTGGATTAATATTCAGATACAATCTTAACTCTATTACCTTTGTTCTTTACTTTTAGATATGTATTAGAATTTTAAAACTTATATTCCAAAATAGGACATATATTTTGGTTCTAAGAATAAAAAGCAGTCATTTTTTTATGTATGACTGACGCCCTCTATTAAGGATGTTAAGAAACTTTAAAATTTATTTCCATGATTAAGAAATTAGGACCAGGAGGGAAAAAATTTTGTTTGGGATTTTTGCTATCTCAGTGATAACTGACATATATGTTCCTATTATGAATATTTTAAGCCGATCAAGGGTGGACCACCTCGTTACAGTCAGAGCGTGTATGAATAGAAGCCAAATGACTATAGATAGACTCCAAAACCTCTGTACTTTAATCTATAGATTGTAGATTTATAGTTAGATATAGAACACGGTGTATCAGTTATGTTCATGGTATATTATCAGTTTATTTATCCTTTAGAGGCCTTACCGCATGGGTCTCGGTAGTCAGGAATTACTTCGCAATTACAGCACAGTATATGCTTGACTAACAGTTATATAATATAAAACAAATAAATAATAATTTTATTCATCCAGTGCTACAATACTCACAGTTACTCACAGTTTTAATAACGATAAAACTAAAAGCTTCTATCATAGAATCATAAAAACTGTAAAAGTATTTTGGAGGTTTTTCGACGAAATTTTTGATAATTGAATTAATTTTTCATATTTTTCTTTAAACTTAATATTCATATTCATATTTTTCTTTAAACTTAATATTCAAAAAAAAAAAGAAGATGAAATGAAAAAATGAAGCAGGCTTGTACTACGACTTCAGGGATTACGTTCCGTTATATATATCAACTGAACTATCGAGATGGTACCTTGAAATTTTACGCTTTTTTTTAATATAACTTTAAAATTAATATATAATTTATTGAAATTTGTGTTTGCTTAATGGGATAATCTGAAAAAATATTCGTTTTCTATAAACCTCTACATATTTTGAATATACTGTTTATTATATAAATATTCGTTCAGGAGCACCTCGTTGTTGACTTGAGGCAAAATGTAGCGATCAGACAGTTGCTGTTTTAAGATCTTATGTAAATATCTGGGGTACAAGTTTGTCGCGCTGCTGTTGATCTTGGTATTTCAGCTGATTGAATTATGGATGCGGTGTTTATTTAAATTATTTAATACAGTACTTGCTATTGGATAAGACTTCTTTGTGTCGCAGTTCAGAGAAATATATTATTTACACCCTTGATATACTTCCTGAGTTTGGTTTGTTTTATGTTATATTATGTTTAAATATATTTTCATTATATTAAATAATTTAACTTTTATTAAAGTTAGTATAATAATAATTTAATTGAAAATCTTTTTTTTCTTCAATGAAAAGCCACATCCATTATACATTCATCTTTATATATTATATCAAAGTCTGGAAGTGTTTGTTCGAGAATATTTTTGCAAATTTATACAGAATTCTCAAATGTACTCCAGTTACTTCAGATAAGGGTTTGATTTCGATGAGATGAGACTTGAATTTTTACTATGTATTTTTTTTAGCCGTTTATATTTTTTCATAAAAACTTTGACACTTTTAGTGAAGCGAAGGGGGCAAGTAAATTTATAGTTAATTTTGATTATAGATATGTATTTAACAAATTGATTCTTTTAATTACTTTTTTTTAAGTTATCATTTTTATTTATACTAACTTTTAGGTCTAGCAAATCTGCACTGCACTGCATTGTACCCAAGTCCTCTGCACAGAACGTCACTTTTATTTAAGAATTGTCATAAGCGATTGACATTGAGAAATATAAAACTTTCAATTGGGATGGTGGATTTAATTTGTCAGCTTCGCGGAATCCAGTGATAAAGAACATACCTCGATTTTTTGCGGAATCGGTTAAACACCAGCATAGGGACTTGTCAATTAGTTTATAGAATAAGGACACTGTGGGTGGTATATGTACGGTACATGGCGAAAAGACAATTTAAGTAATAACGAAAACATGCGGGTAGATAAAGAAATTTCGACCGCACGGATTCGACGACGGAGAGCGTGCCCCGCTAAGACAGTCACCCTGTGACTATTGCCGGTGCACTGGTTGAAACGTCAGGCAATTAAGAGGTATGTAATTTCTATTCCGTCACGCGTTGATCTCCGCTAATAATAAAATAATAAAACATTTTCATTTAATCGGAAAAAGATGAACTATGTTGTAACTAAAAGAGAATGCCTTAATCAATCTGATGAAGTTTCCTCAGCTTTAATTTAAAGCGAAATCTATATCCAATCTTTACTATATTTGTGTTTAATTACTGCACGCTTACTAACAACTATACTATTATATATACACTGTTATATTATCCGACTGTACTAAAGTAATTACTATCGAAATTTGTCCGGAATTTGGAACCCATTCGGAGTTCTTGGCAGGGTGATTCGCGGCGTGAACACTACAGTTCACGCCGCGAGTAAAACGTTTATTTAAACATAAAATAATAGAAAATATATAATAGTGTAATATTTTTAAACTCATTTTTATTCCTTTAGTTATTATTCTACATTAGTTACTTGCAATCTTTTAAATTATTTGTATTTTTTCAATAAAAAACTCTCTTGTACATTTCGGATATTTCTTTTTTTATTGCATTAATAATCTTTAAACATAAACGGTAATTTTAATCGGAAATTTCTAATAATTTGTTTAGCGTGGGACATACTGAGTGGGCAGTAATGAATGTGTTATTTGGTCTAAATAGGATGTTAAAGATTTGAACACGCCATCTTAGATAATTTATTTATTAGTGGCTTTAATTCATTAATCATTATTATTAAATACCATGTTATGTTGTTTGATATGTATGTTTATCTCACAATTTATTATAGCTTAGGAGTCAATCTTTACAACCTCAGAAAAATTTACTAGAGAACAAATTTGACGTTTTAGACTTTTTTTTACAAAATTTAGATATCTTACAAAATATTAATATTATTCTTTATATAAATGTTGTTATACCTTTATTCTTCTTAATTCTTATATTTTTATAATTGCAAACAGCTGTAACCCGACAAATATTACACTCTTACAAAAGATAGGCTAATGTAATAATATTTCGTATGGCGAGTAAGAGTATGCCAACCCACTTATTTAGATTCCCAGTGACCTGCATGCCTCTTCGATTCTCAAGGCTATCAGTATTTTCGCTTCCCATATTTGCCAAAGCTCATGAGCGAACACAATATTTAATTTCAGCTGGATAATAAGCTGTCTCTTTTCCATTGAAAGTATTGTGATTAATGATTACCATGACATAATTATCTGAATGCACTTACTTAAATACTATTGGCAATTGCATACTTGTTCACGCCGCGATTCCACAATAATTGGAGCTCGTGAGTTCGAAACCAGTTGGGCAAATTCCGATCGTATTTACATGAGTACAACCGGATAGCTATATATAAAACTCTTTTCGAATTTAATCATATAAAAAAGAGGATCATTTAAAATTCTCTACATTTAGTCGAATCAACTGATAAATAGGTGTTAAAAGACGTAATCACTTTAAATTCCATACAGTGATATATAAATTAAACACAGACTAATAAGTAAACTGGTCCACGTGAGAGGCCCCCCACTACGCCGATGCACTAAATAGTTGTTTACTTAAGGCCCCTTATTTTAAAACTAAACTAGTAAACACATTAATGGCTTTATTTCAGTTTCTCGGCTTAAGTGATATGAGACGTAGAGTGTTATAATACAGAGATAAACATATTAATAAACAATATTATACAATTATTTTAATTTATGTATAAGTTTTATTCAATTTATTTCATTTATATTATAAATATATAATTATACAACTATAATAAAAATAACTAAAGTGCTATAAAATTGTGATTATTTTATAAATTTCTGAGACATATCAATAATAGCATAAATTATTACTGTACAGTAATATATCTGATCTAATCTAAAAAAAACTAATAGTTTTCTTACGTCTATCGAAACTGTTCACTTAAAAAAAAAATCCTATAAATATATTTTTTTCTAATTTTCATAGATTTTACCCCTTTTGTAAATATTTATAATAATAATGTGTTTGGTACATTTTATGATTAAATTTTTTGTCAGATAAATTTGTTAAGAATACTACAATGAACTAAGCCTAAAGATAGACGTCTCTATCCATAGCTAAGCTGTATTTTAATGGACTTACATTATTAACAAGGCACATTATATACGTCTGCTCCAGTTTGCTTGATCTATGATTATTTATGAAAACCAGTGGGTGGTTCAACGGTGATTGTGATTAGAAGACTCTTTGCTATAATATTATACGATATTGCTTTTATAATCTTGATCAAATAGTATAGTATATATATCAAATCTTTTATAGTATTTTCTTAAATTTTCACGAGTATACATTTCAAATAAAACTATTCTTTACGGATTAAAACTCAAGTATATTTGCTTACATTTTTATTTTAACCCGACGTTTCGAATGCTTTACAGCAATCGTATTCACGTAGACGAGATGTAAGTGCTGACACATCACTGTGACACTTACATCTCAATCTCGTCTTTTGTTACATTTTTATTTTAACGTCGATAATAGTTTTATTTGATCAAATATAACTAGATATTATATACTTCAAGCTTATTTATAAATGCAGAAGCTTGACGAGTATTAAAATTTATCGGTTTTGTGTCAAAGTGGAAATATTCGCTGGGGAGATAATTGCTCATTAAAATTGTATTTAAATTGTTTTAAATAGAAATTTTCGATAATATCATATTCGCTTATATGTTTAGTAACCTGATAATTAGCCTCATTGTATGATTTTAATTACATAAGAGGTTTTGAAATCGATACATCACATCTAATTCAGATCTCTAAACAACGGAGTTAATCGAAAACAAAGGCACTAAGCAGTGAATAGAATATGAGAATAAATAAAATCTTTTGTACTTTTAATAAAAAAATAATAAAAAAATTGCCACTATAATTGGTAAAATCGCAATGTTTTGCTAAACGCTGCGGCAATTCTGTGTTGAAAATTCACTTATATTTCATATTTGGAAGCTCAGGTCTAGTTAACAGCCGATTGGTCTAGTGGCTAGTGATTGGTAACCTACTTGCCACTTTAGCCAAAGGTAGTGGCTTCGATTCCAACTCGGAACAGTTGTTTGTGATCCACAGATAGCTGTTTCGAGTCTGGATGTTATTTGTGTCCATTATTTCTGTTTGTAAAACAAATAATCTCCTTGTCGCGACACGGAGATTATTTCTTTAGTGCAGGAGATGTTTAGAAAAAAAAAAAAAGAAAAAAACTTGTTGTATAGTTAAATTTGAGTTTGAAATCTTAATAATTATTCGAATGCTATTAAACCGTAGCAGGCAGTGCGTTTTGTATGATAAAAGTAGATAGTCTAAAATCAACGTAGCAGCGCCGTACCGGGACTACGTGCCCCGCATGTCCTTTTAGAATAAATTTGGACCACACTATGCGATATAGCGATTTTATTTCTTAAATCGAGATAAAATTATTATAGTGTTTATTCGTAAATACTCTTACATTTTTTATTTCTATCCATTAGTTAATGTAATTAAGTTGTTCTAGATATACGTGAAATAAAAAAAATAGTTAAAAAAAGTTGTAAATATTTTTTTATCGTTAGTTTAATACTACTTAATTAAAAATATAAATGAGTAAAGTATTATATGAAATACAAGTTTTTATAATATTTTTTGTGTATTCTATTTTAATTTTATCGCATAGTTCATACTTATAGATCAAGTTAAAAAATGTCAGTCAATTGAATTTAATAAAATGTCATGTATACTTCTGTTTCTTTTTCATATCAATATCAATCAATAATTATTGCTATACCACTTGTTTGCTGCTTTAAGCTTGTTACTTGTGCTTCACAAATGCAGATTGCATGGAATGTAAACGGATGCTGCTTATCTGATTAAAAACTAAAAACTTTTTATACGTTCACGTTCATTTCAGGAAGGAAATTAAAAGTTTATAATATATTTTTATTTTTTTATGTACATTTTATTAAACGTATAAAATATAAACTAAAAACGTTTCTTATATCTCATTGTCATGTAATAAAAGTAGTTAAAATTTTTTTATATTTTTGGAGATTAAAACACAATTATTACAATAAAAAACATACATTCCCTTCAAATAAATCAAAAACAGAAGTTATAAAAAGCGCCTCGAATGTGCCATAAAATAGATTTACATAAAAAAACGTAACATTCTATGTCTATCCGCAGCGGAGCCCTGTTTCCGATCGACCCGCACCACCTGGGGGGCTTTTTTGGTCTGTCACATTCATATGCTAATGCGACGAATATTTGCTATAGAAGTTCTTTTATCCCAGCCATTTCGTTGCACGCCCTGTCCAATAGTTCGGAAGTTCTACAGTTGAATGGTACGAGATTTATGAGGTTTCCATACGGCGTCGTAGCCAGATATAGCACAAATATATGTGAATATTTTGTGCTCAATTTTGATAGTTTTAAAGTAAACTGAATTATTGGAAATTCAAACGATAACTTCT
This sequence comes from Mechanitis mazaeus, assembly GCA_959347395.1. Classification (NCBI taxonomy): domain Eukaryota; kingdom Metazoa; phylum Arthropoda; class Insecta; order Lepidoptera; family Nymphalidae; genus Mechanitis; species Mechanitis mazaeus. Next base: position 3,201,280 of record OY365743.1, read on the forward strand.
ATTCGCTTAAGACAATCACTTGGCTAAGTAATTGGTAGGCAACATCCTGTTAGGATATCAAATCTAAGGCTTTTAAGCTAGGAATACTAAAGAGGATAATGCACCTTATATGATTGGCAATATAGTATGTTATCGTGTGGCCATATGATATATATACAAGTGGAGATGAGGAACGCCGGGGGCGAGATATCGGTCTGCGGTATAATTGAATATCGGAAACCTCGGGTGACCCAAATATTGCAAGGTAGTTGATTTGTACTCTGCAATTAGGGTCACATGTTGGATCTTATTCATTCGTGACCCTCGTAATCTTGGTGTTTGTTCTAACTAAATGCGGATTCATTACTTCTTGATCACTGACAAAGATTTTAGTATCAATCGTTAAAATTTCTTGCCTAATTTTATATTTATTCCAGTTTTATTGTGAAATACTGAAATGGAAACGAATTTACAACGTTTTAAATTATGTTTAAGTTAAAAATATTTAATAAGAAAACCTTATAAAATACACTAATAATCTCGTGGTATTACTTTTTTATGAAAAAGGTGAGCAAAGTCACCTAATTAAAAATGATGACTGCCACCTCTTGTATTTCGCCTTGGGGATACACGAGATATGTTGCCAGTATATGAAAAAGAATAAGTGCTCTTTTTGAAGGTACCAGTGTCATATTGACTTGGAAATATCGCTGAAGAAGATCATTCTATATCTTGGTGGTTAATGGGAGACAATTCCCTGAAAAGCGCAAAGAGCGCCACGTATCCAGGTGGTAATGATGATTTTGCATTTGCGACGGGAATCAGATCAAAAAGCTCGTCGGCGCTTCCCAGTAACAAAACTAGGGACCTTATTGTATAAATTCTAGGGAAGCCCATAGAAGGTAGTTTCGATAGAAATGCTTTGTGCCAACACGATCGATGGTTATGCAGACTGATTGCCAGGTTCTGTCTTGCTCTCTATTGTCACTGCATCAGTGAGTTAGACATACTAGAAGCTCACCAGCTGCTCACCCAAGATAAACTAAGAGGTGGAACGCTATCCATTCAACATAATGGAGGAAGCTAATGGCAATATGCCTATACTGAGTTGTGTCAGAGATTTTTTAGTGATCGGGTGGACAAAGATGATATTCCATGAGTCTAGGATTGTAACTATGACTTTTAAATAGGCAGTAAGACCAGAAGATTGGCTTACTTTTGTGCCGTATTTATTAGGGTGTCATTACCCATGTGCAACGACAGCTTTGATGATATCCACCACATTGATGGAAAATAATTGTTGAAGTTTGATCATTATGTAAAATAAAAACAAAAAAGCGGTAAAAATATTGCGTTTTTGTTGCCGACAGTAGAGCCAGAATAGTAGGTAGGGCTTCGATACTAATGATATATTAGACTATACACTTCTAACAAAAATCTACTGAGGAGGCAGCAGATGAAGTCGCGAGCGGCAGCTAATATACTAAATAAATACAATAGAAAAGAAACGTTTTAGGCATTAAAAGAAATAATATTAAAACTCACTTAAGTAAATAATTTCTGTTATCTTGACCTCGCATACAATTCCTCTAATTTTATGAATATCTGGGAAAGGTCACCATTTAAATGAAATACCGGTAAAATGGCCGTCAGTTACACAAATACGACTACAAGTGGATGCTCTCGAATAAAAATCTATTGTTCGCCAGTTCGCTTACTACGGATATTACGAAAATGCAAAGAAGCTTACGGATAAGACTTTTATTAAAATAATTGTTGTCTGATAATAATGTAACCGATATTTAGTTAGTAAAAAAATTTAATTTCTGAAGAATTGTCAATAGTTTTATATATTTAAAGATTAAAATTATTGTAATTGTGTACCTGTTTGGACGGAAGCTAGTTTTTTCGGAGTTTGTCCGACTAGGGGTCCGACTAGGGCATCCGACTAGAGGTCCGACTAGGGGGCGACCTTTTTGGGGTTCTTATACTCGGAGCCATAGAGTGTAAAAAAAATATATTATAAAATAACCGCATCCAATGTTTTTCAATCTAATCCATATTTAAAGGTCTGAGGACCGTCCGTTCAAATATTAACAAAATGTGAATATAATTGCGGCCATTCTTTTATTATGTACGTTTATTCAATTTGTTACTAGAAATTGATAAAATTATATTTAAATCTAATTAAAGTTGTTATGTTCTTATTCATATTTAAAATCACATTTGTTTTTAATTAAATTTTTGTAATGTAATAAAAAAGTATAAAAATAATTATTTGAAAAATATTTCATTAAACTTATTATTTATTACAAATAACTTAATTTAAAACGCCTATGATAAGATTCACTCTTATAAATATAACGCTTAGTTATAAAAGAGGGTTCAGTATTATTTTCATTTAAAAATACTGAATGATTTTTTTATGTATACTGTTTTTATATATTTATATGAGAATATATGGCAACATAATATCAGGGTAGAGCATATGATACTGGTATGTTATGACTAGCTAGTCATATTTGACAATTGGATGACAAGATATTAAAGTAAAGAAAGACAAAAGGAAAAAAAAATACGTTATACATACTAGAGTATGAACTTAATTATTAAGTTTTAAAAAATGTGTATGTATGTATATAAATAAATTACACATTTATTTTATATACAATTTGCACATTTATTTTATTTATTTTGTACAAATATAATTTTACTATACATAATGAACAAAACGAAAGTGCATTAAGGATTTTTAATTTCACAAAGGAATCCTAGAGGCATATCATAGCCAGTGTATCGTGAAGGGCGGTTGTTCATAGCGATTGATTGGTCTGTGTGAACGATTATGTTTATTCGCTATTGAACTGAACGTAGAATAATCAACACAGTTTGATATTGCGTCAATAATTTTTGATTTCGTTTTTAAATTATCTGTACAGGTATCTGTCATTATAAGATTATAATTGTTAGTTATTATAATTCTAAATTATTATATAGCGATGATTTGATCACCTTTTATGATGTTATTAGTCCATCTAAAACGTGTGTTAAAATATTTTTTTAAATAAATTTAATATTTAAGCAGTCTTTCAAGTATTATGTGGTCTCAGTCGCTCTATATGATAGATCCATTATTGATAAGAAATGCTCTTATTTCGAATGTAATTGATCGATATAGAGATAGGTTCAGCGCGTTAATGTTGTTTTTTGTTTACACCTTTTTGTTTTGTTTAAGCTATGAATTTTTGGTGGTTTTGCTTAAGTATTTGTTAAAATTTAATATATTATGTATATACTTGAAACTCTTAACATATAAGAAGTTGACTTCACTCCTACGTGTCAGTGTGTTTAAATGTTATTATAAATTTAATTGTTTGTATTTTTGATGCAAAGAACAGGACTTAATATTATAATAAAAAGTGGTTCCTCGTTAATATGTCTATTAAATAAAGGACGTACCGACATACAATTTATAATTATATACGTATAATAATTATCATGAAACATCTTTGTTTTTGTATGACTGTGCATTTTTTGATACAAAAACGTTTATATCAAATGATTATTTCATTATTTATTATAGGATACATTACCGAGAAGAGTATTTTTTAGTATCAAATATTAATACTTATTTTAGTATTATATGCAGAATTATTAAAAATTAACAATTTTCATTTGTTATCTATAAATCTGTTGCTTATTTAACGTTATTTAATATATTTTTATATGGGAATGTGTATGTGTATGGTTGTTCCGATCTTTGATCGTAAATCACCAACTAGGTACTACAAACACTTGTATACAATATTATTATTAAAAAGAAAAAATAAAGAAAATATAAGAAATAGAGCGATTACCCTCGTCTTCGGGGAGCACCAAGAGTTTCATTCATTTCCATTCGGTTTCTATATTAGTAAATTTTCATTAAATAACTGGTCAATCATTAAAGATTTTTTAATATTTCTGTATGTATGATTTTTTAATAATACTGTTACTATCTGTAATATTATGAATATCAAAAAAACTATCCATCTCTAATAAGAACAATTCTCATTTTCAAACATATATAAATAAATCAAAAATAAAGTTTTCCGGAACTAAAAGTAGAAATACTTGTTCCTGGAAAAACCTCAGATTTTAAACCAAATACGATAGACTTAATTAAACTAGAAAATACTTGAGCTGACCTAATTCCAGTTATTGTAGCTGTAATTGCATTTCTATTTTAAAGAAGCTTTTGATCCCTTGAATATTTTATTACAGCAAGAATACACACTGATAGAAATCCAAAACATTTTACATATACATTTTGGAATAGACAATTACAGTATATTTATCTTTTTTAATAAATTAAAAGTATTTATGGGAGTTTAATTAGATATTATGAATAGACCGATTACAGCAATATTTTTTAAATTCATTGTTTTCAATTAGTATCAATTAGCTATTGATAGAGATTTCATCTCTCACTTACACTTATAAATCTTATTACCACTTCAGAAAATTAATATATTTCTAGTTAATTAAAAGTATTTCATGTTGATATAAATAATAAACAATTATGTATATTCGTTAGAACTCAAAATCGGACTTGTAGTTGAAAAGATAAACTGAAACTATACTTACTTAACAAGTTGCAATAACTAAAAAATATGTAGTTCAAATATTTTATCCCCTTAGTATTTTAATATTTCTATATACACTAGCAGACAAAAACGACTTTAAAACTATTACGTTTTATGTTTTCAATAACAATTTTTATTATATCCTATGATACAAAAACGTACACAAGAATTATAAAATTATTTATTTTTTTGTTTATAATAAACGCGATAGAATACGTTCGTTTGCTTCCATATCACGTCCTTGCTTTAATCATTTCCACTAACGAGGCCTGGCTCCAGACTTTCATACAATATAATAGGAATAACTGGAAATTACCACGTATTTATATCTTGAGGTTTTGCAATTGATTTGTTTTAATTCACATGGAATGGAATACTTAATGAAATACTAAATGAAGTGCCAAAAACTTTATGATTGCAATTCTAATATTTATTTGCTTATTTCATTTACTGGATAATCCAACCGTGCATATAAAGATAAAGATACAATACATAAAATTTACACAAGACTAAAATAGGACTACACCATTTACAATATATAGCATATAACACTATTTATAATATATATGAAATACAAAAACAGTGTTTATTAAGCAAATGATAATTCAATATGTATGTATTTCTTATGTATGAGAAATAAAATGACGAATTTTTCAAGTTATAACAAACTTATTAGGAACACTCTTATATAATATCAATAAAAATAAATTATTAAGTTTTATTGTAACCAGCTATTGTTCGAAACTTTAGTCACTGACTATTAAAATGAAATTAATTAACACAATAGTTTAGCTTACATAAACTGTATAATTAAAAAGAACCCATGGAGTAAAAATTAAAGTTACTTTAAGAATATTTTTTATATAAAAATATAAAAATATAAAGCAATATACCAATATTCGATCGGTGTTATATTGTATTGTTAGAGCGCTCAGAATATAGGTTCATCTGTTTTACATGAAAATTGTTTGTGCAATCTGAAATAAAATGAGTAATAACTAAGTAATAGTCAGAAAAACATTAGTACTTAAATGTTACACTTTATGCAGAGTGATAAAAACGTGAATGTTAACTATTTATTATCCAAAATCAAGGGAATCAGTAAACAAAAATAGATGAATTATCATATAAAATATATATAATATATATATATATATATATATATATATATATATATATATATATATATATATATATATATATAAGCCATATCATTATAATTTTAAATAATAGTGATCGCGTAATGTATAAATGTCTTAAATCAAATGTCAGAATGGTCAAATCAATAAAAACTTATATAGTCATTGTTTAAATTAGAGAGCTTAGAAGCGGTATATAAAAATTCACAAAGTCTAAGTCTAACCTTTTGATTATTTGTAATTTAAATATGTAGTATCTATTTAAGACACATGTTATTTTACAAAATCTAAATATGGAATATCATAATAATTAAAAAAATATATGTCATTATCTATCGATATCTTGTTTAAAGAAAATTCGCTCTCCTTATCTTTTCTAAGAATGAGGTTTAAATATGATAAATTACAATTTACTCGATAAAAATATGATAACTTCTTTTCAGTAATATTCATTTAGATAGACCGTAACGATGTTACTGAAGTTGTTATTTTTTGCAAGTGTTTTTAATGTAATCTCTTCAGAAAAAGTTAGATATGATAACTTTTCATTATTTAAAGTGTATCCAGAAAACGACAAACAATTAGATTTCTTGAACCAATTGCAAAAAGAAGATGGGTTAGATTTTTGGTCACCACCGATAAGAGTTGGAGAACATGCTAGCCTGGTTGCCTCTCCACAAAAGAAGCCTGAACTCCTACACTCGCTCAAGAGACGAAATATTAATTATGAAGTCATATTACATGATATTCAACAGTAAGTAGATTTTTACAATATCTTGTTTTGTTTTCATGCTAGAAGAAAACATATAAATAAGTTAAATAGGACATAAAAAGTGCCTTAACTAAGAATTCCGTTAAAAACTAAACAAAATATATTTCCAGGGCTTTTGATGATCAGATTTTTGGCAGAAAAAAACGCGATACTAGAGATCTATTTTGGACTGGATATCAAACAATGGATGACATTTATGATTGGTTCGAGAATTTAGCAAATACTTATACATTTGTTTCCCTTATTTATGTGGGAAAATCCTTTGAAGGTACTATTAAATAATTTAGTTCATGTCACATCAAATAAAATGTATTTTTTGTATATTTTATCAATGTTTATCGTTTATGAAGCAAATTAATTAATATTAAAAGTAAGATTCAATGACAACTATAAAAATATTATTAAACGTCATAATTAACGTATTATAATATTTTTTGATCTAATTATAGGTCGAAATATCACTGGTATCAGAATAAACCGAAGCTCCAGCTCGAGGGCTATTTTCGTTGAAGGTGGCCAAATAGGAGCCGACTGGCTCTCACCAACTGTTGTTACATATCTAGTAGATCAGTTAGTAAAAGGAGAAGATACTGAAGCACGAGACGCAGCTAATAATTTCGATTGGCATATTATTCCCATTCTGAATCCAGATGGGTATGAATATTCCCAAGATGTGGTAAGATGACCCACAATTTAAAGGATATTTTAGAATTCTTCTTGTTTAAGTTGTAAAAAAATTTTAATTTAAATTTTTGGTCTGACATAATATATGAAACATCTCGATGATGATTATCATGAAATATGAAAAAAAACCTAATTTCTTGTAACAATAAAAATAAAAAGACTACCAGAATATAAAAAAAAATAAACTTTCTTTTTTTCTTAAGTTTCTTTATGTTAAATTATATCGTATTAATAGATTTGTTATTGTAGGACAGACTCTGGATTAAAAATCGTAGACCAACAAAAAATTCTGCTATTGGAGTTGACATTTCAAGAAACTGGAACTCTTATTGGGGTGGTAAGTTTGAGTTGGAAGAGATTTATTTCTTTTATACTTTTTTTAAGGGCAATATAAATTATTATACTTTTAAGAAATATTTACTTAAAGTATTATGTTGAAATCGTTATGTATTTTAGTATTTGGTGGCAGTTTTGATCATTCCAACAGTAACTACGTTGGTCATGGACCATTCTCAGAAATAGAATCAAGGGAAGTATCAAATTACATTCTATCCCTGGGATCCCAACTTAAATTTGTTCTATCATTAAGAAGTTATGGACAACGACTTTTATTACCTTTTGCTCATTCGGTAGCACCAATGCTTAATTATAATGAAACGGTGAGATTTTGATTGTTACTATTTTTTTCTATATTTGTTATGGTATAAATAATCAGACCACATATGTTTAGATCATTGTGGGAAGACGGGCGATGGGATCTTTAGCTGTTAAATACAATACCCCATATGTTGTGGGTACTTCAAGAGCAGTTCATGGTAAGATGAAATATATCTTAATTTTTCATATAAGACACAACCAAAATTATTATAAATTTATTAAATTATTGACAAATACTTGTAGACGGTTCAACTGGCTCTCTGGTAGATTGGGTGAAGCATCGTTTGGCCGTCCCTTTTGCTGCCACTTTTCTTCTCAGAGATACTGGAACATTCGGTTACACGCTACCAGTCAACCAAGTCTTGCCATCTTGTGAAGAAACATTTGATGGTATCATGGCCATAATACGCGAGGCGAGATTTATTAATTTGATATAAAAATATTTAACTAATAACATTTTTTTTTTTGATGTTCTATATATATATTTTATTCTTAAGTAATCAAAATGTTAAATATAACATACGGTTAATGTAAATTTGTAACAATATATGGAAAATATAGTCCAAGTTGTTTTTTTAAATACATATTCTTTGTACATATGAAACATAAGACACGCAGAGATACATGATGTCGAAGGGAACTTAAAAAAGATTTGAAAAAGTAAACAAATGTATATTCCATAAAATTATTTATATTAATATTTATAGCTTTGATTATTGTATCATAATCATAACTTTCAAGAAACTTAATTTCAATACCGTCAACAATTTTATAAGTTTAGGAAAATGACACTTAGAAAAAAAAATTACTAATTAACTTTAAAATACTACATCTTTGATTTTTTAAGTAAAATCTTATTGAAAAAGACAAACTGGATTTTTACTATAATTATAATAATAAAACGAACTAATGTATGGAGTAGTGTAAAATTTAAGTGAAAGGGTGGATTATAATTTGAGCCGCTAATATGGGACAGGAAAAGGAAAGCTGTAGTGGTTTTTCTATTAACTCTATTTCTTTGTGCTTGTTTTTTTTTTATTTCAGGCAATATAAAGTAGCCACACGGTATCAAATTGAGGAGGTGGATGAACCACAATTTTCACCCCTTTTGGTATCGAGGAGGTCTCTACTCTTGATCACGAAGAAAACAGATGTTTGATGGAGCACAAGGCCACGAAGTCCCATATTCAGCAGCTCGCAGTTGTTGCGAAAAAATAATGGAAAGGTAAACATTTTTATTTATGTTACTTTGGTTACATGCAAGCAAATTTTAAGTGCTTCTCGATTTTTCTTTTTATATTGTTTAGCTTATTTAAAACAGCTATATTGTTGAATGCATTTTTTCTGGACATTAAGATTTCAAGATTCGACAACTCTAATAATATTAACAATACTTGACGGAGGAATCTACTTATAATTTAAGATCATATCATATAAACATTCCACTGAAGCCTGCTGCTAAGTTGCGCTGAGGTCAAGGTTGACTCGTCGCGAATAAGTCTCCTTTACGTCATAACGCTAGAAAAGGTATGTCATGAACAATTCCCTAATCAATCTGGAAAATAATGTAAAACTTCACGTATGATTAACATACATCCTTTTTACAAAATACAAACAATAAATATTAAAATTTAATTGTATTAAATTTTTCTAATCAATTGTATCTCGAAACAAATTCATACGAAAGTCAAAATGTATCTTATAATATTATATGTATCTCAAAATGTATCTTATAATATTATATAGAGTTATCTCCTAGCTTAATTATAGATATTGATAGGTTTCTAGAATAGTGTTAGAAATATAGAAGCACTGCTATAACGAAACTCAATTCGATTGTGAACAGTGTTAATATTGTTAGTTTACATACGAGTGAAGCCACATGATAAAACTAGTATAATACATTAAATTAATAAAAATAATGCAAATCTTTAAATATGCGTAAACATGTTATAACTGTAATTCGTCGTTTTGTAATTTCTGATAAAGTAACAAACTAGAAAGGATTTAGATTAAATTAATTGATAATATCTTTATCTTTATAAGTATTTATTGAAAAGAAAATAAGTACATATGTACTTGTATAGTATCATAATATATTTTTATATACATCTATTTGTATCAAGATTCATATTTGAAGAGTAAAAACGATAATTTACTCTTCATTTCTCATTAAAAGTGTTTATATTACGAGTACCTTATTTATAATCCTAAATCATAGTTAATTCTCACAGCTTTATTAAAAAAACCCTTTAAAAAACCTTTGTGGTTACGGAATATATCATAAAAGCAAACCATGGATTTATTTATAGATAATATATTTAATTAATACTAAATTATCTGTTTAAAAAGCATATATCTTATAATATATCATGCAATGATAATCAGAAGTAATTTATTTGTAATTAAGCAAGAACGTATTGTGCATTTATGTGAAAATGATTTACAAAGAATTAATTCTATTGCCTTTATTATTTATATCAATAAGTTCAAGTGAAAAGCTTCGTTTCGATAATTACACGCTGTACAAAATATTACCGAAGCATGAAAGACACGTAGAAATACTACAAGACCTATACAATGAATTGAAGTTCGACTTCTGGAGCGATCCTGTAGCGAGTAAGGATTATGTGACCGTTATGTCGAGTCCGCAAAATAGAGTAGAACTTGAAGACTTGTTAAAAAAACATGATTTTAAATACGTCATAACAATGGACAATTTACAAAGGTAATTTCAATTATATAGTAGTATCATATACTATAGAATGTATATTAATAGAAATTATACGATTCACACATTTGGATTCATATATTTTTTTCAAATAAAAATGTCAATTTATTTAAAGTGAACAAAAAAAAATATTGCAGACAAAAAAAAAATTATTAAGTTCTCAGGTCTCGTTTTTAGAAATTTAGCATAAAGTTAAATGTATTATTGTTTGAACTTATCTTAATATCAGCGATTCTTTCACATAAATAAAATTTTTAACACTCAGAGCCATCGAAAGAGAAACAGTTAAATCTTACTCAAGAAACAACATCAGAAGTATGGAATTTGATGCTTATTATAAACAAGACCACATCGACGGATGGCTCAATGACTTAGTCACTGAATATCCTCGAATTGCTAGTACAATAATTGGTGGGAGGTCGCACGAGGGAAGAGAAATTAGAGGAATAAAGATTTCTCACGGTTCTGGAAGACGAGTTATTTTTATTGAAAGTGGTATTCATGCTAGAGAATGGATAGCACCAGCGACAGCCTGCTATATTATTAATGAGTTACTTACTAGTAATAATACAGAAATTAGAGCAGCTGCAACGGAATTTGATTGGTATATTTATCCGGTTATTAACCCTGATGGTTACGTATGGAGTCATGAAAAGGTATGATATGGGCTAAAGATGTCAACTTAGACCTCTTTAGCTCAAATGTGATAAAAAAAGTATTAAAAGAAATAATAGTGTTAACTAGAATTTTTTTTTAGGATCGAATGTGGCGGAAAAATAGACGTCCTATTGGCAGCGAATTTGGAGCGGACTTAAATAGAAATTTTAATCACCACTGGCTTGGTTAGATTTTTAAATAATGTACTGAATGAGTGAATGAATGAATGAATTATGATTAGTAAGAGTAATCAAGTTTTTAAATTGTTTACCAGAAATCTAAAAATATAACAATAAAATTTAATTATTTTTGAATACTATACTTAAGTCAATTATTATCCTTTTACGATGATAATTAAAATTTATTAACATATACAAAATGCTTTCTTTAGAGTACCGTGCCAGCATAAATCCTGCCTCAGACCTTTATGCTGGACCTGGACCTTTCTCTGAACCAGAATCCAGATCGTTTTCAACTTACCTCAGATCAATTAGTGACAAGATTGACTTGTATTTGTGTTTCCATTCCTTCGGTCAGATTCTATTGTTGCCATTCGGGAATTCGACTTCTCCTTATGCTAATTACCACGATGCGGTATGTATAATTTTATAATTATTCCTTAATTTTTTTAGGATTGTTAATATATACTTAATTTTATATACATTTTAAAAATTTTACAAATCCATTGTTTTGTATTTAATGGTGAACTAAACTCCAATCTGCGTAAATTTTTATTTGTGCATTTGGGGTTAAGAATGTTTTCTATAAATATTTTTAAAGAATAAAAATAAAATAATTAAAAAGCATGATTGACTTGGAGCATTTTTATCATATTTTGATAATTAACACACAATTCATCAAAAATTATGTTCATAAATAATACGCCTCAATCAATTGGACAAAATCATTGCATCTATTGCCGAAAACGTATACCTAGCTTACAAAGTTTAGACAGACAGATTGATTATATAAGAAACTTTCAGATGAACATTGGCCGACGAGCTTTGGGTGCTTTGTCGGTGAGATATGGAACACAGTATACATCAGGAAATATCGCTGAAGCTATTTGTAAGTTGATTTATTCGTTTCTTATACCCATTTTATTTGTTATTTTCGTATAAATTTTATTAAACATAACAACTTTAACTTAATTCAGACCCGGCCACTGGTGGAAGTATTGATTGGATCAAGGAACAACTGAAGATCCCTCTTGTGTACGTGTATGAGTTTAGAGACAAAGGAGAACACGGATTCATTCTTCCTCCAGATCAAATTAGGCCAAATAGTGAAGAAGTTATGGATTCTATATTAGAAATGATTCATCAAGCTAAGCGTTTTGGATATATGAATAGTGGGCATGGACTGAGCGCTACTCTATCAGTGACAATAATAGCAGTGATAGCAGCGGTTTTTATGAGATAATTATATCAGATATAATCAAAAAACATGTATTTAAAAAATCTATTCCTTAAAATAAAAATACTTCATAATAATGGTTTTATTTTATTTAAAATGAGACGAAATATTTTTAAACTGTGTTAATAAATGCTGTCTTTTAAAATCGTTTTAGACGTGTGAAATTTAAAGATAAATAAAAAGATACAACATTTTTCTTCTTAATAATAAAGCTGGGACAGACTTTAAATCTCAAACACCGTTCTGCTAGACATGGAGTGATCAGTCAATCTGTCTGTGATGTCACAACACTGAAAATTGATTACTGCTGTAGAAGAAAAAATCCTACGGAACTGCTAATAATTCTCTGTGTCTTCTTATTTAGGTTTTGTATTACATTAGTTTTATTCATTTACTAGAAAAACGAACTACTAAAAGAAAATACAAGTAAAAAGATTTATTCGTTTACACTTTTGTCTTCACAACTAATTATCGTAATATACAGACCCATTAAACAATAGTATTAAATATCTTAATTATTTATGATGTACGTTATGATTCGAAGCTTCTGTATTTAAAAGTAGTTTTGTTATTTTGTGATTATACTTATACCTATTTAAACATTAGCTAAAATATATTAAATATTAATTAGAGGACTGAAGATATTTATATAGCTTTTCTTATCAAAGGCCTTATAGAAATGGATATTAAAGTTCTGCTTGCGATTAAAACAGAAAGGTTCTATTGACTGTTACACAACATGTGAAGTTTCACCCTCCAGGCATTAGGCTGTATGAGGTGTAGCCAATAGACGAGTTTATACAATAACAAACACAACTTAAATGATTTAAAAAAAATATTGAAAATTTTATTTAAGTATAGAAAGTACTAAAATAGGTTTATTTTTATTTCACGATCTCATAAGTATTTAGTATATGCAAAATTGACAGGAATCAGTTTTTCTAAAATAACCTCTACAAATTATAATACTTAATATTTACTAATATATACTAATACTAATTATATATCTTGTACTGTTGTAATTATTTATAATAAATTAATATCTTAAGATTAAAGATAACTATTAGAAAGAAAGAAAAAAATAAATATCTTTTTTTGCAGGAATAACACACAACATTGACATCCCAATAATCATATAAAAAAAATATTAAATTAAAAGAAAATAAACAAAGAATTTTAATATTTTTAGGTGTTAATTTTTTAAACTACTACGAAGTAACAATGGCTAAAAATATTACATAATAGCATCCACAAAACAACGTCTAGCGAGTTATCGCGATCGCTTTGAAAGCTTTGTGAGCCGGTGCGAGCCACTGGAACAACAGTTCTTAGAGCTAAGAAATCATCTTTAACGTGTATTGGATACAAACCTTTATGCTTTAGTTTTTATATTGTTTCAATAACATTTTATACGTTATCTTTATTTACAATAATGTAAAAAAATACGTATCAAATCATAATTATATATTTATCACAATCTTCTCTCTATGTCATGTTTGTTTCATATAAATTAGAAACTTTTGAACCGATTTAAATCTGATTTAAGACGATTTTAAGTCTTAAAACCAGACCTAGAAATATTGCGCTATCATTGTAGCACAGTGTTTTCTGAAGACTACGGAAATTGATTCCAGATTATCTTTACTCGTATATAACTAAATGAAAATAGACTTTTATGTAGCTTATACACTATAGTATTAGTTAGTGAAAGTAGTAGTTAATAGTAGAATCTTTTATAATCAGAAAGTTATTCAAATCCTTTAGGCAGTTCCGAAGATTAGCGCATTTAAACAAACAAGTTTTTCCGCTTTATTATATTAGTATAGATGTGTGATGTTTAATTTAAGACATTATTTTTACTGTGTCTGTATTATATTTAATGAATGTTGATCGGAAATGCCGATTATTTCCAACTTTCTTGTTCCCTCCTGGAAGACCAGACGCGTACTCGTCACTCAGTCATTCTGTTCTGTTATCTAGAATGTATTCCTTCATTTACGAGAGATATTTCGCTATTTGTATCAATAGAAAACAGGTATGTTTAGTGGTGGTTTCCACGTGTTATGTAGGTGTTATGTTTTCAATTATAATCATATTATTTTTATTTAAACAGGTCGTCGTTATTATATAATTTTATGTTCCTGAATGACATATATAACAATTAATGGCTGTACTCTTAGATTTATCCAATTTATGGGATTTCGTTACTAACTTAAAAATAATGTCCTTTTTGTTATAGAAATTGATTAAAAATTACAATAGTACCCAAACAATTACATTTTCTAAAAAATTAAATTAACTGTATCCCGATATTAATTAACACCCGAGTTTGCTCTTTAGTATTTTAGAGTTTACAAATATAAAAATCGCGCTCGGTAACATAAGATGGATGACCTCGAGGTAATTAGCAATCAGTTTACTGTTCAAACTACGTTTTTACACGTCAATGTTCTGACAGACAAGTCTTAGTATTTTATTTTCTAAAAGCAAATTAGTAAAGTTTGAAAACTAATTGCAAATTTTAAACGAGAATCTGATATTAAATTCCAATTTGTCCCCTAAAATATTTTGTTCGAGAATTTTTGAAAGTATTGCTTATACATGAAATAGCAATATTTATGTTTTTTATTGTTATTTAATCAGAACCAAAGTAATATCTGAAAATATAAATCCATTGGGTTTAAAAATTTTGATCTGTAGCCAAAATTATAATTCATGAACTAAAATTCAACTAAGAAACAAAATATTTCATTCTTATTTCATTAAATTCATGTTATTTATTTATATTAGAAAATATTTTTTCCAAGTTTTTGAACTTCACGTCACTTTCCTTTCATTTAAGTAATTATTTTTTATTGTATTGTATAAATTTTGCTAGGAAATAAGTGCCTTAAATATGCCAGACAGTAATCATTAGGTATAGAGATAGCAGACTGATATGACGGTAATATTTATTTTTATTTGCATTGATTAACTCATAAACTAATTCGTATATATAGTTTATCATCAGAATGATTATATAAAATTATCGTCACATTTTAAAACAAAACTATGCATTTTCCTGCGACCATCACTAATTGTGATTAATAGACGCTCGGTGGCTGCGAAGCGACGTCTCGGTCTTTAGATTTGTCGCATTTTACTTTTAGGTTTATAATCACAGATTAAATGGACTTGCGACTTTTAAACGACTGTCGCATATTTACTAAACTAAATTTATGTAGCAACACACAATAATAATAATATATAATAATAATTATGTATATATTAATATTTTAAAATTTTGGTTTCGAATCCAAAATTCTTTAATTTATTTAAATTGAAGTTCAAAATTTTAAGAAGAAAAAGTATGGAAATACCATTTAAATTGATTCCATAAATAAAAATAACTTAAATGGTACACACAAGTAAGTTAAGTATAAAAGTGTCGTTCGTCTAAAATAAAACCACAGTTGAGCTAAATTCAGCGCGTAAACCACGCAATTATTGTCAACCGCAGGATTCGACTAAAATTATACTAATGCGATCTGAACACGAAACAAATGAAGTGAAGCGTTTTATAACAGATTTAGTCGGTACATGAAGTTGCGGTTTTATAGAAATTACGAAATACCAAATTGTTGGTTAATATGACAATTGTTACACGGACTTATGTATATTTTCCTTATTTATTTGCTAATTCGCAAATAAGTGTACATATTTGTATTTATTAGATTTACTAAAATAAAATTGATAAATCCTCAAGATATATCTTTTAAGATATATCTATCAAATATGTTTTAAAATATTCTGAAGTAATGGAGTGTGATATGTGTAAATTTCATTTCTCATCTTTCTCGTTACAAATAAACGTTACAAAAGTTATTTATACGTTTACATATTATTTTAAAACCTAAGTTTTCAAAAATAATATAATGGAGTCAGAGAATAACTTGGTGCTTACAATGTCTTTGAAATGTTTATACGAAGACCTCGTTTTGAAATCCGCTTATCCAGACTTTGTTGGCCTTCGAAGTATTCCAAATTATTGGCTGTCATAAAAGAATATCTTTATCAGAACATTATATGAAATACATAGGATAAGATAATCAGTACGTTCTATAGATACAATCATCGTCTGCAAATATTTATTACAAATAATATAATTTAGTGGTGATTATTGATAATAATTTAAAAATTTATTTTTAAGTTTAAATTTGAATTTTACTTGTATATTAATTTTTATAAGTGGGTATTAATTTGTTCCCAAATTATAATAATGTTTTTCCATCGTCAATACTGCAATATCATAAATTTCGTATAAATAAAAACGAATCATTTAAGAGTACTTGACGAGTTTTTTATTTTGTTTCCCGTCTATACCCCTTCTCCGTCTCTGTGGAACCGTACCACTAGATTCTAATCTATTACGTATGTTATTAGATTTATTCTGTTATTAAAACAAAAAACTTAGGTTACTAAGTTACTAAAGAAAAATCTCGAGATGTCTTCTGTACATATTTTGTTATGTAATAAGCCTTATTTTTTATTAAGAACTAAACATTATTAATAGTAGGCAATTCTTTGATTTGATGAATCTGATGCTTGGTTTCATTTAGACCTAAATTACCAACGAAATAGCATTTAGCCGATTCAAGTCACAATAAAACTGTCTACCTTATACAAACAAAAGCGTGAGTGTAAATTACGCACAACATTTATCACCCGGGTCCGTCCGTGCCACAATAACGCGGTTGACTTCATCTTCGAATAATTCTCTTTGTTCTTTGCAGATGGTTGTTGCCGTTTTTTTGTATGGGAAAAGTAATAGAAGTTTGTGTTCAAGATTTTTTAAGCATTATCCGATCCAATAAGAGAAAATATTCGCATTTTTATTGTATATTTAATTATTTCTATTAAATTAATATTTATATGATGTATATTTAAAATATCTTGTTAACAATAATAAAAGAATAAATGTTACTCACACTTTAAATACAATTTCTGAACACCAAGATTTTTAAAAATTTGAAACTTTGTACTAGGTGGTGAAGTAACATGGGTTCATAAATGGTATCACAGATATCGCTGCTCTTCCTCGTCCGTACCATACACTCTCAGCCGTACATCACAGCATGTCGTTAAGGGCAGGAGGTGGTCCAATAAATCAGGGGACGTCGTCTACGCCGCTCGCACACCCACTAATGCGTGTATCGTAATGAATGAGATCATGCGATAGTTTGTTTAAATGTACATAATTGTTTACAATTTATTTAACATAACGGTTATAGTTGTTTATTTAGTTTCTCAATTGCAAAATTAAATATAATTACGATAAATTCATTACGACTTACATATTTTTATAATAATGATCTATTGCAATATTTTTTTCATAAACTAAACATTTTAAAATCTTAAAGTTTTGCGCGCATAACAAAATGTAAATCACCACTCACAGTAATAACATCATCTATTCCTTCACGTCTCGACTGCAAAGCAATCCATCACGCTGCTGCATTAATTCAGACAATTGCAGAGCTGCCGTTGTTTTAGGCACGTACTGGCTATCGGCCAACTCCGATTGCAAGTACGATACTCCTGCAGGTTTAATTGATTTATTGGTCTATATGTATCTATTATTTGTACTCGTTTGTGTCTCAAAAGACGATAAAACGTGCGACATGCAAATTTAACTTCTTGATGCAGACTCAATCATATACACTGAGCCAACAAGCAATAACTAATAAGTTGCAATTAATACAAAATAACTCGCATAATCTATTCGTTAATTCAAATTAAATCAAATTTCTCTATCTCTATGTTATTCATCAAAAAGTTACCAAAATTAATTATTTTAAAAGCGTGATTCGTTAATAAGGAAAATGAAAAGTAACTTGAAAACTTAATATAAAGTAATAATGATTTTTAGAATTGTTAATTGCCTCATCCCAATTCAGAAATATCTTTAACAACTTTTGAATTTCGTCAAATTTTTAATTGTTTTTTTGTTGTCCCAAAACTTGACCATTAAATTCTTCTGCTAATTATTTATTATTAATATGTTATTTAATTTTTCCGTGCGAAATAAGTCTATTTGATATCAAACAGTGAGCGTCGTCCATAAGAAGTGAATGCGTTTGTGCTTAGAAGAATTAAAAGTGAGGACGTAAAGAGAAGTTGTTACATAAACAGAAGAAAAGAGCAAGGGGAACTCACGGACGAAATATAGTTAAAATAGTTACTTTATGTTCATATTTTGAAAATATTAGAAAACTATTACTTAGGTGGAGCCAAAGCTCATAAAAGCTTCAGCTACTACTTTATTAAGTATGTATGAATACATTTTATTTCTGTAAAGTAATAACTTAATAAAATGTATTCAAACATATTTATTTCTAAAATGGAATTAGTCTTTTCATTATTTTATGTATTTGTATTAAAAAATACTGAATTCGTTCTTTTTCTATTTGTTTTTATAATCTAATTTTTTCATGTTTAGTATCTTACAGATGAATTGAAACATTAAATAACTAATCTTAAGATTATATCTAATGCGGTACAACTTATAATATAATCCATATCTTCAAACGAGCTCGCTTTTTTAAGTGAACCCGCATCTAAAATGGATATTATTCGTTTAAGTTGCGGCTACTTGGCATCACTCCAAGGTTGGATTAATTAATTGGAACACTGGGACTCTTTTCTAGCCCTGTCTTACAAATTTAATTTTTTTAGTGCATTAGATAGAACCTTAAATTTTATACTTCACGTTTGATTCTATAAAATGGAAGCTAAATTTAAATATAGTATTAATTTAATAAAAGTTCCTCTTTAAGAGTTTAATAAATCAGATACTTTAATAAAATAAGACTAACAGCGGTCTGAATGTATAAGTTTTTGTAAGTCATGAAGATGTCAGAAATGGCTATGTAATAAGAACCTTAACTCAAAATAGGTTAACCGATAAATGAAAGACTGTCTCAAGCACGACGACTAGCGGGTCAGAAGCACTTGGGTGTTGGCAAGAATATCGCTGTATCTAGCTTCATCTCTAGCACTTTCAAGCGATTTTTAAACTTTACGGAGGACATTCTCTTCGCTATGCCGGAGTTGGAACATTTATTTTTATCACATCTCTGTGAGGAAAAACTAGCAACTTTTATACTTATATAGTCATTTTAGAATTTTATAAACTATTCTGTTTTGTTTTGGATATAATAAATAATATAAATATTTAATAAAATTTATTTAGTTCTTATACTTTTACGATTTTAATCACGTTTGTTCAATATAAAGGCCGATAAATTAAAAAAAAATATATCATCATGAATATTTTTAAAGTAAATAGGGAATCAAAAAACAAAGTAAACCATGCAATTTTTATGCTACAAACAGCCAACGCCCTAAACTAAATGGCATAATAAAATAATCTTTACACCTTCAACAGAAAGTTTAAAATTGATTATTTAATGAACTTAAAGAGACGCACAGTAAGCGCATTTTAACATACTCGTCCAATATATCTTGAGCCAAACATTACCATACATTCATTAATTTACGTACTATTTAGTAATAACATCAAAAGGGCTACAGCACAACACAATTTGGTTGGGAGTACCGAAATAAATGGCTATGGGTCACGTGATCAGACGATTTGTTGTAACGCCTAAACGATTATTCGTATCATTAGTCATGTTACCACCTCTGATAACGTCATTGATGTATTCATTGTTAAATTAACGATAAAGGCCGAGAGTGTCATATAAAATGTAATTTGTACTAATGCATTTTTACGAATGGTTTCTTTTTGTATAGAATTTGAACTATGAAACCACGCTGTCATGCAAATTTTATGGATATAAAGTTAAAGAATATTTTTACTGTCATAAATATACTATTTGTAGTTTTCTAAGAAGGTGGAAAATTAAATAACAATGTATTCAAATCGTACTATAATAAACAATATCATATTCCAAATTATTACAAAACTGTCTAAAATATTTATCTTCTGCCCTGATTCCTTCGGGATTACTTCTTTTTTTAAAATAAGTTTATCCTCATCAGGAGGATCTGTTGTAAGAAGTGACAACATACCGTCCATGGTTTCATAGCATGTTGGTAAGATTTGGTTAGTTGGAAGTGCGAAGCCATGATGTCCCTCATCTCTCAATTCAAAAGTGAACACGTACCTAAGATTATTAAACAGATAAATTTTATCAGATCTGATAAAACCATATTATTTTGGCAATTATTATAAAAAAATGTTATGGATATTAATGGAATATTACTTGCGTTATCAAGCAAACTAAATTATAATTTAACCGAGTAAAAATAATGATTTTAATACTTTAAATAATAATAAAAACTGTACTAACGGCACCGAGAAAGATTTTTTAACCCAATCACCACTCACGCCAGATGTAACATAACCTGCAATAATATTTTATATAGTTATCGTTATCGTCTTTGTTTTTGAATTATTACTAAAGAAAAGTAGTTTTCTTACCTACTGTATCGAAAGCAGTGCCAACGGAATATTGAGTTCCATATTTTTTAGATATTTCAACAGCGGCTTTATTACCCATTTGTCTCTGAAAATATTTATTAGATGATGGTTTACGAGAAAAGGTACAGGATTATTATCCATTTTACTTGTATAAGTAACATAACTTATATGAGTGTTTTTAATCTCACCGTTTCATCAAAATTTTCTTCATGTTTCTTGGAATAAGCATATGGCATAATCATATACTGACCATAAGAATGAAAAGCAATATAGAACTTTAAATTGCCGCTTTTACTTTTTATAAAATTCGCCATGGCAATGGATTCAACTTCCGAGAAAGCGTTGGGGCCACCGTACGTTTCGCTATGTCTGTTAGAACTCGTTCCAACCGCTTTAGAACAAAATGTGTGTTATATTCATTCTGATGTTACTGTAATTAACTAAATAACATTATGAAAGTAACTTAAAGTAGTTTTACATCTTATTCCGACTTCTTCGTTAATTATGTCATTGCTACATTAGCTACATTCGTATATAAATATTGTTGATAGCTTCCTACTTTATATACTTAGAATTTTGTTATAAGTCTTTAAGTATATTATACTTTTATATGTTCAAAATAAATAGTTATTTTTATTTCATGATCACTTACTACCAAAATTTATGTCAAAATTCCTATTCAAATCGACGCCGCGCATATTTTTTCTGTACATTCGATCCTTAAACATAAAATAAATTATTTTCTTAATTTGATTTGATTAGACTTTTGTTGAAAATTATCTTACCTTA
Source organism: Mechanitis mazaeus (assembly GCA_959347395.1). Lineage (NCBI taxonomy): Eukaryota > Metazoa > Arthropoda > Insecta > Lepidoptera > Nymphalidae > Mechanitis > Mechanitis mazaeus. The sequence continues at coordinate 3,223,214 of OY365743.1, forward strand.
GTATGTGAGTATTCATAACCGTCTGGATTAAGAACAGGAACAAACAACCATTCATATTCTATTGCAATATCTTTAAAATTTGAATCTATTTTTTCAACAGCAGTAAGAATTTGGTGCAAGAAGTATGTAACGAAGGCTATTGAAATCCATTCTCGAGCATGTATACCACCTTCTACTATGACCTTCGGTCTACTGAAATTTTAATAATAAGTAATGAAAACTATGAAAGATGAATATCTAATAATGAAATGTCATGGCATAAATAATGTCCACATTTTATATAGTTCATTTTCTACTCTGTTTCTTAATCTTATAGTATTATAATATTCTTCTATCTTAAATGTTTAGACATAAATACTTGTAAATAACTTACTTCTTTTTTCCTCTTTCATGAAAGATTCTGGCGGCTAAAATATTTCGATTTTGATAAGTTCTCCCAATGCTTTGCAAATCCATAACTTTGAAATACGTTTGGTTTAAATCCTGAAGCCATTCATATATATCATTTAGTCTAAAGTAGCTGGTCCAATCAAAGGAATCCATGTTTCGTCGAACGTATTTCTTTACTGTCTGGGCATCCAAAGCCCTTATAAAAAATATATATTATAATTATGGTATAATGCTATTTACAGCTTAAGTAACAATTGCAAAAACTAATAATTATAAAAAGCCATTACTCTTGTATGTCTTCTATAAGTGTAGAAAAATATATTCCTTTAGAAACAGCATCTCTCATAAACAGTTTCTTCTTTTCTGGTGCTACAATAAATTCCACAGGTCTATAAGTCAATCCTGGAAACCTCCACATGTTAGCTTTGTACACCTCACTTACATTCTTAAAGAATGCTAAGTGTTCATCTGTCACTGGGACTCCTCTAAATAATGTATAATTTTTATAGCTTTTAGAACTGCACTGATTTATGCATAAAAAGAAGATTGTGTAAACCAAAAACATTTTGTATCAGTCTAGTTTTGTAAAAGAGACATTTTAAGTCAATTATATCTTAACCCTCGAGAATTTACATTTTATTTGTATTAAATGTCAATTCTTTCTTATGACATGTACATGACTTCAAAAGTTAGTTTTAATAACCTATTTGCTTTAACCTATCGTAATTATTATCTACGTTAGACATTTATATGTATGTTTGTGATCATATCGCAATCACATCAGTGAAATAATTGTAAATACGCCTTGTATTCTGAAAAATGTCTATTAAATAAAAAAATATTAAATAATATAAAAGGCGTAAAATAAAACTAAAACAAATAATTAAAACCTTTAATACAACGTAACAATATTTTAATAAAATACAAGGAATATCGAAAACAACAATATATAAAATCTTGGTCTCAAATCCATGGCAATACTGAATAGTTCCCGTTCAACAGTCCGATGCCTGACCGTCATAAGTTCTACTAAGCCGGTCAGCGCTTCCTTGCATGTGGGGGTTATTTTTTCGGGGGGCAAAGCATATCCGTAAGTTCCGTTGTCACGTAAATAGAAGGAAAGAGCGTATCTGAAAATTATCATTATTCATCGATTTTTATTTCTCACTGTACCAAACGCAAATAAAAAACTATATCTTACTGTGCTTAAATGAAAAAGCTAGAGAAGAATACCTAGTCAAATGAATAGAGTTATCTTATATAAAAAAAAGTATTTTTGCTTCCTGATCTTATAAAAGATATATCAACATTATATAGGAAATAGCGAGTAGATATAGAGAAGAATAATATAGATATAAAAAAGAATAGAATACACAGTCACAATTGGACTGTTTTCAGTCTTTATATTTTATATATTTTATTATATTTAAAAATTAAAAATCTCATAAAATGTTATATTTTATATTTAAACTTTTAAAAGACTGTTTTTAAAGTAATGAAGACTAATAAAAACAAATAACGTCTGAAAATACCATTAATATTGTTTAGTTGAATCAAGTATCTAATGAACCTATATCCCATCTCATCTATTTCAATTACATAGAAATTGTGCTTAATAAATTTAGTATAGTTAATCTATAACAATCGGTACTAAATAGTTCTCTTAATGAATAGTGTATACTTATATATATCTTTTAATTCTTATTGCTAGGGTATGTTTTCTTAATTAGGGTAACATTCGATTTAGCTGATTCATTCATTGCTTACAAAATGCTGATAGTTAGAAAACCTTTTAAATACATTCTCTTTCATACAAGCATGACTTACTGTATAATATTATTTGTTTATTTTTTATATTTATAAAACATAGTAATTAAATCTACTTCAAAATATATTACATTAAACCCTATATCTTACTCGCATGTACCTATAATCCAATAAAATACATAATTCGCTAATACAACACTCTGATACTCACTTTACTCTATACGTTTTTTTGACCCAAGACACACTGTCACCAGACGCTTTATACCCTTTAAAAACAAATTAATATAAAATAGAATTAATAAAAAACACATTTAAATAACAATTATATTTGTATTTTGAATGATCGATGATTACTTTTAGATATAAATATCTGACTATACATTTGTTAATATCGGAATTTAACTGACGAGTTTGGAAACGTCAAACTTCTCATGCGTTAGTTCACGCTGATATTCTGGATACTCCAAGCTCATGAATGAGGTCCCCGGGTGGGTTCAGAACTATCAGGCAAATTTCGATAAAATGATTGTAAGTACAGTCGGATACTTATATAGCAATAATAATTATATTAATATCATTTGAATAAATTACGTTATAAGTGGAAAAATTTACAAATCCTTAAACATAAGTTATTCAGCGTACTGACCGTATATGTCGTAAATAGTGCCAACTCCATACTTGATTCCATTCAATTTGTACATTTTCAATATTGCTTGTTTCCCATAATTTTCCTGTAAACGGGATTTGAAATTCAAAATTCGCATGAATATTCCGTTCGCATTCGCATCGTGAATTCTGATACAAATTGATTTATATTCTTTAATATTCAGTAAAGTATGAATATTACTCGAATTTCTCATATAAACTATGCGACAAATTTATCTTAAATGAAACACATTTATAACAATTAATTATTAAACTTATATAGTTTAGTATACTAAAATGATTTTACGTATACTATACTTTGGAATTTACACATAATAAAGGTTACACATACTTCAAGTATGTTATATTATTTTTACGATAATTGCCAAATTATACAACATATGCGGTGAAGTATTATGAAATCAAATCAAAACAAGTTGGTACCGTGAGATGATGTACATAACACTCAGCAAGGCCGTAAATTACTGCTGTATCTACAAGTATCATACGTTCTCTTATTTGCTTAATGGCTTTGAAAGGCTTAAGGGAAGCCGACTAGCAAAGATGCATTACTACGATATGCATAACTATGTCAACTATCATAAATAACATACCTAAATTATGGCTCGAGGAATAAACCACGGGACACCTTAATATGTAAGCGAAAGCGAACTACTATGTTATACCAGAATATATTACAATTCCTTTATACTCCAGACAAATACATGTAAATAAGATTAATAATAAAAACAAAGCCTCACAATGTTCTTGTAAAATCTTTTTTATATTTATCACTTATTCATTTTTTTTTTTTGTATTATAATATTTTTGATTACAGTAAATAACTAGATCTCTAAATCTACTCAAGAAGATTCACTTGTAAACGAACCAGCTTCCGCTTTTCCTATCACAATGAATACACCATAAGACAAACTTAGCTCAAAATAAATCTTTTATATGAAGCAACAGCCTATTTATGTTTAGAGCGTCTTCTGTGTTACATTTGCATGACCTACTAAACTACTTCAGAGCAATAAATACTTAGCATGAGTTTGACAAAGAAATAAAAAAATATATTCGTTATTATGTAAGAAACAAAATTTTGCAGTTATTAAAAGCAACGCATAAGCATAAAGATATCGATACAAAAATACAATTACTTCTTCCCTTAAATAGTATTCTTTTTAGAATTTCTTACCATCTCCGAGAAATTTTCAATATGTTTTACTCTGTCTGAATACGGTATTATGATTTTCTGTCCATAAGAATGAAATGAAAAATAGAAGTTTAACTGATATCTATTGGTTTGCACGAATTTGGATATTGCAAGAGACTCGGGTTCGGAGAAAGCGTTCGGGCCACAGTAATATTGACTTTCAAGGTCCCTACTTCCACCAAATTCTGTAAAAATATTTAGTTTAAAAATGTTGCTAGTATTTTCTGTGCATCTCAAAAACTTTACTCTTTTTATGCAAGTACTAACGGCAAAACTTGTAGTTAAAGTTTCCATTTAAATCAACGCCGATAGTTCCGTTGCTAGTTTTTCTTCTATTTTTACGCCATAAGCGATCCTGAAAGTTATAATTATTACATAATATTAACTTTAGTTATTAACATTCCGTACTTACCACTTTCATGCTGTAATCATAACCATCTGGATTGGCAACTGGTATAAGAAACCAATGATACTTCTTTGCTACTTGTTTTAAACGCCAATTTGATGATTTTTGAGCATTTATCAATTGATAGGCAAGGTATGTAACGAAAGCAGTTGAGACCCATTCGTTTCCATGTAATGCACCCTCAACTATAGCTTTTCCCCTAACTTGCTGTCCTTGTATCTCAATGGCTAAAATCTCTCTACCCTCAGTCGATTTACCGATAGCTCGTAAATTTACTCGGTCGTCATATTTCACGGCAATGTCAGTCATCCATTGATACACACTTTCAAGGTCATAAAACCCATCCCATGAAAACGAATCAAATTTCATTCGGGTATATCTGCGAATCTTTTGGCGATTGAATAGCCTACAACATTAAATTGCAATTTTAATTACCAATAAAAATTATTGCTCTTTATTTAACATTTGTGTAAAAACGAAAATGAAACAACATCTGTATCAAAAATTTTGGTGACCATCAATATACATATCAATTTAGAAATTGTAGAATTTATCATTTCAAAAATTAATGTAAAAAGTACTTAGTGAAAAAAATTGAATGAATTCTTTCTAGAAAACTTTTTAGAACTATTTTAAGATTTTAGGCTTTTGATATTTAGTAGCATTATTATATCACTCTTTAATTCTAAACTAATATTTTAATATTATACTAGCTATGTATTGTAAATATAATTTTATATTAATACCTACTTTTGTATATTATGTGACAAAACTGTCCCATTCAGATGAAAATGTTTCAGTCTCTCCTTAAACATATCCAGATCTTCACGAGAAACTAGAATTTGCATATCAGTAAATATTCTATGAGGTCTTGTCCAGAAGATCACATTGATGTATTTTTGCTTTTCTAAATTTTGTAAAAACTCCAACTGATACCGTTCTATGGGCATTACATTATAGAGTAAGTAATTCGTATAATTTTTACTTTGACAAAGTCTGAAGTTAATAATAAATATAAAAACTACGGCAAACAAATTTGTTTTCATTGTTGAAGAAGCTAATTTTAAATATTCTGCAATATCTGATTGACATCAATTGATGACATTTTCAAACCATCAATAAACATATCATATTTACAATATTTTTTTTATAAAATTAAGATCTTCACTTTCATTATATTAAGCAGGCGAGGTTTTATTGTATATAAGCGTACGAGCCTACTATATGTATATCTGTTTGTGAATTGAATACCATTTTTATCCTGCATCAAACATATATTATTAAAAACAATGAGTTTAATTTAAATAGTGACTTTAATTAAAATTAAAAATAACTGAAAAGTATGAATAAATTTAAGCCGTTGCCTCCCAACTTCTTGCATTATTCAGAAAAACCTTTTACTCGTCTAGAGTTTCTTCCGATACTTTCATCGAACTAAACTTTTAATGAGCCAGAATTTCATCGTTTGTCAACATTGTCAAAGTGCTTTAGTGAAAATGAAAAACCTGTAAAACCTTTTCTTGTCTATGCAATGGTAATAATGTTTCATAATAATCAATATTGGCTACCTAGGTCACCGATAAAGCAGATATCTAATCTGTGCAAAAACACTTTTCAATTCAACGTTCAATCTGTATCACCTGGATGCCTATAATTTTTCCGTAATGACTTTTGCCACGAAAATACCATTGAAAAGAGTACACTCCTTCCTGAAATACCGACAGTGTTCCTGTACATTGTTCGTCTTTACGTGGGTGAAAATCACATATCAGCAGGTGAACCCTTTTTATCCTTTGTTCAGAAAAACAAATATACAACATAATAAAATGTATGAGGATTAAAGTTTTATTTTATGATGAAGAATTTTCAAGCATAAAAAAATCGTACCTAAAATACGTGATGGAAAGTTTATATTAACAAAGTATAAGCTGATAATCGTTGGATCTCTGTTGCCGGAAGGTGATCAAAACTTTGCTTGTATCGTTTAATATTAGTATTACAGCTAAAATATTTTAGTTTATGAAACTATACCAGGAACTTATGATCGGAATTTACGAGTTTTAAACAATTTACTGCAATATGCAAAGTCTAAAATTGCTATCGTAGGCACTTATGCTATAATTATTATTAAAACATTGAAGAATTCTATAAGTTATTTCTTTTAAAACCTATCTAAAAAGTTAAAAAAAAATTAATTGTTTTAACAAACATGTAATTCCCGTAATATCTATCCCATTATGTGATCAATATATTCATATAAATAAGATAACGTTAATCCTTGTTATATATATAGTTTTGCTAATGAAACAACTCGTCTTACCATTTTATAACCTTATACCAATAAAGTTTCTTATCGATGTAATAAAGTCGCCGAAAACCATTTCCCTAAAAGATATCAAGCGAAGCTCCTGTGGGCATTATCTAAGGGAGATTGTCTTTTAATTTCTTTAAATTGCCTGTTAAACAGGCGAACTTCGTGATCTTCTTAAAGCAGCTGTCACTTAACAATGGGACAAGATTAAGGAGAAAAAATCTCACTTCGACTAATAGGAAAACTTTGTCCGTCAGCAAAGCCTGTCTTTCTGCAGAATTTTATTTTTATCGTCGAGACATATTTAATAGTAAATGCAACCATAATATTGTTAAAATATTTTTACTCACGAAATGTAATAATGGTGCAAGAATAGGACCATACAAAACACGTCGGGCGTAATAAAAGTAATTAGCCTTCCTTATAATGAAAAATAAACACATGAGCTCCTAGGTAAATAAAAACTTCTAAAATGTGCTTAATGTAGTAAGTAAAAAATAATATCAGTACATTTTTTTTACAATGTGATAAACAAAAATAATGGATGATTTGTATAACTCCATACATCCATTCAACAAAGACATTCATATATTCAATGTAGTTTAGATGGATCAAATATCTATAAGTAATAAATAAATTTTATCATACATTGAGTCTATCTAGAACTATGTAGGTGTATTCAATTTGCTTACATACACACATTTACTAATGTATGTCATATGTAAATATTATCATATTTGTTTAGTGTTTACTGTATGTGAAGTATACGCTTTCTAACTAAAATTACTAGATGAGACGAATTACTGTAATGTGTCATGTCAGGCCCCGACTAACGTGACGTAATGTAACATCTATTTAGCATACTGGTCTCGTCCCCTTTCAACCCACAAAATACATATTTCATAAATAATTATATACAACATTTTGTTTATACATATATATTTATTAAAATTAACAGAAAAAAAAATTGTTTTACATTTTTTTTTTTATGTGAAAGCGCCCAATAAAGGAGCCACAAACCAGGTCAGATGCACCTCATGACTCGTGTTGAGTTTTTAAAGAGTTTCCTTTCCTTTTAAGCGTGCAATTAGATGTTTCTTTTAAAGAGCAAGACTAAATAACTTAAAAAGGTCAGACTTGCGGTTCTCAAGTGTGTTGTGAACAAAGGGATATACTTTAAAATAAAAAAATCACAAAATAGTCTAATAAAATAAGTAATTTGTTAAAGATGAAAAGAAACAAGACCTTTTGATATAATTTTCGCTTCGTCATAGTAATATAATTTTGGTTTACTAATAACACTGACATGACTTGAGGGACTTTATTTTTATTGTTAACTAAAATATATAGTAGATAATTTAACGTCACTTTTTCATTACTAAAAGTTTCTGACAAATAAATTTTTATTATTTAAATATGAAGATGATGGCACATTTTGAGTTTGTTGAATTAATCAAAATATAAGTAACGAACTGTTACACGCGGTTCTACCTGTGGACGAATGATTTTACTATTAAGACAAAGAAAAATGGCATAATGTTAGATATCCTATAGAATATACCCTAGACTAAGCGTTCGTAATGGACCGGCCTATCATAATCAAATAGAATTTTTTAAAACGCATTCACATGTTTTGAAAATTGGTACGTTTAAAAAATCAAATTTTTACCGTTTAATTTTACCGAAAGAAACAAACAATAATAATGAATACATAGAATTCCGATCTTATTCAAATATGAAAAATTAATATCATATGTTGTATGTTTAAAAAACCGTACGTTCAGCAAAGTATTAAATAAAAATTCACCGTTTTGCCAATTAAAAAGTAAACAGAGGCGTAATTAAAAATATGTTCCATTCATTTGAGTTATTAACCCCAGCGGTACACGAATTCACTTTATATAGAAAACGCACTTTTTCGCAACATGTTAAGTAACACTTCAAATAAAATAATTGTTTATTTTTAAGCCGTTATCAATTTTATAAAGCTAACTTATCGGTATACTTAGATCTTATTGATTCTTTTAGAGATTCTAAATTATCATGAAGTTTAAAATTTGGTATATTCTCTAAAACTGGCTATAATTCATAATCCAGGGGCTTGCGATCGAGACGAGACGACGGCCAATCTTCCACTCTTAAGATGTCTGAAACATTCGTTTCGAACCACACTAGGTTTGATTGAGCTTTATGACACGGTGCTGGGCCTTGCTGAAAGAAGAAGCTTTGGTTATAGAACATGGTATTTTAAGATGTAAACCACCTCCTCAATCGTATCTGATACACTTGCATATTTGACATATTTTTCATTTAAATATGGCTCAGCGGTTATCAAACGGTGACCCTTGATAACTAACACCACACCAACCCATCACTGAGGTTCACTATTTGAGAAGTTTCTCCAGCGCTATAAGCATAAATTTTGCGCTGCATCCTTTGTCTCAACTTTTATTCCTTGACAATGATAAAATTATAGATTTATGTCAATTATAATTTGAACTCTAACGATGTTCATTCAATATTGGCGGTTGTCATGTTTAGCAGTTTTGGTTAAATATAATGTATTTTGAACTTTAAATATGGTCATCGATTTTTGAAGCTGACTGTATCTTTAAATAGCGGGATATAAAACAGATGGTAAGTTTAAATCTTGTATTTCTCTTCTTACGCTGTGTAATGCTATCACAGCTATTCAATTTCTCTATCATCCCATTCCATTTTAATATCTTGAACATTTTTAACAATAATTACCGCTAAAATAAATAATAGCTATTCATGTAAGAAAGACAGATTTCAAATACAAATGTAATATTATTATAATTTTTTATTGTAACAGTATTTATGGCATGAGTTAGTATATCATGAACGTTAACTGTATATCTATGTATTGTAAAACTATAGTTGTACTTATATATCCCTTGTTATTTAAATGTAAAATGTAATCTATCTACATCTATGTATCTAGGAATAGATTTAACACGTCTAGGGTTAATATGGTCAGGAATATATTGATTTTACTATGATAATATTTTTATTTAAATACTATATTCAGACAGGATTACTATCAAACAGAATATTTAAGAGTGTAGTAGAGTTATGAACTTTTATGAATTTTTAAGTCAATATATCAAGCATATATTTTTGTTTCTTTCATAACTTTAATTGTAAATAACTAATGTTTCTAGACCAGATAACAAGATAACAATTTGTTGAAAAATCTTTTATTTTAAGGAGATGTTACAGATAAACCTATAGGTGGTACTATGAGTAACTTATTAATAAATTTTATACATATTTATTGTGTTGCTATTTCCACATAACAAACCCGGACCGGGTAAGTGGCATTGTGGTCAAGCTATTAATAATTAACTAACAGTTTGTCCGCAGGCGAAGCCGTGAGTGAGTGGTATGCAATTGAATATTTAAAATATTGGTATTATTTGTAATTAATTTTATAAACTCTAGTAAATTAATAAAGATGTCTCCTCCGCTAGGAAAATACAATATTCCTTATATTTAGAGTTTTTGAACATTTATGTAAAACCTCGACAACACAATTAATTGGCACTTTGAACAAAGTTTTTGGAACTTTGTCAACAATTTATACACAAAGGCATTTTAGATAAGACCGCAAGTATCTTTTTGTTCCATAATTAATTTTCTTCAAGATTATTAATATTATTATCGTGACAAACTTGACTAAAGTATTTAAAGATTTTATTAGAAATTTCAAGTTGCTATTTTTGTCAATCACTTTTAAGTGATTGTAGAAAAAAAAATTTTTTTTTTTTATTTTTTAAACAATTTATTTTTTCTTTCTTAATAACAAGCGGGTATGTGGGACATTTATTAGAAATATTTTTTTTAAAGTTTCTTTTTCTCTCCGAGTCCTTAATAGCTTTTTTAAATAAGCCGTTTTCTTTATGTGATAATAAACTTTTAAAGATTGTTATAGCTAACATTATAATAATGTGTTAATTATTATTCTTTGTTCTGTTCACATTTAGTTATTCACGATTGAATCATTAATATATTGGTTTTATTTCATATGCAGCAGCGACGTGATCAAACAATAGTTATTAATAAAAAAATCAGGCGATACGAAAAAATTCACGTTGAAGCATTTTAAGTATTTTCAATATATGTACAGAAAAAACATCAATACGTGACATTTATCCTGTATTTTGATGTTATCCCAGATATTTTTGTGGTGATGGTTTTTTCGGTTTATATATGAAATTGAAATCATAACTAAACATGGACTTTACTCTGAATTTTTTTAAATATATATATTATATTATTATCCCAAATGTAATGTCAACCTTTCTGGTGTAATAGATAGCTAATCAGAACTCTTGACTATGCTGTCAAATTCCTTTTACTTTAATCTTACTACCAAAAAACCGATATTCTCTCAAATGCTTTAACAATTTGTTTTATTTTACTTAATTATACATATTTTGTACCCAAATGTTAGTACAATAACTTCTACACTATAGTAACAATCTTTCATAAAGTTCAGAACTTATCCAGAACTTGTGTTATGTACTCCACCGTTCTGTATGAGGAATGCTCGTAACTTACTAACTTTTATGTGAGTTATCTTCAAGTGGCTTTGATTTTCTTCTAGATAACTCTTATATACAAAAGCGGAACATTTTGTTTTACTTCATAACTATAGTAAATATATATCAATATTAAACTAAGCCCTTTTGAACAGTTTCTTTTGTCTCTAACAGAATAACTTTTGAGTATTCTGGAATAATATTGTTTCACTTGGAGGTACATAATTTTTCTTAGCAACAATACATCTGAATCTAATTAGGTGTATCAAATAAAATCGTGATAAAGTATAGTTAATTGTACGCCATAAAAACAATCCGGTAAGCTCATTGGCCAGAGGAAATTGTTCAAAAACGCAATTATGGGCTACATATAAAGACATTTTCTATTTGTATCACATTATAATAACAGCTTTTGTAAATAAAAAAATGCACGTAAAAACACATTTTATTCGTATTACCCCCAAGGTGGTTTTCGGTGTGAAACGAATTTGGCATATTTCTTATTTTGGAGCTGTTGAATAGTAATGACAGTAATAAATCATACGGATCATTAGGCTCCCCCGTCGGTGTTGGGTTCGATTCCTGGTAGAAATGGCATCATCTGTCAATAGGCTAGTGACTTGACATGACTCGCTAATGGAGTCGCACTGTTTGTAGAACAATCGGAGAAAATTGTATATGTACATAAAACCACATATTTTTAGTAACAGGTAACTTTAGTAAGAGTTGAGTATTATTATAGAGTGATATATTCGTTCGAGTTAATTTATGAGCTACATAAATATATACATATCTACAATAAGTCTTATTGCTATTAAAAAAAAAACCTTGAAATCTAGTCTATAATATAATTTTCTATCCAAATGTACTGATTAAATAATTAAAATAAAAAATAATAATATGTTAATAATTACAAAATGATCATCTTCTTCCGTTTATAATTAAAAACGTAATAAAAATAAATGAATAGTTTATTTAAACAATATTAATATAGTCTTAAAAGCTTTTTTAAACCCCACTCTACAAGACATACCACATGTGATATTTTATAAACAATCTCATTTCAAGAGTACGACATATTTTGTCGCTTTTGGTTTAAAGTAAAAGTGCTTATAACTAATTCGAGCTTCAGTAGTTCAGTATTCAAATATGTATAAAAAAATCGTTTCTATTCGAAAAGTATATCCAGCTATATCATCAGTATATGAGACGAATGTTTTCAGAAAGAGGATACACAGAACCTACTTCTGAATAATTGTGTTAATACGATATATTTATAACATAGGTCGGAATATCGTGACGACATCTCTCCGTTCCCTGATCGTGAGATCTAATTTTTTTTTTTGAAACGTCATCTCAAATGTCATCATTGGAGGACAGCTGACGAAATGGGATGTCGCTTCCTCATCAATTATACATTTGTTTATGTGTAACGAGGATGCTGGTCTTCCGGTTTTGAGGTGTGGAGGTGATAATGTCTTACAGCTGTTTATTTGGTCGGGTTTTAAAAAACATTCTCATTGTTTTTTAATTAAGTTTAATCTAAAAAAAATATCACAACAGAAAATGTATTTATACTTATTGGCGCTTTATTTGATAATATGAATCTTACTCATATTAATTTAAAATGTATTTAGTAACGTTAGGCTGATATTTAAAGTTTAAATAAATGTAAAATGAAAAGTTTTCTGCACAGACAGCATCGAAGCTGCGACCTCTAGGGAACCGTCTTTTCGCTCTTCCATTGGAACTAGCGTCTATCTGTATCCATATATCTATAAGACAGGATATACCTATAAGCATTCTTACGAAAATCCTAACCAAAACTCGTACTTGACAGTGTTAAATAATAATATGAATAAGGTTAAATTTAAACAACATCAACAATTGACAGAACGGCATGTGTAAGATTAGATTCGTTTCAATATTGATTAGTCTTTTATTCCATATCTATTTCAAAAATATATTATTTATTTGCAAAAATAAAAATAAAAGAATAAAATACATCAAAGATTTTGATAAGAACTATATGTAAGAGTGCAATCTCATTATGTATATATAAATATAACCTTTTAAATATGTATTACAATATTTGAGCTGAGCGAACCGAAGCTATTTACTACTCAAATTTTCAACTCTTTGTTACCCTACTCCTCCTTCAATTTTCGAACTACAAGCACGAAATTTTGCACACATGCGCATAATGAGCAAATCTCTTTCAGGATTGAAATTCAGCCGAATTGTAATTGTAGTTTTTTAGATAATTGATAAAATGTGTCCCATATAGTTAACATATAGAACGTTTTTGTTTCGCGCGCGCGACCATTCCTACACTACTTCAGAGGCGTCTCACGTACTTTCACCTCCGTTGTAAATTAATTATAAATTTGCTCAAAACAAGTATTGACATCAAATCATAATTTTCATACATAAATAAATATCAATATTTAACTCTAGACATTGATGCGCTCGACTGCGTCGCGAGGCTAACCCCGCTTGCGTGGACCTAGTTAAAGAACTCTCCACAGCTTATCTTTTAAATTGGAGTCTCCAGAAGAGTTTATTTTAGTAAATGTTGTATCAAAATAGGCTCCTGACTCACAAAACTGACGTACAAAAGTGAACACTGATATAAATTCAAAGTGGAAAAGATATCAATAAATAAAAAATATTTAAATGTGGCCAATATCAATTACACAAGCAAATATACAAATCTTTAACAAATATCCGAAAACAATTTATAGAGCGGTTTGTTAATAACCCCGGATAGTTCTGAATGAAGCAAGTTAAAACTATTTTCCAACACAAAGATACTGTCCGTAGCAAGTTTTCAATCTAATTGTCGCAGCTCAGAATAGTTGTGGATTAGTTGATATTAGTTTAACCAGCTAAATTCAGTTATTGTGAACTGCTATTTATTTTATAACATTAATATTGGTATTATTATTAAGATAAATGAATGAATTTATAAATTTGATACATAAATATTGCTATAAATATATAACAAGTGAATAAATGTGTAGTTAACTGTGCATGGACGCACTAACATAGGTTTTAAGATTCCTACTAACAAACTCCCCGTTTGTCATAATTATTTCTAAAACTCGAAACTTAAATATAATAAATATATTTAAGATCACAAAGAGCATAGGCAACATATCTGTGATGTTTTAATCAATCATTAAAAAGAATAATTTTATTAACTTTATACTGTTGAATATTAATATATTTTATATTCGAAACTAAACCTTATTTTTTATTATACTGAACTAAATTTTACTGTTCTTTTATGGTGATTAAATTGCGGTTAATATATTTAATCAGTTTTATACATCGTTATCAATGTAGATGTTATAAAACCTTATTTTTCATATTGTTAATAAGTATTTATCTAATCTACGTCATTTCATGATAGTTTTAGAATAATATTAATAATAATATATTATTACGGAGTACTTTGAAATAATTATATAAAAAATACAAACCTAAATAGCAGAAATTAAATATTTATAGGCAACTTTTCGATTCAGTTTTTAGCGAACTTCTTAAAGTTGCAATTATTATAGAAGATTCTTTTAGCAAGTTGCAAAATCAACACTGATAAAAAAGTAGTTAGTAACTCGGTCCGTCACTATGCACTATCGAGCTGAGCGAAGCATTGTTGCTGAATGAGTTTTACGTACTTGTGAAATTGGCAGAGTAAAAAGCCTAATAAGAACTCGCGCGTGCGATTTCAAAACGTTCCACATGTTAACTCTTTGAAACACACTTTGACCATTTAATACAAAACTACAATCACAACTGTCACCAAAAACCTTCAGGACCTATAAGTCACTGTCCTCGACAACTCGGTCAATTTTCGACATCCTGCCATTATTCGTCTAGGAGGAATAAATGTACAATATTTTTAAATTTAATAAATAGGCAAACGTGAAACATAGTACAGCGATTATTAACATCAGACGGCCTGTAGTCAAACGCTAACTAAAATTTTACCTACATTTCAAGATACCAACAAAAAATCTTTTTTACTACTAATATATCTTTTTACTACTGCATTCCCACATGTAACCGCTAACGAAGTCGCTAATTAAATGATCTAATTAACTAAACCAAAAAAAAAAAACTAGGAATGTCACAAACTGTCATATTCAAATCCATTTCCTAAAATGTACAAAAAAACATAAGTACGTAATCGTAGAGTAGGATATTCAAAAAACTAACTAGATAGGTAAAAATCAACAAATTTATAGTTTCAAAGTTTTTTAAATATATCATTGTAAAATATACAGAAGTGCGATTTCAATATATATGTAATATGTTAATGAATATTTAAACCAGAATAAATTATCGAAGAAATTATAGAACTCGCTAATCGCTAGCTCTTATGAATATAACCGCTCCAATCTTGTTGACAGACTGAAATGTGAATGGGCTGCCGTGACGTACGAGGCTGCATCAAAATAAAGGGGATCGCTCACTCAAGAGCAACAGCGCGTGTCTATAAACACTTTTACATATAATTAATAATAGCTTTTGTTTCGTAATATAAATGTGTTATTTATAATAATATATATTTTCATGATAAACTTGATGGTTCTGGCATTGTCCGGCATTAGTTTCTGGCATTATCTGGCATTGTCCAATGTTTTGCGTTTTTGAAAGACAAATGCTTTTTTCCTTTGATAAACAATTTATTGTATATAATAATATTACTATAGATTATCAGTGTGATTATTTTTATTCTTATATGACATTTTTAATACTATTATTATCTTATATTAGCGTAAATATTGCTTAATAAATTATATTACTGTTATCGAAGCTAGATCTATGATTTTAGCTATTAACATATTAGATAGATATTAAATGGGACATTTGAGTAATGATAACGTTTATGAAAACGGACATGTTGTTACAGAATCCGGCCAGGTCTTTGATGGTACTAATTAATACAAATAAGCATCCGTTTAAACTAAAATAACTCAAAGTATTCCAGTTTAAAATTTTAGGACCACAATAAATGACAACGCCACATATTTATGGCTTTTATAATAGTTTTTAACGTAAACTACGGCGGGTTTAAATAGTATCACCCGACCAGAACATAAGACCTCTCTTTCCTTCTAAGAGGTATTGGTCATGTGACCAAGATATTTTTGTGCATACAACAAAGATCTATGTGTAGTTTGAAAACACTTCCTGCGCTGGTTCAAAATATATTGGTGATCCGGTAGATTGGTTAAAGGAATATTTTGTTTGGATCATTAACGACTTCGAAATGATAGATGACTGTGAAGATGGTTTTAATGTACAGAAAGAGTTCTCTACAATCCGTGAAATCATAATGACGGTTTAAATTATTTATTTTTTATTTTAAAGCAACACCACATTATAATAATTAAATGTGTATTTTAAGAATGAACTAGCTCTACCCAGAAACTTTGTTTTATTCTTGAAGTATATTAATGTTGGAAATTATCAGTTGGATTTGAAATAGTATTTTTGAATTTAATTGTAAAATTCTCTTTTTTTATTTCCGATTGATAAAGCAGTAAGTTTTTTTAAATCAGTATCTAAAATTGTTTGCAAAATACTAGACGTGTTTTCTACAAAATCATGAAGAATGCAAAATATCATAATTTCATTGCTGGGTCTAGAAACCAAATTTTTTAATGTGAAAGTATACCAGACTATTGTAAACGTGGATAGAGTTGGAAAGAATAGCTAGTATAATAACATTAATTTTCGACTAATAGTAATGTATTTTGATTGTCGGTTTCGATCTGTAACCTTAATAATAGTAAATGGAAAAAACAACAATATATAAAAGAACAGATATTATTGAAACTATCTAACAAATATTATTAGAAATTTAGTTAAAAGACAAAGTTAAAAAACCTTACTGGTAAACAAAAAGTAACCCCATCTCTCACGGGAGATCATTGTAAACCATAGGAAACATAAAAACTATTCCTATCCCTTTCTCCCCTCCTTACGTCATGACATTCCTTTTCACTTATTGTCCCTACAGTACTCTTTTTAAGGTTGGCGCTAAGTCGAGCGTTTTGGTTGGAGTTCTAACAACTTGCGGTTCCTACCCCATTTCGCGTTTGCCCACAAAAAAGTACAGTGAAAAGTTACTTAAGATTTATATACTCATAATAAATATAACATATATTTTATAGTAATTTAAAAAAAATATATAATTTCACATATTATCATATAAATTGCATACACTAAAGAAAACTGTCAAGTAAATATGAACACTGTATTAAGAAGGTAAAAATAGTTTTTGTCGAGAAACAATTAAGTTCTATTTATCTAAATACTAAAGAATAAAAATATAAGCAGTTTGCTTTAAACATATTTTTATAAGGTAATTGTTATATTAATCTGATATAAATATTCATGATATTGAATTTTTTAGTATAATAAGACTGTAACCTTCACATGACAGCGAAATAGGTGCGTTCTATGATTTGTGACCGTCTGACGTCTGATTTCAGTCACGCGTTGTGTCAGGGGTAGTTATTTATGGCACTCATATCATGTGGGGCATTATGGAGTTGTTTATTTGTATGACTAATTAAAAATTCCGTAAAATGACATTAGTTTTACAAAACCGAAAATGAATAAAACTCAAATCGTATACATTTACATCATCACTTAAAATTTATAAAATCTAAGTATTATTATTTTTATTGTAATTAGGCCAAGTAATGATTTATTTGGGAGTAAATTGTATTATTTTATTGTTATTGTATTGACTGATCCTTTATTCTATACCCATATCAAATTTTATCAAAAAAACCGTTTAGTAACTTTCCGTGTGTTTGTAAAAATTGTTTAAGTAATATATCATTAACTGAAAATGAGGGAATAAGTTATAAGTAATTATTATTATTATTATTATTATTTAATTTTAATTGAGTTTATCGCACTTGTTAAAAACACAACGTACCGTTATAGTACTGTTGGTAGAAACCCATAAAGGGAGGTCACAGTTTATTTAAAATATTTTTATTACCAACAAAACGTTAACTTAAAGATTTCCCGCAGGATCACAAAATCCCATGAGAGTTGTTAAATGTCTCTACATCTTAAATCACTGCTTTAATTACTTAAACATCTTTTTCTTGGAAATGCTTCCTGTCATTACGTGATTTATTATTTTTCAACTTAGCATTTGAATGCAACGTATATATGTGACAAGTTTTAAATAGCAAAGTTAGTATAGATTTAACAGTACAGTGTAAACACTAACTAACATTACAAATACTCGGGATAAAGTGGATGATGATAATGTTATCTTTAAAATATATTAAAATAATTTAGCTTAGTATAACTTAACATAACATCCCAGCTTAATTTACCATTAACACAGAAAATAATTATCAGGATATATAATCATAAAAAGAAAAATTTGAAAACCAAGTTGATAATATTTTAATTCAATGTACATTATTGTTGCTTGCTTTCATTCCACCATGTTCTCGTTCAAGTTTCCCCGCCCTACAAATTCCAATTGTACAGTTACACAGAAAATTTATCGGTCGTTTCAAGTCAATTCAGTTTAGCACCGCAGTAAATAAACTGACTTAAAAGAATGGTGATTGTCTTGAGATTATACTGATCTCTTTGATATTCTTTAAGTCCAAAGTATTTTACTTTGTGGCGAATCAAAGGTATTGTAGTCTGTATCTTTAGACCTTGTTTGTTTAATTGTTTGTTTTCTCAAGATGAATGAAATACTTGAATAGTTCAGTCTTTGTAACTATTCTCTTTGTTACAAGGGTGCAAGTACTACAAAGTTTGAACTACTGATTATAAATTTTTATAAAATCTTCATATAAATTTCTTGAATTATGTTATTAAGTCGTTGATTATAAATCAAAACAAATTATAACTTATTTGTACTGTATTTTTCAAAAACATTTAGTATCACATAATTGTAATAGTATTATATTGATAAAAAATATACGAACCGCAGTCCGATAATATTTCTTTATAATAAATATAGATTAAGGTTGGGGTTGCTTAATAGTTATTTTTGACCTAATAAGATATATTCAGATAGACGAACAGATAATGTTTAGAAGTTATAGTATAAAAAAATAAAAACACAATTTGCTTTTAATAGGAAGTGTTTGGATGAAGTTATTAGTAATTAAATAAATTAATTAAACAATTCATTTTAAAATTTTTAATTTCATATTACACTCTCAATGAAAATATTAAGGCTGCAGCAAGCAACATTGAACTTATTTTAATAGCACATCCATCAGAATAATATCCAATTTGCCTTGCAACTCTATCCATTTCAATCAGAGAGTCCATAACTTCTTCACAGTTGGGAATAATTTGATCTGTAGGTAAAAGAAATCCGTATGGTCCTTTATCTCTCAGCTCGTACAAAAATACCAAAGGCACCTCTCCAACTCCTTTCACCCAATCGAAACCTGTACCTGTTGTTGGATCTAATAAAAATAGAATAATATATTATTATTATAATTATCATAAACATTTAATAATTTTCTGTAAACATCGTATTCTCAATAAGGTAAATTATTATTAAATGAAATATTCAGGTATCTTAAAGTCACAGATCCAGATTCAGTTGTTAATGTTTTTTTTATTCATACAAAAGCTTTGACTTACAAAATAAATTAAATTTCATAGTTATTGAATAACATTTAACATACTACTTACATAATATATCAAGTGAAGTTCCCACAGTGTATGATGTGTTATAACGCTCTGTTAATTTATCTGCTCCTTTGATTGCTATTTCAAACTGTGAATGAAGTTTAATTTCATATTATATGGTATCATGACTCTGAAGGCTAGACTTTATAAAATCACATTATATGGATATTACAATTTAAACATCTTTAAATACAACGAAATTTAAAGTCGGTCCCGTTAAACCAATTTTATAATTGTGCAAGAACAGATATAAAACAAAAAGAAAAAAAATATAACCAAATATAATTACAATAAATGAAATGAAGACAATCCAAAAATCTAAACATTTACCATGTCGGCATAGTTCGGAACTTGAACTACATCAGCTCCACCAACATGGCTGTAGGGGACCAGAATCATTTGAGAAAATGAATGTATTGAAAAATAATATAAGAAATTTCCTTCCTGCTTCAGTTTCTTTACGTGATTAGCTATAGCTCTTGATTCGGGTTCAGAAAATGCAATGGGTCCAGAAAAAGTTTCATCACAAGGGTTTCTGGAAGCTCCCACACCTAAAATATTAATATTAATTTCATCTATCAAAACAAATAAATGAATATGATTTTATATGTCTGAACAAAAAGTAAAAAAAAACATCTGACACGCGGCAATCGAGCTTGCCGCTATGAAAAACTCCTAATCGGCAAATTATAACTCGCAAATTAGGTAGTAATTAATTAATTTTTAAATTTTAAAAAATTTAAAAATTCGAATTTTTTTTTCCATTTTTCGGTAACTTCGGCGGCCGATCTGACCACCTTCCCGTTGGACAAGAAACATAATTTTGAAAAGTGAGTCTTACATTTAGATGCTGATTCCAAATATATCTTTAGTTTTTCAAAATTCGAAAAATAAAATTCGACAGACACACAGACACACATACAGACAGACAGATCGGAAGGAAAAACTGAGTTTTTCGAAAACAGTAATAAACTAAAATCATATACAATATAGAATTTGTGGATACATTGCAATCTTTTCATAGATCTACAGAAAAAAACACAAAATAAGCTCACAGTTATCTTTCTCATCTTTTGACACTAAACTGTTTTAGTTACTTAATGTAGAATTTCTATATAAGGATTGACTTTTACATTCGCATAAACAATTTTGCATTTAATAACAGGTTTTACAGTTTTTTGAATGTGATTTTAAAAATAATAAACAGATTGCCAACTTGCATTACTTTTTAGTACAAAAAATATTTACCATTCCAATGGAAACCAAAGTTTCTGTTAAGGTCCACACCAACACTCTTATCATCTGGATCTGAGCCACAAGACGTAAATTTAGCTCGACTACGATTTTTCCTCCACATTCTGTTCTATAAATACAAATATTATACTTATTATTACAATATTATTCAAAATATTGTCCCACTCATTTATTGCCTCAGTTTCAATAATACTTACAGTGGTGAATGTATATTTATATCCATCTGGATTAGTAACGGGGAAGAGATGCCATACAACATTTTCGGCTAGAAACCTTATTTGTTCATCTTGACTAGTCAGAAACTCATTTATAATCCAAGTAAGAGTAACTGTACTTATCCATTCTCTAGCGTGTAACGTACCTTCAAACATACCTATAACTGGATTCTCTTTTTTCTTATAGTCAATTTTGATCCCTTTAATAGGTCTATTTTCGACACTTCTGCCTATGTCCTCTATGGTTACGACATTTGGATATTCAATAGCCAACTCATCCATCCAATCATAAACTTCTTCCAAAGTTTGATAGTAAGTCCAATCAAATTTTTTCTCCAATCGGTCAACATTAGGGGGCCTTTTTAATTGTTCATCTATCAGTCTGCATACAAAATTAAATTATTATTAAGAAATTAAGAAATTAAACTTCGTTAAATATTTCATTTTTTACTTTTATTTTAATATAAAATTTGTTTCAACTCTAACTTACCTTTGTACATCATCAATAAATAATACCGCCTTTAATCCATGGCTACTCATAGTTTCTTCAAATTTCTCTTGTTTTTCAGGAGAAACCATAATTCTAACATCTCGTCCTACCTGACTAATATCCATCCAAAACATGAATTCATTTCCTTCTTTTATCTTCTTCAGCACCTTCACTTCATTTTCTGTTTCTGGTATCACATTGTAAACTCTATAATTTTTGTAATTAACATATTCAGTACTTACATAAGCGATAGCAATTAAAAATATAAATAATTTTAATTTTATCTTCATGATGTCCATAACTATAAAACAATTACTGTACTCTATATTGACATATTCAAGTGCTAGTTAAATAAAATATACATAAAAAAACACATTACTTAGCTATCATGTAGATATCGTATCAGATTACCTTAATTTTTTTGAGATATAAATATTATTAACCTCCCCCCTATCTGTAAATAAATGGATATTGACATAATTGATATATGTATGTAATCTATGTTGTAACTAATATACTTTAAATCGAGTCTGTTCTCAACATAACAACGAACAGAAATCTAATCAAAACGAAAATCACTTCTCTTTTACAAAATATAAAATTAAAATTGCTTAAATACGTGTTATAATTATAAAAGAAATTTACAAAATTTGTAAGTATCCCTACGATTGTTAGTTACTTTTCGTTATTTGATTTATTAAATTATATTATCTTGTTCTTTTCAGTTTACTAATCTTAATTTTTAATAAAATCTTCATTTCTTTGTTTTAAAATCAATTTTTTTTTTCACAAATATTCAAGTACAAAAATTAATACCACCTTAAGATAATTATAATCCTTAAAGATTGTGAGAAAGTCATAATTTATTTAAATTATAATTGCATTGAATGTTATAATATCTCTCTCACATTCGATATAAAAAAAAAATACTATTTTAAATATCCAACTATAATTATATAAAATTAGTACTGTAATATCATATTGCTGGTTAAAAATATAAGCAAAACAAAACAAGAATACTGGAACTATAGTATAACTTTACGAAGTAATACATTATAAATAATAAAATATAAATAACATTAAAACCAAAGAGAATACATACTGTCTCTTAGAAAATAGCGCAAAGTCTAGAAGTCTTCTCCATTTCAAGTGCCACCATGTTTTCTAAATTGTTAGGGACAATATACTCTAGCTGTAGGGGAAATCCATATTCTCTGTCTCTTAGGTCGATTAGAAAGCTAAGTTAGATTGTATTTTTATTAAATCAAAGATTTTTCAACAAGATCTTAGAGAAATTGCATTGCAGTTCATTGTAGTTGCAGTTAGAAGAAATTTCTCAGTGTGAATATCCGATAAAAATAATAAATAATATAAGGAAAAAATTGTTGTTGTCAAAGAAGATTATATTATTTGTTGGGTATATATTCTTACCAATTTAGGTTATTGAAAAATTATTTTTAATAGCCTGTGTGATATTTGTTTATATACATTATTATTTATATTGAAATGATTATGGCATATAAATAAAAAGAATCAACCCCTTGCCCAAATCTGTGCTTCACCTCAAAATACGACCTGATGGTCTTCTAGTCGCTACTATTTCTTATAATGAAAATATAGTCACTTCACTTTATTTTTGGTATGGTCATTGGAAAGGTGAAAACTGATGTATTTACTTAATTAGGTTAATTGATAATATGCAGTGATCAAATTTGCTTTATACTTCATAATACCACATTTAATTAAATAAATTAATTTACATTTAAACATAGGTGTCGTTACACCGACGAAAATTTAAAATTAATAATGAACGAACAATGTATCACATCTACCACGATTCGAATCGGCTATCACTGTATTAAGGTCGCTATCGTTTATTAAACAGAACTATCGTGTCATTACTCGCCTTGAAGTTTATAGTATTCGGTTTATAATTGTCTTTATCTATTATATTCAAAATATTTATGTGACTTCGTTTTGAATTATTTTTATAACATCATATTTTTGCTTAGTTTTAGTTCTGCTAGGTTACGATTTCAGAATGCTTTCAGGCGTTATAAACTCTAAATATATAATATTTTTGCTAGAAAAGACATCCATTTCAACTCTCATATCTTGTTGCATACATTTTTATTCAGACAGACACTTAGATTATGGAATTATATATATTTTGTTTGAACATGATGTTTCATACACATAAATCAAAACCAGCCTTCTTCTTGAGCCTTATTTTTAGTAACTTCAATATTTATTAAATATTTTATTATAAATATATATATTTTTTATTTGGTGTTAAACCAAATCCCGATAATATAAGTAATTTAATGATAATAATTATTTTTCAATTGTAAATTTATACGTTATTATAAATTCACTTTATAAATACAATCGATGCACGCCTCATTATTGTATTGGTTAAACATGGCTTTAACATCATTTATTAATTATTTTGAATTTAATAAAAATTACAATAATAAATTATGATCTATATGAATAATAAATTGAATAGTCTTTCTACGTTTTTTTTTATTTAATAAATCAAGTGTCATAAGGGAAGTCTCTGTGTTCAAAGTAAGTAAGGAAATGTTTCTTTTTAAATAAAATCTATTCCATCATTTGATAATTAGACTAGGAGCGCGAACCAGAACTCAATTTTGATTCGCTACACTCACAAAATCTTAATATGTGTTAGTATTAGCATATTGAGCGAAGCGAGGTGCAAACATCACCGAAGTCGAAATAAAAAATAAATCTAAAAGAAACGAAAAAATTCTTAAAGCTGTTAAAAAATTCGTCACGCGAAAAATTTTCCAATAGAAGTCAATGGGATTTTAGTTTTTTCCGTGATTATTTCACGACGACATCGATATTAGATTTTTTTTTAACACCATCACCAGACTAATGTCTATCAGTGTGCAAAATTTGGAAAGTTTCGGATATACCGTTTTTGATTGATGCTTGCACAAAGGATGCACACAAGTTTATCATTGAGAGCTTCGCTTCTCTGCTCACTTCGCTTAATAAAAAATCGCTTGGTTGATTTCGCTGGTAAGCTAATTAGCTTAAAGCTGAGGAAATACGCATGGGATGGCACCAAAATAAAGTTCAATCAGATCATAAGACCATGAAGCCCAAAAAAAAACACTTACATATATACAAATAAACACATAGGCACATACATAATATTATTTTAGAAAGAATTAATCTGGACACCTTTTGAATTTTACTATTGCTATTGGTTTTTTACTTGGTATGTAAATATATTTTATTATTTAGTACTTATATTTTATTTCTTTGTTTTTCATTTATTTACCAATATATTCAAGATATTCAAATAAAGTTTTTTGATTTGATTCGATTTGATTTAACCTTTCTGAACCATTTGGATAACATGTATTTTAATGTATACTTGTGCGTAAAAAAAATATTAAAAATGTTGCTCTAAAAAATAATATTAATATCAGTTTTATGAGCGCTCACTTTGATTAATTCTTATGTGATAATAAAAATTCAGAGGACTTCCACGTTACTGTTTAATTTCTCATCATTTCTTAAAATGAATTCGAAATTTACCCACAATTTTATGCTGATTTTATGGCTATTTCAATTGTGTCGTTCAACTTTATTACTCCGACCTAATAACGGTTATATCAAAAAATATATTATATTCAAGAAAAAAAATAAAGTAAATTTAAGAATCAAATAAAATAAATGGAAAAACATATACTTTTATTTCATTAAGAACAAAAAAAAGGCCTGTATGCCTTAATATCTTTTTTACAACATACAAAAATATTAAAAAAGCATTTTTTAAAAACAATATATTACGTAATATTTATTATCCTTCCATAAAAATATTGGTATTAAATCATTCTTTAATATAAACAAGGATATATTATATAAGTAATAAGTAAAAATATATTTCATATCAATATTTTTTCAGAAAAACAATGAGAGAATAAAAAATGACAGCATAATAAGAGCGTCTGATTAAAGATAGTATAAAAACTGTTCGTTAACATTTTACTTTCTCTTTGTTTTCTTATAAAATATAAAATATCTTAATAATAATAATAATAATAAGTAAAAATAACTGTAACTGGTTTTATATTTTGTGTTTAGATTTTTGTAATGGAAACTGCAAATGGAATTGCTGGAAAAAACTGATATTTACTAAGTGCAAAAAACACTATTGCTTTTACCGCTTTTATTACATGATCAAAGTATTTTCAGTTACAATGGAAATTAAGCTTTAATTAAAAAAGCTCCAAATGTCTCTTTGTATCCCCTACCAATGACTGCCAAAGAAAAAATTCAAGAAAATTGTAATAAAGTGAGAACCATGTTATTTTATTTATTAAAATAAAGACATAAAAATAGTTTTAATGAATAATCAATGTAACAATACATGTATTAATTTTCAAGTGCAATATTTCGTGCTGAATGAGAAAATTAATTTCAATAACCAGTTCATTAATATTATTGGTTAACCATCCGTTATTGTTTTTAATAAATCACGGGCTTAAACATTATAGAACTTGATTTTAAAAAAACATCTAGTAGGTAGGTAGGCTACTTAGTAGTAACAAAATTCACTAAGAGATATTTGTTAAGTACCTAAAAAAATGTTTTTACATTTTTATCAATTTTTCAAAATCTTTAATAACCCGTCGAGAATACAAAGTAGGTGTTTAGGTAAAACCTCGAAGACGTTAGCGGTTTGGTTTTATGACGTCATCAAAGTCGTAAACGTCATTACCGCCTCTTTCGCTAAGATGGCGGAAAATTTGAAAAAGAGAAAATGTATCATTTGTATAATAAATAGGCTTAAGATGAATTAAGGAAGGGATTTGTTAAACACCGCTTGGGGAATGATGTTTATTTGTAATGTTATACATGTAATTTGTGGTATGAATAAAATATTGTTATTTATATAAATGATTTCTGTATTGTTTATTTCTGTGCCTTCTATTGTTATTAAAAATATCTTTGACAATAAATAGCATTTGTATGTTTGAATATGTGTTCGAATGTACATTTTTTAATTAATTGTTTCCTCCCTAGAAATATTCTTTAAAACATATATCTTATTTATACATATACTATGACATTAAACAAACATTTGAGCAAAATATATTCCTGAGATAAAAAATAAATTATTTTAAAATAATAATTTTATTATTGTGTATTTTCAGGTATTAAAAACTGTAAAGAATATTAAAATTTCATTTATAAGGCTGATATAATACCTGGCGAAAAAAATCTATTATATTTGAGTAATTAATTAAAAGAAGAAAAATGTAAATACTACAACTTTCTAGACGGTATTAATATGTAAAGTAAATTGAGCTCTTGTTACGCGCTATTTCCTTTAGTATCGTGAAACCTCTAGTCAATTAACTATTTCGCCTTGCTATTGAAACCCTTATATATTATATGATGGAAATTGTGGTCGCTGCTGTTGTTGTGATTATTCTATTTCATATTTAACTTAAATACAAACTGCGAATAATTCAAATTCAAATTCAAATTCAAAATATCTTTATTCAAATAGGCATTTACCCGCACTTTTGAATCGTCAATTATTACATTATAAAAATGTCAGTAGTCAGTCCGTCCTTAAGCTACCACCAGCTCGGAATGCTGTTCTGTTGAGAAGAGCTGGCCAGAAACTCAACAGTTGCTCTTTTTAAAATATGTGAACAATGTTTGATGTACAGATTAGAATATCCTGCAAATGAGTCAACAACCAAAGCTCCACAACCTAACCTTTTACTTGATCGAAATACGATCACTGTGCTTAATAAAATAATGTAAAGAGAATTACTGTAGATTTCAACAGAAGGTGTACTTCTTCAAACATTGATCCAATAAGTTTTAGTGAGTTTTTGTACGCTCTTGTCTTTATATGTTGCAATCCCCAAGCATTATCCGGATATCAAGCTGGATCTGCTTGCTAATCTAACCGGATTTAAGAATGTAACTAGTTTTTCAAGTTTAACCGGAACCAAGATTGGTTAGTTTGTATTTTACCAAAAAAAAAATCCAATGCATTACATTTAGATGTTTTTATAAACATTAAAAAAACAATATCGAATTTATAAGAAAAAGAGATAAGAAGGTAGACGACAAAACAAAGGCACTATCGACGCGAAATTCAACAATATACAAGCCACGCGTAAATCACAAGCGTCCGCCATATTGTTTATGCCCGTGTATTCTATCGTTCTTTTTTAAACGATGCTATCAACGGTATTGTATAGGACACACTATTGAGCACCTGTTTCTACAGATACAAGGGCTTCATAGATTTTCTAGAACGAACTAATAAAAATCTTTTACATATTATGGAGTACATCTGATCTAATATATGCCTTGTCACGATGTCCATTACCGACCAAGAGCCAACATAATTTTTAATTATACGAATATTTGTGTTACGTTTAAAAAAACCTCAGAAATAGAATTTCAAATGAATCTTTATTTTCATCTAAACATGATTAATATATTAAAACCATTTTGAATATTATTAATAATATAATATTATAACAAATCAACAAAAGACCGCTAAATTACCGAAAAGCTTGTATACAAAAGTTATTTATTTTCAATTTATTATGGCACAGTCCGCTCGTTACCAGCGAAACAATTAGATCACGCAAAAACATTGAAAATATTGGTCGCCTTTATTCTGCGAAAATGTTATTTAATGTTCAACATTTCTATTTAAATAAAGCCGTCACAATTATTATAGTAATACCTTTTTTGAAGTAACGTTGATCATAATTGATAGAAAAAAATGCAAATGTATATGAAAACTACATAAAAATTATAATAAAAAAATGTGTATTTTTAATTTTTTCACTAGTATGTGATATTTGCTTCTATTGCACTTAATGTATGAACCCCATTTTCTAATCGTATATCTTCGACAAAAAGTTAATATTGAGTATATATTTGTATGAAAATTGGGTATCCAGTTGCGTGGGAGAGTGGGGTATTCTGTCCCACAGGACTCCTTTAGGGAAAGTCTTTGAAATTGCTTTTGGATATCTTCTATTATTTCGACCTATTATAGAAACAGTTTTCATAAATCTTTTATGAAAGACTAAATTATATTTATGGTCCTATCCGCGTTTTAAAGATTTAATTTTCTATTAGATAAATAAGTGCAATTCGTAATAAAATATATAGCCGTCTTCATTAATGTGTCTATCACACTCGATCCAGTAATTTTTGATATTGGCATTTTTAAACAAACAAACTTTTTAGCTTTACAATATTAGTATAGATAGTAGTTTAAGGGAATATCAAACTTCTTTTTCTTTATTGCAATTTTAGTTACATTAATTTAAGAGGTCAGAAATCAGGCACAATCGTATGATAACTGATAACCTTTTTTACGTTTATATTACTGCTTTCATAAACAAAGTACCTATATATAATAATGTTTAATTAACTTGTTATTTTTAATATCATAGAAATATATTTATCCATTTAATAATCCTTTCAACTCCAAAATCCATTAATATAGTCAGTGAATATTAATTCTTGAATTACTTATTGTAAATTGTTCCATTATTTAAAGAGAGATTATTCTCTTTACTTTTATACATATTTTTATCCGACTGAACCCACAATCAAACAACGAATCCACCATGCTTCGAGCTTATAAATAAGATTCGATAATATTACTCAAGCAAAATCCCGATATAGCTACAGCAGGATAAATAGATATATAATATCATGGATGATGAAAGTTTAAATAAGCTCTGTAATTTTAAATTAATACGGAAACAGAACGAATAGAAGGATATTGATATTGGCATTGATTAATAAAGAGCACGCTCGACTACCCTCAAAAACGATCCCAGCGAGGCAATAAGTCAAAGAAATGGGACGCAATTATGATTTCCAATATTTCGTTATAACTGAAGCACTTGCGATGGACAGACGCTGTATTAAATTTTGCCTTACAGTCATATCAACGGGGTGTCTCGGCTCGGTTTCTTGATCAAAATATTACAGAAGATATTTTTTAAATAACTTTCAGTTATTATTTGTACTATTACAGTACTGCGTTAGCCTTTGCTGGACAATATAACGTTTTTTATACAACAACTTGTAATATATTTTTATCCGCGAATGTTATATCAAAACAGCTTTATTACAGTTTGTAACATATTTAAAAATCCACAACTACTAGTACCATATTGACTCCTCAATTTTTTCCAATGCTCAAGAAAATAACGTAGCAATAGCGCGATCTATTTTGCATACTAACGCCGTCTACTAAACTACAATAAACTCAATATGTGTTTTTCCTTCGTTGTATTTTCATTTGCAGTTGAAATTATCTTTAGCTAATGATAGAACTTAATTTTAAAGGAAAATACTTGTGTTAATTATTAAGCATTAAAAACAAACACAAAATTCTAGTTTCTTATTAAACATAAAAATAAAGTAAGAGGCATTAATAAAGAAAGAAAGAATAAAGAATATGAAGATATTTTTTTTTTCATTTTGGCATCATAAATATTAATGAACAACTTGTTCTGCAAATATTGATTAATTTGAATTATGTGTATTAATTAAAAGTTTTATACTGTTACTGTCTAATTATTTAATTGTATGTTACCTACGTTACTGTATCTGATACTATTACATATAACAATATATACATACCAAATACATAGCATACTATAGCATTAAACTTACTATAGTAACGGAACAAAAAACATTGACTTTTAATAATCATAACCATATTTTTATAAGGTAGTTCTTGAACCCTTCCTTGTTGTATGAATGCATTTTACAGTCATAAATAATACAAAAAATAAAAATAATTTATTGTTTATAGAAATGGATCGCATGAAAGCCAAGCAAACATACTTTAATACACTTATGGTGTACTTGAAGTAAGAAATATCTCTATACGTGTAGAAATATATATTTTAACTGACTTAATAAAGTATAGTTTAATTTTTAGAATGCAAGAATTTAGAATAAAACATGAAGATACTTCATTCCCTATAAACTATAATTTTATGTAAGTTATCTTTCAAATTTGGTGGAGCTGTGACGATATATTTGGACAAAACAAGTCAGATGGGTATTAGTACTAAATTCTAACCAAGGATTCTGAAGCAAACTTGGAATGTGCGGTTCCATTCAGGGATCGACTGAATAGCTAAAGTGCATTCCATTGCTGACATTATTGACATTGGATATAACCAACTAACCGCATTGGACATCGGTTATTTAGTCAATTTTAGGTTATGACATACCCCAATATAGACACAAATAATAAGGAAACCTAGGTGTACTTTGTGAGTGTTGTCAATGTTTGTAAAGCCTCTGATATGAATTATTCCTTAGCTATAATTTAATATCTTTAATCTGCCATATTTTCAAATGAATTGTCATTTGATAACAAACACATTACGACGTATATCTCGAATCAAAATATATATATTGTCCCAAAATAAATTAATTATATACAAAAAGAAAAAATAAATCGCTTATACTTTATTATTTTTCACTTTGACAAATTATTTGTAAATTATTATTAAAATAAATATAGAATACATACTTATAAGTTAAACAATTAACTGGATAGTAAAAAAGATTGTATCAATAATAAATCCCATTTCCTTGATTCAGCATAAGGCTTTAGACAACCAGTAGGCTTATCTTAAAATAATACAAAAAACTTGTTTGTGGGTGTGGAACTTATTTCTTATTTACAGTAAACGAAAACATTATATAAAAAACAATAGAGATACAAAACTTTTTAAACCTTGAACACTTTTCTTTCAGACCGTATCTGCTAATCTATTGTGAAATGATCACTTAAGAAAGTTTGCACGTACACTGTTTGTTCAAGTGAGTTAAACTTTTATCTTTCAGCTAAGTTCCGTAAATCTTATTTTTTGGTGGTAGCGAATTTCTTTAATATAATTATGTGAGCGATTTTTCTTTTGAAGTAACATTTTTCTATAGTTTTTTATTTGTAATTTATTTCATTTTAAATTATTGAGCGAAGATCTCTATGACAGACTTCTCTGCATCCTTTCTGCAAGCATCAATCTAAAACCGATAATCCGAAAATTTCCAAATTTTGCACCCTGAGTCATCAGTCTGCTGGTGGTTTAAAAAAAAAATAGTTATGGACAGAATGCGTGGAAGTTTTGTAAATGCAATTTCGGTGCTGTTTACACTTCGCTTCGCTCAATATGCTAACACATACCGAGATTTTGCAAACGCAGCGATTCAAAATTAAGTTTTGGTTCACGCTCCTAGTTTCAAATTATTATCTTTATCTACTTAATAATTATGTTTTAGATCACTAAAAATATTAGTCTATCTTTAAAAGATCTGAAATAGTTATTATAAATAAACATAGAATAGAATTTTTAACCTATAAACCCATAGACTAAATCATCTGACACGTTTCTATGGGAATAGGATTTTAAATTCAAAATGCAAGTGTAGCGGAAATGAATCCGCGGCGTCCGTGATATGGATCTGATGGAGCCTCGCTTGACTTCCGGCTGGTTCGCGCCTTTATGGCTTCCAATTTCAAATCCGTGGCGTTCGAACGATCTTTACTGGCACTATTTTTAAGATCTTCATTTTATTCTATATATTTCTTTTATTATAACTGTTTGCATATATTATTTAATATATAAATATATAATATTATGTAATAAATATAACGAAAACATTTATTTAATTAATCTTAATATAAAAAACAAATTTTGACTAAAAATATTTCTTCTGTTGTTGTTTTGAAAGTACCTCACGGTCGACCTAACATTATTATAGTAAGTTGATATTATGGAATTAGATTTCATAAAAAAACATGACCGATCATTTAGCCATTAAATATACATTTAAACTAAATACCGAAACTAAATATAAACAATTTCGATACTTTAGAATATACCAAAATTTTCCATAGTAAAATAATACCAAAATAAAACTCTATTTCACCATTATAAAGCCACAATTTGTATTTATGAAACGCCGATTGAAAACAGGAAAACAATACACGTTAGTAATATATCGATGGTCAATACAATACCTATTTACGACATTATATTTATTGCAACAACCTTTCCACATTACGACCCCTTCGTGTGCAGAATTCCTAAACTTTCTTTTACTTAGAACTAACTAACTTGCGGACGACTTTACTTGGGATTTTACTTTTATTTCTTTAGCAATTAAGGAAGGTAGTAAAACTCCATGAGAGAAATAACTAAGGATTATATTTATTAATTTAAAGCATATTTTTATATAAAGTTATGTAAAAAAACTTATCTAAATCAAACGAGACCAAAAAAAATAATAAATATAAACGCACCAGAGCATAGCTGTCCGTCTGTCAGTTTTGTAATTTGACTCGACAATTGCATTTCTAATTCGGTGTGGCATGATGCTATCTGCGCACGCGCATCGGATCTATCATAGTTTAAAACCAATGCATGGCTATTAAAAAATGTTTATTCGTATCTTATCGGTATCTTTTTTTTATAAAATAATAAACCAGTCATTCATTTAGAACTAAAGTCATATAATACAGAAAGATGAAGAGAATGTAATGAAAAGAGTCTTAAGTATAAATATGGATAATTATAAATTAACCTAAGAAGACAGCAGCCAACACAAAAGTTTTAAAAAATGTAGTAAAAAAATTTACCGATGATACATTTTTAGGAGAAATTATATAAATGTTTAGTATAACGATTTATTAAAATCTTTTTCTAAGATTTCAGTATATAATAATGACCCAAAGAAAAAATATGCTAATCAGCAGTTTACAAAATGTCATGTTTAGTTTTTTTTTTGTAATGTTTTGACGAACAGACCCTCAGTTATCCTTCTGGTTCCTTGGAATGTAGATAAAAAACTACAGTTTAAAAAAAAGCGACTGCAGGCGATAAGTGGGCATATTTAGTGGCCCCAAATCCAAGATGAGATTATTATTATTATAGGAGCAGTAATCTCTAAATCTGAGATCTGATACTTCACAGCTATAAGACTAGAGGTATTAATGTGTTCATTATTTTGTACGTTTTTTCAAGACGTCAAGTTATTAAGTGGATAGTATATTTTTATTTAAATTAAACAGCTTCTTGATCATTGATTCGACTTTTTGTAATTTTCACATGAAGTTAATTTAAAAAGTTGGAAATCGTTTAATAGATTTTTTTTTAATAGATAATTATGAATCTAATATAATTAATTTTATAAAACTGATTTGACATATGCTCCATAAAAGTTAATTTGACGAAAAAAAAAAGAATCAGTGCGTATAATAAGATATGTATTTCATGAACTCACTATGACTATGAGTTTAAAAACTACTGAAAAAAATATGCAATCTCTGCAAAAACATACACATTTCTGATGCTTATAAGACTTGGCATTTCCCACCGTCATGGTACTTAATGATTTTTTAAATTTAAGAACCAATACTTGAACGTAAATGTCCAATGATAAACATTATCTCCCTCGAAAAAGCAAGTATGAATCAGATTCACTTTTTGACATGAATATATGACGCCATATATTATTGAAATGTTTGTTTACTATTAAAATTATTAATTTATACAAATTAACATTTTTTTAAAATTAAATATCAACAAAAATAAAAGATTTAATTTTTACCAAAAGCGTTATAAATATATATAATTTTTAGGTAACATTATACGAATATAAATAATTTCCATCTAAAAACGAGGTATATTAGATATAGTCACATAATGACATGTTCCAACAAACAAAAATCCGTACAGTCAATCAGTGCCAATGTTTTTTAGTCCGAATTTCAGGAAGAATGTCAAACAACAGCACTTTTCGACCATCGTGAAACGAAACGCCAATCCAGGTCTTTTTATTTTTAAAAAGAAATTTGAATTCGTTCTAGACTGGAGTTTTCAGTAGGCTGCACTCGTGAAGAGATTTCGACACCTCGTCTCCATATTGGTTTTATACAACGAAAAAAATAAAGATTACGTTACTGCAGGTTTTGGTTTTGATATATTTCAGATTTTTTTTTTATCTACCTGATAAGTGATGCTGTTCCATTTATCTGAAAATGCAATACTATCCTTAAAATTTTTTTATTCTACACTTAGTGAAACATGGGCGCCTGGCTTCAGCAGACGAGCATTGACTTTTATTAACTAATATATTTGAATAAAAAAATATTATTTTATAGAAAGGATAAGACTATTAAATTATTTATTGTTATTTTTAAAAGCAGAAATTTAAAACAAAAAACAGAGAAATGTAGGCAAATTAGAATCAATTTATTTGTCTTGTTGTTTTTGTTCCAATAGGTTGTATATTGGTTCCACAAGTTCATTAATTTCAGTTGACTTGTTTATAAAGTCCCAATATCATTGAATAAAGTTATATAGAGAATTCACAAATGTTTAAATATGAAACCTGAAGGTATGGATACATCTAAATCCGTTAGGATACACGAGTATTGTCGACTGTCAGCTCACGTAGCATCTCAAGCTTGAACGCAGACAGAGAATCTAGTGATGCTCATAGAAATGTATAAACTATTATCGAACTTTATAATTTTTATCGACATGTACAAAGACCGTTTGCTTTATATTTTGAATATTATCTTTATTGTTTCAATGACACAAATATATGTATTTTAATGTCTATTATAAAATCTGATATATATTTTTGTTTAGAAGTCAATGAACATACTATATTATTATAATGTGCATTTCCTTCTGAACTAAAAACTTTTTTGGCGTCTGTAGTAATTAAATAAGTTTTAATTCAATTTTTAATTAAAAAAGAAGAAACTAACAGAAAAACTTAACTTTAATCTTTAAACATGAACTTTGTAAAATATTCAGATAAATTATTTCTAATATAATAAACGTAATAAAGTGTTATGAAAATGTTTTAAAATGTTTAAATAATTAAAAACAACTCAATTAAAATTTAATTTAATTAGTTCTTGATTTTAAATTTCTTGATATAAAATTATTTTCTTATGTTATTTTCATTTTTTTATAACATAATTAAATATATCTTATTTAGTTATATGTTTTTAAATTATCGATATCTTATATATCATGTTAGTACATCACTAGGAACAAAAGCGCCAAGCCACAGATGTTCGCTACAAATTGTCCACAAAACATCTTAAATAATATAAAAATAGTTTTAAAATGCACGAAATAAAATCAAAATATTTCAAAGAAAATGCCTTAAGTTATTCTTTTCTTTAAGGATAAACATTTTAAACATATTAAAGTTTAATAAAAGTTTTAGACAGACGAAGAGTTTTTAAAAAGATTATTATATCATTATTACATTTCAATATTAATGGATACATCCGCATTTAGGGTTTTAAAATAAATGTTTGTTTGTTTGTCTTTCAATCATTTAAAAAGAATTTGTATAAAATTTTTGCACATAGATAGATTTATGATGACATATATGGCCAAATATAACTTGAAAAATGACAAAAGCGTCGTTTTATTTGTAATAGAAGGTTCCCATTGAAAAATACATGCAAGGGCTGTTAGTAATAGTACCTGTAACTTTACATTTTATTTAAATCAGCCCTCTGCACCCTATTTTATCCCCACAACGAAAGTCGCGGGTAATAGCTAAGGTGAAGTATAATTCGTAATATAACCTCACTTAAAATATAAGGAATAATTGATATGTTTCTCGTAACTTGCTGTTTGGTTAAAGGATAAAGTTGTCAGTTCGTCTGTCAATATGACTGAGTCGGCTCTACATCCAACATTACTGACAGCGCAGACGAGCGTTGCGTAATGTATACATTAAATGTATTTTTGTAAATATAAGAAAAATTCAAATAAGTCTCTAATCTTTATTACATTTTTTATTGTATATATAATTTTAAAAATAAATAATTTAATAGTCTTATCCTTTCTACAAAATGATATTTTTTTATTCAAATATATTAGTTAATAAAAGTCAATGCTCGTCTGCTGAACTCAGGCGCCCATGTTTCACTAAGTGTAGAATAAAAAATTCATAATGCGAAATATGGAAAAATCTTGTTGGGGCGTTTTCAAACGAATGGAAAATTCAAAGGCTTAAGATATTTAAATGGTTTGGGGAAATTAGACTTTTCGCTTCAGTCAGGTTTCGGAAAGGCTTAACCTACGGAGCATGTTTTATTTGAAATTATGATATGAAATATCAGTTAATAATAATAAGAAAAGGCTATATTTTTCTCATTTTTACTGGAATCTTAAACTACTTTCAAGTTTGGATAATTTCATAATTTAATTTAAATCACATTTTCCTGATGTATTCGTTCTGACAAACGGTCAAAGGAACTCGGTCACGTTTCAAAATACGTATTTTTCATAAAGCAAAAGTGTAGTGGCATTTCGTCTTTAAATTTTTCACAAACTTTTACTAAAATACCAAAATTTGAAAACCGAACACACTATTTCCTAACTGTGTTTACATTCGTAAAATCAAAACGGAGTCGTGAGGAGAAACCTATTTTGTTCATATATTGAATTTACACAGATACCGCAACTTCACAAATATTCTATCACTGAAATTTCCACTCTATTGCTAATAGATATAATGGTTATTGTCCTATGAGTCTATTTTAAAATAGCCAATGTTTAGAGAGAGCGAAAATCTGTGTTCCAGTATTTGGAATATATGAATGATCACTTTTATCCTGACAAGAAAACTGAAAATCTTCCATTTGCGACAATTTGATATATCTACAGCATATAAATATGAGCTTTTAAATTTTCTTTCTAAATGGCAGTCTAAAAATATCGTCTATTTTCTACTAAATATATTTCTTTTTATACAAACGTCTCTTTTAAACTTTTTATTTGTAAATAGAAAACCTAGTATTAAATGTAGTTTTCTAGTTCATTTGTCGTAGAGAGCAGCCCGCATCTTCCGTTCTGCTTGAGGCCTTATTGCTGCTTTCCTCTTTTAGAACTTATTGTCGGGCATTTAGAGTAAAGTGAGGCAATTAAAAGATAATAACTTTTATTTGTTTGTTGTTTTCAATTCCAACAAATGAAAAGTTCCAAACTATTTTAAATTTTAATGCAATTAAACCAAATTAAAAGATGCGAGTTCCATCACCTTAAATTTCTGTTTAAGAAAAATGTTATATTATTACAATATTAATTATAATACCATCCATATAACTTTATAAATTTAACAATAATTTTTATTTTTATACATTTCCCCAAAAACAAAAACGCTACTAGATATTAACACGCATCGATTGATACTAGAACAACCCCAATAGTCCAATTAATTTTTTAAAAATCGTGAATGCGTGGTTTTCAGTTAAAAAAAAAACTAAAAAACTGCTTGATCTAATTTGCTAAAATCGAGTTGTACCAAAACAAAATATTAAAACGCCCACATACATATACACACAGAAACACATAAATACATATCTTTTTTAATAATGGGTCTAGAAGTGTCGGTTAGAAAACTGATTTCAAAAATCGGGATATTTACAATATTCAAAAAATAAATATGTTGATAAAAAAATGTTTTAATTTACTATTTATGACAGTTATTTGAAGAAGGGAGATTAGAAACACATAAAATTATTATTATTATTAAAGTTTTGTTTAGTATGGAAAGTACATACGTATGTAAATGTTCACATTTGAAATCTTTATAAAAGTTTAAAGAAAGTTCTAAAAAAGAAATTATCATTTTATTTATTATTTATTTGTAATTTTTATATCTAAAAACATAGCATTTAAAGGAAGATTAAATAAATAACGTATAATGTATAAGGTTATATAATTAGTTATTTGATTATAAACATAAAAAAAGTTCAAAAGCAAGGAAGTTTTAAACCAACATTTCTGAGAAATGGCAACATTCATTAATTTTAAAGTTTGCGTCGCAAAATTTTTAAACATTACCCGAGCTGGGGTCAAATGAAACTATAAAAGCTGAATTTACAACCTTTCGCGTTTATTACCGATTTTTAATATAGCAACATTGTTGACGATCTGTTGGAGCTTATGACTCTAAATTTGAACTTGATAAAAAATACAATAAGATAATACTTTCCTATGTAAAACTTAATTTTTATTACTTATGTGTAATACAATAATAATATTTAATATCTTTTTAAAAATGTATTGATATGCCAGTATATAACAGCATAATTATTAATAAAACAAATCTTCAAAATAGTTTTATAGTTTCATAATAAAAGTAAAAAAAAATATTTGTGTTGGTACATTAGATATAATCAAGACAAATTAATTCCAAAACGCCATACCTTAGTGTTGTTTTAACAAACAGATACACATTCTAAAGCTTTACTATTAAGCGAAGCTGTCTATAAAAGATTTTTCTGCATCTTTTGTGCAAGAATCCATCAAAAACGGTGTATCCGAAAATTATCAAATTTTGCACAGTGATAAACATCAATCTGGCGGTTGTTTAAAAAAATACAAAAATTGTAATAATGTGTCTCATCTTGAATAGTTGAGGAAAGAATGCATCGCGTTTTGTATATACAAGTTCGGTGGTGTTTGCTCCTCGCTTCTCTTAATATGCTAACAGATACCGACATTTTGCGAGTACAGCGAGTCAAAATTGAGGTCTGGTTCGTGTTCCTAGTAAGTTTGTTATACTATAAGAATTAAATTCTATCTTCTTACCATAATAATAACAAATAACATATAGTTATAATAACAATCTATTAATTTAATGATATGTTGTTGCATGATACATCACTGGTATATAATATCACCGGTAGCAGTGCGTCTAGGCTATAATCAAAGGTAACAAATCACGCCTACGCTGTCTCCAATTGTTTGTGTGTAATTATACGCTGGCTATTCACGTTTTGACATGTTAATTTAAGATTATATGGGCGTAGATATAATAGGTTTGGAGGTGTCTATTTTATAAGTTTTTATTTATAAGAATTATTGACTAACCGCTAAAGTTTCACTGAAATTTTTTCTCAAAAAATTGAATATTCTTAAGACATTTTTAAATTTAAATATAAGGCTTGACACTGATTCCAAACAAATGCCTTTATACTATCTTTTATTTAAAAAAAAATCAATCACTTTATTTGTATACTCCGTCACACAATTTATAAGAGGTGTCATTTTTATTTTATTATTCCTAACATATAACTATAATAACATTGTTATTTATTAGTATCACAATAAATTTTATGAAAGTACGCTGTATATTGATCATAAAATAAGATTTCTAAGTCCACTTATTAAATTGCCGGGAAGACGTGCAGACGCTTCAGCCATATTGAATTATAGATACAGGCAATGTATTAAAAGTTAAGCCATTTAATTATGAGCTTAAATCTATAAATTTATAATTATAAAAGAATATGTTAAAACCCTTAAACGTATTTATCTTTAAATAATTCCAATTTACCCATTTTTACATCATAATTTACTTATATTATCTTTTTGATTTTATATTATTGAGCGAAGCTCTCTATGAAAGACTTTTCTGCATCCTTTGTGCAAGCATCAATCAAAAACGGTATATCCGAATTATCGAAATTTTGCACTCATATTAAGAAGAAATTTAATTTCAAAAATAAAAATAATTTAATTTAAAAAAACAAAAAAGTGAATAATGACACTTACATCTCGTCTACCCGTGAACACGATTACTGCAAAGTACTCGAAACGTCGGGTTCAAATCAAAATGTAACCAAATTATACGCGAGTTTTGATCCGTAAAAATAGTTTTATTTTAAATTTTGAATATTGTGTTATTGTATTTTGTCTTGAAAAATAGTTGAGGACAGAATGCATCGACGTTTTGTAAATGCAACTTCGATGCTGTTTGCCCGTTTGCACCTCACATACCGAATTTTTTCGAGCGCAGCGAGTCAAAATTGAGTACTGGTTCGCGCTCCAAGTGTATATATATTTATATAACAAAATCCCCACTAGTTAGTATAATTCAAGCTATGACTAGCGATTTCTCCCTCGCTGTATATCTACAAAAGAATGTTAGTAAATAATATTGCTGAGTAAGCATTATTTTTCTATTACTTCTCCTTTATTTTGTCATGAAATTTATTTAAATTACAAAAATTACTATCATTTAGGTGTATTTACACCGTAACAAACACCTTTTTTACACCGTTACACGTAACAAACAAACTTACATTAGCTTATACAATATTAGTTATAATTTTCACCTAAATTCAGATCTTTATAAAGGACTTGCATGTGTTGTCTGTATTCAAACATTATGGAATTAGTAAAATTCAAGCATTTCTCTCCAAAAATATAAAAATAATATAAACATATTCAACCATTTCTACCATCAAAAAATCAATTATATAAAAGATCAATCTCTCTCTTATTATACTGCTATAAATCTTTCGACCATAAACCACAGGTCTCATTAATGAGTTTAACAAAGTTAATGGATTTAACCGTAAAGTCCAAATATGTCCAAAATCGTTAAACATTTGACATTGTGATTCGTCTCGTAATTTATAGGTTATTAAACTGACTATTCAATTATTTACATTTGGAAAAGTTTTTAATCTTAAATTTAATTTATGGATTAATAATCATAAATAATTTTTAACATGTGTTCGGTCATGATATAAATAATTAATACTCTTTTATAAAAATATTATATTGCCTTGATGATAAAATGTTCTCTGGGCGCAATATCTATACTAATATTATAAAACTGAAGAGTTTGTT
The DNA here is from genome assembly GCA_959347395.1 of Mechanitis mazaeus. Classification (NCBI taxonomy): domain Eukaryota; kingdom Metazoa; phylum Arthropoda; class Insecta; order Lepidoptera; family Nymphalidae; genus Mechanitis; species Mechanitis mazaeus. The sequence continues at coordinate 3,264,930 of OY365743.1, forward strand.
TGTTTGATTGAACGAGCTAATCTTCGAAACTACGGGATTTTTTTTTTCTTATTACTATAGGCAGGTTCATTAGAAAGGCTATAGACTATCTAGCATTATGCTACGCCTTGTAATTTTTTAATACTAAATAAAATCGTTCGTCCTTGTTATAACACGCTCTTTTTAGTGAATATATTATATTATCCAAGACCCATGAAGTAAAATATCAACTCATGCACTTACCAAAACTAGTTATAGGCTGATTTTTACCATTGAAAAGTATGAGGAGCTTAATCTACTACGCTGCTCCACTGGGATATAGCAAGTTCGATATCATATAGTTTATGTACGGCATTCCATGGCCGGACAAATATATTTATTTATCGCAACAATATTTTTTTTTATGAAATCGAACCCAGGACTCTCCCATATGAAAGCCAACATCTAGCTAGACTCCCATACATAAAATATCCAAAGTTATTTTATATTTATTAGCTAAATTCCAATATCGTTAAATCTTAAAATATTGACATGTTATAGCTATTAACGAAACTCATCATCGAAAATCAACATTGGTTCATGTCAGTTCATTAACCTTTATTTTATTGGGCAATTTACTGTCTCTTGATTTATTTAAATGCTCTTAGTTACGGTTTTAATGCATATTTGTCTGAACAAGGAATAGGCGGTGACTGGATGGTGCATTTCAAAGATTTACGTACTCCGGACTTAACTCTTTGCACTATTTTAACATTAATTTACTTAAAATACATTTTAGTCCACTTCCACCGCTTAATATCTGAAAAAGTCATTATTAAAATGTATAAAACTATTTTTTATTACAAATAATTACAAGAACTTACTATAATTTCGTTTAAATTTAGAAAACTTAATGAATAAATTCATATTAGTTTATTATGTTGATATTATAATCACATCCATTTTTTAATATCTGCGTTATCAAAACTCGTCCCATAGAAGTATAGCCGCTAATTGCTATCTGATGTGAATTACGGAGATTCAGAGATAGATAACGAGATCAATCACCGTGGATTGAATTATGGTTTATACAATTAAAAATTTGTATAACCCACAACTTAGTTAACGAATTGGATATAGTAATAATAATAACAATGGTCATATATATTTTTCTGAATAGGCACTAAGCAAGTGAATCTTTTAAATTCAAAACGCGATCCATGTCGTAATGGTGGAAAGGACACAGAATATGCCTAATGCATCACAGTTCAATCATTTCTTGAATACTTATTAATCACTTGTTGAAGGTATTAACTTAATTAAGCCATCGTAAACGAGCTATAGTCAAATTGGTTAAGCGTCTTTTTAAACTTAAGAAGTTCAAATCACATGAGTAATTCACTAGAAGTCCTGGCTTCTATACGATTAGATAAAAATAATTTCTCAATCGTCAAAAAACCTACAGACATTTTTTGAACAATTTTATTTTTATTAATATTATATTTTTCATTGATTATTATTAAAAGTACAAATATTATTATAAGTACAAATATTTTACTGTATATAGATATAAGCAATGTATTCTCAATTATATAATATATATTGTGGACAAATAAATCTTTTAACATTAAGGCAATTATACGTTTTACCGTGTAGTTAAAACCACGAGGGCAGGTTATAATTTTGTTTCTGCAATAACCAAAATAAACGATTATCCTAGGATTTATAGCGCCCAGCTTAATTTGAAAATATGAGGAGTTGACCATAATTAGACCATAAACTACGAAAATAAGGACGTGTTTACATTCAACAGATTATAAAGTATATGTCTTTTTTTGAGTCTATATGTGATAAATATTACAATCTAGTGGGTGAATTTTAAATTCACCCAACTAGATGAGAACCCATTCAGAATCGCGGCGTGAACAGTTCACGCCCAGAGCTTACAGCTCTCAGTATAGGTTTGAAATCTTTCAGACAAACACGAGAATACAGTCTGATAATTAAATGTAAAATATTAATCATGGATCATGAAAGTTTCAATACAAAAAAAAACCTTAAACCCAACTCAATTATTTCAAGTTTTGAGGTTTCATTTCCTAACGTTTTTAATTGTAAATAAAAGTATTGAACAGACCATTTCAATGTTTCAGCGATTATTACCTATATACAAGAATATCTATATTAAATAACATATAACCACATAATAAAGCCTTTGTTACTATATACTACCAGTCTATGTCTTAATTAATTCCTTCCAACGCAACTCTTCCCGCGGTTAATAAAGAAAAATTTCAGTATAGCAGTTAATTAAAATATGTCTTTTAGGTTCAGTGCTTTTATAAGCGTTTTATCTATTCTTATACAAAAATTTATTATAATAGCATTTGAGTTGATTTTTTTTTATTAATTTGATAATAAATAATAATATAAAAATATACTAAAATTCATTATCACTAAAGGCTGACCATTAAAAATGATTTGACAGTTAAATTCGATATTGACTTCTGAAATGAGGATTATATTAAAAATGATTTGACAGTCTTGTCAAGACATAATCAAACCACTTAATACGAGAACTAACAGCAAAATCAGATTTTTTTTTCAGAAATTAGAACGTTATTTTGACAACCTTCTTCGAGATAAATCAAAATTGCAAAACTAGCCTAGCCGCAAGCAGTAGCCGGTTTAACTTGTATGAAAATCCATATTTGTCGTGTTTTAAAAAATCGAAAGATCTTTTATTCCGAAACTCCAAGAGTTTTATTTACATTTCGCACTGGCTTACCAATAGAAAGCATCTGAGGTTTATAGAAAAAAAAAACAACACTTAGGCGCGCGAAAAATTATTGTTTTTCGTTGTTCGTAGTTTTTTTTTACTTACTATCACTTAGTTTCAATTTCGCGTATTATAAGAAAAGTACTTCAAACCTTGTTAGCAACGGGACTTTGATGAACTCACGTGTACCTCGGCTTCGTCCATCGATGTCTCTTTTACCAACCTCTGGTATAATGTACGATTTATAAAAATAATTAGCCTTCGAGAAACCGTGTGTAAGCCCGCCATGACTAAGACCATACCCGAACAAGCCAACAATGCAGAACAGGCAGCTCTGTGCACTTTATTGAATTTTTGAAAAATTCCTAACACATGCCGCCGCTAGACTTTAATCCACTAAAAGCACGACACGTTAATTATGACTTCAAAATAGTTTATATACTAAATACCGGCATTTTATAAAACTGTGGTTAAATTTAATGTTCTTGTTCTCTTCTTTTTTTTTTTTATCTTATTTATCCAGTCGAGGTATTTTGTATTTCATTAATTTTTGAGTGCGATTTTTGTTATTTGCTTAATTTAAGTAGTATGTTTGTAAATGTTTAAGGATTGAGACAGTAATCAACAAAAAAAAAATAATGTTGTATAATAATAGTAAACTACGAAACCGATTTTTCAAATAAAAGCTACAATTTGATTATATTAGTATTGATAATTATAGACTGTCAGATTTTTCAAAACTTAGAAAAAAATCATACATTTCATTATATTATTAATGATAATTAATGACTGTTTATGGCAGAAATCACTTTTTCCCCCATTAGCTAGAATATTGAATGACTAAAGGTAGTTAATGGGTAATTCTGGTTAGTTTTATTGAACCTAAATAAATAACCTAATCCCGAGCTAGCATTAAATTATTGTGGCTATATCGTAAACCCACAGCGTTCGCTACAATATTTATTTTTATTAAGTCCAAGAACACACTGGACATAACAAACTTCAACATGGTAACTGGTTAACTTTATTTCTACACATATTGCTCATTTTATATATGTACACTACACTTTACATATATGTAATTTAGACGGAATAACCCAAATTATAAAAAAAAAATACCAAACTATAAAAAAATCTGTAATAGTCAAATTAAAAATAAGTAATATTAAACTATTTTTATATTATCATGAAAATCAATAATTAAATCCATTATTTATTATTTTTATCATGAAAGTTTAAATCGCCACGTTTATATATGAAGTGTGTATAATTTTTTTTAGGTACTTCGTCTGCGGTCGTAACAGCAACTAATTGCTTTCGGAAACGCTTTATGCGATCGTATTTCACCTGAAATATGATTTATTCAGCCAATTTCCCCGTTGTGTGAAATAATGATTCTAATAATAATTATTGTTGAATCTATTGTGTATATACTGTACGTTTTGTAAATTTAATTTTCATCAAATCCATTTTGTTACACTAGAAAATTCAATGACAGGATTTTCAATTGACTCTAAAATGGTTTATTAAAAAATAAATAATTATAACTTTATAACTTAAATCTATATTTCAAGATAAAATATTACTTTTTGGTATAAAACATACTATTTTATGTAAAAAACATATTCAACAAAGTTGCATAAGGAAACAATACAGATAAAATTATATATATTTTTTTAACCTTGCTCTTTTATAACAGATCTATTGGTACAATTAAATCTGTAAAAAAATACAATTTAATATCAGAGATGAGAAATGTGTCAATATGTGTGTGAACATCTTGTTACTTTATCTAAATGGTTCTATGTATGTGTGTGAACATCTTGTTACTTGGAATCGTAGACATATATAACCCCTTCAAGAGAACAATGTATAGTTAATCCCAGCCGTCATCGAGTCAAGCACCTCGTGAAACGATCTGGAACTGAGCCAGGTCAATTATCTTTGTAGCTCTATGTGATACGCTTTGTATGCATTATCTTATTAGAAATATTAGATAACACTATGTAGGTGCAGTATATGACTAGATGGGATACGTTTAATTACAGTATTTGGTTCAAACAGAATGTTATTCCGAATGTGTAAGTCTTGGGTATAATATCTTTTCCATTTTGTACACCCACAATATGGAAACGATATTGTAAACCCAACCCAAAATTGAGGATATTGTAGTAAAGGGAATGTGAGATACATATATTTGTTTTATTTAATTTCTATAGTAATAATAAAATATTACTTATTAATCAACCTCACATATTAAATTATAAGAAAAGAAAAAAATTGGTTATAAAACATATACAAATAAATATATACCACAATCCTTTAAATATTTATAATATATATATATATATATATATATATATATATATATATATATATATATATATATATATATTATAAATATTTAAAGGATTGTGGTATATATGTATTTATTTTATTATATATATATATATATATATATATATATATATATATATAATAAAATAAATACATTTAAATAAAATAGCAGTGTTAGTTAATTCCATCCATTATGATCCCAATATCTTATTCCAGAAAGATTTAAAAGAAAAAACTACAAAGTGCACTCTTACTCCGAAAAATACAAATTAAAACAATGTAAATTTAACACATTATTTCAGTATATAATATAGTTTTATAATATTTATACTATATAATAAAACTGTATAATATTCTAGAGATATCTTGTGAATTGTGAAATTCCAAATAACTTCTCTAGTAACAGAGCCAAGTTAACCGGAATTGGTTTAATTTCCAGCCTCCTCGAGTGGTGTTTCGTGTAGTGACCGCCATCCGTCTTGTCATTTGTAAATGCTGACTGCTTTAATTGACTTCGGAAAGCAACATCCGAATGTAGTATATCTTTACTTGCATCGGAGTACTCAGCACCGTTTCTTTTACTATGTACCGTAAATATTCTCGGATTGCTTTGGTTTAAATGAAACATACATTTTGCAAACGAATAGTTTTTTTTGTAACATTGTATCTAGAAGACAAATAATATTTGTGAGAGTGGATTAAAAGTATATAAATATATATTATTTATATGTTTTGTTCAGTTGGAGTCTTTAATCAACGGGTTCCGAGTTTGATGCCCTGGTTTAATAAAATATTTGTGTGATGAACACGAGTATTATATGTATACATATATATATTATGTACGTGTTTGGTCAATAATAGGAATATACTGGAAAGAATATGTATTAAATTATTATAATATTATCTTAACCACAAAAAAGAAGCATGGATAGTTAACATATTACATAATTGAGAAACCGCAAAGAAAGCAATATTATATATAATGAAATATGTAAGAATATTTATTATCAACTTCCTGAATAATCAACTAAATGTTAGGTAATAACCGTAAAACAAAGTTTTGTAGAATACCACCCTTATTTAATTAAATAACTGTCACTACAAATAACTCTCCAAACTCCAAATCTCGTAACAATATTGTTTACTTACTGATTTAACTAAGGCCCAATTTCACAAAATAAATCGTAGCGTAATTATAGAATAATGCAAAAAAAATATCACTCAAGCATAACCTGGAATTAAAATCCATATTAGAACCTATTTTTAAATCTTGATTATTATATTAATTTGAGGCTATATTTTTTTTGATATATTGCAATAATTTTAATATTAATTATAAAAGTTTGATATTTTAACATATCGAAATGAAATATCAATTTGAAATATGTTCCTTTAAATAGATATAGTATATACAAAACTTACTTATTTATACGTAAACGTGTAGTGATATATAATATATATTATTTATTTATTTGAATTTCGAAAATTTTTAAAAATTGTATAACATAGTAATAACTATTCTTAATAGAGAATGATATATAAATTTTAAATATATACATAATATTGTAAGCTAAAAAACCTCATCTCTACTTGACATAACTTTAACAAAGTTTGGTGAACTCGGTCCTAAATAAATCAAAAGTTGAAATTTCCAAATCTAATTCTAAATTTAATCTAAGATAAATAATAAATATTCTCTATCTTGCGACAAATAAATTTATAGCTGTAGGTTTAATTGAAACAGTCAAATACAAGGCTTTATAACAATGTACAGTTACTAGAAAGAACATAGAAAACGGCTTTATATATCTATATAATCTTATAGGAACACGAACTATAAAATTTTTTTGAGTTAGTCTGAGTACGTGTGGAATAGAAAAAAAAACGTACTAAAACTGTGAAGTTTTTATGACTCCTGAGAAGTAATGAATTAAATTAATTAAAAAATATATATTATTTTTATTTGTTGTATATATAAATATTATTATTTATTTAATATGTGTTTTTTATAACCTTCTATAATATAACTATCTATGTAATTGTATTTTATTTATGGCCCAAGCATTAAATCGGGCCTACCTTGAAATTTTTGTAAAGGTTTTTGGCTGGAAAAATGAAATATAACTTGAAAATATCAAACAATTAAATATTATTTTGATTATATATCGAAATCAAATAGATATGGTTACAAACCAGTAAGTGCTATTTGCCCCCTCTCCCCCTTTAATTTAAATATTTATTTTTCAAAAAGGATAATATGGTGAACATTTTAACAATACAAGACAATTTCAATAACTTTATATGCTTTTGGGATTTGACAGCAATGGAAATAGACAAGAAATATCTTTCTTATCTATTTTCTTATATATCTATAAACAGCCAAAAGAATGTATTCTCATAATAATTAATGTCGTTAAAGTCAATAACAAAGGACAAAAATTGCTTTTGAAGAAACAAACTGGTAACTTATATTTTTTTTGGCAGAACGTCAATTTAAAAAAGTCTACACCACATTTTCAAATATTAATAATTTAAGATATCCATTAAAATATTAATTCAAAATGCAAATAAAGTTCCCTTATAACTCGCAATGCCTCTGAGAGTTATAAAATCAAAATGACTGTTCTTTTCCGCCCCTCTGTATGCCTTTTTAAAATTCAAACAAAATATAAAACCATACAATCTGTGGTTTATTGCAGAATCTAATTAGTTATTTGTTTGCTTAGTTACATTTGTCACATTTATTATTATTTTACTATACAATTTACAATCTTCATTTTACAAAAACCTCATTAAAAGTTTCATTATTACTGGAACCTCTACATCTCAAGAATTAAATGAATTAAATGATAAAGTTTAGTCCTATCTTCTTTATTTTTAATTTAGAATACGTAGACATTATAGTACAGCATATTATTTGTATATATTTGTATATAACAATAAAAATATAACAATTTTATGATTATAATTTCACATATATTAAATGCTATATATCAGTACATTGTATATATTTTTCCTAGCTTAGACTATAAAAAAATAATTTTTATTGACTTATTTTCAATAATTTAAGTTTATTTTAAACAAAATAACAATCATGTTAAAATACGAGTATATTATAATATAATATTATATAATATAATATTATAGATATTATGTTGCTGTTTTTATATTTATATAATCATAGTCGAGTTTAGGCAGAACTTTAATTTATTATAAACAATATTAATGTTTAAATTAAAACTATTTTTTAGGGATAAAACTCGCGTATAATTGGGTTACGTTTTAATTTTAACCCGACGATTCGAATGCTTTGCAGCAATCGTGTTGACGGTTAGACGAGTTAAAATTTCTAAAAATTCTAAAAAGTGTAAATTAAAATGTAACTAAATTATACGCGAGTTTTAATCCGTAAAAAATAGTTTTATTTCAAATGTGTACCCGTGAAAGTCTAAGAAAATACTAATATTAATGTTATTTATTTAAAGTATTATATATATATAATAAAAGTTTGTCTCCAAATTTATCATCGCTACCGAATTTCACAACTCAATTTCAGCCAGTAAATATTGTCTCACCTGAAGCCCTAGACTTGAAAACGTGTCAAAGTGTACATGTTAGAGATTTGTGCATAAAGATTTTATGTGCCAAAATGTATGTAAAATAAGATTTATTAAGTTATTTATTTATTTATTTATTAAAAACTTTATTGTAATCCTACAAACGAGGGCACAAAGGGCGAACTAAATGCCTAATGGCTTTTTCCACCAGTCAACCCTTGATGACTTAGAAAAGTTGCGGTAGATACTTCAATTTGAAAATTTCAAATAAAATACATATTTATATAACTATATAAAATATAATATATACATATAAATATATATAATTTTTATTTTTGTACTTGTAATTGATTTATTTTATTATTTTATTTATTTTAATAATAATATTTTTACTAAGTATAATATTTTTCAATGATACTTTCTCTAAGAACATTATAATGATTTTAAAAACAAATAACCTATCGTTAACTATCTTATCGCCCACCTGAACCTACCAACAACATTACGAGGAAACTCCTATTCAAAGAAAACCTTGGTTGTATAAAATATAATATTTAGAAAACAAAGCTATCGTCAATATAACAAATATCATTTATGAAACTATTAATTGCGTACAAGTTTAAAATTTCACATAAACAATTATAGCACTCGCAGACTAACATTTTTGATTTTAAAAACTATTAGAACAAACAATCAAAGTATTGTTTGCTTAATCTAACCAGAAAACAAAATATTAAACACCCCGAATGGGTTCAAAACTAGTGGAGCAAATTCCAAAACTAATTACGTGTAATAAAACTCCTTCAATTTATTCCACCTTTTATTCACTCTTGATTACAACTTTTATAAAATACGTATTTGCTATATATTATTCTGATTTCAATAGCTCAGACTAATAATTTAATTATTTTAACTCATGACCGGTCGGATTGGCCGCAGGAATGTAATTGATTCTTAACAAAGTCAAATCAGTTCCCTTGTATGGTTATGGCAAAGTAAACATTAATTAATAACGGATTGTAACATGTCAAAGTCAAATCAGTTACTTTTTATGCCAAAATAAACATTAATAAATAACAAATCATAACATACATGAGTATATATAATTATATATAATAAAAACAAAATATTTTCTATTGACAATCAATTCCCAAGATAGTTATTGGTATACGATTTAAGCACAAAATAAAAATGTATATAAAATGCATTCAAATCTGTCCAAATGTCCCAAAGATCGCCCGCACATGTTCTCTATCGCCACATGTCAATATGAGGGGCAATTTGTTCTTTTATTACTTTCGTGTTATGTACGAAATGTCTTACACCGCATGATTAATAGGCAAAATCGTAGCCAATAATGACATTTTTTGGCAAGAATTTAATAAAATTCACTTATGAAATGTGATTTGTATTAAACACTTAATAATATGGATTTAATTTCACAGAATTAAACAGATATATATGTAAATAATTGTTGAGATATTATTTAAATGATGTTTACAATATTCCAATATTTTAGATATTTAAAACTTTTATTAATATAAAACTAAACCTTTCTTTCCCTTTACCGACTGGCGAAAAAGATAAACTAAATTCCAAAACTTTATATATTCATGACGAAAAACTATCAAACATTACAGATATATTATTTAAATATTCATTATGAAATTCATTTTGTTTCTTAAAGAGACCGCTGAGGCGTGTGAAGGAGTATTTTTAAACAAAGCCTCCGAAATAACAATAAAATAGACTAAAACGAAATACCGGCTCAAATCGCAGCGCATCCGAAAATCTTTGCGAAGCCACGATACCGGAACTAATCTGAAAATCGTTGTGATACGATATCGAATCGATTTCAATAAAATTCATATCTTAACTTCGTCAGAATAAAACAATACTCACTAAATAGGGCTTAGCTATTTATCTACTCATTCATTAAATCAATAATAAACTTATTGTATTATTATATAATGTATATTGTAATGATAATAATATGTATATTTATATTTATTATTTGTATGTTTATATAGAGATACAACATATTGGTAGCTTTTTTTTTTAGTATTATATTTTTTTTGGTATATTTATAAAATTGTGTTATCGAATTTTAAATTCGATATTTCTTTCACTACATTGTGATGTTATATTGTGTACCCTCTATGTTTTTCTGTTTACTATGTCGGTTGACTGGTAGAGAATGCTTTAGAATTAAGTCTGCCGCTTGTACGATTTCTTTGTGCAATAAAGATTTTTAAAATTAAAAAATTTAATTACAAACTTCAGTTTTTATCAAAATACCGTCACTTTGTTCGTGAAGCCATACGATATCGATAGTGCAATTTGTAAAGCTTCTACATTGGTAGAATGAAAACGTTTTCCGAACATAGCTTTGAATAGCTCCGAACGGTCTGGTTCGCCAAATGGAGGAGGATTTAGCTCTTTTATTACATTACGATGTATGATGTTCCAATTTACTGATTTGATTGATAGGAGCCTACAATGTATTTGTGACCCAATTTTGACAATACATCCTCTATCAAATTTACTTCTATACTTCTATTATTCATTATTAAATTAAAGTTAACATTATTCTAGATATATGTTTATTTATATATCATTTTTCATGCTATAGTTATACTAGCACTCTGATAAAGGTATACATTTCTTGGTTTTGGTGTTCCTAACGTTAGGCGTGTTGCAGAAACATTGAGGTATATCACAAGCTCCAAAGACACCGTCATGAACCGTAGGGTTGTCACAGGAAGGTTCGGCCTTTTGAGGGCAGTACAGTACTGAGTGCTCACCTGGTGGACATTTTCCTACAAAAAGGGAAAATATAATTAGTGGTTTAAAGGTAGTATCGGACTAAAAATAATGATTTATAATAATATTTAAAAATAATAATAGGGCAATATAATGTCTTTATAGTAAATAACAAATGAAATAAGTACAATAACAGAAATATAAAGGACATATATTTTTAAATTTGCATAAAACACCAATATAAAAATTTTACAGAACAAATAACACCAAATAAAAAACATAAAAAGAGAATAGCTTCCAAAAAAGAACAACATTAAAAAATATTTTATAAAATGTATTTTAAAAACTTCACGAACTTCATTTACTAATAAGTCAACGCTCAAGAGGAAAATGAAACAAAGTACTTTATATTATAAAATTTACTAAACTACATATTGCTTTAATAATAAGCTTCGTCTTGATGACTCATAACGAACGAATATGTATGTCGTGAATAACAATATTGTTTTAATTCAAATTCGCCCATTGATTTCTAAGATTTTAAGGAAACGCAGTGACGTCAGTTGATTTTTACGTCACGTTGACAGAGTAAGAGAGTTTCTAAAAAGTATGGATTTGCCAACGGTTAATTTTTTTGAAGACGTGGGCCTGGTTTCTTTTCTGATACGTAACTGTTGATTTGTGTGTCTTACAGACGATATTGTGATTCTGTGCAGTACGGAAGTGAAGTGTAACAGTGTGTACATTATTGTTTTGCTACACTGACGATGTGGGCCCTGCACCACCGAGTCTATATGATGACAGCCTTATGTATATCATCAAGTAATTAATATTCTGTTAATATTTTTTGTACGTAAAATAAATATTTCTGACAAAAATATAATAAATTTATTATTATTATTATTAATAAATATAAAATATGTAAAATAATAATCAAATTTTCAAACTTACGTGTAGGAATACCTTGTCCAAGAACAGTTGTAAAGGCGAATATCACGAGAAATAAAATTACCACAGACTTCATTTTAGATGACAACGTGTCAGTGCAAGGATAGAATATATTTTAAATGTGTTTGTTTCCTCTTTTTATATGCTAAGACAGCGTACCGGGGAATTACTGATAAGGAGAATTCGTTACGTCTCACACATACAAAGATCTCAGGGTATAAACATTTACCATTTTGAATGACACACACTATGACATAATTTCATATAATTTTCTTTATTATGTTAAATTTTTATTAAAAGGTGGACTAGAATACTATTAATTTCAAAGAATTTTGAATGTATTAATGTCTTACTAATAGCAAATATTATAAGTGTTTCAAATTTGTAAGAGATGGTGCGGGTGAAGTCACATGGTTAAAATTTTGTTTACATTTATAATATATTGTATATATATTTAATTAAGTGATAATAATAATTTACATATAAATATTTAATAATAGATATTTTCCTCCTAAGATAACTTTGGTTTATGAGGTCAAAACATAATCTTTGTATATATCAATAATTTAGTTAATGATAAAATCAATTAAAAATAAAAGGAGATTAAATTATATTAATAAAGAAATAATCACAAAAATAGTGAAACTATTAATATTCTAATTTACAATGTTGGCGGTCTGTTTATCAAAGATATTATTTTAAAAAAATTACTAAAATTACCTGAAGTTCATTGACCTAGAGCTGCTTTGACGCCGAAAATGGAAAAACTTTATATTATTTGTCACCCAATGGATAAGGGTAACCACAAAGAGGTAACAAATATTAGGTATTTTTTTATTATTTAAATTACCTCCCACTTCTCTTGCTCCCGATAAAATAAATTTTATTTCTTTTATAATATATTTATGAAAATTATCTATAATTATTCATTTACATTTTAAAACATATTTCAATTATTAATTAAAATTAACAAAAAGATTTTAAAAAATAAGTTTTTATAATAAATTGTCTTTAATCTCATTTGTGAGCACCCTTAGATGTTTTTAAAATACATATTTCTACCCTCGGTAGTGTAAATAAAACAGAAGTTTGAAGTTTTTTCTGATTGTTTTTGTTTTTTGTTGTTCGTTTGTAAGATTAAAATCATTTTGTAATATTATTGTTTGAAATGTTTTTAAATGACGATTAATCTTACTGAAAATATTTATTTTCCAAGAACTGAGTTAAAGTTCAAGAAAAAGTATATTTTTATCATGTCTTATAAGTATACTTCCATATGTTTGTGGGCACATTAATTAGTTGAAATGTCTTATTTATGAAAGCCTTATTATAAATAAAATAAAGCTAAAATAATTTTTTTTGGAAAATAAATTAGAACTGAGTTTCAATAAAAAGCACTTAATATAAAATTAAGTTAAAAATCATTACAAGAAATGTTATTATATTTATATTGTGACATTAGAACTGTAAATTTAAATATTCGATTTCTTCAAATAAAATAAAAATAAAATGACTGTCTAAGACAATTATTACCAAAATATTTACTTTATTAATATATTGTATTACATATAATATAATATATTAATAATGAAAAGGTGTTCAATATAAAAAATCAAATCACAGTTCAAATGTTAATATTTTATCGTATAGTAGTTTTTCATATTACAATTTACTTGTTTTCTTAAGCAAATACTGTAAATAGACATTTATTTTTAATTTATATATATATTTTTTCTTTAACCTGTATCGTCCCACTGCTGGGCAAAGGTCTCCCCCAAACATTTCCGGACGACCCTATGTCTCGCTGCCTACTACCATCCTCTATCAAAGGAGGCGAGGTCATCTCGCCAGCGTCGCCGCGGCCTGCCGCGTCGTCGGGATCCTCCCGGGGACCATTTGGTGGTGATGTTAGCCCAAACCGATGTCGTTTGACGGTGGAACCTCATCCGGGGATTCTTAGCACCCCTGACCCCAGGGCCGGTAAGGCACCCGTCAAAGCCCGCGCAGCCGTTGGGGACGCCGGAGACTTGGGGCCTTGGTATGTTGAGTCTGTTCATGTTTAGGGGGTTATGGACCATGACCCACTACGCTGGTCCAGTGCGGGTTGGTGGGTGGTTTCGCCAGAGCCTCGTCGGTTAGCAGCAGGGCGCACCGCGTGCAGGTGAGGTTGACTTGAGTGTCGAAAGATGTTAGTTAACGGTCCTTACGCCCCTTAAAATTTTATTTAATTTATAATTAAATAATAAAATAAAATTTTAATCTCCGCGTTTTGAATAAATACTTTATAAACGTTTGCGCAAAATACAAAAATGAAAAACATTTTGAGTATATTTGAATATTTTTTAAACTTCTACACTCTTAAGGATACTCTTTTAAAAGAAGATATCACATCCTTGGACGGGGTCTACATCTGCAGTAATGATCTAGGAAAAGAATAATTTATTTACTTTTTTAAAATCCTTTTTTCCTTTTTTTTTTTTAACTATTTGTACTAAAAGAAGGTAAAAAGTCTTTTTATTTTATTATAAATTTTCACATTTTATACACATCTATATTATTTATTAACACAAAAGTAATAAAGCAAATAATATGTCATCAGGTCACATTATCTGATGTGTCAGTTTTTCATGACTAATTGAACTCCAATTAATTTGATTGGCACTTTTAAGAGTTCGCGTTTATTCCTGACAGAGTCAACTTGCAATACAATTTCACATTCAAGTGCCAAAAGTATTATTAATTGTTTATAAATAACAACTTATTGTTATTTTTATATTGAAATACAGTTTCTTGTATGAACTTTTATAATTTAATAATCTTAATTTATTTTATTTTATATTAAAAAATATTTTGCTTAATTATTTTTATATAAAGTAGCGGGGATCTTACCACAGTCTCATCAAGTAATACTAAGACTTACTTTTCCGACTCTTGCCAGGAAATTATAAAAAAAATGTTTTACTAAGATTTCTACGTTTTACTTTTTGAGATATTACTATTTGAATGCTTTTTTTCCTAAAACTCAATCATTTTAAAAATTAAAATTATAATCTTCATAGTTAATGGAAAGCCACCATTTTCTTTTAGAAGATAGACGTTTAGACTTCTAGGTAAGAGTGCTAAATATTAAAGTGCAGTTATACTCAACATCAGGCTAGCTTTATCAATCGCGGAACTACTTCACAAAAAAAAAACTTTGAATAAGTATTGTGTACAATCTATTGCAGTTAAAATAATTTAATATATATATTTAAGCATCGAGTATTAGAAACTACAGCAGTATTTCGAATCTATGTCGAATTTTCGTGAACTCATCATTATTTTGATGAACATCACTTAAATTAAATATAGAACATAATGCAATACGTGTCAACTTGTCAATTTCAAATTCAAATTGCAAATTGCGTTTCAATTTGAATCGCACTAAAAGTTTTACGGCTTAATTTTGTTTGACGATGCGATTCAATCCAGTTAATATCCATTATCCCCGTTTCCCTTTCAATAGCGTTCAAAGACATTCCCTTTATAACAAACAATATTAATAGACAAGTACAAAGTTGTAAAACTGCCCTAAACTCCTAACAATATTCTCAAGTTTAAACTACGCTCTAAACAAGACATCAAATGTAACTCCTATAACAGCCTTAATAAGTCGATTATTTCTTACTATCACACTGCTGTGTTGTATCTTTATCAACAAGTTAATTTTAATTTTAAAATATAATAATTTGGAAGAAAAAAGAACGACAAAAGGACAGACGACGTCATTGAATAAAATGACGTCGTCTGACTTTGACAGAATTTTACTTATCACTTGTCACAAGAAAAATAGAAATAGATAATAAACTTACAATTATCGTAGATTTTCAAAATCATTTATTATTCATGAAATAAAATGTACAGTTTAAAAATTAACGTATAGAAATACACTTAAAAATTATTTGTAGAGTACGTTTCACAATGGTGTAACATCGCCAACATCGTGGTGTCAATGTTCCTTTTCATAAAACCTGTTCTGATTACAAGAGAATATGAATAAAACATCGAGGGCCAAGACCAATTATTAACGAGTTGTTTACAGGGTAGGGATGCTTATGAGCACTTACACAAGTAGTTAAGAAGCTTAATTAAATCTGGGTTCCCTTAAATTTTGGTTAGTGTGTTAAAGATGTTATGAGCTTTATTGATTTGTTTGGTGCATTTTATAAGGAGAATTTTCACGAAGCAAACGAACGATAACAACACAAAATTGACTTGTAAATGTCGCAAGTTTTACAAAAGAGCTACCAACAAAGTGAAATCAGAGCGAATAAAATATATTTATACACAAATATGTTTGTGAGTTTTTATATTTCATATTTTTAATAAAAACTATTGAGAATTTAATGAAAATCCTTTTCATAAAAGCGTTATTATTTATTGTAAACATTTTTAGTTACCTTCAGAAATTTGATATTAACAATTTATGGTATCTTATTTTTATATTAAATCAAATTTCTTTTACTTACAACATAATTTTATTTAATATTTTTAATTTATTGTGATTATAGTTTTGTATCGACAGAAATGCAACAAAAAGTATAATATCTTAGCAAAGAAGCATAAGTACCCACATTTTGTATCTCTAAAGTATATTTAATATTTTAAGGAATGCTTCAAAATTCTACAATAAATGTTTCATATATTCATAACTCCACTTGATGTAATATGAACTTTATTCCCAGAGCAATAAGACAAACATCGATAAATTATTCATAGCTTTTGTAACAAGAAGTTATTACTCATGTATTGCTTACTAAAGCGAGAAAATTAGATGACCAAGTTTGGATGTTCAACATAATCATTTATTTAGAACTGCGGCGGTGTTACATGAGGATATTATAAATAGAATTACAACTTCTTGATAGATAATAAATTTCTGGATATTATAAAAGTATTTTCAATAAAATTGATAAATATATATCGCTTTAAGACATGGCGAAGATAATTTCTTAGTGCTATAATATTTTTTTTAACCTACGTCACAATTATATAAAGTATTATTATTATAGTTATGTATTTGTTTTATATATTATTTATGTTTAGAATTCTTTAGTAGATATTTATATTTTAATTTATTTTATGTTTATTTTTAATACTTTTATTATTATTGTCATTATATTTTTTTTTTATTTGCACGCCTACCAACAATTTCTCCTGTACGTCGTAAGGTTGGCTGGTAGTAAATGTTTTTGTAGCATTAAGCCTGCCTTTTCTGCATTATTTGTATCATGTGCAATGAAGATTAAATAAATAAATAAATTGTTTTTAGTAAGGGTAAGAGAATTTTATCTTTTATACTCTTCAGAACAAAAATTAGTCACTCCTCAACTATTTGACTTAATAAACCTCAGAGAAAATATTATTATTTATTTCATAATAACAGTTTGTTTTAAATAATATAATTTAAATACTGTATTAAGTAAAATTAGCTTCAAGAACATTATGTTACTTCTAAATAACATTTAACATTTAAAGTGAGTTTGGTTGAGCTCACTAATTTGTCTCACAAGTCAGAACAGGCAGAAAATTTAATTTTCTTAATCGTCCAAATTTGTTTTGCCGATTCAAAGAGTCCGTCTCCGCGATTAAATCTCTTTGGACAAGATTATAAATTTTGTCATTTAGTAAATTGTCTTTCGCCCTAAAGTATTAAATATCTCAGCTTTTTTGAGTAAGTCTACCAAAATGATGATTCATTGTCAGGATTTCTTAATTGGAAATTATTTTTAAGCGAAATAAAAAATATATTTATAATAAAAGTTAAGACTGTGTCATTATTATAAAATTTACGTAATCCGTAAAGCCTAAACGATACGAGTCGTTCTTTATTTACGACACAACGACTTACAACTTCTACCTGATTTATCGTCAGAAGAAACGCTACGAAACTTCATATAAATCATAGCGCAGATGGTGAAAACGTTTCTCTGAATGTTTTGTTTTTTTTTTTTTTTTTTTTTTTTGCGTCTTGTGGGCTTTGCAGGCAAAAGTCTATGATATGGAAAAATATATACTATATTTGATTATTTATATATTAATACTTTTTTCCATTATGAATCAATATCAGTGATCACTTGTGTTAGTGAAATGGTAGTCTCAGAAGGGCCTACATTGATGTTATTAGTATTATCTTCGTACAGCGGTTTTGACTGCGCGATACCTTATACATTATTTTCGGTTTATCATTTTATTTTAATCATATGTTGATAAGATAATGTAGCGGTTGTTCAGTTATAAGAGAACGTACATATATAGGACAAAAAATGAGTGATGGTAATATTGTGACAATTTTATAATTGTGGCTTAATTTAAAAAAAATATTTGTACATTTATCGTTGTTATATGTAAATACATTTTCATACAGTAGACTACTGTAATGAATCCAACGCTGCTATTGAGTACTCGAGAAAAAAAATCAATCGACATCAAATTCAACACATCTCACTTGACCATCAAATACAATATAAAATACCTATTAAAATTAAAAAATAATAGAAGTGATATTTCAATAGACTTCAGCTAATTTGATGTTTAGAGAAGATATATTATATTGGATATTTAATAATTAGCGACTACCGCGGAAGTCTTAAGTTATCACAAAAATAAGGAAAATTTTAAAAAAATATCTAAAATGTACACAACCAATTGTCTCAGTGCCAACCCTAATTCTTGTTATACCGCACTCAAGACACGACACACATCTCGATTGGTTCGAGTTAAGCCCAGTCCAGCCAGGGATAAGGCTCAAACCTTACCTGTTATATCGATTTGATTTCCTGTTTCCTAATCCTGTCTTAGATTTACACTATCTTTGAACAGATTCACTATGTTTTTATATATATTATGTTATGAATTAGAAATCCAAAGTTTAAGTCTTTCAACGAATGTCAACGACGTTATTCGAGTTTTAAGTCCAATGACAGACAGACTCCGTAATAAATTCAAATAAGTCTAAATTTGAAATATTTCACGAAAATTATGTTATTTATGTTATAGTGAATATAATAAACGTGTTAAATATTCCTAAAATATAAAGCATGAAGTACGAAATTTAATGGGATATCATAAAATTATTACTTTAAGACCACCTGCTGACGGGAACGATATATATAGTCCACTTTTAGGAGATTATGTTGTAACTTCGAATTATACTTTTATTAACAGGATTTATATATGAGATACAAAATATGACTTTTATGTCATATTTAAGTTAATTTAAATTTAAATTAAAGCTTGTTATATTGATTAATATATTTTTTTTCATATAAGATTAGACGACGCATGTTACCTTTTTGATATCCAATCAAGCTCTTGTTTGCACTTTATTAGATCCGCTATCAATTATTCACATTTAGCTAGAAACTAATGTAAGCAAATCAAACAGGCCGGTGGGGCAATCGAATCCAAAATTCATGTGTCGTATGAACCCTATTGCAGGAATCGCCATCAGAAATAACGAGGCACAGTTAGTCTAGTTGTAGACTTTAATTTGGAAATGTTATCATTATAAAATATATTTAAACACAATATGAACCAAATACTAGACTTATAAAAGGACTTTTTATGTTTTGATTTACTTTACCAAATGAACCATATCAAAGATTAATTTAAATATATAGCAGTTTTTACAAAAACGGTTTATAAATCGATTAACTATTGAAAATATTTTAATAGATTTAATTCATTATAAATTGTTAAAATCATGATAGGATCCAATGCTCTGATAGCAACTAGAACTTAAGCAAACATTTAGTGCCCAAGCTTGTGTTCAGATAAACAGACGCTGCTGTCAATGAGTTAGGGAATATGCATGGAGACCAAACAAAACCTTCCAGTGATTTTGATTACGTAGAATAAGTAATTTAAGATAAATTTATCTTTATCTTGTATAGAATTTGTATGTAAAAAACTAAGAGCAAGTGTCCCAAATATTTCATTTTGTATAAGGACGAACGGACAATCTTAAAGAGTAGTCCTTTAAGATCGTAACATATTATTTAAAATATATTTTTCAGGCCTTATGATTTTAGTCAATTAGTATTGCCAACTCAACAGAAAGACAACAAGTCAGCGCAAGTAGCAATCGCTCACGAACATAACACAAGGATCAATCATCACCCCCTTTGATATATTTTATGAAGAAGGGTATACCGATCCCAAGATCCACCGCAAGTTATGATTTCGATAGCGGTGTGATGCAGCGAGGTACTAAAAAAAGAGTAACAACAAGCTTCGGTTATTAGTTTATCGCTAAAATATAATTCCCAGGGCATAATGTCGTTAATGTAATAACATACACTATAAAAACTTTTTTTTTTAACAAACTTATTTTAATTAATTTACAAAAAAATAAATTTAAACATTTTTAATGAGAAATTTAGGTCTATACTGCGGAGTTTATTGTCATAAAAACGTATACAATTGAGCCTGAACGAATTACTTATTTTATTAAGCCAGTGGCGGGCATAGCAAGTTTGTTTTTATTACTTACGTTTATTTTATTACTTTACGTTTATTTTGTGTAAATAACATTTTTTCTAGTATTGTTTGTTTTTCGAAATGTAAATTAAATTTCCATAAATACTAGTATTTTGGTTAAATTGAATCATTACTTTAGTTTCTCTTACTAAGAGCGCGTACCAAACCTCAATTTTGAATCCCTCCGCTCTCAAAATCTCTGTATGTGTTAGCATATTGAGCGAAGCGTGGTGCAAACAGCACCGAAGTTGCATGTACAAAACGTCGACGCATTCTGCCCTCAAAACTTTTTTGTTTTATTTTTACATTGTAAAGCTAAAGTTTCACCCGAAATTTTTTTTACGTTGAAGTCTATGGGATTTTAGTTTTTCCGTGAATATTTGAATATTTTGAATATACCGTTTTGGATTGATGCTTGTGCAAAGCATGCAGAAAAGTCTCTAATAGAGAGCTCTGCTCGATCGGTCTGCTAAATATCCCATAAAAATATACCGTATAACATGTTACTACGAAAATAACTAAAACAACTTATCTAGCGTATTCTTTGAACTGCGTATGCGGCAGTGCTGTCTCTGACAAAATTTTATATCTAAAATAACGACCAAGAAAACATTATTTCAGTGCGCATTGGTCTACATTTTTAATGTTTCTAAAAAAAATTTAATAACTTTTTGACTCAATTGCCTTTCTCGTCGAGCAACAGATTATACACATTATACAATATTGATTCCAATTCCATGTCCATTGATCGCTGTCAGTTAACTTTAAAAATAAGAAAAGTATCAACAGAAAATAACATTATTACAGTAATATGAGATAAATTACTTATGTAAAAAAGAAACAAAAAAAGCTGTAATATAATACACCCTTATCGCACACCTATTTTGCCAAATAATCTCTTTCTATTCACATCTACATTGTAAATTATTTCTTTAAGATATAAACAAATAAAATTTTAAATCATTTTTTGTAACCATAATTATAAGGTATAGAGTAAACGCAACCTAACGCCTTTAATAATTCATAAAAAATGAAAAGTATGTCTTGTCATTCTTCTCAGGCGGCGTCAAATATATTACTAATAGTTCTAAACCCCCATCGTTTATTGACAAACCCGAAGCGAAATCATATCCCATTTTATAATGTAACAGCGTACTTATTAAAATGAGTAAAGATATTTTTTCAAAGTCTTTACTAAATGTGATATTTATTTTTATTCATTCTACTTTACTGCCGGAATTAAATATCAATTTTATTTTACAGTTTTATTAGATCTGTTGTTAAATATTAAACCTGATACTGGCTCAAAATTTACTATTAGTGACCCAAGTATGTTAACAAATATTCTCCATATAACCTGTCTTCTAACCACTAATTAATTTAAACTTTTAACATATTTTAGACATAAAACTTTTTAAAATTGAAATCAATTAAACATTGATCTACACTTTTCGTAAGATTTCTCAAAATGAAAACCATTGAAGAATTTTATTTTTATTTAATTATTTTATCATTAATTTAATTAATAAAGAAATTAGTATTATCAATAAAATTATGACTTGTTTTAGGTATCCATATCACCTATGATTCCAAGTGTAAGTAAATACAATTACATTATATTAAGTTTCATTCAATCTTAAACAAAAACGTCGATTAATATCATTTTCAAACAATTTCAATTGTGACCCTTTGATAAAGTAAATTATTATAACTCCGTTATTAATTAAAATAAATACGAGGTTCAGTAATAAAGTTTAGTAATGTACAGTAATGAAATAGATGAACAAGATTGTAAGGGTTTTCTTATTTTTATTTCAGAAATATTATGATAAATATTTATGGTTTGTTTAAAAATTAAAGAACATACATTGAAAAAGAAATTATACTCTGTATCCAAAATTGGGGCCAAATAGGGGTGGATTAGTATACAATATTTACATTCATGCTCATTCTATAATAAAACGTGTATATATTTTCAGCATAAGATTTCAAAAAGAGAAGATGATCCACGGAATCCAGGCTCAGATACATAGAGGAGAATGATAATTTTAAAATTACTTATCAATGAGTTCATTGAAGCCTAGAAGCTAGCTTAGAAGATTCTTGAGGTTCCTTATATGAATAGCAGACAAATTAGGACTGCTACATCAGCTAGATTATTTCACCTACGACACATCCAGCTCGTATAACTCATACTATACTTATCCCCTTTTTTTTTATTTTATCCAAAAATACCAGTACTTAAAAATATGAATTAATTACGAAATTCAAAAAATGTTAAATTAAAAAACATAAAGCTTTAAAATTCTAAAAATGTTAAATTCAAAAATATAAATCTGAGAAAGAATTAATAATATTCATAATACAAGAGAAAACTCATAAAAACATAGACGAAATGAATAAAGACAAGACTAATTAACTGAATCCCAAAAAGATTCAATTAACCGGTGTCAATCAAAATCCTTTTAAACAATTAACTCAAATTTCGGTATCACGAAACCTGTGGAGTGCTTTGACTAAGATGAGCTTCAGTTTGTATTGTTCTTTGTTAAACGTTATCAAGCCTTGGTTAAAGGACAGATACAGGAAATGGTTTATCCAAAATTGTATTAATTACTTTTGAGATTACGACCGTCTTATATAATGTTAATAGTTAATGAATTCAAGATTATTTATTCTCCGGTAATCACAAATAGATCGTTATTCTACACTAAGCAAAGAAATCCATATTTAAAAATTAAAATTTAAAAGTACGGTAGGTTGTTGATTAGTAAGTATCAATCAAAATATATATTTTCTGTAAAATTATTATTGTTTTCATTTATTTTCAGGTCAGTCTGATTGGATTTGGTTATTATAGAATCCTTTACATGACCAGTGATTATCATAATTGACCTATTTTTTAATTCCGGAATAGGTACGCGATTACAACCCGCCTGTTAATCTAACTGGCTGTAGTCTAAAATGCGGGACGCTTACTTGGAAGATACCCATTTACTCGAGTTTATAAGACCTACCCAGATTGCAATTATCAGAAAATTTTACCTATACCTATATAACGTATTACAAAATCGAAAAAAATCACAAGTAAGTACCAATGATTAACCAATGATTAATTGAATTATTTTTATATAAACAAAAAGAGTGATGGCAATCATCTAGCAGTGAAATAATAATTGGCATAAATAATTGATCATTAACTTAATTGGTCAGAAAATTGTTCTATTTTCATTAATTAAATAAATCCGTGAATTATGCAGTCATTATCGCAGGCAATAAATATAACCAAATAAAGAATTAGTAAAACAAACGGAAACGGAGCGTTATTAATAGGGCGCGTAATTTTGTGCCGTGAAATTAATTTGAGGTCGAGCCGTGTTCTTACACATAACGATATCACCGTATTGAAAATAATAGCAAAATATTATGTTAAAAATATAATTAAATCCAAAGTTATTAGAAGGCTAGAATGACGTGAGAATTGTATGTTAAATAAGTCATATTTTAATAATCGAAAACTATATTTATAGAATATTATTCTATAAATTGCAATGCACAATTTATACAAAACATAATAAATAATAAAAATATTAAGAAAGTAATGGGAAACCACTGAAAAAGAAAAAATATATATATTAAACATACGTTATTCCAATTTTAGTATGTACAATCAGCTGCGGTCACCGGGTCTTTACTTCCATACGGAACCCAACTGACATCTGTCCAAGTGGTTAAAACAAATTAATTATTTCGATGCAATACTTACTACTCTGATATTACGAATACTGCCTTGATACTATGATTAAAGATTCGCATGTGATAACGTTTTTAAAGTATTAGAATATAACATAATTGGGAATTATTTTAAAAACAGAAAAACTAGTCTCATCTGAATTATTTGAATTAATTAAAAATACATTTAAATTTTAAACCTTGCTGAAAAGCAGTTTGAAATAAAATAGTTATATATAATTTATCAAAGCAAATGTGTTATTTACGGAAGTCTAACAAAAGAATGAAAGGCATTCCAAAAAGTATACCACAAAAGTAAAAAAACCCAGTCTATTCACAAAGAAGGATCGCAAATTCTTTGCCTTTAGTTAAAGGACGTTACTGTTTTCCTTTACAAAGCTTTTTCACTGTACTCGGAGTGAAATCACTTTTTGTACCGATTTTGCTTGTTTTTTCTTGTCACTACCTCTGTTGTAGAACACGAGTGTAGTTTGACTATTTTCTGACATTAAGACAGTTCACATTTTTAATCTGTGTCATCAGATAGGTACTACGTTTTATAATGTAAATTTATCTTTTAAAAAAACAATAATTCTGTAAGTTTTTAATCAGATGAATACAATAATAAAATATACAACATATTTTATCTCAGCTTTCACTCTCAAATATTATAAGTGAAAATTTAAGAAATTTATTCCATAGCCAAAAAAGGCATCTTTAAAAATACATTACTTTACTTTAAAAATTATTACTACAAAACAAGAGGATGTTAAAAATCTAATTTACGGTTTCGTTGCAAGTTGTCTGATTACTAAATAATAAGTCTTAACTCCTAACAGTAGGGATCATTTTTAAATAAACCCCTTCCATTGGATTCCCATTTAATTTCACTCATCCCTAAAAAAATCGTGGGAGAATAATCAGGTGGTAACTTCACCGATCCTCTTAGTACTTTTTTAATTCGAAGAATTTTTCCAAAGCATCGTAACTTATCTGTTTTTGCGTTATTTTGTTACTTCTAAGTAACAAAAAAATAGCGAAATTAAACTTTGGAAACAAAATTTTTTGTAGTAAATTGAATAAAAATTGTTATTAAAGTAATTAAATGTTTTGATATAATTAAAACACATAAAATTAATAAACTTTCTGAAGGTGTCACATATTTACCTCACTTAGGGGTCAAATATATTAATACATATTTTAGAATTATAAACTTATCACTATAATAGGAATTTCAAAACCCATAAACCATTAGTCAGTCGCTAATAATAATCTAGCATTTTATTTTCCTGTAGCAGCTCTTTCTTCAATTTCTTGTTCTAATTCCAACAGTCTCTGTAAAACTCTCTGCCTTCTTCTCTCCATTGGTGTTTTCATCCACCATGATTCCGCTGCCGCATCCTATTAATAAAAACGATAATTACAAAATAATAAATAACTATAAATAATTATAAAAATATGTTGATTTCTACGTGAATAACATTACGACTATCTTACATGTTCAGCATATACGGGCTCTAAAGCACTTAGTTGGAGAGCAATCTCGTGAGCTGTAAGAGCACGAACGCGCAACTGTAGTCTTCTCTTGGTAGTCAGCACGGAGTCTAAAGCCGACATTAAAGTACCTTTAATACACAATATCAAAAATAAGTAATCAGATCAAGGAACAGTATATATAACAATAAAAAGATAGATAAAATACATATCTACAAAATCATATATAAATATTTTATAGTTATATATTACATAAATTTACCTATGGTATAAGAGTCAGATACTCTGGATAAACAAGAGAGTTCTAGTCGTGGTGACAAAGCACCTGCCCTATGAAGTTTTGTACGCCACATTAGGGATATACTACCATAATCCCCCCGAGGTATCTGTATAACCTTAGCATAACATTGAAATAGAAGCTTCTGCTCAGCATCCCATGGTGTCCTCGATGTACCCACAAACAAAACGCAATCTTCTGGACATATTCCTGTAAAATCAAAAAATATACATACTAAAAACAATTTACTATAATACAATTTAAAGATGACCTAGTTACCCTTAATTATTTTTACTAAATCTTTTTTCAGCCTCTTTGGATCAGTTTTATCTGTCTTTGGTATTTTTTTCACAAAAGGTTTTTCCGCATCGTCCATCCATATTACTGATGGCTGGAGTAGTCTAGATACTTTAATTACTAAATGTATCAGCATAATGAGCCCTGATTTTCCTGGGTATTTCCCAACAATGTTGGCTGGACTTAAATCAAAAAGAGTAGCCCCTGTTTCGTTACATATTGAATGAACTAACATTTTCTTTCCACTTCCTGATGGACCTTAAAATTGAATTACAAAAATTTTTGCAAAATTATTAACCTATTCAGACCCAAACACTCTTAAACTCTAAACATACCTGATATTAATACTGATCTAATAAGGGGCGCATTAGCTCTTACTCTTTCAGACCCAAGAGGGAGAATACAGTACTCTTTAATTAATTGCCGAATATCACCCAAACATGGGACCGGCTCCTTGCCTTGATTTCTCAATTCAGCTCCAACATAACTTTTTTCACCAATAAAGTCATCTATTTTCACTACGGGATAAGGACGAATAATTCCGTTTGTAACCAATTCCTCAAACAATGACTCGGTAGTCCTGTCTGGGGTCAAATCTTTTTCTTTTTTCTTTTTATTTTTTTTGCCTCCACGACGTACCTAAATAGTATTTATAATAGTTATTTTTTTACAAATAAAAGTATTATTTATGCTTGCTAAAATCAAGCAATATTGAAAGTCAATTGATATGATAATACTGTATTATCGTTATTGTTAATAATTACTTTTTTTTGCGGTTTTTTACTCTTTTTTCCTTTATGAGCTCTATCTTTGTCTAAAGCTGCCTGTAAAAGTTCCAATTCGCTTCTCATCATCTCATCTACAATATTTCGAATTTCTTGTTCGACTTTTAGCATTTTCTCTCTTTTTATCATGTCGATGTCATATTTTTCATTTTGGTTATTATCATCATCACGAAATTTCCAAATGTCTTCATATCTACAAATTATTGATATATTATGTATATATAGTACGCTGTTAAAAATAAATGTTTATATATTTTGTACATATAAAAATAATATACGCACTCTTCATTCGCATCAACCAGATCTTTTAAAAAAGAAGATGTACTACATCGGAATATTTTTAAATCTTCTGCTTCATCTTTGTTTTTTGTATCTTCTGTCTTGTTACTCTTTTTATCTTTGCTCTCTTTACTTTTTTTTGAATCCCTTGATGATACTGGAGAGGACTTACTCATATCACTCTCCATTCTAGTTCCTTGAAATACAAAAAGCAGTTATTATTAACAATGATACCAATATTACTTATTGGTATACGGCAACAAAATAAAAAGAAATAAAAAACCTTGTCTACTAAACATCGCCCTACTGCCACCACCTTCCTCAGAAGGGAACTCCGGTAACTTTCCTGTCCTCTCATAGTATTCTAAGAACCACCTTCTAAGTTCATCAGCTATACGCTCATTAATTTTTACGCCATGCTTAGATTTGATCTGTTCTTCAGTTTTTTCAAGTGTATTTATGAATTCTTTCTCGATTTCCTTTTGACGATTACGACGACTTTGTTTAACCTGAAAAGTTATTTATATTCATTATAGTTTCAAATCACTTTAATTTTAATACTAATAGTAATAATAATAAACTTTATTTTAGATTGTTCATATATTTATTAGTAATGATTTCTTAAAGATGTTAGTTAATCGATAAAACGAATTGAAGTAACTCAAATAAAAAATTATGCTTAATAATACCTCGTCCGCTTTATTCAACGCTCTAGACTCTGTATAAGGGGGTAGTTGCATTCCAATTAAAAGTTGTTCTTTTTGTTTTCTTATTCGTGTAGTTCTCCTTGCAATAAAACCTCGCCAGACCCTTTGAATTGCAGTTGCCGCTGCTGCTGACATTTCACCTTTTTGGTCACGCCCTTTTTCTTTCAAAAGTCTTATTTCTTTCATAAATTGTCCTCTTGTGAAAATATGAAACAAGGAAATAATAAAAATGAATGAAAAAGCAAAATATAATCTTATAAAACGAAATTAATATTTCTTAAATCTTTACCTCAAACGTCCTTGTCTAGCCCTTTCATGGCTTTGGATAATAATAACAGCCTGTTGCTCAGTCAAAACCAATGGTTTTGGTTTTGGAGGCTCATAACCAAGCTTCCTTAAAGTCTCACTTATAAAATCATGCCGTTTTTGAACTTCGTCTTCTCTTTCTCGTACAAAATATTGCGGAATACATGGCTCGGCTTCTGGCGGAGTCAAACCAAGTTTATGTAGCGCCTAAAACAAGTTTTTCTGGGCAATAAAATAATATTATTCGTAAATAATTAGAACACGTTAGAATATTTACCTCGTCGTCGTCAAAAGTAAAATCAGATAAATGAAGTTCAACAAGATCGTGTTTTATCTCTAGAAGCCTTCCCAAGCAGGATTCAAGCAATCTCTTTACAACCAAACGTTTTTGAGGATGAATCATTTGATCGTATACAGCATCCAATCTGGATAACAACACCGTATAACGAATCCGTAGTTCTGATAGCAACGGCTGGAATGTTAATCTTTCGGCACTTCCCACTTCAAAAACTGCTTCATCTGCCTGTGTCGCTTCAACTGTTAGTTCCGAAGTTTCACTTATTAAATTATTGTATGTTTTATTTGACATTTTAGATATTTAATTAACAAACAAATGAATGCTATGTGTTGAGAATGTGTCTTCTGTGCGTTATTAGTATAGTTGTTGTCAACAGTATACACGCAACCCTACATAGTTACTATCTATAATCAAAGCATTAAACCTCATTATTATCAATATTTTTAACGCTTATTTTCTATTTTAAACACATGTCACCATGAAAATAATAAACATATTACTTTAAGACCAAACAACCTGATGTCTCTCATTTTAAAACAAACTCCACTTCTTATTAAGCTTAGCAAGTGTGTCTTGTATAATAAACAAGGTATCAGCCGAATAATCCTAAATGAAATTTCCTTAATCCTTCTAAAGACATAAATAAAAAGCAAGTAATATTTTTACACCCACGATACTGTTGCGTGTAATCTGGAAAAATATGCGCGGCTTTATTGAACAAACACGCGTCACTTCGTTTGTTGCGGTTCACTACCCACTTGACTTTAAATTATTTTAGACTCATTTTTATTTGAACTTTGGTGATCCATTATTACTATCATATATAACTATCGGGCTATATGTAATTACTAATACTATGTCATTTTTTTACACTATTTTTTAAATACTTTTTTGTTTTTTTTTTCTATAGAATGTTTTCAGTATCAAGTATAATTTATCAACATATAAAAATATATAACTTATATTATATTATATAGTAATAATGGCGAGTAGGGAATGAACCTTTGTTGCTATCGCAACATTACGGTCGGATTAACGCGTTTATTTTTGTTATTGTTAAATTATTGCGAAACATTGGGTCAATTTTTTGGACAATGGTATACATTTTATCTTATCTAAACCTTTTAACTCAATGAATATAAAACTGCCTCTATGAACAATTACTCCTTGCCATTAACAGAATGTTAAAATAGATATTTCCTGTATTAGTTTTAAACAATATTAAGATTTAAAAAGAAAACAAGTACCTTGATGTGTACTTCAAAATGTGCTCTTCAAAGTGTTATGAATCTGATATTTTTCTAGTTGGTATTTACGTAATCAAAAGCCCATGTCACTATTAAATTATACCAATTATATCAAATTCAGTTCATTTTTCAATTATATATAAAAGATTAAGCATAGTATAGTAAATAATTACAATGTATACAATATACAACTAAGATGCCCGATTAGTTTAGAATTATATTCTCCTAGGAAAGGCTTGAAGCCAATATAGGCAATTTATAATATCAACTTGATAATAGTGTTGCAAATTTAAAACGAGTTAACTCGCGCTATCGTAATTCTACGTCTTGTTCATAACTTTATTACTATGTTAAACAAGATCTTTCTTGGCTCGATTTAAGTTCTTATAATTATTAGGATAGAGGTGACAATGCTGTACCATAATAGAAGTGTTGCATTGAGTACACAGCGCCAAAAGTTGTTCAAGAATATAATATCCGCTGTTAAGCTTATAAGTAATGTAGTGTTAGCAAAACAAGAACTGGTACTTTAAATCTAGTTACAATATTTTCTTTCACTGTAACAATAACTTAACACATGAGGTATTAAAATCTAAATTTATTTATATTTAGTACCAAAATAATAGCGTAATAAATAATTCAATAGCTTCATACAAAGATGTATATTTTATATAAACATATAAAAAACCTTATATAAATACCATATCCATTTTAGACTTAAATATACGATTATGTTTTCCACATACGAGTGTTATTTACTTAAGTGGAAAGCTTTTCCTCAAGGAAATTGCCTCAAATAGAACCTCGAGAAGGCTGACGTGCTAACTGCCTTTTAACTCTTTAAACTAATATGTATCCATTTGAACTTCAAGCGGTTTTTAATCTTGAGTCGGAGAATTAAGGTTCATTTCTATTTAAGAATTAAATTTTTGACGATTTTCGAATACACGAGTTGTATTAAAATGATACAAATGAGACTTAAAAGATTCGAATTGTAACCATTTCTGTAACTGCTGGATATGTGACTTTCTATGACTTCTGTAATTAAGACTAGCGTATGCATATGGCTTCGTTCGAATTGCGCTCAAAAGATTTCAAAAGAAGATGAATCTTGAAATACTCACTAGGATTTCAATCGACCAATAAAAGTAGATTCAGTTGGATTGCAAAGAAAGATATGTAATGCTTAGGTTTAGTTTAAGTAACTAACAAATAATATACGTACAACGATAAAAACATTACAAAATAACAAACCAATATATTCATTTATTAATATATAAATATATAATACTTTATATATAAATAAATATATAAAGAATACGATATTAATTACGAGAAAGCTCTCTATGAGAGACTTTTCTGCAAGCATCAATCAAAAACGATATATCTGAAAATTTGCAAATTTTGCACACTGCTAGCATCAGCATCAGTCTAACGGTGGTTTAAAAAAAATTAAATTTTCGATGTCGTTAATAAATTTCATTTATTTAAATGGGAAAAATTTTTCCAACGACAATTTAATTTTACAATGACATGCGTTAGGCGTTATGCTTTTTTGGTAAAAGCTATCCTTCTTACTCTCTAAATTTACTACTATATCACAATATAATGACCCATCAAAACTTAGGCACAACACTTTATTTTTTTCTGCTTAGTGTTTTTAAATCTCAGAAACAAATTGCTCCATTTAATTTAACGAAATAATATTAAATATTTAACAAAATATGAAATTGCCATTAAAAGACATGGAATTATCATGTTGAAATATCAAATCTCATTCATTTGTGCTCATCGAAGGAACAAGTTATTAAATTTTGAATTAATCAGATTTGTAATTACTATTTTAACCAACGAACTAGATATAAGCTCTAATAATCTTTAATAAGCTGAACAGATTTGTATGAATAATAGCGGTAAAACTCAAATAATTAAACTTATTCCTCTTTCTTATAAAAAAAAGTTAAAAGAATAAGTTAATGCATTACTACATTCGACCACTTACTGATAATGTAGTCGTAGGTGGCAATTGTACTCACTTCGTAATAGTACTACACTATTCACTCCCTTTCACATTCACATTGTAAAAAACATCGGTAATTATGTTCTAGAGGCACAATGCCATTAAAAGACAGAAATATACACAAAGTATACGTAGTTAAAAAACTTTGACATTTTAAATAGATTCTAAACAAAAACAGTAGAATATTAAATTTAACATTGCATCGACTTTCTAACATACGGAGTGGCATTAGCAAAGTTTTGACGCCAAAACTGTAGAACCAAAACTTCGAAAAGACTAGAATATTCAATGGGCCTTCAAACTACCCAAGCTCGAATACTGAGTTTCTTTCAATGTATATCAACATACATTTATTTTTTTCTGTAAATTCCTTATAAATATGAAATGTACGTAAAACGTTGATGACTCCATATAAAAGATATAGTAATTACATTTTTTCATTGTCCGATGAAAGTGTGGTAAGCATTAGCGTCCAGGGTTATTCATAATAAAGTCATTATGAATAAATGTTAACGACGTTATTTACAAGGCGTCTACGCGCCGATCATTAGACTTAACCGTTCAGATAACTTTATAATGGAAGGAGCATGGAATTAATAGTAAAATAAATCTAAGTTTCTTTGTTGTTCTGCTGAAAATACATGTCGACTACATAACATAAGTGACTTGAATGTTTTGTTGCAAATGTTTTTAATATTCTTTAGGAAGAAGAAGGCGTACAAAGTCTTATAAAATATCAGGTACTAGGTACAAACTACTTACTTACTTAACTTTAATTAAACACTTTAATTACTAATACTTTAATTAAATTTTATCGACTGCAATAAGTTTGATACAAAACTGACAAGGGCGCAGACCAGACCCTCAATTTCGACTCGCTTCGCTCATGTGCCGTTTACTTTTTTAGCAAAGCGAGTGGTGAAAGAAAAAATCATTTATTGAAGCACTCTTTAACACTAATGGAGATGCGGTCATCGAGAAATATTTATTTTAAATAGGTTTCCAGTCGTGATATTGCGTCGATCTGGTTGCAGCCTATGGAGATTTTTTATACAATCATTAAATAATGATTAAAAGACAGAAATATACAAGAAATCTCAGCGCCACAGATTTTTTTTCGATTTTTTTAAAACCATCGTGTGGATATGCTTAACATGTGTGCAAAATTTCGTCGTGATCGTATGGGTCGTTTAGACTCCAACCCCGAACATTCAATCAGAAAAGTCTCACATAGAACGTTCCGCTCGTTCTGTTCGTTTCGCTCAATAAAAACACACTTTTTTCTTATTTACGTATATATATTTCAATAAAATAATATTAAGCTTATTCTGTTATAAATACATTTATTATATTTTTGAACATATCTTGCAGTTATATATCCGTGTTTTCTCAATATCAGATAGTTGTATTGGTTTGTTTTTAAGAAAGGACTAACGAGCCGGCACTTTAATAGCATCTTATATATTTTTTGCTACATTGAACGATAGCAAAAATAAACTTCACATACACGTTTTTTAAAATATTTGCTTATATTAAATAGATATTTGTATTTGATAGGATAAAGAATGACGTGACGAGAATGGATAAAGAAATAAATAATGTAAGAGATAGTTTAAAAGTTGCATCGTTAAAAGAAAAAAGAAACTATGAAAGAAAGGAGTAATTTATGAAACTTAAAAAAGAGGGATAAAAAGTATAAATGTGTCAATGTGAAAAGGGGCCACCGAAGGAAATAAGTGTGGATAGCGAAAAAAGTTATGTGGTAAAGAATCAGGTCCCCTCCGATATGATGACTAATAAGAAAACGTAAAAACAATAACATATAGAACGGATTCTTGGACATACGAGTATACTGAAATAGGAGCCTTTAAATTTATGTAGTTATACAAAAGATTACATTAAACATTATATCTCGCACTTCCTGTATAATGTTTCATAATCTATACCTTTATTATAATCCACTAACACGACCTTGAACTTTGAACCCGCTCTTAATAGCGGTGCAAGAAACATGCGCGCGCGCCGACAGGATAATGTCTTCATTTGAGATAATTCCACCGGTTCAGGTTTACATTCCATCGAGATGGGTGGGATGTGCAGTCTTATAGACTACAAAATACTCTAGATATATATGATTTACATTGGTATTGTTTGTAATATTTATGATATATTTTTTATTTACATAGTAAATTATTTTCTTGAATGGCTTGATTGGATGATATCGATTTTAGATTCTACCGCGTTTGTGGATATAATTATATATAAAATCAATAATGCTATAATATACGATGTAAGAAAAAAGCTCTGAAAATTTAAAAACCAAAAGATCCTTAACAATGAGAGTTCCATATTATTTTTTGACGACATTATATCTTCACAAGAAAAAAAAGCAAATACATTAGAATTTGTGAACTCTGTTATATGAAATAGTACAGTCTAAACTTTTTTTTTCTTTCCCTGACAGCCTTCATTTAATAATAATTACAAGAGTGGCGCGCCGAGTGTTCAGACGCCATCGTGAGCTGAGACATTCACCAGCAAAAAATATGTCCAAGTAATTGATTGCCAAGAATTTATAAAATAAAAGAATTCTATGCTAACAAGGTTAAAGTCGATTATACAAAATTGTAGGTCTTGTCTCGTATGCAATTTAAGCAGTGCAATGTAATTTATGAACAGCCTAAAACAAGTTTTTCCATATAAATTATAAAGGTAATGTGCTCTCCAAAAAATCTTTTCTAAATTTAACCTTAAACAGCTTATTATTCTTGCGACGAAAGCAAAGGCTTATTAAAAATGCCAAAGCCTCGTCGTTTCGTAAAATTGTTCACCGTAGTCTAAATATTTTATATCAGCCATGTTGCGCAAATTGCAGCGTATTCCTAGCAACATGTGGAATTATTTTAGTCTGTGCAGTGTAATATTGTAAAACTGTTTAAATTTCGCCTTAGGATATAAACTAAAACAAAAGACCACATGTAATATTGTTAATGCGTCTGGATTTTGTGAAATCTTCTCAAGGCATATAATATTGTTATAGCTTTAAAGATTTCTTATTAATAATAAAATTAAATTGCATTCGTTCAATTCTAAAAGGATTGTTTTCGTTTAAAATGTTCACTAAAGTAAAAAAATAAAAAATATAAGAAACCAACAAATTTTAATAGGTTTATGTTTCTATTGGATCAGATGACATTATATTACGGGATTTTTTTACTTTTAATCATCATATTTTGACGTGAAAAATCTATTTTTTTTTTACCAAAAATATTATCATTGTCCTAGTCAATGGCAATTATTTTATAAATGTATAAAATAATTGCTTTTTCCCAATTTTATTAAATTAAAACTCCTACAATTTAAAACTAAAGGTAGAAATTGTCTAATTTTTTTAGTAATTGGTGTATTTGATGAAAATTGAAGGCAACGCGGGCACCGAAAGTAACTGCCTATTAATGTCCCATTTGCCGAAAGGACTCTTATTATAAGGGCCCTTGACATTTTACGTGGTTAGAAATTACACAAATTCGGCTTAGTAACCGTATTTGGGATCTAACCCTTACGAAAAAAGGTGTTCGGAGACCTTTTTATTTATAAACTAAAGGGAGTTCAGTTAAGTCAGTTATACAATAATATATTTACAAGTTGTTCTTTATTAAACACACATACACACACACACACATACAAATTTAAGTCTGTAATATTTAATTTAAGAATTAATTTATTTTGTTATAATTATATTGTTATGGAAGATCGGAGTCTTCTGGCACAGGAATAATTATATTATTCTTAAAAGAAGACTTCCACTTTGTTAATATGTCTGACAGTTTGAAGTTGAAATAAATTAGTATTATTATTATTATTATTATTAAAATGTTGTAAAATTAAAGGAAGTCCTTGTTAAATAGTTAATGTTGGGAATATTTTTCCTATTACTGAACTGGTTCCCTGGATTTTCCCTGGATGTAATATTGGCATAATAAAATTTAAACATTTTACTCTGAAATAAATATCTTTTAACATCAACTTAACATAAAATAGGTCATGATTCACGCAAAAACGAGAGCTTTGCTAAATATAAACTTTCTGACAAGTCACTCAATATATACTTTCTAAAATATTTGAGTTCAAAACTCGGAAGAATTTGAGCAACGGAGGAGTTTGGTCGTTGAGCTCAAAAAGGACCATTAGTGAAATTCTGTTAATGCTCTTTACAGACAAATGTTTAATAGCTTTATGATCATTTATGAGCCTTTCAAACCTCGCTCTTGGAGATTCAGTAATAGCAAGGTGACGGGTGACAGAATCGACTTCAAACTGTCTTTCATTTTCACAGAATTTGCATTATAATACTTTGAATAATTTGACAATTTAAGTAGATATATTTTAATAAAACTATTTTACGGATATAACTGGCGTTTGTTATTACATTTTTTTAATTTAAACCCAACACCACTACCACCAACATCTCATCTTACCAGGAACACGTTATCTGCAAAGCATTCGAAACGTCGGGTTTAAATTAAAAAAATGTAAAAATAAACGCTAGTTATATCCGTAAAATAATTTTATTGAAATGTGTAGTACTCGTGTAAAACTTAGAAAACATTATATCGATATATTTTTTTATATAACATTTTTTTATATATTATTTCAAATCTTTATTTTATATATCATTATGTGATTAGACATAAACAATAATAAACAATATTCTAATTTTTAATAGATATTATATTAAAACAGTTTCTCAGACGCTGCATAGAATTAGACGAAGCTCTTATTTGTTCTGTGTGATCTCGAGATGCCATCTCTTAGAGCGTGTTTCAACGCTTACAAAGAAGCTTTCACAAGAAACCTCTTTTAAATGCACCTTGGATCTAAAGGAATGTATTTATCCCAAACTCTGCGATTTTCCTCTATAAAGTTCGAGTGTTTACTCGATTTGGGAATGTTGAATGTAATGGGTTCATTGCACATACACTTTAGTCTGACACAAAGGTTTAGAAAGAGTTAGAGCTACTGTTGTCTCAGAATAATTCAGTAAACTATTAAGTAAAGGATTCCAAACTAAAATTTGGCGCTGTTATATATAGAAATGACCAACAAAGACATTGTTTCATGTGAATAGAAAGCACAGTAGGATTCTCTATTCCATGTTAATACACAGCAGATGTTGGTCTGGATCCCATTGTTTACATTAATAAATACGGTACTACCTTAACGGGCACAATGGCTGAACAATATAAAATTATTGGAGCTGTATTGCATTTACACCTCGGTCTCCGCGATTTAAATGTATTAGTTGATAAATAATGTTTATAGTTTTGTATAGACAGATATAATAGAAAAAAAACAATTTCGAGTTGTGTATATATATATACCATAACTTACTTCTAAATAAAACTATTCGGCTGTACTCATGTTACATTTTGTCCAACTAATTTAGAACCCATTCGGGGTCCTTATTCATGAGCATGGCGGGATCGCGGCGTGAACTGACACCGCGATTTTGATATCGATAATAATAACGTGAGTACAGCCATAAATTAATTTAACAATACGTATTTAGTCATATTTAAATTTAGACGTAAAAAAAACAAATCTGATGAAAGTTGTTCTAATATTGTTTTGCTTACACATTATAACTTCGATTGCTTTTAGAATTGTATCAATGGAGTTCTTTTTTCCTCTCAAGTTGTTATCAGTTGTAATTGTCCTCGATTTGTAATAATCGACTTGCGGTGTGATAAAGATTTCGGTTTTCAATTTAGTGGAACAACTTCTACTTAAATTTTAAACAAATGAATACTGATATTTTTACCAACATTGACTTGACTGACAAGTAGGAACATGATATGCTAAGCTAAATGAACGTATTACAGATAAGATAATGGGTGGATTAGTTTTTATCAGTAGCTTTCGATCCGTGGCTGAAGTACTATTTATGAAGATTATTTAAATATATCGAAAAACCTTTTTAATATTAATAATTTAGATAAAAAATAACTTCTTTAATTTAATAAATTTTAAGCACAACTATAAGAATGTCCTGTTCATATTGAAATTCTATGTTAAACAAAACATGAGCTTATTTTTACCCTAACAATATTTTAAAATAGATAACAAACCGAAAATAACTAACAAAACAACAACAGAGCTTGTCCTCTTTGTCCAATTTATATGTATTGAATAAAATATAATAAAGTCAGCTGACTATAAGTAAAAATCTAATAGCATATGTCCAATACAATATTAACGAAAAATCAAGTTGTATATCAACTTATTTATAATTCAATGATATTTCGAAGTAAAGTGTTATTTTATTTGACGACAATAAATCAATTTATCCTTGAGTGTTATTAACTTACTCGTATGAAGAAATAATTTTTGATAAGTCCCTAATAGTTTTTCAAACAAAGTTAGGAACTCGGAAAACTTAGTAATATGTTGTTATAAAGTTTTAATTTGCTATTATTAAGTTATTATTAAGACAGATGGAAATAAATAGTTATTTAGAGAGTTTTTTTTTCTTATCGATTTCATTTTCATTCCATACATTTCTTTGATAACAATTATTTTAGTTACCAAAAGAAGTACGAGATTCATTACTATTTTATTACATGTATTAATATTCAGGGAGGTAATTTATATACATATTTTTGTTTTTTTTTTCGAGTTTAATATATTATAGAAAATAGAAAAAATAGAAAAAAACGATATGTAAGTATGTACATATGGAAAGTATTCGCAAAAACCATTTAATATATTAAAAATGTCTTCATTTTTTGATATATATATTATTTTAATTTCTCATAGGCTACTCACCATTTCCTATGTAGGTACAACAGAATTAAAAAAAAATGCAATGTTCATTCAAATAACTGCAAAAGCCATTTTTCCTTTAGATAAAATAAATATGATAACTCCAATAATACCAGCGGTGATGCTGCGTCTTCTGAGAACTGCGAAGTGCATAATAAAAAGAAAAACGACCAATTTGGTAAACAAATTTCTTTGTACATCCAAACGCTCCCCTTTGGCAAGTCACGCCGATCTACCCTCTATTCAACTAAAATCATCTTACAATGAAAGGGAAAATTTTGTAAATTACACCCCACGGCACCCCATTACTCTATAGGGGAGTTATCACAACTTGTAAACGTGTTGATGTAAACCACTCAGCTTACACTTTATTTACATCTATCTCCCTGAAATGATGGAGCGGCTTAGGTTTACAAGAGAAATGGGTGCCATAATAATTCTTAAACTAGCTGCCATGCAAAATTATACAGGTATAAAATGAAATATTATAATTAAAAGTATTTTCTGTTTGTAATTACTACATTTATAATGTTTTGTAAAAAAGAGGCTTTTATCTGAGTTTGTAATATTTTTTATTTCATAAATTTCTCATTATGAGGGTATAGCTTCTAGATATTTTGAAACTATAATATATGTTATTGAACCAATTATACAAAGTGAAAGATGGAATGGAAAGGATCTGAAGAAATAACTAACCAGAAGTTCATTCATAACAGTTATTTAATAGAATGTCATAAAAAACATGACATTTCTGATTACATACAGATATTAATTAAATAGTCGTTGGATTAAAAAAAAAGTAAATAAAATTTTTATTAAGAAACTTTGAGGTAATAAAAGTTTTGAAAAAAAAATTACAAAAACAATATATTTAAAAAGGTGATTAAATAAATTACACAAACAACAATTATAACTTTGTTTGAAACTCCAAAACCCCTGGAAAAATATTAGAGCAATAATCAATTCTGACGATTTGCTCACAGAGTATAAGTAGGACGAAATAATCATATTACAATCACAAAAATACATCTCATACATACAACATTACCAGAAATCAATATATTGGGAATGCTCATATATATTCAAAACATGTAATGTTTTCATTAGGGCTGATGAGGGAGGCTATAACTAAGTTACACGCGTGGCTCCAACCCTTTGAAATATTATACGTTATATATTGATTAGAATTCAGACTCTGTCCTTCGACTGTCTGATAAAGGACTTGTATGTGAATCTTGTTCTCAGACGATAATTTGATTATAATCATATGTTAAGAAATAATCTATTTTCGTATTAATTTCATATTTATTTTGGTAGAATTCCATAAGTATTATTGCACCTTAAAAAGACTTGTTTATCTCTGTTTTTTCAAAACCCTAAACACAATGACTTGATGTTTATAATACTCGAGCTATCAGGCTTTTACAGATACAGTAGTAAGAGCAATAATTCTAATTAAACATTCCCTTTTGTCCCTTACCCTTTCTATATCAGATAGCAAAATATTGTCCTCTCTGAATATTAACTGCCTACCCTCTATTTAGTGGCGTCTAAATTATTCACGGCTCTACATATCGTTCCGTCGAATGACAAATCCTTTTGTTGCCAATGATATATGATCTCCTCTTTTGTAAAGTTGGAAACATTTGTGTTTTAAGGGTTAGTTCAGAGAGGTCAATGTAAATTTGTTAGCTACATTCTTTGGAGGTCTCAAATCTGATTTTTTTTTATGTGTTTATTTTAATTATTAAAGTTTAAATAAAAGTATTTTAAAAGACTTTTACTAGTTTTATATTTTTAGACATCGTTTAGTGATTATTAATATTTTTTAAGATAACACCAGATTCTTCTGAAAGAAATATTTATAATGCAAAAAAATACATAAGTGAAGGTGGATTAAGGGATAAATTGAATTATTTATTAGAAAAAAATAGTATTTCAATAAAACTAAATAAAATAAATAAATTTACGATGTCCATAATAATAATATTATTCACCGTATTTTTAATAGACAATTTCAAAATAAAGAATTTCATCTCGTCTTTTGATATTCAGATACATAAAGGAATAATAATATGCGGACTTATGCTAAAAGCATCCTCTACCAGCAGCTCATTTCTCTTTTCAGTAAATCGGAATATTTTTTCTTTCTTCCAGCGGTGATTACATCGCTAGCAACCCTAAATTACAACTAAGGGATTATGCATTTTTATTTTGCAATAGGGTCTAAGGCACCCTCGAAGAGGCGAAAATAATGTTGGGTAATCTAGTTTAGCTTACATCGCGTCGTCAATGGGTGCTGATTGAGCTGTATAACGATGTTACCGTCAGAGACTGATGAACTTTACCGTGGTGCGGGGTCTAAAAGACCAACGTTGATGCATCTAATAGTTTTGTGCAACTACTTCATAATATATTAAGAATTCGTTATTACAACAGAAAATAGTCTGTATGTTTAAAGCAACGTATTGAATTGCAGTTAATTCATATGTATTTTAAGATTTCCAATAGTATTATAAACATTATTTACTTAAATGAATAACACATTCATATTTTTATGGTATATTATTGTAAATTTTTAGCCATTGTTAAAAAATGTAGTAGTAAATTTATTTTTGCTGAGAATGTCGATATTTGTAACAAACGTATACAGTAAAAAGTATGTAACTTGGACCAATCACTAAAACGACTGTTGGTTCAAACGACACCGTCTGGAAAGTACGAACAAAGGTAAAATTATTAGAGTTAAACAGCGGTGGGTTATTTTGTTATATTTACTATACTCACTAAATGTAATTAAATTAAACTGTGGTTTAACTTTAAAGTTGAGGTTGCTTTCATCATTAGCCCTATAGTGTACATCCTTTAGTGTTTTAAGTCAATTAAGAGTACGTTTACATTATTAGTCTTTTAATAGAAAATTTGAGATATTTAATCTAGTAGCGTTGCTTACACAGTAGGTTAAGCAAGGGTGATATAAACCAGAATTATGATGGGTTACCGGCTAAGGTTACAATACTTTTACAGCCGTTCTTTAATTTCTTTATTATATCCTCTTTTGCTTATCTTCGTTACTAATTTTCATGTAGTAAACGAATATTTTGTGATCACCTTACTCAAAGCAAGTTTTATAAGAAATATAAAAAATTTGAAGTAACAAATGTTTATATTTTGTGACACAATTGATACTAATGTCATCATATATATATATATATATATATATATATATATATATATTTTTTGAGTTATAAATAATGTTTATAATACTGTTGGAAATTTTAAAATATATTTGAATTAACTGCAACTCAATACGTCGCTTTAAACAAACAAACCCTTTACTGTTGGAATTACGAATTTTTAATATATTAATATCGAAGTGCGTAATGTCAAAGTCATATTTCTTACTTAGAGCTGATTATTAGTATTGCAGTAGATATTGCTATTAGTTAATAAGCACAATGAGCCCAAATCTATGGCTCACATCTTTGAACCAGTAATCTTTGCATAGCTACAAGTTGCGAGAATCAATGCGAGCCTACTGAATAAGAATATTAATTTATATATTTATAAATGTTGTAATATAAATATAAAAACTGTAACTATGTCATTCCATTGTAAATTTATTAATAAGTCATTTTTGAAGTGATTCATGATCTTTTCGTCATAGCAAATTAATCGCATAAGAATAAAAGTAACTTATCAGCTATTTTAAGTACTACTACTACTTTTTAAGTATCCTTGACAATACTCAATCTCTATTAGATGTAACAGTAATAATTCCGAACCTAACGTAGAAAATTTGCAAGATCAGAAATTAACGGTCTTTAAAAACACTTAAACTAAAAGATCTATGTATAATAAACAGTTCAAGTAACTAGGGAAGATATTTTACTCGAACCACAAACTCGGATAGGTAATAAAATCAAGTAAATAACTCAAATAGACAATCTCGTTAAAAACTCATTCGCTGTACAATATCTTAGCGGCAGTGGGTATTGGGGTTACAATTAATTTCACCGGGAACTGCGGTCGCTTCTAGATGTGGATGCCGTGGTTTGTTCTACTTGGTACTTACAGGAAACGTATTACAGGTATAAAATATATTCTATAGTTCAGTTATGTAATAACATATAACAAATAACATATAAAAGTTGATCATTATACAATAAACTAGCTACCGCCCGCCGCTTCACCGATGTTAATTTTTGTAACGGTAATCCATCTGGTTAATATTAAAAAGTAAGTTATTTGTTTTTATTTATATTGTCAATTTAAAATAGTAAATTATGCTTAAGTTAACCAGTCGCTAACGCACGAATGCATAAAGTAGCGTAAGATTGTCGAGTATGACTTAGACTACAAAAATTGGGTCAGACGCAAAAGGAATAATAATTCTTAGTTCAAAAACTAACTGCAACACATGAAGAATTAACTGTGAAAGTCTGTCTGTAATTTACACATTTGCGCATATGCAGTGCAGGCATGTTGTG
Organism: Mechanitis mazaeus; assembly: GCA_959347395.1. Lineage (NCBI taxonomy): Eukaryota > Metazoa > Arthropoda > Insecta > Lepidoptera > Nymphalidae > Mechanitis > Mechanitis mazaeus. The sequence goes on from OY365743.1 coordinate 3,308,546, forward strand.
ACCTTTCACCTTATAACTTCCACCAAAAGGCAGCTAGGAGGCCAAAATTTCTAATATATACACTATTATATTAAACATACTAAGTTTCAGCATTGAACTATGTACCAGTGTTATCCTGTACACGGACGGACGGATGGACGGACAGATAGACATTCCAGACAATCTTATAAAGTAGCTTTCGCCAATCAATAAATTAATAAAAACAACAAAAATTATTTAGGAACAATTCTGCCTACCGCAGGGAGGAATCACAGTGAGTCCGAACGCCATTCCAAGGCTTTTTACCCCAAGGCAATGAGGTTAAACGTTGGGATTTTAAGGTGGTAGCCTTAAAAATTGCAACGTCAGCTATGGAGCTAGGTAGTCTCACATAACTCTCCGATCAACAGCTTCTTGGTTATCCGTAATAATTTTTTCAAACAAATGAAAAAAAAGCCAATTTTTCTGGAACTTCTTTAATAATCATGCCATTTTGGTCAATTTAGATAAAATCATAGTAAAGTCCCTAAAACTTTTTCCATAATTTTATGATATGTTAAATTTTCGAATTATGGTTTAATATATTAATTTTTAAAATTATTGATAAGGTATGCTTATACAAAATCAAGCTATTTCAAATATTTTAACACTTTTTAAAGTTTTTGAAATAATTATTAATTTGAATATTCAAAACTAAGCGTAATCCAAAATAGAAGTCTAATCCATACTGACATACAGTTCCATACTCTAATGAGCTTTCGTATGGTTTTCGACTTTTCGTATTCCACATTTGGCAAAAATCCCATTTTTTTCTAGGGAAAAGTTTTAAGAATATATAAGAATAGAGCAATTATCAAATAGTAAGTATCATTTATTAAACTTTAAAAAAAAATGGCTTTTACAAAAATGATTAAATTATATTAATAGCATCGACCTTGACTTTCTCTTAATTATTTTGGGTATGCGCAAAAAAGCATTTTCCAAAAATTTTACCTAAAAATTGAATATGTGTTGGTGGAGCTTCCGCCATCTTTAGGACAGTGGTTTTATGTTTATGTATTAGCCGCCTCTGAAGACATTTATGGGAGAAAGTTTTTGTTTTTATATAGATTTAAATTAAATAAATTATTATGGCTATAGCTGTATTTTAGAATATAGATCCAATAAGAACAAACCTTTTAAGAGGAGACATAAATGTGTAGGTCCAATACAAATGGAGAATCGACCGCTGCAATCAATTATAAAACAGAATTGCTTCGGTACTATTTTGCCTGTAAAATTAACTCTGTGTGTGTAATATTAAATATATAACAGATATAGTAGATTTCGAAATAACTATAAACGTATAAAGAAATGGATGGATTATACAAGTAAGACGAATTCCCAGTTGTCTTAGTTTCGAATTCTACTCGTGTTGGTAAATTATTATCTCTACTTTTAATATTTTTACTCATAATTCATAATTAATGAACAGAATATTCATATCAATAATATTGTTAGTTTTGCTGCTTATTATTTTCCCAAAAATGTATTCAAGTTAATTATAACGTCATAAATTATAGTTTCCATTTACTAAAGAAAACTCAACTACATTTATTAAATAAATAGATTATTAGCAAATATTGATATTATTTCTGTACGAAATAATGGAGTACGAAATAAAAATATTGAATTAATATTGTTAGTACGTAAATATTAATTTAAGGCAAAGTAGAGATAATGTGCTCTTATTATTTGGTTTACTCTGCATTAGCATAAATCTAGTCTTTGTAGCACCTGGATAGTCTAATGAGTTTTTTACTTTTAATTAATAATATCCTTAATGCATACACAATGCATTTATAAAAGTTAGACATCAGCCGCTACTTGTTCGTTGTTATGAAATTAAATTAACTAATATACTTATTTTTTAATTTATTTATGTACCAAAAACACTATAAAAGAAAATAATATACATAGAAAATAAAACTAAATGTACAAAGAATCAGCTTATATCTTTAAGAGATCTTTGCCAGTTACCCTTTAGTAGGAAACAGTATTAATTAAAACTTTGAAAATAACTCTAATTCTATGTTTCGTTAAAATCAATATTATTTAAAATTCTTGTAATATCTGTAGATTGATCTAAGAAGAAATTTTCACGGACACGTCATACCTTTCGCGAATATCTGGTGATTCTGTTATAAGTCGTAAGTCTATCACAGATAACCTCAACCACATATAAATAATACATATATTCAAAGTTAATACCTTTAAAACTAGACACATAAAAACATTTTGCATGTCTGTTATTTGGGTACATTATCATTACTTAAAATCAGACAAGGAGATTAAGAACCGCGGGAGTGTTGTCAAGCTCTGCACCTGTTCGCTTTAATTTAAATTTAATTATACTAACGTTTTAATTAACCCCACGGCTTGAGTTTCACCGAAGATTTACATAAGGTTCGACGTACGAAAACATCAAGGTAACTAACTGTCTAGAGAATTGTCGAATTATTTAGTGCAAGCCGATTACAAATAATTACTTAAACTAATTTCATCATATATTTAACCTTTTTTCAGTATTTCATTTTCAAAATGATAGCCGATTAGTTTGAAATATTCACTTAGTCTGAAGACTAAGATCGTGGTATTTGCTATAAAATTCACGTCATTTCAGTGAAGTGACTTAAGAGTGACATTAAAGTAATTTCAAGTCTCCCCAGTAAAAGCCTGTCGGCTGAAACGAATCACCATTGACAGGGTTTGTGTGAGATTTTATTTACTTTAAACAGTTTATGAACTGACAGCCTTGTGCTCTAAAATATAAAAGAGTTTAAAGGAAAATGCTTCTTTTGTTTTCAGTCGATTCAAGTCAATGGAGTGGAGTGACGTAATAATTTAAAAGCTTTATAATGGACACAATATTTTAGAGTATTTTATTTTATTAAAACTTATATAAAAAGATGTTAGCTAAGTAATGAAGCAAATCTAATCCTTTAAGTAAGATTTTTCAATTTAATTCTCAACCAACTGAAGCTTGTGCAAGTAACAATAAAATTGGAAACCCATTCATCCTCCAAAGCAATACCTGAAAATTCACTCAATGTAGCGTCTCAATAAGAAGCTTAAAGTCTATTATTTAAGGATTTCGTCCCATTTCATTTTAATGGACTGCAGGTGGGCCGACTCTCCTTTGTAATGCAACTTTGGGTAGAAAAAATATAGAGTTTTGAGAAAATTATTTTGACAAGACGTTATATTAACTAATGCATATCGATAAGTTGTTTTATAACACAACTTGCTCTAAAACAACACTATTTAGGTCTCATATCACAGGATGCCAGAATTTTTGCGTCAAATAAGAAAGAGGAAAGAACAGCTGATGAAAATGCGAACAGGATTTAATTTTGCAATCTTTATTCAGTATCGATGGCTGTATTCGTACATTCTAACCAGAATTTCATACATAAAGCAGTCTTTTGTCATCGCCTGGATACAATGGAATATTTGATCCCTTTGCGAATCCTAGTCATACATTTTATGCGGAAATAAAAAGGGAAAGTAAATATACAAAAGACGTAATATGCATACGTTTGTGATGCTTATGAAGTAAAAGAAATATTATATTTACTTTTTCATATAACTATATTTCATAATGAAATAAAGTAAATAGTTGAATAATGTCAACTAGACATATATTTATATTAAAAATAATATATAGATCTTCTTTGTATCTGTCTTTGTTTAATGGTGATTATGATTAAATATTAACCCTCTTAATAATTTCACCCTCCCCTTATTAAAATCCATATATTACCAAAATAGTAGCTGATTTTGACGCATCGTAAGCCTAAGCTTGTGAAACATACGACGCAATCGCATCCTGAATCGCATTCAAGCACTAAACGTACAACGCCCCAATATTTATCCTCTCAGTATTTACACTCAAATTTGCTCTATATCTGTCATTAAATAAGGGTTAGAGTCGAGTGGATGTAATTTTAATAAGTGCATGATCGTATTGCATGCCTGCCGAAAATTGGCATATAGATGTGGGAATTATGTAAAATAGTAAGGCTCTCGTTACACATTTGTTTTGAGGTTTGCTTCCCACACGTCCGGTACATATCTGTGTTACCACTCGAAATAAATGGGACGGATGCATTAGGAATTAAGATGCTTTGGATTTGTCTTTGTATTAATAAAATTCTTACATCTAATTTGAAATGGAATGTTCTTTTTAAATATTAAATTTGTTTTCGTATACAAGAATTGTATTTTAAAAATTACCTAAGACGTTTAGATCTTAGAAAAAAAGTTTTAAAAAAATTACAATTTATATATTTTTTTTCGAACTGTTTAGTTAGCCAGTGATCCAAGTAACCATTGCAGATTGTAATACAAATCTTATAACTTGAAATTGGCGCTCGTTAGGGAACGTTATTTTTCCTTTGATAAAGGGAAGAGGGGTTACAAAAATTTTCCATCTGAAACGTTTTACATGTTGCCTGCAATTTAGATAATTTACAAAGAACCCTTTTTATATAACTCATATTTTATAACATTATTCCAAAATATGGCATTTTCAAAAATCTAACTTAACTTTAAATTAGTTACAAAGCTGAATGTTTATAGATAATTTCAAACATAAACTAACTAAAATCCAACTTATAATTAAGGTCGATTATACCACAAACTAAAACTACAGGTTTTCAAAATTGACATAGAACATAAAACAATTCCTCTAGGAGCAGATTGTACGTTGTTATAATCCTGTAAAATTGCGATGGCACCTCCGGCTCTATGCAGCAGTTTGTACAGGGGTTGTTAACAAGGATAAGTTTAAGTTGGTTGTAAAACATCATTGCTTTTTGTTTTACCCTTACTACGTGCTATCAGTAATTTTAATGTTACTCATTATTTCTATATTATATTAAATAATTTATGACATGATATACATATTGTCTTATTGGTTCTAATAACAAAAGATAAAAATAGAGCTATAAAAATTTAAAGACATAAATACAAATTTTACTCTTTTTGTAATGTAAGTTCTTTTTAAAATATATTTTTTTTTAAATTGGTCAAGCATACCTGAGAAGAACTTTATTTACAATTTCGAATAGATAAACATACCTGGTGATCGTTCAAGTATAGTTTGGACGATGCTAAAGATAAGTAAAATTACAAAAGAAATCAATACATTTAAAATATATATATTAGTAAAAAAAATTCTAAAGGTTTATCACATTGAACCTAAAAATACTGTAGAAAAGGCCCAATATTTGAAACATTGTTTTAAAACAAAAATATAAAACAAAACCTTGATAGATGATTTATAATTACTATTATTCAAATAGTGAAAATTTCTCGGTTTTTCGAACTCTTAGAAAATATATTTTTTTAAAGCAATTAAAAATTTTTGAAATATTGGACGTGAAAGTCAATCTCAACTATTGACAGAGTTGTTAAATAATTTTCACTTAAAAACTGTGTAACATTAGTTTTATAAATTCCACCGAATTGTTTGTGATAATTGTGACACATGAACTACATAAACACTTTTTAAAAACAAAGTTATTATTCTTAGAATATATTTTTAATCGAGTCTATTGTGAGTTTTTAACAATCGAGTTACAGAGGTAGTAAGACATCTTGTTTATAATAAAATAGGAACTGAAACCCTCGGGTCTTAAAAACATTTGTGATGTGTTTTCTTCACAGACCCTAGTTTTTATTGTTCTGAGCTAGCAGTCCACTTGAAACTGAACTATTAGATAAAATGCACACAAAACTATAATATTTATGTTTACACTTTTGCACCAAAAGTGTTGGTAATTAATAAGTATATATGACAATGAGGACAATACCTTTTTATAATGCAATATGAGTACCCTTTTTTTTTTCGTTGGAAAAACCCGTTACGGATACCCCGTCGGCCCAGAGATGTGACGGCCGGGGGGTGATGTGGGACTACCCGGCAGCATAGAGGACGCTGCCATTTTTAAGGCTACCCACTAAAAAACCAACGGTTGCCCTCTGCGCCGTAATGGGACGTCACGAGATCGCGTCAGTACGCTAGTAGTTCTATTGATAAGTTAATTATATAAAGTAACGTTAGTTTCAGCGATTAAACAAGTAGAAGTGATGACTGCTCATCCAGAGTTGTGATTGGCTATCACATAAACCAATCAAAAATAATTACAGATAACATGGTAACTTGTCACAAATTTATTGTTTCTTTTAATCAATCTGCGGGAAACCAGGTGTCAATTACCTTTATTACATATTATAGTAAGATGGTTAAAGCTACCCTTTATCTATATGTATGTAGTTGGTGCCAAAGTTGGTTCTAATTTTGGTTCCAAAATTGGTTTAAATATTCTTCATTGGACTGGATACTAACAACTCTTGACTTAGAAGGTCGAATCTTTGGGCGGGCGGCCAATAATAATAATAATAACTCACTTTTTATAAAAACCAAAAAGACTCACGGTTACTGAAAGTTACTGAAAGTGAAGCTGCGAGTGGAATTTAGTATTATATAAAATAGTTTTTAACAATTTCTAAGTAAAATCTTTACTTAAAATATTTGAACCGAATAGTTCAATTCAATAACATTTTTCGATTTCGCAGAGTTAAAATATTAATACAGTATGGCTTGAACTCTATAAAAATGTTTTATTCATGAGAAAATTACTAGGATCAAGCGCTACAATAAACTGTTACAGCTGTCTAAACTTGTGCCCCAGAGAATGTGTTTTAACATGCAAAATGTTCCTCAAATATTCAAGGACTTAGTTTCTATTATAGCTACGTACATTACAAAAAATATTCTTTATTCTGATATGCCGATATAAAAATAAATATTCATATGAGAAGCTTTTTGACATTAACGGCTACTGGTATCTGCTAGATATATTGAGATATGTGTGTGTGTGTGATGATGTGTGCGTATGTGTGCGTTCGTGATTGTATTAATAGATTCTAAAATTAAAAAGAGAAAGGGATTGGTAGTTAATATATAACTGTTTTATTGTCTTATGACTTGTAAGTAGTAGTAGACCGATTGTCTCATCATAGGCATAATGGCATAGGCCTCTAGGCCAACAGTAGTAATATTCACTGTGGCTCGAGGCCGTAGGTGAAAAAATAAAGATATTGATATTTACTTAGAACGGTTTGATAAAAAAAATATTTTCAGAAAACTATATTTTGAAAAAAAAAACAAAAACGATATATCGCCCATCACAGCTGCTGCTGTTTAATACTATAATAATAATGATAATTTAGCTTTACAATGACATGCGCTTGCAGAAATTTTTTAACAGCTTCTAGAATTTTTTCCTTTTTTATTTTTTTTTATCTTGAAATATAGTTGAGGACAGAATACGTCGACGTTTTGTAGATGCAACTTCGCTGTGCTGTGTGCACCTCGCTTCGCTCAATATGCTAACACATACCGAGATTTAGCGATTGCATCGAGTCAAAATTGAGGTCTGATTCGCACTCCTGATTACTGGAAAGGAGCTCTGTCTCCACACCTGGACATGTTCTCTGTTACGACATAATTTAGTTCAAGTTTATAATTAACTTTTATAAGGAACTAGCTATTTGAATCCTTTGTCACATATTTGTTATTTTGTGTATATTTAAATGACGCTGAAATTCTGTTTTATAATTATAAGCAAAGAAGTTCTAAAACTAAATAGAAGAATCCTATTAGGAATACATTTAAAAAGTAACTGTTGGAAACTATTTAATTTGTGATATATCATTACTAATTTTCACAATATCTTTAATACAATAATTAAAATTTTAGTGCGAAAATCTTGTAATAAAATATTTTCTTTCCACTCCTTGATTTACAACAACTATACTACATTAAATACAAAAAATCTGTCCTTAAATGTATGATACGGGGATATGATATTTTGCGAAATCAGCTATTAAGTGTACAGATTTAAATTCATAACTTTTTTCATATTTCTACATATATAATGACTTTAATCAAATTTCCCGGAATGTTTTATTATGTTCTAAAAATTGTATAACTCTCAAACTCAATACAAAGTTATAAAACATCTTTTAACATATTATATTCATTATATCTGGGGTATATAAGCGCGAATTACTTTTTCAATTCCAAACTTCGTAGGCTTCTGCTTGTATGTTATTTACTGGAGTAATATGAAATATTTTAATATATAATTGAGCAAATCCATTTATGGGAGACTTTTCTGCATCCTTTGTGCAAGCTTCAATCAAAAACGGTATATCAAAACAAAATTCCAAATATTGCCAACTGATAGATATCAGTCAGGTGGTAGTTTAAAAAAAATCTAAAAAAAAAACAAAAAAAGTAATAATGTATCTCATCTTGAAAAATAGTTGAGGACTGAATGCGTCGACGTAAATGTAACTTCGGTGCTGTTTGCATCTCGCGTCACTCAATATGATAACACATACCCGGATTTTGTGAGCGCAGCGAGTCAAAGTTGAGGTCTGGTTCGCGCTCCTAGTTATTTGACATTTGAAAGTTTTATGGGAAAATAAATGATGTTTAAATAAACAGAATGAAAAGTTATTATCGAGTTTTAATTATTCTATTGTTTATAACGCTAATACATAAATTGAAGACGAAAATTATATACACCCATAAAGGTGTTTTGATAAAAATTTACCTAATATTATTTATATATTATAAGTTTAATGGCAACACTCGCAGAGCTCGTTCTAATAACTGTAATTGAAAAGTTGCAACGTTCTACCTACTTATTACTTACCGCTAAATTCCAAAACATGTTGTGGTGACAGCAGACGGCAGACATTGCGCAGGTCTTGCGTTTGTCGTAATTACATGTTATTGCTATGAGCAGTCTCGTTTAAAATAAATAATAACAGAAGAACCCTTGTGATTTTTCGTATAAGTAAATTAATTGCATGTATACAATGTCATTCGATGTGATGCTTTGATGTTGGTACAATAATATTTTTTTAAACTACAAATAATACTGATGCTTTGGGCTTCAAGTTAATAGTTCAAACTATAATATATATCAGGCCTTGTTAGTCTTAAGTATGCTATAAAAGTAAAACTTGAAACGGAAAATGGCTGGTGAAGTTTGCGAAGTGATGTCGTGTAAATTAGGGGAACAATACAAAACAAAGTTGGTATGGCGTAACATCGTAAATATACTAGTAGAAATTTGCGTGCAATAAACTTAAGCAGAACTTAAGAGATTTGACGGAGGTCGGACTTTTTAGATGTTTCCCCTTATTTTTAGATGTTTAATATAAGTATAATCATATGAAAAGTCGAAAAGAAATTGAAAGTTTTAAACCAATTCACGAAATTCATAAACAGACCAAAGCATTTATTGTAAAAATTAATATTCAAGGAAAATTTGTCACTCATGTAAAAATAAAAAAACATATTTAATTGATATTATCTTTTGGGAATTCTATCAAAATATAAAATAGTTTTCAATGTCTTACTTTGTTCTATAAATATGACATCACCGAATACACAATTAAATTATGGTAAATTTTCGAAAATCATCAATACAATCGATCAAGTAACGAAAACGTGAAAACGAAAACTCTTCGCGAATAACAATAGTAAGCTAAGCTAACTTCACGGGAAATTGGACATAAAGTAATACGAATAGACACTAAAATCGCGTATTTACGACGAAGTGTTCTAAATTTACATATTTATTGCCACCCTCGTTTGTATAAGTTCAATCATACACGAAAGACACAACTATCTTGCGACAAATTGACTGCGTTCATTTTGTAACTGAATGTATTATTGTCTTTACTATAATAAGTCTTCAGTAACCTACCATAAGTAATCCTTCCTTGCACCTAATAAATAACAAAGTACATTTTAAACCGATTTATCATTATTATTAGTTTTTAGTAAAAATGGTTCTTTAGACTATTTTGTAAAACTTATACAGTAACTCTTGTTTCTTTAAAGTCTATGTTTTAAATCTATATAGTAAAAAAACTACAACTTTTTAGACACTTAATGGAATAATCCTCACATAAATGTCATAATTTGCATCTTACCTCTTATATATATGTATATACATAAATATGTATTAAATAATAAAATTTATACTTTTATTCATATGTTTGTATTATAATTTGTACATTGTATTGTCTGAAGGCTGTCCAACCGTGTACAGATTTCTTTAACACTTCAGGTGACACGTTTTATGCTCTAGAATAATGCAATTCCCAGCGAATAGACGATTAACAGGCCAATTTGAGATCGAGGCGCTTGTGACGCCGTTCCGGAGTTATTATACAAAGATATTTATTTTATGTTAATTTTATAAATGGATAATGGATGTCTCATTTCGGCAAAACAGCTCTGCCATCGTACATCATACATTTTATAAATTTGGCTCAAATATAAAAGTTATTTATTAAACTTTCTTTGTACATAAGTTATCATTAAGTGTATCGTTTCTACCAATAATGGTATATTCGAAAAACGTCCAAAAATACGAGCAAAAAGGTTTTTCTATTACTTTTTCTATTAAAATTTCCTCAAGTAATTCTTATGATTTTAAGGCTTCCATATTTCAAGTACAATGTCTTGAATAGGACGTTTTTTCAGAAACCCAATTGCCTTTATTAGTAGATATTCTGGGATGGGACGGGACCATAAATCCTGACCGTTAGATCGTCTGGGGCAGACGTAATGGTTGAGAAAATTATAGCATGAATAAGTTTATAGGAGGCCTTATTTAAAAATTTGATGATAAATCATGATTTTTCAATTTGCATTTTATATAAAATATATTATAATGGGTTCTCATAGGTAAGCAATAAGAAGTTTTTGTTTTTTTTAAATTATTACAATTGCATTATAAAACTCTGGTATATGACAAAAATATTGTTAAAATTATTCTTATGTTCATGCTAAGTTTCTTCATTAATTCTTATCTTAACCTATCATGGTAATCTGAACAATTTTCCCTTCTTACTCAAATCTATTTAATGGATAAAAGCCGCGGGCTACTACTTGTATTATAATTTGACAGTCTCAGAATGAGCAACATTACTATATTACAATAGGTTTATATCAAAAACAAGTAAGCTAAAAGCTTTGTCGTGTAATCATATTATGATTACACCGCGCTTCACTTGAAACAACCCGTAACAAGCTCCGACGGAAACGTATCGATTATTTAACCCCAATATTTCATAATTATTAATTACTTGCTCTTCTCACTCTATTTGAGACAAATTGTAGCCTTAAAATATTATTTCTATAACCTATACACAAAAATTTGTAATGTATCTAATAGTGTAAAATATTTATAATAAATTCAAAATTAATTACTGTACTATCTCGGTAGTGCTTAGCTGCCAAGATAGTGACAAATCTTGGGTTTGAACCCATAAGTATCTGTCCTGGAATTAAAACATCTGTAAAATAATATATATAGTAATATTATATATAGTGATGTAAAGGAAGAAATTGTTATTATTATTAAAGATATGTTTTTTTTCTATTCCATATCCTGTTCCTATCAGTTATGAGCTATTTCTTCTGTGAACAAACTATTCTATTAATTATAATTAGATAAATATATCTTATGTTCTTCTAAGATAATATAGCATTTTAATGTTGAAATAATTTTTTAAATCGATCTAATAGTTTTTGGTCGATTGTATGTATAACAAAAGTAAGTTTTAAAAGTAATAAATTTAAATTTGTACTGTTTTCAATATCGGTGATATTTACGTTTGTTTCTCGTTGGTCTACAATTTCTATGATTATACCTCAATCGGTAGATAACTTTAGGCATAAAACTAAAAGGGTTGCACCCTAGGGTCCCTAGGGGTTGTGCGTTGTGCAAAAGCTCGTTTTCTGAATCTCGTTAATTATACCATTTGTTCTCCCCCTAATATGAATGAAATCATTTATTGTGTTTTGGATAAATGTGATATAATTAAGACGAAACTGCTCTTTTGAACTGTTGTCATTGCAGTTGTTAATTCTCTTGCACCCCGAAAATATATTGCATGAATTAACGTTAAAGCTGTATAAACAAAAATTAAATGTATATAATAATTTCTTAGATTTTCACGAGTACTCATTTGAAATAAAACTATTTTTACGGATTAAAGCTCGCGTATAATTTGGTTACATTTATTATTTTAACCCGACGTTTCGAATACTTTGCAGTAATCGTGTTCACGGGTAGACGAGATGTAATTGTCTGTCAGAAAGTCAGTTAATTAATCGTCTACCTCCAACGGTTCCTTAGTTTACGGGCATAGAGTTCCAAATGTAGAAAAAACGCACTAACTTTATCCTGAGGTCTGACAGTGCGGTCACAGACGTGAGACCTTGCAGTATTTATGAGTGGGTCCCAGGTCTTAGAAAGTCTCCAACCATCTTCTCTATTGAAATTAGGATATTTTTTAATTTCAATAGCCTCGCGAATCATTCTTGGTATATAGCGGGGTTCCCTAGCGAGGATTTGCGGTTTATCAAATCTAATATAATGGTTGGGCTTATCTATGGTACGTTCACGCACTGCAGACTTCGATGTATGCCTATTCTTGATATCCAATATGTGTTCCCTAACTCTTATACCGATGCTCCTCTTCGTTTTACCAATGTATGACAAACCACAATCGCAGTCAAGTTTATATACCCCGGCACATTGTAAAAGGAAATTAATTAATTGTATTAATTTTAATAGGTCTCAAGAATTGGCTTACTTTTCTATGTAAATAATTTGTAATTCAATAATAAAAAATTGTACAAACAGTTTATAATTTTTTAAATTAACCCACTATTAAATTTAAGAAAGTATAATATTAAATTACCTGTTCTGGCAATTAACGGTTTATTGGCTTCAGATATTTATTTCTAAACTTTTATTTGCTTCGAAATTCAGTAGTTCAAAAGCCTTACTATAAAAAATATAATTCTATAGCGCTTATAAGGTTCTAAAAATGTTCACGGTGTGTGCTAACGCGATCCCGTGACGTCCCATTACGGCGCAGAGGGCAACCGTTGGTTTTTTTTAGTGGGTAGCCTTAAAAATGGCAGCATCCTCTATGCTGCCGGGTAGTCCCACATCACCCCCCGTATGTATGTTATAAGCGAGTTTTAATCCGTAAAAATAAAGTTTTATTTGAAATTCATTTTATTCTGAATTGAAAAACTAAACAATTAATAAGGGTACGCTCAAAATATTGATCTACTCTTCAGCAAAAGATATATTTATATTCTGTTGTACTCATAATAATTATATAATAATTTGCTTTAATAGTTTCAAATCAGTTTGGGTTTCAATAAAACTATTTTACGGATATAACTTGCGTTTATTTTTTCATTTTTAATTTAAACTCGACCTTTCGAATGCTTTGCAGCAAACGTGTTCGCGGTAAGACGAGATGATGGTGTCAGTCGGTTTATTTGTCACCTACCCCAACAGTACCTGAATTTACGGGCTTAGAGTTCGGGTCTCTTATCCATGAATATGGCTAAATCGTATCGTAAACAGTTACGATAATATTCATAGCAAAAAGTTCTTCAAAAAAATGTTTAATAGTTGCTTAGAAATATTTATTCTTAATAAAGAGTTCATAAAGAAACTAATAAATCATAAGTGAAGGCCTGTTACAGGTGATGGGTTCTCGTTTATGAAACTGGGTACTGGGTACCGGTACTGGTAGGCCCTCACGCAGCGCACTCCTGTAGTATGTGACGACATGTAGACAAATTAATGGCATTCGAATGTCGCCTCGAAGTTGCTGGCAGTTTAGAAAACATAGATATAATTGACACGAATAATATCTAGATTCAAAACAGCAATTTGTGGATCCTATAAACACCTGGCTTTTATGGATATCGAAACCACGTCCTTTGGCTCAACAAGCAAGACCAGCAATTATTAAACTATCATATCAACCATTTGGCCGCCAATGACTTATTTTTTATGGTAGTTAAATAATAAATTTATTTATTTTTATTTTATTTTATTTTTATTTTTTTTTTTTATTATAAATATTTAGTTCTTATAATTTCGAACAAAATTTTTTATTATATCAAAAGTTATCAGTGAGCGAAAAAGATATTTATAATATGCAATATATGTTTAATGCCTTAAATATATCATTAATAACTGTGGCATTATGAAATTAATAATAATATGCTTTAAAATGTGTTTAGCACTGATTCAATGTTAAAACTAATAAAACGTTTAACCCTTCAACGCTGCAGTCGCTTGAGGTCCGAAACTTACCTAATTAAATGTATCGGGAACAACTCGTTACAAGCCTGATTAGGTATTCACCCTTTTGTTTGGTACTCAATAACTTTTTTATTACTTTTCAACCGTTCAAGCGCTTTCACACTGAACACAAAAATTTTAAGATCAATTATTATTAAATAAATCTTGCGGATACACGATCATATAAGAAGGTATTATTATAGCAATTATAAAAAAATCCAACTTTTAAAATAATATTTACAATATACGTTTTGTAAAACGAAGTATGTTCCTTTTAAAAATTACGAATATATCTTAACATAACTTTAACTTAAACGTATTTTTTGCGCGGGTTATAATGTTCTAACTGGTTATAAAAAACAATAGGGGGAGAGATGTTTACTATAAGATACAATTATCCGGCTGTAGTGACGTCACTGCTATCGAAATTTGTTGGACAGGGCCATCATATCGCACATAAAGCTGCTACACCCCGCTGACTACGCTCCACTGACTTCGAGTTCACGAATAGGTCAAAACTAGTCCTGAAAATTTTGATACGTGAACATAACTGGATAGTCTATATATATATACCGTAAAAATTTATTTGTGTGTTCTTTATACCTGACTAAATTACTGCACCGATCGAGTTGAAACTTTGCATACGAATAGATCAAAAACCAGCTGATGGAATTACATAGGATGGGGAACTATCTAATACATTAATTCGGCAAAGCCGTGTGATGGAATCTTGTTAAATATAATATAAATTGATTTCAAAGGAATTTTAATATTTTTTTTTATAAACGGTAAGCTTGTTTTTTTTTCTACTGAACAGGTATGCCGAGAATGTTGATTAAAGTTTTATTATAAACGCTTAAAAAATATATTTTATTTATAATGCGATTGACCTAATCGCAAAACTCCAATATATATCAATTAATATTCAGATCATAACTGATATTCCAACTTATATCATTAGAAATTAACAACAATAGCTATCTCTGAACCGAGCCAGCTTCGTAATGAAGCCTTCGTTACACCAACTTTATTTTATCTCCCGGACGTGCTCGAGAAATTCAATCAATTTCTGATTAATCAGTAATTAATGCCAGGACTAATTATATATAAATAAATTTAGAATTTTGATTGCAAATAAAAAATATTGCTTCAAAATTACAAAAGTTTTCTTTCCTAATAACATACATTTATTTAACAAATATCATGAGTATTTCAAAAATCAATAGACAGGAAGAAATACAACAAGCAAAGGTAATAAAAATCTTGAAATATGATTACCAATAATAAATTCTTCGCAGCCATCTCGCTAACAAGCAAGATATTGAGTCAGCTGATTTATTATTATTAGATATATCTTATATATTTATTAAAGTATACATCGAAAAATTTGTAATTCAGTGATATCAGCTAAAAGCTAAAGTAAATTATATAATTGTCAAGAGCTACAATTAAATGGGGGAAGTAAAGTTCTGATGTCTTATAACAATGGGGTTCAAGTTAGAAATTATCGCATGTTCACACAGATGGTGTTTTTGCACGATTTAACACCGACGACAATTACAAATTAACTTTATGTTGACAGATATACGTAATTTAATATTAACTTTGAATCATTATTAATGGTACTAATGACTTCTATCTGTTTATTAAAGTGTATTTTTAAAAAAACTTGTCAAAATCTAATTCTTTTTTGGTATTTGCAATGTTATTCATTTGTTAAGGGCGCCACCTGCGTCTAAAATCACAATGCAAATTTTCTTACAGATATAAAAATTTGAATATAAAAAAATTGTCATAAGAAAATCTTTAATATGTCATGATAAATAAATATCTGATATGTTATTTTGTTACGCTTGTTACTTTAAAGAACATATTATTATTATTAATTTTCATTTATTTATCATATAAATGTAATATTTTATTACTAACTGATTCATAATATACAACTAAGGTTCTTCTTGTACTGAAACTGAAAAAACAACAACTAAGTAATTTAAAATAAATATTTCTTAGTAACAATAATTACCAAAGAAATAATTTATATATAAATATACCAATATATAAAACTTCCAATCTGTTAATACAAATAGATTCTCTACAGACTAGTTGTTATCCAAGTTAAACAAATTAGTGTGCTCTGTGCCTTGCGCCTTGTTAGAAGTTGTGACGTATATTCCCTGGGGTATCCCACCTGCTAGATTGGATGTCGAATGTCTTATTGGCTATCAGATTAAATGGGTGATTACTGAAAATGACTGGTTTATTTTATGATAAATATTGCTGCAATACAAAATATTGCTATTAAAGCTTTCTGGTAAATCCATATTGAACATTTGAATTTTAGGATGTAAATTTAATGATATTTTGTCTTTATATATCTCCGGTATTTTAATTGGTTTAAGTTATGAACATTAAGTATTATAGTTTTTAGGTTACACGTCATGTTTTTAAGGAGATGTAATCCCCAATTTTCCGAGAAAGGAGCGGTATAACTCAAAGAGATCCCGGGATGGTGACAAAAACTATCGGGAACAGAAAGGAATGCGGATAGGGCAATAAATCACTCCGGGATTGATTCCGGGACTCTCCGTTAGACTTTAGGGTCCTATTCATTTGCGTCGCTTTTAAAATATTGTATCAGAGTGTTAGCTTTGTATCTTGGACACAATGATTGAACCCTTTTACGGTAAGTTAAGACTATTTTTGGCTCAATAAGTGAATGGAAAAGTTCTATATTTTGAAATCGTAATTTTTATTTTATTTTGTTTTGTATTTACATATATTTCATGTATTACAGTATAATATAATATTGCTATAGAATAATTGACATTCCTGATACTGCGGCCAAATTATATCAAAAAAATGTATACTTCTGAATATTTTTTAAAAAACGCTATAGTCGAAACAAATATTCATAGTAGTAATTATAACACTACCTTCTGTTTAAAAATTAATTCATTGGAATTAAAATATCTCCTTTCGTATGAAAGGCTTATCTATAGTATGCGCTTATCTATATAGTTCTAAAAAAAGTAAATAATTCTAATCTGACCGACAAGGTAATTGTTATGTCTGTTTTTGGAATTAAGCTGAATGATGCGATTCTATTCTATTTATATTTTCCCTTCATACCAAATGGGTAGTGGGATTATCCCCAAGTTAAATTCATCGGAAAATTGTATTGGATCAATTCAATTTGGATAAGTCATGGTTTATGAAGACGCAAGTCAATTTAAGCATCATCAAGTACTATTGTCTAACAAATCTAAAATATGACTTTATAATATACACGTGTATAATATACAGGCGTGTGCATGTGTGTGTGTGGTGTGTGTGTGTGTGTTGCGTGTGTGTGTGTGTGTGTGTGTGTTGCGTGTGTGTGTGCGCATGTGTGTGTGCGTGTAATGATTTCAAATTCTTCAAACACATTTAATGTCTTCTTTACTTATAAAGCCAAAACTAGTTAATACCATACACTGAAAAAGAAATATATGTTTATGTATACAATGTTTTCAATCGCAATCAATTTAATAGGATTTCCATAGCTTTGTAGTTAATCTATCAACTCGACTTTAAAGTCATTTCACTTAGGAATACCTAAAAATATAATTTAAATAGATAATCTGTTAGATAGATATATTTAAAAGAATTATTACAATATTGATTTTAATATTTCGTATTAAGTCAAATAAAGAATTTGTTTTAAGCTATTAACCACTTTTATAATACTGTTTTTTTCATTGACTATGTTTTTATGCATTTTCTTTTTGATTTTATTTGAAAGATTTGCAAATAAATTACATTTTCCTCACTAAACTCTTTGAACAAGCTTTGGTACGTTGCAGAACGAATTACACGTGGAATATTCTCGATGGAGATCCTGGAGTCGAGATTCCTCCAACAAGTTTTGGTTTTAAGAAGAAAGCGATGAAATAGAAAATTGCACGCGACGTCTCTGATGCTTGCATGGGTTTAGGTTATGTGCAGAAGAAGTAGATAATGTTTTCAAATAATATTTATATGTATTTAATAAATATATGAATAAGTATGATGTCAAAATAAGCTCTATAAACTCTTTTTAAACGTATTAGTGATCTATTAAAGATATAATTAAAATAAATAAATATTTTAAGTTATGATATCTTAGATTATTAATTTTTTCAGATAATAAACTGTAAACTGCTGTCGTGATAAAAAATATAATAAATTTACATTTGTTAGAACTTAAAATTGAATATTTATAAATTTATATATGCTGTTATATATATATAAAATGATGTGAAATAGTTTAACCATCTAAAAGCAAGTGAAGTAATTGTAATTTGTTACTTTTAGTGTGCACTCAGCTTTTGTTGAGAGCTACCGCAGGAAAGAAAACCATCCATTGAGTTTAAGTTTGTTTCAGAAATGAAGCCAATTTTCAAACTATTTGCCGGGATATTGTTACAGGCGTTGTGATTCTTAAATAAATACAAGTCTTGTATTATAAGGTAATAGAATAACTTTGTGTATTTCTTTGGTTTTATTATAAAATGTATATTTTTATTGTCGTTTTTATTTACTACAATAGTTAGCTAAATAATGTTTTCCCACTCACCCCACTACACCCCCTCTACACCATTCTCTTATTTTTTTGTGTAAATATGAAAACTTTCCGGAATTAAAAGTTGACTCAAATAACAAACGCAGTAAACCAATTTTTTAAAAATACATCTAATAGTTTGTAATAAAATATATATTTTATAAAAAAAATGGTTTAGGTGTTGTGTTGTATTGTAAATATAGAATAAATAAATACATTTTGTGTTTGTTTGTTAAAACGAAATTTTTCTGAGGTATAAGGTAACATATATATTAAGAATTGTAAGTATGTTAACCGACACAAAAACTACTAATAAATATTATCAAACTTCATATATAATATGTTTTATTTTTTAACATTTAATTTACAGATCTCGCACGATGGAGTTGACTCATTACTGTTGTTATTATATTCGATTCCGATCCGTGGATAAACTATTTTAATTTATATCAAGATAAGTACGAGTAGTAGCGTAATGCTATCGTAACTAAATCCACGCAAGTAGGGTTAGCCTCGCGACGCAGTCGAGCGCATCAATGTCTAGTCTAGTCTTGTTTATTTGTTAACTCTATGGGACACATTTTATCAATTATCTCGAAAACTGCAATTACGATTCTGTTTATTTTCAATCCAAAACGAGTTTTGCTCATTATACGCATGTGTGCAAAATTTCGTGCGTGTATCTCGAAATCGAAGGAGGAGTAGGGTAACAAAGAGTTGAAAATTTGAGTAGTAAAGAGCTTCGCTTCGCTCAGAAAAAATCTTAAAATAATCCGATAGTTAAAAAGATTAACGCATTTAAACAAACAATATTCCAATTCATAAAATAGAACAGATTTCAAAGTTACCAACTTTACCAACTTAGAAACTTGTTAAAAAAATAAGTATAAGATCTGATATTAAAATAATGTATTCGTAACTAAAATAGACAATATAGTAAAATTATGTATATATCTATTAAATAAGCCAACTTGCGCAACGTACACTATTTATGACAGCAATAATGCTAAGTGCTGAATAAGTAAAGTTAGATTCTAGCGGTCCGTTTGATAAATGTACTCCTTATATTTCGCATTTCATATAGCTAATGTGTATCTGGTATAAATTTTTTGGAGAGAATTAAAAAACAGCTTAATAATATGTTTTTTAATTAATAAATATAACAATATTAGCAATAAAAATTGACAAGACAGAAATATCTTTTAAAGAGTCCTATCTGACAGTGACAGAAATTGATCAATAGTGAAGTAGCAATTTTAAAAATGAATTTTAAGTGTCTATAACCTTTTCTAACGGTTTAACCACTCAAACAAAAACTTGCTTTAATTCATATTACGTAAGGTTGAATTCAGGTTCAAGAGAAAAGAACAGTTTTTAAAGGCAAAATCCATCTGTCACAAACAATGATTGAATTCAGTGGTTTTGATTTATAACTACTTCAAAGTGCAAACGTGCGACAATTTTGTCTGGTCTTCATTTAGTTTATTTAGCATTTTACATATCGCAATATTACTAATACATATAAAGTTTGATCAATAATAATAAAGAAAAGAAATCAAGCTTTATCTAAAATATTTCAAAACCTTGTAATATAATATAAGTATTTCATTTTAGTCAAAAAATCTTTTAAATTGAAATGTATTCTTTAATCTATTGGCACTGATGTTTGCGCTGATCTAAATTGTGATTGTTTTTTTAAATGTATGTGGCAGTTTTAATAACAAAGCAACATGCGTTCAAAGGCAGAAACCCTTCTGTGACAATTTTAATTACAGCCATCTACGTCCATGACTAAATATTGTATTCTTTTGAAGAATTTTTAAAAATACTAATAGAATAATAAAAATAATTTACACTATCAAAAAAAAAAATTAAATCAGAATCGAAATCTTTATTGAAAGTTAGTTTTTTACAAAACATTTTTCATTGTCTAAGCTACCGTCAGCTCGAAAAGATATAGCCACATACATGAGAAGAGCCGATGCAAGAAACTCCTTCGGCTTGTCTTTTATACATATTTTTATAGTACTTAACGCCTATATTACATTTATATCACTGTATGTACTTGAAGTGACCTGGTGGCGATCGCTTCATACCCAAGATACATCATCATTTAAATATTGGAAAATATTAAAGTATCCGCCAGCAAACCAACGTTCTTCAAATTTTTTCTTTAAATTTGTTAAAAAAATAAATTATATAAACGAACAATACTGTGTTTAAATTAAAGATGAGATAAATTTTAAAATTTCAAGTTCTATCATACAGTGTAAAAGAATTCATAATATTATTTAAATATGCCTGCATTTCTTGAACACCTCAGACATATGGAAGCCAAGTCATTTTCACACAGAATTTCTTTAGGTGCTCTTTATAATGGATACGTTATTTGTAATACATACATATTTTTTTTAAATATATCATGAAAATAATAGTAGTTACAAAGGTATTTACAATTTTGGAATTTAATAGTAACTTATTGAAAAAGTAAAATAAATTAGTTTTAGTAACTATACGAAAATGATATTAAAATGATTTTAATATAAATATTATTCGAAATAATTTCAATTTAAATATTATTGTAATAAAGCTTCCAATTGTAATGAAGCCTAGTTTTAATACAGTTCAAATATTCCATTCTGCATTCGTTTGAGGAGAAGAGAAAGAACTTTGTAGCCCGCATACTTTTGCATAATTCTGAAGGAAAAATTTTATTTCTTTCTTTACAACTCAACTTTGTTTTATAAGAATGAATACTTAAAAATATAATTTAATTGTTTTAATATTCCTAACTTTATATTTAATTTAGAAAAAAGTAAAATAAAACCTATTAATAATGTGTGATTTTGTGTTGTGATTCCTTTAAAAATAAACTTTTTAAAAAGTAGGTGAGTTGTGTCTAGATTAAACTGGCTCAGTTTTTCTAAACATTTTTTTTTCTATTTAGTTAACATATTTTTGTATATTCCTTTAGAATGGTTCTTTCTATTACGCAGGTGTGATGTTATATTATAGAATGATACTAACACAGACACCAGCGATTGCCAAAATCATAAGACATCTGCTGTAATTTTTGTAGAGTTCCGTTGTCTGTCTCCGAGACAAATGATCAAATCTTTACCAAATTAAAATGGATCACACCGAAACTAGATCTTTCAAATAAAATATAAAAAAATCATCAAAATCGGTTAACAAACAATTTTAACAAATTTCACTATTTTGTTTTACTTATTATTCTATTATTATGTTTGTATATTACATTACGTTTATATTTACTTCGATTTCTTATATATAATATTGTCTATTTATTATCTTATTATATACTATACGTAAATTTAATACAGAACTGTATTGAAATGTAAACAAAGCGTGGACTTGTGAAAAGCTCCAGGGAAATAAAGAGTCCTTGTTTGAAGTGACGTCACCTATGAAATAAGTAGTATAATAAATAGATACGAAAATATTGGGTTGGAGTTAAGGATATTTTGAAGGTAAAATAAATTCAGGCAAATTCACGGAAACTTTGATATCAGATTATAAATAAAAATATAAAATATTGGTATATTGTTCTATAGTAAAGAAATGATTTTTCTAATGACCTTGTTAGTTAAGTAATTTAAAAAAGAACAATTTAGAAGATTAATATTTGGAAAACAGTTTCAAAATGGTGGTAAAGTCTAAAAAACAATACGTAACATTTTGGCAAAGATGAGGCATTGAGTCTAGCTATAGAAGGGCATCTTTGAGAAGATTATATTGAGATTTCTCGTATTATACCTGTATGACCCACTTCTATGACATGGAATTACAGTTAGTAGTACTTGTTTATTCCCCAGAATAATCTTAAATCTTAGGGATGTTTGTTCCCCAGAAAACAGTAAGTTCTAAAAGTATTACGCATCTTAACTGTCAACAGTATAGGAATATGTCCAGTCTGGATCTTGAAACAACAAGATCCTCATTTTGCCAATTATGAGATTCGAATCAGAATAGAGGGGGTTTCAGTTTCAATTTTTTGATCGTTTTCGTGATCATGATTTTCTTAATTTCTTTAGCTTTTCTTTAGACTGAAATAATCACAAATACCGTATTCAATGTTCCAATAGTAACTTATTCCAGAAACATGAATAACTTTTGTACGAAAATTAAAGCCTCAAAATAATCATTAACATAAGTGCAGATATATAATTAAATTAACTTGCATAATATCGGACCCTGGCTGTTGCTATTAATATGCAAAATCCACAGCAATGTAAGCAAAAATCGCTTTCGGAATTATGGAAATTCCATGGATGTATTGGCAACAAGTAGTGTTCTACTGCAGAGAATATGGCAATCTGCTAACTAGTAGCTGAGTTATACTAAAAACCTTTACTTGCTACATTTTAAAGAATATTTTAATTATATTATATTTAGTATCACAAAGATACTCAAAGCATATTTTGTATTTCAATATTAAAACGGGTTATTATACTAAATAATAAAGTCTCAGACTAATTAATTTAAGTTTAAATTAAATTCATTCATTATTACGATACAATAAAACACTAAATATTACAAGATTTTATTTTATAGATTAGAAGAATTAAAAGTAAGATGGTTTAATATTAAATCCGTTTTAGATATTTACAATAGTGAAGATTTATTTATTTAAATTATAAAAAATAGAATTAAATTAATAAAAAAACCGAATGAATAAATGCCATATAATCTGTTCGTTAGAATGTGGATACTTCCATCAGAACAACTTCAATTGTACACGAATAAAATGAAGTTAGAAATGAAAAACGAAAATATCTTGGACTTTTGGTGTTTGATATACTTATGGAGTTTAAACGTTTGTAAAGATCATTATTAGTCATCTTAGAAGTATTTTTGTAAAGAAATTTCAGAAAAGAAAAAATATTATTTATTTTATATAAATAATTTGATTCAACCACATTAATTTTTAATAGGAGTCTATATTCTGTTATTATTATTAATTATATAATTTAAAAATCTATCCACACTGCAGCACTTGAAATTGCAACTCCTGAAATAATATTACGTTGCTCTGCCAACTGAACTACCGTAAACTTAGAAGATTAATTATTATTTTCAAAAGTTCTGACAATAACCTAATCAATTTTAAATGTTTTTAATATCATTATTATTAAGTAATAGCGTTCAATTTTCCGATGCGAATTAAATCACATTTCAAATTTATAACGTGTTTAAAACAGTAATATTTATATTTCTTATTACCAAAAAATACTATAATTTTAAAACTAAAACTAAAAAAGACTATGCATCAATAATGAAACGAAATAATCATTTACATCAGTTCAGACATATAATTGAATTAACTTGCATAATATCGGATTCCGGCTGTTGCCATTAATATGCAAAATCCACAGCAATGTAAGCGAAAATCGCTTTCGGAATTATGCAAATTCCACGATGTATGGGCAAAAAGTGTCGATTCATTGTATTACAAAATACATATCAAATGTTCTTTGGTGAACTATAAACGATGTTTTTCTTTGTTTGAAATATTAAAGTTTTATCCAACTTGATGAACCAGACAAAAGTAATATCTCCCAATTGAATACTAACAGATGCTTACTAAGCAATTAATTTTCTAAATCACTCCCCATTTACAACAAGGGAAGCTAAATATTACAATTTCGCAAATACTAATATGATAATTACAGAAATGTGATGGCGTCCAATTAACCCGAATACATGAACAATGCATGATTTTACAAAATTTATTGTTTAAAACAGACAATGAAACTAGTATAACGAGCAATTAAAATAATTTTAAAGACAGAGCTTATTTCTAATGCAAATATTCTCATTATAATTTATTCTTATTAGTCCAGTCTAATTTTCAATTGGTAAAAGTATCAAATTCAAAGAAAAAATTAAAATGATAACAAAACAACGACAGACAGAATATCAACTATTTAAATATATATAATAATATTATACATTTTATAAGAAATGCTTCTAATATTACTAAATAGATTTAATTTATTTCATATTTTGCAGTACATTATTTTAACAGGAATATTGTACACGAAACCACAATCCTTATAACCAACATTGTACATGTTTTGTGTAGCAGATGACGCGGATAAGAACAGTATTATATAAAACCAAAATATTACACTCAATATACCAGTGAATAAAGAAATAAAGAAGAGAAATCATGAGGTCGCATCCGATATCATGTAAGTATATTTATTAGTCTGTTAGAAGCTGATATCTTTTACCTCGAGATACACAACTCTCAAAAGAAATTTCAACACAACTATATTCAAGTGTAAACAAAGTGAAGACATATGAGATACGCACTCCAGGGAAATATAAGAATTGTTATTTGTAACGTCACCTATGTTATAAATAGATAGAAAACTAGCGTAGTAGTAGTAATAGATAATAGCGTAGTAGTAATAAATAGATCTAATAATATTGGCTCACAACATGTCGAATATATTTAGTTATTTGTGTACATTTTGTTTTCGAATATGATTTTCTGGAGATAATTAACTAATTATCAATTCAAATCAATTTCGGAAACGAACCAACTGGTTTCCTTCGTTTCCGAAATTCTCATTTCGATGTTAATAATCCTAATAATTAAAGTTATTTGTATTAAAAGTAGATAAGTTTTGAAAAGTATCTTGATATACTTACTAAAATTAAATATGTTATAGCTTAAATTAGTTATTGTGTTGTATCTAACATTTGAGATCTTTCTGGAATATATTCAGTATGTTGCTGGGTTATAAACAAAACAAATTTTACCAAGTGGAATTATCACGTGATACATGGTTCATGAACAAAACTGCAAAAACTGACCACTAATGCAAAAAAAAATATAACATAAATTTAAGCAAATAGACTTTTTTTTCTCTCTTTATTAAATAAATAAATACATGTTCTTTTTTCTTTTATAATTGTAATACAAAAAGTAATAAAAACTAAAAATAACGTTATTAATGGTAGTTTTTAAATACTTAGTTATTATTTATTTATTTAATTCTTTATTGCACAAAATACAAAATAATACACTAAACGCGGGCTTAATGCTACAAAAATCATTCTCTAGCTATATGTATTTGTTAATAACTTTTATTTTACACTCATCGATGATCACAGGATGAACCACTGCTCATTTTGTTTAACTTAATACCGTCGCACTATATCCGTGGAATTTACATAATTTAAAATGATTTTATGTTACGTGCATTTTACATACTGTAATAGTCACAACAGAACTTTCGAACATTATTTATGCATTTTCATGTAGTACTGTTTTGTTTTGCTATTAGATTATGGTCAAATGCTATGAAACTTTTTGAATTTTCTTATATTTTGTTATCTTTCATTGATTAATTGTTATTATGAAACAATTTTGTTTTAATTAGAAAAACAATGTTCTTTATTCAACTTTGATATTTTTTATAATTATTACCTTTGTTTATAGCTTTAAAAGGTTTGTAAGTTTATATATATCTGATTTAAAAAAATCCGATTTGGAATAGTTTCCAGTTTTTAAGCTTGAAAGCATGTATAGGCTTTATATATCGTATTTGATCGAAAGGGCTTTTAACAAAGAACCATTTTAGAAAAAAAAAATAACGTAAACATTTTTGACAATATACACTCCTAGTAAGCTTTTGCAAGAAATTGAATAACAATTAATTATATGTATAATATTTTTGTAATGGGATCGATGCGATGCGATATATCTTGTTTTGAGTTTTTATGAAAGTAATTACGACAGTTATAATTAATATATGAACTATTCTTAAATAAATAGTAGAAAATGTGAAGTGGTTGCAGTAATAAAAGTTTGCAAAGGTTAATAAAATCGAGTTCCAGCATCGGTGTGAATCAAATCGTTTAGTTGGAGGAGGTCGACAAATAGAGGGTTATAGACAGTTCGCCGACAAAAGATGCAATTTGTCAAATCAAACAGATATATACGGGAGGATATTTTGAACGTAACACATAAATTCTTTGTTTTAAAAAATCGTTATCATTATTTGCACTAAAAGTTTAATAAAACCTATTGCAAAAATAACATATTTCATAATTTTATAAATTTAATAATAAATGTGATAGATTAACCAATAATATGACTTTCGTCAGAGTCGATCAACTGGGAATCTTCTTTGGGAAAATTTAGTAATAATTTTACCTCTTAAAGCTTGATCTCCGATTTTTGGACATGGATATCTAACTTTCTCTGCTAATCTGATCTTTAGGCAGTCCTCTTATAGGGCGGTAATTGGCTGCCAAAATATTTGGGTATTCTTTGAAAAGTTCGTTGGTACCTCAAGACGGACAATTCCTCTTTGTACAAAGCAATTGGTCTTACATGTAGTACTCGCTCGCATCTTTAAGATTGATCAGCAAAACACCAGAAAGGCATTAGAATCTTTTAAAAAAAAAGAACTAAGACGCTTGTAGATGCTATGACTCAATACACAGGCTTACAATTCGCAAGAAGTCACAGGTTCGAATCCTACTCATATCGATAAAATTTAATTCTATATTTAATTTAAAATTAACAAACTTAACATTGCTAATTGGCTAGTAGAACACGTTTAAAGACAATTACAAATATCAAATTCGGTTGTGATATCTATTTTATGTTATTTTATTTTAGATAATTAGAATATTTGTTAAGATTTTTGAAAGATGACTAACATTACCTCCGTTCCGATATAAATGGATATATATAGAATGCTAAATTCATCGAAGCAAGAAGTGATATGTTAGTTCAATTGTTAGTGCAATGAGACGGTTTGCCAGATCGCAGTTTGAATCCTGTTCAAATCAACGAATTTTTCATTCTATATTTATTTAAAATTGCAATCTAGTGGTTTTCCAATTCAGAACAAATAGATTTTTCTTTGATAAGCATGCCACAGTAACGCTTAACATTAGGCAGGCTGTAATCAAACGCAAACCTATTTATCACAAAAAGAAATATTGGAACACATTCCAGTAAAGCGCAATGGAAAATGTTAAAAAGTGTATGAATTTATTTAAAGCCATAGCAACAACAAAATGTGACCTATGCGAACAATGTTGCGATATTCGAAAAACTTCTGGGCCATTTATTATTTAATAAGTCGGGATCTCTATAACCTATTTCTATATATATTTCGTGTATTAAAAAAATAGGGTTGCTGTCATTTTGGGTTATTAAAATGGCATTTGCAACACTCTTTATTGAATATTTTCTTAGATTTTCACGAGTACACATTTGACATAAAACTATTTTTTACGGATTAAAACTCGGCTATAATGTAGTTACATTTTAATTTTAGCCCATTTTCGAATGCTTTGCAGCAATCGTGTTCACGGGTAGATGAGATGTAAGTGTCTGTCAGTAAGTACCCTTTATTGACTTTGATGGCATTCTACCAGACTGAGAAATATTTAGTGTTTCTTTAAATAATCTATTATTACAGATAAAGAAAAACTTCTTCTAGTGTTGTTGAAGAAACGAATACGTACGCGTATGTTTACAGCAGAAGTAAATAACTATTCCTTCAATATTTAAAACTACTATTCTTTTTAAGCGATTTAAACTTCTGTATAGTTTTCAATTTCTGTAAATGGTTTTAAAATATTATTATTTTCCAAAATATGCACTGTTTGTGACTAAGTAATTTTCGTTCTATAAGCACATACGCACATGAAAGATAACATTTTAATAAAATTAATGCACAACCATATCAGCATTTGGGAATCCTTTAAAAATATTAATTCAAAAAAGGACAGATAACATAAAATAGAATAATTGCGGCATCTTGCAGAGAAGTTTAACCAACGGTTCCGTGAGATATTTACGATCTCCGTATAATTAAATTCTAGAACTGCACCTTAACAAATGGTTAGTAGTGTAATTAAACAGTTATCATTCACCACTTTTACTGTAACTATTCCTTTTGTGTTTAAATTACTAAGCGCTTCGGGATGGGCGGTAAAATATACTTTAACGAAACTGCTTGTTTTACATTTGTAGAGTTATTTGAAATATTCTAAAGCGGTTTTACTATGAAATTTCAAACTCAGAAATGATAGCCACATCAATGAAATTGTCTAGGAATTTTTAATATTCAAACGATAATTTAAAAGATATTTTCTGTTTATTATAAGTTTGTTTTACCGCTTTTGTAAACTGAAGGTTTTTTTACCTTTCTATAAATAAACAGTTCAAAAAATTTTTGATGCCTTTCCTAGATTTATATTCTTACATTCGAAACAAGAATTAAACTATTCACTTTAATCAAATAAAAGTTATTCTTAGTCTATATTATAATTTTTACCTCAACAGTTTGGACCATACGTGTATCATTAACTCGGAATAAAAATTTTAAAAATTTATCGTACTTATTTCTTTAAAAAAAAAAACAATTTGGAAATGCATTCATTTTATTTATAATTTATTTATTGGTATATTTTTGAAGAAAGCGTAAATAATGACAGAAAGGTTACCTCCGGAGACAGATATAAAGGTGAGAAACTTATTCCCGAGAATTTTTTTATTATTGATATTCCAAATACTAAGAAATATAATGGATGTGGCTTTTCATAAATTTTATATACTACAGTGTCTGATATAAACACTCACACATACATTGCATTTTTTTCTGGAGCTTAAGACCTTCTCGGACATATTCGATGAACAAATTAAACCAAACATACAAATAAATATATATATATATATATAAAGTTTACACATCTTTACCTCCAGTAACTCAGGTGAGAAGCTCACAGTATATGAAAAGGATTGCAAAGACGGATTTTACTAAGTCCAACGTTTACTAATTACTAGTTTCCTCTACCGTATTTTCCTTCACCACACATACATAAAAGACTTGTCCTGACTTACTAATGTATCAAAGCAAAGCTTGAAGCTAGAAACTTGAACTTGGTTCGTATTAAAAGTGACCAATGTTACATTTCATTAGAATTATGTTTAGAAGATCTTTGAACTTGCATTTAGTACATTTTGTATATACTTGTTGATGCAGATTTTTATGTTACGATGCACTTCTAAAGGATGTCGCTTGATGCACAATAGCACCCAGCGGCAGATCTGCTTGTGTCTCTGAACGATCCAATTCTAACGGTAATATTTAGTAGGTAATATTTACTTTTATTATTTAAGTAAATAATCAAATTTAAATTATAATAATTTATAACTATTCTTTATGGTAATTTAAATATTTGCTAATTTAAATAATTGGTAATTTATTAATGTATATATCAATATTCCGAACTAATTTGAAAATTTTATTACTAAATATAAAATAACACTATAGGTTATATCTTCCTAAATAAAAGAGGACAAAAAATATTATGAACCTCTCCACTTTTCATAGCTGAATGTATTTACGTTCCCTTTACGCAATTCACGCTCAATTTGAGTGCTTCTGAAGGAAACAAAAAGTTTAATACTCTTACACGGAACGCTTACGCGGCATTCAGTCTTCAGAGATGTTGGTTCATTGGAGCTTAATAATTTGTTTTAATATGACAGGCGAGAATGTGTAATCAGCTTACATAAAAAAATATCTTTTTATATGCCTTAATAAAACTGTTTATGTGAATTCTCTTCTTCTTTTATTTGTTGATATTTTAAATATTATATTTTTGATAAATATACTTTTCTTTTATTTTAATAAATGCAAAGGTACTTAATTGAGCGAAGATCTCAATGAGAGGTTTTTCTATATCCTTTGTACAAGCATCAATCAAAAACGGTATATCCGAAAATTTAGAAAATTTTGCACACTGATAGATGTCAGTTTGATGGTGGTATTAAATAAATTCAAATATTCAATGAAATTGAGGAATAATCACGGAAAAACTCAAATTTGGAATTTCACGAGAAAATTTAGGTTTACAATGACATGCGCGTGCAGAATTTTTATTACAGCTTTTAATTATTTTTTTTTAACTTAATAAATAGTTGAGTACAGAATGCGTTGACGTTTTGTAAGTGAAACTTCGGTGCTGTTTGCACCTCGCTTCGCTCAATATGCTACCACATACCGAAATTTTGCGATGGTCGCAAGTTAAAATTGAGGTCTGGTTCATGCTCCTTGTATGTTTTTTTTATTATCTAGGTAATTTTATTTTAAGCGATTAT
Organism: Mechanitis mazaeus; assembly: GCA_959347395.1. Taxonomy (NCBI): domain Eukaryota; kingdom Metazoa; phylum Arthropoda; class Insecta; order Lepidoptera; family Nymphalidae; genus Mechanitis; species Mechanitis mazaeus. The sequence goes on from OY365743.1 coordinate 3,339,528, forward strand.
TTTGGTAACTGGAGGTATAATTTTTTACGACATTTTAGGGTCCTCCTTTTTAACACATTGTTGGGTCAGTTTATTGCCGCATTTTAATGTTTAGGATATCACGTTATCGCGTTTTGATATAAATATACGTGGGTCGTAATGCTTGCAATCATAATGCTGGGAAAAGATAATAAAGAAGTAAATGTGAACAAAGCTTTAGAAATAGAATACAAACTTCATTGTAGAATACAAAAAAGCCTCACATTACATAATCAAGTTACGTCATCAATACATTATTATAATTCGGTTTACTGCCTAAGGCAATTATAAAATATCTACCTAAATTATCCCCTTTACAAAGGGGGACGTCACTATACTATGTACTGTGTACTTTATATAATCAGTTTTAATATCCTCAATAAATATGATGAAGCAAAATTTAATGGGTTGTATTCAACAATAAAACGTGTGTAATCTCGTTCAGATGCATTGTTAATATAACGGAGTTAATTGGATAACATTACATTTCTACACATTTGGATAATTACGTAAATTAAATATTCAGCACAATTTGAGCTATGAATAGCGAAGAAATTAATTCTTTATTTGTATTAGGTATGTATCTTTAATAGATATAATAGCGGGATGGTGAAAGCTACTCTTTTATCTGTCTTTGTGCAGTTGGTGCCAAAGTTGATTCCAATATTGGTTCAAATATACACCACTGGACTGGATACCAACGACTTTTGATTTATTAAGGTCGAATTTTTGGGCGGGCGGCCAATAATAATAATAATAATAATAATAACTCACTTTTTATAATGACTCTAAACTCTGATACTAACTAATTGACTAGCAATGCATACATACACCTCATACAAACTCAAACTAAGCGGTGAACCAAAAAATTGTTTGATATTTCATATTTCCTCTCTAAAAAGACATTAAACTATTTTTTTTTTTTGCGAAGTTGCCAAAAGCATATCCAATCTGCACTGGGCTAGTAGTTAGTTACATCATACTTTAATAATAATAAAATAAGTATCTTGGCACAAGTTTCGTTATTAATATGTATGACTTAAGATAAACAGTAATATATTGTTCACATTAATTCAACAAATAATCATAAATGCTAATCCTTGTCACGACTGTATCATACGCTCTGTCAGCTGTCATTGTGACAGAGTCTCACACGATTAGAGTCAATAATAGGAGTGTTTACCTGACACTATTGAACGAGGTCGATATTTGAACATTATACTATTATTTGTCTCAATTATAATGACGGGTAGGTTCCAATACTAGACTTTAAAATATCATCGCCTACACCAGTCTTTCGATATAATATATAAGTATAATAATATAACGGTACAAAAATCTATACATGTATATATCACTTCTCGTTATTATTATTAAATAATTTTTTTTGTTTGTTCGTCACTCGAAAACTAATTGAGCTGGAAGATATTTTGAAAATATTTTATTATTATGTATGTATGATGTGAAAAGAGTTCTTACAATCGACTCTTATTGCGATCCAATCCAATTCCAGCGACCTAAATCGAAAACATGGCTTTTTCCGACCCAGTTATACGCAGTTGAGGTAGAAGTGGTTATTCAGGCATGTTTTTCTACTTAAAGAACATAAAATAAGTCATACATATTCAAATGCAACCTGATTTGTGCTTGATAGAATCTTGTTCAACAATTACAATACAAAACAACATGTATTGTTAGAACTACAGTTGCTTATAATAAAACTGGTATTAAATGCATTTTATTTTAATGCTTATTATAACAAAATAAGATTGGATTTCCTGAAAAAAATCCTGAAATATATAACAATAAAAATACAAAAGAACACAAGTTCGTATTATCTACCCCACTTTTTATGTTTACGGGCCGTCATAAAGCTAATACCTTCGCCCTTACGGAGGGGAGCAAAAAAGAATCTTAACAACAATCTTTGAAGCCTATGTAAATATTTTTACAAAGGCATAAATCGTTTAAAATTAAAATTAGTCAATTTGATTTTAAGAACTGTTAGAATGCTTAACTTTTATATGTCATAATTAGAATTATTAATTTATAGTTTAAATCCTTATTCGTATTTTGATAATTCAATTACATTTAATGCCTATACTAAATTTTTTATCAATTGTTCTATTTCTTATTCAGTAACTTAATATTTTGTTTATATATTTACTGTTACTTGAAATTTATTACACTTACTTCACAAATTTAGTATAAATAATCCGTGGGGAAATCATCAGTTTCAACCAATTAGGAGGCCTCGAATAAATTTCTACCGACGTGAATATATTTTTTAATTACAAACGTTCATTTGTAACGTCTAGTTATTTAGTCAAATGAATTATGAATCCTTCACTGGAATTATATTCTCATTCTTATGATAAATTTACTTGAATAAACTAATTTTAGCTTTTCTTTTTAGAGACTGTGTTATGTGGCAATAAAGAATATTATATCAAAACATTGAAAGATATATTCGAAATAAACATTAAAACTCTAGATTGAAGTTTAAAGGCCAAGTGAAGTTGATCAAGTAGAAGAGTCACCATTTTCGACATGTTATGGGTTACTTTAGAAAGGTTATCGTAATTTCCATTTTAGTAATCTTTAACTACAAATGATTATAGAGAAATTCTTTAGTGGAAAGACTTAGATATATATATAATATGTAACTACATAACAGATATTATAAATAAATAAAACAAGTCACAGCTTGAAATTGTCTAAAGCATATAAACACTTCTTTCCAGCATCTGAAATGCGAGAGGATATCATATTTCATACCAGGTACGCTTGAACTAAACCAAATATATTCACTGTGAAGATGTAGTTCTTTATACAAACCGATACTACCAACATTATACATCATCATACATTGTATTGGCAACAGTTTAAAACATTTTATTATTAAGGTACCTTTAAAAAACATATCGATATATTAGCTACATATGTGAATGTAGTGCTTCTTAATATATAGGAAGAAACCTCCTAATTACCAATTTATTATTGATAAACATACTTATGAGAAAAGCAAGGATTTTTTGGGATTAAAATTATAAATATCTTATAGTATAAAAGTCCCAGCGCCGCATGGCCGACACTGTCGGACACTAAAAATATGTCGTAAACTGTATCTTATGATAATGTATTTTACGCCATGGCTTTGCGATTTTTACCAAACTGTTTCTATTTATGCAGTTGTCGTAAACACATTTATATGTTCCACTCGTAAAAACCATCATTTTATGTATACACTGTTACATAAATCTGACCAAATGTTTAAGAAAAATTCTTGAATTGAAACCTCAAGTTTCCGATGCATTGAGAATTTAAATAACTGTAAAAACCATCTTCTTATCTACAAACTGTTTCATAAATCTGACCAAATATTTAAGAAAAATTCTTGAATTGAAATCACAAATTTGCGATGCATTGAGAATGTAAATAATTGTAATTTTATGTACATTTTATCAAGTATCATTGTTAAATCAACAAATTTATTAAGTTAATATAAAAAAACATCGCATATCTAAAGAATACTTTATCTTTTTTTCTGTAGGAAAATGTGGAAACATTTAAGTAAAATTAAAAAGTTACAAGAATAAAGCAAAACACTTTTGTCGCTCAGGTAAATTCCTTTAATATCAAGTGAAATGCATTGAGGTGTATCGTAACTTTGACAATGACCAGCGTTTAGCCGCGAGTTAAACAAGGGTCATATTCGGGAATGTTGGCCGAGTTTCAAAATTGAGACGAAGCTGTTTTTAAACTGTATGGCAGATATACGGTGAAAAGTTTAAACTAAAAAGGTTTTACAAAGCTAGTTTGGTCTATAAAAATTTTAATCTACTCTCAACTCAAGACACAATATTGGGAGATTCGACGAAATATGAACTCGATGGTAAGATCGATAAAGTATCAATTATAAAATACATCCAACCTGACTACTTACCTTAATAGATCAGAGATGAGTTTCATATGATATAAGAATTATCCGAGAGGTAGGCGAAAAAAAATAAAGCATCTTATTTAATTAAAACACAAATAGAAATCGAAGAAAGTATTGAAAATTCCCTTTTTTTAAAAGAATATCCTTTCTTTGAACCAAGTATTATTTTATCGAATAAGAGATTTCAAGAAGGTATTTTTAAACCTGTCTCAAACCGCATCGTTCAAAGTTCACCCCATGTTCTATTTCTAGGCTTTGCAAGCAAATAGACTAGCTAATAGAAATAAAAAGATATATATCAAATTAGGATCTGTAACTCCGTGCAAGCACACTTAAGATCAGCTCATATCTAAAATATTATTTTTGATTTAATTTATTTCTAAATAATAAAGATATGAGATATGAAGCAAAATAATTCGATAGAATATAAAAATGCGGCTTAGTTTAGCGTGTTCAGCATACTCTTCAACTTTTTATAAAGAATCAAACAATATTAGGATCAAATAAAAGAGACTTAGCTCTAAAAACGGAAAATCTCATGACGATAGAGTAACATCTTTTGAAGAGGATAAAACTGCATCAGACCTCGAGTCACAACTTCAATTCCATAAAAAAAATTTAATAGGTGTCCCACAAGCTTTGAAGTGGCGCCGCCTTAATCATAATTGTTCCCCAGCGTTATAAAAAAACTATCTAAATGAATTCGAAATGAGAGATAAAAGAAACTTAAGAATGGGTATAATCACCTAAAAAATCTTGGAACATCTGTGGAAAGGCTGTAGAAATAGCTAAACATTTGTTTATCATACTTGCGTTACTAATCATAAACTAAAAGATATCATACGGGAAGCGGTTACTCTTTCAACAAGCAAAAAAACATGCAAAAAACAGCAAGCAACGATAGAAGTGTATAACAACCAACAATCAAACTGTAGAGTTTATTAAAGAAAGTTATTCAAAAAAAAAAAACAAACCTCACTCCATCTTAAACTAGACTCCTAATAAGATTATTACGTTTCACGTATGAAAAACAATGCAAAATCCTTGATATTTCGAAATCAAAACCATATTCCTGAACAGTAGACAGTTAAAGCGCGTAATACTTGTGGAGCTACAAAAATACTATAGATTCCTGAGAACCAAGTATACCCAAAAATCACACATTCAAGAAAAATAAACGTTACGAACTCATCAAAAATTAACAGCAACATATTCAGCCTTTTGCAGGGCTATAGGTATACATCAATATTTCAAGCAAAGAACTATTCTTTTCCTGAAAAACATAATTAGATTTAAAAAAATATATCTTTCCAAAGTTTATAAAACTCGTTATAATGTTAAAAAAAGATCAAGATATTTGCTCCAGGCTTATGTTGGGCTGCCATGTGTAATAATAATCGAGCAAATGGAAAATGGAATGAAAATTAAATAGCATTTTATATAAATTACTCAGAACTCATAGCGGTTTTCTTTGACCTGAAATACTTTGTTTAAAATAACTGCACATTAGATACCATTACGTATCACGGTATGTTATTGTTATGAGGTATGTTATTCGTTAACATGGGACACAGTCGTCACATCTAAATAAACTAATTGATGTCAATACTTATTTTGAGCAAATTTAAAATTAATTTACGTCTCACACACGACTGAGGTGAAAGCACGTGAGACACCTCTGAACTAGTGTAGTAGGAATGATCGCTCGCGCCAAGCAAAAACGTTCTATATATTAACTATATGGGATACATTATATCAATTATCTTGAAAACTACAATTACGATTAGGTTTTTTTTCATTCCAGAACGAGTTTTGGTCATTATGCGCAGGTCAAAAAAAAGTACTCTAAATAATAAGAATTAGTATTATCATTAAATCTCCAAGTGGAGCCACTCATAAAATTGATTGAACTAACTTTTTGATTATATATAATTTAAATATGCGTACCAAAGTATATAATATTGTAATTGAAACCATCACAACTAAGTTTTTTATATAATCTTAATTTTTCTGTCCAAGAGAATTCATTCTTAAATTTTATCAAATGCAAAATTGAAAAAAGTTAAAAGTTCTTAGAAAAATAGGATGGCTATTTACAACTTATTCTCTTTGTAGACAAAGCTCTCGAAACGTCTTGAAATTCAAGACTAAGATAAAAGCAGTGCAAGGAAATGATCCGAAGTTTCGGAAAGTTTTTCGTATTTAAATTTTCTCTTAAAACCACGATTAATATTGTCTCTGGATATTGTGTTAAATTTTTTATATTCTTTTCAATGAAATTAAATTTAAACCTTATTTAGTAATGTAATTTATACAAGTTTAATGAATATTATTCTGCATTTACCTTTTAAGAACTGTTTTTAAAATTATATTTGGTTTAGGTTTTAAATAAAAATTTGGTTTATATATACACATCATATGTTTATCTAACTCCGTTTTTATTAAGGTTTATTGGTTTTTTCATTAACTCAACGAATTTTGTTTTTGATTACTATACAAGTATTTCTCTGAAATTTATTAGTAAAAGCAATAAATATATTAAAGTAGTATTAAAATATATCTTTGGGTGTACGATTTATATAACTTTCAACAAGGTGAGTTAATAACTAAATAAACAAGTGTGTAACAAAATTTTAATAATAAAAAAGAATTTACCAATACGATCTCACCAAAACAGATTAAAATCAGTTCTATAAAATTATAACATAAATAATTAAAACCTGATAAGCATTAATCTGATTAAATTTTATATTACGTGTCCCATTCTACGCGGATCATTGATAATTTTATTGATAATATCGAAATATTCAGTTTGGTCGTAAACTATGTTGCGTTTAGCTGTAATTTTAGTTCTCTTTAACAATGTTCTGTGCGAGAATACCAAAGTTGTTAAGTTGGATTATGGTATCGTAAGTGGTGAAAAGTATTGGAACGGGGATTTTTATGAGTTTTATGGAGTTCCGTATGCCTCTATACCAACTGGTCGAGACAGATTTAAGGTATGGTAAATAGACAAAATATTTTAAATTCATTTTTTATTTCATTAAGTTTTCATATCATGTCATTTTTTCAATGACAATGTTGTTAATTTGACAATTAAAAGCTTAAATATACAACAAATTTACGGCCTGTCGTATTTCGTTTTGTATTTAGTCATAAAAAGATATTTGAAAAATATTTTTAGGAGAATTATCCAAAACATAATCCCTTAATTAATTATTTTCATATGACTATGAAGGAATACTAATCATAAAAATCACTTTTTATTTTTTTAGGATCCTCTACCTCCAAAACCTTGGGACGGCGTTCTGGCAGCAACTAAGAAATCAACAATTTGCCATCAATGTTACTTCACGGGTGACGGTGAAGAATTCATGTTAGATGGAGAAGAAGATTGTCTCCTCATAAATGTCCTGTCACCTTTAGTGGCTAGTGAAGACAACTTACTACCAGTAATCGTTTATATACATAGTGGAGCCTTTTCAGGGGGCAGTGGAAATATGGCAATCTTTCACTACTTAGCAAGACACGATGTACTAACTGTAAGTTTCAACTATAGACTGGGTGCATTTGGATTCCTTTGCCTTGGCACCGAAGAGATCCCTGGTAATGCTGGATTAAAAGACCAAGTTGCTGCATTACGATGGATTCAAGATAATATTGAGAAGTTTGGTGGAGATCCCAAAAGAGTAACCTTGGCAGGGTTCAGTGTTGGAGCCGCAATGGCTGAATTACTTTCATTCTCCAAATCTACTATTGGTTTGTTTAATAAATTAATTTTAGAAAGTGGTTCTGCTTTCTCGCCATTCAGTATTAATAGAGATCCCATATCAACAGCAAGAAATATTGCCTATTCTATAGGTTATAACGGAACAGATAGTATTGAGGAGTTAACTGAATTTTATTTAAATGCAGAAATCAAAGACTTAGCTGAAAAAAGTGTAAATTATCATCTGAAAAATAGTACATTCGGTTTTGCTCCATGTATTGAGAATTTGCACGAAGGTATGGAGGCTATACTACTAGAATCTCCAATTGATGTTTTAAAAAAAGGTGAACAAAATGAGGTATCAATTCTTACTGGCTTTTCTAATATGGAAGGTATAAGCAGAGCAGTAAAGTTCGGTAATTGGCGAGAGGGTATGAACGCGAATTTTGCTGATTTTTTGCCCGCTGATCTAAAGTTTGATTCAGAAAAATCTAAAAATGATTTTATCGCAGCTATTAAACGACGTTATTTTGATAATAAGGACATAAGTGTGGAATCTTTACAAAGCTACGTTGATTATTTCTCAGACGCCATGTTTAAATATGGTATCATAAGGTCAGCCAAATTAAATGCCGCTTTGTCTAGGCAACGAGTGTATTTATATGAATTCTCCTATGTAGGCAAATTAAATATAGAGCACAATTATATGGATCGATTAAAGGGAGCAAGTCACAGAGATCAAACAGCGTATGTTTTGGACTTTTTTGGCAGTACTAATAATTATAAAGATCTCGATATGAGAGAAAGAATGACAACAATGTGGTCCGATTTTGCGAAATATGAGTAAGTATCTCGAGTATAAGGTATAAGTTGTATATTTCTTTATAGTTTGATATTCCCTTGATCACATTACAAGTAAATTGAACAACAGAATTAGTTATTTCTTGTTATAAAAGCGTTAATACGCTCTTTACGCATTTCGTTATTTGTAATTATTTATTTTAATTTACAGAAACCCAACACCCTTTGAGAGTTCCCTTATCACTGTCAAATGGTTACCATATACAGATAAACAAAGAAATTATTTGGAAATCAATAGAAAAATGCAACCGAAAACTGATCTTTTTGAAGATTCATACATTTTTTGGAATAGTGTATACGAAAAGTACTATTGGAATCCCAAATCCCCAAAATTTGTTAAAACAGAAAAAAAGAAAAGTAATAACAACAAAGACAAGTCTTACAGCACTAAGAGCAATATCAAGCTTGAAAATGATGTAAATCCTAAAAAAAATGTAAACATCAATGATAATGCAAAACCTATAAACAATGTTCAGTCGGATATCGATTTGAACCTTAATAACGGTGATAAGCATAACAGCAATGAAGAAGTTAAAAAATCTAAAAGTGACGTTGAACCAAACAGCAATACCAAGTCCCATAATGATATCAAATCCAAAGTGCATGTTAACACTAACAATGATGATAAACCTAATAGCGACAAGCTTAACAGCGATGTCAAATTTGATAATGATAACAAGGCTAAAGACGATAATAAACCTAAAATAGTTTCTAAAGCTAACAGCGGTGTAGAATCTAAAAAAGGCCATAAGTCTAGTAATGATGCTCTGAAAAAAGAAGATATTAAAGCAAAAACCGATGTTAAACCAAACTACAATGAACAGCCTGACAATGATGATAAATCTAAAAGCGATGTCAAATCTAGTAGTGCCGAACCAAATAATGTTGTTGGGCCTAAGAGTGACCCTCAGGTAAAAGAAGAGATTAAATCTAAAAGTGATGTTAAACCAAACAGCACTGTCAAACCCAAAAGCGAAGACAAATTTAGGAGTGACGTAGATTCTAAAGACGATCTAAATTTGAAAAATAAAAATAACAATAAACAAGAAAATTAATACGTTGTTTAATCAAAGAATATACATTAGGTATTAAAATATTTTTTATTTAGTAACTTATTATTTTAGTTTATTTCATCTGTATAACATTTAAACTTCAGTTTCCTGCACGTAAACCCATCATAAGAAATTTAAGACCAAATATCATTAAAGTCCTCCGATGCGTCTAATAGGGACTTTGTAAAGTTTACGAACTTTAAAACCTCACATGAAACGTAACCTCAGTTTATAATAACGAAATCCTAAACCATAAATAAAGGGAAACATCGAGGGGCGTGCTTTTGAGCAACGTTGGAAGAAAGAGAAGTAAAACAACTTTTTAAACAGTGTTGTATTGAAAATGTATGTTTATTTACAAAATTATCTTCCAAAATGTAACAGATTTTTGTATATATTAGATAAACCCCAATATATATACATAATTATTACTATTTTTTGTAGATAATATAAAAAATCTTGGCTTTCGAATAACTTTTCCCTTCACAGAAGGGCTGTGACAGGAAAATAATTGCAAAATGGTTCCCTATTCTATTCAAGGGATACACCGCTATACAAGCTACCCTTAAAATATATTAAAGTTTAAAGTAATAACCAGATAATATAATGTCAACTCTAGGCAAATATAAATAAAGCTCAAATTTGTAGTACTTTTGTATTGATTCAACCAATAAGGACGAATATTGAATGTACCGACAAGTGACAATTTTTTTATCTATTGGTACATTTGGGTGTCAATTTGTAAGTGTCAAAACCAGAATTGTGAAAAGTCTATATATGTTAAAAAAAAACGAGATTCTGATGATTTTAAAAATATTAACCACCATTATATTAAAAAAAATTAAACGTATAATTATTGTTATCTTCCGAAGCCAGACATAACGGGTAGCAATATATCATAGTTGAGCCAATATACATAATAAAATTTATATTCCACATAAACATACCTTCTACATCAAACATTGTACGCTTATTTTTGAGAGATAGTACAAAGATTGTAAACATATATAAATTTCCATAAAATAATTAATTAATTAGCTACCTATAGAGGTAATATATTATTGTAAATAAACTGGAAACCGTCTATCGTCTAATGTTAAACATTATGAAAAAGGGTTTGTGTGCTTGCAGACGGCAGAAATAAGACTTCAGAAAAATAGCCTTTTAGAGAAAGAGGTAATATATATTACTAATATTTTACCCCAAACTTATAAAATAAAAAATATTAAATATTTTGAAGTATGTTACAATTATAGCATCATTGTGATTATATGTAATGAATATCTGAAGAGAGATTTATTTAGCTTAATTAACAATAATCTAGGAAATGTGTCTGTTTCTTTATGGCTTGCAATTTGCGTTTTTCCATTTTAAAATCTAAAAAAGATTCAATTTAAAAAAATATATCTTTACTGAAATTAATTATATACTACTAAGTATATTATTTTATTTATAGCATTGATTGATTAACAACATGTTATATTTTTAAATAAATTCAGTCCTTACCTGTAGGTAAAGCCTTATCTGAATAGCTTGATTCAAAGTTAATCACGGTCAGATAATTAGGGCTGGGTCTGCTATGTGAGGCACGCGCCGTGTCATCGCACCGTCGCGTCGCGTCGCTATACATCCGATATTGGCGTGAATTCCTATACAGAGGATGTTCTTCTAATAAATATATTAATTATATTTAAAGCTACTACCACTCCACTATTTTGTTTTGTTAAACGTACTATGGGTATTCATACAATAAAAAAATGATATAATATTATTTCGAAATCAACAAAAACATTATTTATACTAACATTCTAAAGCTTTCGCGCTAACTAACAACATTCGTGAAACCAAATTGACGTTAAGTACACGTAAAGAAGACTTAGACACAGCAGAGGCATTTATCACAATAAAAATAAATTCTTTCTTATTTATAGTGTGTACTGAATCAGTAATTAACACAGCCTGTAGAATGTTCAGCTTTCCATGCCCTCAGCGTTAAGCAAACTCGACCAAAGTCGACTTCACTCTAACTAATATTGACGTCTACAGAGTATTTAACAGCAGAGGCCGGTACTCAAAACATTTTAGATGTAGGTTTATTATTTAATATTACTTTGTTGTAATATAATCGATCTAGTCTACAAAGTCTATCTAATAATGTACAAGTTTTTATTATTTGCGATGTTTTTTTTTTAATCAACTGACTCTAAAAAGTTTAGAGGACCAAATGTAAATTATTATAGTAATATTTAAAATATATATGAAACATCCCAATAAATATAGTTGAATTTGGGGAATAAAAAAAATATTTCTATAGATGCGAAATTTTATGTTGAATTTATGAAAACCAACACATAAAAAGAGCCAAAATTTTCTATAGAAGTTATGAGGGAAAAATTTAGATATAAAATTTACAAAGGTCATATACATTTTTTAATTTAAAAAATTGTATTGTCTGTCTGCGATTTGAAAAATTATAAAGCTTATTATTCTTTACATAACAACAAGACAAATACGACTTTTTTGAAATTGTTGTCTGTCTGTACAAAGTAATCCCTGAAAAGACTTAACCTATTTTATTTGTATTTTTACTGGAACATAAAATAGTTTAAGCCGTATTTTTTCCATCGAACATAGAAATTAAGCAAAAAAAAATGCGTATTTTATATAGTACTTACATCTGCTAGAAAAAAAAAATATAATTATAACATACTTACGTTCCCATTCATAATTCTTAACATATAACTAATCAAATAATAATTAGTGTCATAGGTAATAGGTAATATTTAAGATTTTCATTGCAATAACGGATTAGAATATATATTGAATTGAACTTATATTAAATTTAAAATATTAACGTTTTATAAAACTTTACGTCCAAATAATAATTTGGACGTAACAAGTCTTTAAATTCCAAGTAATTATTGAACTAAGAAACCTTTAAACAATAATTAATCATTATATTTACAACGCTGGAAAACTTCGATAATGAAAAAATTCTATTACAGACAAAAAGATAAATTTTCTTAAAAGAATTCCCCCCAAAATATTTAGCCGGATGACTGTGCAATTACCAATATCGCGTCTGCATCGCTGAGATCGGAAAAATCCCATTGCGCAACCATAAATCAGTTTTCCGTTTATTAAAACACCCCTGACACCTTCGCCCTAAGTCGAGGGGTGTGTTCCTACTTTACCTGTTTAAAGATTTGGATTTATTTACTGATTTATCTTAACTAAAGCTCAATTAAAGTTGCATTTTTAAACTGATGCAGTAGTTTCTTGAAATAAACTAGAAATTAGGTATCTTAGACTTACGCAAATGAATGTTGTTCTTTCCTTATTTTCCATTTACGATAAGATGTCTGTGAAAATACAAGTCAAGCCAGATAGTTATAACATTACTAATAAAAGTTAATAACATTAAGCTTATTGTTATTCAAATACAAATAAAAATCTGATAATCTTTCTTTAAGAAAATTTTCTTCTCATATAGAACAAACCAAGTAAGCGGTGGCTGCAGTATTTTTAGTCTGTGCACCCTTAGTGTAAACTCCGACACTCAACATTGCAGGGAAGCCTCAAACTTAAGTGGAGATAAATCTTCTTGAAATTTTCGAGAATGGATTTGCATTTTTTACACCCTGTATATGATATGCAATTTGATTTTGATGCTGAAAATTCAAACAAATTACTTAGGTTAGGGTACGTAAAGTGTGTATTTTTTTACCATAAAAGTTCTTCAGTTATACTCAGACTAGATTTGAATGATGCACTATTTTGGTTATCGCAGATTTTGGTGAAATTTAAATATACCAGAATGTATTACACTATCTTTTGTTATTTTAACGAAAATTCTACTATATATGTATATTAATGGCAGAAGAATTACGGATGTCATTTAATCGAAGTTGTAATTTTGAGCATAAAATTAACATATTTACGAAATGCTCTTAAATTTTAATTTATATTCGCAGTTCTTTTCCTTTTCAGTATTGTCAATCTCGAATAATGGTAAAATAAAATTAAAGACTACTTGATATTCACAAAGGGACTGATTGAGGGGCGAAGTACTCCAAACCCTTCAATTTCGGTTCTGCCATACACAATGGTGTTGCCTGTCAATGTTTGTATGATTTTTTTAATAGAAAGTGAAAATTGGTTGACAATTGGCTCTCTATATTGAGATTTATAAAATGATTTTAATGAAAAATAAATTAATTTTAGTCATTAATTAAAAATAATATCTTTTTTTTTAAATAAGGTATATTAATTAAATAATATTCTATAGAACTCCTTAAAGCCCCGCTTCTCTTGGGAAATTATCCAATTTGCTTCATATATGAGTTTTAATTAAATGACACAATAATAGCTTAATGAATTCATTTTATATAAATTAAAATTTAATTTTAAACGTCGTGTGCGCGTAATGTGATAAAATTAATTTCGACTTCTAAAACAGTTACGCCCGAAATAATTAAGTTTTGCAAGAATATAGATATTAGTATAATAATAGTTTATAAACTTTATTATTAATGAAGATAAAGATAATACTAGTTTATGTATTATCTTTATCTTCATTAATAATAAAGTTTATAAACTGTTACTATTATAAATAAATTTTCTATAATCTATATGTAGACGACGACAAAAAACTTTCTTCTGACGTTTCACATATCAGAAAATAGAGGGAAATATTTTTTTGATATTTAATTTGGTAGACATTTTGTGTGCTGCTCCTGACGAATATTGAATGACGTCTTCAAATATAAAAGTTTTATTATTTTGTATAATATAAAAACCAAAACTGTTTGTTTTTTGTTCTTCAAGTGAATAGTGTTGCGTCCCAAAGCTAACCAATAAAATTAAACATAAAATCGAAAAGTTTCAAAACGCTACAAATACAAAAGTATATTATATAGAATCAACACATTTTATAAACAGTTTTATCGGTTCAATATCAAAAAGTCTTACTACCAAGGTAGTGGGGTAGTATCAGGAAATTAGTTTCAATATCAGTCTAGACGGTGGTGACATCTGGCGGTAAACTTTATGACTTCGCGTTAATGTCAACTCTTTAGTTGGCTGTTAAAACGTTCTAGCTTATTTAATAGGTACTTTACTAAAGGAATTAGAAAAAGTAAAATTAACATCTTGATAAATTAATAAGTTTTTCATAATTTGTATATTATAGAATTTGTTAATAATGTATGTTAATACATATGATACATTTTATACATAAATATATTTTTTTCGAAACACAGACCAGAAATGAATATATAAATTTTTACATTTTATAGTTTAATAAAATTTCATTAGCTTTTCCGATAACGTTTTTCATTTTCATTTTTCAATTTCAATATCAATAAATAACACCCAAAACTAAAACATATTAACAATTCTAACAAAACCAATAAAGATATCTGGATTAAATTGATCAATACACGAACAAGCTGTCGATTTTAATTGAAACCTGGAATAATCCCTCCAGCCTGGGTCGCATACATTTGAATGCCATCGCTTTTTGGAAATGATTTCTGTTCTTTTTAATCGTTTTGATCTGAATCCGATTCTATTCTTTCGGATGGCTTGGATCGTGTAGGATATAATAGCGTCTGAGCGAACGAAATTGATTGAAAAGTATTTTCGACTAACTAACTATCTAACTTTCTATACCTAAAGATGTATGCAATATCTCTAAGGTCAATACTCTTAAAAATGTTTAGTCATGATATTGTGATCTTGAAAAGTTTTTAAACAATAATTTACAATGTTCAGATATAACGTTATATGGGAATAATACCAATATCTATCAACATCAAGCATTATACTAATAAAGTACATCAAAATTAACACGAACAAGACGATCCAGACTGAAGATTATGACCAAAGTTCGGAACTAAATCGAAGTCTGCAGATGTCCTTTAATCGAGACCTGGTGGCAAACTTCATGAATATGGAGAAACCACGCCAGACGTTTCTAATGAAATTTCACTTACAGTTTTTGCAATATTGCCAACATAATGTTTCTAAGAAGTTTTCATAAAACTTTAGGCACATTATAGAATCAATATATTGAATTAGGGATAATTTAATATTGATTTGGTTATTATTGATTTTATGAATTTGTAATATCTATTAGAAAACAACGGAGTGAGTTAAAATATTTGGAATTAAATGAAAATAAAACTTTCTCTATACAAATAAACAACATTGGATGTCTGTTTGTAATATTAAAATCACCGCTTATTTCTTAAAGCATATGTACACGGTACATTCATACCATTACTATTTTTTTCGATCTCTCTGTTTGTTTGTTACGTATAATCTTTAGAAAGGTGAGACCGATTTTGATGAAACATTTCACTGACAAATAGTTATATAATACGATGTAATTTAAACTAATTTTATATTAGAATTATTAAATTCTAAAAAAATCATTATTATACTAATTGATTAAAGTTTTACCGCTCTAAAAGTATATCTTGTATTATATATGTTACATATAGTATATATAGTATATTATATTCGTATTTTCGTAGCGCAGAGATAAGTGATAGTAGTTACAAAGCAATCCACTAAGAGGGTAGTAACAATGTAAGTAAATCCTTTTGCGGAAGTTTCGGAAAGACGCCCTTGTTATCCAAGACAAGAGTAATTTGCATTAGAATACTAAACTTAGAATATTAGGTTACTCTCTTTAATAATTGAGTGTAGTATTTATTATGGCCTGAGATATAAACGAACAATAGTTCTTTCTTAATAAATTGGCACTAAATAATTTCATATAAAGAAGAAACAAGATTTCAATTTACTTTATTTTTCTTATAATATGTGGGTATATCTTTATTAAGTTGTCTTCAATAAAAGCACTTGCTGATACAGCCTTTTCATTGTATTAAATATATTTACTCTTTCTAATAACAATAAAATGTAATTAAAAATTAAATTGCTTGAAAATTTCTGAACAATTATTTCAGAGGTTTTTTTATAAGGTTTATTATTCGTATAAACTTGTAAACCTAATAACTGATCTATTTAAAACAAACTTACCAAATTTGATATTGCGGTAAAAGTCAAATAAAATTCTTAAGACAACATCACAAACCTTTTCGTTTAACAAAGTTTTATTTTATTTTGTCTCAGTCGTTATTTTCACTTCTGGTCTATAAATAATGCCCGTTATAAATCACTAAGTCTTTTGGCACGGATTTTACACACTTAGTCCGTTCACTTTGCCAAGTAAAAGTGTAAATAAACAAGAAGATATACCTTAAATTTACAGCAATAACGTGATATATAATAGAAGAGGTAACCTCAGCGGACAGCGCCGCACCTCTCCTAAGTGCTTTGTTTCACTTCTCCTAACATAGGTATCAGGTAACCGCATTAATATATACATATATTATAAAAAGTCTATCTGTATAAACGTAATAAACTCAAGAGCTACCAGATTTTTGTATGACTTACATCAATAGACAGTGATTTAGTAGTTTCATTCCTGAGAAAGATTTAGTAGTTTCATTCGTTACGATTCTATATACGTAAACTGATTGAAATATATCGATAAGTGTTTAATAAGTGAAGTGAGTATATAATACAGTAAATTGAAAAAAACTTAAGCAGAAATAACTAAGTAACTCACTTTTTAATACTAGCTAAAAATATCATGTTACCAAAATAAATATGGATGAAGTTGCGTGCAGAAACTTGTTTATTTTAAAAGCAACTTTGATTTGTATTGTTATAAATATAATTTATTTGTATGTTTTTGAATTTAAAAAAAATTGTGTTATATTTCAAGCGGCAAAGGTATATAATATTTAGATATACAAAAGTAATAAATATAACTTAAAATTGCATCTAATCCTTATGAATATTATATTAGAAGTCTCGGACGATTTGTTAGAATGGGAATACAAAATACGTAATCTCTGCAGCTTCTGCTGCATTCAGTTATAGGATACCTCGTTAAAAACCAATTAAGTGACACCTGGCGTCGTGAATAGTAAAATTGCAATTTTCTTCCACCCTCATATCCATTGAAATGTACATTTTGTTACATAATGTTTTGTTCAGAATTCAATTACAGTTGTATCATGTTTACTTTGGTTAATATCATATCAAGTGAATATATATGTTTATTTAAATATTATTATCGCAATATTGATTTTTTGAAGATATATTGATGAGAAACTTAAGAAATTATTGAAAATGTTATTTTTTTTGTTTTTTTTTTGTGTGCAATATAGAATTATTATTATTATTATTTAAAATTATGCCTACCTTTGTATCCACAGGCGAATATGTCAAGTTTGAAATATCTTTGCACGTGGATGGGTATCCATAATGTTATGCTACATATTTCTTCATACAATTTGGAAATTAAGTAGCTAATCCCAACCACTAAATCCACAACGCAACCAGGCCAAGCAGAAAGAGCATTACTTTATCAAGGTCTACTGACAACTTTGACCCTTTTAGATTTGAAAGGGTTAGCGAAAAACCTTATTAGTATTCTATGTTGCTCAGGTGTTACAATGGTGCAAGTTATAAACGGTTAGCCAATATTTTGATCTACAAACATGTGTTGTATATTATTAAACCTTGAGTGAATTAATTAAGTTTTATTACAGGATATTTTTCATGTATTTTTTGTTATATTCCAAAAATGTATTTGCACTATAATCACAAGAAAAAAAATGTACCATTATTAAAAAACAATAATAATTTAAATGTGCGAAAGCGGTGTTGACATTCACTTAACACTATTTGATACCAAAAAATATTTAAAAAAAAAAACCCTATTAGAACGCTAACAGATTTTTCACAATGCAATATTACAAGCTTATTTTTCAAAACTACCCACTACCTTAAAACCACGGTGACGCTTAAAACCTGCCTTTGACGTAATACCATCCTGCCCCTATGTTAATACTCTTATTTCATTCATATTCAATAAATATTTCATTCATATCCAATAGTATAATCTAAAGTTATAAAAATATACAATTTAATATTTAAATTTTATTGTAAAAATCGCTAATTAAAATTAAACTAGCTGATCGTTGTAGTTTTGTACCATACCGGGTGACGAGTGTTGAACAAGACAGAGGGCCAGGCAATTCGACAAAATTTGACAGGTGTCCACCTCTCGCTTGTCACCTCGAATAACAAATCTGACCAAATAATTCAAAGGGTCTTACTAAAATTGACAAATCAGTAAATAATTTCATAGCTTTTTACCTTATAACGTAAAATTAGTTTAACCTTTGAAGCTGTCAAATGTGTTTGGAAAATGACATAAAACGGAAATTGAAATTGCTTAATAGACCACCCTTAATACGTGAAAATTCGGTATGGTCAAAACTAATTTTTGTTTCTCTAGTATAGGCTAGAGAAATAGTCTTAAAAAAATCATTCAAATTCTCGTGATAATATATTTTTAACTCTATATTTCTTTAAAAAATAAATAAGCTTAACATAGGTATACGTGTATATGGACAATTTCAAACCTTTTGATTTTATAACAATGTTCTGTCCATTCTAAACATACAGAAAACTTACAAAACCACTGAACCAAACAAACCCCATCCCCAAATATACGTTATCGCTTAAAGTAGCAATTTAATGAGCACTAGATCAACTAAGGTTGGTACGAATATCGCATTATGAAAAAGCTGTTAGTTCGCTAATTGTACTATATATTATACAGACACCATCATCTCGTCTTACCGCGAACACGTTTGCTGCAAAGCATTCGAAACTTCGGGTTAAATTTAAAAATGAAATAATAAAAGCGAGTTATATCCGTAAAATAGTTTTATTGAAATGTGTAGTACTCGTGTAAATCTTAGAAAACATTATGTACTATATTCTTTTTAACTGACTTTGTAGTCAAATAATGCTTGGTGATAATGCTATGGCTGCATAAGTAATAGTTTTGTTAAAGACTAGTTGTCTTAAAAACTAGGTAACAATTGCAACCGAGATTTATTAAACAGCCAACAGTTTCCGAAATTGATGGATTGAATGATTGATTTACTCTATCAATTATCATAATATTATACTTTAAAATATCTTCACATAAAAGCTTTTTAATGATCTTTAAGATTATAGCACGTAGATCATTATAAAATTTAATTTACAATAATGTAATTGGATATTAAAGATAATCTTGTAACATATAGTAATTTCCAAAATTCTAATATTAATTGAGTTAATTAATAACATTACTTCATACAATATTTCGTATCTTAATTAAAACTGATTTATTGTTTAATTTCACGAAAATTATATACTAAACAGATAGTAATTATTTAATACGTTCTTGAAAATGATCTTCAAAAAATACATTTTTGACTTTGCTGATCAACTATGGATATTCTTCCAAACAATGCGATCTTCAACCACAGTTTGGGTACTTGTTTATTACTTGACTTGGATATTCAGGATAAATATTAATTAATTATTGAAATTTATTCAACGACACTATTTCACATTTTAAAATTTCACAATCGTTTACACATGGTCCACCTATATATTAATTTACAATATTATCTGTCTTACATTTTATTTTGTTCTATCCACAAAACGCTATACCGTCATTGTCAGCTCTGACAATATCACTGACACTGATTACTGACATTACTCACTGTCATTTCACAGTTGCATGAGATTTGAGTGTTGACGTTAATTAGAACAAAACTTAAAGCACAGAAATGTGCTGAAAATATAATAAAATTCTCCATATAAATATTTAAAAATGACCAGTGAAACTAACCAAGAGAGACAAGATAACGAGCTCTTTGCTTTGAAGGTTTTTCTTCTATATAAATTTGAAATTCTTGACATTATTTATCATTGAGCTTATTTTCATTTAAATTTTCGATTATAATTAAAAATAAAACAACTGCAAGTGTCTAAACTTAATGTTATGATTTTGAAATAAAACAGTTTTCTAACAAATATGTGTAGTATAACATTGAAATTTTATTTAATATTTTGTATAATAAAATAATAATAATACAAAAACAGGCCATTTATGGTGAAGCAGTAGTTGATAACCGTAAGAAATCAGTATGGAATGAGTGGCGTCCTCTTGATGTGCTCCTTACATTGAAGCCACTTCAAAACTCTGAAGCCGACCACTGCTGGGCAACATTACAATTTTTGTGCTGTCACAATTATCCTGATAAGTATGTAGTGCTCAGAAACTGAAACTTGTAACCGATGGAAATAATAGAGTATTTTTATTTAGATTATTATAAATAGACCTTATAGTATGATTACTGCTTATAAGTAATTTTAAATTAACTAAGATAACATTTAATAAAAACCAAAAACTTTTGTTATATGTCTTTTAAAAATTCTAATATAACTAATCATATGTGTGTGTATTTACAGATTGCCAACAATATCAATAATCAAAGCATGTGGAATTTCAGATGTAAAGAAATTATTATCTGAATTACAAGAATTATCTGGACGTCTGTGTGGTGAAGTCATGATATTCCAATTAGCTCAGCATACTGAGGTAAGATAACTTGAGAATTGCATATGTTTTTTTAAGGTGTTGAAATAAGACTTATAAATTAGTAATCTTTATTCTGAAATGTCAGATAGGATTTCAAAATTATCATTAAAAAGTTTCATAAGTTTGTTATAAATATAAGTGTATTGTTTTAGCAATTCTTACATGACCACTATAAACCTACTCTCTCATGCTATGATGAAATGGTGAAACAGAAGACTGAAATGGAGAACCTCAAGAAACATGATATGCAAGTGAAAGAGAATGAAGAAGTGAGAATATTATTTTTTTTGCAACTTAAGTTTGTTGGCTGATTTTATTATATAAAATATTTATACAACCTACTAATATTATGACTTAAATTTACATCTAATCAAATTTGTTTTTTATATTGTATTTTGTATTGGGATATGGCTTCATTCACATTTAATATGGAATATTTTGCAAATGTAAAGTTTTTAGTGTGTATTTTTTATTTTTTTTGTAAAAGTATTATTTTCTGATACTTTTAGCAATAAGTGGAGAAAACATGAAGGATATTGGTATTTGTGACTTGGAGTAATATCTGAGATCCCAGTTATATTGCTGATCAGTATGTAAAACAACACAAAACATAATGTTAGTAATATATAAATATAATCAAATTTGTTTGCAGTTACAACACATTAAAGACGAGATTCAAAAACGTCAAGAGGCTTTACGTGGTGTTCGTGATAGACTGTCTAGTTGCAATCTTGACAATACCGAAGATGGACAAGGCGATGTACCTAAGCTTGTTTAGTAAGCAAGTTTTATGATGCATTTATTTCATACATATTTCCAAGTCGTAATAAAAAGCTTATTTAATATGTATATTTTTCTTATTATATGACAGAATTCTATCATTAGTACTTTTGTATCTTTACTATAAGTTAGTACTTTAATAATCTCTATTTCTTTAGTTATGCTGATGATAAAATGTCACCAGCAAAGAAGGTTATGAAAAAGAATTCTAGTTCTGTACCTTGTACATGCAACGTGAAGGGAACTCAAGTAATGCGGTATACTCAGAGGAATAACAAGAAAGTTTACATCGGGAATTGTATAAGTGAGATCTTTTTTATTAACATAAATTTGAATATTTGGTTTATTAAATTTTAGTCATATTATTGGATTTATAATAACTCAGATATAAAGATATTTGGGAGTTTATTGTATGGGTATATCACATTTTACTAAAAAATATGTTTCTTTTACTTCTTAAAAACGATGTTTATATTATTAATTATGAAACTTCATGTGCTTGTATGTTTGTTTATCTCTTGTTCTTATTAAATTTCATTCAAAAATATTTCAGGTCACTCCTCAAATGGCTCTATAACATTCTTAGCAATTGATGAAGACGGCAATAGAGTCATTGCTAAAAAATGGACTTTATCTGTCTCCTCGGATTTTCAAACAAGGAACCGTCACCTAACAACAATTCAACAAGACTTTAAAGCAATGTGCAGACTCAAACACCCGTCTCTAGCTCCGTACATAGCCATGGAAGTAACAACAGAATCAAAACGAACAGCCCGACAAGTTGTTCATATATTTAGAGACTTTGTTATGGGAAGTTCATTGAAATATTTAAAGGATAAAACTAAATTTGGGGATGAGTTTGAGAGTTTGAAGCTATTGCGTCATATTGGTGTTGGATTGTTCAGTGCGTTGAAAGAGTTACATGCTGTTAATGTTCTACACCGTGATGTTAGGAGTGATAATGTGTTTTTAGAAGACAATGGTGCTGTTAGGTTAGTTGGTGCGAGCTTAGATGTTAGATTATCTGAAATTGATGGAGAGAATTATTGTGATAGGTAAGTTAGGTAAAAATATTTAAAAGTATTTAACTACTTGATAATACTCTTGTGACCGAACCTGATATCTAAATGGTTGTTTGCTTTGGACTTAAAACTAATACATCTTTGATATATCATTAAAAGCAGGATTAATGATGAAATTACAGTTTGAAGTGTTAGATAATTATGTTTTCTGAAATTTTTGATGAGTAAATATTTAAATAAAAGATCAAATTAATCATGTTCAATGATTTAATATAGTTATCAAGTAAATGGAAAGATCCAAAATGATTATTATTATTTTTATAAAAAAAAGAATGATTAATTAATAAACTTAAATAATTATTAAATACAATTAAGAAAGATTCACAAATATTTAGTTTACTTATAATCCTGTCTTATATATAAGTTTTTTGTACATTATCTTAACACAGACAGACGAAATCCCACGATATATATGCAGCAGCTCAGGTCTTGCTGTCGATTCTTACTGAAGAGTCTGGACAAGAGATACCACCAGAGTTACCCAGCTCAGTCAAGGACTTCTTTTCAAGGTAAAATAAATAAAAAGTGTCTGCCTCCTGGGTTGGGGTATTGTTTGACTTTTTTAATAGTGAGATATTTTTATTATTTTTAATTAAGTGTTCAAAGCCGTATAATATTTATTATAGATACCTGTATAATAATATTTTTTTTTAATTTCTCAAACTATAATATTTTAATAAATACATTAATTATAGATTTCCAAATGTTGGGAAAAACCTATATTCAAATTATTAAAAGATTGAATTTACACTTTAGTTTGAACCTTGGCTGCTTTAATTACTTAGTATTGATTGGCATGGTAAAAAAAAACATTTGTTAAAAATACAAAAATTTAATAGTATGTCCTCTATATTACTTTTAGCTATCTGTCAATGGAGCGTGAGGGTAGTTTAAGTTTTGTATGAAAAACTAGATATAATTTAACTAAATATCACAACTGGTACACACAATAATAAAATTCCTCTCATACCTATACAAACAAACAAAATACGTTGTATTTTTTAGATGTTTAACTGAGGACGAACACTTACAATGGTCAGCGGATAGACTAGTCAAACATGGCTTCCTAGTCGACGCTCCCACCAAACTACCTAACAGCAAAGATAACAATGAAGTTGAAAGAGACTCTGAGGTGAATATTTTTTTTTACAGATTTTTAACAGCATTTTGACACTTATTATTTACTAGCTCTGCCCTGCGGTTTCACTCGTTTATCTACTATAGCCTTCCTTATGAACCTCTCTATCATATTGAGGAAGAATTTTTGAAATCCATTAAATAGTTCCGGAAATTAGCGCACTTAAACAAACAACCTTTTCCGCTTTAAAGTATAGACTAAATATATTTTTAATATAAAAACATCTTACACGCGGCAATCGAGCTTGCCGCTATGAAAAACTCCTAATCGGCAAATTATAACTCGCAAATTAATTAACAAACAAAATCACATTTTTAAAATAAACAATTTATTTTAATAATAATAAACTAAATAATAAGTATTACATATTTATAATAATATTGAAGAATATTGATTAAATATTTATAATTTTAATAAAGAAACAAAAATTATAATTATTTAATAAAATGTAATAATAATTGAATAAATTATATATTTATATGAATGTAAAAGAAATTTAATCAATAGTCATTCGAAAATTTTTTTCCATTTTTCGGTAACTTCGGCGGCCGATCTGACCACCTTCCCGTTGGACAATCAACATAATTTTGAAAAGTGAATCTTACATTTAGATGCTGATTCCAAATATATCTTTAGTTTTTCAAAATTCGAAAAATAAAATTCGACACACACAGACACACATACAGACAGACAGATCGGAAGGAAAAACGGAGTTTTCCGAAAAGCTGTAAATTTTAAAACCTCAAAATAATACCCTTGTTAATAATAAATGAGAAAATATTTAGGTAAAAACTACGATTGGACAAAATGTTATATTTATACATGTATAAAAAAATTTTAATCGCACAAAAACATCTGTTCTAATAAATCGTATTTTTATAATTATGTGTATTAATTGTATTTTAAGGATGAAGATGGAGCTAGAAGAATTAGCAGTTTAGGACAGTTAGTAAACGGTCACTCCAGACTCAATGTGGAGTTTGAAATTCTTACTTGGCTAGGAAAAGGAGCTTTTGGCGATGTCCTGAAGGTTAGCCAATAATATATTTTCTCCTTATTCAAACAGTTTTTTGTCTCATTTACAATAAAATGAATATATAAAACAATATTTGAGTAAATAATAAAAAAATTATCATATATATCAAACATTCTCGTATGGAACATAGTAGATACATACAACTATATGTTCCATACGAAATACGAATGTTCCATACGCATATATAAATATGTTCAATTTACGAAAATGTTCATAGAAATATGTTCCATACAAAAATGTTAATACAAATAGTTCCATACGAAAACGTATAAAAATGTTCATATAAATATATTCCATTAGAAAATGTACAAAAATGTTCGTACAATTATGTTCCAATCTATCCCAAAAATTATCGCGTAGATTTCACTTAGGTTAGGAATAAACTCGACGGTGGATTCTACGCCATAAAACACGTTAAGTTAAACCCTAAGAGCGTTGAACTTAACAAGAAGATAACTAGAGAGGTAAAGCTGTTGTCTCGCTTGAACCATGAGAACGTTGTACGATATTATAACGCCTGGATAGAAACTATCACTGAAACCGATGTTGAGGAGAGTCAGGTTGTAGAAACTCCAGTTAAAAAGGGCGATAGTTTGTTAGAAGTTGTAGCAAAACTCGGACAAGAAGTCAAGGTAAGTTACTTTTCGATAATATCTTTTTTATTTATTAGATTATTATAATAAATGACAGCACCTATGAAATAACTAATAAATTGTTAACATTTTTGACCTTACATCGTAAAATAGCAGCAGAGGTTACGTAACATGTTGGTTATCCGAAATTTTTAATATTTTGAAACAGACGATTCAAATCGATCCTGGTTAACTCAAATCATAGAATTACTAAGAAAATGACACACAGTTGTTTCGCCGGTAAATTCATTCTACACATATACTGTCCTGATTTCTAATGGCTATAAGCCACGTTCCTAATCTCGCAGGTAAAGGCCACGCGCTCTGAAAAT
Organism: Mechanitis mazaeus; assembly: GCA_959347395.1. Taxonomy (NCBI): domain Eukaryota; kingdom Metazoa; phylum Arthropoda; class Insecta; order Lepidoptera; family Nymphalidae; genus Mechanitis; species Mechanitis mazaeus. The sequence goes on from OY365743.1 coordinate 3,365,644, forward strand.
ATAAATTGTTATCGGGTTTCCCTTTCATGGGAGTACTTTCTTGTTCCGAGAATGCAATATTACCCAGTGATTTTTTTGACGATAGAAATTCTTTACGTATTTCGCCCGACCAGGAGAGTATAGCCAGGATGTCTCATAGATACCCTTCTGAAGGCTTCTTACAAACCAACGATGACCTACATCGTAATACACGGGATTCCTTACAACCCAAGGATAATTAACTAAAATATCTCAATATATTTCGTTAAACAATTTTAGATAAACTGGTCCATGTCGGAGGGCCCACTGCAAGTACGAGACGAGTGGTCCGACAGCGAGGAAGACTCTGACGACGATGAACCCTGGTTCAACATTACTAGGTACATACGATCAGAAACAATAATATTTAGTATTTTTTAAATTATATAGAATAAATATTGGATGGCAATAAAATACATTTTTTTAATACAAAAGGAACATATGTGTGCTTCAAACTTGTGTCTTCTAGGATACCTCTTGTCATAATAAATATATTAAATTTTGTAAATGTAGCATTAAGTAAAGCAAAGTAAAAGCATATTTTACTATATTTAAAAATCTTATAAGACAATCGAATGACACGACTTAAGTACTATCAAATAAGTTCATTTAAAATGAACTTCTAAATATACAAAAAAATATCTTGAGAAAATTTTCATTACATATAACAATAATAATAGTAATCTTTATTCAATACTTACATTCATACAAATACTCTTATTACATTTATAACCATATAATTAATATAAACATTATAGAAGAGTCCTAATCTTTTCAGCCCAGAAGATGATTCCAGCAGTCTTATAGCTTTTGAGGGTAACTCAGTTCATTCTGAGCCAACGCCTACAGAAGAATCTATAGTATTACCCTTAAAACAAGTACTGTACATACAAATGGAGTTCTGCGAGAAGAACACATTGCGTCAAGCGATTGATAATGGATTATACCATGACCACTTCAGAGCTTGGAGGCTTTTTAGGGAAATATTAGAAGGTATGATTTTCAGATCATCATTTTGAGAAAATTTATCAAAAAATTCCATAGATATTTTTATTTTATAATAGAAAAAAGAAGAAAAGAATCGAGTTCCTAAAATATTTTGTGTGGAAATTTATAAAATATATATAAATAAAACTATTTTACGTATTTAAACTCGTGTATATTTTTACATTTTATTAAGCAAAGCTCTCTATGAGAGACTTTTCTGCATCCTATGTGCAAGCATCATTCAAAAACGATATATCCGAAATTTTCCAAATGCACACTGATAGACACCAGTCTGGTGATAGTTTAAAAAAAAATATTCTATGTCGTTGAGGAATAATCTCGGAAAAACTAGAATCCAATTGACTTCAATGGGAAAAATTTTTCCCCGAAAATTTAGAAAGAAAAAAAAAAATAGGTGAGGACAGAATTCGTCGATATTTTGTAAATGCAACTTCGTTGTTGTTTTTTTTTTACGTAAAATTAGACATATTAAGTAAGTCAGATCTAGAAGTATTTATATTCACGTTCACGAATCATTCGTTTATCACATCTAAGTATATTCGCATACTGACTACTTTGACGTACTTCTATTTTTCTGACACATGTTCCCTAATTCCAGTAATGATGCTTTTCTTTATTTATTAATTTATGTACACACGGAATATATTCTTTTTTTTTTTGTTCATTGGAAAAATCCGTTACGGATCCCAATTGACCAAGAAGGTGATAGCCGAGATTTTGTGGGACTACCCGGCAGTATAGATGACGCTGCCATTTTTAAAGCTGATTCTTACTAATGCTTCTCTTTGTTTGACCCATATATAACAAGACATAATCACAATCCAATTTATGTAAACCCACGTATTGCAAGTTACACTTTAGAGTTTAAATTTTTGAGATTTTTTTAGTTAGTTATTAGCAAGAAAAATATCCGAGAAAATATTTGTAAACATCAGATAACATAATTAAAAAAATAGTAAATTGGTTAAGACCTATATTATAATATTATTCCAGGACTAGCTCACGTTCACCAAAAAGGTATGATCCACAGAGATTTAAAACCAGTTAATATATTTTTGGACTCAAGTGACCACGTCAAGATTGGGGACTTTGGTCTGGCCACCAAAGTATTTACTGGACCTCCAGTTGAAGGTGATGTTCTACAAGAAATTTAAGTAATAGCTAATTTTCTAATTAAACAATAAATAAACTACAGATGAGATTCTAACTTTAAATATATTTATTGATTACAGATAAACAATCTCGAGATGACACAGATGGACTTCTTACTGGCAAGGTAAATTAAATTAACTGTAGTATATATTTATTATTATATCTTAGTATAATATATTATAATGAGTCATACGCATTTTAATATCAACCATAAAATCAAACTAAAAATATAAGTTCCCTTACTTATAAACATACAATTTATATCAAGAATATATTTGACATAAGTAACATGACTACTAATAAACTCGGTGTAACTTAAACCTAGTATAAGTTATACCAACCCACTATAATTTAAGTTAAATTTAACCAAGCGTTGATGGTGAAGAACTAGCACCAACTTTCTTTTCAGTCTAAAAATAATATTTTTTCCTTTTCTAATTTTGAACCACATATTATTTTAGATTGGCACAACCCTTTACGTAGCCCCTGAGCTGCAACAGTCAGCTAGCAAAGTGATATATAACCAAAAAGTAGATATTTACTCACTGGGTATTATATTGTTCGAAATGTTTCACAAACCGTTTGATACTGGGACCGAGAGATATACAGTTCTGACCAACCTGAGGAAGAAAGATGTGATTTTATCCAATGATTTTATAAGAGACGAGAATTCCAAGCAGATCCATGTTATCAAGTGAGTCTTTATTAATTAAAATTCAATAAAAATATATTTTTCAACTATTTATGTCTGAAAGTACGTTATTAATTTACCACAAAATTATCAGATGGCTATTGGACCATGATGCAAGTCTTCGCCCCACGAGTCTAGAACTCCTGGCCTCAGAACACGTACCACGAGCAGTTCCAGAAGGAGCATTATCTGGTCTCCTCTCCCACACCCTCAGTGACAGAGGGTCTAGGGGGTATCAGAGGCTCGTAAGCGCCTGTCTTGAGCAGAAACCATCACCAGCTGAGGACTTTACATACCACAGTGGGTTTAAATGTAAAGATATGAGTATTATCTCTGGGATAAAAGATGTTGTAGTGAAGGTAGGTTCAATAATTAATTGAATAATACAGTTTTAGTGGAAACCAATAAATTAATGACAAATAGAACGAGATTAAAGATCGCAAATAAGTAAAATAAATAATTTTAAAATATATTTCAAGGTGTTTAAAAGTCATGGTGCCTCAGAGTTCGCTCCTCCTTTGCTAACACCACGCTCCAAGCACTGGGCACTTTTCTTAGATTTTCACGAGTACACATTTGACATAAAACTATTTTTTACGGATTAAAACTCGGCTATAATGTAGTTACATTTTAATTTTAGCCCATTTTCGAATGCTTTGCAGCAATCGTGTTCACGGGTAGATGAGATGTAAGTGTCTGTCAGTAAGTACCCTTTATTGACTTTGATGGCATTCTACCAGACTGAGAAATATTTAGTGTTTCTTTAAATAATCTATTATTACAGATAAAGAAAAACTTCTTCTAGTGTTGTTGAAGAAACGAATACGTACGCGTATGTTTACAGCAGAAGTAAATAACTATTCCTTCAATATTTAAAACTACTATTCTTTTTAAGCGATTTAAACTTCTGTATAGTTTTCAATTTCTGTAAATGGTTTTAAAATATTATTATTTTCCAAAATATGCACTGTTTGTGACTAAGTAATTTTCGTTCTATAAGCACATACGCACATGAAAGATAACATTTTAATAAAATTAATGCACAACCATATCAGCATTTGGGAATCCTTTAAAAATATTAATTCAAAAAAGGACAGATAACATAAAATAGAATAATTGCGGCATCTTGCAGAGAAGTTTAACCAACGGTTCCGTGAGATATTTACGATCTCCGTATAATTAAATTCTAGAACTGCACCTTAACAAATGGTTAGTAGTGTAATTAAACAGTTATCATTCACCACTTTTACTGTAACTATTCCTTTTGTGTTTAAATTACTAAGCGCTTCGGGATGGGCGGTAAAATATACTTTAACGAAACTGCTTGTTTTACATTTGTAGAGTTATTTGAAATATTCTAAAGCGGTTTTACTATGAAATTTCAAACTCAGAAATGATAGCCACATCAATGAAATTGTCTAGGAATTTTTAATATTCAAACGATAATTTAAAAGATATTTTCTGTTTATTATAAGTTTGTTTTACCGCTTTTGTAAACTGAAGGTTTTTTTACCTTTCTATAAATAAACAGTTCAAAAAATTTTTGATGCCTTTCCTAGATTTATATTCTTACATTCGAAACAAGAATTAAACTATTCACTTTAATCAAATAAAAGTTATTCTTAGTCTATATTATAATTTTTACCTCAACAGTTTGGACCATACGTGTATCATTAACTCGGAATAAAAATTTTAAAAATTTATCGTACTTATTTCTTTAAAAAAAAAAACAATTTGGAAATGCATTCATTTTATTTATAATTTATTTATTGGTATATTTTTGAAGAAAGCGTAAATAATGACAGAAAGGTTACCTCCGGAGACAGATATAAAGGTGAGAAACTTATTCCCGAGAATTTTTTTATTATTGATATTCCAAATACTAAGAAATATAATGGATGTGGCTTTTCATAAATTTTATATACTACAGTGTCTGATATAAACACTCACACATACATTGCATTTTTTTCTGGAGCTTAAGACCTTCTCGGACATATTCGATGAACAAATTAAACCAAACATACAAATAAATATATATATATATATATAAAGTTTACACATCTTTACCTCCAGTAACTCAGGTGAGAAGCTCACAGTATATGAAAAGGATTGCAAAGACGGATTTTACTAAGTCCAACGTTTACTAATTACTAGTTTCCTCTACCGTATTTTCCTTCACCACACATACATAAAAGACTTGTCCTGACTTACTAATGTATCAAAGCAAAGCTTGAAGCTAGAAACTTGAACTTGGTTCGTATTAAAAGTGACCAATGTTACATTTCATTAGAATTATGTTTAGAAGATCTTTGAACTTGCATTTAGTACATTTTGTATATACTTGTTGATGCAGATTTTTATGTTACGATGCACTTCTAAAGGATGTCGCTTGATGCACAATAGCACCCAGCGGCAGATCTGCTTGTGTCTCTGAACGATCCAATTCTAACGGTAATATTTAGTAGGTAATATTTACTTTTATTATTTAAGTAAATAATCAAATTTAAATTATAATAATTTATAACTATTCTTTATGGTAATTTAAATATTTGCTAATTTAAATAATTGGTAATTTATTAATGTATATATCAATATTCCGAACTAATTTGAAAATTTTATTACTAAATATAAAATAACACTATAGGTTATATCTTCCTAAATAAAAGAGGACAAAAAATATTATGAACCTCTCCACTTTTCATAGCTGAATGTATTTACGTTCCCTTTACGCAATTCACGCTCAATTTGAGTGCTTCTGAAGGAAACAAAAAGTTTAATACTCTTACACGGAACGCTTACGCGGCATTCAGTCTTCAGAGATGTTGGTTCATTGGAGCTTAATAATTTGTTTTAATATGACAGGCGAGAATGTGTAATCAGCTTACATAAAAAAATATCTTTTTATATGCCTTAATAAAACTGTTTATGTGAATTCTCTTCTTCTTTTATTTGTTGATATTTTAAATATTATATTTTTGATAAATATACTTTTCTTTTATTTTAATAAATGCAAAGGTACTTAATTGAGCGAAGATCTCAATGAGAGGTTTTTCTATATCCTTTGTACAAGCATCAATCAAAAACGGTATATCCGAAAATTTAGAAAATTTTGCACACTGATAGATGTCAGTTTGATGGTGGTATTAAATAAATTCAAATATTCAATGAAATTGAGGAATAATCACGGAAAAACTCAAATTTGGAATTTCACGAGAAAATTTAGGTTTACAATGACATGCGCGTGCAGAATTTTTATTACAGCTTTTAATTATTTTTTTTTAACTTAATAAATAGTTGAGTACAGAATGCGTTGACGTTTTGTAAGTGAAACTTCGGTGCTGTTTGCACCTCGCTTCGCTCAATATGCTACCACATACCGAAATTTTGCGATGGTCGCAAGTTAAAATTGAGGTCTGGTTCATGCTCCTTGTATGTTTTTTTTATTATCTAGGTAATTTTATTTTAAGCGATTATTTTGGTAACTGGAGGTATAATTTTTTACGACATTTTAGGGTCCTCCTTTTTAACACATTGTTGGGTCAGTTTATTGCCGCATTTTAATGTTTAGGATATCACGTTATCGCGTTTTGATATAAATATACGTGGGTCGTAATGCTTGCAATCATAATGCTGGGAAAAGATAATAAAGAAGTAAATGTGAACAAAGCTTTAGAAATAGAATACAAACTTCATTGTAGAATACAAAAAAGCCTCACATTACATAATCAAGTTACGTCATCAATACATTATTATAATTCGGTTTACTGCCTAAGGCAATTATAAAATATCTACCTAAATTATCCCCTTTACAAAGGGGGACGTCACTATACTATGTACTGTGTACTTTATATAATCAGTTTTAATATCCTCAATAAATATGATGAAGCAAAATTTAATGGGTTGTATTCAACAATAAAACGTGTGTAATCTCGTTCAGATGCATTGTTAATATAACGGAGTTAATTGGATAACATTACATTTCTACACATTTGGATAATTACGTAAATTAAATATTCAGCACAATTTGAGCTATGAATAGCGAAGAAATTAATTCTTTATTTGTATTAGGTATGTATCTTTAATAGATATAATAGCGGGATGGTGAAAGCTACTCTTTTATCTGTCTTTGTGCAGTTGGTGCCAAAGTTGATTCCAATATTGGTTCAAATATACACCACTGGACTGGATACCAACGACTTTTGATTTATTAAGGTCGAATTTTTGGGCGGGCGGCCAATAATAATAATAATAATAATAATAACTCACTTTTTATAATGACTCTAAACTCTGATACTAACTAATTGACTAGCAATGCATACATACACCTCATACAAACTCAAACTAAGCGGTGAACCAAAAAATTGTTTGATATTTCATATTTCCTCTCTAAAAAGACATTAAACTATTTTTTTTTTTTGCGAAGTTGCCAAAAGCATATCCAATCTGCACTGGGCTAGTAGTTAGTTACATCATACTTTAATAATAATAAAATAAGTATCTTGGCACAAGTTTCGTTATTAATATGTATGACTTAAGATAAACAGTAATATATTGTTCACATTAATTCAACAAATAATCATAAATGCTAATCCTTGTCACGACTGTATCATACGCTCTGTCAGCTGTCATTGTGACAGAGTCTCACACGATTAGAGTCAATAATAGGAGTGTTTACCTGACACTATTGAACGAGGTCGATATTTGAACATTATACTATTATTTGTCTCAATTATAATGACGGGTAGGTTCCAATACTAGACTTTAAAATATCATCGCCTACACCAGTCTTTCGATATAATATATAAGTATAATAATATAACGGTACAAAAATCTATACATGTATATATCACTTCTCGTTATTATTATTAAATAATTTTTTTTGTTTGTTCGTCACTCGAAAACTAATTGAGCTGGAAGATATTTTGAAAATATTTTATTATTATGTATGTATGATGTGAAAAGAGTTCTTACAATCGACTCTTATTGCGATCCAATCCAATTCCAGCGACCTAAATCGAAAACATGGCTTTTTCCGACCCAGTTATACGCAGTTGAGGTAGAAGTGGTTATTCAGGCATGTTTTTCTACTTAAAGAACATAAAATAAGTCATACATATTCAAATGCAACCTGATTTGTGCTTGATAGAATCTTGTTCAACAATTACAATACAAAACAACATGTATTGTTAGAACTACAGTTGCTTATAATAAAACTGGTATTAAATGCATTTTATTTTAATGCTTATTATAACAAAATAAGATTGGATTTCCTGAAAAAAATCCTGAAATATATAACAATAAAAATACAAAAGAACACAAGTTCGTATTATCTACCCCACTTTTTATGTTTACGGGCCGTCATAAAGCTAATACCTTCGCCCTTACGGAGGGGAGCAAAAAAGAATCTTAACAACAATCTTTGAAGCCTATGTAAATATTTTTACAAAGGCATAAATCGTTTAAAATTAAAATTAGTCAATTTGATTTTAAGAACTGTTAGAATGCTTAACTTTTATATGTCATAATTAGAATTATTAATTTATAGTTTAAATCCTTATTCGTATTTTGATAATTCAATTACATTTAATGCCTATACTAAATTTTTTATCAATTGTTCTATTTCTTATTCAGTAACTTAATATTTTGTTTATATATTTACTGTTACTTGAAATTTATTACACTTACTTCACAAATTTAGTATAAATAATCCGTGGGGAAATCATCAGTTTCAACCAATTAGGAGGCCTCGAATAAATTTCTACCGACGTGAATATATTTTTTAATTACAAACGTTCATTTGTAACGTCTAGTTATTTAGTCAAATGAATTATGAATCCTTCACTGGAATTATATTCTCATTCTTATGATAAATTTACTTGAATAAACTAATTTTAGCTTTTCTTTTTAGAGACTGTGTTATGTGGCAATAAAGAATATTATATCAAAACATTGAAAGATATATTCGAAATAAACATTAAAACTCTAGATTGAAGTTTAAAGGCCAAGTGAAGTTGATCAAGTAGAAGAGTCACCATTTTCGACATGTTATGGGTTACTTTAGAAAGGTTATCGTAATTTCCATTTTAGTAATCTTTAACTACAAATGATTATAGAGAAATTCTTTAGTGGAAAGACTTAGATATATATATAATATGTAACTACATAACAGATATTATAAATAAATAAAACAAGTCACAGCTTGAAATTGTCTAAAGCATATAAACACTTCTTTCCAGCATCTGAAATGCGAGAGGATATCATATTTCATACCAGGTACGCTTGAACTAAACCAAATATATTCACTGTGAAGATGTAGTTCTTTATACAAACCGATACTACCAACATTATACATCATCATACATTGTATTGGCAACAGTTTAAAACATTTTATTATTAAGGTACCTTTAAAAAACATATCGATATATTAGCTACATATGTGAATGTAGTGCTTCTTAATATATAGGAAGAAACCTCCTAATTACCAATTTATTATTGATAAACATACTTATGAGAAAAGCAAGGATTTTTTGGGATTAAAATTATAAATATCTTATAGTATAAAAGTCCCAGCGCCGCATGGCCGACACTGTCGGACACTAAAAATATGTCGTAAACTGTATCTTATGATAATGTATTTTACGCCATGGCTTTGCGATTTTTACCAAACTGTTTCTATTTATGCAGTTGTCGTAAACACATTTATATGTTCCACTCGTAAAAACCATCATTTTATGTATACACTGTTACATAAATCTGACCAAATGTTTAAGAAAAATTCTTGAATTGAAACCTCAAGTTTCCGATGCATTGAGAATTTAAATAACTGTAAAAACCATCTTCTTATCTACAAACTGTTTCATAAATCTGACCAAATATTTAAGAAAAATTCTTGAATTGAAATCACAAATTTGCGATGCATTGAGAATGTAAATAATTGTAATTTTATGTACATTTTATCAAGTATCATTGTTAAATCAACAAATTTATTAAGTTAATATAAAAAAACATCGCATATCTAAAGAATACTTTATCTTTTTTTCTGTAGGAAAATGTGGAAACATTTAAGTAAAATTAAAAAGTTACAAGAATAAAGCAAAACACTTTTGTCGCTCAGGTAAATTCCTTTAATATCAAGTGAAATGCATTGAGGTGTATCGTAACTTTGACAATGACCAGCGTTTAGCCGCGAGTTAAACAAGGGTCATATTCGGGAATGTTGGCCGAGTTTCAAAATTGAGACGAAGCTGTTTTTAAACTGTATGGCAGATATACGGTGAAAAGTTTAAACTAAAAAGGTTTTACAAAGCTAGTTTGGTCTATAAAAATTTTAATCTACTCTCAACTCAAGACACAATATTGGGAGATTCGACGAAATATGAACTCGATGGTAAGATCGATAAAGTATCAATTATAAAATACATCCAACCTGACTACTTACCTTAATAGATCAGAGATGAGTTTCATATGATATAAGAATTATCCGAGAGGTAGGCGAAAAAAAATAAAGCATCTTATTTAATTAAAACACAAATAGAAATCGAAGAAAGTATTGAAAATTCCCTTTTTTTAAAAGAATATCCTTTCTTTGAACCAAGTATTATTTTATCGAATAAGAGATTTCAAGAAGGTATTTTTAAACCTGTCTCAAACCGCATCGTTCAAAGTTCACCCCATGTTCTATTTCTAGGCTTTGCAAGCAAATAGACTAGCTAATAGAAATAAAAAGATATATATCAAATTAGGATCTGTAACTCCGTGCAAGCACACTTAAGATCAGCTCATATCTAAAATATTATTTTTGATTTAATTTATTTCTAAATAATAAAGATATGAGATATGAAGCAAAATAATTCGATAGAATATAAAAATGCGGCTTAGTTTAGCGTGTTCAGCATACTCTTCAACTTTTTATAAAGAATCAAACAATATTAGGATCAAATAAAAGAGACTTAGCTCTAAAAACGGAAAATCTCATGACGATAGAGTAACATCTTTTGAAGAGGATAAAACTGCATCAGACCTCGAGTCACAACTTCAATTCCATAAAAAAAATTTAATAGGTGTCCCACAAGCTTTGAAGTGGCGCCGCCTTAATCATAATTGTTCCCCAGCGTTATAAAAAAACTATCTAAATGAATTCGAAATGAGAGATAAAAGAAACTTAAGAATGGGTATAATCACCTAAAAAATCTTGGAACATCTGTGGAAAGGCTGTAGAAATAGCTAAACATTTGTTTATCATACTTGCGTTACTAATCATAAACTAAAAGATATCATACGGGAAGCGGTTACTCTTTCAACAAGCAAAAAAACATGCAAAAAACAGCAAGCAACGATAGAAGTGTATAACAACCAACAATCAAACTGTAGAGTTTATTAAAGAAAGTTATTCAAAAAAAAAAAACAAACCTCACTCCATCTTAAACTAGACTCCTAATAAGATTATTACGTTTCACGTATGAAAAACAATGCAAAATCCTTGATATTTCGAAATCAAAACCATATTCCTGAACAGTAGACAGTTAAAGCGCGTAATACTTGTGGAGCTACAAAAATACTATAGATTCCTGAGAACCAAGTATACCCAAAAATCACACATTCAAGAAAAATAAACGTTACGAACTCATCAAAAATTAACAGCAACATATTCAGCCTTTTGCAGGGCTATAGGTATACATCAATATTTCAAGCAAAGAACTATTCTTTTCCTAAAAAACATAATTAGATTTAAAAAAATATATCTTTCCAAAGTTTATAAAACTCGTTATAATGTTAAAAAAAGATCAAGATATTTGCTCCAGGCTTATGTTGGGCTGCCATGTGTAATAATAATCGAGCAAATGGAAAATGGAATGAAAATTAAATAGCATTTTATATAAATTACTCAGAACTCATAGCGGTTTTCTTTGACCTGAAATACTTTGTTTAAAATAACTGCACATTAGATACCATTACGTATCACGGTATGTTATTGTTATGAGGTATGTTATTCGTTAACATGGGACACAGTCGTCACATCTAAATAAACTAATTGATGTCAATACTTATTTTGAGCAAATTTAAAATTAATTTACGTCTCACACACGACTGAGGTGAAAGCACGTGAGACACCTCTGAACTAGTGTAGTAGGAATGATCGCTCGCGCCAAGCAAAAACGTTCTATATATTAACTATATGGGATACATTATATCAATTATCTTGAAAACTACAATTACGATTAGGTTTTTTTTCATTCCAGAACGAGTTTTGGTCATTATGCGCAGGTCAAAAAAAAGTACTCTAAATAATAAGAATTAGTATTATCATTAAATCTCCAAGTGGAGCCACTCATAAAATTGATTGAACTAACTTTTTGATTATATATAATTTAAATATGCGTACCAAAGTATATAATATTGTAATTGAAACCATCACAACTAAGTTTTTTATATAATCTTAATTTTTCTGTCCAAGAGAATTCATTCTTAAATTTTATCAAATGCAAAATTGAAAAAAGTTAAAAGTTCTTAGAAAAATAGGATGGCTATTTACAACTTATTCTCTTTGTAGACAAAGCTCTCGAAACGTCTTGAAATTCAAGACTAAGATAAAAGCAGTGCAAGGAAATGATCCGAAGTTTCGGAAAGTTTTTCGTATTTAAATTTTCTCTTAAAACCACGATTAATATTGTCTCTGGATATTGTGTTAAATTTTTTATATTCTTTTCAATGAAATTAAATTTAAACCTTATTTAGTAATGTAATTTATACAAGTTTAATGAATATTATTCTGCATTTACCTTTTAAGAACTGTTTTTAAAATTATATTTGGTTTAGGTTTTAAATAAAAATTTGGTTTATATATACACATCATATGTTTATCTAACTCCGTTTTTATTAAGGTTTATTGGTTTTTTCATTAACTCAACGAATTTTGTTTTTGATTACTATACAAGTATTTCTCTGAAATTTATTAGTAAAAGCAATAAATATATTAAAGTAGTATTAAAATATATCTTTGGGTGTACGATTTATATAACTTTCAACAAGGTGAGTTAATAACTAAATAAACAAGTGTGTAACAAAATTTTAATAATAAAAAAGAATTTACCAATACGATCTCACCAAAACAGATTAAAATCAGTTCTATAAAATTATAACATAAATAATTAAAACCTGATAAGCATTAATCTGATTAAATTTTATATTACGTGTCCCATTCTACGCGGATCATTGATAATTTTATTGATAATATCGAAATATTCAGTTTGGTCGTAAACTATGTTGCGTTTAGCTGTAATTTTAGTTCTCTTTAACAATGTTCTGTGCGAGAATACCAAAGTTGTTAAGTTGGATTATGGTATCGTAAGTGGTGAAAAGTATTGGAACGGGGATTTTTATGAGTTTTATGGAGTTCCGTATGCCTCTATACCAACTGGTCGAGACAGATTTAAGGTATGGTAAATAGACAAAATATTTTAAATTCATTTTTTATTTCATTAAGTTTTCATATCATGTCATTTTTTCAATGACAATGTTGTTAATTTGACAATTAAAAGCTTAAATATACAACAAATTTACGGCCTGTCGTATTTCGTTTTGTATTTAGTCATAAAAAGATATTTGAAAAATATTTTTAGGAGAATTATCCAAAACATAATCCCTTAATTAATTATTTTCATATGACTATGAAGGAATACTAATCATAAAAATCACTTTTTATTTTTTTAGGATCCTCTACCTCCAAAACCTTGGGACGGCGTTCTGGCAGCAACTAAGAAATCAACAATTTGCCATCAATGTTACTTCACGGGTGACGGTGAAGAATTCATGTTAGATGGAGAAGAAGATTGTCTCCTCATAAATGTCCTGTCACCTTTAGTGGCTAGTGAAGACAACTTACTACCAGTAATCGTTTATATACATAGTGGAGCCTTTTCAGGGGGCAGTGGAAATATGGCAATCTTTCACTACTTAGCAAGACACGATGTACTAACTGTAAGTTTCAACTATAGACTGGGTGCATTTGGATTCCTTTGCCTTGGCACCGAAGAGATCCCTGGTAATGCTGGATTAAAAGACCAAGTTGCTGCATTACGATGGATTCAAGATAATATTGAGAAGTTTGGTGGAGATCCCAAAAGAGTAACCTTGGCAGGGTTCAGTGTTGGAGCCGCAATGGCTGAATTACTTTCATTCTCCAAATCTACTATTGGTTTGTTTAATAAATTAATTTTAGAAAGTGGTTCTGCTTTCTCGCCATTCAGTATTAATAGAGATCCCATATCAACAGCAAGAAATATTGCCTATTCTATAGGTTATAACGGAACAGATAGTATTGAGGAGTTAACTGAATTTTATTTAAATGCAGAAATCAAAGACTTAGCTGAAAAAAGTGTAAATTATCATCTGAAAAATAGTACATTCGGTTTTGCTCCATGTATTGAGAATTTGCACGAAGGTATGGAGGCTATACTACTAGAATCTCCAATTGATGTTTTAAAAAAAGGTGAACAAAATGAGGTATCAATTCTTACTGGCTTTTCTAATATGGAAGGTATAAGCAGAGCAGTAAAGTTCGGTAATTGGCGAGAGGGTATGAACGCGAATTTTGCTGATTTTTTGCCCGCTGATCTAAAGTTTGATTCAGAAAAATCTAAAAATGATTTTATCGCAGCTATTAAACGACGTTATTTTGATAATAAGGACATAAGTGTGGAATCTTTACAAAGCTACGTTGATTATTTCTCAGACGCCATGTTTAAATATGGTATCATAAGGTCAGCCAAATTAAATGCCGCTTTGTCTAGGCAACGAGTGTATTTATATGAATTCTCCTATGTAGGCAAATTAAATATAGAGCACAATTATATGGATCGATTAAAGGGAGCAAGTCACAGAGATCAAACAGCGTATGTTTTGGACTTTTTTGGCAGTACTAATAATTATAAAGATCTCGATATGAGAGAAAGAATGACAACAATGTGGTCCGATTTTGCGAAATATGAGTAAGTATCTCGAGTATAAGGTATAAGTTGTATATTTCTTTATAGTTTGATATTCCCTTGATCACATTACAAGTAAATTGAACAACAGAATTAGTTATTTCTTGTTATAAAAGCGTTAATACGCTCTTTACGCATTTCGTTATTTGTAATTATTTATTTTAATTTACAGAAACCCAACACCCTTTGAGAGTTCCCTTATCACTGTCAAATGGTTACCATATACAGATAAACAAAGAAATTATTTGGAAATCAATAGAAAAATGCAACCGAAAACTGATCTTTTTGAAGATTCATACATTTTTTGGAATAGTGTATACGAAAAGTACTATTGGAATCCCAAATCCCCAAAATTTGTTAAAACAGAAAAAAAGAAAAGTAATAACAACAAAGACAAGTCTTACAGCACTAAGAGCAATATCAAGCTTGAAAATGATGTAAATCCTAAAAAAAATGTAAACATCAATGATAATGCAAAACCTATAAACAATGTTCAGTCGGATATCGATTTGAACCTTAATAACGGTGATAAGCATAACAGCAATGAAGAAGTTAAAAAATCTAAAAGTGACGTTGAACCAAACAGCAATACCAAGTCCCATAATGATATCAAATCCAAAGTGCATGTTAACACTAACAATGATGATAAACCTAATAGCGACAAGCTTAACAGCGATGTCAAATTTGATAATGATAACAAGGCTAAAGACGATAATAAACCTAAAATAGTTTCTAAAGCTAACAGCGGTGTAGAATCTAAAAAAGGCCATAAGTCTAGTAATGATGCTCTGAAAAAAGAAGATATTAAAGCAAAAACCGATGTTAAACCAAACTACAATGAACAGCCTGACAATGATGATAAATCTAAAAGCGATGTCAAATCTAGTAGTGCCGAACCAAATAATGTTGTTGGGCCTAAGAGTGACCCTCAGGTAAAAGAAGAGATTAAATCTAAAAGTGATGTTAAACCAAACAGCACTGTCAAACCCAAAAGCGAAGACAAATTTAGGAGTGACGTAGATTCTAAAGACGATCTAAATTTGAAAAATAAAAATAACAATAAACAAGAAAATTAATACGTTGTTTAATCAAAGAATATACATTAGGTATTAAAATATTTTTTATTTAGTAACTTATTATTTTAGTTTATTTCATCTGTATAACATTTAAACTTCAGTTTCCTGCACGTAAACCCATCATAAGAAATTTAAGACCAAATATCATTAAAGTCCTCCGATGCGTCTAATAGGGACTTTGTAAAGTTTACGAACTTTAAAACCTCACATGAAACGTAACCTCAGTTTATAATAACGAAATCCTAAACCATAAATAAAGGGAAACATCGAGGGGCGTGCTTTTGAGCAACGTTGGAAGAAAGAGAAGTAAAACAACTTTTTAAACAGTGTTGTATTGAAAATGTATGTTTATTTACAAAATTATCTTCCAAAATGTAACAGATTTTTGTATATATTAGATAAACCCCAATATATATACATAATTATTACTATTTTTTGTAGATAATATAAAAAATCTTGGCTTTCGAATAACTTTTCCCTTCACAGAAGGGCTGTGACAGGAAAATAATTGCAAAATGGTTCCCTATTCTATTCAAGGGATACACCGCTATACAAGCTACCCTTAAAATATATTAAAGTTTAAAGTAATAACCAGATAATATAATGTCAACTCTAGGCAAATATAAATAAAGCTCAAATTTGTAGTACTTTTGTATTGATTCAACCAATAAGGACGAATATTGAATGTACCGACAAGTGACAATTTTTTTATCTATTGGTACATTTGGGTGTCAATTTGTAAGTGTCAAAACCAGAATTGTGAAAAGTCTATATATGTTAAAAAAAAACGAGATTCTGATGATTTTAAAAATATTAACCACCATTATATTAAAAAAAATTAAACGTATAATTATTGTTATCTTCCGAAGCCAGACATAACGGGTAGCAATATATCATAGTTGAGCCAATATACATAATAAAATTTATATTCCACATAAACATACCTTCTACATCAAACATTGTACGCTTATTTTTGAGAGATAGTACAAAGATTGTAAACATATATAAATTTCCATAAAATAATTAATTAATTAGCTACCTATAGAGGTAATATATTATTGTAAATAAACTGGAAACCGTCTATCGTCTAATGTTAAACATTATGAAAAAGGGTTTGTGTGCTTGCAGACGGCAGAAATAAGACTTCAGAAAAATAGCCTTTTAGAGAAAGAGGTAATATATATTACTAATATTTTACCCCAAACTTATAAAATAAAAAATATTAAATATTTTGAAGTATGTTACAATTATAGCATCATTGTGATTATATGTAATGAATATCTGAAGAGAGATTTATTTAGCTTAATTAACAATAATCTAGGCAATGTGTCTGTTTCTTTATGGCTTGCAATTTGCGTTTTTCCATTTTAAAATCTAAAAAAGATTCAATTTAAAAAAATATATCTTTACTGAAATTAATTATATACTACTAAGTATATTATTTTATTTATAGCATTGATTGATTAACAACATGTTATATTTTTAAATAAATTCAGTCCTTACCTGTAGGTAAAGCCTTATCTGAATAGCTTGATTCAAAGTTAATCACGGTCAGATAATTAGGGCTGGGTCTGCTATGTGAGGCACGCGCCGTGTCATCGCACCGTCGCGTCGCGTCGCTATACATCCGATATTGGCGTGAATTCCTATACAGAGGATGTTCTTCTAATAAATATATTAATTATATTTAAAGCTACTACCACTCCACTATTTTGTTTTGTTAAACGTACTATGGGTATTCATACAATAAAAAAATGATATAATATTATTTCGAAATCAACAAAAACATTATTTATACTAACATTCTAAAGCTTTCGCACTAACTAACAACATTCGTGAAACCAAATTGACGTTAAGTACACGTAAAGAAGACTTAGACACAGCAGAGGCATTTATCACAATAAAAATAAATTCTTTCTTATTTATAGTGTGTACAGAATCAGTAATTAACACAGCCTGTAGAGTTTTCAGCTTTCCATGCCCTCAGCGTTAAGCAAACTCGACCAAAGTCGACTTCACTCTAACTAATATTGACGTCTACAGAGTATTTAACAACAGAGGCCGGTACTCAAAACATTTTAGATGTAGGTTTATTATTTAATATTACTTTGTTGTAATATAATCGATCTAGTCTACAAAGTCTATCTAATAATGTACAAGTTTTTATTATTTGCGATGTTTTTTTTTTAATCAACTGACTCTAAAAAGTTTAGAGGACCAAATGTAAATTATTATAGTAATATTTAAAATATATATGAAACATCCCAATAAATATAGTTGAATTTGGGGAATAAAAAAATTATTTCTATAGATGCGAAATTTTATGTTGAATTTATGAAAACCAACACATAAAAAGAGCCAAAATTTTCTATAGAAGTTATGAGGGAAAAATTTAGATATAAAATTTACAAAGGTCATATACATTTTTTAATTTAAAAAATTGTATTGTCTGTCTGCGATTTGAAAAATTATAAAGCTTATTATTCTTTACATAACAACAAGACAAATACGACTTTTTTGAAATTGTTGTCTGTCTGTACAAAGTAATCCCTGAAAAGACTTAACCTATTTTATTTGTATTTTTACTGGAACATAAAATAGTTTAAGCCGTATTTTTTCCATCGAACATAGAAATTAAGCAAAAAAAAAATGCGTATTTTATATAGTACTTACATCTGCTAGAAAAAAAAAATATATTTATAACATTCTTACGTTCCCATTCATAATTCTTAACATATAACTAATCAAATAATAATTAGTGTCATAGGTTATAGGTAATATTTAAGATTTTCAATGCAATAACGGATTAGAATATATATTGAATTGAACTTATATTAAATTTAAAATATTAACGTTTTATAAAACTTTACGTCCAAATAATAATTTGGACGTAACAAGTCTTTAAATTCCAAGTAATTATTGAACTAAGAAACCTTTAAACAATAATTAATCATTATATTTACAACGCTGGAAAACTTCGATAATGAAAAAATTCTATTACAGACAAAAAGATAAATTTTCTTAAAAGAATTCCCCCCAAAATATTTAGCCGGATGACTGTGCAATTACCAATATCGCGTCTGCATCGCTGAGATCGGAAAAATCCCATTGCGCCACCATAAATCAGTTTTCCGTTTATTAAAACACCCCTGACACCTTCGCCCTAAGTCGAGGGGTGTGTTCCTACTTTACCTGTTTAAAGATTTGAATTTATTTCCTGATTTATCTTAACTAAAGCTCAATTAACGTTACATTTTTAAACTGATGCAGTAGTTTCTTGAAATAAACTAGAAATTAGGTATCTTAGATTTACACAAATGAATGTTGTTCTTTCCTAATTTTCGATTTACGATAAGATGTCTGTGAAAATACAAGTCAAGCCAGATAATTATAACATTACTAATAAAAGTTAATAACATTAAGCTTATTGTTATTCAAATACAAATAAAAATCTGATAATCTTTCTTTAAGAAAATTTTCTTCTCATATAGAACAAACCAAGTAAGCGGTGGCTGCAGTATTTTTAGTCTGTGCACCCTTAGTGTAAACTCCGACACTCAACATTGCAGGGAAGCCTCAAACTTAAGTGGAGATAAATCTTCTTGAAATTTTCGAGAATGGATTTGCATTTTTTACACCCTGTATATGATATGCAATTTGATTTTGATGCTGAAACTTCAAACAAATTACTTAGGTTAGGGTACGTAAAGTGTGTATTTTTTTACCATAAAAGTTCTTCAGTTATACTCAGACTAGATTTGAATGATGCACTATTTTGGTTATCTCAGATTTTGGTGAAATTTAAACATACCAGAATGTATTATACTATCTTTTGTTATTTTAACGAAAATTCTACTATATTTGTATATTAATGGCAGAAGGATTGCGGATGTCATTTAATCGAAGTTGTAATTTTGAGCATAAAATTAACATATTTACGAAATGCTCTTAAATTTTAATTTATATTCGCAGTTCTTTTCCTTTTCAGTATTGTCAATCTCGAATAATGGTAAAATAAAATTAAAGACTACTTGATATTCACAAAGGGACTGATTGAGGGGCGAAGTACTCCAAACCCTTCAATTTCGGTTCTGCCATACACAATGGTGTTGCCTGTCAATGTTTGTATGATTTTTTTAATAGAAAGTGAAAATTGGTTGACAATTGGCTCTCTATATTGAGATTTATAAAATGATTTTAATGAAAAATAAATTAATTTTAGTCATTAATTAAAAATAATATCTTTTTTTTTTAAATAAGGTATATTAATTAAATAATATTCTATAGAACTCCTTAAAGCCCCGCTTCTCTTGGGAAATTATCCAATTTGCTTCATATATGAGTTTTAATTAAATGACACAATAATAGCTTAATGAATTCATTTTATATAAATTAAAATTTAATTTTAAACGTCGTGTGCGCGTAATGTGATAAAATTAATTTCGACTTCTAAAACAGTTACGCCCGAAATAATTAAGTTTTGCAAGAATATAGATATTAGTATAATAATAGTTTATAAACTTTATTATTAATGAAGATAAAGATAATACTAGTTTATGTATTATCTTTATCTTCATTAATAATAAAGTTTATAAACTGTTACTATTATAAATAAATTTTCTATAATCTATATGTAGACGACGACAAAAAACTTTCTTCTGACGTTTCACATATCAGAAAATAGAGGGAAATATTTTTTTGATATTTAATTTGGTAGACATTTTGTGTGCTGCTCCTGACGAATATTGAATGACGTCTTCAAATATAAAAGTTTTATTATTTTGTATAATATAAAAACCAAAACTGTTTGTTTTTTGTTCTTCAAGTGAATAGTGTTGCGTCCCAAAGCTAACCAATAAAATTAAACATAAAATCGAAAAGTTTCAAAACGCTACAAATACAAAAGTATATTATATAGAATCAACACATTTTATAAACAGTTTTATCGGTTCAATATCAAAAAGTCTTACTACCAAGGTAGTGGGGTAGTATCAGGAAATTAGTTTCAATATCAGTCTAGACGGTGGTGACATCTGGCGGTAAACTTTATGACTTCGCGTTAATGTCAACTCTTTAGTTGGCTGTTAAAACGTTCTAGCTTATTTAATAGGTACTTTACTAAAGGAATTAGAAAAAGTAAAATTAACATCTTGATAAATTAATAAGTTTTTCATAATTTGTATATTATAGAATTTGTTAATAATGTATGTTAATACATATGATACATTTTATACATAAATATATTTTTTTCGAAACACAGACCAGAAATGAATATATAAATTTTTACATTTTATAGTTTAATAAAATTTCATTAGCTTTTCCGATAACGTTTTTCATTTTCATTTTTCAATTTCAATATCAATAAATAACACTCAAAACTAAAACATATTAACAATTCTAACAAAACCAATAAAGATATCTGGATTAAATTGATCAATACACGAACAAGCTGTCGATTTTAATTGAAACCTGGAATAATCCCTCCAGCCTGGGTCGCATACATTTGAATGCCATCGCTTTTTGGAAATGATTCCTGTTCTTTTTAATCGTTTTGATCTGAATCCGATTCTATTCTTTCGGATGGCTTGGATCGTGTAGGATATAATAGCGTCTGAGCGAACGAAATTGATTGAAAAGTATTTTCGACTAACTAACTATCTAACTTTCTATACCTAAAGATGTATGCAATATCTCTAAGGTCAATACTCTTAAAAATGTTTAGTCATGATATTGTGATCTTGAAAAGTTTTTAAACAATAACTTACAATGTTCAGATATAACGTTATATGGGAATAGTACCAATATCTATCAACTTCAAGCATTATACTAATAAAGTACATCAAAATTAACACGAACAAGACGATCCAGACTGAAGATTATGACCAAAGTTCGGAACTAAATCGAAGTCTGCAGATGTCCTTTAATCGAGACCTGGTGGCAAACTTCATGAATATGGAGAAACCACGCCAGTCGTTTCTAATGAAATTTCACTTACAGTTTTTGCAATATTGCCAACATAATGTTTCTAAGAAGTTTTATAAAACTTTAGGCACATTATAGAATCAATATATTGAATTAGGGATAATTTAATATTGATTTGGTTATTATTGATTTTATGAATTTGTAATATCTATTAGAAAACAACTGAGTCAGTTAAAATATTTGGAATTAAATGAAAATAAAACTTTCTCTATACAAATAAACAACATTGGATGTCTGTTTGTAATATTAAAATCACCGCTTATTTCTTAAAGCATATGTACACGGTACATTCATACCATTACTATTTTTTTCGATCTCTCTGTTTGTTTGTTACGTATAATCTTTAGAAAGGTGAGACCGATTTTGATGAAACATTTCACTGACAAATAGTTATATAATACGATGTAATTTAAACTAATTTTATATTAGAATTATTAAATTCTAAAAAAATCATTATTATACTAATTGATTAAAGTTTTACCGCTCTAAAAGTATATCTTGTATTATATATGTTACATATAGTATATATAGTATATTATATTCGTATTTTCGTAGCGCAGAGATAAGTGATAGTAGTTACAAAGCAATCCACTAAGAGGGTAGTAACAATGTAAGTAAATCCTTTTGCGGAAGTTTCGGAAAGACGCCCTTGTTATCCAAGACAAGAGTAATTTGCATTAGAATACTAAACTTAGAATATTAGGTTACTCTCTTTAATAATTGAGTGTAGTATTTATTATGGCCTGAGATATAAACGAACAATAGTTCTTTCTTAATAAATTGGCACTAAATAATTTCATATAAAGAAGAAACAAGATTTCAATTTACTTTATTTTTCTTATAATATGTGGGTATATCTTTATTAAGTTGTCTTCAATAAAAGCACTTGCTGATACAGCCTTTTCATTGTATTAAATATATTTACTCTTTCTAATAACAATAAAATGTAATTAAAAATTAAATTGCTTGAAAATTTCTGAACAATTATTTCAGAGGTTTTTTTATAAGGTTTATTATTCGTATAAACTTGTAAACCTAATAACTGATCTATTTAAAACAAACTTACCAAATTTGATATTGCGGTAAAAGTCAAATAAAATTCTTAAGACAACATCACAAACCTTTTCGTTTAACAAAGTTTTATTTTATTTTGTCTCAGTCGTTATTTTCACTTCTGGTCTATAAATAATGCCCGTTATAAATCACTAAGTCTTTTGGCACGGATTTTACACACTTAGTCCGTTCACTTTGCCAAGTAAAAGTGTAAATAAACAAGAAGATATACCTTAAATTTACAGCAATAACGTGATATATAATAGAAGAGGTAACCTCAGCGGACAGCGCCGCACCTCTCCTAAGTGCTTTGTTTCACTTCTCCTAACATAGGTATCAGGTAACCGCATTAATATATACATATATTATAAAAAGTCTATCTGTATAAACGTAATAAACTCAAGAGCTACCAGATTTTTGTATGACTTACATCAATAGACAGTGATTTAGTAGTTTCATTCCTGAGAAAGATTTAGTAGTTTCATTCGTTACGATTCTATATACGTAAACTGATTGAAATATATCGATAAGTGTTTAATAAGTGAAGTGAGTATATAATACAGTAAATTGAAAAAAACTTAAGCAGAAATAACTAAGTAACTCACTTTTTAATACTAGCTAAAAATATCATGTTACCAAAATAAATATGGATGAAGTTGCGTGCAGAAACTTGTTTATTTTAAAAGCAACTTTGATTTGTATTGTTATAAATATAATTTATTTGTATGTTTTTGAATTTAAAAAAAATTGTGTTATATTTCAAGCGGCAAAGGTATATAATATTTAGATATACAAAAGTAATAAATATAACTTAAAATTGCATCTAATCCTTATGAATATTATATTAGAAGTCTCGGACGATTTGTTAGAATGGGAATACAAAATACGTAATCTCTGCAGCTTCTGCTGCATTCAGTTATAGGATACCTCGTTAAAAACCAATTAAGTGACACCTGGCGTCGTGAATAGTAAAATTGCAATTTTCTTCCACCCTCATATCCATTGAAATGTACATTTTGTTACATAATGTTTTGTTCAGAATTCAATTACAGTTGTATCATGTTTACTTTGGTTAATATCATATCAAGTGAATATATATGTTTATTTAAATATTATTATCGCAATATTGATTTTTTGAAGATATATTGATGAGAAACTTAAGAAATTATTGAAAATGTTATTTTTTTTGTTTTTTTTTTGTGTGCAATATAGAATTATTATTATTATTATTTAAAATTATGCCTACCTTTGTATCCACAGGCGAATATGTCAAGTTTGAAATATCTTTGCACGTGGATGGGTATCCATAATGTTATGCTACATATTTCTTCATACAATTTGGAAATTAAGTAGCTAATCCCAACCACTAAATCCACAACGCAACCAGGCCAAGCAGAAAGAGCATTACTTTATCAAGGTCTACTGACAACTTTGACCCTTTTAGATTTGAAAGGGTTAGCGAAAAACCTTATTAGTATTCTATGTTGCTCAGGTGTTACAATGGTGCAAGTTATAAACGGTTAGCCAATATTTTGATCTACAAACATGTGTTGTATATTATTAAACCTTGAGTGAATTAATTAAGTTTTATTACAG
Organism: Mechanitis mazaeus; assembly: GCA_959347395.1. Classification (NCBI taxonomy): domain Eukaryota; kingdom Metazoa; phylum Arthropoda; class Insecta; order Lepidoptera; family Nymphalidae; genus Mechanitis; species Mechanitis mazaeus. The sequence continues at coordinate 3,390,204 of OY365743.1, forward strand.
GATATTTTTCATGTATTTTTTGTTATATTCCAAAAATGTATTTGCACTATAATCACAAGAAAAAAAATGTACCATTATTAAAAAACAATAATAATTTAAATGTGCGAAAGCGGTGTTGACATTCACTTAACACTATTTGATACCAAAAAATATTTAAAAAAAAAAACCCTATTAGAACGCTAACAGATTTTTCACAATGCAATATTACAAGCTTATTTTTCAAAACTACCCACTACCTTAAAACCACGGTGACGCTTAAAACCTGCCTTTGACGTAATACCATCCTGCCCCTATGTTAATACTCTTATTTCATTCATATTCAATAAATATTTCATTCATATCCAATAGTATAATCTAAAGTTATAAAAATATACAATTTAATATTTAAATTTTATTGTAAAAATCGCTAATTAAAATTAAACTAGCTGATCGTTGTAGTTTTGTACCATACCGGGTGACGAGTGTTGAACAAGACAGAGGGCCAGGCAATTCGACAAAATTTGACAGGTGTCCACCTCTCGCTTGTCACCTCGAATAACAAATCTGACCAAATAATTCAAAGGGTCTTACTAAAATTGACAAATCAGTAAATAATTTCATAGCTTTTTACCTTATAACGTAAAATTAGTTTAACCTTTGAAGCTGTCAAATGTGTTTGGAAAATGACATAAAACGGAAATTGAAATTGCTTAATAGACCACCCTTAATACGTGAAAATTCGGTATGGTCAAAACTAATTTTTGTTTCTCTAGTATAGGCTAGAGAAATAGTCTTAAAAAAATCATTCAAATTCTCGTGATAATATATTTTTAACTCTATATTTCTTTAAAAAATAAATAAGCTTAACATAGGTATACGTGTATATGGACAATTTCAAACCTTTTGATTTTATAACAATGTTCTGTCCATTCTAAACATACAGAAAACTTACAAAACCACTGAACCAAACAAACCCCATCCCCAAATATACGTTATCGCTTAAAGTAGCAATTTAATGAGCACTAGATCAACTAAGGTTGGTACGAATATCGCATTATGAAAAAGCTGTTAGTTCGCTAATTGTACTATATATTATACAGACACCATCATCTCGTCTTACCGCGAACACGTTTGCTGCAAAGCATTCGAAACTTCGGGTTAAATTTAAAAATGAAATAATAAAAGCGAGTTATATCCGTAAAATAGTTTTATTGAAATGTGTAGTACTCGTGTAAATCTTAGAAAACATTATGTACTATATTCTTTTTAACTGACTTTGTAGTCAAATAATGCTTGGTGATAATGCTATGGCTGCATAAGTAATAGTTTTGTTAAAGACTAGTTGTCTTAAAAACTAGGTAACAATTGCAACCGAGATTTATTAAACAGCCAACAGTTTCCGAAATTGATGGATTGAATGATTGATTTACTCTATCAATTATCATAATATTATACTTTAAAATATCTTCACATAAAAGCTTTTTAATGATCTTTAAGATTATAGCACGTAGATCATTATAAAATTTAATTTACAATAATGTAATTGGATATTAAAGATAATCTTGTAACATATAGTAATTTCCAAAATTCTAATATTAATTGAGTTAATTAATAACATTACTTCATACAATATTTCGTATCTTAATTAAAACTGATTTATTGTTTAATTTCACGAAAATTATATACTAAACAGATAGTAATTATTTAATACGTTCTTGAAAATGATCTTCAAAAAATACATTTTTGACTTTGCTGATCAACTATGGATATTCTTCCAAACAATGCGATCTTCAACCACAGTTTGGGTACTTGTTTATTACTTGACTTGGATATTCAGGATAAATATTAATTAATTATTGAAATTTATTCAACGACACTATTTCACATTTTAAAATTTCACAATCGTTTACACATGGTCCACCTATATATTAATTTACAATATTATCTGTCTTACATTTTATTTTGTTCTATCCACAAAACGCTATACCGTCATTGTCAGCTCTGACAATATCACTGACACTGATTACTGACATTACTCACTGTCATTTCACAGTTGCATGAGATTTGAGTGTTGACGTTAATTAGAACAAAACTTAAAGCACAGAAATGTGCTGAAAATATAATAAAATTCTCCATATAAATATTTAAAAATGACCAGTGAAACTAACCAAGAGAGACAAGATAACGAGCTCTTTGCTTTGAAGGTTTTTCTTCTATATAAATTTGAAATTCTTGACATTATTTATCATTGAGCTTATTTTCATTTAAATTTTCGATTATAATTAAAAATAAAACAACTGCAAGTGTCTAAACTTAATGTTATGATTTTGAAATAAAACAGTTTTCTAACAAATATGTGTAGTATAACATTGAAATTTTATTTAATATTTTGTATAATAAAATAATAATAATACAAAAACAGGCCATTTATGGTGAAGCAGTAGTTGATAACCGTAAGAAATCAGTATGGAATGAGTGGCGTCCTCTTGATGTGCTCCTTACATTGAAGCCACTTCAAAACTCTGAAGCCGACCACTGCTGGGCAACATTACAATTTTTGTGCTGTCACAATTATCCTGATAAGTATGTAGTGCTCAGAAACTGAAACTTGTAACCGATGGAAATAATAGAGTATTTTTATTTAGATTATTATAAATAGACCTTATAGTATGATTACTGCTTATAAGTAATTTTAAATTAACTAAGATAACATTTAATAAAAACCAAAAACTTTTGTTATATGTCTTTTAAAAATTCTAATATAACTAATCATATGTGTGTGTATTTACAGATTGCCAACAATATCAATAATCAAAGCATGTGGAATTTCAGATGTAAAGAAATTATTATCTGAATTACAAGAATTATCTGGACGTCTGTGTGGTGAAGTCATGATATTCCAATTAGCTCAGCATACTGAGGTAAGATAACTTGAGAATTGCATATGTTTTTTTAAGGTGTTGAAATAAGACTTATAAATTAGTAATCTTTATTCTGAAATGTCAGATAGGATTTCAAAATTATCATTAAAAAGTTTCATAAGTTTGTTATAAATATAAGTGTATTGTTTTAGCAATTCTTACATGACCACTATAAACCTACTCTCTCATGCTATGATGAAATGGTGAAACAGAAGACTGAAATGGAGAACCTCAAGAAACATGATATGCAAGTGAAAGAGAATGAAGAAGTGAGAATATTATTTTTTTTGCAACTTAAGTTTGTTGGCTGATTTTATTATATAAAATATTTATACAACCTACTAATATTATGACTTAAATTTACATCTAATCAAATTTGTTTTTTATATTGTATTTTGTATTGGGATATGGCTTCATTCACATTTAATATGGAATATTTTGCAAATGTAAAGTTTTTAGTGTGTATTTTTTATTTTTTTTGTAAAAGTATTATTTTCTGATACTTTTAGCAATAAGTGGAGAAAACATGAAGGATATTGGTATTTGTGACTTGGAGTAATATCTGAGATCCCAGTTATATTGCTGATCAGTATGTAAAACAACACAAAACATAATGTTAGTAATATATAAATATAATCAAATTTGTTTGCAGTTACAACACATTAAAGACGAGATTCAAAAACGTCAAGAGGCTTTACGTGGTGTTCGTGATAGACTGTCTAGTTGCAATCTTGACAATACCGAAGATGGACAAGGCGATGTACCTAAGCTTGTTTAGTAAGCAAGTTTTATGATGCATTTATTTCATACATATTTCCAAGTCGTAATAAAAAGCTTATTTAATATGTATATTTTTCTTATTATATGACAGAATTCTATCATTAGTACTTTTGTATCTTTACTATAAGTTAGTACTTTAATAATCTCTATTTCTTTAGTTATGCTGATGATAAAATGTCACCAGCAAAGAAGGTTATGAAAAAGAATTCTAGTTCTGTACCTTGTACATGCAACGTGAAGGGAACTCAAGTAATGCGGTATACTCAGAGGAATAACAAGAAAGTTTACATCGGGAATTGTATAAGTGAGATCTTTTTTATTAACATAAATTTGAATATTTGGTTTATTAAATTTTAGTCATATTATTGGATTTATAATAACTCAGATATAAAGATATTTGGGAGTTTATTGTATGGGTATATCACATTTTACTAAAAAATATGTTTCTTTTACTTCTTAAAAACGATGTTTATATTATTAATTATGAAACTTCATGTGCTTGTATGTTTGTTTATCTCTTGTTCTTATTAAATTTCATTCAAAAATATTTCAGGTCACTCCTCAAATGGCTCTATAACATTCTTAGCAATTGATGAAGACGGCAATAGAGTCATTGCTAAAAAATGGACTTTATCTGTCTCCTCGGATTTTCAAACAAGGAACCGTCACCTAACAACAATTCAACAAGACTTTAAAGCAATGTGCAGACTCAAACACCCGTCTCTAGCTCCGTACATAGCCATGGAAGTAACAACAGAATCAAAACGAACAGCCCGACAAGTTGTTCATATATTTAGAGACTTTGTTATGGGAAGTTCATTGAAATATTTAAAGGATAAAACTAAATTTGGGGATGAGTTTGAGAGTTTGAAGCTATTGCGTCATATTGGTGTTGGATTGTTCAGTGCGTTGAAAGAGTTACATGCTGTTAATGTTCTACACCGTGATGTTAGGAGTGATAATGTGTTTTTAGAAGACAATGGTGCTGTTAGGTTAGTTGGTGCGAGCTTAGATGTTAGATTATCTGAAATTGATGGAGAGAATTATTGTGATAGGTAAGTTAGGTAAAAATATTTAAAAGTATTTAACTACTTGATAATACTCTTGTGACCGAACCTGATATCTAAATGGTTGTTTGCTTTGGACTTAAAACTAATACATCTTTGATATATCATTAAAAGCAGGATTAATGATGAAATTACAGTTTGAAGTGTTAGATAATTATGTTTTCTGAAATTTTTGATGAGTAAATATTTAAATAAAAGATCAAATTAATCATGTTCAATGATTTAATATAGTTATCAAGTAAATGGAAAGATCCAAAATGATTATTATTATTTTTATAAAAAAAAGAATGATTAATTAATAAACTTAAATAATTATTAAATACAATTAAGAAAGATTCACAAATATTTAGTTTACTTATAATCCTGTCTTATATATAAGTTTTTTGTACATTATCTTAACACAGACAGACGAAATCCCACGATATATATGCAGCAGCTCAGGTCTTGCTGTCGATTCTTACTGAAGAGTCTGGACAAGAGATACCACCAGAGTTACCCAGCTCAGTCAAGGACTTCTTTTCAAGGTAAAATAAATAAAAAGTGTCTGCCTCCTGGGTTGGGGTATTGTTTGACTTTTTTAATAGTGAGATATTTTTATTATTTTTAATTAAGTGTTCAAAGCCGTATAATATTTATTATAGATACCTGTATAATAATATTTTTTTTTAATTTCTCAAACTATAATATTTTAATAAATACATTAATTATAGATTTCCAAATGTTGGGAAAAACCTATATTCAAATTATTAAAAGATTGAATTTACACTTTAGTTTGAACCTTGGCTGCTTTAATTACTTAGTATTGATTGGCATGGTAAAAAAAAACATTTGTTAAAAATACAAAAATTTAATAGTATGTCCTCTATATTACTTTTAGCTATCTGTCAATGGAGCGTGAGGGTAGTTTAAGTTTTGTATGAAAAACTAGATATAATTTAACTAAATATCACAACTGGTACACACAATAATAAAATTCCTCTCATACCTATACAAACAAACAAAATACGTTGTATTTTTTAGATGTTTAACTGAGGACGAACACTTACAATGGTCAGCGGATAGACTAGTCAAACATGGCTTCCTAGTCGACGCTCCCACCAAACTACCTAACAGCAAAGATAACAATGAAGTTGAAAGAGACTCTGAGGTGAATATTTTTTTTTACAGATTTTTAACAGCATTTTGACACTTATTATTTACTAGCTCTGCCCTGCGGTTTCACTCGTTTATCTACTATAGCCTTCCTTATGAACCTCTCTATCATATTGAGGAAGAATTTTTGAAATCCATTAAATAGTTCCGGAAATTAGCGCACTTAAACAAACAACCTTTTCCGCTTTAAAGTATAGACTAAATATATTTTTAATATAAAAACATCTTACACGCGGCAATCGAGCTTGCCGCTATGAAAAACTCCTAATCGGCAAATTATAACTCGCAAATTAATTAACAAACAAAATCACATTTTTAAAATAAACAATTTATTTTAATAATAATAAACTAAATAATAAGTATTACATATTTATAATAATATTGAAGAATATTGATTAAATATTTATAATTTTAATAAAGAAACAAAAATTATAATTATTTAATAAAATGTAATAATAATTGAATAAATTATATATTTATATGAATGTAAAAGAAATTTAATCAATAGTCATTCGAAAATTTTTTTCCATTTTTCGGTAACTTCGGCGGCCGATCTGACCACCTTCCCGTTGGACAATCAACATAATTTTGAAAAGTGAATCTTACATTTAGATGCTGATTCCAAATATATCTTTAGTTTTTCAAAATTCGAAAAATAAAATTCGACACACACAGACACACATACAGACAGACAGATCGGAAGGAAAAACGGAGTTTTCCGAAAAGCTGTAAATTTTAAAACCTCAAAATAATACCCTTGTTAATAATAAATGAGAAAATATTTAGGTAAAAACTACGATTGGACAAAATGTTATATTTATACATGTATAAAAAAATTTTAATCGCACAAAAACATCTGTTCTAATAAATCGTATTTTTATAATTATGTGTATTAATTGTATTTTAAGGATGAAGATGGAGCTAGAAGAATTAGCAGTTTAGGACAGTTAGTAAACGGTCACTCCAGACTCAATGTGGAGTTTGAAATTCTTACTTGGCTAGGAAAAGGAGCTTTTGGCGATGTCCTGAAGGTTAGCCAATAATATATTTTCTCCTTATTCAAACAGTTTTTTGTCTCATTTACAATAAAATGAATATATAAAACAATATTTGAGTAAATAATAAAAAAATTATCATATATATCAAACATTCTCGTATGGAACATAGTAGATACATACAACTATATGTTCCATACGAAATACGAATGTTCCATACGCATATATAAATATGTTCAATTTACGAAAATGTTCATAGAAATATGTTCCATACAAAAATGTTAATACAAATAGTTCCATACGAAAACGTATAAAAATGTTCATATAAATATATTCCATTAGAAAATGTACAAAAATGTTCGTACAATTATGTTCCAATCTATCCCAAAAATTATCGCGTAGATTTCACTTAGGTTAGGAATAAACTCGACGGTGGATTCTACGCCATAAAACACGTTAAGTTAAACCCTAAGAGCGTTGAACTTAACAAGAAGATAACTAGAGAGGTAAAGCTGTTGTCTCGCTTGAACCATGAGAACGTTGTACGATATTATAACGCCTGGATAGAAACTATCACTGAAACCGATGTTGAGGAGAGTCAGGTTGTAGAAACTCCAGTTAAAAAGGGCGATAGTTTGTTAGAAGTTGTAGCAAAACTCGGACAAGAAGTCAAGGTAAGTTACTTTTCGATAATATCTTTTTTATTTATTAGATTATTATAATAAATGACAGCACCTATGAAATAACTAATAAATTGTTAACATTTTTGACCTTACATCGTAAAATAGCAGCAGAGGTTACGTAACATGTTGGTTATCCGAAATTTTTAATATTTTGAAACAGACGATTCAAATCGATCCTGGTTAACTCAAATCATAGAATTACTAAGAAAATGACACACAGTTGTTTCGCCGGTAAATTCATTCTACACATATACTGTCCTGATTTCTAATGGCTATAAGCCACGTTCCTAATCTCGCAGGTAAAGGCCACGCGCTCTGAAAATATAAATTGTTATCGGGTTTCCCTTTCATGGGAGTACTTTCTTGTTCCGAGAATGCAATATTACCCAGTGATTTTTTTGACGATAGAAATTCTTTACGTATTTCGCCCGACCAGGAGAGTATAGCCAGGATGTCTCATAGATACCCTTCTGAAGGCTTCTTACAAACCAACGATGACCTACATCGTAATACACGGGATTCCTTACAACCCAAGGATAATTAACTAAAATATCTCAATATATTTCGTTAAACAATTTTAGATAAACTGGTCCATGTCGGAGGGCCCACTGCAAGTACGAGACGAGTGGTCCGACAGCGAGGAAGACTCTGACGACGATGAACCCTGGTTCAACATTACTAGGTACATACGATCAGAAACAATAATATTTAGTATTTTTTAAATTATATAGAATAAATATTGGATGGCAATAAAATACATTTTTTTAATACAAAAGGAACATATGTGTGCTTCAAACTTGTGTCTTCTAGGATACCTCTTGTCATAATAAATATATTAAATTTTGTAAATGTAGCATTAAGTAAAGCAAAGTAAAAGCATATTTTACTATATTTAAAAATCTTATAAGACAATCGAATGACACGACTTAAGTACTATCAAATAAGTTCATTTAAAATGAACTTCTAAATATACAAAAAAATATCTTGAGAAAATTTTCATTACATATAACAATAATAATAGTAATCTTTATTCAATACTTACATTCATACAAATACTCTTATTACATTTATAACCATATAATTAATATAAACATTATAGAAGAGTCCTAATCTTTTCAGCCCAGAAGATGATTCCAGCAGTCTTATAGCTTTTGAGGGTAACTCAGTTCATTCTGAGCCAACGCCTACAGAAGAATCTATAGTATTACCCTTAAAACAAGTACTGTACATACAAATGGAGTTCTGCGAGAAGAACACATTGCGTCAAGCGATTGATAATGGATTATACCATGACCACTTCAGAGCTTGGAGGCTTTTTAGGGAAATATTAGAAGGTATGATTTTCAGATCATCATTTTGAGAAAATTTATCAAAAAATTCCATAGATATTTTTATTTTATAATAGAAAAAAGAAGAAAAGAATCGAGTTCCTAAAATATTTTGTGTGGAAATTTATAAAATATATATAAATAAAACTATTTTACGTATTTAAACTCGTGTATATTTTTACATTTTATTAAGCAAAGCTCTCTATGAGAGACTTTTCTGCATCCTATGTGCAAGCATCATTCAAAAACGATATATCCGAAATTTTCCAAATGCACACTGATAGACACCAGTCTGGTGATAGTTTAAAAAAAAATATTCTATGTCGTTGAGGAATAATCTCGGAAAAACTAGAATCCAATTGACTTCAATGGGAAAAATTTTTCCCCGAAAATTTAGAAAGAAAAAAAAAAATAGGTGAGGACAGAATTCGTCGATATTTTGTAAATGCAACTTCGTTGTTGTTTTTTTTTTACGTAAAATTAGACATATTAAGTAAGTCAGATCTAGAAGTATTTATATTCACGTTCACGAATCATTCGTTTATCACATCTAAGTATATTCGCATACTGACTACTTTGACGTACTTCTATTTTTCTGACACATGTTCCCTAATTCCAGTAATGATGCTTTTCTTTATTTATTAATTTATGTACACACGGAATATATTCTTTTTTTTTTTGTTCATTGGAAAAATCCGTTACGGATCCCAATTGACCAAGAAGGTGATAGCCGAGATTTTGTGGGACTACCCGGCAGTATAGATGACGCTGCCATTTTTAAAGCTGATTCTTACTAATGCTTCTCTTTGTTTGACCCATATATAACAAGACATAATCACAATCCAATTTATGTAAACCCACGTATTGCAAGTTACACTTTAGAGTTTAAATTTTTGAGATTTTTTTAGTTAGTTATTAGCAAGAAAAATATCCGAGAAAATATTTGTAAACATCAGATAACATAATTAAAAAAATAGTAAATTGGTTAAGACCTATATTATAATATTATTCCAGGACTAGCTCACGTTCACCAAAAAGGTATGATCCACAGAGATTTAAAACCAGTTAATATATTTTTGGACTCAAGTGACCACGTCAAGATTGGGGACTTTGGTCTGGCCACCAAAGTATTTACTGGACCTCCAGTTGAAGGTGATGTTCTACAAGAAATTTAAGTAATAGCTAATTTTCTAATTAAACAATAAATAAACTACAGATGAGATTCTAACTTTAAATATATTTATTGATTACAGATAAACAATCTCGAGATGACACAGATGGACTTCTTACTGGCAAGGTAAATTAAATTAACTGTAGTATATATTTATTATTATATCTTAGTATAATATATTATAATGAGTCATACGCATTTTAATATCAACCATAAAATCAAACTAAAAATATAAGTTCCCTTACTTATAAACATACAATTTATATCAAGAATATATTTGACATAAGTAACATGACTACTAATAAACTCGGTGTAACTTAAACCTAGTATAAGTTATACCAACCCACTATAATTTAAGTTAAATTTAACCAAGCGTTGATGGTGAAGAACTAGCACCAACTTTCTTTTCAGTCTAAAAATAATATTTTTTCCTTTTCTAATTTTGAACCACATATTATTTTAGATTGGCACAACCCTTTACGTAGCCCCTGAGCTGCAACAGTCAGCTAGCAAAGTGATATATAACCAAAAAGTAGATATTTACTCACTGGGTATTATATTGTTCGAAATGTTTCACAAACCGTTTGATACTGGGACCGAGAGATATACAGTTCTGACCAACCTGAGGAAGAAAGATGTGATTTTATCCAATGATTTTATAAGAGACGAGAATTCCAAGCAGATCCATGTTATCAAGTGAGTCTTTATTAATTAAAATTCAATAAAAATATATTTTTCAACTATTTATGTCTGAAAGTACGTTATTAATTTACCACAAAATTATCAGATGGCTATTGGACCATGATGCAAGTCTTCGCCCCACGAGTCTAGAACTCCTGGCCTCAGAACACGTACCACGAGCAGTTCCAGAAGGAGCATTATCTGGTCTCCTCTCCCACACCCTCAGTGACAGAGGGTCTAGGGGGTATCAGAGGCTCGTAAGCGCCTGTCTTGAGCAGAAACCATCACCAGCTGAGGACTTTACATACCACAGTGGGTTTAAATGTAAAGATATGAGTATTATCTCTGGGATAAAAGATGTTGTAGTGAAGGTAGGTTCAATAATTAATTGAATAATACAGTTTTAGTGGAAACCAATAAATTAATGACAAATAGAACGAGATTAAAGATCGCAAATAAGTAAAATAAATAATTTTAAAATATATTTCAAGGTGTTTAAAAGTCATGGTGCCTCAGAGTTCGCTCCTCCTTTGCTAACACCACGCTCCAAGCACTGGGCACTTTTCTTAGATTTTCACGAGTACACATTTGACATAAAACTATTTTTTACGGATTAAAACTCGGCTATAATGTAGTTACATTTTAATTTTAGCCCATTTTCGAATGCTTTGCAGCAATCGTGTTCACGGGTAGATGAGATGTAAGTGTCTGTCAGTAAGTACCCTTTATTGACTTTGATGGCATTCTACCAGACTGAGAAATATTTAGTGTTTCTTTAAATAATCTATTATTACAGATAAAGAAAAACTTCTTCTAGTGTTGTTGAAGAAACGAATACGTACGCGTATGTTTACAGCAGAAGTAAATAACTATTCCTTCAATATTTAAAACTACTATTCTTTTTAAGCGATTTAAACTTCTGTATAGTTTTCAATTTCTGTAAATGGTTTTAAAATATTATTATTTTCCAAAATATGCACTGTTTGTGACTAAGTAATTTTCGTTCTATAAGCACATACGCACATGAAAGATAACATTTTAATAAAATTAATGCACAACCATATCAGCATTTGGGAATCCTTTAAAAATATTAATTCAAAAAAGGACAGATAACATAAAATAGAATAATTGCGGCATCTTGCAGAGAAGTTTAACCAACGGTTCCGTGAGATATTTACGATCTCCGTATAATTAAATTCTAGAACTGCACCTTAACAAATGGTTAGTAGTGTAATTAAACAGTTATCATTCACCACTTTTACTGTAACTATTCCTTTTGTGTTTAAATTACTAAGCGCTTCGGGATGGGCGGTAAAATATACTTTAACGAAACTGCTTGTTTTACATTTGTAGAGTTATTTGAAATATTCTAAAGCGGTTTTACTATGAAATTTCAAACTCAGAAATGATAGCCACATCAATGAAATTGTCTAGGAATTTTTAATATTCAAACGATAATTTAAAAGATATTTTCTGTTTATTATAAGTTTGTTTTACCGCTTTTGTAAACTGAAGGTTTTTTTACCTTTCTATAAATAAACAGTTCAAAAAATTTTTGATGCCTTTCCTAGATTTATATTCTTACATTCGAAACAAGAATTAAACTATTCACTTTAATCAAATAAAAGTTATTCTTAGTCTATATTATAATTTTTACCTCAACAGTTTGGACCATACGTGTATCATTAACTCGGAATAAAAATTTTAAAAATTTATCGTACTTATTTCTTTAAAAAAAAAAACAATTTGGAAATGCATTCATTTTATTTATAATTTATTTATTGGTATATTTTTGAAGAAAGCGTAAATAATGACAGAAAGGTTACCTCCGGAGACAGATATAAAGGTGAGAAACTTATTCCCGAGAATTTTTTTATTATTGATATTCCAAATACTAAGAAATATAATGGATGTGGCTTTTCATAAATTTTATATACTACAGTGTCTGATATAAACACTCACACATACATTGCATTTTTTTCTGGAGCTTAAGACCTTCTCGGACATATTCGATGAACAAATTAAACCAAACATACAAATAAATATATATATATATATATAAAGTTTACACATCTTTACCTCCAGTAACTCAGGTGAGAAGCTCACAGTATATGAAAAGGATTGCAAAGACGGATTTTACTAAGTCCAACGTTTACTAATTACTAGTTTCCTCTACCGTATTTTCCTTCACCACACATACATAAAAGACTTGTCCTGACTTACTAATGTATCAAAGCAAAGCTTGAAGCTAGAAACTTGAACTTGGTTCGTATTAAAAGTGACCAATGTTACATTTCATTAGAATTATGTTTAGAAGATCTTTGAACTTGCATTTAGTACATTTTGTATATACTTGTTGATGCAGATTTTTATGTTACGATGCACTTCTAAAGGATGTCGCTTGATGCACAATAGCACCCAGCGGCAGATCTGCTTGTGTCTCTGAACGATCCAATTCTAACGGTAATATTTAGTAGGTAATATTTACTTTTATTATTTAAGTAAATAATCAAATTTAAATTATAATAATTTATAACTATTCTTTATGGTAATTTAAATATTTGCTAATTTAAATAATTGGTAATTTATTAATGTATATATCAATATTCCGAACTAATTTGAAAATTTTATTACTAAATATAAAATAACACTATAGGTTATATCTTCCTAAATAAAAGAGGACAAAAAATATTATGAACCTCTCCACTTTTCATAGCTGAATGTATTTACGTTCCCTTTACGCAATTCACGCTCAATTTGAGTGCTTCTGAAGGAAACAAAAAGTTTAATACTCTTACACGGAACGCTTACGCGGCATTCAGTCTTCAGAGATGTTGGTTCATTGGAGCTTAATAATTTGTTTTAATATGACAGGCGAGAATGTGTAATCAGCTTACATAAAAAAATATCTTTTTATATGCCTTAATAAAACTGTTTATGTGAATTCTCTTCTTCTTTTATTTGTTGATATTTTAAATATTATATTTTTGATAAATATACTTTTCTTTTATTTTAATAAATGCAAAGGTACTTAATTGAGCGAAGATCTCAATGAGAGGTTTTTCTATATCCTTTGTACAAGCATCAATCAAAAACGGTATATCCGAAAATTTAGAAAATTTTGCACACTGATAGATGTCAGTTTGATGGTGGTATTAAATAAATTCAAATATTCAATGAAATTGAGGAATAATCACGGAAAAACTCAAATTTGGAATTTCACGAGAAAATTTAGGTTTACAATGACATGCGCGTGCAGAATTTTTATTACAGCTTTTAATTATTTTTTTTTAACTTAATAAATAGTTGAGTACAGAATGCGTTGACGTTTTGTAAGTGAAACTTCGGTGCTGTTTGCACCTCGCTTCGCTCAATATGCTACCACATACCGAAATTTTGCGATGGTCGCAAGTTAAAATTGAGGTCTGGTTCATGCTCCTTGTATGTTTTTTTTATTATCTAGGTAATTTTATTTTAAGCGATTATTTTGGTAACTGGAGGTATAATTTTTTACGACATTTTAGGGTCCTCCTTTTTAACACATTGTTGGGTCAGTTTATTGCCGCATTTTAATGTTTAGGATATCACGTTATCGCGTTTTGATATAAATATACGTGGGTCGTAATGCTTGCAATCATAATGCTGGGAAAAGATAATAAAGAAGTAAATGTGAACAAAGCTTTAGAAATAGAATACAAACTTCATTGTAGAATACAAAAAAGCCTCACATTACATAATCAAGTTACGTCATCAATACATTATTATAATTCGGTTTACTGCCTAAGGCAATTATAAAATATCTACCTAAATTATCCCCTTTACAAAGGGGGACGTCACTATACTATGTACTGTGTACTTTATATAATCAGTTTTAATATCCTCAATAAATATGATGAAGCAAAATTTAATGGGTTGTATTCAACAATAAAACGTGTGTAATCTCGTTCAGATGCATTGTTAATATAACGGAGTTAATTGGATAACATTACATTTCTACACATTTGGATAATTACGTAAATTAAATATTCAGCACAATTTGAGCTATGAATAGCGAAGAAATTAATTCTTTATTTGTATTAGGTATGTATCTTTAATAGATATAATAGCGGGATGGTGAAAGCTACTCTTTTATCTGTCTTTGTGCAGTTGGTGCCAAAGTTGATTCCAATATTGGTTCAAATATACACCACTGGACTGGATACCAACGACTTTTGATTTATTAAGGTCGAATTTTTGGGCGGGCGGCCAATAATAATAATAATAATAATAATAACTCACTTTTTATAATGACTCTAAACTCTGATACTAACTAATTGACTAGCAATGCATACATACACCTCATACAAACTCAAACTAAGCGGTGAACCAAAAAATTGTTTGATATTTCATATTTCCTCTCTAAAAAGACATTAAACTATTTTTTTTTTTTGCGAAGTTGCCAAAAGCATATCCAATCTGCACTGGGCTAGTAGTTAGTTACATCATACTTTAATAATAATAAAATAAGTATCTTGGCACAAGTTTCGTTATTAATATGTATGACTTAAGATAAACAGTAATATATTGTTCACATTAATTCAACAAATAATCATAAATGCTAATCCTTGTCACGACTGTATCATACGCTCTGTCAGCTGTCATTGTGACAGAGTCTCACACGATTAGAGTCAATAATAGGAGTGTTTACCTGACACTATTGAACGAGGTCGATATTTGAACATTATACTATTATTTGTCTCAATTATAATGACGGGTAGGTTCCAATACTAGACTTTAAAATATCATCGCCTACACCAGTCTTTCGATATAATATATAAGTATAATAATATAACGGTACAAAAATCTATACATGTATATATCACTTCTCGTTATTATTATTAAATAATTTTTTTTGTTTGTTCGTCACTCGAAAACTAATTGAGCTGGAAGATATTTTGAAAATATTTTATTATTATGTATGTATGATGTGAAAAGAGTTCTTACAATCGACTCTTATTGCGATCCAATCCAATTCCAGCGACCTAAATCGAAAACATGGCTTTTTCCGACCCAGTTATACGCAGTTGAGGTAGAAGTGGTTATTCAGGCATGTTTTTCTACTTAAAGAACATAAAATAAGTCATACATATTCAAATGCAACCTGATTTGTGCTTGATAGAATCTTGTTCAACAATTACAATACAAAACAACATGTATTGTTAGAACTACAGTTGCTTATAATAAAACTGGTATTAAATGCATTTTATTTTAATGCTTATTATAACAAAATAAGATTGGATTTCCTGAAAAAAATCCTGAAATATATAACAATAAAAATACAAAAGAACACAAGTTCGTATTATCTACCCCACTTTTTATGTTTACGGGCCGTCATAAAGCTAATACCTTCGCCCTTACGGAGGGGAGCAAAAAAGAATCTTAACAACAATCTTTGAAGCCTATGTAAATATTTTTACAAAGGCATAAATCGTTTAAAATTAAAATTAGTCAATTTGATTTTAAGAACTGTTAGAATGCTTAACTTTTATATGTCATAATTAGAATTATTAATTTATAGTTTAAATCCTTATTCGTATTTTGATAATTCAATTACATTTAATGCCTATACTAAATTTTTTATCAATTGTTCTATTTCTTATTCAGTAACTTAATATTTTGTTTATATATTTACTGTTACTTGAAATTTATTACACTTACTTCACAAATTTAGTATAAATAATCCGTGGGGAAATCATCAGTTTCAACCAATTAGGAGGCCTCGAATAAATTTCTACCGACGTGAATATATTTTTTAATTACAAACGTTCATTTGTAACGTCTAGTTATTTAGTCAAATGAATTATGAATCCTTCACTGGAATTATATTCTCATTCTTATGATAAATTTACTTGAATAAACTAATTTTAGCTTTTCTTTTTAGAGACTGTGTTATGTGGCAATAAAGAATATTATATCAAAACATTGAAAGATATATTCGAAATAAACATTAAAACTCTAGATTGAAGTTTAAAGGCCAAGTGAAGTTGATCAAGTAGAAGAGTCACCATTTTCGACATGTTATGGGTTACTTTAGAAAGGTTATCGTAATTTCCATTTTAGTAATCTTTAACTACAAATGATTATAGAGAAATTCTTTAGTGGAAAGACTTAGATATATATATAATATGTAACTACATAACAGATATTATAAATAAATAAAACAAGTCACAGCTTGAAATTGTCTAAAGCATATAAACACTTCTTTCCAGCATCTGAAATGCGAGAGGATATCATATTTCATACCAGGTACGCTTGAACTAAACCAAATATATTCACTGTGAAGATGTAGTTCTTTATACAAACCGATACTACCAACATTATACATCATCATACATTGTATTGGCAACAGTTTAAAACATTTTATTATTAAGGTACCTTTAAAAAACATATCGATATATTAGCTACATATGTGAATGTAGTGCTTCTTAATATATAGGAAGAAACCTCCTAATTACCAATTTATTATTGATAAACATACTTATGAGAAAAGCAAGGATTTTTTGGGATTAAAATTATAAATATCTTATAGTATAAAAGTCCCAGCGCCGCATGGCCGACACTGTCGGACACTAAAAATATGTCGTAAACTGTATCTTATGATAATGTATTTTACGCCATGGCTTTGCGATTTTTACCAAACTGTTTCTATTTATGCAGTTGTCGTAAACACATTTATATGTTCCACTCGTAAAAACCATCATTTTATGTATACACTGTTACATAAATCTGACCAAATGTTTAAGAAAAATTCTTGAATTGAAACCTCAAGTTTCCGATGCATTGAGAATTTAAATAACTGTAAAAACCATCTTCTTATCTACAAACTGTTTCATAAATCTGACCAAATATTTAAGAAAAATTCTTGAATTGAAATCACAAATTTGCGATGCATTGAGAATGTAAATAATTGTAATTTTATGTACATTTTATCAAGTATCATTGTTAAATCAACAAATTTATTAAGTTAATATAAAAAAACATCGCATATCTAAAGAATACTTTATCTTTTTTTCTGTAGGAAAATGTGGAAACATTTAAGTAAAATTAAAAAGTTACAAGAATAAAGCAAAACACTTTTGTCGCTCAGGTAAATTCCTTTAATATCAAGTGAAATGCATTGAGGTGTATCGTAACTTTGACAATGACCAGCGTTTAGCCGCGAGTTAAACAAGGGTCATATTCGGGAATGTTGGCCGAGTTTCAAAATTGAGACGAAGCTGTTTTTAAACTGTATGGCAGATATACGGTGAAAAGTTTAAACTAAAAAGGTTTTACAAAGCTAGTTTGGTCTATAAAAATTTTAATCTACTCTCAACTCAAGACACAATATTGGGAGATTCGACGAAATATGAACTCGATGGTAAGATCGATAAAGTATCAATTATAAAATACATCCAACCTGACTACTTACCTTAATAGATCAGAGATGAGTTTCATATGATATAAGAATTATCCGAGAGGTAGGCGAAAAAAAATAAAGCATCTTATTTAATTAAAACACAAATAGAAATCGAAGAAAGTATTGAAAATTCCCTTTTTTTAAAAGAATATCCTTTCTTTGAACCAAGTATTATTTTATCGAATAAGAGATTTCAAGAAGGTATTTTTAAACCTGTCTCAAACCGCATCGTTCAAAGTTCACCCCATGTTCTATTTCTAGGCTTTGCAAGCAAATAGACTAGCTAATAGAAATAAAAAGATATATATCAAATTAGGATCTGTAACTCCGTGCAAGCACACTTAAGATCAGCTCATATCTAAAATATTATTTTTGATTTAATTTATTTCTAAATAATAAAGATATGAGATATGAAGCAAAATAATTCGATAGAATATAAAAATGCGGCTTAGTTTAGCGTGTTCAGCATACTCTTCAACTTTTTATAAAGAATCAAACAATATTAGGATCAAATAAAAGAGACTTAGCTCTAAAAACGGAAAATCTCATGACGATAGAGTAACATCTTTTGAAGAGGATAAAACTGCATCAGACCTCGAGTCACAACTTCAATTCCATAAAAAAAATTTAATAGGTGTCCCACAAGCTTTGAAGTGGCGCCGCCTTAATCATAATTGTTCCCCAGCGTTATAAAAAAACTATCTAAATGAATTCGAAATGAGAGATAAAAGAAACTTAAGAATGGGTATAATCACCTAAAAAATCTTGGAACATCTGTGGAAAGGCTGTAGAAATAGCTAAACATTTGTTTATCATACTTGCGTTACTAATCATAAACTAAAAGATATCATACGGGAAGCGGTTACTCTTTCAACAAGCAAAAAAACATGCAAAAAACAGCAAGCAACGATAGAAGTGTATAACAACCAACAATCAAACTGTAGAGTTTATTAAAGAAAGTTATTCAAAAAAAAAAAACAAACCTCACTCCATCTTAAACTAGACTCCTAATAAGATTATTACGTTTCACGTATGAAAAACAATGCAAAATCCTTGATATTTCGAAATCAAAACCATATTCCTGAACAGTAGACAGTTAAAGCGCGTAATACTTGTGGAGCTACAAAAATACTATAGATTCCTGAGAACCAAGTATACCCAAAAATCACACATTCAAGAAAAATAAACGTTACGAACTCATCAAAAATTAACAGCAACATATTCAGCCTTTTGCAGGGCTATAGGTATACATCAATATTTCAAGCAAAGAACTATTCTTTTCCTGAAAAACATAATTAGATTTAAAAAAATATATCTTTCCAAAGTTTATAAAACTCGTTATAATGTTAAAAAAAGATCAAGATATTTGCTCCAGGCTTATGTTGGGCTGCCATGTGTAATAATAATCGAGCAAATGGAAAATGGAATGAAAATTAAATAGCATTTTATATAAATTACTCAGAACTCATAGCGGTTTTCTTTGACCTGAAATACTTTGTTTAAAATAACTGCACATTAGATACCATTACGTATCACGGTATGTTATTGTTATGAGGTATGTTATTCGTTAACATGGGACACAGTCGTCACATCTAAATAAACTAATTGATGTCAATACTTATTTTGAGCAAATTTAAAATTAATTTACGTCTCACACACGACTGAGGTGAAAGCACGTGAGACACCTCTGAACTAGTGTAGTAGGAATGATCGCTCGCGCCAAGCAAAAACGTTCTATATATTAACTATATGGGATACATTATATCAATTATCTTGAAAACTACAATTACGATTAGGTTTTTTTTCATTCCAGAACGAGTTTTGGTCATTATGCGCAGGTCAAAAAAAAGTACTCTAAATAATAAGAATTAGTATTATCATTAAATCTCCAAGTGGAGCCACTCATAAAATTGATTGAACTAACTTTTTGATTATATATAATTTAAATATGCGTACCAAAGTATATAATATTGTAATTGAAACCATCACAACTAAGTTTTTTATATAATCTTAATTTTTCTGTCCAAGAGAATTCATTCTTAAATTTTATCAAATGCAAAATTGAAAAAAGTTAAAAGTTCTTAGAAAAATAGGATGGCTATTTACAACTTATTCTCTTTGTAGACAAAGCTCTCGAAACGTCTTGAAATTCAAGACTAAGATAAAAGCAGTGCAAGGAAATGATCCGAAGTTTCGGAAAGTTTTTCGTATTTAAATTTTCTCTTAAAACCACGATTAATATTGTCTCTGGATATTGTGTTAAATTTTTTATATTCTTTTCAATGAAATTAAATTTAAACCTTATTTAGTAATGTAATTTATACAAGTTTAATGAATATTATTCTGCATTTACCTTTTAAGAACTGTTTTTAAAATTATATTTGGTTTAGGTTTTAAATAAAAATTTGGTTTATATATACACATCATATGTTTATCTAACTCCGTTTTTATTAAGGTTTATTGGTTTTTTCATTAACTCAACGAATTTTGTTTTTGATTACTATACAAGTATTTCTCTGAAATTTATTAGTAAAAGCAATAAATATATTAAAGTAGTATTAAAATATATCTTTGGGTGTACGATTTATATAACTTTCAACAAGGTGAGTTAATAACTAAATAAACAAGTGTGTAACAAAATTTTAATAATAAAAAAGAATTTACCAATACGATCTCACCAAAACAGATTAAAATCAGTTCTATAAAATTATAACATAAATAATTAAAACCTGATAAGCATTAATCTGATTAAATTTTATATTACGTGTCCCATTCTACGCGGATCATTGATAATTTTATTGATAATATCGAAATATTCAGTTTGGTCGTAAACTATGTTGCGTTTAGCTGTAATTTTAGTTCTCTTTAACAATGTTCTGTGCGAGAATACCAAAGTTGTTAAGTTGGATTATGGTATCGTAAGTGGTGAAAAGTATTGGAACGGGGATTTTTATGAGTTTTATGGAGTTCCGTATGCCTCTATACCAACTGGTCGAGACAGATTTAAGGTATGGTAAATAGACAAAATATTTTAAATTCATTTTTTATTTCATTAAGTTTTCATATCATGTCATTTTTTCAATGACAATGTTGTTAATTTGACAATTAAAAGCTTAAATATACAACAAATTTACGGCCTGTCGTATTTCGTTTTGTATTTAGTCATAAAAAGATATTTGAAAAATATTTTTAGGAGAATTATCCAAAACATAATCCCTTAATTAATTATTTTCATATGACTATGAAGGAATACTAATCATAAAAATCACTTTTTATTTTTTTAGGATCCTCTACCTCCAAAACCTTGGGACGGCGTTCTGGCAGCAACTAAGAAATCAACAATTTGCCATCAATGTTACTTCACGGGTGACGGTGAAGAATTCATGTTAGATGGAGAAGAAGATTGTCTCCTCATAAATGTCCTGTCACCTTTAGTGGCTAGTGAAGACAACTTACTACCAGTAATCGTTTATATACATAGTGGAGCCTTTTCAGGGGGCAGTGGAAATATGGCAATCTTTCACTACTTAGCAAGACACGATGTACTAACTGTAAGTTTCAACTATAGACTGGGTGCATTTGGATTCCTTTGCCTTGGCACCGAAGAGATCCCTGGTAATGCTGGATTAAAAGACCAAGTTGCTGCATTACGATGGATTCAAGATAATATTGAGAAGTTTGGTGGAGATCCCAAAAGAGTAACCTTGGCAGGGTTCAGTGTTGGAGCCGCAATGGCTGAATTACTTTCATTCTCCAAATCTACTATTGGTTTGTTTAATAAATTAATTTTAGAAAGTGGTTCTGCTTTCTCGCCATTCAGTATTAATAGAGATCCCATATCAACAGCAAGAAATATTGCCTATTCTATAGGTTATAACGGAACAGATAGTATTGAGGAGTTAACTGAATTTTATTTAAATGCAGAAATCAAAGACTTAGCTGAAAAAAGTGTAAATTATCATCTGAAAAATAGTACATTCGGTTTTGCTCCATGTATTGAGAATTTGCACGAAGGTATGGAGGCTATACTACTAGAATCTCCAATTGATGTTTTAAAAAAAGGTGAACAAAATGAGGTATCAATTCTTACTGGCTTTTCTAATATGGAAGGTATAAGCAGAGCAGTAAAGTTCGGTAATTGGCGAGAGGGTATGAACGCGAATTTTGCTGATTTTTTGACCGCTGATCTAAAGTTTGATTCAGAAAAATCTAAAAATGATTTTATCGCAGCTATTAAACGACGTTATTTTGATAATAAGGACATAAGTGTGGAATCTTTACAAAGCTACGTTGATTATTTCTCAGACGCCATGTTTAAATATGGTATCATAAGGTCAGCCAAATTAAATGCCGCTTTGTCTAGGCAACGAGTGTATTTATATGAATTCTCCTATGTAGGCAAATTAAATATAGAGCACAATTATATGGATCGATTAAAGGGAGCAAGTCACAGAGATCAAACAGCGTATGTTTTGGACTTTTTTGGCAGTACTAATAATTATAAAGATCTCGATATGAGAGAAAGAATGACAACAATGTGGTCCGATTTTGCGAAATATGAGTAAGTATCTCGAGTATAAGGTATAAGTTGTATATTTCTTTATAGTTTGATATTCCCTTGATCACATTACAAGTAAATTGAACAACAGAATTAGTTATTTCTTGTTATAAAAGCGTTAATACGCTCTTTACGCATTTCGTTATTTGTAATTATTTATTTTAATTTACAGAAACCCAACACCCTTTGAGAGTTCCCTTATCACTGTCAAATGGTTACCATATACAGATAAACAAAGAAATTATTTGGAAATCAATAGAAAAATGCAACCGAAAACTGATCTTTTTGAAGATTCATACATTTTTTGGAATAGTGTATACGAAAAGTACTATTGGAATCCCAAATCCCCAAAATTTGTTAAAACAGAAAAAAAGAAAAGTAATAACAACAAAGACAAGTCTTACAGCACTAAGAGCAATATCAAGCTTGAAAATGATGTAAATCCTAAAAAAAATGTAAACATCAATGATAATGCAAAACCTATAAACAATGTTCAGTCGGATATCGATTTGAACCTTAATAACGGTGATAAGCATAACAGCAATGAAGAAGTTAAAAAATCTAAAAGTGACGTTGAACCAAACAGCAATACCAAGTCCCATAATGATATCAAATCCAAAGTGCATGTTAACACTAACAATGATGATAAACCTAATAGCGACAAGCTTAACAGCGATGTCAAATTTGATAATGATAACAAGGCTAAAGACGATAATAAACCTAAAATAGTTTCTAAAGCTAACAGCGGTGTAGAATCTAAAAAAGGCCATAAGTCTAGTAATGATGCTCTGAAAAAAGAAGATATTAAAGCAAAAACCGATGTTAAACCAAACTACAATGAACAGCCTGACAATGATAATAAATCTAAAAGCGATGTCAAATCTAGTAGTGCCGAACCAAATAATGTTGTTGGGCCTAAGAGTGACCCTCAGGTAAAAGAAGAGATTAAATCTAAAAGTGATGTTAAACCAAACAGCACTGTCAAACCCAAAAGCGAAGACAAATTTAGGAGTGACGTAGATTCTAAAGACGATCTAAATTTGAAAAATAAAAATAACAATAAACAAGAAAATTAATACTTTGTTTAATCAAAGAATATACATTAGGTATTAAAATATTTTTTATTTAGTAACTTATTATTTTAGTTTATTTCATCTGTATAACATTTAAACTTCAGTTTCCTGCACGTAAACCCATCATAAGAAATTTAAGACCAAATATCATTAAAGTCCTCCGATGCGTCTAATAGGGACTTTGTAAAGTTTACGAACTTTAAAACCTCACATGAAACGTAACCTCAGTTTATAATAACGAAATCCTAAACCATAAATAAAGGGAAACATCGAGGGGCGTGCTTTTGAGCAACGTTGGAAGAAAGAGAAGTAAAACAACTTTTTAAACAGTGTTGTATTGAAAATGTATGTTTATTTACAAAATTATCTTCCAAAATGTAACAGATTTTTGTATATATTAGATAAACCCCAATATATATACATAATTATTACTATTTTTTGTAGATAATATAAAAAATCTTGGCTTTCGAATAACTTTTCCCTTCACAGAAGGGCTGTGACAGGAAAATAATTGCAAAATGGTTCCCTATTCTATTCAAGGGATACACCGCTATACAAGCTACCCTTAAAATATATTAAAGTTTAAAGTAATAACCAGATAATATAATGTCAACTCTAGGCAAATATAAATAAAGCTCAAATTTGTAGTACTTTTGTATTGATTCAACCAATAAGGACGAATATTGAATGTACCGACAAGTGACAATTTTTTTATCTATTGGTACATTTGGGTGTCAATTTGTAAGTGTCAAAACCAGAATTGTGAAAAGTCTATATATGTTAAAAAAAAACGAGATTCTGATGATTTTAAAAATATTAACCACCATTATATTAAAAAAAATTAAACGTATAATTATTGTTATCTTCCGAAGCCAGACATAACGGGTAGCAATATATCATAGTTGAGCCAATATACATAATAAAATTTATATTCCACATAAACATACCTTCTACATCAAACATTGTACGCTTATTTTTGAGAGATAGTACAAAGATTGTAAACATATATAAATTTCCATAAAATAATTAATTAATTAGCTACCTATAGAGGTAATATATTATTGTAAATAAACTGGAAACCGTCTATCGTCTAATGTTAAACATTATGAAAAAGGGTTTGTGTGCTTGCAGACGGCAGAAATAAGACTTCAGAAAAATAGCCTTTTAGAGAAAGAGGTAATATATATTACTAATATTTTACCCCAAACTTATAAAATAAAAAATATTAAATATTTTGAAGTATGTTACAATTATAGCATCATTGTGATTATATGTAATGAATATCTGAAGAGAGATTTATTTAGCTTAATTAACAATAATCTAGGAAATGTGTCTGTTTCTTTATGGCTTGCAATTTGCGTTTTTCCATTTTAAAATCTAAAAAAGATTCAATTTAAAAAAATATATCTTTACTGAAATTAATTATATACTACTAAGTATATTATTTTATTTATAGCATTGATTGATTAACAACATGTTATATTTTTAAATAAATTCAGTCCTTACCTGTAGGTAAAGCCTTATCTGAATAGCTTGATTCAAAGTTAATCACGGTCAGATAATTAGGGCTGGGTCTGCTATGTGAGGCACGCGCCGTGTCATCGCACCGTCGCGTCGCGTCGCTATACATCCGATATTGGCGTGAATTCCTATACAGAGGATGTTCTTCTAATAAATATATTAATTATATTTAAAGCTACTACCACTCCACTATTTTGTTTTGTTAAACGTACTATGGGTATTCATACAATAAAAAAATGATATAATATTATTTCGAAATCAACAAAAACATTATTTATACTAACATTCTAAAGCTTTCGCGCTAACTAACAACATTCGTGAAACCAAATTGACGTTAAGTACACGTAAAGAAGACTTAGACACAGCAGAGGCATTTATCACAATAAAAATAAATTCTTTCTTATTTATAGTGTGTACTGAATCAGTAATTAACACAGCCTGTAGAATGTTCAGCTTTCCATGCCCTCAGCGTTAAGCAAACTCGACCAAAGTCGACTTCACTCTAACTAATATTGACGTCTACAGAGTATTTAACAGCAGAGGCCGGTACTCAAAACATTTTAGATGTAGGTTTATTATTTAATATTACTTTGTTGTAATATAATCGATCTAGTCTACAAAGTCTATCTAATAATGTACAAGTTTTTATTATTTGCGATGTTTTTTTTTTAATCAACTGACTCTAAAAAGTTTAGAGGACCAAATGTAAATTATTATAGTAATATTTAAAATATATATGAAACATCCCAATAAATATAGTTGAATTTGGGGAATAAAAAAAATATTTCTATAGATGCGAAATTTTATGTTGAATTTATGAAAACCAACACATAAAAAGAGCCAAAATTTTCTATAGAAGTTATGAGGGAAAAATTTAGATATAAAATTTACAAAGGTCATATACATTTTTTAATTTAAAAAATTGTATTGTCTGTCTGCGATTTGAAAAATTATAAAGCTTATTATTCTTTACATAACAACAAGACAAATACGACTTTTTTGAAATTGTTGTCTGTCTGTACAAAGTAATCCCTGAAAAGACTTAACCTATTTTATTTGTATTTTTACTGGAACATAAAATAGTTTAAGCCGTATTTTTTCCATCGAACATAGAAATTAAGCAAAAAAAAATGCGTATTTTATATAGTACTTACATCTGCTAGAAAAAAAAAATATAATTATAACATACTTACGTTCCCATTCATAATTCTTAACATATAACTAATCAAATAATAATTAGTGTCATAGGTAATAGGTAATATTTAAGATTTTCATTGCAATAACGGATTAGAATATATATTGAATTGAACTTATATTAAATTTAAAATATTAACGTTTTATAAAACTTTACGTCCAAATAATAATTTGGACGTAACAAGTCTTTAAATTCCAAGTAATTATTGAACTAAGAAACCTTTAAACAATAATTAATCATTATATTTACAACGCTGGAAAACTTCGATAATGAAAAAATTCTATTACAGACAAAAAGATAAATTTTCTTAAAAGAATTCCCCCCAAAATATTTAGCCGGATGACTGTGCAATTACCAATATCGCGTCTGCATCGCTGAGATCGGAAAAATCCCATTGCGCAACCATAAATCAGTTTTCCGTTTATTAAAACACCCCTGACACCTTCGCCCTAAGTCGAGGGGTGTGTTCCTACTTTACCTGTTTAAAGATTTGGATTTATTTACTGATTTATCTTAACTAAAGCTCAATTAAAGTTGCATTTTTAAACTGATGCAGTAGTTTCTTGAAATAAACTAGAAATTAGGTATCTTAGACTTACGCAAATGAATGTTGTTCTTTCCTTATTTTCCATTTACGATAAGATGTCTGTGAAAATACAAGTCAAGCCAGATAGTTATAACATTACTAATAAAAGTTAATAACATTAAGCTTATTGTTATTCAAATACAAATAAAAATCTGATAATCTTTCTTTAAGAAAATTTTCTTCTCATATAGAACAAACCAAGTAAGCGGTGGCTGCAGTATTTTTAGTCTGTGCACCCTTAGTGTAAACTCCGACACTCAACATTGCAGGGAAGCCTCAAACTTAAGTGGAGATAAATCTTCTTGAAATTTTCGAGAATGGATTTGCATTTTTTACACCCTGTATATGATATGCAATTTGATTTTGATGCTGAAAATTCAAACAAATTACTTAGGTTAGGGTACGTAAAGTGTGTATTTTTTTACCATAAAAGTTCTTCAGTTATACTCAGACTAGATTTGAATGATGCACTATTTTGGTTATCGCAGATTTTGGTGAAATTTAAATATACCAGAATGTATTACACTATCTTTTGTTATTTTAACGAAAATTCTACTATATATGTATATTAATGGCAGAAGAATTACGGATGTCATTTAATCGAAGTTGTAATTTTGAGCATAAAATTAACATATTTACGAAATGCTCTTAAATTTTAATTTATATTCGCAGTTCTTTTCCTTTTCAGTATTGTCAATCTCGAATAATGGTAAAATAAAATTAAAGACTACTTGATATTCACAAAGGGACTGATTGAGGGGCGAAGTACTCCAAACCCTTCAATTTCGGTTCTGCCATACACAATGGTGTTGCCTGTCAATGTTTGTATGATTTTTTTAATAGAAAGTGAAAATTGGTTGACAATTGGCTCTCTATATTGAGATTTATAAAATGATTTTAATGAAAAATAAATTAATTTTAGTCATTAATTAAAAATAATATCTTTTTTTTTAAATAAGGTATATTAATTAAATAATATTCTATAGAACTCCTTAAAGCCCCGCTTCTCTTGGGAAATTATCCAATTTGCTTCATATATGAGTTTTAATTAAATGACACAATAATAGCTTAATGAATTCATTTTATATAAATTAAAATTTAATTTTAAACGTCGTGTGCGCGTAATGTGATAAAATTAATTTCGACTTCTAAAACAGTTACGCCCGAAATAATTAAGTTTTGCAAGAATATAGATATTAGTATAATAATAGTTTATAAACTTTATTATTAATGAAGATAAAGATAATACTAGTTTATGTATTATCTTTATCTTCATTAATAATAAAGTTTATAAACTGTTACTATTATAAATAAATTTTCTATAATCTATATGTAGACGACGACAAAAAACTTTCTTCTGACGTTTCACATATCAGAAAATAGAGGGAAATATTTTTTTGATATTTAATTTGGTAGACATTTTGTGTGCTGCTCCTGACGAATATTGAATGACGTCTTCAAATATAAAAGTTTTATTATTTTGTATAATATAAAAACCAAAACTGTTTGTTTTTTGTTCTTCAAGTGAATAGTGTTGCGTCCCAAAGCTAACCAATAAAATTAAACATAAAATCGAAAAGTTTCAAAACGCTACAAATACAAAAGTATATTATATAGAATCAACACATTTTATAAACAGTTTTATCGGTTCAATATCAAAAAGTCTTACTACCAAGGTAGTGGGGTAGTATCAGGAAATTAGTTTCAATATCAGTCTAGACGGTGGTGACATCTGGCGGTAAACTTTATGACTTCGCGTTAATGTCAACTCTTTAGTTGGCTGTTAAAACGTTCTAGCTTATTTAATAGGTACTTTACTAAAGGAATTAGAAAAAGTAAAATTAACATCTTGATAAATTAATAAGTTTTTCATAATTTGTATATTATAGAATTTGTTAATAATGTATGTTAATACATATGATACATTTTATACATAAATATATTTTTTTCGAAACACAGACCAGAAATGAATATATAAATTTTTACATTTTATAGTTTAATAAAATTTCATTAGCTTTTCCGATAACGTTTTTCATTTTCATTTTTCAATTTCAATATCAATAAATAACACCCAAAACTAAAACATATTAACAATTCTAACAAAACCAATAAAGATATCTGGATTAAATTGATCAATACACGAACAAGCTGTCGATTTTAATTGAAACCTGGAATAATCCCTCCAGCCTGGGTCGCATACATTTGAATGCCATCGCTTTTTGGAAATGATTTCTGTTCTTTTTAATCGTTTTGATCTGAATCCGATTCTATTCTTTCGGATGGCTTGGATCGTGTAGGATATAATAGCGTCTGAGCGAACGAAATTGATTGAAAAGTATTTTCGACTAACTAACTATCTAACTTTCTATACCTAAAGATGTATGCAATATCTCTAAGGTCAATACTCTTAAAAATGTTTAGTCATGATATTGTGATCTTGAAAAGTTTTTAAACAATAATTTACAATGTTCAGATATAACGTTATATGGGAATAATACCAATATCTATCAACATCAAGCATTATACTAATAAAGTACATCAAAATTAACACGAACAAGACGATCCAGACTGAAGATTATGACCAAAGTTCGGAACTAAATCGAAGTCTGCAGATGTCCTTTAATCGAGACCTGGTGGCAAACTTCATGAATATGGAGAAACCACGCCAGACGTTTCTAATGAAATTTCACTTACAGTTTTTGCAATATTGCCAACATAATGTTTCTAAGAAGTTTTCATAAAACTTTAGGCACATTATAGAATCAATATATTGAATTAGGGATAATTTAATATTGATTTGGTTATTATTGATTTTATGAATTTGTAATATCTATTAGAAAACAACGGAGTGAGTTAAAATATTTGGAATTAAATGAAAATAAAACTTTCTCTATACAAATAAACAACATTGGATGTCTGTTTGTAATATTAAAATCACCGCTTATTTCTTAAAGCATATGTACACGGTACATTCATACCATTACTATTTTTTTCGATCTCTCTGTTTGTTTGTTACGTATAATCTTTAGAAAGGTGAGACCGATTTTGATGAAACATTTCACTGACAAATAGTTATATAATACGATGTAATTTAAACTAATTTTATATTAGAATTATTAAATTCTAAAAAAATCATTATTATACTAATTGATTAAAGTTTTACCGCTCTAAAAGTATATCTTGTATTATATATGTTACATATAGTATATATAGTATATTATATTCGTATTTTCGTAGCGCAGAGATAAGTGATAGTAGTTACAAAGCAATCCACTAAGAGGGTAGTAACAATGTAAGTAAATCCTTTTGCGGAAGTTTCGGAAAGACGCCCTTGTTATCCAAGACAAGAGTAATTTGCATTAGAATACTAAACTTAGAATATTAGGTTACTCTCTTTAATAATTGAGTGTAGTATTTATTATGGCCTGAGATATAAACGAACAATAGTTCTTTCTTAATAAATTGGCACTAAATAATTTCATATAAAGAAGAAACAAGATTTCAATTTACTTTATTTTTCTTATAATATGTGGGTATATCTTTATTAAGTTGTCTTCAATAAAAGCACTTGCTGATACAGCCTTTTCATTGTATTAAATATATTTACTCTTTCTAATAACAATAAAATGTAATTAAAAATTAAATTGCTTGAAAATTTCTGAACAATTATTTCAGAGGTTTTTTTATAAGGTTTATTATTCGTATAAACTTGTAAACCTAATAACTGATCTATTTAAAACAAACTTACCAAATTTGATATTGCGGTAAAAGTCAAATAAAATTCTTAAGACAACATCACAAACCTTTTCGTTTAACAAAGTTTTATTTTATTTTGTCTCAGTCGTTATTTTCACTTCTGGTCTATAAATAATGCCCGTTATAAATCACTAAGTCTTTTGGCACGGATTTTACACACTTAGTCCGTTCACTTTGCCAAGTAAAAGTGTAAATAAACAAGAAGATATACCTTAAATTTACAGCAATAACGTGATATATAATAGAAGAGGTAACCTCAGCGGACAGCGCCGCACCTCTCCTAAGTGCTTTGTTTCACTTCTCCTAACATAGGTATCAGGTAACCGCATTAATATATACATATATTATAAAAAGTCTATCTGTATAAACGTAATAAACTCAAGAGCTACCAGATTTTTGTATGACTTACATCAATAGACAGTGATTTAGTAGTTTCATTCCTGAGAAAGATTTAGTAGTTTCATTCGTTACGATTCTATATACGTAAACTGATTGAAATATATCGATAAGTGTTTAATAAGTGAAGTGAGTATATAATACAGTAAATTGAAAAAAACTTAAGCAGAAATAACTAAGTAACTCACTTTTTAATACTAGCTAAAAATATCATGTTACCAAAATAAATATGGATGAAGTTGCGTGCAGAAACTTGTTTATTTTAAAAGCAACTTTGATTTGTATTGTTATAAATATAATTTATTTGTATGTTTTTGAATTTAAAAAAAATTGTGTTATATTTCAAGCGGCAAAGGTATATAATATTTAGATATACAAAAGTAATAAATATAACTTAAAATTGCATCTAATCCTTATGAATATTATATTAGAAGTCTCGGACGATTTGTTAGAATGGGAATACAAAATACGTAATCTCTGCAGCTTCTGCTGCATTCAGTTATAGGATACCTCGTTAAAAACCAATTAAGTGACACCTGGCGTCGTGAATAGTAAAATTGCAATTTTCTTCCACCCTCATATCCATTGAAATGTACATTTTGTTACATAATGTTTTGTTCAGAATTCAATTACAGTTGTATCATGTTTACTTTGGTTAATATCATATCAAGTGAATATATATGTTTATTTAAATATTATTATCGCAATATTGATTTTTTGAAGATATATTGATGAGAAACTTAAGAAATTATTGAAAATGTTATTTTTTTTGTTTTTTTTTTGTGTGCAATATAGAATTATTATTATTATTATTTAAAATTATGCCTACCTTTGTATCCACAGGCGAATATGTCAAGTTTGAAATATCTTTGCACGTGGATGGGTATCCATAATGTTATGCTACATATTTCTTCATACAATTTGGAAATTAAGTAGCTAATCCCAACCACTAAATCCACAACGCAACCAGGCCAAGCAGAAAGAGCATTACTTTATCAAGGTCTACTGACAACTTTGACCCTTTTAGATTTGAAAGGGTTAGCGAAAAACCTTATTAGTATTCTATGTTGCTCAGGTGTTACAATGGTGCAAGTTATAAACGGTTAGCCAATATTTTGATCTACAAACATGTGTTGTATATTATTAAACCTTGAGTGAATTAATTAAGTTTTATTACAGGATATTTTTCATGTATTTTTTGTTATATTCCAAAAATGTATTTGCACTATAATCACAAGAAAAAAAATGTACCATTATTAAAAAACAATAATAATTTAAATGTGCGAAAGCGGTGTTGACATTCACTTAACACTATTTGATACCAAAAAATATTTAAAAAAAAAAACCCTATTAGAACGCTAACAGATTTTTCACAATGCAATATTACAAGCTTATTTTTCAAAACTACCCACTACCTTAAAACCACGGTGACGCTTAAAACCTGCCTTTGACGTAATACCATCCTGCCCCTATGTTAATACTCTTATTTCATTCATATTCAATAAATATTTCATTCATATCCAATAGTATAATCTAAAGTTATAAAAATATACAATTTAATATTTAAATTTTATTGTAAAAATCGCTAATTAAAATTAAACTAGCTGATCGTTGTAGTTTTGTACCATACCGGGTGACGAGTGTTGAACAAGACAGAGGGCCAGGCAATTCGACAAAATTTGACAGGTGTCCACCTCTCGCTTGTCACCTCGAATAACAAATCTGACCAAATAATTCAAAGGGTCTTACTAAAATTGACAAATCAGTAAATAATTTCATAGCTTTTTACCTTATAACGTAAAATTAGTTTAACCTTTGAAGCTGTCAAATGTGTTTGGAAAATGACATAAAACGGAAATTGAAATTGCTTAATAGACCACCC
Organism: Mechanitis mazaeus; assembly: GCA_959347395.1. NCBI lineage: Eukaryota > Metazoa > Arthropoda > Insecta > Lepidoptera > Nymphalidae > Mechanitis > Mechanitis mazaeus. Next base: position 3,423,366 of record OY365743.1, read on the forward strand.
TTAATACGTGAAAATTCGGTATGGTCAAAACTAATTTTTGTTTCTCTAGTATAGGCTAGAGAAATAGTCTTAAAAAAATCATTCAAATTCTCGTGATAATATATTTTTAACTCTATATTTCTTTAAAAAATAAATAAGCTTAACATAGGTATACGTGTATATGGACAATTTCAAACCTTTTGATTTTATAACAATGTTCTGTCCATTCTAAACATACAGAAAACTTACAAAACCACTGAACCAAACAAACCCCATCCCCAAATATACGTTATCGCTTAAAGTAGCAATTTAATGAGCACTAGATCAACTAAGGTTGGTACGAATATCGCATTATGAAAAAGCTGTTAGTTCGCTAATTGTACTATATATTATACAGACACCATCATCTCGTCTTACCGCGAACACGTTTGCTGCAAAGCATTCGAAACTTCGGGTTAAATTTAAAAATGAAATAATAAAAGCGAGTTATATCCGTAAAATAGTTTTATTGAAATGTGTAGTACTCGTGTAAATCTTAGAAAACATTATGTACTATATTCTTTTTAACTGACTTTGTAGTCAAATAATGCTTGGTGATAATGCTATGGCTGCATAAGTAATAGTTTTGTTAAAGACTAGTTGTCTTAAAAACTAGGTAACAATTGCAACCGAGATTTATTAAACAGCCAACAGTTTCCGAAATTGATGGATTGAATGATTGATTTACTCTATCAATTATCATAATATTATACTTTAAAATATCTTCACATAAAAGCTTTTTAATGATCTTTAAGATTATAGCACGTAGATCATTATAAAATTTAATTTACAATAATGTAATTGGATATTAAAGATAATCTTGTAACATATAGTAATTTCCAAAATTCTAATATTAATTGAGTTAATTAATAACATTACTTCATACAATATTTCGTATCTTAATTAAAACTGATTTATTGTTTAATTTCACGAAAATTATATACTAAACAGATAGTAATTATTTAATACGTTCTTGAAAATGATCTTCAAAAAATACATTTTTGACTTTGCTGATCAACTATGGATATTCTTCCAAACAATGCGATCTTCAACCACAGTTTGGGTACTTGTTTATTACTTGACTTGGATATTCAGGATAAATATTAATTAATTATTGAAATTTATTCAACGACACTATTTCACATTTTAAAATTTCACAATCGTTTACACATGGTCCACCTATATATTAATTTACAATATTATCTGTCTTACATTTTATTTTGTTCTATCCACAAAACGCTATACCGTCATTGTCAGCTCTGACAATATCACTGACACTGATTACTGACATTACTCACTGTCATTTCACAGTTGCATGAGATTTGAGTGTTGACGTTAATTAGAACAAAACTTAAAGCACAGAAATGTGCTGAAAATATAATAAAATTCTCCATATAAATATTTAAAAATGACCAGTGAAACTAACCAAGAGAGACAAGATAACGAGCTCTTTGCTTTGAAGGTTTTTCTTCTATATAAATTTGAAATTCTTGACATTATTTATCATTGAGCTTATTTTCATTTAAATTTTCGATTATAATTAAAAATAAAACAACTGCAAGTGTCTAAACTTAATGTTATGATTTTGAAATAAAACAGTTTTCTAACAAATATGTGTAGTATAACATTGAAATTTTATTTAATATTTTGTATAATAAAATAATAATAATACAAAAACAGGCCATTTATGGTGAAGCAGTAGTTGATAACCGTAAGAAATCAGTATGGAATGAGTGGCGTCCTCTTGATGTGCTCCTTACATTGAAGCCACTTCAAAACTCTGAAGCCGACCACTGCTGGGCAACATTACAATTTTTGTGCTGTCACAATTATCCTGATAAGTATGTAGTGCTCAGAAACTGAAACTTGTAACCGATGGAAATAATAGAGTATTTTTATTTAGATTATTATAAATAGACCTTATAGTATGATTACTGCTTATAAGTAATTTTAAATTAACTAAGATAACATTTAATAAAAACCAAAAACTTTTGTTATATGTCTTTTAAAAATTCTAATATAACTAATCATATGTGTGTGTATTTACAGATTGCCAACAATATCAATAATCAAAGCATGTGGAATTTCAGATGTAAAGAAATTATTATCTGAATTACAAGAATTATCTGGACGTCTGTGTGGTGAAGTCATGATATTCCAATTAGCTCAGCATACTGAGGTAAGATAACTTGAGAATTGCATATGTTTTTTTAAGGTGTTGAAATAAGACTTATAAATTAGTAATCTTTATTCTGAAATGTCAGATAGGATTTCAAAATTATCATTAAAAAGTTTCATAAGTTTGTTATAAATATAAGTGTATTGTTTTAGCAATTCTTACATGACCACTATAAACCTACTCTCTCATGCTATGATGAAATGGTGAAACAGAAGACTGAAATGGAGAACCTCAAGAAACATGATATGCAAGTGAAAGAGAATGAAGAAGTGAGAATATTATTTTTTTTGCAACTTAAGTTTGTTGGCTGATTTTATTATATAAAATATTTATACAACCTACTAATATTATGACTTAAATTTACATCTAATCAAATTTGTTTTTTATATTGTATTTTGTATTGGGATATGGCTTCATTCACATTTAATATGGAATATTTTGCAAATGTAAAGTTTTTAGTGTGTATTTTTTATTTTTTTTGTAAAAGTATTATTTTCTGATACTTTTAGCAATAAGTGGAGAAAACATGAAGGATATTGGTATTTGTGACTTGGAGTAATATCTGAGATCCCAGTTATATTGCTGATCAGTATGTAAAACAACACAAAACATAATGTTAGTAATATATAAATATAATCAAATTTGTTTGCAGTTACAACACATTAAAGACGAGATTCAAAAACGTCAAGAGGCTTTACGTGGTGTTCGTGATAGACTGTCTAGTTGCAATCTTGACAATACCGAAGATGGACAAGGCGATGTACCTAAGCTTGTTTAGTAAGCAAGTTTTATGATGCATTTATTTCATACATATTTCCAAGTCGTAATAAAAAGCTTATTTAATATGTATATTTTTCTTATTATATGACAGAATTCTATCATTAGTACTTTTGTATCTTTACTATAAGTTAGTACTTTAATAATCTCTATTTCTTTAGTTATGCTGATGATAAAATGTCACCAGCAAAGAAGGTTATGAAAAAGAATTCTAGTTCTGTACCTTGTACATGCAACGTGAAGGGAACTCAAGTAATGCGGTATACTCAGAGGAATAACAAGAAAGTTTACATCGGGAATTGTATAAGTGAGATCTTTTTTATTAACATAAATTTGAATATTTGGTTTATTAAATTTTAGTCATATTATTGGATTTATAATAACTCAGATATAAAGATATTTGGGAGTTTATTGTATGGGTATATCACATTTTACTAAAAAATATGTTTCTTTTACTTCTTAAAAACGATGTTTATATTATTAATTATGAAACTTCATGTGCTTGTATGTTTGTTTATCTCTTGTTCTTATTAAATTTCATTCAAAAATATTTCAGGTCACTCCTCAAATGGCTCTATAACATTCTTAGCAATTGATGAAGACGGCAATAGAGTCATTGCTAAAAAATGGACTTTATCTGTCTCCTCGGATTTTCAAACAAGGAACCGTCACCTAACAACAATTCAACAAGACTTTAAAGCAATGTGCAGACTCAAACACCCGTCTCTAGCTCCGTACATAGCCATGGAAGTAACAACAGAATCAAAACGAACAGCCCGACAAGTTGTTCATATATTTAGAGACTTTGTTATGGGAAGTTCATTGAAATATTTAAAGGATAAAACTAAATTTGGGGATGAGTTTGAGAGTTTGAAGCTATTGCGTCATATTGGTGTTGGATTGTTCAGTGCGTTGAAAGAGTTACATGCTGTTAATGTTCTACACCGTGATGTTAGGAGTGATAATGTGTTTTTAGAAGACAATGGTGCTGTTAGGTTAGTTGGTGCGAGCTTAGATGTTAGATTATCTGAAATTGATGGAGAGAATTATTGTGATAGGTAAGTTAGGTAAAAATATTTAAAAGTATTTAACTACTTGATAATACTCTTGTGACCGAACCTGATATCTAAATGGTTGTTTGCTTTGGACTTAAAACTAATACATCTTTGATATATCATTAAAAGCAGGATTAATGATGAAATTACAGTTTGAAGTGTTAGATAATTATGTTTTCTGAAATTTTTGATGAGTAAATATTTAAATAAAAGATCAAATTAATCATGTTCAATGATTTAATATAGTTATCAAGTAAATGGAAAGATCCAAAATGATTATTATTATTTTTATAAAAAAAAGAATGATTAATTAATAAACTTAAATAATTATTAAATACAATTAAGAAAGATTCACAAATATTTAGTTTACTTATAATCCTGTCTTATATATAAGTTTTTTGTACATTATCTTAACACAGACAGACGAAATCCCACGATATATATGCAGCAGCTCAGGTCTTGCTGTCGATTCTTACTGAAGAGTCTGGACAAGAGATACCACCAGAGTTACCCAGCTCAGTCAAGGACTTCTTTTCAAGGTAAAATAAATAAAAAGTGTCTGCCTCCTGGGTTGGGGTATTGTTTGACTTTTTTAATAGTGAGATATTTTTATTATTTTTAATTAAGTGTTCAAAGCCGTATAATATTTATTATAGATACCTGTATAATAATATTTTTTTTTAATTTCTCAAACTATAATATTTTAATAAATACATTAATTATAGATTTCCAAATGTTGGGAAAAACCTATATTCAAATTATTAAAAGATTGAATTTACACTTTAGTTTGAACCTTGGCTGCTTTAATTACTTAGTATTGATTGGCATGGTAAAAAAAAACATTTGTTAAAAATACAAAAATTTAATAGTATGTCCTCTATATTACTTTTAGCTATCTGTCAATGGAGCGTGAGGGTAGTTTAAGTTTTGTATGAAAAACTAGATATAATTTAACTAAATATCACAACTGGTACACACAATAATAAAATTCCTCTCATACCTATACAAACAAACAAAATACGTTGTATTTTTTAGATGTTTAACTGAGGACGAACACTTACAATGGTCAGCGGATAGACTAGTCAAACATGGCTTCCTAGTCGACGCTCCCACCAAACTACCTAACAGCAAAGATAACAATGAAGTTGAAAGAGACTCTGAGGTGAATATTTTTTTTTACAGATTTTTAACAGCATTTTGACACTTATTATTTACTAGCTCTGCCCTGCGGTTTCACTCGTTTATCTACTATAGCCTTCCTTATGAACCTCTCTATCATATTGAGGAAGAATTTTTGAAATCCATTAAATAGTTCCGGAAATTAGCGCACTTAAACAAACAACCTTTTCCGCTTTAAAGTATAGACTAAATATATTTTTAATATAAAAACATCTTACACGCGGCAATCGAGCTTGCCGCTATGAAAAACTCCTAATCGGCAAATTATAACTCGCAAATTAATTAACAAACAAAATCACATTTTTAAAATAAACAATTTATTTTAATAATAATAAACTAAATAATAAGTATTACATATTTATAATAATATTGAAGAATATTGATTAAATATTTATAATTTTAATAAAGAAACAAAAATTATAATTATTTAATAAAATGTAATAATAATTGAATAAATTATATATTTATATGAATGTAAAAGAAATTTAATCAATAGTCATTCGAAAATTTTTTTCCATTTTTCGGTAACTTCGGCGGCCGATCTGACCACCTTCCCGTTGGACAATCAACATAATTTTGAAAAGTGAATCTTACATTTAGATGCTGATTCCAAATATATCTTTAGTTTTTCAAAATTCGAAAAATAAAATTCGACACACACAGACACACATACAGACAGACAGATCGGAAGGAAAAACGGAGTTTTCCGAAAAGCTGTAAATTTTAAAACCTCAAAATAATACCCTTGTTAATAATAAATGAGAAAATATTTAGGTAAAAACTACGATTGGACAAAATGTTATATTTATACATGTATAAAAAAATTTTAATCGCACAAAAACATCTGTTCTAATAAATCGTATTTTTATAATTATGTGTATTAATTGTATTTTAAGGATGAAGATGGAGCTAGAAGAATTAGCAGTTTAGGACAGTTAGTAAACGGTCACTCCAGACTCAATGTGGAGTTTGAAATTCTTACTTGGCTAGGAAAAGGAGCTTTTGGCGATGTCCTGAAGGTTAGCCAATAATATATTTTCTCCTTATTCAAACAGTTTTTTGTCTCATTTACAATAAAATGAATATATAAAACAATATTTGAGTAAATAATAAAAAAATTATCATATATATCAAACATTCTCGTATGGAACATAGTAGATACATACAACTATATGTTCCATACGAAATACGAATGTTCCATACGCATATATAAATATGTTCAATTTACGAAAATGTTCATAGAAATATGTTCCATACAAAAATGTTAATACAAATAGTTCCATACGAAAACGTATAAAAATGTTCATATAAATATATTCCATTAGAAAATGTACAAAAATGTTCGTACAATTATGTTCCAATCTATCCCAAAAATTATCGCGTAGATTTCACTTAGGTTAGGAATAAACTCGACGGTGGATTCTACGCCATAAAACACGTTAAGTTAAACCCTAAGAGCGTTGAACTTAACAAGAAGATAACTAGAGAGGTAAAGCTGTTGTCTCGCTTGAACCATGAGAACGTTGTACGATATTATAACGCCTGGATAGAAACTATCACTGAAACCGATGTTGAGGAGAGTCAGGTTGTAGAAACTCCAGTTAAAAAGGGCGATAGTTTGTTAGAAGTTGTAGCAAAACTCGGACAAGAAGTCAAGGTAAGTTACTTTTCGATAATATCTTTTTTATTTATTAGATTATTATAATAAATGACAGCACCTATGAAATAACTAATAAATTGTTAACATTTTTGACCTTACATCGTAAAATAGCAGCAGAGGTTACGTAACATGTTGGTTATCCGAAATTTTTAATATTTTGAAACAGACGATTCAAATCGATCCTGGTTAACTCAAATCATAGAATTACTAAGAAAATGACACACAGTTGTTTCGCCGGTAAATTCATTCTACACATATACTGTCCTGATTTCTAATGGCTATAAGCCACGTTCCTAATCTCGCAGGTAAAGGCCACGCGCTCTGAAAATATAAATTGTTATCGGGTTTCCCTTTCATGGGAGTACTTTCTTGTTCCGAGAATGCAATATTACCCAGTGATTTTTTTGACGATAGAAATTCTTTACGTATTTCGCCCGACCAGGAGAGTATAGCCAGGATGTCTCATAGATACCCTTCTGAAGGCTTCTTACAAACCAACGATGACCTACATCGTAATACACGGGATTCCTTACAACCCAAGGATAATTAACTAAAATATCTCAATATATTTCGTTAAACAATTTTAGATAAACTGGTCCATGTCGGAGGGCCCACTGCAAGTACGAGACGAGTGGTCCGACAGCGAGGAAGACTCTGACGACGATGAACCCTGGTTCAACATTACTAGGTACATACGATCAGAAACAATAATATTTAGTATTTTTTAAATTATATAGAATAAATATTGGATGGCAATAAAATACATTTTTTTAATACAAAAGGAACATATGTGTGCTTCAAACTTGTGTCTTCTAGGATACCTCTTGTCATAATAAATATATTAAATTTTGTAAATGTAGCATTAAGTAAAGCAAAGTAAAAGCATATTTTACTATATTTAAAAATCTTATAAGACAATCGAATGACACGACTTAAGTACTATCAAATAAGTTCATTTAAAATGAACTTCTAAATATACAAAAAAATATCTTGAGAAAATTTTCATTACATATAACAATAATAATAGTAATCTTTATTCAATACTTACATTCATACAAATACTCTTATTACATTTATAACCATATAATTAATATAAACATTATAGAAGAGTCCTAATCTTTTCAGCCCAGAAGATGATTCCAGCAGTCTTATAGCTTTTGAGGGTAACTCAGTTCATTCTGAGCCAACGCCTACAGAAGAATCTATAGTATTACCCTTAAAACAAGTACTGTACATACAAATGGAGTTCTGCGAGAAGAACACATTGCGTCAAGCGATTGATAATGGATTATACCATGACCACTTCAGAGCTTGGAGGCTTTTTAGGGAAATATTAGAAGGTATGATTTTCAGATCATCATTTTGAGAAAATTTATCAAAAAATTCCATAGATATTTTTATTTTATAATAGAAAAAAGAAGAAAAGAATCGAGTTCCTAAAATATTTTGTGTGGAAATTTATAAAATATATATAAATAAAACTATTTTACGTATTTAAACTCGTGTATATTTTTACATTTTATTAAGCAAAGCTCTCTATGAGAGACTTTTCTGCATCCTATGTGCAAGCATCATTCAAAAACGATATATCCGAAATTTTCCAAATGCACACTGATAGACACCAGTCTGGTGATAGTTTAAAAAAAAATATTCTATGTCGTTGAGGAATAATCTCGGAAAAACTAGAATCCAATTGACTTCAATGGGAAAAATTTTTCCCCGAAAATTTAGAAAGAAAAAAAAAAATAGGTGAGGACAGAATTCGTCGATATTTTGTAAATGCAACTTCGTTGTTGTTTTTTTTTTACGTAAAATTAGACATATTAAGTAAGTCAGATCTAGAAGTATTTATATTCACGTTCACGAATCATTCGTTTATCACATCTAAGTATATTCGCATACTGACTACTTTGACGTACTTCTATTTTTCTGACACATGTTCCCTAATTCCAGTAATGATGCTTTTCTTTATTTATTAATTTATGTACACACGGAATATATTCTTTTTTTTTTTGTTCATTGGAAAAATCCGTTACGGATCCCAATTGACCAAGAAGGTGATAGCCGAGATTTTGTGGGACTACCCGGCAGTATAGATGACGCTGCCATTTTTAAAGCTGATTCTTACTAATGCTTCTCTTTGTTTGACCCATATATAACAAGACATAATCACAATCCAATTTATGTAAACCCACGTATTGCAAGTTACACTTTAGAGTTTAAATTTTTGAGATTTTTTTAGTTAGTTATTAGCAAGAAAAATATCCGAGAAAATATTTGTAAACATCAGATAACATAATTAAAAAAATAGTAAATTGGTTAAGACCTATATTATAATATTATTCCAGGACTAGCTCACGTTCACCAAAAAGGTATGATCCACAGAGATTTAAAACCAGTTAATATATTTTTGGACTCAAGTGACCACGTCAAGATTGGGGACTTTGGTCTGGCCACCAAAGTATTTACTGGACCTCCAGTTGAAGGTGATGTTCTACAAGAAATTTAAGTAATAGCTAATTTTCTAATTAAACAATAAATAAACTACAGATGAGATTCTAACTTTAAATATATTTATTGATTACAGATAAACAATCTCGAGATGACACAGATGGACTTCTTACTGGCAAGGTAAATTAAATTAACTGTAGTATATATTTATTATTATATCTTAGTATAATATATTATAATGAGTCATACGCATTTTAATATCAACCATAAAATCAAACTAAAAATATAAGTTCCCTTACTTATAAACATACAATTTATATCAAGAATATATTTGACATAAGTAACATGACTACTAATAAACTCGGTGTAACTTAAACCTAGTATAAGTTATACCAACCCACTATAATTTAAGTTAAATTTAACCAAGCGTTGATGGTGAAGAACTAGCACCAACTTTCTTTTCAGTCTAAAAATAATATTTTTTCCTTTTCTAATTTTGAACCACATATTATTTTAGATTGGCACAACCCTTTACGTAGCCCCTGAGCTGCAACAGTCAGCTAGCAAAGTGATATATAACCAAAAAGTAGATATTTACTCACTGGGTATTATATTGTTCGAAATGTTTCACAAACCGTTTGATACTGGGACCGAGAGATATACAGTTCTGACCAACCTGAGGAAGAAAGATGTGATTTTATCCAATGATTTTATAAGAGACGAGAATTCCAAGCAGATCCATGTTATCAAGTGAGTCTTTATTAATTAAAATTCAATAAAAATATATTTTTCAACTATTTATGTCTGAAAGTACGTTATTAATTTACCACAAAATTATCAGATGGCTATTGGACCATGATGCAAGTCTTCGCCCCACGAGTCTAGAACTCCTGGCCTCAGAACACGTACCACGAGCAGTTCCAGAAGGAGCATTATCTGGTCTCCTCTCCCACACCCTCAGTGACAGAGGGTCTAGGGGGTATCAGAGGCTCGTAAGCGCCTGTCTTGAGCAGAAACCATCACCAGCTGAGGACTTTACATACCACAGTGGGTTTAAATGTAAAGATATGAGTATTATCTCTGGGATAAAAGATGTTGTAGTGAAGGTAGGTTCAATAATTAATTGAATAATACAGTTTTAGTGGAAACCAATAAATTAATGACAAATAGAACGAGATTAAAGATCGCAAATAAGTAAAATAAATAATTTTAAAATATATTTCAAGGTGTTTAAAAGTCATGGTGCCTCAGAGTTCGCTCCTCCTTTGCTAACACCACGCTCCAAGCACTGGGCACTTTTCTTAGATTTTCACGAGTACACATTTGACATAAAACTATTTTTTACGGATTAAAACTCGGCTATAATGTAGTTACATTTTAATTTTAGCCCATTTTCGAATGCTTTGCAGCAATCGTGTTCACGGGTAGATGAGATGTAAGTGTCTGTCAGTAAGTACCCTTTATTGACTTTGATGGCATTCTACCAGACTGAGAAATATTTAGTGTTTCTTTAAATAATCTATTATTACAGATAAAGAAAAACTTCTTCTAGTGTTGTTGAAGAAACGAATACGTACGCGTATGTTTACAGCAGAAGTAAATAACTATTCCTTCAATATTTAAAACTACTATTCTTTTTAAGCGATTTAAACTTCTGTATAGTTTTCAATTTCTGTAAATGGTTTTAAAATATTATTATTTTCCAAAATATGCACTGTTTGTGACTAAGTAATTTTCGTTCTATAAGCACATACGCACATGAAAGATAACATTTTAATAAAATTAATGCACAACCATATCAGCATTTGGGAATCCTTTAAAAATATTAATTCAAAAAAGGACAGATAACATAAAATAGAATAATTGCGGCATCTTGCAGAGAAGTTTAACCAACGGTTCCGTGAGATATTTACGATCTCCGTATAATTAAATTCTAGAACTGCACCTTAACAAATGGTTAGTAGTGTAATTAAACAGTTATCATTCACCACTTTTACTGTAACTATTCCTTTTGTGTTTAAATTACTAAGCGCTTCGGGATGGGCGGTAAAATATACTTTAACGAAACTGCTTGTTTTACATTTGTAGAGTTATTTGAAATATTCTAAAGCGGTTTTACTATGAAATTTCAAACTCAGAAATGATAGCCACATCAATGAAATTGTCTAGGAATTTTTAATATTCAAACGATAATTTAAAAGATATTTTCTGTTTATTATAAGTTTGTTTTACCGCTTTTGTAAACTGAAGGTTTTTTTACCTTTCTATAAATAAACAGTTCAAAAAATTTTTGATGCCTTTCCTAGATTTATATTCTTACATTCGAAACAAGAATTAAACTATTCACTTTAATCAAATAAAAGTTATTCTTAGTCTATATTATAATTTTTACCTCAACAGTTTGGACCATACGTGTATCATTAACTCGGAATAAAAATTTTAAAAATTTATCGTACTTATTTCTTTAAAAAAAAAAACAATTTGGAAATGCATTCATTTTATTTATAATTTATTTATTGGTATATTTTTGAAGAAAGCGTAAATAATGACAGAAAGGTTACCTCCGGAGACAGATATAAAGGTGAGAAACTTATTCCCGAGAATTTTTTTATTATTGATATTCCAAATACTAAGAAATATAATGGATGTGGCTTTTCATAAATTTTATATACTACAGTGTCTGATATAAACACTCACACATACATTGCATTTTTTTCTGGAGCTTAAGACCTTCTCGGACATATTCGATGAACAAATTAAACCAAACATACAAATAAATATATATATATATATATAAAGTTTACACATCTTTACCTCCAGTAACTCAGGTGAGAAGCTCACAGTATATGAAAAGGATTGCAAAGACGGATTTTACTAAGTCCAACGTTTACTAATTACTAGTTTCCTCTACCGTATTTTCCTTCACCACACATACATAAAAGACTTGTCCTGACTTACTAATGTATCAAAGCAAAGCTTGAAGCTAGAAACTTGAACTTGGTTCGTATTAAAAGTGACCAATGTTACATTTCATTAGAATTATGTTTAGAAGATCTTTGAACTTGCATTTAGTACATTTTGTATATACTTGTTGATGCAGATTTTTATGTTACGATGCACTTCTAAAGGATGTCGCTTGATGCACAATAGCACCCAGCGGCAGATCTGCTTGTGTCTCTGAACGATCCAATTCTAACGGTAATATTTAGTAGGTAATATTTACTTTTATTATTTAAGTAAATAATCAAATTTAAATTATAATAATTTATAACTATTCTTTATGGTAATTTAAATATTTGCTAATTTAAATAATTGGTAATTTATTAATGTATATATCAATATTCCGAACTAATTTGAAAATTTTATTACTAAATATAAAATAACACTATAGGTTATATCTTCCTAAATAAAAGAGGACAAAAAATATTATGAACCTCTCCACTTTTCATAGCTGAATGTATTTACGTTCCCTTTACGCAATTCACGCTCAATTTGAGTGCTTCTGAAGGAAACAAAAAGTTTAATACTCTTACACGGAACGCTTACGCGGCATTCAGTCTTCAGAGATGTTGGTTCATTGGAGCTTAATAATTTGTTTTAATATGACAGGCGAGAATGTGTAATCAGCTTACATAAAAAAATATCTTTTTATATGCCTTAATAAAACTGTTTATGTGAATTCTCTTCTTCTTTTATTTGTTGATATTTTAAATATTATATTTTTGATAAATATACTTTTCTTTTATTTTAATAAATGCAAAGGTACTTAATTGAGCGAAGATCTCAATGAGAGGTTTTTCTATATCCTTTGTACAAGCATCAATCAAAAACGGTATATCCGAAAATTTAGAAAATTTTGCACACTGATAGATGTCAGTTTGATGGTGGTATTAAATAAATTCAAATATTCAATGAAATTGAGGAATAATCACGGAAAAACTCAAATTTGGAATTTCACGAGAAAATTTAGGTTTACAATGACATGCGCGTGCAGAATTTTTATTACAGCTTTTAATTATTTTTTTTTAACTTAATAAATAGTTGAGTACAGAATGCGTTGACGTTTTGTAAGTGAAACTTCGGTGCTGTTTGCACCTCGCTTCGCTCAATATGCTACCACATACCGAAATTTTGCGATGGTCGCAAGTTAAAATTGAGGTCTGGTTCATGCTCCTTGTATGTTTTTTTTATTATCTAGGTAATTTTATTTTAAGCGATTATTTTGGTAACTGGAGGTATAATTTTTTACGACATTTTAGGGTCCTCCTTTTTAACACATTGTTGGGTCAGTTTATTGCCGCATTTTAATGTTTAGGATATCACGTTATCGCGTTTTGATATAAATATACGTGGGTCGTAATGCTTGCAATCATAATGCTGGGAAAAGATAATAAAGAAGTAAATGTGAACAAAGCTTTAGAAATAGAATACAAACTTCATTGTAGAATACAAAAAAGCCTCACATTACATAATCAAGTTACGTCATCAATACATTATTATAATTCGGTTTACTGCCTAAGGCAATTATAAAATATCTACCTAAATTATCCCCTTTACAAAGGGGGACGTCACTATACTATGTACTGTGTACTTTATATAATCAGTTTTAATATCCTCAATAAATATGATGAAGCAAAATTTAATGGGTTGTATTCAACAATAAAACGTGTGTAATCTCGTTCAGATGCATTGTTAATATAACGGAGTTAATTGGATAACATTACATTTCTACACATTTGGATAATTACGTAAATTAAATATTCAGCACAATTTGAGCTATGAATAGCGAAGAAATTAATTCTTTATTTGTATTAGGTATGTATCTTTAATAGATATAATAGCGGGATGGTGAAAGCTACTCTTTTATCTGTCTTTGTGCAGTTGGTGCCAAAGTTGATTCCAATATTGGTTCAAATATACACCACTGGACTGGATACCAACGACTTTTGATTTATTAAGGTCGAATTTTTGGGCGGGCGGCCAATAATAATAATAATAATAATAATAACTCACTTTTTATAATGACTCTAAACTCTGATACTAACTAATTGACTAGCAATGCATACATACACCTCATACAAACTCAAACTAAGCGGTGAACCAAAAAATTGTTTGATATTTCATATTTCCTCTCTAAAAAGACATTAAACTATTTTTTTTTTTTGCGAAGTTGCCAAAAGCATATCCAATCTGCACTGGGCTAGTAGTTAGTTACATCATACTTTAATAATAATAAAATAAGTATCTTGGCACAAGTTTCGTTATTAATATGTATGACTTAAGATAAACAGTAATATATTGTTCACATTAATTCAACAAATAATCATAAATGCTAATCCTTGTCACGACTGTATCATACGCTCTGTCAGCTGTCATTGTGACAGAGTCTCACACGATTAGAGTCAATAATAGGAGTGTTTACCTGACACTATTGAACGAGGTCGATATTTGAACATTATACTATTATTTGTCTCAATTATAATGACGGGTAGGTTCCAATACTAGACTTTAAAATATCATCGCCTACACCAGTCTTTCGATATAATATATAAGTATAATAATATAACGGTACAAAAATCTATACATGTATATATCACTTCTCGTTATTATTATTAAATAATTTTTTTTGTTTGTTCGTCACTCGAAAACTAATTGAGCTGGAAGATATTTTGAAAATATTTTATTATTATGTATGTATGATGTGAAAAGAGTTCTTACAATCGACTCTTATTGCGATCCAATCCAATTCCAGCGACCTAAATCGAAAACATGGCTTTTTCCGACCCAGTTATACGCAGTTGAGGTAGAAGTGGTTATTCAGGCATGTTTTTCTACTTAAAGAACATAAAATAAGTCATACATATTCAAATGCAACCTGATTTGTGCTTGATAGAATCTTGTTCAACAATTACAATACAAAACAACATGTATTGTTAGAACTACAGTTGCTTATAATAAAACTGGTATTAAATGCATTTTATTTTAATGCTTATTATAACAAAATAAGATTGGATTTCCTGAAAAAAATCCTGAAATATATAACAATAAAAATACAAAAGAACACAAGTTCGTATTATCTACCCCACTTTTTATGTTTACGGGCCGTCATAAAGCTAATACCTTCGCCCTTACGGAGGGGAGCAAAAAAGAATCTTAACAACAATCTTTGAAGCCTATGTAAATATTTTTACAAAGGCATAAATCGTTTAAAATTAAAATTAGTCAATTTGATTTTAAGAACTGTTAGAATGCTTAACTTTTATATGTCATAATTAGAATTATTAATTTATAGTTTAAATCCTTATTCGTATTTTGATAATTCAATTACATTTAATGCCTATACTAAATTTTTTATCAATTGTTCTATTTCTTATTCAGTAACTTAATATTTTGTTTATATATTTACTGTTACTTGAAATTTATTACACTTACTTCACAAATTTAGTATAAATAATCCGTGGGGAAATCATCAGTTTCAACCAATTAGGAGGCCTCGAATAAATTTCTACCGACGTGAATATATTTTTTAATTACAAACGTTCATTTGTAACGTCTAGTTATTTAGTCAAATGAATTATGAATCCTTCACTGGAATTATATTCTCATTCTTATGATAAATTTACTTGAATAAACTAATTTTAGCTTTTCTTTTTAGAGACTGTGTTATGTGGCAATAAAGAATATTATATCAAAACATTGAAAGATATATTCGAAATAAACATTAAAACTCTAGATTGAAGTTTAAAGGCCAAGTGAAGTTGATCAAGTAGAAGAGTCACCATTTTCGACATGTTATGGGTTACTTTAGAAAGGTTATCGTAATTTCCATTTTAGTAATCTTTAACTACAAATGATTATAGAGAAATTCTTTAGTGGAAAGACTTAGATATATATATAATATGTAACTACATAACAGATATTATAAATAAATAAAACAAGTCACAGCTTGAAATTGTCTAAAGCATATAAACACTTCTTTCCAGCATCTGAAATGCGAGAGGATATCATATTTCATACCAGGTACGCTTGAACTAAACCAAATATATTCACTGTGAAGATGTAGTTCTTTATACAAACCGATACTACCAACATTATACATCATCATACATTGTATTGGCAACAGTTTAAAACATTTTATTATTAAGGTACCTTTAAAAAACATATCGATATATTAGCTACATATGTGAATGTAGTGCTTCTTAATATATAGGAAGAAACCTCCTAATTACCAATTTATTATTGATAAACATACTTATGAGAAAAGCAAGGATTTTTTGGGATTAAAATTATAAATATCTTATAGTATAAAAGTCCCAGCGCCGCATGGCCGACACTGTCGGACACTAAAAATATGTCGTAAACTGTATCTTATGATAATGTATTTTACGCCATGGCTTTGCGATTTTTACCAAACTGTTTCTATTTATGCAGTTGTCGTAAACACATTTATATGTTCCACTCGTAAAAACCATCATTTTATGTATACACTGTTACATAAATCTGACCAAATGTTTAAGAAAAATTCTTGAATTGAAACCTCAAGTTTCCGATGCATTGAGAATTTAAATAACTGTAAAAACCATCTTCTTATCTACAAACTGTTTCATAAATCTGACCAAATATTTAAGAAAAATTCTTGAATTGAAATCACAAATTTGCGATGCATTGAGAATGTAAATAATTGTAATTTTATGTACATTTTATCAAGTATCATTGTTAAATCAACAAATTTATTAAGTTAATATAAAAAAACATCGCATATCTAAAGAATACTTTATCTTTTTTTCTGTAGGAAAATGTGGAAACATTTAAGTAAAATTAAAAAGTTACAAGAATAAAGCAAAACACTTTTGTCGCTCAGGTAAATTCCTTTAATATCAAGTGAAATGCATTGAGGTGTATCGTAACTTTGACAATGACCAGCGTTTAGCCGCGAGTTAAACAAGGGTCATATTCGGGAATGTTGGCCGAGTTTCAAAATTGAGACGAAGCTGTTTTTAAACTGTATGGCAGATATACGGTGAAAAGTTTAAACTAAAAAGGTTTTACAAAGCTAGTTTGGTCTATAAAAATTTTAATCTACTCTCAACTCAAGACACAATATTGGGAGATTCGACGAAATATGAACTCGATGGTAAGATCGATAAAGTATCAATTATAAAATACATCCAACCTGACTACTTACCTTAATAGATCAGAGATGAGTTTCATATGATATAAGAATTATCCGAGAGGTAGGCGAAAAAAAATAAAGCATCTTATTTAATTAAAACACAAATAGAAATCGAAGAAAGTATTGAAAATTCCCTTTTTTTAAAAGAATATCCTTTCTTTGAACCAAGTATTATTTTATCGAATAAGAGATTTCAAGAAGGTATTTTTAAACCTGTCTCAAACCGCATCGTTCAAAGTTCACCCCATGTTCTATTTCTAGGCTTTGCAAGCAAATAGACTAGCTAATAGAAATAAAAAGATATATATCAAATTAGGATCTGTAACTCCGTGCAAGCACACTTAAGATCAGCTCATATCTAAAATATTATTTTTGATTTAATTTATTTCTAAATAATAAAGATATGAGATATGAAGCAAAATAATTCGATAGAATATAAAAATGCGGCTTAGTTTAGCGTGTTCAGCATACTCTTCAACTTTTTATAAAGAATCAAACAATATTAGGATCAAATAAAAGAGACTTAGCTCTAAAAACGGAAAATCTCATGACGATAGAGTAACATCTTTTGAAGAGGATAAAACTGCATCAGACCTCGAGTCACAACTTCAATTCCATAAAAAAAATTTAATAGGTGTCCCACAAGCTTTGAAGTGGCGCCGCCTTAATCATAATTGTTCCCCAGCGTTATAAAAAAACTATCTAAATGAATTCGAAATGAGAGATAAAAGAAACTTAAGAATGGGTATAATCACCTAAAAAATCTTGGAACATCTGTGGAAAGGCTGTAGAAATAGCTAAACATTTGTTTATCATACTTGCGTTACTAATCATAAACTAAAAGATATCATACGGGAAGCGGTTACTCTTTCAACAAGCAAAAAAACATGCAAAAAACAGCAAGCAACGATAGAAGTGTATAACAACCAACAATCAAACTGTAGAGTTTATTAAAGAAAGTTATTCAAAAAAAAAAAACAAACCTCACTCCATCTTAAACTAGACTCCTAATAAGATTATTACGTTTCACGTATGAAAAACAATGCAAAATCCTTGATATTTCGAAATCAAAACCATATTCCTGAACAGTAGACAGTTAAAGCGCGTAATACTTGTGGAGCTACAAAAATACTATAGATTCCTGAGAACCAAGTATACCCAAAAATCACACATTCAAGAAAAATAAACGTTACGAACTCATCAAAAATTAACAGCAACATATTCAGCCTTTTGCAGGGCTATAGGTATACATCAATATTTCAAGCAAAGAACTATTCTTTTCCTAAAAAACATAATTAGATTTAAAAAAATATATCTTTCCAAAGTTTATAAAACTCGTTATAATGTTAAAAAAAGATCAAGATATTTGCTCCAGGCTTATGTTGGGCTGCCATGTGTAATAATAATCGAGCAAATGGAAAATGGAATGAAAATTAAATAGCATTTTATATAAATTACTCAGAACTCATAGCGGTTTTCTTTGACCTGAAATACTTTGTTTAAAATAACTGCACATTAGATACCATTACGTATCACGGTATGTTATTGTTATGAGGTATGTTATTCGTTAACATGGGACACAGTCGTCACATCTAAATAAACTAATTGATGTCAATACTTATTTTGAGCAAATTTAAAATTAATTTACGTCTCACACACGACTGAGGTGAAAGCACGTGAGACACCTCTGAACTAGTGTAGTAGGAATGATCGCTCGCGCCAAGCAAAAACGTTCTATATATTAACTATATGGGATACATTATATCAATTATCTTGAAAACTACAATTACGATTAGGTTTTTTTTCATTCCAGAACGAGTTTTGGTCATTATGCGCAGGTCAAAAAAAAGTACTCTAAATAATAAGAATTAGTATTATCATTAAATCTCCAAGTGGAGCCACTCATAAAATTGATTGAACTAACTTTTTGATTATATATAATTTAAATATGCGTACCAAAGTATATAATATTGTAATTGAAACCATCACAACTAAGTTTTTTATATAATCTTAATTTTTCTGTCCAAGAGAATTCATTCTTAAATTTTATCAAATGCAAAATTGAAAAAAGTTAAAAGTTCTTAGAAAAATAGGATGGCTATTTACAACTTATTCTCTTTGTAGACAAAGCTCTCGAAACGTCTTGAAATTCAAGACTAAGATAAAAGCAGTGCAAGGAAATGATCCGAAGTTTCGGAAAGTTTTTCGTATTTAAATTTTCTCTTAAAACCACGATTAATATTGTCTCTGGATATTGTGTTAAATTTTTTATATTCTTTTCAATGAAATTAAATTTAAACCTTATTTAGTAATGTAATTTATACAAGTTTAATGAATATTATTCTGCATTTACCTTTTAAGAACTGTTTTTAAAATTATATTTGGTTTAGGTTTTAAATAAAAATTTGGTTTATATATACACATCATATGTTTATCTAACTCCGTTTTTATTAAGGTTTATTGGTTTTTTCATTAACTCAACGAATTTTGTTTTTGATTACTATACAAGTATTTCTCTGAAATTTATTAGTAAAAGCAATAAATATATTAAAGTAGTATTAAAATATATCTTTGGGTGTACGATTTATATAACTTTCAACAAGGTGAGTTAATAACTAAATAAACAAGTGTGTAACAAAATTTTAATAATAAAAAAGAATTTACCAATACGATCTCACCAAAACAGATTAAAATCAGTTCTATAAAATTATAACATAAATAATTAAAACCTGATAAGCATTAATCTGATTAAATTTTATATTACGTGTCCCATTCTACGCGGATCATTGATAATTTTATTGATAATATCGAAATATTCAGTTTGGTCGTAAACTATGTTGCGTTTAGCTGTAATTTTAGTTCTCTTTAACAATGTTCTGTGCGAGAATACCAAAGTTGTTAAGTTGGATTATGGTATCGTAAGTGGTGAAAAGTATTGGAACGGGGATTTTTATGAGTTTTATGGAGTTCCGTATGCCTCTATACCAACTGGTCGAGACAGATTTAAGGTATGGTAAATAGACAAAATATTTTAAATTCATTTTTTATTTCATTAAGTTTTCATATCATGTCATTTTTTCAATGACAATGTTGTTAATTTGACAATTAAAAGCTTAAATATACAACAAATTTACGGCCTGTCGTATTTCGTTTTGTATTTAGTCATAAAAAGATATTTGAAAAATATTTTTAGGAGAATTATCCAAAACATAATCCCTTAATTAATTATTTTCATATGACTATGAAGGAATACTAATCATAAAAATCACTTTTTATTTTTTTAGGATCCTCTACCTCCAAAACCTTGGGACGGCGTTCTGGCAGCAACTAAGAAATCAACAATTTGCCATCAATGTTACTTCACGGGTGACGGTGAAGAATTCATGTTAGATGGAGAAGAAGATTGTCTCCTCATAAATGTCCTGTCACCTTTAGTGGCTAGTGAAGACAACTTACTACCAGTAATCGTTTATATACATAGTGGAGCCTTTTCAGGGGGCAGTGGAAATATGGCAATCTTTCACTACTTAGCAAGACACGATGTACTAACTGTAAGTTTCAACTATAGACTGGGTGCATTTGGATTCCTTTGCCTTGGCACCGAAGAGATCCCTGGTAATGCTGGATTAAAAGACCAAGTTGCTGCATTACGATGGATTCAAGATAATATTGAGAAGTTTGGTGGAGATCCCAAAAGAGTAACCTTGGCAGGGTTCAGTGTTGGAGCCGCAATGGCTGAATTACTTTCATTCTCCAAATCTACTATTGGTTTGTTTAATAAATTAATTTTAGAAAGTGGTTCTGCTTTCTCGCCATTCAGTATTAATAGAGATCCCATATCAACAGCAAGAAATATTGCCTATTCTATAGGTTATAACGGAACAGATAGTATTGAGGAGTTAACTGAATTTTATTTAAATGCAGAAATCAAAGACTTAGCTGAAAAAAGTGTAAATTATCATCTGAAAAATAGTACATTCGGTTTTGCTCCATGTATTGAGAATTTGCACGAAGGTATGGAGGCTATACTACTAGAATCTCCAATTGATGTTTTAAAAAAAGGTGAACAAAATGAGGTATCAATTCTTACTGGCTTTTCTAATATGGAAGGTATAAGCAGAGCAGTAAAGTTCGGTAATTGGCGAGAGGGTATGAACGCGAATTTTGCTGATTTTTTGCCCGCTGATCTAAAGTTTGATTCAGAAAAATCTAAAAATGATTTTATCGCAGCTATTAAACGACGTTATTTTGATAATAAGGACATAAGTGTGGAATCTTTACAAAGCTACGTTGATTATTTCTCAGACGCCATGTTTAAATATGGTATCATAAGGTCAGCCAAATTAAATGCCGCTTTGTCTAGGCAACGAGTGTATTTATATGAATTCTCCTATGTAGGCAAATTAAATATAGAGCACAATTATATGGATCGATTAAAGGGAGCAAGTCACAGAGATCAAACAGCGTATGTTTTGGACTTTTTTGGCAGTACTAATAATTATAAAGATCTCGATATGAGAGAAAGAATGACAACAATGTGGTCCGATTTTGCGAAATATGAGTAAGTATCTCGAGTATAAGGTATAAGTTGTATATTTCTTTATAGTTTGATATTCCCTTGATCACATTACAAGTAAATTGAACAACAGAATTAGTTATTTCTTGTTATAAAAGCGTTAATACGCTCTTTACGCATTTCGTTATTTGTAATTATTTATTTTAATTTACAGAAACCCAACACCCTTTGAGAGTTCCCTTATCACTGTCAAATGGTTACCATATACAGATAAACAAAGAAATTATTTGGAAATCAATAGAAAAATGCAACCGAAAACTGATCTTTTTGAAGATTCATACATTTTTTGGAATAGTGTATACGAAAAGTACTATTGGAATCCCAAATCCCCAAAATTTGTTAAAACAGAAAAAAAGAAAAGTAATAACAACAAAGACAAGTCTTACAGCACTAAGAGCAATATCAAGCTTGAAAATGATGTAAATCCTAAAAAAAATGTAAACATCAATGATAATGCAAAACCTATAAACAATGTTCAGTCGGATATCGATTTGAACCTTAATAACGGTGATAAGCATAACAGCAATGAAGAAGTTAAAAAATCTAAAAGTGACGTTGAACCAAACAGCAATACCAAGTCCCATAATGATATCAAATCCAAAGTGCATGTTAACACTAACAATGATGATAAACCTAATAGCGACAAGCTTAACAGCGATGTCAAATTTGATAATGATAACAAGGCTAAAGACGATAATAAACCTAAAATAGTTTCTAAAGCTAACAGCGGTGTAGAATCTAAAAAAGGCCATAAGTCTAGTAATGATGCTCTGAAAAAAGAAGATATTAAAGCAAAAACCGATGTTAAACCAAACTACAATGAACAGCCTGACAATGATGATAAATCTAAAAGCGATGTCAAATCTAGTAGTGCCGAACCAAATAATGTTGTTGGGCCTAAGAGTGACCCTCAGGTAAAAGAAGAGATTAAATCTAAAAGTGATGTTAAACCAAACAGCACTGTCAAACCCAAAAGCGAAGACAAATTTAGGAGTGACGTAGATTCTAAAGACGATCTAAATTTGAAAAATAAAAATAACAATAAACAAGAAAATTAATACGTTGTTTAATCAAAGAATATACATTAGGTATTAAAATATTTTTTATTTAGTAACTTATTATTTTAGTTTATTTCATCTGTATAACATTTAAACTTCAGTTTCCTGCACGTAAACCCATCATAAGAAATTTAAGACCAAATATCATTAAAGTCCTCCGATGCGTCTAATAGGGACTTTGTAAAGTTTACGAACTTTAAAACCTCACATGAAACGTAACCTCAGTTTATAATAACGAAATCCTAAACCATAAATAAAGGGAAACATCGAGGGGCGTGCTTTTGAGCAACGTTGGAAGAAAGAGAAGTAAAACAACTTTTTAAACAGTGTTGTATTGAAAATGTATGTTTATTTACAAAATTATCTTCCAAAATGTAACAGATTTTTGTATATATTAGATAAACCCCAATATATATACATAATTATTACTATTTTTTGTAGATAATATAAAAAATCTTGGCTTTCGAATAACTTTTCCCTTCACAGAAGGGCTGTGACAGGAAAATAATTGCAAAATGGTTCCCTATTCTATTCAAGGGATACACCGCTATACAAGCTACCCTTAAAATATATTAAAGTTTAAAGTAATAACCAGATAATATAATGTCAACTCTAGGCAAATATAAATAAAGCTCAAATTTGTAGTACTTTTGTATTGATTCAACCAATAAGGACGAATATTGAATGTACCGACAAGTGACAATTTTTTTATCTATTGGTACATTTGGGTGTCAATTTGTAAGTGTCAAAACCAGAATTGTGAAAAGTCTATATATGTTAAAAAAAAACGAGATTCTGATGATTTTAAAAATATTAACCACCATTATATTAAAAAAAATTAAACGTATAATTATTGTTATCTTCCGAAGCCAGACATAACGGGTAGCAATATATCATAGTTGAGCCAATATACATAATAAAATTTATATTCCACATAAACATACCTTCTACATCAAACATTGTACGCTTATTTTTGAGAGATAGTACAAAGATTGTAAACATATATAAATTTCCATAAAATAATTAATTAATTAGCTACCTATAGAGGTAATATATTATTGTAAATAAACTGGAAACCGTCTATCGTCTAATGTTAAACATTATGAAAAAGGGTTTGTGTGCTTGCAGACGGCAGAAATAAGACTTCAGAAAAATAGCCTTTTAGAGAAAGAGGTAATATATATTACTAATATTTTACCCCAAACTTATAAAATAAAAAATATTAAATATTTTGAAGTATGTTACAATTATAGCATCATTGTGATTATATGTAATGAATATCTGAAGAGAGATTTATTTAGCTTAATTAACAATAATCTAGGCAATGTGTCTGTTTCTTTATGGCTTGCAATTTGCGTTTTTCCATTTTAAAATCTAAAAAAGATTCAATTTAAAAAAATATATCTTTACTGAAATTAATTATATACTACTAAGTATATTATTTTATTTATAGCATTGATTGATTAACAACATGTTATATTTTTAAATAAATTCAGTCCTTACCTGTAGGTAAAGCCTTATCTGAATAGCTTGATTCAAAGTTAATCACGGTCAGATAATTAGGGCTGGGTCTGCTATGTGAGGCACGCGCCGTGTCATCGCACCGTCGCGTCGCGTCGCTATACATCCGATATTGGCGTGAATTCCTATACAGAGGATGTTCTTCTAATAAATATATTAATTATATTTAAAGCTACTACCACTCCACTATTTTGTTTTGTTAAACGTACTATGGGTATTCATACAATAAAAAAATGATATAATATTATTTCGAAATCAACAAAAACATTATTTATACTAACATTCTAAAGCTTTCGCACTAACTAACAACATTCGTGAAACCAAATTGACGTTAAGTACACGTAAAGAAGACTTAGACACAGCAGAGGCATTTATCACAATAAAAATAAATTCTTTCTTATTTATAGTGTGTACAGAATCAGTAATTAACACAGCCTGTAGAGTTTTCAGCTTTCCATGCCCTCAGCGTTAAGCAAACTCGACCAAAGTCGACTTCACTCTAACTAATATTGACGTCTACAGAGTATTTAACAACAGAGGCCGGTACTCAAAACATTTTAGATGTAGGTTTATTATTTAATATTACTTTGTTGTAATATAATCGATCTAGTCTACAAAGTCTATCTAATAATGTACAAGTTTTTATTATTTGCGATGTTTTTTTTTTAATCAACTGACTCTAAAAAGTTTAGAGGACCAAATGTAAATTATTATAGTAATATTTAAAATATATATGAAACATCCCAATAAATATAGTTGAATTTGGGGAATAAAAAAATTATTTCTATAGATGCGAAATTTTATGTTGAATTTATGAAAACCAACACATAAAAAGAGCCAAAATTTTCTATAGAAGTTATGAGGGAAAAATTTAGATATAAAATTTACAAAGGTCATATACATTTTTTAATTTAAAAAATTGTATTGTCTGTCTGCGATTTGAAAAATTATAAAGCTTATTATTCTTTACATAACAACAAGACAAATACGACTTTTTTGAAATTGTTGTCTGTCTGTACAAAGTAATCCCTGAAAAGACTTAACCTATTTTATTTGTATTTTTACTGGAACATAAAATAGTTTAAGCCGTATTTTTTCCATCGAACATAGAAATTAAGCAAAAAAAAAATGCGTATTTTATATAGTACTTACATCTGCTAGAAAAAAAAAATATATTTATAACATTCTTACGTTCCCATTCATAATTCTTAACATATAACTAATCAAATAATAATTAGTGTCATAGGTTATAGGTAATATTTAAGATTTTCAATGCAATAACGGATTAGAATATATATTGAATTGAACTTATATTAAATTTAAAATATTAACGTTTTATAAAACTTTACGTCCAAATAATAATTTGGACGTAACAAGTCTTTAAATTCCAAGTAATTATTGAACTAAGAAACCTTTAAACAATAATTAATCATTATATTTACAACGCTGGAAAACTTCGATAATGAAAAAATTCTATTACAGACAAAAAGATAAATTTTCTTAAAAGAATTCCCCCCAAAATATTTAGCCGGATGACTGTGCAATTACCAATATCGCGTCTGCATCGCTGAGATCGGAAAAATCCCATTGCGCCACCATAAATCAGTTTTCCGTTTATTAAAACACCCCTGACACCTTCGCCCTAAGTCGAGGGGTGTGTTCCTACTTTACCTGTTTAAAGATTTGAATTTATTTCCTGATTTATCTTAACTAAAGCTCAATTAACGTTACATTTTTAAACTGATGCAGTAGTTTCTTGAAATAAACTAGAAATTAGGTATCTTAGATTTACACAAATGAATGTTGTTCTTTCCTAATTTTCGATTTACGATAAGATGTCTGTGAAAATACAAGTCAAGCCAGATAATTATAACATTACTAATAAAAGTTAATAACATTAAGCTTATTGTTATTCAAATACAAATAAAAATCTGATAATCTTTCTTTAAGAAAATTTTCTTCTCATATAGAACAAACCAAGTAAGCGGTGGCTGCAGTATTTTTAGTCTGTGCACCCTTAGTGTAAACTCCGACACTCAACATTGCAGGGAAGCCTCAAACTTAAGTGGAGATAAATCTTCTTGAAATTTTCGAGAATGGATTTGCATTTTTTACACCCTGTATATGATATGCAATTTGATTTTGATGCTGAAACTTCAAACAAATTACTTAGGTTAGGGTACGTAAAGTGTGTATTTTTTTACCATAAAAGTTCTTC
This sequence comes from Mechanitis mazaeus, assembly GCA_959347395.1. Taxonomy (NCBI): domain Eukaryota; kingdom Metazoa; phylum Arthropoda; class Insecta; order Lepidoptera; family Nymphalidae; genus Mechanitis; species Mechanitis mazaeus. The sequence goes on from OY365743.1 coordinate 3,450,231, forward strand.
AGTTATACTCAGACTAGATTTGAATGATGCACTATTTTGGTTATCTCAGATTTTGGTGAAATTTAAACATACCAGAATGTATTATACTATCTTTTGTTATTTTAACGAAAATTCTACTATATTTGTATATTAATGGCAGAAGGATTGCGGATGTCATTTAATCGAAGTTGTAATTTTGAGCATAAAATTAACATATTTACGAAATGCTCTTAAATTTTAATTTATATTCGCAGTTCTTTTCCTTTTCAGTATTGTCAATCTCGAATAATGGTAAAATAAAATTAAAGACTACTTGATATTCACAAAGGGACTGATTGAGGGGCGAAGTACTCCAAACCCTTCAATTTCGGTTCTGCCATACACAATGGTGTTGCCTGTCAATGTTTGTATGATTTTTTTAATAGAAAGTGAAAATTGGTTGACAATTGGCTCTCTATATTGAGATTTATAAAATGATTTTAATGAAAAATAAATTAATTTTAGTCATTAATTAAAAATAATATCTTTTTTTTTTAAATAAGGTATATTAATTAAATAATATTCTATAGAACTCCTTAAAGCCCCGCTTCTCTTGGGAAATTATCCAATTTGCTTCATATATGAGTTTTAATTAAATGACACAATAATAGCTTAATGAATTCATTTTATATAAATTAAAATTTAATTTTAAACGTCGTGTGCGCGTAATGTGATAAAATTAATTTCGACTTCTAAAACAGTTACGCCCGAAATAATTAAGTTTTGCAAGAATATAGATATTAGTATAATAATAGTTTATAAACTTTATTATTAATGAAGATAAAGATAATACTAGTTTATGTATTATCTTTATCTTCATTAATAATAAAGTTTATAAACTGTTACTATTATAAATAAATTTTCTATAATCTATATGTAGACGACGACAAAAAACTTTCTTCTGACGTTTCACATATCAGAAAATAGAGGGAAATATTTTTTTGATATTTAATTTGGTAGACATTTTGTGTGCTGCTCCTGACGAATATTGAATGACGTCTTCAAATATAAAAGTTTTATTATTTTGTATAATATAAAAACCAAAACTGTTTGTTTTTTGTTCTTCAAGTGAATAGTGTTGCGTCCCAAAGCTAACCAATAAAATTAAACATAAAATCGAAAAGTTTCAAAACGCTACAAATACAAAAGTATATTATATAGAATCAACACATTTTATAAACAGTTTTATCGGTTCAATATCAAAAAGTCTTACTACCAAGGTAGTGGGGTAGTATCAGGAAATTAGTTTCAATATCAGTCTAGACGGTGGTGACATCTGGCGGTAAACTTTATGACTTCGCGTTAATGTCAACTCTTTAGTTGGCTGTTAAAACGTTCTAGCTTATTTAATAGGTACTTTACTAAAGGAATTAGAAAAAGTAAAATTAACATCTTGATAAATTAATAAGTTTTTCATAATTTGTATATTATAGAATTTGTTAATAATGTATGTTAATACATATGATACATTTTATACATAAATATATTTTTTTCGAAACACAGACCAGAAATGAATATATAAATTTTTACATTTTATAGTTTAATAAAATTTCATTAGCTTTTCCGATAACGTTTTTCATTTTCATTTTTCAATTTCAATATCAATAAATAACACTCAAAACTAAAACATATTAACAATTCTAACAAAACCAATAAAGATATCTGGATTAAATTGATCAATACACGAACAAGCTGTCGATTTTAATTGAAACCTGGAATAATCCCTCCAGCCTGGGTCGCATACATTTGAATGCCATCGCTTTTTGGAAATGATTCCTGTTCTTTTTAATCGTTTTGATCTGAATCCGATTCTATTCTTTCGGATGGCTTGGATCGTGTAGGATATAATAGCGTCTGAGCGAACGAAATTGATTGAAAAGTATTTTCGACTAACTAACTATCTAACTTTCTATACCTAAAGATGTATGCAATATCTCTAAGGTCAATACTCTTAAAAATGTTTAGTCATGATATTGTGATCTTGAAAAGTTTTTAAACAATAACTTACAATGTTCAGATATAACGTTATATGGGAATAGTACCAATATCTATCAACTTCAAGCATTATACTAATAAAGTACATCAAAATTAACACGAACAAGACGATCCAGACTGAAGATTATGACCAAAGTTCGGAACTAAATCGAAGTCTGCAGATGTCCTTTAATCGAGACCTGGTGGCAAACTTCATGAATATGGAGAAACCACGCCAGTCGTTTCTAATGAAATTTCACTTACAGTTTTTGCAATATTGCCAACATAATGTTTCTAAGAAGTTTTATAAAACTTTAGGCACATTATAGAATCAATATATTGAATTAGGGATAATTTAATATTGATTTGGTTATTATTGATTTTATGAATTTGTAATATCTATTAGAAAACAACTGAGTCAGTTAAAATATTTGGAATTAAATGAAAATAAAACTTTCTCTATACAAATAAACAACATTGGATGTCTGTTTGTAATATTAAAATCACCGCTTATTTCTTAAAGCATATGTACACGGTACATTCATACCATTACTATTTTTTTCGATCTCTCTGTTTGTTTGTTACGTATAATCTTTAGAAAGGTGAGACCGATTTTGATGAAACATTTCACTGACAAATAGTTATATAATACGATGTAATTTAAACTAATTTTATATTAGAATTATTAAATTCTAAAAAAATCATTATTATACTAATTGATTAAAGTTTTACCGCTCTAAAAGTATATCTTGTATTATATATGTTACATATAGTATATATAGTATATTATATTCGTATTTTCGTAGCGCAGAGATAAGTGATAGTAGTTACAAAGCAATCCACTAAGAGGGTAGTAACAATGTAAGTAAATCCTTTTGCGGAAGTTTCGGAAAGACGCCCTTGTTATCCAAGACAAGAGTAATTTGCATTAGAATACTAAACTTAGAATATTAGGTTACTCTCTTTAATAATTGAGTGTAGTATTTATTATGGCCTGAGATATAAACGAACAATAGTTCTTTCTTAATAAATTGGCACTAAATAATTTCATATAAAGAAGAAACAAGATTTCAATTTACTTTATTTTTCTTATAATATGTGGGTATATCTTTATTAAGTTGTCTTCAATAAAAGCACTTGCTGATACAGCCTTTTCATTGTATTAAATATATTTACTCTTTCTAATAACAATAAAATGTAATTAAAAATTAAATTGCTTGAAAATTTCTGAACAATTATTTCAGAGGTTTTTTTATAAGGTTTATTATTCGTATAAACTTGTAAACCTAATAACTGATCTATTTAAAACAAACTTACCAAATTTGATATTGCGGTAAAAGTCAAATAAAATTCTTAAGACAACATCACAAACCTTTTCGTTTAACAAAGTTTTATTTTATTTTGTCTCAGTCGTTATTTTCACTTCTGGTCTATAAATAATGCCCGTTATAAATCACTAAGTCTTTTGGCACGGATTTTACACACTTAGTCCGTTCACTTTGCCAAGTAAAAGTGTAAATAAACAAGAAGATATACCTTAAATTTACAGCAATAACGTGATATATAATAGAAGAGGTAACCTCAGCGGACAGCGCCGCACCTCTCCTAAGTGCTTTGTTTCACTTCTCCTAACATAGGTATCAGGTAACCGCATTAATATATACATATATTATAAAAAGTCTATCTGTATAAACGTAATAAACTCAAGAGCTACCAGATTTTTGTATGACTTACATCAATAGACAGTGATTTAGTAGTTTCATTCCTGAGAAAGATTTAGTAGTTTCATTCGTTACGATTCTATATACGTAAACTGATTGAAATATATCGATAAGTGTTTAATAAGTGAAGTGAGTATATAATACAGTAAATTGAAAAAAACTTAAGCAGAAATAACTAAGTAACTCACTTTTTAATACTAGCTAAAAATATCATGTTACCAAAATAAATATGGATGAAGTTGCGTGCAGAAACTTGTTTATTTTAAAAGCAACTTTGATTTGTATTGTTATAAATATAATTTATTTGTATGTTTTTGAATTTAAAAAAAATTGTGTTATATTTCAAGCGGCAAAGGTATATAATATTTAGATATACAAAAGTAATAAATATAACTTAAAATTGCATCTAATCCTTATGAATATTATATTAGAAGTCTCGGACGATTTGTTAGAATGGGAATACAAAATACGTAATCTCTGCAGCTTCTGCTGCATTCAGTTATAGGATACCTCGTTAAAAACCAATTAAGTGACACCTGGCGTCGTGAATAGTAAAATTGCAATTTTCTTCCACCCTCATATCCATTGAAATGTACATTTTGTTACATAATGTTTTGTTCAGAATTCAATTACAGTTGTATCATGTTTACTTTGGTTAATATCATATCAAGTGAATATATATGTTTATTTAAATATTATTATCGCAATATTGATTTTTTGAAGATATATTGATGAGAAACTTAAGAAATTATTGAAAATGTTATTTTTTTTGTTTTTTTTTTGTGTGCAATATAGAATTATTATTATTATTATTTAAAATTATGCCTACCTTTGTATCCACAGGCGAATATGTCAAGTTTGAAATATCTTTGCACGTGGATGGGTATCCATAATGTTATGCTACATATTTCTTCATACAATTTGGAAATTAAGTAGCTAATCCCAACCACTAAATCCACAACGCAACCAGGCCAAGCAGAAAGAGCATTACTTTATCAAGGTCTACTGACAACTTTGACCCTTTTAGATTTGAAAGGGTTAGCGAAAAACCTTATTAGTATTCTATGTTGCTCAGGTGTTACAATGGTGCAAGTTATAAACGGTTAGCCAATATTTTGATCTACAAACATGTGTTGTATATTATTAAACCTTGAGTGAATTAATTAAGTTTTATTACAGGATATTTTTCATGTATTTTTTGTTATATTCCAAAAATGTATTTGCACTATAATCACAAGAAAAAAAATGTACCATTATTAAAAAACAATAATAATTTAAATGTGCGAAAGCGGTGTTGACATTCACTTAACACTATTTGATACCAAAAAATATTTAAAAAAAAAAACCCTATTAGAACGCTAACAGATTTTTCACAATGCAATATTACAAGCTTATTTTTCAAAACTACCCACTACCTTAAAACCACGGTGACGCTTAAAACCTGCCTTTGACGTAATACCATCCTGCCCCTATGTTAATACTCTTATTTCATTCATATTCAATAAATATTTCATTCATATCCAATAGTATAATCTAAAGTTATAAAAATATACAATTTAATATTTAAATTTTATTGTAAAAATCGCTAATTAAAATTAAACTAGCTGATCGTTGTAGTTTTGTACCATACCGGGTGACGAGTGTTGAACAAGACAGAGGGCCAGGCAATTCGACAAAATTTGACAGGTGTCCACCTCTCGCTTGTCACCTCGAATAACAAATCTGACCAAATAATTCAAAGGGTCTTACTAAAATTGACAAATCAGTAAATAATTTCATAGCTTTTTACCTTATAACGTAAAATTAGTTTAACCTTTGAAGCTGTCAAATGTGTTTGGAAAATGACATAAAACGGAAATTGAAATTGCTTAATAGACCACCCTTAATACGTGAAAATTCGGTATGGTCAAAACTAATTTTTGTTTCTCTAGTATAGGCTAGAGAAATAGTCTTAAAAAAATCATTCAAATTCTCGTGATAATATATTTTTAACTCTATATTTCTTTAAAAAATAAATAAGCTTAACATAGGTATACGTGTATATGGACAATTTCAAACCTTTTGATTTTATAACAATGTTCTGTCCATTCTAAACATACAGAAAACTTACAAAACCACTGAACCAAACAAACCCCATCCCCAAATATACGTTATCGCTTAAAGTAGCAATTTAATGAGCACTAGATCAACTAAGGTTGGTACGAATATCGCATTATGAAAAAGCTGTTAGTTCGCTAATTGTACTATATATTATACAGACACCATCATCTCGTCTTACCGCGAACACGTTTGCTGCAAAGCATTCGAAACTTCGGGTTAAATTTAAAAATGAAATAATAAAAGCGAGTTATATCCGTAAAATAGTTTTATTGAAATGTGTAGTACTCGTGTAAATCTTAGAAAACATTATGTACTATATTCTTTTTAACTGACTTTGTAGTCAAATAATGCTTGGTGATAATGCTATGGCTGCATAAGTAATAGTTTTGTTAAAGACTAGTTGTCTTAAAAACTAGGTAACAATTGCAACCGAGATTTATTAAACAGCCAACAGTTTCCGAAATTGATGGATTGAATGATTGATTTACTCTATCAATTATCATAATATTATACTTTAAAATATCTTCACATAAAAGCTTTTTAATGATCTTTAAGATTATAGCACGTAGATCATTATAAAATTTAATTTACAATAATGTAATTGGATATTAAAGATAATCTTGTAACATATAGTAATTTCCAAAATTCTAATATTAATTGAGTTAATTAATAACATTACTTCATACAATATTTCGTATCTTAATTAAAACTGATTTATTGTTTAATTTCACGAAAATTATATACTAAACAGATAGTAATTATTTAATACGTTCTTGAAAATGATCTTCAAAAAATACATTTTTGACTTTGCTGATCAACTATGGATATTCTTCCAAACAATGCGATCTTCAACCACAGTTTGGGTACTTGTTTATTACTTGACTTGGATATTCAGGATAAATATTAATTAATTATTGAAATTTATTCAACGACACTATTTCACATTTTAAAATTTCACAATCGTTTACACATGGTCCACCTATATATTAATTTACAATATTATCTGTCTTACATTTTATTTTGTTCTATCCACAAAACGCTATACCGTCATTGTCAGCTCTGACAATATCACTGACACTGATTACTGACATTACTCACTGTCATTTCACAGTTGCATGAGATTTGAGTGTTGACGTTAATTAGAACAAAACTTAAAGCACAGAAATGTGCTGAAAATATAATAAAATTCTCCATATAAATATTTAAAAATGACCAGTGAAACTAACCAAGAGAGACAAGATAACGAGCTCTTTGCTTTGAAGGTTTTTCTTCTATATAAATTTGAAATTCTTGACATTATTTATCATTGAGCTTATTTTCATTTAAATTTTCGATTATAATTAAAAATAAAACAACTGCAAGTGTCTAAACTTAATGTTATGATTTTGAAATAAAACAGTTTTCTAACAAATATGTGTAGTATAACATTGAAATTTTATTTAATATTTTGTATAATAAAATAATAATAATACAAAAACAGGCCATTTATGGTGAAGCAGTAGTTGATAACCGTAAGAAATCAGTATGGAATGAGTGGCGTCCTCTTGATGTGCTCCTTACATTGAAGCCACTTCAAAACTCTGAAGCCGACCACTGCTGGGCAACATTACAATTTTTGTGCTGTCACAATTATCCTGATAAGTATGTAGTGCTCAGAAACTGAAACTTGTAACCGATGGAAATAATAGAGTATTTTTATTTAGATTATTATAAATAGACCTTATAGTATGATTACTGCTTATAAGTAATTTTAAATTAACTAAGATAACATTTAATAAAAACCAAAAACTTTTGTTATATGTCTTTTAAAAATTCTAATATAACTAATCATATGTGTGTGTATTTACAGATTGCCAACAATATCAATAATCAAAGCATGTGGAATTTCAGATGTAAAGAAATTATTATCTGAATTACAAGAATTATCTGGACGTCTGTGTGGTGAAGTCATGATATTCCAATTAGCTCAGCATACTGAGGTAAGATAACTTGAGAATTGCATATGTTTTTTTAAGGTGTTGAAATAAGACTTATAAATTAGTAATCTTTATTCTGAAATGTCAGATAGGATTTCAAAATTATCATTAAAAAGTTTCATAAGTTTGTTATAAATATAAGTGTATTGTTTTAGCAATTCTTACATGACCACTATAAACCTACTCTCTCATGCTATGATGAAATGGTGAAACAGAAGACTGAAATGGAGAACCTCAAGAAACATGATATGCAAGTGAAAGAGAATGAAGAAGTGAGAATATTATTTTTTTTGCAACTTAAGTTTGTTGGCTGATTTTATTATATAAAATATTTATACAACCTACTAATATTATGACTTAAATTTACATCTAATCAAATTTGTTTTTTATATTGTATTTTGTATTGGGATATGGCTTCATTCACATTTAATATGGAATATTTTGCAAATGTAAAGTTTTTAGTGTGTATTTTTTATTTTTTTTGTAAAAGTATTATTTTCTGATACTTTTAGCAATAAGTGGAGAAAACATGAAGGATATTGGTATTTGTGACTTGGAGTAATATCTGAGATCCCAGTTATATTGCTGATCAGTATGTAAAACAACACAAAACATAATGTTAGTAATATATAAATATAATCAAATTTGTTTGCAGTTACAACACATTAAAGACGAGATTCAAAAACGTCAAGAGGCTTTACGTGGTGTTCGTGATAGACTGTCTAGTTGCAATCTTGACAATACCGAAGATGGACAAGGCGATGTACCTAAGCTTGTTTAGTAAGCAAGTTTTATGATGCATTTATTTCATACATATTTCCAAGTCGTAATAAAAAGCTTATTTAATATGTATATTTTTCTTATTATATGACAGAATTCTATCATTAGTACTTTTGTATCTTTACTATAAGTTAGTACTTTAATAATCTCTATTTCTTTAGTTATGCTGATGATAAAATGTCACCAGCAAAGAAGGTTATGAAAAAGAATTCTAGTTCTGTACCTTGTACATGCAACGTGAAGGGAACTCAAGTAATGCGGTATACTCAGAGGAATAACAAGAAAGTTTACATCGGGAATTGTATAAGTGAGATCTTTTTTATTAACATAAATTTGAATATTTGGTTTATTAAATTTTAGTCATATTATTGGATTTATAATAACTCAGATATAAAGATATTTGGGAGTTTATTGTATGGGTATATCACATTTTACTAAAAAATATGTTTCTTTTACTTCTTAAAAACGATGTTTATATTATTAATTATGAAACTTCATGTGCTTGTATGTTTGTTTATCTCTTGTTCTTATTAAATTTCATTCAAAAATATTTCAGGTCACTCCTCAAATGGCTCTATAACATTCTTAGCAATTGATGAAGACGGCAATAGAGTCATTGCTAAAAAATGGACTTTATCTGTCTCCTCGGATTTTCAAACAAGGAACCGTCACCTAACAACAATTCAACAAGACTTTAAAGCAATGTGCAGACTCAAACACCCGTCTCTAGCTCCGTACATAGCCATGGAAGTAACAACAGAATCAAAACGAACAGCCCGACAAGTTGTTCATATATTTAGAGACTTTGTTATGGGAAGTTCATTGAAATATTTAAAGGATAAAACTAAATTTGGGGATGAGTTTGAGAGTTTGAAGCTATTGCGTCATATTGGTGTTGGATTGTTCAGTGCGTTGAAAGAGTTACATGCTGTTAATGTTCTACACCGTGATGTTAGGAGTGATAATGTGTTTTTAGAAGACAATGGTGCTGTTAGGTTAGTTGGTGCGAGCTTAGATGTTAGATTATCTGAAATTGATGGAGAGAATTATTGTGATAGGTAAGTTAGGTAAAAATATTTAAAAGTATTTAACTACTTGATAATACTCTTGTGACCGAACCTGATATCTAAATGGTTGTTTGCTTTGGACTTAAAACTAATACATCTTTGATATATCATTAAAAGCAGGATTAATGATGAAATTACAGTTTGAAGTGTTAGATAATTATGTTTTCTGAAATTTTTGATGAGTAAATATTTAAATAAAAGATCAAATTAATCATGTTCAATGATTTAATATAGTTATCAAGTAAATGGAAAGATCCAAAATGATTATTATTATTTTTATAAAAAAAAGAATGATTAATTAATAAACTTAAATAATTATTAAATACAATTAAGAAAGATTCACAAATATTTAGTTTACTTATAATCCTGTCTTATATATAAGTTTTTTGTACATTATCTTAACACAGACAGACGAAATCCCACGATATATATGCAGCAGCTCAGGTCTTGCTGTCGATTCTTACTGAAGAGTCTGGACAAGAGATACCACCAGAGTTACCCAGCTCAGTCAAGGACTTCTTTTCAAGGTAAAATAAATAAAAAGTGTCTGCCTCCTGGGTTGGGGTATTGTTTGACTTTTTTAATAGTGAGATATTTTTATTATTTTTAATTAAGTGTTCAAAGCCGTATAATATTTATTATAGATACCTGTATAATAATATTTTTTTTTAATTTCTCAAACTATAATATTTTAATAAATACATTAATTATAGATTTCCAAATGTTGGGAAAAACCTATATTCAAATTATTAAAAGATTGAATTTACACTTTAGTTTGAACCTTGGCTGCTTTAATTACTTAGTATTGATTGGCATGGTAAAAAAAAACATTTGTTAAAAATACAAAAATTTAATAGTATGTCCTCTATATTACTTTTAGCTATCTGTCAATGGAGCGTGAGGGTAGTTTAAGTTTTGTATGAAAAACTAGATATAATTTAACTAAATATCACAACTGGTACACACAATAATAAAATTCCTCTCATACCTATACAAACAAACAAAATACGTTGTATTTTTTAGATGTTTAACTGAGGACGAACACTTACAATGGTCAGCGGATAGACTAGTCAAACATGGCTTCCTAGTCGACGCTCCCACCAAACTACCTAACAGCAAAGATAACAATGAAGTTGAAAGAGACTCTGAGGTGAATATTTTTTTTTACAGATTTTTAACAGCATTTTGACACTTATTATTTACTAGCTCTGCCCTGCGGTTTCACTCGTTTATCTACTATAGCCTTCCTTATGAACCTCTCTATCATATTGAGGAAGAATTTTTGAAATCCATTAAATAGTTCCGGAAATTAGCGCACTTAAACAAACAACCTTTTCCGCTTTAAAGTATAGACTAAATATATTTTTAATATAAAAACATCTTACACGCGGCAATCGAGCTTGCCGCTATGAAAAACTCCTAATCGGCAAATTATAACTCGCAAATTAATTAACAAACAAAATCACATTTTTAAAATAAACAATTTATTTTAATAATAATAAACTAAATAATAAGTATTACATATTTATAATAATATTGAAGAATATTGATTAAATATTTATAATTTTAATAAAGAAACAAAAATTATAATTATTTAATAAAATGTAATAATAATTGAATAAATTATATATTTATATGAATGTAAAAGAAATTTAATCAATAGTCATTCGAAAATTTTTTTCCATTTTTCGGTAACTTCGGCGGCCGATCTGACCACCTTCCCGTTGGACAATCAACATAATTTTGAAAAGTGAATCTTACATTTAGATGCTGATTCCAAATATATCTTTAGTTTTTCAAAATTCGAAAAATAAAATTCGACACACACAGACACACATACAGACAGACAGATCGGAAGGAAAAACGGAGTTTTCCGAAAAGCTGTAAATTTTAAAACCTCAAAATAATACCCTTGTTAATAATAAATGAGAAAATATTTAGGTAAAAACTACGATTGGACAAAATGTTATATTTATACATGTATAAAAAAATTTTAATCGCACAAAAACATCTGTTCTAATAAATCGTATTTTTATAATTATGTGTATTAATTGTATTTTAAGGATGAAGATGGAGCTAGAAGAATTAGCAGTTTAGGACAGTTAGTAAACGGTCACTCCAGACTCAATGTGGAGTTTGAAATTCTTACTTGGCTAGGAAAAGGAGCTTTTGGCGATGTCCTGAAGGTTAGCCAATAATATATTTTCTCCTTATTCAAACAGTTTTTTGTCTCATTTACAATAAAATGAATATATAAAACAATATTTGAGTAAATAATAAAAAAATTATCATATATATCAAACATTCTCGTATGGAACATAGTAGATACATACAACTATATGTTCCATACGAAATACGAATGTTCCATACGCATATATAAATATGTTCAATTTACGAAAATGTTCATAGAAATATGTTCCATACAAAAATGTTAATACAAATAGTTCCATACGAAAACGTATAAAAATGTTCATATAAATATATTCCATTAGAAAATGTACAAAAATGTTCGTACAATTATGTTCCAATCTATCCCAAAAATTATCGCGTAGATTTCACTTAGGTTAGGAATAAACTCGACGGTGGATTCTACGCCATAAAACACGTTAAGTTAAACCCTAAGAGCGTTGAACTTAACAAGAAGATAACTAGAGAGGTAAAGCTGTTGTCTCGCTTGAACCATGAGAACGTTGTACGATATTATAACGCCTGGATAGAAACTATCACTGAAACCGATGTTGAGGAGAGTCAGGTTGTAGAAACTCCAGTTAAAAAGGGCGATAGTTTGTTAGAAGTTGTAGCAAAACTCGGACAAGAAGTCAAGGTAAGTTACTTTTCGATAATATCTTTTTTATTTATTAGATTATTATAATAAATGACAGCACCTATGAAATAACTAATAAATTGTTAACATTTTTGACCTTACATCGTAAAATAGCAGCAGAGGTTACGTAACATGTTGGTTATCCGAAATTTTTAATATTTTGAAACAGACGATTCAAATCGATCCTGGTTAACTCAAATCATAGAATTACTAAGAAAATGACACACAGTTGTTTCGCCGGTAAATTCATTCTACACATATACTGTCCTGATTTCTAATGGCTATAAGCCACGTTCCTAATCTCGCAGGTAAAGGCCACGCGCTCTGAAAATATAAATTGTTATCGGGTTTCCCTTTCATGGGAGTACTTTCTTGTTCCGAGAATGCAATATTACCCAGTGATTTTTTTGACGATAGAAATTCTTTACGTATTTCGCCCGACCAGGAGAGTATAGCCAGGATGTCTCATAGATACCCTTCTGAAGGCTTCTTACAAACCAACGATGACCTACATCGTAATACACGGGATTCCTTACAACCCAAGGATAATTAACTAAAATATCTCAATATATTTCGTTAAACAATTTTAGATAAACTGGTCCATGTCGGAGGGCCCACTGCAAGTACGAGACGAGTGGTCCGACAGCGAGGAAGACTCTGACGACGATGAACCCTGGTTCAACATTACTAGGTACATACGATCAGAAACAATAATATTTAGTATTTTTTAAATTATATAGAATAAATATTGGATGGCAATAAAATACATTTTTTTAATACAAAAGGAACATATGTGTGCTTCAAACTTGTGTCTTCTAGGATACCTCTTGTCATAATAAATATATTAAATTTTGTAAATGTAGCATTAAGTAAAGCAAAGTAAAAGCATATTTTACTATATTTAAAAATCTTATAAGACAATCGAATGACACGACTTAAGTACTATCAAATAAGTTCATTTAAAATGAACTTCTAAATATACAAAAAAATATCTTGAGAAAATTTTCATTACATATAACAATAATAATAGTAATCTTTATTCAATACTTACATTCATACAAATACTCTTATTACATTTATAACCATATAATTAATATAAACATTATAGAAGAGTCCTAATCTTTTCAGCCCAGAAGATGATTCCAGCAGTCTTATAGCTTTTGAGGGTAACTCAGTTCATTCTGAGCCAACGCCTACAGAAGAATCTATAGTATTACCCTTAAAACAAGTACTGTACATACAAATGGAGTTCTGCGAGAAGAACACATTGCGTCAAGCGATTGATAATGGATTATACCATGACCACTTCAGAGCTTGGAAGCTTTTTAGGGAAATATTAGAAGGTATGATTTTCAGATCATCATTTTGAGAAAATTTATCAAAAAATTCCATAGATATTTTTATTTTATAATAGAAAAAAGAAGAAAAGAATCGAGTTCCTAAAATATTTTGTGTGGAAATTTATAAAATATATATAAATAAAACTATTTTACGTATTTAAACTCGTGTATATTTTTACATTTTATTAAGCAAAGCTCTCTATGAGAGACTTTTCTGCATCCTATGTGCAAGCATCATTCAAAAACGATATATCCGAAATTTTCCAAATGCACACTGATAGACACCAGTCTGGTGATAGTTTAAAAAAAAATATTCTATGTCGTTGAGGAATAATCTCGGAAAAACTAGAATCCAATTGACTTCAATGGGAAAAATTTTTCCCCGAAAATTTAGAAAGAAAAAAAAAAATAGGTGAGGACAGAATTCGTCGATATTTTGTAAATGCAACTTCGTTGTTGTTTTTTTTTTACGTAAAATTAGACATATTAAGTAAGTCAGATCTAGAAGTATTTATATTCACGTTCACGAATCATTCGTTTATCACATCTAAGTATATTCGCATACTGACTACTTTGACGTACTTCTATTTTTCTGACACATGTTCCCTAATTCCAGTAATGATGCTTTTCTTTATTTATTAATTTATGTACACACGGAATATATTCTTTTTTTTTTTGTTCATTGGAAAAATCCGTTACGGATCCCAATTGACCAAGAAGGTGATAGCCGAGATTTTGTGGGACTACCCGGCAGTATAGATGACGCTGCCATTTTTAAAGCTGATTCTTACTAATGCTTCTCTTTGTTTGACCCATATATAACAAGACATAATCACAATCCAATTTATGTAAACCCACGTATTGCAAGTTACACTTTAGAGTTTAAATTTTTGAGATTTTTTTAGTTAGTTATTAGCAAGAAAAATATCCGAGAAAATATTTGTAAACATCAGATAACATAATTAAAAAAATAGTAAATTGGTTAAGACCTATATTATAATATTATTCCAGGACTAGCTCACGTTCACCAAAAAGGTATGATCCACAGAGATTTAAAACCAGTTAATATATTTTTGGACTCAAGTGACCACGTCAAGATTGGGGACTTTGGTCTGGCCACCAAAGTATTTACTGGACCTCCAGTTGAAGGTGATGTTCTACAAGAAATTTAAGTAATAGCTAATTTTCTAATTAAACAATAAATAAACTACAGATGAGATTCTAACTTTAAATATATTTATTGATTACAGATAAACAATCTCGAGATGACACAGATGGACTTCTTACTGGCAAGGTAAATTAAATTAACTGTAGTATATATTTATTATTATATCTTAGTATAATATATTATAATGAGTCATACGCATTTTAATATCAACCATAAAATCAAACTAAAAATATAAGTTCCCTTACTTATAAACATACAATTTATATCAAGAATATATTTGACATAAGTAACATGACTACTAATAAACTCGGTGTAACTTAAACCTAGTATAAGTTATACCAACCCACTATAATTTAAGTTAAATTTAACCAAGCGTTGATGGTGAAGAACTAGCACCAACTTTCTTTTCAGTCTAAAAATAATATTTTTTCCTTTTCTAATTTTGAACCACATATTATTTTAGATTGGCACAACCCTTTACGTAGCCCCTGAGCTGCAACAGTCAGCTAGCAAAGTGATATATAACCAAAAAGTAGATATTTACTCACTGGGTATTATATTGTTCGAAATGTTTCACAAACCGTTTGATACTGGGACCGAGAGATATACAGTTCTGACCAACCTGAGGAAGAAAGATGTGATTTTATCCAATGATTTTATAAGAGACGAGAATTCCAAGCAGATCCATGTTATCAAGTGAGTCTTTATTAATTAAAATTCAATAAAAATATATTTTTCAACTATTTATGTCTGAAAGTACGTTATTAATTTACCACAAAATTATCAGATGGCTATTGGACCATGATGCAAGTCTTCGCCCCACGAGTCTAGAACTCCTGGCCTCAGAACACGTACCACGAGCAGTTCCAGAAGGAGCATTATCTGGTCTCCTCTCCCACACCCTCAGTGACAGAGGGTCTAGGGGGTATCAGAGGCTCGTAAGCGCCTGTCTTGAGCAGAAACCATCACCAGCTGAGGACTTTACATACCACAGTGGGTTTAAATGTAAAGATATGAGTATTATCTCTGGGATAAAAGATGTTGTAGTGAAGGTAGGTTCAATAATTAATTGAATAATACAGTTTTAGTGGAAACCAATAAATTAATGACAAATAGAACGAGATTAAAGATCGCAAATAAGTAAAATAAATAATTTTAAAATATATTTCAAGGTGTTTAAAAGTCATGGTGCCTCAGAGTTCGCTCCTCCTTTGCTAACACCACGCTCCAAGCACTGGGACCAATACGCCAATGACGTCAAAGTCATGACGTCATCGGGTTCTGTGTGTCATCTTCCCCACGATCTACGGTTGCCGTTTGCAAGGTATGATACTAAACCTTCAGCTGGAAAGTAGTGTGTATATAACTATGTATTGAGATGATGGTGACATATACTTACTTAGGCTTACTCACAAAATTTCAACTTTATAGTATAGAATAAATAAAATGTTGCCACAAAAAATAATTCTTGAAATTGTCTAATTGGGTAATATTTTTTTTTTATTCTATAATAAAGAAGAGGTTAAAAACATAATATACTGAATAAACGAGTAATACTATATTTATTCATTAAAATATATTTTTAACTTATTTACATTTTATATAATTAAATGACGATATACATATAGTATGACCTTGGGGCATTCCTTTAGTCGAAAACTACATTTTCAGGCACACAGCGTATACAGGCACCAAGTACGCCCGTCGTTACGTAATAGACCGAGTGTATAGAGAGACTGAAAGAACTGTCCAAGGCTTCCATCCCAGAGAGATTATGGAGTGCGCCTTTGATATTGTTGTGCCAAAAACTGGTAATTTTATTATATTTCTATGTTATTGGAAATAGGTACTGGTTTTGAGATTTTGGGTTTTTAGTTTAATTTAATAATTCAACTTATAGGTCATTCCAAATACATGAGTACAAAAAAAATCCTACTGTTTTTGTATTATTCTCATAATTATTGTATGTATATTTTCGTGGTCCATGATTACTATGAAATATAATTATCCGGATGTTATTTCTATAGAAATTTTACTAGATTCGACCTCTTAGCTTGGCGTAATCGCGGCGTAATTTTCATAGTTAATATTTTCATAATAATTAGTATCTCGAGCTAAATTTTTATAATAATTATAGACACAGTCTGGCCGGATGCAGAACTTCTAGTAGTAGCAAGTCGAGCAGCTCTAGAATGTTCTCTGAAAGTTAAAATACAACTGAATCATACTGAGTTATTGAAGAGTCTACTCCTATCCTGTGGAGTTCCATTGGACAAGCACTCTGGTATATACCCTGTGCTGGTGGACGTTAGTCTGGGTGAGTGTAATATAAACCTTATTTTGTGTAGATTAAGAGTTTTTTGCTTGTTTGTTTTGGTGCTTTTTTTTATCTGCCCATGTAACACATTTAACCTATTTTCGTTTTAGTATTTGTCAGTGTTTAATTCTGACGTTTTGATTAATTCTTCAATTAATTTAAAAGTCAACCAAAATCCGTTATCCATAATATAATGATTTATAATATTAAGTTTAAAATTAATATTTAGTTTCTATGAAATATAGAAATTTGAGTTAGCGGTTTATTTAGTATTATGTACGTATATATGTATGTAGTATATGTATGTATGTATTATAGTAACCTGTATGTAACAACTTTTATTCCAGGTCGCATAACTAGCCTCCAGCTGCAGACGCATCTCACGACGCTGTGCGTGACGCACCGTGACGTAACCAATATGTTGCGCCTCATGGAGGCGGACGTTTCGGTGGGGGGGCTGCGGGAGCTAGCGGGAAGAGGGGCCGCGGGTGTGAGGGAGCTGGAAGCGGTCGTAGCGTGCGCGAGGAATTTGGGCTGTGAGGTGGGTGTATATAACATTTGGGACTAAAGTTTGGGCACCATATTTCCCTACCCTGACGTTAACCATAAACCATCTGTCATCTTTAAAAAAATACTTTAGAAAAATAAAAATTTATATTTTTTTTATTTCAATTAAAACTATTGGTATTATGTATGACTTACAAGCACTATTTAAATTATTTATTGATTTTGACGTCTCTCGCTTTACATAAAGTTGTCTGTCAGCACGCAACTAATATTAAATAACAAATCAAATGCCAGGTGCCCATCACAGTGGCTCCATTCCTGGCATACAAAGCAACCCAGCACCGCGGCGTGTTCTGGCAGATGTCGGTGCTGAGGACGGAGACCAGCAACAAGCACCGCGCTAGGGACCTCATCGCTGTGGGGGGCAGGTGGGGAAACTTTATTAACTATTAACCAAATTTTAAAGACTTATTACACCAACTCACTACCAAATTTGTAAATATTATATTAAATTGATTTGATATTGCGTTAATTGACATCGCTGTGCCATGAAAACCAAGTAATCTGTTCATACAAGTATTAGTTTGAAAAAAAAATTTATAAATATGTTGTTTTTGTACCAGATATGACAACTTAGTGGAAGAGTTCTGGAAGGTTGCAAGAGCAGAAAAAGACAACAAACCATACTTTGACTGCACATCCGTTGGGTTCTCATTGTCGCTGGAGCGAGTTGCCGCCATCTTGAAGTGTATGGAAGTTGAAATACCACCAGTGGTCAAAAACAGCGAGGTAAGAAAATTACAGATCAATGATTTTGTGTTTTGTTTTGAATTTTTTTCTTTATTATATATAGAAAATAATTAAAAAAGTGTAGTTTCTGGTATACATTCAAAAGTTAAAAATATATATATTTGGTACTTTACTAAGTTTAGGCTTGGATGGACATTCCATTCGATGGAAAGTGGAAATATAGTCGTAAGAAGGTAAGACGTCTGAACTCAGCCTTTTTCTCAGTCTCACATTGAAGATACTCATATTTTACTCGGATGGAAAAATCGGCACAGGCGAGCTTTTCCAGTCTTTCACTGTGCAAAAACAAATGGTCAAAGATAGCGCTCTGTTTGAACAGGATGAATGTCAACAACACAAGGATGGATACTCGCCTGGATGGATAATTAAATTGTGTAATTGACACACTGAAGTTGGTCACTATATTCCAGAGATATATCCTGGAGAGAAGCCAAGGTAAATAGACTCCTTTTGGAGGTACAAAGGCACGTCTGCATTTTACCACCAAAATGAGCCTATTTACCTTGTTATTTATTATTTCGATGGTAAAGAGAAATTCTTGTACCGTTGTGATTATATAGAGAAGCCAGTTGTATGGTATTGAATTTTCCATGAAAGACAAGCTTCGCTGATAGGTACCGATGAAAAGCAGTATCATCAACCTCACTGAGATACCCCAACATTAAACAAAGTATAGAGTCATCGGATGGGAGATGGCAATTTAAACCGACGCCAGAATTGATTATGTCGTCACATGGGAAGCCTAGTCTGGACGCCTGCATCTCAGAGATCACCATCAGGCCTTCTCATTTGTCCAGCAGGATGAACCTCCTTCAAATTTTTCGCAATTGGTGGTCAGCCTGTATAGGATTATAATACTACTTGGGCCTCTTAATCGGCGTTCGGATAGTCGTAAACCATTTTATCAGAACTCGGTAACCTCCTCGACTGATCCACTTCTGACCGGTTAGCCAATGCAACTTGCCTCCATCTCCCATATCATCCTATTAGTCCCATAATATTACCTAATGATTTTGACAACTGGTATTAGTTTATCCAATTAATACCATGGGGCAGATGAATATTATAAATAACTGATAATTATTTCATTACCGTTAAGCATAATTATGTACAGTGGTAAATTATATTAGTTAGTATTGGATTATATTATTATAGATTATATACAAGTTATAAATAAATAAATAAATAGCAGTATGTTGATCAACAGCCGTGCACGGTGTGTGTGTGCGTGTCGCGCTCGTCGGCGGAGGGCTCGTGCGGTCGTCTGGCGCGCTGTCTGTGGGCGGGCGGGCTGGCGGCCGTGCTGTGGAGCGCGCCGCCCGCCGACGCACACCACAGCACGGCCGCATCGCTCGTGCTGGAGTGCGACGGGGGACACGTGCTAGCCTCCTGCTGGGAAGGCAGCCGGTGAGGAGATGCATGCACGCACGCATACATACTCGCACACATGCACGCACACACACACATGCACACACACACGAGAATATTGATGCATTTTATGCATCCGTACAAACGCTAAGTTTAGCTAACTGACATATGAATTATCTAACATGAAGGAACGAATAGTCTCAACCTTTTACTAGAGATGAGCTAATATTGTTATTGGTGCTGCGCTTACGATATTTGATAGGAGCTGTCAGAAATCGACCTTTCCGGTCCTATATATATGGTTTAACTTCTTTATTTTTACAATATCTGCAAATTTTCAATCAATTCATTTTCAATTAGCTCTTACTGTCAACTGAAAATTTGGTCGTTAAATAATGATATATTTTTTCTTAACTCAGTGTCCGCGTGTACAAGCAGTCTACTACCGATATTATAGATTTTGTGAAGCAGAAGCTGCAACCGGACACAATTCGCTCGGACTGTAAGTAAATACGATTATGTATTCTCTTTATTATATGGTTTGTTTTCGATGTTTCATTTATTAAGTTAATTTACTATATATATTTTTTTATTCTTCAAAACATCAAATTATATTAATATATATTTACAGATAATCGAACAATAAGTTGGCCAGAGGGCGACAAAACAAACACCCCAACAATATTTGTAACATTCATAAATTCAGGGGAAAGAATTTCAAAAAATATGAAGAGACAGCACGAAGTACAGGTGAAGCGAATGGATTTAATACATAATAATAATAAAAAAAATTATTGTACACACGAATCAAACACAAATGAAATTAAAAATGTTAACAAAAAAAAATGGTACAAATTGTTGAACAATTTATATAATTATATATTTATATATTCCAGATAAACAATCAAGTAACAAGTATCCTGTCCACGCTGGGTCTGTCCCCTGTGCTGTCTCGTGTGCGTGTGTGTGTGGTGGCGTTGTCATGTGCAGGTCGTTGTGTGCGTGCGCTAGCGGCGGCGTGCTGTGCGCCTCTTGACATACGGGATCTACCTCAAGCTGTGAAGGAGACTAGCGACCTGTGAGGACACAGCCGAATATCCCCTTACTTCATCAACCCCCCGGCCAATATCCAATTAAAAATATTTTTTAAAACTTCGTTCAAATCTTCATTTAAAGCATTTCGTTGCTTTGATACTAGACACTTATACTTTATCTATCTCCATCCCATCTCTTATTAAAGTAATCTCACTAATATATATAATTAAACGGCTGTACTCAGGTTTGGTGTCCTTATTCATGACCTTCGATCATGGAAGAATCAAGGCGTGAACTGGAGTTCACTCAAAACTAGTCGGGCAAATGCCGATAGTATTTACGAGAGTACAGCTGGATAATTATATATAATAGTCATCATGGATCTCGAAATTTGACATACAAAAATAATATCACTAATCTTGTTCCTTTATCACTTCTCTTTATGAAACTGTCGAATAAATAAGTATTATTTTCCAGATTTCCTAAATACCAGAACATTCTAGACGAGGCTCTCTGCGAGTTAACCAGCATCGTAAAACAAAACAATCAAAGTCGATGTCCGGAGGAGACCCAACTGTACGCCTTCTACTCGTTACCGGATTCGATATGCCGACTTATTACCTGATATAAATATTATAACTCTCCGAATATATTTTATAAACTTGCAACTGACTACTTATAGTCTCCAAAATTTATACAAATTCGCCAACGAGTTTCTTGTATACGTTTTAGGAATTATTGTATTGAATACTTACATTCCTAGAAAAAAAAAACAAAAATAAAGGGAAAAAAAATCTGTTAAATACTAAATAGTAATTTTTTGATAATTTTGATAAAAATGTGAAATATAACGCTAAATGTCAAAACAATAACATAATACCAAGAGCAATAATAGGACGTTGCTTATAAATGGAAAAAAATACATACATAAAAAAACAGAAGATTTTAAAACTTTATACCATGTTACCTCTAGCAATAGTATTATTAGATAGAAACCAGCAAATTTATATGTACAAGTGTCACTAAGAGGAGTAAAACTTAATATACAAGAAAACACCCGTTTTTTTCAAAAGCTGTTTAATAAAAACGAAATATTTAAGCTCTCTGATTGGTAAATATAAACAACCAATCACAGCTCTCACAGTGCTGTCAAATTATTTTTAAAACTTTAGGCAGTCGAAGGAGTCTCGAAATGTTCGTAGAAAAATTTTGAATTATTATTATTTTAATTTTACTGGTGCAATGATCTGTTATTGTTTCGAAAATGAAATTCGCAAAGACATTTATTAAGCAACATTACAAGAAAAAGTGATGGCTGACTGTTTCTCAACGCTTTCAGATAGAAAAGATTAATTTAGAAAAAAAACTATAAATATACTGTTTGTATTTTTCCTTAAAAACCATATATAAAAAATAAATAAGTCAATATAAATTAAAGGCAGACAGTCCGTGAAATAAAAAATATTGTTCATCAAATATACCTTACAGTATTTCTTAATTTTTGTTTTAATGATAATTTATTTCAGTATCTTGGTAAATAAAGTTGGGTATACACTGCACTCACCGATCTTGTAACAGAGCTATATAGAACTTTTTGGGAAAACAATGTATTAAACGCAGCGAATACACAAACCTAGTGTATATGCACCTTAACAAAATAATTGCAAAACAAATAAATTACAATATTTAAAAACTTAGCAATATACCTTTTGTATCGAAATTTTTAAATAAACTTTTTTAATAAACAGACTTTTATTATAGTTTATTGTACTTAATATAAATATATCACATTTAATCTTAAATTGAAATTAGTCTTGCTATAGACATATGCACAGGTGGTACTGACGGGACTGAGCCAGGATCTACCTTCGAGCAATTCTTCATTACTATAGACGCAACTATTGATAGGAAAATAGCCATTACTGCCCAGAACATAAAGATCACACATATCCTAGCCCGGCGCCAGGTAACATTGTATTGTGATGCCTGGACTTCTTCTTGAGTGAGAGATCTGAAATTATAGAAATATTTGATTCTTAGACATTTTGTGTTTTTATTTATTAAACAATGTGGTACCTGGTTGTTCGCAATTTGGTGTCAGACTGAATAGATCCTAGCAACGGTTGTCTTTCTGGGTCCATATTTCAAAAATAAACAAATAAAATTTATTTATGTACAATTTGCAAACAGTAAACAACAATTTTCCACACGTCTGTCACACGACTGACCGCCGACCCTTAGATATTGATAACAAAGGAGTAAAGAACTTTGAATAAAAAGTATTATTCATATCTCATTTCTTATGACATTGTTTTGTGATGAGCGGAGAGCGATCATATAGGTATTATATTTAGCAATATGTTGTTCCTATTCTAATCCTTGCAATTCCATATATGCCTTTGCAAGAAGCAAAAGTATTACAATAATACATAACTAGATTGAAATATCTCGAATCTTGTTACGATAGGTGATCTAATATTTTACTTTCAATATTCTACATTAAAATTATACAATAAGAACTGTCACTGTCATTCTACACCTCACTCGGCCATTGTCGATTGTATGATAAGAAATTGTATAAACCGTCTTTTATTCAGCTTCAATAAGAAATAAAGGAAAAATAAATAAAAACTTTTAGGACAAGTGAATTATACAAAGCTACAAGGCAAAAACTTAATAGATGGTGAAACGCTTCTCGCGACCGACTCCACAAAGCAATGGCCGCATTCGCGGCCATTCTCTTATTTTATTTTCCACTTTGAATCTATATCGGTGGTCACTTGTGTACATAAAATGGAAGTATCAGGAGGAAGAAAGACTTATATTGATGCTATACTAATCGAAATAAGCCCTTCTGTAAAGACAGTCTGAAAATTAAAGTTAAAGCTAACTACGTATACTTCACGATTATGCCCTTTTTTACTGCACAATAGCTGTATGTAGATAATATATGAAGTAATTTAAATATCTCGAATCTCGCTACAATATCTAATAAAATATTTTACTCTTCATACTTCACTTAAAAAAAAATATATTGAATTACATTGAAAATTCGTTGGCAACGGCGTTGGAATCATCCGGAGAGAAGAAGACTTACCTCCAAAAGTAGGATACATAAAAAGACTGCATCTCGTTCCAATTTGCAGAAGGGCTGCCTGAGCATCCTAGTTCGAGCTCAGATTGTCATGTATTTGGATACATGACAATCTGAGCTCCAACACCTACAAGGGGATTCTTCACCTTTTGTAAAGTTTTTAAACCCCTGAGATAGTATATCTTTAAACTGCGCTATCGATAGCGCTATAAATGAGGTAGACAGGAGGCCTTTGAATACCACACTCATTCAAAGAAAAAGTAAATCGTGGTGTCAAAGTGTCAAATATCAAACACCAGTCGTTCCGGCCCAATCGTGTTAAAACATGATTACAATAAAATTTCATAAAACGTAGAATTCCATTTTATTAAGAAGTTATTTGCACAACAATAAAAAGTAATATCGACATAAGAGAACAGCACGAATTGTATAGATTTATATAACTCAATTTATATAAATCTTATATTAAATTGCAAAATATTGTTATCTGGAGAATATAAAAGCATCTTTGTGTAATTAAAATTTGTCGCAGTATTTGCGGAGCGTGGGATTGTATTTGAACTGAATCGTGTTCAAGATTATAATATGGCTGCAAAATTCTTATCTTTCATTGTCTCAATAAGGCTTTTCTAGAGAATCGTGACTCTAAATTCGAATATCTTAAAATTCACGACATTATATTTCTGAGAATATTTAAAAGATTTTACTACTATTAA
The DNA here is from genome assembly GCA_959347395.1 of Mechanitis mazaeus. Taxonomy (NCBI): domain Eukaryota; kingdom Metazoa; phylum Arthropoda; class Insecta; order Lepidoptera; family Nymphalidae; genus Mechanitis; species Mechanitis mazaeus. The sequence continues at coordinate 3,475,046 of OY365743.1, forward strand.
GTAATAAGTTACGATTTAATTTTATTTATTTGACCTAAAAAACCAGACGTTATAATTATCAAAAGTTTAATTAATAAAATTATTTCTATATTATTAATGTTCCAGTGTAATAAGTTCTTGTACAAACTACTCCCAGCAACTTATCTATCGAATTTAATATAACTTTGTGAGCTAGTTGGAACTCGTGTGGTCGATGTCGCCTGGAATTACGTACGTTATTAATGTTTGTTCATTGATACGTTTATAGATTTGGGTCTTCAATTTATTATACAACTTTGTCCTATGGAATTGACAATACATAATGGCATATTATGATTAATGAGCTTATTTAATACAAGAATTGCTCACTGAAAATTTTGAACGAGGTATTTCTCTTATGCGATAGTGTTTTTTTCTTTATAAAATTATAAAACATTTTATATAGATGCAATTATATGTATGAATGTTTTATCACATGCTATAAATAATGCTTCTTAGTATTTATTTATAAGGATGAGAAAGATCTAGTTATTGTGATAGCTGTCTTATAAACAACTGAGACAATCGGATAGAATTGAAAGACGTCAGATATTGATATTTATATTGTAATAATTAAAAATAAATTTTATTATTAATTTCATTTCATGGTCTGATTATTTCAATAAAATAAATCTTATGATTATGTATGTATAAAGAAGTCGAGAAAAAAAAATGATAATAAAACTATATTACCCTAATCATAACATTAGACTAATTTAGTATATTCATTTATAGAAATTAAACTAAAGAAACTCATTTCTATTATACAAATAATCTCACCTTGTTAGTCTTCATATAAAATGTCGTTTTTGTTTTTTTTTACAATAAAATCATTCATTCCGTTTATGTCTACCTCAGTTAAAATACTTACATTTTATTAAATATTTAACTGTACTTTTTTCCAAATTTTCACATAAATCTTACACACATTAAAGCCACAATGATATTAAACATCAAACAATCAGCTGACGCTTGAATCATATTAACAATTACTTCACACACGGACATTGTTTGGTTTCTTAATTGAAACGAGGCAGCCATCAGTCCGCTTAGATATGTAGTTACTATTTGATATTTTAAAACAAAACTACAATAGCTTTTTTAAATATGACATATAATTTTACCTGTCATGTACATATATGTATCGGAATAAACAAATATTCTTCTAATATTTTTTATAAATTGTTTACAAGAAAGGCGATTTTTTAAAATATTTTTTTAACACGTGTGTTGAAATTAACATCTTTATAAACCGCTGTCATAAATTAATAAAATGTTTAAACGTAAATTTTCAATATTTCCGATTATATAGTAATTAAATGGGCGAACCAACATACATACACTAGGAGCGCGAACCAGATCTCAATTTTGATTCGCTACGCTAGCAAAATCTCGGTGTGTTAGCATATTGAGCGGAGCGTGGTGCAAACAGCACCGAAGTGTCATTTACAAAACGTCGACGCACTCTGTCCTCAACTAATTTTCAAGAAAACAAAATATAAACAAAAAGAAAAAATTCTAAATGCTGTAAATTAAAAAAAAATCGGCACGCGCATGTCATTTTCATTGAAGTCTATGAGATTTTTATTTTTATCTATCATTACTCTAGGACATGGAATTTTCGAAAAAAATTATTTATAAGCCCTGAAAATTTTAAGCTGTTTTTGTGCCAACCTCGGACAAAATTGTGAAAAGTCTCCAGTAGAGCGCTCCGCTCGCTTCGCTCAATGAAGACATACCGTTCCTGCTTGAGCTGTGTATTATATTGTATGTGGGAGATTCTATAATATATATTTACATATACATATTTGGAAACAAGAAACACGAGTAGGAACTTATTTGTTAATATTAAGTTAATTATTATTTAAGTAAGCAATAAATGTCCATACAAAATATTATTGATTTAAATAAAAAAAATGAAAATTAGTTAATAATGAAAAATGACTCATTTTCGTTAAACTTTTTAAATAAACTGTTTACATCAATTAAAAAGTAATATTGACGTTCATGAATATCTGAAAATTTATATAATTTAAAGTTTACAACATTTGTAACGAAATTTTAAAACATTGTTATTGGTAGAGAATAAAAGCATCTCTTTGTGTAATTCCAATTTGTCGCAGTATTTGCGGAACGTGTTTTGTACATTTCTCGTTTACTTCATTTTTCAAACAGAGTTGCAAAAGGATCGATTGTGCACTGCATGGCATAACTGTTCTTTATTTGCGCCTTTATAACAGTTGAGAGCTTTTAATATCCGTATTAGTCACTTTTCCACATTAAATGGCATTACAATTTCGTTTTAATAAAAGAATATTTAAGTACACAAATAAAGACATTATTAAGCAAGAAGCGAAGAAACAATTATTGTCCTTTTGCAAGAAATTGTAGAAAACAGTTCGGAATAACTGAGCTTTATTAAATATCTTGAAATGTAATTTGCATTTTTTATGATATCTTAAAGTTTTAATACTGATCTTATAATATATCTTACCAGTATAATTATAAGCTTTAACCATGAAAACTACATCATTATAAAAAATAAATGTAAGATGAAACTAAAGAGGCTTGTGTATTTTGATTTAAGTATTTATTTTGACAATACCCATACCCTTATTGCATGTAAGAACATGATTGAAGTTACAACTAATCTTTTACGTTCGTAACTGATAATTTGTACAGATACAAGTTCAAAAATACTTGAAATACTACTAGACTTTTACTACTCAAAATATTATTTTTATTCTTTGTGAAAGAACAGCAGTTTGGAAAAGGTAAAAAATTGCTACATGACAGAAATTTTTTGTAGTTAACCTATACCTAGAAGCTACTTTAAATAGTCTGTTGAATAAAAAAAAACTTTTTTTTTGTCAAAAAATTCAAAGAAATTGAGGAAATCAAGTCACCTATTTAGAGTGCTATAAGAGATTGTATCTTGTTGGTCCAATACAAAATGTAGTCATTAATATCCATGTAGGGTTTAATAACTACCGACAAACCGACAAAAGATTTTGTTAACGATTAAAAAACTTCATTCACACTATTTATATGCAATTGTCATTGCTAATTGCAATATTCAGTAATAGACTTATAGTTATAAATATTACTCTTGTTATAAATATAACTATTTTCAAAATGAATTCATTTTAGGAGACGGTCTCAGAAATAGCTCAATGTATGACTATGGTCATAATTACATCTGATGAAACTTTTAATTTGGTTAAAAAGTCTTTCCGAGTCTGAGATTGACCTCGACTCGCAGCGACTTTGAAAGTCTTTTTGCAAAGCTTTTTAAAAGTTTGTAACTTATAATGAGTTGTTTATTTGAAATAACAACATTTATACATTTTACGTTCCTTTGTACTTTTTCGTCTAAAGTTCTAATGTAAATATTTACCTCTAATGCTGAAATATGGTAATATGACTCAGTAGATAAAATACTGCATTAATAAGTTTGCTTTCCTTAGTCTAAAAACAAAATCAAGTTCATGTTTATCAATAAAGTAGTTGACAGACAAACTGCCTGTGTATTGTGACATAAACAATGTCATGATTAGAATCAGAATTGAGAGAAACGTTACAATATGGCGTCCATTCACGATTTAATGTGCCAGACATGTAATTTTCTGTTTAATATTGCCTTCAGTGAGGTAAGCAAAGCTTTGATACCTTTATATAAATTCTGTGACTTTAGTAAAGATTTTTAAACAAGGTAATTATAAAACATGGTAAAACATGGTACAACAAGGTAATTATAAACATGTAATGGTCAACATTTTATATTACATTTTTTATTACTATAATATATTACCGGGAATTAGGAGTAAATATGAGATAATGAAATAAACAAAACATAGAAATGTAAACGATATAATTTTAAAATCATTAAATAATTAAATTTAATATTTATAAAACTAAATAATTATAGTTAAGTTTCATATAGATTAATTTCAAAGATGTTTTATTTTTATGATATGTTTTTTTATGTTACAAAATTATTAATATAACTGCATTCATTTTAACGTAAACAAAAATATTTGCTCAACAAGGATATTTAGACTCATTTTCAAAATGTATAGTATTATATTTAATTTAAAATTTTGATTGTTCAAACAAATTCGCAAACGTAAGATTGTTTTTAATTTCATAGTGTCAAGTTATTTTCGTAAGTATATACTCTATATACAAAACCAATGTCTATTTCTACTGAAAATATGAAAACTATTGCTTAAAACTACTATTGGGAACCAGATTTATTTACACTATTGAATATGTATTTTTTTTATCATTCAGATGTAGATGACATAGAGGGGAATGCTGTATATTTCGACAGAGTAGTGCTCTCTCGGGAAAACTTAGTTGAGTGCCAAAAACTAGAGGCTTTCATAGTGATCCCCGTAGGGTTTAGAATTGAGTAAATTTATATTTTATCTATTTTAACCTTCAAAAGATATAAGTTTAAGGTAGTAGCGTGTCTCTCTTCAAAACTGTTTTTTTTCCATAATTCAAAACTTGGGGTACTGAATACATTCAAATTTTCTACTAATTACGCGGTAATTATAAAAAGTAATCTTGCCAGGCCAAATGTTCGAGGATTATTGTTAATGTTAGTATCAATATTAATTAAGTTATCAGTAAGGCAAACGTAGAAAGGTCACATACAGAATACTGTCCACATATCTGGTCTAAATCACCCCAATATTAACTATTCAATTATAATTATATATAGTCATAAATTAGATCTAAGTAACTTCTTTTATTACAACTTACATAATTAATATGTTACCTAATATGTTCGTTTCATTTAATCTAACAATACAACAAGGGTCCAACTGATAAGTGAATAGTTCTCGGAGAGCACTCAGGATGTATTGCGATAATAATTGAATAATAATATAATTTTGGTAATTACTGTAATTAGTTCGTGGAATGGACTTACTGGACTTACTGGAGATGTTTACTATTCTATTGGTAATTACAATATTATTTTATTCTAATATTCACAAGACTTTGACATTTCAAAATAAAATAAACAGAAGACTTTTTAACCTATATTATTAACGTGTCGTAGTTATTGGTAAGTTTTTTAACTACTCCCAGCAACTTATCTATCGAATGTAATATAACTTTGTGAACTATTTGGAACTCGTGTGGTCGATGTCGCCTGGAATTATGTACGTTATTAATGTTTGTTCATTAATACGTTTATAGATTGGGGTCTTTAATTTATTATACAACTTTGTCCTGTAGAATTAGCAATAAATAACGATATATTATGATAGTCATAATATTTACAAAAAGACCTTAATATCGTACGGGAATTGTTTAGTGAGGCCGTAAAAGGCAATAGAGAAAGAATCTGCGACGCGATTGATTTCTGTCATGCTGCGGTACTTTTTTTTCTTTTTAGAATGACAATACACTGATAACTGGTTGCTGACTAGGGGTCTTATATAAATACAAATATATGTATGTTTTATCACATGCTATAAATAATGCTACTTAGTATTTACTTTCAACGATAAGGAAGGTCTAGTTATTGTGATAGCAATGTTATAAATAACTGAGACTCAATCCCATAGACTTGATAGAATCAATTAAATGGAATAGATGTTATGTGTTAATGTTTGCATGTTGCTGATCGTAATAATTCAAAAAAATTCTGTTAAAATCTATTTATTTCTATATTTTTTGTAATATTTGCTACAAACCACAATTTCCTTATTTTTAATCTTCATTTTATGCTTTGGAATTTACAATATAACCATACATTTTATTATGAAGGTGAAAATGTATGTAGTATACATACATATGTACAAAGAAATGGTAAGCAAAAATATTCTATTTTAAAAAAAAATAACCGAACCGATAAGACATTAATAAATATATAATTTATATTACCGGTAATATTGTATGAAATTATAATAGCGTTCTTTATAACACATGTTAGAAAATAGTAAAGAAACTTATTTTTGTTATTTAAATAATCTCACTTCATTTATCCAGATTTCTTTCTTTCAAACAAAACACACATTGTGTTTATCTTTAGCTCAGTAAGAATCAAACAATTATATTTTGTATAATATTTTAGCTATTTTATTTATAATTTAAACACGAATAAACTGCAATCTGATTTATATCTTACACACATTAAAACTACAATTACATTAAGCATCAAACAATCAGCTGACGCTTGAATCACATTAACAATTACTTCACACACGGACATTGTTTGGTTTCTTAATTGAAACGAGGCAGCCATCAGTCCGCTTAGATATGTAGTTACTATTTGATATTTTAAAACAAAACTACAATAAATATTGTATTTTTTTAAATATAATAAATAAATAAATAATATATTTTTTTAAATATAACATATAATTTGAACTGATTGTATTTTTTGTTAATGAGTCCATTCGAATTATTTACGTTTATAAGTTGTGACTCTGATAGCAACATGTTTATAGAAATATTAGTTTTATATGTCTCTGATTGGTTAGACGGGAACAAATTACATAAATACACATGAACATTGCAAATTTGAGCTGCACTGTACCATATTAAGATTTTCTTCTGTACATTTACATACGGTATTCACTAAAATTCGTTAAGAGTAGAATTTCTTTAATATTTAAAGAAACGCAAACTTTCAGTTCAACCTTTAATTTATAAAATAAACCTTTAATATATAATTTCACCCTCGTTTAATAGTTGCCCCAATTCGCTAAATACGAGTGTGAAGAGTGTTTTAAATGTTATAAATAAACTGTTATTTGAATCAATTAAAGAGTAATATTGACGTTCAAGAACATTTTAAAATTTATATAATTTAAAGTTTGCAACATTTGTAACGAAATTTTAAAACATTGTTATCTGTAGAGAATAAAAGCATCTCTTTGTGTAATTCCAATTTGTCTCAGTATTTGCGGAACGTGTTTTGTACATTTCTCGTTCACTTCAGTTTTGTAAGCAGAGTTGCAAAAGGATCGATTGTGCACTGCATGGCATAACTGTTCTTTATTTTTATTAAATGTGCCTCTGTAGGTTTCTGTGTATAGATATAAAAACTTAAGGGGCGCCCTTCTTGCTTGTGTGTGTGTGTGAGGTTTGCAAAATTAGCATTTCATAAATATTTTGACACATTCTTTATATATACCAAAACATTTTTTATGCATTAAATCATTCGACATTTCATTATCATTTTCATTTGTGGATTCTTCGAAAACAATTTTACTGTTTTAAAAAGTATAGAACGTCGTTACACATATTTTATTATATTTTTACTTGACTTTTGTTGACTTGACTTGAGTTGACTTGACTTGACTTTTATTTCAAAATTAAAATATGGCACATGTGTCTGAATACTTCACTCACACATAGAAGAAGTATATAGTAGAAGAAGAAGTATACTTTAGAATAGGGAAATTTTATTTACTACGAGTCAGATTTCCGCATTAAAATTAATTTCGTTTTAATATAAGAATACTAACGGAAACAACAATTTAATATCCTTTTGCAAGAAAGTCAAGAAAACAGTTCTGTATAAATGAACTTTATTAAACATCTTGAATTGTTATTTGTATTGTTTATTATTTCTTTAGGTTTAATACTGATCTCTTAATATTTTTTACCAGCATATAATTGTTTATAATTGTATATGCATTATTATGATAATATATATAATATGAAACTAAAGATGCTCATTCCTTAACAGATATAAGCATATGAAGATTGTATTACAGATCCATTGAACTATTATTTGACCTTCTATACTAATACTTTGTAAGTATACAAGTTTAATAATATCTATTAAACTAGTCGAACTCGTGAATTTTAATAGTTAAACCATTATTTATATTCTTTGTCCATAGTAATATATAAGAGACCTGTAAATTTCAAGATGTCAGATATTTTTGAATGTTAAGTACCTACAAGTCAAATCATGAAGCTAATCCAAATAAATAAATAATATGTTAATTTTTTACTATAATAAAAACATTTTATCTTAATTCAATTCAATTCAATTCAAAATATCTTTATTCAAATAGGCATTTACACGCACTTTTGAATCGTCAATTATTACATTATAAAAATGTCAGTAGTCAGTCCGTCCTTAAGCTACCACCCGCTCGGAATGCTGTTCTGTTGAGAAGAGCTGACCAGAAACTCAACAGTTGCTCTTTTTAAAATATGTGAACAATGTTTGATGTACAGATTAGACATACAATGTCGTCATTAATAACTACCGACCATGTTGCTTGTAATTTAAATTCTCAGGTGATGAAGTTATATAGCAATTAAAAAATATATTAAATTGAAAACAAATAGCCTAAATAATAATTATACATTCATGTTATTTTTATAGCGAATTATAACATTTAGTTATAGACCTATAGTTATAGTTATAACTATTTCTCAAAATGAATTCTTACTAAGAGACTGTCTCAAATACGGCTCAACGTATGACAATGATCATAATTACATCCGATGAAACTTTTAATTTCTTTAAAATGTCTCTTCAAATCTGTGCGTATTGACTGACTGAAAGCGACTTTAAAAGTATTTTTACAAATTTGTAAAGAAATTTGTATCTTATAATGAGTTTTAAGATATCAAGTTTTAATATTTTTTGATCTACTGTTCGAGTTCAAATATTTTCAGTGTACATAAAAGTATATTAATATATGATTACATAAATCGGTAAGAGTATGAATTGAGCTTTGTGAATACAGTAAAGGATTGATGCGTAATTATTAACATTCATAATTTTTTCATTTATTTTCTTTTTAACTTTTTTGGGACTTTATGCTTTTAAACTTACATCCATTTTTCAGTTTTCAGACTTTATTTTATTATTACATGCGAGTATTATTCAGCACTACTTCATATCACTAACATTGAAATGCACTTCAGTAAGAGTTCATCATGTATTTTCTGTCATTAAAATATCTTTTTTCCATCTTTACAGCAAAGATATGTATTACGATAAAAAATAAAAATTCTTAATTTTACTACTTGGATATTTTAAATTTATACACATTATTTATAGTTCTACCTCGTAATATGTTACTGCCTGAGTATATTAAATATTTTATCAATAGTTTGCTTTCATTAGATTAAAACCTCTATCTATTAAAAATTCAAAGTATTGCTCATAAAGTTATTATAAACTCATTATAAAAGGTGTCATAATAGACAGACGGCTTCTGTGTGTTATGACGTAAACAATACAGGATTAGAATCAGAATTGTGAGAGCTCTGACAATATGGCGTCCATTCACAATCGAATGATTCAGACGTGTCATTTCCTGTTTTATATTGAGTTCTTGATGTGAGTTAGCCAAAGCTTTTAACACCTGTACATATAATCTGTAAATTTAGTGAAAATTTTGAAGTAAGCTAAGTTTTTAAAAACAAACGCATTGCATATAGTACTATTAAAGAAATTAAACAGAAGATTTTTTTGAAACGACACTATACATAAAATTACAAACAACCTTCACAATTTCAGTTTATATCAACCACTGTGAGCTTAATATAAGGCAACTTTTTTCAACCCCATCTCGTGACGAATAATCAAACTAACGTTTAATTACAAAATGCTGCTAAAAAAGAATCACGATCTAAACTATTAATGTTTTTTACTTTATAGTAATATTATTGAGAGATAAGATTTATTGCTCAAGATCTTTATTGGCAAGCAGTTTTCGTTATACTTTTGGACGATAAAAAAGCGCCCTCACAGAAAGGGGGATGCTGTCCTCCCTCGGGAAAACTTATTTGAAAGCCAAAAAACTAGAAGCTACTATAAATATCCTCGTAGTGTTCAGATTTGGGAAATTTATATTATATATATTTTTTAAACTCGAAAGATATAAATTTCTGTGTGTAAGGTACAAGATTATCTCTCTTCAAGATATCTTCTTTGCAGTGATCCAAAACTCGAGGTACTGGGTAGATTTCTTATGACTGGCAGTATTGTGCTTATCATGAAAGCAAGGTCTCACCAAGCCAGATACTCCAGTGCTTGTGTTAACATGTCACTGTCAGTGACAGTGATAAGGTATGCATAAGGCCACATATGTAGAACTGTCCTCATTTCTGGTCTGAATCACCCCAATATTAAATTCTACCAAGAGACCAACATAACGAGCTGTTCTGGTTCGAATTGTTTTAATCATAGTGCAATGTGACTGTCGAGTTCTTTGGGCTTTTCATTCGAAAATCACATCTCTTTATGTTTTTAAACTCAATTATATTCCTTCGATTGTCAATAGCAATGAGGTGCAAAAACATTTCATTTATACGTGGTCCATTTATCCCTCGACGGAATTAAAAAATATATTGCATTATTATTTTGTAAATATCCTAAAGTTCATAAAATTTATAAAATGCATTTTCTTAATATAATAATTAATTAAAACCATAAAGTACTTAGATTAATGGTATCATTTAAAACCAAAGTAATGTTCAGATATATTCAATGTCGCAGTTATTAAAAGTTGCAATAAATTATGTTCCAAACTTTTAGAGTATTCTACGACTTGATCTTATTTCTCATGAAGAAGATCAACTTACGATTATTTCCCCCCATTAAATACATCTAAGATAATTAAGGTTAAAATAAAACACTATAATCCAGACGAAGAACACTACAGAAACTTACTTAATAGAAGCGCATTTCGGATTATCTTTGACTATTCTTTACCAAAAGGATATTAAAAAACGCTAAGCTAAATGTATCCTTTGATTGTAATAATATTTATTAACATACATTATTATACTATTGAGAATTACTAAATAGAAATCGATCATTCTTCCATGTCATTCTATTCGCAAACTAAATCAAAAGTTTTAAAATGTTTCATGAACTATTGAAATTATAATTGTTAAATTAAAACTTTATGTAATTTCATACAACTTATATAATTAATATTTACGTAATAAGTTACTTTCAGTGTAAGTAACATACAATATGGGACCAACTTATAAGGAAATTGTTCTCGGAGAGCACTCAAGATATGTTCTGATAATAATTGAATAATAATATCATTTTGGTAATTACTGTTATTTTTACTGTTTACAATTACTGTTTGTGACTCTATTCTGTCATGCAAAACTTTCATTCTTCAAAATAATATACTAATTTCATAATATAATCATAACATGGAATAAATATTATACATCAGATTATTTTTAGTTATATATTTTAAGCATTTGAGTATTATCACATTATTTTTATAGGATTTGATCAGATATAAAAGCTAATGCCATATCTTATATTTTTTTCAGATTTGGCCAGGTAAAGAAAAACTTTCGTAAAGAGATCTGTATATCATGAATATTTTTGTAGGGTAGCACAGTGGTTGATCTTGAACTTTTCTTAAAATAAAATACATCAACGTATGTTTTAAGACATTATTTTCAAAAATATATATTTTTTTAATGACTTCTGAAGATAAAGCGACCCCATTTAATAATTATTTTCAATATCAAGTCGCTATCTCTCATCACAATGTCGCACTCTCACGATGAAGTTCAAACAAAAAAGAACAAACTCGGATTCTTGATCTTGAAAAACGAGACATGCATTGATATTTGTAATTGAAACTTCAAGTTTTCAACACATGTACGTGTTCGTAGAACAAATTGTTATTCTTCTTCAAAACAAACATTTTTATACAATGTGCTATTTAGTAAAAAGCACTTTCTCAGTTCTTTTTCACTTCCTTTTGAAATATTTATGTGATTTTATTTATTTTCTTTTATTCTATATTTTAACCTCTTTATATATTATACCTACATTTTCTTCTAGTTTTATTTTACCAGTACATGCTAATTAGTATACGATTCTAATATATTCAGTTTTTAAGGATTTGTAGAAATAATATTGTAATCTATATTTATTATACATTATTCTCGTGTTTGAGTTTTTATCATTCTGAAATTATTTTCTCGAATATAAATATACAACCTGTTTTACTGACGAAAAGTATAAAAATGTAATATTGCTTATCTTAAGAGACTATTTTGCAAGTTTCTTGAGCATATAACATTTTATGACTCAATTTATGGTACATACTTGTAACATTTCTTTACTTACATATATTATATACAAACTCTTTAATTTTTCAATCAGATGGATCAGTCTTTTATGGCCACAGAGGAGATGAGACGAGATCATTTTAGGTCGACCATTTAATAGTTTGAGAGTCTTTGCACTTTATACTTGAGATCAATAAACAGTAAACTTTTATATATATATATATAACCAACACTTTCCCGGTATTTAATAGTACAGACCATAGATTACAACTTAATGAGGCAATCATCTTAAATGAATAAGTTTATACCAAATATTTTACGTTAGTAATTTTATTTCCTAATTAAATTCGTTCTAGAATGTTTTCTCTGATTGTATAATATGTTAGAAAAAAAATTTAATTATCCAAGTTGAGTTAATCAAAGCTTATTATCTGTCAAGATCAAACCTGTTATAGTATTGAGGAAGTGATGCACTCGCACACTTTTTATTGATGAGATATAAAATATGAAAGTTTATGTGATAGTAGTGTCATGTCTATGTAAAGATTTAAGTTTTAATGTCTGTCCAGATGTTGCTCTTCTTAAAAAATAAAAAATAAAAACCAAACAGTAAAAACTGGGTACATCTATAATTCACTAAAAAAACTCACTCTCTTTATATGTTATTTACAATATTTCTTTATAAATCTGAAAAAGAAAACGTGTAGGTTTCCAAGTTTCAAACTTAAACAAAGCTTTAGTCAAAGCTTATTATCTTTAAAGATATTATCTCTAATAATATTAAGGAGAAAGCAATACAAACTGATTCTATTCGTCCAAGACTCGTTCCTTCATATTTTTGTATTAGAATCTTTGTCGAAATTCATGGAGCATTTATGTAGATTACTATCTACAAAAATTGTTCATCATGTAATTATAATAATAATTGTGGAAAACATATATTATACGTACCTTTTATTAAGACTAAAATATTGTTTGTTTTAATATAAATAAATTTGTTATTTGTTAAAAAGGATTAATGACTATTTTTCAGTGATAATTGTTCAATTTAATAATATATTAGGTTACAGCTTACCATAAAATACCAACTTGATATAAAATAGAGAATGACATAACTATCTAGAACTTTCGATCAGGAATGGACGCCATTTTGGAAATGATCGCTCAATTCTAATTCATATTTTAGAAAGTTTGTTTCAGATATATTGGTTTAATAAAATTAACAAGAACTAAATATTGCCGTTTTGTTAATTGTTTTTTGAGAATAGACAGTCTTTTTAATTCAACTTTCAAATGACAGATTTAAAAAAGGCTAATAAAACATAATAAAACATAATATATTAGTCAATACAGCTAAATAAATTCTATATGCTTCCGATATAAAATAAAACAGCTTCCTATAAACATGAAAGAATAATAATTTGTAGATCGTGACAGTTGACACAATTCTTCCTTATCAATGTCAGTGACAGATTGTTATTGAATACGTCAAATAAGATTTATCAGATGTATCTGTAGTATTATATTCTCTTCATGATAAAATGAAATTAAAGAGCCAAAAAAATATCAATATTTTGTATTTGAATAAATTCTAATATTAATTATTTTGTAAAATTTCATTTTTACTACTCAGATTGAAACTTTAGTTTAGTTATTGATGATATCAATTCAGACAAAAAAATTGATACGCCACCAATGGACCAATTAATTGGTAAGCTGCCAAGTCGGGACCCAATAGATACAAATCAATAAAGTCGCAGTTACTATTTTTTCAGTTCTTTAATTTTAATTCGCTGTGAATTATCTTTCCACGTATTGTGATCTACCTTCAATGCTAATTGAATAAATGTAATAAAAGTAATATATACGCTTGTTAAATTGTATTACATTTTGTTACTAAAATAAATTAAATTTGATGATTTAAGATGATGCAGACGTGTCATGTTCAGTTCTGTCAGAGCTTAGCGTTCTGTTCGTGATAGATTACAAGATATCTATATATTACAATACTATATGTGGTACAACATATATATAATAAGTACCGTAGCATTAAGATTGTAATTTTATGCTTTACGTCTGGGTTAGAATTTTATTCAGAGACTTTTTTAATCGTCTGAGACGAAAGAAAATCCTAAATTTAATATTAAAATGGCGCGAGGTTTAGTTTTGAGGTAACAGATCTGCAACTATTCACAATACCGAATTCTTTGGACATGTATTTCTGAATGATGTTATGTCACGTGTCCTATTTGTCATACACATAGCTCTGATATTGCAATTTTGAATCTTGAAAATATTATGATTTTGAAATTCCTTCCCTTTATATTATGTATAATATTATTTTTAAGGACTTATATTTAACAGTTCACTTTTCATTTATACTTCAACAAAATGTATCGTTCTGAACAATTCTCTAAGCTGTCAGGTTTAGTGACCGAAAAACAATTTCATAAAATCCTCTCAAATCTGTCTCACCCGTGTCTGTGTGCTTATTTCTTTTCTATTTAGAGTTTTCTTTACTTATGTAACTACTATCTGGCCTTTGAAAACCTTTTATTGTTATGAAATTTAACACGAACGTATATATATATGTTATTTTATTATTTATTTATATTATATTATTTCTTTTTACTTTTCGACGTAACGTAATTAATGAGCATTTTCATTTAAGCAATTCTGAAATTCAATTCTAGAATAAATAAAAAAAACCACTACATTCTAACAAAGTTTTGTTTCGAGAAACTTTTTTTGTTCAAATGAAATTGCAGTAAAATAACGACAAAGTAGCACTCGCGAGAACAGGATTTTCAACCGAAAACAGAAAAAGGACATAAAATGTACACGAACAGGTACTTATACATTTATACGATTTCAAACTCTGTCAGCTACGAAGCCTAGTAAGCAAAGTACTTCTTTCTAGAAATAAACTTTAAAAGTATTAAAACTGTTTGACGGCTTCGGTACTGTCCTCCCTCCGCTAAATATTTTACTAACTTAGATTCGACTCTCGAAATGTTACTTCAGAATACATTCATCATCATCAGATTTTAATACTAATCTTTGTATTGATTAAGTATCGTCTCGTAAACTGAAAAATCTATCCTTTAATCGGCGTCTGTCACTGTTAGTCTTTTAAATCCCACCCATGTCAAATAAAATTTTCCCGACTCATTGATTGATCTTATTTTGACATCACGTCTGAATAAGGTTCTCAAACATGGTCAATTATCCGCTCCCTATTTTGTAGACATAAATTATTGCAGTTTTACTGTAATCTGACACTACCAAAACCTGCAAAGATGTCTAATTGAAATCTCTCAGCCTTCTTTCATGATGTGTCTTCAATAAACTTAAAAGAAGTTACGAATGCCTCAGACTTACAATCGATGGTTATTATATTAAACAAGAAACTCACACTTAAAATTATACGAAAATAAACATATTTCAATTGAAGCTGTTAAATTAAAACATTCGTCAGCACTGTGGTACCATTAACCACGTAAGAAAAGTCATGGAAAGGATCGCGTCTTACATAAATTTAAGAACAATAGTTTCAAAGTAAACTGGCACCATTAAAAGAAGGTAAGAGTTAGATGCAACCAGATGGTAAGAGCTGCTAAATACCGATACATCATCATTCAAATATATCTAATTCTTCGACGCCAATTGCATGGAAAGTCCTTGATAACTTTGGCCTTATCACTAAGAGCAAGAACTCGAAATTCATCCCTTTTTTAGCTAATGCTTAAAATTATGGAAAAATTTTAAAATAACCTTAAAGTTAAAAAATATATTTTCATGAAAGTTATTTCTAAATAGAATATTAAAGAGTTTTGTGAATAAAAAAAATAAAAAATAAATTTAAATACCTATATTCATTTATAAAACAACACTTAAATATGCTTTATTTTTATAATCTAACTAGGAACCAATTACCAAAGTTAGTACTAAACTTAAAACATTAGTAATTAACAATAGAACTTCAGTGGTTAGAAAAACTATATAAGTAACACATGTAAATCTTATTTATAATTTTTCTAATCATTTTTCTCATTAGCTTGCACAATGTACACCCGCAGGCAAATTAGCTCGTTACTGTTTTCTTATTCCCTGGTGTGGACAGCTGTTATCTGTTGCATTGAAAAATACTCTATGTAAATTTTATATTCCAAACATTTTTGTATCAAATATTAATATATAATGTTTTTGATACAGTAATTTGCATTTAGCTATGAAAGCTTATATTTAAGACATAATTGTAAAGTTAAAGTGCAGGGTTTAAGCTTTACAAAGTTAAAATTAAATTCGTATACAATTACTATCTCCTGTTTTCCGAGTGTCGTACAAATGTCATACACTATAAATAACACATGAATTTCTCCGTCAAGTAAGAATAAAGTTGAAGTTTCTGGTTCCGGTCGTCCTCTATAAGCTTAAATCTACTAAACTCAGTTACAGTTTCATTAATTGTTCCAATATTTGTAAAATACAATCACGTATTCGCTGTAATTTAGTTATTAAATCTACTTTGTATAACGAAATCCGTTCGGTAAAAATCCAGAATCAATAAAGAGAAGTAAAATAACAGAACATTCATTCATTATTCAAATTATTAGAGATTCAAAAACTAAAGCTAAGACACGATAATAACATTTTTATGTATAATATACAATTTGGAATCTTAAGCAAGAATAATAATTAAGTAGTAAGAATTTATTTATTTATTTAACCAGAAAACTTAAATTTATCTTTACAGTTATAACCAATTCGTTAGATAAGTAAATTTAAAAATATGATATAAATTACACAAAAACTATTACAATAAAATTAAATAATTATTCCACGTTTAATCATATACCTAAAAATATAATAATAAAAAATTCCATAGAATAAAATTCAAGACAAATTCAATCATTTACAAATAATTATTTCACATTTAAGCCCATTACATGATGATTAACAATGAATAATATTTTTTAAACTATACTAACTGTTGCCGACGCCTTTGTCTACTTTCCGCTCAATGAACCTTTGTTACACGTGTATATTCTATTATAATAAGAATGTATGTATACATACTCACACCTGAGCCTCACCTAGCAAGGCCCACTGTCCTCAAACGCACAGCGGCAATGTGAACGCAATAATTTTACAGTCTTTTATTCCCATTATCGTCTGATCAACTTCATAAATTAACACGCTGTTAAAAGTAAACTTTAACTATATGGAATTTTCCTTTTGAGTAAATTATTATCATTATTATTATTATTTTAATTATACTCAAAGTAATCTTATAAAAAATATTTTACTTTTAATATAAAAAAAACTGTTTTGCTAGCTGCGATATAAAACGTAGGCGTCTTTCCATCTGTCCAGGCAACGCCCGCCATAGTATAGAATTTGAACCAACTTCAATTAAATTTACTTAGAATAATTATTGAAAATATATATTTACAAAATAAAACCTCTTCATAATAAAAAAAAAATCTCTTAATAATAATATACCTTAATAATTATAATTGTATCAGTAAAATCGAAGAAACCAAAAATATGTGAGTTTATACTCCCAAACAGCACCAAAATATACTTCTTTACATATAAATATAGATAAAGATATATAAATAGAATAACAAAAAAACGTTTAGTAAGCAAACAAAATATGTAATCATCAAATACACGGTTTCTCGAAAAATTTATAAAAACCATTCTGATTGGTTGATTTCGAAATACTTAAACTATGAATCCACTTAAAAAGAATATCATAGTTATTAAAAAATATAAACTGAGAGAGTGAAAATATTTATTACTCAAAGCCAACTAAATAACCAAGTAATAAAACTTATATAACTCCGCAGTCCATTAAACTGAGTGAGTTGATATGAAGTTGGTTTACAACTTATGACTTACGTCATACTATTGAAAGCTTGTAGAGATGAACACAAATAAAGACTTATTGAATTCTCTTTCATTTCTAATATTGTGTAAAGAGAAAAAAAAACATAGAAACAAACACCATATTTATTTAGTTTTATTTATTCGAAAATACATTACAAAAAAAAAAAGTTAAAAATCTGTTTATCTTAAGATTAATAGTACCGATAATATATTAATATTATAACTCGTCATTCTAATATAAACTATACTTAACTAACTCCCTGTTCTCCTTCATAGAACTACGCTTTGAAACCACAACCAGAGTGGAACGTTTAATAAGTGGAACGTTTCATAAGTGACATGTAAGATTAGAAATAATAGGCTTTTACGTTTACAACTATTTATCAAATGCCAATACAATGTAATCTTTATATACAACGTAATGTAATCTTTATATAAAAACTATATTGGTTTTTACTGAGTTACTAATTATATAATAAATAAATATTTTTAATTTTTGTATCTTTCTACTTACTTTTTTGTTATATATGCCTTATGTTATTTTTATATCAGAATTGTTTTAGGTTCTTAGTTTATTATTAATAAAAATTTTATAATAAATCGCACTTATTATATCTTAATGTCGATGGTAAGTACAATTTTTGTAATAGTATTTTTATAAATACGAAACTAGGCTACAGGTTTCAAAACCAGTAGTAAGTAAGGTAGGTTCGGGTAATAAGGCCTGTCGGGTAATAATGCCTAATTTAAAAAACTACTATTTAAAGTGCTTTAAATCACTCGAAAGTCACAATCGTAGGTACCTAACATCTATAGATGGCGCCTCAAACTTGTTGCGACTCGTTAGCTTAAAAATTGTTATCAGTGTAGCGTCTATCACCGCGGAGAGCGCTTACGCAGCACGAATAACAAAAAATCATCCGATACGAACGTAAGTATTTTTTATAATATTTCATTTACTTATACAATTTTGAATTATATATTTCCATTATTTCATGCTCTTAAGACTTCAGAAGTTTAATTATTATATTATGGGTCGAATAATTTTCTTTTTAATTTTTTTCACAAACCTTGTTGGCGGTTATTAAGGCCTACAAAATTTTATCTCAGGCCTTATTATACTCCTTTTTTGTAACAATGTCTATTTTTAAATATTTTTGTTTATGTACTAAGTTTTATTTTTTTCTTTGTAGTGACAATAAACACAATGTCCCCTAAACGACAACAGGGGTCTGAAAGTGACTTAGTGTCGGCTGTAGCGGTAACAGACAAGCGGTAGACAGAGCACAAGCACTAAGCATATATAAAGCAGCTGAAAGGTTCAAAATTCCTAGAAGAACTGTTAGAAATCATCTTCGGAACGTCAGTTTAAAAAAAAACACTAGGTCGAAAATCAACAGTCAGTGCCGATCAGGAAACTGATCTTGTTAGCAGGGTTATAAGGTTCGCTGAAATTGTTTTTACCTGTTTCACCAACAATTCTTGGTATATAAATTTTGCGAACCTAATAACATGAAACATAACTTCAATCAATCATTTAAATTAACTGGTAAAGATTGGTGTAAGGCGTTCATGAGAAGACATCCAGAATCAGAAAGAAATCTAGAAGAAAAGCTCAGTTTACGAATCCGGCTAGAGCACAAAAACTTTAGTTTAATGATGATGATGATGATGATGATAATCTGCCACTTCCTACAATAAAAAACAGTATTTAAACAGCTTATACCTACACCAGCCAAAAATACTGAAAAGCTACCGTTCATAAGGAAAAAAGCCATAAATTTCAGAGGCACTCCAGTCACCAAAGACCTTTTTTTGCAAATTTAAGGAAGATGCAAAAACAGAAAAGACGTCAATCAAAGATAGAAGTGCTACGAAGCAAAAGCAAATGAGTTGGTACTGCCTTCGCTATGAGGAACATAAGAAAGCAGATATGAGACAATGTGCTAAATGTAGCAAGTGGTATCATGAGGAGTGCCTCGGTTTGTCAGCAGACGATACGGACACTTTTGAGTGTTCCAATTGTTGCTAATAAAATATTTTCTTGCCTTTTTTTTAACTTTATCTATAAATAATTCATATATATATGATTATTGATATCAATTACCAAATATTAGATGCCTATTTTGCTTGTTTATGTAAGTTAAAGTCGTAGGCCTTATTATCTAACCATAGTATAATAAGGCCTATAAACTAAGTTTTAAAAGATGTTTAATTTTGTCGTCGCTGTCAGCAAAAGTTGACATTTTATGTTTAAATTTGATAGCAATAGTTCTATACTTTTAAAATATATGAAGATTGGTTGATTTGGATACCTAGTTTTTATTTTATTTCAAATCTCCCTTAAGCAGGCCTTATTACCCGCATGTACCTTATATTCTTTATAAATTTAAAACAACACTTAGCTACGTAGCGTAAAGGAAATATAATACTCACATGTACAGAGACTGCTATTTATTAACAAAACCTTGATACTCAGAGAACTGTTACATTTAGGTTGATTGTTATTCTGTCCCAATTTATTTCAGAAACTACAAAACTACAGAAACAGAATAATCTTTAAATGTTATATGAAAAAAAAATACTAATAAAATCACTCGATTATACTTCATGAAAAGTGAAATATTCAAACTTATAACATTTATTTGTTTAACAGAAAATTGAGCATCACTTCGTTTGTTGTAATAATCTATTCTCATTTTGTATTTTAATATTACTTTTTGATTATTTGAAGAAGAATTAAAAGGAACTTACACATATTTAGTATGAAGATACATTAAATTAAAATTATAAATAAAGTTTTAAGCTTTGTTTAATGTATTGTTTTCTTGATACTATATAATACAGTGTCGGTGGTAGAGGAAGTGGATCAGGTGTGCTTCAGAATCACTTATCTCAAATTATGAGTGAAGATCGTACAGTATCCATTACTCGAGGATAAAGATGAGATAAAGCTACACCACCAGTACTAAACTATAATTATTATTGTCTGAACTTTAATACAGCTACTTCAATAATAAAAGTAATAAACTTAACTTATAATGATAAAAACTACATAAAATAAAATAATATTAAAAGTATACTCTATTTTGTTAAAGTGTATTATGTCTTTATAAACCGTTGGTATTTTTCTGTTCTGTCTATTCTGTTTGCAGTGAGTGTGACTGAGCAGTCACAATGTATGATATTAGAGTTATAGATAATAATTAAACTATTTGATATTGTGAATTAATTTACATATAATATTTTTTTACCGAAAATTAAAAAGTTAAGTCAGTATTTTTTGTATATAAAATTACGCAATCTATATTAAATTTGAATAATAAAATCTGAAAATACTTAATACTATTATATATACGAAGATGAGTGAGTTTCAATTCAGATGTCATTAATTATTGGTAATCCTCGTAGATATATTTAATAAATTTCATGTTACTATTTACTCGCTTTGATTGCTTTTCAGCACATATGTTTACTGAAAGACGAGAGGTGCTTTTGAAAGTTATTAAGATATCACCATATAATAGGTACATAAAATTACATATAAATCATTTTTGAAACCTAAATTACTCGTAAGAACTCGTACTTAAATAAATAGATAAGTCATTAAAGATATATAACATCAAGAAAAGCAAGTTTTGTACAAATATTATACATTTAAATAGAGGTTATATATATATATATATATATATATATATATATATATATATATATTTTTAACATTTTTCATTAACGCCAAAGAAGATTAAAAAGTTATTCTCCATGTATTTCTCGTATATGTAAATTCTGCTAGAAACTGTAAATAAAGCGGCTTAGAGCTTGTGATATATTTTAAATAGAGCCAGTGTCCCCCACCTTTGTACTCTCATAATAGAATATTAAAAAAATCGTTATTGTTAATATCTATATAAAAAAGTAATTATAAAATTGGTTTTTGAGTTTCATTAATTTATCATTTCAATTTTTTTTATATATGCATGTTATAGTTAATACCACATTTTTTATTGATTACATGTAAGTTAATATATATTATAATTATTAATTGCATTGATTTTTAATCGACACTCACAGGTTCGAATCCTGATAACCAACCAAAAAAACATGTTCTCTAATCAATGTAAAAAAATCATACTTATTTTTTGTTACAATGATATTTTATTAAAACGTTATTATGAAAATATATATATATATATTAAATAACTGTTGGTAAGAATATATCATATGAAAGAATATTAAAGTAACACAATTTATTGGATTCCATTTGAAATATTTATCAAACGTTTTATATAAGTAATTCACTGAATTAGAATATTATATTTAATGAAGCTTCTGTTACTACCCAAAGTAAAATTAGTAGTTTAAATTATGCATTAATTTTTTTCTTAAACTTGTACTTAATCTTGTTAATATTTCTCCGTTAATCATGCCAATACTACGGGTCCAAATGTATTATTTAGCACACGGGTTTATGTCGAATAACGTATATTATGCATTCGTCTTCAGGCGAAGAGAGGTTACGACTGTGTTACTTTACTTATGAGTTACTTATAAGTATGTAATCTAATACATATTCAGTATAACTGTGATAAATTTAACATTCAGATTAGATCTGTTTTTTATGTATGAAAATAACTATATTGCATTAATATTAATGTTCTAATTAATATTAATTGGATTCTATCTATATTTGACAAATAAAATGTTTCTTGACGAACCAACAATGAAACATAACAATAGATTACTAGATATCATAATTTATACTTATATTGTAACTTATTTTGTTTTTAAAACAGTTTTGATGTTCTAACAAATTCTGACTTATTTGTTTATAATATACTAATATAACAATTTTGCTACAGCATTATAAATGTACTTGCAGTTTAACGGACTGCAGCACAACTATAGACTTAGATGGCTACGGAATAAGGCATTGGATCCGAATTCTCAACAAAAATTATTGTTAATAATATTATTAACTTATATTTATATCAAAACTCTTAAAGTGCAAATCATATATTCTGATGAAATAATATTTATATACACATAATAATAGATTTATACACATATGTATGTTAAAACGCGTTCTCTCATGGCAGTGTCACCTTCACACGATGTAGTAGTTTCAACACAGATTCTTAATCTTGGAACGACTGCATTGAGATTTATACGAATTGAAACTTGAAGTGTTATCTTATTTTTGTAAGATAAATGTATACCAATTTAAATAAAACAAATTAAATTTAAATCGTCTCTTTGATTTTATTCTAACTTTATTGTTTTGCAATGAGATACATTATTTGATATCTTTTGATTCTTATTACGATTTTTAGAGTTCAAACAAATAGTAAAACCTGATGCTATACTAATTTATAAAGTAACTATATAATGTGTTTTCAGTTTATGGTTTCTATTCTTTGTTTTATTAATAACAATCGTTTGTTGTAAAACTATATCGCTGTTAATATATAGTCTTAAGTAATAGCTTTTATATATCTTTTACTTTTAAGATATCACATATCCTGACAGCAACCCTCTTCACTTAAAGATCTAGTGTCAGTGTGGTTGTAAAAGTTCGTATATTTGTAATGAAATTATATTTATTAGTTAGAATAATATTTAATGAGCAAAGATCTCTCAATAATGATGTAAACAGAGTTTACTGAAACTACTATATTATAATAACGAATAGAGAATAAACGTTTATAACCTAATACAATTGAAGCGAGGCAAAAGTGAAGTCTTGGAAACTATAATAATTTTATCTGAAATAATCATTTTAATGTAATTCAATATGTAATAAATTTATTGTTGAGGTCACTCTCATATTTCAGATGTACATTTGGCATAATTCGTTTCACAACAGTTTTATATAAAATATACTAGCTTT
This sequence comes from Mechanitis mazaeus, assembly GCA_959347395.1. Taxonomy (NCBI): domain Eukaryota; kingdom Metazoa; phylum Arthropoda; class Insecta; order Lepidoptera; family Nymphalidae; genus Mechanitis; species Mechanitis mazaeus. The sequence continues at coordinate 3,498,891 of OY365743.1, forward strand.
CGCCCACGACTTAGCCCGTGTGGTGTGTGGATAAAAAGTACACAAGGATTTTTTTTTAAATTTTGAAATCACAATTACGATGCAGCTAATTTAATGCGAACGACAAATTACAACTGACATTTAAATACAAAAATGAGTGCTAGCCGCATCTATTGACGTTTTGCCAAACAAATAAGAAATCCCACACTTTAAAAATCAATTTACAATCCCTATTTCACGTCTTTATGAATGAAATTTCTATAAATCTTTTCTTAACCAACGGTTCCTAGTTAAAATGTATCTGATAAATTAAATTTTTATTGGTTTTTTATATAAAGGAGTTTACATAATCTTTTTTGTATGACCACATTTAAATATATATGTATATATTATCGCAGTTGACTAAACCAAGCAATGATTTCTTATTAGATTACTTTTATATACAAAATGAAAAAAAACATCTTTAGTTTGAAATAAAATATCACCTATTATATCATAGTGTTCTCCATCTGCTATATTTATAAATAAATTATAAGTATATATTTTTTAATCATAAGTTTGTGCAAATCGTTTAGATTACATAAATATTATATTTTGCGATAAATAATATCATATATTATATATCTAGCTGTTATAATGAACCGCTTTAGTTCGATAGACCAGGTGTCTCCACGTAATGGACGAGGATGATGATGTATCGATATAAGATTATGAGTGTTTATTATAAAGACTTAATATTTACAAATATTATGGACCTTTTACCATTTTTTGTTATATTACCATTGTAATAAGAATTATATATGTATATAGAGTTATAAAATAAATAAGTAGTGTATGATCATTGTAGTTTCTAAAGAAGTCAATGTGATGGAAATGGAATTTCGTTTTATGTTTATGTAATAATATTCTTGACCCTAAAAGAGGTGCTTATTATATCGTCTGCGATAGATAAATGGTTACGACTAACGTAGCGCAAGTAACGTTCAAACTATCTACGATCTTATGTGAGCAATTGCTTGATAAAATCATAAAACTATAAAAAAAATAAAAATATTTACATTTACAAAATGAATGAATGTTACTATGTCACTATCATATTACCTTTGCTTGTTATCTATAGAAACCTGACATATCTTCTGATATGTCAGTTCAAATTGCTGTATTTTAACAAATGTCAATTTTTTAATAAATTATGAATAAACCTTTTTTTACTACGACACTATTCTTTTATATTCGTAATATTGAATTCTTCATAATGTATGTCACTCTTTATTGCATAATAAAAAAATATATATTTGAGGTCAATAATAACAGTATATAATTTTCATAACACTACACTATAATATTTTACAGACGTTACATAATTTTAAATCTATAAAATTATATCATTAATATAAATGTAAATATAATGTAAGATCTGTGCAAATGATAATTCAACAGTAATATTCTATATAATTTCATAATTATTTCTCGCAAAAATATAGACATATATAAATCGATCCAATGTATAATACCCATAGAAAACTAAAAAAAAAATACGAACAACTTGTACATTTTAAAAGTAAGACAAGTTGTGCTCTGATAGACCAGCGTCTGCTGGACTTAAATATATCTATACATTTTTGATGAATGTGGGTTACATAGGAGCGTTACATATTTAGAACTATATAAAAATTGTTACAATTACACATCTTTGCACATTTATTGAAAGGATCTATGCTTATTTTCTTCAATTAAACATCAATTGATACGATATTCAACTATTTTATTATTTTATTCACAAGCAACCGTTCGATACAAATGTCGAGAATAGAATTAAAATACCCACATTATCACATCATTTTAAAATGTCAATAAGCACTTGTCCATTCCTATTCTGCCAAACTTAAATAATGAACTGAAACTAACTAATTCTTATATTAATGTATGATGTAACAATGAGTGTATATTACATAGTATTTAATAACAAATAAATACATCTTAATATATAATATCTTGTAATTAACCTTACATTATGAAATTTGTAAAATAGTAACAATTATCTGATTTAACATATCTTGATTAATTAAATTCTTACTCAGTTTATTAAATAAAAAATGTTTTGAATTAAATGGAATGCATACTTTGAGTGAATAATTGTTTTAGATTTAATTAATAGCTATAAAACGATAGCAAACCACAAATTAACCAATCAAATAAGACAAATGGCTTCACATTTATTTGTAAGCATTAATAATATTATATTTGTATTATCTGTGTTTTAATATAAATTTCCATTTAATGTTTCATTTAGAGCTATATACATTTTGTAAAGATTATAAACTTAAATGCAAATAATTTTAAATGTTATTCGTAATATATTATATATTTTAAATTAAGCTTTACATAAAATTTACACAAGCATAAAATGCAGTATTCGATAACTTATATTTATTGCTATATAAAGATAGAGAATCAATGTTCCCGGCGGCATAATATTTCATAATCTCACACTGAAAAGCGTTCAGAGTTATTGTATATTAAGTAGGCATCATACTAGTATCTTTATAATGTTTATAAACTGGTGCATTTATTTGATAATAATATACTTGAATAGTAGTTTGTCTATCGAACGTTTATAGAAAACAGAAAATGCCAAATATACATACGTTGTAGGCCATTTAATTTTTATATAATATATTTATATACGCCTAAATTGAGTAAATCATATATTAGATTACACTAAAATGCTTAAACTACGAGCTTAAACAAATTTTTTAAATATTACTTTGATATATATTCAATTAAAGTTTTATTTTTTTACACTGGGGTTATGTTAAAAAAAATATATTAAAAAAAAGGTGTTTGGAGGAAAGCTTGTTCTAATCAATTAATCAAGAACTTATGAAAGTTTCATACGGAATGACCATATTTGGAGCCACGTCTAGAAGTAACCATGTGCTTGCCATCTATCGATGATACCTCTTCACACGTGGATTTACTGAGGTTTCTTGTGTTCTTGTTTATTGACAGAAAATAGTGGACCAAACTTTAAGAAGATATGGGAGTCCCTGTTGAAAGAGTAGGTTTGGATGTCCAAACCGATAACATACCAGGACAGTTGGAGCGTTCACATTAAATTTGGTTGCGTGAGGCAGCGGCTTCTAGATACTATCATAATCTGTATTACCAACTATAATAAAATTTTAGTAAAGTTGTTTAGAGTCGTATGTTTAAAACTTGTTCTAAATGTTTGAAATTGTTAATAAGTTTATTTTCTAATAAATAACGATTCTGTATAAAGTCTGTTATATTTATAGTCTGTTATATTAAAAATCAGATAGTAATAACGAAATACCTATACAGTTAAAATATATATTGAAATATACATCATATAAAATTATTACCTCCGTATCGTACGTCTTCTAAAAGACATTTCAAGTACCGACTCAAATTTATGGTTCAACTTTCAACTTTCAACTTCAAATGTTATTTTATGATAACGAGCATACGAACTCGTGGCAATTTCACTAACACTGAAAAGCACTTCAATAATAGCTTGAAAAATATAAGGCTTAATATCAAAGATTTTCCATATTCATATCGAAATAAAAATGCTTTATAATTCAAGATCTGTTGTAAAATGTTGTTTTCAATCCCAATAGAATTAATTTGATATCAGTATTCGATTTTTAAGTAATACCACGTTATGTGCATCAGCCTTTATATCAAATGAATTCGATGTTGTATGATACCACTATATCTTATATTCAGAATAGCTGCAATAATACTAAAAATAAATTAGGGTAATTTTTAAAATTGTAAGTAGAATTTAAAATTAACAATGAAATAATAGAATGTAATTGTTAAATGCAAGCAATATTTATTATTTTTCTATCACTTGGTTAAATAAATTGATAAGATTTTCACACTATTTCAATATAAATTTTTCATTAACAACACTTTTTCATTAAAAAAAGTTTTAAAAAGTAAAGTAATAAAGTAATTTAAATAAAATATGTTACTTTTTTTTCATGTGCCTTAAATAACTCAAGACCAAATAATTGTTTTACAAAGATAATAATTTACTAAAGATTATAATTTGTTTATAGAGTTATTAATTCAATCATATATGAATTAATTTTGTAGAAAACTATTCATGTTAATATCAGATTGTTTTTACAATTTAAAATGAAATAAGCAATAACTATATATATAACTAAAATATTCACCACATGCTATCAATGCTATCTTCGTGAGTACTACATCTGTCTCTGCCATCACAATCTATTTCATGATTTAAATTAGTATTGGCCAAGCTTGGACAATACATCTTGGATTCACAATCGATTTTCCAGATAGACGTGCTATTTCCTCTTTTGTATTGAATTTTCGCTGTGTGGTAAGCTATAGGCTTTAATAATTTAGTATTATCAAGGAGAAGATAGTATAAATAAATTGTTTATTCACAATAATATATGATTTCGTACCAAATATTGATTTTTAGGTATTTTATTTATCATACATCAATAAATTACAAGTAGTTTTTAATATGTAGATGGTAATTATTTCAATAATCATTAACTAAAAAATAATACATATCTATTTCAATATAGGACAGTTACTTACATATAGGCTTCCAGCAGACAACTAGATTTAAGATTCACGGCCAAAGATGCGAAAGGAATGGCTATTGATTTAATGAAGTCAATTTGTTCTAAAAATGCTGCCTTAAAATGGAATATTCAAAGTAATTTTTTTGTGATAAAAGAAAACAAAATAAATATTCAAGTACCGGTTTACTTTAAATATTTTAATTTAACTAGAATCTTAATTATGATGGTTGAATATTTAAACAAAAATAAAACATCACTTCATTTTGTTTTTTTTTTTTTAATATAAATAAATCAGAAACCTTTTAGGTCGTGTTTTATCTCTTATACCAAAATGGAAGGTTAGTTTATCAAATGATATAATTTAAATTGAAATTTGTATTCAAAGTTTAAACTAAAAATAAGAACATGGAATTGAAGATAAATTTTCATTAGACATATTTTCAGTAAAAAGTATAAAATATAGCTATTTTTTCTTAAAAAAAATATCTAACATGAAGATTTAATTTTTATTGTTGCTGTAAGAAAAAGGCCATATTATCTACAGTTGTCTCTTTATGTGTATTTGTTTGTTCTCGCAACAAAAACTATTTGATGGATGTCTATGAAATTTGATGACGTTATTGATATATTTGCTCTGGAAAATTCTCACATTTAATCTATTAAAAACTAAAACTTATTGGGTTTATACTTACTATAAAATAAAACTACACGGTTTGAGCTTATTATCAGGGTCTCACAGCTGGAAAAAGCTTTTTTATAAAAAACATAAATAACGTTTTAAAATAATTCGAATTTTAATAATGGAACAAACTAAAGTTAAACAGAGATAATTAATGTACAACTACAAGTGTATAATAATTATTTATAATGAATAATTTATCTTAGGAACATATACATTAAAAACTAAATCCATTACTTCAACTTTTTTTGTTTTACTTAAATTTCTATGATGGATCATATTATAATTTTTTTTTTATATGCTATAGAGCAAACGAGCAGTCGAGTCACTTGATGGAAAGTGGTCATCACCACCCATGAGCACTTGCAAGCCCTGACGGGTCTTAAAATTTGTAAGCTCGTTTCTTGAACGTCTCTAAGTCGTAATGGTTCGAAAACACCGCATGAGAAAGCTGATTCCATAAGGTGGTGCGTGGCAAGAAGTGTATTTCAAAGTGCACTGTGGTTGACTACCAGCTGTCGAGATGGTGCTTGTGGTATGTTAGCAACTTGGTATTGTATTGTTCAAGCCTTTCAATTCGATAAACAAAAATGTGTAATCCGCCATTTTGCTGTGGCGGCCATTTTGAATAGGTTTGTTAATTATATATACTTATATTATCATCGAAATTAACGGTGAATTTCAAATTTCAGCTCCATCAATGTTAACTGGTTAAAAATGCAGTTATGATATTTGTCTCTCACTAACAAACTAACAGACAGATCAAATTAAATAAAAAATAAAACATTTTAAACTATGATAGTTATCAGAGTATCTGTAGTCCACTTGTTTATATAATAGTGAAATTGTATATCACTGTTTCTAAAGACTAAAAAATCTGATTTTCTTGCTTTTGCAATAAATAGACTAATAGTACCATAGTATACATAGTAAGTATTTTTTTATTATATAATAACTTATTTATTTTTGTTCTTACCCAAATAAATATAAAAAATTGTTCATTATAATAAAATAAATATTTCAATTACGAAGTTGAAATTCAAATATTTCAAATCATTATAGCGAAAAAATTCAGTATTCAGTATTAACTGAATGATTAGTTAATATTTATATATATTTGATATATTAATTTAATGTTAGTAAAGGAATTGTGAGGTGAAATAAAACGCTGTTCTGTACTTACCAAACACTTTAATTTATAACAATAATAATTATCAAAATATCTACGATATATTGGCGTGCTGTTTTACATATAATATACGTAAAGGATTATTATAGTATAAGCAATAACTTAAAATACATAGGAGAGTTTATTTCGAAGTTTGATTCTAGGTTACTTACTACATAGGAGAAAACAGAAATTTTTATAGATTGAATCATATATTTTATTTTTGTAATTTATATATGTTATATATCTCAAATAAAATTTACCTCAAGAATTAATTTGGTTGGGTAGTTTTATATTTAATTACGAAATATAAACGTTATTCTGTCGTAATGTTTTATTTGGGTATTGAAATTGGTCTAAGGCTAAAAATAATATTATTTTGGGATTCAAGTACAAATATCCTTCATATGAAAATGATGAAACAAAAATATGTTTAGCATCACTTGAATTTCAAACAACAAACAAACAGTATAAATGGATATTTTGTTACATATTTATAGAAATGGTAGTCTTTTATGAAACCATTTAAATAAAAACATTTTTGAACTTTCTATTTAAAATAAATTACAGGAGTTAAACGAAACAATAAAAGTATGTAAGCCTGTAATGTGATGAAAACTTTTCAGCATTTCCGTCGTTCAAAGTTTCCTCGTGGCCACTGAGTTGTGATTTCAAATAGGTAACAGGCTTTATCAATTTACTTTGAGCCGCTTTGAAAGTTGGTTGGTTTCCGGTCCATATATGCAAGCTTTTAAATTTTGCAAGTCTTTGGCAAACTTTAATTTAATTTGTGGAGTTATGAATTTTTCAGGAAATAATTTGCAATTAAAAGGTATTACAATTATAAATATTTCAAGAAGTCATGATTTGAAGTTACAAAACAATACATTTATTTAAAACAACATATTTCATAAATATTTTATTTATACTTAATTCGATGTATCTATAAATATATTCTATAAGCGGACGGCAATAAAACAAACTTGAAACGATTCCTAGCAGCGTATTGTTCAAAGTTCATAGTATATGCATAATTTTAAAATAATATATACCATATAATATATTTTCGGAAAATATTATAATTATAATAAACATATTGTTATCATAAATATATATTTATTTCGATATAGTTTGTGTTATTTATTATAAGAACTGTATCTGCAAATAACAACTCACAAAACAATCCAATCAAAGTAATAAATCCTCACTTACGAGGCAATACATCTGAGGTCTAGTAAGACATTAGTTTCTTTATAGGATTCACAAATTACTTAACCATTAGCGATAATGTTATTACAAATTTATCTTTTAATAACATTCAGATTGATACGAACTTTTAAAATTTACTAATAATTTTCTAGCTTTCAAAAAGTTGAATAGATTATAGAGATAGAAAGAGAGTAGAAAATACTAATATAAGTAAATTCGAAATAAATTTTTGGTCCTGAGACATTTTTTATACCATTTAAAAAGGATGCTGTGATATTTTAAATAGTGTTATAACAGAATATACAAACATATAACTTTTTCAAGTGTAATGCTTATTTTTAAGTTCTTCATCTGTTATAACAACTTTAAAACTACGATTCAATGATATTTTAAGAATAAATATTTTAGTAGCAAAACGAATTTGAGGCAAGGAGTATTAGATTTAAAGTTCGTTACAGAGTTACAAAAAGGATAGAAGAGTATTAAAAACATAAACTTGTATTTTTAATACATTTTATAAAACACCATAAGTTTATACAAATTGAAAAAATGGGTTATAATAAAAAAAATATGGCAATACTATTAAATTTCATGTGCTTCTCTAACATTGATATTTCTATAGTGACTATTATATTGTATATTTCTATTATTTTTCTATGTATAAAGCGTCTTTTTCTTTCTTTCATATATGCAGGTATTATAATATACTAGCTATTACTATAGGCAGTTGAATTAATAGGATAAATTAGTTGAAGAATGTTATAAAGACGATATATTAGTTTTATACTACAATAGATAAAATAAAATATGAGTTATCAATAAGGTTATATTTCACACAATAACAATTTTGGTTAAATAAATGTTATGTATTTTATTATATAAATGAACACACCAATTAATTTTCACATAATATTATAAAAATCTATTTTTGTAATACTTAACTTTAATAAATAATTTATCTAATACTATATAATATACAAACACATTATAAACACATATAACGTCACACTTTCCGATGAATAAATCTATCGACATATCCGTCTTCATCACCTCTAATGGAGTTAATTTAAACTACACGTGATCTCACGTGAGATTCCTCGAGTATACATCTATTTTGATACTTTAAGAATGTATTCGACATTAAAATAAAGCTAAAAATTAAAAACAATATATTAAATGTATTGTATCTATATTTTGTGATTCCATTAATCGATGTATACTCGCACAGAGTTTATAAAACTATGACAATGACACTATTAGATACATCTAAAATGGACTAATTAACTAAGTTATTCATTACACACACTTATTACATGTAATATATAGGCTAATTAGACCACAGCCGTCATGGCTACATTACCTGAAAGAGAAAACATCTAGAAAGAGAAGGAAATACAGTAATGGACTTTTAAAACCTGTACATTTGAGCACATCACCTCAACTGCTAGAAACATCTAGATACTATTAAATTCTATGCTAACATACAGGTCAATGAACTCTAAGATATATTTGAAACACGATATTTTCCTTATTCAGATCAAATGATACAAACACTGATTTTAAATAGTGCAAGAATTTTGCAAGTGTCTAAACAATTTTAGCTTAAGATATAAGATTGATAGCAAGCCTACGTTTTAGAATTAGAAATTTCGAAATATTCCCAAAGTTTGTTAATAATTTTACTATAAATATAAATATTGAAGACGCAATACTTATAAGTATAACTGCTAAACTCATTTGATCTGAATTTCCGCTACAATAGAACTCGCTATATTAAAATCCTTTGATATATCCATAAGCTTCTAAGGTTGACATGGTGAGATAGGTTAGCCAAAGAGAGAAGAAGAACATAGAAGTGAGGATCTTGACTGCACGAGGGCCTCCCAATTCTCCCCCGACAGATTTTCTTCTCCGCAGAACTAATACTAAAACTGCTAGTGCAGCTTCACTGCAGAACATGGTGACGCTAAAGGCGAGACTGAAGGAAATAAAGAATTAGATTTAAAGATATCATCGACTGATATTCTTATTAAATATCAAATATAATTTTGAAATTCTACTCACTTTCCAGGATCAACGACGAACTTTTCGTTTTTACTCCAATGGACGACAGCAGCTACTGTCCACGCAACCCCAATACCAAGAAATACGTTTACTGCATTGGATCCTGTCACATTTCCTACTGATGCATCTGCATGTTTGTCTTGGATAGCTGCTACTTTACTCGCAAAGGTATCTGAAATTTATACGATTTAATCAAATGTCTAATATCTATCAATATGTGATATTACAGAATTTGTGAACAACAAGATTGTCGGTACCTGGTATGCTTGTTCCCAGAGCGACAAATAAGATGGCGGTGACAGAGTCCTTTATACCAAGAGTGCACCCAAAATGGGACGCTACATCTCCAATGACTGCCGTCACCAGGCCGATGCAGATAATTGATACCACGAAGCACACATACCCTCCGCCGATATCTAAATGATTACGATCGTTTTGAAAGATTCCATTCAATCTTTTTTGTATTCTCAAATTGTTATAAAATAAGATATATTAAAATAATTGGTTATACCTGTTGGAGGTACAAAAGCAAATATGATTTTCCAGAAAAGTGTGAACACGTGGAGAATGTAGTCAAAAGTAGAAGGCGGTTCGTCGGGGTTGTCTACAACAGATTTCATAAACGAAAATATATTATTATTTAAGAAAAATACATCATATTAGCAAAATTCTAATTTATATGATATACAAAAACTTAAGCTATTGAAACAAAGTTATTATTGCAAATGCAAATACAGGTATTATGTGACAAAAACAGTTTAATATATTCAAAATTAAACCTGCAATGCTTGAATATAAAATACAATTCTAAAGCTTATACTCTTAATTGTTATACGTATTTCTGACCAATAGCCATATTATACGAGCGCACACAAGAAATTAAATTAAAGCCTTCACACTTAAAACCTAAGAGGCGAGAGCACAGCGCAGTTTTAGTGTTACTGCTTATGACAACTGCATAGCATTAGGAAAATATAATCTTAGTATAGTATAAATCGACTTTTATAGTTATAATATGCTTCTAGAATTAGGATGTCATATTAATTAAACCAGTTATGCTAAAAAATGATACATTTATTAAGTTATTAGTCGTTTTAAAAACATCAAAATGTATTTTTCTTTTGCAAATTCACTAAACATGCAATCCGAGAAACTCCAATGAATAATGCATTTATCAGAACACGACCGAATAATTCATCTATCATGCAATAAACCTCATAGTACAATAATTTGTCTTAGCTACCTGAGCTCGCTGTCAAGGCTTCTGAAAATTGTTCTTTCCACGACGATGTTCCAATTATGATTGATGCATTAGCCCTTTGTACTAATTTATCTACTGTGTTCTGAAAATATCAATTAAATTTATTATTTGAAACATGTTTTAAAATTTTCCTATAATTTTTACCAAATGAACAATATTTGAGCTGAGTGAAGCGAAACTCTTACTGGTCAAAAATGTGTTTCGTTACTAATGCTACTCCTCCTAGACGAATAATAGTAGGATATCGAAAATTCACAGAGTCGCCGAGGACAGTGACTTTTAGGTCCTACAGTTTTTGGTGACATTTGTGATTGGAGTTTTTACTAAATGGTCAAAGTGTGTCCCATAGAGTTATTATAAGAAACACAACTGACTGTGTAACATTAATAATCGAATAATTTTTATAAATATGGTTCTATTTTCTATTGATCACCTTCACAATTCTCATTCAGCAATAGTGCTTCGCTCAGCTCCACCCGCCATGCTTAGTGGCGGACCTAGTTAAAACAGTACCTTAAACTCCTTGCTTTCTTTTATTCTAAGCTGAGCGCGAGTGATCTCACCAGCTCGTGGGAAGCCCATCATTGCTACCACAGCCTCATCTTCCGGCAGGGTGGTCAGATGCACCACTTCATTACCATGCATTATAGGTCGATTGTTATCTAAACATTTTTATTAATTAATAACACTTAATAAAAATAAACTTTCATTACCTTTTAATTTACTTGGATATTATGCGTTCTACTGTTTATTATTCTGAAATGATAAGACTATATTGTTTCGAAATGAGAAAAAACTTAATAGATCCTTGAAGACATCATTGATTGCCGATATTTTTTCTTTTTTGCACAATACACAAAATAATGTACAAAAAGTGGGCTTAATGCCACAAAAATATTTATTTGAATCGTAAAGGTTAACAACACTATTTGTTAATTTGGCGGTCTCTGTATTTGACAACCGTAACACATATTTTCAGAATTAAACCCTACATTAGCTACAATGATTTAAAAACTAAAATATATTATCAAAATCATTGACATTTTCCATATTAAAACGTTAACAAACATGAAAATTATCCAACAATATTCCCATTACATGAACGTGGTAAACATTTTCGTATTTTGTCCACGAACTTGGTCGAATAAACGTAATTGCTTTTTTGGTCAAACGTTTATACACACTGATTGCAAGGAGTTGGCGCTTCTATTGCTTTAATATTAAAGCTCTTTTAGTAATAACGAAATATATATATCAAAATTTGTCGAATGTTCTCGAAAAAAATAACCTCTCGAAATGTTCAAAGTCAGTTTCTAGCTAATTAAACATGTAATGTGAAATTTGGGTCACACAAAAGGAACCACAGATTATATAAGATTTCAGTTATACGCTACATATAACAGCATAGTTGGTATAACAAGGACAAGTCACCATTATGTCGGAAGCCGTAAATCATGTTCCCACCCTGATTAAGGGACAGCCATAATGCTATTAAAACAGTTTCGGAGAAAGGACAAGTACCGTATATAAAATGGTTCGCTTTGTGTGTGTGTGTATTATTATTTAGGGTAAAATTATATTTTCAGAAACAATTTACTTCAAGTAATTGTAACATGGTAGTATTTGAAAAAGTTGTAACTTAACATTATAAATATGTATTTGGTTTAATTTATTTTATATAAATACTATGTTAAAGTTTTAAATGATTTATTTTAGATAAAAAAACACTTAAAAATATGATAATATTGTAACAAAACAATTGGTAAGAAATGTAGATTAAGATTTCTAAATCTGAATGAAATTTTTTTTTTAGTAACTGAACAATTTAAGCATAAACTTATAGATACAAGATATAAAAAGAACAAAGAAGCAAAAACTTACAAGTATTCAGAATAATAAAATTTGTTCAGAACTTGACTTTTTTCCAAAATACTGCCAAATATAATAATGAGAAATATATTGTCTTTGTCATTGTTTGGTTTGCGTCAGTGTTTGTGTTTAATACAAATGTACTATTATTTTAGAATTAAGGACATTTGCATGATTTTGAGATGGATGTTTCGTTATTTGTTTTGCAAGATATTTTAATTATTCTCACTTAATGTTAAAACGTTCAAACTGTCATAAATTCAATAATTTAGGCTTTAACACCAGTACCTATTGAAACATACTCAAATTGTTTTTGAACTAAAACGAAACTCTAGTGTCTATTCTAGAGAAAAGTAAAAGTAAATTAGGCTTCTATCAAGCAGGCTAGCCCAAGATCTTTGCAGCAAATCTTTAGTTATTTTAAAGCAAATTAATGCTAAGACTATGTTTATTTAAACTTAAGACAAAAAAGTTATGTACACTCACCTTTACCCTCTGTAAGATTAAAAACAAAATTATATTACTAGCAGAAATTAAATATAGCCGACAAACATACATTCTATAATTTCTATTGCATATTTACTTAAATGCTTACATGTAATTATTATATTATTAGCCGAGAAAATAACTAAATACTAAATATATAACATTCTTACTTGACATGGACAGACAGTCGATCCGCCAAGCGTGCGAGTGGGGAGAAAATAAATTAGATATAATGTATACATGCACAAACATACAGTGCGATAAAGCTTTCTTTTTCAACAGATCTTTTGTATATTAAGAGCTACAATATTTGATCATTATTAATATCAATATATCAACATTAAAAATCTGTTGAAAAGGAAAATATATTTAATATAAGATCAGTATAACTAGAGTATAAAATATTTATAATTATTTTATTTTCGACAAGACAGGGTTACAATTATTAGCAAAAATAAATATATATTGCTATTATAATAATAATATAATATATTAAACAATATTTTATAATAAATAAAATATTTTTTTCTTACACAATTGATTGGTTTTTAGTTACAATGTTACGTAGAGAATGTACAAAGATAACCTTAAAGCAAAATACATTGTAATAACTTAATAATTGTTTACTAATAATTTGCTCAGGGACGTGAACAGGTATATAACCTCATAAATATTTAACAGACTCGTAATACAGACATTATTAGTCAATGAACTATCTACACTCAATTTATAATACTATCTTCTGCTCGTGACTTGGTGTGCAGAATAAGAAACAGAGTAATACTAAAAAGAGGAATTAAATAAAGTTACAAATAGTGAGAATTACATCTACTACAAAAACCTTTATTAGCTTATGCCCTTTTCAATAATATTAGCTAGAGGCCAATCAATCAGATCAGAGAGATCAGATTCGAGTCCACCTGATGGTAAATGGTAACGTTTGCTGTGAAAATGTTCAAAATTACAGGTGCAAATGGGCCAGCTTTGAGATATGGAGTTATTTGAAGGAAGCAAAAATTGGGGGGGCATGGGGGATTACGTTACGTAACGTAACTTTGACACCGATCGTTTGTGAGAAGTGGTTAAATAAGTACAACTTAGCTCTACCATCAGAAGATATACGTCTTGAAGATAATCTATTTAACAGAGAAACATCCAGACATGCAAACTATTACATATAACATATATTATAAATTAAAATTAATATAGTTCTAAGCAGAAATGTTTATTACACGCATATAAACTCTGTATCCCACACCTGCTTAATTGGGTATAAGCAAGGGTAGTCGGTCAGCTTATTGCTTTCTAAGAAATTACATGAGACCCATAAACTGAATATATCTCATAAAACACTATCTGTAAATTGAATTGGGGTAGAACTATGTTAATAGCGAATATATTTTTATATTGATAATATTTTTACTTATTATTCATCTAAATAATAAAATTGTTATATCTACTGTATGTTATGTTAAAATAAGAAAATAGATATATTATTTTTAGTCAATAATAATAATGCAATTTTAATAAAATATAGTTTTGCCAGCCTTCGGGTAGAGTATTTGTTATAACAATATTTTTCAAGGTTTTTATAATAATATTTATCTCAGCTATTTGCACAACAAATATACCTCAATACAATAGTCTTATAAAGTCGAAAAATCAAGCAATAAAAGTTTTTTTTATCCGTAAATAGCTTAATAAATAACTTAATGATAATTATATCAATTTATAAAAGCGTTATATTACAGTAATAACAAAAGCGCCGTAACGTCTACAATCAAATGGCTCTACTCGTGCTGATGGAGTCGTAAAAAAACAAATAACTCCTCCGTAAGAGTAATGGGGGGTAAATTTTATTGTGTTAAAATGTTACTAAAATGTCATAAAAAAGAAAATAATAAAGCGTATACAACAGAAATGAATCTATGTTAGTTTCAAACGACATATTCATTGCGTTGCTGACATTTAGTGCTAGAAAGATAGATATATTGCCAGTTATAAAAGAAAATATACGATTGATGTAATTATGTATATACCATTATATAAAAAACTTATTCCTCATGTAAATTAGCAAAAAACTGTTACCATTTTTAAAATATTTTTAAATAAAAAAAAATACTGTGAAAAGATTTTATATTTCTAGTAAAAGTTTTATAAACTAGAGGTGTGAAGGTAAGGAGGATTTGTTCTTAAAACCTCTTTTGAATAATTGAGATGTCATTTTCCTTTGGCGGGAAAGAAATTACTTTCTGTCAGTTTTTCTGAGGTGCTTCTATTAAAGTAATATTTACATACGATGATAAATGATGGTCGGTTTGTTTAACTTTTTCCTTTTTTCGATCACCAGGTGTTAAACCGGGTTTCATTTATAGATATACAGCCTTCTTAAACATCGTAATATTTATTTTATAAAGGAAAAAAATATCATTATAAAGAAACTAAAATATAACGTTTATAAGTGCAATACATGCCTATGTAAAACAAGAAAAAATAATTTGTCATGACACATGTATAATATATTATTAATCTTTAATAAATTTTATTAAAAAAAAAAAAATGATTACTTACAAATAAAAAAAAGGCTACGTTTCAATATTTAAAATATATATTCAATTTAAAGTCAAAAGCACAAGCCAATATATGATCACATAGAAACAACAAAAATACAAAATTTATTTAATTAACAACATATTCTAAATAAAAGTGAAACCGCATACAGAATGCTTAATTTACATGCAATTTTTCCTGAAATATTTGATATTCGACGGACGAACTAACGTATCGCTGCTTGAATAAATATCAATTTAAATCAAAAGTTATTTATTGAAAATTAATTTACTAACAGGCGCAAAAAACATTTTCTACTACAACTGTATTTATTTATTATAAATCAACATATACACAATTTTACGCAACAGATCTTAATATAATTTCAAATCAAAAATCTTCGAAACGAACATCCAATTTCGTCATCAAAACAAGCAAATATAAGGAAATCTAATTTCACGAATGAAGACATTTTTTATATCAAATTCGGCAAATTTCCGCTTCAGGGGTTGGTTGAATGAATGTTGTGAAGCAATGAATGATAAAAGTACATTTCATATAAGCCAGGCTTGCCAGGATATTATATGCCAGGATATAATGTATGAAACTTCCCTGCCTTTTCACATTCTCGTATCGTCTAAGAATACCAAATTTACTTTTACCGACGATTTACTATGAATCATTATTATCCAAGTAAGATTTTTAAATAAAAATATAATGAAAAAATATAACTTAACTTATATTTCTATAAAGTTTTTACAATAAGTATAAATCGAGTCACAATATGTTTTTCAAAACTCATGACATTTTAAATAAAAAACTTTCATATATGTTCACAGATTTGTTTTCAACTAAAAGAGTAGTTAAAAAGAGCTCTTATTTAAATGGTTTTGGTTTGTTTTATTTGAATACATTCATTAATATAGAAATTAAATTAGATTAAATGAATTTCATACATTTTGTGGGTCTGGTTAGAATTTGTGGATGTTGTTAATCAAAGAATAAATTAATAGAAATTAATAGTAAAATATCTATGATGTTTTAAATATATACAAAACAATAATCATATTAAAATTATATTTATATTTTACATAAATAATAGATAAAATTATATCAAAGCCATATTAAATTACATATAAATAAAAGAAATTACACTTATTACTAAATATATATAATAAAAACATAAATTTTGTTATAATATATATATTCTAAGCTAGAAGCAGCTACTATTTGTTATGTGTTATATATGATATATAAAATGATTATTTACCCCCCACAGACTCCGGGTTGCCGAGGTTCACGTAAAACAACACATCTTTCTCGTAGCTGTCCTCTTCTATTATGTGAAGTGGGATAAATTTTCTGGAACAAAGTTGAATATAAAATTAAGAACACTGTATATGGAAATTTAAGTTGGGTATTTTTGACCTCCGCATAATTTTATAAAGATTTTCTTACATAAATATTACTTTTAAATTTTGAACAAGATATAGTAAAGCTAAATGTATTAGACATTTATGTGAAAAATATTTAAAAATTAAAATAATTGACAACATTATTACATTTAACTTCCTAACCTCTCCGAAGCGTCGTCAAATAAATTATGATTATAAATAATTATCCAACTGTACTCACTTAAAATGTACTGTACTACAAAGTACTGCAAAGTTCTGTACTGTACTGTAGGAAAATGTACAACTAGTTTTGAACCTATTCGTCGTCCGTATTCATGAGCTGTAAGCATGGCTGAGTCGCGGCGTGAACGGTTCAGTTCACATTGGCATTTTTAATAAAATACAGTTTTTAAGTGAGTTTAGTTACATAATTATATATAATACTAAATCACGAAAGTGGAAATACAAAAAAAAATCTGATTTCCAATTCACTAAGCCAATTCATTAAATTTGACAAGCGTACATCAATAGTAAAAAATAAACCAAAGCCGACATCACATATGTTTACGTCGAAACAGATTAAATAATTCATTAAATTAATAGCTTTTGCCATTTTAATGTTATTTCTGTAGAGTGATGTAAATCATTATATAAGTTATAAAAAAGTCTCTTCAATAGAAGTAAGAACTCTTATAAAAAACAAAACTAATGGCCCCATAAATAATACATTTTATTACGAATCATTTCCACGGATAAAGAGAACATCTGCAATGGTAATATCACCTCGGATTAAGAAAATCTAAGAAAATATTTTGGATAAACAGCTCAGTTAAAGTGTTCAGGATTCTGTATTTTTTGTTACAGAGTACTAATATTAGTATCGCATATCATATATAATAAAAGTTAATTTCCATAAAGAAACTATATTTTTAACTACTTATATGTTCTAAAAGAAAGAATTGATTGCAATAAGATAACGAAAGAAGTATAATAACTTAAAAAAACTGAATATCTTAAATTCAATAACATGAAAATTCTAGATAAAGAAAGATTTCAGTTCAAAACTTTTCTTAATTAAACTGAAAATCCTTTCCAAAAAGTTTAATATATTCTTAAAACTGTACGAAAAAATCCTTAACCATAAAACACATTCCTACTAATTTATTTTTTCTTTGTCAGCGACAAAGCTTTGAAGCGTAAATCCGAGATATACCTATCATTAATCTTAATGATGGTTCCCTAATCTTTCCTTCTATAATATAAGAGCCGTCTTATAAATCTCTCATAAAATGTCAGCAGTTATCCCAGCCTGTAATCTCTAAGAGAATCTGAATATATATAACATTATTATCATAAACACTTTTCTTTAGGGAGGCTAATTTAATCATTTAGAAACAATACCATTAAGGGGAGAATTTTTTCTTAAAAAAATATCACGAAAAAATTACCACAGATGTAATATATGTTTTAATAAAAGAATAAAGATTTAATACAATGTTTTACAATTTATTAAATGTATTTAAAAAATAGAGATTTAACATAATATAATATGTTGATATGTTAAACCATATTTTAAATTAAATTAAAACAAATATACTAAAATAATAAACAAAGCTAATATTTTAGGTTATTTATATATCCCCGGTAATCTCCCGAGTCTTTTGATAGAAGAGATTTAAAGCTATTGACACATTGCGCTGATAATATTTAAAAAAATATCTACGTTTCAATTTTAATAAAGTTTTCTACGAATTATCTCTAGATTCTAGATAAGTTTTTTTTTCTTAAAACTGATACCCGGTTAATAAAACGGTTAGAATTTTTATGAATAATTTATCTTTATTCGTACTTATAATTAAATTATCTAAGTTACAGTTCAATTCAATTTTCTAAGTAACTTTTCAATCGCCCAATTAAAAAATCAAATCATATTGGTATTATTATAATTCGGTAAAATAACTGATATCACATGAATGTGTTCACAATTATCAACATTTAAAAAAATGTATGTCATAATAAAAAAAATATATATTTTAAATTATTTTTCAATAATTTTTTATCAGCTTTTTAATATTAGTGACCTAAAATAAATTTAGTTTGGTACGGTTTTAACAATTGTCTTTACAAATAACTTAAACAAAACTATGTATTAATTTTACCTACAAGACATATGTAAGACATACATAAGACATGTATAATTAACCAAAAGCTAAAGAAACTCATTATAATCACTATCTAAGATAAAATATTAAGTTCATTGAATCGTATCTACATTTTGACGTACCCGTTACGTCTCTTTTCAAATGGATTAAAATGTTCTATAACCTTAATCTTTGTATCAGCAGAACTGTCTAGAATGAAATTAATTACTCCATTTCTACTCTCTACCTCTATTCGTTATATTAATTTATTTTAACATCGATATAATGCTTATGAACAAAAGTATGGTATTAACTTTAAAAGGTATAGCAATTTAATATTAATTAGATTAAACTTCCAAATATTAAAAATAAAAATTATTAAAGAAATGTCCTCAAGAGAATTGTAAAATGTTGTACATTCATAGAGACGTATAAACAACAAGACCTGTAAGATCTGGAAGAGGATTGATGCCGAGAGTCCACTTGGCTTTAGAGTTTAAGAAAAACTTGTAACTTTTTTCTAATCTCTATGATGTGTCATCACGACGACTTCAATTACGAAATTTGTATACTAATCTACGGACTTAATGCATTCGACGCCAGTTTGATGAAAAAGGGTCAAAATTAATTATTAATTCTCTATGTCAAAATCCTTTCATACACTCTAATGTTATATTTTGATTATATATTGTAATTTATATTACATAAAATAAAAAAAGACTATCACAATAACAGACAACTTCTTTGAAGTTATTTAAAAAAGTTTTACATAAAGAAAGTAAAGACGTATAGAACATTACAATTATGATAATATATAATTTGGTTAGTTAAAACTAATTATGCGGAAATGTTGACCAATTTACATTCAAAACTCTGATGCAATGCGTATTATTTTTCGATTTAATTCAACAATTAGTATTATGTTGATTTCCCACTGTATTTACTAGTCGTGAACAACATTGTTAGTAAATGATTAAATATTTATTATTGTAAATTGGTTTTTAAAGGTTTTTTAGTTTTCACTTATACCACATTTAGATTTTAGATTATTTAGATTTCATTTTATTTAAGAATGATTTTTAATTTCTTTTTTTCTGTCAAATAATCAATAACTTTTTCAATATTATTTATATCTTTTTTATACCGAACTTTGTTCAAAATGAAGATCGACTTATTCTAAACATTGTTATGAATATGAATTTTACTGAATCTTACCGAACTTTGCCGAATTTTACCCTTGATATATAGACAAATATATAGTATTATTTATTTAGTACGAATAATACATTATTTGGTTTATATAAAATCGATGGAGACCCGTGTGCAGTGACCTGTAGACGTAACTAAATAGGGCGGGATGAATTGTGAAGGCCAAGGTGTCCTTTTGATATATCTTACTAAACTATCATGTGGTTAGTAGGAGACTAGGTTATTTTACTCATTTAATAAGACTTAGATTTTTGATTTACAATTTAATTTTTAAATTTTGATCTATTATTTTCGTCTTTTGACTTTTAATTGTGATTTTTATAATTTTGATTGTTAATATGTAAGAATTACGTGATATTTAGTCTTATAATTGTTTGGTTGATTTTTTATTTTTTTATTCTTTTTTTAAAATGTACTTTTCATTAAAAGTATTTCATTATTATTATATTATTATAATATTCCTTTGTTATAGAATAATGCAATGTTATGACAAAGTTAAAAGCCAAGATATTTAATATAAAATTTTTCCGGATATCGGTCTGTAACCTGACATTCTTATATTAAAGTGAAAATAGAATATTTCTTTACTTTTATAGTAGACTCGAATGAAAACAGTAAAATAACAATGCTATATTTTATCCTGCAATTTTATCTAATATTTTAGGTATTATTATATACCATTTTGTGTTTTAATTTTCATAATCCATGATGATTGTTAAATATAATAATTATTCGACTCAAGTAATTACATTCGGCATTTGCCCAACTAGATTCGCGGCGTGAAGTGAAGATCAGAATCCGCCATGTTCCGAGCTATGTGCAAGGACTTCGAATGGGCTTGAAACTCGTCGGTTCAAATCCGATAGTATTTACGTAAGTACAACTGTAGTCATAGATGGTAAGGCACATTAACTTAGCAACCTATTCACTCTTTTCTTGAATACACCCACATTATATTCAGACGGAAATACCGACGCAGCCAATCTGTTCCAATCCTTCGCGGTGCGAATCAGGAAAAATGAAGCAAAACGCTTCGTTCAGACAGGTGGAATGTCCACAAAGTAAGGATGGATACTCGCCGTGCGTCTGGATGTACGTTGGTGGAAGGAGGTTATATTTATTACATATTTGCCAAATTTTTGTGGGTAGGATAAAATATGTTTTGTTTCACCTTTAAAAATATAATTGTTGATATAATAAATAAAATAAAGTCAACAAACTTCTAAACAACGCTAGTGAAAAGTTCAAGACTAATGTTACTTATCGTTTTCAAATTATTAATTTGCTACAAGACGAATTCTCAGAAAAGAATTTAATTCCAACCTTTCCTGGTAAGAATCGTTAATCAAACGTCAAACCAATAAATGGACGGAGTCACCCTCGTCATGTTATAAAAGAATCAAATGTCTTTGAATGGATTGAAAAAATTATTTTGTAATTACTTATAAAACCTGAACTGTATTCTTATTCAGAATATGCGACCGTCTTTCAGGACATATAAGAATTCTTTCAAGATCTTGACCGATCTTTAATAATAACACACTCTCCTGGTGAACTTATTTAGCTATTATTAATTTTTATTATTATCATTTTAGTTCATTGTTTTTTTATACATTGTTTTATTGTCGCTACACTCAAACTCCAGTAAAATATGTAACAACTTATAAACGAGCTACTGGGTTGTGTCTTATACCTCTACAGCTGTCAACGCAATCTCTAAAATAACCACAAATTGTTGTCCATGTTATGTAAACATTATTAAGAATGCAATTGTATACTTTTTTGTGTTTATATTATTATTATTATTAGTATGGGTCTATGTAATGTAAACACTACCGGGTTCAACATTTTTAAATGTCTATAAAGAGATACATTTTACAACTTTTAATAAAAAATATGGTTGTCGTTTGAACAAAATATCCCATCACTAATAAATTTTGAGTCCCAAATAATATTGACTAGAAAAGTCTTCTTTCAAATTATTATAGAAAAATTTGAAAGATTCAAAACCTCAAGTTAATATTTTTCAATTTTAAATAATTAAAATAATATTCTATATAACATTTTCCATCTTGGAGCTAAAGTAAAACGTAGATGTAGAAGCATGAGTCATAATTTGAATAATATTCTACAACATGACGTAATCGTAATATATTGTATTAAGGTGTATGTAAATGAATGATATATTTATATGAATGTAAACGCTTGTAACTTACATGGAAAGTTCATTGATTGAATTTTGATCTTTTAGTAAATGTGCAATGGTTCTAGCTTTTACTGAGTGATAATAAAAAGTGGACCCATTGCTAGAACAATACATTTTTACATAACACGTCATGTTTAAATGGTTTCCAATTTACGTATAAATCTGAGAGACATATAATTATAAATATAATAATAATTATTATTGGAAATCGATAAAAAAGGTTACTGATATACACGTGTGAACTCATTAACATTATTACTACGTATGTTTTCGGCTGTAATATATTTACCATTTAAAACTTTATTACGTTTTAAATTAATGTACAAAGGCAATTAAAAAAAACCAAACCCAAGATAATTTTTAACTCCTCAATTTAATTTTTTTAAAAGTTTTTCATAATAATATATTTTTAAACATTCATTTCATTTTCATTTCATTTATTTATTCACTTATTTAATTGTTAAACTTTTCGTTGAATTGTTTCCATTCGTACCAATGCATATAGATAATTAGCTACTTACTTACTTAATAAAAAGCTTAATTGTCATAAAGAAATACTTAAAAATTATATATTCACAAACTCAATAATATATAGACTTAGTATTGCCAACTTGGTATACAAATATTAATAAAATTAACCACATGTGGTGTGTGGGGAAAAAATATCATTAATCACGAGTACTAAGTGTATCAAACTAATTACGTCGGTCACAACCGGAGGATCCAAAAAAATACAAATTTATTAACTTAAAACGTCCTTCCTCAAAGTTGGACACAATAATGAATATAATAAAATTAATTTATAATTAAAGGAATAAAGAAAACAAGTGTAACAAACAAGGGTTTCAGATTTACATTCTGGGATTTTAACATAATACAATGCACCTGTGCTTAATCAGCGTTGCCACGGTTCGTGAGAATATAGTAAATGCTAATTTAACAATTTTATTATTAATAAGTATATAAGAAATATCTAATAAATGATCACATAGTATATGGTAATATAACAAACGGTTAATCATTACTTATTTGGCGCTGTATCGATCAAGACCTATCTGTACTTTGACCTTTTACATTGAAATTTAAATAGCTTATAGAAGCAACTGATGCCTTGTCTTCGTTAAATTATGAAAATATCATTATTATTAATCCGAGTATTTAATATATGTAACTTGCCTTATAGTAGGTAGTTTTTTTCTAGTATTTTTGTCCTTTTGTTTGCCTATCCATTGGAAGTATTATATATTATATTTAATATAAATGCGATTTATCATTATTATTATTATTATTATTATTATTAATTCTTTATTGCCCAAAAAGGTACAATCGGCGGACTTAACGCTAAAAAGCATTCTCTACCAGTCAACCTGAGAATGCAGTAAAAAAAAAACATTGGGGCGCTTAAAGTAATAAGTAAAAAAAAACAATTTAAACAATAACAAAAAAAAACAGCATAAAAATTCAAATTTAACAAAATAAAACAAATGTACACATGAAAGACAAAATTTACGTGTAAATCTTACATACATATTTATGATAAATAAAATACACCTTCACAAATATAATAAACATAAAAACATTGATTTGATTTATATCCGTAAAATACTTGTATTGAAAAATATTATTTGTTGAATTACTGAGAAATTATAAATACAAGTACAATTTTATAATTATAAAAATATAATCGGTATGTTCCCAAGATATAAGATATAATTTCTACAGAAACATAAAACTTTAAATTATAACATAAAAATTCAGTAATTTTATACACTAAAAAAAATTTTTAAATTAACAAACTTCTACAACAACTTTACTTCACTTTTAAGGAATATTATAGTTGAATTATCTAGAAAGCAACCTTTATGGTTTAAACAGCCATGTACTAGATATCACCACATGCCACAATTCCGCACTGCTCCTGGCTCATGAGAAAAGACCCCAAAAAGATTTAACAAATTCCGATAAATCAGACATAATTCCGAATTATTGGATCACGAAACTCTAAATACAAAAAAAACCTAGTTTTATCCTCCTGAAGCTAATATTTAAACATGAATCACTTTGATGATTTACAAAAAGTACATAATTTAATGAATGAGATAACTGAAGGACTGAACGTTTTTGTAAAGAAAGGAATTTCATCCGATCCTTTTTGATTATCATCATTTATCAAACGTCTAGGTAACAATAGCTAGGAGTTATCCTGAATTTCAAATATGTAATATTAAAGAGATGAAGGTTTCAAAAACAACATTCTACATGAGTTATATGTAATAAATGGTTATATATAAAAATTGTTATATTAAAATAAGTTGTAATTAAAATATAAAAATTGCGATTTTAAGCAATAAAAACTACTTATGTCATAAAAATTATTGATCGTAATTATGTCATAAAAATTATCTATACCACGAGATCCATCTCTCTAACCTCTCTAACTTTGAGGAAGGATCGCGTAGTTTGTAAATTAAATATAAGAATTAAATTTTAACTTAATAAATTTGTATTTTTTTGGATCCTTAATTAATTAATTAGTTTGATACACTTAGTACTCGTGATTAATGATATTTTCTCCCCACACACCACATGTGGTAAATTTTATTATTATTTGTATACCAAGTTGGCAATACTAAGTCTATATATTATTGAGTTTGTGAATATATTATTTTTTAAGTATTTCTTTATGACAATTATGCTTTTTATTAAGTAAGTGAGTAGCTAATTATCTATATGCATTGGTACGAATGGAAACAGTTCAACGAATAGTTTAACAATTAAATAAGTGAATAAATGAATGGAATGAAAATGAAATTAATGTTTAAAAATATATTATTATCAAAAACTTAAAAAAAAATTAAATTGAGGAGTTAAAAATCATCTTGGGCTTGGTTTTTTTTAATTGCCTTTGTACATTATATTTAAAACGTAATAAAGTTTGAAATGGGAAATATATACATACATAGTAATAATGTTAATGAGTTCACTCGTGTCCATCACTAACCTTTTTTTATCGATTTCCAATAATAATAATTATTATATTTATAATTATGTCCCTCAGATTTATACGTAAATTGGAAACCATTTAAACATGATGTGTTCTGTAAAAATGTATTGTTCTAGCAATGGGTCTATTTTTTATTATCACTCAGTAAAAGCTAGAACATGTGCACATTTACTAAAACATCAAAATTCAATCAATGAACTTTCAATGTAAGTTACAAGCGTTTCCATTCATACAAATATATCATACACGTACATACATCTTAATACAAATTATTAATAATAATTTATAGATACAAGAGATTACGTCACGTTGTAGAATATTCATCAAATTATGAGTCATGCTTCTACATCTACGTTTTACGATCTACGTCAGCTTCAATATGGAAAATGTCATATAGAATAATGTTTTAAATATTTAAAACCAAAGAATTCTAACTAAAACTTTTAACCCTTTCAATAAAACTATTTTTCGGATATAACTCGCGTTTATTATTACATTCTTATATTTAACCCGACGTTTCGAATGCTTTGCAGCAAACGTGTATGTATATATTAATATTTCATAACCTTACTGTTAAGTTCTATAGTCTTAGATTTGTTTCGACATAAAATAAACCAAAGATTAGTAAATGCGACTTTATATAAAGAGCTAAATAATAATGACGAAGTATTTTTATCATAGTTATCTTAAAACTTTTAACATTAAAATACATAAAGTTTTTGAATAATCGTATTTAATAAAACTACAAAAAAATTGATCCTGTTTGAAAAATTTTATAAACTTTTAATATTGCAGTTAATATTATATGGTATATTAAATAAAAAATGTTTTATTCAATGTGTTATGTTAGAAAAAAGGTGAAAACTAAGAATGATATAACTAGGTTTGGCAATTAAATCAATAAACCGATAATTCGAATTA
Source organism: Mechanitis mazaeus (assembly GCA_959347395.1). NCBI lineage: Eukaryota > Metazoa > Arthropoda > Insecta > Lepidoptera > Nymphalidae > Mechanitis > Mechanitis mazaeus. The sequence continues at coordinate 3,525,626 of OY365743.1, forward strand.
TTATTTTATAAAAAAAAAAAATAGCTTTTGTATGGATTAAATTAACAATCTCTTGAAGTGCTACCATGATTTTTTATTTTTAATTAACACTAAAAATCAAATAATCAACATCAAGCCAAAAATAAAATTAATATTTATATTTTGTTGTTCATGAATTAATTTAGCAAAAACTGTATTTACTCAAAACATTGGTTTCAAATTAAATACAAATAAAACAGTCCCATTTCCTTTTCAGGTTTTCATAAACAATACAATAACGCTCAATTGTATAAACAATATCATCATTGCTTAATTATTCATGAGAAATAATTTTATTTTATTGAATATCATACTTTACAGGATTACAGTACTTTAAACTTTATTAATTATTTTTCATATATAAATCAAAATGGCGCTTTTCATCTTTATTATGTCAACGGAATATTTATTGAAGGTCTGATTTATTTTGATTGATTGGTTGTAATTATAGTAATTAAAATATATTTGTTATTGTATCACACAATAAGTAGTTATTCATACAGCTTTTGCTCGATCAAAATTATTATATATTTAACTTTACAAATATGACATTAATATTAATAATATAAATACAGATGAGCTACATTTTCATATAAAAAAAAATGTTATATTCTTACAAACTGAGCTTCGTTTCAAATATAAAATCAATTCTTCTAATAACGGACGCTGCCCTTACCCTTTTTACCCCGTCATAAATACAATTTTCTAGAACAGCTGAGCACATTATTCTACACAATTGTAATTTATAGATTTTGGCCAGGGCGTTAAATATAATAAGAGGTTACAACAGGACTGTCTCACGTATGTATTGGTTTGTTTCTCTTGATTTCGGGGAAAAATACTCTGGCCTGTATATATTAAACAAAATTCCTCAATATGTAACCCGCAAGCCATCAGTTTAGTTTGGGTAACAACAATATGTATATTATATTTATTACATTCTTTATAATAAGGGCTATAATTCAATTAAAGTAACCAAATTAAAACAGAAATTATAGTGTTGTTGTGAAATTTGTTGTGAATAAAACTAATATAATATCTTCAAATAATATAGTAGTTTTCAATGAACATTTATGGAAACACTTTCTATTATCAAATCATTATTTATTTGAAATTGAAATTAACAACCATTGATTTATATTTAAACGGACTTCGAATTTAGTGCGGCCATTTATAAATAATAATTATAATCATTTTAAAAAAAAAATTATGCTTCATAAAAAATAAAGTAAATATAATATAATAAATATAATAATTGAAATATATATATCAAAACCTTTCATATGAAATCTCGATTCAACTCGTAACTCAATTGTAAATTTCAGTTCCATAGCAAACCATATTTGTATGATTAATTAAAAATGTAAAGATGTTTCTTTGAACTTATTTTATAAAACGATGTTAGGTGCAAAATTTCGTAATTAAAACTAAACAAAATTTATTTTAATTTCTTTAATTTTTATTCCTTTGAGTGTATTTTGTTTTCATGAAGGGTATTTTTTTTTAAGTTTTATTTTTTTACAGCTTCAAGACAGTCGATCTGAGTATATGATTTTAATTTTTAACTTTATCTCCACATTCAAATAACTTAGATAAATAGGCGGGCTGAGGGACAGAAGGACAAGCAATTGTTTCTGTAAAGGTTCCATTTTCATCCTTTTGAGGTACAGAACTCTAAAAATAAGTTCGTCGGCTATAACTAAAAAAATAATATATCTCTGATCACAGGAAGACTTTAAAATATTATTCAATATTTGCGCATCCAATACTTAATCCCGGAAATTAAAGAATCTCTAAAGATAATAAGAATAACAAAATAATTTTCTTTAAGGTTATTGCAAAATATTATGAAATTTATATCCTAATTTAGTGAAAAAAATAAAAATATGAAATTTAATTTTTTTCATTATATTAGGATGTCATTTAAATATAATATAAAGAAGCTAGTCATATCAAAACTAATATGTTATTATATAAAAAAATTATTACATACTGATTACCAAGCTTAGAAAAACAAGGACACGACCATGCCTATTTTTTACCACGAAGCCAGTCAAAGTACTTTTAAGCCCTTTATATCATAGTGGTAAGGGTAGAAGGTTGAAAATAACATATATAAATGATTCTAGTAATACTTAGAGATTTTAAAAAGTCATCAAATTCACTGTAAAGGACCCTCGAGTCCCTTCCAATGAAATATCAATAGTCTATAGAATCACTTTACTAATAGATTTATACAATTGAGTACGTCAATGGATGGATGGGTAAGGCGCTCTAAATTCACAGAAAAGTATTCAAGAATATCCTTCTCTTGACAAGAGTCGTTTATCAAACGTCAAGGCACGGAGCCATCCTGACTTACATTAATGTGTTGTATTAAAAGGTTCTTAAAAAGGTACTTCCATTGATGAAAAGTATTAAAATAGTAAAGGCTTTTATATAAAACTTTGACTCTACATTTTTAATATTTTTTTCTAATGCGCGAACCAGATTTCAAAATCTTGGTATGTGTGAACATGTTAAACGAAGCGAGGTACAAAAAGCACTAGGGTTGAGTTTACAAAATCTCGACGCATTCTGTCCTCAACTATTTTTTTAGATTTACAAGCTAAATTTTCGAAAATCTTTTCCATTTAAGTCTATGGAATTTTAGTTTTCCGTGATTATGCCTCAAAGACATCGAATATTTTGAATTTTTTAAACTAAACCCAGACTGATGTCTATCATTGTGCAAAATTTGCAAATTTTGGGATATACCGTTTTTGATTGATGCTTGCACAAAGGATGCAGAAAAGTCTCTCATAGCGAGCTTTATTCACTTTGCTCGCTTCACTCAATTATTGCAAAACAGAAAAAAGAAGTCTACGTAATTTGTATTTAACCTTGTTCTTTTCTCTAACATTGTATTAAATCAGAGCTTGGATACAAAAGATATACTGACTCTACATTTTTAATAGTTTTTCTTTACTCTAATAGTAAATTTTTTCAAAACATAGAAAGAAAGAACTCTTCATAACTTAAATTTTGATCTTTTTCTATCATTTTGTTGAAACAGTTTTAATATAAAGATAAAATTACAAAAATTCTTAGGCACACGATGGCTTATTTCCACCCCTCAATGATTAAAGGGAAAACGAGCCATTTAGACTCTGGGGTTACTTCTGAATTTACAAGGGTTTGGAAGTATTTTAATACAAATTATCTTATCTCTTTTTACATAAAACTGGAATTATATAACTTTTTGTTAAAAATCTTTTACAGTTATTACTAATAATTTACTAAATAAATGTTGTTCTCTTTTGGGTTACGTATTTGGAGAAAATGTAATTTAAGTAAATAATTCTTTAAAGAAACATTTGTTCTATTCGAAGACATTTTAAAAATCTGACATAACTTCCTATTGGACATTTACTGTACTTAAAGTGATTATTTCCTTTTCCTTTCCTTTTCCTTTCTTTTCCTTTCCTTTACTCAATTTATGTATTGCAACTAGAGCCTGACGGTCCGTAAGTGCAATACATTCCTATATATCTTAAACACGGTAGACAGTAGCCTTTTAGGGCCAATGGTACCATCAGAGAGCTTCATAGCTAACAAGACCTGCGCTACCATATGGCCACGGATATACCTTTTGGGCGCTACGGTGCTTTAGAGTTAGAAAATATCCAAACATACATTTTCCAAATATGTCTATAAAAAAAGAAGTAGTAAAGTTGGAGTTTGCTATATCCTAATCTAGCTTCAATTTCGCACTTCGTGGTTTGACTAATTATAACATTTAAAATATATGAAACTTGTAAGACACAGGCGGCACTTACGTACAATATCATTGATTTCAGAGTTTACTTATAGCTAAAAGATTAAATCCTGAGCAAAAGTTTGAATATCTTTTTGTATTTTTTATGTGTACTAAAAAGATAAACAAAATTTTTATCCTAAATTTTAATACCAATTCCAAGATTTTGGGATCACCTCCATCAGAAAATTACTCCTCAGCATAAATTTTAATTTTGTAAGTAATGACTACAATCTGTTCAATGAACCAAAATTGTTGGTGTTATAAATAAATAAAATCAAATGGTATGATTTATAATCATAAAAATAAACTTTTTAATAATAATTATGTAAACCGCGATATTACTTACTCAATCATATTTTGTCTCACTCGCACACTCAATCATAGTTAATTACATATATTTTGTATGACCAAAAAGGCAGATTTAATCCAGACAGATTTATTCCATCACTTTCTAACTGGCAAAGATATTCTTTTCAAGTGTGTAATAAGCAAACTTCTTCAAAAGTCTTTTTAGTTCGAGAGTCTTCAAAGGTAGAGCTATTTTTTATTTAATGGAGAACTCGTTATATTATTCAAAGAAAAATTCCTTATTACTATTTACAGGGACTGCGTCACGGCGCGAGTTCATTGAGCTTATTAGTTCAGAACTACTGATCGAACCTGAAAAGTATGATTAAGATATTTGCTATACTTTTATTCTACTAGTTGTGGAATAGCAAATATTATACTTATATAAAAACTTTTCTGTATAAATGAGATATGTATATTTATTTCAAATCAGCCAGCCTTACCATCAAATCTTCAGTTTTATTTTAATAATTAGTAAAGAAAAAAATATCTTATAAAGTGGTCTAATTATTGCTGCTATAAATTTTAATATTATGTTTTGATTTCTTTTAATCTTAATGCTTCGAAAACACTCAGGTACTAAAAAATTTCGATGACCATTTAAGCGAGAGAAATCATTAAGACGTTAAAGACGACATAAAATAAAATTTCCTCTTGGCAAGATTTCATAAACTATGTAAATAAATAAGATAAAAATATATTGTTAAGACTTATTTTTAATGATACGCATTACTTGCAACACAGTCCTTGATGTCCGACAACTTTTAACAGATTGGCCCAAATACTCGTACAGCACTTACAACTTATTTTATACTATGCACCGCGACAACATTCAGGCGAGGATACATTAGAATATCAATTAATAGATGACGAATACCTTCATATTATAAGAATTTCCAATAATTAATAAAATAATAAATAACATACTAAACATTTTTCTCATTTAAATTATAATAAACGAATATTACTAACCATATATTATTGTAAATGCATTCTACAAAAAATATACCTACAGAACTAAAAGTTCGTCCTATAATCTTAAGTGCGAAACGTGTTCCAAGTGTCCATGTTTACACTTTCTTCTAAAGTTTTTGTGGACAGAGTCAGGAGAAAGAGCTTGTATAAAGATCTTAATTAAATAAAAAAGTGGATATATCGCAAAGCATTAAAAGTTACATCGTTATCCATTTTAATTACTTTTACTAATGCTCGCAATAAATCATCGCTGGTACGTTTAATTACAACAGTAATCGAGCTTACAGAAGCTTAATCGTCGTACATTGGAATTAACATGATAAAAAATCTATACCAATACAATCAAGTTGATGACTGTTTTTTTATGTCTGAAGTGAAGAATTAGAAAATATTATTTGTGTTAAGCATAATAAAAAGCAAATGATAATTGTACTTCTTTCTTCAAAGTCTTGAAATTTAAAATAACACCATATAAAACAGATGCGCTCAGATCTTAGCTTAAACTTCATTCTTAGTCTGTCACATAAATAGTTCAATATTTTAATACTTTTTTACCATTAAAGCATATATTATTTTTAAAATGCTAAAAACTTTTAAAACCAAAACAATGTTTAACATATATCAAAACTTGAGTATTTTATAGAAAATTTGTAACTAAATTGAACACATAGCTCATCCGCTGCACTCACCTTCACATAACTTCATCTAACTCCACGTGTGTAAATTCGGCTGAAACTCGTAACTTTTAAACGCGCTCGTAACTGTTTTTATATTTTTATAACAGCTGTCCATTGTTTCATATTTTGCAGAAAATAATGACAGATATTTCACGTTCAGTAATTTTTTTAATCAAATATATATATATATATATATATATATATATATATATATATATATATATATGTTTTTAAAATATAATTGTGATTTGCAAATTCACGCACTTTAATCATTTTATTTTTTTCCATATGAAATTTTTGAAAGATAATAATTATATTACTATGATAGGCTAGTATGGTGTCTAAGTTTGAACATGCTCTAACCTCAACCTTCCTCAAGTCTGTAACTTTAATAATGTGTAATTATAATAAAAGCTTAAAGGACTCAAGTTCCGACCACGAGCCATTCGTTCTAATTACGTCTGAGAGGTTCTGACGTGACTGAATGCATGAACTACAAAAATGTTCTGTCACAAAGCTCTTGATAATCATATGGTCTAGTAAACTCTTAATATACTTGACGATATTGACGGGTTTTACAAATAAGATTCTCAAAGAGTATATGAATTTGTATACAAGTTGTATATAAAATGTCTGAAATGTAACGATTGTTGCTAAAGATGCCGCAAAAAAACCTTGCCACAATAAATATTTTTATGTATTATTTTTTATATATTTATTTAATAATAAAGTAAAAGTAAGTAGTTACCAAAATTCACCCTTGCGAAGCTGCGAGTGGAAGCTAGCTAATTATAAAATTAATGAAAATATAGATATCCTCTAGCCAAATTTATAATATTTACAATTACAAAATATTTGCGAAAAAAAGTACTATTAATAAACTATTTAGTAGTAAAAGATATGTCAACTATAACAACTTCGTGCATCATAATATTCAGCATATGAGAAATAAGGAATTTGAATTTGAGCTGTTTTTGAATACTTTTAATATAGATATCTTTTATGTTACAAATCACACTTAAAAGTGATCATTTAATGTTTTTCTTTCATTATTAAATAATCATTCATTTAATATGATTAATTTCATACACGGTTACTCTTTAATTCCTTTACTTGAACAAATGAATAAAACTGTAATTACGTAAACACATAATGATCTTTTCAGTTGAACGCACAATCGAATTATCCTGATTAGAACTTGAGAAATTTATTATATAAATGTTTATAACCACCGTCATCTAACTTCGAACAATTTGATAATATTTTAGATGAGAATTTAATTGTTTCTCTATTTCTAGTAAACAGTTAATAGTTTGTTACGATTTTAATATTAGCCTCCACAAAATTCAATAAGTAGTGAGTTACAAAACAATAAAATAACTTTCTTTTCTGTTAAGATTAAAAAACGGTAATTAATGACCTGAAAATAAGAAAAATAGTAATTGTTTGAGATATTGCACGTAACTAGACGAGTTAAGAAGTTCTAAGGCCAAAAAACTGTTTGTTCACTTCACATGGTCTGTCATCTACTAGAATCTTCGCCACTAGCGCCACCTGCATTGATAATATCTTTAGACACATTTTTCCTACTTATGAATGGTTAATTAGTACATTTGATTTCGAATCTTATGGCCATTTTAGTATATGCTATTATAACAAGATAATTATTATTTTTTTTTGCTATATTAAAAAAACTCAAACTCTATTATAATTGATACACTCATGGGTTAGATGGAAATAATTCATTTTTATACATAATTTACTACCAATATTAGAGACAAAATTTAAAAAAAAAAAAAACAAAAATTAAAACGAATAATAAATTTAATAAATCGTTGTACTATCGGTGCAATTATATTAAAATAGCTCCAGAATCAAATAAAATGCAGTCCAATTCAAATAGAATGCGGTTCGCTTTCTCCTCTTGATTGTAAGCGTTTCAAGATTCTTTGTTCTTTGGAGCTGAATTGACTATACTTTACTTATATCTTTTAATCTAAAACTTTTTTATTCAAACATTAGAAAGAACGGTACTTTAAATATATATTTTTGTCTCAATTATAACATTGCAATGGTATATCTTATAACAATATAAAATATTATATGCTATGTACAGACAATTCAGTAAACAAATAGCATTTATTTAAAGATATGAAAATTGATCAAAAAGAGTAACATTCAGAATCTAAAATATACACATATAAATATAATTTAGTCTTTCTGACGCAACCGTTACTCATACTTTATTTAAAAATTTTAAAACTATGTATAACAAAAGTAATAGGAAACACAATATAAATTACTTAAAACCAGTAGTAGTGAGTTATTCTTCTTTTCTCAATAAATTGCTTTTGGTAACAAAGAAGGCTACTTCTACTTCTTTAAAAGATTAAGTTGTATTCCATTGAGTGATCCAAGATTTTTCTGAGTTTTAGCAAAGAAAAGCAAGTAACAATGATAGTAAATAAATTTCAGTGCTGTCTGTAACTCTGGCTGTTTATTCTAGTATTTTTTTATTCATATATCCGAAATGCTGAACAGATTTTGATGAAACTTCCTGTGTTAAAAGCTTGTGTAAGTGAACTTTTAAAGGAAAAAATTTTATCTCGAACAAAAAAGTAATTTATGAATCAAATACAACCAAAACTGAACAGATATTGCAAAATGATATATTACTATGGACTTAGTCACCATGCAGATACACCTGGTGCAAGATAAACCAATTCGGTCGAAATAGATTTTCCTCTAGAGTACAATTAGCTAATGGTAATATGCTTGAGGACAGATCATTTACATCTAATCAGAGCAATGGCTTTAATTGCCTTTCACCATGGAACTATTACTAGCCCATGAATCGTTTCAAAGTGTAATCTAATATGCATTTGAATACTACAAACGCGATAAGCCTAGCTTACTGTGTTATGGCTAGTTTCAATAACTTAGTCATATATATTAAATATTTTTAAAATATGTTAGATATTTTTGTATATATCGCTAATTTATTGACTTTTGAAAATATGTTACGAAAATAGTTATATTTATATGTTTTATTTAAACAAGTTAAAAACTTTGCATCCCTATTATGTCATAAAAGTCGGTAATTATATTACCTTACACCTCAACATATTATATATGGATGTAATTTTTTATCGTCATATAACATATGTATTTTTTTTTTAAATTAGCAACCGCTTTGACATTGAACAAACGATTTTCAGTTACGGAAATACTGAAAATATACGAAATTAGTAAATTATAATCAAATGGACCATTGAGCAACTAGAAATAAATACTTCTTTTTGTTTACTATAGTCAATAGACCTATTAGAATATTAGCCATTTATAGTCAACAAAAAGTAATTATTGCCTTTTGACCTTTTAGTCCTATAGTCAACCAAATAAATTTTTCTTGCATATTTGACCTTTTCTGATCTGTCAGAACATTTCATAATTCAAAATACATGTACCAAAAGACAGTAAAACCACAAATATAAGCAAGTATGCTTTCGCAAATAACCTGACGATCAAAGTTCAAGAAAATAGTCTTCAACAAACATTAGAATCATTATTTGCTCGGCGTAAAATCGATAGCCCTGTTTCAAGTGGCATTTATGGGCACGAAATGAACCAGCAGTTAACATACAAACTGTTTTATATATTTTGATTACTGTTAACTATTCATAATATATGTATGTGTTTATATCACTCCTATTTTCATATCAAATTGTATGTTTGAAATTATATAAACATATTTTGCATTTTAATTTTTATTTTGTTATTTCTATCTGTGTTCATATTTAAGAATTAAATGAAATTATAAAAGCTGTTTCTTTTACAGTCGGGTGAATTAAATTTCAGTAATTGTTAGTGACATTAAAGTGAACAATCGGATTATAAAATACAAAACTGTTGTTTGTCTATTGAATGATATTATATTAAAAAACCATACGGACTTTTTCTATAATAGGATTAAAAATATACCTTCTATGCATAAAAAAAAATCTCGTCGAAATTTTTACAATTTATTTTAATTCCATTAATTAAACCTTTTATTTTTGCTTTCAAAAACTTTATTAAGTTAACGGCTTCACAGTATTATAATCTTGCAATAAAAAACACTATAATATAATTTATTTTATTTGAACATAATAAATACGCAGAAACTTAATAAGGCTTAAATAACTACTAGTTTTAAATTTAAGTTACCATTTTTTTAACATTTAACAAAACAGTTAACTAACTAACAATACATGGCAGCAGGCGATAAATGTTGAAAACTGACCATATCTCAACTGAAAAATGGCGGAAATACACATTTATTCTTTAAATAGAAATTGTTATTCTTTGAGTGTAAAATGAGTAAAGCATTGTCTCCAAATGAGACAATACCACAAAGGAATCTTTGAACAAATTATCTAATTCAAGAGGTCTTAATTCAAACCATTCAATAGATAAGTTTAATTTCAAATAAAACTATTTTTTAAGGATTAAAACTCGCGTATAATTTGGTTACATTTTAATTTTAACCGGACGTTTCGAATACTTTGCAGCAATCGTGTTCACGGGTAGACGAGATGTAAGTTTAATTTCATCATTAATTTGAATAACATCGTAAATAGAAGCAATAAAAATGTTATGATACTAATTACTCACGTCACTTCGCCTTGACCTATATTTTAGCCTGGCTTTTACTGAGCGTGGAGCCTAAGTGGCAAAGATATAGCATTTGAACGATCCCCTCGAGTCCGCCGCGGGATACGTACAGCGAAACAAACAACCAGCAGACTTAAGCCACTTTTGAGTAGTTTGCGAAACGAGAGTTTGTTATAAACATTATTCTATGTATTTTACGTTTAATACATACATAAAAATAAATTCTTATTTTTATTAATAACCATATAAAAATCCTGCTATCAAAAACTTTTATAAATTATATAAAAGCAGAGCTACTATAAAAATATTAGGTAATTTACTACGATGTTAGAGTATAGATTCTATGAATATAATATTGATTTTAACATAAAGTGAAATAAAATTTTTGCAAACGAGCTAATGGACCTCCATTATCAAGTATGTGCGTACTCAGCATTATTGAGAGAGTCAATGATACTGGAGGTTGTATTTTAAAATAAGTGTTAATTTGTGATGATGAAAGATTTAGAACGCCTTAACCTTATTTATGTATTTGGAAACTAGTTCTAATAAGTTTGTAAACCATAAACGATGATAAAAAGAAAATATGGATATTTTGATACGGTGTTTTATTTAGAAAGTAGTACCATTTGTTTCTTAGTTAATTAACAATTTTAGAAAGTTTTCTTTCATTTTTAAATTATAACTTAGAAGAAAATAATAAACTCTAAACTACATGGTAAGTCTCGTGTCATGTTCAAACCAAACAAATCTCAAAACACTGAAATCCTAAAGCAATGAATTTAAATATTAACGCTGACGCCAACTTCACTTTCATTTTACTTAAAAACTACTTAAACTTAAAACACAAATACAATAAACACGTGTAATGAATGAAAGTTTGAACAAACCCTTGTAAATGCACACTAGGGAAAAGTAAATAAAACTAACTTTGAACAACAGCCATTTTTAATTAGGCTTTACAACTTTGCCTCCTGAAAATATTTCAGTTGAAAAACTAATTACGGTTTCGCTTTAAAAACCATACATTTAAAAACTATACATTAATTAAGTTAAACATTAACAATTATTTTACATCGTTACATTCACGCTTGTGCGATCTATTATCTATATACTCGTAATATAACTTTTGCGTGTGACTTCGTTCCATTTTTCATTACCTAGCACCCCTTAAGGGGTTGAACCCCAAAAGCTTTATTTTTAAGATTTGCTTTCTCGAAATCAACAATAAAGTTATAAAATATATTTATTAAATTCCTATATATATCTTATTTTACTTTGATGTAGAAATGTTTGTAAAATGTTAAACTTTCATTACTCGTATGAAAGTAAAATTAACTCTAACTTTTATCTCATATTATAATTAGTTTTTTTTTATTTTTTTTTTATTTATGAAAAAGAAGGGCAAACGAGCATGCCCATCACAGGTCAAATGTGATCAGCGCCGCCCACGAACTCTTACAACATCCGAAGACACAAGAGCGTTGCTAGCCTTGGAGGTAAGAGTATACGCCTTTTAAAAAAAAAAAAAAAAAGGATGAAGGTATACGATATTTTATCCTTATGCTTAAAATAAGTAAGATGTATTCAGTGATCCACCAGTTATGAAAACTTACATAATATTTCAGATCAAGTAATGTTTAAATTCTACAATAATCGTATATCAAACAGAATAATATTCTAGAGCTATTGAGATTATCATAGATCTGTATATAGTTAATTTATAATAATGTTAGAAATACATCAAAGTTACAACAAGTCGTCAATCTTGTATAAATAAGTTTTGTTGCAATAAATTAAAATCATCTACACTTATATATAGACTTCACAATTATAGTGTGTCTCTTTCTTTCATAAGTGTAGTGTATGTATGTAAATGTGTGAAATAAAAACTATGACTTTGCTTTATTTCATTTCAATAAATATGACCTTTACTACACATAGATAATATATATATATATATATATATATATATATATATATATACATATATGTAGTAATCATTGAAACTTCTATGAATTTAGAGCCTTCTAAAGCTATATATAAATACTACTTAGTTTAAAATTTTGTGGTATTTTGAGGTAGAAATGTGAAAAAATATCTTGGATTTTTAAAGTACATTATTGTAAGTGATTTTTTGTGATTCTTAAATAAATATTATGTTGATTAGCAACTAATACGTCAACTGAGTGCCAAAGGCTGGTTTATAGACCTCCATCTATTCCAAAACAATATTTTAGTGTATATAATATATAAATTTAAGAAAAACCTTGAATATATTGTGTAAAATTAAATACATTCATGTTTAATTCTATGAAAAATTTCAAAAAACGTCTAAATATAGAAACCTTAAATTAGAAATGCAGAAGCGTAAAAATGAATAATCTCTTCCGCTGGAACTCAACCCTGTATCTAACACAATGTATAAGGAAATCCGTTGGAACGTGTAACTTTAACACCCTGTGAGATTTGCTTACTCACATGTGGCAGAAATTAGGTCATTTCGGTGCGAGATAACTGCTACATAGCACAGAATTGGCTCTGTGATGTGCACAGACATTACAGCGCATTCGCAGAGCATAAAGCATATACGGTTGAAAACAAAAGAGTAAAATTATTTCCGGACACAGTTGTCGAACTAAATAAAGATGCTATTTGAATGTAACATACATTTTTTGCTTTATTTATAAATATAGAAATATATAACTATGAGTATATTTAGACTTGATATTAAGTTATTATATATAAACATTAGTTTCTCAGTTTTAAACACAAATAAAGCCGTCAAACACACTACTCAAAGTTGTGTGTAATCATAAAGTTAAATGGACTTGTAAAGTGGGTGAGTGCTAATTAATTAATCAAAGTTTGATAGTTATTAGTGATATTTGGATTTATATTTAAATATATTGTAAAGTATAAGAAGTTTATCTAAAACAACGTAGAAGCCATTACACCCTCATGGTACAATTTTGAACAAATTCATGTTTACGATTTGATTAAGATTTTTTTAAAATAAAAAATGTCGAACGTGTTGATTTTTTTCTTAATCTGTAAATGCGAAATAATATTTGTTAACTAGTATATAAGTATTATGCTATACAAAACGTCATTATTTTTGTATAAAACCATATAACAATGTTTGAAATTATTTTTCAGTATTACAGCTTTGTAAATCTTATTAAATTACAATAAAAATATAGAATGAAAATCGAGCAATGCAATGCATGAATGCAACGAGTCAAAAACATTTTACTAAACTTTTTCAGTTATATTGCTGAAAATAATAAAAGCGAAACTTTCACCATAGTTGAATAAGGATTAGAACGACAGCATCCTCTATGCTGCCGGGTAGTCCCACATTACCCCCCGGCCGTCACCCCCATGGGCCGACGGGGTACCCGTAACGGGTTTTTCCAAAGGAAAAAAAAAAAGGATTAGAACGACATAATAATAAAATATAAAAAGTAAAAGTCAGTTAAGAACTAACTCAAGCTGAATAAAATTGACAAAAGAGGTGTAATTCAGTCCTTATTATTTCAAAGTACCGAGAAGTTGGAATATCGACCTGATATCGACGGAACGCCTTTAGAAATAATTCAAAGCTTGATTAAATCCTATTCAACTTCTATAATAAAGAGTCTTTAAGAACTTACAATTACTTCTCAAACAAAATAAAAGAATAGCAGAAGAAGAGTAAAGTTTTAAACAAAATCAGAAAATAAAAACGAAACTATAATTGCGACTATTTAACTCTGGCGATTAAAAGTTTTATACTAACGTTCAAAAAGTGTAGGGAACTTCAAAACTTCACGCGGGCGGAGTCTGGAAGAACACCTAGTTTCATATCAAGTGATACGTAATAGTTAACAATTTATTTAATATTTATAATAATCTATTTCATTTATATATTTATACATATAATTATTCGGTTGTAGTCACGTAATTACTATTGAAATTTTTCCGAATACTTTTACCCTTTCGGGGACCTTAACTTTGAACATGCCGAATCGCGGCGTGAACTGAAAACCATCACACCGCGACTCCCCGATTTCGAATGGGTTCGAAAGTAATTACGCGAGTAGAGAAGGATAATTATATACAAGTAATTTAACTCAATTAAACTGTAATGTATCTCATAATTCAGATCTAATTGCCCCGGAGTAATTAACAATATATTAGTAGCATGAGGCTTTCGCATATTACTTTCTTATTATTTACCGTTTATTAAGGTTGTGTTTAATTGCAAATGAAATAACAATAATAACATTATAGTATCACTGCAGTTTTGTATTTTAACTCAATTTTTATCGGATCAAACAACAGATTAAGTATCATTGGGTCATAAAATATCTGAAATTTGTTTATTTATTTGCAGTTTATGTCAGTTCAAATTATATCTATATTTGAATTTTGATCAAACTCGGATAATTTTATATAAGAACCAGTTATATAAATGGATGGATTCTCTTTTGTTTAATCAACAAAATGTATAGATTTTGCATACAAGTTTTATAAACTGAATTATTACTGAAATTTTCAATAATAAAATCTTAGTATTGTTAGTGCGAGGGTCACGCGATGCCATGAAGGGTCACGGTCGTGACGTCATTGACGATATTCTATAGAAGTTCTAATGAGGCTAAACTAAAGATTTTTCCTTTTCATTTTAGATCCCATTTTTATTTTATTCTTTCTCTTTGGAGCTACTAATACTATGACTGTTTTTATGCAGAACTTAAATTATAATTAATAATGTTACTTTAATTTTATAAGAAGTACAGTATAATATAATCAAATTAATATAATATAATATAATCAAAAAAAAAAATTATATGAAAACATAAAAAAAATATGAAATCGGAGTACGACTTATAAAATGACGTTAAGAATACCAACCGTCGTTTATCATTTTTTAATACGTAGAATAAAACACAAATGATATTTATAGTGGGTACTTGTAAATATTTAAATATATTATATTTATACTGGGTACTAATATTTAAGAACAATCATCCGTTCTTTTCTAGAACCTTCGTCCATGACGTCATTAGTAGGTCATTTCAAAAGAGCGTATACAGTGAAGGTATGTATGCACGTATTAAAGGGGCATCCTAAACGTACACCTGGGTCACATTATGAGTCCGGTATCCGCAAGGGAATCCATGGAATGCTCAGAAGCTTCGTCTCTTACTATTAACTCTCCTGTCCTGTTTTTACAAGACAATGTTGCTTTTAGAATACACTCTATATTTTTGTAGTCGATTCTCTTGGATTATTTAAACAATATTTATTTTGTAATTTTAATAAATATATTATTTGTGTGCATTTGTATTATACTTTTGGCTTTTATTTTTATAATAACTAATTTTTAAAGTTAAGTTTAAGTTTAGTTTCCTTAATAGTCTTAGAATCGTTTTCACAGTTCGCAGGTTCGACCCCTGTATTTTTCGTAGTATATTTATATAAAATTTACTTGTGTATATAAAGTATTACTTTGTTGGCTTTTAAAATTGCGTAACCTACGACTCTCTTGACTATCAAAATTTAGAGAAAAAACCAATATAACTGGACCAACATTTTTTTAGCGAATTGCTCTCCGAAAATAGAAAACTCACGTACACTGAATATTGGTATTATTTTTAGGTATACACGAATTTCAATGATCCCTTTTTTCAGATAAAGCCTTCAAATAACGAACGTGTCTGCCGCAGCGTATTTTACCTCGTTCAAGTGAGCCACTAGCGACTGGTTTTAATACCAACTTAAATTTTACTATATTATTTAAAAGATTTTTTTAAATTCATAATTCTCAGTATAAAATTCTATTAAAAGTTTAGCATAATCTCCATAATAAATAAAAAAATATATAATCCTGCAAGACCGTTGGAAAAAAGGAAATTGATTAAAGTGAAAATATTTTTTATACCTTACGATTTAACTACCTTGTTATAAAATTTTTGTTGTTTTCGAATAAGCAATTCCCGCACGGGAAATAATGTCTGTGTCTCTGGGGATTTTACAAATAACACTCAGACTCGAAACAGCAATTCGTGGTTCACACAAACAACTGTTCAATATGAGAATCAAACCCTCGGCTTACCAAGCAGGGCCACAACCAGTAACCACTCAACCAATCGGTCGTTCATTTTAACGGAAAAATTATAAAAATTATTTTAATTTAGAAAAATAATAGTTAAACATAATTAATGTTCATACCGTCACATACCAACATACCGTCACGGCGCGCCCAGCGCCAGTTCACGCCGTGATACCGCCGTGCTCACGAATGGATTAGAAGCTAGTCGTTCAAATCTTATTCAAATCTTATCGTTATAATTAATACGTTTTCAAAAAGATTAACATTTAAAAAAATGTCAATACATATACTTGTTTTTCATATTATATTAATTCTTGTTAAAATAAATAAAACATATTAAGGCATTGTTCATGAAAAGTGGTTAAAAGTAAACAAGGCCGATTGGACTTTTCGAGTGAACGCTGTAAAGGCTGTGGGACCTTTTTCAGTCAATAACAACTTTGTAATTAAAACTGAACGGATCCCTGACTTTTTACTTCTTTGTTTGAGATTCTTTATTGATCTTTCTTCTTAAATTTTTAGGAGGAAATGTTTTTTATTAAAAATATTTTATAAAATAACCTGGATATCATTTTCATTTTAATATAATAGAAATACTCGGAATAAAAATACCAGAGGTTCTGATCAAACAAACAATGCATGAATGTAAACAAATGAATGAATGAATGGATGAACAAATAATAAATCAAAAACATTCAGTATAATGAACACTGTCAATACCATGTTATAAACGTGTACGTTTATTTTTTGAGATCAAAAAGTCGTAATCAGTGTATGTAAAACTGGATACATATATTTGTAATAATATTTCTTTTATATTTAATATCTTTGAAAACCTTAATATCCCTGCTTGTTAACATTACAAGGGAAATCCATTATTGACTGTATATTTATTTTCATTGAATCTAATGTCATGTCATGTGTATACATATTATTAAATAGAATCGGTCGCAGCTGTCTCTTATTCTTTTATGGTTTTCATCAATAGACAGTGTGAACTAAATTCACTAAAATATAATGATTTTTGTAAATTATTTGCAATAAAATCTCTAAATAAATAATACAATGAATTGTTAATATAATAATTATAAAAAATAACAACGGTTACACCTTTAAATATTTATTTTAAAGAATGAAAAATATATCGATATATTTATCGATGTTATTCCACAATGTTAGAAATATTGCTTAGTTTTGTCGAGAGAAACTTAAAAGATGTCACCTCTGTCCCGATAGAGACGGTCATATATAAAACATTAAAGTCATCGAAGCGAGTACAGTAGCTCAATTGGCAGAGCAATGAGTCGGTTCACGAGAGGTCGCGTGTTCTTATCCTGCTCGTTTCGATAAATATTTTATTATTATTTTTTTAAATTTAATAAGCTATAAGTTTAAGTATTTTCTTAGATTTTCACGAGTACACATTTGAAATAAAACTATGTTTTAGGGATTTAACTCACGTATAATTTTGCCAGCTCTAGATGACTAATTAAATAACTTACTGACAGACACTTACATCTCGTCTACTCAGGAATACGATTGCTGCAAAGCATTCGAAGCGTAGGGTTATTAAATTGGTTAAATTAAAATTTAACCAAAATTATGCGGAATTAAATCCTTAAAAAAATACTTTATTTCAAAAAAGACACAGTTTTTAATTTAAAATAAAATTAGAGTAATTTTTTTAAATTAATCTACGCGGTGAAACTAGTATATGTATAAGAAACAAAATTTGAGATTCACCTAATTAGTATACATCAATCACTGACTACGAACACCCAAACTTCATAATAACTTAAGAAGAGGACGCTAAACTGGAAGATTAGATACATTCAAGTAGTTATGCAAAGTAGAGATAAGTTTTGCATCTTAAATTAATCGATTTTACGAACATTAAAGGAGTTCAGAATTAAGAATGAAAGGCAGTTTCTTTGACGTTCGGTCAAAGAATATAAAATATGATCTGAAACACTGTCCATAGATTTATGATCAAAAACTTTCTAAAACGATTTTTTTTATAATCTGTATGTAAATTAAAAATTATATCATCCATTACTTATTTCGTAAAAATACAATCTATTTCCTAAAAAAGAGATAAGTTTACTTTAAATTAATAGTAAATATAAAATAATCGTAGTTAATTTCGTAGTTTGTAAAAAAAACACACAAGGGCGAACCTGGTAAAAATATACTCCTAAAAAGAACTGTTATTTTTCTCACGTCTCTATAAAAACAATCAAATTATATTTTGAAATATTTTATTATTTTCAGATATTCTATATTTTCACAATAACTTATCTTATAACAAAACATTTATTAATTTAGCAATCCCCCCCAGACCACCGCGCCCACCAGACCATATGACGTGACAGACGGGATTAATACCAGAGCTGTTCGAATTACGTAACAATTCTGAATGAATTATGTAATGGCTGCTTTATGCTGAAATCTGAACCATTTGCCTTCTCTACCCGACAGTACAAGTACAATTGTGTGGAGACAATTGAGAGAATTGTGTGGCTTTTACAACTTCAAGAGCCATTACTTATTAATTACAGTTAAAATATATTTCAGATATAAATTATTATTGGCCGCTGGTGTCAGAGAATCTCATAAAAAAATTAATAATTAATAATTAAATACAGTGTTTTCTTTGTCCTTTTCAGTATATTGAAAAAAGTGTAAAGTTTTTAATATTTTAATTTGAATTGAAAATGTAACAAATTGGAAATTTTTTATATTTGTAAATGGATATTATTTACATTATGTTTGAAAAATATTGTTTTCTATAGTATTTATAATTAAGATTAAAGAATCGATCTATATTAAAACAAATAAACAAGATTTTATGGTATATTCAAGGAACACTATAATCATAAAAGCCAAAAGCGTGGATCTGAACTAGTTTAGTGTGAAATACCGGTTGGTTTATAACTCGTAACAAAGCACTATTCCGGACAGGTGTCGATATATTATAATATGATTCGCTAACTTTTAATATTAACAAGATTCCACCCCCAGCTTCCAGTACCCGTGAGTCTTTTCAGTTATTATAAAGTGAGTTATTATTATTATTAATAGCTGCCCGCCCAAAGATTCGACCTTATTAAGTCAAGAATCATTGGTATCCAATCCAATGGTATTTTGGACCAATATTGGAAGCAATTTTGGCACCAACAGTACACAGACAGACAAACGGATAGCTTTCCCCATCCTACTATTATATGTAACAAAGATGTGCAGTACAATTTATCAGAAAATATGACGGTTTAGTAACGATGAATTAGTTATTGAAACAGTAATAAAGGAACTCGATTATTAATTCGCTTCTAGAATTTTACAGACTGACTGACTTTGTACGACATATATATTCTAAGTACAGTTAGTCGTACATACGTACATATAAGATAGGAACTTTAAAAGAATATTCTATAAGATATAAAGATTGGTAAATTATCTAATAATAATATGTTTTTTAATAAATCTGTCAATTAAATATCTTAATTGTAATAATTCGGTCTTAAATTATAAACATTGAGGTTTAATTATATAATGAACTTCTAAATTATTACATTTGAAATTCGGGTAGGCTTTAGGGGGAAATAATATCCTCTGTTGTATATAAAGTTAATAAAATTATATGAGAAATCTGTTTTCCAGGAAAGTTGATAGGGAAAATTTCTAATTTAATGTTCAGTACAGAAACCGCGCCCAACTGTTTCCGATGTTAAATGGAAAAGGCCCCGACCAGCTCTCGCATTTTATCGGTAAATTGAGTTACAATATTTTGTTATCTATAACAAGGTTAATAATGTAAATTAAATGTTATCTTAAGGCCAAATTGTTTTAAGATAATTCAATAACAAAGTTCCAGTGAAAGTTACAGTATCTGATGAAATTCAGTTTGCTTGGAAAACTTTATTTTGGATGCGAATGACAGTGCTATGTACTCTGAAGATGGATGGCTGCTAACGACGCGCTTTTTATAATTCTACTTTAAAGGTTGATTTTTAGTTTATAATGTAGAAATAACTGTTTATATAAATGTTAGTTTGTTCTATAATTAATAATAATACAAATGATTAATTCATTAACTATAAATATTGTGGTATTTACATATATTTGTAGTCGTTTAAACATTAAAGAACTTTGTTGTTTAATAAAACCTTACTATGTGGAACGACTCAAAAGAATTTTTCTTATTAAAAGCTGTATATTTATGGTAAAGGAAACTTTGAACTTATAATTCAAGCGGGAACTGTTCAATTAGCAAACTCATTTGAATCACGTTAAAAAAATGAAACCTGAATATGTACAATAACAATTTAATCATACATTTAAAATAGAATGATATTGATCTAGGTTAACAAAACAGTTAAAAACGTTTAGCTTAGAACAGGCGCAAAAGGAAAAATATAATTATTTCATTATCTTTAGGGGACGGACATTATGAAGTATTTGATTTATTTTTTCTTCTAAATGGATCTGGAGATTAAGAGGGTGGAGCATTCTTCAAAGATAAGTTAAACATCATTCACATAGTAACTACTGCACAAGTTTTACTATACCACAATGTATGGTTTTTTACACTTATTTATATACTATGTAATGCTAAGGAAATATTTTTGACAGTAAGTACTAAATTAAAAAATGGTGGTGATGATACACGTCGTTTCAAATAATATTATAAAATAACAATAATAATAAGTTCATTAAAAATATATGTAAGAAATGTAAGTTATTTAACATTTTTATTTAATAAATAGAAGTTCACATCAAATAATTCTCCCCCGGTCTGGGTCTGCCAAATTAAGTTTTCTGCTGGATTAGCGTAACCCTGGGGCTCCTCATGAATATTTTAGTGATTGAATAAATAGATTTCAAATACGAAATCTTATATACTTTGCCTAATGATGTGAAATTTGTATAGGTTGTGTTGGTTCTGAAGGTCAAAGGAAACACATGTGTTTGAAAACGCTAAAATTCAAGTTTGCTTGTAAGTGTATATTTTTTTATAATTTTTAATTACCATCAAGACTTATTCTAAAATTTCTTATATACACAAAATTCTAAGTCTAAGAATTTCGTATAACTATTTATTAAATTTAATCATATAAAAAACACATATAGTTCTTTTAATAAGTCCCATAATTATTCTTATGCAGCAGATGAATTTCAGCCTGACCTGTGAGACCTTGACAAGTAAGTAAGCCATTTAATTAATTATTATATATAATTATTCGGATGTACTCATGTTATTACTAGCGGAATTTGCTGACTAGTTTCGAACCCATTCGGGGTTCTTATTCATGAGCTCTGAGCATGGCGGAATTGCGGCGTGAACTGTACTATCATTTATAGATAATTATATATAATAGTATTCATGGATCACGACAGTTAACAACAATTTAATTAAGTTTAAATATACTATATTATCAAAGTTAGTTTATATAAAAAAGTTAAACCTATACGCTTCGCATCTAATCGCCCGCTCAAACAACCTGAATTAGCTTTGAATATGCAAATAAATTTAATCTACCACTTTACTTTAAAAAGAGTTTTCAAAAAATAATTAGCAGATACAGTACCACTAAAAATGGGTTGAAAATCTAAAAACTTCGCAATCAAATTCCACTTTACAAGCTTTTTTGCCGGTGTTAATTGAAACACTAATTGGATGGCGGTACCGAATGTACAGACTCCGTTTTATCAATTCATTAAAAGAATTATTTATGTTTTTTTTTTAATAAATGTGGTCAAAAGAATTACATAAAATAATTTTCAATACTAATATTTTCACTAAAGAAAAAATTAATAAATCTTATATATTTCTTCAGAATTTGGTTTTACGTGTGAAATTACCATCAAAATTGATTATATATAACAAAGCAAATGGAGTAACAACAACATGTTACATTTGGCAGGAGATCTAAGATATGATCTGGAACAGCGAGTTTAAATACAGTTCATAAACAACATAAGTTCAAAAAGTTATAGTACCTTTGAGGTATTTTACTAAAATTTATGGGTTACACCGTAAATATATACGATTAACTCAATGAAGATACTGTTCTA
Organism: Mechanitis mazaeus; assembly: GCA_959347395.1. Classification (NCBI taxonomy): domain Eukaryota; kingdom Metazoa; phylum Arthropoda; class Insecta; order Lepidoptera; family Nymphalidae; genus Mechanitis; species Mechanitis mazaeus. Next base: position 3,548,271 of record OY365743.1, read on the forward strand.
AAACATAGATTTTATGGTTCAAGATACTTTGGTGTAAGTCATAAAATAAATAGAGTATAAATATTTAACCTTTAAAATAATGATTTTCTCGTCTCATGGAAACATCCTCAATGGTGCAGTTCCTACTTAACTCACTCCCACTTGGTTCTAAATTATGATGCGATTTAATAATAAAAGAACCCCACGTAATGACAGAATTTAAAATTGAACTTACGTCATTGGCTGAATAGAAATTACATAATATTATATCTGTGTTTTCTGCTAGTCAATTTTTTTCATATAATCGTATATTATTACAATAATATCGTTAAAGATATATTTTTAATTGAGCGAAGCTTTCTGTGAGACTTTTCTGCATCCTTTGCATAAATCAAAAACGGTATATCCAAAAATTTCCAAGTTTTGCACACTGATAGACATCGGTCTGGTGGTGGTTTTAATACATTTTTTTTTTTCAAATATTAAATGTCGTTAAGGAATAATCACGGAAAAACTAAAATCCTATAGACTTCAATATAAAAAAAAATCGAATTAAACTCTAGATTTACAATGAAAAAAAAAAGTGTTGAGGACAGAATGCGTCAACGTTTTGTAAATGCAACTTCGGTGTTGTTTGCACCTCGGTTCGCTCACTATGGTAACACATACCGAGATTTTGCAAGCGCAGCGAGTCAAAATTGACGTCTGATTCGCGCTCCTTATTTATATATATATTTTTATAAATGATACCCTAAATTGATAATGGCCTTGAATAGTATTAAACTTTAATCCTTTTGACAGTGAGTCGAAAATTTTGATAACGTTGTTGAGGCGTAGATGTCTAAGCCTGATTAAAATCCTTTCACTTTGATGAGTTTTAGGGATTTTGAGTAGAATTTGATGAGTTAATTTCACCTTTTAAGACATTTGATGGAGCGAGATGGTTATTGTACGGGAAAATAATTGTGACTAAATAAATTGTATATATTTTTGTTAATAGCAATAGCCATAATGTTAATTTATTCGGGCAAAGATCTTATATATTTTCCAAGAACAAATTTTATATCAACTCTAAGAATTGAAAATGATTTTATATTATAATTAATAAGAAAATATATAATTTCGTTTAATCAACAGTTCAGTATGTACAAGGAAGTGTATTTTCCTAATAACTACAAACTCAAAGTGTTAATTAGGAAACTCTGAACGAATGAATTTTATGAAATCTCTATTGGTGTTCGTGAGAGATTGCAATTAGATAATGGTTCTGGCAACACTAATGTACAATTCAGCGACACGCAACTTCAAATATTTCGATGGGCAACACTCTTGTAATAAAGCTTATGGAGGCAATGTTCATCAACACTACTTTATTTGTAGTAAATTCACGCTTACTTTGATAAAATGTTTTTTTAATGTTGCAATGAATAATATCATCTGTATGCTTTTAATTTATTATTCTATATTCCGTAAAATTGTTGATTTTCCCTGAAAATGATTTTTAGTAATTTTTTTATGTTAGTCATTTTTATTGACTTTAATATATTAGATACTTAACAACTCAACAATACAAACGAAATTCAAACTCGTGTCCTCTGGGAATCTGTCCGTCTACCAATTGAGCTACTTTAACATTACTTGCTCTAATTTATTAATTATATTATATATATTATATAATAGGCTACTTTAGAAAAATCTTTCATTCTATATTTGTTTAATATTCAAGAAAAAACAAAAATGGTTGTAGAAGTTCAAAGACAATTTCAAATAGTTATTTTTTTTGGTTTCGATCATAATTACTATAAAACCTATGTATATAAGAAATATATTATGTGGCATTAAGAGATTTTTACAATATCAACATTATATCAATATTAAGTTGCTCTTATTTGACATGAAACATTTTTTCATACTTTAAATCATTAGTACAGCACCTATTTATATGAAATAGCCCCAAACTAATAAACAAATAAAAATATAGACATTGCTATAACTTCAATGAAATATATTTTACAACTTATACATAAATAATGAAAGATACAAAATATTTTATTATTATAATACACATTTAAGTTATGTTTGTATAAATTGTATATAAAAGTAATATACATTCCACATAGATCTGGAAAGTTTCATGGCACGTGCCCGCTTGTATCATCAGCTTCACCAAATAATATATCCTCATAATATGACATTAGGGAAAAGACAAAAGATATTCAAATTCTGAAAACATTTAATATAACTTCAAAAGCAACTTAAACTTTATCTGCTTTACTAATAAAAGTACACGGTAGAACTTACTCTGTTTTGTCACTTTCTAACTAACGATTTATGTCAAAGGTGTGAAAGTGACATATGAAAATGTTTATTGGGTATAATTATCTTTACTATTAAGGCGGTAGAGTTTTTATTTTAACGATGGAATAGAATACAAATTAGCAATAATATAAATATCTCTATAAACTTTTTGGCATTTTTTTTTAGAAGATAATGTCTAATGTACTTGTATTCCTTTGTATTTCCGACATTATTTTTAAGAACTCCAAGTAACTGTTGTAGAAGGACAAAATAAACTCCTCCACATTTCTAATAAAAACGTGACTTAATTTAATTGAATAAGAACCTTTAAGCGTCAAGGTTAAACCAATTTACGACTTATTCTGACCTTTGTAATTGCTGTATGGTACTTTTTGTACAATATATTTAAAGAAAAGAAAATACTTGTGAGCGACAAAGCCGCAAATATGCTTACAGTTTCTTTCTGTAATCTTTTCGTATTGAATAGAAGAATATTTTAGGTTAAGAAAGCATTAGTATAGAAGCCTGTTTTTATTCCAGTAATTAGACATGATAGAAGTGTATAATTACTAATAACAAATGTAATTAACTATTAGGAGAATCAAAAAACTAAACAAAATAAAAAAACACAACTACCGTGACATCTTCATTAGATTGGGAGTTATTTTTCTTATTCTATATCAACAATATAAAGTGATTTTTAAAAACGAAAACAATATAAGCTGTATGTGCCCCATGGTTTCACTCGCATGTAATGTTACAAATGTAGTCTTTCTCATGAACGTGCTTATAATAATTCGAAAGATTTTTCAAACCCATCAGGTGTTTTCGAAAATAAGCGCGTTTAAACATACTTTTTCATTATTGTTTTTCAACTTTCACGATTTTTACACATTATAGAAATATATATCGGGACTTTATCGGGTAAATATTTTTTAAGGGTACGATACTTTTTTTAATTATCCGACGTTTCGATCGAATTGCAACGATCGTGGTTACGGGTCGACAACTTGGCGGCGTCTTGTTGATGCGCGGGATTTTTTAACTACCCTCGCTTTGTCTTCATAATTTTGAGACACTTTATTCGCACCGTCGGTACTCCTACATATTACACTTACGACATCCTTACACTTGCGCGTGATATCTTTTTGGTAAAGATGGCATTTGCTGATAACAGGATTCCAAGATGATGAGAGGCGATATCCGTCTTCACGGTTGAAATTTTTGTATTTCTTAATTTCAACCGCCTTGCGCACTATCCTGGAGTAATAGTGGCAATCGGTGGAAAGTACCTGTAGAGAATGCAGTTCTATCCAGTGATTTGGTCCTGATTCCAACAAATGCTCAGCAATCGCAGACTTGTTGACTTGGCGGTTTTTTACAGCAGCGATATGTTCCTTAACCCTGTCTGCGATTGTCCGTTTGGTCTGTCCAATATAGGAACTACCGCAACTGCAGTTCATCTTGTACATGTCAGGTGTTTGAAGAGGAATAACATCTTTTGCCGTTCGTAGATGCTTCGACATCTTGGAGTGCGGACTGTATACAGTCTTTATGGAGTATTTTTTTAATGCTATTCCAATTTTGTCTGTCACTCCTTTTAGATATGGCATGAATGCTGGCACTCTGTCGAGATTTGGCTGTAGTTTTCCTCTTCTCGGATGTCGGAATTATATATCTGTATCCGATGCTTCTTAGTACCTCCTGAAGAAGTGAAAGTTCACCCTCCAAATGTTCAGGGTCGCAAAGGTCGTACGCTCTGTTTGTCAAAAAAATAACTACTGAATGTAGGTAACGGATGATGGTGCATGTAGGTACCTGTCATAAACTTTTACATATAATATAAGTATAGATTATTGACACACCAACATAACAAAAATTAAATAAATATATATGTATTAAACCAGTCAAGTCCAAATACAAATATATTTTAATACCACATCAAAGAGATCCACAATACTATAAAAATATTATGGAAAATAATAAAAAGAATTCTTTATCTGACGTAAGCAATAATGAAATATCCATCAGAATTCAATCAACGCCTCTTTGCTCGTCAACGAACGAGTGCAAACAGTGAGAACTGTGTGTTATCTCAATATACTCGTTTTTTACATTTTATATACTTTTGGTGGATTTTATACTAATGTTTACACAAATAATATAGATTTGATAAACTTTTATTTTATATAAATCATATTTTATCCTTTTTAACATGTTTAGTAAATTAACCGCCCATTGTATTGTGTTTTTTTTTGTTCTGTTTTATGTGTAAATTTATACTGTTATTGGTGTACAATAAAGAATATATATATATATATATATATATTATATATATGAAAATACAATTTTAAGATATATTAAGAATGAAAAATAAAGAGAAAAAAAAATAAAGTTTGAATAGTAAACTAAGAAAAATCCAACAAAATTATGGAATAGTAATTAATATTTAAAATAGTAAAATTGTCTGTATTTGTAACATGAAGCTTTATTTACCTGATTTAAAAAAAAAGTTTTAAAATATTTTTTCTTGTTGTTTCTACAACACACTTAATATATTATTATAATATAGTAATAATATAAAATAGTATATCAGGAAATCGTAATCCCAAAAAAAATGCAAAAATAATAGTCATGTTCTTCATATTATTGAATATTGAATACAAAATTATAATAAAAGAAACCAAACAAAAAGAAATAAAGAAATGCAAAGATTATCCATTACACAATACATGACCTGAAAAGAAAACACTGAAAATGCACTGAAAGACTTTAAATCAATGTAATCTTTGAGTATATCTACTGATAAAAGGAACAATGTTAACATAATACTGTTTTAAATTTCTTCAGGGAACAGCTTTAAATATAGCCTTTTATTTTCAAATGTTTTATTTGTTTTATTTATGTTGGTGAAAAATACAAAAAATTATCAAAAATAACATTCATTTTAAAGAAAATATAAAATATATTGCACAATTACAGCCAAGAAAATTACTAATCATCAGGATTAGTAATTTTACATGTAATACAAGAAATTTATGCAAATTAGGTGCAATAAAAAATCAATATCACTGAAATTAGTTTTCAGTTTCATAGTAATGTAATAAAACTTTAATCCCTGAAGGTTAATTCAAGCTGCATTCTTTATGGCTATTGTTCTGATATGCTTTTTAGATTAGTTTTATGAAAAGCTTTCGTTTATACCTAAATATTCGAGACACAAATATGAATGACGTATTTAAAATATGAACAAAAAAAATATGAGAAAATTATATAGTAATGAAACAGTCAATCAATCAACCATCAATCAGTCAATCTATCTATCAGTCAGTCAGTCAAAAGATACGATATCATAAGATAAACTCTGTACAGTGGCTTAATAATTCTTGGCACCTTTTACCAAAGTATTTTAATATTAGTTTTTCACATCATTAACCTAAATTTTCATTCGTCTTTAATGTAAACTGCTTTGAAATTTAATTACTTTATACATTAAAATTATTTAGTATTAAAAATATGATGATTTATGAAAAAGCTTCACTTCATGGGTCCTTTCAGCCCTTTTTTCCAGATGTTCAGTATGGCTTTTAACTAGCTATTAATTCCAGTACAGTCGCAGCCAACGATGAGCGTTCCACTATGCCATCTAGTGGCAAGTTATGTATTGTTTCAAACAAATGGTTTGGTTTCTTACAGATATTTATAATAAATAATTGATTTATATGTGTCTATTACATATGTAATTTCCAGCTATTTATTAAGTTATCCATCGCAATATTAGGATTGTTGTTAAGGATTTTGTGAAGACTTTCGAATTATATTATGAAATACAGAATGTTCATTTTTCAGACGACTCTAACCACAATACCCTATAACTTATTGAAGAAGGATAACAATACAATACAATGAATAGAAAACTATTAAAATCATAGAAAAATATAGAAATGCTCTAATAAAGATGGCAAATAAGGAAAAAAACTTAATTCTCGAGGCTAAATTAGTATTTGTGGATTATTTATAAAAGTCAAATATAAGTCATTTGTCTTTAGTCTAATAAAGTCGGGGGTAATATCTAGTTGTAATAAACACGAGAAGTAACATATATCCAAAATAAGGAAAGTCTACCAAATATTAAAAAATATTATGAAAAAAGTTGAGCAATATCGTTGTCGTTATTAAACAAAGAATTTTGGGCTATTTTTTGTTTACTTCGGGCAAGTTTTGGTTTACACTGGGGAACTGCTTGTTGACCTTTGGCGATGTTCTGACAAATGGTAATTGATGATATTTTGGACAGAATTTCCTATTTCGTGAAAAAAATATATCCAAATGTTCGTCTACAAAAAATAAACCTTTTTTTCGTACTTAAAATAATAAAATGTTACAAGAGCGTTCGGTATTTTAATGTCATTGATTTGTTTGTGACGTAACACTAAAATAAAAAAATATATATTTAATCAAATATTTTAATAAAATCGACTATAAAACCAACATAAATATTAAAGTTGGTATGAACTCCATAACGTGTATTCATAATAGAATAATTAATATAGGTTATATGTCACTTCATTACATATTCAATATTAAATTTTAAAACTATTATAACCACTACACTTTACTTATTATGATAATGACCATAAATAAAATAATATACAGGACATAGATACAGGGTTTTGTTCATCAAAACTAAAGTTAATCTAAAAGGTATTCATTTTGTTTGTTTGTTGAATGCCATATTATGAGTTTTCACCCTAGCTACGTACTCTATCTATCTCATTTTTAATTAAACTTTAATATTGTTATATATTTAATTATTACAATGGATTTGAAATATGTTATAACAAGGCTTTTTTACACTTTATTAATATTATATTATAAGAATGTTACAATTACAAAAACATTCTCAGAAAATAGCAAAACTAATAAGTAATTTTATAGTTAAATATTTTTATTTCAATGGCATTCTTAAAGTGTTTGTACATTGACTTGAAAGGTTATAATTAGGTACTACGTTTTTATATTCACGAGAGAGAAGTATTTTTATGATTAAAATAACAATTAAGAAAAAAGTACGCTTATATAATGAAAAAAATATTAATGACAATACTTTTTACAGCTTCACATTTATTGAAAAACAAAATAAATGCATATTTACGAACATAACAATTTTTTTTTCATCAAAGAAAAGACAAAAGTAATTTCTTGTTTATTTTACTCGGCAATTCTGTTACAGAAAAAAATATCCATTTATTGTACTAAATACATTAAACCTATGAGATTCCAATTTATTTTGGATTTAAATATCAAAGCAACTGCTGTATAGAAAAACATAATTAAAAATAACAACTTTATTATGTTTCTATACAGAATATCGCTTTTAGAAGGCGGTCAAAACAGATTAAATACGCATTTCACCTTCAAAATACCAAAAGACATTTACACTGTACGTAAAATAAACCTTTTACAAGATATTTTAATAGAAACGTGACGTCAGATAATTGGATCTACGTCCCTTAACCGTCAAGGTTAAAACAATTTACGACTTAATCTGAACCAAGCTATTTAAATTTAACACAGACGTCCGTTAATAGGAATGTATTATACCTAAAAAATACCTAGGACCGCGAACCAGACCTCAATTTTGACTCGCTGCGCTCGCAAAATCTCGGTATGTTGGCATTTTGAGCGAAGCGAGGTGCACCGAAGTTGCATTTACAAAACGGTGACGCATTCTGTCCACAACTATTTTTCAAGATAAAAAAATTTCTTTCGTCGATTTTTTTTCATCGAATATTTGTTTTGTTTTACTACCAAACTGATGTCTATCAGTGTGCAAAATTTAGATATTTTCGAATATACCGTTTTTGATTGATGCTTTGTGCAAAGTATGCAGAAGTCTCTAAAAGAGAGATTGTCTCAAAAAATACATAACATACTTTTTAGAAATTACATAATCATTATCCATGACGATTGAGTCACATTAAATATATTTTCGAAGGTATTAACACCTCTTCTTATTTCTGTATAAAAAGCCCATAGACACAACTTTCCTATCCCATGAGTAAATTTAACAATCATTCTATCTACTATTAGACCGAACGTGATCTGTACTTCAATGTATTTGGTTTACTACATTCATTATCGTCAAATTAATATCTTTGTTGATAAAAACAATGTTTTATTAACATCACTTTAGTATAATATTTTCTTGTATGTAAAATCTCGCGATCCATGATTACAATTATATATAATTATCCGGCTTTACTCACGTTATTACTATCGGAATTTTCTCGACTAGTTTCGAACCCATTCGGGTCCTCATTCATGGCGGAATCGCGGCGTGAACTGTATATTTAATAATCATTTTATTATTTGCATTCATCATTATTATTGCACTCTGCAAGATACTTCATTATTGGACTCTGCTCCAACCATTTCACATTATAGGTACATTTATAATAATACCTAGAAATAATTAAATAATCAAATATAATAAAATAATGTTTCAAGAATTTCAACACGATAGGAAATAACCAATTTATTATAACAGAATAACCACAGTTAATTTAAGGTAGGCGCAAGTAATTACTATTTGGATTGTTTGACCAAGCCTCGATAAATCGCTCGTTTATCAAGCCAATGCCAGCCACAGCCAACGTTCCAACATTATGTATGTTGGAATGTTGGCAGTGGTTGGTGAAGTTCGAATCCAAAGCTTAAAACCACAACTGATTGCAAGATATCTTTGTAAAAGTCTTAAAATAAGGAATCCTGGTTCAATTTCCACACAATTAACCTAAATTCTCAGTATTCGCAGATCGTAAATCAAGTCAACAATTAATTCTGTTATACATTGAACTTTATTTTAATATAATTAAACGTCTAAAGAAAAATTCAAATATACTTTTATATTTAAAAAGCACCCTCTATTACCATTTGTTTTAACGTATATTTTTTCATTTTAAAATTGCACTGCCAAAGTTAAACATATACTAAGAAGTAAAGTTATACGGGAACCTACATCGTACCCAACAGCTGACGATGGGCGTGCCTTCTCATGTCGTGCGGTGAACTAAATCACTTTTATCTTTTATCTTTTCATTGCATTCATAATAAATATCTCTAATACACATTAAATATGACCAAATTAATATTTAAATAGCAAAATAAATGATATCTGTTTCTAAACAAACAAAAAACGAGAAGGCAATATTGACTGTACCTAACAAACAAATTGTCAAAATTGACGTTGTTAGGAGTAAAGTTGTAAATGTTTTATTATCATTTAAACACACAAATTAAATAATGTTTTAATATAATTAAAAGTTCCTTCTAGGTATGACTGTTAACTTCAGTCTTTAATAAATTACAATTATATAAAGTAATTAATTCCATAACAACTAATTAAAATTGTTAGACAAACTTAAGCAAGACAATAAACTTTCCATCAAAGTTTATTAAATGAAGAATGTTTAGGAAAAAATTTCATTCATTTAAGTTTCAATATTTTATACATTTAATTTATATTAAAAATAAGAATTCTTTATCTGAAGTTAGTTTATATTTACAAATAAAGAATATGTCAATTGACACAGGAAATGTATCTTCAGAACACAATATTAATAATTCAACACGTCAACAGTACTTCATCGTCTAAAATCATGTAATTATCATCTAATCATCACTCATGGTCTGAAGACAGCTTTGGCCTGGTCTAGTAGTTGTAAAATTTCATTATTAAAGTTAATATTAAGATTACAAATAAAATATAACACAGTTACGTTTCTTTTATAATGAAAATAAATCTTTATCTCATAATAAAATCTCCAGTAAAATTCATTAAATTTCTCTTTGCTCTTCGAGGAAAGCAAATACTAAGAGTTGGGTATCTCGTCAATATACTTCAGTTTATTCTCTACAGTATTTCTTACATTTGCCAACGTTTTGGGGCAAATTGTTAAGTGTTATATGTACATAGAAACTCTTCTAACTTCTATTTAAATCGTATCCAATCGCGATGGATAGATACGAGCTCTATATAATTTAAACACAGGTCAACTACCAGCGGACTCCATGAATTCTTATTGCCTTCCACTATTGTATCAAATGGAGTTGCATAGCCAATTGGATCACGAATGAACCCATTTATTACTTACCAGTTTTCCAACCAAAATCTATTACGATTATAGTAGTTGTAAAAAGATTTGCTTAAATTTTTTCTTTGGATTTTGTTTTATTTTTGTTTTTAGTAACATAGTTCTTAAGTAATTATATTATGCTAACAAACTGAGTCTTTGATGCCTGAAAATATATATATTATTTTTTGAATATCAAGATAATTTTACGTTTTGTGATTTTTTTAGAAGAATAATAATAAACTAGTATCACCTCAAAAAAAAGTGAATTTATAAAAGAATATTATTTTCTTCGCTGCTTTGGTACAAAGTAAAAGTAAGATTATTGTAATATTACTTTAAGAGATAACAGTAAAATCCCAGTTCCTTGATGTGAATAAGACATAAAACTGCATTGCTTTAGCTAAACACGCTATTTATTTACAAAGCCCACAATGATTACTTATTCTGGTAACGTTTCCCAGATTGTGAGTTTTGGAACTTGCTACAGAATTCTTCATAGGAACTTTTAGTTTTTCGTTGATTGGGGAGTTACGAAATAGTACTGTCGAATTTTATTTTATTTATTGCGAAGACTTTCATTCTAATCTACAGTCCATGTTCCACCGCAAAGGAAAATCAGATTGAGTTCAAAAGCTGAGGTATTTAATTAAGTTGAGCTGCAATTTATCGCTGCTCAAGTCAAATTAAAAAGATGAACGTTGGCGTAACTTCTGCTTCTAGGGGAAATATTTATGAATCCCGTTCCGTTGGCTCAAGCAGATTTTATAGATTATAAGTTTTATATATATTTATAAAATCAATCAATTTAAAAACATGAAAACACATAAATTGTAATTGTTTTGTATATTTATATGTGTAAAGTTTTTAAATATTTCATACCTTAGTTTTTAGTATTATATATTTTTATAATTAAATAATAGTAATTAGTATATATTATACATAGAAATTATAAAGAATTAAAGAGTTTAAGCTTGTAATTATTTACTAGAATTTCTAATGAGACACAAATCATCAAAAAAGTCAAATTTATTTTATATAAGAAATTGTTAATTACATGCGCAAAATGAAATTAATTAATCAATTTCTTGACGCTATTATGAAAACGGAAATGAACCCCAGCGAGTAAACTTGACTCGGTTTTCATTGATTATACATTAGCTAAAGCTAGTCAATGGCAGGTTATTACTAATGTATTACTTTTGACCGTGTTTATTAATTTATTAAAAATAGGCTCTTTTATTTATTTATTTATTACATACATATACCTACACTTACAATACAATTTATCAATATTTTGTAGAAGTCAAAAAGGATGGTTTGAAAATTTTATTATCCTGGATATCTGACTTCGATACCCTGAGCTGAGACATCTAGTGAACTCTGTCCATGCTACTACTGCACCTGCGTTTTTCTTTTATTACTGCACCTGCGTTTTTCTTTTATTACTACACCTGCGTTTTTCTTATTGCATGAAGTAAAAATAATAATAATAAAAATATATAGCTAAATAAATAATAATAATAAACAAACAATTACATAACATAGTAATAATAAATCCACATATAAATAAGGTATACGTAAAATAATCATAATATTAGCAGTGTGAAAATAGTTTAAAAATATTTTCTGTGCCTCCATAATCCAAAGATTTGAGTCATTTCTCCACATTTTTTTGAACATTATGTTGTAATCCTGGATATTCAAAATTTTATTAACATTAATTATTATTTAAACATAATATAATTATTTTAGCAACACTTAATTTTGAGGATAAACATTACTAAACCAAAATTCATACCTTTTATTAATTGAAATTTTTTCTATTATATTTTAATGTCATATAATTATCTTTATTATACATAAAATACTCCATAACTGTCGCAGAAAAATTTTTGTATATTGTATAATAAGATTATAAGACAGACTAGCTTATGTTCGCGTCTTCGCTTAAGTAACATTGTTTGGAAAGCTCCAACAAGTTTGATATAATTAATCATAATATATGTTGGGCTTCTAGTTATAATAATATACTTCTATGATATACGCCCGACGGCGACAGCGCTTTGGTAGAGCTCTTTTCTTTTGTATGGTCATAACTTTTGTAATATGTGTTTAAATTAGATAGTGAAAAGACATATTTTATATAATTTTAATATCAGAACCTATAAATTATTGATTTAAAGAAAATCAATATGTTAATGCAAAATTTGCAATGGAAATAAGATAACAAATTTCCGTGTTTAAACGTTCGTGATCTATGGTTTCCATTATATAATAGGGCTATAATTGCGTAATTACTATGGAAGCTTGCCCGACTACTTTCGAACCCATTCGGGATTCTTATTCATAAGCTCTGAGCAAGGCGGAAATGCTGCGTGAACTGACGATGAACTGACTGAGAATAACCGTAAAAAACCCATGGACCGAGTACGTGTTTGTTTTGATAACTAGAATCAGTATTTATAGAAACCATCGGAGATCATTTTGAGTGAGCTTCATATATTTCTAATTTTATTATATTAATATATAAGTTAACACATAATACGGGACTAAATGTTACATGCAATCACAAAAAATAGTTCTTGTAATAGTAACTAAGTATAATAGTAACAAATTTCATTTAAAATTATGTTGTCGATTGTATCAATAAAAGATTTGGTTGTTTGTCTGTATTTGTGATAAATATTTCTACTCTTCATTACACTCGTCTATTGTTTTGCAGCGCACTTGAAAATGGTCGCAGATGGCAATTTTATTATTAGAAAATTCACAATATATTTTTAGTATATTTAGTATATTTTAGCTTGCTATTTTTTTATAGGATATATTTTTGTATATTTTGTTTAGAATAACAAAAATCCATCTATACAAACCTATGAATTTATTATAAATCAAAGGACTAAACTATAACCACAATTGACAGTTCTATTACAATGAAGCCACTCCCATAGTTCAATTCGGTTGACTATTACTTCAAGCAAGGTAAAATAACTGAGCTATTAGTAAAAGCTAGTATTTCAGTTAGAACGTATAATATATACCATTCATAATATACTTTTATTGGGTATTAAGTGTTGTATAATATTTTTTTTATTATAATTTTTATTAACACTTAAAAGTCGAAGGCTATAAAGGTTCTCAATGAAAGTTGTTTAGAACTTTAAAATATAATTTGAATTTACAGCTCTTTTAGCGGGATTACATTTTGTATTATATATTTTTTAAATTATTGTATAGTAGTTATAACTAGGAGCGCGAACAGACCTCAATTTTGATTCGCTGCGCCTCTCAAAATCTCGGTATGTGTAGCATATTGAGCGAAGCGATGTGCAAACAGCACCGAAGTTGTATTTACACAACTTTTACGCATTCTGACCTCAACTATTTTTAAAGATAAAAAAAATCTAAGCTCTTCAAATAATTTAGCAGACGCATGTCATCGTACAGCTTAATTATCACGCGAAAAATTTTTCACATCGAGTTATTTTTTTTTATACTTACACCAGACTCATTTCTATCAGTGTGCAAATTTTGGAAATTTTCGGATATAGCGTTTTTGATTGATGCTTGCACAAAAGATGCAGAAAAGTCTCTCATAGAGAGCTTCGGTCAATAATAATCTTTATTGCAACCCTATATACAAAAAAAATGTGTTTTTTATTAAAAAGCCAAAACGCTTGAAAAATTTAAGAATCTTAGATATTCATGAATCCTTATATGCTTTATTGTACATTTTACCAAAAAAATACCACCAAACTCAGACATAGGTATATCGTTTTATAATTTATAATAATAATAAAAACGCAGCTGCCATTGAAATAAAAAATAATAATGGGACTATAATTGATTTATATATAATATAAACAAGTAAATAATGTTATTAATATATTAAAACAAAAACTACGGTCACAGTACACAAAGCGAGGTAACACGACGAGGAATCAACATTCCGTTTAAGTTCTAAATTAAAGGATTACTAACATTGCTGGAATATTACTACATAACTATACCCAAATAATCATTGCCGAAATAATTAATATTTACCTACTATATTAAACAGTTATTGCTTTTCCCATGGAACAGAATAATAAAGCTACAAAAATGCTTTTAAAATAAAACTTTTTTTTATTCGTCAAGTTCAAGAAAAGAAGCAGAAGATAAGATCTATCTCTAGAAGAGAAGGATTATTGTTGATTATTTTGCTTTTTTACATTTTTTATAAAAAAAAAGTTCCCTTTATAAAAAAAACTAGATTTAACCGCGTAGTGTAGTAATAGATAGATACCCTATGTCCTATCCCAGGCTTCAGACTATCCATATTAAATGTACAAAAATGTAAAACGGCTCAGCTTAGATGTAAAAAACACATTACGTTTTATTTACAGATACAGATAAATAAACGGACAGATCAACAGAAGTTAAATTAGCGAAAATTTCATCGTAATTACTGTAACAGTTGAGTAATTATAGAACATCTGTGGATGTGCAGAGATGGCGGTGGGTTCTTTCAGACACACCCATGGGTGTTCGTGGGTATTTTTGCCGGTATTTGATCTAACTGTGTGCAAACTATTAGCTCGTACAGTTGAGTCAGTCATAGCAAACACACAAAGAAATTTTCAGTTTTATTATATGTATATATAACGACTAGTGCATGGCTATATTGGAACAATTAGTGTATGTCTTTATTAGATATGAATATAATCACAGTTCTACTTTTATGAGTTTGACGTAATTTGTTTGATGGGAATAAAAGAAGGGGGAGGAAAATGTTCGCCCCTTAATTAATATATAACATCATAATCAAAACACATTGCTTTTAATTATTATAGTATTTCCTACTTAAATAAATTAAACCTTTTCCATTTCACTTGGAAAATAATTCTATAATTTTCAACTCTGTTTGCTACCGGTAACTTTCTAAAAAGCTTTTCAAAACGTATGAATCAAGATGTCATATTCTAGGAATTATATTCTGATATAGTCTCATGTCATATGAAGGCCTCAAAGTTTTTTTTACCACTTAAATATGTGATATATCTCAATCATATGTAATTTAATAAAAAATAAACAATGTTTTTATACAGAGTACTTTTTCGCAAACAACACCGGAACTATTTTTAGACTTCCTCTTACATACTCATCCATCTTTGTTACATCCATCTTAACATTCGCACTTAATGGTGTATGTATGTATGTATTCATTCGTTTTTGCCATCGATCCTTCTCAATCATACAACATTATACATCTCATGTTGATATATTTTAGCCATTTTTTAACAGAAAAAATACAACAAAAAACAATTATTAATTTAATTTTTATTAAAACAAAAGGGTGCTTTAAAGCTCTGTTTTTAAAAAAAAATCGAATATTACACTAAAATCATATCGAATATGATAAAGATAGTCCATGTAACCATCCATATCCAGTATAGTATAGTAACTAATATTATTATTAGTTTGATGGAATATACAAAAATAATTCACAAACACTTGATTTTTCTTATTATTATATGAATAAAGAAGTACCCCTCATCGAAAACAAAATCACAAATGTTTATTTTCCAATCAATACATTTATTTACGTATATAATAATTGATAATAAAAATATTTTATATAATAATGTGGTAATCCTATCAGACATATTTAATTGCAATGATCATTGCATGGATATTAATAGAAGTTAATTCAATTTAATAAATGCGTAGAAATGCAAAAGTATATTAAATTATACATAAGTGAAGTGACGTCATCATTGTTACGTGTTTGTCCGTCTATTAAGGAACAGTTACAGTTATTATTATAAAAAAATATATTAAAATTCTCTTAAATGAATTAACAATTCTTTAAATAATATCAAGTATGTCTTTATATAAATCAAAGTCACGATAGCAGAGTTATTAGAGTTTCAGTTCTATTGTCATTCGAGTCCTGTTAATTTCATATTTTATTTATATACATTTTTTATATAAAAGCATGTATTAAATACATATAGATGCTTTTATGTAATTACTTTTTGAATATAAACCATATCATCGCTGTTAAACTCATAGTCGACGTAAAACAAAAGAACCGCATACATTCACAACATATTTTTCAGTGCATTCGTAATACATTAGGTGAGTACCAGTGGTATTATTAAATCTAAACTCATGATCCAATGATATATCTGTTTGAAATTAAAGATACACATACTATGTTAATTTACATATTAAAAACTAAGTAATAACAAAAAAATCTCTAACTCATGTAAGGTACGAATAATTTGTAATTGGGTGCATACATTATTATCGACCGCTTGCCTGAAGACAGTTTTAGAACAAAACCATAGGAGGTCGAAGGTCGTTTTGTGTGAACATTTTTTATAACACATTTCTAAGTTTATGTTGTTTTTTATATAACAAGAGGCAAGTACTTGGATAATCTGATAGATCATTTTCACTAGTAGTATAAAACTTATTTAATATATATAAAAAGACAATTATAAATATATATTTTTAACCGATACTTAGATACATTAACGTATTTTAAACCTACAAAATGTAAACAAAATGTAAGTTAAACTTACAAAACTTTTATATGTTAACTTTCGTGGTCCATGGTTACTTTTATATAAAATTATCCGGCTGTACTCACGTTATTACTATCGGAATTGGTTCTACTAGTTTCGAACACAGCCGAACCCAGTTCACGCCGCGATTCCGACATGGTAAGACCTCATGAATAATGACCCCGAATGACTTCTAAACTAGTCGGGCAAACTCCGATAGTAAAAACGTGAGTAAAGCCGAATAATTATATTTACAAAATGTTTTTATAATATAATTACGATGATCTAATAAACCTTAAATTATTAAAACGCTATTACAGGCTTCTACAACCTCATAATTGTCCAAAAACTATTATGGTGCCGAAACTCCACTTAAAATTATGGTTTCCTTTATTCGCGATAATCATAATCCGCTTAAGGTGACAAAAGATGGCCGAAATTCAGAGATTATATTGTAATATGAAATAAGGTCGACCCGCCCGACCAAATATAATTTTCAGCTTTTTTGGCTTCCACGAACCGTATTTGTTTAAATTGCTGCCTTCATATGGTTTTATAGCTCCTGTATTGAGATACGTGGATAATATGACGAGAAAAATATATAACAAAAACTTAAGGTATATTTAAAATTTCTTTCATAGGAATAAGCCCGAAATACTTTATTGCAGTCCAATTTCCTAGAAAAATGTCGAAGTTGAGATTGATTTTAGCAAATGTGGGCGTGGTATGTGAAAAATCAATATTTCTAACATTAGTAAAAGTATTTTGCAGCACTTATTTTGTTAAAACTTTGCTAATAATATTTATATTTTACGAACGAGTCAGAAGACGAGCAGCGGACGCGTGATATAAATGTAAAATAAAGTAATTTACATAGAATAATATAGAACGGAGTTGATCTTCGAGTAGGTATTGGAAATTTAAATAGGATTGAATCTCGATAAATAACAGGAATGGGTCACTTAATATTTAAAAAATAGTTTTGTATCTATAAAAAATATTTTTGAACAAACATATATTCTAATGCCTCTAAAACTATATATTAAACTAATTCTAATATTGAATTGATCATAAGAAATATTTATCAAAACGTACATCAATTTTATACTAAAATATGTATAAAACCTTTAATATTGACGTAGAACACGGAGTAAGTAGGATTTCAGTATCGGTGTGAAAGGTACCCTCAGAAGCGGAGGGGTGAGACGTGAGCAAAATATTAAATCATTGAATACGAAATGAAGAACGCACCATCTTTAATTATCTAAGGTTTTTATTGGAATTACAAGTACAATGAATAATACACATTATTTTGCAAATTTGCAGTAGTTTTAATAGTTATACTCATTTCTTTGCAAAATTCAGCCGCTAATAGCGTTTTCATTCGCTGCCTAGCTTTCATTCATAGGCTTAATTGAAAAGAAAAAGAAGAATAAACTTTGAAAGTTTTACACTTCAAGCAGAAAATTGTGTAAATTAGTAAAGCAATGAAACGGGAACTCTTATTACTCGTTTATATTTCAAAGCTATCATTTTTATCGTGAAAGGTTTCGGTTAAAATTTCGACAGTTTGAGAATAAGACGAGAATTCTAATTGACGCTATTAATTATGGCAATTTTCCATAATTTACAAAGTTCACTTTTTCATTTTGGTGCGAATTTTAAGAAAATATTTATTCAACAGATATTTTAAGAAATAAATATATATTATTTTATTTAAAATAATCAGCTAATAACATGAAAATGACGGGTACCTCCAACATCATCGTAATTTTTTTTACTTGGCGAGTATGCAGATTTTGGTAAACAATTAAGGTAAAACTTATGTTCTACATATGTTATAAAGTTTAAAGCCAGACTCTAGTAAACAGCTCTCCAAGATTAGTCCTATAACAGGGAAACCTAACTAGTAGTTTTAAGGTCAAAGAAACCACACAATGTCACTATTATTGAACGGCTTACTTTTTAAGCGCGCTTTATTTAATTTACTTATGTACCTGTATGATATGAAATACATAGTTACGTAATAGTCACCTATTTTTAATTAATTTAATAGGCAGTATTTTTTAGAAAATAATTAAATATTTTGATTCTCATTGTCAAAAAATCCTATCCTCAATAATAATATTTACGAAAACTTCTAATTAAATTTTCAATTGTCGAGTTAGAAACGTGAATTAGATATGAAATAATAAATTATAGGTACTTACTCAGTTTCGTTGTTCTCGAACACAATGTGGTCTTGCACTGCCTCAAACTGAGCTCCGCCCTTGGCTGTACCATCTTCTGTCCAGTACGGTATCCGCACCTTGCCTCGAGCACCCGCTGTCCTCGCCACTTTCAATTCGTAAGTTCCTACAGACTCCGTCAACTCAAAATCCCTTTGCGGAAAGGAGAATACACCAGAGTGATCATCATCTAGAATAACCACAGTCGCTGTAGATGGCGAGGCCAAGCAAGCGCCCTTCGCTGAACTTAGACGAACGGTAAAATGCTCATCTTCTTCAAATACATCGTCATCAATAACCTGAACACTAAATTTTTTCTCTGATTCACCGGAATTAAATGTAAGGCTACCTTGCGTTGCTATATAATCAGATCCAGCCTCTGCGGTTCCATCTTCAGTACAATATTGAACAGTGACCTCACCACTTAAATCTCCTCTCCGTACCACTGTTACATCAAACGAACCACAATTCTCCATTACAGTATAGTGATCAGGATCAAATCGAACGTTGGGTCCTTTTATTTCGGTTCCCGTAGAAGTTGATTCTCGTCGTTGTAACTCTGCTTTAACTTCACTTAAATCACTTTGCGCTCTCTCAGATATCTTACGAGAAAAATCGCCACCACCTGTCATCATTCGTGTTGCAGAAACTCTATAAAATGCACGAGATTTTGGCCCACGGGACATCAATGTTTCTAAAGCCATTCGTTCCACAGTTTCTAAATCTTCTTCTGGGTGTTGTCTCCTCAACTCTCGTAGAACCTGTATATATTCTCTACGAGACTTTTCTAGTTCGTCATCCTCACCTCCATTATCATCATTTGGTTTCAGTGCCATTTCAACAGAACCATCGCCTTCTACCTCTACGATTACCCCTCGTTCGTTAACACGGTATCCTTTTTTCAAGTATTTGTAAACTAAAAGTCTTCGGTCGGCAATGTATGCAGTCATAACGGTTGCGGGAAAGAATAAAAAGGTGACAGCTCCTTCCCATACCTCTACTTCACTAGGTGATATTACTGCTAAAATTAGATAAAGCCAGACGTAAGCAAATACTGACCAGGTAGCTGTGACGAGAAAAACTCGTAAATGCTTTATTTTTCGAACTTCTCCATCCGGTATCACCATAACACAAATTGCCATAATCACAAACAAATTATAAGCAGCGGATCCTACGATGGTGCCCGGTCCGAGGTCTCCAGCCTCAAAATTTTTCCCAGCAATCTCGATAACTGACAGTAAAATTTCAGGTGCACTTGATCCCAAAGCCATCAAAGTTAAATTCGCAACGGTTTCATTCCATACTCGAACAACAACTATTTGTTCTGTACCATTGCGTCGCACGCGCACCTCCTTCTCTCTAGATGTAATAACTTCAATGGCCGCCATAAATCTATCAGACACTATGGATACTCCAATGAAGAGGTACATAAGAACCAAGAAGTATATAAAGCCCCGGAAAGCAATATCAAGAGTCGGGACATCTTCAAGGGGGTGCCAAGCGGGTAGAATTAGCCCATCCGAGCACTGGAGCACGTGGTGGGTGGTGGTGTTGCGCTCTGCTAGGCGCGCAGCGGGCAGCTCGGCGCGCGCCACCACGCAGCAGGCCGCGAGCGCGGCGAGCGCGGGCCGCATGCCCTTTACCTGGCGCGATCCATGTGCGCGACCGGCGCTGCCAAAGGCCGGCGCCCGACTGAGCGTCGCGACACCCGAGACGCCTTTCTCCCCCTCCCATAAGGCTTTTAAAAGCCGCTGCGGATCCGTCCTTGCACGTACCTCTGATGAAGTTTTATTAATGTCGTGGCTCATAAAGTTGGGCGGTTAGGAAAAAACTTATTAGTCGCTAGCGTACAAATAACAACTTCTCAAGTTCTCACTTTGCTAAACGATAAGGTAGAGCGTTAATTCTCAAGTTTCTTTGTATTACGGAGTAATATTTATTTTTAAAAAATGCAGGTTGAGTCGAGGGCCACACTACAGCGGCCCTCAAGGCTTTACTGTGTAATAATCACGCAATGTTACATAGTCTATTACCTACAATCAGTTATTAGGAATCTATACACAAAATTACCTGCTATTAACCATTCAACCTATTTTTGTTATATTAATAGATACTTATAAATATAATGTTTTTAAAAAATAATTACTTAAAATTTTTTTTTTTCATTTTCTTTACATTAAATAAATAAAAAATACATAAACAAAACAAGCATAAATAGATAATGATCAAATTTAATGCGAAAACTTAACAGTATAATAGGATATTTGTTCTATTGTTCTTGATATTATGTAAATTGTATAGAAGGTAATATATATTTTCATATTTACCATTATGAATGTACAATATGAAAGCTTGGAGAGGACAATGAACTTTATTAATATGATTTATTTGTTTTTAAGTAACTCTAATAATTCAATCTAAATGTTCATAACAAAATACAAATGTTGGTGAAACAATGATCACAATAAAAAACTACCAGGCTGAGTTTGTTTTTTGGTTCTTCTTATACCAGGCCGCGTTTGGAACCCTCGTAGCCTTAACTTTTAAGTTGGAGATTGTCCAGAGGGGCTTATTTCGATAAGGGCCCAAATCAATATGGGCCCTTCTGACTCTTCAAAATAACATACACGAGTAATGATTGATATGGATTAAAAGTTGAAAAAATATCAATAAAAAAAAATCTAAATATTGCACAAATTTCTAAAATTATTTAACATTAGCGTAACATTGTTAAACTAAATTAAAATAAATTAGTACTTAGTTTTAACTTGTACAATTATAATTAAGTTTTAAACTAAAGTTAGCGTGTGTACATTTATTTTAATAGTTTAACATATATACCATTTGCTTCTAAAGTACTTTTAAAACTATTTAAGTATAATTTTAACTTTAAAAACTATTAAATGTTTTTAAACTATTAAAAGGTTTTGGTAATATTTATTCAATTGTTTAAATTTTTTTAAGATGTCTGAATATATGTTTAGCAAGTTTTTTAAGTTATAATATATATATTTAGTTATAATTATAATTGCATTTATATTTAAATTTATTAGAGGTTAAAATTTTCTGAACAATAGCGTTGGGATAAAAATCACACCGTAAAAAAAGGTCTTTAACAATATCTTTCTTATTTAACAACTTGTATTCTTAGGTAATGCGATATTTAAATTATTCTATTTTCTAAACAAAATTATTACAAAGAAAAAACAATAGTTTGTCAAAGAGATCAAAGTCCCTGTTATGTAGACCAGAGATTAAAATTATTATAAATAAAATGAAAGTATGCTCTTCTTTGCTTTATCTGAATTTAAAAAAGCTCAATTGAATTGAATCACATGTTTCTGTAGTGTTTAAATGTAAATGCAATGAACGTCTTTTTTCAGACATTAGTAGCATACAATATGAAGAGAACATTTGTACACTTCTGTATTCTACACATGTTTTAGACGTACGACGGAAATATAGTTTTCGTATTCGTATTCTACCGGTTAGTGAAGTAAGTTTCGGTCTTTCCACTCTTAAGAGAATAAAAACCTTATTAATAATAAAATTAGTTAAAAATATATATATATATTTTTTTTTTTATTGAATACTAAAATAGAGGCTTTTCACTCCAGATTCGAATTTCGATATATAATATAAGTCATTTATATACAGACACCGTCTTTTGAGAATTTCATGAATATAAAGAGGTAATTGCGTTTATTTGAAATGTAATTCAATTTTATTATATAGTTTTCATATACTAGTTTTTATTAACTTGAATCGAATGAAAACATAAATTAATGCACTTTAATTTTCATTTCATATATTGATGGTTAGCTATAATTATAGATTGCATATATGTATTATCTAATTCTTTACCACTTTGAATCAATACCACTGATCACTTGTGTTAGTCAAATGCAAGTGTCTGGTCAACCTATTTTGACACCATACGTATCGAAATAAGCCCTTCTGAAAAGTCATTCTCCAACTTCAAATTAAAGCTATGAGGGTTCAAAACGCATCCTGGTGTGAGAAATTCCACAAAAACTCAGCTTTATTTAATATGAGCACTGTTCAAATATCAATATATAGTAAACAGTTCGCGAATGCGAAACCATTCAATTAATGCAATTGATTCGATGTTAGATTCAAATGATATATTCAATTAAAATTGCAAAAGCTAAACAAGTGATAACAGTTAAGGGAGTGATGTGATGCAGTCAGTTGCCTAAACAGGAGTAACAATAGCTTCAAACAAATTGCTTAAGTTACTATTAAATTATTTAGTTACTTATTTGCTAAAATACAATTAATTCCTAGGTTTAATGTAGTTAATGTAATCTTTTATATCATAATATACATTTTTATGCATATAATATAAATACAAATAAGATAATTAAATCAAATAAAAAGAAAATAATGAACGGGGAAAAAATGCTCAAGCTTTCTTGCATATATACATGTACTATACATGTTTAATATACATATATTTTAATGATGGTAAACTTAGTATAAATTTAAATCGTTTTTAAAACTAGTGTAAGAAAACCAAAATGTTATATTATTGTGACTTATATTGAATTCCTAGCTTTACAGCTAGTAATCAAACACTGTTTCTACTTTAATTCACTTTATTACACTTTTCACAATTATGATCACCTTAACACCACTTAGTCTACCGACTATCGCACTCACAAATAATGTCGTTCTTTAGCTGAGACACAATTTATATACCCTCGTATTTTTAGTCAAATCCGTGTCTTATATTTATTTTATTAAATTACTGTCTACACGCAATCTTAACTTAGTCAAATCAGTATCTTATATTAATTAAATCAATTAACCATCTTCACATATTCTTTATTTTATTTCAATCAAATCGACAACTTATACATTTAGTTTAAATATAACCAAGCTGACACTTTAATTTTAATAAATCAACATAAAAAATCTAACACTTAATTTGTCGGCTATCTCATACTGTTACCTCTCTTACTCGTACTTAGCTCGCGTTTATTATTAAACTCTTAAGAGGTGGAGAAGTTTCTTAAACGCTGTGCATGAAGAGACCCTCTTAAATCATGATAAAATACGAAAACGAGTAAAAAAGACAAATCTTGTAACAACGTTATGATGAAAATTACAAATGAGTGGTAATAATTGGTTTTATTAGACAAGGATTGACGACCATAATACTAATACATTAATAATATAATAAATAACATTATTAAAATAAAAAAAAATTATTACTTGAGTTTAAACTATTAATATTATTCAATTTGTTCACTTTAAGCTTAGATTCCTGAATCGCCTGCTTTTGAAACTATATCAATAATTATATAATAAAATGAAACATGTTTTTTTAACTCAATAGAAACAAGGAGAACAATATACAAACAAAAGTCTTTCTTTAAAATCTGTCTCTTATCTTTTAATTGTAATCGACTCTATTCGTTAACAAGACTTCGCATTTACTACCAAAATATATTTACAATTTTATTGTAACAATCTTTTTTATTCTTGGTAAATTCGCAATGGGAGGGGAGGACGAGGGCCGGTATGTACACCTCGCACATAGAGGCCGCTGAAATACTGAAACCCAAGGCTTACCCTTATCACTATTATGGGATTTCACGGGATCGCTTCCGCATTCAACCATGAAACCCCCATGTTTTAACAACTTAACAACAAGTAGTCAACCCTGTTGTTAAAACAGCTATGTTAAGGAACTTCGAAATTAAAATATACTTATTTTTATCTTTAAATGATTTTACTATTATATGTTTTTCCATATGTTTAATCAATTTTATCACGTCATAGTTTCATTAACTTATCAATCGACATGTTGTAAAACAAGTTGAGCAAAATATTTTAAGTATTTTATACACGCGAGGCTCTGAGTGACGTGATAATCCTATTAATAAATAAAATTAATAACCGAACCCACATACAGACAGAGTAATCCGATATATTTTTTAAAATACTCAGCTATACTAATATTATAAAACGATTAGTATCTTTGTAGTCGTTATTTATATTATTTTTTCATAAAATCCATTTCTTCATCACTATTGGCTCTAAAATTGTTCAGACAATTAAAAAATATAGTATTTTAGAAAGATAATAAATTTTACAAATATATATTTGTTTTAATCGTGATAAAAAAAACCATAAAAACATCGATTGGTACTACTACGACACCAATCTCAAAATTAGTTAGTTTATGAATCGCGAATACACGGTATTTATGAAAAAAAATAAATAAAAAAAAATTTCATGGATTTCTCTGTAAAATGGTCTATGTTACGTGAATACGAATCGATACATTTTTTTTAAATTTACTACCGACACCTCAAAATATTTTAACGTATATTATAAAAAATCTGATTTCAAAAATTGGGGTGATTACCTTCCTAAGTCAGAAAGTTAAAAATTTTTAATTATATATGAAAATATTAACAATTTAATAATCATATAACAAATTATTTGGTACACGTTAAACAGTTTCCACTAAAACAAACCTATTTCTCAAAATAAATAACTGGTACTTCTGAGGAGTCGACAATCCCATTACTGTGTTATTCCGTTTATTTATATAACCTCCTACAATGTTCTTTATTACACTTCAAGTATGAAATATATTTACGACAAGTTGAAAAGATTAAAAAAGCTAAACAATATAAACTCTTCATTGAATAAAATATCGAAAGAAAAAAAATGCCTAATTTAATTTATTCTTTGCTCTTTTTTTGTGTCACACTATATTTTTTTTCGTTTTAATAAAGCCATTTTGTTTCTGAATATAATAGAACTATTTACCATACATGATCCCTGATTGTTAAGTATATCAGTTTAATATTAAAGACCATTTCATCTGGTGGCACATTGCATTTCCCAAGACGCTGCAGAATGAAAGCGCTCTAATGGATAGACAAACATTATAAAATGCTCCTTCATCCAACAGCTTGTAGTGTTTAGTTCCTAAAAGCTGAGGATAGATATTTTAAGTATGTATAAGTAAAATACTTTTAGAATACTTTCTTTTTTGTATGAACAAACAACCATTAATATAATTTAAAAAATACGTAACATACTGAACAATTATAAAGTTAACCTTATTATTTATATGTAGAATTAATTAATTAATAAAATAGTAAAAGTGTCCGACTCAGTTACTAACAGTGGTGCAAATCCGAGTGGTCTAATTTTCAAAGATCCTCTTAAATTTAGCAGGACCTATATTATCTTCACCTTAAAATCATCAGTTACAGCTTTTACGTGTGGGAGTTTGAAAAACCCACCATATCAGTCTATCATCGCCAATTTGTCGATGGAACCTCATCCTCAAATCATTCAAGCAGAATCTCAGTCGTATCGTCCGTTGTGTGAGATATAGTGCTGGTCTGCTGGAACCACATGTTATCTATATACAAATCGGGTCATAAGAAATTGGTTATTATCGTTCTGCAGCCTCAAAGTTGATGGTGACCGCATTACCAACATCGTTATCGTAATTTTTTGAAGACCCTTGTATCTCTGTGGTTTGGTATCGTTCCATATAGGACATTAGTTTCGGTATTAAACAAATTGCATTAAAATAATACGCCCCAGAGCTAAATTTTGTCAACAATCCTTTCCCAAACAATTTTAAGAACAGTTAGCAAACAAAAGATGATATGTATGCTTATGAATTTGAGCTAGGTAGTTTGTTTTTTAGGATAGACCCAAAATCTAAGATCAAATTCAAGGTGTACACTTGCTTAGTTACAGCGATTTTTGTATACTATTCTTCTCCGTTGTGCTTTAATTAGCAAACCAATAAATGATGGAAGGATCTAACACATCTCTACTTTCATTTTCAATCTAACTCTATTTATTGAACTAACTATACTCTAATTTCAACATTTTTTCTTTCCATCAGGCGAAATGTAGTCATGCATTGACTTAGACCATATCAAAAATATCTAACGCACCACTTACATTTAGGAAGAACATTTTTGGAGATAGCTCGTATCATTGAGGAATATCATTCGGCTTTGGATCCACTAAAAACTCGTCGGAAAGCGTCAGTAAAGTTGTATGTTGTAGGATAGGTCATGTAATAGAGTCTTTTATTAGATATAAATATATCTTGTTAGATAAATTATAATAATCCAGTAATAAGGGATGCATTGCATGTTACGTAGAATTTATAAAAATATAAATAGTGCTTTACAATTAATATAAATTGCGCATATGGTTTCCCGATTGACAATCACAAAGTAAAGTGGAGAATATATATATACTTAATACTGAAAGCGCTGGACCGTACAAATTTAACACTTTTTTTTATTGAGAGACAAATTTGCAGATATGAAAGCAACAAACTAATTTAATGGCTTACGGTCAAGAATAGAATTGCAGAAGTGTAGAATATTTGGATATGAAGGGTTTGTCCGTTTGGTTCCCTCACCCCCCCATACGAAACGGAGCTATAAAAAGGCTCATTTTAACAAATGAGTAACATTATCACAATAAAAATATATAGAAACAGAAAATGTCGAAGTAAATACTGACAGTATACTAAATATAAATAATTGAATTTAATATGTCATATTGAATGCAAGATGAAGTTGATGAAATTTGGTTAGCCAGTATTAAAAATCGACAATTTGAGGTACAAACAGTATTTTTTACATCATTACATTGTGAGGGTAGAAAACGATTTGTTCTCTTTTGGTTTTCAACTGACATAAAACAGATGCGGTACTCCCAAGATGGCCCTTGTGAAATTGTAGTAAGGGTTGCGCGTCCGAATTTATAAAAATTGTATTTATTAATTAATACATAATTCAATTGAAAATTAATTTACATATATAATATTATTGACAAAAGTAGTAGATATTTTCATTGTTACAATATTACAATTTTGTAGATATTATGGCGTAAATCCATCTTTTACAATAATTTGTTCGTTTAATTCAATGTATAGACTTATAGAATATGATATTTTATAAACTGTTTTATCGCAATGTGAAAACCCTGGCTCTGAATTTCGACGACGGATAAAACTACGTTGTTTATTGGGTCATTCTATGTATATTGTAGAAATTTAATCTGGAATACGAAAATATCATTGTTCACAGTGTACTTTGAAATTTTAGAGATATTTAATAAGAAATTTCGCAGCCAATTTCAGCTCATTGTTTCATGTTCGTTTATTTCACAGGATATCGTATTTACAATTATATGATATTATCTTTATATAACTTACAGATATTTTATACTTTTCCCCAAAAGTTTCCATTTATTATAATCATAGTGTTTGAAATAATTGTGTAATTAATTGTTACAGTTTTGTTAACAAATAATTATAAGAATATTGTTTTAAATTGTTAAAAAGAAAGTGTTTATAAGTAAGTTAAAAATAAATATATAAAAAGTTATAAATATTGATTTCATAAAACACGCTTTATGCTACACTGTTATTAGTTTTCAAAATGGCGTCTCTTAATATTCTAGAAGTTGCAGGTGTAATGAACCATCTTTAATTTAAAACTTTAAGATAAAAGAGATTACTTCTTCATACACTGTGCCAAAACTTTAGATGAAACCACAGCCATATACAAAAACTTCTCTTAGCTCAGTAAAAACTAAGGGACTGATTAAACTATGTGCACTTTGAGTTGTAGCAAATCTTATGTCTGAAGGATGTTATGGTTACAGCACCATGGGTGACTTCCCTAATCGTTTGATGAGGTTGTGTGTGTAAGATAAGGTTGTTGTGTAAATGTTTACTAGTAGCATTCTCTTTCCGCACACAGCATATCATCGAGTAAGGTCATTAAGTTTTACTATATGCTTAATATAAAGAAAATATATATCTATACATATAATATAGCTGAAGGGGTTTAAACATGGTAAATATTCGAAAATAAACTTTACTTGACAGCTCATCACGTAAAAATGGCTGCACGGATTTTGATGCAAAACTACTTATTTATAAAAAAAATCCCTGGCCAGATTTTAAGCTATGAAAATTTAACTTTTAAAAAGGTAAAGGGGAGTAAGCCCTACCATCTATTAAGCTAAGTTTGCATCTGTATTTTAAACTTTCTTTCAAACATGTGCTACGACTATCAAAGCAGTTCATGAAATATAACTTATTTTAAAAAAAAAAAATTGCGTTTTGTTGGATTGTTATGTTGTATCAGAATTGTAATTAGCGCCATCTAAGGGATAAAGCGGTAACTACGTATACAATTACCTACATTGGAAATAATTCTTTTTATTATTTTACAATCATTTTTGCCAGCGATAGCCCGGGAGTTTGCGAACGAAGCAAGTCGAGGTTTGGCCCTCCAGTAAGAGAAGAAATTGTTCAATATCTTTAACTATTACTTCACTTAGCTTTTATATTTCATGTGAGATATAAGAATGTGTTTATTTTTAAATGATAATTGTAATCTTGTGACTAAAAATGTAACTTATAGGTACGTAACTACGTAAAATTACGTGCTCTACATAAACGTAAAAATAACATCAAGATTATCACCCATTATAATAAGAGTAATTATTAAACGATATAATTATTAAAATCTCAGCACACTTTATAATCCTGGTACTATCTTAGTTCATGTTCTTCGAAGCGTCGCGAGACATTTTAATAATTCCTGTAGCTAATGAACAGTCCATGTTTCTTGAACGCTTTTTAAATGCACTTCATCTTAAAAGTTTGTCAAATAATATTCTCCGTTTCTAGGAATACTTGTAGTATTTGCATAATTCATTTTGTATTATAAATATTGTTTCTAATATAATATACTAAAAAATTTTTCAAGCGCTTAAGAATTCTGTGCAAAAATAATGTATTGTAAAAATAATGTAAAAATAATGTATTGTATTATTGAAATCATTAGTTATAAATAATGATTCATAATTTGCTTTTTTCTCTGAACGAAATAATCGTTTCTGGATATTCAAGAGTAACAGTCTGCGGCGAAATTTGAAAATCAAACATTTGAAACTATTAAAGTATTCAGTGAATTAAAAATTCCAGATCTTTATAGAATTGACAATTATATTAAACTCATTTTATTTAGCTATTATAATTTATACGAATTTCAATTAATATATTAAAATGTCTAAAAATTGCAAAGGTTAGAAATATAATATGTATATTTTTTTGGTAACTAAATAATATGAAATAATATGAAATCAAACAGTTTTGATAAGCAATTTTTTTTTTACATTTTTAATATATATGTAAGTAATTTTATTCACATAACGAGTTATTTAGTACATGTTTAATTTGAGAGTAACCGTAGACGAACTTTATTAAGATGTTAAAAACTTTTCTTTGAGTAATTTGATGTTGCTTTCACAGTTTCTCTAAACTTTAACAGTTTATTTTCATTTTATTACAAACACTATTAATGAAAATAAAAATATACACAGAAATTCACAGTAAATCACTTCCATTAATTAATATTCATTGCTTAAATATTCGGAATATTAATATTTGGTATATAAATATTCATCTCTTGTCGCTTGTCAGACACGTTGGCTTTAATCGAGGATGTGGGTTTATAGATAATACATGGTTTTCAAGAGGATTAAATAAATATATTTTGTTAATTTATGAATGCAAACGAGTTCTGTGGACGACCGCATTTTTGTACAGTGTTAGAAATCAGCATAAAGCTGTCATACGAAATTTTTAAAATATAGTCTAAAATAAAACACCATAATAATTTAAAATGCATGATATTGATATAGAACATACCAAAACTTAGACTTCTGTAGAATATAGATCTTCAAATTATATATTAATTTTTATTACATGACGTTATATCTTAAAATTAGAATTATATTAGAATAAAAGTTATTCAAACATTCAACCCAATTTTAGTTGACGTTGTATTTTACGATTATAAAAATAATATCATGACTTATAAATAAAAAAGTATGTAAAAATGTATGTATGTATTCTAAACCTTTTATTTCACCGAATTTTCAATTCAGTTCATACAAAATCATTTGGATATTGTTTATTTTTCATATTAACAAAACAATGTCTCATATCTATATGATATATACTTCATAATATACTAGCTGGGACACTTAAGTTATATTATATTATATGTACGTCATATTAAATATGATGAACAACATTGATATTAATATGAGTACGGCTTCCCTGAGGGTCGTAGGGGGTTTCGTGTTAGGGGGAGGGGGTTGTTTATCTGATTACTGAACGCGCCTACTCTATGTACAGTGTATGTATTATATGATAACAATTTGAAAATTTGAATAACTTAAGTTTTATAGCTGTTTTTCCCATTTGATTTAACTTTATATATAAAATATCATATTTATTATAGTTTAAAAGAATAAATGTTGATTCTTTTTGGTATAGAAAATTTTACTTTTGTTAGAAAATCTATTTGCATTCTATAAATCTAGCAAAAATCTGAATTATCTGATCATGTTAGAAAAACTAAAACAACATTAAAACTCACTAACCCTTTAATATCCAATAGAAAAATCGACCAATCAAAAAGTAATAAAAAAATTTTTTTTTTTTTGTATTTTTCACTTATTTTTTCTCCTTTAATTAGTACTTTTAATAAATGTCTGTAAAAGTATGTTCCAGTGCTTTGACTATCGTTAACTTGCTATTAAGTGAAATTACTAATATTTATCTTATTGTTTTTTCAGTTATGTTCTGCCAAACTATTTCAGTTTTCAGGTATTTATGTATTACTTACTCCTAAAATATTCGGATATTTTTACTGGATATTATTACAATACCTCTAAGCTATATCATGTTGTTCTGGTTATATGATATCTCATAAATATAATATTAAAACTCAGAATAACATTATTCCAAGCTCTTTAATGTTCTTGAAAGTTTCTTGACATAATATTCTCTTCTAAAGTATATTTTCATTGTAAATTAAATTTTAATAGCAAACTATTAGAGTTTTTTAGTTACTTTTTTCAATTTACAGTTGTATTTTTCAAAGTCTCATGATATTTTTGAGACCTACTAATTTTAGTACTATTTCCTTTAGAATAAATCTTAACGCTGATAAACAATTCTAAGTATTTTTTGCTTGCAGTTTGAAGAATTATCTGTTCATTTGAAACTGTAGTATTAATTTAAAAAACTACATAAACAAGAAAACGTACTATTTACTTTTCCATTTTCATTACATTAAATGTAATAAATTATATAAAATAAATTTATAAAATTTATAGGTCTCCGGCTGCACTTTCAAACCCATTCTTGTTCCCATTCTTGGTTCTTGCACTGAGTTCACGCCGCGATTCCGCCACTCTCAGAGCTCATGAATAAGGACCTTAAATGGGTTCGACACTAGTCGAGTAAATTCCGATAGTAATAACGTGAGTAAAGCCAGATAATTATATATCATGGATCACGAGAGTATACATACAAAAATAAGTAAATAATAAAAAAGTTGTCAATAACTGTCACAGACCTTAAATAACTTTTCGTTAACAAGATATTAACAAGACCAAGTTATTTTTATAACTCACTAAATCTTCTTTGAAGTATTTTTAACGAGCTTACTTGTAATTTTTTTGTTATACCCTCAAATCAAACAACGAAAGCCAAAACCTGTTACTATTTACAATAGGATTGAATATTTCATATGTTGGAGTCACGGATAGCCATGACAAAAGCTAGTATAGTATATTTTTGTTTATTATAACTTATAAAATTATAAATGTGTATTTATTTTAATTAAAAACTGAAAATACTTCAATTATATATAATATTTACTATACGATGTTTAGAATTACGAATAATTATAATTTGAGGAACTATCTCAATTAAACACTCACAATCAACTAAAACTTCAAAATATTTGATCAATTCCTCAATATTCCTAAAGAGCGCTCGCCTACTATTCAACAATTATTGATATTGTTATGGTTTCCCTGAGGCTTAGGGGTTGAAGATTATGAAGGACAGGGTTGCTTAGTTGTTTACTGAACGCGCCACGCCAATGTTCCAAGTCTTCAGCACGTCGTGAAATGAATAATTTGATTTGATACCTAATATTGAGAATTATTGTTTGAAACTTATATTAATATTATTATTTTCTGTTTATACAGATAAACATAAAAACAGTGTAAGATCTTTACTGAACTTTTGTATGGTATTGTCGTTATTATTAAGATTTGATTTTTAAACAATGTAAAAAAGATCAGCTCAGGATTCGTATTTTCAAATAATAAAGACAAATTAAACACTTATTATTTATTATTTATTATTCAAATACCCTATATTCGTCTTCACAATTCAGTGAGTAAACAATTAATGCCCGTTGACTGTGCAGCGTGTAATATTTATAACCACCGTCATCTACCCATTCCATAATTCATTTCATGGTAAATAATTATTTAACAATTGTATCAAAGTATCATAATCATATCAACATAATCAAATACTGTATTCTAATATTAAATACTATAAATCATACAATAATAATCATATATTAATTGACAATGACCTTACAGCTCGGCCATCCTTATTATAGTGTGTCCTCACACTGAATTTTAATATATTTACACAATTATACATTATAAAAAAAAAATATATAATATTTAATCAATTAAACATTTGAACTATATCAGATTCTTATACTACTCAGTTATAATCAAATCGACCAATTCATCATCACTCATAATCACATAGTCTGTTATGATCTGCGAACATCTGTGCGATATCAAAACCGATACCATTCGCATTCTGCACTGTTCGCTCATAACCTATGCTCTTTCACTTTATCGCATTCATAAAATCGTTATTGTGATCTGCAATCATCTGCATCAATAAATAATGCTGACTGCTCACAATAATGACTGCTTAAATCTAAAAGTTATGATCTGCAACCATCTGCGACAAAAGTGCTGATTGCTCATAACGAAACATTTCTTAAAATTAACATCTCATCAATAGCGACCGATCAGCAATCATCTGCGTTTTTAACGCTGAAAGCTCGTCTCTATTTTTAATTACCATATATAGTCTGTCACAATCTGCATCATCTGTGCTATTAACACTGATGCTTGTGACCTATACTTACATATACCTTAACATGTTATATCTCATTCTTATATCTAGTATTCAATCTTACATATAGTACATTTATAAAATACACGTCTGTGTCATGGCTATGATCTAAATATAATTTTAAAATTATGTATCACTTTCGTCATTAATATTTGTGTCAGTGTCGTTTTCGCTTTCTATGTCTTTAAAGTTTAACCAGGGATGAATTTTATCAATAGAAATAATATTTTCATACTTTTTGTTCCCTCTTCTAGTGAGAGGAGTATCTTCGACTAGAAACCTATCATTAGGTAGTATTTTAACAATTCTATAAGGCCCATGGAATTTTGGCAAAAGTTTCTTAGATTTCCCTATTCTTTCCTTATCAAACATTGTTCTTTCTATTCTAATAAGATCGCCCTCACTATACTTTGTCGACATTTTTCTATGTTTATCAAATCGCTCTTTTGCATACTGCTGTTCTTTGGTGATCTTAGTTAATGATTCTTTTCTTATATCTGTCAATTCTTTACCACTTATCCTATCTACAGTTTCATTAATTACATCGTTAAGTATATTTGCTGACGTACTTGTAATATTGTAGCCAAATAATAGCTCCGACGGGCTCTTTCCCGTAGTTTTATTTATAGATGTATTTATTCCTAATTGTATTTCGCCTACATATTCATCCCAAGTGTTATCACTTTTATCATGACATTTGGTACTTAAAGCATCCGATATTGTTCTATTGTACCGTTCTACCTGTCCGTTCGCTCTCGGCGTAGCCACGGCATTTAAAATGTGCTTAATATTAGCATTTTCCGTCATTTTTTCATTATTTCAGCCTACGGTTGTCCACTGCTGAACATAGGCCTCCCCCTTCGACCTCCAGAGAGACCGATCCATGGCGGTCTGCATCCAGCGGCTTCCTGCCACTTTTCGAATGTCGTCCGCCCACCTTGTGGGTGGTCGACCAATACTGCGTTTACTTGTACGTGGCCTCCACTCGAGAACCTTTCTGCTCCAACGGCCATCAGTTACTCGAACTATGTGCCCAGCCCATTGCCACTTCAGCTTGCTAATGCGATGAGCTATGTCGGTCACTTTGGTTCGTCTACGAATCTCATCGTTTTGTAAACGATCTCGCAGAGAGACACCAAGCATAGCTCTCTCCATAGCTCGCTGAGTGACGGCGAGCCTTCTTATGAGACCCTTAGTTAGAGGCCACGTCTCCGTTCCGTATGTCATCACTAGTAACACACACTTATTAAATATCTTTGTCTTCAGGCACTGAGGTATTTTGGACGAAAAGATGTCTCTTAGTTTCCGAAACATTGCCCAACCCAATTGGATGCGCCGATTGACCTCGCTGTCGTAGTTGGATCTACCTACTCGGACTTTTTGTCCCAGGTAATTATATTCATCGACAACTTCGAGAGTCGAGCTTCCCACTAGCACTGAGGTGGACCTAACCTGGGCATTGGACATGACTTTTGTCTTGTCCATATTCATCCTAAGGCCAACCTGACTGGAAACTCGATTAAGGTCATTCAACATTGAGCTGAGGTCCTCCATGGATTCTGCCACGACTACAATATCATCAGCAAAACGAAGGTGAGTGATGTATTCGCCGTTTATGTTGATGCCAAATCCTTCCCATTCCAGGAGTTTGAAAGCATCTTCCAGTGCAGCGGTAAACAGCTTCGGAGACATGACATCTCCCTGTCTCACACCTCGCTGCACTGGAATCGCCCTCGTGCACTGCTCCTGTACTCGAACCGACATCGTGGTGTTTTTATATAGGCACTCCAACACTTCAACGTATCGATAATCGATATGGCACCGTTGGAGGGACTGTAGCGCAGCCCAAGTTTCGATGGAGTCGAAGGCTTTCTCATAGTCCACAAACGCTAAGCATAATGGCAGATTATACTCCTCGGTCTTCTGTATAATCTGCCGCAGCGTATGGATGTGGTCTATGGTGCTGAAGCCTTTTCGAAAACCGGCTTGTTCAGGAGGCTGGAAGTCATCAAGCTTGCTCGTGAGACGGTTCGTGATGATCCTCGAGAACAACTTGTAAACATGTGTCAGAAGCGAGATGGGTCTGTAATTCTTCAATAAGGTGTTATCCCCCTTTTTGAAGAATAAGGCCACCTCGCTTCTGCTCCATGCCTTTGGCGTTGTTCCTTCTAGCAGGACGGCATTAAAGAGCCTCTTAAGGACTAAAAGTACCGGTTCACCACCGGCTTTCAGAACCTCTGAAGTGATGCCATCCTCGCCCGGTGCCTTGTTGTTTTTAAGCTGTCGGAAGGCCACGCTAATCTCGTGCAAACTGATGTCCGGGATATCTTCGGAGTAGTGTCGAGTAAGCATGGCTCTAGGATCTTGGGCCATGCTGACAGGTTTGGCGACCGAGGTGTATAATTTCTCGTAGAAACTCTCGACCTCCTTCAATATCTCAGCTCTGGTCGATACTATGCTCCCATTATCCGTTCTGAGCTTTGATAAACGGCTTTGCCCAATAGACAAGTCCCTCGCGAACACTTTGGAGCCTTGGTTCCGCTCTATCGTATCCTTAATACGGTTTGTGTTAAAAACACGTATGTCGTGCCGCAGGGACCTCCACACCTTTCTATTGAGCTGCCTATATGCCTCACTGTCAACGGAAGACTGGAGCCCTAATGAGCGTCTTTCTGCCATGAGTTTAAGAGTTTGGTCTGAGAGCTTACGTGGTTTGTTTTCACGGCCGTGTCTGTAAAACTTTTGTCCGACTGTATGCACAATATTCACCAACCTGTTATTTAACTCGTCCACATCCATGCTGTTCGCTAGACAAGCAAAGCGATTCGACAGCTCGAGTTGAAAGCTCTCGGGGTTTTGGATATGCGCTCTAGTGGGTCGGAGAGTGGACTTCATTAAGCGGGACCGTTCCAATCGGACATTAATATTCAATGTTCCTCTTACCATTCGGTGATCACTTCCGGTTTTCACCCTGTGGATCACGGAAACATCATTGAATATTTGTCGTCTTGTGGTCATGATGAAATCGATCTCATTTCTAGTGGAACCGTTGGGGCTCATCCAGGTCCACTTCCTGTGAGGTGGCTTCTGGAAGAAAGAGTTCATCATGAAGAGTCCCTCTTTCTCCAGAAATTCGGCCAGCCTTTGTCCTCTCTGGTTCCGTTGCCCATATCCAAATTGCCCCACTCTCAGCTCACCATCGCCCCTCTTGCCCAGCTTCGCATTGAAGTCCCCCATAACAATGTTAAAGTAAGTCTTAGTAGTATGTATGGCTCTACTGATGTCTTCATACATAGCGTCCACTTCGTCATCAGGGTGTGCAGAGGTCGGTGCGTAGACTTGTATGATTTTCAGCGAGTACCTCTTGGATACTTTAAGTATCAAGTACGCAACCCTGTTCGACACACTTTCGATGGTCACAACGTTATTAATGAGGGATTTGTGGACGAGAAACCCGACACCACCTTGGGATTGATTTTTCGCCCTCCCGGTAGTAGAGTAAATTCCCGGATTTTAGGGTTATCGTATCCTCACCCTCTCTTCGGACTTCAGATAGCCCTACTACACTCCAGTGGAACCTACACATCTCTTCTTCCAGTTCGATGATCTTTTCGTCAGTCCTCAAAGTGCGTATATTGTGTGTTACCAGGGCCAGTGGTCGTTTTAATGAATGGTAGCCGATTCGCTTCCGGGGATTCTTAGCACCCCCTGCCCCACCGCCACCCCGACCGCTACCATGGTCAGGAACAGTGGGGCCGCCGGGTACTGGGGGCCTGGTCCATACTTTGTACTTCATAGGGGGGGGGGGGGGTTGCCTATACTCGCCACGCTTGGCAGACGGGTTGGCGAGCGCAGGGCCTAACTTCTTCGCACTGGTGATGCTGCTGCCCATCACCAGCCAATCTCATTTGGAAGTTATGCGTATTTTGTATGGTTATACCGCCATGGATCGGTTGACATGTATCATTTTTTGGTGGTATGACATGTCTTCATCACCTTAGTCGCCTTTTACGACACCTCAGTGAGTGTGTTGAGGTCGGGGCTATTCTACTCTGCCGGTCCCCGCGCGGCATTTTCCGTAAAAGATTTAAATTTTGAACTAGTAAAACAGGTGCCTCTATCTGTAATCAATCGTGAAGGTGCCCCAAAATAACTAAAATGCTCTTTAAATATCCGAATAGCGGATAAAGTTTTCGTGTCCTTAACAGGGGTTAAGTTAATGAATTTAGTAAAAGCGTCTATAATTACTAGTAAATACATATTGCCTCGCCGTGAACGAACGAAAGGACCCAAATGGTCTGCATGTAACGTGTGAAAAGGAACATCTGGTTTTGGAATAGGGTGCAAAAATCCCTCTTTATGACCTCCAGGCGTTTTGTGGTAAGCACAATGCAAACACGCAGAAACATATTTTTTTGTAAATCGACGCATTTTTGGAAACCAAAATGAAGACTTTAATCTTTTGTATGTCTTGTCATATCCGAAATGACCTACTTCGTCATGATTCATTCTTAATAACTGCCACCTAACCGATTTTGGAACTACCCAACGAAGTCCGTTCTCTATTAGTCTATAAACATGATTACCCTTCAATTGATAATTTTTATGTAAATCTACAATATCTTTTGTGTCTTTGTCCGATAGAATTTCGCGAATTCTCTTAACTTCATCATCATTACTTTGTACAGTTGCAATCCAATCTTGAATATCTAATGCAAGATCATCAATTATGTGATCCTTATCTACAAAGGTGGGTTCGGCGACACCAACGACCAATCCTAGGTACTAAATCCCTTTTTGTCATTGTTGTCCGTAGAGTATTACAGTCTGTCACTATTTTAAATTTTAAACCTAATAAATAAACTCTAAATCTATTCAAAGATGAAACGACAGCCAAGGTTTCAAGATCAAATGAATGTAGTTTCTGTTCATCTGTTGTTGTTTTTCGACTATAATAAGCTACAGGATACATAAAACCATCAGTACTGCGTTGCATAAGGATACCTGCAACACCATATTTTGACGCGTCCGTGTGAAGTTCGGTTTCTAATTTAGCATCATATAATGCAAGTATGGGTCGTTCGATTAATTTATTTTTCAAATTTTCAAAAGCTTTCGTATGTTCATCTGTCCATTTCCAAATAAAATGTTTTTTTAAGAGATCCGTTAACGGCCGCGCAATTGTTGAGAAATTTTTAACAAATCAATTTCAATTTCAAAAAAAGTCAATTTTCCTAAAGAAAAAAAAACTTTTTTGTAACTTAAGAGTTAAATTTGTATTTCGAAAAATATTCAAAACTTCTCCTAATCTCAGCAATCCCTCCT
Source organism: Mechanitis mazaeus (assembly GCA_959347395.1). NCBI lineage: Eukaryota > Metazoa > Arthropoda > Insecta > Lepidoptera > Nymphalidae > Mechanitis > Mechanitis mazaeus. The sequence continues at coordinate 3,587,863 of OY365743.1, forward strand.
CAAACGTACGTGCAGGAATTAAAATATCATCCATAAAAACTAAAACATAGGGAATTTTAGAAAGAATCTTATTCATTTACCTTTGAAAAACCGATGGTGCATTTGCCAAACCGAAAGGCATTCTTTTAAATTGATATTGGCCATCAGGCGTTACGAATGCGGTTTTATCTTGGGAATTTTCATCCACGGGAATTTGATAGTACCCGGATGCTAAGTCCAGACTGATAAACAATGAATTTCCCGCTAACCGATCTAGTTGGTCATCAATCAATGGTAAAGGGAAATGTTCCTTCTTAGTTTTTCTATTAAGAGCGCGATAGTCAATACAAAGGCGTTTATCACCGGTTTTCTTTTTGACCAATAAAACTGGACTGGCGTATGCTGAATTGGACTCACAAATTATATTTGCGTCCAACATTTCCTTGACCATTGATTTAACTTGCTCTCTTTCCGGATAAGGTAAACGGTAGGGCCTGTAAACCACTGGATTATTATCGATTAGTTCAATTTTTATTTTATCAACGTTTGTAAAACCAAGGTCCATCATGTTATGAGAGAAACATTCATTAAATTCCTTTAGTAGGTTAGTTAATTGTTCTACTTCACTGCTAGTCAAATGTCGATCATAATTTAATAATTCAATTGTTTTAGAATCATTAAAGTCCAATATACTAACATTAAAACTCTCATTTGTCCGTAAAGCTCGCGTTAACAAAATTTCTTTGTCAAACTTTAATACTTCAGTTGATACATTTTGAATCAATAAAGCACCTTTACCGTTTAAAATAGTATATTCACCAGGCATCAAGTAATATCCTTTATTCGGTAACCCTCGCAAGAAGCCATTAATATAAACCGTTCCCAAGAATTCTATTTCAGTCGTTATATTAACGATAGATGTCTTGCCAGGCAAGACTTCTATATCATTGCAGAGTGTAAATTTTAATTTCAAAGGATAAGTTCTTCTAAATATTAATGCATCATTGGTTTTCGTTATCGTAATATCTGGCTTTTCTGTAAAACTGTGACCAATCAATACTGCATACTTCACTACACTATCCTCAACGACATAAACGTCAATTATTTCTGTTATTCCTTGTATTTCGATGGTAACTAAAGCTTTTCCTAATGGCATAACGACATTTGAACCTATTCCCCGTAACGTTGGAATTTGTCCTATCGACCACCGAATCCCTAATTTTTCCGCAATACTACGACGTAATAAGGTGCATTGACTACCCAAATCAATGTAGCCTTGTAGAGGTTGATTATTAAGTTTCAGATTTACAACGTATTTATCATTACTAGTATCATGGATTGCATCTAATGCTAAAACCGACCTTTCTTTGTCTGTGTCCGTTTTTGATTTAGGATCGACCGATAGTTTAGAACAATTGGTAGTCAAATGACCTAGCCTATTACAAATATTACATTTTAAAATTCTTTTAGTACATCGAAAGCTATAATGACCAGTTTCATTGCAATTAAAACACGTGATTGGTCTCGCGTTTTCAGTATTCAATCGATTAATTGTTTTCATATTTGTTTGATTTATATTAGTATTAGTACCATTTAAATTTATTTTCTTGTCAAAATTAACTCTAGATCTACTATCTAAGTCACGTGACTGTTGTTTGATAGATTGGAAATATTTTAAAACCTGTTCCGGTTCATCACATTTAGCGGCTTTAGCTCCCAATCTTAAACTACGATCTTCTATTCCGTACAGTAAACATCTACCGCGCGTTTACCTTTAATGTCACACCGATTCAATAAATTGATTTTATCATAATAATACAGCTCCAATGAGTCATTATATTTTACCCGCTTAGCTAACATCTCAGTTAAAAGTTCCGCATAATCATCACTTGAAGGAAATGATTCTATTAATTTAATCTTCCACTCTGACCACGAGAACGACATTGACGGCAGAGTTTGATACCATGTTCTAGCTACACCACTCAACTTTGGTAAAGCGTAGTGAATCACTTGATCATCACCCCATTTATATAACCGAGCACACTCCTCAACTTTGTTCAACCACGTATCAACTGTCTGCCCTTTGTCCATGGGATCAAACTCTGGTATAACATTACCTAACATAGGAAACTTATTTCCTTCTGAACGATTACAAGCAATTGATTTGATTAATTCTGTTAATAATAATTGAGTATTATCTACCTTACATTGAATACTTTTTGAATTGGAATGACTCGTGCGTCTTCTCGATTTCGATCGTTGTCTCGATCCGTGCCGGCGTCTCGCATGAAAATCCACATTCTCTGCTGAACTGGATTCGGCTTCACTGCTTCTCTACCGACGACGATCTGTTTTCTTCTTTTTTTGTCGAGGTTCAAGCGAAACCGAATCATGACTCCTTGTTCTTTATGATCGTATATGATGATCATGTTCTCCTTGGTCTTGTCTATCTTTACTTCTACAGCGTAATGTTTTTCGACGACGACTCTTTTTACGCGATGACTTTTTGTTTTTACGGCGATCACTTTCATTGTCACTGTCCATATTAATTACTCACAATGTCTTTGTTTTTCTTTTAAATAATTTGGCACGAAACAGTATGGGCTTTACTAATCCCACTTCTGAGCTAAAAGATCAGCTCAGGATTCGTATTTTCAAATAATAAAGACAAATTAAACACTTATTATTTATTATTCAAATACCCTATATTCGTCTTCACAATTCAGTGAGTAAACAATTAATGCCCGTTGACTGTGCAGCGTGTAATATTTATAACCACTGTCATCTACCCATTCCATAATTCATTTCATGGTAAATAATTCTTTAACAATTGTATCAAAGTATCATAATCATATCAACATAATCAAATACTGTATTCTAATATTAAATACTATAAATCATACAATAATAATCATATATTAATTGACAATGACCTTACAAATGGAAGCTAAAATATAAACTAAATGAAGTTGTAAATTTTATTTAATATATAATAATACATAATAACAGCCTTATGATGGAAATAGAACAACTTTAATTAATTTCATTACAGTCTATTATTATTATTATCAATGGCATTTCATCGATTAACTAACATAGTCTTTAAGAAATCGCTACTAACAAATATATGGATAAATGGAAAATCTGAAATAAAGTTTGTTATTATTATTATTACCCAGAAAGACACTTATTATATTTTAATAAAACTTTAAAAGGTTTTTAAATATGTTCAAGCCCTTTTATTATTCTAAGTAGCTTTTATTAGTTATATGTTTTAAATACTATCTGTTACTCGCGGTTCACCTCTCTGACGAACCATTTTATTTATTATTAAAATTGTATAAAAATAGTAGCAGAATGCTAGCAATACTTAACCCATCTCGTGATTTAACTTATAATTATCAAAAAGATTTTTTTTAAAACCATCAGCAATCAAAACAAACAAACCGCTTTATTATAATAGTAGATTTTTATATGTCGGAGATGGTGATAACGGCACGATAAGTCTGTCATCATTTAGACTTGATGGTACGGACCCAGATTGTCCATGTGTCATAACAACGATATCGACTGTGCTCAACTTCACTTCCAACCTGTATGCATCCACAATCTCACCTCTTATCACACATTCACCAACCAAGCCATACATACCAGACTAGACCCTCGTCTCCAGAGAAAATGCAGTCGGCGTATCTATACTTACAAAGACTTTGTTCACTACAATAACAATTCAGCTGACGTCACTGCTTTTGACCGACTACTAGGTAAGTAATTAACGTACTTTAATTTGCAATATTGTCACATACATATATTAAAAATATTATGATAAAAAGAAAAAGGCTACTTGAATAGCAAGAAGATAAAAATTAAATTAGCTATTTTTAAAAAGTTATAACAAACATCCTATATAATATATTTGCAGTATTTTCCACTTCGCCTCGTCTAGAAATTCTGTGAAATAAATAGTTTCCAGGTCTTTAGCACTATCTTATCGCGAGGTCGCAGAAGTAATCAGATATATTTATGACGTCGTTGAACGGGTGGAAAGCGATTTGTTCTGATTCGGTTTCCGACTGATATAAAACAGATGCTGTAGTCCCGAGATGACCGTTTTGAGATTATGCTGAGGGTTGACACTTTATTGTACTTGAAAAAACCTATTCGTATAAGTTAGGTATTGTAGATTTGCTTTGCATTTCTCTTTGAAATTGCTTAAATTCTTTATAATGTTATAAATATATCAGCATTTTATTTTTGTTTTAGGGTAGTTAAACATAATCTTCGTATGCTCGGCTAAGCCTCTTATAAATAATCTGAAAACGTCATATTGATTAAGTCTTCTTTTATATTAATATCATAATCCGATTCATGTCCCAGGAATTATGAGACGATAGATGCATTTAAAGACTCAAAAATAACCGATTGCTCATTATTGGTATAACTTTGAAAAATAAAAAGGTTTAACTGTGGCTCCAAATGTATACGAGTAAGTTGAAGTTTACAATGAAATAAAATTAAAAAAACGTCTTCTAGGTTTCGTTATTCCTAAAATATAGTGAAGTTTCCAGACCTCTAGTAAGGATTAACTTTTTTTATACTTTAAAAAATATTTTCTATGATGTTTTAAACAGATATTACTAAAAGGCACCCCTGGCTTTAAATTTCGATTGGCAATAAAACTAGAATGCGTGTCGATTCATTCTAAGCATACTGAACCAACAGCTCTAAAATATCATTGATCAGTGTTTTTTTATATATTAATGTAATACTGTGAAACATTCAGATAGATTAAAACACTAAATGACTTTTATTAATAATATGTTATATAAATATGTAACTTATTTTACATAGAAATATAGTAAAAATGTGTTTGTTCAAAATAATATTGTTTATTTTAAAAACATTAAAGAAGTTTCCAAACACATTTTTAGGAGAGAATTGAGTCCGAATCGAATTCTTTGAAACAAAAAAAAGAAAAATCCTTTATTTTTATTTTATTAGTATTATATTGTTTAAGCATTTTAAATATTTTATTATAATAATACTTGCATAAACGTTATAAAATTCATTTCACAACTATTTCAAGATCAGCTAACTTTGTAATCCTACTTTTTCTCAGTTCATTTTTCTTCAGTCGCTGCAAGATGTTTAAATAATACCTTCCTCGGCTCTAACGAGCGGAGTCTTCTCGATGTGTCTTGAACGCGTTTTAAATACTTAATCTTTGAAGTTTCTTGAGATATTATTTGTCACCAGGATCATTTACTTTTAACTTTGTAGTTTTAATAAATGTTTGAATATTTGAAACTTATATTACTACTATATTTATTTTTTTTTTATTTTTTTTTATTTTGTAGTATATAATATAAATTGTTTAAATGTTTACAATAATTGTATGCACATTTGTTTTTATTATTATTATTTCTACATAGCCCTCCAAAAACGTATATAAATCATAAACAATCGCTTTGATATATGGTTTCGCACGCTTTGGGTAGTCACTGGCATCTTGGCATAGACATTTACTTATTTATATTTCTGATTTATTCCATCTCCTCTTTATTATTATTATTATTATTATTATTATTATTATTATTATTATTATTATTATTATTATTATTATTATTATTATTATTATTATTATTATTATTATTATTATTATTATTATTATTATTATTATTATTATTATTATTATTATTATTATTATTATTATTATTATTATTATTATTATTACTATTATCGGTATCATTTTCTTTTTACTTTATATTTATTTTTAAACACAATTATACATCTCACATAAGTGTCACTAGTGTTGGTTACGCCATGGTTCGGCAGCCACTGAAAACCAGCGCTGGAGTCTTTCACTTCAGTAATAGCTGAGTGGTCGACCGTTTTGGACGTCACATTTAATTTAATTTTTTTTTATTTTTTTTTTTTAATTTCCTTTTTTTTTTTGTTTGTTTTTTATATTTAGTTCTATTTTTATATGTTATTTTAGTTCTGTGTGAATGTATGTGACGTCTGAATAAAGTTTTTTTGATTTGATTTGATTTGATTCAAATCTAACAAAATATGAAAATATATTTTATGTTAAAACCTAATAAAAATGACAGAAGCTACTCACAAATTTTCTAAAAAAGAGTTTATATCTTAGAAATATTTAACAAATAAACATATATATAAGATAATATTTCTATATAGTTATAGTATTTGAAGAATAAAAATAATTATCTTCAAAAAAAATATTTCTATATATCAAAGGATGTGGAATATTATACTTAATCTAAAAAACAAAACTCATGACGAGCTCAAATTTTTTCTAGAAGTTATGAGGAAAAATACAAATTAAAACATGAAAATTTGTGTTTCTGATTATTATAAGGCAGTTTTTTAGTTTAATTGTAAAACATAAAATTAATGTACTATAATAAGATCTATTAAATAATGTATGTCAGTTTAATAATATTTAATATTGTTCGTTTAAACAAATAAGGATTTTTTAATTATGATATTACATTTTATATATATTATTTGAATATTTCTCGTCACAATATTTCAAACTCTTGTTTAGAAACCTCCAGCTAGAATATTTAAAAAAAAAAAACAAAAAAAACAGTAAGAATAGACAAACGTACAGACTATACTGTGTCTTAGTAAATCAAGTATATGAACTCTATAAGTGCGATATTTGAAAACTTATAATTTAAACTTTAAATATGTGCCTCGCTCAAAATAATGTAATTAAACCTAGGCCGTTACTAGTTACTTCATACGAGATAAGGGTTTAACTAAAACATCAAAGACTATATATAATAAATATACATAAAATTAACAAAACAGCGGTTCATAAGCACTATGTAATTGAACTATATAAAGTTTTAACCCAATCTGTTTGTTTCAAAGAGGACCAATTTCAGTACTTTTTAGTAGAATTCGTCATTTTTAAATGGATCTTATTTATTTTTGCTACAAACAAAAGTAGAAGTCTCAAGAAATTAGCTTTTCTGAGACACGACCTCAAAAAACATTGATATTAAAAATTTTGAATTTTGATTGAATGATTGATTTCATATTATATTATCAAGCTACCTAGCAGCGACTTCGTGTGTACTTACTGTACTCAGATGTATTCAGTTGCATATATTAATAAAATTTAATTTAAGTTATTGTAATTAGTTAACCATTACTCTTATCAGTACGTCCCACAAGTAAACGTGTATATATTATGAGTCTTGGCACAATGCCAGTATCATAAAGTCGAACAAAACTGTTTTCTGTTCAAAAACTTGTTACAAGTTTCTTCGTAAAACATGGCGATATTTTTTTTTCTGTCAATTCTTGTAAATATGCGTTTCTTCTATACCCTTCACGTTTATTATTCAAACAATATATTGTTGATGAGACATGTTAAATGACAGAAATGTATTTCTTATCTTCTTTCTATAATAAAAAAATATATTTTTACATTAAATGTAAGGTATTGAAAAAAAATAAGGTATCTTAATTTAAGTACTTGAAATGAATTAAACGAAACGAAATATGTGTTTACGAATTATTAAAGATTTCTTTACATCTTATGTTTAGAAACTTTAGCATATATTTTGATTTATATTATTTTATAAATATCGCAATACTAAAGATCGGTTTAAGGACAAACTAGAAAACAGCAATCTGTGAAAACTATTTAATTTAGTAGTTTAGGGTCGAGAAATACTTACATTATATATAATGTACTTATGCAACAAACTCATTGCTGTACGCTGCTAAAACTTCAATCTTACTGAATGTAGATCTTACATGAATATCGATAAATGACTACAAATTACTTTTGTATTAAGTCTCTAGAAATAGCTAATTCATAACCACTAAGAATAAAAATATTTTTGATAAATTTATAAGTTAAAAGATCTTATCGAGACATACGATATATTTTTACAATATTACATACTGTTGTTACCACAAGGAAAAGAATAATACTGATTAATAATATCTAGCTTTTTGTATACAAAGTGAATAAATCTTTCGATAAATAAAACCTCTGATACAAACTATTTTTATTTTTCTTTTGCACAGTTAATTTTGAGTTTTAGAAATAAAAAACATTTTCTTTCTCGTGTTTATATTTATGTAAACGTCCGTCTTCCTCGACGACTTCAGTATATAATACTATTAGCCACTTTTAATATATATTTAATGTAGAGATAAGTTTCGAATACCGAATGACGTTCTTTGTTCAGTCTCGTCCAAGCTTACGACATTCTGTTCGCAACAGATTCAAAAATAACTAACATAGTTTGAGCTACGAAATACTAAGGATATCTTACTGAGTTATAATTTATAATACCATTTAATTATCATTTACTTCTTTACGTAAGTAAAGAAAAATTAAATTAAAATCAATGTATATTATTGAATTATAATAGTAATATATTTACTATATAAAAGGGGTGGTTGCTACAAATTGTATATAATTGTAAAACAAGATAAGCCACACGGTAGCTCAATTGATCGAAAGAGAGTTTGCCAGTGGTTGCGGGTGCCAATCCTGCTGGTATCGATAAATTTTTCATTCAAAAAAAAAGAAATAATTTATTATACACAGAGCCAGCCCTCGTCGTAAAAACACTACCTTGCTCCCTTGTACTACAATCTGCTTTTGGAGGCATTTCACAGTATTGTGTTTATAAAACAAAAATGAAACAATTACTAATCTGACTAAAAATAAAACTACACGAAACCTAAACCCTATTTTTTATAAATTTAACTTTGAATACTCTTAATATTGTAAAACAAAGATGGAGGAAAGTCATTGTGCTTCCAACTTTCAGTTTGTTTAACTTAGTTATACTTTAGAAAAAATCTTGATCCTTACTCTACTGAGGATTTTATAGTTTCAGAAACAACGACCAAGTAGCTCCTGTGAAAAGTACATTAATGTAAAAGTTGTCAAAAGACAAAAAAACAAACTAAACGAAAATTTGGCGCTTAAATTATGATTTGACACAAGAGTGAAGTGAGTGAGTTTAAATATTATATTATAAATATGTCACAAGCTTTTAAGCAAATCTACTAAATTTACGATCAGATATACACAGTAATATAAATGAATTACAGAGTAAATATTATAAAGAATTTTAAACTAAAAAACTATATAATTTAATGAAAAATTTCTTAATATAATTTATTACAACAATACAATAACCTATTATTTATTTAATTTTTTTCCGTAAAACAAATTCCCGACCGCAACAAGTCACGGGACTAAATAAACACAGGTACATTGTACGTCTGTGGGAGCAGCTGTTGTACCTTTAATATTAATTTATATTAATGTACATTAACTTTATAATTGTATCTGACTCAGTGTCATCAACGTCTGAGTGTATTAAACTGTATATAAAGTTATTTAAACTAATATTAATGTGTTTTATTGTTTATTATAAGGGCTACTATATCTACTAAACCATTCTATAATATCACAAAATAAATAATGACATCACTTATATATTAGAACGAGCACCATTTTGTATCCTCCTTCAATATTAAAAAACTAATTAGATGATGCTTCAATTAATAAAGGAAAGTATAGAAAGTTCCTTAAAGGTAGTCTTTGCCAATAATTAATCTAAGTCTTTGGTGAAAAGCAAGCTGCTACTGCAAGTAAAGATGGAATGAATTTCTTTTAAATAACTATAATAATGTAACATTTTTCCTAAAATGACATTACCAAACATATTGTATCTACGTATGTCTGTTATGTATATTTCACGCGAATTGCAAGCCTCTCCGTATTCTATAGGATACATTTTGGAGAATGTGCACACGAATTACATGATGTAATTCCTGTATCCCCCTTCTACCAACGGACATCCCGACGCACGGGTTATGTCGTGGACATTCCACCTGTCCGAACGAAACGCTCTGCTTCGTCTTTCCTGATTCGCAGGGCGAAGGATTTTAACAGCTTGCCTGCGTCGGTATTTCTGTATGAATACAATGTGGATGTCTTCAAAAGAAGAGTGAATAGGAGTTACTGAGTTACTGAGTTAATGCGCCTTGCGACCTATGACTACATTTCCACTTTCCATCAGATGGACTGTAGTCAAGCATTATTTAGCCAGTTGAAAAAAAAAGAAAAAAGATATATATATATATATATATATATATATATATATATATATATAGAGATTACAATTGGACTGTTATGTAATAATGTTTCATGCTTTAGTTAGGAGTAGAATACGGAAAGCACGGACAAAAAAAGCAAGTCGTGATGTACATAGAACTTCTAGTTATCTACAATCAATAATAAATATCATTTCATTATTGTACAATTCATTTACGTTTAATTAAGTTATTAATTACTTATTGATTGCATTGAAATGTGTATTTACATTGTGTGTAATGAGTAATAAACTACTACATTTATTGAATTAAGTGCATTTGTGACATAAACTACAATTATTAAATGTTAATTGTTATTATCAATATACACACACACTAAACATATGCCTAGAGTGACTTAAAATTAAATATACATATATATTATAATTTAGTAGTTACATTTTAATTATTTTTCTAGAACAATGTTGTTACGTCAATTCAATTTGTGTATATCTCGTCAAATCTGCTGAATTGTCAATTAAACCATCCCTTAGTGTTCATTTTGAATGTTATTGATGTTTAAGTACCCTGTGAACTAACTCACTCTTCTCTGTGATGTTTATAAAAAAAAAAGACATTTTTATTTTTATAGTTTTTAAAGTCCGTTAAAGCTACCCTTTGTATCTATCTGTAAATATAATAGTAAAGCCAAGCAAATATGGTTGCTTAAAAATTAAATAATTATTCCTATTTTAATAGCTATTCTTGATATATGTGACTAAAAGAATAGATAATGTCATAGTCATTTTAAGATCGTACAACATTAATCTACTCTAAGTATCAAACCTCACACAGAGTGCTGTACTCTATCAAGATACTGTAAAACTAGGGCCGCCAGCTACCAAGTGGAAAAAGCTCAGCGAAACGAAAAGTTTATTACAAAAACTTAAATTAGATATTAGGTCTGCAATTTACAAAAAAATATTAATATGTCAGCTACAGTAAAAATTTACCGTTTGCGCTTTTACGTTACAATTAAAAATAAAATTAATTGAAAATTACTCTTAATCTACCATTAGATTTTTCTAAAAATCTTTATAGAAAGGTGGGAATGTGACAATCAACTGGTCCAAATTTGGTTAGTATAGCTTGAACGGGTTAGGAGGAGATAGCGGACAAAATTCGACGCTTCCAAATAATTTTAACAGTGGATTTTTAAAAGAGTTATAAATCTCTTACATAAATATAAACAAAATTTAAATAGTGAAAATTTAAGTACATTTTTTATTTTCTTAAACAGAAATCTTATTTTCTTCATTTGTGTATCATCCCTGGTCGTTGTAAAAAGTTATATTTATAATATTGTTCGTTACATTTATAGCCTCAAATACATTTCTTATTTACATAAAAATGAAACTATGGCCAAGTTTTTGACTACCGTTTTAGAAAGTTGGTAAACTTATGAATGGATTAGTTAATTGAAGAGTTTGTTGACTTGTTGCTCGTCTAATTAGTTCACTTTTTGTTTTACTAGTAGCTCGACTGGTTGAAGCTAGTTGATCTACAAATTGCTCGACCTGTTGCTCGATTGGTTAATCGATTTTTTGCTGGCACCAATTTGTCTAGCAAAAAGGATATTTTTTTTGCTAGTTGGTTAACTAGTTGGTCGACTAGTAGCTTAAATAGTTGACGGACTAATAGATCCAGTAATTGGTTTACTTGTTGCTCGACTAGTTGATAGACTAATTGCTCGACTAGTTGCTCGACTAGTTGCTCGACTAGTTGCTCGACTAGTTGCTCGACTAGTTGTTCGACTAGTTGCTCGACTAGTTGCTCGACTAGTTGCTCGACTAGTTGCTCGACTAGTTGCTCGACTAGTTGCTCGACTTGTTGCACGACTAGTTGGTTAACTAGTTGCTCGACTAGTTGGTCAACTAGTTTCTCAACTAGTTGCTCAAATAGTTGGTCAACTACTTGGTACACTAGTTTGTTAATGAATTGGTCAACTACTATTTGCTTAGATTTTAACGAGTATTCATTTGAAAGAAAACTGAATTCAGTCATTTTCCGACCATGTAAGCAAGAAACGCCGGAACTTATTTTGGATAGGTGATTTTGGCGATCACCTATAAATTTAATTCAAAATTCCTTTTTTAAATATTCAAATAAAAATATAAATATTCAAATAACCCTTTTTAGACAAGTATAAACTTTTTTCGAATCTGAAGCCACATTTCAATGCATAACTATAAAAGTAGTATAACTCACATTTAAAAAAGTTATCTAGGTTTTTTTTTTAAATATTTTTTTTAGCAAAACGCTATGTGTCCACTATATGTCTAGTTTTGCGAGTTATTGACAGGACATCGTTTGCCTTACATAACTAATAATTATTGCATTAGACGCGGGATACACCGAGGCTTAGTTAATTGAGGTAAACGAAGCGAAATTCTTTACCGGTTAAATTTTGTCCGCTGTCTCCTACAGTATTCAAATTACACTAACCAAATTTGGACCAGTTGGTTGTTATATGCCCACCTTTCTATAAATATATTTTGAAAAATATATTTAATTGTAGATTAAGAGTAATTTGCAATTAACCTTATTTTAACTTTTTTTTTAACGCGCAAATTGTAATTTCTTACGATATCTGATACATGTATCATTTTTTGTTAGCGGCAGACATAATACGAAGTTCAAGTTATTGTAATAAATTTTTCGTTTCGCTCAGCTAAGTTAGCTATCGCCAGCGATTTCGTTTGTCTTTGTTGGTTCTATGTGATGACCGAGTAAATAACCAAGGACAATACTCATTTTATTCATGAACAAATACATAGCATCTTAGAAGAACGTTTTAATAATATAATACACTAACAATAATATTTTACATAATATAAAGCAAAGGACTCGCAAAACTATAAAGGTCTCAAGATTCAAAAGTGCAATATCACAGCTATGTATGAATTGTTATTCATACAATACAGACAAACGTATGATAACATAATTCAGATATACCTGCCTTTATTAAGAATTCAATATTATGAATAGTTGTAGATCTGTTACCATAAACCTACAATATTGTGCCATTTTGATATTACATTTAGGATTTTCTTTCGACTGAGACGATGAACAAAGTCTGTGATAAGAATTCTAATCCCAAGACATTAGAGACCACTTCATTGAGCAAAAAAAATATAATTTTAAGATACATTAGTTTATATTTGAAAATTTTTAATGTAAATTTTAAATTTGGTTTAACTAGGTTATTTCTGACTGAGTTTCCGTTTTTTCATTTCGAAGTACAGAACCCTAAAACAACTTTAAAAAAAAGGATATTAAATTTCCAACTTTTCCAATTTTACGACATATACATAAACAAAACGGTGGGTGTATCAAATTGTACTAAATGTAAAGAATTTCTAAAACACAGAAACTCAGAAACGTGAATTCAAAAAACATCAAAAAATTTAATTATCTTGTAAGCATTTAACTAAGTAATGCTTATTTAAATAAAAATAAAACCGTAAAAATAGTATAAATTCAATCTGACTCCAATCTGCAACGTTTATTAATTTAAAAATTAATTACTATCTCACTAATCAATACTACATACTTTTTTTTATTTTAACATTAACAGCAATAGCCAATAGTAATACATTTACTGCACAATTTCATTGAAGACTTTTAATATTGTAAAACAAAAGATAGAGTAAACTCATTGTGCTTCCAACTTTAAGTAAGTTTAACTTTATTTTACATTGAAAAAAATCTTGATCCATACTCTACTGAGGATTTTATAGTTTCAGTTCTGAAACAACGACCAAGTAACTCCTGTGTAAAGTACATTTATCTAAAAGTTGCCAAAAGACAGTAATACAAACTTAAAAAAAATATCTTCTTAAAATGACGACCAGGTATACAAAATAGTAAATGAATAATTTAAAAGTAAATACTATAAAAAAATTAAAATGTTTCTTTTTAGTATAATTTATTACAACAATGGATTTGATAAACTTTAACAATATGTCTACTGTACACAAATTTGGTATTTTTTAATTCGGAAATAAGGAAACTCCTTACCAACCAAGTTTTCCCTTGTTAAATCTCTGAACGGTTGAATTTCGTAAAAAAACCCTTTCTAACGAGCACCCACGTCTCAAAAATGACACCCACGCAAAATTCAAATTGTTCACCCTTGTTCTTTCAGAGATTTTGCATGAGTCACTCCTGACTTTTATATATATTGCAAAAAATCCTTATCTTACTCTAAATGATGTCATTTATAAATTTACTAATTATCACAAAATATTCGACGTAAAAATATTTAGTTTTGATTTCTAAAGAGTTTGTAATATAAAGATATAATTATGAGAAAAATATAGTAATTATTTGATTACCATAAAACTATTAATATATAACAACTGATTTTATTCTATACTAGCTGACGCCATCGAAATTGTCTGTCTATTTAAGTATTTTTTTTTTAAATTTCGTCCTGTAGTTGTTGCTTGACGACCTAATATAAATACTGACAACAATTTTTAGTTAAGTTAAGTTTTCTGAGGTCTACGTATTATACAGATAATATTTAATATATTTATTTTGACTTAAAAATGTTATCATATGAAAAGAATTTTGATTTAAATACAATTTCCCATACTTTTTGATACTTTTTTTAATACTTAAATTAAAAAAACACCGAATAAAGTAAAAGTGAATAATAAATCGTACTCTAAACAGACAACAAATAAGTATACGTGACATGTATTGCGCTGTTCTCTTCACACAGACGAGGGTGAGACTGATTTGAGTGGCAAAGCTTTTTATAAAATCATTTTGCCGGTCATTTGAACTAACAGCTTATAGAATTGTTCAGAAATACGATAGGTTTTATAGTACGATACAAATAAGAAGTAAATTGTTATATGTACGTCCTTTTATAATATAAAACAAAATATATTAAAAATAACATGTACATAATATAAAGGAAAGGAATGGCATAAATATAAAAGTCTCAATATTCAAAAATGCAATATCAGAGCTATGTGTGTGACAAACAAGACATACGTGAGCTAAAATAATTCAGAAATACATTTCTTGCTTGAGAATTCAGTATTGTGAATAGTTACAGATCTGTTACCTCTAAACCTTGTATCATTTTAATATTATATTTAAGATTTTCTTTTGACTAAAACGACTAAAGTCTTTGAGGACACGATATATCTGAATCATCTTTTATCAAATTGAATTTATTTTACATAGTTATAGTAAATGCAATATAGTTTTTAATATACATTTATATTGAGAGACATATTACTTTTTTATTATTATTTATTATTAAACTAGACTATTTGACGTCATCACGTGATAATGCTTGAATAATCTCGTGACCACGACCGATGCAATTCGGGAAAAACACCGGGAACATACCTCTGTATGTTCTACCTCTGTATAATACCTCTGTATTTATTATCTTTAAAACATTAACGCGACAATAAGAGCCTTAAATATTTAAAATGTGTAGACGTCGTGATAGTTTAAAATACTTACATTACAATACTTTGAGAGATAATTCTCTGCGAATTAAGATTAAAGAACTGCAAGAACAGTAACTACGACTGTATTTATATCTATTGGGTCCCGACTTGGCAGCTTACTAATTAATTGGTCAATTGGTAGCATTACAATTATTGTGCCTTTACTGATATCATCAATAACTGAATGAAACTGTCAGTTTGACTTTCTTAAAAATGAATTTTTACAAAATTATTCATATTAAAATTTATTCGAAACGAAAAATATATATATTTTTTTTAGAGGGGTCATTTCCCCGACAGAAAAACATATACTACAGATCTGAAATATCTTACTTGAAGCATTCAATAACAATCTGTCACTATCATTTACGAGTAAGAATTGTATTAACTGTCACGATCTACAAATTATTTTTCTTTCATGTTTATAGGAAGCTGTTTTATTTGATATCAGGAGTATATAGAATTTATATTGCTGTATTATGAGTAATATGTGGCTTCAATAGTCTTTAAAAATCTGTTTATTTAAAGTTCTTAGTTATCGAGAAATCACGAATAACTCGATCATGTTATCAACACATAAATACAGTAAATAGAGTAGAGACGCTAGACACGCTAGATGTCTTTAAATTTAATTATTTCTACATTATAATATGAAATTATGATCAGTTATATTTTAATAATTATTTTTTCTTTGACAATTTTGTTGTGTCAATTAAATTTGTGGTTATCTTGAAAAGTCTGCTGAATTGTCAATTGAACCATCCCATAGTGTTTATTTTGAATGTTATTAGTGTTTAAAGTACTCTGTGAACTGACTCACTCTTCTATCTTCTCTGTGATGTTTATCAAAAAATCAACGACAGTTTGCTGTGAATATACAAGACGTCATTCGAAAGCTTTTGATGATAGAAGATGAGTGGTAACAATTTGGATTTTCTCCGATAATCGGAACTGGTTCTTTTGGACCCCCAAAGGTCGCCGAGTGCAACAAAATTAATGAGCGTATCTGATAAAAGTGAAGCAGAGGACTTAAAATACATTCATCTTACCGTCCTCCGGTAAACAGTCTTAGACCTCCTAGATCCCCGAATGAAATTTTAATAAAACTGTTGCACAGAAACATCCCTATACTACGATGCATTCAACATCTTGCCGAATCAACTACAAATAGATATTCTAGAATGCAGATGCGTTAGAAACGGGCCACAAAGCTAGTTATTAATAAAAACTTTATTAATTAAAGAAATTGAATAAATCGAGTCAGGATGAAAATTTTGAATGTTTTAACGTTAGAAAAATTTTGTTGAAAACATAAGCTTATAATTAGGAATAAATATACATATAAAAAAAACCGATGGTATAACCAGGTCATAGAGATTTTCAGAAACTTTTGTTATTAATGGCAACGAGTCAACGGAGATTAAAAAGTTAAGGAACCTGATATTAATGAAACCATAAATACATTTGAAATATAATCTCTTAAACATTTATTATACCTTTTTTTATTCCATAATAAATATGTATTTTATAATTAAGATTACAGTACGAATATCCAATATAATAAATTAGTTTTTATAGATGTCAGTTGCCGTGAACCTTTTTATTAATATTATAAATGTAAGTCATTTCTATTTAACTTAAGATATCCTAAATTACTGTACTATTTATTAAGGAAAGTTTTTAGCAATAATCTTTGTATTGCAGCTGATTCACACACAACCCTAATGAATTTAACATTTAAACCTGCCTCAGGAATGACAAACTATTAGTGAAAACTTACAAAAATGTGTATCATAGTTCTTAAATGTATTGCGTTCATACAGATAGACGCGACGGGGGCATAATTGTAAATAATGTAGAGATGACAAATAAAGAGATATAAAGATGTCAGAAAGCAATAAGTTTAAAGTTTAATAAGTAATAGTTAATTTTAATTTCATGAATTAAATAACAATTTTAATTATAAATATGAATTTATACGTGACGCAAAAATTTATTTATTATTTTAATCAGAATCTCATACTATTATAAAGAATGTACACTAAAGACGTGTTGATAGTTTTTATTTGTGTTAAATTTTAACAAAGTCTTAGTATTCAGATTTCGTGTTTTGTAATTCGCAAAGACGGAAGTCCCATTTACCAATAAACTTTACTCTTAACGTTGAGAATTTCGCAAAAACCCTCTCTTACGGACTGCGTTGTCTTAAATAAAACACCCATGCAATATTAAGATATGTTTAACCTTGTATTTTAGATATTTTTAATAAGTCTGTCCATCTCTCTCTTGAGCTTGCTTTTGTTATATTGCATTCATTAATGTAACTGATATTTTAATCGTTTTTTTCATTAACTCTATCCTAGCTGTCACCTGCGATTTGATCGGTCTCCGTCTATCCTTTCTGTAGACCGAGTAAAAAAACAATAAACATACCCATTTTTTTATTAACAAATACATAATTGTTATAGAAAAACGTTTCAAAACACTTTCATACATCATATAATATCATAATATACAAAGCTTTCTTATACGATTTGTATATCGTTACTTGTTTCTGTACATTCTTCATGTCTTTTCTTTGTTTCCTGTTGAGTCAAATTTAAATTTTATTCTCACGAGCGCTACTTTGTTATTAAATTACTGCAATTTCTCTTGAACAAAAGAAGTATCTCTAAACAAAACTTCGCTTAAATGCAATTGTGGTTTTGTCTTATATATATATAAACATTTCTTATCTTATTTATCTTCTAGGATAAATTAAGAAATAGAACTGTTTCGTAGAATTGAGTGCATTAAATTTAAAATATACTAATTTTAGTTGATTGTATTATGAAATAATGAAATTCTTTCTAGACAGCACATTACTGATAATAGAGAAAACTATAAGACTACTAGACGAAACTGTGATATTTACTGCTGATACGTATTTAGAAATAGATATATTAGAAATAGAAATAGTTGTAGAAATAGGTATATTAGTATTGAGAAATAGATAGGTACTATCGAAAAGCTATATATTTTTTTTTACTATCATAATCCTTTTCTGGAAACATTTCGATATAATTTGTTACAATGGTATTTTTACACCAACAATTTCTTTCAATATAAGTATGTATTTGGATATTTTATAGAAGTTTTTGGTTGCTTTTATTCTTTTTCCGTGACGTAACTGTCCGATATATTAATACACATGTATATTTTTAAATGATATATATAATGATTATTTGTACTATATTTATACATAATTATTTATTTATTGATATGATATACAAGAGCCCCCACCGACGTCAGCCCTATTTCATCCCCCATTCTCCTCACGCACCTTTATTAATAACAATATTGTCTAAATGATTGTGAGATGTGACTTATATTAAATTAATTACTGTTAAATGTAACTTAAACCATATTTAAACATTAATATTTGACAGAATTCAAAATTCTAACTGGATAAGTCTTTCGAAATTAAGTTAAGCTTATTCTGAAATAGAACCTGATCAAATAATTTAATAAAGCATTCAACTTTATATAATTTTCATTAACTATATATGATGCTTTAAGGAACGTTTATTTATATTAATAACTTACATCAAACTTTAACCAACATTTACTTTTATAATAATTAACCTTAAATTTTACATTTACGAAATTGAAATACAGCGAAAAATTTATTAATTATAATGTTTTCAGCGATTTTCACGAGTACTACACATTTCAATACAACTATTTTACGGATATAACATGCGGTTATTACTATATTTTTTTTATTTAAACCCGACGTTACTAGATGTCGGTATCAAGACAATGCTAGACACCAACATCTTGTCTTACCGCGAACACGTTTGCTGCAAAGCACTCGAAACGTCGTTTAAATTAAGAATATAAAACAAACGCGAGTTCGTTATAAAATAAAATAAAATATTTTTAAATCTGCAAGCAATTAAATAAAGCACGAATAAACAACAAGTATAAGTCATATGTAATTCATTGTCAGTCATATGTCGTCATTGTTCTGTTCGCTTCACACAGACGCGGGACAGATTTGAGTGGCAAAGGTTTTTATGAAATCATTTTTGTGGTCATTTGAACTAACAGCTTTGTAACTAAACGAACCAGCCGAGGTGAACACGAATTTAATAAAAGTTCCGCCGTTGGGAAATGATAGGTCCTAGATTAATTATACGTGTTGACCTGAACAACAAAAGTACTTACAGTTAGGACTCGTGGCTATCCAGACCAGGCACCCGAAGATCTTCAATGTCTTATTTCTTCGTTCAGGGGGTAGCCGTGGCGGTACCGCCAGTTCTCATATAGCAGGATATCACTTCCATACACTTAAACAAATCCTTAGCTAAGGAGGACACAAGTTAATATTCAGATATACAAATATTGAAAGATATTAACAGATTTAAGTATTTTGCAGCAGACGGTTGAATTGCTCGCGCGGCGTCGCAATCACCATTTTCGAATGAAGTTCCCGCCAATCACGCGATAGTGTATGCTTTCCAGCCTTGCTATTGGTCAGACCACCAATGTTGCGCGCGATAAACAAATTACGAATTGTTTAGAAATTTAACAAATATAATTAATAGCGAACTGGCTTAGAGAATTTCGATAAGTTCAGGAATACGATACGTTTTATTGTTGCAATACAATTGAGAAATTAATTATTAAATGTACGTCCTTTTATAACATCTAACAAAGTATATTAAAAAATAACAAGGTACATAATATAAAGGGTAGGTGTAGCGAAAGTATAATAGTCTCAATATTCATAATATGTTGTACTACATATAGTATTGTAAATGTATAGACAGCTTGTAACTTATCACGAACAGTAAGTTATGTTAGACATAACACGTCTGACTCACACAGATAATCACCGGGCATGGGTGCTTCGGTGATTATGTGTGTAAGATCGGACGCGAAGCGATAGCGAACTGCTTCCACTGCGGTGAGAAGAGCCAGGACAGTGCCCAGCACACGCTCGCCGTGTGCACTGCGTGGAGTACAGAGCGGCAAGTCCTGGTCACCCGGATCGGTCAGAATCTCTCCCTGCCAGCAGTTGTGTCGGCAATGCTCGGCGGGGATACGGCGTGGAGGGCCGTGGCCTCCTTCTGCGAGACAGTGATGTCCCGGAAGGAGGCCGCTGAGCGGGGTCGCGAGAGGACCTCGGATCCCGCTCGACGAGGACGCCGCCGGGGCGCTGGTAAGTCCCGTCGCGGTCCTCCTGGTGCTCCCCCACCATAAGCGGGGCCCCTGGGGTCGCAGGTTCGTCGGGTGGGGGCCCGGCGGGCCTTTCTCACCATCTCCGCGACCTCAGGAAGGACGGCTGACGGCCCGTGGTACCGTCTTGCCGTAGCTTGCACCGGCGAGGGTGCTGGGGGGAGCGCGTGTTAAGCTCCCCCGGTAAGGGACTAGCAATAGCCAGCGGGTGGGGGCCCTGTGACGTTCCGCAAGGAGTTCCGCGGGCCCTCCTACTTCCCGCCGAAGGCGGACCACTGTCAGGTTTTAGTGGGTATTACCTCGGTCGAGGCCCACATACCCCAGGCTGCGCCCCCCGACGCGCCGGGAATGCGTAAAAGCATTTCCTGACAAAAAAAAAAAAAAAAAAGACAACACGTCTGCATCAACTTAAATTATCAAATTGAATTTATCTTACTAAAATAATTTAATACGATTTTTATATATATTTATTGACATATTACTATTATTATAGTTATTATATATATAGTTCACTTCGAAATAAGATAAAAGTACTGTAAAAACAGTAACTATGATATTGATTTATTGATATCTACTGGGTACAGGCTTGGCAAATTTCCAATTAATTGGTACATTGGTGGCGTAATAATTATTTTGCCTCAATTGATATTATCAAAAATGAATAAAACTTTCAGTTTGACTTTAGTCAACATGGAATTTTACAAAATTATTCATATTAAAATTAATTCGAAACGAAAAATACATATTTTTTTAAGAGGCGTCATTTCATTTCACCAATAGAAAAACATATACTACAGATACATCTGATATATCTTTCCTGAAGCATTCAATAACAATCTGTCACTGACATTGACGAGTAGGAATTGTGTCAACTGTCACGGTCTAAATATTATTTTTCTTTCATGTTTATAGGAAGCTGTTTTATTTGATATCGGGAGTATATAGAATTTATATTCGTGTATTATGAGTAATATGTTACTTCAATAGCCTTTAAAAATCTATTCATTTTATGGTTCTTAGTTATTAAGAGATCATCGCGTTAAGAAACGACTAAGACTAAAGCTAAAAGCACACAGTTCGATTCTTACTCCGCCCGCAGTAGCCAAACTTAACGAAAAAATTAGTAATCGAAGATTATAAAATCTGAATTTTTACTGAGAACGTAAGTAATATAATTTCAGGTAGGAAAGTAAGATTTAGATTTTAGTGATTTTTAAAAAAAAAATCGCAAAAGAACATTTAATACGTAAATTTTATACATTCATTAAGATTCATGGGTCATAAAAACGTTACCAAAAAAATATGCGGAAAAATAAATAGTAGCGGTGGCCATAGCAGTTTAAATAAGATTATGAAATGGTTAGCGCTCTCTACTATCGGTTTCGAAAGCAACTACAACAACGAAAGCGGTAGCGGTAGAGGAAGCGTTAACGGAAGCAGGAGCCATAGCGGTGAATAAATTCGTTAAGATTTTTTAACTTTCTTCAGAAAGAACTTTCAAATAATTTCTTTGCTGAAATGTTTCTTGTGTATTTTTGCTTTCGTTTTGAAAATGTGTCAAAATATATAATAAACCTACTTATTATATTTTATATACTTTATTGTACACCAAAATAAAAAAAAAAAACAAGAAAAAACACAAAAAATAAAAACACATAGGTAGGTACAAGTGGCGGCCTTATGGCCTAAGGGCGATTTCTTCCAGGCAACATTACCGAACGGACAATATTTAATAAAAAAAACATAGAGGCAGGTGGTACAAAGTTATAATATAGCAATAGACATACATACAAATAGTAACACACTAACACATACATATATACCTAATACAATAAATATAATCTAACAAACTAAATAATATTTTAAAATCATTTAATTATTTATTTTATATTTATTTACATTAATTTACCAATATTAGCTATTTGCATTCTATTATTATCAATATACATTATATTATTTATTAAAATTTCACTTTAAAATCACCATTTATAAGTACTGGGAATTTTTTATGATTTGATGTTCTGAATTATACGATATTGAAGAGTTAAGCCTATAATAGGGAACGAAAGGATAATCACCTATCTTTTATAATTATAAAAAATATTATAATTATAATATTATAATTATAAAAAATAAAATATTAATATTCTTTTCTTACTGGTCATTCGAGTTATTGCATAAATAATGTTTTTTTTTTTGTTTTTTACAACACTTTTTACAAAACCTAGTAAGAAAATCAAACTTTTAATTATTTTTATTCTAGCCCGAGGGCGTAATGCTTATTAAAACCTCAAGAATTACAACAAAAAATATTTTTGTTATTGTTTAATGAAGAAGTTATCAATAGTTTCACAACATTATTTTAAGTTTCTTCACCTTTGAACTATGTTTAACGTCAACAAATTGAATCTCGCAATTGCAGTGTTGCCAAATATACGTATCATGCATGATTAAATGGTAAACTTTTTGATAGTACAAGCGGTTACTGGCAATACTCCAACGCAATGTTGCCAGGGCTGATATACCGCGACATTTACACATCGCTGAGAAATATTGCAATGCTGTTTGTTTTAGATGTTTATTTTTGCAATAGAGAATACGAGATACTGTATCTTTTTGGCTTATATATTTGTTAGTAAAAACAAATCCTAAATGTCTTTATTAGAATATTATTAATAATAAAGGTAACCGTATTCTATATCGTATTCCAGATAATCTTTCGGTTTTCCAGAACCACGACGTCTCGTATTAAACATACCCTTTATCTCCGGATAAGCCTCCATTAACATTCGCGCGTTTTTTTTATTTATTGTACCGTTTACTATTATATCTCTGAATGTCGAATTTTTAATAAACTCTTGATTGACTCCCCTGATCTCATTCAGCCGCTTTTGCAACGCCGCGTCAATTTTTATCAATTCTATTTCGTGTATTTCTTTGACTGCTTTTCTTTCTTTTATATATTTCTTTTTCATGTCTTTTATAAATTTCTTCAATTGTTTTGTCTTCCTTTTTCTAGCTGTTGTGCCGTTTCTGAATGATCTGTTCAGAATTTTTCTAATTTCTCTTATAATTCTACGTATGGTTCGTTTTATTCTACGTTTTCGTTTCATCCTTTGTCTCAACCTTTTCTTTCTTTCACTTATCCTTTTTCTTCTCTTCCGTTCTTTGGACCCTCTGGCTTTGTCCTTTTTCTCATCTGAGTCGGTCGCTAAACTTGAATCCGCAAAGGAGACATCAAAGCCTTCATACAAATCATAATTAGTTATCTGCAGAGCACAACAAATAAACTTAGTGCGACCGCAAAAGTAATCGCCACGATATATTCGGTATTCTGCCTCACATTCCATAGGCAGCATACAAGATCCCCACGGCAAATCATGTTGATTGGGATCACCACATGGAACTCCCCATGGTCCTGAGTAAAACAGTAAGAAAAGGTTCGGGTATTATTAATACTATTCGGTTGAACGTACAAATCGATTTAGCGACAACTAATTATATTATTGTATATTAAATATAGATGAAAGTTGTTACTTACTGGCTGCTACCATGTTGACCATGTCTCCTTTAGGCATCGAACTGTTAATCGCTTCCAACTTTTTATGAAGCCAATGCTCTTTCCATTCATCTTTCCATTTAGGAATTTCCAAGCTTGAGCTAGAACTTGACGTGTCAGTAGAGACTTGTGACTCTTTCTTTCTTCTAGTCGGTTCATGTCTCCTCTTAACAATGTTAAGAACCGGATCCTTTCGAAATCGTTGCTCGTCAGGTTTTGGTTCTAGAACCATTTTTGACATTATTTCCTCAAACTTCTTTTCATAGTTTTTCACTTTTTCTAAAACTTCTGCTTTTTTTCGAGCTTCTTCAATATCTACCGCATCGTCTTTCTCTTTCTTTGACCTAGGTCGAATCGCATTAATTCTACTTCTATAGAAGATATCTTTATCAGAATTGAGTTTATCTCTTTCGTAAATCGAAGATATGGCATCAGTAAATGTTCCTTTATATACAGTGAATATAAAAAATAATAAAAATGGTAGAATGAGCTTCATGATAGGAACATTTTAAATATTGGAATGATTTGTAGAAATCGATTCAGTCGTAAACTCTTTTTATAAGACTCATAAAATTTCGTAACTTACGACAATTTGATTATTCGATCTAGAAATATTTTTATTCTAGATATAAAACATATATTATTTCTTGAAGAGAAGTGTTACACTATTAAGTAAATATGTTTCTTTTTATGATTAATTAAAACATCACAGACATGTTGCTTATGCACTTTGTGATCTTAAATATGTTCTATATATTTAAGTTTCTTGAAAAATAAAATCATGACAACAGAGAAGTTTTTTAGTAGGAATATTAAAACTATGTTAGTGAGTACTTGAACAGTTAAGTCACATTTATTCAGTTTTTTAATATATACTTAAATTTATTTTTAAACTTATTTTAATTAATGTTTTCTTCAAAATCTGCTGTAAAGACATACTTCTTGTTTTCTTCTTTCATTGTTGAAAGTAAATACGGTTATATGTAAATAAGATCAATGACATCTAATTGTAATTAATAGAAAAAGCAACTTATAATGATAAAACACTAAACAAGTCTTTTCACTTTATGTATTCTTTCCGTACTTTATTAATTATAACTAATTATATTTTTAAGTTGTTAATATTATTAAGCAGTATTGAGTTGATATTGAGAGATCTCATTTCGATTTCGAATGAATTATTTTGAGTTTTTACATCCAAAGTTACGAAAGCAAAAAAAGGGACAAAGAATGGAATTGAAAGAAATTATTTTTTTTAACCAACAGCTTCTAAAGTGACGAGGGGCGGTAATCTCTTAAACATAATAAGCCAGACAATATTTTCACTTTCAATCTCTCTCTGGTTTGTGTTGGACGAGTTCAATGATCTAGCAAAAGAACTATTGAAAAATAAGAAGATTACGAAGCTTTTTCTAGATGACTTGTTATAAAAAAATTCTGAAATTTTCTTAAAATGGAAGTGACGACTTCAGAAGATTAAAATCTTCTACAGTTATGGATGACTTAATAAATAAATTCCTCGAAAAAAGAAAATAAGTAGTTCTGTTTTTCTAGCGTTGTACCTAAAAATATTTTGATAACTTATAATCAATTTATTATTATTGAAATTTTATGTATTTTGTAAAAAATCATTATTTTTCTTTATGTCTCCTAACTAAATCTTGATATAGGGCTTCTCTGAGGCACGCTACGCCACTGATTATAAGACGCGTTTAGTTGTAATTTTACAGTTATTACAATTAATTAGAAGCAAAAAAAATTGTATAAAGCATTTTTGGTAATGTGCTAAATACCATTTATTAAACCATTATTATACATTATACATTTTTAGATATGAAAATTAATACCAATTTAAAAAAAAAACAAAACTTCATCTTTGGTTGGTTTTTATGTTTTAAATTGCATTATTTGAACTGAAGAATAATAGTAACCTGATGTAACGTGGGTTTAACATCATGTATGGATTGCTTAGGTTTACACATTTAAATTTCTGTCCTGTTCCAACTGCCTGTACATGTTCTGCTTTTTGGGGTATCCTGGGTTGTCCTGGATAGTTTTAAGCATCTTCCTGAGTCTGTGGTCCTGTTAAGGACCTATATTTAAAATTCGCGCCACCACTCTCTCTGGTCACTGGGCTCGGGCCGAGAATTAAGGAAGGTGGTTGAATATGTTTTCTGTATTCCGAAACGCAATTTTCTCACTTATAAACATACTGGTCAAAAAAGAAGTTGATTACTTCGGCTTATCTTACTATGTTTCCTGTGTCAATATAGCTGTAACAAATTGCACTTACAAGTCCCGACTTTAAATCAATATGTCCTGGTATTTCCACCTTCAAAACTTGGATTTAAAGTTGGAAATGGCAACCCATACAATAAAGGACTGTCAAAAATTTTCTTTATACAAAAAAATAACTCAGGCACATGACGTGATCTGATAGGCCGTGTCTGTGACGGTCCGTAATCTCTAGGAACATCAAAGTACCACAAAAGTACCATAAAGGAGTAGCTATTCCAGTCAATAAATTTTATCTAAGTCGAAATCACTATTGATTCAAATCTTTTCAGCTGTTCTAAATCAACTTACAAAATATTAACACTTCTTACAGATGTTATAAATGTTTGTAACTATGTAATTAAACAAAGGAACATTTGTAGCAGTCACAAAAAATACTTTTCAAAAAATTTTTTTAGTTTACTTTATAAATACTAACTAACTACCTTAAAATACTTAAAATCAACAACAACTTAATCTAATGTTGAGAGTATTTGAATTCATATTGTGCCATAGTAATAAATTGACATTTTTATTTCTTTAGTAACAAGATTTTAGTTTCACACTCTTTGAGCTTCATCCTAATTCAATTTTTTTTTTAATTATATATCACAGAGTTTTTAATTAACAAATAACTTCTTCAACAGCTTCTGACTTTTCTACCCACAGTCTATGATCTTTCTCTTCATTAGCCGGAAAGCTTCTTTTAAATTTACAGGTGTTACATGTCCATACTATGTATTTTGATTTCTTTAAAGTTTTTATTTTCATTTTAGCTGATTGACCATCTATGAGAATGCTCCGGCACTTCTTACATATCTGCCTCTTCATTTCAGGGTGTCTGAAACAGTAATACCATCATAAAGTATTTAATCATAGGTTATGTTTATGTCAATTTCTATCAAATATTAATACATTTTTAAAACATTTTTCTTAGCTACATTAATTATGAGCTTTCCGTAATATGCAGATAAAACAGGACTGCATGCTGCCATTTCTTTGCTTATCTGAAAAACAAATCGCTTTCAATTAAAACATTCAAACAAAATATTATATAGAAATAATAAATTTCACTACTTGATATAGAAAGTTTATCCTTTGAAAGGGATCATTTCCTTGCACTTTTCTCATATCTCACGAAATCTTAAAATATAACTGTGTAAAATTTTTACTTTAAAGTAAAACATCTATTGTTTACATACAACTAATTTGATATTTGAGATTTTACTAATGTGATAATCTGCTGACAGATGGAACCATAGAATACATAGTACAAAAGTACCATATATTATCTATGTGAAACCGTATACCTATACATGTCGATTTTAAATATGCCACTCATTTAAGAACCGATCATAAACTTGGTCTCAGTGCAATGCATATATAGTACTCTGTGGTGCAATGTGTTAATTTAGCAATTAACCATTTTGCAAAGTTTTTGGAAAAATCAAAAGTCCGGGCGTCTGTCTCACTTCAACCCTCTTTAGTTACATTTCTTATTTGGTCCTTTCAGAATCCTTTTCTAGAATGTATTTAATCCACTACCGAAAAATCAAAAACAAATAGTTTTAGAAATACTTATTTTAAGTTTCATATTTTTCAAGAAAAACTAAGCAATTAATTCAAAAATAAGGGGATTGATTATTTAGCATTATACAGATGTATTTGAAAAACGATATTGTCAATGTCAGTTGTTCCTATCAAATATTTTGAAACAAGATTCCGAACTTCAAATTAAAGTTCAAAATGAAATCTATATTTCTTCACTTTTAAATATATTCAGTATACAAGGATATTGATACATATTTATATAACAATTTAATAACATAAAATTTTGCCGTCTCAAAGATATATCTTTTAGTGTTTTCTTAATTTATAGCAATACATAATATAATTCGTTACAATGTTACAAAAGAACCGATTAATTTTATCCAGAATTAAGTACAGAGGTCGATATTATAGATTTATCTCATCTCAATCGAATGTAGGTGAAATTGAAGTACCTTTTTCTAATGGGTAAGTAAAACAAAACATTCAAAGAGGTTATGTTAGGTTATGTTAATTTTAAGTATTTGCACTGCAGCTATTAAATTAATATATACACTAGTAAATAAGGATATCTAAGACACAAACTTTAGTTGTATTTGGCTAATGTTAAATACAGAAAATAAATTAATATTTCGCAACTTTCAGAAGTTCCTTGAAGTTGTCGACTGGTAGATACGCTAGGTTTGCCGACGGCGCTTGTGTCGCAACCATAGGAAACACAAGTGTTCTGTCCACAGTTGTGTCCAAAGCCAAACAAAGTACAGCCAATTTTCTACCCCTCGTTGTAGATTATAGACAAAAGGCCGCAGCTGCTGGTAGAATTCCAACAAACTTTTTGAGAAAAGAATTAGGTGAGTGAACTCAAAGTAATCAAATTGTTTATGACATATTATATTCTCATAGCTTAGTTTTTTTTAATAATATTGTACTAAATATTTAACTATTTAAAAAAAATTAAATATTTTTACTGTAAATTGATACAAAATGTACATATTTATTAACTTAAAATTTTATGATATCGTTTCTTACTATTTATCTTACAGGACCAACAGAAAGAGAAATACTAACATCTCGGCTCATAGACCGATCACTACGTTCTTTATTTCCTTCAAACTACAATTTTGATACACATATAGTTTGCAATATGTTGGCCGTAGATGGCACTAATCCACCAGAGACTGTGGCTATTAATGCAGCCAGTGCGGCACTAGCCTTATCTGATGTACCTTGGAATGGACCTATTGGAGCTGTAAGGTATATTTTATATTATTATTTATAAACACATTGGTTATAGACAAAAACAAAACTTTTTAAAATAGGTTCTATTGCAGTGACTAAATTTGGTATACAAATGTCGAAACTTTCTTTATTAGCATAATCTAGAAGTCCTAATAAGTTCCTAGTCACCAGAAACTCACAACTTAAACTGATTTAACAGCTAGCAAAGAAATACTAGTTCATTACAGAAACCTAAATCTATATTTGTTCAACCAACCTGAACACTTTCCAGATTAGGTCAAATAGAGAATGAGCTCATATTAAATCCAACCAGACGTGACCTTGAGAAATCAATTTTGAACCTTGTGGTGGCGGCCACAAGTGGCAACCTGGTTGTCATGATGGAGGGACACGCCAATGCTATCCTACAACAAGATCTACTGAAAGCCATCAAACTAGGTATGAATGTAAGTGCTTTGTGATTATTTGTTGGAATTTCTAAAATTTTTAGTTTTTTTACAAACAGGTAAAGAAAAGAGGATCCTTAAATCATTAAGATTAAAATCTAAGCTGTGTATAACAAAGTTGAATTTATCACAATAACAGCATTACCATGACAAAACAAATGGTTTTCCTTATTGAATGAAAAACTTTTGTAGCTGTATTTATTAGTTGAGTAAAAACTAAGTTTAAAAGGTTTTTATATCTCAGGTGCCAAAGAAGCTCAAAATATAGTTCGGGGTATAGAGAAACTGCAGAAGTCTCATGGGAAGATGAAGAGAGAATATGAAGTGACAGCTCCCTTAGAACCAAGCATTGTTGAGTCTATCAAGTCACTGTCTTCTATGAAGATTCGAGAAATACTTAGGTAAAAACTTATAATTTTAGAATTTGTCATAATTTTTTTTATCACTATTACATTTATATTACAGAATTTTAAAATCCTTTAAAAGGGTTAAAAAAATATTTCAAAAATATCAAACCATCGTATTTTATCATAAATAACAATTACAGTGATTACACCCATGACAAAATCTCCCGTGACAATGCAGTATCTGATCTACGTCAGACCGTTCTCAACCAGCTTAGAGACACCGAAGTAGATGTGACACTACTACAGGACTCTTTTAATAGCAATCTACGAGAAATATTCAGGGAGATGATATTTGAGAAGGAGATACGATGTGATGGTAGGGGCTTGGATGAACTACGGAAGATATCTTGTGAGGTTAATAACTTTATAATTTTTTGCATAAAAATATGACTTGCAACTAATGATAAGTCAAGATAAAATATATATCATCAACTTGGACGACCAGAGCGTTTTTCATCTTTGAGTGAAAAATCACCAGAACGAAATTTGGGAAACCAATTTTGGCACTGCCATTCTTTCAAGGCTTCGTCACCATAAACAGCACATAACTTTTTATGAACTTGCGATGCGTCTTTTCCTATGCGGATATAAAAAAGCAAAATATCACGACAATGTTCCTATCGATTTTCCATTTTTCAACGAAGGCCAAGCGAAAATTACGCAACCGATCAAAAACTTTTTACTGATTGACAGGTGAATTGCCAACTATCAAATAACAAAACGTATTTTACATTTGTACTACGTCTGCAAACCTAAAAATTCAACTGAAGCCATCTATGAGTAAAATCCGCAATTACTTAGTTGTCAACCCAATATATATAGTGTTATTTTATTGACTACATAAATAATATGTTATGTAGGTAGGTCTCTATGAGCCACTCCATGGTAGTGCATTGTTCCAACGAGGACAAACTCAAGTGCTATGTACTGTTGCCTTTGATTCACCGGAGAGTGCCTTGAAGATGGATCCGCTCACAATGATTACAAGGTATTTTAGACCTCCATGTCATCCTCACATCATCACCTTAAAGCAATCTAAATAATATTAAGCACTTGCCCATTTATTAAGATATCAATATTAGCCATTGAAGAAATGAGTTAATACCCCAGTATATTAAAAAAAAACATAAAATATTACCATTTTTCCAAATATAATTTTAAAATTTTTATTTTGCTGGCTTAAAAGAAAAGAACCTATTTTATTCATCCAACTTTGCTTCCAAGCGGTGTAAAAGAAAAGAACTTCTTCCTGCACTACGAGTTCCCCTCGTACGCGACGGGTGAGGTGGGTCGCGGGGGCGCCGGGGGGGGGCGGCGCGAGGCGGGACACGCCGCGCTGGCTGAGCGCGGACTGCTGCCCGTCGTGCCCACGCACCACTGCACCGTGAGACTCACCGCGGAGGTGCTGGAGAGCAACGGTGAGCTCTATTGTAGCTGGTTATGAGGATACCCTCTATAAAATCTTCATTTTCATTTTGTAAAATCATCCAAATGTAAACACCAATTTTATTTTGCTATATATGTAAGATGATTTTCAAGGCCACTTATGAAATTCATGATTCATTCATTATAAATAATATAGGAACCAAGATAGATCCCTGAATCGTTATTTTTCACCTATTTATATGAGAAATCGTAACTTACACGACTATGTCTAATGAACAAAATATTACATATATAAAATAGAGAATATAATATATTTATCTTAGATCATTATCATTGCCAGGCTCTAGCTCGATGGCGTCAGTATGCGGGGGCTCCCTGGCGCTGCTGGATGCAGGGCTCCCCCTGACGGCGGCGGCTGCCGGAGTCGCGGTAGGGCTCGTCACACGAAGCACGAACGGACAGATAGATGACTACCGGATACTTACTGATTTATTAGTGAGTTCATTGTTTACTTTTTATACCAGCTACTCTTATATTTTTTTTTTTTTCGTACCCATTTCTAACCCTCTTATAACATGTTGTGATATGAAGAATTAAATTAATGTTACTGAGGATATTATAAACCTCACATATCAACTTTTATCTCTTATAAATAATAAGGAATAAAATTTCGTCGAACAATTTTCTCTGCAAAATATAAAATAAAAGAAATTCTAGACCAACGATTCTTGGATATCTCTTTCTTAAAATAGACTAATAATATAAAGTCATTAAACCTCCCATACTAAATATTTCAAATTATTTATCTACAATACTCAGGGTATTGAGGACTACATGGGAGACATGGACTTTAAGATCGCGGGCACCAAGAAGGGCATCACAGCGCTGCAGGCGGACGTCAAGATCCCGGGACTGCCTCTCAAGGTCGTGATGGAGTCCGTGCAGAGAGCGAGTGACGCCAAGAGCAAGATCATAGATATTATGAATTCTTGTATCGATAAACCCAGGTTTAAACATAATCTACTGCTGATTTTCCTTCATAAATTATAAAATTTTATAGTGTGGCCAGTCTTACTTTGAACCAAGTTTTTTGAGATTTTTGTTTTTTAAGTTTATTACACCGATATATCTAATTTACTGTCTCTTTTAATAGTCACTTACAATTTTTTTTAATATTTCTAGACAAGGCCGTAAAGAAAACATGCCAGTAATAGAAGAAATGGAGGTGGAAGTACATAATCGTGCAAAATTTCTTGGTGTGGGAGGATCAAACTTAAAGAGACTGTATCTAGAAACTGGTGTACAGGTAAAACAATATATAAAAAAACATTTATAATAAATATTAAATTATGATATTTTTATACTGTATGATTTAAATGTCATATGTAATTCTAGCTTTTAATTCAGCAACTGAAAAGTATTAAAGATCTTCAATCTTTGGACTATTTTGATTTTCGTTTTACTTAGTCCACAATACAATCAATACAATGCTACAATCATTTGCCTCAAACTACTAGATGTTCTAACACTGACATGAAGTCACTAGACACAAGCAGACACGTACACAGGCACGCATGCACGCACGCCCGCCCTCTAGCACGCAGTCACTCACGCACGCACGTATGCACGTACGCATGCACTCTAGCAGGCACTCACTCATGCACGCACGTATGCACTCAAGCACGCACGCACGCACTCTAGCACGCACCCACGTACATATGCACGTACGCACGCACTCACAAAAACACCCCTGTTCACACATACCTACTTACTCCCTAGGAAGTTGAAACTTTTTATAAGTGTTAGCAACAGTTAGTATTATACAATCTTTCCTCAGATCACTCCAGTAGACGAAACCCGCTACAGAGTGTTCGCTCCATCACCAGCCGCGCTGGCCGACGCACGCGCGCGCCTCGCCGCCGCACAGGAAGCACGCAGGGCGCCCGTACTGGATTTCGGGGCCGTGTACGCCGCTAGGGTCAGTGCTCTCTCTATCTATCTATCTCTGTCTCTCTCTGGTCGACGCACGCGCGCGCCTCGCCGCCGCACCGGAAGCACACAGGGCGCTCGTACTGCACTTCGGGGCCGTGTATGCTGCTAGGGTCAGTGCTCTCTCTATCTATCTATTTCTGTCTCTCTCTGGCCGACGCACGCGCGCGCCTCGCCGCCGCACAGGAAGCACGCAGGGCGCCCGTACTGGATTTCGGGGCCGTGTACGCCGCTAGGGTCAGTGCTCTCTCTATCTATCTATCTCTGTCTCTCTCTGGTCGACGCACGCGCGCGCCTCGTCGCCGCACCGGAAGCACACAGGGCGCTCGTACTGCACTTCGGGGCCGTGTATGCTGCTAGGGTCAGTGCTCTCTCTATCTATCTATTTCTGTCTCTCTCTGGCCGACGCACGCGCGCGCCTCGCCGCCGCACAGGAAGCACGCAGGGCGCCCGTACTGGATTTCGGGGCCGTTTACGCCGCTAGGGTCAGTGCTCTCTCTATCTATCTATCTCTGTCTCTCTCTGGTCGACGCACGCGCGCGCCTCGTCGCCGCACCGGAAGCACACAGGGCGCTCGTACTGCACTTCGGGGCCGTGTATGCTGCTAGGGTCAGTGCTCTCTCTATCTATCTATTTCTGTCTCTCTCTGGCCGACGCACGCGCGCGCCTCGCCGCCGCACAGGAAGCACGCAGGGCGCCCGTACTGGATTTCGGGGCCGTGTACGCCGCTAGGGTCAGTGCTCTCTCTATCTATCTATCTCTGTCTCTCTCTGGTCGACGCACGCGCGCGCCTCGCCGCCGCACCGGAAGCACACAGGGCGCTCGTACTGCACTTCGGGGCCGTGTATGCTGCTAGGGTCAGTGCTCTCTCTATCTATCTATCTCTGTCTCTCTCTGGCCGACGCACGCGCGCGCCTCGCCGCCGCACAGGAAGCACGCAGGGCGCCCGTACTGGATTTCGGGGCCGTGTACGCCGCTAGGGTCAGTGCTCTCTCTATCTATCTATCTCTGTCTCTCTCTGGTCGACGCACGCGCGCGCCTCGCCGCCGCACCGGAAGCACACAGGGCGCTCGTACTGCACTTCGGGGCCGTGTATGCTGCTAGGGTCAGTGCTCTCTCTATCTATCTATCTCTGTCTCTCTCTGGCCGACGCACGCGCGCGCCTCGCCGCCGCACAGGAAGCACGCAGGGCGCCCGTACTGGATTTCGGGGCCGTGTACGCCGCTAGGGTCAGTGCTCTCTCTATCTATCTATCTCTGTCTCTCTCTGGTCGACGCACGCGCGCGCCTCGCCGCCGCACCGGAAGCACACAGGGCGCTCGTACTGCACTTCGGGGCCGTGTATGCTGCTAGGGTCAGTGCTCTCTCTATCTATCTATCTCTGTCTCTCTCTGGTCAACGCACGCGCGCGCCTCGCCGCCGCACAGGAAGTACGCAGGGCGCCCGTACTGAACTTCGGGGCCGTGTACGCCGCTAGGGTCAGTGCTCTCTCTATCTATCTATCTCTGTCTCTCTCTGGCCGACGTCTGCGCGCGCCTCAACTAACAATTCTATTCTAACGAAAGTTTTAAACTGTTTTACCACCAACTATACATATTTTATGGTTCCAGGTAGTGGAGGTGAAGGACATCGGTGTGTTGGTGACGCTATACCCGGACATGACGCCCGCGCTCGTACACAATACGCAACTAGACCATAGGAAGGTTAGTTAGTATATTGAGCTTAAATGTTTTGAATTATCTTCGCATGTGCCAGCATTATATAATTATATATCCTACTCGAGTTTATTAAATGCATTTATCGGGTATTTTTTGATAATTATTTGTCTCCAAAATATTACAGTTATCTGCCATGTAACGTGTAAAATGTTTGTATTTACGAAATCAGTTTCACATTTAATTAAAAACTGAAGATGGGAGACAAAAAAAATAATTCTAAGTATGTATATCTTCTACTTTCTCTCAGATAATGCACCCGTCAGCGCTGGGTCTGTCAGTGGGCTCTGAGATCCAGGTGAAGTACTTCGGGCGCGACCCCGCCTCCGGCCAGCTGCGGCTGTCGCGGAAGGTGCTGACGTCACCGCCACCCGCCCTCGTCAGGAACCACGACAAGAGCTAAACTGCGATACTATTACTATCAATTGATTCATTAAGAATTCAGAGCCTGAAAATATTGAGCTGACGACTCATTAGTCAAACGTTTGACCATTTCGTTTCGGACTGAAAGTTTATGTTGATGTACTTTTATAAGTGATATTTTCCAAGCTATTGTTGTTATATATAGACTAAAATCAGAAGAACTAGTCTTCTGTGTTAACTTTTATATTGTTTTCGTCCTTTATAGACTGGTTGTCTCAACACACTACAAATAATTAAATATCTTAAAATACAAAGATTTTTAAAATAGAAAATATACAAATAAGTAGGTTTTTTTATCCATATGTAAATATAGCTTATTTGGGTATAAATAAATATCTACAATAAAAAAAATCCTCGTTTCTTTTTCTAATTGATAAGAAGTCCTACTATTTGCCCCCTTAGTTGTCCTTCTCCCTCAAATCTAGCGAAGGGATTGATGGCTGACCCTTGCGTTGTATGCATGTCCTTGAGAAATGATAAATCAAAATAAAAACCCCATAGACTTCAATGAGAAAGATTGCTTTACAATGATATGCGCATGCCGATATTTTTTTAAGATATTTTTTTTATTTTTTTATCTTGAAAAATAGTCGAGGCTAGAATACGTCGACGTTTTGTAAATGCCACTTCGATGCTGTTCGCACCTCGCTTCGCTCAATATAACATATACCGAGATTTTGCGAGCGCAGCGAATCAAAATTGAGGTCTTGTTCCCGCTCCTAGTTAAATATTTTGTCGTTTATGAAAAAGAAGTCACAACAAAAAATACCCAGCTGAGACTTGTGTGGTTCTTCTTAGACCAGGGCGCATTTCTAACCCTCCTAGGCATAAGTATAGACCCAAAATAGACCCTTCTGTCACTTCCATTTGACGTACACAAGTGACAACTCGTATTGATTGAAAGGAGAAGAGAATTAAGGAATAAAATTAAACATTTATAAATAAAACTCAATTTTATGTATTTCTTTAACTTTTATTGAAAGAAATAATCTGTACAATCTATGAAAAATATGTATCACAAAAGGACGTTTGTAGAAGGCACTACAGTACTTCACGGAGTCGCATATAGCCACTGGTTTACTCAAAAACATTTAATTCATTTATAACAACTAATACATTATAAATAAATAACATATCTATATTTTGGAGTAAACCATTCGACCCGCTTCACTTAACTAACAAATTGTCAAAAAATAAAGGAATTAACAATACTCTAAGGCCGTCCACACACTGAACCATACTTAACAAAAATGTTAATATACAGATTATAGTTATGTGTGTGGCCGGAGTTGATTAAATATATTTAAATATACAAAAAAAAATAACGTCAAATTCCACATTAATACTTGCAGTCTTTGATTTCGTTGTGACTACCAGCATTATTAAATAACTATTTACATTATATTCGATGAATTACTATAAATAATATAATTAATTCGAATAGGAGTACTCTGCGCAGAGAAGATACCTAACACCGTGCGAATACAGTGGCAATAGAACTAATTATTCTAGTGGCTTTTGGACACTCGTTTGGATTTTATTATATGGCTACACATTCCCAAACGATAGAGTATACACATACTAACAGACAAGCATTACAAGCAAAAAATATATAAGAAAAATATTTGACAGTGACATATGTCAGTTGCTGACGTATCTACATAACCTAAAAAAAACAAACAAATGTTTTAGGATATTTAAATACGTCCATAATTGAATTTGTATAAAAATACATCTTTAAACATAGAAATATTGAGATCATAATGACTAAAGCTGCCATCTATTGCCACCATATTGGTTTTTCGATACAAGTGTGAACCACACGTATAAGTAATATTGCTAATAAATTAACGTGTACAAGGATACAAAGCAACATAGAAAATATAAATAAATTCCTAACACAAAATCAATCGATTTATTATGCATCGTATTAAATAAATGGCATTAGCTTAATGTTCACTTGAACTAAGAAAATAAATTATTTTGTTCAATTATTATAATTTATATATAACCTGGCCGGCTCTAGGTAAGAATTAAGAGGCGATGGCAAGAATAATCAATGCGTTGATAAATAGCCTCAATAAACAACACGACAGACCATGTGATTGGCAAAAAATATATATAAAAAAAATATTAATACAAAAAGTCCTCCAAACACACGGTCTGTATGTCTGTGTGTCATATTCGTCAATGTCATATATTGCAAGTAAAAATAAATCGGTTTTTTTTTTCGCTTTTCTATTTTTTGTGACGTCCGAAGAAATATTAATTAAATCTCTCTTAATAGGTAACATTCATTGATATAAACATATGAGTAAATAATTATTGTTCATTATCGCTTGAGGCACATTTGGGTAAATAAGGCCACTAACGATTCTTTTAGTATATTTTTGAAGAGTTGCCTATTGGACTACAAGTTTCATTTTCATTAATTAAATTTCATAAAATCTTTAGGACTTAGCTAGCTCATATCTAGCTTTCAATAACAAATCTCTAAGATAAACCTTTATTTTAGTCTACATAATTGTTTTGAACAATCAAAGGCACAGTGTTCCAACCCTGGCTCGTCTCAACTCTTCTACGGAATCCGATAAGCAACCCTTAACTGACTCGTCAATATTACCCCCTGACTGACTCAACTATTTCAGTCCGCCTTTACTTTGGCCACAAGGATAGCCTCTTCGATCTCCCAAGAAACTCCCCGTTTAGCTCAGCCAGAAAATACCCCCCACTGCCCAACTAGGACCATCCCCTGTCTGTTACTGGCTCAGTCCGAATAGCTTGAGTGCGTTGAAGGCTGTGGCGAGCGCCACCTCCTCAGGGCTTTGCCCCAGGAAGCCCGCCGCCAGCTCTACCACGGCTGGCAGCGCGCACGGCTCGTTGCGCTGGAACGTGCAATAGCGGTTCACGAAGTTCATGGACCTGGAATGGTTAGTACTGTGAGTTCTGACACTGAGATACCGACAGGAATGATTACTCAACATTTTCCAATTCAAATAAATTCTTTTCTTGTGACTGCTATTTATAAGGCACGTGAAATTTTACATTAGCAGAAGTTTATTTTATTATTTCTCTCCGACGTGTTCGGATTTATCTCCTCGGCTAAGTTTTGAGTACGGGATTGGCTAATAATTGGCTAATACGGAAGGTAATTATAGTTTAATGATCGTTTCGAAATGGTTGATTTGCGTTTCTGAAATTGTTTTCAAAATAAACTTTAAGAAATATTTTTGGACTAAATATAATTTTGATGTTATGTTTTCCTTTTTTTACTTTTCTATGTATTGACTGGTAAAGAATGCGTGTTGCACTTTTTTTGTTGGTACAATAAAGATTTAATTAAAAATAAATAAATAAAAATGAAAAATATGTAAAGCCAATTAATAAATTGTTATGTTTATGTACAATACTAATTTTTAATTTTAAACCAACAAAAAAAAAACATTACAAGTTTTAAGAATAGTTTAATTCACACAAACTTAAATGAACAGAATGTTGAAACGAAGAAAATATAATAAAAATTGACACTTAAAACCATCTTATACAAATAAAAACAAATTCAAAGAAATATTAGTTGATAGAATATGTACTAAATTTTCTCTGTAGGTATTTTAATTCACATGATAAATGCATACTAGAATTTTTTACGCTGATACGTGTCATCTTAGACAGTCGATAAGAGATATATAGTCTGATAAATTTAACTAAATAAATGTAACAAAATGAACAATCTTACTATTTATATATATTTTGTTACTAACTTAAATAACTTGAAGTGTAGTTTATTTTTTTATTTTAATACTTTATTGCATAAATTTACAAAATTTTAGTACAAAAGGAGAGCTTAATGCTAAGCAAGTATTCTCTGCCAGCTAACCTTAAGATGTACAGGAGAGAACGTTAGTAAGTGCAAATATATATATAGATATACAAATATAAACATATATACATACATATGATAGATATAAATATATTTAATTGTATGTAAACAGTTCACGCCGCGACCTTGTTAGGCTCAGAGCTCATGAATAAGGACCCCGAATAAGTTCGCAACTAGTCAGCATGACTACAGCCGAATAATATGTAGTTTAATTAATTTTTTTTTATAATACATTTTTTCATGAGTCGTGAAAGAAATTCTTATAAGGAATACATTTCTTATTTTTCTATTTATTTTTATGTGATGATTTTTCTATCAAGCTCGTGTCAAAGATTATATTATCATATCTATATGTTTAGATTAAAGTATTCAGAAATACAAATATTTTATATATATGTATAAAAAAGATCTAAAATGACAGGTTTGTAACATTGATAAATATTACAAACCTGTCATTTTAGATCTTTTTTGTAGAATCTTTAGTTAAATTAATAAAAAAAATATGAATATACTTTTAAGTATAATGTAAAATTATTAATAAAAAAAAAAATAAGAAAACCAACCTTTCTGTAAGCGAATCCTTAACATGCAAGGGTAGTTTGGAGGCTCTCATATTGGGGTACATGAAGGGTGAATCTGTCTCCACAAGTAGCTTGTCGAGGGGCAGGATACCCTCCGAAAGTAGTCTTCGAATACCCCCGTCGGATTTATCCTTACATATGTACCCAGTTATGCCTAAATAATATCCTTTTTCTATATATTTGAGGCCCTGTTCCACTGAGCCCGTGAAGGAGTGAATCACGACGGGAGGTAAGCGAGAACCGAATTCATCAAGAATTTTTATGAGATCTTCTTGAGCCTCCTTTTCGTGGACGAACAGCGGTTTTCGGAGATCACAGGCCATTTCCACCTGAAACATAATTGTTTATATTATTGTCCAAATCTTGCAGTTTTTGACTCATTATTGCAATATCACTAAACCATGATGGCTATTGACGGCTATATGACGGCTATATGACGGCTGTATGACGGCTATATGACGGCAAGATAAAACCAATATCAAGACTATGAGCTTTATGGAATCCATTATTTCATTTAAGCAAATTGAAGATTTGGATAATATTAAATATTTTGTTTTATTTTAGATAAGGCTGGACTTTCTCTAGTAGATAATATATCGAAAACATAATTATTCCTGAAAAATAGTTGTCGGTTTTATCAACGAAAGCTATACTAATGATTTTATATATGGTAAGTAGTTTTAATCACAAACAAAATATATATTTGATAACAATATAACATAAAAAAATATATATTTATATTAGAGTAAACGAAAATACTCTAACTTCTGAACAAAGTTCCACCTTGGTCTTTTATGTGTATTATTTTTTAAGTTTTATATTATGGTGAACTATAATATATGACAAAATAAAGAAAATTCTTAATTTGGATAAAAATTGTTTCATTTTATTTTTATATATTTTTTTTATTAATACAAAAACATACTAAAATTCTTATATAAATTGGAAAAAAAGTTGTTCCGAAGATTTAATTTTTATGTATTTTTTTATTAATACAAAAACATACTATAACAATTTTGTTAACATACATTTTGTGAACAGAAAGGGAAATAATAGTTGCTAATTGGTGGTTGGCAGTTGGTGGTATACATGGCTTATAAAAGAAGAATCATTTGTAGTCAAATTATTTTCATTTCAAGAGACCCTTAAGAAACGTTATACTCTAGTTTCACGATTACAAAAGGAACATAGAGATAAACCGGCAAGATAGAGTATGCATCGAGTCTCTTGCATTTTCCTCTCATTAAACTTTTTTTATAAAATTACAATTAATGCTAGTACTGACTATTTGATCCACTCCTTGTTTACTATAATCCAGCGCTACAAGAAGTATACAAACCTGGTGTCTGTGTATCATCACGTTAAACAGAGCGGCACTTGAGACGTCTAAATATAGTCGAGACCATCCCACGTGTCATTGAACGAATTATCAATTAGGTTGGAATTAGGGTTACCGGATTATATCTTAATATTTACTGATATATATAATTATTCAGCTATATTTACGTAATTACTATCGGTAATTACCCGACCACTTTCGAACCCATTCGGGGTCCATATTCATAGCGGAATCGCTATTACGAATGGTTTCGAAACTAGTCGGGCAAATTCCGAATTTTTACGCGAGTACAGCCGAATATTTATAATTAATAATAATCATGGAACACGAAAGTTTACATACAAAAATATTTACTAATCGTTTTAAAGTAAACTTATATATAGATTGTTTTTGAATAATAATTATATTATCAGTAAAAGTTATCAATGCTATCATTTCAATTGTCAGATTCAACCTCTAGTGGGATACTTTTTTATGACATCTTTCTTTTCTGACTCATCAAAGAAAAAAAATTAACAATCATTCTTTATATTAATTAAAAAGTCAGCAACCACGGTAAGACAGATCCGTACTCCGTAACCTTTCCATATATAATCAAATGACGTCATTTGTGAGGTACTCCTGTTCGTACTTCATTCTGCTGTGGTATTAAATAAATATCCAATTAAAAGTATTAGTAATTTGAATCAATCAATATCATATTACTATCTCAAGAGGAATAATATATAAAGTAGATACCTAAGTCTATGGAGGTGGTATAATTTTATTTATTAAAAGGTTACCTCAACCCTATACCATTCATCTGGCACGCGAGGGCGGCGCGTGTTAAGTGAACTATGACCTCTCAAGATCATATCAATAATAAATAAGATATAGTCATTATTATGACGCTTTAGGATTATTGAACTTTAAAACAACTTGCACTTCTTAATCCTAAGACAGTATAACGTCACTCGCTTCGGTATTACAAATATCTTAAAATAATTTATGTTTTTTTTATTGCATTTTTATGAAGCAGCCAGTACATCGTTGTAATGTGCAAGGTTGATACAGATATAGTTATACATATAGTTATAAGACTAGCCTGACTATTACTCGCCCTATTCATCGCCAAATCTTGCGACATTTAGTATTTGATATACTCTTAACGCTCTAATAACATTTAGATAGTTCTCTATTACCCAAAGTTAATTGATTTCTAAGCTAATGTTTTATTTATATATTTTAATTGAAAACAAGCCTTTGTACTTCATGACTCAATGTATTTTACCTAATTATACATGCTAATTACCAATTCCACTGTTTTGCACCTCTTGTCTTTAATTCTTCCAAAAATAACTTCTGATAGTGATAAGAGTTATTTACGTGTTTTAATTTCATTGTTAATTGTTGGTAAAATGATTGTTGTTGTCAAAAAATTAACAACTCATGCATTGTGTGATTCAAATAAATTTGGTGATAAAAGTCGTTCTTTTGTTTAAAACGGGATAGACAAGAG
The DNA here is from genome assembly GCA_959347395.1 of Mechanitis mazaeus. Taxonomy (NCBI): domain Eukaryota; kingdom Metazoa; phylum Arthropoda; class Insecta; order Lepidoptera; family Nymphalidae; genus Mechanitis; species Mechanitis mazaeus. Next base: position 3,630,989 of record OY365743.1, read on the forward strand.
ATTTTGCAGACTGTATTTAGTATAGAAGGAGTAATCGATTGCAGTGGCTTTGGGACACTCATCTGTTCTCTGATCTCTGTTTGTTTGTTTTCTTTATCATTTGATTGGCTAAAGGTAGACATTACCTCCTTATATTATATAGTTATTTATCAACACGATTTTATGTTTATTTTACATTACTTACTTGTTTCATATTCCTATAAAAATAAAAATCCTAACACTTGTCACACATACTGACTCTTAAACACTAAATAAAAAATAAATGAAATAAAAATACAAGAAAAAGTAACGAAAGTGTTTAGTTTATAAAACTCAAAAACGGAAGAGATTGTTAAGTTCGTAACACGACTAACACGTGGTCTCTGAAGCATGTAACTATTCCTTCAGTGAAAGCCTTACGCATTCACAATTACATAATATTATTTGCCAAATACACATTTTTGCTACTCCATACAATTTACTGCGAAGAGGCTGACAAATATATACTAACATTATAAAGTAGATGGTTTGTTCGTTTGCTTAACGCTAATTGTCAACAGTACAGGAAAAAATTATTTCTGATTATGATAAGGGGGTTCATGAGGATGGCTATAGGCTATCTGACATCTGACAGCGGCTACTCTTAGTTCTCTTAAAATACGCGGGAGAAACCGAGGAGCACAGCTAGTTTTATATAAAACCTGAGGTCGCTGTATAGGCATGGTTCTATAATTCAAATTTTATCTTATATATTAAAAACAGTAAAATATCATGTATATTTACAATACGGAGTCAATTTGTTAATAAACTGTCTAGTTATTTTAAGGAAACGAATCATAAAGTCAGTAGCTATTTCATGTAAGAATTTCTAATATAAAAACAAACATTCTTAAATTTATATCATACCTTATTATATATAAAACATTTGACACGCGGCAATCGAGCTTGCCGCTATGAAAAACTCCTAATCGGCAAATTATAACTCGCAAATTAATTCACAAACAAAAGAAAAAAAAATATTAAAATAATTAAATTAATTAATGAATTTTTAAATTTTAAAAAATTTAAAAATTCGAAATTTTTTTTCCATTTTTCGGTAACTTCGGCGGCCGATCTGACCACCTTCCCGTTGGACAATCAACATAATTTTGAAAAGTGAATCTTACATTTAGATGCTGATTCCAAATATCTTTAGTTTTTAAAATTCGAAAAATAAAATTCGACACACACACAGACACACAGACACACATACAGACAGACAGATCGGAAGGAAAAACTGAGTTTTTCGAAAATATATTATAGGTTCAGTGATCACTTCACACTACGATTCCGCTGAGGTCAGAGCTGATGCATAAGAATCCAGACTTGTTTCGAAACTAGTCGGGCAAATCCCGATATTATTTACGTGATTGTAGACAGTTATATATAATAGTAAGCATGGATCACGACTGTTTATATACTGAGGTATATCAAGAGCATATTAATAATATAATAAAATAATTTATTAAACATAAGTTTTCTTTGTTCATCTATTGTTTTATTTAATATTATCTTTTAATAAATATGACGCACTGGAGTGTGGTTAGGTAATTCGACTCAAGCGACTTGCGCTGGATGACGTCACGCAGCCTGATAGCTGAATGATACTTATACAACGACCTACTGTAATATTTAAATTTTATATAATGCTTTATAGAAATAAATTGTTTTTGTCCTCGTCTTCGCTTGGATAGGAGGAACGGAATAATGAGCTATAAGAGTAACTAGACGGGTACATTTGGTCAAGTTCAATAAAAAAGATTAAGATGGTCAGTGATCCAGCAATAGAAAACGGAGTTGGAATTCCAGCCCATCGGTTTGTTTACTGTCGGTGAGGTTCGCCTGCACGTAAAAACCATAGATAAATCGGAACCATAGAAATCTATCCGATTTCTCAAAGACAAGACAAGACTAGACAAGACGAATCTTGTACCGGTTTTCTCGGGCACGGTTGCTTCACGCAGTACCTGCACAAGATAAAGAGGAGAAGCGACTCCCTGCTGCCACCACTGGCAGACAGGTCTCGGCTCGTTACATGGGGGAGGTGTGTGTGATTTGGAAAATCATAACGAAATTTTCCACCAAAAAACAAAGAATAGCTCTTTCTATGCCTTTGTATTTGTAGTCAATAGGTTAAAATTAGGCTAAATGACTGTAGCAGTCTACACCTCGACCTAGGCCTAATTAGGCTTCCGTTCGCGGAAGCCAACGCATATGTACCAAACGTGCTAACAAACATTCCTTTAAAAATATGTTATGTTTTATGTTTGGATGTTTGTAACTAGAGAAAAAAATTAGATCTAAAAATCATTAGCACAAGCAGTCCTCGAACCTTTAACCTCTTGAATACTAAGACATCTGAGAACTGAGGTATCGTGTCGGTACTCGCTTTGATAACTTACAAAGGAAAATTAAAAGCTTCAAGACGAGTATTGCGTATACCAGGGGTGGCCAACTCAATCGGACTCGAGATCTACTGTCTACCTTTCTAATTCTTTACGATCTACCAACTAGGAATTTTTAACTATACTCCAATAACTTTCGTAATATTTAGGACGGGTATAATACCGATAATTTTTTCCTTGCCCGGCCATCGACTGACCTAGGGCCCGCGATCGACGGGTTGACCTCCCCTGACGTATACGATGTCTGAGGTAATAAACATTGAACTCTGTGTTAGTTATTTTTCGTGAATTGACTTTATTACATGTCATGTACAAACAAACACCCAAACTAAAAGTCTAATAATAAATTAAAAATATTTAATCACTAAACTGCTAGTTACTTCATTTACATTTATAGAAGTTACTGGGTATTTCATTAAACATTCAATATATCTATGTACTGCTTCGTTTTCTTATTCAATAGAAGGCTTAGAAAAAACTTATAAGGCTTTAGAGCTCATTAACAAACCATTGGGTCTTAATTAACGTATTAAATATTAATACTTTTCATGTAGATCACCACTATTGTTTGTTTACAGACTACCGAGTTTTTCAAACAAAGAAGTTAAACTACTATATATATGAAATATAACTATTTTTTACAGATTAAAACTCGGTATAATTCAGTTACATTATAATTTTCACGAGACGTTTCGAATGCTTTGCAGCAATCGTGTTCACGGGTAGACGAGATGTAAGTGTCTGTTAGTAAGTCAGTTAATTAGTCATCTACCTCCAACAGTAATGGTGACTATTAATCCGTAAAAAACAGTTTTATTTCAAATGCGTACTTGTGAAAATCTAAGAAAATACTACTATATATAGACTAAATTAGTTCATATATTTCACCTAATGACTTCAAAACTTACTAAACTATAAGATTATTGTCATTAACTACTAAGTCCACAAAACATGACAAAATTCATCCCGACACAAATATATCACTGGCTCGGGATATATTTTACTCGACAGAAAAAACATATATAAGTGCACACTAACCTGACGTTTAAACACCTCTCTCTGCACACTTGGCTCAGAGAAGTCCTTAGTGTAATTAAGTCCACATTCTCCAACTGCCACACATTCCGGGGCTGCGGCTGTGCTCGCCAAGTCCATCCAGAGCTCCTCTTCTGACATGGATTTTGCATCATGAGGGTGGACACCTTGGGGCATTATTATTTAGTAACTCAATCCAATAAAGTAGTTATATATGTAACAATAAAACTTATTAAATGCTCAAAAACTCGCTCAAAAGTCAGAATATGAAATCAACAAACATAAAATTTTTGGAATTTTAACAGAATACACTCTATCAAATAATTACAATAGATACGTATAAAATAATATAATCTTAAACCTGTAGAATACGAAAACTATTGCATAATATACTAAATATACCTAATCTTTTACTCATAGTGTAAGCCACTTTTTGTAAAAAAAAATAAAGTATGGAAAAATTTACTTTAAAATATAACTAAATATCTGATATTGATTCAGGAATCCTCACCTGCTGTTGAGTATATAGTGCTGGGGTAGAGACGAGTGAGTCTTAGTGCTTCCTTGCTGCTGCGGACAGAGGTACCTGTCACCATGATCTTCTGGACACCTAACAAAAATACTTGATAATAAAAGTCTGTTTTCATTATTTTAAATTAAGTAATTTAAATACTTTGTTTATATAAACAATGCGCACTGAACAGAAAAAAAAACAACTAATGTAGTTCTTATTGGAGTAATTTTATTTGAAAAACACTATTTATTTAAAAAATATTGTGGGCATAAGGATTTTAGAAAGTACTTTGAATTACACAGCATATGCACAAATGTAACACTGAATAAAAACGAATTAATAAGTAAATTTATTTCAACAGTAATAATTATGACTCGGCTAGCCGCTAGCCTAATGATTTATTACACTATTACGTATTTCACATACTTGCACGCGAATCCAACAAGATTAAAAAAATGAACTATTTACCTGCATCTTTTGCCCTTTGGATAACCGAATCGAGATCACGGCCGTATTTCTTGTTTGTCAGGTTTGCGCCAATGTCGATTACAATAAGATTTTCGTAACATCCCTTCAGTTCTTCGGAGATCGGGACTTCTTCAGACGTCATGTTTAATTTTGTATGAAGCTTATTATTGCGGTGTTTACCTATAATTCAATCAATTAATTATTATTTAATTCTTATTGTAATCACTCTCCGAAGTCTATTTAAAACTCACGAATTGTATCAAACACTCCTGCTTAATAAGCTTCCTGAAATTTAATGAATAGTGAAAATGTACACCCTTTTCACTGAGATGCCACCATGTTTTTAAAGGAATAAGAAAGTTTCTGCTGCTATAAATGTCAACTGTTGCAATAAATGTCAAATTTAGCATTCAACGATTGGCTGCTTAAATATGTTTCTTCATTTTCATAGGTCTTATTAATTGTACAGCGAGAACTAAAAGGTATCACCGTTTCGTTTTAAATAATTATAGGTTTAGTAAACATATAGTATAATATTGTAGAATATATTTTATTTTGTTTTTTAATTTATTGGTCAATTAATAAAAAACTCTAATTTTATTCACCACAATCATAATATTATCTATATTTTAAATGATAACAAAACTCAAACTGTCAAAGATGTGATGGCATATGACAAAACAATATTTGACAAATGACGCTCTCAATTTTAACTGACATTAACATAACGCACAAGTAAAAAAAGTTATCTTTTATTATTTCTAAAATTTTTCTGAGCTGATCCCACTTTAACTTGTAATTTTACTGTAATGAAGATACGCACTTTCTTTTCGAAGAATCTCGTAGCGATAGTAATGGTTCCATTTCTCTTTGGCAGTCATTATGGCTGGCTTAAGTTACAAGAAATGGATAACCTCGTACCCCAGGAGGACCGAAAGAAGCTACCAATAACCTCGGTATTTTTCGTTTAATATTTGTTTTTTTTAACTGCTGTTTTTTCTCAGATATAGTTATACAAATGACATTAAATGTTAATATTTATAATAAGAAGCATAAATAAAAGAAAAATAATTTAATAAATATAATAATTTTATTTATTCCAGAATATTTTTATACAGATATTTATAAATTTGTTGTGATTTTTTTTTTACAGTTACTAAAGAATGATTAATACTGACATGGCAGCAGAGATGTAAATAAATGTGAATAGAAAACAAAATTGTAGGAATCATTGTTAATATTAATAGCTTGTAATAATTATTATTAAGTTTATTTATAATAAATAAATTAAAAATATATCATCCTTTAATTAGGTCAATATATATGTTCAGCTTGCATGTTCGGAATTCAATCAATGGACAGTTCTTTAACTATTCTTTAAAATATTTGTTTACTTCTATAATATAACATATTACTACAACAATCAATGTTTTGACAAAACCTTAAGTTTGGTTGTCATATAGCTCAAGTATTAAAAAAAACAGATGTTAATCCCAAAGCCATATAAGCCAAGCTTTTGCAATTAGTTATTAAACATTAACTATTAAAAAATGAATTTTTTGGGTTTGAAAACTATAAATGTTTTATTTTCTATTGATGTTTCTGAAATGCACAAAATTTCAATATATATATATATTTATTTAAGCAGTTTAATCAGTATATATAATCAGAGGAAATGTCTTCTTGTTGCTTTAAGTTTGTATTTGCAAAATTTATTACTTACAATCAGACACGACCAGAAGATCTATGCAGTCAATTTTTTAAAATCTATTAACATGTTTACTTAATTCATATTTTAATTGGAATTTTATTAATCAAACTAAAAATATAAATGGTCATTTTTTAGTTAAAATTTTATCTTGTGCAAATAAAGATTTATGGAAATTAAAATCTTAAAGATTATAATAATAATTTCAAAAGTATCATCTTGTATTCATTTAAAAGTATTTTTATTGATGCACTGAGTAAAAGATATTACTCAGTCTAAATAACTCTTTAAAAATATAAACAAAGTATATAACATCAATTTGGGTACCATTTTGTTTACTCTTGTAGCTCTTTTTCTTCGTACCCAATGGAGATAACCCACAGATTATAAATTTATAAAAGAGAAATGAATGAGACAACAGAGAAAATAATTTAATATAATATCCGCTGTCGTGCGGGCGGCGCTAGTCATATGGTGGGGAGGTGAGCGCGCGCGTCCAGCTCGGACTTCTTCTTGGGCGGCGCGCGCTCGGACACGATCAACGGCAGCATTGGGGATGACTGCATCTGAACAGATTATAAGGTTGACTTATCATTTTTTGACAGATTTAGTTAATGTTATAAGCGGTCTCTGTTTATAGAGCGAAACCTATTTTCAATTTTCAAAAACTATAAAAATTTAGTTATTATTTATATTGGGATCGAGTTGACAACTATTAAATGTCATTGGATAAATCTTGACAATGTTTCTATCTTTGAAGTATAATATTGAAATATTGCGACAACCTAAATTAACCTTTGAAATTTTCTTTAAATATATATAAGTTCATCAAACCGAATGGAAATCCGATAGCTCAATTGGTAAAGCGACGAAATAGTTTGCTAGAGATGGGTTCGAATCCTTCACTTATCGATCAATTCTTCATTCTATATTTATTTAAAAAATTAATAAACCGTTTATATGTGTTTATAGACATTTTCAAACTTAGGAAATTTTAATGAATTAGAAATAATTAATTCACTATATTTGTTTCACCTTATAGAATAATCCACGAAAACACGATCCTATGTCAGACCCTTCCAATAGCCAAGTTGCATTTATTCAACTCAAACAAAATTTTTTTTTTTTACATTCCCCATTGAATGGTATTTTAATAGGCTTAAGAGTTTATATTCAACATGTAATCAGCATTTAAAGCTTAATCAAGTTGGAAACCGTTGGACAGTGTTATCGAATGGCCTCGCCTCCCTTACTCCCCTTAAAGACTGCAGTAGTTGCATGCTCGAAGATGGTTATCGTTAATCCTTAGTCGCCGTCCCTTTTTCGCATTGGATTGCATTGTATAAATTAAAATAAGCAATACGATATAAATGAGATTAGTAAAAATATACCTACTCACATTGCTTTGTATAATTGAAAACGAATTTCTATTCAATATAAATAAACGAATTTAGTAAAAATGTAGTTGCTAGTATAAAAAAACTGTATGTAGTTATTAAAATATCAAATAACTGAATATTATTGAACATAGAGCTATTCTATATACTAAATTATTTTACATAATAAAACAACCTACTATATTAAGAGCTACCCAACGGCAACTTTAAATATAACTAAAGGCTAAGAGGATTCTTACGTAGTATCAACTTATTTAACAACATTTTAAGTCTCGGAAATATTAACTTGCAATGGATACACCATGTTCAATTAGCCACACGCAGTTATCACTTTCCCTTGCTTTTCTTAGACATTGAGGTGTCAGTGGGAATTATGGACTCTTCGTCTATATTGGCTCTAGCACGTTCAGCGAATGCTTGCTGTGTGGGAAATAATATAGATTTGTCTTAGTTTAAAATTTGTGAAGTAACCATCTTAAATTCGTTTGTATATATCAACTAACATAAATATGTGTGAAAGTTTCCTGTTTTTATTTAAGTTACTCGAATTAGTTTGTTAAAATATACTCGAGTGAAAAAACAATTACACGAGTCTCTATGGACTCGAGTTACCGAATCAACTCGCCACTTCTTGAATTTGTCGCTTAGGTATTTCATTGTAGATATGTATAAGTATATAAGTAATTGCAATATACAACTCGAGTGACATTTTTTTACTCAAGTAACTCGAAAACTCGAATATGATTCGAGTAAGATAATGAAATTGTTTGAGTGAATCGAGTCACAAAATCTTATTCGTGTCACATCACTAATGTGTGACAGAAGCAAACCTCTTTGTAAAATGCGTCCCTATATCGTAAATAGCTGTATAAGTATTACCTGTGTCCGTCTCGCCTTCTCGAAGTCGTCATGGTCGGAGCGCGGGACAGCGAACAGAAAGTTCTCGAAGATGGCGTGACGAAGCAACTGCTCGCACGTACCCCGCGCCAGAGGATCCTTGTCAAGACATTTCTATTGGAAAAGGGTTTTTAATGGATTCCGACAGTCTTGAATATTCACCCGGTGTACTTTCAATTGAAAGTCTTTTAGAATATGAAAGTATTAACAGTAATTAGATCTACGTTTAGTGTTTTTTACTTCTTTTTAGGTTAAAATTGGTTTTGATCCTGAAGTTAACTAAAACATAAAAACAAATATATAAAATTTTAAGTCAAAAAATATCATAATATCTAATATTGAAGTTATCACTGACTTATGAAGGTCAATCATATGATAACTAAGATAAAACCAATTTCAAATAGTTTATTTTTTAAATGTTCAATATTATACATATCTATTTAAATAAAAGCAACATTATTTTAAATCTTAGTATAAAAGACTCGCCTTTAAAAAATCTAACACCAAATCATTATTAAAGTAACGTTGCGGAATCTTTTTTTCAAGGGGCTCTAGAGTTGTCGGTTCTGGCAGCGCCATGCCCTGAAAATAAAAAAAAATCAATTTTAATTGCAACACATTTTTAAGTAGTATACTTTGAACTTGGCTCAAAATATTCTTTACTTTATTTGTTACAATTATGAGAATTTAAATATCTTTCTTTACTTATGCATCCCAATACAAATTGAGTTTACAAATAATATAATGTATTTACCGACACACCTAAATTTACGATTTAAGAACAGACATAATGGACGGATGTTTAAAACCATTCACCTGAAAGAATGAATTTTGAGAGAATATGGTCATATGTCTCGGCAGAAGATCGCCCAGGGTCTTGCGGATGAGGTAGAGCTGGTCGAGGTCACTCTTGCCAGGCCACAGTGCCTCACTTGACAGAAGCTCAGCGAATACACATCCTGTGAGAATAAAATGGACTACTGAATGAGTTTCAATGATTTCTAAATCTCAGGGATTATATAGACTAGTTTAAAAATATTTTATTTAATTTGTAATTGTCGACTGTAAGCGATTTGAATCTACGTATTTAAACAGTGCTTCGAAATTATGAGTTATTATTATCCTAATATTAATCCTATTAATTTATAATCGCCACAAGAAACATTGAAGACTGCTAAACTTATCAATATCAAAAGAAAACCTGGTATATTTTTTTAAAGCAGCCATTTCTTTATAAAATTTACTATCGTTACATCGTATTGTAAAAAGTTGTTAGGGCGCTTACTGTCATGTATAGTTTGTAACTGAATATTATTTAACTTAATTGCTAGTAAATCTGATAGTTTAAGATCTACATTACTAAAAACTTTATTCAATTCAATACAATACAAACACGTAAATACGTATATTCACGTAAAAGAAATAAGAAAACAAAAACTTTAGTAACTTTTATTACGTCAATGCTGATAAAAATAATAACTTCAACCTTCAATAACCTACAATAATTGACATTGAAAGAACAATAATACAGAACAATATAACTAAATTTTTTATGTTTTTTTTCTTTAAACGGTAATTTGGTAAACTGAGTAGCTGGCAAGCAATAATCTCTAAGAATATTAAATTTTTAAAATGAGGCTACAATACGGATTAGGACTATTTATGGTTATAACTGTTAACTATAGCTGTTCATGCCGCGTGTCAGTTCGCGTCGCAATTAAGTCATGCTCCAAGCTCAAAGCACCTCGGATGGGTTCGCAAAAAGTCCGGCAAATGCCAATAGTAATTACGTGAGTACAGCCGGATAATTATATATAATTACTAAGAAAAATATTATAAATTTAATAATAAAATTATATTATCTAAGCATAAAATTAATTTCCATAATACTTAAATTAACAACGATTTTCTATAGAGATGAATAATATATAAAAAAATCGTTATTTATAAGGCTGTCAAATATCATTAGAACTTTGATAATTATTGACAAAATGGATTATGAATCAAGACATGACAACAATACATTTTGTTTAATTGCCTATTTGTTTCTTAGTACATACGACAGGGATGGGGCCACAACTGGCACGTTTAAAAGTTTTGATGGCATGCAAACAAAACGAACAAAAACAATTTTTTTTATAATGAATGAATCAGCTCATTTTGCATATTGGTATTTGTAAAACATTGATTAATAAAAAAATGTTTTTATTTGTTTATTTAATAATACTTAAGCATAGTTTCAACATTTCGAATGAAATTTTATGACAGCATGTTTAAAAATTGTTTTTTTTTGTCTTTGTAGCACGGACATCAAAAAAGGGTCGCCATCCCTGACATGATATTCACTCACCAATGGCCCATACATCAACCGGAGTGCTGTACAAAGTGTCGCCCACCAGTAACTCAGGGGCGCGGTACCACCTCGTTGCTACATAGTCCGTGTAGCTCTCACCCGGGCCTGGGCATGTTGGTTAAAAAAATTGTTAGCACCGTCAATTAATTGCGTTAATTCATCATGAATAAGATTGAAGGTTCAATGACCGACATTGAAATTTGAAAGGAATTGCATAATTTATCAACCAGAGCTATTATGATTACCATAGTTAAGGAATGTTGTTTTAAAAGGCTATGACATACTAATTTAAACGGTAATTTTTTCACGTTTATGTCACTATTACATCTGACCGACATTGAGCGTTGTTATAAAAGATTTTGATACAAAACAATGAGATGTGTCAAAGTCATTAACATTACACAAGCGATGTATCTCTGACACACGTCAGAGTTTTGTTGTTATGAAAAAGTTTTCTGACCTGTTTAATATAATCTGTGTGATAGATGTCAAATTAAGATCATGTATTTCACTACCTCTCTTGTTATTAAAAAAAAATTACAAACCCGTATTGTTTTTGTCTGTTGCCTAAATTCTTTTTAATTTAGTTTGGAAATATCCGTTTACGGTATTATACTAATTGTTGGACGTTAAAGAAACTTTCGTAAACTAATATCCTAGTAACCTTTAACCTTTGCCCCATTATAATTCGCAATGGCATTTCTAACGGCCTTGTAGAAGTTATCTTAAGGGGTGGTTTGCAACACGCTAGTGTCTGATAATAGGTCGAAGGTCACTGATGTAGGTAGCTAAGGAAATGGCTCGTAACAGTCCCACTGAAACCAATCGTGACATAATATAAGTTGGTTAACTGAATTCAATGGGGTAATCGGATTTACTCGGTCGTAAAGACTTTTTATACAATCATTAGAGCCTTTTATAGGTTTTGCGAGTGAGCAACGAAAAGAATACTAGTTTGAAAGAAATTCTAAAAGATTTATCTAACGAACCTTAAAGTAGGTACAAGTCTTGCATAATAGGACGGGATACAAGATCAGGTTAATTCAGATAACTTTGTTTTGATTATTATATGCCAACAGATATATGGCATTAGTAAACTATCGGTCAAATCTAAATCACGCAAGCGTGTCCTATACTGATTCATAGGTCTTTATGTACTTTGAATAATTATGTTTTTATTGAAACACATTACCGCGTAGTTTAATTTACAAGGCCCATTATAGACTGACGTATTTATTTTATAGCCATAACTATAATATTAAAAAAGTAACAGTAACAAGTAAGTACAAGTAATTGGAAACGTTAGTATCTTGTAATATACAAAACAGTTGAGGTTATTAGCTTTTAGTGTACGAGTTATTATCCAACAGTCAAACGCTGAGTGATGACGTCACAATACTGAAAATAGATACCGCGAAAACATCGAGATACCGTATGTAGTTTAACAACAGTTTTTGGTATGTATATAAAACTTTTATCCAGAATATCTCGAAGGATTGCATTTCAATACATTTTTATTACATTTTTATTGTGCCAGAGATGGACCGCAGCTCATGTTTGTATGGGTTGTTTTAAATACATGAATAAACACTTATCTTTTGAATACTTACTATGAAAAAAACAAAAAGTATTGTTTATTAATTTTAGTTTAAGATCTCCTTTCTTAATATTGTTAAGTTTTAAATGAGTACATTCTCTATTAAAGTATATTAAGTAATATATTATTTAAAGAACATTAAATAAGAAAATGCATTGCGAATGCAAAGTGGCACAAAACAATTTAATTTATTACATAAATTTGGTTCTAAAATATCGCTATATTCAAAAGACCGCACTTTTCGACCTTCGAATTGTTACGAAGGCCAAGATTGCAATGCAAGATTATTACAATAAAGTCGTATTTTATTACATTTATTTAAGTATTGTGTTTAAATTCGCGAAAATATCATTCTTAGTCTATATATACAGAGACTACAACCAACTCTATAATATATCAAACAAAATCAATAATCTGTTAGGTTTCACCAATCGATGTTCTTAACATCTCGAAGTGAAGCAAGAATGTTTCAACAGAAGCGACAGTTCAGTTTTGTAAGAGTTATTGAACTCGTGTCAAGGTCAAATAAAATATTCCTATTCTTTTTATGACAATCAAAATATTAGAAATAGTTTTAGTAATAGCTTTAACAAATAATGGTGCCCTTTATAACTAACCTATTAAGGGACATTAGTAAAAAATTATTCTTTATGTTTAATATATTGATATTAACTATATATTCTCTTGTATTAAAACATCTGATACATTTATGTTTATGAGTATGTGTATATATATAGATATATGTATATGTGTTTATATTTATTTATAATTTGTAAATGAAATAACGTGTTATAATGAGAAAACCACTCTCCAGTTACTTTTCCTTTTAAACAATAAGGGTTGACTGGAAAAGATCAATATTTATAAGGCCGCCTTTAAACCGTGAGATTGTAAACGGATTTTCACCTTTACTTGTTTTATTGTTAATTTTTAAATTTATTGTGTGTTATGAAAAATTGTTACTTACTTAAATTTATAATACTTCTTTCGTACCTTTCGTACCTAGCTTTATAGTAAGTACCTACCTTATATCTTGCGATTTAGGCCTAAAAAGCAGTTAGCAAGTAGAGCGATCGCAGATAAGCGGTAACCTGGATAGCTGGCATTCTTTATCCACGATCAGCTGCTACAAGTTTGCTGCTGTTTTAAACATTGGCCTGATTCTAGATATTATTTTACGTTCTTAAAGCTATAAGTTTCAATTTCTACATCAACTTACTATTATATGACATTACTTCAACAATTGACTTTTACTATCAATTTATACTGAAGAAATAAGATTAATAAATAGTATTCTACTATATATTGTTTCATAGTTATTGCCCTTTCCTACAACGGGCTTAATTTAGAAACTTTATCTAATACTCTAGCACTACTTGGACATATAATTTTGTAATAAATAAGTAGTTTAAAACTACTCCTAAATTTACAATTTCCAAACAATATTACATACAAATTGCAAGTTTTACAGTATTAGAGTAGACAGTTACTAGCTCTTCTCCGCACGTCGATGCCGAATGGTATCATAGTGTGCACTGAGTACTCCGAGGAGCAACTTCCACCTGGTTTAAAGGATAAGTAACATAAACATGTGTATATATTATTTGTCACTAACAATTAAAAAATTACTAATCTCTTGTGTGTATAGAATTTTTAATAGAAAAAATATGCACTTGCAAAAATATAAAAATATACCTGTACCTTATTTTACGTTATTTAAATGTATTTTTTATTATGTTTGTTTTGCAGCCACATTCTTTATGATTTAACATTGTTATAAAAAACTTAATAACATCAATATAATTATGCAAAGTCAAATAAAAATCGCGCATGCGTGACATTGATATTTTTGTCGTTGACGTCATTGACTAGGAAACCATTAGTTTTATCAAAATTAGTATATCATTAATTGTGTTACTATTTAATAGCGAACTGGTTTTTGATAGGATATAATTAAAAAAGGTGAAGTTTTTGCTTTTATGAAGTTTATGAAGTTTATTAAAAGTAATATTATACCTAAAGATGAAAAGTTGGCCTGTTGTTTAACACACCATCTTCGAGCCTACGAGATAGATTTGATGTATTTTTTCTGTTTACGATAGGTTTTTTCTTGAGGAAGGACTTAGGCTATTTAAAATTGTACGCCTACTCTTAATTATTCTTATATGGACGCCAGGAAGCAATCTTGAAATAACTCAAAAAATGCGAATATGATATTGGTTATTAGAATCACAAATGAATACTGCCTCAAAAGATCGGAGTTAAAAATTTTTGCGAAATTCGTTTTCCTAGATGCGCTGTTGATTTTTACTGTAAATATTTCAAATTTTTAATTTTTTGGCTCTGGGGGTAAGTTGCATTTTTTTTTTAGAAACCACGAGATTACTTTTTGGTGTCGATATATACTTATAGTTTTCCGCGAGTAACAGCTTGTGTAATAATGTTGTACCCGCTCTCAATGACACTATAATGTTTTCTAGGATTTCTCTCAGTAGACTGTGTTTTCATATAAAAAAATGCATTTTAAGAAAACAAAAAACATGAAACACACACAAACATTAGATTTTTAAAACTCATACGCACTAATCATCCTTGCGAACCCGAAGTCACAAAGCTTGACGACACCCTCGCCAGTTAGCAGTATGTTCTCCGGCTTCACATCCCGGTGTATGCAATTGTGTCTGTGGCAGTACGCAACCCCCTGGAGCGTCTGCCAAATAATCTGCTTAGAAAGCAGCTCTGGACAACCCTGAAAAAAAAGTCTGCTTAATACAATTTTGATAACCCTTGAAAAGTTTTGGCCGAAAACTTATATTTAAACAATATAAAAATTCGTAAAGTTACAATTTGTCACACCTGTTGTTCTTGGTTATATTTTTTATAACCTGTGCTTGATAACTACCTGTATTACTTAATGATTCAATGAGGGAAATGACACTTATCCTTCCTGTTTATTTTATATTAAAATAAATATGTTTACAAAGAACATATAAAGAATACATTATATTAACTTAATTTAGTGGAAGTAAAAAGTTTTACATATATACATATATATATTATTGTTTAATAAGACATAGAATTAATACTAAAACATATAGGTTAGGAACCACCATGATATCAACCGCAGATATAATGAAATTACAAGAACATCAAATATTCTTACCGCAAACTGAAGCACGCGAGCCATTACATAATAAACCTAACTTCAATATTTCAGTCCCATGAAAAAAACAACAAATTATTGATATTTCATAACTTCCTGCGTAAATTTTAAGCAATCATTACATTATACTAAGTACTAGGCAGGAACGTAAAAGGCAAAATGTCACGGGCTTCAACCCAAAAGGGGGCCTCCTATATAAAAAGACCTTAAGCATAGGTCAAGTTAGGGCCCCATCCGGTGAATTCGGAGGCCTCATATAGTATAGTTACGTCACTGGCAAAATATTTCACTAGGAAAAATATGTCACTTTTACAGCATTGCGAAAAGGCTATTTGAGCCTTAAATGTTAAATACCGATAAGCGTTTAACTACAATTATTTTGGGATAATGGTACATTGGAAGTCTGTATCAGTTTCCACTGATTTCCCAATCCAAGACAAGTTTTATATCTATTTGTTTACGATTAAACAAAACCATAAAATCTTAATGGAACAAAACCATAAGATCTTAATGGAAGATATAACAAAAATGCAGTTTCAATTAAGGATAAAAATATTTAAAAAAATCGATTAAGGTGCTTGAGAAACATTTATTACTAACGGTTTACGATGCGAAACACACTCCCTCATTCATAACGAAATCTCGAAAGCTACTCGCCCAATAGAGATCAAATTCGGTAGTAAGTTAAATTTTAACTAGAAGACATCTGATGAGAAAGGATTTTAGAAATTCCATCTTAAAGGGGGTGAAATAGAGGTTGCAATTTTGTATGAAACTTCCTCATTAAAGTTAGACATGAAATTTTAGATTTAAATTTGCGGTTAGTAAAAAATAGTAATGCATTCAAATGATTTTGAAAATTAGATTCCTATGTTAGCGAAATAGGGGTTGCAATTTTTTCTGAAGTGTTGCGCAGCAATAGATGGCGCTACCAATTATTGTCGGCAATCATTTGTTTTTTTCATTTAATCAGGCGAATAATGCACAAACCAGGCGAATAGAGTCGTGGACCGTAGCTAGTACTATATATAGTAGATATATGTCTTAAAGTATCCATCTTTTTTCTGCAAATACATTAGTATTGTCAAATTAGACATCAATAATGATCGGTTCAAATTGGATAAACTAATAGTAATTTTATTTTTAGTTCAAACACAAGAACATTATGATATATTATGATAACAATGAATCATTCAAATTAACAAATAAGAAACTAAAATGAAAATTTTAAAAATAAGAACTAATAAATGTCTAAAAATGTATTTTTGAAAATTTTTATGAGTTTTCATGACTATAGTTCCAGTAAAAAAATTTTGTGCTAAACATTTCAAAAAATAAAACAAATAAAATGTAAATATGTTTTAAAGCTGTCTTTTACAAACGTCTGTCTCAAAACGAGATGCCATTAACATTTCCTCAGTTCTCTGAATGTGGTGCAAAGGATATTTGCTGTCCCTTGCGTAATGACCGGCGCAGGCGCATGGAAGGTCAACAAAATTAGAATAAACTGT
Organism: Mechanitis mazaeus; assembly: GCA_959347395.1. NCBI lineage: Eukaryota > Metazoa > Arthropoda > Insecta > Lepidoptera > Nymphalidae > Mechanitis > Mechanitis mazaeus. The sequence continues at coordinate 3,648,055 of OY365743.1, forward strand.
GTTGCCCAATAACTAAAGCAATTTTAGATTTTTTTCGTCAAAAAACACCTTAATTGATTTAAAATATTCTTTAAATGAGGACGAATAAATAATATATTGTTTTGTTATTATATCATTTATTTCTATTTTTATTTATTTATAACTGTTCCACTTTGAATCCTTATCAGTGATCACTTAATCATATTGCTACTATACTTATCGAAATAAGCCCTTCTGAACACTCTCCAACTTAAAAGTTAAGGCTACGAGCATTCGAAACGCGCCCTGGTCTGAGAAGAAACACACAAACCCACAAACTCAGAAACGCACAAACTCATTTACCCAGTTTAGGAATGATATTTTCTGGAAGTTTCTCACCTTGATAATTAATAAGTGAAGTTAGTTAATAGTCATTCCCACACAAAAGTAAAAAAAAAAATAGATTTTAGTCACTCAGAGTTAAGCGAAGAGCATTGAAAATAGTATAATTTATTAAAGTTAAAAAACTTTTATACTGAACAGTTAATTATTTTGTATGTTAAGTCCTTTTAATCTTCTAAATAGTTTATGTACCAGTAGTAATAGGGTGGATTGTGCCGTTCCGTTGGAAAAATCCGTTACGGATACCCAGTCGGCCAAGATGGCCGGGGGGTTATGTCAGACTACCCGGCAGTATAGAGGACGCGGCCATTTTTAAGGCTACCCACTAAAAAACCAACGGTTGCCCTCAACGCCTTTGTGGGATTCCACGAGATTGCGTTAGCACTCACCGTAACGCCGCGGCGGTACCCAACGTATGAGGTCCCTTTGGATTCTACTTGAAATTTTTTTTTTAAAAAAGAAATGTTATTAAAATTTTATTGGAAACCATAAAGCGGTTGGAGCGTGAAAGAGACAAAAGTTTTAAAAGATTTAATATCAGTTGTAATTTTTTAAAATATTATAAATAATGTAATGAAACATACGGTGTCTTACTTTTAATTTTTAAATTTTCTTACATTAACATTTAACTCATTTAATGAGATCACATAAGAGCAAGCTATTAAAATTCGACGATAAAAAATCAAACATTCATGAAATCATTCATTCATTAGTTTCCTATAGAGGCAAAAGCAGGTGCCTCCATATGACTATAACTTAAGACTCGTACCTCCGCTTTGGGATTGTAAAGTCGTAACTTAATGACCTATCAAATGCCAATCAATTTAATAATCATTCTTATAGAAACTAACAGAACCACCTCCATTTTACAAATACATAGTCTTAGTTTGTGCTTAAATCATTATATTCACTTTAAAAAAAGCAGAAACATGACACATTTATCCATTATTTTAAATTATTAACTGTGTTAATATCAAATTACATAAAGGAATATAAGTATAATGAAAAAATATTACCAGATAAAAAAAAATATTAATGGAGAAACTTCATAAGTACTATTTTAATTCTAATAAAGAAAAAAACATTAAATCAAAAGGCTTTACCCGGTCTTTATATTTTAAATATTCATTATTATTTTAAAACTTAAGTTAGAAGAAACTTTGCATTCCTTATCTCTGTGAACTAATTAAATATCAAATGTCAAAATACCAGTTCTGACATTATTTATTCTGTATATTTGTTTTTACTTATTAGTACTTTACATATTTAATTTTAAATATCTTGTTATAATATTTGTTCCATAAATGTATGTGATTTTGTCACCTAATGCTATTAGCTTAGAACTTTTGGTAATATTCTTAACTAAACATAGATATCTAAGCCTATATTATTAAAATATAAATATCTAAAACTAATATTGAAATATGTGGCAATATATTAATAAATGTAACTAGTATTTTTTGTGTTGTTGAATCCAAGCTATTATTATTTTGTCAGCAAACTCGTCTTAAAATCACACGCCATTTATAAAGCCAGTGGTGCCAATATACAAAACAAAACAACACAAGCTCAAAATCACAAGCTAGTCTCTCAGTATATCAGAGTAATTATGACCAACGTATGAAACAAAATTAATACTTATTCACGACAATAACTTGAATGGTTATGTACTTATTATATATAACCCATGCGGTCTTTATTTTATTTGTGACCTTAAGTATGGCGGAATCGCGGCGTGAATTGTATTTACGTGAGTTTAGCCATTACAGAGAATTGTATATAATTTAACATAATCATCGATTACGAAAAAAAAAAAAGCACTCAATTCCGATTTGAATGTAAGAATTTAAACATAATTTTTGTTATAAAATTATTTATATATATTTTTTTCTTGCTTGTACTATTGTCAAATACGGGCAACTTAATGCCAAGATTAACGTCGCCCATGAACAGCTACAGATGAGAAATTGCACATTTATCACCACCCTTATGGAAAAGAGAAATTAAGAAGATTAATCAGATTCAAGTGAGGGTGCATGGAGAAGGTTAAAGATTCCAGCTCTGCGCACACAGACAACATTACACGGTAATTATCAGTTACTAATGTAATATTTATTACTTACAGATTCCACGAAAGCTATATCTGTTAACATAATACCAAACGGTAATTTCTCTCCCCCCTCCCCCCTTAACAAGCTTTGTTAGTATACCAATATTTTTTAATATATAAAAGCAAGTTCTGTATCATATTTTTAAATTTATAAATAAATAAACCCAAAATAAATATGTATCATCATTTTCTATAATAATAACTAATCTCTTCATAAGGAAAAAAATCAGACGAATAAAATACGAGAATACCTAAATATGCAAACGAGAATATTTAAAAAACAAATTGATACACGTATAAAGAAACAAGGAAATTAAATCTGCAATAAAAATATATTACTCTTTGTTATAATATCCGTATAAAAATATGCGAAATTTATTTGTTTTTAAATAAATTTGGATAACGTTTTTAATATTTTATAAGGCAAACATGTTAATATTTTGTGTTGCATACAACATTCGATAACTTGTTATTGAGCAAGTGATCGTAACTAACACGTTTTCAAAATGGATAATAATTTCTTGATAACTTATCTTTCATGTAGATATTATGTAAGATATATTATTATATATTATATTTATGTGTGAATAGACATGCAACGTTTAAAGAAAAATGTTTAAATTCATGTATTTTGACCGGAAAAAGGAATGAGAATTGGTTTTGAAAATGACTTTGACAAGAAGCGGAAGTACTGAATAGAAAGTAAATGACATTTCATTGAAAACAAACCGTTCAAGTAGACAGTAAAATACGTGGTTACGATATACATAAGTTTTTGAACGCAAAATATGTCTTTCAATTTAGTTAAATTACTCGTATAAACGCGCCATTATTTAAAGTTCGCACTTTATTAGGAGTTTGCACGTGAATTCAAAACGGATGACCGACTCGTTCGCAAGAACTTGTTAGTTGTTGGTGCGAGTGTGTTGCACAATTTGCATTTAGTCCTAATATATAAATGCACGATAAAAGTTCATTAACCCAACTATAATATAATTACGACTTAATTCTTCAATTTTTTGTCTCTTATTGTATTGTAATGTTCTGTTCTCTTTATTATATTTATCTTTTTTATATTATTATTTTATATGTTGTTAAAAAGTTTTTAATTTGATTTAAATCGCATGACTCTATTTATATAACAATTTTGAATACAACTTTACTAAAAATTTATCACTAAACAATAAAAATCATTACTTTTGAATTACAATAAAAATCATTACTTTTGAATTAAATTTAATTAATATACTTTAAATTAAAAGTTATAACGGTTAGTTTATAAATGCATGCCTATAGTGTAGAACTAAAAATAGCGAATGAGGTGAGTACGACCTTCCTTAAAAATAATCTGGAAATTATTTTGAAATTGCTAACGTCTTCCAAATATTTAATACAGGTCTTGTTTACAACAAACGGATTAACTTTTGAACAAATACCAGTCTAAACAATATATATACATATGTGCTTAGTAAATTTGCCGATGGTTCACAAATAAATAGCTGTACCCGATGTACCTATTCTTTTTAATTTAAATACATATTAATTTAAGTACATTTTAAATACTCTTCAAACCCTAAAATTTGCAAATTATAAAAGTTGTGTTGGTATAAATCTCTTATAACTAAAACGGTAATAGAACGAAGAATAAATTTATATTTAGGTTACACCTTGATAATGATTTACAAGTTTCCATTTTATTCAAACGCCATAATAATGGTAAAGTGAGTAGATACTTACAGCCGGATATTTTTCTAGTTCATGCAGCACAGTGTGGTCACAATACTCGAACACCAGGTGTAACTTGCGCTTCCGACGGAACACCTCAATCAGATTTACAAGATTTGGATGTTTCAGGTTCTGGAACAAATACTATGGGTAATATAGTCTGTTATCGCCTGACACAGAAACAAACACGAACTAAACTAAACTAAACATCGAAAACCAGGATGCCTTTTTTTATAAATGGTCTAAGTGAAAGACATAAAAATGAAAGGAGTTGAGGAAGAGCTGGAGTAAAGTGGAGAGGAATGAAGAGTGAAACTGATGGAAACATCTGAAGACCTCACAGATGAGGTCAGTATTCACACTAGAGAGTTTTATAATACTTTGAGAATAATGGTGATGGAGTGACTTTTTAACACTGTTACAAATTTTGTGTTTCTGCGACAATATGGCAGCACATAAAATAATTTTGATTTATTTAAGAGTTTCACTATTTTGACTCAAGAAAATCTGTTAAGCTCTTTGGAAGAGATTACCAGCCCTTACAAGTTTTTAAAATATCCTTAAAGTTATAGCAAGAAAGATACAGGTTAACCCTGATATTAGACATATTTACGAAAGTCGTACTATCAATAACTCCGCCATTTTACTTTCATATTTTAAATCATCTCTGATATGGTGTTAGCCTTGATACAACTAGACTGCGGTAGTTATTAATATATATATGAAAATTCTTTGATATGTCCGTTATTACTTTAATTATCAACTAATTATATTTTCGGAGATCAGCTTTGTGATTATATATTGAAACTGTTTGTCAGACAATGTGTCACATAAATTATAATTAGGAGCTGTTGGTTTATGTTTCCAATAATTACACAGGAGATTATAAGCTTGATATAATATAGTAGTAGTATAGTAATATCTTTACAAGACGGGTAAGGCGGTACCTCAAGTGGCAGTGTGACGTAATGGATTCCAAATGGTAGCTGGTTTGAATACTGACCGTATTCAATTTCGAGTCAAGAGACTTATTAATTTGATATTTTTACCTTAAGCATACGTATCTCTCGCAACGCAATCTTCCGTATAAGCGGGTCATCCTCATTCTCTACAAACTTTTTGACTGCAACAATCTCTCCGGTGTCCCTGTTGCGGCACTTGTACACCAACCCATAGGAACCCTCGCCCAGCTTAGCGAGCTTCTCATAGCGCTCCATCGCGCGGCTGCTGGCGCGCGACCTGGTGACATGAATAAGAAGGAAATTGAGAGCCCTGTGTACTATACATTCTAATAGCTGGTGAACTTTAGAGAATCTGGGTGACTTTTTCGACAATCCTATGACGTTGCACTAAGGCGATGAGCATAACTGCTAGTTTCTAGTAGTACTAACAGTCCTGAATGACACCTTATTGGTCGAGTCCATAAAAGTTTTTTCTCCATAAAATATTTTTGTCCTCAAAAATAAATCCTATTTGCGGTAAAAAGTATGAAAGCTCACAGCACAGGTTTACTTTGTTAGAACCTATTTCATAAAGACCTAGATTACAAGATAAAACTATTTTTTTAGTATAGAAGAATATCTGCCGCTATATTTCAAAAATAGGTTAGAGTAATTTGTAAAATGTAAACTACCTCGCAGGAACAACGTAGGGCGATATGATGGAGGTATTGAGTTGTCCCTTCATTTTGTGTCACTGTAATTTCATCTTTAAACCAATAGACATGAATTATACTTTAGATTGCAGATAGGTAATGATAAATCTGCATAATTTATGATGTTTTATGCGGGTAGACGAAAACCGGTAAAATATATCGTCAGCTTATCATAACCAAATAAATAATTTATAGATTTTGACTCTTCTGTGAAGAATTGACGTTAACTGACGTTTAAAATCCATGACATGACGTAAGAAAAATAAAAAGAATTGAAACAGATTCAGTACTCATATAAAAATATCAATTTATTTATTTATACTTGACGAAATTATTTAAAATAACATGAGCTATATCGTGATGGAACTATTACATTAATATGTCATACAAGTAATTTTCTATGAGAAGATACTGTTATAAATATGTTTATTCTTGATTACCTGTATCACGAATATCACCGGAACCGTGACTTGAAATATCATATTTATTGTTATTATCTGTTTGTTTAAATATTGAAAATAACTCTATGTTTTGTTTTCTGTGTTTTTTTTTTTTGGCGTATTGTTGTAAGTAGATAACCATACTACAATATTATATTTTATAAATTCTGAACAAATATATTGAAATGTAAGAATATCTATATTCTCGTAATAAATTTAAGATTGATGAATTTTTCAAAATCTCGACAAGTATTTGCATTTATTTTAAAAAATTTAATTATAATTACGTTTATCTTTTACTTCAACCAAATGAGGCAAATACTCAATTAGAAGGCCTGTTGATCTAGTACTAGTTTCTAGTGGCCCTGAAAAATATTAGTGTGAAAAAACAAAATTTAATTGTTATCAATTTCATTTAGAAATAAAAGTCAATTAACTATAGACATCCTGTTTTTAACTGGGAATCAATAAATTGAAATAGCTATTAGTATAATAAAGAACAATCGAATATGTACGCCAAACAGGTGTTAATTGTATTTTAAAAATATAATTTAGGTATCATACATTGTGTTAAATTTATTGCTAGAAAACTACAAAAATAGATGCATATTGTAAATCCTAAAAGATCCTGTAGATACTTATTGGTTTTGATAACAGTTGAGAGAAATGGAGGAACTTTATTAAAATAATAAATTATCATTCTCATACTTTTATTGTTTTTGTAAAAAAAAATTTAAAGAACAAAGTTCAACTATAAATATCAAATAGTAAACTATTTATAATTATTTCCTTATTAATTGTCCGATTTTAAAGTAATAAAACTGTAATAGATATGAGTATACTTTTTAATTAATTTTAATTGTACAAACGCAACCCACCTCCTCGGTAATAGCGGCAGGTTGTTACCAAATAACCACAACCGTTTATCACCGAACCATTTCTCCATGCAGGACGCCACGTTGTTCCACAGTTTGAATGTCAATATAATAACTACAACACTATTCATTCGCGTTTCCGGAATGACAATGACAGCATTTCCTTTCAAATAATAAAAGTTTTACGAGTTATTTAATGTCAGAGTAGTAGAGATGTTGTCGTCATGAAAGCTAACGAGCTTTTACTTAAAGTATGGAAATATATCGATCGAGGGTTTGTTTACGGTTTCTGCCCGCCTGTGTACATGACAACCGCAGTGGTAGGGCATTGCTTTTCATTGACTGTTGAACTGGCTAAACAAATTAATTAATATTTCATATAACCATTATTAACAAAGATACAAACAGCAAATATTTTTTTTGTAGATTATCGTATTTTGCGACTTAATTCAATTTTATTTAAATGTTGTTTGTAATGACCCTCAAACAACGGTAAAAGTTATGGTAAAACTAGTCGATAACGGTATTCGGAGGTTAGTACGCCTAATAGCAGCGAATACATATATTGACTTGTTTTTCAAAGTCCAATAACAAGTTGAAAAATTTGATATAAAAGTAAGGATAGTAGTAAATATTAACAAAAATATTTTGTAAGTTCAACACTACCAGCAAGGTAACTCTCAATCATTTTTGGACATTTTGATTCACATTACAAATAACGTTAAATTAACCATTACATTAACAATAGTATTACATGAAAAAAATCTAATTTATGGTGAAGAATTCATCTAAAGAATGATTGAACTTCGGTTGAGTTATGTCGGTGATTAGGTCACGTGACGTGAGGTCACGCTACCCATGCTATTGTCGCCCGAGCATGCGAAAAAAACAGGGTTGAAGTTCAATATCTCTAATGAGGCTTACTATGGCGGTTAATACCTGGAGTTCATTAATTTTATGTATAGCTTTATCTTCTACTAGCTTTTGCTAGCTGATTCGTCTATTTTCTGCTCTTGAATCAAACAATAAAGCATCTATCATCATAACATTTTATGATTTCCCCGAAAGATAAGAAAATTTTCCGAAGTATCCGATACATTCTCCGATATAATAACTCGTAAAATCGTGCCAAATTTCATCAAAATCCTACTTGTAATTTAGTAAGTTACTACAGTAGTATATTAATAGCTAAAGCTATATTATCCTCTTATGGAAGATCAGCCTATAATAGCTAGGCTATCTATAATTAACTTGGTGAATTATAGAGCTGGAAGCCTCTCTACCCCTTTCCTTTCCTTAAATCAAAATCTCACATTTCAAGTCTCTTAGTTTCTAAATTTTTGTTTTCCCAATATATTTGGTTTCTTTATGCTGGCGATATTTATTTTGATGATATTTTCTTACAACGAAATACTTAAAAAATAAAATAGTGTGATTTTATTAAAAAATAATTTAATAAAAGAGTTATCATAACATAATAAAAACAAATAGACATAAAGTAAAACTATATTTAAAAGATTCTAATAAAATCCCACAAATTCGTTTTTTTACCTCTTTAGCAATATATATATATATATATATATATATATATATATATATATATATATATATATTAGCATATATAAACTGAATAGTTTTAAGTTTCAGTTAATGTTTGCTATTTCATTTCTGCATTCAGAAATAAAGTATTTATTTTCTCTCTCTAACACGCACTCGTATTACCCGTACGCTGTCAAACATTTGCGTCAAACTTCACGTCATTTGCTCACTGCTGCAGTAACCTGTTCATTCATTGTATAGTCATTCGCTCGTTCGTAACTACAATTTCATTCGTAATTCGCATTCTGTCAAATTACGTTTTGCAGAGTGGTGTGTTGAACGTCCTGTTTTATTCTGGTTCAATAATATTGTTTTTGTTGTTATTGCATATATTATAGACGTATTAGTAGAAGTGTTGAAATCGATCTTATATGACTACGGAAAAATCCATAGTAGATAACTGCATGGGTCTATTGTAAATTTTAATTGAGCAACAACACCGCTCTGATATTTGTTGATGAAATTCGCAAAATAGAACATTCGGAGATATCTATAATGTAAAATTACAGTTATAGTGTTATTGTGAAGTGAACTGATGTGTCCGTTATCTATAGTTTCTCGTATTATCGCGAGTATAGTTTTTGTTTTGTGATAATATATCTACCAGACAATGGGTACGACGGGATTGACTTTGGCAGATTTGCCAAATATATTTATTATGATAGGCTCCCTGATTGCGCTGTTTGTGATGCTAGTCATACTGCTGAGGTATGTTAAATGTTAATAATAGTTATCTCAAATATAGATTAAGAAATTTGAAAAATTGGCAATTTGACATTGCCAATCACCTGACCTTTACAGATCATTTGACATTTGTTATTTGAACTTTTTTTAGTCTATTTTGGTATTTTAAGGAATGTGTAACATATAATTCATAATAATAGTATAGTATGTATGACGTTTATATATACAAATATCAAAGAAATCAATTATAGTTTAGCTTAAGATTGATTTCAATATGACAAGGTCTCATAAAAAGAAAGTAAAGTTTTGTTTGATTGTCTTCATGTCTTTGCTACAAAGAGAATATTTATCAGTGAAATCAATATTCTGATAAAAAATATTACATAACCTAAACCACATTATAAACTCTATTACAATGGCCTTTTATTACAAAACTATTTGCAATAAAAATTAAAATTAGATGTATATTTTTCTTATATGAATCTTATAAGAATTGTATAAATAGTTTTAAATCTTAAAAATACTTAATTTGGTTCCAATGAGAAAGTATATAGTAACTATATTTTCTTTGATAATGAAGAAATTTATTTGAGTTTTCATAATATAAGCTATATTATTTAAGTAAAATTTTTTAAAATATTTTGCCATTTATATATCAATTTACATTATAACTCAAACTACCACACATGAAACATTTTATATTGATACAAATGTATTGTTGTCTGTTAAGTTTCTTTTACAACCTATAATTTCAATCCCTAAATAAAAAGTTTTACAGTTGATGTGACAATAAGGAAAGTAAAATTTTGGTTAAAACAATAAATATTTTAAAAACAAATAAAAAGTATCGTACTATGGTTTCATACACTGTTCAATAGTTTTGCAAAGAGTCCTTGACATCTCTCCAGCTACCTTCACTTCCTCAGTTACAACATGAGCAGTTCTCTGATATCTTTAAGATATTTGATCAGGTATAGAAATACACCAAATTTACATTAAGTAACTTATATCTGAATTTTATACAATCTTATAAATTATAAAAGATATTTTTATAAAAGATTCATGAATAAATAGTTAAATGTTAATATTTTATTTTGTCTTTGTTATTACAAGAATGAATTATGAATTTAGTTAATTTAATAACTCAATTTGTATAAATAACATTATTAATGAATTACAATCAAGGTAATAATATGTAAACTTGTTAATACGTTGTACATTCTTTCTAAACTGTTAAAAATATAAAAGATGGCAAGGTTAGAGAATTATCCGACCAAATTTTAATTTTTTTACAAACTGGTTGCATTACAAATCAGTCAAGTGTTTACAAAGGTTACACAAAATGCACTATTTAAATTATTACAAACATCTATTTGCCAAAAAAAGTATATATTTTCTATTTTTATCAACATTTTTATCTTGCATGACGATTTAAACTGGAATTTCTATTGAATTGCTTCATTTCACAATATAACTAAAAACAGTTGCAAAATGTGGACTGATTTTATCAATACTGTGATAGGTCAGTGTTTCTCAAACATGGTGATAACATTTTTTATTTATTATATAAAAGTACTTATAATTATAATTATATATACTTTTAGTCTTATTTTTTGTATTTTCTATGTATTCAAGGCTAGGTTAGATTCTGTCACTATTATCAGTCATTGACCAACTCTATAAGAATTATATACATTTTTATACAAAGTATATATTATCAGCTCATAAAGAAGATAGTTAAACATGTTTCCAAATTATTATAAAACATTTTTGAATGTTTTTTTATTAATGATACATATATGCATATGCTCTGATCTGTAATGAGAAATCAATAGGAATCTCTCATAATAAATATGTAACCTGCAAAGAAAAATAGACATTAACAAGATCCTTGGATCTGGATGAAGTAGGTCTTCATTCCAGGAAGAATGCAGCATTTATTTACCTTTTGCTATGTTGTTCTAGAAATATGGAGGTGATAGGTATTGTGGGCGAGGGACGTGAAGACACGTGGCCTCAGACAATGAAGCCGCCTCGCCTTCTCATGCAGAGGGTGCACATACCATTCACATTTAAATTACAAGAGAACAAACCCATTGGATACAGCAGTAAGTTGACTTTTATTTTGTGTATAGGTGAATCAAAGATTTTATGTATTTGTCTCTCATCCTGATTTTAGTGAGAGGAAGCATATAATCCCTGTTTATATCACACATAATAATTGACGCATACGGGATACTTTCAGGATAATGACATTGAATTACATTTTACACGATCTTCAAAAGATAACAATCATAAAGAGACGATTTCTTAATCCTATTAACTAATGTTTATGTTAACATTTTTAATGAGTTTTGTAATTGTGATTATAAAAATGTTTCATCACGTCATGTTATTTCAATGGCTTGTCATAATCACGCGACGGAACTACAGTTACGTTTCATTAAATGGATTTATATATTAAGAGTTTATTTACATTTTAAATGTATAATTTTGTTTATAAAAATTTAAAATTTTTGCAAGTATAAAATAAATTATTTTCTTGTGTTTCTATAAATGTATTTGTTTTTTGAGATGTTGACTGATGAGGAAGTATTCTCATTCGAGTCATATATTATAAATGGATTAGATTATTTTTTTTTTATTTTATGATTAGTGACATCTTAAATGATTAGATGTATACGGATATGAACGGCTAAGGTCACCGACCTTCCATAACTAATATTGGATGTTTTTAAATTAATTATTTTTTAAGATTGATGATGATGTATAAAATTGAAATAACCTAAGAATAATCATTTATAACCATAGAAAAAATCTAATTAATTACTATGAGCATATAAAATGAGCGAATCATATTTTTAGGAGATACCACAAGGTACGATTTTTGGTCCAATTAAATTTCTGTTGTTTAAAAATGACTTGTGTTATTTGTATAAAATATATGTTTTGCGTTTATATACGTATTCTATTTATATCGCAAAAAGGTTATTGGCTTTCACCATGCAAGGTTAACTCCATTATGAGATTATATTAAAGACAAAGGAATGATGTTGATATAGATTAATGGATTTAAATCTATTGTTTGTATGTAATGTATCGTATTTTTCTCACATAATAAAACGGAGATGTCAGTTGCACCATAATTATTTTGTTAAACCGTCCTTGTATACATTAATAGTATATTTATAAGTAATGAAAGGTCTTTCGCGAAGCTTTATTTAAATACTATCATTTTAAACATTTAAATGTAATAAACGTTGATTGGCTGTTATTACGTTCATTTTGACTAGTTTAAACGTTATTAAATGCATACAACATGTTTTGAAAACAGTAGGTTATGAGAAGGTTATTTTTTTCAGAGGCCACTGAAAAGTATTACCGAAGCCTTACAAGTACCACTTTTAACTCGTTTAATACCTTTGTCTTAAAGTGTCTATCCTTAGATTCGAGGGTGAACAAATTAAACAATACTTACTAAATTAAAAATGGTACATCTCGTCCATAAAATGTACTCTGTGGCATGGTGCTGTCAGTACCAACTGACTAGGGATTGATATTATGCATTTCTTATTTTTCGCTTACGATACTCAGAGTATATCTAGTTCTCTTTAATATTGTTATACAAATTGACGTGTTATCCGTGTATGAACTTTTCTTTACTGATATAAAATAATCAAAATAAGGCTAATGATTTTTTTTTTTCGTGACAACATTTTGGCATTAGCACGGCGGACATATTGTTTACCCGTGTGATGCTGTCGGTACGAGCGCTAGTATCGACTCTGAGATGAGTTCTAACTAAAATCTAAATTATAATTTGTAAAGTCTCAAGAGAGAAACGAAAAATTAATGACAGTGTCACCCGCGTCATCCTACAGCGCACAAGGTATAGAATGTTCCAAAACTAAATAATTTTCCACAACTCTTCAGTTGTAACAATATCGCTATTTGTTACTCTAACTCTAGTAATAAATGGAACCAAATAAAATATTCTTAATAACTTCATTTAAAGCTGTAGCTAAAAGACTTAAAAGACTGCAGTTAGTATACGAGCGGGTGCAAACACCCTCTGACAAATATCAAATAAGAAGACAGAAATGCATCCTACTCTTCTTCACAACCTCCAAACGTGACGTGGTTTCCAGGTCGCAACTAATTTACACTTATATATTTTTGAATATGTTCGTGGGAAGTCTCATTGGTTTGTGAAATTATTACGTTGTAGCGCTCCAACATGCAACATTTTACCACTCAGGGCTTATGCCATTCAGTATACTTGATGCTTCTGCATCAAGTATAATGAATATTGAATACGGACCAAATCTAACTAAATTAAAATCGTCTTTGAAATTAAGAATACCGTGGTTCAACGACTATAATTTCAAAATCAGAAAAGAACATATATTTGCAGAAAATTTATAGACAATATTGAAACAATTACATTTAAAAATAAAAGAATATTTAATTAAATAGAAAATTAAAATCAAACGTTTTGGTTGCGAATATATTTTAAATAGTATAAAAAGTAAGTTTTTTTGGAATTGTAAAGTTTTCTATTCACGATATTCCTCGAGGAGTGTCGACACAGTGTTGGAATTATGACATTTTACTTTGTGTATCTTTGTCTCTCAATCAATTTTTATTAAGATTTTTTTTCCTTTATAGTTTCCATATTACTTTCATATATTAAATTTTTAGGTACTTTGTCTATTGAGAACGGACATCGGAACTTTTCTATGATAATAAAGTACACAAAATTATTATGTATTGGTTTCCAGCAAAATCTAAAAATGTGTTAAATATTTGAAAATAATTAGTAAGAAAAATTTATCAGATTTAGTCGAAATAACAAAAAAATCCGATATAAATTAAACGAACTATTTTATACCTATTGTACGGATTGCACAACATAATCTCGTGATAGTTAAAGCAATCTGGTAAAAATCTTTTCGTCCGTTACACCTGACGCGTGGTCTGACCCAATACGTTTAAACACCTAAGTATTCTCACCACGTAACAGGTCATTGTCATTCAAAATGTTAAATACTCAAAGTCAATGCCAACTCGGAAAATAGTTGGCGTATTCAATATTAAATATGAATAAAATGTCTTTAGTCTCGTCCGTAAATGCTCATAAAATTCTAATAAGGTGAAATGAATATAGTTTGTGCGTGGGATCTTGGCGCAGATCAATTTTCTCTTCTTCATTGCGACACGACCACGATACGATATTTGTATATCAATATCATTATAGATATGTATTATCTAACTTTGAATATAGAGATTTTATTTTCAGATGTTTTTATATACATTTATTATTTTTTTTATAATATACTAGCTACTGAATGCTACTCCGTGCTCCTAAACTTGTGAAAACTACGATTATAAGACTGAAAACGGAATTCTTCAATAAGCATTTTTATTTTAACAAAATACTTATATATCTAGTTCTTCTTCACTCCCCAGGAAAATCCCGTTAATTGGTTAAAATTTAGTTAAATTTGTTAAGTTTTTTGGAAGATTAACTATAAAAAAGACATACCATGTCTTTTAATTATATAAGTAATGTATTTCGATTATTATGTATTGTTTTACTAGAAATTATTATTACAGTATTCGAGTCTTGTCACTGAAAAATTAAAGTAAAGTGAAATTTTGTCGTTTATTATAAATATATTCACGAATACCACCAACGCGTCTCGTTGCTGATTCGAGTTGCTGCCAATCCACCCACATATAGACAGACAAATACATATAATGTTGCCAAAAATATTAATATTAATAATAAAGTAAATACCAGGTGTATAAATCTATATTTACTATCTCAATATCGTTATCAAAATAAATAAAAATGATAAAAATTTTCATGAAATTGTCATTACTTTGTTTGTAATGACAATTTCATGAAAATAACTCTCCCACTAGAGAAGTAATCTCGGTGTCACGGGGGATTTCACCAATATAGAAATAGTAGCCAAAACTGTCCCGTGTGAGAGTCAAAGCCACTACCATTGACTTCATCAGGTAGGGCAAACAAGCAATAACTACCAGACTGATCAACCCTCAATAGCGTTTTCTTAGATTTTCACGAGTACACATTTCAAATAAAACTATTTTTTACGGATTTTAACTCGCGTATAATTTGGTTACATTTTAATTTTTACCCGACGTTTCGAATGCTTTGCAGCATCGAAAGCTTCGTGTTCACGGGTGGACGATCTCGTCCACCCGTGAACACGAAGCTTTAAATGTCTGTCAGTAAGTCAGTTAATTATTCATCTACCTCCAACGGTTCTTTAGTTTGCGGGCATAGAGTTCCGGATGTAGACAAAAGCCCTCAATACTTTAATTTCGTCTCATTATTAATGACCTTAAAACTATTTGATTCGAATAATAAATCTAGTTTTTATTTTGTTCTAAAATATATATAAAAGATTTCTAAATCACTAATCAAACAATGTGTTATTGTTTAAAAACAGGTTATTCAAATGTCACCGGAGGCATTGTGCAAGTAACGCCAAATACAAAGACTTTCAGTCACAATAGCTATTACAAATAATTTATTAAATCTAAGTTAAATTAAATCCTATCAGATGTCGAAATATACTCGCAATCAGATGTTATCTAAAACAATTTTATAATGAAAACTTCCATTCTTATCACTTATATTTCAAAATGTCTCTTTTCTATAAATAAACATTATTCTAACAAAAGATCGCCAGTTCTCCAAACTAGATTTGCAATCTGTATATCCTGTTTTGATCCAGGTGTATGCAGCAATGTATCCTCAACAGTGCGTTACTGGCACGCCAGCTGGTGGGGCGCGCCGGTGCGAGACCTGCATCAGACACTCTGGGGCACGCTGCCGGAGATACTCGCCTCGCAGCATTTAAATTTCACTAAGTAAGTACTTAATAGTGTTGTGGAAACAATAGAAAGTTTACCCTATAGCCAAAAAGCAAACGCTTGGTGTCCATTCTGTTCAAATAGCATTATATTATTTAGTGTAAAATTATGAAAAAACAAGATTTACCAAACTATTCTATCAGACTTATGCCACTTGTCTAGGTCCTAGATCTTGGGTAGGTATTTTAAATGAATTTTGCCTTTATTGAAAAATAGGTAATAACAGCTGCAATTCAACTTATTTTTAAGAACATTTAAGTTAATTACTGCAAAACATTAAAATTAAATCACAAAAAATATTTTTATACACACATCTATAGAATACACACACAGACATAAATAAACCAAATCTTTCTTCAAACCCAACAAGATAAAAATAACAACGAACAAAATGTTATCAGTATGAGGATATCAAGTAGTTTATCTGTTTATGAAACTTGAGGTGTGATAATAACGAGGTGGTACCATGCGTGTAATTCAAGAGTTGGTACAATTATTATCCTTATAAATAATGAGCACAGATTATGGTTAGCAATTTTTTTCAAATATTAAGTTTAAAATAAATAATGATATATTAAATTAAATGTTTATAAAATAAAACACTAGAAGACGATCTTCAAACTGATGAACAAATTATCAAACCCAAAATTTGTATCAAAATATGCTTATCCGTTTCAATTTAAATAAAAAAAATTTATTCATACCAGACACAGTTAAGTTACATACTTGATAAAAATATATATAAATATTTGAAAATTTAACCAAACAAAATATAATGAAAAAAATTTGCACAACAGTGTACCGACACAAAAAGTTAGGTCACTCAGTCTCTGACGCCTGACGTTTATCTTACGTCTCTGAGGACCGACGCTGATTTTCAGCGTTTGAAACAATGACATAAATATACACAGAACTAAACTTAAAACGTTCTAAAATAAAACTATTTTTTACGGATTAAAACTCGCATATAATTTGGTTTGGTTTGGATTTGAAGCAATCGTGTTCACGGGTAGACGAGATGTAAGTGACGGGTAGACGAGACACCAAATTATTCGCGATTTTTCGTAAAAAATAGTTTTATTTGAAATGTGTAAACAAAAACTTCAGTTTTCAGCTACTGTTAATTTAATTGAGCTGAATCTACAAATGTAAGGATTTTTATAAGTGAACTCTATTTTGGACCGGAAGTGGTAAAGTGAAGTTGGTGGGAACAGGTTGGTCAGTGACATATTCAAATAACCTAAAATCATATCAATTATTTATAAATTGTAAATAAAGTAACGATTGTTTGTATTATTTTAAACGACACCAGCTCTGAGTCATGTGCTAATGGACCAGCTGCCCTTAATTCTGAACTATACATCAAGGTCACTGCGGTGACTCCTGTTGCCGCCTGACCTTCACTAATCTATGACATGCACTTACGATCAAAATCAATATACGATCCCGATCGAAATTATGATAAGTACAAGATGAAGGAAACCAACTAGCCTCCTTTTGGAAAAAACACATCCAAGATCGTTTTTAATCTCGGATTGTAGATGAGTTTTTTGCGATTAAAATCTAACACCGTTATTTCAAGCTTGTCTAAAATTAAGTAAACATTAACTTACAATTCATTGAAACATCTCGTACGTCTTACGACTTCTGAGTCACATGTTTTTTTATTTAATTGCGTATAACTCAACGGTATTTTATTATTGTTCTCAAAAAATACGTCACAGTTAACAGCGTGAAAAATATAATAAATGACAATCCCGAAATATATTCAATAATATTTAAAAGTAAGTAAAATATATAATCTACAGTATTTGTGTAAAAAAAAAAATTCTACATATCAATCGGTGCGGAATTTTATACTGAATCTAAAAAAACACTTTCACCAAAATTTTCGTAAGCAATATCAAAGGATTATTGAATTTCGTTATGTATACTTTCGTGATCCATGATTACATATCATATATATATATACATATGTACTCACGTTAGTACTATCGGAATGTGCTGAACTAGTTTCGAACCCATTCGGTTGATGGTTTATTAAATGTTATATGCAGCATTGCGAATACTGAGCCGACTATGCCAATTGAGCGCGGAGTCAATGCACTTGGCCGTTAGTTTGAATGCTCCGAATCTTGCGCAACAACATTTATATATATACTTTGAACCTAACTAAGTATATATATACCTACTGTATGTTATTATTTAAAATGTGTATTTTATTAATATGAAAACTTCTTGGTAATGATTGGGATATGTTTTCATATTATATTAGTATAAATAAAGTCACATTAACCTTTACAGCAGTATGGTTGTGTATTGTTTTACTGTTTATATGAACAGTTTTATCCAAAGTGTTTCCTCAAAACACCTAGTCACTGGGCGAGGGCGCGACTCGTATAACTAATATTAATGTAAACTGACCCTTTTATAATAAAACCGTATTTAATACAAAGGTCAATTTCTATGGAAAATGAACCTTGAAATGAAATATGTCACAAGTTTAAGTAATTTATATAAATGAATCCGTTAAGAATTAACCTTAAAGTACGATATAATCTGAGATAAAATATTTTTTGACCCTGGGTAGAGGTCGGATGTGACATCTTCAAGAGTGATTAAAAAGAAAAAATCTATATTTTTTAATATAGATTTTTTTTCTTGTTAACCACTCTATCTTATGAGGTGTCTTAAATAATTATTATATTTTCTACTGCAGAAGAATTGCACACCGAAATTTCTCTTAACGTAACAATTAACATGCTGAAAAAAAAATGCCAGAACATTTTTGAACCCACTCGGGGCGTTTTTCTTGCTCCGAGCTCATAAATTACAGCTCTAAATGGGTTCGAAACTAGTTGGGCAAAATATCAACAGTATATTCGTGAGTATAGGATAATTATATATAAAAGTAATCATGGATCAAGAATGAATAAATACAAAATTTGATAAAAATATTAAATTTGTTAGTTTGATGGTTCAATATACCGGTAAATAGTAAAAGTGTGTCGTAACTGTGAAAACTACGCTACATTGAATATTTCATTACGTTATTAGTAAAAATTGTATCCGTGTTATTGTAATATATATTTATTTATTTATAACTTTCCACTTTGAATCCATATCAATGACCGCTTGTGTACGTCAATTTGAAGAGTCAGGAGAGTCCATATTAATACCATACTTATCAAAATAAGGCCTTCTGGACACTCACAAACTTAAAAGTTAAGACTACCAGGGTTAATGCGCCCTGGTCTGAGAAGAACCACACAACAAACTCATACACACTATATGTTTAGTTCTATAATTGATAATGTTTTAGAACGGGGATGGCCAACCTTTTTTGATGTCCACAGTGCCACAATGTTAATTTTTTTAACAGGTAACGTGCCACAATAAAATTTCATTGGAAATGTCATCTTGGTGAAATTATACGTTAATATAATTAAATTTAAACAATTCTTTAAATATTTTTTATCAATCAATGTTTTCAAACGTGCCACTGTTTCGCTATTCTAGAATATTATAAATTATATAACGTTTTAAAAAATCTTACTTATAGGATTTAGAAACGACATGAAAAAACACTGGCTTCTTCATCTTATGCCTATTAGAGGAAAACTTATGACGTGTATATCATGTTTAAGTCATGACTTCTTTTACATAAATTCTTGACTTTATCCACACCTTTTAAAGTAATATTACATCAATGTTATTTAACTTTTTTGTACTAAAACATGTATAATTATAGATTCTAATATTCACATTATTTTTGAGTTGTTACTAGTTCATTCCTCTTCTAAAAATTCAAGTCTCTAAGTGTAATGTTATATATATAAATATTTTTGATCTGAAAGTTTATGATAAGAGGCCACCAGTATTAAACTACCCGCATCAAAACTATTTTGTACTTAAAACAACCCGTGAACACTTTTTTTAAACATTTACCAATATACAGAAAATAATAAACCACAGACCTACCCTTTAATTAACAAATTCTCTCTTTCTTTCATCATGTACTCATTATATTAAATATTTTTAAGTTATAATAAATAGAAATATACATATTTGACATTTTTGTTTAATATAACTATTATTATACTGTAGATTTAAAGAAAATGATATAATAAACTTGAGAACAATATAAAATTACACAAAGTAAACTAGACGAATGCAGTTGTTTACAAACCATATGTAATTTAAATAATAACGTAAAAATTGTCTTTTAAATACTGTGGAGCGGATTCTTGTATAATGTAACTATTAAAAACACATCTACTAGCAATTAATATAACATATAGCATCCGTTTTAATACCTTATCTTACAGACAGACTTAAGAAACTCTTAGATATTTAGTGTTAAAGAAAATTAGCGATTTCTTCGCTGTCTATAAAATATATGTACTAATTATACAAAACAAAAATATATGTAGTAATTAGAGTTTTGTAATTACTATATCTATACTACTATTTTTGTGATCAAATAAATATATAGAGTCGGTACTGTCATTCGTATGAGATTACACAAATATGTAGTAATTGAGTGAAGCTAGTATGAGACTTTTCTGCATCCTTTGTGCAAGCATCGATCAAAAACGGTATATCCAAAAATTTTGCACACTGATAGACATCAGTCTGGTGGTGGTTTTAAAGAAAATTAGAATTTGTTTTTTAGATTTTAATTATTTTTTTTTAATTTGAATAATAGTTGAGGACAGAATGCATCGACGTTTTGTAAACACAACTTCGGTGCTGTTTGCACCTCGCTTTGCTCAATATGCTAACACATACTAAGATTTTGCGAACGCAGCAAGTCAAAATTGAGGTCTGGTTCGCGATCCTAGTTTTATAATTATAAAGTAATTACTCTTTCTACTTCTATTTTTATAAAAACAAATACATAAATATCATCCGTGCGAGGGTTTTTTTACACTGGTCGTCTTCAACATCTATATATAGGCAGAGAATAGACACTAATATAGCAATTGCAGTGACTAAAGTCGCTCGTGTGTAGTAGCCCTTATTTTTTGGTGGTAACAGTAAAAAAGATGGTTGTTTTATCCTAAACTGATATAATATTTATATTACTAAACGGTCTTTACTAGAACGGATGGAAAATGTATTTTGTATGTAAATTACAAAAAACATACACACAGCTGGGGAATATATTATGATCCTTATAATTAATAACTATGATTATGTAAATATATTATTACTGGTAAATTTGTAAATTAATAATTAATTGACTAAAAAAAATTTTTAATTATTTTCTAATACGTTTTTCTTTCTAAATATCCTTCTAGTGATTTGGTATTAGTAGGCTTACTTACCTTTTAAGTGACAAGTCGTGGGTTCGATTCCTACCTATTTATTAAAGTAGATATTATATGTAAAACAGGAGAATAATATCCAAACATATAAAATAGATCATGAATATAATACTATAGTATCATGAAATGCCTTGAGACTGAATAATAAAAGCATTACATCGATTACACAAAACCTTTTCGTTTCTTTATTTTCCTCATTTCCTGGAAAACTCCGTTTATAATTCTCATTTATCCATCGTCCTGCCTTGAAAGTAACAAGCTATCTGCAGATCAATATCATATTTAAATATTAAATCACTAAAAATGTTAAATATCCAGCTGTACTCACGTCATATCGGAATTTGCCCGAATGGGTTCGAAACTAGTTGGGCAAATTCCGACAGTATTTACCTGAGTAAAGCCGGATAATTGTATACAATAGTAATCATGGATCACGAAAATTTAAATACAAAAAAAAAATACTAAAAATAATAATCCAGTACATTCTTATGGGTCATAAAATCCAGGTCATTGTCATGATTCGGTAGCTGTATTAAAAAAGTGATGTTACAGAAACTCTCCACACGACGAGAAGGATGTGAAGCTGTCCTCAGATCCTCTCCAGCTGGGTGCGCCACCTCGAACCCGCTACCCACTAGTCGTGATACTCGCCAGGGATCAGAGGGATACTGCTGAGCTCAGGCCAGATGATACGGTATATATCATTTTAGATATTAATTATTTCAATAAAATTTATAGTCCTATAGATATATATTTAATACAAGCTTTACTACACCATCCAACCCGTGGAAGAACAATTTTTTAAAACAATTATTAACACTAAGAGCAATAACTTATTGTAAGATACCCCACAAAATTACCCATCATAATCAGTAATCATTTTTACTATTTGATTATAGCGTATAATCAATCGAACAAACTTTTCCTCCTTATAATATTATTAAGTAAAAATTGTTACCAATCCAAAATGGCCGCCGCTTATAATTGGCGGACTACATATTTTGGTACAACCCACGCAATATATATGAGTATCAAATGGAAGGGTTTCCTAGAATATGAAAATACATTTCAAAAAAACATTGTTCTAAAATATTTATATTATTTGTACCATATTTATTCTTATAATTATAAGAACTCAAATTTAATTTTAGTCAACATATAAATAGAGTTATTTACTAAAAATATTCATAATATATGTATATTCTTTAGTGTCAACAAAGTCATATTTCCCGTGCATTTTAACAAAGCTCCATTATGATTAAGTATTTCCTGTATTTTATCAACATTTCTGACAATCAGAAAATAAGGCCATCATATAACTAGTTGTTACTCGCGGTTGCACCCGAGTAAGAACTGATTTACTATTAGGATAACTAAGACAGCGTAAAGCATTCCTCATGAACCTGCCTATTAGAAAGAATATTCCAAATCTCCAAATCCATGCGATTGTTGATAAAGCGCTTTATCAAAGAAACAAACTCTTTAGCTCATAATGTTATATATAAAGTTACAGTCTGCTACAGAAATAAGACCGAGCTAAAAATACGGACTACTTATAGTATATATTTTTTTTTCTGGAACATGCAGAATTCTTCATGATCTTTCACTGACCAGATTCTGACAATCAAAGTATTTTGCCATTAGACCAAGAATTGAACCCAAGACCTATCAAGTATCCGAACCGACACATGTGGCGATGATGACTTTGTCAAAATTATTTGAATCGCTTACGTCATCAGAATTGTCCAAATGTTTATTTTTATTTATTAATCGCCTGGGAATCTGGCCTTCGCCTTCAATTGAGGTATACCGAGTTCTATTTCTGGTTTCGTCCAAATATGAGCAATAAGTATTGTAGTTGTTGAAAAAAGTAAATTATAAACTTCAAGATATAAAAGGGAATTCCAAAAAATATTTACGAGTAGCTTTGCTGGTTGTTTCAAAACTTCTCAGTTATTAAGATGGTAGTTTCTTTAAATTAGTAATAATATTATTACTAATAATATATAATGTACTCCAGGTGGCTCTCATAACAGTGGTCCACATCCGAGACGACCAGTGTCCTCTGCCCAGCGGCATCATAGCGCAGTATTTGAAGCAAGCTAACGGTCACCTATCCTGTTTGAAGGTAGGTTCTAATTTATAAATTAGTTAACTAAACCAGAGTTTAAAAATTAATTATTTCTAAGATTTACACGAGTACTACACATTTCAATAAAACTATTTTTCGGATATAACTCGCGTTTATTTATACATTTATTGTCAAATAAACAAATAAACTGACTGATTAACACCATCATCTCGTCTTATACCGAACACGTTTGCTGCAAAGCATTCGGAACGTCCGGTTAAATTAAGAAATGTAAAAATAACGCGAGTTATATCCGTAAAATAGTTTTATTAAAAATTAATTATTAACTTAAAGTTTTTTTAGTCACGTGGTTTATCAAGTTTTTCATTGTACTATACTTAGCGTAATTTTTAAGACTTTCACTCCACGAGCTCTAATATGATCAATGAACTATTTCCTATTTAAATAATAAAGTACGCCTTTACTATCATTAGGGCTGTACGTATGTCGGTTACACGCGTGTTACTACACGTACTTAATACTTAATTCATTTTATGAGAAATACCTATACTTTTAATCCAATATCTTATCTTTGTACATAACTTAAATAGTTTAAACGCAATAAAAACTATTATAATAAAGATAACATGAACACATGTAGTTAAAAATTATTGCAATGAATTAATTGCTAACTTGTTTGTTATATATTTTTATTTATTTCTTTTATTAGTCGTTTTATGTATATTGTTATAGGTACAATGAAAACTCAACACATAAATGCGTAAATAATTTATACATTAAAATATATTTGAGTTAACGATAACGAAATCAATAACTTTAAACGCATTTAAAATCAATAAGATTTTCATCTACACTGAAGGAATTCGAACCTTCTACCTCTAACGAGCAATTGTAGGTAATTAAAACAATAAAACTATAACAATATGTTAGTAATATTAGACAAAAACAAGTTATTTGTAAAACATTTTCAATGTTTTGACGTTTGCGAAACAGTGATCACAATAAAAATACCCAGCTGAATTTCTTGTATGGTTCTTCTCAGACCAGGGAACCCTGGAAGCTTTAACTTTTAGATTGGAGTGTCCAGAAGGCCTTATTTTGATAAGTATTGTATCAATATGGGCCCTCCCGACTCGACTGACGTACACAAGATCACTGATATGGATTCAAAGTGGAAAAGATGTAAATATATAAATAAATAGAGTTGTCAATAACTAACTACATATATGTATATATGATTACTATTTATTTGATCATAAATGATGTGTAGAAATAATACACAGTATCTCAGTATATGGCGTAACATTATATGTTGTAACATTACAGTTGTGTTTTATCTGGTAACATGTCATACTTACGAAATATATTATACGGGTTATATATGTAGAGATATAATCTTCAAAAGGACTAAATAATACGAATAAAGGATTATCAAATTCTATACACAGTTCATTTTATGTCAAGGTCAATAAAAAATTTGATGAAATTTCTTCCTTCCTTGGATTCAATGGGTGATGGGACCATCGCTTTGCAGAAGTCAGGAGTTTACACAGTGGGACTTGTTGCCCAGGTTAAGGTTTAAGGAGCCTCTTTAAAATGTGCACTCACTCTATACTTTCTTCTTCTAGAAACTCAATTGGTACTTCTAGAAACTCAAAGATCTTAAATTAGGTTATAGAGAGAATATGCAGTTGCTCCAAAAATTACTCCTGCTCCTACTTTTACAACGTACAAATTAAGTATAAACCTATTCCTGGTCAGTTTGTAATAGTTGTTTATCTTAAATCTTTGATCTTAGGGATGTATGTGTGTCAAGGAACAGCCAGCCGTACGAGTACTACACGTAATGATTGCTCGTTATGCGCCATTTCAAAGCTATTTTGTTACCAAAATCTCCTCATCACCCGCTCGTTTGGATTATCATATAATAAACAATTTTGTAAAGTATGTCCTGTACCATAAATTATTTAAGAAATTGTAAGTCGTGACTCCAACACTGATGCAATTTTATCATTTGGGAGATATGTTACTATATAATCATACTATTCTCCGAGAATGTCTTTTGATAACTCTTCGTTTTATAGAGCTCCGAAGGTTTCTTTATTTTAATCCAAAACCAAAACGATGGAGTGCGGCCTTTATAATCTATTACAGTTTATAAAAAAAACTGACGGCTACTAACACAACTGGATAAATTAGAAATTCTGTTAAAGCTATCGATTCAGTATCCTTGGGACTATTAAAGCTTTTTTTTGGAATGCGGATAAAAATGATTCAAGAAAGATTCAAGGAACTAAATAGTAAAGGATCATAATAACTATTGGGGTCAGACATTTCTTCTGTTTTAATTCCTACGATATATTTTAAATGTGTAGTTTATTTAAACTTGTGTTTTTAAAGTTAAAACTAATTTTAATCTTTAGTTACTAAAGGTGCAATAAAGAAATTATTTGAGTCTCGTGATAAAGTATTTTCAAGGCCTAAACAATGTTCCTCGCTGTTTGGTCACAAATACCCGTAGTATTGGATTTTCAGTGATAGTTTGAATTTCCCAACAACCCGATACGTGTCACTTTGCGTAACGAGGAAAAATTATTGTTTCCTTATTATTGTCGTCAATGAAAATTTATGAATCATGTGTTTTGCGAAACTCACTACACACCCGGTCCTGTGTATCTTCTTTACGAGAAAGATGCTGATGTGATGCCCTAATATTATAATTATACAAAACTTTAGAATCATTTCTCGCAGTGAGAAAAATGTCTAATGAGTAAGTTCCAATTTTCATCTCACATCTCTTCAATATCTCACCTTTTCTCTTCAATATCTCACCTGTTCTTCCCTCGAGTTTCTGATCTGTAAATACTACACAGAAGCGTAAAATTTTTAATAGATAGTATATTACACCTTCCTTAAAGGTTGTTATGACTTATCTTCCAGCAACTGTACGTATCGGGTGAGGTGGGGTCTGTGGAGTCAGAGGTGTCCCCGGAAGCGTGCGGCGGCTTCGCCCGCGAGGCGCTGTGCTGTGTGTGTGCGTCAGCGCCACTGTCGCGCGCGCTGCTACCGTGCCGACACGCGTGTCTGTGTGCGCGCTGCCTCCGTAAGTATACAGAATGTGTGTGTGTATGTGTGTGCGATAGTGACCGACCGAGAGTTTAGTTACCGAGACCGAGAGTTAGTTTTTCGTTTCGGCCAGTTTCGGCGAAAATATTAAGTTTTTGTTTCGGCCGATAATTTACAAAATCGGATATTCGTGGAGTGCTGTGCTGTGGATTTTTTTTGACAAGTTCACTGAAAAAGATTTTTTTTAGTTTATTTATTTATATATAAATGACATTAAATAACATACGTCTATTCGAAACTCCCAACTATTTAATATCGAAATTGTTTGAACTTGAGAAAAATGAGGTTATTATTATTTAAATTTTATGTATAATATTATTGAGATAATATAAGTAAATATTATTTAATGATAATATAATTTATTGATTATAAGATATATTTTATTCTAAGTTACAATTCTTGAACATATACAGAAGAAGAAAATATGACTGTACTATATAACGAAATACGACTAGCGCTGTGGGTTAGAGCGAGACACGAGCTTGCCGCTGTCGTATACATGAGATAAAGGGTAGGCAAACAGACTAGCACCGTCACACGTTACGTAACGAAGTGTTTTACCAATCCATATGTTATGACTTCAAAAATAAAAATATAAAGTACCTAATACTTTAATAATAATTAACTTATTATTTAATTTACAATATTATAACTGTCTGTGTGTATGTGCAAAAAATTGATAAGAAAATATAGTAGATTTAAAATGTAGTGTATTTTAGACACAGACATTTCCAACCGAAACAGATTTTTGAGCCAAAACTGAAACCGAAACCGTCTCTTGCTTAAACATCAAAATTTAAAGCTTTTCTTGTATATTTTAGTTTACAATTCGAATTTTCTTACTTCAGGCAGACTCTTTTAGAAAGTTCGTTACATATAAATGTTATATATTCTCATAATAAAAAGTAATATAATATAATGAAAAACATACCTTAATTATATTATTTAACTATTCATAATGAATCTGAAGATGTAAATATAAATGAGTATTATTCAATTATTTTAATTATTGTTTCAATTTAAATCACTCGACACGCAGGCCTAGGAAATACTTATATCCTGACTTCACTGACCTTTCATATTAACATAAGAGTATTTGAATATTGTGTACCTTAATATTCTTTTTCGTTTTTTTTTTATTCTTAATAAGCAGTACTTTAGTATAACTAGCAGTTTAAAATAGTTCAGAGGTGACCAACACTTTAAAATATATATTAAACTGGTTTTGTTTTTTTTTTATATAATTATTCATCATTAATTAAATGTAAGGATTATTTATCAAAAAACAAGACGGTCAAGTTATTTATTAAATTAAATTAAATTAATGATTTTTTAAAATGTTTTATATATGTTTTGCACTTATTAGTTAAGACTATGGCTTACGTAACTCAGATTACAAAACATATTATTATATATAAATACAATATATATTATTACATATTAATTAAGTTTTATATCGCTTGAGAAATAAAATAGCCGTTATAATAACTGCTATAAAACTGAAGATACCTGTTTATTATTAACTTGTATACAAATTAAATATTAAAATTACCTTTATATTAGAAAAATATGTTTAATAAAGTTACTAGGAGCGCAAACCAGACCTCAATTTTGACTCTGCGCTCACAAAATCTTGGTATGTGTTAGCATGTTGTGCGAAGCGATGTGCCTCCAACACCAAAGTTGCATTTACAAAACGTCGACGCATTCTGTCCTCCAAAATTTTTTCGAGAAAAAAAATAAATTAAAAAAAAAAACCTAAAGCTGTTAAAAAAATTCGGCACGAACGTGTCATTGTAAAGTTAAATTTTCGCGTGAAAATTTTTTCCAATTGACATCTATGGGATTTTAGTTTTCCGTAATTATTCCTCAACGACATCGAATGTTTGAATATATTTTTAAAACTACCACCAGATTGATGTCTATCAGTGTGCAAAATTTGGAAATTTTCGGATATACTGTTTTTGATCGATTCTTGCACAAAGGATGCGGAGAAGTCTCTCATAGAGCTTCGCTCAATAACATATGTAGTCCTGATTGAGTACTAACACATTATTAAAGTACTTAGTATAGGCAGCTGTGATTAGAAACATAAGTGCATTTTGTTATAGTGTCTGTATAAATTATTTTTTATAATAACTAACGGCTATAATTAAATATAAAAAATGATGTTTATTCCTTTCAAATACTCAGTAAGTCAGTAACTCTGTGAGGACTTAAATCAACATAGTTTTCTATATGTCACAACGGTTGGTTTTTAAAGGGGAGTCCCACATAAACCAAACCCCCCGCCCCCACCATCGGTAACGGATTTTTCCAACTATTACATGAAAGTGTGAGTGATGTTGAATTAATACGTTAAAATATTAATTGCATTAACCTATACATATACATAAACGTACAAACAGATATGCTCGTAATATATACATAAATATGCATCACAATATCGTATAATGATTGACAATAAACAAGTCGACAAAAAATAATAGATATTCAAACAGCGTCCGTCGCTCGGATAAATCTTACAGACCAGTTGTGTGTATTCAACACACGCTCACTGGAATACTGACACGAATACAGAATACCGTATTGTATTTTATAATCTTGGTATACCATAATAGTTATGAAGTTCAGTTAAATTTGTTCAATTAATTATTTTGTTAATTTATTTAAAAGAAGACTATTCTTTGGCATATTTTACGCCTTAACGTACGATCCCCGGGATCTCCTTCAAGTACTCTTTTACATGGAAACTCTTAAAGCCGGTTAAATCTAACAGCAGTTTTACAGTACAGTACAGTAGAATAGTATAGTAGTACAATAAGGTTAAAAGTATTAACTAAAATATCTGCTATTAATACTTACTGTACTATCGCAATGACACACGTTCATCCGATTGTATCCGTGCCAATGTCAGTGCGTCTCTGTAGCCTTGATAACTGACCTTACCAACCTATTTGGAATAATAGTATACTCGTGATTAAACTGCAGTTTAGGAAATACGATACCACCAGGACAACTGATTAGATTTTTTATTACATTGTCGATGTTTTTAGTATATTAGTTATATCTTTACATTAAAAAATTATTAAAGTTTTATAGTTCAAAAGAATTATAAATAAAAAAAATTCAATAAAATATTTGAAGACAAATATCTTCCATTAAAAAAATATTTATAATATTATGCCTTACTATATTTTTAAAATAATTACTTTTAGTAACAAACTTTATTATTCTATTTTTAAATAACAAAATTCTATATTATATTTGTTTAAAACAAATATTATGTTACATTCAAATATTCTGTTTTTAAATATTATATATATTAAACTGTTGAAATGTTTCCAGCCAAGCTCGACAAGTGCCCAATTTGCCGCAGTCCCATCAGCAGCTACTTCTGCATCCGCAACGAGGAAGAACCGCTCTCAGACCTCAAGCAAAGTTTCCCGACCAACAGACGAATACTGAACCTGTTCCACTACCACTAGCAGATACACTGCAAATTGTTGTCTATTTGGTGTTGTATGAATAAAAGAAATCGTCTAAGAGGTCGCATATCGAAAGATTCCATGTCCTTCATTTTTAAATTGAAATGACATTATTTTTTTTAATACTTATTGAATGTCAAACATTATTTTTCTCTATTCTGCAATAACTATATACATATACAAACTATTTTTTTTGATCAATAAATAGTAATTCAAAAAATAGTTTGACCAATGTTTTTTTTGTCGATTTAAATAAAATGCACACTCAAAGGACGTTCATATTTTAACACAAAACTGCCGTTATACCAAAATAACATATATATATATATGTATTTAGGTTAAAAGCATCCAATCACAAGCGAAATAATTTTAATTGTTTTTTAAGCTTTGGCCTACATGTATGTAATGTACATTTTGGACTGTATAAAGTGAATTGTGATAAATATAAAAGACATTTAGTGTATGACTGTCTGTGACGATTATTTATTAATAGATTTTTTTTATATTATATTACTAGTCTATTTTTTTTTTAGCCGCTTTTAAATAAATTGTCTTAGACGAGATTTAATCCTAAACAAAGGTTCAGATTTGGATTGTTGGTATTGAGATTAGAATATTAATATGTTAAGGCATTTTACTATAAAATGTATGGTTGTATGAAATTTTGTGAAATACATGAATATTCCTATTTTATGTTAAGAGCAAGTGGTGTGATGTATGGAACTGTGATAAATATGCTTTGTGAATCCGCTGAGTATTTGTAAATAATAATTAATAATAATAAATATAATGTCTCTTTCATACATTTCCCTTTCACCTGCATTTCATTAAACACCAGAACTACAGGATAAAGTACTGTCAAGAATGTGACCGAGTGAAACATTGACTGACTCCGTTAACTTCTGTTTTTCTGTTGAAGCACTAATAGCACTTTATTATATAAATTCTGGTCTGTGTAATATAATCGGCCTTCTTTATAATTATTATCGAGGTCTTCCAATTAATTCGTGTAATAAACAGATATTTTTATGAGCCATATAAAACTTTTTATTTTCAGTAAGTCAATAGATCTCAAGTGTGGCAATAAATATAATTATTATTATCTTAAAAAGGTTCAAAATGAAACATTATCATTGCTGGGGGTTGCAACCATTCACATTGACATAGAGGGTTCTAAAAAGCACATCAAATCACTAAAACCTACCCCTGGCTGAGACATACCGTCCAAACAGTTCATTTTATTGTCACATTAGAAATTTGTAATAACCAAGAAAAGATAGCAATAATTGATTAAGTCAGTGGTTCTGAGGCTGTTCAGTGTGAAGTCACCGCGAGGCTAACCAGGAACCTAGTTTATATTTTTGTCTGGAATATTGTAACTTTCTAAATAAATATTTGCCAAAGTACATGCATTCGTTTATTTTTATATACATTTTACTTAAGTAGTATTTTTACTAACAAAACACTATTATTAAAACTACCATTAAACAAAATCTAGGATTTTATACTATAGTAAACCAGCAAGAAATAGTTTTGTTAGCTTTTAAATACTTCTTAACAATTAATAATCTATTATTATTATATTTTACAATAACTACTGCCGATATTTTAGTTATATAAATATTATAAACTAAAATAAGAATAAGGAATGTACCTTATAGTTATTAGTTAATCCAATTAGTACTTAAATACCATATTTGAGGTTGATATAAAATTAAATACTTGGGATGTATGCAACACTATTAATTACATTTGTCTTATAACAATATTATTATTATTATTTTAATATAAAAGTAGATACGATATGAGGAAGTAGCATATAAAATAAACTAACTTCCACTTCCCACTCCCTTCTCTTTCTCTCTTTCCGCATACAACTGCGAGTTTTTGACAGCTGAGTAAAGACTAAAGAGCAGATGTAGCGCTTGTATTCTATCGTTCAGCGTGTCCCCGTGTATGGGAATGTCAAACAGAGCACAAACTAAATCAACGTATTGTGAGAGCGAGCAATCAATATTGGCGGGAGGGAAGCCGACCTCATTCAGTGCCTCCTCCATGGAGTGCGGCCATTCTTCCATTAGACTGTCTATATCCGGCATTTTGCTGAAAAAATAAAACTCTTAGATGTATAAGTGAAAGCATTAAGAATTAATAAATGTTTTAAATAACATATCTTAAATATATATTATAATTATTACTATGTATTTAAAAACACTCGAGGTTTGATAAAAGTTTTGCAAATATATAAATGCGTAATCATTATTTGCATAACTATGAACTTAGATTTTATCTTAAGTTCTCATTAAAATATTTCTAAACGAAATAATCATTCTCTAAGTGACTACAATGGAGTGTCAAAGCGTTTCTGCTCTAATTTCTCTCGACGGTCATAATTGTTATTAACTCATTAAAATTTCTATGTGAGGGAAAGTTGATATTATCATATTCGTATTGTTATAGTCTCACAAGTTATTACTTTAAAATTTTCTTGATATTCCTTATATTTAGATAATAAATGCCTTCGTTATTTAAAAACTTAACCATAAAACTTACAATAGAAAAAATATACTAAAAAAATATTTTGAGTTTGGTCATTTTATAATGTAATTTTAAAAACATTTTTTGTATGATTAGTAGGCAAATGAACAAACAATGCACCTGATGAGGATAGCTAGTGATGCAGCCATCCATGAACATATGCAAATACGAGCAGTTGCATATGCATATCTTACAATCATCAAGGAACGATAAAGGATGCAAGAGCCTTTATTTTATATGACGGAACGGAACTCACTCATTGTAAAACAATTATCTATAATTACTTCGTGACCGTCCACTGCGTTATAGGCCATGTATGTATTCTGAAGAGTCTATTTATGTATATCTAGTATGGTATACTTTTTTTATTGCATAAGAAAGAATGCTTATTCTTTAAGAACAAACTGAGGCAATATTCTTCAAATATATATATTAACAATAACAGCTGTGTGCTTACCGCGTGTAGGAGAGGGAGGCGCGCGCGCGACTTGCGTGTAGCGCACTTACGTCGCGTATCCAGCGCTCCAGCGCTTGCGGAGTGCGCTCGGCGTGCTCCAGCTTACGCGTTAACTGAAAAAACACGTCGCGAATTATATATATTGAATTGTCTGTTCACATACCATTAGATATCAATTGCACGAAAGGTGTAGTCTATGAAAAGCCGTTTATTGGTAAACATGTTTTAAAGATAAGTATTTTGATACTGGCTTTAGGACCGACATCGCGTTATATAAGTTTATATCGCGCCGTTCCATGAAACAATCTTCCAGAAACATCAAATTAAATATCGTGTTTAAATATCGTTCAATTTGAAAAAGTTTAAAAAGTATTAATTTAGTAAGAAAGTTTTTATTCTTAATATTATCCAAAACAAAATACTACATTATAGGAACATAATAATTAGAAATTTAGAGGCTTCTTGTCCATGCTGCGAAGATATTCGACAACCACAAGTAATTGATGTATAGGTGAAGTATAGGTGTTGACTCAACTCGACTTTTTTTTAATCTTTCAAATTATTCATTCTACTGCTAAGTATAACTAAGGTTAATACTTGTTACTAGATGTAACTAATGAACTCAAATATAATAACTGGTAAGAACCCTGTCCAATCAACGATCACTCAAAATACGGTTATCCATAAACACTCTTGTTTGTGTATTATCACACTATTGTAAAATTTCCGCCTAGTTTTGATATAAAACTTACGACTGTGTTAAGAAAAAAAAAGGAGTGCATTTTTAGTAACACGTCGCTAGAGATTGAATTTAAAATAATTACAAGAGAATGGTATAAGACACCAACCACAGTGGACTTGGCGCTGCTGGTCTTGGAGAGAGCCCGCAGCTGCAGGTGCAGCAGCGCGGAGTCGCTCTGCTCGGCGGCCGGCTCGTCCAGCACTGATAGACCTATACACACAGATATATATATCAGTAATTAGGGAATCTCAAGTTTTGGGATCAAAAATGATTCCTTGAATAATATTTATACTTTAATGCCTAAATTACCTAAATTATCAATATACTCCAAAGCATTTTCAGCGAGGGGCTTCGCCCTCAGCCCGGCTGCCGGTGTGGTCACCTTAATGAAGGCGTCCGTGTCACCGACGGCCGGTACGTACTCCGGTATGAAAGGCTGGAGCTTGAATTCAATGTCAATTTTTTGGGGAGTGTATCTGAAAAATTAAGAAAAATGTCTTCAAATTTTTTCTTGGTGGAAAATGGCGGATTACTACACCAAATTTTATACATTCAGTAATTTTTAATTATAAGTTGCATAATTAATTATATCAAAATTAAAATGTTTACGTGCTCACTTCATTATGTACTGGAAGATATTTTCCAGCTCCGGCGGCACCTTTAGGTCCAAATAATTCTTGGGGTCATACGCCCCCTCCGCGGGGATCACGACACCACGCTTCTTACCACTATTGGGCTCCACGCGCTCGTGACCCACGTCAGCACTGTCCGACTCTAGACATTATGAAATTGACATTAATATGAGTTTATCTCCTGCATGCGTC
Source organism: Mechanitis mazaeus (assembly GCA_959347395.1). Lineage (NCBI taxonomy): Eukaryota > Metazoa > Arthropoda > Insecta > Lepidoptera > Nymphalidae > Mechanitis > Mechanitis mazaeus. Next base: position 3,683,008 of record OY365743.1, read on the forward strand.
TGTAATAAATTAACTCAAGATCCCAATATAATATTATGATAAGTAGGTCAATGATTCGGCAAGAATAGATTAATATATTTATGTTCGTATATTGGCTTTTGTACGCAGCAGTATGAAATATTATTTATATTACCCGAGTTGGAAGAGTTTTGATGATTGCTGGACTGTCTTGATAAGTCTGTGCTGCTTTTTGCTTTAAGTTTCGCGTCTTCGATATCTGACTTTCTTTCTGGGGACTGAAATATTGAAGAAACAAAGATTTGGAGGATTTTATTCAAATTGTTCATTAACAAAGGAACCTGGTGGCATTACCTGGTCTTCTTCGGTGAGATTCTCAAATTTCTCAGGACTAGAATCACTTTCAGTCTCTGAATCGAAGTCATGTCTGGCCGTGTGGCGCACGGGAGGGTTGAACTTCGACATGGCGGCTTTTACACTGTCCTCGTCTGAACTCGGAGGGCTTTCAATTTCTTTAGCATTCACCTCCACAGTCTCGTCATACATTCCTTGGGTAACCAATCCGGAAGCTATTTCTAATTCCGAATCAAAAATTAATGTTTGACAGAGTTTATGTTGTTTATTACTGGTTGCCATAGCAACACTCGAGTGTATTACAGGGCGCGAAGCAGCAAATGTGAGAAAAGTGCATCTTAAATGGGGCGTCCTTAATTTTTAGCATGGCACTGATAGGCACGGGAGGTCGCGTGTCTCGTCGTGATATACGAAAAGTACATGGCTCAGAATGACACTTATAAGAATTGAATGTATCTTTTAGGGAGTCCGTTTTAGAAAATCTCAACAGTCTTATTTGATACTTGCTAAACATAACTTTAATCCAAAATTTACTATATATATAAAGAGGCCAACTGTTGACATATATTAAATAACAGTATATACTATAAAATTCTTAAGTGTTTGAGTCAATATACTTACAAGTCAACAAAAACTTGAGAAGTTTAAAATTGCAGTATCAGTCAATAGATTTTAATTAATGTAAGTAATGGTGCTTTGCAATAATTTACGACAGATACTAAAAATATGAAAACTGATAGATACTAAAAATATGACTAAGTCATGCTTCATTTACTCGGTAAATTATTTTAGTGAAATCGAGACTTTTTTTAAAATATAATCTATATAGCGACTCAATAAAGGGGTATTAATGAATATTCAATTTAATTAAAAATACAAGATAAAAAGGAGAAATCGTTAAATAAAAAACAGACTACAAACATTACATTTTATTAAAATAGTAGTTTTTCTGAAAAATAAAGTCAAAACATCGGATTAAACTATTTTATTTTTTTTATAACCAAACAATTTTGTGGAATTTAATGAGGTCATAATTATGTTTCATAGTTAAAAAAATACAACAATAATTTACAATACAGTTAAGGCATTAAGTAATAACAAACCAACAACATTGTCACTACTATAAAGAACCTACAAAAATATTATCTTAATGTACAACATCGAAAAATATTAATTTTATTATTACAAACTAGGAAAATGGTACAAAATATATTACACATGTCATTTTAGTTACAAGCAACATGTCAAAAACGTTTTAGAAATAGCTCATGATACAACATTTATTATGTCCAGCATAATTCAAATGCGTAACATTGTGTCTGAAAATTAAATTAAAGACTTCACAGATCTCAGTTTCATATTGTCTTCAGAAATACAATTGTATGTAATAAATCTCGTGTAATTGAAGTCGAACAAACTATAGATAACAGAATTCAGTCTTGATCGATAGGTACTAAATTAGGAATTTGGCACACACTATTGGTTTAAACTTAGTGCAGCTTATAACAAGATAAGAGCACAAGTATCAAAGCATCAGTTGAGATCACGAAGACAGCCAATGCCACTACTAAAATTAATTCATCCTACTTTGTTGATGAGCTCATCGCAAATAGCAGTCAATTCCTCGTTGGCCTTGGTTTTCTGTGACAGCGACTCTTCCAGTGACGTTATATGTAATTCTTTTCGTTTTATCATAGCGTTTAGTTTCAGAACTTCTGCATCGTGAGCTCTGTTATACTTCTCTAATTCTTGATTAGCGTGATTTAATTTAGAAGTTGCATGCTGTTTCAGTAAATCGTAATTAGTCTGCATTTTTAGCAGATTTACTTCAAATTCGTTAAGAGATTTCTTATAGGTATCCTCATTTGCTTTCATGCTTAAAATTATTTGTTTACTCTTCTCGTACTTGCTATGTAAATCACTAAATGATACCTCCATACTGGCTAGATGAGCTGTTTGCTCGTCTCTCTCACTGATAAGCTTCAATCTCTCCTCGGCGTTTTGCTTCTTCTCTTGTTCCATTTCTGCGATCAAACTAGCTATAGTTCGTTCATATTCCTCCACGACAATAGCCATACTCTTATTTATTTTATTCTTTTCTGAAAGATGTTCGTTTAACTCTTTTATCTTACTCAACCTTTCTACACTTTCAGTCTCTAAGCTCCGTACTTGCGTTTCCAATATTCCTAATCTTTCTTTAAGTTCCTTGCTCTCTGATCTTAAATTATGTACATGTATTTCTTTCTCTGCTAAAAGTTCTCTTAATTGTGTCAGGGCAAAATCTGTCTCATTGCATTCTCTATTTTGGGGTAAAGAACTATCTGGATCTAAACTTGAACTATTTCCACTAAGGGATAATAGTCTATCAATAACAGCCATAGCAGGAGATGTGAAAGTCAGGGATCGTCTATTAACTCTAGGTGGTGTTGTCGATTTTCTCGCCGAAACAATAGAGGCAATTGCTGGATTTACTACCATCATCGGCTTAGATATTGCCGCAACGGGTTCTTCAACAATATCAGTAGCTTCTTTTAGAGATTCACCAATCGGCATTGTAGTTGACGGGCCAGGGGTAATGCTTTCTTCGTGCATTACTTTTAATGGAGTCAATTTCTTAGGAGTACTTTGTCTGTTTTGAATTTTATTTAAAGCTGAAAGAACTCCATCAGAAGAAACTCGTTGGGCAAATAAGGGATCGAACTTAAGAAACAGACTTTCTTTTCCGCTGTCGGCAACGACATTACTCTTATTTTGATTAAGCAAAAATTCGAATGCCTCAGCGTCGATAAAGAATTCACCATTTTCATTGTCATCATTAGTTGGTGTTGGTAAATTTTCAAAATTCATCATGTCATTTTTCGTATCAAAGTCGACAACTTTGACAGCATCAGCAAAATCTTCTGCTTCGAGGAAGGGACCCTCGACCGTGTCTTCATCCTCTGTACGCACTTCCCGAACTGATGTTACATCATCAGTATTTTTGGATGTTGAAGTTAGATTACTCAAATCAGGACATAAATTCGGTTCTATCTCTGATATATTATTTCTTTCAGCTTCGGTCGTACTACTTTCAGTGATCGTCTCCTTTAATGGGTTGTAACATACATCTGAAGAATTTCCTAAATTATCGTTTAAATTAGATTTATCACATGAAATATTTTCAATCTTCTTAGTAGGGGATTGGTTAATTCTTGATTTGGATTTGGAAAATGGGTTAAAATTTATATCGTCTATTTCTGGTAAATTGAAAACGTTCTTAGACTTGAACATTTCGTTTGGTGAGGACGTTTTTTTATGACTTGTATTGTTTTCTGCATGCTCAACCGAATTTTCTGTTTGTTCTATAAAGGTGGTGATTTTTGGTAAATTAATTTCAACATCATCTTGTAATTTATCAGAAGTCGAAAGCACAGAATTAATATTGTTTCCTATGAAATCCTGGTTTCCATGTGTTTCTTGAATTTTTAAATTTTCTTCAGTTTTGTTAGTAATCTTATTTTCTTTATATTCACAATTGAAGGAAGTATTAGGCTTATTTTTTGCAACATGAGGTTCTTTTCGGTCATGTAGTGTTTTTCTTCTATTTGGTTGGGGCTTTCTTTGAAAATCTTTTTTGACATAGTTATTTTTAGATTTATGAGGATCGTCTTTACTTATTTCGGCAGTCGGGCTCATTCTAATATTTGTTTTAGTCTTAAAGGGATCATCTATTTCATCGAAATTAATGTTGTAGCCGTTTTGAGTAAGCGAAGAACAGATTGGTGGTGAAGATGAGATATAAGCTTCTGTTTCAGATGTACTTTCAATATTTTCATATTCAGTTTCCATTACATCTCTATCAGAAGTGATCTCTTTCGGATCTTTTAAGGGAAAAACTAATTCGTCATCAACGGTCACATGATTTTTACTTGTAATTTCCACTCTATTTATAATTCCGCAATCTTCTACATTTGTGTCGGAACATGATTCTTGAATTTGATTTTCATCAGATATTTCATAATTGTTTGATACATCTAATTCCATTTCAGTTACCGAGTTATTACTGTTAGAAGGAATACTAATAACTTCGTTAATTTTAACATTATTTTCACTTGTCCTTTCCTTGCTTTCATCGTTGTTTTCATTTAAATTTTCTATTAACCTTGCGGACCCTCTTTCTTCAGCTGTTGACTTGAGTTGTTCTTCCGTTGCACTTGCATTTTCACCATATCTTAAAGCAGGGTTAATTACTTCTAATTCATTTTCAGCTACTGAAGGCTCCAGAGAGATCTTAATGTCGGTTTCAATAGTTATTTCATTTTTATCGTTTGCAATTGTAGCGATGCTATCATCATATTTTGTCCCAACGACACCTTCAACACTACTGTCGCGGTTTGGATTTTCAACTGATGTTGAGAGTTTATTACTCGATTTATTTGGATTAGCAATATTTTCAGATTCATGACAAGATACATCTAGATCCATTCCTACTGCCGAGGTGTTTATATTGGCTATCGGAATATCGAGTTTTTCACTTTCAATCTGAACATCGATTTTATTATTGAAGAAACTTTTATCATCTGCAACTCCAAGTATACGATTTTGCAGAACTACATCTTTCGTAAAGCTATTGTTTGTTACAACTGGAATATCCTTATCTTTTGAATCATAATCACAAAAGTCTAATTCCATTTCTGTTACTGAAGTATTGTTATTTGTTGAAAAATGACTTACTTTATCATTAATTGCACTCACAATTTTATTTTCATCATCTGTTTTTTTACTCATTTGTACGAATTTATCATGATTAAGTGAATTTAAATGTTGTATATCTTGTGTTTGATGTTTAGGAGCATCGAGATCAATCTCACTCACTGTACAGTTATTATTTGAAGTAGATATTACACTTTCAATTATTTTACTAGAAACTTCAATTGTATCATCTATGACTGTTGGTGTACATTTTTCAGTATTATTTATCTCAGATTTTACAGTATCACTGCTATTTGCTGTCGTATTTTTTATATGAGATATATCTTCATTTTCTTCAAAATGTGATGTTTCTATTAATGAAGTGTTAAGCACTATATTGTTTTTTGCAGGATATGAAATCGTTTCTGAATGTTTGTCTTTAATTGATGTACTCCCATCTATTGTTTGATCAATAGACACACTCAACAAATCTAAATTTAAATCATTAGATGAGATGTCAACTGACTTATTATTTTCTCTCAAATCTTCCTCATTAATATCTTGTACATTTTCTTTGTCATTGTCACTCTCATATGGTAGTGGTATATTAGATGGTAAATTGTTGTCATCAGTTTTCAGTTCTTTAGATTCTATCTGAATGGTGTTATCTGGGAGGGCAAAAGTATTATTATGTATTATGGTATCATCAGTTACTTCAGAATCTAATTTAACATTGCATTTATTATCAATATTAAATACTTTTCCTCCCTCAACTAATGCCATATCTGTACTTTTAAACAAGTTTATTATTTGATCTTGAACATCTAAATTAGTTTCTTCTTCTAGGGGTAGTGTTTTATTGTTAATATTTAAAGTATCCTTTTCAGTTTTAAAGGGTACTTCATTTAAAACTATTGTAGAGTCAAGATTACATGCTAATTCTCTACTTTTTTCTATTTCTTTAGTAATTGGTGATTGATAAAATTCTTTAGAATCCTCTTTACCTTCTTCACATAAAGATCTATCTTGATCCTCAATATCAGATTTATTAATGAAATCATTCTTGTGTTCTTTGCCTATTTGTAAATCTGTTCTGTCTGAATAGTTTTCTTCATCAAATGTTACATTATTAGACTGTACAAATTTATTGACATTCTCATTAACTTTAATATTACTTTTGTTATCCAGATCAGTGGAAATGTCTTCTGTAAAAGAGTCTGATAAAATGTTAATTTGAGATTTCTTCATAAAGGATAAATCATCATTATTACAATTTTCATCAATATCTGCTTCTGTCATAACATTGTCTATGTTTATGATTGCATTAGTATCATTAGTTAAGTTATTACTGGCCGCTACAGGCAAAGAATTTTGTTCATCAACTATCTCACTTGGTTGGAATGTATTTACATCAGCAACAGGTATCTCTGGGGATAATATACTGGTATAATTTTTAGTATAGGATGTCTCACAGTCCACAAATTCACTATCAGACTCAGGGCTATTTAATGTGTCAGATTCAAGAGAAGACATCTTTTGTATTTTATTCTTGTGTTTATCAACAATAGTTTCATCAAATGTAACATCCATGTATTCTACAGTAGTGTTCATATTTTGTTTCTCAATAGGTTTAGAATTTAAACTCTCAGAGTTTGAAGGGAAAAATAATTTATGTACAGGAATTTTCTCCTCTTTAAACACAATTGTTATTTCATCTTTCCAAAGTAACTCTTTCTCTAGACCTTCATTAAAAACTAGACTCTCTTTCAGAGGACTATTAGTTTTAGTTACATTTTCCAAATTCTTATTTGTAGTTGTTGGAGTTGACACTACATTTGAAGAATGTTTTGATGCTTCCTCTTTTTTTTGAGATTCAAATGAGTTTAAGTCATTTGTAGTTAAATCATCAGAAGGTATGGGGCTTTGAGATGATCTGAACATATTTAATACACTTTTCAAGCCACGCATGATTGGAGAACCTCCATCCTTTACTACATCTTTAGTTGGTGTGGTTGCTTCAGGAGTGTGAACTAATGATGATGATGTGCTTGGTAAAGATATATTATCATCAATATTGTCAGTTCCATTAATAGTTATTGTAACATTATTGCACTCAAAATCAAGCGACCTACTAATAGGATTACCATTATCATCCACACATTGCTCAGTGGGAAGAACTTGTAATGGACACTTGGATGACTTAAGAATACTGTCTGTTACTGTTGAATTGAATGAATGGCTTAAAATTGAATTATCATTATATGTTGTATTAATTGAGTTGTTCATATTATCACACAGTGTATTGTCTCTACAGTTAGCTGTAAAACTTTTAGACATGGGTGAAGAGGCAGGGGTCATAGAGTACCTGAGCTTCATATTTAGTTCAGATACATCCAACTCTTCATACCCTTTTTCTGTTGAAGGTGTTCTAGGCAATACATTATTGTTCTGTAACGAATTTTCCTTATCATCAAAGTCATTACTTATGTCGACATCCATTGACTCCATTAGAGCCATTTTAAAAAAATATATTCACACTGCACTCTCATAAATATATTAGCCAAATATAGTCCTTTTTTTTTCACTCGTTCCTACACGCCAACGGACTGCAACAATAAAAAAACATTCATATGTTTACACTAACTGATTACAGAGTTTCACTTAGTTTTCTAAAATGTATTAAGCAGACGCCGTATGTATGTCATATAAATAACAAAAATGTCCGACACGCAACTCACTCTCAAAATCTATTTTTAACCTTTTTGTTCTAAAAGCACTGCGACGTTCATTTTATGTAACGCGCGCCCGAGGGATTCTTGCCAAAAAAGCAGTTAAGCTCGATTCGAACGCATCCACCGGTCACGGATATAAAACCGTTTGAAATTTATTTTCAATTTTAACTGTCAACGTCAATTATAATGCACTTGTCTATGGCTTAAGTTCTTGATTCAGATATCCCATTTTCTTATATTTATTAATAATGAAAAATACATAAGAAAATTTATTATCTTTTTTATGGTATATAAATAAATCACTTCCATAATAATATATCATTAAAATAACGTATGTCAAAACAATGACAAAAACTACTTCTAATTGAACCTGATTTTACTCATGCCAATTTATAAATATTTTTGAAACCTGTTTCCAAACTTAATCTTATAATGTTTACTTTAAATTTCATAATAAAAAGCAGTGTTGATGAGATATAAAAGATATCATATCAGACATATGATGTCTTTATCGTAAAAATTAAAGTAAAAAATATTTTAGATATAGATTTTCTTCGTATAATTTGCAACGTTCAGGCAGGGCATGACATAATATAGACTATTTTCGACTTCAACATTTGTTTAAGTAATTTTTAAAATGTATTTAATTTCTAAACCGAATCAATAGAATCGTAAATTATCCCGAACATATAAAATTAAAAACCTTGCCTTTTTACATGACATAGTTTCATTCTGAATCAATTTTGTATAAAGAATATATTAAATAAAATAAAGCATAAAGTATCTTTTACGTTATTTAAATACTTTGCCAGTCTATGAATCCTTTAATATTTTTATAAGACTTCGCTACTGCCAAATACCAATTGACAACTCAATTGCTATTTCTCAAATTGCCATAGAATTTTGATATTGTTGCACGTCTAATGTCTATACGATACGATGTGATAACGATCTAGAGGTTAGTTTATTATTTTTATTTATTTGTTATTGCTTTTTAATTTATTATTTATATCAATTAGAGTATAATTTTATTTTTAAATTAAATTTATCTATTTTGTATAGGTGATTAATTTTTACAAAACCTTGTCTACAATATACTTATAATATATATTTTAAATAAATAATATCAAAGTATATTTTTATTTATGTATGTTATTTATGAGGAAAAATATGTGGTCGCACTCTTAAAAAATATACGTGTAGTCGAATATGTAATTACACAACTCAAAACTAGTTCAACCAGTTTAATTACACTGACACTGTTGTAATGTTAAGTATAAGTGATAATAATTGAAGAGAAACATTTATTTTCAGAATGAAATATGGAAATAGAGTATAATGTATGTATAAAATTATTATTTTTTGCAAAATCCAAAGAATTATCGGGTATAAAAGAAACAAAAATACATTTACCACCAAAAATAAGTTACGAACAATTATTGAATATTATAACAAAGCAATACAATTTGGAGAGTATTAAAAACCATATACTTCTGGCAAAGAATGAAGAAGTCTGCTCAGATAATTGTGATATAGAATTAAGAGAAAGTGATAACATTGCTGTGATCCCTCCTCTCAGTGGTGGGTAGACGGTAACCATGGACCATTTGAAACTGACCACTGATAAATTATCCATCGAGGCTGTTAGTGATCTGGTTGTTGATGAAAAATGTGGAGCTGTATCAATATTTGTTGGTACTACTAGAGATAACTTTGATGATAAAAAGGTACATAATTAACATTATTCTATGTTATCTTTTATTCTACTATCTTTTTCTTTCAGATACAAATAGTTTGTTAGTTATTATTTTAACTATTGAACTTTTTGTATCCAAAGGAAGTAATATGAACTTTCTACTATTCTAATTTTTCAGTAACTAATAATAAATTGGTATATTTTATTATATTTATGCTATGTATTTATTCTATTAATTGTTATATTTATTTAGGTGCTCCATCTAGAATATGAAGCATATGAGTCAATGGCAATTAATGCTTTGAAGGCAATATGTAATGAGGTGAGGAAAAAGTGGCCACATGTACATGGAATTGCAATGTACCACCGGTATGTGTTGTATTACTATTATTGTTAGGTATAATAATGCAATCGGCAATCGGTTATAGTTATACGATTCTTAATAACAGAGGAAACATTCAAGGCAATATTTAAATGGTATTGCTTCACCTGCAAATGAGTATTATCATTTTGTTTATCAGCTCATTTAAACAAGGTCATTCATATGAACAATAAAAGGTTTATTGTATGACTATTCTTATATTAACATTATATAATCATGTTGGCAAATATAACTATAAAAACAACTATACAAATGTAATTATATAATATTTTAACAGTTGTTTAATATTTCTTATATGCTGTCCTTCTTGACTAAACATATATTGATAAATAATTTTTCTCTTTTCAAAAAATCCCATTTGAAATATAAAAAATTTTTGTGTTTAAAATTGAAACTCAATTTTAATAATGTGATTAACATGTTACTATTATTTAATTATTACGTAGTTGTTAGAAGTATACTAGAGCCGCCAGCACGCAAACGGTTAAAGCTTAGCGAATCGAAAAATATATCACGAAAAGTTTAGCTTGATACGACTTTCCCAATGTCTATATTTAACAAAAAATTACACATATAACAATTCTTAAGTCTTTGTAACAATTTACCATCTGCGAGTGCAAATGAATGTTTCAATTAAAAATAAAGTAAATTGCAAATTTCAATAAATTTCAATAAATTGCAATAAAGTAAATTGCAAATTAAGATTTTTTTTTCAAAATTTATATATAGGTAGGTAAGTATGTGATAATCAACTGCTCTAAATTTGGTTAGTAAAGCTTCATCAATGTAGATAGCGGTCAACATTTGATCGAATTGACCGGTAAAGAGCTCAGCTCAATAAAGTTAATATATTTGAGTCTGTCATGTATATATACAAAAATATACTGCATCACTCGTTTTAATATATACTTTCACTTTTTGAAAGTTTTTATTAAAATCATTTTTAGGGACATACTTCAAATACTCTTTTTGCGCAATGAAAACAGATACAGAGTTCAAATGTTATCATAAAAAAAAAATATCTTTTAATTTAAATGTATGAAATACTATTATTTGTTAGGTCATTAACTCATGAATCCTATTTCATGTTTGTTGTGATTTACATAGAAAATATAAATATAGAAAAAAAATGTTATGGTTGTCCCTTCTTTGTATGTTGGAGGATATTTATCCCCTAAAAAATATAAGGAAAGGGGACAGATAATACTGAAGTTTTAATTAAATTTTAAAGTGTTAATAAAGCTTAAAAAATATGTTTTGATAAATATTCCAGGCTAGGGGCAGTCCCCTGCAAGGAGGCATCGGTAGTAATAGCTGTAAGCAGTCCACATAGACAGGACAGTCTCATTGCTGTGTCACATTGCATTGATCAGCTTAAGGCCACTGTGCCCATATGGAAGAAGGAGGTCTATGATGGCAGTGAACCAGTCTGGAAGGAAAATAAGGAATGTGCGTGGTCCAATAGTGGATAAGTTGTCTGATGGAGGAGACCTTTTTTTATTTAGGAAAATATAAATACCATATATGCCCCAGTGGCATATAATCATTAGTGGAATGAGCAAAATATATATTTATATATTATATAGGGTTTAATATTACTTCAATGTCTGTTCAGAGCCTATTTGTTTAGGGTAATAAAATATCATATATGCTCCAGTGGCAAATAATTGTAAGAAAATTGATCAACATATTTACTTGTATATTATATAAGGTTTCATTGTTATGTCTCTCCAAATTGAATTCTCCACTTGTTAAGAGTTTTTTCCTAATATAATTCTTAGATATTCCTATAATTTGTGGTTTAGATAATTTTTCTTAGGGTTGAATCATAAAATTTATGATATATATATTTTTTGGTTGTGAAAAGTTTTTAAAAACTTTTTTTTTTTTTGTTAATTTTAGCTTATATTATTATTGTTGTGAAATTAGTTTACATTTTTAAATTTGTTTTGCTTTAGAAAATATATACATACATAGTGTGTGCACTTTGTTATTTAATTATAATTATTAAATGCGATCTACTTGATACCTATACATATAAAAGTAATTTGTTAAAAAGGTTTTCAGACATCTGTAGTACGCACGTACGTAATAAGTACACGAATAAGTACATTTACGATTTTAGAACAATTATTTAGGTATATTGTTATGTTTTGCACTGTTGTGATTTAAATAAATTTTATTTATTTGATACAATTGTTTTTTTATAACGACCTTTTTGTTCTCAAACTTACATCACACTCACCTTTCAGGTTCATCATCAGAATCATCACCTGTACTTGAAACTAGAACATGCGAAAAATTCGACAAGAATTTAATACAAATAAATGTTTCCAATGAGGAAATAGAAAAGCGAATAAAAAATTTTATAGAAAGAAAGAGAGATCAAGTTAACATCAGTAACATACAGGACTTCATCCCGAGTAAGAGTGAGAATGAGAAGGAAGATACCGAAACGTGTGCTAGAGTGAGAACTCAGTTTGTGAAGCGAAGCGATTCTAAAGGGCATTTAAAAAGTGCATATATTTTTCACAATAATTATTTATTTTTATAAAGACATCGAGTAATCTTTCAAAATTATCTTTTAGTTCGCAAAGTTCACAACGAATGGGGTCCACAGACAATACACCAAGAACAGCCTAAAATTAAACAAGAAGGCACTCTTCCTATCTCCATATCAGAGCGCGTGGGAGCCATAGAGTCCTTCCTGAACACGGGGCCCGTGGCACCAGACATTTACAAGAGACTTAAGGATATGGAGGACAAAATTGCTTACTTGCAGAGTATATCTCCTGAATATTCCTTATTTTGGGTAAGATTATTTTTGCTGATCTATAATTATGTAAAATTATGATTTTTGTATTATTGTATTATAAGTTATTACTTTACTATAATATAGAATATTTTTCAGAAAAATACAAGAGACACAGAGATTAAGAAGGAACCGCAAGCTGAGTATACATTTTCAGCTGAAGACATTGCTAAGAAGATTGAGTCGCTGGAGGGACGCTTACAGAGTAGCATGGACTACTCAGACTGAATAGTATTAATATTACTAATAAATATTATACATTGACTTAAGACTTTTATTACTTTAATATTGAAAATTGAATTTTTTTATATATATTTATTTAGTTGTAAATATATTTAAATTTTTTCTTGTTTAATTTTTTAGGATTAGGTGTCTTGTCATAATAATTTAATATAATAATAATGCATAAATAACTTAAAATATATTTATTTACAAACACGTTATAACTACTGATAGCTTAATGCGGTGTTAAATTATGATCTGACGGCGAGGCTTTAAATACATTATAGAAAAACTGATAACAGACACTATCTCACGCAGAGTGTATTATATTGTGGTTAATTAGATGATTTTAAACAATATTAATGAAAAACTAATCTGATCAAAAAGAGAAAATAAATTAAATAAACAAACGACGAATAATTAAAAAGTTGTCTGTGATTTTGAAAACTTCACTCACTCGATATCGCGATAAAACACGGGCCCGTCTTAGACTAAAAGTCTCCTAACATATTCACCGCTCAGTTAGACGTAGACACCTTCCGTATACAATCTATACTATCAGTTGACCGGTTGATTGGGTCTCCGCAGATAGATCACGAATCCTAGGGCTCCCACCAGCGCCGTTATGAGGTACAGGTCCCAGTTCGACAGAAACATAGAGTCACCCGATAGGAATATCAACGCCAACGGACTCTGCGACAGCGACTGGAAATAGAAGAAAAGCAACGTTGATTCAGGGTGTGTTCAAAGAGTACCGATAGTAGGTAGGGGGAGGTGTAGTGCCGACCTGCAGCAGCGCGTCGGCGGCGACGTGCGCGTGCAGTCGTGCGAGCGCGAGCGCGGCGGGCAGACGCGCGTCGGGCGAGGCGTCGGCGGCCAGGTCGTAGCAGCGCTTGGCGAGGTGCAAGTCCCGCGCCAGCCCCAGGCCGCGCTCGTGCATGAAGCCCAGGTTGAAGGTGGCCTGTGCGGAGTGCAGGTGCTCGGAGGCCACACGGTAGTGGTGCGCGGCCGCGTCCAGGTCCCTGGGCGTGCCCAGTCCGTAGTAGTGGTAGTCGCCGAGTTTGACGCGCGCGGCGGCGCAGCCCTGCGCGGCGGCACGCGCCCACAGCTGCAGCGCGCGGGCGAGGCGTGCGGCCGCGGGTGGGGGCGCCTCGCCCGCGTCCAGCAGGAAGGCGGCGTTGCTCTGCGCCACCTCGTAGCCGCGCTCCGCCAGCGACAGGTACTGCGCCAGGGCACTCGCCGCCGAGCGCGCGCGCCACGAGGAGTGCGCGGACATCAGGCGAGAGCTCCACGGACCGCGCTCGCACACATTCTTGAACAGCTGGAACGCGACGACGGGTGAGTGTATATATAGGGAGTGACCTTACGGGAAGGTGCCGAGTGCGGCCGTACCTCGACAGCGGTGGAGCACGAGCGCAGCACGCCGAGTCCCTGGGCGTGCATGAGCGCCAGGTGGTAGAGCGCCAGCACGTGGCCGGACTGCGAGGCCAGGGAGAAGTATTTGTTCGCCTGCTTGAAGTCGCGTCTCACTCCGATGCCACCTGTAACGAATGAAACAGTATTAAAAACGATAATTACTAATTTATAATTTTACTACTACTTCTGTCCGATGACCGACCGAAGTACATAAAGCCCAAATGTAGCTGTCCCTCCACCCAGCCCTGGTTGGCCGCCATGGCGAAGTACTTGAACGCGGCGGCGGTGTCCTTGGCCACTCCACGACCCTACAATGATATAATTATGACATTTCAGTCCAAAAAACTTCCGCCATATAAGAACGTTATATAATACTTTTACTATTTAATTCATAAAATTACATTTTTGGGGTTTCTTTGTCTATATTTTTTTATAAACCCTAAATATACCAAATAATTGAAATGAACTCACCTGAAGATGCATAATGCCGAGTCCACTCTGTCCTACCGGGTTGTTGAGTTCAGCTGCCTTGCGGAAGTAGCGCATGGCTGTCTCGTTGTCAGCCTTGATGCCATCCCCACCCTCAAGGTAAATCTGGAAATCATGATACCGACTTAAGAAAGACATACAAACATTAACTCCACTAATAGTAATAGATTTTAATAGAATAGTAACAACAGACATAATACCTTATTTTTTTAAAATTTGAAGTAATAAAGCATTCTAATATACAGTAACAGTAAGTAACCTTGCCAAGGAAGGCGTTGGCGACTGCGTTTCCTGTCTTGGCGGCCTGAGAGAAGTAGTGGAGCGCCTTGGGCAGATCCAGCGGCACGCCGCGCCCGCCTGAAAAGTGCAGCTGGCCCAGACCCACCTGCGGAGAGCAGCACAGGTTAGTGGGGCGGATGTAGATTTAACTTAAAGCTAAACATCCTAGGGTAGATTTACACTAATACTGAAAAAATAAGTCTAGTATATTAGTATAACGACCTTTGTATTAGTGTGTGCATGTGTGCGCGTATGCGTGTGTGCGTATGTGTATACCTGTGCCTGCACGTCCCCTTTCTCAGCAAGCAGCTGGTAGTATTCGATGAGGTCCGTGTCAAGTGAGGCGGCGCCACCTTCCGACTCATCCACGAGCCGCACGCGCTGAACGGCGGGCCCACCGCTCAGAGACACGCCGGCCGCTACTATATACGGACGGATTATTATTACATCTCTTCAGAATACAATTAAACTGCCTCTGTTGTCTGTCAATCACAAAAAAGATCGTAAATATTTATAATTAAATTTACATTGGTACCTTTATGTGCCACTTTCATATATAGCTCCATGGCTTTTTCACAGGAACTAGTCACCGTAACTCCGGCCCAGTATCGGTAGGCGAGCGCCATCTGCGCGTAGTCGGATTCCCCGATGGCTCCCAACGTGTAGTGCACTAGCGCATGCGCCTGCGACACCTGGACCGATGTGCCCGTTGCATATAGAAATCCCATACCCTGAAAGTGTGGTTAGAAGGCAACTCAGTATGATTAGATAATCCTAATATCTTTAATAACATTGGATTTTGTATTGGCAAGAATTATACTACTTCTTTTTAATTAGTATCTACTAATCAACATATTGTAAGTAAGTATATATATTAATAATTAAAAATTAAGTATCTCACTGCATGTGCATCAGCATTTCCCTCCGCTGCAAGCTCCTCAAATATTTGCTTTGCTTTGTCTGCATCAAGTTCAACTCCCTCTCCATATATATAAGACCAGGCTAGTTTGATCTTAGCCGGTACATAACCTTGCTCAGCTGCATGCTTGACTTGCAGTATTGCACCCCGTAAGTCAGGAGACCGACGCTCAAGTTTTGTTATTGCTGATTCATATTGTTCTTTTGCTAAATATAATAAAAAACTTTGATAAGTTTACTATTTACACATACCTATATTGATATATATTAATATAACATAATATTAATAATATTAATTTACTAAGCTAAATAATATAAAAATATTAATAACCTAACATATGTATGTATATATGTATGTATGGGTGTTAATAACAGAACTACATAATAAAAAATAACAAATAGTTTACATATGCTTCTTATAATTGAAATTGTTAGTATAGAAGTCAAAGGAATATAAAAACAAATATATAAATACAAATACCTTCTTTCATTTCAGGAGTTAATTCTGGCTCAACTTCCTTAGGCAATTCTGGCAATGCATCAAGAATATCTTGAGGATTTAGTTCTACTTTCTATAAAATAAAAAATAATATATAGTAGTTACCATAATACATAACAATATACACAATAAATTTGAAAGTTTTTAATTGTAATTTAACATTTTTATAATATAATTGTGGCAAATAACTAATACTGAAGAAACAAAAAGATAATGCTTTTAATACATTACTTTCACAAACCACAAGCATTAAAATTCAAAACCTTTTACTATTTTTAAAATATACAAATTGTTAAAAGAAGTTAACAATATATATTATATAAATATTGTTGAAAGAAAAATAGAATCATATTTTAGGAGTATCTCAAGTAAGTTACCTCACTTTTGCTGTCTGGTGAGTTAGTTTTGGAGTCCTCTCCCCAAGAGTTATCTATGTTGTTAAATATAGTACTCTTTAATAGCTTTAACTTTCCAAGTTCCAACTCCATTTTCTCTAGATCACTCTCAGGCTCAAGTTCTTGTCCAAAAGCTTTTGATATTTTTAAAACATTTGTATGTTCTTGCATGAATTGGATTTGTTTGGAGATAGCATCTCGGAGTTCATTATAGTATTCTGATGCCGACTGTGGCCCTGATGCTGAAGTATCTTCATTATCAGTTTCTTCGTCTTTCTTTGGACTATCAGGACCCGTTAACTCAGCCGCCGACAACACAAAACATAGCAAAAAACCATATAGTTTTAGTTTATTCATGTTATCAATGTAACGTTTAGAGTTTTCAACATATATAAGACTTACGTGTCCCTAACAAAAGTCAATTTTAATCATGTAAATGTTAGCTATTTGTTTACTTAACTTGAGCATGACTACACTAAGGCCACTTACAAATTTACACGTGTACTTTCTAGTACAAATTACATGTTTATAATTAAAATTTAAAAAATCTTACTCCGTATGAAATATGATGTATCACAAAAAACTAAGAATTGGAATCTGTCACTGTCATTATCAGTTGTTGTCTAAGAATCAATTCTTAGAGTCAAAAAACAGTTTTTTAAGTGTATATTCAAGAAAATCAGTATCAGCTAGCGAACCATGAAACAGAATCTAGGGCTAAATATAATTTATAACATAATGCTTTTACTTTCTGTCATCTGTGTTTATAATTTCCAAAACAAATACTTAAGAAGTAAGTTTTATGACAAAAAAACTTGTAATTCATAAAATAAAACAGAATTGCAACATCTACTTGACAAATATTAAATTTAACTAATTTGTGTGTACGCAAAAGGAAGTTCAATAATTTACTACAGTTTTGTAACTATATTCTACTAATAGTTTCGTCGGAGCTACCTATTAATAATTTCAGTAAACCTTCGTATAATGGCATTAGGGATCTATTACAAGCACTTGTATTTTAAGGTATGATTTAATTTAAACACATTCCTATAAGTATCCGATTAGAATAACTGATTATTTTGACGTTATTTTGAAGGTTAATTCAACTCGTTTGACAATGTCAAAGCTCAAAAAAGGTTAAAATGCTTATATCTTGTTTTGATTAATTTTACATTTTTTCTATACCCTCTTTAACATAAAAAAGTTACGAAAAATATATTGTATAGTAACCGTAAAGTATATTACTGCTCATTTGATATAGTTGTCTTCTTTTATTGTCCACAATCATGTTACGAGTGCCTATTTTACGCGGTCCAATCCGAAAAAATTCTCAAATCCGTTTGAAATCTAGCAGCTACATAAGAAGCACTTACATAGAATATTTTGTAAACCATGGTCATAAATATATTAAGTCAAGTTCTGTTGTTCCTCTTTGTGATCGTACGGTGCCTTTCGTAAACGCAGGCATGAACCAGGTATCTTTATAATCATATTATCATATTAAAATAAAATAATTAAATCAATTACAAGAAAAAAAATTAAGATCAGATCTATCAATAAATTATCTTGAACATTATGTTACTTTACCAATACTTTTAAGAATTGATATTTGTGTATTATTAATAATAATAATCTAACAATAATATTTTTATATTGCCAGAACATCATTCCATAGAATTTTTTTTCGAATTTTATTAAGAAATAAATTAAATTGAGTAAAGTCAAATGTATATATATTATTAAGTATTAACTAATAAATACAATAAAATTAAACTACATTTGAATGAAATAAATTAAATGTAGTGAGATAAAATAAATAAAATTAATTAACGATAATTTAAATTACATAAATTGATATAAAAAAATAAATAAAAATAAAATTACATTAAAGCTATTAATTAATAAAATTTAAATGAATGCCTTTTTGAATCACAAAAAATGAATTAATGTAATATGTAATAACATTTTATTATTAACTCTCATTTAATCAAATATTTTAAAAGTCTTTAAAGCTAAAGTTCAATCTTGTCTCTGGTCTTATAAGGAACAGCTTAGAAATTCTAACTCTCCATGAAATACATACACTGTTTAAAATAAAATATCTTTGACACTTTACAGTTTAAAGGTGTATTTCTTGGACTAGCGGAAGCTCCATGTCAAAGGGCAGTGAACTCTCAGAAATGTGTCCGTGTTGGTGGGAAGCACAACGACCTGGACCTGGTTGGTGTGGACGGATATCATCACACATTTTTTGAAATGCTAGGCAATTGGTCTTTTGGTGATTATTATAAGGTTTGGTGATTATTATGGTTTCTTTGTTCTTTGATCTTGATAAAGTTGTCGCAAAAACTTTGGAGATTTGTTAAAAATATAGTATTCCTTATATTAGAAAGAAGCCTGCCAAATGGCATGGGACCTGCTGCTAGGTCCGTACAGACTAAAAGCTGAAAACCTCTTGGTGACATACTTCTCTGGGGATGCAGTTATAGGTCTGCAGGAGGATAGAGAGTGCAGAGACATTTGGAAGCAGATTGGGTAAATATTTTTATGTTTAATGTTAAGTTTTGTTACAGTAGACATTCTGAATAAGGAGAGAAATCTCTTGTTTTGTTTTTTGAGCTCCTTTTTATATATTTAACAATTTTAATAAACGCTATTGTATTATTTGATTATAAAATTCTTTTTAATAAGTAATTTCCATTGATAAAATATGTTTTAATAGATCTTAGGTTAAAATGTTTCTAGGGTGCCTGAAAGTCGTCTTTTAGGCCACGGTGCTAGAGATAACTTCTGGGAGATGGGACCCTCTGGACCCTGTGGGCCTTGTACTGAGATACATTATATACACCCTGATGGAACCCTGACAGAAATATGGAATCTCGTGTTCATTCAGTGCAACAGGTATGAAGTAGGACCTCATGAAACACCTTGAGGTACACCTTTCACTTTTATGAGAAATATTTTTTAAACTTCTTATTTGAAATAAATCTTTAATTCAAAATAATACAAACAGTTAACACTTAAGTTATTTTTAATATATTATATGTTTATATTATTATATTATTGTTTTTCGTCACCGCTCGTTTGGTTGTTATATTCTACGTAATTAAAACACAAGCAGTATTCATAGTCTAATGGGAAGCTGTTCCGCCATTTGTTGCCAGAACACGCGACGCCACAGATAAAGTAATTGCTGTTCTGGCATCCTACACTTAATATTTCCCCAGGAAGTGTATATTGTGTTGTACTTCCTACAGTGCCTTGGAAATCTGAAAAATTATAACATTTTTTCTCATGGGTACATATTTAACAGATGATGGAAGATCTTCAAAAGATAGAGTTGTGTTTGAACATATGTAGATATACAAAAAAAAAACTTTGTATATAACTATAAGGCTGTACTCACGTAATTACTATCGAAATTTTTCCGACTATTTTCGAACCATTTGGAGTCTTTATTCAGTAACAGCATGAAGGAATCGCGGCGTGAACAAGTCGGGTAAACTCCGATAATAATTACGTGAGCACAGCTGGATAATTATATACGATAGAAATCATGGATCAGGAAAGTTTACATACAAATAAACTTGGAT
The DNA here is from genome assembly GCA_959347395.1 of Mechanitis mazaeus. Classification (NCBI taxonomy): domain Eukaryota; kingdom Metazoa; phylum Arthropoda; class Insecta; order Lepidoptera; family Nymphalidae; genus Mechanitis; species Mechanitis mazaeus. Next base: position 3,703,427 of record OY365743.1, read on the forward strand.
TATAGTTTGAGTTTTATATAATATATATATATTTTTGACACATTGGTACTTACTCCTCATTTGATTCAATAGATTCATTGGTAAAGCAGTAGACACTGCAAAGATGATTTAAATCAGAAGCACATAAGTAATATACATTTTTAATAATGTTTCAAATACTAATTATTTCAATTCTTTTTGGCTTTATATACTTTGTATTGTTTTGGAATTTATTTTATAGTTTAAGATTAAACATTATTTCTATTATTGAAATACGGACATTGAAATTCTAATTTATTTTATTTTATCAATAATATTTGCTTAAAATATATACTAGATGTTGCCACTGGATCACTTGTAGATAGTTTAACAACAGGGCCATCGATAGATTACCAATGATGTGATATCTTTTATATAATCAATGAAAATGTGACACGTGAATTTTATCTTTATCTATCTCTATCGATCGCTTTCCCTTCAAACTATGATTTCAACTAAATAAGTCTTATATTTTATATTAGAACTTAAACTATCTTTTTAAATAAATTTCATCAAACTTTGTTAAGTGTTTTGATTGTAAAAGAAAAACAAATAAACAGTCAGTTTCGTTTTTGATAATATTATTGTTTGAAATTACTAAAATATTTCAAGTATTTAATGAAAAATGTACATGTATTCTATCGGACATATATTATAATAACTTATATGTATTAACCGTCGCTACCTCGGCGAGTGTCATCTCTCTGAATCATACAGTATCTAACAATTGAATTTTTCGGAATGAAAAGCATATTTTCTCTTCTTTCAATAGTAGATTGTAAGATAAACGAATAAAATATTAATTTTACGGCGAGGGTGTTTCTTTGATTCACGAGCGTAGGGAGGGATTCTAACGTAGAATATTTAAGCGAAGGGTTCAAAGCACTTCACCCGAGGGAAAAATAATTCGCTCTCGAGTGATATACTCTACTTTTTATCCCCTTTCTATGAGAAAATATTTACCTACTGAATAAAAAAACTGATACGTCATTGGCGTGCCTTTGTTTTTTTTTTAGTTAGCCGTGCAATCAACTCATACAGCCAGTAATTCATACAATTTGCTACGATTGAATAGGGTTGCCCTTAATATACTAAACAAATGACAAGAATTAAAATTTGAAGACAATTTTTTTTTTTATATTCATAAAACAACGAATGAATAGGCATTGCCTTAAAGTGGAAAAGAAATGAGAAAAGAAGAAAAACGTTAGAATAGGCTGTATGGTCTCCGATCTTTGCCTGGTCCGAATTGATATTGGACAAATTGAAAAACAACAACTCATACAATTTGCGTTCGATTTCTATGAATGTTCATACCCAGATGTATGTTCCAAATTCAAATCACTTTTCCGCCCGCTACAATGTTACTATCTAAAAAGAGCTGTTTTGTTCCCGCTTATAGAGGCTATACTTTTCGAATAGAAAGGATGAAAATAATGATCTAACATTACAGTTTTAATAAATTGTTAAGTAGTTTTTAGTTTTTATATTATTGTTTTGGGGTCTTCCTCATGTACTTAACACATATATATTTATATCTAGGAGACTTGGGCATCTTAATTTTGAAATATTAATTACTATTATCAATTATTTAATTATTATATTATTGAAAACTACAAGCCAGATAAGATTTCGTCCGAATTTTAAATCTAAAATGTAATCTACTTCAACATATAGCGACTTTTTTCGCATCTACAATCATGTTGAAATAAGCAATTATAATAATACAGTAACAGGTGAATGAAAGTAAACATCTCGGGGTATATAGGGAGGCGGACGGGGGGGTGTCCTCTCTGCGGCGGCGGCACGTGGATACGGGGCTGGGACTAGAGCGACTGGCGGCACTACTGCAGGGCTCCAGGGACAACTACACCTGCGACCTCTTCACACCGCTTATAGCCGCCGTGCAGCGAGTAAGTTCTAGAGAGAGATAGAGATGGACGACGTTTGGGGGGGGGTGGGGAGAAAAAATAAGAAACGGATGGAGCTTCGGCACCTTCTTGCAATGCATATGTTTTCACAGAACAGCCAGGCGCCCCCTTATGGAGGACGCTTCGCCCCCGACGCGTTTGTCGACATTTGCTACCGGCGCCTGGCAGACCACGCGCGCCTGTTAGCAGTGTGCCTCGCCGATGGAGCCCTACCCTCCACTAAGTACACACTCAACAAAATATTCTATCCTTCTATGGAAAGATCGTTTATTTAATTTTCATTGAGAAATCTATTTTATCGCAAAAAACTTATTATAGAGTTTTGTTGCAATACTTGCTTGGGCTTAACCACTGTTCCTTATAAAGCAATGATTATCAAGTCTCGCATTTATTTAAGTGAATGCAATTCACACTTTATCCTAATAAAATTTTTCTGTTTTTTTTTAGTTTGAATGTGAAACAAATTATGCGCAAATCGTTTAAAATCAGCACAGACGTGTTTCAAAATCCAAATCTGCTAACAGTTTTATATGATGAAGTAATTGCCACCCTCGGAGACACCTACCCAGAGTTAATAGCAAAAGAAAAGGACGCAAAATTAATAATGGAACATGAGAGGGAGAGTTATGCTAAATTAAGGGTGGAACTGGCGAAAAAATGGAAGGATTTAGCCAAAATTTACCCTGAAGTAGAAGCACTCAGTGATATCGAGTTGTCCGGTTTTGTGCTCGGTTATAAAGAATTAAAAGAAGTATGTATAACAAAAAATATAATTAATTGTTATTTAAACATGGACACCATAGCTCATTGAGCGATATAATCACAGAATTAACAGGTTCGAGTTTTGTGATTCCTGTTAAAAATTGCTCAATTTATAAAATATCATATTTAAAGTATTAATTGACTGATTGCAATTGTTTTCAATAAAACAATTTTACGGATATAACTCGCGTTTATTTTTACATTTTTAATTTAACCCGACGTTTCGAATGCTTTGTAGCAAACGTGTTCGCGATAAGACGAGATGACGTCGGGTTATATTAAAAAATGTAAAAAAAAACGCGAGTTATATCCGTAAAATAGTTTTATTGAAATGTGTAGTACTGGTGTAAATTTTAGAAATCAATATCCAGTTGTTTTGTTTTTTCAGACAATGTCCAAAATAAATTCCACAATAATACCTGGAGAAGTAGTTTTTAAACTCTATGACACTCATGGCTTCCAAGAAGACATTATAGAGAGGATAGCAAAATTAAACAATTTAGAAATTGACAGAAAACAATTCTGGAAACTTCTATCTAATCACAAATCAAGACATAAGACTGCGTTTAAAGAGCAGACATCCAAAAACGGAATAAAATTTGATAAGGCAATAGAAAAGTTAACAGAGATTGGAATAGTTCATACTGACGATCAACCAAAATACGATGTAATAGATACGGGTAAAAAAGTTTACTACAAACCATTAAAAACTAAACTTGTGGCTATTCTGAACGAAGAAAGTGAATGGCTGGACTTTTCTGAGCCATGCGAAAATAGACCTTATTATTTAGTCACAGAGAAATCAAATTTCTACTGCGAGGAAGGAGGTCAAATGGCAGACGTCGGTGTTATACACGTTAAAGAAAATATAGATTTTAAAGTAGATAGTGTTTTTAAAATTCGCGGTATAATTTTCCACAAAGGTAGTTTTATTCTGAACAATAATGATAATTTGTACATTTCTACCGGAAGTGACGTGAAGTTAGCTATAAATATCGAAAAAAGACTGAATATAATGAGGAACCATACGGGTGTACATTTATTGAACGCGGCGATAAGAAAAGTGTTGCCGAACAGTGTGATATCTCAAATAGGATCTACAGTGACGGACAAGGGGTTGTCTCTGAGTCTGTCGATTTATGGGGAGAAATTATCGCAGGAAGTCATCCTGGAGGCAGAGGAACTGATCAGGTATGTACATGACATAACTAACAATGAAGTGTACTTTGTGTGTGTAAGGTGTATTTGACTCCAGGTCGAGTATATCGTCCGACGTGTCGCTGGAGACGCGCACGCTGTCCAGCTGCGAGCTGTCCTCCGAGCTGGACGTGCTGAGTGTCCCCGGAGAGACCTATCCAGAGACTGGTATCAGACTCGTCACTTGTCCTCCTCCGCTGCCTTCTAAGTAAGTGCAAAATACCTGCTAGTGCAAAACATATTAAGTGTTTTTTTTAATGAATTAGGAACAAGGGAACTGAATAGATTATTACTTTACTAGCCTATCTCATCCACCTCATGTAATAGTCTAAATTCTATTATAATAGATAATATTCTATAGAAAATTGACTTTTTACCATATATAGTTGAGCTTAGTAAATTAAAAAAAAAATTAATGAAAAATTTTTCGTTACAAGCAGAATTCGAACTCGCGGCTTCTGGGAAACCGTCTCTCGCTCTATCAATTAAGCTAATTTAGCATTAAATATTATTTTATCATCTTTATTGGGATGGTTTCTAGGCTTTTTACGAAAATCCTAACCAATGTTTCCAACTTTGCATTTAGAATAACATTGAACAGACGCTACATACCGAAATAAATATTTGAAATTGACTTGTCACATATTTAGCTTGTTAATTCACTAATGAATATTATCGAATTGAGCAGCGGTACGGTATTTCAATTGATAGAGTGACGGGACGGTTTCTCAGAGGTCGCGGGTTTGATTTCTGCTCGTATTAATATTATTTTCTTTATGTTTCTTTAAAGCATTTAATATGACATTATTTAATAATAAAATACTTAATTGGTTATAAAATATATTTTATTATTAAATACAATTTTCGAATATTATTAGTCTCATTATTTAATTATACAAAATACGGCTAGGTCTGAGGGTTAGAGTGAGAGAGGAGAACATGCCTTTCGCTGTCGTATTGCGTGAGAGTAAAGGAAGCCTGATAGACTAGGGTTACCCATATGACGTTACCATTAGAGAAACATGTGACTGTATGTGTGTTAGGGAGCTGTGTTGCGGCACGCATGTGTCGCTGTCAGGCGCGCTGCAAGCGTTGCTAGTGCTGGGCGTGCGAGGGGCCGCCTCTAACAAGCCGCAGCTGTTCGCTGTCACTGGGGATGCAGCAATTCGGGTACAGACACACTGACACATTTTTTTTTTTTTTTTTTTTTCTGATGTCAGTCAAGTAACAATTTTATATTTAAGTGTAGTGTGAAAAAATTACTAAAATTGGCTGAAAATGATTTTGTCGATTGCAATGAAGGATGGAAATTTACTCATCGGTAATTTCATTACCTTTCTATCGGCCTATTTTCTCTCAAGATTAGAAACGTACTCATCTATGGTAGGGCGCTTTACCTTCGTTACGGCCCAAAATCTTTTGACTTGAAGATACCCGCATTATATTCGGACTGAAACCACGACTCAAGCTAACCCTCCCGTTCCTTTCCTGTGGAGATAAAAAAAGTGAGGAACTGGAGCGCCTCGTACTATTTTAGCAATGTCCACAACGTAAGAGTAGATAATCGACATCTGTAGTACCGTCTGATTATAGAAAAGGGATGGTGGAATTAACTCGTGCCAGCCATGCTATTCCTGCGTTCACTCACGCACTCAACAATATCTTATAGAAAATAAAGATGCTGGCAATTCTACTTCTGTGTTCAAGGACTTATAAATTGGAATCGATCACTTTCGAGTCGAAAATTATCGTCTTTACTCACCTCTCAATTGACTTCAGAGCTGTAAGATATTTTTTAACATAGACCAATATGTCACCACAACACTCAACACGCAAACATCTTTTTGCAACTTTTGAAACTTTGGACAAAGATTAGACGTTTTAGGCAAAGTCGCGGGTACACCATCAGGACAACTGACTTTATTCACATCTAGACAAAGCTCTCCAGAATTTTTGTCGGTAATGCGAATTCTGGCAACGACATATCGCAATGAAGAAGATGTTCTAGAGTAGCGTTGCCAGTATCTAGAAGCGAATTACTAGTAAAAAGAGAATAAAAATAACTCTTTTTCTTTACTGCATGGGCTGAGAATCTATCAAGCTTCAGCATTCAGCAGCATAGGTTTTATATAAGTTCATCTGAATCGCTTTGGCAAGGGACCAGAAAGTTCGACTACCCGTTGGACTTACATACATCTTTTCGCTATTCCTTACATTTAAGTTGAAACGATACATCAACCATGACTTTAACCATGGGTTTTGCCATCGATGGAGACTTCGTCTCCTTGTCGATTGACTTTACCGGCGGTCGGTAATTATGGCATGGTGTGGTCTATTTAACACCGCTTATTTTTAAGGCCTCAAGACTCAGTTACTCTACATGTGCCCTCATGTAAAGTAACTGAGTCTTGAGGCCTTAAAAATGGTCCCGCCTGTGGACGCGAACAACATCGAGTCGGCTTGACGATAATAATAATTTTAATGATGCAACTTTGAATTAAGAATTTGTTCGTTAATATTTACTTCATATACAAAAAGGTATCATTTAAAGATAGGAAGAAATAAAAAAATATCATCTCAGTTTTTACACTGCTCTATATTTTGCGACTTGTTATATGTGAATGTGTTTGAATTAACCAGTTATTTTTATTTGTATAAATAAATAATAAAATAACATTTAATAAGTATTAACTAGTGTGTCATATATCAGGCTCGCGAACTCTTCTGTCGCGCCGAAAGGTTGTCCGAGGTGATAGAGATGGCCGACCCCGAGCGGGTGGAGGAAGAGATCGTCTCCATCGGGCGCCAGCTGCGGGAGGAGTGCGGTGCGGCGGGCGGGCGGGGCGCGCCTGCCGGGAGACATGCCGCCTGTCTGCTACTGATGGACGGACTGAAGAAGAGGGCCGGCAAAAATGACACCGCGCTGATGTGAGACATGACTAAGTATGGAGAGCATTCTGACAGCTTCTACACCTAAGCCGTGTCCGCAGCGACCTCGCCCGCGCGGAGATAGAGGAGGCGTGTGCGTCGTCGCGCGCGGGCGGCCGGCGCTTCGCGGTGCACTTCCTGCGCTGCTCCTACCTGATGCGCAGCGAGGCCGCGCGCGCCGTGCTGGCGGAGGACCGCGGGGGCGCGGGAGGGGCGACCGGGGCGCCCGTCATGCTGCTGGGCTGCGCGGGGGGCGTGGTTGTCGCCACCGCAAAAGTACCACGGGTATAGTTATCCCATTCGGATTGCATAAGAGCGAGGGAGATTAAGGGTCAAAAATCGTTGTTTTAATCTTCTAAGGCGATGGTGACGTCATTGTTCACGGCAGAGAAATGGTTGTCGTGCATTCTACCGATATTCGACGCGACCGTCCTCCCCCCCACCGAGCAGCTCTCCACCCTCACGCACGCAGAAATGAGCGCTACTAAGGTACCTAGTCAAGTTCTGTGAACGACGAAGGAGTTTTTAAAAAAAGATTTATTTTAATAAAAAATTATATTTTTTGTACAAGTATTCACTTAAGCTACCTTAAACAGACTGATCTTAATATTAATTTAATGAATAATTACAATTAAATCGGACCACCCAAAGGAGGTGCCGTTATTGTCTTATTCTTAGAATATCGCCTGACGGCGGACAATACTAGGTGCTAAGTCAGGGGTTTGGGACGACATAACTACCTTTGCTATTGTTTACAAATTAATTACGTTGTTTGCAGCCGAAGTACTCAAAAAAACCAAATTTAATATAGAAGTGAATTTATTTTAACTCACAAAATAACTTATTATAATTAAACTAAATACGACTTCATGTGTTGAAGTGATAACACAGAGTGAATGAATTATTAAAAATTATAAAATAATGTTAAATCTAAACTTAAGCAATAAGACACACAGAGTTTCTAGAAACTATGAATGGATGTGGTTCGATGTTGCGCAAGGGTTTCCGGAACGAGCCTTAGTAGGTGGCCTCGGCGAACGCGGTGTCGGAATATTGTAATTTAGGGTTGTCACGTACGTAATTGATATAAATATAAACAAAAACAAAAAGTACAAAAAGAAAAAGTTTTAAAAATACGTAAAGTCGTTTGTCTAATTATCCATTTTTTCTAGGTGAGTCTCATAAACTGTGAGCAGATGGTCCAGGATGCCATGCGAGTCGCCATTAAGTATGCGCAGGCGCACCTCAAACAGCAAGAAACCGACGAAAGGTCCACTAACATACAACAAAATTAAATTTACTAATACAAGATCGTTATTGCTATTATGTACTATGTATGTATATTGTTCAAGAGACCTAAGTATTTTAATTAGAATTTTATTATTATTATTAGTATTGTATTACAATTAAACTAATAATTCATTGATTAAATATATTTTTCCAATTCTAAGGACGTATTGTTTTGTTTTAATTATAACAATAAAATTATGATAAAAAATGATAGAAGTTATTAAAATTATGTTCCTAGACTAATCACTTCATTGTGTTGTTTAAAAAAGTTTAGTCAGTTATTTAAATAAAAGTTCAAATTAATATCGTACTTTAATTCAATCGTCTTCTAATATATTACATATATAAATATCCCTTCATCACATCGAGAGAACGCTGCTGACTGATGCACTTGTGTCAGGTACAAGCTGATGGTGCAGTTCAACAGTACGAATACGAATTAAGTATAACAGCGTTAACAAATACTAATAAGATACGAATTCAAACTCAGTGTGTGATTAGATTATGGGTAGATTGGCGAAGTACTGGAAATGAATATACTGAATCGATATTTATCTATACCGACAGCCAATTTAGTATTTTTAACGGTAGCCGGTGGAAGCTATAAATGTATTTAATGACGATATGCCGAAATTACCTTGAAAACTTTTATTCGCCTTTACTCTGTACGATGTACAGGCTTGCATTTTTATCTTATTTAATAATACAATAAAGAAATATACGTAGAATAATATTATAAATTCCTGACTTCTCAAAAACAAGTATTACGAATTGACCAGGCATGTCTATAACTAATTTCTACGGTATTGGGACAAGAGGTATAACGGCGAAATCTCTATGACCTAATTAAAGATCTTGGCTTCTCTAGAAATGTCATTATTTTATTTATAAAACCTACTTAAAAGCAGTATAGGTCAAGTAAGTAAGAGTTAGCGTACACAGAGAAAGTGAGAATGTTGTGATTTTAAAGAGACCCCTTAAAACTACATCCGGGTCCTAAGGTTCCTGCTCTATTTGCACCTCTTCCTGCAACGTGGTGGTTCCATCACCAGCAAGCTAAGAAACTTTATTCTTTTCATGTATTGCCAACTATATTTATATCACACTAGTTCAGAAAATTACTGGAATTATTGTGATTGTTTAAATATATATAATTTTACTACCTTTGATAGATTCCATAATGTGTAGGTAAGTTATAGTATCAGTAAAATGTTAGTTATAATCATTATAGCTTTAATTATATAATGATTTTAAAAGTTTCAAATTATGTTATTTAAAAAAGTTTAGTCATTTATTTAATTAAAAGTTCAAATTAATATCGTAGTTTAATTTAATCGTCTTATATATTATATACATCAATATGTCAGTCACTTTCTGTACTACATTACATATATGAATGTCAATTTAACACTTCACTTAATACACTTTATCACATAGAGAGAGCACTGCTGTCTGATGCACTCACGTCACATACAAGCCAATGGTTTAGTTCAAAAGTGTATTTAAAAAAAAATTTTTTTTCGATAGTTAATCATCGAAGCCCGTGTGTGAACCCAGTGCATGCTCTAGTGGTGCTTCAGCAGGGGTCTAATGGTTGTCCATGTACTGCAGGTCGGATAGCAGCAGCACGGTGTCGGGGAGCGGCCGCGGCTGAGGCGACAGGATAGTCATGGTCTGTCTTTCCATGTCCACCGCCGTCCTGGGGGCACACCACTATTAGCACACGGCTGTTACAACTAAGCAGCAGGTGCGTCAGTGTGTACTCACACGCACACGAAGCCTGCCAGGTTGCAGGCCAGCACGTGGTCAGCGGGCGCGGGCGCGAAGGAGACGCCCAGCACGCGGTGCGCCAGCGCGGGGGACGCCCACAGAGACACCAGCCGCGTCAGAGCGTCTGAGGAACGCATGCCCAGCGGCATGCACGAGTCGGGCAGAGACGGCGCGCCCACCTGCGAGTAGGACACATTTTTCTAGCTATATCATAATTTAGTATGTTCCGAGTATTTGAAACTGTTATACTATTAAATATAATTATCCAGCTGTACTCACGTAATTGCTATCGGTTTTTGCCCGACTAGTTTCAAACCCATTCGGGGTGCTCATTCATGAGCTCTGAGCTTGGCGGAATCGCTACGTAAATTTCGCGCCGTGATTCTGGGCTATTACGGCTAGCCGAGCAAATTCCGATAGAAATAATGTATGTACAGCCGGATAATTATATCTAATAGTAATCATGGATCACAAAAGTGTAAAAATAAAATGTTATACTCTTGTTTGAGCGTAGAGGGAGTATGTTTTACCTTACACGAAACTGAGATATAGCATGGATTGAATTGATATCAAATTAGGGATTTGTAATGTACCTTGTATATCTTAAGATCTGAGAATTTGACGTCGAAGGAGTGTGGGTAGTAGGGAGTCCTCTTGCCGTAAAAATACTCCCTGATGCGAGCGTCCCGGGCCTCCGCCCGCTGAGCGGATGAACGCTCCACCACCTGATCACATACATATTTATATGTTAATTATTCAAATAATGTTTCTACAGTATAATTATATATTTTTTGATTACTGAAAAGATGTCTTTTATAAAAAAATATCTTGTGTGAAATTATTTTTGGCTATATAATCAATAGGACTCAATAATTCATTCAAAAATTTTATTAAATCAAGTAGAAAATTATGAAAAACTGAAATAAATATAAGTATGCTAACCCCTCCACTCTTCGGTAGATATACAACTTTGACAAACTTTGGCATATCTCTCTTCAATTCATTGTACAGTCTCTCATTATCTAACACTAGTATAACATCAACCTAAAAAAAATTTGCATATTAATACAATGTAATTAAAATTATTCCTAAGTAATATGCTGTAAACTGGTTATTTGAAAACTTAGCCGTCTCTCTCTTATAAAAACACAATACAAAGTTTGATGTTTTTGAAGACAAAAATAATACAGTCATCTAATTAGTATATAAAAAACATAGTTAAGAATTAAATATTGAATAATATTAAAAACTTTTGGGTTCACTAACCTCAAAAGCCTGTGCCGCATGTGTCAATACTTTGTAACCCGTGCCTTTCACCCACCCACAGGTGTTTATGATCACCCCTGACGTAGATGCTGTAAACATATTACACTATTTCATTTTCACTGCTTTTAGATGAATGAAACACAAACATATTAAACATTAATTTAATCCCCTAAACAGTTACATTCTTCTCATATCTTTTAAAAACCTGAAAACAGAAGAAATAAACCTTTTTTTTTTTTTTTTTTCCGTTGGAAAAACCCGTTACGGGTACCCCGTCGGCCCAGGGGGTGACGGCCGGGGGGTTATGTGGGACTACCCAGCAGCATAGAGGATGCTGCTATTTTTAAGGCTACCCACTAAAAAACCAACGGTTGCCCTCTTCGCCGTAATGGGACGTCACGGGATCGCGTTAGCACACACCGTGACGCCCCGGCGAGACCCCCCGAATGAGGGTGCCCCGAGCAACACTTTGATCTTAGCCAAAAGGCCGAGAAGCGATAGAAGAAATAAACCTACCTTTCTTATTATTCTCACATCTCTCAGCAATAACCTCAGCCATTCGTGACACAATCATATTGTATAGCTCTAAATTGTCTCCTGGGGATTTGTGGCCAAAGTGGTACACTAACGGGGCTTGTTGGCTAAAGCCTTCTTCAATAGATGCTGGGCGCTCCACTAGTAGTGCACCTTAGATATCACAATGCTTTAGTATACATATAATAAATATAAATCATTATAAATCATAATTTTCTATTCAATTATTTCGCCTATTGATTAAAAAAAAAATTTTAAATGCATGTTATGTAAAGAAAAACTATAGTATACAAACAAAAATAATTATAAACTTTTTTTAAGTATAATTAAAGTTCAGTAAGTGAAAAAGACAAAATAAGAGAAAAGATGTGTTTGTAAAAATAAAACAGTACTAACCAATAGTCCCAGGTACACTGATATGTCCTTGACCAACATCAAGATCAACAAATATAGGCCTTCTGGCCATTCGTACAGCATAATTGAGAAGTATTCTGGTCAGAGTGGATTTGCCAACATCTCCTGGCCCCACTACCATAGTCACTGGTCCTCTTGTGTTCTCCTTCTCGGCTGCAACTCTCTGTTGCTCTAATGCTGCGTGCACATTTAAGTATACTACCTGGAGATTTATAACTTTTATATCGGCGATGGACAACAGAGTGAAATATAGTCTTGACAAGTTTTACTTACCATAGGTGTCTCTTTGGCAACGTAGCTAACTTCAGTACGACCACGCAGTTCCACTGTGCAGCCATGCCACGTGAAAACTGCCACTTTAGCACCCGTGTGAAATTCATATGGCTTGCCTTTGACAAGTTCTGTGCCAAACAATTCAGCATATCCACTCTTTACCTTTTTATTACAATACAAAAATAATTAACGCAATGACAGTCTATCAATAACATGAAATATTCGTTCTTGTATTAAATTTTACCTCCAAAACTACTTTTTCATTTTTCGATTCGACTTCAAAACGAAGTTCAGAATCGGGCTCTAATTTGAACTCCTGTAATTGTACCTCAGTCATTTTAGCAGATATATTAATAAAGTACTATAGTAATTTGGCAAACAATAAAAGTATGTTTAATTAAACTATTTCACTAAATTATAAAATCACAAAATAAACAGTGATTTAACTATATAAGTTGTTGTCGTTGACAATTGACAGCAGTGTAAAGATGACACTTGTACTCTGTGACACTTGACTTGAAAAAGGTAAAATCTTGCTCGGATATGCCTATGACTTAAAAATTCGAAGAAGAATATAAAAAGGTACAAGTAAATTAGTAATAAATTCTTGCAAATATTAATAATTTAACAAGGTCTTTTATTATACTATTTAAAAAACACTGAGGATATAATAAATGAAATAAAATATATAATATGCTGTGCAGTGTATCAAAACGTCTAAAACGACAATAGTGTTCAAATTTTGTTTTGGTTTGATTAAGAAGTTTTAATAAGTTTTTTACTTAAATGTATAAAACTCTTGAATATATTTCACCATAATGGAGAATTCACTAATTGAATACCGTGAAACAAGAGTTGAAAGCGAATCAGACACCGAAATTATTGACAATAGCTTTACAGAAGTGTCGTACGTTCCCACAAAAACTCCTGTAAAGAAAAATCAGACCGTCTTTGTACCTGAATCAGATGAAATAACCAGTGAAGGTGAGCTTTTGCAACTTTGAGTAATGGATACACTTGTTGTTAAACGTTTCATTCATCTTATCCTACATTTTGTGTCCAAACAGATATAGGTTGACTGACGGTCTTGAAATTGTGATTGTTTTAAAGACATAATTATTATGCAGAACTATATACTTGTCTTATTTATGTAATTTTTATCCTTTATTTAATGTAGATGACGACATGTCTGAAGCAAACCTTTCTAAGCCATCAGCCAGAGGAAGCAGTCTTCATCAGCATGTAGTACTTAGTAGTGATGATGGTCAGGATTTTTTAACTTCTGTTTAATATTAACATATATATTACATAAGTATTCTTTAAATTTACTACTTCATTGTTTCTCTGTATTCTATTAATTATAATTTAATTCTAAATATCTTAAAACTGTTTCAACTTTTTAAAAACATACTGATGTAATAAATATTTAGACATTTCTTACAGATAAAAGCAAAAGGGGCAGTATTCGTAAACAATCTAATTCAAAAAATAATGTAGTTCTTAGTTCTTCCGATGATGAGGGTAAGTTCATAAGATTTTTCCTTTTTTAAAGTTTAAATATTTATTTTCTTATATTAAAGCCTTTATTTATATACATAAAACATTAAATTATAATTAATACATTTACTATAGTTTTACATAAGCAATCAAACCATTTTTCTTGAAATTAGAGAAAAAAATGCCTTAAATATTCATATATTGCAAAAATATCTAATAATTTTAAAATTTTTAATAAAAGAGTATAATTTAAAAAATGTATACAATATTTATTACAAACCCCCATCTACAGAAAATAATGTTTTGTTGTGTGGTTCCAGGATATGGTTTATTTTTTTAAATATACACTAAAAATATAAAATGAATGCTAAAGATGATTTATATCACTTAATATGTTTTCAATTTGTTATTACTTAAAAGTATTAATTATGATGATAATTCATACTTTTTTTTAGGTGAAGCATCACCTGAAATAATGCCACGACGTCGACCAAAGCTCTCATCCAGATCTTCAGACTCCTTCATTGGACGAAAAACCAAAAAACGTATTTTCCTTATTGACTCAGATACAGAAAATTCAATTATTCTTGAACATGACAAAGGCCGGAAATTAAAGTGTCTTAAGGACACTCCGGCTAAAATAGACAGTAAGGATTTACGAAAAAGTCTTTTTGATATTAAGAATATGAGCTTACAGAGCAATGACACTGTTCATAGTGATAGTGATGAACATAACAGTGATGATGAAAAAGAAAGTGACATTGAGAAGGAAAACAGTGATACTAACTATGAATCTAATGATGAAGAGGATGTCAAAGTTGACAAAAATATGAAGCACAAACGAAGTAGTTACAGTTCACAGATTAATGGTAATGAGGAACAGAGTGATGATTCCCAAATTAGTATGAATGACAAGGAGAGTAGTGACGAAAAGCAGTGTAGTGGTGAAGTTGTTGTAAATAGTAATTCAGAAAACGAGAACAGACATAGTGAAGACGATGATCAGGAGCAAGGAAATGATAATATTTTAGGGGAAGAAAATGATGAGAAGGACAAAAGTGATAATCATACTCAATACTCCAGTGATGAGGGTCCAGATGAGGACCAGATGGTGATGTCGAGAGCCACTAGAATGAGCATCATGGGCTTTATACCCAAGGAGAATGAGAGTGATGACTCTGATTATTTGCAATCTGAAGACGTAAGTTTCTTGCGGTGAAAATTTTATTATTATTGTTCATATATTTATCAATTTTTATAATTTCAGGGCAATCCAACATCTCGGGGTAGTTCCTTGGGTAATGTAACAGACCCTTCCCAAGACAGTGTTAATAAAACGCCAGAAGAAGAACACAAAGATACATCAAGGTTAACTTGTTCACCGATCCAGAGTCCGCTTCATGATATTACGAATGAAATAAACAACTCAACTAGTGATATTAAAAATACAAGTGCTGACATATGTGATTTGACGAGACATGAATCTTATAGTCCTAAAAATAAAGTACTAAATCAGATAACAGAGAACAAGGTGAAATATCAAGAAAACGTTATAGATGACGACGTGACCATCATTGACACGAAGCCGGAGATCATAGCACTAAGCAGCGACGACGAGGACGAGGTGAGCTATACTACTTTTTTTTTTTTAAACCACAAAAGGTAAGCGTTTGGCTACAGTTCGCCTGATGTCAAGCATAGGCTGTAGTCTAGGGTGTGGCAGCTTTCCTATCAAGTACCTATTTATTTTCGATTTGAAGACCCCTAGATTGTAACTATCAGGAAACATCGGCGGAGAATTCCAAATTTTTGTCGTCCGCGCAAGGCATACCTTCCACATAGACACATATACACATAAACACATAACATCGGTGTTTCCTGACCGAGCTTCTTGTCGCTCAGTTGCACACTCTCCAAAATGTATCCGAATACACAAACTAACTCCAAAATATATAATATTATACTACATTCAATATATATAAAAGTGAAAACAGTCACTCATCACGAAATCTCGAAAACTTAGTAGCCAATAAATATAAATTTTAGCATTAAGGTATATTGCAACCAGAAGGCACCCGCCAAGAAACGATTTTTAGAAACTCAATTCATAAATGGGTGAAATAGGGGTTGCAAATTTATATCAAATGTATGGTTTTTATTTTGTGTTGGTCAAGCTATTGATAGATGGCGCAAGCAATCATTTTAAATATCAGTAATGGTTCAGCGTTCATTTAATCACCTTTTGTAGTAAATATGATTTCAAATTTTAAAAAAAAATATTCGTGTTTTGTAGTTTTTATACACACATAACGTGGGCGAAGTCGTGGGCAAAAGCTAGTAATTAATAAGAATATTTTAAAAAATTACTGACAGATTATAGATTTACTAGATAGATTTAGCACATACATATACATACAGAATGAGAAAGAAAAAACGAGTTAATGCGCGTACTGCCCTTGTGAAATGCTATGCTGCTAAATACCAAGTTAAAAAATACGAATACCTGTTAAGGAATATTGTTATGTAACTTATGCTGCCCTGTGTTCATCAATGAACTTTTGTTATATTCAGTATAAAATTGACGTAAACTGAACAGACTGCCTAAAGTTAATTTCGATCACGAAGACGTCAAGCCTTAAAGGATATTTCTTAAAGATTTGTTTTATAAGAGTGTTAACAATTTGAAGTCGATTTCATACTAAATGATTTCAGTTCTATTATTTCATCTGATATTATGGTATCAGCTTTAGGGTTTACATCAATACTTAAAAGTAGAAGTCAAGTGCTACCTGTAGACTTAAGATTACTAAACTAAGATAACTTTTATGTTCATAAATAATGAACCAAAAAATGTTGTAATTAGTGATGCTCAGTTCGGCTTAAAAGTAATATTTTCTTTAAAGCAGAACGTAATCCACTAGGTGGCAGTAAGTGGCAGACTGAAGTCTACGTCTATTTTCATGACCTCAGTCGGGCTTTTGATAGGATTAGTATCTTGTTATAGCATAATTTGTAAACAGCACTGGTGCTGCCTGATATTATTTCCATTGGAAAACATTGGTACTACTGTTAAGTAATGGCACATGCTCTGATGAATATGAGCTCTCTTATCGTGTAAGACCTCGCCACTTTTTTAATGTGTACAAAATTCAGTTGATCGATTTATAATGAAACTAAATCAATAAGCAAGGCATTTCAGCTTAAAACTTAAAACTTATTATACAGCCTATTTTTCAGCGCAATTATAGTTTAAGTTTATACAAAAAAGAGTTTTCGAATTTAAACGTTGAATATAATAACTGAGTTTTTTTAAACTCAATCGTTGATGCGGTACATAAAAAATCAGTTGAGGCGATTCCTAAAGCAATTCATTGGGATACCAGATTCAGACAATTAGGGAGGTGCAAGGTGGGGGGAAGGGGCTTGCACTCCGCTTTACCTCTGTTTTATGCCTCGCCGCTTCATAGTAGACGCTGCTTCATTAGTTCAATCTTAATGATATTACTTTCAATAGGAATGTAACGAATAGCGATCTAATTACTTATAGACAAATTTAAACGATAAATTAAACAATATTCATAATTGAATAAATAATTTGACACTATAATGTGTATTTTGAAAAAAGTATCAAAATTAATTGTAATTAGGGCTGAGTATTTTGGATATTATGTATTCCTATATATGCTATTGTCAACTTTTATTCGGCATTATCATTGTACAACTTATTGTATCGCAGCGTACGTCAAGATATATCTCAGAGGGTACTTCATACTTATCATTATATTATTGCCAAATTACACCAAATCCTTATAAATTTAAGAGCGTGTGTTATTCTGATGTATAAGCTATATTATTGTAAAGATTCATCCAAATAAGTTCAGTAGTTTTTACGTGAAAGGGTAACAGACA
Organism: Mechanitis mazaeus; assembly: GCA_959347395.1. Lineage (NCBI taxonomy): Eukaryota > Metazoa > Arthropoda > Insecta > Lepidoptera > Nymphalidae > Mechanitis > Mechanitis mazaeus. Next base: position 3,721,216 of record OY365743.1, read on the forward strand.
CATATATCCTCACAAAAAATAGCTTTTGAGGTTTAGTTAATAATTTTATATAATAATATAAAGTCTATTGTTCTTTTATAACAATTTAATCTAGTTCATTTATATAATTTATAAATAAGTTAAATAATTATTGAGTGATGACATTGAAGTGATGAAAATATTAAAAATTGTATAAAATGTGGGTAGATTATCAAACGGTTGATGATTTGAGTTGAAATCAGTAAAGTTTTATTTCTGTGGTATCGCGTCTGTTTTTTGCTAAAACTATTATTTATAAGATATATTTATTATTTATGTGTGTGCTGTCATCGAGAATTTATCAAAATGCCAAAAAGCGTGAGTTATTTGTTTTTTAGTGTACTTAATATAGTTTCTAAAAGTGATTGTATTCTTAACTATATAAATCCAACCTTTATAGTTTTAATTTTGTATTGAATCTAAATTCTGAAGGTTATTTGGAATAAAATTTAAACATATATTTTTTAATTCTTTAATATAAACACTAAGTATTTTACAAGTACGTATTTATCGTTAATTTGGGAAAAAAATAATTATATTGTGAGTTTAATATTATAAATAAAGTTTACGTAATTATGTTTATAAATTCTCATGTTACATGTTAGATTTTAATAATCTTAAAAAAGACATACAAATTTAATAAAAATATATGTTTAAAAATATGATTTGAATTGTTTTCTCAAAACAAATAAAACTAAAAAATACATGTGAAATTGTAGGTAAAAGACGCGAAAACATCCCCCAAAATTAAGATCAAGCCAAAAACTGAGGAGACTTCAATAAAAAAAGACAACACCATCAAGCAGTACCTGATGCCACCCAGCTATCCCAATCAAGTGGTGTACGTCAAGAAGAATGTACGAGAAAACGAGTTGTCCAAGCTTAACGGGCTCAAGGAAGACCTGCAGAATATTAGAGTGAGTAGTCTTTTAGCTGTAAATAGCTCTCAGTCGAGTACGATCAGTAGCTCTCAAAGTATTATAAGTATTGCGAATCTTTCCAAAGCCTCTCTGTAGTCAATGTGAAAGGAGTTTCAAGAAAAAGCTTATTAAATGCGCCTTAATGTTCCACTCTCCAGTACCTTCTGGAGCACATGGATGTGAACACGCTTCCGGATGGGGGGCTGAAACTGATAGAACGTCTCACCGCTCTGGAGGCGGAGGTACGCCGCCAGGGGGATAAAGTCGCTAATATGGTGGTAGAGCCAGGTAACACACATGCACACACTCAAAAGTAAATATACATTTACATATGCACAAAGGCACATGCACTTCATATGTAACATATTTCAATACCAATTTAATATATCACTCAAATCAATAACCAATTATTGCATAGTATATGTTTCCCATAACATATATTTATCTAATGTTAATAATTCATGTAAATAACACAGTGATTTTGTCACTTATTCAGAATTAAATTGTATATACAGATCAGCCGACAGTTGAAGACATAGCAAAGGATGGCTTCGACAAAGAGAACAAGGGGCTCTCCTGGGACGACCTACAGAAAGCCAGCAATGCTGTTCAACCACGGATGTTTGGTAAACAAGGTGAGTACACACTGTCATACAATACAATGTTATATGTTATTTTTGCCTAAAACACATTTAAAATTGATATTATCCAAATTACTTTACTTTCTTAAATGGAAACTTTTTTAAATGGAAGGTTTTTTATTAATTTAAGTTTAATAATTTTTTTTTTAATTTTTTTACACAAGACATGTAATAATTAGAATGATATGGTTTGAACCGTCTTAGATTTAGTATGTGATGTGCATGTAACTGTCCAGCTATGTCGACCCACATGGCGGAGAGGAACCTGATCCTGGAGAGGCTCCGTGACCTGTACGAGTCGCTGGCGTCGCGTCCGCCGGAGCACCAGCTGAGTGCACAGCCGCCCGGAGTCACCAGCGACCTCATGGTTCACCAGAAACACGCGCTGGCCTGGTTGCGGTGGAGGGAGACGCAGCGACCTAGGGGGGGCATCCTGGGTGAGCAGCGATGGCGGGGGACTTGCAGGACGACTGATCATTTTAATAATAAATAATATCGTCATGCACAGCGGACGACATGGGCCTGGGGAAGACGATCACAATGATAGCACTGGTCGTCAGCGACAAGCAGGAGAGCATCGACCACGACGACGGTGACGATGATGGGAAGGGCCGGTCTAGATGTGAGTTAATAATTATGAACTGTTTAAAAAAATATTAGTATCCTTTTTTCAATTCGCATTGTCCCTTTTAAACACCTCACAGCGTAGAACGAGTGTGTCGACTCTGTCTGTTCCTTCCTCAGTGGTTCGCGGCGGCACGCTGGTGGTGTGTCCCGCGTCGCTGATGCAGCAGTGGGCGGGCGAGGTGTCTCAGCACTGCCGGCCGCACGCGCTGTCCGTGTGTCAGCACCACGGGGCGGCGCGCGCCTCGCAGCCGCACCGCCTGGCCACCTACGACCTCGTGCTCACCACCTACAACATACTGCAGAGGGAGAGGGAGAAGGTCCGCCCGGAACCCGTATCTGTTCTCCTTGATAATGTTCGTCGACACCAACTCCGTCCTCTCTCAGGGCGGCGTGCTGCCTCGCGTGCGCTGGCGGCGTGTAATCCTGGACGAGGCGCACGTGGTCCGCAACCACAAGTCGTCGACGTCGTCGGCCGTGTGCTCTCTGTCAGCGACGGCTCGCTGGGCGCTGACGGGCACTCCGCTGCACAACAAGGACCTCGACCTCTTCGCGCTGCTGAAGTTCTTGCGCTGCACGCCCTTCGACGACCTCGCGGTGAGCTCTCTGACTGACTATTTACTGAAGATTTGAATAGGTCTCAGTCTCCAATGATAGGTATCTAGATTGGATAAGTAATATTAGCTTTATTTTGGTTAAACATAGTGAATCAATATAGCAGTTAAAGAGCACTACCCTGCTTTAGATATTACTTTTATCCGTCTAAGATCTTACTTCAATACTAGTCTTTCGCGATTTCTAGACAAAACATAATTCTATGTTATCTTATATAATATCTCTGTTAGATCAATTCTAAATCATGCTACTTTAGTTTGGAATTCTCAATATTCATAATAATAAAGTTGAAATTAATACATAATCGGTTTCCTAAAATTTTACAAAAGTTTCTTCCGACAATATTAGGAATTTACATAATATAGAAATTGTGGCTAGTATAACTAATTGTTTTTTAAAATTATAATTATAGATTTTACTGTTATTTAACACTAAGTGACTTAATGTACTTTTTCAAGTTTTATTAATTCAATAGTTGTTTAAATAAAAATATATATTTTTTCAAATTGTTTTTAATATTGTGCATTTTTCCTTCAATTCGCGATTTGATGAACTGACGAACGAAATAAATATTTGGTTTAAAGATGTGGAAGAAATGGATCGACAATAAATCCTTGGGTGGCCAGGAGCGCCTCAGTACCATCATGCGCTGCATCATGCTGCGGCGAACCAAACAGCTGCTGCAGGAGAAGGGGCAACTCACCTGCCTGCCACAGAGAAGCGCGCACAAGTGTGACGTGACCCTTTCTAAGGAAGAGATGACCGTCTACCAAAAGGTCAGTGTATAGTGGTCAATTAATACTACAAGTATAAACCATCTTTTCCTTTTAGGTCTTAATATATGTTAAATTCAAAAATATTATTACTAAATAAAAATACATATTAAGAAAGAATATTTTTCATTATTTTTTTGAATATAGAAATATCAACGATTCCTCGTATGTCCCCTAAGGTGCTAGTATTGTCCAAGACGCTGTTCGCTCAGTTCCTCCAGCAGCGCGCTGAGCGCAGCGGTGACGCGCCCGCGGGGAACCAATCAGAGTACCACAAGATGCACAAAAAGATGGTGGCCCTACAAGGTACACACGTTTTTGTGACATTATTTTCAAATTATTGTAGCTTCAGCCGATTTTCTTTATTTGCCTCAAAAAGCAATCTATATTAACAATCATAATATATATATTCTTTAATTTTTAATACTTTTTTTGGACGATTGTAAAACAAAATCAAAAATTTTCTTTTTCTAGAAATAAATACTACATATTCTATATTGACTCATAAAATGTTTTATAAAATAACTAATATATATTTTTTCCTAAATAAAACTTATTATTTATCTACATATTCAAGTTTTTTATATTTTACATATTTCTGCATTGTCGAAAATGTTATAGACATTAATAATTTAAAATTATTTTATATTAAATATTTACATATTCAAACCAGTGGTAGTGGTAGGCTTCGGCTTTGGTCAGTGACCCACTAGACTGCGCCACCAAATATCCTATCCGTGATCCGGATCGCAGTTTGATGACGTCGCTTTAGACTGTCGATTCAGAGTAATAGCGTTTGGTGTATACCCTTCTGTAAGCGGATATCAGACTTTTGGAGGGATCGATCATTTCTCATCGGTCATTGATTGGTTATTAATTGACCTTTTTAGGGCAAAACTATAGAATTTGAAACATCCAAGGCTTAACATTAAGGTAGCAAGTCTGTCCGTCTTTTGTCGGATGTGTTTCGGAGAGTGTGCAATCCAAAACTTCATTACCAAAACTCTAGGAGTCTTTAAATGTAGAGGGTATGTTCTGGGTAAGCGTGCCACATCTTAGACTACAATCCTGCCTAACATCAGCAGGCTGTAGTCAAACGCATACCTATTTCGCATTCAAAAAAATTTTCGATTTAGGTGCAAAGCCAGTGAAGTCCCACGAGATCTTGGTGCTGCTGTTACGGCTACGGCAGGTATGCTGCCACTGCGGCCTCATTGGTGCGATGTTGCAGGGGGACGAGGGCGCCTCCGAAGACCAGGCCGGGGCGGACCTGATGGAGGAACTCAACAAACTTACGCTAGAGGATAAGCGCGAGAAAAGAAAGGTCGGTCTGCTGTGACAGGAATTTAACAAAGAGTCGATGACATTTAAAAAATATTCTCAGAATGTTAGCTTTGTTATGAAGTTAATATCATTTTTCTTCTCATAAAAAGCATACATAATTTAGTGTTGTTAAAAGAGTGGTATGTGGTCCCTTGGTTTGTTCTGCGTGGTTGGTCATTGTGTTTGCCTAGAGGTGAGAGTGTAGTTATGTACAGCATGGAAGCGAAGTGTAATAGTCTAAATGATAAGGATTTTATCGCTGCTATCGTTGGATACGATATATATATATATATATATCGTATATATATATATATATATATATATATATATATATATATATATATATATTTACTATGTATTTATATTTTGGGTCTTTTATTACTGCAGAGCCACGATAAGAACGAAGACGATGAACTGGTCGAGGAGAGCACGACGGTGGCGGAGGCCATGAGATCGGTGTTGTCGTCCAACAACCCCGTGTTCAATATGGAGCGGCATTCCTCGAAAATCAAGGCAGTCATGGACTGCCTGAATAAGAACGTCTTTCACAATGAGGGTGAGCTCGACACCATTATTATTTTAAGAGACGATACGAATAATAATTAGATATGTTGAGAATGCATCACAAGGATCTTTTACATGCTGGCCGTGCATCATCAGCCACGCTCGGTGGTTGAGTGGTTTTTTGTGTGGTGGTGACCTGTTCGCTGTCCTCAGGCGAGAAGGCGGTGGTGGTGTCTCAGTGGACGTCCGTGCTGTCGCTGGTGGAGCGCGCGCTGCGGGCGGCGCGCGTCAACTGCGTCACACTCAGCGGGGCCGTGCCGGTGACGGCGCGCGGGGCGCTCGTCAGACAGGTCAACGACCCCAAGAGTGACGTCAGGGTGAGAGCAGCTTTGCGACAAAGGCGGATTAAGTCAGAGTTGTGTAGACGATTTCGGACTAGACCTGTAGTTCTGAGCTGATTCTCCATCCGCTCCCTTGCACAGGTGATGCTGCTCTCCCTGTGCGCGGGCGGTGTGGGACTAAATCTGTGCGGTGCCAACCACCTGCTGCTCCTGGACCCACACTGGAACCCTCAGCTCGAGGAGCAGGCGCAGGATCGCATCTACCGCGTGGGACAGACCAGACATGTACACATATACAGGTAGGGACAGTTTTAGCCAGGATACCGGCTAAAACCCAACGATTGCCATCTATGCCTCGGTGCCCCGCCACGAAATCGTATAGCACACGTATAATGACTCCTCGGTGATACCCACCATACGGGGATGCCCCCAAAAACTTACAGCATCCTCGAAGCTCAAGCCTCATAAAAGGTAAAAGTCACCCTCCCCTCCTACCAAGGCACTACAACTAGGAAAAAGGTACAGGAGTATTACCGCCTCCTAAATCCCATCCTATCCCTATTGAGCGGGTCAGCGGACGAGGCCAACACAATGTCCCTCTCCGTGGCCTCCTTTGCAGTAGTGACTTGCTCTCAAATGAAGGCTGTTGCTACCCAGCACCTCTCGCTGCCAATTATCACACTGATAACGCTTGGCAGCGGAAAATTGCGATCTATCACAGCCGTAAACTCATTACGCTAACGATCCCAGGCTGTGCGCCCTGCAAAAGTGTGACAAGTCGTACCGACTGCCTATGAGGAGCACGGGCACAAGACGAAACGTTAGCATTCATCTGGGTGGGGCGGACCGCCTCGATTGTGGTCGGAAACCCCATTTTCAGTTAGAACTATTCGAGCTGTCCATACCAGGAGTGGACAGGCTGAGTAGACATGACCATGTAGGACTAATAAAACGTGTAAAGTCACGTGTAAAATTTTACAAGCCTTCTTCTCTGCCATATGAAATTATTCACACACTCCATCCATATCCAATTCGGCCATCATCTTCTCATATAACATACACATTCAGAGATAACCACACCACGAGAAACGAGTCAATATGTATATAAATATAATAATCATAGTGTTGTTTTTCATTCATAAGTATATCATTTTATACTGATGTTGCGTTGTGCGTTTGTTTCTTTACGGTTTGTGCCAATTTTGTAATGTCATCCGTCGCTCATCTCCAGACGACGTCTTGTTCATTCTGGCCAAATTTTTTATTACTAGAAGAAGTTATTTCAATTTCTTACTAATTACATGTGAATATTTCCATGTAACAAATGACTCAAGTGAAGGAAGAAGTGAAATAAAACACCTAATAATGTTTATATTTGCCACAAATTCTTCAAATCTTAGAAAAAAAAATGAAATGATTATTCTTAGCGATGAAATACACAAATTAGCAGGAAATAGCTGCCTTATATTTTCATATAAAATAGTTTTATTTATTAGAACCGGAGATATATTTACTCGTGTGACGTCATCGGTCATTAAAGTGAAGTGTCGTTGGCAGTCTACTCTCGATACACGAAATATCTTGACCAAGTATTCAGAGAATTTGGCGGCTTTCATAATAATGTGTCGACTGTACGGAACACGGGGATTTGTTTAACAAGTTCTTTTGTTTTAATGATAAAATAACATATTTCTTTATATCTTGTAGGATTTTTAGTTTAAATTTATTATGAAAATCAAGATTACAAATGATTGCTTGCTTCAAAATGTTTGTTTTTTTTAACAGCGCCCTAAATGCGTTAGGTATGTTTAGTATATTTTGTGTCTGTCTCTACCACCTTATGACCTAATTTTCTTATGAAAGATTATAGATTTTTTAGATAAAAATGTTTAAATAACCCTGAAGTAATAAAGTGGGATTTTGTTGTGTATTTTTCTGTGTGGCAAGGATGAACCAATTAGCGTCCATTTTTGTCAACGAAACCCTTGACTGTTATATTTTTATATTCTGCAAGACACTCGTATAACACAAATTTCTTTTCAAAGGCTGTTTTTATATTAAATATAACCATCAACACTTATTATTATCATTTTTACAAATTTATTTGTTTATTTGTTATTGTACGCGTTGAATAATTAACATTTTTATTTAAGTGCATTTGTCTTCCATGTTAATTCTAACTCGGTTCCTCGGAGAGCGAGTTAAAAAAAAGGTGAATAGAAGCTATTGCTGTTCATGACTCCTGCTTCAGGACTCGAGAAGCATTATGGCTGAGCTTTGTTATTTCCTATTTTTAATCTGTTTTTTATATATTTTCGGTTATTATGTGATTTAATTAAATCACACAATATAACATATCACAAATGTCTCTCCTCGAGAACTCTCTTTCAGCAAACAACCTCGAGGCCATTTGAGGCACAAGGATTCTTTTAGCAGTCTAGCAATCACTGAGAGTTTAGTTTTGGGTATAATTTTGTTTGGAAATCTTCCATTTTTGACGCTTTAAAAATATTTAAAAACTAATATTTGTATAAAGTAAAAGGTTTTTTTATATATATCTTTATTAAGAGCTTAGTCGCATTGAGACCATGTCATTCAAAGTAAAAGGTAATTAGAGTATAAATAATGATAATTCTATTCAAGATACATTTTACATACAGTATTTTTGATTCCCACCCTAAAATAGATGGGTGTTATAAATTTTGTCTATATGTCTGTCTGGGTTTTCATAGTTACCTAACAGATGAGCCGACTTAGTTGCAGCTAATTTAAAAGAACGCCTTATTTATCTAAATGGATCTTAATTAGGTTTTATGAAAATAGAAGCATTTGCTACTATTCAGCTTTTAGTCAAAATAGGATTTTTTTTAATAATTAGGGTAATCATATGAAAATTTGGTTAAATATCTGTGTTCAATTTCGTATTATATTAACTGTGTTAGTGATTTCGTCGACGCCCATCCCTCCCTTCTCCCCAGTCCAAATTAATTGATGTCTGAGGATTTTTAATTTTATTATAATTATGACAAAATCTTATCAGTAAAAAATGTGTTATTTTCTCAGTCTATTATTAAAACAAATACAATATATAATCTTGTGTTTCAATCGTAACAATTAAACCTAGCCAAAATTTGTGAAGCTTTAGACATATATTTATTTCACATTCACATTGATTGTAGAATATTTCAATTGATATTTATTAAAAATAAAATATTTTTACCTTTTGATAATAGCGCATAAAATGTATACAAAACGAATGATGCAGTATTTATTAAAAGAAAATATCAAGTATTAAAAATACGTGAAAACAACAAATTTAATTTATATATGTTTTTATTATTTTTGTTTTTACTAGGTTCATGTGTGTGGGAACAGTTGAGCAGAGTATCAGACAACTGCAAGATGTCAAATTAAAGATGGCGGAGAACGTTCTCACCGGCGCCAGGAACACTAACGCGTCCAAACTTACCATCGAGGACCTCAAAATGCTCTTCAACATGGGACCACAACCAGACTCTTAAAAATATTGTTATGAAACCTTGTTAATGTAAAAAATGCAAGTGTAAATAAAACTGGTAATTACATTATTTTAAGTTAATGTTATGATCGAGATATTTTTGTAGTTGCAATGGATACACCATTTTATATAGTTACATTAATTGTCGAAATAAACAAATTGGCGCAAGATTTCAGCTAGACAGCTGTTTAATTAGGCGAGTTTAGGAAAAAAGTATCTTTTATCTATAAAAATGCCAAGATCTTTGAATTGAATTAATTTCCTGGTAGCAATGGCACTCTGAGCCCACATTTAAAATTCCGGAGTCAATACACTTCTTCCTCTGATTACTCCCGCTGTCGTTGACAAATTTCTAATGATACATCTTTTCTCAGTAATGATTGTTTGCGTATTCTCAACGTAATAAGTGGGTGAAAGAAAAATATGATTTTTATATGATTCATTTATATTTCCAATAAATAATTATTTGTTTTACGTGTTTTCTTTCATTACCTGTATTTAAAAAAAAATCGTAATTTCGAAATATAAGAAATATAAATTAATGCCCACAGTCTCGTCCAGACAATAATTAAAAGGTCAAAATACGTAGCGATGAATCACACTTACCTCATCTAATCAAGATGACAATCCTGGCAGAGTATCAAAGAAGGTTACCTGACCCTGAGTAAGGCCGGGAATCTACCTTATATTTGAAACGTTTACAATCGTCTATAAATACCGGTGTTCATGGCCGCGTTACGTGGCAATGCACGTTCAGTTAGTTTAGTTTGAGCTCACCGTGGTGCTGGTGCTGTGTGTAGTGCTTAGTGCAACCATGAGCATGGAGCGTCGCTCTTGCACGGGCTCCGCGCCGCACGTCACCAAGAGGTTATGTGCAACCCTCATGTTCTTTATCGGCATTGTATGTATATTTGGAGGTAAGCGTTATTTACTAACAATGTTGTTTATTATTATATTCTTACACGTTAAACTTTAGTAAATAATAAGCTAAGTCCTACAATATAAAAGGTTTTCTCCCATGTACCTAGTATTTATCACACAACTTCACGAGTAAAACAATAATCATTATTTAAGACTATTATTTTGGCCGTTTTTATTTTCATAAACATATCCCTGTTGTTTTTTACTTTACATGTACTATTGAGTTAAAAATTATATTAAATATTAATAGTAATAAATATTAGAAACAACTTTATTTCCAGGTTATTTGCTAGGTCGAATGGCCAGACACGAAGTGAAGAAAAGTGACGATATATTATTCATCAGTCTCACGAGCACAGCGGACAGTTTGTACAGAAAAGCAAAACTCATATCACCTAAAGCTGTACATCACAACGGGCCAGACAAAATAACCGCCAAATTGTTGGACGCATTCCACTGCAACGTTCCCGAGTGCGGCGGCATCGCACACAACAATGTAGCCGACTTCGTGAAAAACTTGATTAATTTAGAAGTATCAAAATTAACCAGATCCATACATAACTCGTCTCTCTATTTAGATTCACTGAGGTGACATTGGTAGTGTTTCACTTTGAGGAGACTATAATTTTTAAGATGTTTTTAACCATCAAATAATGTCTAAATTTTGGTAGTTTATATTTAATTTAATAATATTTTAAGTAAATAAATGTGAAATTTTAAATCGAATAATGTTGATAATATCTAAATTACTATACATCAAAATATATTCATAACGTTTAATTAAGTTACATACATTATGTTATTTTTGAACACTAATGTCAATTTTAATTATAAATTATTTTTTACGTGTTTTTTCAATTGAGTATTGACGTTTTTGCATTTGTAGTAGTATATTTACAAGGATTCTTTAAATTTAAATTGCATTGTACAGTCTGACAAAAAGGTTCGTCACATTTTGGGTTATTATTATTATTTTATTATTATTGTTACATTGTTTTGTTTTTTACGTTAATTCCATCATGACATTAACTGAAAAAAAAATTGATAGCATAACTGGGAATGGAAAAATGTTTGTCTACATTAAAGAGGAAAAAAAAATCCAAGGCACGAATGAGGCTTTAGATGTAATATCAGGAAAAAATTGAAGTTAACAAAAATTATTCATCAGATGACAGTGAAAATGAGAGTGAGTAAGAAATGTCTGGAGTTGAAGATTAGAATTAAATGTTTTGTTTAATATTAATATTATTCACTTTTTAAATATTATTTAATTGATGTACCTGACTATGAAAATTACCAAAAAAAATATTAAAGTAATTTATTCCTTTATGTGCTTACCGTACACAACAAATGCAAAAACGTATCAAAAGTGATTTAACTGTTTTTGTGTCATATGTTAATTATATTATCTTACCTTTTGTAAAAAATCTTTTATATTTTAAAATGCATATAGAAGTAAATGAATACTAATATTTATTCAGCAAAAACCAGATGTTTTTATTACGTTCAAATAACCATGATTGAGCTGAGCGAAGCGAAGCTCTTTACTACCCAAATTTTCAACTCTTTGTTACTCTACTCTTCCTTCAATTTACGAGCTACAAGCAAGAAAATTTGCACACATACGCTTAACGGATAAAACTAAGTCTGGATTGAAAATCAGCGAATCGTAATTGTAGATTTTGAGATAATTGATAAAATGTGTCCCATATAGTTAACATATAGAAAGTTTTTGTTTCGCGCGCGCGACCATTCCTACTACATTACTTCAGAGGCGTCTCACGCCACATCAAATAATAATTTTTATCCATAAATAAATATCAATATTTAACTCTAGATATTGATGCGCTCTACACATCAACTCTAGACATTGAGAGGCTAACCCCGCTTGCATGGACCTAGTATGTTAATATTAATAGAGTAATGCCAAATAGGCTGTACCTCACGAACCTGTGTATCATAATCAGATAGTAATTTTTTAATTCAGCCGGTAGTTTTGGAGATAAGCGCGTTCTAACATACAATAACTTCTCCAACTTTATAATTATATACTATAGTTGTCTCGAAAAAAAAAAATACAAGAAAATCAAACAATCTAGTAACAAAATTTAGTAATTATTTTCAATATTGTTATTAAAATATATTATATTCAAAATGTGAGTGTTTATGAATATGTACCCATAATTATACAATACGAGCTGGCCTAACCTAACCTAATCCTCTAAAAATGTAAATCCAGTATAAAAACAATGTTATTTAAATAAAATCTATTCTTTGGAACATATTACACAATCCTTTTTTTTTAAACAACACTTTATTATTATGATTATGATTATGCAAAAGTTGAATAATTTTTTTCTGACAACATGTGAAATAAAATTTAGTACGGAAAGTATTAGAAAAAAAAATGATTATTCTAAATAGTCTTTATTCAATCTTTAGTTTTATTGACTATAAAATATAAAATCGTGTGTTAGTAATATTCACAACTAATAAAAGATATATTAATTCATTTACAAATAGCCACCATACTTTACGGCAAAATATACCTCTTATTTATTATCATCTAGTCATTTTTTATTATATTTCGAATGAAAAAAAATAAACATGGACAGCTGAACTTATGGCTTTTAAGTGTTTTAGTAAACATTTCCTATAGACATTACATAATTTTTTAAATATGTTACAGCGGTTTATAGAAAAGATATTCTAGCAACACTGCTTCAGTGACAACCACAGAGTACTATAAACAATTTAAATACGCAATAGACAATAATGAAGAAATGACGTCATAGCGTCATCCCGCCTTCGATTAATCTATTTTAGCGGCCGGCCATCTTGTGAAGAAAATAAGCGAACTAGGCAGCAAAATTGAAAATATTGTGTGCACGTGCTGTGAATTAGTGAAATATTGAACTTGCCTTTTTAATATCAAACACAATGGTGCCGGTAAGTAAATTATTCCATCTTAAGACAATATTGTTACGTAAACAAGACGATTCTTATGTATACTGTCTATTTCAGCAAACGAAAGTGTTCGTGGGAAGTTTACCACAAGGATCTAAACCTGAGGATTTAAGAAAACTATTTGAGCGATTTGGAGCTGTTACAGAATGCGACATAATGAATCGATGCGGGTTTGTCCACATGCAGACAGAGGACCAGGCATCTGCCGCCATTCGTGCCTTGAATAATTCCTCATTCAATGGCGGCGTAATAACTGTTGAACGGGGTAGGATCAAGGAAAGAGGCCAACGCAGCGGCGGCGGCCGCGGCGGCATGCGGGGAGGAATGCGAGGATCCATGGACCGCCGAGGCGGAGGACCGATGCGGGGAGGCCCGCCGCCTAGGGATGCACCCTATTTGCCGATGCGTGACTCGCGTGGCATGGGCCCTATGCGAGGTGCAGATATGCGGGGACCCCCTATGGGCGGTGGTATGGGAATGAGAAATGGAATGGGCGGTGGAGCACCTTACGATCGTGGAATGGATCGTCCGCCCATGGGTGGGGGTTACGACGATCGCTACAACGGTTACGGAGGAGAGGACCGTCGTGGGTTCGCGTTGATGGACGGACGTGGCGCAAGAGACCAATACGGTGCGCCTCCACCGATGTACCCTGATGACAGACGAGGTTATGGAGCACCTGTCGACGACATGGCCGCTATGTACCCTGATGATAGGCGTGCGCCAATGTACCCAGATGAGAGAGATATGATTGACAGACGAGCTCCTATGCGAGGTGGACCAATGCCTATGTCCTCCGGCTACGATCGCGCGCCCCCTCGCGCCGCTCCCATGGGCAACGGAGATATGTACAGCAGAAGGACGCCACCACCTATGTAAGTCTTAAATTTTTATAATTTTGGCAAGTTTTGTATTACAAGACAATTTGTGTTTCTATAATGTTACTATTCTAACTTAAAATACATTGAAAACCTTATAATTATGTTGATTTCTTCTTTACCTGAGTGTCTGATGTTACAGGCGTGGAGCGGGGTCTGCAGGAGGCTATGACCGAGACCCTTATGCGCAGTCATATCCCCCCATGGGACGGTAAGCATCATCTCCATCTTCAGCAACCAGAGAGCATCTTAGGCAGATCAAGTAGTTTCATCAAAATAGCGATAATAATAATTGTAATAGGAATAAGTAATACAATTAAGGGCACAAGTTGTGAAATATTCAATTTATTTAATACATATAGATAAAAATACCATAATCTTTAATTATATTATCATTTAAGTATCAAGATCGTATCTAATATTAATATGCCGCATAGATCGTGGCCAAGTCGTGACTAATATTATATAAATTAGAAAAATCTGTCGTGCGGGAGTGTTTGTACTCTCTGGTTGCATAGTTACAATAAACAGTGTCCGTACAAGATACCCGACGTGCAGTTTTTGATATATGATAATGTGCTTTAATGAAATATTTATGATTTGACTCAAAAGATAAACTTTTGCAACGCAGCTAATAGCCGGGAGTAGCGCGAGGCGATGCTTGTGGTAGTGTGCGTGTGTCGGTGTGTCTCAGTGTGTTGTTGTGTGCAGCGGCGGCGGCGCGCGCGGGCCGCGGGACGCGCCGCGACGCTACTAGCGGCGGCGCCTAGATAGGAGGCGCCCGGCCGCCCGTAGTAGTGTGATCATGCGTTTAACTGATAAGTCTTTAATTGTATAAGGTGATTAAGATGTATATTTTTAATTTAGAATATTAAATTCCTTTTCGGAATGTCGATCTTTTTAATTGAACGATCCCGACCCGAGTAATTCATCTGCATGATCCCCTCAGCATCCACTTGGCTTTCCTCCGCTTCTCCTCTGGTTGCGGCTGTATTTTAACATGTGATTGACTTGCAGGACTTCATAGTTAGCCCGATCTCGTGGCCGCTACATATAGATGTATATAAAAAAATATATTCTTAAATTTTACAAAATGTACTACTATGTATTCTATTTAAAGAATACAGAGCGTTTGAATATATATCGAAATGTCGGTAAAGATACCGACGTTACGGCTGTTAGGTAAAACAGTACGTACGGTGGCCCCCAGGGCTCGAGGAGTCTGCTACTGTGACTTGAAGTGTGAAACTTGTGTCTAACGTTACCAGCGAGCGTCTACTTTCGAAGTGAAAGTGCGTGCGAGTCCTTTCAGACGTTAGTAGCGGCTTAAGGGGATAGCGCGACCGAGCTGCGGCGACGCTTAGTCGAAGCTATGAGCGTACGGCTACGGAGTTAACGTTAGGCGACAGCGACCGAAGACGCAGGATTGCGAAACGTTACAATCGTAAGTACGGCTGTAGACGGATCACGTTACGGCGAGCAAGCGATCGCTCATTATATATATTAAACATAATTTAACTTGTGCCCAGAGGACGCACGTTTTACGTACATACGTTCTTGAACATATACATATAATAAATTGGGCGTTGTTGATCTTGTAGCTGTAGTATACGATCAAGTAAAGACAGCATAACGGTTCGGCCGAACTACGTCCAACTTACATGCGCTAACGTAACGTTTTAAAACACTTGCTTCTCCAAGTCCTCGACAATACAAAGGCATTCTGCTAAATAGGACTGATCATATAATTAATGTGTGTTGTTAATCGTTTTTTATATTTGGCAGAATGTGGGCCCCGGGCTGAACATATCTTACAAGAGCATTGAAGACTGGAAAACTACCCTGAAGTTGATTCTGCGCAGGCATCTTGAAATCTATGATTCCTAAGCTTATGAAGTGCGAGTTATAATAAATGTTTATTCAAAATATTGTTTTTTACTGACTGCAACCTAATTTCCAAAAAATGTTTCCGACGTGAGTTTTTTTTAATTCTTAATACTTTTGTTCATAATTTTTTTACTATGAGATGTACGAAACGTAACTGAATCTGTTATATTTAGAGGACTAAAACATTAAAAATGTATTGTTTCTAAAAATGTCTTAAGAATTTTTATATTCTTGTTTTTTTAATGTATGCAGAATGAATTTTAGGACTATTCTAAGTGGTACTGTGGAACTAAAGGTGTTATTTGGAGAGTACACCATTATGTTTAAAAAATCATTTCATAATATAGAAGTTCTGGGATATTTAATACAAACTAATCTGTAGTTCTGGGAACTTCTCCCAATACCTTATGACAATGCAGATGATTTGTTATTCTTATCAGAGGTCGATTTATATGATTGTTTAAAAGCAAATTAAATAATTAAAGGCATGTACATTTTAACTCAAATTATATGTTCTTTTAAATATTTAAAATAAATTATTTTTTTTCAATATTATATACCTCTAAATTTTATCACGGCATTAATACCTTTTTAGAGAGAATATCATCAGTTAGGTGAAAATAAAGAAAAATATCTAAACTGTGCTATATAATTTATTTTCTAAATCTTTTAAAAAATAATAATGGCGAAATTGCTATTTATGTATAAGGAGGAAAATACGCCTGAGCAATAATGGAGCTAAAATAAGTTGTGCAATATGTTGGGGTGGGGCGCTATATCGAAAAATACTGGCGCCACCCTCGGGGGACGGACCTTATGGTGCCGCTGAGATAGCAAGTTGAAACAAGAAAGTCGTGAAACAGTATGGCTATCTCAGTCGGGCGCTGGTAGGTCCGTCTCTTAGGATCCTGGGTTCGGTGGAGGGGGTCGTGATTAAAAACACTGGAGTACGATGTGTAGACGCGATAGCGAACCAGCCACAATAATATCTTCAATGCTTCTAGAGATCCTTTTTCTTCAGAGTTCCTTTTTTCTTGAGAGTTCTTCTTGTTCTTAGCCGTCGGAAGTAATATCGGTAGTGGCGCCATAGTGCCGGGTGTAGCACGCCACGTATACCGTAAAGAGAGCCGCGGTTTATAGACTCATTTTACTAACATTTTTTACTATGGCTGGTCCGCTTTTTCGCTAATATTTATTTCTCTAGATCTTATACTTAAACATGTTGTACATCAAAATAATCGTCTTCTTAAAATCTATCTAAATGTATATAATACAAAACGGTTATAATCATAAATCTAAAATAATACGTAAAAAACATGCAATATCATACAAAAAACGGTACTTTTAACAACCTAAAATTCGTTATTATCTCAAAACTATTTATCTCTCAACTATAATCTAAACATATTTACAAACGGTTTTAAGTGCTTTACTAAATTACAAAAGAAAAATAAAAGAAAATCTAATTATAATTTTCATACTAAACTCAAGTGCGAGACAGAGATGCCAACATCTTGCTATCTCTGTCATACCCATCAGTTTGACAATAGATTGCTGCCTAACGAGAGACTAATTCTATGACTATAAATTACGAAGTGTGGGACAGAGATGCTAACATCTTATCATCTCTGTCACACTCATTAGTTTCACAAAAGAATGATACATAACGAGACACTACTTTTCTGAACACATGTACATGAGATAATTGAAATATGATTAAATACTAATACCAGACTGATTGATTAAAATAATAAATAATCAGAGCAAACATTAAACTGATTTGTCGCCGACACAATAATTAATGAGGAAAATCGGTGTTTAATGGCATCAAACGACTTTAAGTAAATAGTGAAACTTAATATGTTCCGACTTCCTTGTTTTGTCTGACCTTGAGGTTTCATATGATTTATTAATACCTGTTTTGCCGATATTCCAGTTACAAATATTTAAACTCTTTCACCGTTGCCGCTCTGACATTAGTTACGGACAATGTAGATCCATGTTTAATTTCTATTTTAAAAAAGTGAAGGCCCAAGAAATAGTAAAGACTTGAAAATATGTTGAAAACTTTAAATGACAAACATTCTGGCGCCACACTTAGCATTTATAGATTGCGTACTCAAAAATATAAAAAAAGAAAATAAAAGAAAATAATGGAATGGTAAGTTATACAACTTAGGTGGCAAAGGCGGTATTATTACTAAAGCTTTTGAAAACTTTAAATGACAAACATTCTGGCGCCACACTTAGAATTAGGGATAGTGCAAAAACAAAAAATATATGTTTTAAAATATCGGCATAGATATATACTATGATATATGTGACTTTTTAGATTTTGGCATATTTCCTGATCTAATGAGACACTAAAACAACACCATATTTAAATCTCCAGTGCATTTGATCCAATTACATAACAATTTCAGCATTAAGTAATGCCTGAAACGAGTTGTATCATTTTGCGTTGAGAACATCAGCTGCGGCTCCGAGGGTGGGTTGAGTATACGTCAATTAGTCACGAATATTAAAAAAAAATGTTTTCAGTTGCTACCACTACAAAATTTATCAAATGTTTTTGTACAACTGCTAATAATAGAGCAATAAGTAGGTGAAGGAGAAACGAAACGAAAATGTTAAAATTACAGGTTAAACCTAGCATATGAAATGTTACTATATTTTTTTGAAATTTATACCAAAGGTGAAATATGTTTTAAAAGAAAATGACACTACTACTAATGAAGATTAAAAAATAAATTAAATGAACAAACTATAAAGCAGGATAAGCAGAAGCTCATTAAATCAACCGCATCAGACCTCAATACAAATAAAATGCTTAAGTCCACATTCCAAAAAGAGATTGAAAGAAAAAGACTATAATATTATTATATGTATTTATATATGTGTTTTGCAAACGAGACAGTAAAAAACTGCAGAATAAGATATGGAAGGAAAAAATATGGAAAAAAGTGGGTTCAACGCGGAAACGCTTGGCAAAGGATATAGCAAAATAGATTTTTTTTATATATAGCCTACCATAATGACTCCACTGTGCCTGATGTTAAGTAGTCAATGAGTCAACATTCCTATTGGTGAACTACTAATGTGACATGTTGACCTCCACTATGGCGGCTTCGTAAGATGCCCTTTCACACCCCGCTTAAAGACCCAAGGTGGTATAAGGAACGAAACATGCGCTGGTATAGAATTAAAGGCTTTACCCGTTCGGCTTATGAACGAGGTACCGAATCGTTTAGTTAGTGTTCCTTTGATGTCCACAGTAAAGGGGTGACAGCTTAGCCCTGCACGTGTTGTTCGGGATAGGATAGGAGAAGGTGGTATCAGGTCCAAGAGCTCCTTAGATCACTCACCGTGATAGTGGCGGTAGAAGACTGCCAGCGAAGCGACATCTCTTCGCAATTTTAATGACTCAAGGGTCTTACAAGCCTCTGCGCTATCGACGATGCGGATAACACGCCGCTGAAACCGATCGAGACACTTTTGCTGAAAACGCACATACCTGAGTTTTCATGCACTGTACTATCGTCTCCATTGCAATTAATGTTGCTAAGGGTCAGCATGTCATATGCATGTATGAAATTTTTAGAGGCATATCTTTTTATCTTTGTAGAAAGACAAGCTGGAAGTTAACGACAGTCAGTTTTTTATTTTCCCCAGTATATCATAAGACCTTTATTGAGTTAGTGGATAACATTTTAGTTACACACCTTCGAATACTTTTATCAGTGATACGGTTGATATTGTAGCTACGCCCCTGATTATAGATATTGATACTATATTTGTGCTGCAGATTCGAGCAATCTATAACATGAGGCCACGAGAATTGAAAAAATAAAAATAAAATTATTAGAATACACAAGGCTCCGAAAATAGTTAAACCATTATATTTGTCATAAATTGAAATAATATAAGAAGTCCCAAGAAATATATTATAATTGAAAGGAATACATTAAAGAGAATAAATTGTATTTAGCGATTACTTGGTAATCTGGGCCATTTGTTTCACGTTATTGTTATTCTTATGCTTTTGGCCGCATCACATCGTTCTAACTGTTAGAAAAATAAAGTCATTTGTGAAACAGTGATCACAATAAATACCCGGCTGAGTGAGTTATTTAAATCTTATCAGACTCCAGTGTTTGGAACTCTCAATTTAAGATAAAGAACGTCTTATAGAAGGGCTTATTTTGATGTGATGAGTATGATATCAAAATAAGTCTTTGTACACGAGAGATTCTTGAAATTGGTTTAAAATGTGAAATAAATAAGTAAATAAAAAATAGCAATGAAATTAGACTTAATAATGAATTTCTTTATAATCCTTATATCAAATGTAAAAGAATAAAACAAATTAATATTTTTATTTTTTATTTCAGCATATGTATTGAAAATATATTTTATTTTTACATATTGAGATTAAAATTGCATTAAGAATTTCACTTTGTTATCACTTTGTACTCAAGCAAGCTTCATTTGTTTCTAAGCATAGTTTGAACACCCATCTTTGTATTGCTTATGGCACTTACGACTAAGCCTTTGACGATACAACTGTGCACTGTGGATTAACTAAAACTTTAATAATACAAGTTTTAATATATGAAGTAGCGAAAAACTCTTTGTGGATATTTTTTAGACAATTAACTGGAATTTAATAACAAAATACTTAAAAATTAGATATAAAAATATTGTTTTTCCTATGAACATGTAATAAAAATAATTCATAAGCCAGGTTAGCTACCAACTAAATACTTTGGTGTCAATATCAGTTAATAAACAATATATTAAAATATTAAATAATGGAAGCATAAGAGAAAAATATACTTAAAACAAAAATTATACTTAAAAATTTGCTTTTAAAGATGTAACACTATTATAATTTCAATTTAATGTTATTTCAGTGGACTAGCATCAGGTGTTGAAGAACTATAATGAAGTCAAAATAACAAGTCTTACATCAATCTTTTAAATGCAAATACTTATAAATTTAAAAATATTTCAGTGCGTTAATTTTATATATTTTGTTTAAAACAATAATAATATTAAAATGCAATCATACACTTCTATTAAGTACATATATACCGCTAGCTCAGTCTACTTCACTACTCACCCGTAGAGGTACTTACATACAGACATACAAAATATACAGATGTTAGTTTCGTAGCACCTCAGGTATTAAAATCTAGTGCATTACTGGTGTAAATATATGTATCTTTGGTTACTTTAGAGCTATATTCGATTCATTCACAAGCACTTTTTTGTACATTTT
The DNA here is from genome assembly GCA_959347395.1 of Mechanitis mazaeus. Classification (NCBI taxonomy): domain Eukaryota; kingdom Metazoa; phylum Arthropoda; class Insecta; order Lepidoptera; family Nymphalidae; genus Mechanitis; species Mechanitis mazaeus. The sequence continues at coordinate 3,742,426 of OY365743.1, forward strand.
CAAAGATAAGAGGCCACGTGTCCATTTGAAGCGACATTCAATTAAATGTATATTATTATTTTTATTAATAATAAGACAGTTACAGAAATTAATTATATTTTATGAGACGTTATTACAATATTTTAAAATTATTAAAAATTTTGAAATATAGTGATCCAAATGTTATTTTTTTTTGTAATAAAATATCGACAAATGAACACTGAAAATTATTAAGTTATTTTAATTATTTAATATTATTTACCAACCAATTTATGGAGGAACTTTATCTTATTATAATATGACAAGAACATTTCTTAAATAATTAACATAAGTACATAGACGTGAGGTCGGCAAAATAAATCAAATTAGTAATAAAATTTAAATATTGATCTGAGTATTAATAGTAAGTAACTAGTGTTTTGGTAACTACAATATTTTACTATAAGTGACTTTTTTATTATTTAGCTGAGCTTATTGTGTGCATAAAAAACCATTAAGAAGCCATAGACGCAACTTTTTGTTTTTGTTTCAAAATTTCACACAGAGTTGCCAGGTTTTTTTAAAAAAATGCAAGAGTTGGAGCAGGACATTTTACCTTCACATACCTAATAAATTATATATATTTTAGATTATTTTTTATATTGAACGCATAGTATTTAACATATTAGGAAGGACTGGCAACCCTATTATTCTATGTTCATTTTAATATTAAGATTTTTTTTGTAGTTCAACTTTCGTGATCCATGATTACTATTTTATATAATTATCCAGATGTACTCAAGCTAATACTATCGGAATTTTCACGACTAGTTCTAAACCCATTCGTGGTCCTTATTCATAAGCTCTGAGCATGCGCGGCGTGAATAGATTAGTTCACGCCGCGATTCCGCCATGCTCTAAGAGAACAAGGGCTCGAACGGGTTCGAAACTAGTTGGGAAAATTCCGATAATAATTACGTGAGTGCAGCTGAATAATTATATATAATAGTAATATAAAGATCATGTCATTGCATTAAACTTATTGGAAATTTGGACTATTAATTTCCCCATTGTATTTTATAATATAGGTGTTTTTTAAGTGGTGCTTCGCTACGATCTGGCGTACTTCAGCGCGATGTTATGGGGCTTCTCCTCCTTGAGGGATTCCTTGACCACCACATCCGAGTTGCTGAAGGGCGGAGGGACGGACTCCGCCGATGAGGGCTCTTCAGTCTCCGAACGACTAGAGGTTTCCGTTTCCGGCCTGAATAATTTTAGGTTGTATTTATAATCATAAGTAAATAAATAATGAACATATTATTTTCTTGAAAAATGCCGCAGCAGCGTGTCGCGGTGTGTGGTATGTGGCTGCGTGTGTGTTTGTGTGTGCGTGTGTATGTGTGTGTGTGTGTGTGTGTGTGTGCGTGTGTGTGTGTGCGTGTGTGTGTGTGTGTGTGTGTGTATACTGACCGGTACTTGCGGCAATTGATGTGTGCGAGCGCGGCGAGGTGTCGCAGCAGCGTGTGTCTCGGCGGGTCGGGAGCTCTCTTGGCGGGCGGCAGGTCCACGCAAAAGGCGCTGGAGCGTCCGTCGCCCAGGAAGGTCGCCACGTAGTTCTCCATACGCAGAAGAAGTAATAGCACGTCCTCCAAGTCCGCCTCACTGCAGTGTTGAAGAAATGTGTATAATAAACGAACCAAGTTACCGAACTTATGACATATTATTAATAATTTTCGTGACGTAACTGACCTCGCAGAGTAGAGAAATTGAGCGAAGTGTATGTTAGAGACGCAGCCGTCTCTGTCTTCGCTGTCCGTGTAGAGGTCCGTCTCTCTGTAGTACATGTAGAGGAAGTCGTTCAGTTGTTTGGCGATCACGGCGCATCTGTCTTTGTCACACATCTTCGCCGGGGGTCCCTATCCGACGCTCGAGCTTTATTCATGTTTAGATTTATAAAAAGATCGCTACGGTTTTATAATTAAATAAGGCTTACAAACGAAATACGATAGAACATAGTTAAATACAATATATATTTATGGGCTTAGACCAAACCCACTCAAAGCAATTAGTAAACCAATCCATTCAAAGCAACGTGTTAGCGTTTCCGCCACCTTGAAGACCCTACTTTTTGTTCCTTTTAGATGAAGAAGAAGTTTTAGAGAAAAAAAATCCTGTATTCTTGTGTTTATAGTTCGCACGGCGTTGATCAGAAGACAACTCGTTTATTTGAGAATCTCAGTGAGGCTGCTGATATAACTCTGTGCAGCTCGTCTTTCTGGTGGATTTCAATGCCTGTTGTCAAGACTGTCTGTTCCCGTTCTAGAAGACCACCTACGCTGGAAGGAAGGCACGAAATTATGCGATGTCTTTGAATTTCTTTCAGCTGGTCGGTAAGTCACGAGAGTACCTGATTTTGAAGATCACACAGCCAACTGTCTGGACCTTCTGCTGACAATTGCTCCGGAAAAGTATCGTGTAGAAGTTACCCTCTTAAGAATTTCCGATCTTTGTCTGGTGAAATCTGTGTTGCTTTATTCCCCATCAGATTTTTTAGGCGAGGCCACATAGTGTTAGGTGAGTATGCAGTACACGAGCAAGCTGTGCACAAAAAATGTGCAACCTATGCCTAAAACACGCAGCCGTGCCGACCTTACCAATTACAGACCGATTTCGATCAGCTCCATATTTCGTGAATTATGAAGTGTGTATTGAAATCGTGGCTTCATCCAAACTACCATCTACTTTCTATTGTATGTTACACATATATTAGGTGAGGCCATTAAGAAGAATACAGAAGCGGTCGCTATGTCTTTAAACGTTAAGGTATTTGACAAGAACTGGCATGCAAGCCTGCCTATTTCCTGGCATATTGCCTGGTCTCAGGGCCTCAGAGGTTCCTTATTTTTGCAACTCTTTCTCTGCAGCATATTAACGACCTGCTTCAAAAACTGGTAGCTATGGGTATGCAGACGATAGCACACTTTTAGAAAGATATGGGCCATGTGTTCAATTTAGTGAATATCAAGTACAGAAAGAGAGCCCTTGATGCAGCGTTTATGTGACAAACATTAGGCAGTCTCCGGGGGCAATGCTAATCTTCAGTGCCACATTCAGTGCCACCAAAACGCAGACATGTCTGTTTACCGCCAAAATAGGACCTTTCACCTTAGCTCCTACTTTTCAGTTAGTATTTTTGGAATACAGTGACCACTTTCAGTTGGTAGGTAAAGAGATTGTCAGGAACCTGAACTTCAGTCAGAGCAGAAGCAGGTGCATCAAATCTTGGCCTGATTGTAAAGGTCCGATAGTACTTAACATCAACACAAATTTTAATATTATGTAAAGCACAGATCCAGTTGTGAGTAAAGTACTGCGGTTCAATAGTGGCCGGTGCCGCAAAAAAAATACCATACAGCTTTGGCTCTAGATTCAGTCGAGGGGGTGAGGGGCTGCTTAGTGACCTTGAATTGGTTCATGCCAAGCTCGAGAGCCTCGAACGCAGGCGTAGAATTTCTAGCTTCTCAGTGTTCGGTAATTTAATTCTCTCATTCCCTTTCCATCATCGAACGCTCCGACACACGGCGACTATTATATAATGTAGACACCCCTCCCGTCCGAACAAAGCGTTATGCTTTGTTGTTTCTTATTCGTACAGCAAAGGACTGGAAAGGTTTTTTCTTCATTGTTTTCATCCGATTATAAAGTAGGTGTAGGTGTCTCCAAGGCAAGAGTGAACAGATTATAACGAAGTTAGTGCGGTTTACCATCTACTACATTACCAATTTCCATCACGTGGAAAGTAAATTGGTTACAGTTCCAACAATAATAAATGTACGGTTCCTAAAATAAATAATTATAAAACGCTCGAGACCACATTAGAACCGTCAACACAGTCAGCGTGCAGGGCCCTTGGCAAACGAGAACCGAGAAACCAACCAGGAACTTTTCCAAGAACCAGCGACAGAACAGTGTACCAGTGTGCATGCGTCCGTGTGTTGGTGTGCGTGCGGGTGCATGCGCATGCGTCACCTTTACATTGTAGGGCATCCGGAGCGAGGCGGAGGCGCGTCGGAGGAAGCGCAGCACGAGCGCGGCGTGCTGCGCGCCCAGCTCCGTGCACGGGGACGAGATGCGCTTCAGCACGTGCGTCAGGTACAGGCCGAAGGCGCGACGGACCTCGCCTCGCCTGCGCGATAGTACTGCGTTAGTATTGCGCGGGGAACACCAACCGGCAGTTGCGGAGGCACTCACGTGAGCGTCAGCCCCTCGGCCAGCTGCCTCTTGACGAGGTCCTTGGCGCGTCTCGCGTCGCGGGGCGCGGGCGCGGGCTCGTCGGCGAGCTGCACGGCGGGGGCTGCGCCCGCAATACACGCCGCCTCGTAGCGCTTCAATCTGAGACAAAGGAATTAGATCTGCGTTATCTAGATGTGGTCTTCGACTTTACGAGTTCGTCGCCCGATTTTTATATGACGATCGACGACCGGGTGTCGCCGAGGGTGGTACCTCTCGGGCGTGTCGGTGAGGCTGGTGGCGACGGTGGCGTGCTGGAAGTGCGGCAGCACGTGCGAGTGCACCAGCAAGTTGTAGTTGTGTATGACCGTGTAGGGCGTGTTGTTGTTCAGGGAAGTGGAGCATACCGGGACGCCGGTCACCGGGTCTGGGGGGGAAACAATCCCGATGATCCAGAAGAAATAGTAAAAGTTTTTTTTGTATATTATTTTTATGAATTCTAAAAGTATAAAAACATAAAATAATAAATCATTAACCAAGATACTGGGAGTACTTCTGCCAGCTGTTCTGCGAGGGGAAGATCCTCACGAATCCCCCCCGCCGTGCGTACTGCGCCCGCACAGCGCGCACAATTCGCAGTTCCTCTCCCGTCAGCAGCGCGGCGAGGGGCCCGGCGCCCCCCGCGGTGACCCCCCCCACCCCCTGGGACGCACTCTTGTTACGGATGCAGGTGTTTTCGGCGGAATGGACGCGACGGCACTAAATATAAATAGAATGAACTTTTGGAAATTGAATTTATTTAACTTAATAACGTAGTAGTAATAAAATGTTTTAAGGACTTTGGCCGCTATAACGCTAAGCTACTCACCGCTCCGATCCTCATCTTCAGGGAATTAGCTTGTGGCGAAGGCTCCTGTCTGCTACCCGGAACTGCGGGGAGCCCCACCAGCGTTAGAGTGTCCGCTAGGAGAGCTGACTTCACCCTTGCGTCCAAAGGACTTTCACACGCTAGACTAAAGTAGAAGCGATTGTTAAATAACGAAAATAATGAGGGTCTGTTTATTATCTTTATATGTACCTCGGCGATAAGTTGATTTCCAGTAGCCACGGTTTGAGCATATCGTCTATGAGGATGTCATAACCGAAGAGTTCTACAGAAAATCATCCAATAATTAGATCAGAATTAAAATGTCTTAACCCAATTTCTGCAACTTATTATTACTGCTCTCACCGAAGCAATTAAAAAGACTGGGCACAAACACTCTAGCAGCCGCGGTGATGGTCTGAGCTGATGATAAGATGGACTTCACCACGAGATCTTCAATAGCCGCCATCAGGGATGAGGTATTCCGACCTTGCTTTCGAAGATGTCTTAACAGGGCCGATAAGGTCCACTTGTGACCTATGTTGCCTGCGTTAGGGTCATCACACCTAGGAAAAAAATTTTGATAAATATTTTTCTTTATTAAATAATCTTTAAATAAGGAAAATAACAGTATTTTTTTAATACTTACTTGATATAATCCGTGTGATATTTATTAATACTATAATTACACAAATGCATGCAAGGGTTCCAGAGGTTCTTATTTGTCTTGTCATACTTCACGGTCGCGAATCTAACGAGACCCTCTTCATATAAGTATATTAGCAACGGGTCTATAGAGGTCACACACACGTAGAGTCGGAGGTCACATTTGTGACCCCCTATGAGGAGAGGTTTGTCTATGTATTTGGCTACTACCACGTTTTCGCCTTTTGGTATCTGTTCTGGCTGAAAATGATAATTTTATTAAATAATTTTTGAGTTACTTGCATGGGCTATTGAATTAAATTTGAAATGCGTACCGTGTTTACAATATAAATGCCGCGTCCACGACTAGATGCAGCAGGTTTCACGATCCATGGACCTTTGGTTCTGTAATGCGTGGTGCAGAGCTCCTTGTATTCAGCAGGCATGAGGAATGTGGTGGGGATGAAGTCAAAGTGCTTTAGACCCCGGAAGTACTGCATCTTCTCTATGTTCTTGAAGAGTTTGTCTTTACGAGTTAATTCATAGGATCTGAGGAAAAATATGAATGACATACTGAATGACAAAGTTATTGTCGTTAATAAAACCAGTCCGTTCATTATCGGTCTTGAAATCCAAAGAATAAATCATGAACGTAGCTATATATATTGAGATCATCGATTTTATTCTCGTCACTGTGTAATTAAATGTATCATTGAAATATGAATATATTATTTTGTCTAATTGGCGTGAAGTTAGAAAAAACAGGGTGTTCATTCATTCACTCATTCGTTCATTTGGTGAAGAGTTCTTTAAAACAAACTCACCGTGGGTAATGATTAACTTTTTGAGTCGGTGCAAGTGATCTCATGACCTCCAAGGGAATGAGGGGATTAGACCAGAGTAAGGTCCAAGTTGTGGATTCAGGGAGAGCTTCTAATAGACCGTGACCATCTAGCAACCTCTGCACCAAATTTACCCTATCCCCCCCATTTTTCTATCAATATTTAGACTACACTCTTATACCAACTTCACTTCTATAAGATTTGTGATATCCTCGGAAGGTAAAGTTGTCCTAAATATGAATTTTGAGTTTCTCTGGTTGTTTTTAGTACTCTTACCTCCAAGGTATATTTTTTTTCTATTTACCAGCTTAGAAAATTATATTTAATCAACTCACCGAGGGAAATGATTGACTCGTTGATAAGCCGTGAGAGATCTCAGTACATCAGGTTTAGGATGTAATCCAGCCCACATCAGATTGAAGTCTTTGGCTTCTGTTGAAGCTTCTTGAAGACCATGAGCTTGGAGCAATCTGTGGAGCAACTTGGTCTCCGTGTTGACTAGCTTGTACGTGATTTTGAGCATTCTTGCTGGCATGTGACTACTTTCTAATACCTATAAATGTAACCTTCTGATATATAGAATAACTGGTTGTATTATTTTCAGATTTTTTTTAAATTATCACCAGCAATTAAAAAGTCCTATAATTAGACCAAAAAAATGCATAATTTAGTAAAGTTGTACGGGTTGTTAATGGTATCTAGGACACGTAAAATATAATGAAACATTACTCAAACAATAGCTGTAATAAATAATTAGATAACAATTAATATCTTTTCTAGTGCTTTAGTCTAAAGTCTTACCTTAACGCTATCGACTTCTTTGACTAGCATATGTTCCGAATCATCACTGTCCATATTAAGAGAATTCGATCTTTGATTGTGTGCATTTTTACGTTTGTTCTTACCTTTGTTCTTTTTACTTTTCTTCTCTTCTTTATCTGAAAATCATAATCTTGATTATTTTTATGTTGTTCCAGTTTCCAAAAGCATCACAGGTGCAAACCTTTATTAAGCTGCGGTGTTTCTTCGGGCGGTTTAATGTTAGCTGTGGTATTTTCTACATTGAGATTCTTTTTAAGCGTAATTTTACTTAGATCATTCAAGACGTCCTCGATATCCCTCTTATGCTCAGCTCGTTCGTGACCTTGATCCTCTAAGAAAACTGTTTCAGGGACCTCAGCCTCACTCACATGCCTCACTATATAAGCTTGGCCTGTAAATTTAGTGCTATTTCCAAAGGTCTCCATAACATCATGCATAATGTTTTTCGGTCTAACGCTGAACGCGTGAGGCTCAGCTACTAATCTCTTAGCCATATTCTTTGCTTTGTTCAACAATATTGTGGTGCCAGTGTTATTGCCAACGGTTTTCGTTGTGGATTCCATGGACGGAGTCCGTGACGCGAGGACGCAGGATCGGAAGACGAGCACGGCGGCTTTTGATCCAATTGGGCCACCCGATACCCAATCTGACAAGGAACCCTCATTTTCCTTCTCTTTCCCGTGGGTTTCTTCATCATTTTTTCTCATGCTGTCCCTTTCTACTAGTGTTTGATGGCCTGATGTAGACGGATTTGTTGTTTCTGGTGATACATGTGGACTGCAACAGATATAGGTGTGTGATTCATTGGATATATAAAAAATGAAGTAATGGTCAATGTTGCTGTGATTTCAAGCGTGGTATAGACATCAAAAGAATGTTAATATAAACTTAATTAATACCAATCTTCTTTTAAGACAGACTGATTAGATGTCACTGGTAACGTAAATGGTAAAAATATATTATATTGAAAAAAAATTTTGAGTAGAAAAAAAAATCCTACCTTGTTGGATAAAATGTTATAATTTAATTAAATGTTAATAAACTTAAATCAAAATTTCTTATGCACAATAGATATTTTTAGTTTCAGTAAGACATGCACAGTAATGGTTGTAATGAGCAAAGCATGTGTAAATGGCGGCTTAACAATTAAATAAATCGATTGAACCTTGAGGGAATCGATTTTTTATTAGTTTTACTTTTTAACGAAGCTTGAAAGCGATCGTAGCGACTGTTAACATAATGAATATTTTATTAAACTTAAAAATGTTTCGAAAAATTATATATTAATTATAATATAATAAATATTAGTGAACGAAGTTCTCTATGAGAGAATTTTCTGCATCCTTTGTGCAAGAATCCATCAAAAACGTTATATCCGAATATTTTAAAATTTTGCACACTGATAGACATCAGTCTGATAGTGGTTTTGACAAAAAAAAAATCAAAAAATTAAAAAGAAACAAAAAATGTAATGATAGTTGAGGGCAGAATGCGTCGATTTTTATAAATGCAACTTCGGTGGTGTTTCCACCTCGCTTTGCTCAACATGTTAACACATACCAAGATTTTGCAAGCGCAGCGAGTCCAAATTGAGGTCTAGTTCGCGCTCCTAGTATCTTTGATCTAATCAGCGTGTAATATGTTACTTACATTGTCAATCATTGTGCTGACTACGTAATACAGATCGTAGTCAATACCATGTGGTCAATCAATATCGTTCGTACAAAGCATATATATCACGCAATGCCATAAACATGACAACTGACCTTAACGATTGTATTTGATGTTTGTATGTCACATACAATGTATGATACAAACTAATATATGTAGCTTTACTGATGTTAAATTCTAGTAGTTTTATATTTTATTTCTTTATTATTTCTTGAGACAGGCGAAACTGATCAACCTTCATAATAAGGTGTTACTATTGTTTATACTTTGATTTATAACTCGAAGCAAATATTATGTCACCGACTTATACTATTGATATAACTTAAAAATTCAACAAATGCTTATTCTTGTATTTTCTTATAACAAGACTAATTTCTTCTTTTTTCCTACGTAATAAAAACGTAGCCAATCTTTCAACCTATAGCTACACAATAATTTGTTTTTTTTTTCATATCTGTATTAAAGAGCTAAGTCGCATTGCGACCATGTCGCTCTGTAAGGACACATACATTAAATTGATTGCAAAATATGCAAAATCATCTTCATCTTACCTTAAGGGCTAATTGTACTAGTTTGGATAACATTTTGGCACCCTTTGATAGAGGATGAGGAGAGGATGAGGATGAAGATAATATTACACATTAAAATATATAATATTAAAAATTTGATTAAAATATGTTTAGTACAACTTTGCGTGAACAAATAGACAACTACTTTAAAAACTTGTCTTCAGTTTTAAACTAAACATGTAGCCATAATTTGTTTTATGCTGTATGAACAAACTTATCCTCGCTACTTTATATAGATATGTATACAAAAAAATAAACAGTTAACTAACACTGAGCTGTTAATTATAAATAGTTCTTTGTAATTATTATCTGAAAAATATTCTTGATTAGGAAACTAAATTATACGTCTCAACGATGTAACAATGGAAGATAAAACATCTATTGTATAAGAAATTTATACTAAGATAATAAATTAAATATAATTTATTAACCTAATATATATAATTATCCGGCTGTACGCACGTATTTACTATCGGATTTTGCCCGACTAGTTTCGAGCCCACAACGCGATTCCGCCATGTCCAGAGCTCATGAATAAAGACCCTGAATGGGTTTGTAATAGTAATACATACAAAATAGTCTTTTATCTATCTATATATAAATTCATACAAACTCCTTTCGTTCAGAAAATTATCCCTTTTACCAAAGAAAATATATATGCCATGACTGTTTATGGTATTTCATGTCGTGATCGACAACCGTCAGGGTACGAAGCATTCAGATAACATAATAACTCAGAAAAAACTCCATTCTTTTACTGTTCTTATATTCCTTACTTTCATATTATCAATCTGAGTCAGAACCTTTAAAGCAAAGGTTACTATTATAATGGACACAAATTATGAGAATTTCTTGTAAATTTTGTGTAGTATCATTGAATTATTATTATTCAGCGTGCACAGATAAATTTGTGCAGACGGGTGTTAGAAGTTATTATTAACTGAAAAAACAGATTAGCTTAAACTTTACATATATATAAATCATTTTATTGAGATCAAGTCTATTATGAAATAAAAATACGATTAAACCTCAGAATTGCCTTACATTTGACGACTAATTAGAAAAAATACAGTTTTTGTAGAAAAAGATAAATGATAATAACACAAGTGTTCCCAAATCACACACAAAAAGATTGCATTTCCAATCTTCTAAACAAGCCGGAGCCCATTACTAGAATACTACTTCTACTTTCACGAGTTCATTGCTATAATTCACTAGACATTATATACCAGGGATGGCGAACCAATGGCACACCTGAAACAACTAACACTTTCGAAACTTTTGATGACACGCACAAAAACAGAAATATTTTTTTTTAAGTTAACTTTTTTAATAGAAATAAATAATAAATTAATTACACTTAATTTAAAAATTATGATATAAATTAATAAAAAATTAACTAATAAAAATGTTTTTAAAGAATTACTTATTTATTTTATTTATTTATACTTACGGATCGTTTCACCACACTAACATTTCGAATGAAATTTTATCGTGGCACGTTACCTCTTTAAAAAGTTTTTTTTCGACTTTGTGGACACGGACATCAAAAAAGGTTCGCTATCCCTGTTATATACTATATAGTTAAAATAACACATTTTATAAAGTCACCTACTTATTATTGTAATATTACTATATATTTTCTTGCTCTATGTTAAAGTAGCGGACTGAAGATTTTTATTATAATTATTTTGCAAATATTTTAATAATTGATAAATTTATTCTCAAATTAATGTAATTTATTTTGAATTTTTACAAATTTTCATTCAAGGCATATTTATTTATGTAATAAATTGAGATAATTTTGGCAGAAAAATGAAAAACTTAATTCTTTTATTAATTTCTGATCACAAGAGCCACTAAAAATAGTAACTTATTTATGTAACTAAATTGATGGTAATTACGCAATAGTGTTAAAAATATACGGGATGTTTTATCAACCCTGTCTCCCTGGTTACGGGTTTGATATTGATTGCTCCCCACGTGTGAAGGGTCCGACCCTTGCTGGCTGAGGACATACTACCGACAAAGATTAAGATCTGCATTTCTATAAAAATTCCGCGATAACACAAATACTACCTGCTTTTTTAAAAATATTTTATTTCATCCCCCATATTATTACACTGTTAAGTATTGAGGAAAAATTATCAATAATATTGAACTTATTTTGAACCTGGTCAGGTTTTGTTTTACTTGGTGGAAGTGATTCCGCTGTTCAAGTCACTATGCGTGCCGAATTCCCAGTAGATGTAAAACAATTTGCAGGCGTGGTCATATGATCTAATATATGTGTATATGCAATGATATAAATATGACAGACTTTAATTATTTAGACTAATATAAACAAAATTATAAAATATATATATTTGTTTTTTTTTTTGTGAACATGTCATTGCAATTGAATTTTCTGAGTCATATATCAAGAAAATTCTCATTTGTATGCGCAGATTGCAGTTCCTGTTACAAAATTTGTTAGAATCATTATTTATTGTAACTTTGATGATTAATGATTGATGATGATTATGACACAGAATACTAATATTTCGATTTATTTTAAACAATTTTTTTTACTCGCAATAATTATAGTTATACCTTTTTGAAACATTGCATAAATTAAAAATTAATTAATTTCGTTAAACCATGGATTATTTTTAAATAAAATAATATATATACGACTATTTTATACTTTATTTTATAATGCAAATTAAACGGCGACAAAAACAGATGAGAATAAAATAAAAATATATATAAGTTTTATAAAATATTCCAGAAATAGTTAACAATATTAAAAGTAGTAAAAAAATCGCGACTTCTATAGCGAAACCTAAATATTAACACTTACACGAAAACTTTTCCCATTTTTCCTCGAAAGCTATCAGACACCTCTCCGTGGTGCAGACACCTAACACTGTCACTACTGAGTCACTACTGAGTAGACTGTGACACTTCACAGCGCCTTGTACGATGTGTTGCTCGGTTTCACTCACCGTTGCGCTCTGCTGACGCCAGGTGATTGACGACAAGGGCGAGCTTACAGAGACTGATATATTTAGGAATAATTTAAGTTTATTTGAAATGAAAATTATTTGTATGAATCTAGATTTTTCGAAGTATAATTTAAAATAGTTTTTTTTTTATTTTTAAGTAGTCTGGCGGACGGATGCCTTATGGAAAAGGAAAATTCATTAAGCTGAGAATATTTGTATTATTATGGTAATACGAATAAAACTGAGTTGCTCAATTTATTTTTATGTCTCCTTACTTCCGGGAACATGGGGAGAGGTACGGGTCCGTGCTTCGTGGGCAACTTTTAATGACTTTCTTCGGGTTCACGTTAGCCGTTAGCTAATACCAGGCGCATAGGGGATCGGCCATGAGGGTTCGTGTCGGGATCATGGTTGAAAAATGCGCTGGGAGATAACGTAGCGATCTCCTTCAAAGCTGATCCGTGCCTCTGTCGTAGAACCTTGCTGGGTTCTGTTTGGTCAATGGAGCTGCAAGTTCAGGCATTTTCTAGGGCCTGGGACCCAAAGGGTTAGTCGGACTAGGAATACGCGAGTGCTGATCGGTCATGGGGGATGTCTAGGTGTAACCCGTATAGCTTAGGAGTTATAATAAACTGGCCAACGGGTAAAGGTTAACCGGGTGTGCTCTCTCATTAGGTTGGTGGCTGCTTACGCAGCCTACGTCGGGGCAATTTTGACATGTGAGTAAGCAAATCCCTTGCCGCTCCAGTATGATGGCGAGATCTGTTGAACATCTAGTAAGCAACCTAAAAATGGCAGCAGTCTATATATCGTAGTTATAAGTGAAAGCGACACAAAGACTAATATGTAGAAATACTAAAACAATATTTTTCAAAATAACATCTTCTTGCGGGAGATTAAACCGCTTCGTTTTGTAACGCGTGACGGCGCTGGTCTGTCTGGCTTACGCATACAGCAGTTGCAGGTAGGTTCCTCCTCTCTCCCTCAAACCATTTACTAATATATAACTTTTGTACAAATTTAAAAATACGAATAATTTTAAACTTTTATTATGTTTGATAAGGATGTTACGTAAAGTCTTTTGACATATGATTGATCTTTAAAACATAAGGCCTGGTAAAATTATAACGAGAGCGAACGCCGCCTTTATAACGAGAGCGAACGTCATTTACCGGTCGCTGAGAAAAGTTAATCCCTTCGATCCGCTCTCAAAAAGCATTAAAAATGTTATCACTTTAGCTACCGTTTATGATAATAAAAATTTGAGAACAATTACAGACTTTATTTGGGAAACGGATTCTAATATGAGCCCATCCATTTGAAGATGTATGATATTGTTTGAATAAGAATTTTAATCACGATACTTTGTTCGAATTATAAATATCGAAACAACTTCTTTTATGTAAGTATGTTTTGTTATTGACAAGTAAACATTTATTTAAGCAATTTAAGTATTAGCTGATTTTTTTGTCCTTTTTAAATTTTTTTATAAAAAAGACCTACACTTTATATAGAGCTATTATACAAATTGTGAATAGCTGGAATTTCATACGTAAAACTTATGAAAAAATATATAGAAGTACCAAATATATAAGAACTTTTTTGATATTAACACTAAGAGTATAATTTCCGAAACATAAATGTATTTTTTATTTAAACAAAATAAAAAAAAAAGTCTTAAAATATCGTTTATTTAACAAATACAGGAGAATGGTACACGACTCACCAAAAATATTCATGTATGCATTTATCAAAACCGAATTGATCATCACACGCGACTGTACTGCAGAGGTAGTTGTAGTAATATGAAGACAATTTGTATTTGAATTTCAATGAAAATCATAAACATACAATTTCATGATTTTCGAAGAAGAAAACGTTTACTGAACATAACTTATTTTTTCATCTAAGTCACCAATCTAAAGGCAGAGTAAGTTTGTTTGCCCCTAGTATTAAAATCGTGTCTATCACTAGTAACCAATTTGTGGATATTCTTAACATATTTTAGGTTAAGAGAAAGAACCTAGTTTTAGCACTAACATAAAACAAACAATCTTTCATACCCCAAAATCTATTCTATTTATATTTCCCAAAATTTATTCTATTAGTAATTATTCTAGTTTCTGAAATTTTATAGATATTTTATTTTAGAGGGTATGTGTAAATTTATTATTATCGAGTGTTTACCTATAATAATTATCTTTTAGGATAATTTGATATACAGATATACAGTCGATTTATTATTTGTAATGGTGACGTCTCTCAACTATATTAGAAGTATTTTCTCCGCCAGACGGTAATCTCATAAACGTATTATGCACATTTGCTGATTCATTGAGGTGTAATAAGCATGTGTCGCAGGGGAAGTTTCGATTACGAGCTTTTACTGAAACGGATGTTTTATATTAAAGCTAATAGTGTCTATTACGTATTATTACACTTTCGTTTTGTAATGATTCTAATTTAAAAATATTTCATGAATCATGGTAGAATTTAAGAATAAATGTACCACTAAAGTCTCGAAAGAGAAAATTTAGAGATAAATGTACAATGTGTTTATGTTCATTACTTCAGAATTTCAATTATAGATGACCTTATATTTAAAATATTGATACTAAGGCGACATTGACAACAGGACTGCCTAATGAATTGACAAATTTCTAGTACAAACTGATCTCTTAGTTTTATAATTATTTATTTTATTATAAGAATATCTAAATATGTATATGATTTTTTTTTTTCATTACTAACATTATATAAATCTCAAAAAAAAATTGTTTGGTTTAAAATTTTTATTATAATTTAATATATCTGTTCCCAACACCAAAAGCTGTATCAATTAATTTAACATGTATTCATTTATATAAAATTGATTGAATTAGAAGTGCTTATGCTGTGTTAGCTTGTAAGTTTGTTCTTACATATTAGTACAATAGGGCAAAAGCTAATTAAATCTACTTATGTTACTTAATCAAAGTAAAGTAGCTTAAAAAAGTAGCTTCTAACGTTTTTAAATATTACTAATTTTAGTTACATATATATTATTATTTATAATTAATTTTCATTTACACTACAATATTAAACAATATTCAAATTTTTAAATTTTGCACTTTAGTTTAATGGCAAAGATTGATATGCTATATGAACATGATAAAAAACAAAGGAGTAAATATATAGAAATATGTGAATTAATTATTAATGTTTCTTTAATTAAAGTATATTGTAAATAAATATAATACAGTATATAATAAGGGACTTGTAAATGTTGATGATGAGGCGGAGAACAAAGCATAGTAGTAAGCTCTGAAATGTTGTGTGAATTATAAAAGGTGTTTAGAATATAGAATGTCTCGGATCCAAAACATATTTTATTGTGCTTCTTCTTTCATTATATTATTTTAAAAAAATATCTAATTTTTAACATTTTATTTATATACTTTGGATTCTGAGCAACATAATAAAAAATATACTTAAATATTATTTTCAATAACCTGGTGTGTGGACGGTTGTGGTTGCATTTTTTGTGTATTTTGGGTAAATCATCGGAAGTTATCTTAAACTGAGGCTCGAATTCGTCTTCCTGATCCATGGTGGACTTTGTTGGAAGGCAAATATAAAATAGCCCAAATTATTTAGTATCAAATGTTTTTAAACTGTTTTTATTATAAGATATATATAATTAAAAAACAATATATAACATTAAGTAAACGTAATATAATAATTTCGTTGTAAGTATAAGTTATTTGTTACAGAATGATTAATAGCTAATTAAATAGAATTGCAGCAAAACTGTATTTATTTGAAATATTCAATAAGCAACAGACACAGCAACAAGCAGAACAATTTACTTAAAACATTCTAAAATCAATATCCTTATGCGGTATTTTAGTTATAAACAATTTGTTAATCTGTCATATGGAAATATGAGGTTACTTACCACTGCAGTGCCGGTTTTGTTCGCCGGTGTTCGATAGACGCACTTTATTTATTTACAAGTAATTTCACATTTCTATTTTTAGTTCTATTTGGATTGTTAAGTATTTATATAATAAAAATCAACTAAAATTTTTAATGATCCATATTTTCATGTTTCAAATTTAGCACAGGGATCCGACGTCAAAACCATATTCTGTTAAAATTTATGGATGCGATCAGTTTTATTGTTATGTACAAATATTTTATAACTATTTAAAAATCGTAAATGTCTTGTAATATATAAATATTTTTATTGTAAATATAACAAGAGTTTTGAGGGGGTCTTCCCAATAATTATTCATCGTTGCATATTTTAGTTAAATCATTATTTTTTTAAGGGTTATTACATTTCGCTATTACTTAAGTGATTCCTGTTATATAAGTATATAACAGGAATATATATTAATAACAACACGATTTATTGTTTACTGGTACATATATTTTTTAAAACTTTTTTTTTCTTTTTTAAGCCTCGTCGGTTTAATGCTGAAAAAGTAATGGTTTTCGCTTGTATTCAAAAATTACACAGAGAATAATATAAAGTGTCCTTTTAGATATATAGTATACTTTTTATGGTAGGATTACTGTCTACCTGGCTTCCTTACACACACACAGTAGCTGCAGGCGAGCTCCTCCTCTCTGCTTCTTCTACTGTACTTAATTGAGAAAATTACTATTAACTGGAGATTTGAATGTTAATTCTACTGCTGATGAGTTAAAAAATTAGTATCGTCTCTAAAATCAAAATTGATTAGTATTTGAAAGTCTCTGCAATATAATTTAGATGACATACAATTTAAAAAGATCGTTGCCTATCATAACTTCCATAAGCCAGTTATTACTATGGTTGTATTAAATAATGATACTAATCATGTACACAAAATTCAAATTTATATTATATAATTCTAAGAATAAAATATATTTTATAATTAATGAAAAATAGGTACCTTTCCTTACATTATTATATACCTAAAATTTAAATAATAACCTAAGTTTATTTTGAATAATATATCAAAATATTTACCGTAGGTATAAATTTGTCTATACTAATATAGATCAGCTGGAGAATTATAGAACAGGTTACTTCTAGCCGTTGGAGTTAGCACTAAATTTACTTAATATAAATAAAAGTATTGATTTTTGTTAGATTTATTTAAACGTCTAGAAAAAATTGTCTCAGAGGCCTAAACGGATTCGCTAACGCCAAATGCAAAATTGATTGGAACATGTATTTAACATTTGCAAGATACATAGAGTTTATACCACCACACTATACTTTTAAACAAATACTAGCATTTTTAAAAAATAATTAAAATATTAGCAGTATGTTTCACAATTCCTTTGATTGCTTCTATCAGTAGTTCTGAGTAAACATTCGTAATTAATATAATACCCTTATGCACATAAATTTGTCATCATGAAGTTGCTTATTGTTAATACACAATTTTAGTGGATCATTGAAAAAAACACGATTTCTTAAAAACCATAGTAAATATACTAATTGTAAATAATAAGTGAAAATACAAAAGGAAATATAAAAAAACATTACAAATAAAACAATAATATTTCTATAATTTTATTATTACAAACTTACACAATAAACCAAATTGTCTAAGCATAGTAGCTGAGATTGGCCTTCTTCTTGGCTTGTACTTCCAAAATGGCGTCCATGAAGTCCTCATGAGTGACGGCGGTGGCGGACCGTCTCAACGCGATCATACCGGCCTCCACGCACACTGCTTTACACTGGGCGCCATTGAAGTCGTCTGTAGACCGGGACAGCTCTTCGAAGTTAACGTCGGGGGACACATTCATTTTTCTGTAATAATATTATTTAAAAAGTTATTTGCCACTCATTTAAAAAAAAACACTAAATTGATATTTTGTAAATGAATTAGAATGATACGTATATAATAGTCATAACACATATTTTTTTATAGTTCTAAATGGAAAACTGAACTCTTAAATCTATACTCTTTATTGCACACCATATATATAAAAAAATATTTAAAAAATAACATATAAGAACAAGTAAAAATTTATTACAACAACTTTAAACCGAAAACGATGGAGATGCAAAAGGCGGTCTTATCCCCTAATTACGATTTCTTCCAGACAAACAGTGTTATGGTTGATATACATTTAATATTTTTTACAGCAGTAGGTGGCGCAAATGTACGTAAATAAATAAACCTACTTACAAATAACTACAAACGAATACATAATTATATTACATAAATAAAAATATAATCAATATATATTAATATATAAACTAAACAATATTTATATACATACCTCTTTATTTATATACATGTAAGATAAAATACGTCATTCTAGATAACTTTAAATAGAAAATATTCTTTAAACGATTTTTTAAATATTGCTAGAGATTTCGATTTTCGAATACTCAGAAGTCATTTCACAATTTGATGGAATGAACTGTAAAAGAGTGTTTATAAAATCTGGTGCTGTGTACTGGCATTCTAATTATTAAGGACTGTGATGATCATACTGCAGTAGAATATTTTTATTATATCTCATAGACATATAATAATTATATTCTAGTATGCATTTTATTTTATTCTATATTTATTTAAATTCAAGTAAACATTTTCCACACATACCGAGAGTGAATCTGCATGATCCTGGCCCTTGCCTCTTCATTAGGATGTGGGAATTCTATCTTCCTGTCTAATCGTCCAGATCTTAACAAAGCAGGGTCTAAAATATCTACTCTGTTTGTAGCAGCTATCACCTATATTAAATTAAGAACATTATATTAATAAAATGCTTACATTAAATTAATTTTTTTGTAAAGATTAATTTTACTTTATATCTCCTTTATTGTTTTTTACCTTAATATCAGCAGTAGAACTGAACCCATCAAGTTGGTTGAGCAGTTCCAACATGGTCCTCTGCACTTCACGATCACCAGCTTTTTCAGAATCAAATCTTTTGGTACCAATAGCATCCAGCTCATCAATAAATATTATAGCTGGGGCCTTCTCTTTGGCAAGAGCAAAGGCATCTCGGACCAATTTTGCACCATCGCCTGTGCAAAAGGAACAATAAAGAATAATTTAACAGTTAAAGTCAGTTGGTCAAATTACAGAATCAGTATTTAGCTCTCTAGAAACTAAAAAACCTCTTAAACATTCAGGTTTTAAAAAAAATCTTAGTAATGACTATTGAATTCACTTATAATAAGCAATGTTATAAATTAAACCTTAACATACCAATAAACATCTGTACAAGCTGAGGTCCAGCCAGCTTCAAGAAGGTTGACTTAGTCTGAGCTGCACAGGCCCTAGCCAACAATGTCTTGCCAGTACCAGGGGGTCCATACAATAGCACACCCTTGGGAGGATGGATGCCGAGGTTCACAAACTTTTCCTTGTGTGTCATTGGAAGTACTACTGCTTCAATAAGTTCCTAGAATTAAATACAATCTTATGATTATTTACTCTTGCTATTTTAATAATGTTATAAATGGTAATTTGTTTTGTTTTATTTTCATTAAAATTGTATGCTTCCAACTTATTGCAGTTGTTAATTAATTGTAATATTGTACTGTTGATTTATTCGTAATTATTGCATATATGTTTAATGTATTAAATTACCTGTATCTGTTTATCTAAACCACCAATATCTGAATACTGTTCAGTTGGTCTCTCATCTACCTCCATAGCTTTGACTCTAGCATCATATTCAGCGGGTAAAGTTTCCAGAATCAAATATGAATCCTTATTGACTCCAACTAAGTCACCAGGCTTCAATTTTTCTGCATCTACTAAACCAATCACTGGTAAAAAGTATGTCTGGCGAGTTGAAGTCTTGATGACAGCGCATTTTCCCTTTCTCTGCGAGTCTAGGTCTACTACGGCACCGTCTTCCTCTTCTTCTTGAGGATCAACATCGAGTAGTTCTATTACGTTCGATACAAGGTAGGGGAGAGTCTTGTTGACCTTAATTTTCTCAGTGTTTTCTTTGATTTTGTCATTCTGTGCTTGTAACTCATGAGATATTCTCATCACTTCACTTTTCATGATCTTAATTTCATTGTCTAGCAATCGAGTTCGGCTTATAATTTCATCTGTCGGCATTCGTAGCACTTCTTCGCTGAGTGCTTCTTCACCATCTTCCCAAATAGACTTATCTTCCAGAGTTGTGGCCATTGTTTAAAATATTTGTTTATCTTTTCGTTAATATTTATTTTATACTATAAGAAATCTTCAAAACTGCAAGCACATCAACCTAAATGAATTGTCATTATTTTTAAGGGATACCTGTGCAAATAATGAAAAGACTACTAAAAATATATTCATTTAATGTATACTTTTTCTAACAAAATCATACGGACAAGAAGTTTAAAACAAAAACTTATTTTTACTTTATTATATTTATAGTACGGTATTTCTTCTAGTACATGTGGATAACTACAATCATGTTAGAGGAATAGAAATAAAAAGGTTTAATGGAGTTATAAGAAAAAAGTTTTTTATCTATATCGTTATTGTGAATGTGACTTTGACGTATAACAATTGGGTCTTGTAGAGCTATCGAATTTGCTATTCGTATTCGTTGTTTTTAAGTTAAACAATAATTTCGAAGTTAAGTGCCCCTTTTAATATTAACTTTTATTTAGAGACGATCCTTTGAAAAGCCCTTTAAAATGGCATTGTCTATGTTCCTGCGCACGCCAGGTAAGCAACACAATTATGTTAAAGTTATTTTAGTTACATAATACTTGTTTTGTCTGCATAAATATGCGCTTTTATTGTAGACGATGATTATAACAGCTGCTAATTCAATGTTCTCTTATCTGCTAATCATTTCTTAATATATTTAGTCATTAAAGAAAGGTCTTCTAACTCAAAGTTTGTTGTTTGATTAGGTTATCTCTTTCTTTCAGTAAATTATATATTTAATTTTTATTCAAGAAAATATTAACGCATTTAAAACCTTTTATTTTTAAATATAATATATGATTTCTGTTTATTGTTTTCAGCTTGTGCCAGCAGGCTACTATCTCAGCAAGTTATGAAGCTGGGTACACAGACCACCCTAAAGCCAATTCCAAATCAACAAACATTGTTTAGTATCAATGCTCTTAAGAACGCTTTGTTAAAATCTGAAAGTACACCTATCTTAAGTTCAGTAAGTTTTTTGTTTTCTGATTGTTACTAAAAAAACCTTGTTCACTTAATTTTAGTTGAAAATTATTTATTTCATAGATTGTTATGATATTTTAAAATAGATATATAATCACCTACTTCAATATTTTTTGTTTACATTTATTATATAACTATACTAGCTTGTATTAAAAAAAACCACATTTATAGGTGCGTTCTTTCCGCACATCAGTAGTGCGATTTGCAGCTGGCAAGACTGATGACCACTCGAAGTTGTGGGTTATAGAAAGAATCACATCTGCAGCTCTCATCCCTCTCGTTCCATTAGCATTAATAGCTCCTAACAAGGTGTTTGACTCCCTGCTGGCTATTCTTGTTGTAGCCCACAGTTTCTGGTGAGTAGTTGTTCATAAAAAATAAATGTTATTTAAGATTTGTTCCTAAAAATATATATCTATCTTGAAATTTATGCCTGAACAACTGAAAAATTATTTTATTAATAGACAATTTCTAGTGCGCTTGTAAGAAAATTATTTTGTTGCATGAATTTAATCAAAAGTTTTAAAGCATTCCAAATGTATGTCTATTATCTACATTTGTATGTTTAATGGTAGACACACAAATATCAAAGTATTCACTATCATATTTTTTATGAAGCAATGATGCTCTTATATTTAACATATTGAATATCATTACAATAACACTATTTTACGGATATAACTCGGGTTTATATTGATGATCGCTTAAATTTATAGATAAGATATTGGTTTTTATCCTAATATTTTTTAAAAAAGTATAAAACTATATAATAAAATAATTTATATACAGTCTATCATAAAAATAGGATTTCTTTCATTTCAGGGGCCTTGAGGCGATAGCAGTAGATTACGTGCGGGCCAGCATATTTGGACCTTTTGTTCCCAAACTCGCCATTGGCCTTGTTTATCTGGTTTCCATTGCCACACTTGGAGGATTGTTCTACATTATTACCCACGATATCGGTATTGCCAACTCAATTAGACAATTCTGGTCTATTAAATCTGGACAGAAAGCGTAATTTTTAGTAATGGCAACACTCGTTTTGACAGTTCTGTTAAATTATTTTAGGTTAGTTAGATAAATGAAAGCCGACAATAAAAAAATCTTCATATAATTTATCTTGATGATTCTTAAACATTGTAGATATTTGTAAAATTACTATAATCAATTATTTTGAACCCTTGTTCTGTATTTTTGTGAACGATAATTTTCCTCTATTTGGTACTTAATTAAGTTGTTGGCAGTATATTAAGTATTATTTTGTGTTATATTAATTTTTTGGCTGTTTTAATAAAACTCCTTTCTCTAATGTCAATTGTTTTTACTAAAATGACCAGACCACAGGTTTAAACTAAAATAATCTAATATTGTTTAACAAATTAAAAATAAATAACAAAATATACACCCAACTGAGTTTTATACTATGCAACAACATAGAATAAAACAGTGGAAATATTTAACTTATAAGTTTAGAAATAAAATAAAAAATGCTCATAGGTAAGTTATAAATTGGAAGCAGATGATTTCAAGAAACCAAAAGTATAATATACTTAAATACCATTGTGTTAACTTAGGAAATAATTCTTGTTCAAAATGCCTGAATGACTAAAATAAAACCAAAATAACTTATATTAGAATAACAAAGAGTTTTAAAGTCTCCTAAGTAAAATTCTGTTACAATATTCAATATGGTTCCATTTCTTATCACTGATGCTCGATACGTAACAAATGTAATATAATATCCATCAGTCATCAATATACGCCTAACAGTTATTAAAAGTTATATTTTAATATTTATTTGTTAATAATTAATCATACCTATTCATATATTAATATATATATATTTTTTTTTTTGAGGTAGATTACTTATAAGAAGAATTTGTAAAACCCATAAGACATTTAAAAAAAACAAAATGTCTTTACCTAAAATCATTAGTATTATTATTATAAAAATGTATATAATTTAATTTTATTCAATTATCAATTTTTATCTATACCATGACCATAGAGTATAATTTATTTTTTATTTTGTATAAACCAAGTCATTCAATACATGTCCTATTCGCTAATCTAATTGTTGTCTGTCTGTACGTGTTGTTTGTAGAATAAATGTAGAGCCTGCCACTGCTTCGTATGTAGGAGTATGTGAGGGCGACGCGACCGCATGTATTCCACCGCCTCGTTGGGAGACCAGCCGTTTCTCTGAAATAGAAGCGTACGACGTTAGAGCTAACACTTTAAAGTTTAACTCTGTGATAGTTCGTTATGAAAACTGAACAAAAAATACTTGAAGCAGGATCGATTGTATTTTCTTCCGTTGTGGGTGCCTAGTAGAAAATGCGTTAAGCCCACCCTTCGTATTTCTTTTAATACAATATGGTATTAAATAAAAATAATAGTCTAAACCAACACTAGGGAGGAAGGGGGGAGGAAAAAATATTATCAATTTTTAAAGAACTCTTCACCATCATAAGGTAACACCCTACGAGCGTGGCGCTCCGCGTGCGGCCAGCCTTGCAGTGGACATACACTGAGCCACTCTCCTGAGTGCTGGCTTTGACCCCTGGCACCTTGCTGTTGAGTGGAAGGAACCTGGTAAAAGAGAAAGACATTTAATTTTCCGCGAATCCTTGATTTCTTCATTTCTAAAAGAATTTTTATTTTTAGAATCATCGGATTTGATACTGAGCCGCCGCGCAACCTGAGCCACTTTGTTATTAAGATGTTGATTCTTGTTAAATTGTGTTTTCTATGAGGCCAAGTGACTAAAATTAAACTTCCGTAACGTATAGGGAATTTATTAATCATAATGTTTTAATACACATATTTTTATATGAACTCCTTACCGTGATTTGAAAATTTACTAACGCTTTCTTTTGACTAAACTGACTAGGCTAACCGAAGTTGCATTTACAAAATGTCGACGCATTCTGTCATCAACAATTTTTTTTTAAAGCAAAATTTTCGAAATTTTTTCACATTGAAGTTTATGGTATTTTAGTTTTTCCGTGATTATTCCTCAACGACATCGAATATTCCTTTTTTTAAGACCACCACCAGATTGATGTCTATCATTGTACAAAATTTGGAAATTTATGGATATACCGTTTTTGATTGATGCTTGCACAAAGGATGCAGAAACGTCTCTCATAGAAACCTTCGCTCAATAAATATAGACTTTTATGTACGTAATACAAAACAGTAAATATTTTTTATTTCAAAGTAATTGTAAATATTTATTCCGGTTTTTTATATTATAATAAAGTAATAGTATTTAAATATAGCTTATTAATTATACACCATGTCTATATTCATATTAGTAATTTATAAAAACACGTAATAATAATTGCACATACCGGAGATCATCGGTGTTGCAATTAAAGATTATTATTAACTTTAAAAAATATATATACACGAAATATCTTTACCTATTGATAAAACGAACGCCTTCAAATAGTTTATCCTGGTCCGGTGCCTCGAAGATGTCTGTTGTAGCGAGCTGGAGGAACTCGACTCCATGTTCCCGCCATTTCTATGAGAAATATTGTTGTTGTACTATTATTCTTCAGTCTAATGGTTGTAAATGTACCTCTCTCTCTCTCTCTCTGAAATGCCGTCACTTTTCATAGTTGTTAGATAAGATAGACTATAATAAAATTGTTTATGATTTCATAAAATTATTAGACGTTTTGCCAAAGACAGATTTAATTTTCTTCATAGATTAATCTGCACATAAGGCATGTTTTGATACGTAATATGTATGTATGTGGGTGAAGACAAGTCACCAACTGTACATCTTGTATATCATACACAAGGTTGGGCTGCGGTTATTGAAAGCAAGGGCTTCTCCCGTCTGGCAGTTAATCTGGATATAGCGAAAACCTTCGATCGTGTATGGCACAAGGGGATTCTTTCCAAGCTTCCTTCCTATGGGCTTTCCGAGAGTTTATGCAGGTGGATCACCAGCTTCCTCTTTGGGCGGAGCATAAAGGTCGTTCTCGACGGTTTTTGCTCGGACCCCAAGCCCGTGAATGCTGGTGTACCCCAAGGCTGCGTGCTATCCTGTACTGTTATCCTGACTGTTACTCTTGCACATCAATGATATGCTGGATATTTCACACCATACATTGTTATGCGGATGACAGCACTGGGGATGCGGTATATTCCAGCCGTGCAGGTCTCTCTCGGGAAAGGGTCGACGAGTGCCGAAAGAAACCTGTGTCTTCTATAGAGAACTTCCTGGAGATGGTCTAAGAATCGGGTAAACTGAATCTCGTTCAGTTTAATCCCCAAAAGACACAAGTTTGCGCATTTACCACTAAGAAAACCCCATTTGTCGTTTCGCCGCTCTTCGATAGTACACCCCTCGATGCCTCGCCAAGTATCAGAGTACTAGGACTCGACATTTCGAGCGACTGTTAGTTTCATGGTCACTTGGAGAGCAAAGCCAAGTTGGCCTCGATGAAATTGGGTGTGATCAATAGAGCGAGGCAGTATTTCAATCCTGGCCAAAGACTTGCGCTTTATAAGGCGCAGGTTCGGCCACATATGGAGTACTGTTCTCATCTCTGGTCCGGATCACCCCAATATCAGCTTCTGCCTTTTGACTTCGTACAACGGAGAGCCGTTCGGGTTGTCGGGGACCCGGTGCTCTGTGAACGGCTTGAATCTTTGGCATTACGTAGAGACGTGGCATCTTTGTGCGTCTTCTATCGCATTTACAACGGGGAGTGTTCCGAAGAGCTATTTGATCTGATGCCTGCCGCCGAATTCCTTCACCGCACAGCACGTCACCGCCTGCATTTCCATCCACACCACCTGGATGCGTGGCGATCTTCTACTGTGCGGTTTTCAAGGACTTTTCTTCCACGTACCACTAAGATGTGGAATGAACTTCCTTCGGCGGTGTTTCCAGATCGATACGACATGGGTACCTTCAAAAAAAGCGTTTACTCTTATCTCCAAGGCCGGCAACGCTCTTGTGCGTCTTCGGATGTTGCAAGACTTCATGGGCGGCGATGATCACATTTGACCTGTGACCCGCACGCTCGTTTTCCCTCCTTTATCATATATAAAAAAAGGTATTCTGAACTATTTTTAAAACGACAGAAAACATTTTATTTAAATGCAGAAAACAAAAAAAATGTTTTAATCTTGTTTGGAATTAATATAAATTAAAGACAGCTTAAAAACTCTCAATTCCTCTTTGTATATTTTGTTCTATTAATTTATATTCATATACACTAAGCAATCATACATTATGTAATAGGATATACTTTAGCTTAATTTATGTTGAAATGGACTCAAACATGCACTATAGCGATCTCACTATAGCAATGTGCTCCTTTTTACTTTAATATTCTCGTTTTTTTTGAGAAAAAAATATGTATCGCGTGTTTTGAAACTTCCCCCTCCCCGTACCAAGACCCCCCCTTTAGACACGTTATAACCGTGCGTAACAAATAACAGTAGCAATTAACATAACAATAATATTTTATAGATTTGTACATTGATTTCATGTTCACCCGCATTTGTATTGTTAGGATTGTGTAAATAGGTGTAGTGTAGAAGAAAAAAAAACTGGTATCTTTCCGTTAGAGAAAAATCAATATATATTTTTATTGTAGAGATATTGAAAATAACAAGAAATAAATATCTGAATTAATTTAAATAATAAAATAATACTAGTTATTTATAAGTAACAAATCAAATTTATAAAAAATATTTTTATAATGTTTAAGTGTTGTTAAAATTCATAACAACTGTATCAATTTAGGTTCTATTTGTTTTGATATATTTGTCCACAAAAAGTTTTAAAGTCAAGAAAATATGAGAAGAATATACAAAAAAAATCTTACTTATTAAATTATATTTGAATTGTAAGCTTTTCATTTTATAACTGTAATTGTGTTATTAAAACCATTTAATATATTACTAATATTTCAGTAAGTTCACTGGTAATATTTCAGTAAAGTATTACCAAAAAAAAAAATGTATTTGGTATTAAAAATATGGTATTTAAATATAAATATTTAAGAACAATAATTTTATAATATAAGTTCATAAATATAAAAATGCAATTTCCTCATACTTTATAAGTTAAAATATTTATTTATCTTTACAAAATATATTTTTAAAGGCAAATAAACGGTTAAATTCTTACCTCTGCATCATTTGAGAATATTTTTAATTCATATGTTTCATTCATTGATACAACTCCTTTGATATTTTCATCTTCTATTAACTGAAATTAAAATAATTAATATATTACAAATTAAATTGTAATTTTTATGAACACTTTAATAAAAGTTTTATCAAAACTCCCAAGCTTTGTAGTATTCATTATTTAATTAAAAATACTGCCTCATTATAATTATATTCAATGTTTATTATAACAATCACTCATAAATATATTTATTTCGTTTACTTTTTTAAATATTGAATCTCTTGTCTAATAAACTATTATAGAAATGAAGTTTTATTTTATTACTTATTATTCAAAGCGAAAACTTAAGTAACACTTTAAATAAGCCCCAAAGACCTACTTGTTTGCTTGTTCCCTGAAAGGGCAATGCTCCCAGTATAACTGTGTCATCCATTCTATCGTACCATCGTCTGCTGGTCACCTTCTCCATCAGCACATTATACAAGAGGGTCGGGTAAAAAGTAACCCTTGCAAACATAGCGGTACCCTGTCAGAGAACAATCTTCTTAGTTAAAACAAACCACGCTATGTATATCGCGTTTAAAAATGTCAAATGGCGCAATGTGCATTCTACCATGGTGAAAGCTGGTCTCCGTGGTGGGGATCAATTTGAATTCGACTCGTTTTCTTACGACTTACGATACTTAGCACCTATCACAAAATTCCAATACATATGTTATGACAGTGATGTCAATAGTATGTCACACTGACAACGACACCTGGTTAACGATTAGAAACTATTTTTATATTAATTATAAATATAAATAATTGAGACACGTTCAATATTTTTTATATAACAAAAAATATATTATGTTGGCAAGATTAAGCCACCTTACCACCTTTGCAAGTTTTAACTATTATAGTATTTAAAACCCTTCCTGGGGGCAATCATGTGAAAGCTTGAAGAAAAGGAAATTATTAGTATATTTACTGCACCTTGAAACTAAAATGTTATGTATGAGAAATTTAGAATCAATATTCTTTTATCTACTTAAGCAATCTTAAGTAGATAAAAAAACGATTTTTCTTGATACTCAACATTCATGTTATGTTAATGTGTATGGTGTAAAATAATTTTGTCATGCCTTACTGTGATGAAAATTGCGTTATATAAATGATTAAATATGTATAGAAATGCCTTTGTTTGAAAATTATTTACATATTTAAAGAGAACTTTGACCTTTAAAAAAGATTTATTAGCAAGATTTATTTTAGTGGTTTTGCTTTTAAAATGCTATAGGAACAACTATTAATACATATATTTATTTTCAAATGTTTGTTACTATTTCTTTGCTATGAGCAGCATAATGAGTGGTTATTTCTTTTATTCGTATCTATTGCAGTCGACGCCATCGTAACTTTGTATGTTTATTGAGTCATTTCATTAAAGACATAAAAAAAACTCGTCAGTCATTTGTAGACCATAATTTATTTTCTAGTAGATGAGTACCTCCTCAACATTTTTAAATGTTGAATGAAATATATTTTTACATATGCTATAGTTCATCGGACCGTGTCGATGGTGTTGAACATGTCTTGGGAAACCCAAGTTTATTTTCAGTTTAGGGCTATCCCTGGAATAATTCGAGAATAGAAATTCCCAAGTTGATCGATTTCGAAGAAAGACATATTATCGAACACTGTGGAGATCGTTAGATTCAGTTAGGTACTGGAGTCTGTCAGAAGGGATGCGTTCAATACCATTGAACAATATAGACATGAACTATATGGATGGAAACGATAGCCTTTTTTGGCATGGGCTGCACGTTGGTAAGCTTCCAAAAATTCAGAGAGAGCCTAAAGGGACGTGTTAATAGGGGACACAATTCGGACGCATATGTTTAGTGTTGGTTACGCCATGGTTCGGCAGCCACTGAAAACCAGCGCTGGAGTTTTTCACTCCAGTAATAAATGAGTGGTAGATCATTTTGGATGTCACAATTAATTTTTATTTATTTTTTTCCTTTTTTTTTGTTTTGTTTTTTATATTTAGTTTCTTTTTTTTAAATCTTATTTTAGTTCTGTGCAAATTTATGTGAAGTCTGAATAAAGTTTTTTTGATTTGATTTGATTTGATTTCTTCAGTATAATTGCAGGAATATCATGCAATTGCAGGAATATATATGAATGTGTGTACAAAAAGTTTCAATACCGCTGTTTAAATGCATACATATCTTTTTTTTATTTCTTATTATATTTTAATAAGAAGTTAGCACTAGAGATTGTCGTTTAATTAGACAAGCACATCACTAACAAACACAAAGATCGGGAACTCGTCAGGAGACTGTGGGGACCCTGAGCTCCCACGGAAGTATTGATTGGTAACCAACCGTCCTGATGACGCACTTAAAGGATTTTTTGACAGTTAGAGGGACAGTATTTCGTGGGTGGCGAGCTCACGTTTGTGTCACGTTGCGGAAGGGAGCGGCTCACCGTGCCTAGGATCCCGTTACCCTCGCGACTAGTTTCTCGATGCTCGTGGTTCAAAGGACTTCTTATGCGGTATTTACTCAGACTTAGGTCCTCAGAATATTAATAGTATTAAATGAAAATAGTAAATAACCATTGACAATAATATTATACATTAAAATTAAATCAGTAACTTATAATTAACACAATTAATCATTCAAATATTTGAACAATTTTTATTCGTTTTATCGCATAGATAATCTAATTTCAACTCTTTACTTAGTTCACCTTGTAAGTATTTTTAGTTATTATTAATTCGCTGCCCATGGCGGGTTCCTTTCAAAAATTGAAAGAGATATCATCGGCATGATGTATCGATGCCATTTGTAACGCGGCGGGGAGCGCGTACCGGACGACATTCGGAATTCAAAATTAAATTAAAAGGCGGTAAAAACAACGTGTTCCTGCTCGTTGCGTTCTATTCAAAACAGTAGATTGGATCTGCGCTAATTTGTCTATGACTCCTTCGCTTCGTTTATAAGAATTTATTATAAATTAAATTATAGGAAATAAATTGTAATTTAATATTTATTTTGAAGACAAATATGAGATGCCTAATATAAGTAACTATTGTAAACATTTTTATTTAATGACTTTTTATATTTTATAAATTATTTGACATATTCATGTTTACAAATAATAGATATCATAATTTACCTAAACGTATTTCTTTTCAAAAATAACAACTGAACTGATCGATACAGAATCCCGACACAAACCACATTAAACCGAGATACGTTGTCTCATCTGTCATCATTAATGCCACAGTATCCTAATAAGTTTGCTACAATAAATAAAAGAGTAGATATCAAAGAGTTGCGCCCCGTTTAATGGTTGTAATTGTGGCCAAATGAAATATGGCGTCCGACGATACGGACTCTGTCGTGGGTGTCTCACAGCTTTAATATCGACTTTTACACGCTATAAATTTTTTAAATGATTATCTTAATACGCCAATACGGATTGTCAATTTACATACGCATTGAAGACTCAGCACTGAAATGTGACAGAGGCCAGTCAAAACATTCGCGCCAAATCGCAAAATTGCTGTCAAAATGTAAGCCATTTCATCCATGACACATAAATAGTAGAATCGGTGGTCGGGTTAAATCCAGCGGTATTATGTGCGTCTTGTCGAACATCAGACGCTTATTTGTGTCCGAAAAGCGCTCGAAAGACTTAAAGCCTTCGCTTGATGTATGGCGGCTACCGACCTTTATATTCAAATTGGGCTGTATTCAAATCCTGCGTTGTCTATGCCACTGTTGACAATTCACGGGGTTTTTGAAAAAGGAACGTTGGAAAGTCATATCATTGAATTTTTGCGTTTCGGAGCGCCGATACGCATCTGGCTTCTGAGGAACGTTCAGGTCTGATGTGTTTGTTTTATTTCAGTTCGATTGTGTCTACAGGAGATATAGTTTCTAGATGGAGAGATATTTGACGTGAGGAACTGATAAAGTTAGTATTTTGCTGCGGTCGAGACGTTAACGAGGAGTTGAGTAATGAGACGCGCCATTGTAGTTTGAACAATGGGTGCTTCCGATCGGCTATTGTTTTCTATTATTGAAAACGATACTTCGGTAGTAGCAGGCGGTGTTGGGTCATGCCACCTGTCCGAAATAAGCGTGCCTTAAGACAAATATGTATCTGAATCTCTTCTTGTTAAGTATCATTTAATTTATTTATTGTTTTATAGTAGTTTATGGATTTTAGTTCATATATACACATATATGCGGGGTAAGGCTATGAGCATATATTCAAATACATTATATACAGTGTCTAATATAATTAAATATGCTGCAAATTCCTGCCCAAACTTGATGCAAATCACGAGATGCGTCTCTCATCTGCATACAATGCAGCATCGCCCCAGTTTGTCGTAATTTAGTGCTGCGGTCGCGCTTAGATGTCGTCTGAAGATAGTCGGTGCATGCCTAATTTAAAACTTTAAATATTTTTATCAGTAAACACAGAATCATCATCGCAATGACCTCTATATTATATCTCTATATATATTTTATCCAGTTTTATTACCTTTTTTACCATTAGGATATCAAAAGAAAGTTTATTTAGATGTCACATACTTTTATCTAAAACAAAATAACGTTATATAGAAAAAAATATTTATAACAGAAAAAAGAAAGTACAAAAAGAAAAGTACGAAAGACAGTAAAAAAGGTGACAACCAAAACGGTTGGCCATTCAGCACAAGAGTATATCACTAGAGTATATCACTCCAGCGCTTATTGTCAATGGCTGCCATACCAAGGCGTAATGAACACTAGTGACTTTAAATTTAATCATATATCATGTCACTGTAAGTATATAAAATTTTCCAACTTGTAATAGCAATTAAGAAAAAGTCAGTAATTATAGATTTAATCTGTGAAGATATTCATCTGATATAAAAAACGTTTTCATGAATATTTAGAATTGATATTTAGATCTAACTATGGCAGATATTATTCTAATAAAATCGAATTTTTCTTAGACATATAGCAAAATAATTCGATAGGTTCTGTTTCTTACGTTGACTTCTGTGATATAATGGATAAGGTCTGCGGCTACAACAAATATAAATTTATTATTGATTTTTAATTAAGTTTATCTATTTATAAATCAAATAAATACTGTCAGTTTTATATTTGCAGAATGTAAATATTGCAGATGTTTCTTTGTATTTCGTAATATGTAAATAAAGAAATATGAGTAACACTTGTAACAAGTTGTCATTTGTAAATTGAAAAACATCTGCCAGGTCTAATGCTTATTAATGAATTATTTTAAGCTGCAGTTAAATAACTAAAAATGGCGACATATAAATAATGTGTGCGTGAATTCATGACCACTCTAAAAACGCTAATATAATTTATTTTCTATTAAAACCTTACTTAAATTGGAATATTTTATTTTTATTAGGAACTTATTTTAATAAAGAAACTCTCAATGTCAAGACTTTCTATGACATTTGACATATACTTCCTTTAGTGACGTACCGTTTTCATCGCCTGCTTCATTCATAAAGGCTGTAGACCCTTTTGTAACTATAAATTTATCGGTAAGTCTGGAGCTAGGGAGTATACTTGATATATTTAATATATATTGTATATTACAGCAAAGTAAATTATCTAATAACGAATACGATTGTAGTCCTAGTTGATATGTTAGCTCTTAGTAAGGAAACTATTTGCTAGACAATGTTATGCTCGGAGGAAAATCGTATCAAGTTGTCAATTGCCGAATTAATGTATACTATATTCAATTAATAAAACACCGAGTACGGTTACAGTTATAAGTAGTTCCAATAATTATAAATTTAAGCTTAAATAAAAAAAAAATTAAAATTTTAAATATTTAAGTTCCTAATGTTTTTAACAATTAAGTTTTAATCCATACTAGAAAAAAAGCCTATTGTCTATTTAGCAATTTTCAGAGATCATTTAGTCAGATAATTCAGATTAAATCAGATTCAATTCAATTCAATTTGAATCTAATCAAACTTATTTTGATCCGATTCAAAAACATACTCAAACAACTGTACACAAAAGGGTAGCTTTTCCCATCCTACGATTATAAGTAGTAAAGATCTATTGTAAAACGGAATATTTCATTAAATTATCCTATTTCAAGGTGGACTTAACAGTTATTATTGGACAAGTAAATAAATGGTGTGGGCGTACTCACAGTAAGCTGGGAATAAACAAAGCAAGTTTTTATCGGTCTTTGACCACCAATTACGGTGTTCGGAACGCCCTCTCTGACAAATTGTGTTTTCGCGCCCTTTGTACAATATGGCCGCTCATATTTATAAAAATAATTGGATTATTTTTTTCATAACCTTTAATTAACTTACTGTTGTTATGTTACTTTAATGAAGCTTTTGTGTTTTAATGTAATGTAAATAGTGCATGGAAGTGTACAATAATCTATGTAATACCAACAAGAAACTTTTATAAACAAAATATATAGAAATCAGAAGACAATGAAGACATTATATATCACAAAACACCATAAAAAAGATTCTGACGAACTGATAACATCCATCCATTTGAGCAGGTCAGTAAAAGTCATTATTATTATTATATATATAGCATAGAATCTGCTTTACATTATTTTACCGTGGTTACAAGTGTGACTAATAAAGGACTACAATTAAAAAGAGTAATGGCGTTAAAACCGCAGGTGTAAGCTGCACATGCGCTGCGAAACAAGAGGTTATGCGCAAATACTATTTATATTTCTTTAGTTTGAATTTGTATTATTTGTACATACAGTTCTCTTTGAAGTGATGAAACGCGCTACTGTTTGTTTAAAAATAATTGTACATTATTACTATTACTTTAAACTAAATTAGTATTCATTTTGATATTTTGTATTTGTAATGTACATATTAATTAAAATAAAAACTAATTAATACTTTTAGTGGTTAGGTCGGTATATTTTATGAGACGTTTAGATAAATAATAGTCCTAAACCTTAAAGACTCTGAAATGAGGTGACGGACCAACCGACTATATTTTATTTTTATAATAACTATTGGTTTTATTACTGTTTAATGATTTAACAGCTGCTTCACCTAATAACCTATAAAACTAGTTATGGGATAGGTAACAAATAAAAACACCATTACGATTTTAATATATTTTTTTATAGCTTTATCGTTTTTTCTTTATAAATATTATTGGATTTTACGTGCTGTTAAGTAGAAAAGTTGAATTATTTATTGCTTAATTAATTTAAATAAATGTACAAACCGTACGCAAATTAGGTATATTATTCACTGTCAGCTCGATAGATTAGCTCAAACAAAACACTAACAGTAACAGGAATTCAATTCAAATGCGCCGCCATTGTTGTCTGCCAACCGCTTTATTTGCCTGATTTTTTTAAGTTATCTGTGATGAACGAGGAACCTTTTAGGTTAATGTCGATTAATTCAACTCACCATCTCTATTAAGTTTTGACAATACGTCACTTGGCGGATAGTCAATCACGCGCGTCACAATATATCAGTGCGTCCATTGTCCTTGTCAAGTTTTTAAGCTACCGATTATGGATGCTCATTGACAGGTCGCTTTGACAGTTTGACTAATGCTTGTCTATGGTCGGAATGTTTGGTATTCGAACTTTGAATTGAGGCGCGAAAATAAATGAGGATGTCAACAGTTATTATTAATGGTAGCATAAAGTTTTTTTATTTCATTTTTTTATGGGTATTTGGTAACTACCTACTATTTAAGCAAATTTAACTTTTGGAATATCCTAGTAATTTTATAGATATTATAATTTTGTTTTATTAAAGTATCCGAGTTAAAGGTAATTTTATGATAAATTGGAATATCGTAAATATAATCGATTATAAACAATATCAAATATAATTGATTATTAAAAATATATAAAAATAATATAGTTTTTTATATATATTTGTTATTAAAAATATAAAAGAAAAGTACTGGTCTATGATTCAATATTTCAAAAGAACGACAGTTAAAGGCTTCTTGAAACATTGTACCGAGAATTAATAATCAGTCAAAAATAATCTCATTCGAGTTATGAGAGATAAATTCGTTCAAATTGAGTCATCCCGAATCGACAACCAGGAATGTTGAATGTTTGGACTCGAGTGATATTCACAAAATCGACTACGTCTCTTTTAGCATGTAATAAGGTTCATAATCGCCTTATTGTGTTCATTTAATGTGTAAATGCGTCTGGTCGGTGGTTCGATCGGTCGCTTCGATTAGACTCGAGATGTGTTATCTCGTTGGAAATATCCAAAGAGGCTGGAATGTCAACCGTCTTATGTTCTGTGGTTTGTTTGTTTGTTCAGATAACGATAGTACTAGAACAGCTTTTAAATTTTGAATCAGGGTTGCCATTTTTTTCTTTGTGACTTATTTATTTTGTTTTTACGAAAAAGAGAATCATATCAAAATACTATTACTAATTAACCAATCAAATTATGTTCGTTAATATTTTATTTATTTATTCATTTAATTCTTCATTGTACAAATTACAATATAATGCAGAAAAGACGGGTATAATGCTAGAAAAACATTCTCCACCAGCCAACCTTACCAGGTACAAGAGAGATTGCTGGTAGATGTGTAAAAAACAAATTACACAAAAAATAAAAATAATTTTTAAGAATTCTAACCATAGATAAACATTATATAAATTATACATAATTATAATAGTGACAATTTTAGTATAAATTAAACAGAAAAAGTTTGATCCAAAACAATCGCAATCTTAAAGATATTATTTTGCTATTAAGTTAGTTTATTTTTTCGTACTAAGTGGCTTAATTAAGAAATAATTTTCGTAGGTTTCGCAGTATATACTATATATAGATTTTAATTTTGGCCCTGGATTCAAATTAAAGTATTTGGTCCATTTGAAGTAACCAAACGCAAGTGAAATCTATATGTGGAGAAACTGGAAACTTCCAGTGAGTGTCCGATTAGACCATCAGAAATACAAAGTTTTTTTATTGTTGCAAGTACAGGTTATTTATATCTAGAGAAAATAAAAATAAACATTTATCATTGTGAATTAGAAAAGTATTTTAAAACATCAAATGTAAAAGCAATTAGGCGATTACAAAATGACTTAAAAGGTAGACGTTAACTTAGATGCCTGTGGGGGGGGGGGTGGTGGGTGTTAATAAGGGAGGGCGATTAGAACAACACGCAAGCTTTTACAATATGGATATCAATGAGTTTATACTAATGGTAAGGGAATTGTTGTTTTTTTTATTAGTTGTTTCTATAAATATATAAACAATTTCTGAATAGTATCTGGTGACGTCACAACTTCCTATAAATATTCTTTCGAACTCTATTCCTAGCGAATTGTTTTCGAATAACATAGTCTAAGATTTAAAATTTAGAGTTAATATTACATTAGTAGGTAACAAAAGTTTCACTGAAACCCTTAAAAAGATAAAAAAAAGTTATACAGTTTTTTTGTTTTAAAAATATGCCGACGATAAAAAAAATATTTTACGACTTTATTTATACTTATCTACTTATAAAAGGGTTTATTTACATGTTTAACATATTATTTGGGTTTTTATAACTTATATTTTTGTATTGATGAAAAAACAGTATACGTATTTATTTTATTTTAAACTTCTTTTCTAATTAAAAATAAAATACAAATGAGTTGTTTGCATTATTAGTATGCAACTTTCACGTCAGTGCATAAGCACTTAGACGGAGACCTAAATGTCAATGGGGGGTAATTACAGGGTGGGGGTGACACGCGACGTGAGCAGTGACTGATGATAGTCCAGACTTATGATGTTTATATAACTATGAAAATTACTAGAAAGTTATGAAAAGTAAGATTAATCTAATAGGTTTAATTATAACAATAATGAAGTTTATTCGTCCTTATTTGATCATTATTATGTCATTCTGCTGACATTCTATGATTTTCTTTACCGTCGGTTCTAGGTTTGATTCTTAGTCATAATACTGGTGTGAATATACCACTATTTGTCTATTTGTCTGTTTTTGTTAAAAGCGTTAAATGTAGTGTAAATGTGTACTTATTTATATATTAATACTATATAATTAGTGTCAGCACTGTCCTTGCAAAATGTTATGTAAATTTAATGAACAGTTATAATATAAACTGCAGTGTATTCAGTGTAAATGGTTTCTATTAACCATTTATATTGTGTATTTATCAATACTATTAATATTATTGAGAACTTAGCAATGTTTAACATTATGTCAAAATGTTTGACAGTTTGTACCGCCAAATGTAAATGGCGGGATGTATTTATATATTTTATTATAATATTTCTTTATCTTTTGGGAAATATATATACTTAGTAAAAATATTGTTTTATAGTAAACAATATAAATTTTATATTAGAACCTGAAAATTAAAGTATTTTCTATATAATTATAAATATAGTGCAGCATTTAAATCCCATGAATGAGAAATGTCGATCAAAAAACTATTATAATAAATATAATATATATGAAAAAATATATTTATTATATACAGTTTTATAATGTTAAGATTGTGTTATGGAATATTAAAAGTAATGAATGATGTAATAGTAATAAAGTAAATTTTCTATATTCCTCCATGTTCCTTCTCCGCCATGTTTATTGTCAGAAGCGCGAAATTATCCAGATTTCGCGCTTTTAGTAAATTTATTTGTACTCTGGCAGACATTTTCCACAAGCAATATTGTTATATTGGATTATGTAATTCTATTTAATTAGTTTTACTTAATCTATTAATAAAATAGATAGTTATAGTATTTGGGGATAAACAAAAAATATCTTCAAAAAAAAATTCTATATATCAGTTCGATGCGGAGTATTGAATCTTAAAAAGCACTTATGACGAGAGAAAATTTTCCCTAGACGTTATGAGAGAAAATCTACAAATTAAAATATGAAAATTTGTATTTAAGATTTTTAGATCACATTTATATCAATCGATATGGAATTTTATACTGAATCTAAAACAATAATTTTTGTACCAAAGTATGTTTTGTTAGGTTTAACTTTTATATCATTATATATATTGTTTAGATATTGTTGTTTTTTATTATACAACGGATATTCAGTAAGTATGAGAATAAGCTCTGAAAATAATTTCAGAGCTTCAGTGTTTACAGCAAATCCGGTGCTTGTTTACAGAAGCTTGAAAGCTAAAACGCATTGCTGTTTGTGTGTCCTCATTTAGGTTTCATCAAACACCATAGACAATGTGTTTAGTTTAAGTTTTCTTATTGGAAAGTAGATAATAGATATGATAATAATAATAGTAAATAGTGAATTAATTTTCGTAATAAACCAATTATAAGTGAGGAAGAATAAGTATTTTTTTAATTTAAATCTAGTATAATATTACATTTTCTGATTATAACTAAACAATAAAATACACATACATATTATTATTTTATATTAGACTTATTAAAATTAAAATTATTTCCACAAACACACAGACATGTAAAACTAACAAGATATAAACACGACAGAGAAGTAATAACAAATGATTTAAACACCATTACCCAGAGTTTAACAATTATAATAAAATAGCAAACTCATAAATATAATGTATCGTTTATAGGGCGATTAAATATTATATGTCCTTCGGATTATTTATGATTTGGAAAAATATATATAATGACCTCTTAAAACCTTTTGAACTTTTGTGTTTTTTTATGTATTTTTTGAAAAGGCGGCATTAATCCGTCGGCATGGTAGAGGGCCTTACCCGCGGGGGCCCGGCGGGGGGCTGGCAGGTGCACGCGCATCTCGGTGGAGATACACAAAAAAAAAAAACACATGATACTGTATTTGTGTTAGTGGTGCCGTAGGATTAGGATTTTTCCTAATTTTTAATTAATAATACATGTTAAACAAAAATTTGGATCTTATTTCATACTTTAAATTTAGTATCATATGTAAATGATAAATCAGAACAATGTTAAAATCTACAATTTAAAATATTGATTAATAATATTTCAACGGAACCCCAAAAACAAAAATATACCCCGCAATATGGCGCGGGGCAGAACTAATCGCTCAGTTATAATGCAGGATTATTTCTTATTTTTAAAGTATTCGCCTCATCAAGTCACGTTACTTCACACGGGTATTATGAATATTGTATATATAATGATTATAAATTACTACACTTACAAACTTACCCAAATATAATAACATTTTATAGATACCAACCAAATTACTGTGTGAACGGCTTAAGAGTTCCATTTTTACGTTTACCATAGATTTTTATTTAATTAAAAAGTATTCCTATTTGTGTCTATGGTTTATATAATAAGTTCGTTTAGACTGTGACTTTTTTCTATCTGTCCCGTTCCTTTTTTTTCTAATCTGTCATGTTGTTTGATAAAGGTACACCTTTGATACAGATTAAAAATTCATTTAGTCATTTAGAAATAAAAAAAATATATGTAAAATAAAATGATTTAATATAATACTTTATTTTATTTATTGAGAAATAAAAATTATATATTCTAGTAATTTTCACTATGGCAGTAAAATTTCCCTAAGAAAATTATACACAAGTAAAATAAAAAACTTAAAGAAACGTAAAAAATAGTACAAATAAAAAAAATACAAAACAATTAAAAAGCTATAGTAATCTAAGTACATATAAGTAATGAGACACTTCAAAACTTTTATAATACAAGTAAATATACAAAAATATGTCAAATAATTTAAAATAATCTTTAAAGTTAATCAAAATCCTTAATTTAGCAATCCTTAATCCCTGTCAAGAGAATTTATGATAAAAGAATTTGTCAATCCTCCATTTTATTGGCAAACCAATAAACCCATAAAGAGAATTCTTAAATTCGCGTTGATAATAAAAAACGCGATACTTATCCTTCCCGGTCATAAAGTGAGAGAATCAAATGACATATCAAGCAGAAAACTGACTCACGCAGCGGGACTCCTCGTCCTACATAAGGACAAGTACACACTCAGAAATATATTCATATTTAAGATTAATAATTTATTTATTTTATTTTATTGTTATTTAGAGGTAAATAGACCTCAATTTATTTTACGTTTTAAAAAAAAATTATAATAATTTCAAAAAACTCATTCTAAGCGTATGTCAAGTTTTTTTTTATATTTTTTATTTTTTGAGAATAAAGTTCGTATTAACCGATATTGTTACATTGAGATATTATTACAAAAAATCTATATAACTCGTAATATATTTAATTACATAAATAAAAAATAATAATCAAGATTTCTTATATAACCAGATTTAATAATCTTTTAAAATTTACATTATTATTATATATATATAAATAATTTATCTCTTGGTACATAATATATACAATATATTATATTTTATTAAAAACGGTCAAGTTCTTCAAACATAGTTTAAACGATCAATGAGAAGAAAGCAGTTTTATTAACTGTAGTTCAATTTTTAATACTTAAGAGGAAATAATCTAAGTAAATGGATAGATATACTCTTATACAGAATTGTCATCTTTAACTTCTGTTTAATTAGGTCTTAATTCTTATCCACGGTTTGTGCTAATGTCTTGTTTTTTGTATACCGTACTGGGATAGCCCTAATATATTTCGTAAATACATATTTACTACTCAATGTAGTCCAAAACTTTAGTAGCAAAATTTTTTTAATATATAATTTTATATAATCAAAAAGTCAGAAAAATAGAGAAAAAAATGTGGTGACGTAGTTTTAGCAATACTGTTACTTCATATAAAATACAAAAGAAGATAATTGCTACATTTAAAAACTGTTACATTTTAATGGAAATCAAACTACTCATTTAATTTAGTTCACAAACACAAAAAGTCTAACCCAAATCTAAATAACCAGTTGCTACAATAAACTATATATCTTTTAACAACTCCAGACTCGTATAAAATTGCAAGGTGCGTTCATTGACCCGCGCCTTGACCGCGGAGAAAGTGAACGCGATCTAACGATCATATCACTGAGATGAATGCACCACCTCACCTCACCTCACTTGATTGACATTTACTTAGAAACCTTTAGTACTTGAAAGTTAGAGAAAGTTTAAATCACCTCGATTACATCGGAGAGAAAATGCAAGTAAAAAGCGTCAGTACTTAGATAACATGTATATTATAATCTAATCAACAATTACACAATAATCAACAATGATATCAACAAACAGAACATTATAATTTGCACACAATAAATATCACAATTGTATAGCGCGGTACAGACCCGATCTACATTTTATTTACAGTTGAACAGAGAGCTAGATATAACTGGCTTTAACCAGATTACATTCGCTCCAACTGGTCTCGTCCGGTTTTAACCGGCGCGAGGAGCTTACAGTGTAAGCTATGATGGTAAATTTAGTGCTTGCCTCCCTTGTGGTGGTAAATGTGCTTGTACACAGGCACGTGGACGGGGTAAGGCTTAGGGATAGGTACTTCGACCCTCTTTTCAACCTCTACGGGGTAAGGCTTTTCGACTTCATAGGGCACTGGCTTTTCGACGGTGTAGGGCACAGGCTTTTCTACCACTTGAGGGACGACCTAAAAAAAAAAAAATATTACTAAAAACTTTCTGTCACAAAAAACAATAGTTTCTATAAAATATAGGAAGATCATTGTCACAATCGTTAAAAGAGTGCGGTAAGCCTTTTAAAGAGAACGCACGCTCTACTAACTGTACCTCTTACTTTCATCTTTACATAATATCAAATCGTGTCGATAAAACACAATAGAGTCATAATCAAAACTCACAGTCTCTCTACACAATGCACTAGTAATTGTAGAAAACTAATTTCTAATTTCTCATAAATAATTGACGCAGTGATGGCGTTTTGTACTGATTTTATCTAGTTTTATCTAGTTTTATCTGATTTATAGAGTAATATGACTCTTATACATTATTCAAATTATAAAAAATTCTAACATGTTTGGACTATCTGTAAACATGATATATTAATAAAATAGTAGCATTATAAGTAAAGAGTGAATCTATTAACAAGAGTTCTTTCGAACCTGCGTCGTCTGGGATCTTAAAACCATAACTGTAAACTAAGCTATCGTGTCTATGTCACGTGTTGGCAAAGTTGAGGTGCTGATTTACGATTTTTTATTTTTATAGCTCTATATTTTTTATTTATGATCTCTACAGAATAAAACTTTTTCATGTGTTCATGAATTCTGTTATGAAATTTAGGTAAATTTAATTCATGTAATTTAAGCGTAAAAGTATGCCTATCAATAGATTTTTTTATCCAGGTTATGATATATATATTTGAGAACAATAATATATTTAAGAGTTATCCTGACCTTGTATACCGGCACGTGGATCGGTTGTTCAACTGTAACGTGGACGGGGTAGGGCTGCGGGATGGGTATCTTCACGTACTGAGGAACAGACACTGCGATAGGATGAGGGACTGGAACACCGATCTTCTTGATCACAGTTACGTGATAGGGCTTCGTGTGCTCCGAGTGAGAATGACCTTCTGGCTCCCATTCCTCTGAGGGTCTGGCGCTGGAGTAGGCCGCTAAGAGGAGGATTGCTGCTGTTCTCTGGAATTTGCAGACATTCAATTTTTATATTATTAGTTTAAAAATAGTATTATTGAAATTTAGATTATTTGTGAAGATAAAAACATATAATAAACTTAGTTACTTTATACAAATAAGAGTTCTATATAATAAGCCCGCTAAGAGCTATTAAAGAAAGTGAATTGTAATGAGTTTCTGTAGGAAGATAATTATCACATTATCAGTGGAGGAAGTCCCGCCAGAGATTGTTAAACCTTTCACGTTATATAAATAGAACATATACACCATTGTGGCTTTCATCATACTATATGATATATATAACATAATCAGAATGTAATGAAATTCTTAGTGTATATATGTTAATATATATTGAAAACTGCCGAAACTAATCGATCTAAAATTAGCGATGGAAATTAATCTTTGGATGTTTCCAATTAAATCAGGATCGATTTTTAATTTCGTTAATAGTGAATTTAAAAGTTACTATTTTTATTAACACTGGCGAATAATGTTATGTATGAATAAAATAAAAACTTACGAAAGCGATCATGTTGATAGAATTAGTAGAACTTCTCGATATTGACTGATGCTGTTGGAGATTTGCACCACCATTTTATACTTGGTGAAATGTGAGTTCAGCCTTTCCATTCACTGATTCACTGGATAGCTTCACATCACCACCACCAAATACTAGATATATAGTCTTTGTTACAATAACCAGTAAAATTTACATTGATGATTTTGTTTCTCTCAATATGTATGAAGTTTTAAATGAGCCAGCAATGGATCATACATTTTAGTGTATTAGTTTTGTATTTGTAAGTTGGTAGTAGATCTGATCGTACGCTTGAGGCGTAATAGGGAATATTTTTATTTTTAATTTT
Source organism: Mechanitis mazaeus (assembly GCA_959347395.1). NCBI lineage: Eukaryota > Metazoa > Arthropoda > Insecta > Lepidoptera > Nymphalidae > Mechanitis > Mechanitis mazaeus. The sequence continues at coordinate 3,786,771 of OY365743.1, forward strand.
ACATGTTGTTGATTTGTTTATTTTTCATGATATAAGATAGAAAGTGGTATATGTGTTTTTTATAAGAGTTCCTTTGTTCTAGATATTAATAGACTTTTGTATGGAACTTTTCTCACCTGATTATCTTTTTGTGTCGGAGAAAAGGTATGTTAATAGAGTTTTGAATACTAACTATGAAATAAACATTACTATTAAAAAAACATTAATTATTAATACGCATATAAATTATACATTTTCTTTCCTAAAATATGTAAGTACAGGTTTTATAAAAAGCAAAGATCATCTTCATGTTAAAAATCAAACAAATGTTTCTAAATATTAGAACATGAATTAAATCGTATCAAGTAACAGTTTATTTTATGCTACCTGTATGTATGTTTCTATCATTACAGTGTACTTTCGCTGTCTGGACGAACATTAGGCTGTGAATGTGATAAACCTTACGTATTAATGATGTCCGGGAAATACAGCTTGTATTGTTTTTGTCTGTTTGTATATCACGAGATTATGAGGTAATGTATTATTATTTTTGTATAATAATTTTGTATCACTCGTCCCTGCTTCTGTCTGTGTCAACACTTCCTTAATTTCAGTTACTGATTGTAAACATTTACTGATGAGGACAAAAAAGGCATAGGAATTTGGAATTTTTTTTTAAAAATTTTTCCAAAAAAATTATTATATTTCTTATTTATTATAAAAAATATTTTATAGTAACTAGAAAAATTATCGGTTAAAAAATAACTATTTGTAACAGATTTTTTTAAAAGTTATATTTTTTTATATTAAATTACATACAATTCCACGTAGAAGTAATTGATAAATTCGGTCATAGACTAACAAAAAATCTGTCATTAATAGCGCGCTCGCATCCGCTGACGTAACGACTAACATCCGGTTTAATTAATAAAAGAACTGCGATTATTGAGACTTAAGAAGTCACAGATAAAGTATAAATATCATAAATGTTAGACCAGTAAAAAAAACAGATAGAGACATTAAAATGTTTCTTCCAATGTAGATTCAGTGATATATATAATATAATAATTCTATAAGATACACTCAGTATGAAATAAAACTATTTTTACGAATTGAAACTCACGTATAATTTGGTTACATTTTGATTTTAACCCGACGTTTCGAATACTTTGCAGTAATCGTGTTCACGGGTAGACGAGATGTTTCTGACAGACAAATCAAAATGTAACCAAATTATACGCGAGTTTTAATCCGTAAAAATAGTTTTATTTCAAATGTGTACTCGTGAAAATCTAAGAAAATACTACACTCAGTATGTTTGTGCATCTTGAACATTATGCCTAGCGATGCCAGGCGTCCGGATAAAGCCGGACATAGGTAGGTTTTTTGAATGCGTGTCCGGCCAAAAGAAACGGTGTCCGGCTTCTCCGGATTTTATTAAATTTTTGATATTTCGCAAACGATCGTGAGCGCAGGCGATGAGAGTACTGTTGGTCGCTCACGCAGGCTTAAGGAAAAACCTTGATTTTACATACAATTGTTTTTGCCGTACCTATTAATACTGAGACAAAATCATCAATATTGTAGGGTGTCCGGCCTTTCTACCCAAATGTCCGATCAAACTGGCTGGTCTGTCCGGCTACTAGGTTTCGCGAACTGGCAACCCTAACTATGCCTGTCATAAAGAAATCAATGGAAGATTTATTATACAAGGAGTTCGGAGGTTATAAAGGAGTATATATATATTCTCATTTTATAAGCTGTTTTGTGGATATTTGATACAGTTTATTTTTCACTATATATTTCTTCATATTTCTTTTGACTTGAGCCATGTTTAGACGCGCATGTCCCGACACTTATTATTAGACTTATCGCTGATGATTAAAATGTACTAGAATACAATATATCTAAAATAATCTGCACATACAGAACCTGCGACTTATTTATAATACATGTTAATTTATATTACGTTGTATTTTAATTGAGATCTAACAAAAACATTGTATGATACAAACCGTTTAACTGTTGATAAGAAAAAAACTATTACGTATTATGAAATGTAAAGGAAAATAGTTAGAGTAAATAATGATTATATATTACGTTGTTGAATCCTTTGTATCAGATTCTGATCTGATGTATCGTTAAATGGTTGCCTTACATCCTCAAATATGGCGAAGTGGGTGAAGCCTGATCCTTATGTATTCTTGAACGGGTGCTGCTTGCGGTAACTGCTTGTCTTGCTTTTCTCTTCTCACTGAGTTGCAATATTATTTGGCTGAATTAATTAGGCCTTCTATCGAATTGATTGCTATGTTTCTTGTTGTTTGCAAATTTTTGAAATATTTTGACGTTTGTGAAAATCTAGAACTTGAGTTTGTTGTATGTCTTCCAAGACGCCCCCTGGTCTTGGAAGACTTATATTGTCGAAAACCTTCGTTGCCTTTAAGTTAAAGAGTTTCTTTACAGAAGGGTTCGATAATATGATCTGATATGTGACTCTTCCTGACACTTCTATATATAAGATAAATAGTCGATAATGAATTTAAAAAAAAAATCATTAAATGAAAGGGAAAAGGACATAGAATTATGAAGGAACTTGAGTCAAATTATGAAAAAAGTAAACACTAGATTTCGAACATTTTATTTAAATCATAAAAATATATTGCAATTACCCTGTTCATACAAATTACTAAAATATGTGATGATTATAATTATTACGAATTACGTGGAAATGCCTTTTGTTATTTTTAAACTAACTCAACTTATTCAGTGATACCCGTCAGTTAAATTTAACGAGCACATGTCATTATATCAGTTGCTGTTTTGATTTAATCTAAATAAACAAATTAAGATTGATACCGTTTCCGGCGGACACCTCTAATTTGCATCAAGTTTAATTGAATTAAATTAACATAAACACGTTGAACAAATAACACGCCTCTACTCTATTAGCAGATAAATAGTATTTTTAATGCTTCGCGAAACACTACGTGTTCTGTGGACTTATTTACATATAAACAGATAATACTTGTAGAGATAAGTGAGAGACAATAAAAATAAATAAATATTACGAACTGACCAACGAAAGGACCAGGAATAGGTTTATAGTGAATTTGTAAGAAGTAAAGTGGTAATGAGGGTATATGAGCCAAATCTCTCGATAACCTGCTGAAAGACCTTCACCTCTCTAGAACTATTGTCAATTCATTTATAAAACGTACTTCAGAGGTGGCATTGGTAGGTTCAAGTTTGGTTAAGTAGAGGAATACAGTGAAGGTGAGGGTGTATGAATATTTTTAACATCTCATTAAATCTACTCCATCAAGGCATCAGCATTGAATCCATGGAATGATAAGAAGTTTCGTCCATCTTTTGGTTTTTATATTTTAAATACCACTTATCTTTATTAAGTAGAAAAGAACAAAAACAATAATATTAGTTTTGTAAAAGTATTAAAAACGTCAAAGACGGTGCGAATTTCGTTCCACTTTATAACTACCCTTACGCCAGCACTGCTTAGATGTTTAAATATTAATCTATGATTGAAATTAACCTTGGATAGTTCAATACAATCGACTAATTGGTTTGATATCTGAACCCAAACATTAGACAATAGATATTTGATTATTAATTTCAGTCAGTTTTTATCAATCTTACATGACTTTTTAAAAACTTAATTTACTGAAAATTTGCATCGATATTACAAAAAAAAATTGTAATTTCAATTCCAGTAAGAAAAATTAGAACAGAATCCATTAAGTTAGTATTTTTCGCTGAAACAGAAGGCACAGTTATTTAAAATCAGTTATAAACATGTCATCACAGGTTCGAATCTTGCTCGTGTTGATTTTTTTCTATATTTAAAAAAAACTAAAAAAATTCTGTCTGTGAAAATAATAATCTCTTGAAATAAATCTAGCTTTAACTAGAATACAACTAGGAACGCCACCAGACCCTCAATTTCGATTCGCTGCGATCACGAAATCTCGGGTGCCGTTTGCATGTTGAGCGAAGCGAGCCAAGCTGGAGGCTTCGTCTTGGTGTGGGATGTCGTAATTGTAGACCTTACACTTGCGCTACTTTTTTACATTGAAGTCTATGGGAGTGATGTTTTTGAGACATTATTCCTCAAACACAATGAATTTTTTTGATATTTTTTTTACAAACCACCACACATATCAGCATGGTATGTGCGCAAAATTTGAAACCGAACCGTTAAGCCATTTTAATGCCAATAATGTAAAACCAATTCAAATTCTGTCCAGTAGAGCGCTCCGCTCGCTTCGCTCAATTATTAGTTAAATTTATTTAATTGTAATTCAACGTTTTGAATGCTTTGCAGAAACTATATTCACGAAAAGAGAGATCATTCTGTCAGTTATAAATCTATTAAATATTTATAAGATACTAATATCTATTACTTCTCATTACACTCGTCTGTTACAAATAAAAATTATTATTATGTATAATGCTTTTATTAGTAGGTCTGTATGTTGTACCTTTTTGAAAGAGAAATCAAATAAATTGTAAAATAATTTAAAAAAAAGTTTTGTGTAGGAGAGGCAACTGTCTTTTGAATTTACGATTCGATCTAAGACCAACACACATTTTACGTAACTCAGAAACTACAATAATATATTATTATTAACATAGATATAAATATAAAACAATGTTACTATTATTAATGATATACAACATTTATATACAATATTAATATTCATATATTCAAAGGTATTCGGAACAGACAGTCTGTCTGCAATATATATATAGCGGCAGATGTTCATAGCCAATAAAATATATATACTAGTAAGATATTAGCATGACTTTGTTACGCGATGCCCGCAGAATAGTTTTACTTAACATTATAGTTTGTTTATGTGTGCGCAATGGTGTAGGTGTGTGTTGATATACAATATATATTTTTAATCAATATTTACATACTACGTGATAAAGATAAGGCATAGTGAAGTTACATGTGTATGATATATATGTTAATATGTGAAAAGGAACTGTTGTGTTCAGATGAAGAAATTTCGTATCTCTTTTGGCGGGCATCAAAAGTGAGATTTGACTATGTTTTTATTAAAAGTCATGTATAGATCTGAAATTTATGTGTTATACTTAATGCAAATACTTTAAAATACTATTCAACTTTGTCAATGTAGAAGCAAATTGAAAAATGTCGCCTGTTCATAAACATTAACTCAAATTTCATATCAGATAGCTCCCTTTGTGAATGGGCTTTTGAAGAAGGCTGCCCTGAACATATCTTTTTTAAACATTGCAACACTAATTTTTCTCTGTATAATGTTCTTCTACCATATATACATATATTATTATAGCACTGTGTTTGTTAAAAATAATGATATTCAATTATACATTAATATTTTTTATATCTTTGGTGATAGTTCAGCATTGTATGTTGTTTTAAAAGTGAATATCGTATACAAAAAAATATCAATCAAAATTTAAAGTGATGCTCTCATGTCTGGATACTGGCAGAATACGTAACATCAAGATTGACATATTTAAAAAAAAAAAGAATAAAAATGTCGCGTCATGTAATAGAGAGTGCTTTAGTAAGTATGTCAAAATATTACATAAACACTTAAAATTTTGAACTATGGTGGAATTTCGGTCGCGGGTCTACTAGCTTAAATTATAACTATTTATTATTGAACTTTGAAATTATACATTCGTCACATGTACCTAACACATCACAGATAACGAAATGTCTTGAAACGGTCCCGAAATCTGTCGCGGACCACACATGACCTCCCCCGCTGACTTCGAGATACGAATTCTGTCAAAACAAGAGCCAATTGTGATTTATTGTACAGTACAGTCAGCAACATGCCAATATCAATATGAACCTTAGATCAACACAATAAGGGCCGTAATATAAACAAATTTTAATGTTATGTACACTAGGCGAAAATCACAATTATAATCTTTATTGCTAGGGTGGTATCATGGGTTTCAAGTACCGTCGTTGGTGGTTTCATTCGCACGTGGTAAAACTTTGCATAAACAGTAGTATAAAAATCCGCAAATGTGACTGGTGTGTTACAAAGGTGATATTTTGATAATAATTTTAAATTTAATGTTTTTTTTTAAAAGTGACAGTGACGTTAAATTAGACAATGCTGGAGGTATTTCTTTTTTTTAATCAATATGTTTATTTTATAAGGCCAGTATCAAAATATATATATATTTTCTTAAAAATGTTTTATACACTTTATTGCTATTATTTATTTATAGGCTCATATCAGTTTTGAGATAAACAATAATATTTTTTTACAACCATTTCCTAGCGGTTTTTAAAGAATATTACATTATAAAGTTTAAATTAATAACGTTGAAAGTAGTTATAAAAGTCAGAATAAAAAATTTTTTTTTACTTTCTTTTATATAGTAAAGAGAACAATGTTTTTTAATGCTAATATTTTAGAAGAACTTACGAATTCTGGTAAAAAGGAGGTGTAATATTATTTTTATTTATATAAACATTTTAATTAAAATATATAATTGTTGTTACAATTTTATCCATTTTTAAATCCTATACGACCTGTATCACACTGGTTGCTCTAATAGAAATAAGTTTATCATATTTATAAAATAGATATATTATTGTATGTTTGTACTCATATATAGTGTTAAATTAAAATATGGATTAATTTTTAAAAGTTTTAATGGTCGTCATGATAAAATATGTAGAAGAAAAGTATTTAAGTTATAATATAGGACAAACTTATATATATATATCTTATTTAGGCGCCATTTACGCTGTCTGTGTAGATTTAATAGACAAATATATGTTGAAATTCTTAAATAGATTTCACGTACATTGTTTTTCATCTAACCTTTATTAACAAATTGAATCAAACCGTATCTTTGATATCACAAGGATGTAATAAACAAAATATATCGTAATAACTGAAATCTGTAATTCGAGATTTAAACAAATTTCAGACGACTTTTTATCATTATCTACTGATCAATATTTGATCTGAAAATTAAAATGTTTATTGTGATTCATACATTATTCAATATTTTGTTAATATATACTCGCGATGTAATCACAGTAAAACGCCAAAAGGTTCTGCTTAAAATCTTTAATTACAAAATTGGATCATAATTGATCATCAATTCCCAAAAGATTTAAATGAACTTATAATTTCTCAATAAATTATTATAAGTGAATAAAGTCTACATTCATTATTATAATAATATATTTTTGTAAGTTAGAGATACTAAACTATCATTTAAAAAGTATGATTTTCAACAATATTATGAATATTTTAATTTGTAGTTCTTCCCTCACAACTTCTTTGGAATATTTTCGCCCGTCATGAATGTTGGTTTTGTAGGTTCAGTATAAAATTCCGCTTAAATTGATATATAGAAATATTTTTTTGAAGATTAAAAATTTGTTTATTCCACAAATTCTAACACTATATAGAATAATATTATATGAGGTTATATATTTTGCAATGATGTTAATATAGAAACTATTTGAAATCTTTTTAATATAAACTTAACATATAAGTGAAAACACTAAAAAGATAAATAAGATACATTGCAATTTGAAATATATAGTATAGTAGAGAAAGAAAAGAACATATACATATACTTCGTCTGTGTATGTCGTTTGATCCATTTCTTATTATAGTATTTTTAGTACAGAATTTTAGTATTATCTTTTTAATTCCTGCTAATCTTTTTTAACAATGAAGTTATAATGATTTTATACATGTTAATGTTAAAATCTATTTAGATATATATACTATTATGCCTTTGAGAGTATCCTGAACTCCGCCTGAAATATAAGATTCTATTAAAGATGACAAATTAACTGACACCCACAGCTGGGTTTTGCTGGTGAACTGGTCTGCTGGAATCGTAACTAAAATAGTATAGTTACGATTCCTAGTATATATATACGTCCTCCGTGGATTTTATGCTTTTAGATATGTTTATATATTTAAGTATATATTAATTATTTATTAATTAATATATTAGAGACATAAAATTATGTCAAAAGAGGAGTTTGTTAGTAGGAATCTTAATAACTATTTTAGTAAGTCCTTACACGGTTAAGTCATATTGCAATACTCATGTTTTAAAGGGTTAAAGATAAAAGATAAAAGATCCTGCAACTTCTAGCAGGATAGTAATTTTACCCTGGTTATATTCTGCTTTAAGCTTATATTTAATATTAATTTATTTAAATCTTAATAACTGATTAATTCTAATCTCTACATAATTGTATACGTTCAAAATAGTCAGTGTTTACTATAATTAATAAAAAACATTTTAAGTTATTAAAATTATTCTCATTTCTTTAATAAAATCAGTTTAAAATAAAATGATTCAAAATAATGTTAGTTTGTCGTATTTTTTAATATTATATATATATATATATATATATATATATATATATATATATATATATATATATATATATAATTAACAGTTATTAATACAAGCATCAAATCTGTACAATATTTTTTTTATAATACAAAATTTTTTAGTTCAATAGTTTATATTATGTATCTGGTTGTTTTATACTTTGTTAAGTAGTGAGGGAAGAGTTCCGTTTATTTACATCTTCAAAACACTTAAGAAATTATTTAATTACTAATAATTGTGTATCGTTTTTGGTTCAGTTTTCAGTTTAATAAATCTTTTGAGTGTTCGTTCAGTTTACAGTTTAAATATCTTTTATCATAAATTATCTATCGTTTATATAAATTTTATTAATCAAAACATAAGGAATATATTCATGATATTTTATTCAAATTAGTTTAATTCAAAAGAGCTTAGTTATAGTTTGATGAAATCGTAAAATTTTATACTTGTGTCTGTGTGTGTATGTTTTTATGTGTTTGTAATTTGTGTTAATTTCTATAATTACTTCAATATAGTTCAAGTGATCATTGCATGAGGAAAATTTGAAAGCTGCTTGTCTTAATATACTTTTTTGTTATTGTGAATGTGATTCTTGAAACATTTACTAAATTATAAATTAATATTATTTAGTTTCAATGTCCTTTAGGATGAAAGTTATTACGTTATTGCTAGCGCGAATTTATTTTTTCACGTATCAGTTTAGAATCTAAATACAATATTAATATTTAGTATTTAATACTTCTGAATACATTTTTATTTTTTTTTGTTTTGGATTAATGGCTGCATTCACATTTAATATGGAATATTTTGCCAATGTCAAGTTTTTAGTGTGGTCTTTTTTTTTTTTAGAGTATTATTTTCTGCAATAAATGGAGAAAACATGAAGAAGATTGATAATTAACTTGGATTAATATCCGAAATACTTGTAATATTGGTGATCAGTACTTACAAAACACAAAACACAATGTTAGTAATATATCAATATATATAAGTTAATGAATTTAGTAGCAGACAGTATACATTATCTTTAGTTTTTGACTTACTATTTATTTATTTTTAGGAGTCAAATATTTATATATGTTACCTGTTTAATGAAATATACTCAAATTTTAGTTTTTTTTTATCTAAATATATTTTAATTATTGATAGTATCTTGGGACAATATTAAAAAAAAATAACTAATTCGCTATAGATACGTAAGATTTTCTATCAAAAATTATACACATTTGAGTGGTAGAGCTATTACTGAAAAGTTTTGTAAGATCTGTATTTTCTTCTTTCAGGCATTTTTTGTTTTATAGTTATATAATTCAGAAAATACATTATGATGTCCTGAAATAAATTATAATTTCAATTATTCTAGGATTTAGAAAGAAAGTAAATAGAAAATGTCACCGCAGATTATATCTCAAGTCTCTAATAAGCAGCCTCAGCGAGTTAAAAGAAAATGTACCATAAACTCGATACTAAATGTCGCATACATTTTAAATAATAATCATCCGACGGCGCAGCGCTGATTCTTTAATAAATATGCAGATTCTTGCGCATCTGGAGGAGACCTTCACATAAATGGTGTCTAGTTATAACGAAATGTCAAAAGGACACCGGCTAGTATCAAGTTTTTTTGCTGCACCCCCCGCCCCCCCTGACCTTCCCCCGCGACATTTCCCTCAGCCTTCCCATTTCCCGCGTCACGTTGGGAGGCACCCGCCAATAGCCCGCCAATCAACATATACGCCATATTGTTAACGGGGCGGGTTACAAACTCCTTTATAGCTTCATCTCGCTCACAGTAGCCAGCCTCTCGCTCGCACGCAGCGCTCTCTCATTGGCAGGCGTGCAATTAAGCGCGGGAATTCGAAATCTATTTTTGAAGTAAATGTTTTTTCAGCGCTTGTTTATGGTCAGGCCGCGCTATGACGCCGAGTGAAGCGACACCTGTCTCCTTCCAGAACACGAGACTGGTGCTCCTTTTTCATTTTGCTGGCTAATAAGATGGCGGCGTAAGTAGCACATAACGTAAATCTATAAGGATTTATGACGTCGAATTAACACGTTGATGTGATGGATTTAGAGATGGATTTGATTAATTCTGGAAGCATCGGTGGGCGGGATGGCTTCTTTTTGCTGACGGCTCAGTTCTATTAACCTGGATGAGGCATTGATGTACAGTTACGCGGACATTATGGCACCATTAGGTGATGGGAGCTCACAAAAAATAGCACAGCGTTTAATATATGTTTTGTTGTACGAATCCTCGTGGTTTAATAGTTTTGAATGATTCATTTGATTTATAACGTCTTTTGGATGGTTTATTTTGTATGTTAATATCATATACAATTTAGTTTGAATAAAAATGTTAATTTAGGTAATAATATGATCTTCATCTTGAATAACTTTATTTTTTATTCACTATTAATAAATTAAAAATACTGTTTTTACATATTTCTGTAACAAGACTAAAATAATACCAACTTTTGGCCAAATTGTAATATACAATTAGTTTTTTTTTTAATATTCTTCATGCGTGGTTAAAAATATAACTATATTTACATATAGTTATATGTTACTTAAAAACAGCTTTTAACCTATTATTTCTACCTTTTCTAAGTGGATATATATGAACATGACATACTTTAACGATACATGTAAATACATTAGTTAATAATATTTACTATGTTATCAGTACTCATGATATCTAGATATAGTCGAGTGTTATAATCTAGGAAGAGTGAGGTGTCAGCTACCAGCAGACAGCTGGAGATATACAACTATATATATATAACTATATAGGATGTTCTTTCTAATATTTATATATTTAATATGATTAATTTTATCATACGGTTTATTAACAACTGCTACGTTTGATAAATTACTATAACGAAAAATATTTAAAATATATATTTTTTCGACAGATTATTTTTATTGCAAGTTGTAATTTAATTAGAATTAAATTATTTATTTTGTTTACATTTGTGAAGTTAATATTATATTATTATATTAACTTTATTAAATAACACTCAGTGTACCATTAAAAATAAGTTAATCCATTATATAAAGCAGTAGTGATGTGCCGGTGTTGATATACTGTGATATTAATTACCAAACCCGCTGAGAGCAACATTAATTTGATGAAAATAACACAAAATGAGAGCACATTTTGTGTTATTTTAATTATAAAATGAGAATCGCATCGCCATTACGAGGACATTTGACATTTAGCCAAATTATCTACATAACTGCTTCGCTCGAGTGATTTAAACATTTAAACACCACGTCCCGCGTTACTTGACGGATAACAGCGAGAAAACTTTGATGGGCGCGTTATTTTCACTGCTAATTCAGTTCATTTCCCAATCACAAGTAAATCATACCGTTTATATATTATTATTGGCGAAATTCAGCGCAAATTACGAACCCACGTTTCGCAATCGGTAATTTCAGGCCGGCGTGGGCGTTTACGTACTGTGACATCTGATTGACAGGTGAAAGGGCGATCAGTGAACCAGTTCAGAAAGAGATCTCCAGAGCTTGTAATGTCCGGTCATTTACCTATTTGAAATAAAATTCAGAAACGAATTTGGATTTTAGCAAAATGAACGCATCCGCTGTTATTTTTATAAATAAATCCGATTTTAGGGTGAATATGTTGATTTAGCTAAGGTAGTCCATTAGTGTCAGTGACATATGCTGCTGAGTGCCCATAGATAAGATACACCCATATGTCATAAAGTTTAGTGCTACTGTTCGGTTGAACACAAACAGAGGATGCGAGGATTAAGGAGCAAACATGGATATTAAAACGAAACGCTGGTGTGATAAAGATGTAAAACAACAGACAGACAGAAGCAAACGAGATTTAAGATAATGGAGAGATGCTGGAGACATTATCATCGGATGTGTGCTGAGACTCTCCGTCGCGGCATTCCTGGAGCGTCTACAAGTCCCAATAAAAATAAATATAATATTTTAGCATTTAATAACAAATACTCATATATTATTTTATATTTTTTCACAATAGTCATAATTATGATTGTTTTCTAGAGTCATTTAAACTATAGATATATCTGTAGTTAAATATTTTTCATATGATTGATGTTTCTGTTATTATAATATCTCTATTGTTTCAAACATGGCTTCATATATTCTTAATGATTCCTTTTTATTTAAAATACCTAACAATTTATATACAATTTTAATTTAAAGTTACCTACATGTAAGATCTTATCAGAATCACGTAACTTTAAAAAAATATTATATACTTATAGGATTTGAAATAGTAAGGAACATATATTATATATCTATTTCTAACTTATAAGAAAACTATAATGAAAGAGTATGTAAATAATATGAGATGTATCTAATTTATATATTATTGTATTAATTTAATAAATTCATGTTAGAAAAAAACTCCAAAGTTATAGAAAGAGCTCTTGTATATGAAAAAGACTCTAAGTGTATAGTTTGAAATTATCGCTCTACTAGTAGAGTTAAAACATTGAACTTATAATGAAAAACACTATAATACACTAGCAGTGAACTCGCCGTTCTACTCGATTTTATTTATTATTAAAATAACTAAGAACAATAGTATAATAATAGATAGCCTGTAGTCTTGCTCAGGAATATGCAAAAATATTTTAACTAATCCATTCAGTTTCGAAGTTTAGCGCGTACGAACGAACTTTTCTGTTTATATTATTATAAATAATTTAATAAATTCAATGAATTTTTTTTATTTAATTACATACAGATTGATGTGAATTGAAAATAAAAAAAAATATTACAAAAAAAATAATTAAAACTTACATATTAAAAATTAATTATTAATATATTGATATATCTATATAAAGATATTGTTTAATAAGACGCAGAAGAATACAAAAGAGTTACTGAGTTTATTTTAAATATAATTAAAGTTATGAAAAAGTTTATTTTATTATTATAACGGACAACTCTATCATAGAGTCAAAGAATTAATATTATAACATATACATTTCATATATCTTTATAGCGACTAAGATATATAAATAATATCTATAAATAAAATCATTGTAAAATAATAATCATTCTAAAAATAATCTTAAAATAATGTAAACAATGAATTTATTATCAAAAGATATAGCAATCTTTATCTTTTAGTTTCCTTCTTTAAAAGATATCAGTAAATGCTTTACATCTTTTATACTTATACTTTTATTTACTCACAAACTGTGGATAATATTCTTACAAGATTTTTATTTGAATTAAGTATATTTAAATTGAGCCATTAATATTATATGATTATTTTGATGATTAGAACATATATAAAATAAAAACAACAGCCTTAGGTTGAATTATATATAATATTAAAATATTATATTTCCTATTTATATATTAATAATATAGAAAACATAATTTTCTTCAGATATCTCGTTGGCAACTTAAAAATCATAAACTCGTATCTTGAGTCTTTTCCTTTAGTCTATGACATATATATATAACTATTAGTAATGATATATATGTGTGTTGATACTAAAAGTTTAAAATAATACAGAACAAACACTACAGTATATTGTAATTAAGGACAGACAGACATGACGTGCCTCCATTAGCTCTGTTGACTCTTGATAGAGTCCTGATAACTCTATAGCCGATAGTGTCGTGTTCAGCGACTATTTCAAATAACACATATTAGCAGTGACCCATAAAAACATATAAACATACAAATATATTAATTTATGTGTTTAATATCCATTCAAAAGTATTAAAAAATATACTTTTAAAATAAAATATAATATATAATTATCCGGCTGTACTCATGTCATTACTATCGCAATAGTTACATGCACAGTTCACGCCGCGACTGTGCCACGCCCAAAGCTCGTGAATGGACCCCGTATGGGTTTGAAATTAGTCTGTCGAATTACGATAGTATTAATATTAGTACAGCAGGTTATATTACAATATAAATATACAAGTATAATGTTCATTGATATATATATTTTTATTTTTTTATATTTTAATTTTTAGTAATTAGGGATCATGAAAGTTTACATACAAAAAATATACATAAAATCTCTAATAAAACTTTTTATTACTTATTTTGCCGTTTCTAAAAGTTACAAGGACTTGGGACAAAATATATACAAAATTTTATTTATATGCAAATCCATTGTAGGCCTGTCAAATATTATTATGTGACAGACCTACAATGTTATTATAAAATAACTATATAAGAGAAATTCATATGTTTATAAATAATTCTTTAAAAAAAATATCTTGTCAAACGTCATATAATATATATATATCAGGTGATTGACCTTGTTAATATTATAATATTTAATATATACATATGTATGTTCATCTGAATGTCTCAAATATTTTAGGTATTGTTATCCGTATTACATTAAAATATAACAAGTTACATATTATCTACTCTATATATATGTGGATATCATATATTTATATTTTACGTGATCCTACGTTTGTTAGATTTAATGATTAGCTTTAGACTATTAATAAAATTAACGTCATATTCAAGCAAATTTTTTTTTTTGTAATCCGTATTTTTTTGTATTGTTCACTCGTTAAAAGATAACTAAACATATATATCTTCATTCTTATATTTTTCCTATATATGTATATTTTGTGACAGACAAATAATTAGAATGATGATAAGGTAATAGCGGTAGACATTGTATCTGTGGTATTGAAGTAACAATGAAATAATATTACATTTTGTAGCTAAATATTTTTGTCTTGTTGGACAATATCAGTATAAAACTCTTTTAAGAAAAATAACATTAAACTAACATTAAAATCTCATTACAAATAGATACACATAGATACTGGCTTGTGCCTAAAAAACATTACAAAAAAAGAAAATTAAGTCGCCATTTCGAGTAACAATTAAGGTAGTAATACACTAATCATATTTTAAATTGTCAAAAGAAATATATTACGAGTATAATTTGAGTCAGGTATCGGCAGTGTGTCTGTACCTTTAGCGGAGAAATTAATTGCCGACTGCCCGCAGTGAGTAATGTTTCGGGATTTAATGAACGGGTTCAAATAAAACACCAAGGACCTCAAGGAACCGATGCATTCAAACTGACTTCTAATCCGTCTCTGCTCGATATTCGCTATCTGTCAGTCCTGATTCCAAATTCAAATTGGACTGTCAAATAAGAAGTCAATCTTTTAGAGGGTTTTTTTTCTGGTAGCGATGAAAAGAAAAATGGAATTAATACATCCTAAAATTTAGATAAGTTTATCCTAATTTCTAATAAATAACCTATTATACTGCTTTTATTATTATTAGAAGTACATTATGATTTGGTAATAATTTAAAAATATAAATATAAAATTTTGATGCTTGGGCAGAATATAAGCAAACTTATGTCCCCGTCACATACGCTAAGAAAAAAAAATTAAAAAAAAAAAATTGCATAACAGAAAATTAAAAAGAGAGTATATATATTTTAATGTATATATTATATATATATTATTTGTCTTTTTGCTGAATTCAAGTTCGACGTTTGAAAGAGCTATTTGAATGTTATTTATTGAGTAATATGTTTCAAAATGGACGCCGTTACACGGAGCGAGTTAATTAGTGTACATTGTTAAACTTGCATGATTTTTCTTAGCCTTTGCTAAATGTCTGTATTTTGAAATTTTAGTAACACCATTGAGCTTTCTTATTAAAATAACAATTGAGTTTTAAAACTATATCTACATATATTAAAACAGCACTAAACATTACTTTTAAAGGCCGCTGTCGTAATCCTATCAAGAGTTTAAACATTCTTAACAAAATTGCTTTAAAATGAGATTCTCTTTACTAAATTCATCAAAGATATTTAACATAGTAACAATATAAAAACTGTTTCATTTAATATATATGAGTATTTATGTAAATTTATTATTTTATTAATAATACGTAACTCTGTGAATAAATGACACGAGTCACGCTAAATAATTTAAATTTTTAATTAAATTTTAAATACGTTCTTTAAATTTTTTCACCATACAATAACATACGGACATGGTGAGTATCATAGATCTACTCCAAGGTGTTCATAAAAAACAGAAGTAACAGCAATAGCTTCATTAATCCAGGCTATCCAGAATTAACCTGGATACCAAAATAATAATACGGGAACCGTACAGTACCGTAAAGTTCATTTAGCGGACAAGAGCACATTACTCAGAGGTACGGAATTGCCTCATCAGAACCGCGTGGGCTTTAACCATGGAGATACAGACCTGGATCAGATATTATACTTATATATTTTATTAAATAATAAGAGCATACTACATTATATATCTATGTAATTTTGCTTTAAAATAATACTTTTGTATTTGTTGTTAATAATTCAATTAATTTAAATTCAAAGGCAGCCATTTTTTTATTATTTCAATATTGAAATATCATACTCTAGTTGTACTATTCAAATGGTAAAGTCCATGGGGAAAACTTCCAAAAAACTCCATTAATTTCAAGGTAAATGGTATTTAAAAAAGTGCATGGAAACTATACTCTATATATAAAACATTATATATGTTGTCAATTGTTGAAACATATAATACGAATTGATTGCTACGTGCACGTTATACGTGCTACGTAAATAATAAAAAACAAACCGTACTTTATATATAAAACTATAACATAAAAAAGCAAAAATCTCAAGTCACTTTTAGTAACTATATATCCTATAAATATATCTGTTGTATATTATGCGCGTGCGCAGAGGGGGGCCATATTCTGAGAATATAGGTAATATCTGCTTAAGCAAATTTTTAAACCAAAAAATTGGTCAATTCTTTTGCCTTGAATTTAAATGACTTCTATAATACAATTACGCTATTAAATTTACATAATGATAATAAAACTATATATAACAATCAGAATAACAATCAGAACTAAAGTATATTAAAATGAAATATACAACGGCCGTCCCCATTTAATTATTAATAAAAATGGGTGCAGTTGCTTTCTAACTCGTATTATCTTTTATATAATAAACAAAAAAACTTTAAAAGCCAATAAAAGCTCATATATATGTTAATGACTTTAATAGAGGGAGTTGTATTTAATAGCGTGTTATTATAAGAGCGAAACTAATCACATATAATAGTATCATGGAACTATATCAGAATATACATCCCATAAAGCTACCGCCGATACTTCAACGGCTCATATCAGTAACATAACAACTTTGAAAGTAATAACCTCAATCAAAATGACGATAAAATTTGACAAAAATTCCACCTCAAGCCGTTTTAATTAACCATATTTTAAAAGTCGAGTTCAAACTACCTGATAGCAATTAACCGAATCTCCCCCACGTTCTCGAACGTTTGAACAAAATGGACGACAATAATTCAAGCGAAGTCCAAACTTAAAAAAAAATCTAACATAGAAAGTGTTAGCGACAATGGGATATTCGAAATCTTGTTAATAAAGAGTCTAGGGTCTGATGTCTCCTAACAATGGACGCTGAAATATTCGAAAAAGGATCAGAGTTTTTTTTGGTCACAGCGTGAGATCGTTTTGGAGGGAATTTTGGATTTGGGCGTCATGTGCGGAGTTTTTTTATGTTGGCATTACCACATGGCCGGCGGGTTTCTTGTCAAAAATTATTATTATCCACTGATCCAAGTTATTAGAAAATCTGTTAAATGGGCGTCGCTTGAGCAGTTTAACATTCTTCGACCCTTGAGGAGATTTACGAGCGAGTTCTGTTTGTTTATTTTAGTAAAATTGAGATGGATTGATATTGTATGCTTTATATTAATATATCAATCTAGTATTGACAAGTATGCTTTCAATAATAATTTAAAAGTATTAAACGTGAGTTATTGTACAAGATGATTTCAAGCAAAACTGTATTATAATAAATTAAAAACTAACTTTTGTTTAGTTAATTTTAATGTATAATAACTTCATTAGAAAAAATGAGATTGTCATGTTTTTAACTAAAACGTTAAATAAATAGGATTTCAAACTGTATCGTAAAAGATTTTTGTTCTTGAAGTGTTACGTCAAAAGATTGTAAAATACAAAAGGTTTGTGAATGTTTTGAAATATATTTTAAGTACATTTAAGAATCACTTAAGGAGAGATGATTTATTGAATGTTATTGAAGTAAAAATTTACTTTTAACTGTTGTTATATTATATGAATATTATATATACAAATAGTAATATTACAACTTATTTGATATTAAAAATAATCTGTAGAACTTACGTATACTATTACTTTAAAATATACGATTTTGATGTAACTGTGATGGGCTAGGGTATTTAATATCTAATATAAAAAGAAATAGCTTCAAAAGTATAAAATAGTTATTAATTTACTAGCAATTAACCAAAGAAATCAATCCAAAAAGGTGATATATTTAAAGTAACATAATTATAAGAGCCTAAACCTCCATATTGTCTATGATAACAATAAAAACCAGCGACAATTGATGCTTTTATAATTGACATGTCATCCAGAGAGCTCTCTTTCACTCATTTCGGCCATTGTTACACGGCTTAGTCAAATAATACCCCAGGAATTAATATAATCATTTTGGATATTTAAAGGTGATTGATTACGATGATGAGGCAATATCATAGAACACGTGTTTACGAATTAAATATAACATATATTGTATGTCTTCTGTCTGTCTGTTTGTATTTAAGACCAAGTTTTCAGATTATTGTTTGAGGCAGGTGTAGTAGTGAAGGCGCCCGCGTGTCGATTAAAAGTCAATGTACAGATAATATTCACTTATTTAAATATCATTAGTTTTAATGTATTTTAATTGTATATTGATTCATATTCGCTACTAGAAATATATTTATATATATTTTGTGGCGACCCTGTGTGTTTGTTCCTTTTTTTCTTTAATTATCAATTCTTGTCAATATGAAGGTAATGTATATTAAAAGGGTTACCTTTCGGATCGCTACAAATGCGGCCATATTGGATTATTTATGCGCGTGCGCACTTATTACAAAAGAGCTTGCAAAAAAAACAAGATTACAAAAAAACTTTCATAATAAAAAATACTATATTTCTTAATAAATCGATATTTCAAGTAAATGATAATTGACTTAAGCGTTATTTTCAGTCGTAGTTTCAGTGCTTCAAGCAGAAGGCTCTGTTATTACCTATTGTTGATGAAACCTTGAAAATAAAATGGCGTCTATAAATTAAGTATGTTGTATGTATGTTAATGATTATATGAAACACTAATGAAGACACGTGTAACAACGGAACATACTATGTTAATGACATTGTTAAATAATTTTAAATTATTTGTATTAAATTTCTAATATATATATAATATAATAAATATTACAGAGGTGATTTATGTACCTCATATATATGAATATTATTTTTATTAATATTTTAATATAAATTGAAAAATATATAATTTTATTTATTTTTAATTATTTATTGAATCAAATTGTTTTCAAATCTAGTTGATAAACCATTAGTTTTAACAATAAAATGATAAATGAAATATTGTAAAATATATAACATTATTAATTTTAATATCAACCAACAAATAAATAGATGATATATATATTCGAAAATCTCGTGTAAACTGAAGAGCTTGTAATTTTCAGTCATGTAAACTGTCAAGAGTTCTTTTAGTTTCTCTTTAGAATTACTGAAAACTTCTGAAAAAATAAGAAATACTTTGTAGATAAAATATCTACAATGTTATATTATATTTTTAAAATTAATTGTAAATCTGAAATCTTACATATAAAGAAGTATGTACAGACGAGTCTATATATATCTATCATATGTAAAATATATTTCAAACAAAAAAAATATATAAGTTTTATACTTCAGTAAACATTTAATAATTAAAACCTCGTCTCATATATTACTCAAGCTGCAAATAAAACTCCTACTTTACTATTTTCTAAACTTTCCTAAAGCAACGGATAAAATAAATCAGTGTGTTAGAGCATTACCCGCCACTCCGTCACTCGTCCGCAGCTTCACAGAACATAAATATTCTCAGCTCAAAACATTCGCAAAAACATCAAACAAAAAATTAAAGATCTGTACTTCTCAAAGTTTTGTTCTCGTAAACAAAATCGTTTTATATCGTATTATTGTTAAATATCTAATACATATATTAATAAAACATATAACAGTAGTATGTATACTAGGTCCGCCACTGTGCACGCGAGTGGATCTGAGCGAAGTATTGTTGCTGAATGAGTTTCGTATACTTGTAAAATTAGCAGAGAAAATAGTGGCTATAATAAGTTAAATTTAATAAGAACAAATGTGCGAATTCATAATGTTCCACACATTAACACTATGAGACACACTTTGACCATTTAATAAAAAAACTTTTGGATCTATAAGTCATCGATAAATCTGCTAATTTTCGTCATCTTACCATTATTCGTATAGAAGGAGTTTAGTAATGAAACATACTTTTGACCAGTAAGAGCTTTGCTTCAAAAATATCTTTATTAAATGTTTTCAAAACTAACAAAAGCATAGTTTAAAAGTGTTTTTTTAATAAAGTTAAGATGTTGAGGAGCGCTGTTCAATGTCACGTGAGAGCACTTGATACTAAACTCGTAGGAACTAAAGCAGCCTCGAAGAGTCCAATACACGTGGAGTGAGTTATTTAAATACTAACTGAAGATATTTTACTACTAACAACATTTTATTTATAAAAATACACAAAAACTCGCCAATGTAAAGCTAAATATATAAGTAATACATTTTAAATGAAATAAAATATATATTTTTAAATTCTAAAAGGCAATCCATTCAAACATTATTAAAACATCGCATGTGTATTGTAAAAATAAGTCGTATAACTGACTTCCGGTCAAATTCATGACTAACTTAGATTGTAATGCACGATGTAGGAATTAAAGTTGAACACGACTTCCGCCATTTTAAATTATTATTATATATTGTTAGAATATAATAAAACTTTACTCTCTTTAACCTTTTTATATTTTATTAGACGTTTTATTCATAAATAAAATACGATTTGGGACGAGACGTAAAAGGAAAAATATAATAAAATATATTTTAACACATAAATATGCAGATTATATAATGCGTGGGTTTTTTATTACTTATTGCCATAAAAAATTGCCGAAACCCGGGATCGAACCAGGGACCTTTAGATCTTCAGTCTAACGCTCTCCCAACTGAGCTATTTCGGCGATGACGAGTCAATTGAATTTATTTAAATCATAAAAAAAATAGCAAAATATTGTCAAAGTCTTTAAACAAACGTAAAATTTAGAATATATAAGTATGTATATTAAAATATATACAGTTCAGTTAAAGCCCGTCGGGGTGAAGTCATGAAAATAATGTATTTTAATAAGTATATATTATATAGTTATGTGAGTTTTTCTATTACTAATGATGATTTTAAAGTTTTAGTTATTAAATATCATATAATAATAAAATTATATTAATATTATGTTTTAAATTATAAATAAATATTAAACAATATCTCCCGCTGTGTCTTTTGGAAAGTAATAATCTCAAGACCAATTAAATGAATATGGTTTTCACCAAATTATAAAGTCATTCAAGATATATAATTTTTGAAGATTATGTTGAAAATTTCTATATATATTCAGTAATTGTCTGAACTTTAGCCCTCTTACATTATGTATCATATAATATATATGTACATGTATATGTAGTTGTTTAATAAACATGCTAAAGATACTGTTATTGTCTCCGGTCTGTCTTTCTAAATCAAGTGTCAGTCTGTTCGTTATTTACTTTAAATATATAATAAATATAGTATTTGTGAAGTTGTTCAAAGTTTCTTCAAGAAATAATATATAATTGATATATTGAGATAGTTTCGTAGAGTTAGTACCATCTATTAATTCTGTTATTTTTTAATAATATGTTAAAATGCGTGTTAATCTCGGGACAGTCCAAGTTTGTTCCTCGAAGGTGCAGCCACATGTGCAGGAACACGTGTGGGGCTCGAGGGTGTGGAACGGGCTTCAATATAATGATATTATTATAAGAATATGTACATTTATGTAAGATTTTATTGTTTTGAACAGCTAAAATTGTTATAGCTTTTAGAGGTATTTTAAAAGCTGTGGAATCCGCAATAATTTTCACCTAAACATTGATTATTTTTTTTAATTAACACAAGAAAAACTATATCTTTTGATAAAATTTTCTGATATTAAGTTTAAAAAATTAAGAAAAAAATAATTTACAAAATACTTATATAATTAATTATATATTAATATAATCAGAAGCTCTCTCCGCCTCTCTCTCGTAATAACAAATGTGAACGCGGAAAGCTCTCAGGGATAATTATCCTTTTTTTTCTTTTCTCTGATTCTAATTCCCGGCAAATTATAATAAGAGATTAACGAGGCTTCGACTATTTTTAATTTTAATTTACTGAACCCTAAAAAATATAACTTTGAAAGTTATTAACATTTTATAGTTATGAGTCAGATTTATAAATATTATTATAATGATGTGTCGCTCTAACTAAAAATAAAATAATAAAATATGTTTCAAATATAATGTTTGAATCAGACAAGTAAATTAAACGATATATTTAAAAAGCAAAAAAATTGCCGAAACCCGGGATCGAACCAGGGACCTTTAGATCTTCAGTCTAACGCTCTCCCAACTGAGCTATTTCGGCGATGACAGTGAGCTTCAATTTAATGTGTGGTTTTTATTATTTTATTTATGAGACTCAATAATC
This sequence comes from Mechanitis mazaeus, assembly GCA_959347395.1. Lineage (NCBI taxonomy): Eukaryota > Metazoa > Arthropoda > Insecta > Lepidoptera > Nymphalidae > Mechanitis > Mechanitis mazaeus. The sequence goes on from OY365743.1 coordinate 3,809,897, forward strand.
TAGAGCTAAGGGTAAACTAAAGATATTTCAAAATGTTAACATTGTTCTTAAAACTTGTAGTTAATAATAAATAAATTATGATAAATGATCATAATATCAATGTGTTTTATATAAGTTTGAAGATATTATCAATATTTTTATAGAATTTCTTCAGTTTGTGGAATATAATCTAAAAAAAAATTTTCTAAATTATATATATATAATATAATAAAATGATGAATTGTACGTCCAAAACGATCACTAACTTATGCGGGTTACAATGTTCGAAATTATATACAATAATTAAACCTTAAACAACGAACAAAGTCAAAGACCATTGCTAGTAAATTTAGTAGAGTCTTAAAAGTAAAAAAGAAAAAAAAAACACGAAAATAAAATTTACAAAAAATATAGCACCTTATTAGTTCCGCTATTCGATAACAGATGGCGCTGCTTGTATCACACAAGAGCGTCGCCTGAACTCAGTTGTAATTTGTCTTATTTTATAATATATGTATCTAGAGTTATCCTAGTAGTAAATTATTATATATTTTGTATAAGTTATCTTATAATTAGAATTAATTTCCTTTAATTAGTTAGTGGTCGATGTTATATGTAGAAGAATAATTTAAATAAAAATATTATTCATACGGATTCAATCACTCTTTTTATATCAATTATACGATATTAATATTAAACAGTTGATTTCTTATGATATATGTAGTATCAATAACTCAATAATGTTTTGTTGTATATTAAAACATTAAAATTATACTGCAATTTTACTATTTTGGATAGAAATCAAAAAAAAAATGTTTTTTATATATTTTTTTCATTTTACGATCGTCATCTCTTAATGTTAAAACTATTCTGTAATAAAATAAATATATTTAAGTATATTGTTACCTTTTAATAGATTGTAACTTTGAGTTTATTTATTATAATAAATAATTATTGTTTGTACTCTGACTTATTCTTTAGAAGCAGTAGCATTGAACAATTTTAGATATTTCTAGTATTGTCTCTATTTAAATTGTTTGTATGTATGTATACGCCATGTGTGTGTGAAATTATATTTATTATTATTTGTGTCTGACATTTTCTCATTTCCCAAGAGAAATTTTAGAAATAAATATTTTAAATTGTATTTAAATTCATTTAAAGATTTCAGAAACGTAGTTAATATTTTCAGTTTTAATTTAACTACAATTCAATTCAATTCAGTTCAGTTTTTGTTTTCTTTCTTTCCTTCTTTCTTTCTTTCTTTCTTTCTTTCTTTCTTTTTTTCTTTCTTTCTATTATATTTCAGTTCTTTTTATTATGAATTATTTTTAAATATTTTTAACAAACACAAATTAATGTTATTTAAGTGTATATAAATAATAAAATAGTTTCTATAAATAAGATAATTATATTTAATAGTATTTGTGATCATAAAATTATTAGAAATACTTGCAGTAAATAAAAATATATAAGTATATATAAATGTATATATTTCAAAACAATTATTTGTATAAATATTTATCTTTACAGTATATTAAATAAAATTCAGTAAATATATTTAATGTATTTAATATCATTTATAAATCACATATCTTAAATGCAACAACACGAGTACCTCCGGGAGGAGGTTTTGTATCAGAAAGAATTAATTATAAACATGTATATATATTTTACATATATCTAATTATGTATGTATGTGTATATACAATGATTTAATAACATTCGACATTAAAATACATTAATAATATAAAATCATCATATTTTAATTAAATTATTTGTTATAACTATGTTGCAGTGGTGAATAATAATGATAAATAAATAATAATAATAATTTAATTTGAATTGTATAAAAAAAATAACTTAAAAATATCACAGAATTACAAATTTTACAAAACGTTTGAAACACACAAATATTAATAAGTAAATACATTGACTGAGTATATAAGTAATATTTATATATTACTAAGTCAATGTATAATATATTTAATATATTTATGATATTTATTCATGTGACCTGTATGTATGTTCTGTAACCTTAATTACTCTAAAACCAAAACAAATAAACCTAAGAGATTATTATATACTTGAAAATGCTATTTGTAATTGCAATTTAATATATGTTATTATGGATTATAATAAATTTATAAAAATATAATAGTATTAAAAGATAAAAATAACAATATTGTTATATTAATTATTTATAAACATAATTGTTACTTCACGACGGACGCTGTGTTGTTGTTGCGTCCCGCTGGTGTTGTGTTGTTTATATATTATTATTTTCTATTTAATAAGAAGAAAACGTGATATATAAAAACATTCATATTATAATATTTGGTCAAATAAAACTTACAATTATCCAAATTAAAATCTAACTTAAAATCCAATAACACGGCGGTTGCTCACTTCATCTGTGAACATGTACATTGTACAGATTAAATGTATATGTGTGTGTAATAATTTTTATGCCTCACTAAAAGAAGGTAAAAATATAGTTAATACTTTTTTTAAAGAATTTAAAAATGTGTGAAAATCAATTATTATTATATTTGAGTTAAAAATTCTATAAAGCCATGTATTGTAGAGATAATTCTGAATATTTTATTAAGTTTTTTTTTATAAAATATCATAATAAATATATTTATTGTAGAGTATTATGTTATATTAAGAATATTTACTAAAAATATATAGAGATATGTAGAGTTCAGAAATATAATGATTATTTTTATATAAATACGCTTATATATTATTAGTAAAATTACGAAACACATTATTGTAATATAATTCAATATACAGTAATTAAATTAAAACAGGTAACCGAATTAAAACTTGATAGAGTTATGCGATCCCAGTAGAAGTTTCCTCCCTCTCTACAATACATACTTCAAGTTGTTTTACTAAGTTACAAGTTTCAATATGTTTTATTACCCACAATTTTTTATAAAATATTAGTATTTTTTAATGTGTAAAATTAATAATTGAAAAAGATTTGTAAAATCTGTGATCGAAATTGTATATGTTCTTAATAAGGAGAAAAAAAGTATCTTTAGAATACTTTATCAGAATTTATAGGTTATAATTCTTGTTGTATATTTATTAAAATATATTAATATTTTTTATGGATATCAAAATATTTTTGAACCACTCTACAACACTTACTGACTCTACAATACATTTATTTATTGCAACAAAAATTACATCGTTATTTCAGGATATTATAAAACGTGGTGTATACCCTCACAAAATAATATATTATCTTCATGAAATACTAAAATAAATACAATAAGCAGGCGTTAAACTAAATATATATTAATTTATATATACAACGGTATCCGTAATGAGTATAGTGCTCTAATCTAAGATATCTCTGATCAAAAAATTTTATCTTAAATCGAATAAGAACCAGAAATACAATATACCTTGAAACAACTTTTATAAATATATCTTTTATAATAAACCATAAAACATGTTGAATTGAATAAAAAAATATATAAAAAATCATATATTTTTTTATAGAACACGTTGTTCAGAAGTATTTAAGTATCTAGTTATAAAATAAATTTTAAAGCTCTTTTGTTCTAAAAATAAGTAATTATATTTCTATTCTAATCAAATTAATGTTTTTTTTTGGTAGTTGGTGATAATGTGCTGTAATTAGTTAGTAGGCATATTTTTATTTGTTATCTTCTGATATATTACAAGGAACCGTTGGAAAATTTCCATTCAATTCTATTCATAATGTTAAATTTTGTTATAGGAAGCATCGTTATCTAGTTTTCATTTAGGACTGTTTTCATTAAAGTATAATGTATTGTACGAGTATTTTATATGTTTTTAATAGTGTCATTTGATCATTGTTTTCGCAGTTTTCATGAAGTGTTGCGCACTCGTACGACACCTGTGTCTATAAGATTTTATTGTGCCTTATATTGTACCTAAATTTATTTTTTTAAAAAATCTATAAAATCATACACGTCATCCGAGCACACACGTTAGAATACAGAATTCTGTATTGTAGCGTCGCCGAGTAAAGTTGTGGCGCGTTTGCGAGCGTCGGCAGCGCGTTGAGGAGTGGCGTGGCCGAGCAAAGGGCGCGTTGTGCGGGGGGTGCAACGAGGTGCGGGCAGGGGCGGCGAGCGTATCGGCCCCTGATTGGGCGGTGCGGCGGGGCGGTCGCCACGCCCCGCGGTGGCTCCGCTTGCGCCAGCCGCGCCAGTGTCCGCCAGACTGCCGAGCGCGCCGGGCCTCCCGCTCCCCGCGCCTCGCTCGGCCACGACGCGTACCGTAATCGACACCTTCCAAAACTCAACCGTCGCGAGTGCATTATGACACTAGTGAGCTAGCGGGCCGCTGTGACGGTGTCAATAATTGATGTGTATGTGTTCACGTGCTTGTGTGGTGTGTTAGCTAGCCCGTGACAGAAAACGTTCGTGGTGGCCAGCGGAGCCTTGCACCCGGGCTCGGGCCGAGCTTTCATGGCTCAGCCTAGGGTATGTGAACACTTGTGTTTTCATTTCTCAACACATGGGTTTGACAATAGGGTTTCAGTCAGGTTTTATGAGGTGTTTACAAATTAAATCAACGTTCAAAACTAAATCAAATTATATTTGTAAAATATCAACCGTATTCATAGATAGATAAATAAAACAAATCTGATAAATTACAAAATGACGTCCGTAACGATATATAACCCGTGTTCCGTCACAGGGGAGCTGTTTTAACAAGTTCAACGTGTTTAGAATACATTATAACGTTTTAAAAATGTCTGATAGTCACCGACGCATTACCGGTGATAATGAAGACGAAATGAGCGCTTTATATACATAAAAGTTTAGATAACGTAATCACAACAATAACCTGTCCCGCGGGTTATAAAATATAATAAATGCTAGTGAGTCTCGAAGGTGGATACACTAAAATGTAGATCGAACATTTGAATTTAAAATGTAGAATCGCGAGTCGATGACCGTTGACCGTCAAAACAATCATTATGAAATTAGGATTTCTATTTTTTTTTTTAATAATTTCAATGTATGGGACACCTGATGGTTCAAAAGTTTGTAGGAATGAATAACAATAAATGAGATAAAATGGCTTCCAGCAGGGAGTCCATTGTCGATGGTTGCTCTTATGTGGAGGGACTAAAACCGAGCAGAGTAACAAGCGGCTTTAAACGCACGGTTGGGCACAAAAGGGCCTATCTCGGAAACCAACAATAAAATTCAATTGACAATGAAAAGAAAAAAGTTTTTGGTTCGCGCCACAAACCCTAACGGAATATTCGGGGACAACTTTCTAAAAGATTTAGGGCTATATTGTTTTTGTTAAGCCAAGTAATGTTCCGGATTTAATCCTTCCTTTATATCAAAACTTTATCTCACACTCGTATAATATCTTGTCAAATTTATTACACAAAAAAATAATAAACCTTTAGTAAACATTTATATGAATAATATAATTTGTATCATTATAAATAACATAGCTTTATAAAATATTATCTGAAACCAAATGTGGAGCACCAACAAACACGCTGCTACTGAATTATTTAGTGGATATAGATTTCGTAAGTAATCTTTAATACTTTTACATTGATAAACTGATAAAAATAAAGTAGCAAATGATAATAATTACGCTGATAACAGTTATTATATTAAATAATAGCTGATAATAATTTTACTGGGCCGGTGTCCGACTCACTGTGCCGACGGAACGTTCAAATATGTAATTAGAAAAATTACTTTTATTATTTATTAAACGTAAAAATACAAATAGATAACAACATCTTTAATAACAAAAAAATAATCAAATAAATAATATCAAACTTTCTAATATGTCTGTATTTTTTTCTTACATTTACACAAATAATAATAACAAGACTTTAAAATAGTATAAAATTATAATAAAAAATTCTTAAGTATAAAAAAACAGCGCTAACATTGAAACATTTGAAGGGAAAATAATATTATATAATAAAAGCGTTAATCGATAAAATAAATGGCATAGCTTTTATTTTTAAGTAATATATAAATATATAAATGTTATGTTACATAACACAGGTGATATAATTGTAAGTGAGATGATAATTAACATATATTTTAATATTAATGGCCTCGGTGACCTCGGCCTGTGAGGTTTAATAAAACTAATAAATTCACACATTAAGTAAATATTGCATAAATAATTAAAATAAAGTTTTTAAAATTTATTTATTAATTTTATTATTAAGTTTATAGTCTTGATAAGTTTAATGAAACATCACGTCTCGGAACTCAAATTTTGTATATTCCTCAATTAAATAGTTTTTGATATTTAAGATTTCGTTATTAATAATGGATTTAAAACAAGTAAGATTCAATATCCATATTCTCATAAAACATATGATGTACTGGCTAAAATAATATACATATAATATATACCTCAATAAATAAAATAAAAAATAATTAGAAAATATAAAAAGCAACACAAAAATACAAAGACTTACAAATAATAACTTGCTCTACAATACTGTGACCCTTGTAAAATACATGAGATTATTGTAGAATTCAAATTGAATATTTACGAACAAAAATTATTATTAATTATTAATATAACCGTGACGTCCATCGAGATACCAAATTATATTTACCTAAGACTGCCTGTGTGTTGTAAATTCAGTGATAAGAGAATCAATTTGTGTTTTAGTGATAGTGTCGCCGTGTAATGATATGATAACAAAAATATATCAAAACAAATCATATGTACTTAGCATTATACAAATACTATGGAACATTATAAAACAATTGCCACTAAAAAACATGGCTGCCGTGAGTCTTAATAAATAATATTAATATGATCAGATATTATAATGTAGTATAACATTATTATTTGTTTATAAAAATATTTTATTATATTATTTTGAAAATACGAATTTCACCGTATTATGTTTAATAACAGAAATTAAAACATATGTAACTGTAGTTAAAAATAAAATCAAAACCTGCTTTAAAAATCCTACACAATTATAATTGTTTATTAAAACTTTTAAAAAACTTAACTTTACGTTGTTAAGTTTATTTTATAATTATTTATTTTTGTTAGTTTTAATACAATTTAATATTTTTACTTTTGTTTTTCTTTACTTAGTAAATTCATTTGGTAAAATTCTTTGAGGATTATATTAGGTAGGAATTAAAAATACAAATGAAAGCTAAAATTAAAAATGTCATACTTTTTATATTCAATTTATTTTTTCAAATATTTTATTTAAATGTGTAAACCCCGATAGACGTTGGTAATAAATTTCATTTTCCCAAACGAAATTTAAAAAGATAACTCCCGTAAAAAGGAGAAGGAGGTTTACAGCTTGTTTAGGAAGTACAGTTAAAGTGATAGTAAAATAATTAAGTACTTCCACACCAAGTGCGTTGATAACAAATGATTCAAAATTGCGCCAACGTTGATAACAACATGGCTGAATGAATTAAAATATATAAAAAAATAACATAAATATAAATACTGGCCGTTATCACAAAACTGTCGCATAAATAAAAAAAAGTATAAATAGATTCTTAAAAAAGTAATGCTAAAATAAAAATAAATTGCATTTATAATACTGGCACATTTAATTAAAAAAAAAAGATAATTAATATATATTTTAAACTTGGAACGATTCCACGTCTGTGACAGATAAATAACTCTTAAAATGGTCATCGTTTTCTCTGTGACCAGATAATTTAAGGTTTGACGTATTATGTAGTACGGTGTGTAATAAAGGACGTGGTCGGTTCAGATATTACAATTATATGCATTTATATGAAGTGATTAGATATAGCTATTTTTCAATGCTGGATTATGCGTTAGAAAATGGTCAGAGACTTGCCGTTACGTCACTGGTTTTATCCCCGTGGGTGGAGATTAGTTTATATTACTACCAACAATTTTTCTAATCATTTTAATGGAGGCTGACTTTTTTTTTGGTATATATTTTTTGAGAGGCGTCGGTCTTCAGCGTTCAGCTTCACTTTTCATTTTATAATTAGATATTTAATAATATGCCAATATATATAATTAATGAAGGTGTAATAAATGTTAAAGAGAAAAAGTAATCTTTACGAGCGCTTCAAATGTTATTCTTTTATTTTTACGATATGTCCTGTACGGCTTTGTGTAATGTTATTTTTGTAATCGACCTATAAATGTTTGATATGATTTATAGTTTCTTCATTACGAGGTTATAAAATAGTCCTAAACTCCGCACCGAGAGTGCGCTTATTTATTATATATTATCAATTTACTAACTAATAATAAAGATTTTTATGAGGTGTACATTTGATATATAATTAGATTACGTATAAAAAAATAAAAGTTTAAATAGAAATAAGAATGTTTTAAAAATTTGGTTTTAATATTTTAAAACTAATATTTTAAAGTTAACTTAGCAAAAGTTTTTAAATGTCCGCGTTATAAAAATCAAGAATCAGTCCGATGACCGCGGCCACGAACGCACCCACTAATTTGTTATTTAAATGTAGATCTTCCATCCATTTTTGAATTTGGATTCGGTGCCATATGTTGCCAGAATTAAAAAATAAATGTTTTTTAATAAAATTCCCATTCGCATTCAATGTCTATTCCATTTTTAATATAGCCTCATGTTGCCAGCATAAAAAAATCTGATCTTGAACTATAACAAACCTCAAAACTAAATACTCCTTAGAGCTATGAAGGAAATGATTCTCGCCCGTGCTCGTTGTTTTATTCAGAACGCGTATTTTTCAATTTGAATATCGCTGTTCATTTTCGTATTGGCTCTTTGTAGACGTTTAATTGCATACTTTGGATTCAACGCTAATTCCCCCGCTCGCTAATTTGAGGGTTTATTGTGTAACCGACTTTAAACATCCTTTTTAAGTCGCATCTACTGAATTTATATTATCTATGCTCCAACATCATAATACAATGAAGGTTTTATTGTTTTTAACTAGATATTATATTGATTTATGTTTCATTTCAAGTTTTGTGTACATTGTATTTGTATGTGCTGAAGTTTTAGCCCCTTTTTATCTCCCATCAACAAATCCACGTCTGGAAATGTAATAATTCCTCTAATACGCAGTTTGATCTGTCTTAAATAGTATTAATTGTAGTGAAATGATTCAGCAGATTTATGAAGGGTTGCAAGGACAGTACTCACGGCCATTTGCAAATTGTTTGCGGAATATCTTAAAAAAAAAATTTGTTTGAAAAGAATTTATTTTTTATTTTTTTTGATAATGAGATTAACAATTTGAAAAGTTTTGTTTTTAATGTATTATTTTCATGAATCTGTAACGTATTAGATTTTTATTTTAGTATAATAAGTATGTCTGTTTGTCTTCGGTCGCGACCGGGGCGATGACCAAATTATTGCCAAGAACGCGTCCCGCCGGCTGACGATTTTCTTGATCCCTAATCGTTGATGAATAAATCTCGATAAAGCTTTTAGTGAATTAAAGTGCTCTGTGTCTGCATTTATATTATTTTATCAACAAATACCTATGATAGGAGAGTATAGAGTTCTAATAATTCCATGAATCCAGTTATTTATTTTATTGTAACTGAGTGTGATGTGATTTATATAAAACGTGATGTAAAATGGCCGTCCAAAATAAACGATAGTCGGAAATATCAATGCCTTGTAGAATTTGAAGTTAAATAGTCAATCACGAGTGTCGGTGTGGCTAATCTCGCATTCACTCTCACAATAGAAGTAACGAACGCAGAGACGGTCAGCCGGTAATAAGAGGCGCGTGGGCGGCTTTATGTCAACGTTATTTATGATGAGATGGCTTTTTGTGATTTTTTGTTGTGTTGGCAACACTGTCAGTCCAGCTTAATTTCGAAAATTAGTCGAAATGCCCGTCCGTACTGACGCCTACTTATCGCATATTCAAAGTCTCCATAAATTTATCCAACTTAATTCGGTGACGAGAAAATCCTTTAAGTATATACTTATTTAATGTATTTTAATAAAAGCAAAACAGGGACCGTCGCTCCGAGAGGAAATCCTTATCTTAACGGCGGAGTATTTACGTAAAATCTTACCAAGAGTCTGAAACTGTCCCTTAGAGTGCAGCAGACGATAAGGGGAGTGCAGTATCTGCCGTGGGTTCATGTGCCAGCTATTGACCTCACTGTTTACAACATCGAGGAGATAAAACTCTGTGCGCGCAGAAATTAATAAACTTAGAACTGTATCAATTAGTAAAGCATATCTCGGGGCGAGGTTAACGATCCGTTAAATTCATATCACATATATATTACCCAAAATTTACTAAACAGCTAATTGCACGATGCCGGCGGCCCAGTTTGTTTTTAAGAGTTCAAATTAAAGACGGATGGCGTTGTAAAAGTTTCATCTGTTAATAAACGGGTGTTAACGCCGATACCTCACGTCTAATAAATCTGCTCGCGAATATTCCATTCTATTTTTACTTGCGGGTGTTTTGAGATTGAAAGCGTAACCTTCGGCTGGTTATTTAGATCTGAACAGCGGTGAGGAAGCCGCGATTGGTTTATTGACACGCGAGTGGTACGGCGTCGGCGTCGCCGTGTCCCCATGCGGATGAGCAAATGGAATAATGGACGTCTGGGCCCGCATCCGGCGCGTCGGATACAACTCTTGCAACGGTGGATACAATTTTTCAATTAAATCCACCAGACAAGATCCCTAATAGGTGTTGTTAAGACGTGTGCCCGATTTTCGATGTGTCCACGTAACGAGGACCTTTTATTAGTATTTATGGGTTTGAGACAAACAGAATTCTTTTGGTCGATACGTGTATGAATGAAATGGAATTTATGAGGCTGCGCTGTTAAATTAAAATGATCGTTGTCAGTGTTCCGGCGCTCGGATGGACGGAGCCATTCAATCCGGTCGGGTGATATAGATGATTTTTCTAAGTTTTATGATCCTACGAGTGAGGTAGTAAAATTTGATACAAGCGTCGCACTCGGTCTAACGATGCCTGATTTACCGCTATCAATTTGACGAGTTCGTAAACACACCTCGGACCGACGAATACTTCGCTTGCATATTATATATATTTGATCGGAATTTAATAAAAGCCAGTAATGAATAGTACCGGCTACAACATTAGGCATCGTGAACTGTTCAAATACATTATTCACTGTTACGAATCGCTTCTGGTAGCCTCATGTGAATGCTTCGCCAGATGACACAGAGGAAGACCGCGCTATATCGTGCCGGAGCGTTAGAAAGAGATGGAGTCCTTAAGGGTGGCGTTCATCATGTCCCACCCCGTGTCGGGCGCAAGTGACGCTCCTGTCTTCCCCAACCGTCTGCGTTCGAATACCTCGCCCTTTCAAAGCATTTTTTATATACAAGCTATATATTCTGAATTCCGTATGTTTATTTCGAATACCTCCAGACCGCAACACGAGCTTAGTCAGATTTAATTATCATCGCAAAACAAATTTTAACTTCTCCGAAGCGATCTACGCTAATCTCAAGAATCGTAAAAAATACGGCTGGGCGTACACCGAGCGAAATTTAAATAACTTAAGCAATTAATCCGTGGGCTTTAATTATCACAACGGGGCTCGAAGTCATCATTCTGACGGCATGACTTATGTCGGTTGCCCACGACAATGCGTAACCGACCGTCAAAATTTAATCATGTTCTGTATAATAAAGAAACAAATCCAAGAAACCATACGGATCGCAAAAACCCCGGATCGAAACGAACATATTACTCAGTAAAGATTCCCAGCGAGAAAAAGCCACAAGAATGTCATTAAAAAAAATTAAAACGTACAATTTTTATTTTTTCGTTATGGCAAACCAAATGGACTAAAGGTTATCTCGAAGGAAAAAAGGCGGGTCGGAGCGATTCCATTTTTAAAACGTATCATTTAATTTTGGAACCGGCTTTCAAGACGTCAAAAGGTAGTCATTACATATTTTCGAAATATTTAATGGCTAGCTTTACATTAAAGGGACAGCTTAGCGCCTCGTTCTATTTTCAAATGATTATTGTTTTTAGAAGGTACTTTATGGTGTCAAGATTTGATTCTTTAATGTCAGTTACTAGGTTCTTTTTAGGTGTGTTTTTAAATAGTTCAATATTTTTTAATTATTGTGATTATATGCTATTGTGATTATTACAGAATTCTAATTACCCCTATCCCTTCATACGTGACGGTATGTGAACTGGCAATGACCTAAAATTTATGGGAAAATATTTTTTATCCGAAAAAAATATCAACATCGCTCTATAGTCTATGGCATAGGATTTGAATTCGCTTGAGAGTCGCTCGTCTGTGTCAATCTTGCTCCACATGTAGTGTCAAATACCTACAAATTAATGACGTAAGCTAAAGTGTGTCATGTCGGTGACCGACCAATATGAGAAAAATACTACTACCAGTACCAGCTTTGCTTGATATATCTATGTAAATAAGATATCGACCTTATCGACTAACTGAGATTCGCGATAGCGGCCATATTGGAATTTTCGTTGATTTTAAAGTTTATGTAGAGATTTTTTTTTATTGTAATATCGAATTTAAATGATAATAATGATTATTAGTAAAAAACAAAGATTTGAATAAACGGCATGTTCAAATTATGTTATAAATATATAAAAATGTTTATGAATTAAGTGTAAATATAAATGTTAATTGAATGCGTTACAATTACAAGTAAATTGTATGAATTAATTGAATATTGACGAGACTGTAAGTGCGTGTATAATTGAAGTGATGCAGAACTAGGTATTGACTAGTAAGTACAGCGGGACAGATGTACCTAGCGTTTAAAAATAATTAAAAATAAAGTAGGAGACACACATGCTACATTTATTTATATACAAACATACATATATACATATACAATGAGTATTAAAGATTAGCGACCCCGCAACCCTTATCAAAGTATAATAGCTAATAAATAATAAATTTACCAATAAAATAGCATACGTTAAAGCGTAAACAGTGTTGCCATTACGACCGAGTAATTAATCATTGTTTATGACATTATAAAATTTATTTTATAACGTTGCCATTAAAAATATTAGAATAAGTTTTAAATAAGAAGGCTGACTGTAAATAAAAAGTGAACAGGTGTGTCTATCGATTTGTTAAAACGCTGAGTCACTAGTTTTGATGGTAACAGGGCTGGGAGCGATCCCCCCACTTACAATAAACATACTATGTTATAGTTTGTATATCTGTACGTATATTAAAAGATCATTTCGCGTATGAAATGGAGTCTTCCAAATTGTAGAACCATAAACAAACCCAGTAAAGCCATAGACAAGTTAAATATAAACTTAAAATTTTTAAATAAGTTTAAAATAAACATAGATTAAAAGATAGATTTCCATATTCGTTGCTAGAAACCGAACATAAAAAAACATTAACATAAATATATATTTATAAATGGCGGTTGTTTTATTAAAAGGCCTAAAAGCTCACGAGATGTTCTGAAATGTATTTAATTGCTGGTTGAAGATGACTCAGCGTTACGAGGAGTACTGACTCTTGTCTTTACTTTTTATTTCATTTGATATATTGTAATTTAATAAGTTATAAGAATTTGATATACTCCTATTAAATATACAATTAATAATATTTTATCTATTGTCAAACCCATGTATTATTAATAAATCTGTTATAAACACACATATTTCTTTAACTTTTGCAATGTAACATTTTGTATCTTATTATTTTTGTATATTGTTTAATTCAAAAAATATTGTTTAGAATTGTTCTTTCTTATTTAATTATAGAAGTGGATATAAACAATAAAAATATATGTAATTGTTTTATTATAATTGTTCTTAAGTCTACACAACAAGAACCTACTTAATGTAGAACCACTGTTTTGAATCAATATTTTTCAAATTAACATCAATATTCGATTTAAACAAGAAATTAAAAATGTTAAACCTATCAGTCTTCCCAAACTTAAACCACCACCAAAATGTATTTACTGAAACCCTTGTCTATGATGAGACCAGCTAATGACTTCTGAATACCAATCCCAAAATCACCAGAACTATTACTTTCCAGTACGACGAGAGCCTCCACGGCGGGGGCTACATGGAGGGCGGCGCGATGTACCACGAGCACCGGCTGTCTCACCCCCACATCCCCCCCGTGCACTACCCGCCCCCCGCGGCGCCTGCGCACGCGCTGCCCGGCGAGCCGCTCGTTCACAAGCGGGATAAAGACGCCATTTATGGGTGAGTGGGGGGTAACGTGTGTCTTGTACTTATACATATAGCTTTACTGTTCATTAACAAAAATAACTATAAACTAAACAATATCAGACTCTTATTACAAACATCTTAGTTTTTTAATGATTTTTTGATCATTTCAGTATTATTTATATTATTAGCTATTATAAAATGGATGTGTTGTTTTTAAAGCTTTTTATAAACATTATTTATTATACATATAGTTTTTTAGAATTGCTATATATCCCATATATTTATTATTAATTATATGTTAAATTACTTTTGATCGAAAAAACTGTACAAAGGTAAGATAAATAGTTTCAATACAAATATTTGTGTTAGATAGATGTTGAAATATTTGGCAAATGCTTGCTCTTATAACTCATCGTGTGCTCGTGTGTTTGTTTGTGTGTTCCCTGGACTGGCTTCAACTATATCTTATATTTTTAGTAATTAATTTATTTTTAAAATAAAATTAGTTATGGGATGTTACTCGGTTTAAGTAAAATTAATGATAACATTATCTAAAAAATTCGTTGCTTCTCACATAAACATTGAAAAATTTTTTGCTACGTTCAATTGTTTTTTATTAATCGTAATCCTTGATTTTCTTATCAGAGGCCTAATCTTATAATCCAAGATAAATTTTGAATCTAATATATATTTATTATTATTTTCTTCTAAGTATAGTATTTTCAGTAACTCTTAGTATATTACATATTAATAAATATATTTATATATCTCTTGGAATTTCGGTATGTTCTGTATATTGCTTAACAACAGGACTCTATCGAGGTATAATCGGTAATCTAAGATACCATCGCCCGGTAGCAAGTCGCTATCTCAAGATAGATACAATGGTACGCGAATTTTATAAAAAATATGATAACATTATATAGTATATATTTTATGAGCAATAAATAAATAATAAATAATAAATTCAAATCATATATATTATTGTTTTTATTATATTTTCTTATACTTATGAGTTTTATTTAAGTGAGTAGAGAAGGTGTTTTGAATGATCTTGATATTCGCTATCAGATCAAAAGTTGTCTACTAGTTTTCGTGGCGGCAGTGCGAGCGGGCAGCGGAGCGAGCTAATATGAAATTAATTAATATATAACATATTTATATGTGTCTGTTTGTCGCAGGTCATTGACACATGAGGCTTATAATAAGTGGTTTAATTATATCGAGATAATTACATGTTCAATCAACGGTGATTTAAAATAAGGAACAAAAATATATGTATGTATATACTACTAAGGATGTTATAAAATCAACTCGTACATTATAATCAGCTCATTATATAATTAAATTTATTATTTCGGTTGAAAAGCAAATTATTTAAATTGCCTTTTTAATTAGTTGATCATATTTTATCTGATCAATTATTTTTAATGCGATGTAATAACCGCGATCAAAGGGACCACACATTTGTACTGTAAAGGTTAATAGTTATTTTAATCAACATATTCATATGAATGTAGTTTTTTCGTCGTGAAAGCGTTGCATTAAGTTCATATTATACCGCATTGTAGCTTCAATACGATGGGAAACATTTTTTATAACTTTGCAATATTCTTTTACATTTACCAACAATGCAACAGTATTCTTAGGTTTTCAAATGTATCTGTAATATATTTCTTTTATTAAGATTTTGCTTATTTGGAAAGGAATGCTTATTGCGACACCCATTCATTAACACCTTAACTCGCGTGAAGTACAATAATTAATATCCAACCAATTATTAATTTAATTGTCAATTAACGCAACGCTTTAATTAAAACTTATAGAAAAACTATTATTTATTACACATATAGGAATTTAGAGTATGTATATAATATTAATACATTAAAATTGTAGTTCTTTAATAGTTTAACTTTTTTGTCACATTCCTATTTTATATGTAGTGCGTCAAATTTGAAGATATTAATTATCTGTTGAGAGATTTTGAAAAGAATTATTTAGTCTGTGGCATTTGTAATGTTTTGAGAATTGAATGTTGCTAGCTTGGGTAACCCACAGCTAAATATTATTTGATAGAAACGAACATTGAACAAGTATAGATGCAGCCTACGTACTTATATTATTATATTATAAAATATATCAATTGAAAATCACGTTATAAAACTTATACCTTTTGGTCTCTCAAAAGGTATAAGTTTTATAATATGATTAGTGTATCTTTTTAAAATGATTCAATTAATCTCTTGGTCGATATTTCCAATTTATCCACATATAGTTCTAAGTGCGTGGAAATACTTGTTTTAATATTTTTTTATTATTAACTTATTGTTGAGACCTTTCTATTGAAATTACTACTAACTATCATTTTATAATTAGCCTTTGGTGAATGTTCTTATTTTTTTATCGCTTCTAAAGCGTTGGTCCTTATAATTATTCGTGTATTTAATTGCCAGGCTGATAAGATATTATACAATAATTATAATTCCTGGCTGACACTTCGTAGGAACTTTCAAAGCATAATGGAACAATGTTTCGTATGTACCACTAATTTGTTTGGATGTGTTCATTTGAAAAATTTGAAAGATTAAATTATTTTTTTAATAGTAATCATATTTATTAGAACAACCTGAAGTGACCAACGGCTAAATCTAGCTGGCACATGTCCTTTTTTTGCTTTCAAAATAAGGTTTATTTTATAATAAATAAATTCAAAATCTTTTTTTTTTTTGTGATATATCTATCTAAATATATGATTCCTTCTCGCTAACACTGAGGCCACACCTCATAAAGTAGATAGTATCGACCCCACGTACTCTCTTCTTAATAATATCTTTAATTCACGTTTATCTATTCTTAATAATATTACATTTTTTAAATCATTTTCTTAAATTATGGCTACTAAATCGGCAAATATATGTAAATATATTTCGCTTTCTAATAAAAATTCAAGGATTCGAACTTAATTCAGAAGATTTTACATAGCTTTTATAACAAACTAATATTAAAACTTTTTACGGGAATGAAGTGACTGCTTCCCCTCTTGGTGATGCTCTAGGACTTCCAGTGTCAGATTTTAAAATCAAACTATATTGGTAATATTTATGTATCCGCCGGCAGTGCAGCCCCACCTGGATGGTATCTCCGTCACGTTTGTTCTATCTCCATCTCCTACCTCTTATCTCTTGCTCTCAATTACATCTCTCAAAGGCTTCAGATTCAATGCGATCTTTGTTCTAATCTGTAGATTTGAGGTTTGGCGTCTGTAAGAATTATTATGTATATACTTAATATTAAGAAATACTTTTTCTTTTGCTGGCTAGATGAGTTTTGATTTGTGAATTTATGGTTTTATAAATAGCTTGTTATTATTTAAAAAATATGATTCAGTTTCTTTAATCGTTTTTATTATTACAGGCACCCCCTTTTCCCCCTGCTGGCGCTGATCTTCGAGAAGTGCGAGCTGGCGACCTGCACGCCCAGAGACCCCGGCGTGGCGGGAGGAGACGTGTGCTCCTCGGAATCCTTCAACGAAGATATCGCGGTCTTCAGTAAACAGGTGAGCTTCATATAACAATATATATATATATATATATATATATATATCAACTGGTTACACAGTAGAAAACACATCTATACATTCATACAGCCTAGTACCGAAATCTACTTCTCTACAAATTGGATTCTAAAATATATTTCCATTTGAAATAGACTTCACTTTTAAAACAGATTCTGGTGTCTGTATATAGTAAGCGAAATAAACAGAAAAAAACGTCTCCCCAATTCGATTCATACACAAAACCCATTTAGAAGCGCTATACGAAAATTACTCGCGAAAGAGAGAATGCAGGGCTGAATAACTTTGTGGCGACGCACCTGCCTCCATTACCCATCAGAATTAAAAAAGAAAAAACCGCCAACGCATTCGGATATTAAAATGTCGCGCAAAATGGCTACCCGTAAATCAGCAGCGGCAATTTCTTCAGGTTTTAATAACTATAAAGCGTAATTAGCAATGGAAAATCTGTTATTGGTTTGTGTAGGCATCGCATTATTGATTGTTTACGGGTTACCGAGCGGCCATTTGCTTTGCTTCCAATATCGATTGTATGTAATAGGATCGATATTACTTCTCGTTTGGAATCGATTCGTTACGTATATTTATTAACTTCGTTGAACAGATTAAAAACTATGTAAACAAATTTAATAAAACCCGAAACAAACACCCGTAACAAAACCCTATTTCATTTTCCAATGAAATTACATATAAAATATATTAATAATGTTTTACGCAGCGGTGTATTTATCCAATATTTCATTATGCGGTTCCGGCAATAACACAACAGTACAAATCAGCATGGAGTGCAACACCTATTATTTGTAAAAAAAATACTTTAAATGGAGTCATTTTGCATTTCGGTATTGTAAAACAGGTAATCTGTAAACCGTCAATCAGAAGCTATGTAATTTTCTTATAAATTTATTATACCACAACATTTATTACACAATGGGCTGTATAGGCGTTGACATGTTGCGGCGTGCAATTTAAAAAAAATACTCTGATGTCTTCACTGACATTAAAACGTCAAATATCAATTACACATCCGGAAGAAACATTGTTATTAAATTTCACTTTTTAATATATATTTTATTTTATGAATGCAATATATATAAATAATTATATTTTATTTATAGAACATTTGTAGCTTGAACTTCGGGGTCCTCAGATAAGTTCGATATCATGAGTGTCAGGGAACTGTCCGGCTATTGTTTATTTACTTAGTATTCTGAGGTTAGATAATATCTATTTATTATTAATGATATTATCACGTTTTGTTTATTATAAATGATATAAGTATTATTATTGTAATTAGTTAGATTGTCTATCGATTGTCTGCTTCTTAAAGCTATTATAAAAAGAACAAACAGCATTAATTAAACTCTATAATGTATTTAAATGTTTTTTTTATTCTACATTATTATAATTGACTTGAGGTAATCGACATAGGTTTCAATAAAATAATAATAAACAAACAATGAAACCATCTTGGGAAACACGGGCCATAACTTTCGATTGTTGTTCTTCTATATAAAATGGCGGCCGCAAGCCATCTGCGATTACGTTGTAAAGTGTGACATTTATGAAGATCCTCGTATTAACAAAACACTAATCGTTGCTTTTTAATTACTAACAATAAAACATTTATCGGCGGTAGCACGTGAAATCGCAACAAAAAGAGATAAAAAATCGGACCTCCCACTCTAGAAGTTTAATAAGCAACGTCCATAATTCATCGCTGCACGGAATAAATCATAAACGGTAAAGTGTTTATTTTCAACGTACTTAATATGTTATAAATTTATTTAAGTGGCATGCGGTACGATTGTGGAGTGATTGATATAGTGTTCTCTGTGGCATCGGCTCAGTTGTGATACTGTCCTGCGCTGTCATCGAGTGTGGCACTGTGGCACTGTGGCACTCTGTGGCAGATCACATGTGATCGAGTGTACGCTTATCGAACTCGAGTAGCATGTCACTTCTATAAGTTTGATCTTTTGTGATGTGAAAACAATTGTCATTCCTGATAGTCTCTGTCATTAAGGTCATATTATTAAACCATAAAAATTATAGAGCGTGGTGAAATTTTAATTGAACTCACGATTAAAAATTGCAAGAATTATGATTGTTTGCCACCTAATTACATATGTATGGAGGTGTTTCTTTGTACAACATAAGGTTAGAATTTTTAAGATGTTTGCATCAATTATAGTTATTCAATTATTTAAAAAAAAACGATTGCAAGTCAGTGGATTGTGAATATTTTTTTGCATTTATAAAAACATTTTGCATTTAAGTTGCGTGTGTATTGCGCCTTATTTCTATTGTATTAAACTACTGAGCTGTTACTGACTGAATATATTATATTTATTTTTGTAGTTATTAATAAATTAAAAATAAATTCATATAGTTCATTCGTAAATAAAATTATATGTCATGGTGACATTTTTTTAACTTTTTATTTTGAAAAATAGTTTAATTTTTTGTATTTAACGGTTTTAAACAGCTCTAGTTTATTAGATGTACTCGTAGATGTGTATCGCATGGACTGGCGAGGTGTGAATATATACAGTGACGTTTTACGATTGAATAAATGAATTCTAATAATGTCAATTAACGGTACACAATCAATATTTGTCACTGGCACGCTAATGAAGATTAATAAAACTCAATTAAATGTATAGGAAACGTCAGAGTCATATAATTTTAGATTATTTTAATGACGCTTATAAAATCTTTTGCAATATTACTATATATAGTAATTAAACGGTAAATATTGAGCTCTAAATAGGCTTGTAGTGTCGTGTATGTATGTGTGAGTATGTGAATGTGTGTGAATGTGTGTGAGTACCTTTATATAGGAACTGGTCAGTATTAGTGCATTCCAGTAGATAATGTTTTAATTACAACAGTCGCTTCAGGTGAGGGAACGTGTCACTGAAGCTTACGTTGTTTGCTAAATGACGTCTAAAAGTTGTTATTATTGTAATATATATTTTATTGAGGGTGTCGCGTATTGTATTGATAACAGATAAAATCTTAACTGCATATGAGCAATATTTACATCTGTCTGTTCGCTTCTCACAATCGTATATTGTTAAGGGATTTGGACGCGCAATTTAAGCTCTTTGTCGCTGTGATCCAATTGGATGTTTTGGCGCGGATATAGAATAAATAATGGCGGATCGGACATCACGCAGCTGCGCCTGCGCAGCGTCACTAGGGTTGTGCCAAAACAAATTTATATTTATTCTGCATGTCTATTAATCTTTTAAATTAAAGATATGCATGGAGGTTATATAATAATTTGAAATAATATTTATCGAAGGCTGCTTCATCATTAGTGAAGCGCGCCAGAGTGTAACCGCAATACGATACTCTTTTTTGTGTCTCGCTCGCACGCATTTGCGTTATTTTATCGCATCGGCGATTCCGTTTTATCATCCCCATCACTGGTTTTGCCATTCCGAATTCCTCGCACATTTTCTTGCCTATAAATGATTTTGTAAGATAAGTCCGCTAAGAGCAAGACCCCGACGTCCTCAAAGCAAATGTCATCTGGACCTCATATACATATTTCGAGACACGGTTATTGCGAGACGTGTAATGGATATAAATATATCTAATATAAATGTTAACTTATACAGCTGTTTTATGAACAACTCATGTCTGTAACCAGTCGGCCTAGAAACAGATTACTACTAGGTTGCAGAAGATGTGAACTGCGATATAGGAATATATTGATGAAATACTAACTACTGAAAAGGTTAACAAGAATAAATTATGATAATGATAATAAACCGCATTATGTCGGATAATTTTGGCTAAACAAATCACGTGCTTAAGTTGCTAAAGCGGGTCATTGACTTGGGAAAAGTAAACGCTAGTTATTAAGGGAATTTATAAAGTTAGTATTAGCGGGTGCAGCGGGGTGCAGGCGGGTGTGCTGGCGGGGTGCTGCGGGGTGCAGGCGGGGGTGCTGCGGCTGGTAGCGTGAGCCACTCAATTAACGACTGACACGCCGGACTGCATCGCGTTTTTGTCCGCTTTAAGGTATTAATACGTCGATGGATTGAACTCGTCTTGGCGACGCGCTCGATACACGCAATAACTCTAAACTATTTAATTGAATTGTTACTAATTTGAATATTTCCCTTACTTATGTATTATTCAAGTAATTTGCGCCAAAAAAGTCGTTGCGGTCCAGACTAGTCTGCAAAAAATCGGGACCGGAGCCGACCAGTGGTATGATGTTTTTTTGTGCTTGCGTCAGAAAACTCGCGATAAAAATGGATGCAGAATGAGTATTAATTTGCAGCCGTTAATAATGACATAAATATACTAGGTTTTATACAGGATGATAGTTATTTTTACTCACTAGTGTTTCTTTCATTGATAGAGATATAGAAATTGTTGTAAATTCCTCATTTTCTAGTACAGGTAGTAAAAACCGCTGCTACCTCTACAGCCTCTGCGAATATAATTTTTACGACACTTTAAGAGCTCAGGCATTCGCGTACTTAAGTTGCATTATGTTATTTATTGGTTATAGTTCTCGTTTGTATACAAGTGTAATAACTTTAATAGCACAGTCGTATTTTTCCCAACAGTTTATACATAGTACACTTTAATAACAAAATTTGATAAATATATCATATTATATATTATATTATATATAACAACATCATGTATGTTTAATTATGCAGTCTCAGACGCATTCCTCACAACGCGTAATGTCTCCTGATTTCTTCACTTTGTAAATGGTTTGAATAGCTTCTGCGCGGTGTATATACTAACTGACTCCTCAGCCTCATAAATGCAGCTTAGAAGTAATATTAATTTAATATTAATTAAAACGTCATTGATTTAAATGATTCTTATATCAAAATACGTTTAAAACCATTAAAAATCTTTTAAACTTCTACCGATTATTCGTAAAAATAATTAAAAAATACACTCATTATGTATTTGACAGGCTACAAGCACCCCTGTTGACATAGACCAATATTATTAGACATTCAACCGTGCAGAGTCTGGTGTATTTAGTAGGTCAGATTGTTATGGACGGTGGTCGATGGGACCAGCATAAAATAATACCTCTCTAAATACAGTACTAAGGTTAGCAGAGGTCTTCGCGAAGAGTAAATAAGGGTGGATGGCTTGCGGGGATGTGTTACGACCAGTCAGAAGCAGCTGACGTGGATTAGGGTGTTTTTACCTACAAATGTGGGGTAGAAACGTTTTTCGGTGCCTAATGTTTGTCAATAGTATGGTAGATGTGTTTAATTCTGTTATAAATGCAAACTGAATCAATTTGTGTCTGCACCTCTCCCGTTTGTTATAATTTATTTATAACTATATTGTTTATGTAATAACTTTATTTACGTATATCAAACAGCAATTGATATGTTGATTAAATATAAATACTGATTTATTGCAAAAAATCATTAAAATAATACAATACACATTTGCGTGAATAAAACAATTTACACAATATATTCTCAACCGTACATTATCCACCCTTAGCTTCAACACATACATATTTCACCCCGATCAAACTCCCTATAATTTAAAAACCTAGGTATTTCCTATGTCGAAAATAACAGTTCATTCAGACTTTATTAAAGACCTATTAGTAATTAGATATTCCTTGCGCCAGGCTAATTGCATCTTTCATTTATAAAATACTGGTATTATATCCTTTACTCCTCTATAATTACTCGTGTCTATGGCCTGCTTTTAATAATGTATTCACAAACTTTCTGATACCTCGTGTATATATATATGCTACATGAAAAATATTTCTTAATACTAAACAAAACTGTTTATTTATAATATATAAGTGTATGTCAAAGTAGACCCCACCCGTCACGGTGGGGTCACGTGGAAACCCAACATTATTTGTAGCAGATCAATCTAGATTACTCACAACCCTTGCTATGATTGTTTCATCAATGTGTCGATGATTAGGGGTAGTCTCTAATGGAGGAATCTTGTTCTGTGCCAGTATCAGTCGGGTACATACAGAGGCGTGGCAGTTCTTAATGAGTATTAAACTTGTCTCATATATATAACCTTTATGATCGATAAGTTAATATTGTTATATCATTAGATTAATCAGAGTCATTGCAAAATCAGATACAAACTATTCCCTAAATAAAACCTCAATTCCTTGCAAATCTGGTATCGATTTTTCAACCCTTAATTTTAAAATAATATTAACAAAAGCCAAAACACGTTTCACCCCGCAGATAAGTTATTAAACATTGCACCATTACACTTTAATTTTTGGCCCGACGGGATTTAGGGGTGGTGTGGAAATTAAAAAAAGGTAGGGATCGCATGTGCTTAGTTATTCATCACGGCGTACACAAACAGCGAGGCAGGGTTGAGCAGCATTAGCTCTGGTTCGTACTGTACAACTTTTGCGTTGTTTGAATTATTTTTTTACCGTCCAAAACACTTCGGTTTGTTTATTTTGAAATCGGGCGTGCGCGAGTGCTCGCAGTAACCGCGGCCCGTTATGAATACATTGTTTGTTTGTTAGCTCTGCGATGCACTCATGAGAAATATCAAGGGTTAACGCTTCGATTGGTGTGTGAATCTTCAATGAAAATATTTATCAAGATATTTTAAACGTATACAATCCGGCAACATAGTTACCTACAAAAGTTACACCGACTTTTGTGATGCATACTTTAATATATCTTAATTTATCTTCACATCCATTCATTGAAATATGTATATACAATAAACATCTGTCTTTTCATAACGCATTAATCCGTATCTGAGAAGTATTAAAAAAATGTAATCCATCATTTTGATTCATAGACGTTTTTTACTTGGAGCGCAACAAAAAACGGATTCTAGCTCTGCAAACAAATAATTCAAAAACATTTGTTAAGAAAACAATCATCTATGCAGTTTGTAAGTTTTTTCTTACTAATGTGTATCAGTGTTGTGAAGGGGAATTCAAATTGTCTTAAATGTTCCAACTATGGTATAAAGAGCTGAATGTAAACGGTGGAGCAGATAGAAGTGTTATTAGTGTCATGTTATGGTTGTTATTACTTGCAGTCTATTCTACTCGACTACCCCGGAGTGAGTCATTATGCACCACCTTTATAACCCTGTTTAATTCCTCCACAACCCTCTGAACGCGTTAATGGCCGAAAAACTGACCTTCCGGGCCAAAATGACCCCCAAGGGACCGCTTAAATGCGAACTAACGCACTGAAAGTGCTGCCGTGTGAAGACACGTGATTTGCACTGTTTACTAAAATGTAAATTATAGTATTTGATAAGATTATGAGCACGAAGCTTAGTTTCAAAATGTGACGGCATCGCTTAATGAAATCAGCACGAAATAACAGTGTCTGAGGAAAAGGACAATCATGAAAGAATATACACATCATCGTCATGAATAATAACATGTTCCTCGAATCAAAATTACATGTTACGAGCAACTGTCAAAACCGGATCACGCCTCCAGTTTTATAAATTAATAAATCAGTCGTTCGGTGTCCGTTAGTGACAAAAATCACATCAGAATTACGGGCCACAAATCGTCACAGACCAAGGCCATAAATCAACTTGAATTCTTTGCGATATAAAAAAACTAAGCAAACACCCCGGCCCGGCCGTCGTCTACCTGCACTCGTATCTTTTGAATACTTTTCTTGTATTAAAAATAAAATTTTCGAACGCACGGATTTCGGGACAAAAAACGCAAGAAAAACTCTCCTTTCATTTTGTTTGTCTCTTTCTTCCCTTTTTATTTCATCTCGCTCTAATGGGGATGACGCTCAAGAAACTGAAATGAAGTAACATTTAGAAATATGCGGTTCATATAACAGACCACAGGCTCCATGTGCCATATTGTTTTGAATATTAAAAATATTACTATAATCCACGTTACTCCAAATTGTTACATCTAGAAATGAGAGGCACAAAGATCAAACACATCGGCCCGTGAATGTGGAACAAACGAGTTTAGAATGTCTCCACGTTGCATACTTTTAACGATACATAAACGGACAACAGTAAAATATTTATGAATTCCTGTTAGTTATGAATACTTTTCTATCATTTACATATTTATGGCGCGGACGACACAAGGGTTAAGCAAACAAAAGGTCCCGTTCCGTCCCACGTATAAGTTCTTTTAATTCCAGCGCGGAGTCGAACAAAACTTAAACAACCGAACCTCATTTTATAGATCTGACTTTATGACTACAATATTCAGTAGGAGTCGTTTGGTTAAGAAATATTTATGGCATTTTTTGTGAGACTTCGGTGAGAGATGAGTGATATCTGGCATTTACAAGTACCATAAAGAAGTTTGTTCATTCGTCTCTTTATGACTAGTGAAGCTGATACAAATTCGCCGTTTGCGAGTCGTCGCATTCGATGCGACCGCGGGTACGTAACGTGTCAGATACTGCAGCGTGGATGGACACGTGACCGACGCACGCGCACTACATCAATATAACATGTAACAGGAATTCTTCATATTAATACTCTATAATTTGGTGTAACTACCTCAGTAGCCGTGAAGCTGTTTAACTTGATTTTTTAGATAAAAATATTCAACAAAAAAAAATAAATAAATCACCTGCCGTCGATAAAAAACTTTAAAATAGGAGGCGACCTAACCAAATTACAAAATTCAAGCTTTACGCAATATACAATAATTAAGTATTGGGACAATAGCATCGCACAAATCTAGATCATATTATCATCTGTGACAAGTGTCAAAATCGCTCGAGACGGTTTGATTTATCAAAACTGACGAGAACGATCAACGGGCAGCTTAGGAAGCCTCCTGATGCTTTATTTTATCTTATAAATAGATTTTTTATTAAAATTACAGGGTACCGCTTTTGGTAGCGATTTTGATGCTGGCGACCCCCGATATACTCAGCAATAACTACTCGTAAAACGATCGTTTTATTAAGCGCTGTAATCAGTTCATAATAGAGTTTATTATCAATTGATTTATAATATTCACATTCCACAACCTTCGATTACGATTCCATGAATTTAATGATGGGTTCCGTACTTTTAATTTAGTCAGGTAGTCGAGGAATCTGGGACACGAGTCTTTTTAAATCAGAGGTGTCTATAATATTTGACGGACGAAATCGGTTATGATGGTCTCGTCAATGTATCCTCGTCCTTAACTCGAGGCGGATGAACAAGAGACCTTACATGAAGGCATTTATTCAATTATACAGACAATGCTGTATTCGCCTGAAAGTGCACAAAGGATAGCACAATAGGGCTCAGGTAGACGGGATAAACAGAATGACAATTGTCCACGAACAATGATATTTGGGACGAGTCAAAAGTTATACTTAATACTATTTATTTTTATGAGAACTCTCAAAAAAATTAATTCTACATAATCATATATTATATCTTTTAATTGAACTCATGGATAATAATATTAATGTAATTATAATTGTAGATACACTTGCACTCTAAAAAGTTTTAATATGTTTATAAAACTACAATAATGGAGCCACGCGAAGTAATTTTAATTTAATGTTCCGATGGTTGATGACCTTTAGATAGTATTATAAAGAATCTATCGTTTGGTTTTTTTAGTAGAATGAAGAAATAACAAGTTATTTTGCTATAAAACTAACATATACTACTGCACTGTATTACATTGCTAAATATATATATATGGTGGATATCTTATTAGCATTTAATTGCCCAAAAGTGGGGGTTTACGGTTCGTTGGACCCAAAAATGAGGTACTTCCTCGCCCCAGGGCGGAGGAGGCTCTCGTTGTAAGATTGGTTATCGGCGGAGACAAATTATAATACTATGGTATGTGGACTGTGGTTGGTTAGATGTTATGTACACATTATATGTTATTTTTGGGTTTTGACATAGGTAACTATATCATAAACAATAAACTATTTAATTATTTTTAGACATAGACAAAGAATGATAAAATATTTCTTTTATTAGTTTCGAACAAAAAACTTTAAGTAAAACAAAACAATAATTAAAAAGGAATAATCTTTATAACGAAAACATCACAAAAGCACTTAAGCAGTGAGCATTAATTGTTGTTTTTGTGTTCGTTCAGTCCGAGCTTGTTTAATAAAAATGGAAAACTATTTATAATCCGGGCACGGTGCATAGATGCGTGATACTATCGCATTTCCGGTCAAGCCAAGCTTAAAAAAAGTTCTCATGCTATCAAAGATTATAAGTAAGGACGTATAGAAATTGATTTCTTTATATATTATTTTAAATCCGTTTAATGTTTTGTTTTTAACTGGCTCTCATCCATCACTGCCCACGACTCGAAGTTGGGTTTCGTGAAACATATAAGTTTAATAAACGACTGCTCTCAACTCGTTTATGCTTTGAGTCAATTTTGTCATGATTTGTGGAATGCAATCATCGCACTTAGTTACGGCGCGATAAAATCTAGTTTCTACCTTCATTTAGTCTATGGCTGCGCGTGCGCAGCGAAGCGCGCATTTTATTAGCCTCGCGTTACGACCAGGGCCCGTCCGTTAATCTATGTTAACCGTTTCGCTATTTGCATGTATTCATGCGCCGTTTTATTTTATTAGGCGATGATTGAGCTCGCTATTTTAGACCACTTGCTTAACAATTTATACTTGAATTTCGGCTCTACACTGTTATTTACATGTTTAGTGTCTGGCGCGAATTTACTTTGGCTCATTAATTTTGATGAATCTCTGTTGAAATAAGTTGTTATTTGTTTATTCATATAAATTTTCTATTTACAGATACGCCAAGAAAAACCTTATTACATAGCAGACCCAGAGGTCGACTCATTAGTAAGTATCCCACCATTTTATTATGTCTGTCCCCAAACATTAATAACTGACTCCAGTTTAATATCCAATAAAATAGTGAACATTTTATAGTTCACGTCTCCGGCGAGCGCGTAATTTACGATTTGATTAGTTAAAGAGCTGTCTAAAATTAACCGCAGGTAAACGAGTTTCTTCTCGGAATAACAAAAAGGAATGGAATTAAAAAAAACTGTATATGTATATTGTCACTCATAAAATTCTGAATCGCACAGTGCGTCCCCCGCGGCTAGTGGACAAAAAGCGAAGTAAAAAGATGGCGGCCACCCACCGCAGCAGTTCGACACGGACACTTAACCGATTTTTAACAAATAAAATCTAAGGCATTACGAATTGCTCGACTGAAGCGATCAATGTTGACTGTGTTTTATAAATTGGTTCATAAAAACAACTGGTTCAGAATATTAATAGATAACCTGTGACTTATTTATTAGTATTTTTTTAAAATATTTCATTGAAATTAAAAGCACTATTAATAATCACCGGAAAAAGTCCCAATTTCTCTCAACAAGGTTAAGGGACGTCAAAAATAAGTGAGATTTGTTCGTTAAAACAGTAGCGAGGCGTGACGTCATAAACCATCATGTCAGTTGCCGTGCTGCTGATAAGCGGTATTGATCCTTGGAACCTTCAGATAAGCAGAACAAGCTGCTGCATCCGGACAGAACAAATTGACTATAAAAATATAACTCTTTTCGTCTGTGAACTGTTTTTATAACTTGCGGTCTTCTGGTGACAATTTTAAATAAAATTATATAATATTGTTTTAAAATAACGGACAAAAATTCTCCCTATTTATAAATTGTATAGTTTCTTAGTATTTCTTCAAGTATTTTTAATTTGTCTTGTAAATTGAAACCGCCTGGGGTTATTTTCGAAGTCTATTCATTTTTATTTTTGAATACATCCTTTGATCGCTATTCATTCTGTAATTGACCGCGTATGTTATTGGAATGTTTATATTATTATTATCAATTGATTTGCAAATACTAGTTCATAAATATATTAAAATATTTATTTGAGAGCAGATTCAGATACTTCTTATCAGATCACTATACACTGCTGTACACATCTATATGAGAAGATGAAAATCTCTACCCAAATACGTAATCATAAGAACAAAATTTAAAAGTCAATCGAAACTCGTTTTTTCGCCTCAAGCTGTTGTGTTTGTCAGTTTGCGCTTTATCCGATAAGGGCATTGTTAACAGGGCTCGTTCGCAATGTGTCGATACTTAATAAGAGGCATTTGGCTTCGTTTCCTTCTGTGTGCCGGCCTTATTACCAGTGCGGTTGTGTCTTTATACAGACTCTACAATGAACTAATTTCCAAATAGAAAAGTTTTTTTATAATAATATTAATATGTAATAAATACTAACAGAAATAGTAAAAACAGACAGAAGTAGTTTGTTTCGTGGATAACAGATTATTATGTTAAATATTAGTTAAAAAAATAAATATTATGAACACAATTGTACCAAGTGGATTTGATGCTAAAGACACAGACACAAAGACTAAAGACACCATCATCTTTTATTGACAATGTTTTGTTTGATGTCCTAAAAATATTTAGCAACAGTAATAATTAGGTTATTACTGTTATCGAGTGTGTACTATATGTCTCTCAAATAAAAAAAATAGTAGTTTTTACATATTTTTATGATATTTGAACTTATATTGACACCCCACTAAGCCCTTATGAGCACGTTGTTTGCTCTCATCACATCTGTGTTAGCTCAGTCACAGCCTCCAAAACAAGCGTCCTTTGCATCCGCAAACAACTACATTTCCTAATAGGTAAGTTATACTATAACCCCCAACTCATCAATAACTATCTGCGTATAAGGTTACCTTAATAAGGTTTGATTAAATCAAATAAATTTCCTCAGATCTTCTAATTCTGACGTTGTTATAACACATTAACATGTAGTGTTTTTGAGTTGGACGTCTTTAGACGGTAGCATGTTTGAGTGGCTTGTACTATAAACAGTTAGACCCATTGTAATGTTTGCCAAGTGCTCCTCAAACACCAAACATCTCCAGGGTGCATACCAACACCTCTCTTATTCCATGAGCAGTATAGATCACATTTCAAATATCTGAACTCTATGGTAATGTCAACATATTTTTATCTGTGCGTTTGTCAAGCGCGTCTGTGCAAACGAACGAGGGTGGCGCTTTAATTGATACTGGGTTCATGTTATGACACCCTGGTACCTCTGAATTATTAATTGGTGAAACAGTTGTATCAATTTTATGTGTGGTCTTTGAATTCTTGACTCGTGTACTTTCCCATAACATTGTTGAACCAAAAAAGCTGATTTGATTTCCGTCATTTCCGGCATTTATTATCAATCCGGTAATAAAATGCGTCAATCAAAAAATTGTACATTCTCGAAGCACGTCTCGGTAATCAGGAACGAATCATGGCGCTATTAAAACGACATTAACTCTTTTTTGAGATAGATATCGATCCAAAAAGCTCCGATTAGATCTTTGAAGAGAGTCGTCACCGATTACTATCTCAAGTGTATGTGCTCTCTTGTGGCACCGAGGTGTTTGAATAATTTATACTTAAAATAACTTTATAGCCAGAACTAAAAACCTACGTAAAAGTATGAAATGTTCGTATTATATATCATGTTCCCTTGTTATGAGAGAAATAGTTGGAAACGTCGATTGTAGCATCTCCTCACAGCAGGGCATCGATGGGCTTTGTCCAGCCCTTTGTTGCTCACTTGCTATTGTCCGATTGAGCTCGTCGGATACCTACGCTGTTTACATATACATCACTAACAGTTCCTCGTTTCTTTACAGATGGTGCAAGCGATACAAGTCCTACGGTTTCACCTATTAGAATTAGAAAAAGTAAGTGTTCGATGTTTTATTTATTATAAGGGAATACATTTCGATACGAACCGGTTCCGAAAAGAAAATATCACCTGACATTGTCCGGCGATATCGTTTCGATTATCCGAGGGCTCGGGTATCAATTTTGAATCGAGATAACCTATCGATCTCACGCAACTGGCGCACGCACACATTCAAGGACCACCAAACATACAATGTACAATTTTAAATATTTATACAGACGCGAATGGATAGACTGTGACAAACTTCCTATGCCACATCTTCTTTCCATATTTAAGTAAGTATCCTAGTTTAATCATAGACCGCATGTAATTTTCGAGTTTCATAGTATGTCTAGGTCGGATGTCCGCGCCGTGAATGGGAGCGGGCTCGAATTTCGTACGTTTGTTTTTCCCTTATCTCCCATTTCGGGCCGTTCCGTTCGAGACCGGTCCAAGTTCTTGCGTGTGTCGCATCGCCAATTCGCGTCATTATTCTCTCGAGGTAACGGGACCGCGGGACCAGCGCTTTTTGCCATCCGCAACCAAATGCTCCGATTCACGCGCACAAACATTAATTAGACAAATATAAAACTTCATCCGACCGTGAGTTGTAAAGAATTAATCCGTCTTGTCAGTATGGTGGTCACGTTTTTAAGAAACTAGTTTGTTTCTACCGTGGCGAGCTTGAAACTAGATATGCATTACACCACTCCTATAGATAGTTAAAGTACCTGGCGCCGCGCTGCGTCAGTAGATAGAGCGTTTGGATCGGTTTAGGTAAAACTAATGTATAGGTAAGAACAAAGGAGTGTAACGAGATAACCTGTAATGTGATAGGTCTTTAAATAAAAGCCGGAGGCTGAGATAAAGACCATTTTAAATAATAAAAATGTGAGGCCGTTCGAAATTCTAAATATCGGCCTCGGAGCCGCGGGGCGAGTTGAGAAGATGTCCGGTGATTTCTCTAGCGCGGGAGAGATTATTAAACATCTTTATAGTCCATTAAATAGAATCAGTTCTAGATTTATTTGTGCCTCCATTTTAACTGATATACCATAAATATTATTTATCTATATGTACAATCGTACCTGTCTATCGAAAATAGTTTTTTGTTCGGTGCTCATACACAGTATACGTCGCCTTCTATCTCGTTCGTAGTTTTTTTTGTCGAAATAAATAAAAAAGAATCCGTTAGCTGGATCCATTTCCGCCTCACTAAGCTTCACAGGTGATGTTTTGGAGCTTCAATAATTAAAAGTATCATAAAAAATTCGACAACAATGAGAATCCGTTCAATTCTAATGGCTATATTGTCTCACTAATATAATAAATAAATTCTTACAAATAGAAAAAGTCACTTAACATTCATGATATAACGAACATCGAAATAATTTCAACATTATAATATCCAATAACGTTTTTGATTTATGTTTTTAATATTTTAAACATGGCCGCTGGCGGTCACATCGGGTTCGAAATTCGAATTGGGTTGTTTTTGGTCGCGATCGACTCTGATTGGACGATGGAGTTCGTTTTTTAATGTGGTCGAGTGTTCCCTAATTACTTTATGTGGGACGTTGAGATTCCTCAGAGGAACACGGATCTCTACTTTACCGTACATACCTAATTATAATAATCACCACAATAAGACAGCCTGCGAGTCTAGACTCATACGTTTGTTCAAACAGTTTATTTCTCTTTTATTCGATAATAAACCTCGTATTTATTTAATATTTTGTTCCTAAGTCATAAACGTTATCTGTAACAGCGTGCCTAAGTGATTTACGATGTAGGTCAGATTTGTTAGTTTACCGACTCGAACCTGGGACCGTCCGTTTACGACCTTCTTTTATAACTTTAACAACCTACGAACATTAACTTGATATTGTGACACGGGTTTTTCTTTGATTGCTTTAAGCTTTTTTAATTGTTTATTTTAGAAATGAATTGTAATAATCTTCAGTGGCGTCCCCTGGCGGCGAGTGGCGCGTGCTTTTGTTTTCAATAATAGAATAGGACTCGCACAACCATGGCCCGATACAAGCGACGAGGTTTTAATTAAAAAATGAAAAAAAAATCGTACAGAAACGTTATCGCAGTGAAGTGAGGTGCGAACCAATCGGGTCTCATTTGAATGACCGGTTCTGCTTTTTATTTCAATTAAAAAGGAAGAATTCGATCGGCTCCGATCAGAAATGTCGGCTGATGTTTTTGCATCTGCCTATATTGCGTGGGTTAGCTCAGTTATATGCGATTTACATCTATCATATAAATATAGACTTTAATTATATGGACGGCAATAACTATAAAAAATAAAGCGAATTCAAGTAGTTTGTGGGAATTGTAATATAAATATTATTTTTAAATGGAATGCTTAATTTACTTAGCGCGGGATACAGAGAAGTAGCTTTTGCTGCGACCCGACAGTGGCATACATCAAGAGCTGGTTTTATGCGACCCACGCTTTTGGCACTCTCTGACCGGAGACCTCTTTAAAAAATCTTTAAAAATACTTTTTACATACCTGCGTAATGGAGTAGCGATACATTTTAAATAAAGAATTTCTCGATTCAAACAGCGGTTTGAATTTCGAATACTGAGAGATAATTCAAAGACGTTCTAAATTTCTACGAACTGTCATTGTATATCGCGTTTCAAATTAAAAAATAAGAATCCGTTCAGAAACACTCCATATCTCAATCCCGGTTCCAAATTTAAATTTCTGGAAAGAGTTTGTGATGTTCGTAACGATAATCGGCTCCGAGTCGGGGCTCGGAATGCCGTAATATCTCATTAAAGACATCAACAGTTCACTCAAAGAATCGTATCAGTGATCACTCGCACGCGACTGTGACACTTTGATCATCACAATACAGATTATATTACCATGAAACAGGACCCACTTGTAACGTTTAGAAGTTGATGAAACAGCAATCCCAAATTTGGATATTCGAAGAGTTACGATGTCATCTTTGTCGCTTTCTCTGCTTCAAGAATAGATTGTGCGTCCCGAAGACGACATATTATACGAATTAAGTTTATTATGAAGGAAGATTATTTTATTTGGAAACTTCTAATCGTCGATAAATATCTGTGGGTTCAGAGGATTAGCATCTATTTATTATTAAAATTTATTTGATAATAGATAAAATAATAGTTTTATTTTGTTTTCTACTTTATAATACATTACAAATGTATTTTCAGAATTTTGTTGCTGTTTTGTAGATATTTAGATTCCCATCGTTCAATGAAAATTTTATGTACTAATTAAAAATTATGTTTTTTTTTTAAATTTGTATAAAATTTTAGTTTTTGAACATAAAAAAATTTGACGATTAGGAAATCGGTACTAAAACATAATGATCTGTCAACGTCGCGTCGTTTCCGCTTCCGTTCTATTTTCAAATCAACCAAGTTTTTTAAATCTAAGTCTGTACTGATCTTGTTCTCTCTTCGCGCCAAACGCCAGCTGTCACTTTATTACTATCGCTGTGTAAACGCTATCTAAAAATTTCGTTAGCTTTTTTATGACCTTATGTTAATTTCTAAGTTAATTATGCCTATGAAAATTTATAAGGTCTCGTACAAAATTAATACTCGCCCGTCGGGGGTCGTATTTTATTGAACGAACGGAAAAAAATATTCATCTTTTTTTACAGGTGCGTGAAACGTCAGTTGGTTCGTTCAAATGTATTCTCTTTGTTTCATTTTGTTTTTAAATGACATCAGTGCAAAGGTCTCCGCCGTGTTCTTTAGAACAGCTTTCATATTAATAGTTATTTTAATTACTTTTTACCGTATTTTAAAGTAAATATAATATTCTATTATATTTTTATTATTTTTAATTATACAGAGCTTATATTGAAGTCATAAAAAAGAAAGTTATTATTAATTTAGTTTATTAATACGAAAGCTATTCTAATTTTATGTATTTTAACAGGTGATAAATAACGAAATGTAAAGAATCATCAACAAACTGGTTCCATACGTCATACATCATACACGTCTATGTAAATGTGTGAATATATCAAAACTAATCACAGCTCGAATCACGTCAATATAATTTTCATATTACGCCGTAAAATGGCGCCGGATTTGGATATCATTACTAATTGTAATTAGCGTGTTAGTGAGAAAATTAGTTTTCATATTAGATGTGTATGATGAATTAGTAAAAATGGAAAAACTGAGTGGACGGTATGTGCAGGTGCACGAGTTATGCGACAACTTCTGCCACCGCTACATCAGCTGTCTGAAGGGCAAGATGCCCATCGACCTGGTGATCGACGAGCGGGAGACGCGGCCGCCGGACAACGGCGAGCGCTCCGCCCCCGACAGCAGCCACGACGGCGCCTCCACACCCGACGTCGTGAGTACCCCCTATAGCAAACACCTGATTCAGAGGCGCGATCCCCAGCTAGCACCCAATTCGACCACGAGCTATCTCGTGCACCCCTGCTCTTAGTCTGGCCATTGCAAAAACGAAGTCTTTCAGGGGGTGCTCGCATTTTAGTTTTTATCCCGCCTCCTTGCTTTGTAACCTACTTGGGGCTTCCGAGTTGCTCTCGCAAGCCCCAGGATGGCTTAGTTTAAGTATTTAGATCAAATCTTCGTTTTTGCAATTGGCCAACCTCTAGCGCTGTACCTTTTAAAATTTATTTAATTAAACACGCTACAGTGAGGGGTGAGACGGGTGCGATCCAAACGATTCAGAATCGATTTAATCAATATCGATTTTTTATGAACATTAGCGCCGATGTTCAAAAATTTTTTTTGCGCCGGAATTATGTATACGATTAAAAATTACGTATAACGTTTATTGTAATATGTGTATACTAATAAATAAATAAATAACTTTTAGCGAGTAATACAGCATTATAAGTCTTTCGATATTCGCCCTCAGGGGTTCTAAACTATGCCATACAAATCTTCTAGAAGCTACGATTACGATCCTGAGCTTAGTTTATAAATGAATTAGGTTATTGGGAAAAATATTGGAAAACGAAGTATACGTAAAAACACAACTTTAACTTGCCTAAGTGAGATAAGATACTTAAGAGTTTTAAATTATTCATTGGTTTTGGTAGAATTTAGCGACATATACGTAAATAGTTAATAATTGCAGATTTCTTTCACTAACAGAAGCACAGAATAAATTTAGTTAGTTTAAAAGAATATACGTATTCAGTATACGCTAGCTGTAATTTTAGACCGTTTGAGACGTTTGTATCTCAGCAGAGATCAGGCGATCTCATTTAACGGATATATTGTATGGATGTGAGTTATTAATAGATATCTAGATGCTTCTATAAATTAGTAACGTTGTTGTGGTTCCGACACTTTAAGATTAAGTAAGATTATTTGCTGTATTTTTGTACATTGCATCTCGCATTTTAAAATACTGGCACCGCATTTTGTTAGAATTCACATTTATATAGTTGTGTTACGATTTAGCCAAATTCTGTATCGTTGCATTGATGCATCGATGTATCGTTATTATAATCGATCATATGTCATGTCTGGAATATGACGTTGATTTGAATACAGAATTGGTAATGTATGATTGTTTATCGATGTAAGATATGTTTTGGCGTTGAGACTGAATTGTTTTGTTTGTGTTATATATTATTTCTCGCATTGTTAACATGGAAGCCATAATTTTAAACATTAGCCCATTTGACGGATGTGTTTCGTTACTTGTCTGTATATGAGTTCTTTAACATATTTGTATAGCTGGACCCTGGGGTCCTCTGCGCGTAGGGCTCTTATGTTGTAACTTAATTTTCGTAATCTAACCTAAATGTATTAATAATATGCTAGTTGGTGTACGTCCATCTGTATGTCAATGTGATTTAATTAATTTTATAATATTATTTTTTCTGAACGGATTACAATAAAATGTTCTGTTTGAAATAATTTGAAGTTTACTTTATATTAATTTTAAGATTCACAATTCATTTCTAGAATACAATTTGTATCAATTACAAAGATCACCGTCAGTTCCTGAAACATTACAAAAATAAACTTGTTAACCGTTTCAAAGGTGAAAAGGGCGATAATAAAAGGGAATATTTAAGGGAAAAATATCGTATTTTTATCATGTCGCTGGATTCCATAAAGCGGAGCCCCGCGGGACGCCGGAAAATTGTTTCTTTACAGCACCCCCCGTGATAATGTATTGTGACGACGTGCTCACTACTGGTGGCTACAGGCTGCCACAGGCGGGGCTCAATAAACATCACTGGCATATAAAAACAATTGAAGTACTGAACGATTATATGAAAGCTATGTCCTCAATTGACATAAAAGTAACAATTAACAAAATAACAATAATATCTTAAATTGACTTATTTGTAAATAGAATCTATATCAGAGGTGATTTTCAATAAATATTAAATAATATCAAGTCTCTAAATATATAAAATGTTTACCAACAGTGCGTCAAGACGATACAAATCCCAGAAATATGGCGGATTCTTTTTACATCGCTATTCGTGCGACATTGTGATATTTTATTTATTTTTTATAGTCTGCTATTGACGTCTGATGGATGTCGATTGTGAAGACCACGGGTGACGAAATTGGGCTGAGGTTAGGATAATTGATACTTTTCTAATGGTGTGGTTTTTTTGTTTTAACAAGTTAATGTCAGGGATTAGATGATTTTAACAAAGTTCTAATAAAAATCAATGAATCTGTTAATTTCTTTGTAGCAATCGAATATTTATTGTGAATAATATTAACAGTCAGCAATGAATAATGCAACCAGCAACATTGGGGCACGAGCAATAAGAAAAATAATAAAATAGGGGACAGAGAGATTGTGCCGGGATATATGGCAATTCGTCACGGATTCGTCCCGGTATGTGATGCTTACAACAGCGGATTACCAGGGACATTTCATCCCTATGTGAACTTACAAATAATAACAGTTTAAATTCCACGAAAAAAGGCAAATTAATTTTATAAAAACATTATAAATTACTACAAAATAGCATATTGTGTTGTAGATCTATGAAGAAATGAATCTTGTTAGTATTAATTCTATTTATTAGGCATATCTTTCTTATAGTAAATTCTCTTGGTTTTTAAATCTGATTTTAATTAATATTCATTTATATGATTTAATTCTATGTATAATGCTAAATCCAAACCTATCATAAAACTTTCCAAATCTCTTGACAATATCCCAAAACATTGTATGAGCTGCGCTTGCGCAAGTATATTCGTCAGATTGGTATGAAGTAATAGCTATCATGAGGTCAAAATAGTAAAAACATGATAAAATGAAAATTTTGACAAAGTCCTTGAACATGGTTATTGAACCGATTTAAAATCCAATATTTATATCTTTGTTAATATCTGACCGCTGATCAGAGCACGACGGAGGCGCGGCGTGAATTATATATAATAGTAATCATGTATCACAAAATTTTGAATATATAAGTCAAAATTCACAAAAATTAATTAAAATTATAATTTTCTTAGATTTACCATTAATTTATAAATTTCTTATTGTCGTAAAATCTAACCTCAAACCTCAGATGCAACAATTTTGGCGCCAAAACATCGAAAAAGACGCCGCCTGCGGCTCGTAAACCGTCGCTTTTAAATCTAATGCATGACCATTGGTTTGAAAACAACCAATCAGCGAGCTGAAACAAATTTTACGATCTTCCATTGGCTATGTTGCGGTTACTTGTTTACGACGCTCCTAAGGTTTACTCGCGAAAATTCTATTAATAAATTAGTCGTAAACGCCGAGTAAATTATTATTATAGCGTCTGTAATTATTTCCTTCATAAGAATCATAATGTTCGGTCGCGTCATGTTATTATTATATGTAGGAAAAGCGTCAATTTATTGAAAAAAGTCACTTAATTATCCTCAAATCATTTTATTTCAAGGTGTATTCGTTTCAAAGATTACCTGCTGTGTTTCATTGCGAGCACGCGGGGCGCCAATGTCTTCATTCTCTTTTTAATGAAAATGGCAATTGTAAATAAATAAAATGTTCTAAGAGGAGAAAATATATGTTAAAGAAGCTGAGGAAAATAAAATTCCACTGTATCATATCATCGATACAACTTTTGTGACATGACGTTAAGAACATATAATCAATAGTATTAGAGAGCAAGTATTGATAATAACAGAAACAATAACGAACAAAATCCAATCAGAAACATACACAAACAAACCGAGTCGGAAATTGAATTTTGTAAAAAGTGCAATATTTCCTTGAGGGTATTTATTTTATACGGAACCACCGTGCCGTGACATTAGGGGCCGGCGGAACCCCGCCGAGCTATTTGTTGGTAAACCAGGGAGATATCCGACCCAAGCAGGCTTGAGTGATTTCCAAGATATAAGAATAGACACAATCCTACATGTGTCCTGCACATTCCAATTCTTATTCGAATATAGGTACTTATTACTGAAAAGGAATTTCTATATTGGTTTTCCTGTTAAATATTGCTCCTGGTTTCTTCGCTTGCATTCATATAATTCGCAAATCAAGCAGGTTATTAATTATTTATTAAATACTCTTCTATTTATTCGTGGCGCTAAAGTAAACGTCTAGACTCGAGACGATAGAAACAACGGAGCAAAAAATACTAAAACGTTGAACAACTCTTGGTGCGTAACTTAATACTGGTTGGAGCATCTTAAAAATGTAGAATAAGGCGCCTGTCTTGGCGCTGTTTTTGTAAAATAAAATAAACCTGGCTACAGTAACACCAGAAGTGGAAATGGTGTATTTGAAATCAAAAATTCGAATTAAATTTTAAAGTTTAATTATAGAACAGCGATCGGCTTCCGTAAAAGCACATCGTCGAACACATTTTCTAATTAGCGATTGGTCACGCGCTCGGAGGCCAATCGCAGTCTTATTCTAAATCTGAATCGGGCAATTTGAATTTGGAACGCTTCGGCTTATGATTTGCTCACAATGCTTTTTGTGGCCATCGATAACGGACTTGTTTCTCTCGTTTCAATTTAAAAGTGGCTTCTGAATGTAACTTAGATGTACTCAATTATCTTTGGAAATTATTTATACTCAATCAAACAGATAACGAACGTCTTCGTAAGAATGTTTATGGCTGAATCAATGGTTATATTATGCACAAATACACGTTTATAATTGTATTATGAAATGCAACTTTCATATTATTATATATAACTCGATTAATATAATGCAGTCGCAAATCGCGTGTCAGATATACATTTGATTTTATTTCTATTTAAGGGAAAAAAGGAATATCTGAACCACCATCCAGCTAAGAGTGTCAAAATAATTGACGTTAGCCAACGAAGCGAATTTCAAATCAAACAATGTCAAGCTGCAAGTGGTCAGCTAAATGAAGTGATGCCGTCATGCCAATTAAAAAATATTATCCCCCTTAATAAGTGTCAATTCTTAACAAATGTGTGCATACGCATGATTTTTATTTCACACGTTCCTGTGATACGAAATGTAACTGAGATGCTCATTTGCAACCTTAAAACATAAGCAATAGAGTGCATTTTGTATTTAAGTCTCATTTTACGACTATTTTTATTGACGCTTAGCTCCGACACTCAGTGTAGCGATTGCAGTGAAAATGATCATACGGACATAAAAATCTGTTTTATATTGAATCCTCAGCATATTCATTTAGGGTTGCAATTCAATTGAGATATAAATTTTGGATACATTTTTAGTAGCAGATACAGTGCACTAATACGTAGTGAGTCGAAGATGAACGAAGAAGTGGTCATCAAATTTTAATAGTACATTAAAATAATAATCAATGAAGCGTCCCTAGCCACTGTAAATAGCATTAACTGAGATATAACGCACTAAAATCTAGGAGCTCACATATGATATACAAATAAACTTAAAACACATTCAAGCTATCCTGTATGAGACCGTGATAATTCCAGAGATGCTTGTCAGTACCGGTCAGGTGCTCTGAGAGTTCTGGTATCAAGCTGGGGCGCTATTAATAGACCCTCACTGGGCCACGGTAACCTTACTTCCTACTTTCATCTGACGTTTCTCCAATTACCCATATTTCTGTTAGTTCGAATGCTGAAAACGATTTGAATCTGTAAACTGCTAATTGGGTTTTAGCAAACCAAGTGTTAGTGATAATCTTTTATGATGAATGGGTTTGTTTTCGATTGACGATTAAATCTCGAGAGGATTGTAAAGGACTCGTTCTGAATTAACGGGGTGTGAATGTTTATAAACTTGATTAAGTTCGTTGAAGAGTTTAAAACTGAGTGCAGTCTAGCGATTCTGAAGATAAAGATAATGATTTGCATCAACTGGAAATCGCTGTTTCATCGCTTTAATATTCTCGACTGTAACTTATTTTGATAGCTGATAGGATTTATTAGCTGAGTAGTTCATAGGGTGGATTGTTAATAAAAATATTTTAATATTTTGCAAAATATTCAAACTGTAAAAAAAATATTTTTTTTAGGCACTGCTTGGTGTCAGTTCATGTAAAGATGGCCATCCAGTATTCTTGTTTATTTCCAAGTTGATTTGAGAATCTCAGAAGCTGGCAGAGTGGCGGAATGTCGTCGCACGTGCTCGATGATGATAATAATAAAATGTTGGCGCATTATTTATTTATAGCCCGTCTCGCGGCTGTCGTTCGTCCGTCTGTCCTACTCGCTTATTATATACTGCATATACTCAATGTTTCTTTGTCTCGTTATAACCGGGTTATAAATATTGTCGGATACAAACAAACAGTCTCTCCTCGACCGCGGTTCCTCATCTGGATTAGCTTCACCTGTTCTCGTATCTTATAGAAATAACTGTTTCCTTGCTCTCTTCATATTATATTGATTTGTTTCATTAATATTACATACATATTCAAAGATTAATACGATATATTCTAGAAAATCAGATTCATTGAAATAAAATGAGATTAAAAGACCTATATTCTAAATTCTGTCCTGATCTCTACCATAACATCATACCAGCATTGTTTTGCTCCACGCTGCTATTTGCGGCTGCCCCCCTCCTCCCCCCACGGTGTCCGTCTGAACGCGAGCTATATTTTATCCCCGGTTGGGCTCGCCACGTAAACTGTCAGGATCGCATGTAGGGCGTTCAACTCGTAGTTTGAAAGTTTACGAGGTGCCCCACACCACAGAATATGTGCTTTTGTTTAACAGTTATTAACGATTTAGCATGTAATATGATTGTAGCCTTGCTTATCTATAATGTGATATTATATTATCATAATCATATATGATGCTATGTGATGATCGTTAATAGTAGAATGTTAGACGCGACAGCAAACACTATTATAGATGTATTTGTATATCAAGTAATAACGTTAATCTTTATATAGCACATAAATTAAAAACGAAATTGTCTTAGCGACGGTTGCGAATGCGCCATGAAACGACATTAACAAGCGCAATAATAATTACATATAAATCATAGAAATCATTGCGACGATGCATTGATAAACCGGCGTGTATATCTCGTTTGAGTTATGGCGGGCGCGTCGCGGCCGACAGCGAGTTGGCGCGAACGAAAACGCGCTTAATTCGTCTGTGATGGATCTCTGCGGCTCTTATTAAAAATGTACGAGGCCTTAAGTTTTATTATTAGGCATGACATACAAACTTACTATAAGTCTTTTCGATAACATCAGACCGAGACTATGTGTCACAGCAATGGAGATATAATGCGAAAATAATGTAATAGCGTTTTATCGGAATTGTTATTTCTGATCTTATTCATGTTCCCTGAAATCTAATTACGTTGAAAATCCTCTCCCCATAGGGTTCTTTATGAGGCTCATTGCGGTTACTTACCCACTCGCTGTAACATAATGTCTACAATAAACTGCTTGTTTACGACAACATACAGTGACATTTGCTGTACAAACACCATAAATTATTCCTCAAATCACATCTGAAGCGTATTACCCACTCTCCTACAAAAAGCTTCATGTATCTCTCTCGATCTTCACGCAACGACAAATGTGTTACAAATAAATTATAAAATCAACGGCCTCGGTTTTTATACATCATGTGTGAAGTCCTGTCTCCCTCGCGCATGGCGTGCGACATATAACCTTGTCTCATTTTCTCATGAATTGTCACCGTACATTCGCAGTTTATACTCTCATATCATCAGGCATCCTCTAATCATGACGTCTGTATTATGTATGTTTGTCTCTAAATGCTTTAATAAACTAAGTTCATTAATTTTTAAGTTTCAACAAAATATTATTAAATGTTTTTTTTAACCATTATTTTGCCTTGATTGTTTGATTTGTTCAATTAAAACAGCCCTGACTGTCACTTGCCAATTCATCGCCGAGACGTTCAATAAGCACTGTGTTTAATTGTCAATTTTCAATTGTGAAGTATTCGTGCACTAAAATAAGTAGTGGCGAGGGTATCTCCTAATTAATTAGCGAGGAGTATAATTAGCGGCGGC
Source organism: Mechanitis mazaeus (assembly GCA_959347395.1). Lineage (NCBI taxonomy): Eukaryota > Metazoa > Arthropoda > Insecta > Lepidoptera > Nymphalidae > Mechanitis > Mechanitis mazaeus. Next base: position 3,853,802 of record OY365743.1, read on the forward strand.
AGCGTGCGCGGGCGCCGCAGTCGCGGGGAGGAGCAGCTGTGACGGGTGACAGATGGCTACGCGTCGCTGGCTCACAAGCATCTCCTTTGAATTCCGCCTGGAATCTGAGGGCAAGGAAACCGATCTAATTAGATGTGTATTAATTCATTAATCTATTCATCACCTCTAATTCATGGAGCGAGCGTAGTAAGAGTTTTTGCAATGTTTAATATTGCAACAAATGACACAAGTGTAAAAAGATACATCCGATGTTATTAGTACCAATTAATAACATTCTTGAAATACTTCGACATTTCATAATTCATCACCTCGAAGATCAAATTGGACGCAAAAAACATAATTTATATAAATTGATACCACCTACATTAAACAGCACAGTACCTTCATCATTCGTTTGAATTCAAGAAAAAATGGTTCGATCAATACGAGAAATCATACAAATACGTATCAATTTATTAAAAAACAACAATTAGCGTGATATAGGCTTTAGTAGCTGCCAACGATAATAGAAGCACAGTTTTTGTTAACGGCGATGGGTTCGAAAAACTTGAAAACGCTAGATTGACTCCAAGATATGTCAATCCAATATCGGGAGGTGGCAAGTTTGCTGTTGTCATCCGACAGATAGAGCACGAGCCAATCGGTGACTTATGGCGCTGGTAATAGTGGTGTGAAAAGCGTGTATCTGGTGTAAAGAGTGACAAGACGACTTTGCCTCTTAATGACATGCTTGTCTCGTCCGGACGGACTGCGATTTAAACTCGTTTATCGGCCATTGTGTTTGTTGCACCCAAATAAGTCGGCGAGATTAGTAAGAATTTGTGTCGTTAGGAAAAAAATTCACTCACGTATTTTTATGAATTAATTATTGTCATCGACAGCTTTTTGGTGCAGAAACAGTTTAAAAGCAGCGATAAATTTAACTTTTCGTAAGTGGCCACGTTCCTTTGTTTTATTGAACCTTATTAAATTACTTCATAAAAAGTAAGACATAGATTTATAAAACCTATCTGCATAAGACAACAAAGCTGTAGTCGTTAAAGATGGCGTGACAGTTTGGGATCTAGGAGGTTTGTTGGTATGCTGCGCGCGCGCATCCCGCGCGATATCTCGTTCGGCGCGCGCATTCCCGCCACGCGCGCCGCCTAAACTAAATACATAATGTCTTCGCACGACAGGTTTAGTCGATTCTCATGGTTTTCGCGGTAACCACATGGAAGATATGTCGTTGTACAAATTATATGATTAAATACTGCGACAACTTAAACGTCAACATTAAATGTCACGAATAAAACGATTTGAATGTTTTTTTTTTAATATAAAATGAATGCTAAAGAAAAAGTAAAAAGTGTGCTGTTCATATAAAAATCAATCGAAAGCCGAGTCTTTTATTCGTATCCTGGAGCTCATCACTCTCTCGATCACTATATTCCGAAGCTGATGGATCAGACAAGGACAGAAACAAAAAGCCTGACAAAATCTTCCCAACGTTGAATGAACAAGTTGATTAATAAAAATGTCCATCACTAGTGGCATAAGAATGTACGTAAATTGGCAGGTGATGTATCGCGTTCAATTTCGTTCTTCGCTCGTAGAATAACAATGCGAACTACGATCGAATATTGATCGTCCTGTCTATCATTTCATATGCACTTCACACGACACTGAGATTAAAATTGTTTTAGCTTTCTGAAGGACATATGTACGATTAGCATCTTTAGAATGAAAATATTAGATGCGTTTTGACCGAGTTCAATGCTGATAAAACAGAGGATATCTAAAGCAGTGGATACACGAGTATACATTAAGACAATTTCCAATACAAATTACGGACCATTGAAGTTAATTGCAATGGGAACCAATGGCACGCCGCCTTCACTTATTATATTTCAAAGGCGAGGTAGTGCTGCAGGCAAGTAATTCAAAATGCAAATATTGTGCACTTATAATACATTTTGTATTCAACAGACACAAATGCAACTTGCTGACTACGCCTCTCGCCGGTTTTACTGGAAAATCATGTAAAAATCGGTCATTTTTATTCCACACGCACACCTCTTATTGGCGGTTCCCATGACTCTAATTTTCGCGGATACTCGCTAAATATATGCGATCACCTGCAACCAGCAACAAACAACATTAACTTGGCAATTATTTATTATAGATAATCTAATCTAAATACATATCGTATCTAAGATATAGTAAATTTAAATAAATTTCTAAGTGTCTCGTATTTGTATTTCGCCTTCTTAAATCTGTCTTGTTAGCCGTGATATATCATGGTACATGATGCGGAGATAGTGATGGTCTCCGTCGCATCTATAAAAAGGTGCTTCGTTAGTGATCCCCCACACCCCCCACCCGCCTTACGGGCTAAATATAATCGGGGAAACGAACCCAGGACCGTCGCACGTGTGTTCACTTAGCACAGAGTAACTTGAATAAAGTCGTGCTTACTTTTTGTTTACATTTAAAGAGTCCGTTTAATTTTAACCGCATCCAAGTTTTACCGTTACTCGTACGAGTATATTATGAAAACTGTTCAGCAAAAAATCCCCATTCGACGTCCAGGAAAAAATGTTTCAAGTTATTCATTCGATCATTGTAGCGAAGGTCAAGCGAGATATAAAATTAAAAAGTATAAGTGGAGCTCGAACGGGTTCCATTTTATTAAATTTCAAATATGAGTGTACCGCTGGCCCGGATTACAATTTCAAATTCGATCACCCACTCTTGGTTTCAGCTGAGTCCGCCATCTGTAATAAAAACGAGAGCTTCCTGCCTTGCAGTTTAGAAATCGTAAAATATCTCATCGATAATGATATTACTTTTCTTATTTCTTTGACGTTATTGTTTCTTGATGACTGTCGTAGCGGTACCATGACATTGACGTGTCCGTGCTTTGATATTCGGGTGGATAAAAATTATACAGTAAGTAAGAAAAACACCCTGAAGATATATTTATATATGTCCAGAATTTATCTGAAGTGTAGCAACCAACCTTCATGTATGCACCATGGTGGGTAAATATCTAAACCGTCAAAAGACGGAGAAAAGGTCTGAGCTGTACGTACAGTACAGTACAGTACAGTATCAGTGATACTTCATGACATAATTTTATGTTTTATGGTTTGTCTCATTGGTAGATATCCATGTTCGGTCCGAAGTGATAAAATTAATATCTGTTATTTATCGTGGTTTATTTATTAATGGTTGTAATAACAACTCGTAGGTCATGAATAACGCACATGCGAAATATTATTTGTTGAGTCTATCTACATTTGTAGTGTCTAATGATTTTATATCAGAGGTTTCAATTAAAACAATTTCTTCATAAGAACAGCTATTAAATCCTTGATAATTACAATAACTACAAATAAAGTCAGTCTTTACATTCGCCGGTCTTGATCAGAATCCACTCGAAAGCTCAATTTGCTCAGTTGAATAGTTTTGTTTTAAACAACCATATCTACGGAACTATCTTGCGAATAATTCACTGTAACGCATGCGCCGAACGCGATTTCAGCGACAAACTGAACACTACTTTATGTTGTTGGTGATAAGTTTGAAATTGCGATAAATTAATTTATATTTGTATTTTAAATTAACTGTCAAATTAATTTGGACTCTAAGTATTGTAGTTTGAGTGTATTTTTGAATCTCGTCGGACTGTTTGTATGTAGTTCTTAAATGCAAAAACTTGGGAATTCAGTCTTAAAGATGACCGCGCGCCGATTTTCGAAATACGAGGAGCGAAATCCGAAAGCCATCTTTTTGCGCCGCCGATGATAGTTTTTAATTATTCTACCGCTAATTAGTTTTTAGGGTTCCTTCGATTACTTAAAAATCATAAAATATTAGCTAAATTAAAAATTCATTCAAATTATAGTTTATCAATTATTTTTTAAAACTTTGAAATCAATAAGTTTTTTTATTGTTACTGATTGTACGAATATATACAATAATTTATATTATTGTAGTAAAATCCGTTTAAAAAGCATCTACTAATATAAGACCTAAATTATATTAATGTGAAGACCTACTCAGGTCCTATCCAGTATCCCAATTGAATCAAATTGTAATGTTGAATAAGTTAATATCTGGAACCCTCCGCTGATAATCTTGTTAATTTTATGACTTGTTCGCGTCAAATAACAAAACACCATCGTTCTCGGGTGTTTGTATTTGGCGAGTTTTTGTAAATCTGTATAAAGATGCTGTCTATTTGATGTTTTGTAGACTACAACAAACTAACCAACAGAAATAAAACATTTAATACTAGGAATATATTTTAAGATTACTGAATCTGTATTTGTACAGCAGAATTAGTTTATGCTGCTGTTGTAAATAATTTAGTTTTTTTTAAACCAATTTTTAAAATTTTCTCATTTTTTTTTTAATGACAAAATAGTTTTTAATGAAAGAAGCTTGTATAAAATATATTGAGTCTGTTGCACCTCTGATACCAGGGCGCCAGCATCAGCGCGGAGATAATGAAGATATCGGTTTCGGAGTCGCGTTACCTCTCGTTAGTGAGGTGACGTGCTTATTTCAGATAATTGCCTCTGAGTAAGTGGATTTTGAGACCATGGTTAAATATGACCAACTGATCACCTTCCTTCCTTTCTTTCTTCCATTCAAACATGTATCTAAAACCTAAATTTATTATTGATTAGAAAATCGTAAGAGTAAGTATTGAGATATCTATCCAAAACATTTTCAAGATGGCAACTATCATATCACAAACGGCCTCGTTCAAAATCTTATCTTTTTCCAGATATTTTTATTAAAATATCAGTCAGTGAGATCAGTTAGAGGTACTTGTTGGCATTTACACAAAGGTTAATATACCATTAAGTATATATGTATATGTATTTATGTTGGTACATGCATTCATTTGAATATATTTTTTTATAGTTTTTGCTTTTGCCCATAACTACAATTTTTTATTAGTTGATCACGTTTTACTATTAACTTAAATAAATATTTAAACAGTTTCTTTAAATTATCTAAATTTAAGTTCTAATATGTTCTAAAATTACCTTTTCAGTTCTTTGTCTACTTCAGGATAGCATTTTCCTACATCTGGCATTTTTGTAGACAAATTTAGGACCAAAGTTTGTCTATTACATTTTTTTTGATGTCGTTTAGTTTAAAAGAAGGAAGGAAAAAAAATAACATTAATGTTTATAAAAATATATCAAATAAAAAAAAACATAATGTTGCCTAATCAGTTATTACAAATCTACTAATTAAAAAGTATATAATAAGAAGCAGGAGTACAAACAGATATACAAAAAAATATTATTTCATAGATAGAAAGTATTAAATATATATAAATTTTAATCTTAACGAATTATAAGTTCTATGAGAGTTATACTTGGAAGCATTTAAAATAGATTGCAATGTATAATATATTAATAGTACTCTTATATTAGAATTATTGTCAGTTTGCCAGAAAATCCTTATCTGTCATTGAAAAATGACAATCAATCTAGCAGTGGAAAAGCACATTGAAATCATTGACTATTTATATAAACGAAATCTATTTTTAAAACATATGATAAAATATTTAATATGATTGAACTTCATCCATCAGAAGTTAACAGCATAGTAAATAACTTCAATATCACCGAAGTGAAATAGGAATAGTGAGTGAGTATGAATGAGTTGGAGAGCTGTGGTGTTCGTCAATTTGTCGGGGTCCCTCCACTTCGACAGACGAGGCAGTTGGAGAATGATACGATGACGGGCGAGATGAATGCCGGTTGCTATTAGGAGCGGTGCCAATGCAGCCATGATTCACCAAGGGTTAACGAACCAATTGTTTTCATGCGGGTTTCAATTCTGATAGGATAATTTACCTCTTTATTTAGGATATGGTCTATAAACGATCGAATTCCTTCATGTTGACTATCATTATACCTATCAACTGTTATTAGTTTGAAATAGTTTCATTTCAAAGTAATTTGTAATATAAAATTTTATAAGAATTATTGTTTTGATGAAAACATTTTTATGACAATTTTATTCAACAAAGTATTAGAAAACCTTTATTATTTTATATAAATATATTATAACCACTGGTTCATAGTGACACTGGTATGATGGATACCTTGTTTCGTAATGTATCCTCTGGCAGCACTGTCCCGTTGACATCGTCTTCGTATAGTTGGCAAGCGCACTCCGCATTCTGGGTCAGAAACGCCAAGACCTAATAAGCGCATATTTTAAACCCTATCTCTAAGAGATAAGATCCACTTTACGATATTTTCATTGAGGTATTTTGATAAACAAAATATATCCTCAAGTTTAAATTCATATCTATGTGTTTCATTTGATAAGCTTTGTTTTCGGATGGTTCGTACATTTCTAACAGTATTAATACCAGTTGCATTGTTGCTTTTTTATTTTTTACCGTTACGATATTGAAGGGGCGTCTAATGAACATTCTCTTGTAATCAAATATGAAACGAAAATCGATATTCCGAAATCGAGATGTGGAATCGATATTCCTGATCTCATCAGTATGACGCCGGCCGGTGTTCGCTTGATTTACGAACGCTCGTTACAAGCACCATAATGAGTTGCGCCTGCGCATCGATTATGAGCGGGCATTTTTAAATTAAGAACTCGTTGATTTGTTCTGGCGGTTAGTGGATTGCGAAAGGTCGGGTTATTAACTTTAAAGAGGTTTTCTATTTTGGTGTATGATTTGTATTGTTATAATATAAAAAGAGTTCCGAGAATTCGTTTAAAATATAGTTATTAATGATAACATTTAAGTTTTTTTAAGCTAAGATTAAAATTGTAAAAATAACTAATAATATAAGCAAGTCACTTGGGAGGATTACCTAAAGTCAACTCGTATTTCTGAGTCCCTCAGGGATCTATTCTGAGTTCCCTCTTACATTTTTTCCCTCATCTGCTAAGTGCTGTATTTTTAGAAATAGACAGACGCCGTCATTTCTATACAGTATATGTTTATATTGAGTTTTGTGTGCAGATGATTCTAATTATTTATCATTTGTGTTTGTATCTAAAACAATAGTGGTGTTAGTTCTTATCTACGGCGCTGTTTGATTAAGTATACTTAGTTTAACAGGATCATAAGACAGTATAGGATCTAGATTTAATGGGAAACTTAAATATTATGACTGCAGTGCTTACCTTGAAATATGTATAGTAACTTGTTGTTTGTTAATGTTTTTATGTATTAAATAAAATCTTTATATGTGAAACTCAATGTTTAAAGATTTTTATTAGATAATATCATTTGTTTTGTTGTGACTTTATTCATATAGTATGTTGTATATTTTTTCGTAATGCTATTCTCGTTAATAAGCTATCTTTGTTTTTATCGCGTTTTGGCTGAGAGATATTAGAAAATGCTTTCAAAGAAATAATTGGAACGTTTTCAAGTTTCCTCGCCTGTGTTTGACGTACACAAAATATATTACAACACTTATTGCCAGCCTTAGGGATAGCACTCGTGCACCTTGCCAACAGAAAAATATTCAAGAATTTTTGTAAAAATTGTAAGGTCAAATTAAGGACCCAGAGTTCTATTTAACGATGACCTTACCTGTTGTTTCAGAGACATTATTAATAAATAAAATATAAATATATCGTTGCACATAAAGATACCATGAAATTAGGCATCAATTGGTTCCATCCACCATCAGATATTTATCGCTCCAATACTTATGTTTCTCGCCATATCACGACTCGATTACATCCAGCGGTTCTCATAACGTAAATTCATTAGGGAAGCACCATTAATTACATTTCCCATCCGATGCAATGCCATTACTCTCGTTCCAAACCAAAACAAACAAATCCTGCAATTATTGTGACCCTACAATATTAGAAATGCCTTCAGCGCAAACAAAAACAAGCCTTATGTAAGCCACAAATACGGTTTTTGATAGTTGCATTAACATTGGGATTCCATCTGCTTTCGCTATCTTCAGCAGTTTTTTGCTGAGCGAATTCAGTCATTGCGATAATAGATATACGACCTTCCATTTTGTTATTATCAGGAATTCCTGAACCCGTCGATGTTCCGAAATTCTCAAGATATTGAAAGATTAGCCGTGGTACTGGATGTCCCCATAAATAATACATCGGAGGGGAGTCGTGATGGATTGTGTGTCTGTCTATCCGCATTCTATTAGTCGGAATTCTTAAAGGGTGGATCTTGGGGTGCTTACTATTATTAGAAATAACCACTGTTAGCTTAACAGTTGATACAGTGTCAATATTAATAAAACCCAAAAATAAAAGGCACACTAAAAAAGGCACTTTCGTTTTAAATCATCAGATTTTAAATTTATATTTCTGTAATCAGATTCCACTACTGTAGGAATTAACGCAATTTCTAAAGAATAATAAACGCAATGGTTAACTTTTCTATCGACATTTGAGATGTTATCAGTCTTTCGTTCTTGATAGGATTAGAAGCTCTAACATATAGGTTATATGGAACATTATAGCATGTGATGATTTTAAATAAAAATTCACAGTTTTCATCAGTACAGTCATAATGATAACAACGCACGCAACCTGCTAGTGCTAGATGTAAAAATGAAAGTGAATTATAAATTATTGTTTCACACTTAGGAACAATAAACTAAAAATTAATTAACAAATTTTAATTGAATACTGTAGAAACAGTTAACTCGTACCACAGGAAGGTAAATAGTGTTTTTATTTATTTTTGGTACATTAGAAAATAATTGTGCACTGCACTCGCGCTACCGATGGATATACCATCACTTAATGGTTCAAGGTTCTGAGCACTTGTTGATCTGAATATTGTTGGTCGTAAATCAACGAATAATTCACAAATATTGATAAGCAATAAAACTCAGAACATGGGAACTTAGATAAAAATATTTTATCAGTTGTAATCTCCCCGATAACAGTTTAACTGAACGTCAAGTCACATGTAACTATTGAATTATACTTACTATTAATATCCAGAAAACAAAATAAATACACGGTTTGTGGAAAGTAATCTTCATGCGAAATAAAACTTTACAAAGAACTTTTATATCAATGAAATATGACTTGTAATAGATTTTGCTTTTTTATTTTCAAATAAAAAGTTTGCAAACTGTTTGACAGCCGGGAGTTTTGTAACCACATTGTCGTCTTCCTGTTATTTTATGATATTATATTTTGTACTGTGATTTGTTTTAAGATTATTTTTTAGTTATACTAATGTAAAGTAAATTTAAACTTTTTGACAAGAATAATTTATTTTATAACAACAGAGTTGTATTTAAAAAACAATATTCGTAAGTAACCAACCACAAATACAAAACTTCAAATATAAAAACCACCCCAAAAACTTTTAGAAGGAAACGATGTAGAGTTTTCTCTAAAAGGAGCGTAAACTCTTTTGTTTATGGCACACAGGAAGTTGTCAATAGACAGTATACTTTTCCATTCTATTCCCACTCCTCCGTGCTGATTATAGCAGTGAAACTGCGTTCTTTAAGGTTCTTTCCTCGTAACATTAAAAAAAATAAGCCATGAAAAAACAGCGATTATATCTAATAATTCAATTAAAACAGTATTTATAATAATAGATCTAGAATAAATACAATATCATGAATAATCCTAATTTTTATTAATTATACTTTTTCTGATAAATATAAGTGTTAAATAATATTTTGATAAGAAATCGCTCGCCGCTCCTAACTCGTCCCATGCTAACTTATGCCAATATCAACTTTTTATTATTGAAAGTATTTATATTATTTCACTTTGTCTCCTTTCACTTTTTACAAAGTTCGGGCGGTTTAATACACTTAGGCGGACGTGTCGCAAACTTGGTCGGGTTTGTTTCAATCATCTTTTGCTAAGTTTCCTCTTTATATCTAAAGTTTTTCTGTATTTTAACATGTTCAAGAACGTTTTCCTTTGACAGATTTTTCTTGTTTACCGTTCAATTTATTTACTATAATAATTCGCATTTAGGCTAAGTATATACTAAACTGTAACAATATAAATATTTACAGACTTCATACAAGATTTAGGTTACTGCATATTAGAAAAATCTGCATATGTTTTTCTCAATCAATAGCACATCACACTCAACTGTTTACCCCTTGACAGTCGACAGGCGTAATCTCACCGGGTCCATTGTCGAAGCCGCTACAGCTCGCGTGCAAACTACTGAACAATTGGTACATAATGACTCCACTCCACTATGTTTTTCATTGTAATCACCCCCTCACGCTCCCCTAATGATTTTTCCTCCTATTTGTTTTTGTGCGGTAATTGTTGTTTGGTTTTCTTGTGAATTGCTTGCGGGTAAATAAGCCGTAATAAAGATTGTTTAGAAGCTCGGTTGTCTCGGGTTAGATAATGGTTTATTGCAATGGATAAAACTTAGTATAGTTTCTGCAGTATAATAAAGTAACTAAAATAAATACTTTTAAATTATACTAAAAGTAATGACACTATATTTTTTTATTATTTATAATTTTTTCTTGAACACAATTACCTGCAGCAAAAAAGTATATAAAGTGGAATACAGTTGAAAATAGTTTTATTGCGATAATAGTATCGCATATAACTTTTAAAGGTATTAACTATAGAGTTAATACCTCTAAAAATTATATGCAAATATACTGGTATACCAAATATTTGAAATCTTTGACAAGGTCATAATACATTACAATATCTCACTGTAAGCGCTGACAATTATAAGGTCAATTCATAGGATTGAAATCATTCAAACAAATTTAATGAAAGTCATTTCCATATCTATTATAAGGCAGCGGTCCCAGACAGCGCCCTGAGAGACACCGACACGTGTTACTCAGCTTAACTGCACTTACAATTAAGCTTTAAGCTCCGGTTAATTAAACCCGGTGTATTGTCGCGAAACCCTTTAAGCCGCCCACAATGAAAGCTTTTCTGTAAAAACCCCATTGAAAAGCGTGCCCATTGATGGACTGTGTTATGAATTGTTTGAAATGTTAATAGGATTCCGATTTAAACTGCGGTTTCCGTTATTGACTGTTTAGTTTTAATGGCCTTTATAGTTTGGGATTTTGTTGGTTTAAATTATAATATAATCACCATTCAATATTTTTAAGAATGATATTATTATTACTAATTAAATTATTATTATTATTAAGTACGAATTCAAATTGGATGCTCGTTAACAAAACTTGATCCAATAACCCTAAAATAAAATCAAAACAATTAAACCTATCGATCTCATCGGATTCTAAACGATCTTATTTAAATAACATCAGTAAAAATCGTATTAGATATTCAATTAGGAGCGCCGGAAGTTGGGAGGAAACTCGTTAGCCTGCCTCCTGACACTTTGACGCTAATGTTGCCGTGTGGTGCATATCAAACTATAAGTTTAGGTATTGGTATTCTGCTGCAGGGCTTGAAAGATAACGAGGAGTTCTATTGTCATCAGATATCACAGTTTTTACTGTAAGAATTTAACATAATTTGTGAACTATTTTCAAAAATTTCTACAAAATATATATTTTTATAAACTTTCGTGATCCATTATTACTATTAAATATAATTGTCCGGCTGTACTTACGTCATTACTATCGGAATTTGTCGGACTAGTTTCGAGTCCATTCATGAGCTCTGAGTATGGCGGAACTGCTCAGTCCACGCCGTGAAACTAGACGGGCAAATTACGATAGTAATAACGTGAGTATAGACGGATAATTATATTTAATAAAATGTATATTATTTTTAAAGTTCTACGTGACTATGTAAATGTGAGCTAAATATCTTGACTCTATTTATCACAGGTTATCTTTAAGAAACTGCCTAAATATGATATTTAAATAAATCATTTCAATATATATCTAGTGTAATATGAAAGATATATTTCTTGGCTAACAAAAGCTGTAAACAATTTTCTATAAATTCCTCGTTCCATACACTAGACGAGCAACCTTCAGCAAGCATTAGTTGACCATCTACGGTCCTTGAATTATTTATGCTCTCCCGTTCCGTTACATTGAATAGCTAATGACCTGTGTATATCCAGTTAATATTAATACCCCCGGTTCGTCTGCCCTGCGTCTCGACTTCACGTGGAACTCATAGCAATAGCTGGTGGGTTAGGAGTACATCCTGGAAATAGATTAGCATGGACTTGCTTGCTAATGATTTATTCGTAATCCATTGTTTGATGTCGTTGAGTTAATTTAAGATTATCTGACATAAATATATTATATTTAGAATATATTTGTACTAGTAACATTTACTAAAATAAATGCAATAGAAGGCATGCAAAGAGCAAAATAATATCCACAGCGGGGCGCACGCTCCACGGCGAGCGCTCATGCGTGTAGTTTAGACCATTTGGCTGCACTATTCAAAGCTAGCCCTTGTTAGTTTAATGAAATTAAATTATACAATATTTTAAGTAAACTTGTTTTACGACAGATATTAATGGGGATGTTTTAAAAACATTATCATTTTATTAACGTTTCTTTATAAGGTTTATAAAGGTTACGAATATAAAATAGTTTTAAATGTCAAAACAGCCTTTAGCTATAATCTAGACTCGAACAAAGCTACTGCTAGCCAAAATAAAGAGAAATGTAATCCACGCAAAACAAACAATGCGGTTCTGAACAAAGGCAAGGAGCAAGACAATATGTTTTCATTCGCACGTCCCCTTCAAGGGTTGAGGGTTGGTCTCGGGTTACGGGCACAATGGTAACCGAATCACGAGCCGCTGTTATTGCAACACAATTATTGTTGATTAGCTATAGAATTTGCTCTAATTCTTTGCTTCGTTTTTAAAACGAGATATGATCCATGAATTTTGTGTAAGTTTAACATAAGGGGTAGTTTTGTGAGAATTGTTTGAAATTCATCCAACTGTTCAAGTGTTCAATTTGACCAGAATGTTGCCAGTACCTATGGATATTTTCCAATTCCATTGAAGTTATCCAGAGACAAAGCTCTTATCGGCATAGACTCCCACACAAATTTCGCGCAGCACAGATTAAAAATCGAATAGACTACAGATTATCCCTAATGATAGCTGGCGGTAATAAATATGGCGGCCAAGATGGCTGCGATAGCGAGTAAAGGACACTTTGATTGAATGCACCGGACAGACTAGATAAACGATATTTGCATATTAAATGACAATATTAATTTTCGCTTAGTTTTAGACTCAGCTGAGTTGTTCTCGTCTGTTTCGTACGTAGTCGAGTGCGGGCTCGTATCTCCGTTGAGATCTGACGTTCTTGAACATGTTATATGTCTATTTAATAATACGACTAAGATATATTGTTCTGATAAAATTCTGTTAATGTATTGTTTTGTAACGTGTTAATGTATTCATTTAATTATTTGTTGCAATCGAATTAAAGAAATTTGTATATTAAAATATTAAGAAATTTCACAATAAGTAGACTCGCAAAATATATGATAGTATCCAAAGTGCGTGTATATGCAAAATAAAAAGCAATTATAACTATAAATATAAAGTTCATTACGTCATATATATAATTATTCTTCCATCTTGTGAGTATTAATTTTATCATACAATCTCTTGTATGTAAATACGAGAATCAATGGTGCTGGTTAAAAAAGAATGCTTTTAAAAACATGAATATGCAAATTACTATATCTGATATATAATAAAGTTTATAAAAATTATTAATGCAAATAAATTACTATATCTAAATATATATAAAAATGAGATTCTGATAAAATTTACAATCTCTGTGAAATAGGTTATTCACCACTTGACCGCGAATTAGATAAAACTATCAAATATTTACTCAAAATCGTCTGAGCGTTCGCAATGCGGCGTACGAGTGTATGTATGTCATGTACCACGTGTTCATGAGTTATTGTATCCTTTCCCATGAGGTCGATGATCCATAGGCGAGGTTCGTTGCTTGGGAGTACCATCACGGAGACCATAAAAGTGTGGCGACGTTATGGGTGGATTAAGGAGTCATAAAACATGACCTTCAATAGTTATGACGGTAATATATATACTGTTTGTTTGTCAAACTGTGATTTGAATGAAACATTTATGAAAAACTGATTGGTATATAAATAAAAATAAAATAAAGAAATTTTAATCGAAATAATATTAATAATGTTGCAATAAACATATAATGTTATATTAATTGTGTTTGTTCCGGAAGAGCGTCGTAACTCTAGCTACACTAACCGATGCGTTTGACGCGACGGCCATATTAAAACATGGCGCCTAAATGACATGTATTTTGGCGACATTATTTATTACAGCATTGTATATATAATGTAATTTTTATCTGTACTCAAACATTTGTATTGATAATTAGGACGTGATAAAAATAATAAATTTTCTAATAAAAAACATGCCTTATTTAATAGATTGTTTTATATTTAAAATAATCAAGAATAAAGGCCTAGGACGTCTGTTAAATATTTAAATTATTTTGTATTTTGAACGGCGCACGATCAAGTTTCTGAACGCCAGGTGGGAATACGGCCATTGAGGTTTCGAAATACGCATTTGCAAACGTTTGCTTTTGATTTAGTTTATGCTGTGCTCATTTCATTAACCTTTTGACATTATATCTAAGCTGCAGCCGGAGATTGTGACGGCATGTGGCAATACACTACACAAATAATACAAAATGCTGTAGAAATATATTTACAACAATAATAAAAGTACCTAAAACATAAAAGATACTTGAAAATATTTTGTTCAATTTTAAGTGTCTATTTAGATGCAATCTAAAATGGCTGCTGAAACTATTCCTGAAAATAAGGGGATAAACAAACGTGAAAACAAAAGAAACGCTACATTAAGACGTATGACCTCTCTCAAGATGACACAATAGTAAACTCTCATTTGGCAGGATTAATGGTAATGGAAAAGTCGGGTTCCTCCCTCGCCAGGGGGTTGGACAGGACAGGGTTCGGACGCTTGACGTCATAATTTATGCTCGTATTTGTCGGGACGTTGATTGGATTCTTTCGAAGTATTCTGGTGTTAGTGAATTTAGAGCACGAGCTAGAAGTTGCTATTATCTTTGTAATATGAGGCTTGTTTAGTTTGTGGCACTGTTCTCTATTCCCACGACATCCGACACTGGCACGCGTCGCGCGAGTGTCGCACGACGAATAATCGCACACCCTCTGATTGGGGGCGACTATCTATCTTAATTATATTAATATTTTTCTGAAATTATTATTCAGTTCACTATCATAAATAATATCTGCATATCTTTTTTTATTTCTATAACTATGTTAAGGAATATATGATAATAACTCAATAATAACTTTATCCTCTAAAAAAGGTTGTTCAAGATAATAATATATATCTTGAAACATCCAAATGACAAAATGTCTGGTTCCCACAGATCTTTTAACCGCAAAAAACTTTCACCCGAATCATAAACGGCGCCACGCCCTTTCCAGGAACCGAACCCGCGAACCGACAATGTGTTGCGAAATTACCACTTCGCTAGCAGACCCGCCTGCTTGAGCGCTATTTTAAGAACAAATCATAACAAAGTACGTCTCAGCAGTTATGTTACTGGGCTGCCATTGAGTTCCTAAGTCTTCTAATTCTTTAAAACTATCTTCATCTAAATAACTTTAACGATTGTATGACATTCTCGTTACGAAATATTCTAAACTCCATACTGTCCTTCGTTGCGTGTCTATGACACTTATCGATATATATTGGAAAATAATTATACGAAAGGTGTTATTTTGACGATCGTTAGCCAAATGGCTGACACTCGCTAACGATACAAAATTATGCCCTCGTCCTGTCTGTGGATAAACAAAAATTATAACAATAAAGGCAAAATTACTCGCGAACTTAGTAAGTCATTTTTGATTCTCACATATGGTGTGAACTGAACGCATTAGCGGCAACGCTTCCTGCCGCGGGGAGGAAGGACGTTTAAAAAAACAAACTTCGAACTATGAATTTAAATTTGGAACGACTAATTTGGAACAGATACAACATGAGTAGTCATTTTTATTAATGAGATAATAACAGTCAATATTATCTTTTAATAACCGTCCTATATCATCGGTTTTGAGTTTAATGAAAATCAATAGGAAAACATGTAAAACATGTGTAGGATATTCAAATTAGGAACTAGACCTGAGCATCGTCAGTTTCTGAACGGTGTAATTGAAAGTGGCAGCGGACATCTGTTCTAAATACGAATTCAAATTCGCCGTCTGTTCGGTTTCTTTAATGGCCATTGAAATCGCCAGTTGGGTTATGCGTGTTCTATTTTTGAAAGTTTGATTTCAAACTAGAAACAATGATCATTAGAACATTGCTTTTTATTTCCAGATAATTTCCGGACGATCAAAATGAGCTTAAGGTGTTCTAATCGTTGTGATATTCAATAAAGGGCGCCATTATTTCAAATTAAAACAATGTTCTGTCGTAACAAGACACCTGATGAACGTTAGACAATCACTTTAGCGGTACATGAACAGCAATTAAAGTTTCTTTTTTTTTTGGTAATTACGTGGTATTAGTTAAATTAATGTTGGTATCAATCAAAACATAATATGTTTTTATGTATATATTGTTAGTTCTAGTCAGTCGATAAAAAGATGATCAAACCTGGTTTATAGTGATAGTATATCTGAATAATAAGTCAATTTAGCAATATTGGATCTTGATACTGTGGTAAGGCAAGCGTATCGAGTGATTCCTGCACCATTACCCCCTATGTGTAATGGCGGACTGGCGTGCGTGCGCGCATCATTACCTCTAGCATTAGGACTTGCAAATAACGGATATTTGTATCTTAATATGTCTAGAATGAAAACTACACAACACAAGTGATATCAGTCTAATAATAATAAGAAACAATAAAATGATAAATTTCTTCAATCGCTTGAGATACAGCGTTAGAATCAGGATGAACCAGCCATCGGAACCAATTTAAAATAAATTTGACTCCAATGTAAATTGAAGTGTCTTATTCCAGCGGCCGCCCTCGTCGTCGCTGTCCTACGGAGGTGCAGTCAACGACGACGTGAGGTCCCCGGGCTCCGGAGGCACGCCCGGTCCACTCAGCCAGCCCCCGCCGCAGACCCTCGACGCTGATGCAGGTTAGTTGAATTAAAGCAAAGAACTAATTGATAATATGTAATTTTAAGACGTGTCTCTATTGTTATTATGACGGTATAGAAACAGCGCAAGAAGTATATTATGGTTATTAGAAATTGATTGTATATCAAAGTTCAAGGACTGCGGAGAGTGACAGTTTCTTAATGAGCAGCTGTCAATAGGGCGTATTACTCCTACGCAGTCCCGTACCTAACAATTAACATGTCCACACTACGATCTAGATCCGACGCAATACGTCAACACCCGTCAAGAACCAATTTAAAACTGACAGACATACATCGTCGCGTCACAATCTCATGTCACCTTCTCCTTCCACAAAGGAAATATTTAAGAGAAATTTGAAAAACGAACTCATCGCATCCTCCACGCGACCGCATGTCGACGTTCAGAAATCAGTCACGAGCATCAGAATCACTCGTCACAACGCACCGACATGTTACGTTCTGAATCTCGATCGATTGTCATGTATCTTTCGTTCGGAAATGACGGATGAGTGCGTATTGAATGGCCAGTTATGACGTTTCGGTTCCACGCCGGCGGCGAGTACAATAGGTATTGAAATGAGGCGGACGACAGAATTGTGATGCATGTATCGGCATCGCATCTCGACCGATTATCGCTTTCATATGCCTATGCACTGGGTAATTTGTGTGGGATTACATTGTGTATTATTCAAAATAGATCTTCCAGCCGCTTATATTTGAAAAAAAAAGAAAAAAGGTATAATTTCACAAAAGACGCAATCAGCGGCAGAGCTTTTGACAGCTGTCAAAAATGGCGAGCGCGTTGGCGCGAAAAACTAACAAAGCGTCAGTGATTGTATTTGTTTAATATTTTCACGTTTTTCGTTCAAAAATAATTATACTTTCAGCACACGTTTGTGTAATTGTTTAGTTTGTCTACGGTTTTCATGGTGCGTGCTCTACACGCCAAAAATAAATTGAATTTTTATGGATTGATGAAATATTTTTAAATTATAAATATTTTTTAAAATATTATTCTTTAGGTGAACGTTATTTCTGTTATATATAAACGTAGATAAGGTCAATGAAATGTCAAAGTCCGGTTGTAGTTACAAAGGGTAGATCCATGGAGAAGTTCCGTCAAGAAACTCAATAAATAATCTTTAAAATGATGTTATTACTTAGCTTTATTCCAGTAAAGTTGTTTACACTTACAATCTAAATAGACTAATATATCAAACACTTTACTAAGTCTAACTTCTTCATACTGTCACTTCGCCAGAGCGCTTAAGTCAGAAAGGGCTAACTTCAGTCCGTGAATTATTCAAAATTTCAAATTTCCCTATAATTCAATCACGCCTCCCGTCCCGGGGGAGGAGCGGGGGAGGGTCGGGTGAGGGGGGGGGCGATTATTTGCGAATTTAATATTAATTAACTGACGTGCTCGCTGCGTAATTGCGTTTTTCAATTATAACTGACAGTTATGCGATGAAATTCGGATGAGATGAGATGATTCGGCTAATTGTCGCGCCGGAGTTTTTTTTGTTCGTTTCGAATGAATTTCATATATTATGCATAGTTCGGAAAATGATTACAGTTCTTTGACAAGTTGTAATATATAACTGAGTCTGTAATTTAATTGTTACATTTTATGTGAGTTATTTTAATTTGGCAACGATAAATGTCTTCGAATGACAGGATTTTTCTCATTTATCTGTGTCCATTAAAACATTGGAGTAAAATATAATAAATATGAAAGTGGAAACTAGCAAAAAATTACTATAATATAAGATGTGGGTGAGTCGGGCAGAGTTAGCTCTAAATTAAATTATCATTACTTGCTCTGTTCCATTATCGTCACTCCTCCCCTCTAACTGTGTAATTATTATTCTGTGCAAGTACAACTACTTAGATGTTCATATAGCAGTTACATTCATAACTCACACACAGCTAATAGCGCGATCATTTCGACGGTAGTTTCGGAATCTTTAGTAAGAAACGTAAATATATAATTTCATTGGTCAGATCGTCACGCGTAAAACGGAACGAAAGTTATAATTGATTCGCCGCTCACGCTTGTCCGATTGTATTGTTTGCCTTTTTATTGATTTTTCACACTAATTCCACTACATCAGTAATTGATATTTTATAAATTATAGTCTGTTTCTTTACGCTTACTTCTTGACTTTTTTGTTTTTTTGAAATCTTATGTAATCAGTGAAAAAAAAAGTGCTTTCATTTGATGTTGGTAAAGAGAGTTATAATAAGAATGTTGAACTAGGTGTCTATTAATTAGTTATCGATATCATTGTTAGATTTTCGTATATTTGAAGTGCTTTCATATCAATTACTCATAAAATAGCCGCTCCCTCGAGCCTCACTGATCAATATTTCAAGCACAATATTGAAAATTACCAATACCCCAGACTTACATAACTCAAACCTATCGAAATCAATAAAATATTAACTGGCAACGATTTCCCGCTGTTTCTCACCGGCCATTCGGTTTCTTGTCACGTCTCGCCCGCACTTACGCTCAATGCTAAATGTAATCATAAAAATTGTTGTTAATAATTCAGGGAGGGTGCGGGGGAGAGGGGTAGGAGAGGTGGGATTATTAAATTCTGTGAATGTTCTTGTATCTAATATTCGAACGTGGTTAATATTAGATTAGTGAGGGTTGCTCCGAGGCGGGGTCTTCGTGATAGATTCCCGTTACACGAATTTTCCACGAATTATGATTGGTCCTATTTGATAATGGAGAGTTGCGTGATACCTGAGGAGCTGGTACTGGAATTGGTATTGGTGATATTATCTGAACTAATAGTGTATTACTAACTAATGAAGCAGAACCCTGGAGTTGGAGAGATCTGGACATTATTTAATATTGTTCTGAAACATGGACCTAGATGACTCTATTCAGAAGAATAGTTTTTAATATTGTATTTTCAAACCTTAATGTATCAATGTGATTAACTAAATGTACATACCAGAATGTCCTAGTTATAAAGGATTACTTTAACATTATTTGCACTCTCTAAATACAATGGGGCTGATGTTATTGTTCAACCCTTTGATTTTTTAACAGCTCATTCGTAGTTCGTGACAATAATGTGTGTTTGTTTGTGCGTGAAATTTACGTATTTTTAGCAGGTTTTAATTTGTTATCTTATATGTTGTTTTTTTTCTTGATATCAGATAGGGGTTAATTCTGCTTCAAGTATCTGTTGGGCTTTTGACGTATTTTATAATTTAGTCTGTATGTAATATATTCATATTTTTTGTGATAATAATAAACAGCCAGTTGTAGTTTTATTAACGCACCAAAAAAAAAAACAAAATTATAAATCTTTTATTCAACAAAAGAACAGACAATGCATGCACCAAATAACATTACAATCTTACGCATCAGGAAATACAGACTATTTTATATTATATTTTTGTTATGATCATGTTTTTTTTTTATCTTCAAAAGGGTGAGAATTACATTTGACGAACAAAAAGCTGTCAAAATGACAAAGTGATTCGTCATACAACTGACAGCTGCGTGTGTGAAAAAGACAGACGATAAGTGACGGAGATAGAACATCGACAATCTACTGCTATGAATTTGTTTTCAAATGAACCCTATTACAAATACACAGTATAAATAATAATTAATAATAATCCCCCTCTTATAATATTATTTGATACTTGTATGTATATCATTCGGTAATTTTTAAACAGTCAACCTACACAGTATGTACAGTGTCTTATTCTTAAAGCTTAGTTTAACAAAATAATAAAAAAAATTCTCTTCGCATCTCATAAATATAATTACATACAAATAGTTACTCATTAAGGTAAGCTACCGTGTACATTTTTAACAAAAAGGTTCCTCAAATACCACTCGAAGACGAACCTCGCTTTTCTATAGGACTAGTCCTATTATTTCACTATTCTAATACACTCAGAGGTCTTCCAGCTGGTTTCTTATTAGCATTTTTTAAGTTTAAAATATTTATTCAAGTAGCCCGTTCTAGTTTGTTTGTCTGTCTGGTAAAGGGCCGCAAATGCGACTAATATATCATTTGATGTGTTAATTTAAATAATTTAGTGTTTAACAAGTTATTTGCATAATAATCAGGTATTGAGTAATTATTATTTTTAAACCACTGCTCTGCGTAACTGTACTTTGTATTGTTTGACGTCTGACTGCTACTGTACTGTAAGGCTTGTTACACACAGGAGCGAAGATAATAATAATTTAAAAATAACGTATTAAAAGTTCATATTTGCAAAAGAAAAGGAAATTATAAGAGATATTTTCTATAGTTAACATAAATAAAGAGTAAAACTTGTTTTATACTTTGAGATATTTTAAGCTTTTCCGAGAATATTTTCTAAATTTTTATACGAAGGTATTTTTAATCTATTTACTAAGAATGTCTCAGGCGGTAGAGCTGCGGAAGAGAATCCCAGAAATCTAATTTTCTAAGGCATCCGGCACTTGCTTGTACCTGGCGTTGCGGTTCATGTAATCCTTGAATTACTGTGTGCTTATAATTTACTGACTTCACTACATTTAACTCACGTCTTTGTCTGCACAATATCATAATTAAATATATATTATTTGCATCTTATGCTTATATCAGTGGTGGTGATACTGGTGGTGATTGAGGCCACAGTGGTGACAATAGTTTGACACGACGTTACGCGTCTCAGAAGTTCATTCATATTCAAACAAAATTTCATACAAAAATAATGTAACTAAAGTCGATGGTGGATAGCCGTGACCGATGCGACCGATTACCGTTTGTCTTTGACTATATATCTTCTACATCGCTACTCTTTCTATTTAACCATACCTCTTTAAGCTTATATGCAATTCTCAACTTTATATGTATAAAAATAAATAATATTTTAGCTTGTATTATATCAATTATGATTATTTTGAATATTTTAAAGCAATTTTAACGCTCTAACGCCATTCAATGGTTTGAACGTTCATTTAATTCTTCATATTGTGTTTTACTTCAGATATTATTGATTTGAAATTTGTTATAAGAGGCGAGCAAAGACAGGTCATTATTTATATTAATGAGATTTAAGCTTAGTTAGGAACCTAATAAGCATAAAGGTCAAGATTTAAATAATTGCGACGCCATCAAAATCTGTTTATACATGCCTGTGTTTTAATTTATTCATGGGTTTTAACCACGCCCACTTTAACTTCTGTCACACGACAATGGAGTCTAAAGTTTGGTGTGGGGGAAGATAGATTTTCATTAAAAAATTACTTTGGGGTCACTGCAACCCCAGGACCAGCTCTGGCAGATGTCAATCTAGTGTGATATGTTAGTGTTTTTTTGTGGTTATCTATAGGGATTAACGTTTTAAGTGGATTGTAGGTTTTGTAAAATTACAATACTTATATAGATATATATTTTCTTTTTTTTATAATATAGTTTTCGAAAATTTCTCACAAATGCATTATTTAGTCAGATCCCCAGTGGTCGGTCGTTTCTCACCCCTCAGACAATTATTGCATTATTCGCAAAGGTGTACGTCTGTACGTACGGACGGATGATAATTGTACATGACATATATAAATATTAATACGTCTGTCTGTCCATCCTAATGCGTCGCTTTTTGCAATTACTCATCCCCTTTTACGAAGAGACGGTCAAGCGTGAGAAGAGTGTTTGTTGAGGGTTCCGTGTCCAATAAATAGGCTGGTTTTATTGGATTTTTTCTGTTATGTCAAAAAAAAAACTAAAAAAAATACAAGTAACGAAATCTCAATAAGATAGATACTATCTATCTTTAAGTATTGATCTCACATTGAATCTTATCTTAAAAAAGCAATAGAAAAATATCCCCATATATGTATGTGCTTATGAAAATTTATAATAATGTTATTATTGTTTTTTTTATATGTTATTTAAATATTTAGTAGTAATATAAGTTTCTCGTTGTTGTAAACTATGAATAAGTATCTAATAAATTTGAGCACAGAATTTTTCCTCGTTACTTTTGTGATTTTAAATTAATATATATAATATATTATATGTATTATATATATTATACAGAATTTTCTTATGTATATTTTGTGAAAAATAAAATCATAAAGGTTCAAAATTTCATATTCAGATAATTAAACTAAAAAGAGAAATTCGGTTTAAAAAAATATATATATTATTAAAGGCTATAGACAGCAGTATATTTTTGGCTTAACTCCAAAAAAGAGTACTCAACCTTCAGCCTTCAGATGCCCAGGTCACCTTAACGACCAAATTGAAGATCAGCTGACGTTGCAGAAAATCTCAGGCTAGTCCAATTCCAGTACCCTTACAATATTATTTACAAAATACCACTTAATGTAACTTTAGCTCTGGTGGTACCTCTGACTTTATTGATCCATAACTCATCGTTTAGTTTACGAGGTCTTTATAACTAATTCACGTCACGTCCCCCCTCTACCCCCCAGCGACATTTTATTTAATCAACTTTACTTTTTAACATTCTTAAGGCAAATGCTGTAATATTTCTAAATCGTGAGCAAGCTGGTACAATGGTACAGAGATACTTCCGCCTTCAGCCGTAGCCTATCAGGGTATCATCAAAACAGGTTACCAGTGAAATAGCACCACAAAGAAATTGAAATATGTATTAAGAAATAAATTTTAACTTTGAGATATTGTAGATAATGTAAAAATGTGTACAGTATTTTAATAAATCTTACGAACTACGATTTTTTTATTTATTAAAAAAAAATGTGGTATATTATAAATGACCCCAGGAGCTCTCCTAACATTAACTTGACTAATTATAAGGAACTTTTTAATTTTGATAGATTTTACAAAATTATACTCTATGAGATGAGATGTCTCGTCTCTTTAAATGATATTATTTATTATCTCGTGCATTCGTCGTAAATGTCAAATAGTATTTCGTTTTTTTTTTTAATTCTCATCTCTCCGACTCTATTTTTTGTGAGCCGTTAAGCTGGGGTCAGTGTAGCGAGGTCAATTACAAATTTAAGAGAGACAAGATTTCACGTTTACCTCTGTGAGTTTATGGGTTGTAAAAATATATTGTAATAAATATTGTTTAAACAGCTTTATGTCTCAAGCGAAGACGCTTCGATCGTTAAACTCAAAATGGTGATTAGGATACAGGCTATAAATGAAAATATTATAATTAAAATATTTACTAATTATATGTTTATTAATATTTCCACGGCAAGTTTTATATCTATTAAAAATGCATTTCGAGTTCTTACTTATTTTTCTCACAGCGGAATGTTCCCTTAATGACTAGACATTACTTATCTTAAAATTACGATAGGTATTGTGGGGGTTGAAAAAATAGGGTGCAAGAGGAACTGATAACGGAGACTCAAAGAGAATTCTTATCTACCGCCGTGATAGACAGAAAATGTAATTAAGTTTTTTGTTTCGAGAAAGAAATTAGATTTGAATCCCTTTTGTTAATGTGTTTGTGATGGTAATTAACTGATTACTGCATTTTATATATATTTTAATGTAACAATTATATCTACGTATTTACGATTTTATATTCCAAGCATGAATGAAACAGCAGCACGAGTTAGAGAGGGATGGAAATAAGCGAGGGGAATGGCAAGGAAAGTATTGTTTTAAAGATATTTTTTAATTTCCCGAAGGTGATTTATCACTGCATTCAGTCGTGTGAATATGTTGCTATTGATATAAATATTGTTCTGAGCGCTGGGAGGGGGGCGCCCCCCCGCGACGGTGTCTATTTAAAAATAAATATATTTCGGAATGACATTGCGGGTGACGCGTTATATTGTTATGAATAAATTTTACGAATAGGAAATATTTTAATGAATATTTAATTGGTAAGATATATTAATATAAACATATAATAACACTAGAGTAAGTATTTTTATTAAATCTCACATAAAATAAATAATATTGTAACAAGTAATAATTTTAACTAAAAAGCTCTAGATAGCGTTATTCCCAAGTTTATGATAACAGCTCGGTGCGCTTTTAAAGTAATCGGCTTAAACTCCGGCAGCGTTACTACTTACTAGGCTTTGCTTCGGTTCTTTCGACTTCGAAACGTCAGAGCGCTTCAGCGGCGAAGCGTGAATAGCTTTAAAATATATTTATATATTAATGTAACACGGACCACCGACGTTCAAACTTTTGAACGATTAAAAAAATGCTAATCAGCGCCTCAAACCCGCCTTGACTTGCAAATATAGTGACGATTGTATGTTGATGACATCTCGTGTTGATGTCATGTACTGTACATTATATAAGCAAATATTTTGTAATATAATTTGTTTTAAATATCGTACTAGCATGTTCTATATTGTGAAATTGCGGCGTGTGATTATTCTGCGCGGTTGGCTGCGGTGTTTTTTTTTCGCACGTATAATACGCGGTTTACTCCGATTTATTATACTCGGATACATTTCATAATCACTGTGATACTCAATGATCTAAATACGAATAGTTAGATAATAGTTATGTCTTTGTTTTATATGACGGAACCCATTCATAATTTTATTAAACCGGTACCTATGAACAAAGGAAAAACGTTTTCCATTTCCATCTAGCGATTGTGTACCAGGAGCTCAGAGAGACACAGGTGTACTCGGCATTTGCATACGTAATAGCGGAGACAAAGACTGCGTACTCGCTCATGCTGCCCGGGTCGCATTGTGATTAATGTATTGAACATTTTTTACTTAATAATTAATAATATATAGTAATTAGTTTTTTATATGTTTCTTATATGTAAAATGCATATTGTTATATGTTTGAATATGGTTAATTAATAATCAGTGAGGAGCCCGCGGCGCAAGTTAACGGACATTAAAAATGGATCGATTACAGAATTTGAGTTATGTTATAATCATCTCATTAAAATGTAAATTAGTTAGCTTGCAGAGATATCCCGAGCCAACCAACAATAGGCCTTATAGGATGGAATGAATACGAGAAAACGAGGCGATTTTAATGAGAGTGCTGGCCGCGGGCGAACCGCTGTTAGACCTGCAACACTACTAAGTCATAAGTCTCCATATTTTATTGTTATAAGTAGGTACGAATCAAGAAAAAACCTCCTTTTTCTAGCAAGTTTTGGACTCAAACTAAGTAATGTAATAGATGGGAAGATAGCCTCTTTAAATTCTGCCAAAAATGTATGTTATTGGAAGTATCTAGAGAAACCGTCGAATCAGTCCGCTCGTATACAATCTCATTCCAATATCGCTGGCGCACCACACTCGTATATTCCGCAGAATATTTTCGCATAAGGAAAGTTTTCCGTCCCTTATATATCATTTTCGTTTAGATTTAACCTCAAAACAAGACCGGAATCTCCATAGAAATCGTCCGGGGCAAATATCACTTCAGCTTTATCATACGAATTGCTGGACCTAAATAACGGCGCCCCTCATTACCATAGCCGGTGGTGCCAGGACGCGATGTCTCCGCGAGTGGAAAACCCGACAAAGAATTTTCGGTAAGGCATTCCCTTCGAAAATTATCTTTACATAGGCCGTCTTGTGCCTTCTGATAAACTGAATATAAGCGCCCCTGGGGTAAGGGGTTGGATCCGAAAACCGCAATGGTATCCCTAAATTCATTATGCGAAAACATTCTCGGAATTCACAATATTGAAATCCTTCGCGCGCTTCGCTCTAAGATATTGTACTCGCACTGGTACGAATAAATCGCACGTTCCGACCGACTCTTATAAGCGCTTCGAATACTTAGCTGTAATTTTCTTCTCGGCTACTTCTAATAGAAATATAATTATAATTACATTCTTCGAAATAACTATAATAATAAATATATATGTCACATTGTGTGTTGTATTCCAAATACATTTGAGATAAAGTAAATTTATAATCATTAATAAAAACATCGTAAAACAATTTCGTCGGTAATCCGGACGATTTACTGCCGGTTATATCGACGGAATCGGCGTTAAATCATAAAAAGCGGTTAACGCGTGTATTAGCCGACCGGCAACCGTTTAATAACTATTATTAAAACTCTCCTCCTCCTCTCACCAAATTCCTCTATAAAAATAAGAGTAAGGTGCATTCAAAACAATCAACTTAACTTTATAGACTGCAGGCGACTCTAAAAGCTCGATTCTATTTATAATGTAGCTGCTATCAAAGTGTGACTTAATAAAGCTATTAGAGCAAAATATACAGTATCTTTCGCAGATTCTTTATTACCGAACGTCACACGAGGTAAAGCTAGTACAGATATAAAATGTATCATCCTCGTTGGTACATTTAAGGCGAGCGTCAATCGTAAAGAGCGCATCACTTGGCCTCCGCCACCAGGCGAACATGTGTCGTAAAGAGACCTCTTCGGCTAACAATTTCCTGATGGTCTGTAAATAGTAAGTTTATTGTCTTTTTATGAGGTACTCGGACCGTAAAAAGGAAATAAAAGAGCACCGCCGATGGTGATAATAAAAAAAATAATTTTCGACTCATCTTCGTGATTATCTCTCTCGGTTTTACGAGCTCCTCGCGGGAAGGAACGGGACGAGGCTGTTTTACGGCGTGTCGTAGCGATGTGACCCTTTCGACTGGATGGGGTGAAGGTCGTAAAATGGCAGCATAAGGATAATGTTCTGGGTTTCCTATACTGCGCTTCATTCATGATTTCGTTTTAGTACAGTGAGAGTATACATGTAAATCGGATTGCTTTCACGGCCTCGATACTGGTAACGAGCGTTTTCCCTCCATTATTCGATGTATTACATTCCTAATAGAATTATTCTACTCCATTTTTATTTGGCTTTAAACATAGCCATTCCGGTTTGTATGAAATCTAACATCACATATATATACAAATACAGATATAAATTACGAGAAGACCGCCAAAAGTAATTTAAATTCTATAAAACTGAATCCCGGCGAGTCAACTTACTAAATGGATTGTTTCGCCATTCAAATTTGTTAAGTTGACGATAACTGTTCCATTAATTGCGCGTAGGGATGTGCCGTGTTTCGCTATCCCGGAGCTAAGTCCCGACACTCCATTTGTTCAGCTCGACTGAGCGACGCCCGGCCACGGTACGCATCCTAATTCTTAAAGGGCCATCACCAGACCTTTATGCGTTAATAAAGTTGCGATATAAAAAGAATAGAGGCGTCCGAGGGTGAAGGAAGGGTACGTCTTAAGTGCGCGTTTAGGAGATGTAGAGGGCGTGCGAATTTGTCAACCCGTACTGCGGCGATTCAATTGCTCGATGATTAAATAAAGACAAGAGCAGTTTGTCCGGAAGTGTCCGTTTTCTGTCTTTTGTTAGATTTGTCGGGGTTAATGTTGTCCCGTGGTTACTATTGGAGCATTTTCTGATCATTAATTACATAACGCGCGAGTGATTACTATTTTTTGCAAGTTATTGTTATTGCAATCTTCAATTATTGCTTATAATGCGTTAATTATAACGTGAAGGTCATTTTTATTAGTTTAATTGGACGAATAAATCTTTATAACGAGCACAATTTATTATAATCAATTAAACATATGTAGGTGTGTAATTAGTGCAAGTAAACACTAGGCATCAAGATCTCTGATAGCGATAGCTCAGCTCGCCTGCTCCTAAACAAAGAGAGATGGCGCAAAGGAACCTGAGTGTTTTATGGCTCGTTCGGGCTTTATTTAACACTCTCTCATAGTGATTTTATACATCGGCGTCTCGACGTCTGACGGGCTGCCTTCATGGGCCCTTAAGACCGTGTAGCGGATATCAGATGGGAAAGGGCGCTCGCTGGGTTATTTCCTCGAGATTGCATGTGTTTTCCCTATTTGACGGCCTATGACACGTTTATGTTTATGGAGGTTGGGAAAATTTGCATGCGGCTATAAAGTTAAAGTATTTGTTGTCTGAAATTTAACAAGGATAATCTTTATGTTACGAGCCTCGTATTTTTACTTAACTTATATTTCTTAGACAGCGCCGTGAATCGGAAATAAGTGAGGATAATAAAAATAACTTTTATAAGAATACAAAAATATCTACTTAATAAACGTTATTTTTTTCTCATGAGATATAAAATGGTCATAACTGCAGCAAGTAACTTTATTTTTATTTTTCTCAATTACATTAAAAATAATCTGATTTTATAATCACAGAGGGCCTTTTTTATAGCAATAGACACTAAAACTACAGAAATTACAAACACGACTGCACCTATAAAATATTTTTATGACAGCTCGTAAAATTTAAAAGTATCGACAAAAAGTGCCCCAAACCGCATTCCGACTGAACAACACTTACGTATTGTAATCGGCGCCAAATCGAATAAAGCGACACTCGAGAAAAGCGAGTTAAGTTATTTAGAAGCCCCCAGCACTACCCGGTAATCGAATTGGAGACCGCCACTTGGCTACACTCGAGCGAAGTGTTACATTGTTAGCCGATTTTTGCGGGAGAGTTAGACTCCCGAGAGTGATGACAGATTATGCAAAGGTACTGTTCTGACGACTTTATCTCGACGTAAAGAAACGAGGGTTAAAATAAGATAAAACTTGCAACACTATAATATAGACGTGAATTTTTTTTATTAAATTGTATTATAATTAACTTATATTTTGTAATAAATCTAATAAGTCTGATAACATGGATCACTGGCCCGCTGCTATCGATAATACATGTACGTTTAAATTCCGATGCTATTAGTGCTGGACGTATTAGTATATATCGAGATTGTAAACGATAAAACTACAGTTTGTTAAAAGTAATCATTAATATTCATGTCATTGTGAGACTAGAGACGAACTTAAAACACACAATGTGTTTAGCACGTCACTAGCCAGACCCGTCGAGACTAGAGGTGTTACACGACTTTACGTATATTATTAATGACTGTAAATATATTACTGTCTTTACATTGAATAATTTTGAGAAATTAAACATAATATTTTATACAAATTATAATAGATAAAGATACTCACGGGAAATCTTGTATAAGCTATATTATAAGATTTATATAAGGTGTATATATAAAATGTTAATTTGAAGTAAAACAGCCAGTGTGACAGACCGACAAGTGTCACTCGATAACACACACTACTGCAGGCAGTGTCACTCTATCACACACACTACTGCAGGCAGTGTCACTCTATCACACACACTACTGCAGGCAGTGTCACTCTATCACACACACTACTGCAGGCAGTGTCACTCTATCACACACACTACTGCAGGCAGTGTCACTCTATCACACACACTACTGCAGCGCAACTAACACCTTGTTAAATCAATTCCGACTCGATTCGTTTCGTATTCCGATGACGGATACAATTCTATTTGAATATTTTGAAGTGAGCCACGAATACTAATGCGAGCTACAGTTTAGCAAAATAGTGTCTTAGCCTCTGTTTTTTATGTTGTATTAACGGTGAATGCGTTTGTTAATTTAATTTGTGTCGCTTGGCCGCGAAAATTTCAGGTTTAAGCGCTGAAAACTCGCTACCGAAACCAATTATTCGGTGTTGGTGACGCGACGCGCTCTGACCTGTAATCGACGCTCGCCGCTCGCTGTTACGTTTTATGGCGTGTAAATGATACTCAATGTATCTTCACTCTACTCACTTTCAACTCAAATTGGTTAGTTTCTTTTTAATTCATCTACTTTGTCACGCTGCGTTTCGGTATCTCTTGTTGCTCTACTGGATACTCTCAATCTTATATCATAGCTATTATATTATTAATATATTTGTCACAGAAACGACCCAGCTATTAGTAATTTGTTTTTGATCATATATAACTATTTGTATTATTTCTTTAAAGACACTAACGAAGCAGATTGTCAACACCTTAACATCATCTCGTCTGACAGGCCTCTATGTGATTCTATTTATTTCAAACTTTCTCTGTTCTTACGTCAGTTAAAATTAATGAACAGTCAGCTCGTGGGACAAGTTTTGGCATCGTCGCTACATAGAAAAACTTTCAAGTATTGGAAATAGAGGCGTGTGACTAATGATGAGATATAGCAGTGAATGTCGTGTGAAAACGTCATCTGCCTTAATTAATGTTCTCACTCAGCTCGTGACCCGCGGGACGGGATTTATAACAGATACTCTTTATATCGTTTTTAAAAATCACAAATTCCTTGACGTTCACTTGAGTTTTGCTGATTATTAATGACGTGTCCACGCTTCAATGATAGTAATTTATTTTAAAAAACATTCATATATTAGCTACTGTTATAAATACACGATTCGTGAGAAATACTAACAAAACGTATGAGAGGGAGTTCTTAAAAAAAATTTAAATGTTTAATTCTGGCCGGATACGATAAAGCTCTCGACGTTCAGATTAGTCTTTTTCTAAATAAATAGAAGCTTGTGTTATTTGCCTACGAGGGCGCACAAGAGATCTCCTGTTCTCAACTCAATGATGTTTGTTTAAAACCACTCCAAAGTCAATGGGCTCCACAAACACGTAACGGCAGTAATCTGTAGTGACAATACTTGAGAATGTAAACAATCGCGCGGGATTCGACCGGGATCGATACGTAGGTGTCACATCACTATTTTCAATAATCTCAATTACTTGCACTTGACGTTAAAAATACTCACGATCTTATTATTTTAAACAAATATGACAGTAACTTTTTATTCGAAGAAGTTACAAGGTGTTTTTTGTGTGGGGATTATGTGTGACATGGCGCCAGAGATTTTTATCTATTTCCAATATTGTGAAACGACATCCAATATTTTTTTTTAATCTTATGAAATGCATTCAATATTTATTATCATGAGTCATTACATGTTTTTCATAAGAGTGGAGGTGGCGCGGCGCGTATCTCGGTGAATATCATATTCGCCTTCACAAACACTGACCGTAGATAAGATAAGGCCGGATGTTGCTTCTGAGATCAGACGTCTCTGCATAGACAACATTTACCTAGATACTGATAACCGTGGTTCTTTCCATCCACAAAATTTAAACAACACTCTCGAGGTCAATTGTTTAACAACCCGTCACTAAAAATACAATAGGAATTCTTAAAAATAATAAATAAATAAATTATTTCTAAAAGAAAACTGTAAACCAATAAAAGCACTATTAAAAAGCCATCGAAATCTAAAACAGTTTATAAACAAAACATTCGGGATGCAGTATTTCACATCGACAGTGCTGTTTATTATCCAATCCCATTATTACATCCGCACATCACTAATTACATTTGAATATCGAACAGCGTTTTAATGATATTAAAATAACACGATAAGGTGCGAACGGTTCCTCCCATTGTTGTTCTATGCACCGATAATGTGCCAAATTACAATTACAATATAGTAATTGGTTATAGCACGCGAAGTGTCTATCAAAATTATTTTTCGTTTGGGGTCGTTTTTTCAATGCACCCCAGCGGGGTCCTCACGCGAGCGTCAATACGGGTAATTGTTTCATTATTCTTCTATTAACTCCGCTCTTGTGGCGATTTATCTTAGGATTTCGACCCTCAAGATCAATTCTGGGGCTACTTCACTCGAGAAGCAAAATTATATTTATAATTTTTGTTACATTTATAGCTGTTATTATCTGTATGTATAATTGATAATTAAACTAACTTACAACAGATAGGTCTAGTTGTAGAATAGAGTTTTTATATAATAATAATGAAGAGTACCTCCATTCGATTCCCAGTAAGCAACACGCGATTGTCTACAAAACTAATTTGGAACGCAACAATATACCAAAGGAGGCGCTCGTAAAACGCGAGAGCCGTAAAGTCCGAGTTTGCGCTAAAAGCCGCCGGGGCGGGGTGTCTCCGCCCAGCGTTTTAACGCGGACATGCGATGCAAGCGTCTTTATTAGCTGCTGCTGACTTATGGCACCCTGGTACCAGCCCTGATAACCTACTAGAACATGTTCAAACTGTAACTTGTATGTTTATTCAGCTAATTAGTTACTATCATATATTCTTTTATGAAAATTGTATTTGTAGGGTAAAATAAAAATAAAAAATAGAGACATTCTTATCAAAGGCCGAACTAAAGTTAGGTCTCTGAAAGATGTTATCAGCTGTATCAGCTGTCATTCTTATTGCTTTGACAGGCCATCTTTCGTCCAGAACCCAGGTTACATTCGTCATTGTTCGCTTCTATAGTACGATGTCATAGAAATACCAGGATGTCATAAGTGTGGAGGAGTTAATGTCATAGTTAGTGAGATCATAGATATAGATGATTCCTAGTTACATTGGTATGGTACTATTGTATAGGCTAACAGAATATTAGATACTTAGTGTAAAAAGAAAAAGTTAAATACTTATTGTAATATTAACTAAAGAACAGTTTAAATTTTGAACAATTTTATACTTTTTATATTCATGTTATTTGAATATTATTTTTATATTAAAAATTCAAAAATTACCTTTACCACGATTTTTGGTACTGAAGTCTAATTAACTTTTTTTTGCTAAACACTAGATTTTTAATTCTAAGATAAGATCCAAAGACTATTAGTATTAAATATTTAAAATATTTTGAAAAAATATATTTTTTTAATATATTAAAGTATTGTTCGCTTAAATTCTTATTAATAATTGAAATCTGTGGTTATTTGTAATGAGATCAACGATCAAAGCTGAGAGCTAAGTGCCGCTTATCTAATGATAAGATTATACAAGTCTGTTACGTTGTAACATCTTAAATACACCATTGTTAAGAGAACCAACAGAATAACTACTAAATTACACAATTATCATCAAAAAATATTATAGTATTTTTTTAATATAATCAGAATAAAAATTGGTTTAATGTAAAATAAATAAAGTCTAGTATGTAGGGTTGTTAGTATATGTCAATTAACCAAATACGAAATGTTTGATTCATATAAACTTCAAATAAACATACTAAATTATTTATTTAAGACAAATCCACTATCTCTATATTTGTATCTTTTAGCAATATAACTTGAATCTCGTGTGTCTGTCTGTATATTCACTGATCTTTTCTGTTTGCTTTACTAATATAACCTCACATAAAAAATTAATAAAAAACTTTTACAAGCCGTATTTGACATATTTTGGTATCCTATCAGCTTATCAGCTTCTGTACAGCTTGGAATTAAATGTTTATCTTTACGACGCCGTCTCGGCTAATCTCAATGATAATAGTGTGTGTTGTTCTGTTGGGACACACGACAAACATAGCTTCTATCACCAAGACACGGACTGACTTCTCCTTCTGGAGACACCTTGTTTGGTAAAATACAACATCATAGGTTTAGGAAGCTGGCTACTGAGATTTTTTTGGCCCTGTTATTGTTATTGCTTTAAAATAAGTATTGAATTTATGAAGTCCTCGTCTCTCTTGCTCTATGAGCTCTCGTGCGGTTACTCGCTATGAATTCTGCTAACATATATCGCTTCTGTCTGGTTGTAGACTCTATAATTTAGTGCGTGTTTCAGTAAAAGGCTGTAAAGTCAGCGTTGTATTTGAAAGCGTGTAAACACAATTTTAATTTACAAAACTTTCTCAGAATTTAAACAGTTACAATAATTCCTTGAATCAATACGCGTTCCATTTTATTAGAGATTGATGTACAAAAATAAATTCTATGCCATTATCTAAAAACGCATTTGGTACTAACAATGCGCGCGCGCAGGAAGCATTGTCTATTTATTATTAGAGCAATATCAAAGGATCGGGACGGGCCTTCCTGGAACCCGACTCAGTTCTAAACACATACATTAGCTGTTTGTGTTTCAACCCCTGAGGAGTTGTGAGAAACCTTTAGATCTAGATCGAATAATCATTAAACTCTCCTATTTTATTTATTTTTCATGTTTCATTATCTTTAGCTGTAATTTGCTTTAGTGACAACCGACCATGGGTCGAGAACATTTTTAAATATTCTTTTGTACGTGTTGTTTACGATTTAAAACCAATTTGGTGCGAGCAACTATAAATAGTGCTGAGAAAATTAAATGACTAACTTTAAAAAGATATATTAGCCATAAAAACTACATGCATTTTCTGCAAACTGACAAGTATTGTGTAAAAGCAGTTCCACATAAAATTATTAAATGAACTAATCGCAACCAGTACGACCCCACGAACAATGGATTCCTTAATTGAGCCCTTTGTCCGCTCGAATAGAAAATTTCATGTTCAACCGCCACTCGAAACGGTGACGCTTCATTTTATTGCGCGAAAGTTTAAATGTAAATCACCCACCATTGTGGAACTAATGAATTTGATTATTTTTAATTATTTATTATATATTAACCGTTTCAATGTCTGTCCGTTTGAATGTCAATACCTACTCGTCAGTTCCTAGAGAGCGTGTAGCTCGGCGTGGCGCCTTTGATACGAAAGTTTAGTAACAGCGTTGCCTGGAACAGCTTGTTTGTTTGTCGGGTTGTAAAACTGTTACGAATCGTAAACGGTCGTGTGTGGTCAGCCCTTACGACGAATTCTGAACAGATGGACCGAGATCAAAGACTGGCAGCGATAAAAAAAGTTAATGCGTATTACAAGTAACAACTCAGTACTAGTGACTGGTGTTTCGTTCCATCTCTCGGTACGTGGCAAAATCGGAAAATAAGATTCCCATTTTCCAGGTATTTTCCGTGCGCCATATTGGAAGGATTTGTTGAGCCCCAATGCGAAGTCATTAGATTTGGAATCTCTAACGTCTGTCTGATGCCCTGGTATATATGTACGAATTTATCGCTAGAAAATTTTATTATTTTGCATTTTAATTTTAATTAAATTTATAATATAAATAAATTATTATTATATATTTTTTTCTTTACAAAAGTTTTCTTTAGTGAATGAAGTTTTAATAACGTTTACAATTATAACTCTCTAATGCGCTATTATCAAATGTAAAGCGCAACGCCGGGGCTCTGAGCGTTATTAACCGGGATTACCGGATCCCAGCCGAATCCCCGGATACAGGGATTTGCTCCGGGATCCCCGACCAGTGGAAATGATAAAAGATATGCCCCTGGATACACTTGGCTCACTAGAAAATTACAATATAGGTAGGAATTGGTAGAACATAAATGTTTTTGGGTTATAACATCTTTTCAATACAAATGCTTTAATTAAGGTTTTTTTAAAATTCTTAATCAATATTACGTATTATTATTTATTCATAAGTGTCACTTAGCTGGCATTGTGTATTATAAGGGACACAAAAAAGGGGTACTTTAGTGAATGAAATCCCTAAAGAACGAAAAAGTATCAAATCATGTGGATACCAGGCGCTCATAAACTAGGCGGAGGCCGATATCAGCATACAAGCGATCGCACTTAGCCGTCACTTAGGTATCACGTCTGCTATCACTCGCGCGTTGCATTAGCGATGTCGCCCGCTCGATTATTTATCGGTCACCTCCGCTAAGCTATGCGGGCCTGGTCACTACGGGGATGGGGGAACGATTAGAATGTGATAACTTAACGGAAATTTCAATCATTACTTAGGTTAATTTAAATTAACCAATTTAATACAAACCTTTATTAATAAATTACTCAGCTAAAATCATTTGACACATAAAATCTGCGGAATGGAAACAAAAGCTATACAAAATAACTCAGAGAACAATCTAAAAACAATGATATTAGAAAACATTGCGAAAGTATCAGTCACCAATTTCAGTGTTCCCGTTACATTCCACCTGAAGTTGTACCGTTGAAATTGTCAAAGTCAGCTCATGGGTCACGCGGTATAAATAACTTGGTACGTCGTTAAACAATACCGCCCGTATTGCTGTTATGATAGAGTTTAATATCGCATGATGGTTATAGATGGCTATTATTGTATATAAGCCTCTTATTAAGAGCGACTCCCACTCGCAGAACACGCAACTGTATAAGACTCAGTCTACACGACGCGGATATTGTAAAATTAAATGTCATTTATTACAATTTATTGTTGCAAAAAAATACATTTTGAACTTACAATTTTTGGATAATTTATATGAAATACATTTTATTTAACAAAATTAGAAAATTAATTTTCATGATACAATTTTATAAAAAACAAGTATATTATATTAGCTGTGTTAAACACGAAAACAATAATATATATTCATATTATTCATAAGCCTAGCTTTGAGCTCTCAATTATTTTGTGAATACAAACAAAAAAAAATGGCGTCATGTGAACCAACACATACAAGTAAGTGGAATCATACGTACATTTCCAAGTATGGCTGCGTCACAAGCCCGGAGACACCGCCGCTTCACGCTAACCGGAGTTTAGCGTTAAGCTCTAGATTAATTTTAAATTTAAATGTTTCAACTTAGTACTGATCTGAAAATATTTCTTATTTAATATTTTTCTCGTCATATTATCTATTTTTTTTTTTAGTTTTAAAATCAATCGTAATCGCTACATAAAAATATTATACTTTAGTTATAAATTTAAAAAATTCAAGTAACCTTAATTTATATTTAACATAACGATACAATACTTAAAATCGAACCCACTGACTATATACAATGAGCCCATACTGTCTGATGAACCATCAGTGTTACCGGGCACTCGTGGCCAGTCGGAATGTAAATAGAATTAAAGCCAACAACCGCTCGCCCGAGACGCTTTGAAAAACTTCTTTTAATTATTTATTTACCATTTCTCTTCCCCGCGGCTTTACTCACGCTGTGCTCTGCTATAAAAACACTCGTCTGCTGCTGTATTTATTATGAAGAATGTGCTTAAATGCAAAAATAAATTTTCCTTACTGCTAACCTAGTTCAATATATTTATATAATATTGCAATGTTAAGGGTTATACATTTATCTATACTAATTTAATAAAGTTTGGATAAAACAAAAAAATACAAAAGCACTAGTCCGATTTGAAAAAATGCTTTATTATTAAAATGCTAAAATATTAATCTTATAATTGCAATTCACTCAGCGCTTGCGCAGGTCCAGGGGCCAGGGGCCCAAATAATAGTTATATTAGTTATATTAATATAAATAAAGTTTAAATAGTTTTAACCAACCTCAAAGTGTAGTGTTCGTCACTTGTCATAATGTCAAGTGGCTGTCAGATGTCAGATGATATGATAACAACCGTCTCAGTACTGATAACACGATACTAAACTATAGATACTCGGGATAACGCTTTAAGATTGTTTATATTAGTGGTATTTCTGAATGAGTGTTTTTACAAAACTATGTTAAAAAAATATTCATATATAACTTTGTCAATACTAACGCTCTCTCTGTTTTGTTTCAGATGCCATGGGTAAGTCGCACGAGACAACAGGAAGCCCCATAAATCATGGTGAGGCTGTAAAAAGATCATGTTAACAAAATTTTCCAATCTTCATAAAACACGAAAAATAATTATGCCGGGATGGTTTTTTCAACTCAACATAAGTTAATCGGGCAACACTAGGAGTCGGCGGGATTCGCGTCGCGTCATAAACTTTGATTAGATCATTAAAGCATGTTAATTTATTAGTGTTCGAACAACTTTCATTTGTAATAAACACACAAAAATCGCTCATAAAAGTTTTACGTTACCGTCCGTTATTGGCGACGGTGGAGGCGGGCTTTTACGGCGTTTTAAAATGTTGCTCCGTGTGGGTAATCGAAAATCACCTCTGTGGTAATTAATGCACGGTTCATTGTTACACCCGGCCTGGGTCAAATATTAATTGCGTCTCCATTTACTATTCTGTGATATTACTATTGGTTTAAGATAAAATATTTTATAAATCACATTAAAAAATTTAACTAAAAGTATGTGTATGCAAATTAAACATTAAGTATTTAGTTACATTCCAACAGAATGTTTGTCTACATATTGTATTCGTATTCATGCAGCTGTCAGAATGACGTATTCATTTCAATTTCAAAAAATCAACATATGAATCCATTTCAATTTTGAATTTTTGTCAGTTCGGAAACGGGGTATTCATTTGGCGAGAAATTCTCGTGATGCATAAAATAAATTAATTCAAACAATATCAATCGGGCACGTACAGAGAATTACGCGTTTCGTTTTGCTATTTATCATAAAATATGGAGCCAAAATTAAATATATCCATCTCTCTCTGACACAGCTCGCATGACGGGAACAATTGGCATCTCTTTTTTCTTTATTTCAGATATTATCGTCATATCTGTCTGTACGTTGATTTGTTTCAATATCTCGGTACAATATTAATTACTGCAAATGAGTTTTGTTTCTTTGCCTTGATTATAATCTGCATACTTCGTGGAGTCTGAGTTCAAACGAACAATGGTCGTATTAAGGCACGTTGTACGTTCTGGAAGCACGTGCGACTTTTATCCTCTGTAAGACTTTTAACAAAAACTTTACTATTAACTTACTTATTACGAATAGTTTAGCTTATACTAGACATTATTACAAAAATACATCACAAAGTTACAATAATTTCGTTCTCGTGAGTTTGTAATCGGTGTTGTTTTTTGTCTCAAACACTTAGTTCTATCAGCGATTTGTCTTCACTAGAGATAACCGGTTCAAACTAGTTCTAGGTCTTCAGGTTTAACCTGTTAGATAGACACTTAGTCCAGCCCCTGTACTTCTTTTTTATTTACATGAAATCCTCTCATATTCCATATGTGATAAATTTAATTAACACTTTCTTATGTTACTTGCAAAACCACAGAGCTATACTATATTTAAATTGAAGATTGTAATCTCAAAGCTTATCTAATGAAAACAAAAAAGCACTCGGTAAATAAACAGCGGTAATATTTGTAAATGATTCAATTATAATGTTCATAAATTGCACGTTTAGTTATCAGCGAGTTGTGATTGTTGCAGTTGTAATAGATGCCACGATACCGTCGCTGTGACGTCCGCCGCCATGCTTGCTCGTCAAACGCGCCACAATTACTTGTAATGAAC
The DNA here is from genome assembly GCA_959347395.1 of Mechanitis mazaeus. NCBI lineage: Eukaryota > Metazoa > Arthropoda > Insecta > Lepidoptera > Nymphalidae > Mechanitis > Mechanitis mazaeus. The sequence continues at coordinate 3,893,777 of OY365743.1, forward strand.
ACGTGACTGATGAACTTTACACAAGCGTGTCGTGACGCCATTTATTATGACGCTTTTTGATGTAATAACTTTGACCTGCATCTTTTTAAAACTGATGAATGATTTATTGTAATAAATCCTCCGGGATTATATTTAATATGAGGTTCTCCTGAAGGTAAACAGTGCTCAGAGACGTGTCCCTTACAAGCGTACATTCATTTTATTGTTATGGTTAACAGCTTGTTGAAGTCACGAAAAACCGCTAAACATAACGTTGACACGTTCTTAACGGCTGTATCGCAGAGAGATTCAAATTTCGAACGCGAAATTCAAGATGGCGACCTTCGTAAGTCGTATATCAATCGTGATTTACGCGCCACGGTCGAGGTCGACGGCCGCCCGAATTTCGTTCAGAAATGCATTCGGCGAGTAATTTATTTGTGACCATCTATTATTTTGTAGACTCACGAGGTCCTAAACGCAGCTGACATTAATATATCATTTTACGCGACGGCGCGGTCCGCCTTGTCTCCGTCTCGGTCTTATATACATGCTGCGAGTAAGACGAAAAGAGACAGAAGCACGGGGGCGAGTGGTTGGCGTTTTCACTTTTTATAGTAGCAATATATTTGATCAGCTGATCGCCATGACGTTTACTGCCGTGTGGCTGTGTGTAATGTTTTTAATAATTTATAATATAGTTGTTTTGTATTTTTATTCAAGTTGACTAGGTCGCGGTTATTTATAATACGGAGTTTATCTAATGGTGGCGGCCCGCGGTCGGTGTCGACAAATACATTTTGACTTATCGACAACGGTTTTTGGGCAGCGTTATTAATGCTTTGTTCCGCGGATAAATATAAATTAATAATATTAAATTTTGTCTATTTCAAGCTTTGGCTTTGAGCATATCTAGATAATCCTTCAGTGTTAGCGCTTTTGTATCTTGTTCCTTCCTCATCTCTTGTTGTTGAGAATTTTATTCTAATGTGGCCACTTTATCGCTGTGATCCCAAACTTTTTAACTGTTAGTATTTAAAACTAGTAGTGCGTGTATCGTCTGTATCTCTTCGGTGGATGCACGTGGTCCCACTAAATATTTTTGGAAGCAATCGATTTCCGAAATCCATTCTGAACCCTCGCGTGGCGACGATGTAGTGGGGATGAGACTGAGGTTTTTTATTTATAATTTGAAATTTAATATGTTAAATTATTTCTGTGCAATTGAATGATTTTCTTTGTATTATTTTAATTTATTTATATATTTTTTAATCACGAATTTTAAGAGCGTTAAAGGTATAGTTGTAGAAATGTTTTTTTAAAGGTTTTTATAATTAATATATTTTTTAATCGACAAATTACATTAAACCGCAACGTCTTATCCACAGTAATCTCACAGCATTAGCGCGTATCGCACGGGCCTAGCATCATTAATCTACGTGACAGTTCAAAATTTAGTTACAGAGGGTCCCCCCTCCTCCTTGTTGCCCTCCTCTCCCCGCGTCAACACCCCCCTAAATGTGGCAAGTTTTTGAGGCATTTCGAAATAAGGTTCATTTCAAAAGACGTAAGATCTAATATTTGCAATAGTTTTAGAAATTGCGTCCCTAAAATCCAATAAAAAATTATATATTTGTATTTTTAACTGTCTTTTAGGATATAATAAACATGGAGACTTTATTTATCTACCGCAATATTAAACAATCTTCCTTAATATTAATAATATTATAGTAATTATTATAATTTCAAAATACAAATCGTGTATACTCAGGCACTGAATGCCAGTGATCTGAGACGTCGTAGGGCGCCCCGCCGCGCTACTGCCACCACCAGATGACGAGCTACTGTTAATTACACTCACGTACCTTGATCTTGAGAGCAGCTAATTTTGGTAGTTTAGAATAATATTCATATCTGAACACCATCTAAAAATAAACATGTGTACTGCAAGCAGTGTTAATTAAATTACTAAAGTTATACGAGCTCGCTAACAGTGGATGTTGAAGTATAACACTTTTAATTTTCAGCAGTCACGCGATCTACTAATTCCTGTTTTTTTTATTTAATATGTCAATGACCTAGAAATTGGGAGCTAACCTTTGATAAAGATATACGTGTAGCGTCGCTCCGACCCCGTGTCAGGCCCGCTTGTAATTTTTCTCAGAGTCGGCATGAATAATCACATTTTTCTATACGTTCCGCATTTATTCGAACGTTATAAGCTCACGGTGGATACGGCCTATATATTTTTATAAATGGGGGGAAATCAAACCTTGGATTTATGCCCATAAAGTATATATTTAAGTGGCGAGCCCGGCTCGTGAATTTTATGTAAACGGTACCGCTTGCCAGTGTGCATGCGTCCGTCGCCGATCCTCGTGACTGGCACAATTTTGCTCTGAAGTAGGTATATTTTTGCTTTTTTATTACGTTCCGTAATCCAAGGGTAGGTTATTTAGTAATGTATTTGTGCGAACTGTTCTACGTCAACTATTTATCGTAGTTTTTATTGAAATACCAAACGAAATCATGAATTAAAATTATCAGTGGCAGGTATCAAATTTCAGCCAAATTTTTATTTATTGCCGGAAAAAAACATCCATTGTTCCGTCACTATAATGTCAATATCATTACAGTGAAGTCACTTGTTCGAGTGACTGTACTCACGTGCCGGTACAGTCGCTATCAAAATGTCGTTACTAAAACACACCCTCCGTATTTTCTAACGTTTTATATTCATTTGGACAAGTGCTTTCCCTGGTCTCCAGCATCTAACATCATTGTGAGACAACTGTTTTATTTGGGTTGCTTCGGGATCTCTTATTTGTTTTGTAGAAAACTTTTAAGGACTGTTATAAACGCGGTAGACATAAACAGTTAGGATTCTAGAGGAGTATGAATATGTATATTATTTATCTGCTCCAGTAACATTTCCTAGTTGCATATAACATAATCTAGTGACGTACCGCGCTCCACTTTATCGATGATCGATGGTGGGCTGTCAAACTGACAGTGTCAAGGTCGAGTTTGACAGCTGTCAAACCGCCCAGACAGTGGTTGTCAAACTGGGCTGCGCTGAAAAACGCGGTGCTGTCATGGCGTAATGGATAGCCTTCCGCTGGCTGTGTCATGACGCCATGTTTGTTTCGGGGCCAACGAACTTCGACGGTCGATATTTTTTATTTATAATCATGTGGTAAATTTTTTCACAAGTCCCATTGAAGTGTTTTTGTCTATACTTATGTTAGATTAACATTAAGTGCTTCGTTAATTAAACATTTATTTCTGTAGAATAATTTATGAATATATATTTTGGAAGTGTTTCTTTTTGCCATGTTGACAGGATATTGACCTGGACGTATACAGGCTAGTGAGAGGTACCAAGATAACATACTTTATTAATGTTGTAGAGATAAGCAACGAATTAAGATTTTCAACGTTTTTAAGTTTCAATAGCAGCGACATCAATTATCTTTCTAAATTGCTTTTTATAATCAAGAACTCAAGAAAAACATTACTAATATTTAGATAGGATTTGGTAAAAATATATTCTGTCAATAATTAAAATGCAGTAAGTCAAAGACTGCGCTGGCTCAAGATATTTTCGGCTCCAAACTAAACAAGGAACAACGTCAGCTAAGCGATTTTGACATCGTCTAAAAACAAACACGACCTAACTGCTATAGGTACAATATCGATCTGTCGGTCTGTACCTACGGATGATGTACCTAGAATACATCCCCCGGGCAAGGCATCGACCGCGCCACTAGCCAAGCCAATCGCTACTTTATTACCTCAAAACAAGATCTCTTTTACATTCACGGACTCAGACTTTCTTATGACGATTCCATGTCTGCTGAATGGTTCGTTTTCGATAAGACAGTAAAAGACGTGTCCAGAGTATGCGATAATAACACTTATTGGGGCCAGGGTAAGGTGGCGATGGGCGGTCTATCCGCCCTACCTTGGGCGGGAGCAATTAGGCAACTTACTTTGCGAACGGTTTAAAAAATGCATTTTTTTATTACTCACCGTTTTCACGGTCGGCTGGAGTTAAACTATTAGCAACTATTGTTGTTTGATATCGTTCATCTCAGTAGTCTTATGGAGGTAATGATAATTTTGAGAGGCATTTAAATTTTGTTAATGTTAACGTTAAATCTTCACATAATTGTTTCGCCTCCAGTTTGTTTAGAATGTTGGGAACTACTGAACTAATGTTACTTCTATATTCATAGACGTGCTGATGGCTGTTTTTACTAAATTATTAATTGTTTGCATTGTTTTTTACATGAATTTTAATGAATTTAATTTTGCTAAGACTGAAGAAAACAGTAAACCCACTATTAATATATGTATATGTATGTATATTAATGGTGATTTTTATAACACAACGGATGTTAATGGTATTGATGATATAAATTGTTAATAGTTGAAATATGACCTTCTTCTAAGAATTCATAGTTTTTTTTAAGGAATGACGATTATTCATGTATATTTTTGCGTCAGAATTATTTAATATTTTATATTGACCTCACCAAAATACTAAAATGTACTATTAAGGTTATTTTTACATAAATGTAATATCCCCAGAGGAAGGTCGATGGAGGATCAAACGCAGTTAGTGTGAGAGCTATGGGCGCGCCATTAAGGAAATTGCTTTATAGACCTGAGGATATTGGCTTCGTACGTACACCGGGGCACCCTGGGACGAGCGTTTTTAACATTCAAGCAACATACTTCTCAAACGTTAGGTGTTGGTAGTCTAAACCAAGCTAATTAACTTTTTAATTATAATAGTGTACTTTTACTCAGCTATATTTTATTAAAATTTACAATTTCTTTACAATAAAAAACAAAGTTGTTAGAGAACCCGCCAGTCGATTCTTACCGCCACATAAAACATGGTGTCTCGGGAGAAAAGAGTAATTTATCGTGAGAAGAGACATGCTGGCCTTTTTGGGTGCAGACACAGGCACAGGTACCTCGACAGCACCCTCGCAGGTGCTATGCTATTATTTTACATCTATTCATATATTTATTTTACTTTGAACAAGAAATTTATGAATGCGTCCTATAACGCATTATGGAAGTATTATAAGATATGGTCTATTGATGAATATATAACAATTCTCCTGAAATGAAAGGATAAATGGTGCATCATTTGAAAATCAAAAATAACAAAAACAAAATAAAAACATATCACAAAAAACTCACCCGAAGCGAGAATTAAAACTAAACTACAATGAAACGGAGCGAAAAGCTAAAACAATAATTAATAGTTATTATTCCGTAAATATAATTGTCGGTTGCTCAGAGCGAGGCCCCTCCGGTAGATCTAACTCCAAATCCTATGTTATTATACTATCTTAGGGCGAGGCGATCAAACTGCTCCGGATACAATTGGAGAAACCAAAAGTATTATAATTGTAATCGCTTCTAAACGTTGCTATTGTGTTTTTATTTTTATCGCGTTTCTAATTATTGGTTAGAATCTGTGTTTTAAAATATTCTGACGTTTTTGATTATTAAACAAATTGTTAAGGTGATTACAGATTGCTGATAAACTGTTAATTTATGTGCTTTTAGGTTTATTTGTATGCAAGTTGGTTCACGTTCATGTAATCTATGATTTTTATCTTCGTTAGGACTGACTTAAATGTTTTTAATTAGTTTTTTCGCTTTTAAAGTAGATAATGTTCTGATTCTTGAAGCAATTATAATTTTAGCATGATTTAAGCTGTGCTGTAATGAGTATGTTATTATAGTTATATTGAAAGACAAACATGCACCGCGCGGGGTCACGCGAGTACGCGGAGGCATATTTAGACAATTTCCTCAACAAACAAACAAGCACGGGGCTCGCCCTCGTATAAATAACGCGGCGCTGCCACCACGCTCGCCCCAGTCTGATATTCAGCAGGTTATTATAATTTTTCGCCTTATGAATATCGTCGCGTGGAGGTCTGATACCCTCGTCTCCGAGGGAGTCACACCTCAGCAATTTTACTTTAATTCTTATTTAGAGTGCCGCCTTATTTCGGTTACAAGATTTTTAGTATTTGTTTATGGCGCGAAGTTGTTTTTTGACTCGCGATGGGGTAATTTTCGCTTTTTTCAACGACGTATTTCAACATTATCGCGGTATCTCGCCGAGGGCGCAAATTGGCTATCTCGGTGTCTTATAACATTAAATGGCGCAGACGAGGCGATAGGGACCGCCAACAAAGAGACTGCACAGGTCAAGGGCTTTTATTTTCATGAAATCGAATGTTCATTTGGAGTCGCGAGCGTCATCGGGCCGCATCAATCATGCATGCGCCATTGCGCCGCGCTTTTGTTCGAATTACCAATTTCGAAAAAGGTACACAGCGGCGGGAAAATTATGGCGGTTGCGTTCTTTTCAAATTCTGTATTCTATACTCGCCTCCCGTCGTGTTGCCCGCACTGAAATAATGCATTGCAAACCTATTATTCAATTAAATAATTAAAATGAACATCGAAAATTTGATAAATTTAATGTTTTGTTTTGTTTAAAATAGAACCGCATTGGAGTTCCGTCGGTGTTTCCATCAAGGAGCGAATAATATACTTATGCAGTGTGACACCGTTAAAAAAGTAGGAAAATTGCTAATGGTGTATGATATTGCCTCCCCTTATTTTTAGGGTAAGAAAAGACTAGGGTGGCAACACCTTCGCGCTCCCAGGAGGTGTTTTTTGAGTCGAGTATTTTCTCGTTTTTTTTTCTTGATGTTTTTTGCGTAATGACGTCGAGGTCCTGTGAGAGTTGGACGAATCCATTAGATAGGCGGGAAGAGCTTAATGTAACAGTTTTTTTCTTGCAATCGAAATCGCTTGAAAAAACGATGTCGCATGTGTCGTTCAGAGGACATTAGCAGGAATTGTAATGGTTTTTACTCGTCGCAGGAGGGGATGAGTGTTGCCACTTTGTTACAAAGCATTTATGTTTTGTAACAGGATAGATATATAAAATGTTGATTTATCACGAAGACTGTACTTTTAATCATATTTTTTAAAACACAACATAACGTTTCAATTTTTAATCTATGTTGAATATATTTCACATAAAAAATATAAACCACAAAAACCTAAACGTTACTTTATCAAAGTATTGCACAAAAACGTTAATATATTTTCTACATATAAAAATAATTTCAAACTAAACAAATTATTCATCAAATTCCAAATTCAAATAAACAAAATAATCGCAAGATTTCTTAAGAAAAGAGACGGCCTCATTTCTTTATTTTCGCATTAAAATGTTTAGAATTACATACATATATTCTAATTTTTTTTTTAATTCAAATCTAATTCCTAATTCAAGTAAACAAAACAACCGCAAGATTTCTAAAGAAAAGACATTACCGCATTTATTTATTTTCGCATTAAAATATCTACAATTTAATTGTAATTCTTTTTTTTAATTCAAATCTAATTTTAAATTCAAATTCCCAGGCAAGTGGTGCGGGTCGCGGCGGGAGTGGTCGTCGCCGCCGGACGTGGCGCGGCGCGTCTACTCCTCAGTGTTCCTCGGCAGCCCCGGAGAGTACCCAGGTGAATATCATATAGTACACAACTGAACAGACAGATATACCAATACACGCGCCCAACATATGCCTATTAATAACACAAATTATTATGCAGAATTACTTATCATATAATTTGTCTTTTAGAAATCAAAGATACATGTCTCAAAGATTTAAACAAATATTTATAAATCGTGTCTCCGATTCATTCGACGACAGATAAATCGATTCAATAATGAAGTGTCGAAAAGTCGAGACAAATTTCATACTTTTACGAACGGGAAGTTGTTTACGTCTGTCGCTAAAATAAGTTTTGTAAAGTTGATAACCATATTGAAGTTCATTTGATTTGCTTTTATGGTATTTTTTATGACTTTAAAGATACTTGAACGATTATTATAATGATTTATATAGGTGAAGTAATTATTCAATTATATGCTCGTAATGAAGAGGTTTTAAACACAAGAAGGGTTATACAGAAAAAAATTAGAAGACGCGAGCGAAACAGCTCGAACATCATTCTTTCGCTTGTCAACTAATAAATGACATCGATATGGCAACGCCATCTATTGACCCATTCATAATAATAAAACTATAGCCGCCTATCTCCATGCTAAATCAAACTTTATGCTTCACACGTAGAGATACAATTACGATACAGCGAAATGCACTTGCACCGTAACAGCGCCGCACGTGACCACAACATCCATTTCGCTCCCGCGCGTGTGTTTGACATATATCTGTCTCTCGCGTATTATAATACATCAGCTCCATTGCTCGTTTCCATTACACTAAATCAATTACCGACTGATGCTCGCTGGACGCTCATTTCGGTTGCGAGCGTTGCAGAATAAAACATGACGGTACTTCAAAATTGTAAAATATCAAATGAAAAAAATAGCAAAGTATTAAAATCAGAAATGGAATCGGAAGAAGCGAAGTCAATTTATTCGGGGCTTCGTTACAATTCCGATTTTTATCTAACGTCTCGAATGAATGCCGCGGAAGACGGATTACAGCGGATCGCAGAGAAGGCACCGACAAAAACTGCGCTAGAGCGGGACACTACAAGGCAATCGATGCCGTCCTTAGCGAGAAAGGATTGGCCGGCGAGAGAGCGCGCGCGATCGCGTATTTATGACGTGAGAAAGAGATAAAACAATTCCTTATGTCGCTATTCTTAAGTCATTCGGCCGATCGAAATGGCACTTTACAAGCGAACATTAAGGTTGCAATTTCATTGTAATGGCCTCGTAGTGACGATTGTTGCGTATTGTGAGGAAATGTTATAACTTCATCTGTAAGTAAGTACGATAATGTACTTACTTATAAAGACGCGAGGGTTGTTTTTCGCTTGGTGTCGTGGGCGGGATAGGTTAGACGTGTGTCGACGGTTGCCATGGCGACTTGCTGCGTTGGAATGCCAAGCGATGCAAGAGAAGAACCAGAGTTGCCCTCATCAGTAGTAATTTTCTACAATTATTATTTATAGGGCTGCACGGTGTCAGCGTTAGCTCTGTGTGTTATGTTTTAGTTAATTCTTCCTAATACGCAGAATATATATGATAATATTTTTCAAAATCAGTAGAAATTATTAGAAAGCAATATTTATCAAATTATCAAATATTTAAAATTTATTGCCTTTCTCTACCAAGTCCCTATTGAACTATATATTATAATTTATCAAACGAATTATTTAATAAATTTTCAATACAGTTGATTCCTTTATAACAAAATGACAAAAATAAGTTATTGAATTTCGTTGGAGATTGAAAAATTATATAATTTGAATGATTTTTATAATTTTAAAACTATTATCACTTAGGTACTCAACATTCGTCTTTAAGACAAGCTTTAGCACCGTAATAGCTCTAAAATCAACAAAAAAAGATAGATAAGTTTTGAGGGTGAGTGCGAGCAGGATAGCGCGAAATTGCTCAATTTGTGCTTAGCTCATAAGATTGTGATTTTTTTCAAAAAATCCAATGAGATCGATCGCTCGCCATGTCCGCAAATTAGAGCGAGGCTCGTCGTTCTTTAACTCAGACCAGCTTTAGAGAGACCTAACTACCGAGGTCCAAAACACATGAACATTTATTATCAAAGCCTTAGGTCCAATCTCGTGAAGTATAAAAGGTCTCGCAGCTCGTGTCCAACCTCAAGTCAAGGTCCCACTTTGTAAGCGCACCGATCGGGGTCACGTTGAAAATTGCATTCGTTATTGGACCAAAGATATGTTATTACGAAGTCAACCAGTCTTAGGTTATTAAAACCAAGCTCAGCGGTACTGTAATGATACAGGTCCATGTAAGCTGGTCCACTATGTCCGTCTGTGTCTCATCGGAGTATCGATATTTATATGTTTATTTGATGTGTCGTAAACAGCGAGTTAATGAGGAAGTGTGTCTTGAGATCGTAAAAACCGCAGCAATATTAATAATGGGCGTCCATTTCCGCGATATCTTTGAATGAAACGTTGATATATTGTTTTACGATTGTCGTATCTATTAATTGATGAGGCGGAGACCGTCGCTGTCTGTGTGTCTGTTTCTGTGTCTGTGTGGTCGTGAGAGTGCAATTTGTATCGTCTCACCGGCCTGCCCTCTCACCCCGAGGTATGCCGACTGCGATTATATGCTAATACGAGAATAAGTCACCATTTACGTAAACAAGCGATCCACGGGAGCCGAGACACGGAGCGTTTTACTATAACTATTATTACATTTAAGAACTTGTTTGATTATTATCGATTGATTTATATCTTAAAGCTTTTGATTTTTTTTTTATATAGTTTCATGATAAATAATTATAAGTCAAGGACCAAAACTCAAAAGGTTTTCTTTATGATTGTGTGAAGTCAATTGTATGAAAAGAACTGGCGGATCAAAGTATAAGAGCGGAGGCTGCGAGGGCTCCGAGCTCGACTCAGACCGAAGCACGCCCACGTCTTCATTAAAAGCACTCGCTTATCGTTAAAATCGATCTCGTTACGAACAATGAAACGCGTCGAAACAAAAAACGGCCGAGCGGTGAACGAATACGAGAAATGGAGTCGAGCGAACGTCGCACCAAATAAAACAAAACCTCAATCAAAAATCTTAAGGCATTTGGTATCATAACCGAACCTGTCGGTGCGTCGACCCGCCGCCACATGGAAACACCGCCGTGTGAGTTACACGACCGAGGCCAAAAAAACAACAAAACTATAATAATGTAATGCACTAAGTATCCGTCTTAAAAATACGCCTCGGTCTCTGCTGCGCGCGTCGCAGCATTAACGCGTCGGTGGAAATGAACCCTCACGGCGACGAGGCAATGTGGACCGTCGGGACGAAGGCGGAAGGTCGAAATTAGCACCGGGGGCGGATCGGCACGGAGGGCCGGAGGGTGGCGGGCGAGGGGCGCGGGGGCCGGCGGCGGTGATGGATGGCCCAATCAGGCGGCGTGGCGGTGCCGGCCGCGCTAATCGAGCAGTGCGCCCCGAAAGCCGGACGCACACACGCGTGCCGCGTACACGAGCACACAGCGCTCTAAGATGAGGCTTCGATTACACGTGAAAGTGCATCGAGAGCCTCTCTGAGATATGTAGGATACCCACCGCGGTCCGGCGGAAAATCGATGGAAAACAGCCGAGAACGCCCCTCAAACAAACATGAGTAACGCCGGTTACGTCTATCCGGGTCCGGATCGATAGCCGCCAACTGTTGTAAACAAGCGGACGGGAATTGGGGAAAAAAAGCTGCGAGCACTCGCCACCCTGCGGGGCTATTAGCAGCCACGTGACTAATTTTAGGAGCTGTCACTACCAGTAGCCAGCGCACGTGGGTCTGGTCTGCGAGCGGCCTTAGAGCACAGCGCACTCTACTCTACTTACTTCAACAGCAGACATATTTCCATTAATCTAATTTTATAATCCACATCGCTTATAAATAAACAGACCTACTCGATAAAAATAAACAGCGCTTCAATTCAGGGGACAACCATGACCCAAGTTCTACACAATCATCCTCATATCACATCTATCTATAATTATTTGCTTTAAGAGACTCTAAAAAAATGTATATAATTGTTATCCTTTGAGCACTAGATCGAAACAGCAACAGTATTTAGTGAAGAGAGAAATTTTCTCACGATCAATTCCGGCCTTTAATTTAAGCTTTTCGCAAAACATGGCCAATTTGGGGCCATTTAACTCCACAGTCACCTGTAAAAAGCAGATAGATCCAGCGATTCATTACAAGCGACGGACCAAAAGCGGTCCCTATAAATCAACGGACATCGCATTTTATCAAGAGTCCTTTCTCCGACTAATCCGGACTGAATTGAAACGAATCTAATGAAACTGAGTATATGTCGAGAAAAAAAAAACAACCCGCCATCGAGATGCTCTACGATCATTTTAACTTTTTTCCGGCGTTCGCTCTCGACTCCGACTTTTTTGTTATTATTTTTAATTCTGTCTCGCGTCTTGTACGTTTTTTGTTTGCCTTTTCATAAATATTTTAAAATCGGATTCAGTCGGAGACAAGCGAGGCGAATGGATTAGGATTTAGATATTTTCGGGCGCGTAATTTATGCTCCTCTTTGTTGAGATATGAATAATGTGAGCGAATGATAAATCTCTCCGCTATCAGCCTGCGCTTAGAAGACGAGACGGCAGGCGACGGAACTTGGCGTTTGCTTTAATAGTTTCCGCTTTGAATCGCCGTATCGACGATTGTATTAGTTTTTACGATTCCAGTATTCGAGATTGATTTCACAGATATTAAGATATAAACCGAGATAAATTTTACAATTATATGTTTGTTTTTTTAGTTCTTTAACTGATGTAAATCCATCAAAAATAAAAGTTGGAATTTAAATTCTCACCCAATTTGAATTCTCTCCATTTAAATTCAAATAAAACTGAATCTGATCATAAAGTACAAGCAGCTATTCCAAACACGCGGCTCGTTTAAAAAGCCCTTAACGAAATTATTAAAGTAACAAAAAAGGATCAAGACGATGATTTACCGACCTCAATCCTGACAGCTCGTAGCTTTGTTTGACCAAAATTATAGTAATTTTATAAAATAGCCATCTACTTAAAATGAGAGTTGTTAGAAAAATATATCTATAGAATGAAAAACAAGTGTTTCATAATAGCCTCGGCATGTGAGGAATGTGGACGTCTATTGTTCCGGACACGGAGCTGAGAATTTCTTAATCTAAAACAGTCATCTTGTGTTTTGTTCCGTTCAGCTCGACTCGAGCTCGCTCTTGTAATTGCAAATGCGCCACTGAGCCTCCTCGACCTACACTCCTTACTTTTTGTCACCGGACGATATTTTTGCATCGATATACACACTTTTTATTCATAAGCGTCCGTTCAAAATAATAAAGGGCTCCCGCTCGGATTTAATATGATTTCTTGCGAACGGTTCTTATTTAATAAACTCTCAAAACAAAAATTATACCCTCCTTACACGGACCGATCACAATAAAAACGGGGATTTGACAAGATTAAAATTGTAATACAAGTTACGTCTGACGTCCGCCATCTTAGTTTTAGTTTATTTTTTTAAGGACGCACCCACGGAGGAAACGTACTCCTGACAGCGAGTCATATATTAAAAAAGAGTAAATTGCACTCAGAATATGCAAATTAAAATAAACGCTACCTTATAATAATTATATTATTTATTTTTTGTTCTGTTCAATGTTAGAGCAGGACGGCATGAGTGTTTATTGAGTATTGATCACTCGAGAAGACAAAAAAAACACAAAAAACATAAATTATCAAAATTAAGATCTTACTTTTGAGTGAAATTTTAGTTTATTAAGCAATTTGTAAAACGTCAAAACTGTTGTGTGACGAGTTGTTTTCTTTTAAAAAATAACTTTATGTAAGAAATTTTATGATATTATTTTGTACTGTATGTGTACAGTTATATTTCGCTTCCCACATTCTGCAGTCCGCTAGCCGTAACTGGCAACACCGGCGTCGAGGCGATCACGGCCGCCATTACTACAGATTACCTCTAATGTAATGTGTTGGTGATTTGAAATAATCACGAGTGCGGAGACACACCGTCATAGGCGTTTAATCAATACCATTGTATAATGGCCTTCTAATAGGGGCTTATTTCGAGCGCGACACATACATACATACATACAGCGACATGTGGCAGGTTGCGTATCGATGTTGGCGGTAAAACCGCAACGTTTGCGGTAATCGGACGCGCTGGTTAGAAGGCGTTGGAAAAAATACAAAACCCATATAATATAAATAGGTGCTAACGAGAACTAGCAAAGCATAATATTGCGACGGCTGTTAAGAGCCTGCGGTCGAGGCGAGGTATGTGCGACCGCAGGGCGCTTTGTCTTCAGCCTCGGGGAGGAGATCTAGCTGTTGGGAAATACCGCCGCAATCAGACCTTTCTTTAATCTCATCGCCGCGGGTGGAACAATTACGAGAGTTAATTTGGCATCTTAATCGATTTTCAATAGCAAATACCGCTACTCTCTGATAGATGGCGCTGATGAGAAAACTTGTTTCGTTGAAAAGTGTTCCCGTATCTGTGCAGCCCCACACAACACGCACAGAGACGGTAATGGAATAATAGCGAAATGCTTCACGGAAAATATTATTGTAATGCAATCGGAGCATCCTACGAGCGATATGCGATGCGGAAACCGAAAAAGCATAACATTAACTGATTATAATACATTCCATATTCTCGGGTCGTAATTGAACATCGTATGTAAATACGGCGCGCGCTCGCCGTCTCCTCAATATTTATACTACCCTGGTACTCTCGTATAGCAGGTGGTAGAATTCCAAAAGAAAAACCACTTAAAATTCTCTCTCGTTTAAAAGTAATACGCGATGATCTCAATCTTAACATTGTTCTCGAAGCATACATCATTCAAGTCATCTCATAAATCTCTATGATTCCGCATAAATTAACATTTTAACGCGTGACACTCTCTCGAAAACATTTAGCACTTCGTAAAATTAGAACAAAAGATCATCCAATCAGACTCAGCTCTGACTGAATAATATACGCTCGGACTTTTAGAGCAATAACATTTTGAAATACAACATTTTATTTTATCATTAATTCTTCTTAAAAAATATTTAAAAAAAACAAATTATTGAGCGTATAAATATAAATAATAAGATAAAAAATATACACTTCATATAAAATATACATAAGTTCTCTGTAGGTATAAGTCGCGGTGTAAGTCGAGTTCCACGGGAGCTCGCTGTCCGGACGAGTCCGCTGTAATTAAAAACAAACGGGCGGCCGTTGTTTACGTTTGATCGTGCTGGCTTTGTTCCGTTACGGACACAACCATAGATACTACAGACACAACATGCCATAGACTGTATTTATGGTTACCGAATGGTTTTTTAGTTCATCTAATAATCTGCAACTCGTATGAGACTAATGCTATATTGAATGCAAACAAAACATAAGTTAAAATCACGTCATGTTTAAAACTAACCCAAACACTCGGCGTAACAATTAATTATTATTAGCCTATAAGATTAAATTAGTCATTTAGAAGCGATGCTATATCTGCTTCCGTGATACATCACACAGTAACGAGGTGGGCCGTCCGAGTGCCACGACTGGCTGCCACCGGCGCTCGACGATTTTTGATGCTTTTTTTGATTCTAACATTGGATTAGACTTACTACGTATATAGAGACAGTTATTTCGATAAATGTTTCAAACTCATATAAATTCTAAATTGATTGAGACGTATACGTTCTCGGTCTCTGCTTCGAATGGTTAATAATACATTTAATACTATTATAGAATATTTATATTATGAATACATACGGAATTGAAAAATACAGTTAATTAAGATTATTTAGCACTTGTAACGAGCTCGCTCCTCGTCTATTTTATGGCATAGGCGGGCAAAGGTCCACGCTGGACATAAATAAACGGGTGCTTCTAATTAAGCTCCAGTAAACAAGTACCAGGAAAGCATAACAGTCGGGCAATTACTATTTGGCCAACGCGTCGAGGCGGCTTATTACGCGGCAAATATATTCGCTTATTTATGCACGCAAGACGCGCGCCGAAACCGTGCGCCGACATCAGTCCCGACTTAAGCCTCGGATTATTTGCGAAATGAGCAAAACTGCATTTAACGACGCGACGCCCGCAGTTATTTCAGTCGCAATAAATAATTACGAATACCTCGGTCGTTTATGACGCGCTCGCACTGACACTAACATTTGTTTTTCACCTGATTTATTTCACAAATGCGGCTAACGCGACGCGGCTATCGTAAAACAGCCTGTTTACGACCGCGCAGATAATGACCTACCTCTACCACTCAATTAAAACACTACGTTATTAGATATCGCAGCACGACTTCACGTCACTTCACGGAACTCCCGCGCTAAATAATGTCAACAGCGCCATCTTTAAATCTATGAAATGGAAGGATAAAAATCCACGTCAGCATTATTTCCGCTGTACATTACATCGAGCCAGTCTTGCTATTTCCTTAAGACATCTTGCGGTGTTCGTACGTCATTTAAATTGATCAGTCTCTTTAAGAGCGGTGAGATATGGCGCTGCCTATTGCCAAACTTGTGTTTCCTGTCGCAATGATAGTATTAGTTCAAATGTCAGATAGTTACAAAGTTGCTACAATTCTAGTTTTATAAGAGTTTATAGAGTTTTGTCTGAATTCATCCGGTCTCCATTAGCGGGGCTAGAATGTTTACTAATAAACTTACCACATTCTTTGTTATCAATTTGTTCTAAAATCACGGAACCCTATTAGCGCGACGAAAGTACCTATAAAGATTTATAACGCTATAATATTGTTTTAATAACCTTAAAACCCTTTATATTCGTATCTCGTCGTCGCTACGTGCTACGACGGGCCGCTGGTGATATTTTATATTCTAATAACAATTAGTTGCAGGCCACAGTGACCGAGACCAGCATTCACAACTATTTTTGTACTATTATAGCCGGAACTGACGGCGATTAGCATTTTACCCTGAATGAGACGAGCTGGACCGTACACTTGCTATGTCCACCAGCGCATGCTAAGCAGCCCCTAGTTACAAAATTCCTTTCACGCAACAGTTAGCTCTTATTAGAACTGCTTGAAAATTATAATACAAACTTAGAAGGACATTAACTAAATGAATAATATCTTGGTTGATCCAATTTAAAAGGGTCTTAAGTGATTTTAATTATTTTTCCAAGTCAGTATCTCCGACACACGCGCCGCTCAAAACATAGTATCTTGATTGATTAGTCGCCGGGTCGCCTAATTAAAAACCTTGCTTTGCCTTCATATCTGAAAACATTTAAGGCTTCATGGGTCTTAATGATGAGGCAATAAGTGCTACTTTGTCATTAGGCGGAGGTGAGCGCGGTATGTGATGCTATCAGCGTGGGGTGCTCCGGCGGTATCGAGCCATCGCAGTGTACTCGCAGGACGATGACATCCACCTCGCTTTCGATAAAGAAATCCTTTTTGTTTTTGTATTAATTTTCGCCTGCGCTACAAAGATGATACCGGTGCGGTCGTGTTTTGCTGTTTTTTTTTCAACTTATAATATTCCTCGGCAACCCCCCGCCGCGATTACTAACTGCATCATACAATGTTTTTGATTACATTAAAAATAAAAACGGCCTCCTTCCCTTACAATAAAATTTAATTTGATAATAAACTAAACCTATATAAAATAAAATACTACCTCAAAAAAAAAAAACAAATGAAAGATGGCCGCGTCAAACTAACAGACGGACAAAACATCGGATTAATCACAAACAAGTAGGTATAATGTTACAACAGGGACCAGGCTCTCATGAGTGCGGTGGTGTTCATAAATACGCGATATGAACGGCCGCACACGCTGTGGATTAATGTTCTCCTGGTACCGACCGGTTGCCGCTACCAGGCGTAGGCGGCTCGCCGACGATTAAGCTGCATTTTTTTTCTGTTTGATTTTTTTTTTCTAATTTATTACGAACCGATACAGTCTAGATCTCACCGCGACAGATAGTAATGTTACGATTTTACGTTATATGAATAAAATTTACATTTTAAAAACCCTTTCAGCGGCCAAATATTTTTCCCTAATGTAAATTTATAAGCATTGGACTAAACGTATTTCATATAAGAATTTGCATTTTAACGATGTGTCAAATGGGAATCAAATCACTGCTGACTCGACTTCGTTAAATCCACCCCCGGTTTAACCCTCCACTGCGATCTTTAATCAAGTCAAACCGAGTACGTTTTTTTATCATTTTAGAAAACACAATTTTTATAATGAGTATATAAATGAAATTTATACAGAATGCAGTAGTTTAATTCGTATAAAAGGAGCAGACCTATAAATTTAGGTTTAAATATAAAATAACTTAGTGCTCTCACTATCACTTAAAATAATCGACTTAATAAAGTACAGCGAATGCTCAAAATTCTAAAGCTGAATGTCGTCGGACGGTGTCTCGGGCCGTGTAATAAAATACGCGTATCTGCGTATCAGTTTTAATGAAAACCCGCTGTATCTCACAAAATGCGGCCCTCTCGTTTAATATATGCGATTTTTATCGGCCTCTGAAAGGACCGGGTTAAAAATATGCAAAAATCAGCGCCCGGGGTGAATATTAAGCAATGAAATTTTGTATAATATTCCGCAATTAAAATTCAAATTGAAATCAATGCGCGGATGAACGCCGCCCGGCGAGGGAGACGCGTCCGCGCTCCTAGCGCTTGGTGCGAAATCCTAATCCCTTAATATGCGCTCTGCGACATGGGGATTTTGGAAAGTGGGGGATTCCGGGCGTCGCAACTAACTCTCGATTATGCGAATGTTTGTTGATGTTCATTATATTAGAGTTAAATGTATTATGCATATGTTAATTCTGAACCTTAAATGCTTTCAACGTCTGTTCCTTTATGGAAATTTTGTTGACCTTTTAAAGCTAGGTCAAAATTTTATTTTTCATTTTAACAGATAACAAGAGTACACTTAAAATTCTACAATCTTTTTTTTTAGAGAATTTTTCAATGTTTTAATCATTTAAAAGGCAAAGAACTTATATTTTCCGATGTTTTATAAAAATCATATAAACATCAAATTTTTTTGTCGTTAAATCTTAAAGATTGAAAAATCGGTTTTAAAAATATACATAATACGAAATAGAGTCGCTTATTTGTCGCTTGTTTGTATCCGATAGCTAACAAAGTAAATAATGTTTACAAATTAAACAACAATAACACTAAAACATTTAAAATCAACTTTCAGAACCCGCACTCGTTAAACGGTCCAAGAGACCGAGATCTGCCCTTAGCGTGTACAAAATATTCTTGAACCGTCTCGGCACTTAATGGTCCATAAAGGCACCCCATAACTTGCCTATCAGGCGGATCATTCCGAGTGTTATTCCCTCTTAATTGGCCGTTCCGGGCGGAATCGTCAATTCGAGATATTAAACTAATTTCAATGCGTTGTAATCGCGGAGACGTGCTTCACTGTAAGGGTTAAATTGTCATTTCAAAATTTTGCTGTCATTTTTAATGGTACGGTGATTTCATTATGTTCATTGAGAACAGTTAAAATCTTTTATTTTTATTGCTACGACTTGGTAGTGTCTTTGTTTGATGTCGGTCTTCTCTAATAGACTTATACCTGTTGATGAAATGCACTTAGTATTTACATCTCATAAATATATAACATACAATAATACTCAATTCAAAACACTTGCTTCGTCATCAATAAAACAATATAAAACGGTCACATTATAACGTAAAATCAGAAGACGTGTGCAAAACTGACGACTCAGGGTCTGAGGTGATTAAGCCAACGCTGCATTTCAGCGATGCTGGGCTAATGTCTGTGACTGGCAGCTTCTAGCTGGCTTCGTTAAAAATAATAGCCATTTAAAAAGATTATTTTTTAAAATAAAACCCCTAAATCAACACAACTTCGATGGAAGGCTTTCGCGGTTGAGACAACGTTAATAACATTCTTCATACCTATTATATCTAATATAGCAATACTCCAAAATATCCACCGGTCAAAATTCGAAGCCAATTGGTAATTATTTGAAGAATCGCTCAAGGGGACAGGAGAATTAATGACTAAATGGAATTTCGCCAGATTTCCAATAAGAGGACCATACCACGCATTCCTGTCTCACCCAGCACGTCATTACGTCACCCAATAAGCTCACAAAGGATGCATCGAACCCTCTTTTAAAAAGTGATACGCAATATCACCTCTACTTCTATTGTTATAAAGTCCAAATCGGCAGCGAATAGATAAGTTTTGGGCGCAAATTTTAATTAGCCCCACCATTCCTCCCGATGAGGGTGTTTGCAAATAGCATGGCCTGCGAAGAAGCCAATCCATCAAATCGTGAGCGCATTACGACACCGGCGTCGCTCTAGGGATTGCGGATTAGGAGACCCGTGTCGATAAATTAACAAATTGTCCACGCAGTCCTCGACCTACAATGACTTTATTCGATTATTATAATTTTGGGAAAAGTAAAACAAGAATTTAATACATTCGCATCAAAAACTTATTTGAAATTCCTCCATACCCGTGCTAATTTAACCAACTTACTATTTGCTATAAATAAATTGTTTACTACGTACCTATTTAGTTAGTCATTAGTATTATTTTCATAATATCGTCAATTCCCAGGAGGCATCACTAGCACCCCGTGCTTCCAGTTGATTGGCGTAACTCGATAGGCCTGTACTCATTAGCGCTTTGCACCCACATTGCACAGCACAAGTTACGAAATAAAATGCTGCCCCTTTTCCAGTAATCAGTCAAATTTTTGAAAGAATGATAAAATCAATTCCTAAATCCGTTTTCCTGACATACATTTTTAAAATATTTGGGTTCAACGTACTTACGTTAGTGAATGTGATTAACGGATAAGATCTAATAAACGATAGTAACGTGTCAGTATGTTTGTCTTTTTAATATTTATAGCAGTTTAACTTAACATATGCATTCGTTGGTGTAATTGAATATGCCGCACATGTTTGAAACTTTAAATATTGTGCCCTTACAAGTACGTAAAAATAAAATAAAAAATCTAGAAAATTGGTTGAAACTTCCCTACAGTTAACTATCTCAAACAAGGAATATTTTTAGTCCTCCGATATTGCACTGCCAATTATTCAGCCCCAAGTATTTTAACCAAACAGTACTCACAAAGGGTCGCGGGTTTGGTGTCGGGTTGCAGCAATCGGCTTACAGACACCATGGGAGAGGTGGATCTCTAACGAGCAGTTTTATACAAAGAGTATAATAACTTAGAAAAATTATAAGAAATGAAATTTCTATTTAAATTTATAAATAGATAATTTGGCTTCGTTTTGATTAGTTGAAGTAATTTTATTGTTTTTATATACGATGAAAAATTATTTTAGTTTTATCACAATTTCTCAAAATATAAAAGTAATTATATTTTATGTATAATAATAATTAATCTGTCTGTAGTCAATCTATCTGTGAATGCATATATCGATCCCGTGTAGACAACAGACGTACTGCCATTTCTATTACATTAAGTTAATTTTCATTCTCTTGACTTTTCACACGCAGCCCTATTTGTGTTTGTACACTCATTTGAGGGTGTATTAGTGAGTTTTAGGGTCTCTGTGTGTGTGCGTAAGATGAATTAGGGGATTACTAACTCTGCATCATGCAACTGCACTCAGATTTTGCACGCTGATAACTATACAGGATGAGCGGAATCATTTCGAAACAATATTTAACATTACTAATACTTTTACTATTATAAACAGCCACCAAAAAGTTATATTAAAATATCTCATTATAGAACATAAAAAATATAAATAAATCATAAAGAAATATATAGTACTGGCGAGTTCGAACAAAAATAAAGAATTACATCAAATATGATATATACGAATAAAACAATTATATGTAGACAATAATACCGGAGTTTTTGTCTATTTTAAATCGTTTTATTGTATACACCCTATATTACACAGTCGGGTAATAGTGGGGGGTGGCGGGTAATGGCGTAAGAGTAATTTTATTACTTTGCCCCCATTACCATCACAATGCATGCCACCGGTCCAATGCGATACGAGACTCGATACTCCGTCACTATCGATATCTTCACTTTGAATTTTATATTACAATAAATAAATTGCAAACTGCGATGTATTTGCATTATGGAAGAACTTTCATTATATCTAGCGAGTTCTTTACGTCGGGGCGCTCCTACTTCTTTATTCAACTTTACCGTTGCTGTTTTAATTATATTAACAATAGTTAACTTGATCTTATAGAAAATATCTTTTCTTTACTTTTACAATATTACTTATATATATTATATATGAAATATTGTCAACGCTTTTAAATATGTAATAAAAGCAACACCTATAAAACAAACTACGGATAAGAAGTAAACACATTCAAATCCAGTTTTTTTAACAGAAGTAGAAGACAACAGGCAGTGGAAATAAGATGAAACTCCAACTCGTCTGGAGATTCGATTTGTTCCTGTTGTGATGAATATTTGATGTGGCTCAGTGCACACTAATTTGTTTATCGTGTTCCAGGCTTTTGTTACTTCGGTTCACGTAGCGTACATTTTCAAAGTGAATTTCTCCTTAATTATTCAGAAAAACAAACGTCTACACGCTGCTATCAAGAACGGCTCTTCTCTTCTATTTTGTTTATTTCTCAACTTCTCCGACACACTTTCTGAATTTACATTCGTTTCTCGTTTAAATCTCATATTAAATTCGTTCTTTATATTTCATTTGCTAAGAATATGTTTACACTTGTCAATATTTTATGTTTTTGCAACTCGTGTATAAAATATAGTAGTTGGGTAATTATGAATACTTGATACTAGCATGGAGCCGCGTGCGAGACCCGCTGTAACAAGCCGTATCAACTAGACACGTATGACGCGACGTACCAAGAATTAATTAAGCGTATGTACTCAAGATAGGAATCACTGGTTGGCAGGTGATTAAATAAATACTACTCGGAGTTTCTAATTAATATGCCAGACGCACGGCAGATAAGCAAACTGGAGACATCTCTCGCGGTTCCTGCCTGCCTGGTGTTGCGATTAACACCTTATTATAATGAGCTAGACGAATTTGTCTCTCTGTCTAGAACACTACACTTTAAGATCTAGGGCTCTCCTTTCTGATTATCTCGACGGAACGCTAGACTAGCTTCAAATTTAACTATAGGGGCGTATATACATACATACTTTTTAGTATTATATATTATACATTAGTAAAAATTAAAAGATTTTTCATATATTATACTTAATTTATAATAAATACATACTACATACATTCATACATACATACTACTAAATACATAATACGCAATAGTTAGATGTTAATAAGTATAAATATTACTGAATATTATTGCAGGAGACGCCAGCAACGCGAGTATCGGTTCTGGTGAGGGTACGGGGGAAGAGGATGATGATACAAATGGAAAAAAG
This sequence comes from Mechanitis mazaeus, assembly GCA_959347395.1. Taxonomy (NCBI): domain Eukaryota; kingdom Metazoa; phylum Arthropoda; class Insecta; order Lepidoptera; family Nymphalidae; genus Mechanitis; species Mechanitis mazaeus. The sequence goes on from OY365743.1 coordinate 3,916,806, forward strand.
AACCAGAAGAAAAGAGGCATTTTTCCAAAAGTGGCTACCAACATCTTACGAGCGTGGCTTTTTCAACACCTAACGGTAAGTCGCATGTTTAAGAATCTTCAAATGATGACACACAAAACTTTTAATATAAACACAGGTTAAAATAAATGAAGTGGTTTGGTTGTTTTATAATATTATTAAATAAGCTAAATAGCTGAATAGAGTTCGCATACGCAAAGTTGAAATCACGCAGCGAGTGTCAGACGCGAGACAATTGAACCGCGGGCGGAGCCGCTGTGGAGTTTTCAATTAAAATTTTCCAGTGAAAGCAATAAATTTTTCATTGCGTAGACAAAGAACACTTCTCAAACGGCAGGCCGTTTCTGCTAAAGCAATTAAACTCGTCCCGTTCGACGCCTCAATACGGGAGTTTTACGTTTTATCATTGTGATTGATGGTAAAAAGTAAACATTAGCATAAGACGTTACCGGGAGCCGGGTTACTGATGTCGCAAGTGCACAGTATTGCGTAGTAATTTCTAGAATAGCTTTCTGTGAGGTGGGTGGGGCGGGCGAAGGGGGGTGCAATTTCATTACCGGTCCGGATCCGCGCCCATAAATCACAAGGACCGAAGAAGGCGCTTCGCTCAGCGTAGTTCAGTTCAGGTGACGCTCGCAAAATCTTCTGAGCCCGGTATTTCTGTTTCACTCCCGTTTCCGACCGCTCGGATCCTACTTTCTTTATAGCTATGAATTCTGCGAATACTCTGAGAACGAGTTTTAATTGGCGCCACGGAAAAGCTTTTACTGGTCGTCTCCTCGTCGTAGGAACTGAGGATTTATTTCCAAAGTAGAAAACTTGTTCGTTTCTAAAATTCAAAATCCGTTTTATTTCCGGCGGAGTTCGTAGTTCGAAGTTTTAAAAAGTAGGTAACCGTCGCCAATCGAATTAGAGAGCTTTTAGCGTTCCGTTTGGCGCGTTTTTGCGTGCCCCTGTCCGCGTCCATTACCGCTCTCAAAATTACTTATAATTGCTTCGCTTAGTGCTAAGTGCTTTCATTACGACCGCTGTAAAACAGTTCCGGTACAGGTCAGAATGTGTCAACGTTCCCTCTCAAATCAGGTATTTATTATTTGGCTGAGCAAATCAAATTTCAATTCGAAATTTAACGCTGCTGAAATAGTTTGGTTGCGATATGATTGGTGCGTTGGAAATGCGGTCGGACATAGACAATACTTCAAATTGGCGTCAAAAAGCGCATCGGCCCACATAGGGAGTGCATAGCTGCCGGTTTGATGTTTGTAATATTCATTCGATTACGGGGCGGGAAATGGAGTGTCGCGCGGTGACAGCGACACCTGCGTCGTGCCGCACCGCACCGCACCGCACTTCACTACACCGCACCGCACTAGGCTTTAATTTTAGACAAGTGAATTCAATGTCTCATATTCTATTCTTTGATCATTTGGAATATCGACTCTGATTAGCGATTGTACAGGTTGGTATCTCGTAGCAACACGGCGGGTCTGTAGTGATTGAATCGAATGATTGGACGGCTAATTCGGTACAGCTCAGTTATAAAACCAAAAAAGGAGATGTGATCTCGCTAGTTGGAAATCGTGGAGCGTGGTCCCATTTAAATTCAGTGCGGCGCGTGCAATATTGGTAACAACCCGAGTATCCCTGACTGTAAACGGTATGAATTTTAAAACTGTGATCTAGTCCATACGAATTTGAATTTCATTGATCCGGTTGGGTTGTGTTAATCTTAGTACGATATAACATTGCAGATAAATATATTTTGCTTTTTGTAATAAAAATACTACAATAACATTCTATTAATTAAAGTACAATATTATTTTTTGATAGCAAAAAAGAGCAATTAAAAAAACTTTTTTTTCTAGTGTGATATTCTGAAATTTGATGATAAGCGCCATGTAAAAACCAAAGTCGAGATCATAATATAACATAGTGTCACTCTTAATCCCGTTAATCATCAATCTATCCCGGAGCCCGCATACCTGTGTACGTGTCGCGCTCCCTCGGAAAATTCCCAAGAAATAATATTGAATAACGATGCCTCACAAATCCTTCCTTGGGACTTTAAGCTCTTTCAGGGGGCTAAAAATAATTATAAGGCCAAAGTAATCCTATGACAGAATCCCGCAGAGCTGCTTCTGTTCTTCCAGCGTCTATTATTTTTGGAGCATGTGTTTTTGACGCCATAATTACACTGTCGTACTTGAATCATTGTCAGTTTACAGTTTTGTAATTACCGATTATCTCTAATTATAGAATAATGCTGATTTTAATTTCATCTCTGTATTATTGATCGCAGTCCAGTATTTTAACTGAGAACATTATTATTACCTTAAAAGCAAGTTTTTTTTAATGTGCCTCGCTCTCGACACACGATCATAATTTCGCATGACAAGCTCCACATAATATTAATAGAAGCACCAGGACGTCATAGCCGAAGAGATACGACGAAACGCGGAATTCCTAGTGCGGTGTTGAGTTACGTTCGTATCGGGTTCTCTTTGAGATGCACCGCACCGGAATGGAAGCAGCGCAGAATAATCACGCCGAAAGAATTTATACTTTATTTATGCTAGTATACTGTCTCCTTTGTTATGCTGCTCTGGTACTGGTACTTTACGATTATTATAGGAACACGTCAAGTCGATGAGAAATCTGTGGCTAATAGAAACGTTGACCTCTTGTTTATTTATTGTTTATTTCAAGAGACTATGCAAGAAGAAGTTTTATTAGTGATTCTTCTATTATCGTGACTTTACATGTAATAGATAAACCGATAGAGGAACTTGTATTAATTTTATCTTTAAACAATGTATTTTGTATGAACGTTCATACAACTCCTCCATTACTCTTAGCTGCCATTAATCCAATAACGCGGATATCTCAAAATATGGCTCAATTTTGCTTCGAAAAACGAAGAAGAAAGTCGGTTTTTCCTTTCTTTATTTAGGGTAAGGGCGAGTCGTAAGTTTTACTTGGAGGAGTCGGGGGCAAATTGCATACGAATCCGGGAAATGAGAATTTATTAATATTGGAAGCAACGGGTATCTTGAACGAATTAAGTGCTTTTATTTGGTGACAAAATAAACTCTGTTTTGGCAAAATTGTGTTTGGCAATCGTTTTTTTTAAAACTAATATAATGTTGTTAATAATTAATTTAGTTATACTAATTAATATAATGGCTTAAAATTAGAAATTTATACACGATTATATCATTAAACCAGCAGTTGCTGTCTTCACATACAATAAGTTACATTTGACATATTCAGAATCTATCCAGCAGGGGACGACAGAAGTCATTTCCGGAGATTCCGGGAGATTCCACTTTTTAAGACGATACTGTTCCGGGACGGACAGGAAATTCGAATCTGACGGAAATAGTGTTCGTGAAATAGCAACTATTACGATGGGGTTGATATTTTTAAATTAAAAAATAAACATGATCAATTCACAGACACATTACATGTGAAAAGTTTGATATAACTTGCAAAAAGAAGTCCTCATTACGATATAATAATACACAGTACTAACAAAAGAATTTAGATGAAAATGTTCCTCAATCTACCGCAAACAATCAGCAACTTTACCGAAGTAATCTCACGAGTCACAAATAGATTGTCTCTTGTAAATATTGTCTCAGCGTAACCCTTTAATAGCGAACCAACATGGCCGCCGTGCTGTGATAGCGCCAAGGCCCCTCGTAAATATGACTATCGAATGACAAGTATTAATTAATGGAAGAAAAACAAATTTTATCTTTACACTTGACTTAGTCTATCTAAGAGGGTCATATATCTAATTTTGTTAAGTTCTTAATAAATTAACAATATATATAGTGTAAATAAGAAACTTATATACACTGCCCTTGTATCATAAATATTATCTCAAATATTATAACTTACAAGAGATATTTTTAATTTTAATCGAAGCTCGTAGTTTTTATTTCAAGAGTTTAATTTCTACATTACAAGACAATCGATAAGCAACATACATCAACCCTTGATCGTCCGAAATTCTGGACCCCACATCCTGTAACCTGAGACCGTCCACTCCCAGATGTCTTATCTTAACGACCCACCCGCAGGGGTCAAAGTGACCCCACAACCCCCTAGATTCACTACGCAGATATGAAACGGGCAATTTTGGTCAACTCGACTAACTATACTCTCTGGAATGAGACTTGTTGTTTATAAGTAATTGTGTGTAATACAGCTTATTTAATCTAGTAATATTTGGACGGCCGATTACACAAAATGATATAAAGAATATTGCTCAAGTGTACTCTTTAGTTGTACTCAGTAAATGGGATAACTCTGCAAATTATAGAAATATTTAAGCTTAGCTAATACGCTTTGTATATTAGATTTCTTTAGTTAATTCCCACGAAATATACTTAATATTACTTTGGAATGAAAGAGACAATATACGAGCTTAATTTAGCCGAGCCCACATTATCCCATAAATAAAACAAAGGGACAGGCGCAAAGAAAATAATCTAACCCGTGCGATATGAGTACCAGGACACCATAAGTTAGAGATACGTAATATCCAGAATCCTCGAAAGAAACTCAACGTTTGATTAATGTATTCCCGTGTCAGGGTATATTGCGTGAATTTATTCGAAAGGGTGTTACGTCAGAGGTGTTATTGCAAATCTGGGGTATATTAAAAAGGGCGGAGACACGTATGTTTGTACGCCACCTGTGTTTAAAGGGCTTTAGGAGATGTATTGTTTTCTTTTATGTTATTCACAGCCAATAAACAGTAAAACAAAATTGCTTATAGCCGTAGTTTCGTTAACGTTTCAAATACCATATATTTTACTTTTGAAGCTGTTGTAATACAATCAACTGTTTGTAAAATATAATATATAATTCTAAAAGAGTTGATGGGGTTGTTTCGGTTTTATTCTGATATCTTCGGTCCACAATCGAAAACCCTTTAGAATTCACCTTCCCGTACTGATCCCGCAGAGACCCTTCCTAATAGGTTTGAGTGTTTCCACCGATGAATTTTTAATATGGAAATGAACCCTTCAAGTTATAGTAACCTGGTGGCTGTCCGATGCTTTTTTAAACGAGGGTAGTTTAACTGTTTATAGGATAATGGGGTATGGAAGGGTTGGATATTTTTTTTAGGGAATGGAAAATTTAAGACAAAATTATATTTGTGTTCGCAAATAAAAGTAAACAAAAGGTCCTCGGATACGATTTTCATAAATAACGTTATTATGCGTTTTGGAATTGCAATTACAATGTAATTTCCGACAACATCGAACTTGCGCAGTAAATTTGAGCGGAACTGAATGGGGGATACCCGGGAAATTTTTCCTTGAAAACTTGCCTTTACCCGGGAAAGTCGGTAAAGTTAGTGCAAGTAATCTAAAGTTAGCTACCAGGACGGCAGAGGCTATTTAGATGCACATCTTAACTTGGCAATATATCTGGATTGTGCGCAACTCGCCCGGGCAACTCTGAAAGTGTTTCCCGGATGTTTTTAGCCGTTTTTTTTCTGAAAACAAAGTGCTAGCGGAAAGCTTTATCAGTAATGTAATAAGCTAGAACTCTACTGGGAGCTGCAAGTGTATTTTATATTGGCTGGTTTATTGTATCACATTAGATACATTTTCTGAACCAAAATACTCAATATGTTAATATTGTTAGAGATGTCACAACATTCTTACATCCTAATTGTTTTAAATACATCGAAAAAAGTTAAAAGAAATATTTAAAAACTTGCGACAAGTACTCGCAAAAACACTTAAAAACACTGCAACTGTGAACTAAACGAACATATGTGAGTGCACCGTGTTTATTTAATAACCTTTATAATTAAGTGCGTATTAAAATCTATTATTTTCCACACGCATACAGTACAGGGTCGCATATAATTTTAATAACATATTTGATGGCGTGCGGTCCGCAGATAATGTAAAATTTGCATTGCGAGTTATCGCTCAGGTGCCGTTTGACATTTGTACGTGCGGTATTTACGACCAGCTGGACTTTAGATTGGGTCACGAGTATTTGATACTTATAAATAATATTACAATAATTAATAAATCTTTTTACAAATCTTATTATTAAACAGTCCTAATTTTATCTCATATGTCCAAGCAAACTTAATTCCAAATGAACAATCGAAAGCAAAAGGGTATCTATCTCCCGAAGCAAGTCGTGCATAATGCCCAGCCCAGGGCTCAGCTAATCAGAGGCCGGGAGGGAATTCGCGATAACGTCCGCGCGATTACCTGACCACCTCCGCACTCCTGACCGCCTGGTATCACTTACCTAACTTTAATCCAACACCCAAATTAGCTTTCACAAATTGACCGGGAAATTAGGGGATTACAATAAAAAACATTTATTTTTATTACTTTTGTTTTTAATTTATATAAAAAAATATGTATTCTATTTAGTTATAGTATTTGCGTAATAAAACAATTTTTATCTTTAAAAAATATATTTCTATATATCAATCGATGCGGAATTTTTATACTGAATCTTAAAAAGTCATGAAGAGCCAAAATTTTCTCAAGTTATGGGTGAAAAACTACAAATTAAAATATTAAAATATCTGTTGTCAAATTTCACAACTCACTAGTAAATTGTATACTTTAGTCAGTATTTTGTTTAATATAAAACGTACCTAAATGTTCCGCCTACGTATTTTATAAAAGTGACCTAGAATTTCCATTTTCAATATGGCTCCATAACTCGGGTGGAATAAGTAAACTTTAAGCCGCCATTAGCGGAATTGGACGGAAGTGACGTCACTCCGGATTTACGCGTCGCACCGTGAGCCCACCGGACGGGTATGTTATTAAATTTGAGAGGATTTATAAACATTAATATTTTTACAAATTATCTTAAAATTAAGAAAGTATTAAAAATATATATAGATAATGACATAAAGATAAACGTATAAACTTTAATTATAAAAAGTTTTATTTATTTAAAAAGACAAGGCAATTACAAAGAAGCTAAGTTGTGTAACAATTACTTAGCGCGGGCGTGGCCGGGCGGCCATTTTCATAATGCACCAGACTGTCTTAAAGTTTTTACTTTAAATAATTGTAAGCTGCAACCAGGTGCAGCTCACACAACTTCGAGGAAGGATAAAAATGATTTACTGGATCAGACAGATATTTTATTATATTTATAACAATCTAAATACTTTATTATTATATTATAGTAATGTTATCTACTAAATAATTTCAACTTATTTAAACGTAGTACAAAAAGGGTCATAGACGTTAAAAAATTATATGGTATCGAAATATGTTTTTTTAAACTATTTTACGGATTTCATCTTTAAGGCTTTCCGGCGAACACGCTTGCTGAAAAGTATTCGAAACGTCGGGTTATAATTAAAAAATATAATAAAAGTAATCGTCAACTTCTATAACTAGCGAACTCAATGAATGTATAGTTTCTTTATGTACTTCAGCGAAGTGATATATCCACTGCCTGAAGTTCAGAGCCGACTTGAAATATTACTTGGCACTTCAAACTATAACTTCTGTATATTTGTGACAGACTGATATTTTTTATTAACTCTACAATTGGTTGATTATCTATACTAATATTATATGCGCAAAAGTATGTTTGTTTGTTCGATATGGATTTAAAAAATTCTTTCTGCCTATCATAAATATAGCATTAAATAAAATTGTTTGTCAGCAGGTGAAACCGCTAATAACTACTAGTATGAAATAAATAAATTTTCTGGAAAACTACTTTCAGACTGGAAAATATTCTCAATATAGTGATAAAAGTTTGGAATCACACCGAACAATATATATGCATTAAAAACCAATTACTTAGTACTTGTTCAAATAAAGTGGATAACATCGCCTGAGTACAGATACACTAATCACAGTTCTAGAAGTGACAAAACAATACCTTGATATTCATTTAAAACAAAGACATTTTAACTTTTAAACGGAGTTTTTTCCCTTTTATTTTTCCGTAACTCGGAAACCTAATGAGATTACTTCGCGAGTTGGAGCCATGTTTTTTCGTTTTTGTCATAATAAATATCCAAGCATGTTAAGTAAATAGAAGGTCGATAATGAAGTATTAACCCTCACAATTAAACATCCTCTGAAGACATGAAGCCGCACAATGGACAATGCGCTGATAACGGCACTCCGTCACGCCGTGACAGGGCGGGAGGCGCCGCGAATCACGAGCTACAGCGGGACACTTAAAATAACTTTTATGTACACTATTATTTACAAAAATTCTTTCATTTAATTGTTTTACTCATATTTTGTTCATTTTAAAGTAGTAATCGAGATTGTTTTCAGTTTTCGGAATCAAACAAAAAAACAGATTAAGAATACTTACTTTTTAATTAATGGGAAATGAATAAGTAATTAATTCTTTAGTTATCCTACATAAATACTAAGGACTTTTGTTTGTTATTATCCGGTTCTTATAATATAATAAAAATATATCCAATGATTTCTTAATAATAGAAATAACACTCGCTCGTGTCTTGTACCACAGCTAGCTATAGCCAGCGCGAGTACTGCGTCTTTGTATTGTCTTGTGATTGGGTTTATCGTGAGGCTGTGTCTGTTATACGAGAACCTGTCGCAGTCATCTTATGTACTTCCGCGATCAAACCCAACATCATGCATATATACAATACAACCTCTATCTATTGTATCTATTAAGCTAAGCCACATAACGCGTAATTATTATATTATCTAATACAACGCTCCGAGCGACCTGTCTCAGACGAAACAGTCTAACATCACCTGGGTACGAGTGACTTCAAAGAAACTACGAACAAAGTAAACGGGACTCTCTCCGTTTGATTAGGCGTGTTCTTGTGCCTCGAGGCACGCTTTGTACCTCCAGCCTCTACAAACAAACTGACACTCGCGATTCACTTATATCAAAGCACGTCTTGGATGCTCTTGTCGATTTAACTAAACTAAGTTCTGGTGAAGATGTCTGATATTGATATTGACAGAGCTGGAGTTACAGAGTATTTAAAATATTAGCATATCGGATAAGAGTGGCATTCGAAGATATAAATTTATATCGGCCTCAATAAAAATGGTTTAAAAAGTTACCAAAAAAATGCAGTACAGTGCAAAAAAAAATGTCGCACGCGGCGCCAACGTCAATAAAATTTGATGTTTACGCGGGAGATATCCCGCCAAATAAAACGTGCACTCTTTTAAACTATTTGGTGCGTTCAAAAATCATTTTTGAAAAGGCTTTCATGGCTGCCATTTTGAAATTGCACAAATATATGTGATGTTTCTTTTTCCAGTGATATCTTTATTAAATATAATGGTTATGTTTGTGATATTATTTAGAATTATTATTTTTATTTATAATACATATTTCCACTAAACGGTATAAGTGAGACAACGTTATTAATTGTTGGATCGCAAACAAGACAGATTAAAATTACAAATCACACATGGGCGCGGCTCCGCTGCGCTGACTTAACTATGAACGATGCTATTTACGATAATTACTAATCTAAGGTCACAATAATATATTAAATTAATTTTTTTTTTTTTTGTGATAGCAAAATCAGTAGCCGTCTCTTATGATATAAATATAAAGCTTATAAACTAACTAAAAGTATTATTATAAAATATCTCAAAAATATGTTAGTTACGAAGTACGTTCACAAATATCTTTTTGTCCTCTTTCCAGATAGGTTTCCACAACTTTTCATCTAAAGCAGCTCCATATGTCTTCGATGTTAAGGCTGTCATGTTCAGTTAACTTTAAAACAATGACGTCTGACGTGGCTATTTCCTTTTAAACGTTTTTCAAACTATACTTTGTACTCGAGTAGCTATCACGGATAAGAGACATACTATTTTAAGCTTTAAATACGTTTTTATGGTGATTTTTTTATGTTTTTTGGACTATGTGTAAGCGATTGACAGGTCTGTCGCCGGTTTTTTGTCTGCTGCGGCTTTTATTTTCTGGTCTAGACTTGGTGATTAGTCAGCACGTGTTCGCCCGTTCACTGTTTCACCATCTTTTACGTTAGTTTGGTAGATGTTAAAACGAGCTTGTATTATCGTGAAACTATGATAAATCGCATAATTCTAACACTAGCCACGTAGCCCCGGATCAAATGACATATCATTACCCCACAGTTTCGAGGAAAAGGCGCCATTACGACCGAAATGACTATCGAAATTATAATATCAATTACCGATGCATTAACAATTCATATCAGAAGTCAGACGTAGCAGAATCGGGAGTGGAGAGTGGGAAGGCGCAGGGGCGGACGGTTGCGAGGAGGAGGGTGGCAAGGCAGCCGCCGTCGGAGAGCTGTCAAAATGTCAAATTTCAGAACATTGCTCGGCGCAACTTCAAACGTGCCCCTACCGCTGGCATGCATAGGTACTAGCTACCTCTAATATAGTTATAGCTGCCTGGTACTGCGTGTTAATATTCATGCATCTCATCCGGCTCCTAGACACCGAGCCATTTTCGTGAAAGCCTCTCCCGTTCCGCCACTATGAATATGAATGAATGATTCCCTGTTCGTTTCTTGGATTAAAGTTTTTGCCGTTCTCTTATATTAATGCGCAATGTATTAGGATTATTCATATTAATGAACTAGAGACCATTCTTCTTCAATATATTAAGTATCTTCTAACATAACAGAAATTATCCATAGTAAATGTGTGTGTACAATACAAACCGTGAAATAAGGTATGGAATGAAAATTTTAATTTCCTGAATAACAGGCAATATTCTATTACATTTCCAAAAAAATGTACTTCACTCACCGATGCTGTCTGTCTCGCTCTTGACGTGAGGATATTGGAATGGACCAAAAATAAGAAGCAAAAGAAACATGGATTTTTGACGTTTCAATATGCACTCATCTGCACCGCGAGCCAGCGGATTCATTAATATCATGCCGGAAACTTTCCCTAGTGGAAAAATAAAAAAACTTCCACTCGACAATCGAAATTGGCTCTACTGATTTCAACCGGTGACATCAAAAAGCTCTCAGTCTTATTAATATCGTTTCTTACGACCCCGCAGCAGTAACAAGCTCATACTCGGCTCGTGGTATTTATGAACGTCAATCAGAGCTGTCACAAGTGACAGTAGTCAAATCCCCGCCCAGTAATAACGGGAAAGGACGATCCCAATTTGAAAAACACACGTTCCAAAATGCGCGCGTGCTCGATTTGGCGATTAGTGTTTTCGAAAATGGGATCGTGAATCGTGTCGCCTTTGGGTGTTCCCGCCTACAAGATGGCGGCCCTAATCAAGCAACGTTCGCGGGGAAAGGAACAGAATGATATACAATTTTATTGAAGCGATGTGTTATTACCGAGTTGAACCTATAATTACGCGCGAACACAGCGCGTGGGAAGATTAGAAAAAAACATCTTTTGGACGGCTCGTGCTTTGTAATTGGGGTGCTCGTAGTTACGACCATTCAGAGTTTTTATTTGATTATAGCAATTTAAGTTTGCAAAAACTAACGATTAAGAAAGCGAGGAATTACCTTAATACCTATATTTTGATAATTATCCAAATACAAATATTATTTATAATTACAATACTTCTTTAATAAGTGTATCTTAATGCCAAGTAAACATGTAAATAATATTATAATAATGATATCCCGTTATAAAAGTCAAACAGCTCGTAGACTGGCTGGTGTGGAACCATCGCTCATGGCTCTGACTGATTTATGACGTGTCGGCTGGACCTCTAGATCAGAGGTCGTCTCAGATGTACATAGATTGTACGTTACTTGTTAGTTAGCGTCGAGGTGAAGAATGAGGCTGTATTTATTATAAAATATTGAAATATATTAATAAATATTAAGATATCATATAAATATTTTTTTAAAAAGAAATATCATTATCATTATCGAAGTAACCAGTCCTAAATTCTATACTTTTTTCAAAATTATTTTTCAATAAATATTATAATAATATAAAAGTCTATTTTTAAAGTATCCATCTTGTAATATCAATGTTATTAGTATAAACCTCTGAAGTAAAATTGACAAATACTGTCAATTTAACAAGCTAAGTGTGACAGTACACGATCGGAGCCCCGCCAAACCTGTGTCACCGGAGCCCGGGGCGCTCCGCCCTCACACGCGACCTCCGCCCAGGAGCAAGGGTCAGCTAATGCCACTTAGTAGACTTATATTATTAGTAGCAGAGTTACAAGCGATAAATAAATTATAATTATAATTCTACAAAGTATATTTCTCATTAATTATAATCACCATAAATGTCACGGATACGCCAATTAATAGACACTTGTATTTAATCGTTATTCTAAACACTTGATTATCAAATAAAAATTATAGCAACGAGTATCAGAGTGCTGTTGAAACGTATCGGGCACATAAATTAATCGAGTGGAGCATTGATTAGCGCCGCCAGCTAATAAATAATAATCGATTCATTTGGTAACGAAAACGAAAAAAAAAACTTGTCCACGATTTAACTGCGAGCAAATAAATATTCGTTTTTGTATCTTTTTCGTTTGTCATTTCTCTAAACCTACATTTTACACTTAGATTCGGAACCAATTGAAGAACTCGTCAAGGTATGCAAAGACTTATAATTGTAAGCTATATATACAGTAATGATTGCCAGCATTGTGTACAATCTGTATTATCAGGAACGAACAACGGGCACGGCTCCGCATAAACGGTTGTTATCAGTGACAAATTTCGCATCTAGCAGATATCGACACGCGGTAAATCATAGCAGCCTCTCCGCGTCGCGTGAGTAATGTGCACGCGGCCTTATATCTGTTGGAACTGTACGCGTTCTTTATCGCTGTGACGGATTCGTACATTGTTTTACTTTTTAGAAACTTCAATACACTTCATAATAAATTGTATCAAATATAAGTTTTATTACTTTCTATATCTTTTCATGGTTTGCGATAGCTCTCTGTGTATAAGATTAAACTTTATTGTATATAACAAGGGTGATTGGTAAAAAACTAAAAGAGTATAGAGTTTATAAATTTGCGTTTCCTATACGAGGAGCCGTTGACGCGAGCACAATGGATGTTTTGTTAGGGTTTTTCAGTTCGCTGTATTTATTGCTCGGTCGTATACACAACTAAATTGACGTCCAGGGTTGCGTTGTTCAGAACATCCCTTGGATTTGTGTATTATATATATATTTTTTAATATATAAAATATGTTTTGACGGTACAACACTACTAAATAACAAGGAACGCTACCAGACCTCAATTTTGTCTCGCTGGGCTCGCAAAATCTCGGTATATGTTCGTGTATTGAGCGAAGCGAGGAGCAACAACACTGATGCTGCATTTAAAAAACATTTTGTTCTTTTTTTTTTTTTTTGAAAGATATATTTTCAAAACTGCCACCAGACTGATGTCTATCAGTGAGCAAAATTTGGAAACTTTCGGATATACCGATTTTAATTGATGTTTGCACAAAGGAGGCAGAAAAGTCTCCGAGAGCTTCGCTCGCTCCGCTCAATATTTTTATAATTAAAACAACATATTTAAATAGGTCTGTTTTATATGTTGTCTTCGAGAATTTATTTTCTTTATTTCTCTAACCGTTTGTGTACACCGCGTGCGCCCGCGCAGGTGCACGGCATCTTTGATGTGTATTGATATGCTAAGTTTTATAAGTGAATACATATTCATCGGCTTTTTGTACACATTGTACAATTCTGCTTCGATACAGTTTGTTTGTTTTAAGATTAAAGATCTTTATGTTAGATTCTGAAGTCGCGAAAAAACAGTAATACTTATAGTAGCGTCTTTTACCGACTTGGTTTTATGCAATTAAATTATGATGTTACTCACTAACAAACAAATCTATTTTTGTCTCATTAAATAACGTTTAACAATTTTTTCAAAGAACTTCTAGGCAGTTGTAATTAAGTCAATTTTATAAATATTGAAGTCTATTCAATGAGTCAGTAAGCCATATGTCTATTCATACAATGTAGTAATATAAATTAGAATTTTTATTAAAAAAAGACAGTGATTTAGAGTTGCGAAATTATATTCGTATCGAATATAGAACAAAATTTCAAACTGTAACATTCCGCTAAGACGCGTCATAGACTCAAGTGTTCCATTATTGGAATTAGTGTCACAGAGCACAATACGCATTGTAACCTTGTGACGTCACAGGCCCAATTCCATCAAAGAGACAAGTGTAGAGAGTTGCGAACTATCTCATTTCCTAGCCCAGTTGTGCTTCCGAGCGCCGTCACTTCATCCGGCTCCACAGATTAATATCAGCGTTTGACGTTTGGCGCCTTTGTCTCTATTGGTCCATTGAAGCAGACGCCATTGCTACATTCGATTTACGAAATACATCTGTTTTGAATTTCGATTGGCTTTGGAATTATATTTTTAAATAGGAACATTTTTAAATTTAAAGGTGACCGAACACAAATAAAATCTGTCAAATTATAAAGTAACTATTTTGGTAGAGTAGAGTGCGGACGTTGTCCATTACAGATTTGCATAATTTAGCCGCTGTTCTGTGGCTCCGTGTCGGTCGATGAATACTTTATCTGCTCTCTCCGGTAAAAATGTACCGACTATTGGCAGGTGTCCCCCATTGAACTTACTTTTTTATGAAAATACAGATTAATTCGGTCCCATTCCACCAAGTCGTGACATGATTTATATTAAAGTATATTGATATAAAATTTGGCGTAACATTTTCACAATAACAAAGACGACACATGGGTATGAAAATGTACTTATAAAAAACAAGAAAAAGCAATTCACGTTGAACTAAAGGGAATATTTCGCACATAAACTAGGGTAGCATAAATAAACAAGGCGCTAGAAACAGTGAAATACAGCCGGCGGGTAATAGTGCCATCCATCTGGTCACATCTTCGATAGGGTTACTACACCTCCACACCTTTATGCGTCCCCGGTGAGACATAACGGCCCCATAGACGGGAGGCCCGTTTTTTTGACGTCTATTTGTGGTCGCCCTTTTCCCTTAACGGCTTCTCCTGTCCCTAAGCGAATGAACTGCTAAGATTTGAATTAAAATTAAAAAATAATCCTTAACCCCGATTAATTGAAATGATGTAATTGCTCTGTAAATGAAATATTAAACAACACATTATAATAATAATAGCATTCTTGTAGTAGATATCCTTAAAGTAATGGTACATGCCAGTGTCGTAATGAATAGATACATAAAGAGTGTTAGTCTCTTCCTATAAAGGCAAGTTAAAACAAGTGTACGAAGCACAGATATACATATTTTAGCTCAATCTGAAACATCACGTCCGCTGAGGGAAAAATCTAATATATCACCTTTAAACCCGCTACTATGATAAAGATTTTGATCTAAATTTTGTATTATAGTTGGAATATTTGAGACTTGAAAGAGTTTGGAGCAGTTTTATTATGGAAAAGGTGGAGGAATTTATATAATAATAATATATTAATAATATAATATATAAAAATATAATCATTAACCCTTCATATTCAATTGATAGGAATGGATCTAATTGTTCACAAATTGTTCTAAATATTGATGTCAATATTGTGATCATGTGATCACAATAAAAAATACTCTGTTAAATTTGTTTTGTGGTTCTGCTCAGACTACGGGCTTTTGAACCCTCGTTTTAACTTTAAGTTGGAGATTGTTTTTATAGAAGGGTTTTTATTTATATAGCTGGTATCAAAAGAAGTCTGATACTTACTTTTGATGTACATAACTGATTACTGATATTGACTTAAACTGAAAAAAGTTTACAATACATATATATTTTTCAAAAAGCTATTTTTTTCTAGAACTGCTAATGTATCTACTCTAACTTATTATTATTATCACAACAATACGTTTGTCAATTCCAACAACAAAGACCACGGATGTAAGTTGCTCATCATAAGCAAAAGCAGCTCTTGTTACATTGAAGAATTTTCCTATCAAAAGAAAATAAACAAGTTAACTCAAATTCCTCCACACCATCCCTCATGATGCTCGCGTTCAGAAATCACCAAGCTCCTGAATATATTATTATTGTTATGGCGCGGCTGAAATTGTAAAATACACTCTCTGAATTATGCCGCCACGAATATCATTAGGGAATACTGCTCCGACGCGCTCCTGAATTTTTCAGCATCCGTTGAGATTGTTTTATCGTAAAATATTGTTTTTTATAACCGGTTCCGGATTACAGTAGTTCACGTTACATTTATAATAAACTACTTAATCCATTTGCTTCTGAGTGTTAGGTCGCCTTATTATCCAGCAAGAACTAGTTGGATAAGGTTCACGTTTTTGGTGAATCAAAATTTCCATATCTCCTCAGCACCCCAGAGATTTAGATGCCAACAAATGGATTGTTTCTCTTTCATAGCAAAATAAAATTTATAGTTCGGTGAATTTTTGGAGGCTCTTTTACCAATGGAGCTCGTCCTTTTTTCACTCTCGATACTGGATTTATCGCTAACTTATGCCCGGTATAATCGTGGTTTTAATGCACTCGTGATTTACGAGAGGGAGACTACGGGATTGCTTTCGAAATTTGATATCTCAATAGAGTTTATGACGCCCTGGTGCACGGCTGTCGAACGACAATAATGGCTTTTGGGATAAACGCACGACAAATTTGATTCTCAGTTTGGCTTTCATTTCTCAACTAATTTTACACACACACACACACACACACACTCATATTTATTTATAATATCTGGTGTTTTAAAATCTTAGTGATCAATATTTAATAAATGCAACCTGTACACATCGAAATTGCGCGTTTTCTATAAGGCAGTTACAAAATTAAAAATAATTGAGGGCCGGACAAAAACGCGAATCCCCGAATAAATTTGACAAGCACCGTTACCTGGCCGGCTCCGAGTTTATCATTTTCCTGTTTTTATGTTGGCCTTAATAGGCATCATAAATTTTTGATAATGTTTTTTCGATTTTCGAAGCCTCACTGACGAAAAACGGATTGCATCCCAACGGTCCAGCTAATGATAATGTACACGTCGTTATTTCAATGACTCCCGCATTGCCATCATGCACCAGATATACAATCTGGTTCAATTCATATTACAATACATAATATTCACTAATCCAAGTTTAGTTTGAACAGGTCAAACTAAATATCATTGCCAAAATAAGAACTAATTATAATAAACTATAACCGCAGGAAATGATCGAAGCGTACAATTACTCCATCTCAGATCGATGTAAACATCCTGATAGTACATTAGTGCATTAGCGTGCGTGTTGTACCAACAAACAGACCTCCCTCCGCGATCTTACTGTATATATATATATATGTACCTAACTAAGGAATCCCTTATTTTCATAATAAAAATTCATTTTCATATATATTTCATTATATTGCATCTAGTTCCAAGTTTGAACCAAGTCTTAGAATTCCGTTTATAATTTTTTTATATAAATGCATCAGCTATCACAAATAATAATTAAAATACTACTTACAATAATAATTTCACGAGTAAACCGATCTATTCTTGTAAATTAACCAAAGAGAACAAAGAGCAAGTGAGTGTGAGTGATGTATCTTCGAGAGAACTGAGATGATGTCATTGCGGTTCAGTTCTGGGACAGATGAAGTAACGTTTCTTGGTTTCAATTAAAATAGATGAAACCGGAAAGCTTCGAGATGTGCGTAAGCGATCAAAATACGATGGTCTATAAACCGAGTTATTGAAATAACTTGATTTCAATTTAAATCTATTCAAAACTAATGACAATTAACCTTTTTTATGCGCTGTAATAAGCATTTTTACAATCTTCAAGTCGTTTTATAGACGAAAAGGTTTAAAATAAACAGCCAAGATCATGGCTTTACGGCGACATAAAATAGCACAAGTAATTCGCCCCATAACACTTCCCCTCCACTGTGATCTTTTAACGTGTTTTCACCATGAATACATTACAAAGTGTTTGAAGAAACTTGAATAGAGATTTCTTTACAAAAAACAATTGTTAATTGCATTTCTTTTTGTTTGTTTGTAGTAAAATCGCGTGTAGTACATTCATTTAGCGAGTGCTCGGTGTGCACTAACACTTATTCTTTATGCAGGTTGCTCCACGATTTCGCCATTTATATTCCGTCTGTCCGTATAAATCATAATAAAGCCGCGTCCACACAATGGTGCGTTATGCGTTGGATACACTCGTAACGGCTGACGTATCAATTTCTCTGGGAAACCGGCCTTATCGAAGAAATCTGGTGTCCTTTGTTTTTTTATATTTATTTTGTTTTTTATTATTTATTACCGAGTACGGTTTGATCGTAAGACGTTTACAAAACGACCACACACTATGTGAAAGTAACATTTCGAAACTGTTTGATACATAGTAATGATATTAGTCATTCCTATTTAATTAAGATGAGCATTGCGCCATCTTTATTAATTCTCGTATAAAACTTACCTCCAGCAGGAAGTTACTTTGAATGGTACTAACTAAAACAGCTATTAATATTTTTATTAAATCATTACTTACCTTATGTAGTTACGTTGAAAACACAAATATAAAATATCTATTTCATACCGTTTATCTTAGTCACGTCTTGGTATCGACCGGGGACTCGAACCGGTTAATAATTTACACATACGGTACCTGCGGTCGTACCGGGGCTACATGAAATAGAGACGGTCTCCCGGGGACGCCGACACGCCAAACCAATGTCATTAGATATGTAGCCCGACTTCCTTTAGGATATAATATTTTGTACACTTTTCTTCTGAGTAGGTTAAAGTCATCTTAACACACATATACACACATACACATACAGACATAAGTCTACAATGAAATTATTCTTATAGTGTCATTGATCTTTCTGTTGCAGCATCCGTACCCCTCGGAGGATCAGAAGAAGCAGTTGGCGCAAGATACAGGGTTAACGATACTACAAGTAAATAATTGGTGAGTTATTTTATTTTGATTATTTGTTAGTTACATTTGAGTTTAAGTTAATAATATTAACTTAATATCAATATTATAAGTT
The DNA here is from genome assembly GCA_959347395.1 of Mechanitis mazaeus. Lineage (NCBI taxonomy): Eukaryota > Metazoa > Arthropoda > Insecta > Lepidoptera > Nymphalidae > Mechanitis > Mechanitis mazaeus. The sequence goes on from OY365743.1 coordinate 3,935,834, forward strand.
AATGTTTGTTCGTCAGCTTGATAGATTGATTTGTCCAGCTCTAGCTATGACCGAGGAAAGAACGTCTTTTCATCCTGGAACATATCATGAGGTTTTGTTCTCTATACGTCTTTGAGGCGAGGTCGCCAATAAATGCTAGTATGTCATTGCTTTTGTTAGGTTCGTCATACATTTTACTATAAAAAACCTCGAACTAATATTAATAATTCAAATATAAAAATAAAACATAGTATTTTATAAATATTTTTACAAAGTTTCTCACAAACTATAGATATCACTAATAATAAATATGACATAAAATGTATCCCATACATATACAAATTGTACCATAAAACGGAAATAAAGTAAGAACAGTGCTTCTAAATAGTTGGTTTGAGACCTAAGTAGGTATGGAAATTTCATGATTATCTGCAGCGGGTGACATAAAACATCGCACTTTACGACATCTGCCCAGCACCTAGCTATAAACGTGCTTATTAATGACGCGAAACCGCCGCCTGCTAGAATACACCACAAAAATATATACACCACTGCAATGGACTCAATATATTTATAATACGTAATGCCTATACATCACGTCGCAAAACCCATACAATTTTTTTACACAGCTTTCGAAGTTATCAAATATTTCAAGTAATAGAAACTGGACCGGTTCTAAATCTTAGATGTAAATCCTCATGATACAGTCGATTCACATCGACACATGCAATTTGTTGATACCTACGTGTTCTGAGCGCGTGGGTGTGAAGCTGGCGCATCATGGCCTCGCCAATAAAATGTACGACAAATTGACCATCGTGCGACCAGATATGGACCCGACCCTTTTTGTTTTGCAATACGATTTATTTATTATTTAAATACGAAATAACTTAAGTGAACGGGTGGGCCTTTATGTGCGAAAGATTCCTTTTTGTAGAACAATGACCTACTGCGATCGTATCAAACTATTTGTTTAGAAAATTCATCTTTATTTGTTATTTATATTCAAAAGAATTCATACACTAAAAATCGTGGGAATATTCAGAGCTTGGAATGAAGAGATTTTTCTTTTTTTTTTCGAAAGTGTGCCGCGTTCTTTACCGCGTGTCAAGTTGGACGTAAAGGCTTCAAAACTGACAGGGTGAGAGGTCGCGCGGTCTTTGTCTATTAATTTTACACTTCCTCGCAGTCATGAGTGCCTGGTACCAGGCCCATAATTACTAGGTGTAATTAACAATTAAGAAAACTTTAAGAGAAATTAATAATATAATAAAATTTATAATATTTATTAATGATAAATGGTTTTAAAACTGTGGCAGTGAATCAAGTGTGATAATATTCGGAAGGGTTAATACAGCCCTTTGTGTAAACAGGTGGCTGAACCCCTTCTGATTGCACTTGCGGTATCTCTCGAGAATGTTTAACATCAATATTTGATGAGTTAAGCTTTCCGGTAATCAAAAATCCGTTGTTTTATTCAAATTGTTTTATTTTATTATTGAGAGTAGTTTTATTGATTCAATGTTTGATTTAAAAATTGATTCCACATCGGCCTTAGCTTACAAGGTCTATTATGTAAATGTAAAGATAATAGGAAATTATTCAAGTGTAAGTACCAGGCTCGCATAACATAGATGCAAATGTATAAATGTTATTACAAACACACGGTACTCTGGAGGATCGAAACCACCGCTGTTGGAACTCTATCAAATTAACGAACGCGCCCCTAATTGGTATTGTATGAAGATGCAAATTCGAAGAATGGTAAGAGCTATCTCGTATTGTCGGGAGCCGGGTACATGTAATTGATAAGGCGTCCGGATTTGAAATTCAAATTTTATTTTTCATTCATACCTCCAGGGAGTTTCCTTCCTAAATTCATTTCCTATCTCGTTTCGTTTGTCTTTTGTTTGAATTAAAATGGCAACAAAACTAAAGGATAAAGAAAACTTGGGCAACTTTAAGCTGTAACTTTCTTGAGAACTTTAAATTGAATATAAAAGTTGCCGCTTTCGTAATATATTAATTAAAACATTCGCCCGAGCCCACTGGAGCCAACACGCTCCGTCTAATTTATAACATATATAACATAGGACGGACATCACACAAAGGATAAACCGAAATCGTGTGTATTGATGGGCACAATAGCCCGAGCTTATTGGCTAGGCTAGGATAGGCTAGGCTAGGCCAGCTTCGCGACAGTCTAGATTAGCCGGCTTACAGGTATTACGCTTGATTAGTGGCCAATAGATTGTAAGTGGGGATAACCTGTTAATTATTATTAAGTCGCATTCAGTAATTTGTGATTTAGTGTTATGTGACAGTCAGGGCCTCGGATATATTAATAATTATATATAATGGAGATTTGTGAATCTTTACATAATTGATTTTTTTAACTGAGAAAAACACAAGTTAAACTAGTTCATCAAAATGTTTTCATTTATGAAACTAAAAACGAAAATAACAAGGTTATTTTAGCAGCTGTAACTTGCCCCCTGACACGGGACATGCAATAAAGCGCTGTTTTGGCAATTACCACATCTGCGACGTTTTAAATGAAATACCAGCGCGGCATAGCAACCAACGGTCTGCCTCCCACCTCCTTCTGTGCGCCTGGTACTTGAAGTTTTATTATTTATAATAATATATTATCATAAATTAAAAAAATATATAAAAGTTTAAAAATAAAAAATAACAAATTGGCCTTAAAATTACGGTAAGGCACTCATTACAAGTATTATCATCCGGTAAAACGGCCCCAAGGCCCCGAACGGAGCTGAAAACTCTCAAATTGTCCATCAAAAATCAGTTCCCTCAGTTTACGAGCCCTGGCCGTAAAACAACTTGCAAACACTCGGTTTAATACCCCTGGATGTTTCCTTCACCCGTTGGATAAGATCTTTGGAGAGATCTCCAGTTTCTTTTTTTAGCGGCTTATTTTTACGTACTTTTAAAAGGTTGCGTTCTTTGAGTCAGTATTTTTTACATTTAATTTGCTTGATAAAAATAATTGCGTTGAGTTTTCTAGTGTTTATTCTTTTTAGTTTGATTCCAATTTACATGTATCAATGGAAAAAGATTGCTGATATTTATAATTTAAATAAAATAACTAAGGATTCTTTCACACTAAGTAATATCTTATCTTCAGAAACGACAGAATCATTTCCAAAGACAATACAAAACAATAAATTTCCCGAATCCATCTCGAGCTATCAAAATAGAATCTTAAACCGATCCACAGCCCCTTCACGTATTCATCGGAGGCCATTGAAATCCATTCTCAGACAAACAACAATCAAATCACGCCGCGATCTCCATACCATAAAAGAAACGCACTATTTCCCGTTTACTACACCTTCGGTGATGTCGTAAGAGCTTTCCCGAAAACACACGGAGTGTGTGTTGCTGCGAGGCTTTTGCGTTTTACACTTGAATATGAGTGATAACTCTTTGTTGTTAGTCGTATAAGTTATTGTTTTAAATAAGATATTTAAATTATTTCATACCTCTATGTAATTGTTCAATATATATGTAATGAAATCGCCACGTTGTGATGTCGTCTGTCTGTCTGTGTGTTTTCCACCACAGTGGCACTGATAAAACATCCATTCCCGAGTAATCGGAGTCTGAATTTTTAGCAGATCTGTATCTGCTTGGGGTGAATGAGGCATTCGCCTCCAATGTGCCGTTGCCAGTCGCTTTGAACCGCCATTAGAGTAATCCATTCATTGCGTCTGATCGTCTTCTCTGTACCTGTATTATACAAATAAAATAACTAAGAGTAAAATAAATTATAAGTATATTTTGTAGTTTAATAAGCATTTTAACAGCTTAATGAAACAACTAAATGCTCTCGTACTCAGATACTATAAATATATTAAGATTATAACATCTGTTGTAAGTAATAAGTAGTGCTTTTTACAAATTCTATAATACTTATAATTATATTATACTCAAAAGTAAGCCAATAGAAGTTAAATCGTCCAATAGCAGGTTGAATTGTAATTACAGCGTTGAATTAAACACAAGAAAACAATTACCCATTACGAGCCCATAACAATCCAGAGCGCAGCCCCTACTCGTCAAAATAATTCATTTTAATTTTCTTTACGGTCTAGTAAACCTTTATTTTACGATGTACTACGGGAGATAACTCTGGGACTCCCTTAAAGACTTTCCATCCCCCTTTATACCCCGTACCGAGATACAGGGATGTTTGTACTATGAGAATTTGATATCTGAATGATTTTATTAGTTGTTATGCGGCGTTTTGTTTTACGATACTTATAATGTCATTTAATTGGTTAGATTATATTAATACCAACTGATGATATTGTGTACTTAGACTGTGTATCGTTAATTAATAATACGTTTTTGTATCGAATATTACTTGGTAAAAGGTTGAGGGATATTACTAAGGCGCTCTGTGCGTTATTTTTATCTTGTAAATATTAATTATAATTAAAAGGGCTTTCTCTGTAAATAAATTATCATGAGGCACTTTTTCATTGTATTTTTAATTAAATTTTTCCTCCCTTTGTTTCCAGGTAAGTGGATTTAGCTGTATTCGCGTCTTTCGAATAATTTCGGTAAGTAGTTCATGAGTACTGATGTTCACCGACTTTGCTTACGTCAATATTAAATAAAATTATAAAAATAAATAATAAATAAATAATAATAAAGTATATTTAGCTCGTTTTAAATGAAACCAAAATCACTAAAAAGGATGTCTATATAAAAACTAGTGAAATCACAAAAGTGAACAAAACCTTTGTCAGCGGTGGATCATTAAAAATGTTTTTAATAGCCGAAATATAAGCAGTAATTTTTGCAAAATAACAAAAAAAAGCCAAACATGGAGCGCACAAAGGCTTTGACCAAGCCCTTTCAGTCTCCCGGCATCATGGCGTCATTTTTCACCGCTCCGCCATTTATTTTATCTGTGCTAGGGTTCTGTTTCGAATTTCGAACATCAGCTGTTGAGACGCAGAGATTTATGGCCAGCCTCATTCATCTAGAACAACTTCGATTTGAATTTCTTTTCGAATTTCGAACGCGTTTCGGTTTTTAATTAACTGTTCTGTTCTTTATTTAAAATTGTCTCAAATAGATTCGTTTATATCAGGTCAATGACCGGTGTGTGTTTTCTAGTACGCTTTTAACATTCAGACTTAATACAATTACAAATAAATTTTATAAAATAGCAAAATATATATAAAATAGCATAATCTAATAGTAGTTGAGTCGTTTCATTTTAATATCAACAAATTAAAAACTATTTTTAAACTCACGACATAAGCCATTTAAAGCTTTTGAAGGTCAAATTATTAATAAAGTACGTACGCTTAAAAGTTCCAGCTCCCCTGCATCAGCGAGGGTTACAACTCAGCATCTGCATTTCCCTATCTCATTTTCCATTTGACAAACATCATTACATCTTCCGGCTCTGCCCCCTCGACCTCACCTCTCCACCCTCCCACCCTCGCCCTATCTTTTCATTTATTTTAACCCACATAAAAATATGTGGTTGTGTCTGTTACAATGCTTCAATACTATTATAATAAGTTTATTCGGTAATTCCACATCTTTTGCTATAAATTTGTATGTTGGTAAAATGAATGGGAGGAATGTTTCCAAAATGGCGTAAATAACTGTAACGACCAATTTACTTCAACTATATCACGTGGCAAAGTGTTTTTAATTAAAATCTCTTTCTGTTTATCTTTTAATTTATTATCTTTGATAACGTTTTAATGAAAATTCCTCAAATTCAGAAATAAAAAATATTTTTGTTATTAAAAGATTTTATTAATTTTAATCACAGACATACATACAAAATAACAAAAGCAAGAACACTAGCCACCGACACGTAGGTACATCATTACGGAGCGCTCTCAACCCCCTGTTATCTATTGCCGGAACATCCCTCGCAGCGGTAGTGATGTGCTAGCGAATTATCGGTAAATCAGTATAATAACGACATTAAAATCCTTCAAACACTTGAAATCTTAATTTTATTATATTTAAACCTCTACATTATTGCCATGACACGACATAAAGGACCATTTTAATATCTCCATAACATTAATGTTACAGCTCATGAATTTAGCTCTTATTAAAACAACTTTTATAATTTAAAAATATTTTATAAAATATAAATATATTTATGACGTCTATTTTAATCCTTATAACATACATTAGTATAATTATTTATCGATATCCCGTGTCTCGTCACTACCGCCTCGAGCTACCCCGGTGCTGCTCCCTGTCTGTTTGTTTGAGAGCAATCTGCTTAAATTGTTTTAAATGTTAATGCGATCTACAAAACTTTAAATGTTTACAGACGACGAGACTATATCTATATATATTAAATATACTTTATGGAGAACGTGTCGTGAGATAATGATTTGAATCGAATCTTTTGTAAGTTATGAGTCGGAGTAAATAAATGATAAACGGGTAATAACAAGTTGGTGGGATTCGTGGTGACAAGATTCACCCTACACTTTGAGTTTATGAGATATTAGTGAGATGTCAGACGACAGACGTTTATGACGTCGTAAAGCGACCTCTGCTCACTTGTTGAGTTTATAGTCACATTATGTAGACAAGTCTGGAACGCCCTTGTTTTTATGAGACACGGACAGAGGTGTGGGGAGTTCGTTTGAGAATCACCAGGATACTAGGAACTGAACATGCTTATTAAACAATAAAACAATTACAATTCGCTGCGATAAATCGGATTGTCCCTCAGGAATAAATTACATTGTAAAATCATAACCGAGCAATGAATATGATATGTAATTAAATGCAGCTCTCCTCGTAACTTATGCGGCCCTGGTACCTGTAACTTATGGGGGCGGGGTTAATAGCTAATATCGCCTAATGACCGTCGTCTTGAACGTAATGCCCCACATGGGAACAGAACGAACACCTCGCGCTTATGCTCTCCCGGTCGTTTGTTATTTACGACTGATCGCTCTCAAACTTAATTGTCCGTTTGTAGAGTTACTAACTAAAAACACTATTATATATATATAAACTGTGACTGGACTTCATTTCAGTTAATTTCATAATATTATCTAGTTGGCAATCAGTGCTTACAAAGTAATAGTTTTACGAGTGTAGACAGTAATGAGTCATAATCATGGACAACACACAGCGGGAATAAATTAAGCTCACTTAAAAAAGTCACTGCGCAAATAAAATCTATTAAGTCGAGATAGCGTCGTAAATCAATCTCAAATTATAACCAAACGGCGCCTATCCCAAAATGGCCACTCGAAATAACACGTCAAACAAACTTCAGACGTTTTTACGTTCAGAAATTTAATTGCCTATACGATTACAAAGGATTCTGTTGTTTTCACAATGACGATGATTTACAACGAAATGCTTTAACTAATCCGTACAGGAGACGGAGTGACTCGAGAAAATATTTATTTACTACCGGCCACGGTGATTTAGGACTAGATTTCTTTGATTTTTAACGATTTTATTATTTTCTGATCTCGTTCCTGACGTCTTGTTAATAAATCTCGACGACGCCTTTGTTTTATAGATTATAAATGGTTGCAAGCTCAATAAAAATATTTTAATCCCGTTTTAGTAAAAATAATTGCTACTTAAAACCGAATAGCCCAATAATGAAATAATCAAAGGCCGTTATGAACACTTCAAATGGCTCCTGAACACATGTAGCCGTCAAATAAATAAAACAACCCGAGACGTCTAAAATTTGAATTCGAAAATATGCAAAGAGGTATATTACGATCTTATGCAAATTGATGATAAACTCGAAGGAACAGTACTCTCCGACCATTCAAAAGCGGGCCCTAAAAGGCGATCCCCGCTGGGTTTGCAAATTGCGACATGTCTTTGTTCTCCGATTACAGGGTACCTGCGACTGCACCAGATACACCATAGATACGCCATAGATACACCATAGATAACGATCCTCTATTGTACATTTGCGAATTAGAACCGAGATCGCTCTATTACGATTATTTTATAATAATTTTATGTTAATAGAAGCAACTAGCTCAGCTCTCGTATATGATATTCAAAGCCCGGTTCGGTTTTGTCATCATGGCCGCGAGGGATAATCATTAAAAATATGATATGTGTTATTAGAATCGCAATTTTCTAAGCCTTAAGCAATCTGTATATAATTTGCCAGATGATAGCAAATTAGGTAGTTAGACTCGCATAGACCCTGGGTCGGATATATTACACTAATCACCTCCATTACTACTCGTAATTACCGCCCGTTTGCTGCTGGTGTATTGTCAAAGTATTATCAGTTCCGTTACGAAAATAATAGCTTCATAATTCTCGTCGAGAATACGAGCTTCATACGTGACATTTTTTTTTTTTAATTTTAAAAACTGCCTTTTATTAATATAATTCCACCCATTGTTGGCCATGATGGCATTGGATCGTACCATTCGCAAGAGGTCTTCAGATTCAGCTGTCACGTAGGCGGTAATCATTAGCACACCATTGGCCATCACCACTACCCCACCCTGATTACTTCGATTACAGAGAATTACCGCGAATTACGGCGATTACGAGGACAATCGTCGGGACAGGTGCTGTGTTTAACATAATGGTGTCGCAGTTACACATTTTTGATGTTTATTTCGTTAATCCGGAGCTTTTATCGACGCTTATTGGTTCGTTAACAAATAACAATACTTTTAAAGAGGAAACACTTGTTTAGTTCCTAATTTTGGTAACGAAATAATGAAGTATAGGATGCTTTTATATTTGCACATATGTAACAATACTACAGTTTACAAAATATGTAATTGGTTATCATGGATAGTAATATACGCTAAGAACAGTGGTAGCATAAGACGTTAATCAAAAGGTATCCAACGACAATAGAAAAGCCAACCTCAAAGCGACTACTCGCAGCAGGACGCTCGACCGCAAAAATTAGCCAATTACATGAACCGCGGCGGGCCCGAGCGCGTGCGCAATCAAAAACAATTTGGACAATAGCGGAGCGGAGATCCTGCGTTAATGTCACTGGCTCCAAGCAGCCGACCGCAAATTGCCTCGTTTCGTCGCTCTGCGGACTTTACACCAAATGTCAAGTGCGTTTTTACGCGCTGCCGTGATAGCAGCAACAATGTGGTGTAATTGAGCTTCCGTTCCGAGTTATTAGCAAAGGTCGGAGGTCGCTGTCGTTTTTATTTACTTGTATTTTCTAATATCTTCTGCACTGAGTCCATGGACGCGTATTAGTTTTCGTAGACGTGACGTGGGTGAGTCCGGGCGTCTATTAAATATTTATAGCGCGTCTCCCATTACAGTGTCGACGAGCTGAATAATTAACACTACACAGAAATAATGACTTAGAATAACCCCTTATGAATTATTAGATATCTAATCGATGAACTAATAGCACACCGTGCGGTCGATATAATTACGAATTTTTTTGCTATTAAATATAAAATGTCATACTGTATGTATTGTAGGTAGCTGGATATTTTATTCATTATATTTGGTTCGTTCTTGGTTCGTTCTTCGTAAATAAAATAGAGATATATTAAAAAAGCGTCATTTTTCTTTAATATCTTAAGTATCAGAATGGAGCACGTACGGTGCGGGCTGCAGGTGTGTTACTCCTCGGAGCGGAATGTGCGGTAAATTTTCCGGATGCCTTCCCAATGATTTCCTCGGAGACCGCCGGCCTGATACCGTAGATTTCGATACGATAACGCTTCTCTATTTCTACTTGCCTGGTACCTCCAAGATGCCGGGACCACATAATATGTAATATGGTCATTCAATTTACAAAATGAACTCCAAAACTGTGATCTACTCCCAAAAAAGAATGTAGTATTGTTTTATATATAATACAAGCTGAAATAATTCACCTAATAATAAAACCCCGGAGTAGTGTATTTATATAATGTACGGTATAATATTTTTTCTTCCCCGGGGACCTCATCTGAGAGTATCAATCGGCTGTTGGATCTGTCCGGGATATCTGCGCAGTAATCTCGCAAATTCCCGTGATATTCAATACCAGATAGATTGGATGGTTTTCACGGATGAAGTAAGCTTCGACTCGGATGATTTCTTCTAGAACACCGGTGGCCTAGATTAGAAAATTTATTTCATTTTTTTCACGTTATCTCGTATTATTCATTGTATTTAAAAAATAATATTACCAATAATTCAAATGTCTAATTATTCAAGAATAATATGTTGATATCAATAACATAGTTGGACATATGTGCTTCAGCCTAGTTGTAGAGTTCCTAGGGGGGAGGGGGTACATACTACTTCATGGATATTTTTAGTGTATTGATATATAAAAGATTTTATCTTATCAACTGTTTTAATCGATGCATTAACACGAGTTGGAAACTAATCATTTGTGGTTTTATCTTACTAAGAACGCATTAAGACAGATTTTCTTACATTTAATTATTATAGTTATATAGTAGTAATAGTAATTATATACTTTTTATAAAAGTACGTAATATATATCTTACATATCACTTTATATGTTTTTTGTATAATCATGTTATCTATAAGCAATGAAAAACCTCATTTCTTCGCTTGCCCTGCATTTTATTATTTTGTTATGAAAACATTGTAGATACACAAAACCATTTAAATTGTCTATTTTAAAAAATATATATATATATTTATGAGTAAATAATATTAACTGTTGGAGTATGAAAAATGAAAAAATAGAACTGAAGTTATATATTTCCCAAAGAAATAATTACGGACTTAAAATTTCACAGAAAAATGAAGGTTGACTCAACTCAAGGAATATTAAAAGAAAAGTTTTAACTTTAATGTTTAAATTACAAACATTTTGCAGGAACTTATTTCATTAATTAAATATATATTAAGGGCCAAGAAAATTAAGATCGCGTAGTTCGGAAGATAGGTGTGAAAAATTGCGTCCATTTTGCTTGAGTGTCGCGACTCTGGCAACCCCCGACTGTAATGAGGCCAGACAGTGCTCGGACGTTTTTAATGCAGGTATAAAATATTATATTTATGGAGTAAAGAAACAGTCCGATACTTGTTAGCGATAATGAGGTGCGCGCGCAGCGATGAATTGGTTCCGCTGCCCGCCGCCCGGGGGCGCGGTTCATTTGCATGCTTATGTATTTCGCGTGATTATTTCTTTTTTTATCACAATCTCTCAATAAGGTCCTCGGCTGGCCGCTTGTTTCGCGGTTCGTCTACTCGCCGCTAGATGGCGCTGCTCGAGGACTGAAAGCGCTGTGTCAGCGTGATTCGACGCTCCCTCGCGGCTCGTTAGTCCGACACGGCGCCTGTCACGTTTTTGACAGTTTTTGACATAGACATCGATAGTGAGGCATCGTTACTAGCGAGGCGGGGTTCCTTATCTCCCATTTTGTTGGTTTATACGTATTTGATTTAGTCGTGTAAGCGCATTGTTAATATTTTGTTGTTTTTGTTGTTAGCTGATAACTATCACTGCTACATTATGATGTTGTGCTCTGTATTGTATTATCTTTTATTTTGACATTTATTAATTCACATGCTTATGCTCTCCTTAAGTAAAGATACGGAAACCTATATAGCAGTTAAATGAATTCTATCAAACTTTATTAAAGTTCACTAAAAATTGTCTAGTACCAATCAAAGATAATACTGAAACGAACCCACAATATATTAATAATATATAATAATTATGAAATTTGTTTTTTTGTGTTTTACAACAAGACACCGGCGAATGTAAACAAAATATATATAACACTTTAAAGCAATAAAGACGTTCTCAATTTCGGATTCATAAGCAGGTGTCACAGACTCAGTCATCTCGTATTCATGGACCGATATATCACGGGAAAAACCGGGAACACGGCGGCTTCCTTGACGTGCAATTATAAAGATAATAACATTTTCACCTCGCGGCGTTTTTATTTGTCCCCTTTGATTTAGTACTCGTAGGTCGAGCGACGCCTCCCGCTCTACACAGCAGTTTTTTCTTTGATTTTATAATGGCATTTTAATTTTCATTTCTTAGACAATACGTTCAAACATTATATCGATATTTCATCTAATCTAGTGATGTACAAACTATCATAAGTTAATTCTATCTACATAATGTCTCTATCTCAGATCTCGGTTTCACGAACTTCTAGGAATAATGGAGTCAGCATATTCTAAGAAATGCTAACATTGGCTGTCATTTTGGCATTCGCTCACAAATAGGTGTCGATTTAAAAAACAACGACCTTAACGAGAAAAAACGTCCTGTTCCCACGATAGAGTGTTCAGGTTCGAAAACGAATAAACAATGGAAGCGAGACGAAGTACGAACGACGCGTAAACTATTTTGATTCCCTCCAAAAAGTCACATCAAAAAACCGCCGCCATGATATTTCTCAAGTTGTCAACCCGCCTGCGCTTTTTGCGCACATTCCGTGCGCTCGCCTTGAAATCTTAATTCCGAACTTTTTCGCCAAAAGCCTAAACAACATCTAATTTATTGGCCTAAGTGTGGACAATAACGATTTGCTGGATGTGTGATAGATGAGGGTTCCGGCTGGACGTCTTCATCCGCGGGGAGCGTCCGGACGAAGCGTTCTCGGAACGAAATGAAAGCCTCGCTGGCTCACTCATTAATCAACGTGTAACGTAATACGGCTCGGGATATAATCGTAAATATGATTATACAAAACGCACCCAGAGCAAAAGAAACTCGTTTTCCCACCGACATCCGAGCTTCGAGAAATCGCAAAACATTATCAGAATTTACACTCTCTTAAAACGTATAACCTAATCCACGGGTCAGATTGTTTTTTCGATTCGCGGACATTCGAAGCGGAAAACAAAGCATCGATCAAGCCCGCTCACTCTCACATAAATCAGAGGGACGTGAAAGAGACAGGTGCAAGAACGGACAGTCGATTTTACAAATGGGCGGAGCGCAGAGCTAGTGTCGACAACGAAACAAAAGAGTGAAAAGGCAATAATGGCAAGTGCAAGGTGCACCGCGTGCGAGCGAGAGAGAGAATATTCTTTTTTACTTGAGAAAATGTCGGTTGGGAAATCTGAAGAAAAAGGTGGAAATTGCAATTGGTGTTTCGTTTGTAGGTAGCTCGTTACAGAGGCACTGCCCGCGTGTTGTTGATGCCAGGCACCTCTTAACAGCGTGTAGACTTAGAGCTTAATTAAAACACGCTATTATAAAATGAAATAATTATAATATTTAAAACTACAACACAGCTGTTCCGCTAACGGCGCGTCGCTTCTTCATTACATATACTTTATATATCCGTGTCTGTTCGTGCAGCGCTGCATTCAAGACTCCATGACGTAACATTCATAATCATTATTAATATATTAGCTATTTTATATTACCATGAAAATATATTTAATATATTCTTAACATCTTATCTTAAAAGACAGCACAATAATAAATGTAATGAATCATAATATTTTCCCATAAATCTGGTAACAATGACCAGCGACCAACACAAAGGCGTCACGTGATCACAATTGAATCGCTTACAAACGGAACAAATTGTTTAATTAAACATGTTTTGAGCAATTTGAGCAATTCGAGCAATTTTCGTATCATGCCCTGAGTGACGGGAGGTCACGCTTCACGGTCACGATCAAATTCACGGGGAAATTACACGAATCTGTGATATGGAGGTAATTTTATAATTAAACTTATTTAATACTAGACCGATGCGAGATCACCTCGCTCGCCGCCCGTACAATAATTTAACTGTAATTTATATAATCTATTTACTTTTTGTTTGTTGCTTGTTTCGTATGATTGTTGTTCACTGACAGATGAACACAGTGTTGCCATCACAAGAGTTAGATTATGCTTATATTTTATATTAATTTTACCTTATTTCAACTAAATACTTTTATGATATGTTTTAAATAAAATTAAAAGACATATTGTACGTTCAGAATGAACTCATTATATTGTCATCGCCCCGTCAGTGTCATGGAATAATAAAGTCGACGAGAAATCAAACCATTATTAGTAAGCTGACTCAGTATTTTTAACAATTTGTGCTGATGCTAAACCATATGTTAAATTCGAGTTCAATCAAAAGTTAATTGTTGGATATAGAGTATAAATTGCACACGGACGCCATTTTTGTGTTGTTATTAACCGATTTCTTATTAAAATTACTCGTTTCATACAAGAATTAGCAACACGACAGTCTTCGGTCTATAATTTTCTAATTTGTTGATAGCTCAAGCATGCAATTTCATGACAAATCATTAAATTGTAAACAAGCGAGGAGTCTCCGTCGCCGCGTCATCAGACCATTATACTAATCATAGGTCACATTTTTCTTCCAGCTGCTTATATTTTTTATGAGGATAATATTAAGTCATACACAAGTTTTTACCTTGTTAAATCACACCAAGAGTGCAACGGAATCTGAATATAGGTTGCTGGTTCGAGTCTTGTATCTGCTGAAATTTTAATGACACATTTTTTTTGAACATTCTCAATAACAAATATTATAAACATAAAAATAATAATAATATTAATCAAATAAGATTAAAGGTACTAATAGTATTAAATTCTCAAAGCGAACCTGTAAAGCCTACTCCTACATGACCATTGTAACTTGACAGTCAGTGAGATAAAATAACAGAGATAATATCATGTCCAGTTTACTTCGTTTTTATTAATTCTAATGAAATCACTGTCAAAAGCTTATAAATTTTGTTGTAATTATTAATTACTATATACTGTTCTATTAATTTGCCTAAAATTAATTTACTTAAAACGAACGAATAAAATCGACTCTTCTAGAAATATGATATTAAAATTAAAACTTAAAATATATTAGATGCTAAGTTAATTATTATTAAATTCCTTAAAGATTCCTCTTTCTTTGCAGTTTCCTTAATTTTGAGATGTAATTTGAATGATTTTAAATATATCACATGACATCTGATTCCTCGTGCTTCGTATATTGGTGTCCGAGGCTGGGTCAGCTTCTCTTTTTTCTTTTTATGATACTCAATGCTGGAGGCTTAAATTTCTGATGTGATCTCAGACGTCGCATACCGAACATATTTGATGTTATTTCTCCGTTATTTTTTTCCGACGGCCGGTATTATGTGATTTTTTTTCTTTGTACAGATAAATTCAACGCTACATGGAAGGGTACGGGTGGTATATATTTGTAGTGGCCGTACAGTTTTGTTAAACACGGGATTTTGTCACTAATTGCGTGTGATGTAAGAGCCAGTGTCGTGTGGAGGTGATCGTAAGGCTGGTGTATGTACGTCGGGTGGCAGGTTTCTTAGCAGCGACGGAACAAGACAGCCGAGCGAGAATTAACGCGCTTTCAAATTGCGACGCTCGCTACGACGCCGGGGAATGCGCTCGGCCCCGGATACCGGTAATTTCGCTAACTTACGCGACAGATGAAGATACAATTCTAAATACAAGATCCCGTAAATGGTAGTTAAGAGAATTTGTAACGCTATCTGAGCATTTTTGTCAGCCGTTATCATTGCATGCTGTAATTGGCTAACTTTATTAAACAGAATTGTTGTTTAAAAGATATATCTATTACGGTTTTTGTTATTCCACTGACGAACACATTCTAAATCCTGGTAAATTCCATCAGAAATCTTACATATAATCTGAGTTATGACGTCACTCGTCAGACGTGACACAGTGCGGGCTCGTCCTGACCGCGGTCGTCCAGCACGCGCCTCACGTCACGCGGCACAATGCCGGCCCTGCGTTATTGTCCAACAACGCGTGAAATTCCCTGACAAACGATGACAGCCGCCCGCCGTCCAGCCTCCACCTCCTGCAATTTATGATACCCTATTACGAGATTTAATGACACCCAGCGTCACTGCCGTTTGCGCAGCGTGCCTCAGATACACTAAATAACTTGAGAGACGATTAATACATTTATTTAAAATACGAGACAATAATGCACTTTACCGAAATCATCTTACTTAAATATTCTCACTATTAGCACTGTCTCCTAACATTTTCCATATAAGTTAGCTTTGAAATCTAGATTTGCATATCTAATATATAACTCGAGTGTTGCAAATATGGCGGCGCTGGAGTGCGCCCTCGACGGCGCTGTAGCGCCAGGGTAGCTGAGTGTGAACAGCAAGTGTAAACAGGCAATCTTCTTGTTGTCAGCCATCGGGTACGCGCGCAGTCCAAATATTTGCGGGTGTCTCATAAATTCAGCGGCGCTCGTCGTACCAGGATAACATACATAATGCGCGCTCCACGGATCGGTAAACATATTGTAATGGAAAACGGTGTCATTGTTTGCTCTTTATGATGTCCCGTTTGTAAACTGATGCCTCCCGCGCCCGATAACTCCATACTATACATTCATAATTATTAATATTTCTCTCAAATTATCTTGGTAATATTTTATCGCTATATTTCAAAACTATTCCACTCATCCGCCAGATCCATTAACACCAACCGTAAGGTTCTTAATAAGCGCTGCAGCTGTTTCTCCGCGCTATGTTATAAACTTAGTAAAATCTACGCGCGATGTGCTTGTGTTGTCGTAACGCAAATATTATACATCCACTTAAACTTACAAAATATTATAAATAATACAAACAATGAATAAAATTGTGCATTTTGTCTACTTAATAACAAAAGAATATCGAGCTTATACCCTCAATAACTCGTTTAAAAGTGTTATAATCCTGTAATATAATTATAAGGTACCTATCAAAGAGCCTCTAACCTACATAAGATAGTATCAGAGTCGTCGTCTAATCTCTTAAAATATTCGGGCGGCGTTAGTTCGTAAATCGCGCCCTTTGTAACCAGCATTCTGGGTGCAGATAGCCAGAATTAAACTTGAATTTAAAACCATTTTATATTAGCTAAGCTTAGATCGGTCGGGCGCCGCGCGGGAGAGATAAGAGAATTGGCCTGTCAGGCACCGCATGATATATTTGACCAGCATTTCCATATCCCGGCGCGTTCCCCTATTTTCATTTTGTACGTGTCTGCTCTGCTTTCTATATTGTGTTATGTGCTTGCTATTCTCGCTGTCAAACGTGATGAGGATAACTTTTATTGAAATGTTTCATTTCAACTCGTCTTATTTACTATCACTATATTTTATTTCTGACAATATTCATGTAACACCCTGTTTCAGTTTTTAGATGTCAGTTAAATCTTGGATGTCAAAAAAATTGCATTATTATACTCGAATGATATTAATGAATGTTACTGTTGAAGCAATTACATAACATTATGTAAGTCAGTCTGTGGACGTGACGTATCTCCTGCCATCTGCTGCCAAATTTTTAATTATTTGGTAGCTATAATGTATCTCACGTAATAGACTGCTTTATGATCTCGAATGCTGGATGAAGCCACCGACTTATCTTAAATCATGCGGCACGTGATCTATGTTTATGCTGTTCTTGTTTAATATTGATTGTTGCAGCACACTCATAGTGCAGCATTTTTCAAAGAGGTTCATACATTATTTTTATAAAAAAAAAATCCTGACTGGCTGATCTCTACTCCCAATATAACATTATTAACTCTAGATTGCAAACAACTTTATACAATTTAAAAAGAAAATTAAGATATACAAAAATTATTATAAATTTATATACTATACGTTCACTAGTTTCAAGAGCTTTTTTAAATAAATATAAAGAAAACTATGCTAATATTTTTTTTATAAATCTATTTATTCTCATGTCTTTCTGTTTATAAATAGCTATTACGGGTCGTTATTTATATCATAAATATTGTTCTGAAGTCTCGACTAATAAATTCAGGTACCTTTTTGCTAAAATCTAAAAAGGAGGGAAAAAGAGCTATAATTACAAACACTATTTAAGTTCATATAATTGTTATGGATTGCCGCAAATTGGTCAATTTACCCCCACCCCCCCCCTGCAGTGCAGCGTGCGCTTTCCGCGGTATCGCGAACGCTTAATTCCGCAATCATCGCCTGCCGCAATTTACAGCGATAAGGAATCAAAATCTTCGCCGCTTTCCGTGTTCAGACTCGACTACCAATCTAATGCAAGAATAATACTAGGTGCTTGAATTACTCAATCTAACCAGTAATAAATTCAAATTAAACTCCATGTTCTTCAACGCATTGTCTCATATTCGATAGCATCTTTTCATTAAAGTCTAGCGAGCAAAGTCTGCGGAGTGTGCTTGTATCTAACTGCGACGATTTATATATAGCATTAGTACAAAGCTTTCATGATACTGGCTCCTAACAAAGCCCTTGGCAGGTTTCCAACCCCTCGCTAGAGGTCGCGATCAGCGGAGTTTTTTAGGCCATATTCTTATATATATTACTATTATTATTAACAAAAGAACAGTTATACTGTAGGCAGGTGATACATTCCTCTAGTAACAAGAAAATAAAAAATGTTCAAAACATTAGCATAATATATACTATAACAAATTATGAAACAAGATTAGTAGCCAGCTAATATAAATTAAGTTTTAATTCTTATCTGATAAACGTCACAATAGTTCTTAAGTTTGACAGATAAAATATACTCAATTCAAAGGCACAGATTATAAACGCGGGCTGTCACTTTCTTTTTTTCAATTGGATATTAACGGCACAGATAAAGTCACAGCGCACTTAGCCTCAACTTTTTTTATCAGATGGCTTACCGTTTGAATTTAAAGGTACGTCAGGAACTTTTAATAGACATTGAACGCAATCTGATCGTCTCAAGAAAACGTTCAAATAAAAGTAAATCCACCTATACTTAAGTTTTTCTTATCTTAGTATAACAAGTTGCCACTTAAAAAAAAAAAAATTAATTAATATTGGAGTATAAGTTGCCATTGTTTCAAGTTTTTTTTTTAAATACACAAATAATTAGACAAGAACCAACAAGAAGTCAGCAAAAAAAAATAATACTAATCTTTTTTTTTTCTTGACAGTTTTATTTTCAGATTAATTATTTTAATTGGTTACCAGCGGTCATAGACAATGGCTCTACTTTTATGAGTAACCATTTGCACAATAAATCCCTCCATTTTTTTAAATGTAACTCCACAATTAGTTTGAATACAAAACAAACGGAGGGGAACCCTTATCAACTAATGACAAGACTAAGAGTCCGGGCGCCAACCACCTGAGCCTTTAAATAATTAAAAAAACTCACTTCCAACCCTTTCTATTGGATTTTTGTTTAATATATATAAATAATATAATATATGTCTTATACGAAACAGTTTCAATATTTACAAAAACGTTTTAAAAGCAACACCCAATAATTTATTTAAATATATAATTTGCATACACAGTTTGTAGTCCTAGCAACACTACATTCCTCGCAATCAAGACGATAAAAACAATATTGATAAGTGAATCGATCAAAGCTCAATTAAGGAGGTTTTATTTATTAGAGATAAAGATAATTTAAATATAATAAAATCATTGATCAGCTGAAACAATAGAAAAACAAAGGACACAAAATTTACGTTTAAAAACACGTAGATTCAGTCGGGATTCATATCTATCCTATTTAGATATTAATCTAAGCGAAAAAGCAAAAGCGATTCAAAATAGGCAACAAGCTAACAGTAGGGCCGGGGTAGGGCCGGGGTAGTGCCGGGTAGTGCCGGGGCGGCCCGCGCTGTAATTGGCCATTTATCAAACGGCAAAGGGGTTAGCTCCTGACTCGTTCTAGGCCCGCGGCTTACTTAACGAACAAACATACGGATTTCGTTATGTTGTTGTATCTTTTTTGTTTTATGTAAAACTTAATTAAACCACAAAAATCATGTTATTTTTATTGAATATATTACATTAGCAATTCATATGAGTTCACACTTTATAAAGATACTATTAAAATTAATATTAATAAAAACTTTATAAAAATCTTGTTCTATTTGACGGAGTATTGCCCATTTTTAATGTGATATTTCGTACAAGTCTCCATGTTTAATATTTTTGTAACCGATTCAGCTTAACAAGCACGTTTAAGCCAAATTAAAAAGAAAAACAAAAACTCGAAAGCACAGACAACATTTGTAATTTTCGTCGTTAATTTAAAACATAAAGCAGAAGCCAGCGTGCGATATTAACAAAATTTTCGCAAAATAATCCGTTCCCTAAACACACAGGTCATCCCGCTTGATTTCGGATAAACCTCCATAAAGCTGATTAAGCCCGGTTTTAAATTCAGCGTTTGGGTAATGAAACTTTCTTATCAGCGGACCTCCTTGTTTTGAATTATGACCGAGGCTTATTTAAATGCGGCCCTACTACTACCAACTTCTAATATCCTGGTACCGGCTTAATTACCCATTATTATAATTATTTACGTTCCTACTTATATATATATCTAGATTTTTGTTTTTCATATATTTGTAATTACTACCCTTAATATAAACAAAATAAGAGAACAATTTGTCACCCCAATCTTCTGATTGTCAAAGGGTGAATCCGTCTCTGCCAAGCCACCCGTGTAAAATGAAGTCTTTGTCTATGGTGTTGTGATCGGAAAAGTTAACTTGTAATCTCTACGGTTATAGTGTTTAGATTATAAGATATAAAATATTATCTTGGCTAACTTTATTACTTCGAAGTCGGCTCTTAAATTTTATGTCCATTATCTGGCTGATTATTAAGATCATAAAATTGTGAATGTCATAATTAAAAATAGACGTTTATTGGTTATGTACATTGAAATGTGTGTAGTACAGGCTATAAACGAAAATTACTACTCCAAGAATGATAATTACTGCCGTTTTGACGCATCGGAACACACATTTAAGCCCTCTAAGCCGATTAAGCGCTCGCACTGTTAAACCATCTCAACCAGAGGCAATAAAAAACAAAACATTACTTCTGCTAATGGAGGCCGCCCTCATATTTTGTTATTTCTAAGAAGATGATAAGCGACGAACCTCGAGATAAAAACCAAAATGGCGAGGCCGCAAAGTGTGACGAGGCCTCGCGGTCGCATCACTATGCAAATACACCTCTTAATTGCTTTAAATATCTTTACTACGATCTCTAGTAGATCGTTTAGTTGCGTTTCTTTAAAACAATTATGTTAATAGCTAACGTCGGTCGCTGAGCAATAATTTACAATTAAGGCGGGTCGCGTAATGGCGCCATTTCTGAACGGAGTGCGTTCGGATTGTCATAGCGAGACATCATAATCTGCAGTTCGGATTTATTCGAGCGCCGGGCGTGCATCAGAGGCGTTTAAGACTCAGCTGTGTCCCGTGACGCAGTCGTACGTTGGCATTAGACGAGAAGCTCAAATTAATACAGCGGGGCGTCCAACACCTGTGCCTCGCCTGTTTCTTTCTAAATTAACTCGCTGTACTTGCCAACAATGGAGACCGGCCCCGCCCGATAAACTTTTGCACACTTATTTTTTCCGCCGTCTGCGGTGGCTATATTTCAAACTGTCATACTTAATCTTTCTATCAAAGTTTGTTAAACGCCGTAAGAAGTGCACCCGTCTGCATCGCGAACTTCATCTGCTTCCAAATTACATTCAGGTTTTATATTTACCAAGTTTTATTATTAAATTAATAACTTTTACGCTATAACAAATTTTGCTATTAGAATAAAACTTGTATAACCAAAAAATCATACAAAATTCATAATTATATTATTATAATTAACCCCTCTCCTCCCCTCTCCTTCCCTCTCCCGTCGTGTTTCAAACAAATAACAGTATGCAATAATTTCTAAATGTTTATTTGCAATGTTATTCGCAACACCGGCGGAGCAGCGAGGCCTAGGAGCGTATAATATATATTTAATTTAAACAAGACGACATTGGTATTCGAAATACGAGTGCGTAATTAAAATTCCCACCATGGCGGCTGGCCCGCGCGTCGCGACAGTTTTCGCGCCAATTTCAACGCCCGGAAATTAATTGTGACAGAAAGACGCGGCGGTCACATCCGCCTGCGTTCCGTTACTGCAGTATCGGCCTTAATTTCATTATTAATTAAAAAATACTCATATCAAATTTCAACCGCGATTGTATAATTTAAAGCTCCTCAAACCGACGAAAATAAATATACATTTTTTGGGTAATTTATTATTGTTCAATGATTAATCGTTCAAATATCCAATTTAGATTTTAACAACCTTTAAGAGCAAACTAGTTTTAGTTGATTGCGTTAATTTTAATCACTTAAATTAATACTTGTCAAGCGAACAGCATTATAATATCTAATTAACATTTTCGCTTACATACTGGCTTGTTTAGTTTTTTATACATCATTGGTACACAACCAACATAAAAAAAAATCTAAATTAGATTTTTCGCGAACTTAAGCGTTTAATATAATTCTCGGTGGCCAGTAACAATTGCGATCAGTGATCTGATCCTCTTTAGTCGCCACTAAGGGTCTGGTCTCTAATGGGCTCTCCTTAAATTTTTAACTGTTTATTTATAGCGGACATTGTCTCGATACAGATATCTCTCGAACAGATCTTTCTAGTCGTTATGATTCGATTTACACGACTTGTATTATGTTTTATTTTGAAATATTTATTTACTCGCCAGAAACAATGTGATTGTAATCACTAAAGAGGTTGCTATCGTTAAAAATATTATTTCCCATGTCTTTCAATAACTGCAGATTATAAATATAAAAGTTTAACCATAATTTTAGTATGATTTATGTCAACACTCGCTATCGCATCCAATCTTTCCTCGTCACATTCCTCATATACAATTAAAATGTCATGGAAACGATGTCAAAGAAACTCGTTTAAAATTATTATAAAACTAGAATTAGTTAATTACCTTTTAAAATTAACAGCGAATTTAATTTAATATGAACACGATTATTTATGTAATAAATAATCGATTCGCAAACAAATGTATTGCTAAAGGTGCGCCGGTTACGCCATCTGTCGATGTAACTCACGCGATAATGTTGCCATCACTACGATTAACATTAAAGCGTTAAAATAATAGTGAGTCTGTTTAAAATTAACATTTTGTTATTAATATGGCTTATTACAAAAGCTATTTGAAACAAAGACACATGTGGACTCTTTAGAAGATTAAAAGTAGCATATCAGAATGCATTAACATCTTTTTTGTTCTGCGAAACGTTACAAATTATTGTCTATGTCCTCAGTGCTGCCAACTTGTCAAATGTAAATGAAACGTTCTAATTTCAAAACATTTTTAACTGTCCTATTGATTAATTATGGCGGGCTTAAATCAATTATTTCTAATTGATCCGAACACATTATTAACTTTATAAATGATACAAGATTTCAATTGAGCGCCTCGGTCTCGCTGCCAGAACTGTATGAGCTTCCTTCACTTGTCAAACATTATGAATTGTCTATTACGATCTATATTTACAAAAAATAAACAATGTTCGTAGCGACAATAATATTTTAAGTCTTATTTATTGGAAAATAACAGAAAAAAGTCTCCGTTTGTTTATCGGTTTATGAATCAAGTAATAATGTTAAAAGAGAAAGCTTACGGTTATTATTGAAATATCTATGGACTAAACTGCAACTAGGAACGGACTTTAAATACAAATAAGTTGTTAATAGGTTAGTATATATGTGTGGGATAAACAAGACACGTCACTATAAAAAGCACTTTCTAAACTAAATTACACTATTATCTTAATAATTGTTTCAGTACAATAAAGAGTAAATTAATGTATAATCTAAAGCATGGCGAATAATCTAAAAGACACATAACATACAGCTCAGCACACACGGGGTGTGTCGCGACCAGCGTCCCGTTACATTCTACTGCCATTTGTCAAATTAATGGCGCTTGAATCAGAGTTTTAAGGCACCTGATCGCCGTGACGTCACAGTATCTGGACATACTTTATATTTATTTAATTTTGTTTTTAGTACACTCTAACCTGAAAATTGGAGTCGGTAAAATTTTCAGGATGTGGTGTATCACCAATTACTAAATTATAATTTAATTTATATTTACGTATCCATGTAACTTGCTAAGTAATAAATTACTCATTTGATAAAAAGCTCGTGTTACTTTCCTTATTATCATCGATTAGACGTAGCAATTAGCAAAGTACCAGGGCAGCAAGACCATTGCGGAGCTGCGTCAGTGGAGGCAATCCATCACAGCTGCACATTAGTTCGCGCGCCCGCCGCAGCGCCCGCACGGCGCTGCTGACGCTCATTAGTGGTTGTATGCTACATGCTCCCTGCTCATACCGTCCTGGTTACACATATATACAATCAGTGCGATTTTAATGACCACAGAGATCGTTAGCAGAATATTTTATACAAGACCTAGAAAACTTAACTGAATATATATATATATATATATATATATATATATATATATAACAATATTTCATAACAGACACAAGCCGTACCATCTGTCGTCGACAATAACAGTTCGCACCTCAACCCTTTCCTATTTAATGATAAATAAATTGTACAAACTCGTCAAGCAATCAGCGCAAGATGGCGCTGGGTCGACCTCCTCAAATGATTATCTCGAATCTCCCTTACTGTTTATGAAAATCAAAACTAAAATAGTTTAGTAACTATTGAAATATATGTTCAATTAGTATAGTATATAAACAAGGAAATATGACACAAAAGTTATGGATTAAGATGTTGAAAACAGTACAATGAATAAAATCAGGGATCAATTTTTGTTCACTAAAAACAGTAAGAACCCTCACAATTATCGCAGTACCATATGTTACGGTGTGATGAGGAGCGAAGGTCTAAGGGCGAAGGGTCACGATATATCGCCTGTAATTACCACCACCGGCTACCAAACGCGCGGAGGATTAAGGCGTTTTCCTTAAAATGAAACATTTGTCCACGTAATTTCCTCCAGGTTCACGCTGCGACGCTTAAGTTTGTTAATTAAGAAATCTTCACTCATAATGTTTTAAAAAGTTTAGTATCTCTAAAAGTGTAGTAACTAAAAACGAGACAACAATAACAAAATAATCTTGGGCTCCAACACGTCTAGGGCGGGTCCACTCATGATCCCCTGGTTATAATAATTTACTGGTCACACCTATAATTGCCTGATTTAGGGCAGTTTCTATGCGTCGACGCGACCATCGGATTTCATGAAAAAAATTTATCGCCCTCGGGGCAGCTTCGGATTAAAAGAATTTGTACGTGATATCGTTCTGTTTTTGCTGATACCGATCTACTAAATCATATCGAGATATTTCTTTCTGGATAACTGTTGTATATATAAAATTAAAGATAAATTTCGGTGCACGATAGCTATCCGTCAGTCGGTCAGTCCGCACGTCTCTAAGATACGACCATCAAATCGCTATCCTCACTGGATTTATGGGATTTCATCGTCTGTCCTGAATTATTCACCCTTTATTCGCAAGGTTGATAACAAATCTCTAAGATTTAGAATTCTCTTGCAACAGAAACCGACAATAATATAATATTGAAATAAATTTAATTAATATTTTCTAAAAGCAGCAATTAACTGCCTCGTTAATATATGATATATCATAAATACTCCACTTTCATCGTAACGTACAGTTTAACAGATGGCGCTGCACAAATTATTTATTTACAAAAGAAATGCGTTTTACTTTGATATATAGCCGCTAATAAATCAGAGTGACACTGACCAACATATAATGGACATGATCCAAGCCATGATATATTAATATTTATATAATTAATAGCAACATTATTTATCTATATTTCGCAACGCGTGCTGCTAATAACCTTTTTATATAACTAATATCGAAAATTTAGCGATAATTTCAGTTACGTTATAATATAATGAAAATATCAAAAACCAAAATAAAGCTTTAATTTCTCGAAAAATATGTTCGAGCAGCGATCTAAATCCAACACAACCCGCAAACGGACGGGAAAAACAAGTTGCTAATAATGAATTATGGGGACCCTCGGTGTTTTGGTCGAACCCGATGCGGTAACCGTATTTCGCTACTTTACTAATATCCACTAACTTTTTATATAACGTTCTGTTTTTCTCATTTCCACTATTTCAGTAATCCCTGACGTAATCTTTGCTTTCGAAGATAACTCCTTGACACTGCATTTATTATACGTGAGGCTGTGTCTAAAGTTTTTTACAAAATCAACTGTTAAATATAGTAAACCGCAAAGTTGAAAATATTCCCGTTTGTTACACTACGTCTGATAGTTCTGTATATAGGAGATAATTCAGCAAACTCTAGACCAGTTGTCAGCGGGCTTATGAAGCCTAATTCCTTAATTCGGTGTCTTTGATAACCCACGTCTGTCGCCTTTAAGTCCTTAACACCTATGGGTCAAGTCCTATCAGTGGACAGATGTTGCTGTATTTAAAATAATATATAATAATTTATAAAAATATATAAAATATTCTAGTAATCTTCTAACATTAAATATAATTTTAAACAGACAATATTACATGTATTTAATAAACTTGTAAATAATATAACTATCTAGGAGACGTGGGCGAGCAAGTCCTCCCGGAATTAAGCCTTAATTAGGGAAAAACAGAATTTATTGCCAGGGCAATACCTCTCCCTGTTTGTTTTGCTCAAGATCCGAAACACACCTGGCTCTCATAGTGTAGGGGGAATCTGTTATAATCAGAGTTTTAACTGACAGAAAATTTTATTAATATAATAATTACATTTCCTACAAAATCTTATATTAATTAAAATAAGCATTTTAAAAAATCATTAAAGATATTTTCCTGAATTTTGATTAGAAGTTACTACAATTCAGAAATACATTGATTTCTAGATGTATGACTAACAATAAAACACTGACATAATATTCATAAAACTAAATAATATAAATAAAAGTTAAATAATTAAAGAATACACTATCTAGATGTATCGATGTTTAAAAAAGCTAAAAGATATATATACTTTATAATTCACAGAGTTCTTAAATACATTCACGTATAACTTTATATAAAAACAATATATTGTAAGCGGTGTACCTGTTCGCTGGTACCTTAATAAATTAACGCCCGCCCGCTCTAACTCGATCCAAGGAATTCTACACAACCCCCTTATTTAATTTGCTTAAGGTAATTAAAATCCAAAAACTTCAAGGCGAAATTAAATTTTATTCGAGCTCCAGAATCAGACCCTCTCCAAGACGCTTTAACTTGAGAAATATTTTAACTTTGTAAAAAAGTTTATTTTACAATAGAAGATAGTGATGTTAAATTGTTTGAGATGGATTATATAAGTATGAAACTTTTTTATTTGTAGAAAACATTGCCTATACCTTCAACTTCATTCTATTCAAACCATCTTTGACTCATACAGCTTCTGCGACGCTGTACTCAACCCCCGTCGACCAAACTGCCTCTGATACGTGTTCCAGGAACTAAATGATCCCTTTAACTTTTCCTATTTAGGGAAAGCCGGAAAATCTCACAATAATAATAGATACCAGGATATCATGAGCTTGAGGGCCTATTAACATAACGTATTTGTCGAAACACCCGCCCGGTGATAAAAATAATGAAAAGTAACAACATTTACAAGAATTGACCGGACATACCTATAACATATAACTCTACCCCAAACAAAATAAAACGGAGGCACGAGCGCGGGGGGGTATTGTGCCACTGACGGTCTAATCTTAACAATTAGTCACATTTGCATTCGAAATAAATAAATCATCGCATTCATTTTTGTCCGATGGATACAAGGAATTACATGTCAGTTTAGAATTCACCCCAACACTTCAGCAGTAACGAGTCCAGATGAGTGTTTTGATTTATAGACCTCCGTCCGGGGTCGCTACAATGGATTATAAAATAATGCATATAATGCAGATATCGTGTTGCTTTTGTTCGGATGTATTATTGTCACTGGTGATAAAACATTAGTAGCGGTCGATGCACATAATTTTTTGAGTCCGTTTTATTATTTTTATGCTGTTTTAGATATAGTATCTTATAAAAGAAACGTTACCATATCTCGAAACTCATTTATATTAGCACCGAGTAGCCGTTATATTAGCCGAAACTTTTCCAATAACATAAACAGCGCAATTTCAATTCCAGGGATGGTGAACCTAAGAAATTAACACAAAACCTTAATTTCCAAATTAGTGTAACGCAATAAATCAAACGTAACATATTGCACGACGACAACGTTATAACAATTTGAGCTGTCAAAATTAATACAAGGCATTGCCCCCGGACTATAAAAGTTGTGTTTTTCCCTGGGGCCGGGGTCCACCAGAGCCCGGGACTGGCGCATGAAGAGTTAATTAACTAATCTTGATATCAACAATACATTAGTCGCATCGGTCGCAATGGTTCGTAATTACAAAAGGGTCGGGTTATGTTCCACTTTAAATTGGAGATAATTTTCAAATGTCCATTCTAGTCACCCATCCCCAATTACTTGTAATAGTTTTCTCAAGCTTAATACTTATAAGATTAAAATTATTTACAACATTACTAAATCTACAAATACTATAACCTCGTCCGCTAAAATATGGCTTGCACAAAACTTGCCAAATCGCAAAATATCAAACCGTTAATCACAAACGGAATCACAATAAGGAAATAAAACACGATATAATTGCGATAATACGCGAAAAACTAATCGAATCACAAACCAATCGGCGGATATCTCCCGACAATTCATGGTGACAGTTAATTTGGGAATGCACCCGGCCCGTTACTTATTCACCTCGTAACCTATCCGATGCGAGTAATTGCTTCAAATACTCGCAACAACATTATGTACTCCTGGTATATTATCTCTTCAAATAATTTTAAAATGTTTATTTTTTTTCCAGGTTCATCAACGCGAGACGTAGGATAGTGCAGCCCATGATAGACCAATCCAATAGAGCAGGTAACATTTTTCTTATACGAACAGATACATTATTTGTATCCATTGTTAAGTTGCAAGCATTTACAGACCAAAGTTTGACCAGAGTAAATATTAGATGAAAGAGACTCTAAAATTTAGAATGGTACATAATGGCGGACGTGTTCGAAAACGTGCATTGAAATTCAGTTGCCAAAGGACTTTGAAGTCGACAATCGAGTTGTGGTCTCCTTCATACAGTATGCAGGATGCAGCCGTCCCACGGGAACCGCTTTCACTGACCGATACTTAAACGAATTTACCGTCCGGTGAAATAGTGGTTCCAACTCTCCAAGGTAGCTTTTTTGCAATTTACCGTTCGAAATAAAGGAAAAGAAAATTAGAAAAGTGAGAAAATACTTAAAAATAAATACAAACAGAGATAAAAAATAAATAAATATCAATCTTATAATAAACTAAACAAAATGAATAAAGTTTTAAACTTCTCCAATGTTTGATTTCGTGCTATATTCTGTAACGTACACCAGAAAAGAAAGTAATCTCAAACCATCCCTGAATTCCTATTTCGTAATTGTAACAGTCGATAAAATGTAAAAATTCCAAGGGAAAAAAGGACGTCGCAAAAAGGGCTTACTCCAGTAAGAAGGGTAAAAAAGAATAATGTAGGAATTCGTTGACCCGTCCCGGGCGATCCATCACGCGCCCCGACAATCGACTGCCCTATCTGATGTGCGGACCTGGCTCCGGATTACGCCGCCTTTGTCTCTACAAAATATCTGGATCTATTTCTACACGATATTAATACATACCCATCTAAACTTGTTCCTTTCGAACAAAACCTATATAGAATCATTCGCTTGATTTCTTCATTACAATTTATGGACATGTTTCAAGTTTTTGTAGTTACGATACTTTATATATATCGTCGCGTCGTAAATCCATCAATTCTACATTTAATTGGATATTAATTTCTTTGACGTTTATATGAATTTAATAGAGTCGATACACAAAAATATAATTAATTACTCCAAATAAGTCGCATTTCATTAGCAGCCGGCTTCAGATCACCACATAACACTTGAATCAAGCACACCTGTCGACACGCACGCACACTTGCACACAAACACGCACACATACTTTTGGAGCTAATGAATTTATTATAAGAGCATAAATTGCTCTCTGATGCGTCGCCATTACCGCGCGAGACTGTAAATTACAATTCGCGGAGCCGACTATTTCCGGCCAATCGTTTATCCAGCTTTTCGCGGATTAAACCGACGGCCTGCAGTTTATTAAAAACGTAAAACACGTTATTGACTCATTAGTGAGTTCTGTAACGATGAGTGACAGAGAGTGCATCGAAGCAAATGAAAATAAACCTGAAATACCAGTACAATTGATTTAACATATAATATTTTATATAACAAGATTAGGTAATTGCAAAAAAAAAAATATGTAAGGTTTTATCTGGTAATATGTAAATAATAAACACTAAAACACTTTTACAGTTCATAAAAAATAAAAGTCATGTGTTTAGCCAAAAAACAACAAAACAGTAAAGTTCTGCGGCAAAGACGCACGCACCGGGAATACATAAACAGTATAGCGATTGGAAAGCTGTTGGCTCGCTTGACCACAGGAAATGCGGTGGCCATTTTCTTCAGACGATTGCCAAAACAATTTTCCATCTACGCTCCCTTTCCCATTTTCCGTCGTCGGCAAACTTGGCGGCATCCGCCGGGAATATTTAGAATTCTGTCCTTACTTTATGCGCTAGCTGTTTTAGAGTGCAACACGCCGCCAAAAGTCTGTCGCGCGTGTACTTAAGACAATGAACCAAATGATATTCCTCTTCTTCTCCAAAACGGCCAAATTTTATACAGACACACATTATTTATATTGCTCTTAGACTGATTGTTTCTCAGAAGATATAATGTTTTATATTTTAAGTATAATCTTGATGAATAAACAAAAAAGATTAACATATATCCCGCGCATAAATATTGTCTCATGCCTAGAATAAAATATCTTTAAGTAATGATCATAATTAAAGATCTAACTTAGAATGCCGTACGTGCTTATGTACTGCAATTAATTTGGGAATTACTTTATGGAGGAAAAATCTTGTAGCCATGCGAGCAAGTGAGCCATATCTCCGTGCTCAAGACTGGGAGGACAGGAAACACTAACAGTCCCGGGATGGGGCTGAGCTACCAGGAAACTATGATTTAGTGAGCGGTAACATTGACTTCGCGTTACGAAATCACTCAGCCGTGATGATTTTAATATTATAATTTATAATTCCGGTAACATAAATTTGTAACTAAAAAGGAAATGTTTAAAATGTTTTGAAAATATGTTGAATTTGCATACTTGCTATAAATAACATAAAAACATTGCTCGTAATTTTTTGTTTCGCCGATTTCTAATTTTTTATACAAATGTTACCACACAATTGTGAGAAATAGTGTATATAATGAGTCTTATATATATATATTTTATAATTAAAACATCACATTATTGCGTGACTTGAAGATACAACTATAACTATTCAAGACAGGCTTGCAGGAACACGGAAACAGAATTGGAAACAGAATTTGTACTACACGAACATGGAAACAGAATATGGATAATAAAAAAAAATAATATATCTTAAAAATTTGTTTAAATTCGATTAAACATACAATTGAAAGTCGGATGCTTCTCACAATGCATTTTTTATCAAGTGGTTACATAATCTGAACAAAATGCGCTGATTTCGGAGATAAAACCTAAAAATTAACAAAGAGTAAGCGCCAGTGCGATAAAGCTCTTCTATTTTCACCTTGCACTAGGGACCCCTAAAAAAATAAGATTCCGTAGCTCTCGGCGATTGTTGCAGAACACATTAATATTCTGCAATGGAAAAGCGTTGTAGCTTCGTAAAAAGAAAGAAAGAAACGTTGCCACTTTTTCGAATTGCTTCGCTTCAGATGAAGTATTGTATTTTATCGGTAAAAAACGTAACGCTGTGTTTATTAGACCGATTGTTTATTTCTGTTTCCTATCCTTATGTTTGTTACTCGCTTTTTATATAAAGTTCACGTCTGAACGCGCGTGGGTGTGAATATATTATTTTATTTTATTTGACATAATTACCAACTGATATTAATGTTGATAGTAAAAATTTATAAAAGCTGCACTTGTTTTTTCGTCTCAAAAAGGCTTCGATAGAGAAAACGAATTTCGGTATCGACATTAGGCCCTGTTTTCGCCACGAGGCAATGGCGCGTGCCACCATAAAGGCCCCACGAGGAAGACGGAAATCGGCGTCAATAATGGACGAACACCATTAGTTTACGATTGATAATCCCCGTGGATATATTGCGATCGGAAGACATAACAGTTTTGTGGTAAAATTGAGCGAGTTCTGAATCCAATTTGACAATGAACATCACCATTTTTAGATATTTTTTCATATCGGCAAAAGTAACTCTGCCGTCAGCGTTTCCTAACTGCCAACAGGAAGTCGTAGAATGGATGTAAGTGCTTGCAATAGATTAACCGACGAGAAAAAAAGATGATATAACCAAGAACAGTCCTAATTAACCGTGCAGTGTTCTATCCGGCAGTGTTCCCTCACGCGGGTCCCAGCGGCGCGTATAGTCCAGAAGCCACAATGGGTTACATGATGGACGGCCAGCAGATGATGCACAGGCCTCCCACGGACCCTGCCTTCCACCAGGGCTACGCGCACTACCCCGCCGAGTACTACGGACATCATCTTTAATCCGCGCACTTGTACATGTAAGTAGATTGATCTTCAATTTAATAAAAGTGGGTCCCGAAAAAAAGTCGAATCATTACTGACAACAAAAGAGATCTTAAAAAATATATTAAATTGTCTGTGAAACAGAGTGTTATAGTATTTGTTCTGTGTTACTCTATTCATGTATATACTTCTATGATTTGAAGTTTTAATAATTTCTCTTTCAGATATGAATAAAACATCGTTAGGCCTCCCTCGGAGGAGCCGAGGCCGACAAGGACACGACAGGGCTCCGGCCTGCGCCTGCGCACACGTGATACGAACAAACAGGAGAACGATGCTAAGTGTACATACGCGAAACATTTTGTAATATTTGAAACAGTATACGATCTCCTAAATTAAGATTAAAGTCAACTTTAATGTTTAAATTAATGTAAATTATCGCAAAGTGAGTCTGGACGCTGTATTATATAACTGGTGCAGTCACCATATATACAAAGAATCGGTTTTATCAGTCGGAACTATAGGAGCAAAGATGAATGTAACAATAAAATGGTTTGATAGTTATCGTATAAATATTTATAGCTAATTGTGTATTGTTATTACGTAATTATAAATAATAATTGAATAGTTGTAAGTTGTAACTATCACGAAGTAAGGGCGCACGGACTGTCATAGAGAAGAGTTCTCTGCATGGTCTATGAAATAGATAACTCGGTTTTGTTTTATTTTTCTACGCACGGTTGAGGCGAATGCATCAGACCAATTTATCTAAAGCGTAGTCTGGACGTGTGCGAGGACAAACACCATACTTACTATTACTTAATTCTTAAAATTGCTGTCACCTTCTTAATTTTATTATCTTAAAGCTCAATGTACTAAGTAATGTCAATTGCAATGAACTTATTTTAATTACCCAGTTTTGCAATTTTACTTTACAGGTGAAGTACATATCTTTATATATATATATATATATATATATATAGTATATATTTATGGGTATCGGATATCATAGATTCACCTTGCCTTGGTGTTCAATAATGTAGCACAATTTGTAACCGATGTATACGATGAAATAAATGATATTTTACACTGTTGAAAACAAAGAGATTTTTAACTCTATTTTGTCTTGATACCTGACATGGCCTTCTAATTTAAAGGAGAACATTAATATTAACGCGTTCTAAGCTACAATTAAAAGGTATTAAATAAAAAGCAAATTGTGAAAAATTGTATACAATTTTAGGATTTGAAGTATGTATATCGACTGTTGAAAAAGCGCCAAAATAAACAAGGGACGATTTTGACAGCTGTCCCGGCGCCTTTTGAGTCGCATTCCGTGGAGTGTTGTGCACTAATTTGATTTCAATATTTTGTTATATATATTTGATATTTATACGGAACCACGGAACCAAAAAAAAATGTTTTAGTCCTTTTGGGAATTCAAGGGTAATAACGATTACCAGCCTTAAGCCAAGTATACGAATGGAGCTTCTAAAATTGACGAAACTTGTATTAGCTACGGTTAACTGTGTACTCGTTAAGTTATCCGGAAACAGCTTTATTATAGATTAACCGAGACTTTGTACGTGCGGTGCGAATGTATCGATAAATTTTAACATATTTCATTTCCATTTAAATATCCCATATAAGACAGTAAAAGGTTATTTCGTGTTGACAGTCGCACCGCATATTTTTTTAAGATATATATCTGTTATATATTTTTTGTAAATACATCAATTAACATGTCTGTGTATAAACCGTTTAGTTTTCAGTAAATATTCAGTATTAAATTTATTTCGAAGTAAAATTCTGTCGGCACCGGAGTTTGTTACGACCCTATTATTGTTAAACCATCTCGTGTAATATATTTTATTAAGAAAAAGTCTTAAATAGTAGTTATAGCTATTAATGTATTAATTGAAGAATTTTATTTTGATTTTGTCTTTATTATATATGTATGTACATTACATGTTTGAAAGTCACGAAGTAATTGTAAATATAGCAACTAATAAGAGTCGCGTCTCGCAGCGTGCCGCTGCCCACTGACCACTGACCAGTGACCACTGACCGCTGACCACTGATCAGTGACCACTGACCAGTGACCGTATCATGTTTATTTGAAGACTAATGTGTCATTTTCAATTTCTTCAATCAAATTTTAAACGCTGTCGGGACGTTGGAGGAATGTGTCGGCATTATGAATGCTACGAATTGTGTAAAAAATATTAAAAACTAAAAAAAAAACTTTTTTGGTTTCATTTTTAAGTTAACCCCTATTTTCTCAATTACTGAATTATATTTTGCAACGCAATAAAATAAAAAAATACTAAATACTATTAGTATCCCAATCAAACTTAGCAGTTAGTATTTTGCAGTTACCTGTTATAATAATGAGCAGTTTCTATCTCCGTTGTTTTTAATTAGCAATCAGCTCTTCTAAATACCAGGGTGACAAAGTCAGTGGTCTAACATAGCTTCGTTTCGTAGCATCGTAGCGGCGTAGCGTCGTAGCGGGCGTGGCGCCTCGAAAATGGCGGCCGACAGTGAGTAATGGCACACTGGGACGGGTCCAGTGACGCGTGCCGCAGGGCTGTCGCATGATTACTTTTCAGTTTAATATTTAATGAGGTAGAGGGCGCTTATTGCATTAGGATAATTTCTCTTGAGAATGTTTGTAGTTAATAAATAAAGTTTACAAAAAACACCAAATCATTACTTAGACCATGTTTTAAACAAAACACTAAAGCTTTTAGGACCCCAGTTCTTTTTTATGGAAAATCATCAAATTCTATTTCCGAAACATAAGGTTTAAATTAAAGATAATTGATATAATTTTGTTGACTACTGATCAATAAAATTTGATATATACCAATAATTACCTCATTCTTAACTTAAGAATTGTCAACCCTATTTTTTTCCTACAACGGAGCACTGTAAGCAACGCACCGATTGTATCGCTCGCGGATGCTCGGAGCGGCCCATTTGTCAACCTTAGCCCCCCATCTAACCCCCTCCACCATCTACCCTAACAGCGACAAAAGAAACGCGAGCCTCAGATGAAACTAAAGCTATGCCAATTTATGTTGTCCTGGTACCCAGATGCTTTTCTTACCAGAAGTATATTTCCAATAAAAAAATATATTTTTTTAAATGCTCTAAAACCTACTATTGTATATTTAATATAAACCACCTCAATCAATCTACACAAAGTCATCAGAAACTTATAAATACTGTGTTTAGTTTATATGAAAAAAAAAAAAAAAAAACATTGGACGAATATTAATTAAAAAGAAAATTAAAGTAACTAACACATACGTTTTTAATTTAAAAGACCACTTTAATACTTCGAATTTGCTAATGAGGAAAGACATGAAATTATAAAGATATTTTGTTTAGCTAATAATAAAACAAAATGGCGGTCAGCTACAAGACAATAAAGCTAAGTTTGCTTGGACTACATGAAAATAACCCTCCAAGGTAGAAACCAGTACCAGGACATCATGAGAAGGTGGAAAGCAATTTCATGGCGGCTAATTTAAGACAGGTCGGGTGACATGTTTATCTGTTAATTAAAGTTTTACACTGTTACAAAATTGCGAGGGGAAAACAAAAATAAACTTCAATAACTATTATTTTAATTACTAAATAGGAATAATGTTTTTAATATATTTGTGGCTATAATTAAGCATTATACGTATTTAAAAAACGACATTATATAAAATTAATTTGGTGAGAGCTGCGATCAATTCGTTGTGAAACGATAAATCTGAATTTTTATAATGTGACATAAGAACAAAGGAAGTAACGAATCTGATGTATTTATACTATGAATTAATAAATGTTGAGTAACAGAGTGCAATGGCTCCCACAGACGGTCGACCAAACTCACAGTTACAAATACATATTATATATACAACTATTAATTTTCACAATTGTACATTAGATATTTATGACGAAAAATACAATCAATGCCACTTGTTTTTAAATATTTTAAATTGATGTAATACTCATATAACTTAATAGTTAAAGACAGAATCAAGATAATTATATACCTAACCTAATGCTAAAATAAATGTTTTATTATTTCTTATTTAAAAATAGGTATTACCAAAGTTGTAATTTAAGAATTTATAAGCATTTTATAAAAGTTTCTTTGTTTTTCTCTGTCAGTTAAAAACAAAACTAATCGAGTCAATTTTAAATATTGATTGACAGTACCGCCATTATCATACGTCACATGACCGAATTAAAATGACACCTGTCACCGCTCAAACTAACACAACGAAAAGGTTTTATAGTTATTTGAATATTTAAAAAACAAAGATCGGAATGTATTTCTAGATACGTTATTAGAATGTTTCGTTTACAATAAAATTATAAGAAGTAGTTTTTGCTATAAGAGCTTATATAAATAATTCATTATCTTAATTACCAATAACCTATAAACATTTTAAGAATCTCGAGAGGTTGATGACTTTGAAAAACCAAATATTTTATCTAAAACATTTAAACGACCAAGTAGAGTCTATTTTAACAAAAATGAACACAAGATATTATCCATAAAAACATATTAAAAGCCATTTATTGTTAATTAAATTAACGAGACATATGCGTTATGTAATAAAGATAGTCATCTTATTTTTGTGGATTCTTGAATAGACGAGAATACTTTAAATACCGGAACTACTGGCTCCATTAAAACACACCGCGAACTTGTTCAGTATAATTAATGCCGAGTAGATTTTGTTAATTTTTGTCGTTTTTATAATAAATGTTTAGTAAGAAGCAAAATATTTTTAGTAAGAGTAATACTTTCTATAAGATAGTTACTTGACAGGAGAGCAATATTTTTCTCTGATATCTTTTGTTTTTAAATATTAGTAGTATAATACAAGTTATTTTTAAGTTGAGAGACTTGTTTTAATTTAATTTTTTTTATTAAAAATTATACAAATGAGCAACAAGTTTAGCAAACGGGGTTGCAAGAAATAATAAATTCCTTAAAGTCTATTTATTTCTAATTAAACGTGTCATAGTCGTCGTTCAATATACACGAGGCTTTTAAAACAATCATAAATATTATTGATTGCAATAATATGATAAAAAAAATTATATTTATACAAAAAACAGTTTCACTTAATATATTATTGAACAATTAACAATACGATTCTTTAGGAAGTGTAGAAAAACTTGAGTTGCACCTACTTTGAATATTGAAGTCAAAGTAGGTGCAGGTCAATATTTTTTTAACTAATTCCTTTTTCTCTTGTTCTTATTATAGTCTTTTATACAATAATTCATCTTTCGATATAGAGTCCATAATAGTGAGTCAGTCTCATGACAGTTTCTAACAAAAGTAATATTATATAGCGCTGTAGCACAAAAAACTCAATTAAACCTTCTTAAACCACTAAAATATTATTATTAAAACAAGTTTTTATATTAAAAAACACGTATTTATATTTTAAAGCAATAGAAATTTAACTAATTTTTTTATTATTTTTTATAATCCACATTTTAATCTTATAATGTTTATTTTCTCTCTCTCTTGTATAATACTAGAAAACACGAAATTTTACCTCGTATATCTGTACTTACAATACTTGTCTTACAAGATTTTTTAACTTTTATTTTATTCATAAATAATGATTATTATTTCTGAACAAAATAAAAAATTACTTCGATTGAGAACTTGATAGTAAATTTCATTATAACCTTGTCTATCTGCACAGTTTAGTTCTGTTCTTGCAGTCATTTCATCACAATTGATAATGCTTTAGCAATAATTACAATTATAACAGAACATTTAACCTATAAATAAATCTTGAAATAACGTTAACACGTAAATCATATTCGTAATACATGTGTAGATGACCTCGGGAATCGAAGTCGGGTCTTCAAAGCTGCGCCGGGCGTCCCGCTGCGACTGAGCGCTCGCGACATGCACCTACCAAGGCAAGCGCTTAAAGCTGCTGCTATAAATCCTATTTTAAAACCCTCGTCCTCTCCTAACACGCTGCAAGTATTTCAAGTTAAATGGTCCAAAGCCTGATGGCGCACTGGCCTCTGTCCACCATTTTAACGATTTTTCGCCAGGAAATTTCCGTTTTCGTTGAAATTATTGTTATTGTTTTGTTGTATCATGGCGGCTCTTGTGTCTGTGATCCGTGTGTTTCTTGGCTTTACTAAATGGACCCGGAAGTGCTTCGTGCCCACATATTTACTGCTAGGATTTATTAAACGAGTTTCAATATATATATTGCGGTTATTATCTTTTGTCTGTTTATTTTATAAATAGATTTCAAATGGTAGAGCGAAATAATTAATATAATGTTCAAATTTTTTCTTATAAAATTGTTATTAGTAATCTATTAATTTTATTACAGCTTTTATAAAGTTTTTAATAACCTCCCCTAAACATAGTCTATTGCAGTTCGTCTAAAAAGTTAGAGCATTAAAAGATGGCCAACCTGAATTAATGTGTACAAAACGCATAGACGCCGGTCGCTACGTCACGTGGCCGCGTGTAAATCAGTCGCGTAGTCGCGTCGCGTCGTGTCGCGTCCGATCCATCACGCGCAAGTGAAAAACACCTCGCGACTAACAGCCGTGTCACAGATGTAACGATAGAAGCTAAAGTACTTGAAATATTTACATATATATAATAATGTTCTTTGGTTTCATATAAAATACTACATTTTGATTGATTTTAGGACTGTTAGAGTTTTATAGCTTTAAAGGTTTCATATATCATCTATTTTCAATAACGTAATGAAATAATTTCAATATCTTTATCAACAGTTATGAATAAAATAATAAGTTAATTGAAAAACATCAAATGTCAAACATTCTAACGCTATATCAAATGCGACTACTCGCGCGGGCGACTGAAAAATTTGAGCTCAAACCGCGTGACGTCACTCACGCAGCGCCACCTGGTGAGAGTAGTGGATGTGTCCATTCACACGTTACCTTATTTACCTGTGTGTGTACCAAATACAATATTGGGTAGATTTGATAGTGTGATATTTTTTATATATAAATATAATATAATCCCACCATTAAAATAATTTATATACTATTAAAACTTTAGTCAGTAATAGCTTTAAGGTAATATTGCAGTAAGACTTGAAGCTGATAAGAAATGAATTCTCCCACGCCATTGATTCTTCGATCCGGATACACCGAACTGAAAAACACACCGGCACAGTTCAAAGACAATTAATTAAGATACTCATTGTGTTGCAGAAACCTAACTAATACATAAAAGAAATTTCAATTTCTTTATTGCCTCATTCCGATTCGGTCTGACGTCCGAGTCAATACGAAAAACACAAGATAGATGTCGCCACTTGCGATCTCATGTAATAAATATCTCTAGACATAAGTCAAAACG
Organism: Mechanitis mazaeus; assembly: GCA_959347395.1. Lineage (NCBI taxonomy): Eukaryota > Metazoa > Arthropoda > Insecta > Lepidoptera > Nymphalidae > Mechanitis > Mechanitis mazaeus. The sequence continues at coordinate 3,975,770 of OY365743.1, forward strand.
GTGATTTAACTGAAATAAACGTTCTCCACATACATTAGAGTTTATTTTTGATTGTAAACTAGAGAAAAAAACAGCGAACGCAACGTCACCGAATTTGTATTTGGTATAACATTAATTTCACGCCAAACTCATATTTTTTTCCAGCCAGTAAAGTCAAAAATAGAATATTATATCCCGCCAGTTACAGCCATTTGATATTGGCATTCTGAGGTTGTTTACATCGATGCTTCTATCCCTCTCAGTCTCATATAAATGTGATAGCTGCATCCCTCTCTCCGATACGTGACTGGACATTCAGATGCTCGCTTCGAGTCGGATAATGGCTAGTCGGTTTGACAATAACATTAGTTCGGATAGGGAGCCGCTTTGATTGGATTATTGAAAGATCGACTTCACTTGATTTATGACCCCCTAGTGCAGGCCGACGTAAAGTCCCGTTGAGATAAAAACAACCCTTAATTAATTACAATTTCGTGTAATGAGATTTACCAAAATATTATCTCGAAGCGACCACCTCACTGAACCACATTAAATTATAGCCACACAACTCAAGCTTCGTCTTCTACTGACACGTATGGTATCCCAAATTATAAAGAAGAGCCATTTCTTCATAAAAATGTATGTATGTATGTATGGTAATGTTTCTGACAGAAACTCGAAAATAAATTGAAAAGATTTTTACAAGCTGATGATCCATTGATGATCATTTAAAATATTGAGATAAATTCATCAGCACTCTTCAGAAATAGAGAGCCTTCTTACTACATACTGTATAACTATATGATAGTATATCACTATATAGATAGCTACTCTACTACCCATCTCCTTTTTAGAGGGTGGTACCACCCGGGCCAAGCCAATAATTTGTGAATTTTTCGTCTATTTATCTATTTGTTTGTTCGCACATCGCTAAAAAACATTGGATACATTTCAAGTGCTTTTTTAAATAAAAAACTAACTCGAAATACCTTTCACTGTGAAAAATCCTCTAATTTTCAGAAAGAACTACAAAAACAATTTTTGACTTTGTTTACAATAAAACAAAAAGAAAAAAAAATAGAGAAGGAATTAAATTATTGACTAAACATAGATAAATAGAGATTGTTCAAAACAAACTGCACTCCTGACTCAATATCTTATATATATTATTAAAATGATAAAATCTCTCGTGTTATTTTTTATAAAAGAACTAATTTCTGAAACAATAATTCTGTATAAGAATAATCTTTTCTGTATATGTACTACATCATACGAACATATTATTCTGTTCGAACATATTATTCGGTTTGTCAACGTACAATTAAAATCAGCAATTTGTAGTTATTTATTTATTTTGAAACCGGTATTATAATAATAAATAAAATAGCATTAAAATTACTTGACAAAAAATATTTCCCAATATTACAAATGAAACCTTAAAATTAGGAGAAAAGATGAGTAGCATTAACAATAATTTGAGAAAAAATAATAATAATAAAAATAAACAATTGATAGGCAACTGTATGTTTTTAATATTATTTTTTCTTAAATTATTGTTAAAATAGCAATTATTTAAACGATAGAGATCAAGATCAGATGTGACAATAATTGAGTAACCCATTTATCATTTTTGTGTAAAAAATATTAATATAATAATAATAATTATTAAATTAAGACAGGAGTAACACAGACATATCCAACATGTGTTTTAAAACAAAGCAAGCAACAATTATCATTACACATGAGCATAGCAGCGGTCACAAGCATGTATTTATTAATATACATTCAATGTTAGAAGTTATTTAAAAGCAATTACGATTACATCGGAAGCTCCGTGAGTAGTCTGGAGCTTAAGTACACTTCCTTCATTTCTAAATTCCCGCTTACAATCATTGTAGCAATTTTCCGGAGCATCCGTCGTGAGAGGCCGCGGGGGCGGAGCGCCAGGAGCCTGCGACTGATATACAACTACATAACATTATCATTGTAATATTACAATATTTTTATCATTAATTTTACATAAGAGTAAATATTATAGGGTCTCCTTTATTTTATTTAATGAAGTTATTTTTTTATATACCTGAAATAACTGTTAAGGAAAAATAAATATTAATCTCAATAAGATCTAATGTAATGATATCAAGTATTAGATATAAGTTAAAAACTGTACATTGTACGTTTTTGTTAGCTGACCCATCTAAGACGAGTACGCTGGCTCCTAGTCTACGTGGGGGTTGGTGAGGGTTGGTGGGGGTCGGCGGGGAGAGCGCGGGATGCAGTGACGTCGCTCGGCGTGTGAAAATTACATTCCAGAGGCGCCTCGCATATCTATCACTTGCAAATTTAACTTTAGTTTCTGAACCGTTCTCTGTGTGAGTTAACTTATATAAAATATATATTCTTTGAGGAGACTCTACGTGAAGAGCACGTTATTTGATTTCTGAATTCATTTATCATTAAACTATCATGATACAGAAAATATTATATAAACATATATTCACTTATTTATTCTGGTATTTGTGTGTATTTTAACACATCTTTAATTGAAGATTTTAAAATAAACTCACAATCAAATCTAAGAGCAAAATTTTATTAATCGGATCTATTTTGTATACGTTAAGAGTTATTTAAAGTAACATTAAATCATTTATAAGATTTTAAGGTCCGACATAAGAATTGCGATGTTTTGTATGTATGTGGCTCCTACCTACTGACTATACTCACTGTACAAATTAAGACACGCACAGTACAGTCAATTTGTTGCTTTTTCTAAACCCTTTTTCAGATAAAAATATTATTACAATAACATTTTAAATCAAAAAGAGACAATTTGCTAATATTACGTTCTTTCTTTTGCTTTAATATCAATTTGCTTTCACAAACACACACACACAGAACTCGAAAACAGTTACAAAAGTAAAACTTAAAAATTAAACATATTATAAATTAATTTATTAAATTTAAAAAATAATATATATAATATGTATAATATAAATAATAGATACCTAATCAAAGACTCACTGTGTGTGTGTGTGTATAAAAAAAAACTAAAAATATATATCGAGTTCCTGTATATAAGCAATCAATAAAAAGATATATTAATTCTATTTATACTAATAAATAAATATATTTTTTGCAAAATTCGAAATTAAAAGTTTAAAAGGTGACGAAATTCTTTAACACAAACTGGTATTTCGAAAGGCTATAATAAAAATAATATTATAAAAATAACAAAACACCTGCTAGTATAAAAACATAAAACCTTTCTAAAGTTATGTTATATCATAAAATAGTTCTCAAAAGTAAATAAAAACTAAAACGAAACGCGTTTACATACAAATTAATATTTAATTTGACAACAGACTGGAGTGAAAAATCTCGCGCGCCTCCACTTAGGGCACAAACTAAATAATATATAAGAAATGTTTGTACGCTGTTGTTTTATTCAGCTGCACTATGTAATCTAAAAAGAAAACACCTCCAGAATAACTATTCTCGAGATTACATTTCTATTTTTGTAATATTAAATTCAAACAACACATTTTAAAGTATTATATGTTATACACGATACTAAATTATATAAGTTCCATATATTATATATGTTTTGTCTAAAAAAAACAAGTCCAATACTAGAAAAAAAACAACCGGATAAAATTTTAGTCCGAAAATGATCGTACTTTCGTCGAAGAAAACTCTAAAACACTTCTAGTAGCGCCACCTCTTGCCTGATAGCTGAACTATTTTAAAATATGGTTGTAATCTGAAACGGTTTGATTCTAATCACGATAGTTTGATATTTGGTATAAATATTGAAATATGTATTTGTAAAATTAATCTTGATCTTGGTTAAATATACCTAATAATATTGGTTATTACAGTTTTCGTAATTTGCGTAAATATTCAAATTAATAAGAGTTATCGTTAAATTATTAAAAATATGCCTCAATTTTGATATAAATAATAAAAACCATGGCTTCATTGTTAAGAAAAAAATAATGGTTTCAAATCACGTAATAAACTTTGAACCTCACGAAGATAATATATACCTCATAGAAGTTGGTATCACACACGAAGTAACTAATTCTAGTTATTATTTTGCAATAACAAAACTTGTTGGTTATAAAACAAATCTCTTGTTCTATTACAAATAATATACTTATATATTACATGAATTTATATTATTTAGAGATATTCTTCGCACAATTCAGTATAATAAGGTTTATGAAATGATGAAATCTATTTTGATGGAGTCAAGTGCAGGCTGAAGCTCGTATTCAAACTGTCGCGACTGGAGAAGTAAGAGCATCGCAGAAGATCAGTACAAAGTACGTGTAACATCAGAGCTCCTCTCCCGCTCTCGTTTCCACTCCTCTGTTACTCGAGGGTTTCCACCCTTACAACCGTTATTATCTAAAGATAAAATTTAAATTTCAAAAATGTTCTGATCTAAACCAATGTTCGGCGCCAGCCAATAGTTGAAATATCAATATTAGTCTTAATATATGTAATTTACTTTATTACAATAAAAAAAAATAATGTTATAAAAATAATATATAAATACGTGAAAGGACATTTAAAATATGGTCTTAAAATAACAAAGTAATAATAAAAAATATTCCCTTAAAGGGTCACACACACACTCGGACCGCAGATCCGTCCGTCTGAATGGCGCATTAGCGTACAATGTACAATGAGCGCTTTGAGACGCCGCTATCTCACTATTTAGTGCAGCATTGTGAGGTTTTGATAAGTGTTTCAATGTACTATTTGCTTGTTGATGAAACATCTTGGACGTTTCAGATGTCACCAGAGAAAAGAATCAAAGAAATATCAAGTAAAACTCTTACCTTAGATTTACAGAATTATTTAACCATTTATAATATTAACAATAATACTAGAATTGGTTCACGTCTGCTCGTTACCAAGTATTTATATAATTAATACGTATACTGATACATTTCTGATCGATGAAGAAAAACTTCAAAACAAAACATGCTATTAAAATTTTGTTAATTGCTAAAACGTGGGACTGCCTGGAGGGAGGTTATCGAAACTTGAAGCATGACCTAAAGAAATTATATTTATTAAGATTACATCAAATTATTTATTTGGATATTAAACAGTCAAAACAACGTATTTACAAAAGGCAACGTGAAAGATATTGATGATTCAAACAAAACTGCAATACGCGATAGTAATTCATAAGACTTGCGCCGGAGGCTCTCATTTGAAAACTTATTTATTTACTCGCCTCGAGTAATATAGCCGTTGATTGGGTTCACGACCATTCACAGTATATGCTATTCTCAATTTGTTTCCAAAACTCCGAATCTAAAATTTAAATGATTTTAAAACAAGAGCAAGTTCATTAATATTTCTCTCAATAGATGCCGCTGGCGTGGAATGACTGATGACTTTTATTAAGAAATAAGTAAGTTTGGACGGTTTGCATTAATGTTCCATTAGGCTAAACTTTTTAAAAAAACAAAAGTCAATTTTAATTACTAAAACCGTGGGTTCAATGACCGCGAGAACAAAAGCCTTCAGCGACCCGTCGAACCCTCGGTCGTGATAGCCTATGTAACTCATTATATTGGATTTAATTTTATACTCCCAAGCATCCATTAGGCCTCCATTCACAACCGGGCGTCAAGACAGCGCGCCCGTGCCCGCGCCACAAAAAACAAAGAGCAGGTTACTACGTCTTGTCTGTGGTCAGATCGCTCCGTCCCTCTCTAACGCCACGTCAATCACTCCCCATTTCACTCAAACTGCTGTAATAAAACATAATTGCTTTTAAATGGATAGGATTGGCGATCGAGAGAATAATAAGTGTATAAGCAATTTACCGACGGAGCGTTCCTCACTTATTGAAGGCTGCTTTCTTAATTTTTATTACTCTATGCATATTTATAACCCTCGGGTCCATGAGGGACGATCTGCAGCAGCATTTAATACATATATATACATATATATAAATATATATAAATATTAGCTTGAAACTCTTAAATATAATCATACATACCTATACATAGATATATATAATACCACTGCAAGAATGCAATTCTCGAGATGACATACGTAAAATATATATATCCACTTCCTGCTCATAAATGAGTTAAATATATGTCATAATATAGAAGTAATGTGTGTAGAGCAAAGCAAAAGGCGTGGTAGATGTATAATGGTGTATTAGTAAATTATTTCTGCGAAATGAAGGCAGCAATTAGTTCGTAATTGCTTAGAGCCCGCCCGCCGACCGCGTCCAGATACGTTCAGATAACATGCTTCTTTATGGTCTGTTTCTGAACTGATGAGCCACGATTTTAACAAAACCACCAAAAAATAAACAATAATTCAATAATATCTCTTAAAAATTGTATAAAAAAATAAAAAATAAATCATCCCAATTTATTTCCGAGCCGCGCAGACCTCACTCAATCAGAAATGCTCCGATCAAAATGCAAATTCGTACGTTTTGGTCGTTTTGCGGACGGAACGGGCCACCATAAACTGGCAACAAATTACACATCAGTTTTATTTTTAATTGCTATGGACGAGCCACCGTCTTCGCCAGGGGCCTCGAGCCTCTTCACCCTTCTATTTTTGAATTATAGCGCGCAGACACGTGATTGGCCGGTGTGGAAGCGTTAACGTTCAGTACCAGCTATTTATTAGCATACGTTTAAATGGGGTGGAGATAACATCGAAATAATATACGTAATTGCGGCGAAGTCTAAGTACTATTGCTTCGTTCTTATTCAGAAAGGTCTTTTAGTTTGCTCTAGACGAGTACGAACGAATCGACTTGCACTCGGACAGCAATTACAATTACAATTTATTTAAATTATATATAAAATTAATAAATATATTCAATATTTATCATGTAATTTACAATAAATTAATTAGTGTATTCTAATTTTTACAATATACACTATTTTCTTTACAAACCGTTTTATATTAAAAATGATTTTTTTCAGATTTCAAAAGTAAATTTTGCTCGACTTCTGTAAAACTTAAAATTATAACGCAATTTTTTATAAATTGTATGAAGATAAAGCGACATCATTTAGGTGTTTTTTATTGATCGAGCTCGGGTCTCATCGACATAACAAGTATACATATAATATTTTATACACATTAGCATATTACTTTGTATTAACTTTATAATACTAATTATATAAAACGAATCTCAGCATGAAATGGTATATAATATTAAAATTAATTATTGATCTTGGCCTAATTTTCTGTTGGTAAACATTTAAGTTAATATCTCCTTTCTGACTTGTTACCGCGAAAAAGAAAACTTGTGGATTTAATTTGTAGAGTAGAGTAGAACAGATATAAAGTGATTTCCATATCGATTATTTATGTAGATCAATAACCCATATCACATACTACTTTATTGTTAGTTATTTAAATAATGTCACATACGCATAAAATGAAATACAGTACATAAAATAAAACGAAAAAATACTTAGGAAAGGGCGACCTTATCTATAAAGTAAGGGGCACATAACTTTAGCTCTAATAAACGTGAATTGCAATGCAATATCTAAACAATATACATTTATAACATATATATTTTTTAAATAGATAGATAATATTTTTTTAAAACGATTTTTAAAATCATTTGTCATTTTGAGACAGACATACTTAAAAGTGCTAACAAGATTTAATTGATTTTTGAGTTAGTTGTGACTACGATGGAAGAGTATAAAATATATGTTATAGGAAGCCAGTTACGTTAGGAAACTTCAAAGAAAAAAGGCAGAGTAACATGATCGAATTTAATAATGTTGAATATAAAAGTAATAATAAGGTTTTGTCAGCGCTCCCGTTTATTCAAAAGACCCTCAGATACATCCAGGGAGCAGATCAGCAGGATCAGCCTAGTCTAAGAGAGGCAGAAGGAGTGCTTTATTAATTAAGATCTTGGTTTTGATTAGCACAAGATTTTTCCACCTTGTTAGATTATTAATATACCCAATGTTTCCAGTACCCAATGTTACTTACACCTGATACCAGTGTCTTCCAAGACAGAGTCCAAACCATAATAATAATAAAGTTTGGCTTTTGGAGGGAGACGAAGCAGTAAAGATAACAAGAAGAAGAGAGGAGTGGTCATTTAGTGAAATTGCCGGAAGTTGCTTTAATAATCATTTCAGTACTGCAGTTGGGCTGTACTTGTACCATGGGAACCACTCCAAAAGCATACGAAATTTAGATCAGAGATTCAACTTACTAATTAAAGAGATTAAGTGTTCACAAACATATTCACGTCCAAAGAACAATTAGAAAAGAAGTCAAGATAAGAAGTCACATGACGTCACCAACATCATCGCCATCATCTTCTATAAAATAATCATTATAGTTGTCGTAATCCTCACCGTCGTTAATCGTTTTAATAGCTTTCAAAGATTTGTAAACAAACAAACAAAAATAAGATTTTTATAAAACTATTTACTACAGTGTAGGTATAAAACTGATGATTCTTTAGCATGTGTGAATGAAATATTTAGGTAAACCTTGCATATTTAAAAATAACATTACTATGGTTTATTAAAATTATTAGCCTACAAGTTTTTAGAAGCCAAGGAATAAAACAACAACATTTTCTTCATATTTTTTATATATACCATTGTTTTAAATAAATTTTATGTTTTTTTCTTAATAATAAAATTTTCGTGGATTACAAAATTTATACAATTTTAAAGACAATACAGACAAAGCACTTCGCTTATCATCTATCATCGTGACATCACCGTATCATCAACCTTTACCATTATATTTAAAAAATTCGTTAAAACAAAAAAAACTTTTTAAGAAATATGACTTCCATAACTCAGGAAAAATCAAATAATTTTTAAATAATATATAATATATAAGATGGTAAAATGATTTTTGAAGAATACACTGATAATAATTAAATGGCGAGTGATTAAAGTTTTAAAATTATTTGGTTTTAGATTTTTTTTCTTATTAAAATTTTACACTTTTTTGCTGATCGAGAAATATAACCAAAAATACTTTGTTAAAAATAACACTATATGTATTACCTGACTGTTTGCAAATCGCACACAACTACACAAGATTTTTCAGTTTTTTTAGTAACTACTGAGTGATACTACGTAAGATGAACGCGTTTGAACAAAAAAGTCAGTATTATTATAGTTCTTATGTATGTTATGTTATGTTTTAATAACAATGTATATAACTTATAATAACCCACCTGCTATTTCACTGTTATAGCTATATGGAAAAGATCTCTTACTAGAGATAAGTTATCCAATTTACAAAATAATTGTTTACAAACTATATTGTATAAATAAATAAATACATAACTATCGAGATATCATCTCAATTATCAACTCGACCTTATTATTAACCCATAATTTTTTTTATATGTAAATTTTTCTCGGTGTAAATATAATTATGTGTGTGGAATTATAATGTGATAAGTCGATTTAAATCACACAATTTTCTCTCAACACTCAGTTGTAGTGAGATGTCTGATAACATTTTTGATACTTTCAATAAAAGTAAGATGTTTTTTTGTTATATTGCAATTGTTTAAACAAAGTTTGTGTCGTCAAAATTTAACAATTCTCTACATATTGCTTGCCCACTATTTTTTTTGTTTTATGCAAAACAAACAAACAAATAAATGGACAAAAAAATAAGTAAACTGTCTGTAACACGCACTTACTTTGCAGTAATTATATTTCTTTAATTGTGTGATATTCAGACACGGCCTCGTTACATTGTATTATATGTAGGTACAACTTAGTGAAAGACAAAAAAGATATCTAGTATACCTACTATCCTTTACCGCTTACCACTTATTCAAAATCTAGCTAAAATCTAAGCAAAACATACATTGACGTCCGGTTGGTACTCTTTTTTTTTCCTTCCACAAACAATTGGGAAAGGGTACATGGATGTAAGGTAAGTATAATGTATGAAGGTCTCTCTTCCAATGCTCCCTGTGTTCTACTTCACCTCTACAAGTTTTAATTTATCTAAAGGCATTATTTTTTACGTATTCACTGTGAAAAGTAACCTGGTGTTTAATTAGATGATTCTCACAAGATGATAAAAACACTTATCTATGTATACAGATAGGTTTAATTATAATTATAGTTTGTGTGTTTAAAGATATCTTTAACTAAAACTGAAAATCTTGGAACATATCCTCTATCAATATTGTGTCCTTTCTATTTTAGTGCAAATAATTGCTCTGGAATTAAACTGTGACGAAAACATTATTAAACTTTATTTTCTGATGATGTTGCAAGTGAAAAAAACCTTTACTCTTAAGGTAATATTTTTTTTAAATAAAAGTAAGACCTTAAGAACAAAATAAATTAAATATACGAAACAGGGAAAACCAGTAAAAAAGACTGCCTTGACCTATTGTATTGTTGTGAATGCTTCGTAAACCATCGCAATTAATATGACAGCTCAATAAAGCGTACTTTTATTATCGTTCCTAATATTTTTTTTGGATTTTGTAAATGTGATGCTAAAAAATATATTACCTACTATTTTTCGTAATTAATTTTATTGCCTCATTCCAGTACATCCCCGTAGACATCCTTTATCTGCATTTTCCCTACTTATTAAATCGAAAAGTTCAGTTGAGAGCTTTTTTTTCTATTACTCTTAAATAATTTAATCTTGCCTAAACAGTATATCTCACTTTAAAATACAAGAATTATATCAAAAACAAAATCTTCTTAATAGAATATAAAATGTTTTTGAACGAATGTTGAAAATTTTAATAAATTTTATTTCAAAACGAACCAACTGTCATAATAGAAATGACATAATCCGGTAGAGTACTATAAATCACAAGAATACAAATCGCGCAGTTTCTTGAATATAACACATTTTAAAACGTGACTGAAACTGTTTGTAAATAATATTACACATATTATTATTAGTCTGTTATATATATTTTGAATATGTCTTACGCAATGATTCGATATTTACGTCGAAATGTTTTATTATCTAACCACAAAAGGCTAGAAAGTACCATGACCAACCTAACCCAGGAAGATTTTTCATTTCGCCCTCCTGTAGCTCAATGGAGCCAAGTTATAAGAGAAGCAGAGAAGATAGTGGGATATCCAACCTCCTTCATGAACCTGAGATGGTTGTTGAGTGATGAATTTGCAAATCTAGCGATGCAATTACGAAAAATTGTAAGTACCATTTCCTCAAAAATTATCATATTGGAAATTTACCTATGAATGAGATTCAATTTTTAACGTTTTTAATATAATGTGTATCATGTAAATTCTGTACAAATATATTAATATATATTTGACTGTTTTTTTATTCTGATTTTTTTATGTTTTAAAAAAACAAATATATATTTTTGTAAACTAATGTAATATGTAGAAAAACAAAAATCCCTTTATTTTTTTTCTTATTACATAGTCTATTCCTGATACCCTTCATTCGGTATAACATAAATAACAATCTTAATGTATGTAGGTTATGTAATAGGTGCAAGGTTTTTTCAAGGTTTATTTTTTAAAGAACAAGGTGCTGTATTTTTTTTTTTAATTTTAAAACTCAAGGCATTTCTCGGAAACATATATTTATCATATAAGTTGCTTAAATGTTTCATTTAAGCCATATTACATAATATAAAAAAATATATATATTTTGCTATTTTTAGGTAGGAAGCAACCATCCAATCTTAAGAACAGCTAAAACTGTCTTATACAATGAACACAACAACCTTCAACCATGGGGTCTTATAATACTATTGCTATCAAAGGCAATTAGCGAGTCAACACAGTCAATACAAACGACAACTTTAATAGAGCACCAAAGGATGTTAGCCGAACTAACAGAAATGATACGCACTGGCCACTACATACATAGAGGCCTTCTAAATATACCAATAGAAGAGAGGGACAGAACCAAAGAAACATCAATATTTGCAAATAAAATTGCAATATTAATTGGTGATTATTTACTTGTTACTGCAAATGGTATGTTGGCTCGGTTGAAAAATCAAGATTTATCATATTTAATATCAACTGCACTAAGAGATCTTAGTGAGGGAGAGTTTTTTGGACCTCGTGATTATCAGAACCTGCCATTACCGGGAAAACCAGTGATAGGGAGGGATGATAATTTTAAAATCTGTGGAGACACAGTGCCATTAAATGTGACTGATATATTAGGGTCGCCAAAACAGGAGTGGATGTTGCGGACTATGTATAATGGTGGCTCATTGTTTGGTCGAGGGTGTGAAGGTGCAGTGGTGTTAGCAGGTAGGAGTATCACTGAACAAAAAAAAGCTTATCTGTTTGGGTGTCATTTGTGCCTAGCGTGGCAAGCGGCAAGTGAATTAGAGAAGTTCACTTCTAATAATAAGGATTCGTTCTCGCTTGTGAGTGCTCCGTTTTTATTTGCAGTAAATGAAAATCCAAAATTATATGACAGTGTTAAAAATGTAAATAATATTTCAAGTTTGGACTTTGATGATTTGAAAATTAAAGTTTTAGAAACAGATGCGATAGAGAAAACAAAAGTATTGTATTCTAAAAATGCAGAGAAGGCAAAGAGTTACTTAGAAATGTTTGGTGACAACGAGTCGGTCACCACTATTAAGAAACTAATAAAAGTGACTTGATAAATATTTTATGAGGCTTTAGGTATATATGGTACAAATGTTATTGTTGTTTGTTGAACAGATACTAGAATAATTGGGTGGGGATAATAATAATAAATTAATAATTAGTAAGGTCAAGTTAACTAGGGGCTAAATTGTTTAATTTTATTAAAAAATATATTAAAATAAACAAATAAAATTGTATTGATATAAAATAACAATTGATGTAAATAGTTTGACATCTTTACACAATCACAGTCAATTACAAATCCAAAGATTTTTATTCCTTATTAGTATTAGTTTACCAAATACACAGGATTTATTACTTTAAGATATGTTTTTATTTATTTTTAATATTTTAGATTTGGGGAGAAAATACATAAATTTCTTTCTTAGGCTATTTTTTTTTTCTTATAATCTAATTTATAATGATTGTACTGTGTAAGTCCAGCAGTATCATGTAACATGACATGTGCACATGTTAATTTAGTATAGTAATTATCATGGAATGTAGATTAAGTCATAATTATTGTGATATCATCAAAGTCATTGTTTCTTTTATAAATACATATTTTTAATTGTTAAAGAGTTTTTTTTGCTATTATTATAAGGTAAATTATTTATGGTGTCTCGTTTGTTGCTCATTTATATATTTAATAATTGTAAAAACCTTGATAATATAATAGATATTTTTTTCATATTTTTAATGGCGTGTAATTAATATAAACGCTCCGAATATAACAGTAAAAAGAATAACAGTTATCGTATATGGCATTCGCTCGACGTTAAAAAAAGGTTAAGTGAGAAGAATCAGAATTTTTATATAAGAAATACCAGAATCTCCGTGATAGAAATATATAATTGGTAAGAGATAGATGCAAAATATATTAATCTTAAAAAACATAGAAATAGCATTAGCGTCAATGGGCATTTTTTACTTTCATTTAAAAGATCCCTGAAAAGACAAATGTGATTTTTCTGCTTTGATGACTTTAGATGATTGAAATTTTAAAGCCGGAAAGTAGATTTTGCAACCATTTTGCAAAATATATCTCAAGTACGTTAAATCAAATGAACCCGAAAGTAAAGTCACTAATAATAGGTTTACGCTCTTGACAAGATATATATATATATATATATATATATATATATATATATATATATATATATATATATGTAGTATCAATTCATTTAAAACGGGGGACAAACAAGTAAACACTACATACAACATAACTTACACCAACACATGTGACTCCGCGTTTTATATTATTATATCATTATAGCCGCATTATATCATTTATTTATCAAAGATCATTGCAAGATGGCAAGTTTTCTTCCTTTCTTAAAAAGCCCTAGTACTTCCGCTTTTTGTAATTACTATTAGCAATTTTTTAAAAAGAAATTCAACTATCATATAATATCTATACCCAAAAATAGTGTCTTTATTTATAGATATATTTTATCCATTTTTCAAGAGTTTGGAATCAATTATATATCAATTTTGAGTCATAATATCAGTCGTATGTCACTCCACAACCCTCATAGTTGTCTAAAGTATCCCGTCGTCATCACACGTCGTTTTGGAGAAGTTATATTTCTACATATATTTTTGATCTGATGTCTACAAGTTTTATGTAAATTTTTTCTCCATTGGTGTTTAAGAAGTACCTAGTAATCATATTGCATATCCTTCCAAGTCGATATCAGTGTTTAAGTTAAAATATTACCCAATTTAAAATTTATGCCTGGGGTTGGTAGACTAGTTATTTTGGAACTGAGTGACAAACCTTTGCATAATAATATCTAAACTTATAAACAATAACTAAATTAAAATCTTTATTAAATCTTCTATAATTATAGCAATAAAGTTGATACAGAACTATGAAGACCTGCTTAAAAATTAAAATCTGAATAAGCTGACACCAAAAGATATCCGTCTGTCGGAATAAAAGAAGAGAAGTTTATAAAATATTAGAACACATTTGCTGTTAGTAATAAAGTTAGTATAGAAAAATCGATTCTTTTACTTTTGGACGACTCTCAATTGTCGATCGCAGCGCATTTGTTTAAATTTGTTATTTCTCTACCGCTCTATTCATTAGCTTCAGATCTGACCGATCTGATTCCAAACTCCTTAAAAAAAGTAAAATATGTCAATCCGACTCGCATTTGATCTTTTTTTTAAATAGCTTCTTTAACAAAATCTTATCACTGAAAAAAAAAACAAAATGCAACAATAAAATAGAAAATATTAAAATGTTAATCTCGTTGACACGAAAACAAGTAAATGACACATCGCCATGTTAATTTCCCGCGCGTTTCCTCTCCGCTCGAATCACAGGTCGGAAAATATAAAATATTATTAACAGCGTCCATATCACCGCGGAACGTGAAAAACAAAAAAGAGGAATCATTTTAATATCCCTTTTTGTAAATTATTATATTGATTCATGAGTTAAAGTACATATTTTGTTACTTAAATATTAACTTTTATTTGTTTTTTTTTGCACGTGTACTTAAATGTTAGTTTTAGAACGAGAAACGTAAATAAATATTAGGGATAATTTCTACAGATTAAATATTGTTGTTTCTTATTAACACGTAAGAAAACATAATGGTTTGTTTATTTTTTGTTTATTTATTATTCCATATATTGAAGAGTTTCACTATGAATAGTTTTTGCCATTTTGTGTATCGCAGAGCGCGCGTCCTTCACCGGAAACTTCTCAATGATGTTTATAATTGAAGTCATTTCCTCTTCAAGAAATATCGTCAAGTACTCCAAAGATCTCGTAGCACGTACAGCATAATATAGTTGTTTGTACTCAATTGGTTTTTTCTCCAATTTAGATTCAAGAATATAACTATAAACTGTGGGGTATTCCCATAACGCGAAAGTTACCGGAGCACCAACTAAGGAATATGAGTATGGATGGATAAAGAAATCTTTAACATCCAAATACAGTTGCCAGATAATAGCCAAGTGGCCGCCGAGAACATACGCATTTTTCTCCATCTCTTCTCCCAAACCAGCAAGCTTCATGGCCCCTTGGCATCCTTTACCAAGTAAACTTCCAGAAGTGAGTATCGTTCGTAAAAGCCACTCATCTTTCCCTTGGCCAAGGTACTCGTTTGATCCTAGTTTGTTAAGATTATCCTCGCTCTCCCAATGATAATGATTTTTTACCTCGTTGCAGGCTGTAAAAAAACAATTGTCTTAGAAAAGCAGTAGAAATTAATAAATAAATTACAAACAAAAAACACAGTGTACATGTGCACTGTATTCAAAAACTACGCTCTGCTTTCTACTCTACATATGTTTATTATTACATCCGTTCTTCAGAGACGCATAACAGCTTATTTTTTTGGTATTATGTCATACGCAGCGAACCAAATTTATATATAGGTTTTTTTGACGTTTAGGAAATTAATTAAGTGTATAAACTTCGAAATGAAATACATTGAAAAATTTATAGCATACATCTAGCAATTAGGGGTGGTTTCTTACATCTATTTTAATATTCCGTAACTATTAACAATTGTTAAGATCGATCTATAAAAATAAAGTTAAGTTGGACTCAAACCGCGATCTAAACTACTTTAACTTGACTTTGACATCTGGAAACCCAGGGAACACTACACCTGAACTTGTGATCACATATATTTATTATGTAAAAAGTTATATTACTTCAAACGTGTTTTTGTATATATCTACACAGCCGTTTTGCAAAAGCAAAGAACATTTTATAAATATGATGTGATCATTTTTCTGCACTTATTATATACCAATGATGTCAAAAATGAAGTAGAGATATGTATGCCTTATTTGTAACATTACAATATTACTTGAAGAACATGAAATAATTTCATTTCTAAAATTAAATGTTTGACAGGTAAATAATAGTAACAAAACTGTTTAATGGGCCACAACAACTAATAAAATTTGTAAGCAATAAGAAAATTTGTCTTCAATATCTTTAGTCACCCTTTGGTTTGGTAGGCAGGGGATTGTGCTCAGCATCATGCTCCCCGAGAAAATCTCCTTCCACGAGGTCTCGAAGACCAGTTGAGATCAACTCCGTTACTTCATTATTGCGCAAACCTCCTAAGTGTTGTAAGCAGGTCGCAAGCAAATAGTCTCCTAAAAAGAAATACTATCAACCCTGATTTTCATCAGTATTTGGGCGTCAGCATGGTATCCACAAAAGATAAGACTTTTATAGCAAAGTATCCCACCCACTATGGAAATTCCAAAACTTCAACCTACCTGTTAGCAAAACAATTTTATTGCCATAGAGTAGATCCTTATACTTCTCCCCTTGTTTGTCCTTATCCTGTAAATTGGCGATGGTTTTATGGATCAAATGTCCAGTTCTTTTCATTTCCACGATCTCTGCCAGTGCTCTCTGAGCATGTAGGACTCCAGAGTCGTAATGATCCCTTGTGTAATTTCGCATATCGATACCGGCTGCCTTGGAGACCAAGAGTGTGATGAGTCCTACTGACTGAAGATTGCTTTTGGAACCGATGAGCAAATTTTTTGCAGATTTCAGAAGAGGGTGGTTTGTCCCGACCTGAAAGAATAATTTTTCATTAATCTTTCCATTAATCATTATGACCTATTGTGCCTTTTATGGTGAAAAAATAAAAAAATATATTAGATAGTTTTTTGCCGTTAGACCATCTTACTAATTTCCTCAGGTGTATAGCAGTATTAGCGATCTCATCATTAAAGAGCCATCTCAAATTGAGGAAGGAAGTGGGATATCCAACGATCTGTTCAGCTTCACTGATAACATCACGCCAATCCAGTTCTTCACGATGTTTACTGCTGATGCCACTCCATCGAGAGCATCCACGTGTTTGTAAAGGATGTAGATGTAAACGTGTTATATATTTCAACTTCAAACAACACAGCACTGCTCTAACCATCATCTACATTAAAATATTTTTAAGAAAAAAAATTTGTCTCTATACTTCTGTATACGTCAAATAACTGAATGTCAAGAAGAAAACAAGCATTGCCAATGATATACAGCTATATCTGTCAACCTTCTATTAAAACCTCCTTTTTTGCTGTTCTTTGCATACATATATTTTCTTTTACAGAATTGTAATATTAGACATTTTAGATCTAAAACTGATGAAGAAGAAACGCATAAGTTAAGATCACTCAAAAATTAAGATCATAATATAATTAACTCACGAGTAAGTGTTAGACATGAGAAGCCCAGTAATATTTTATACTAACCTTACCTACTATCTGATCACAACTTACTACCAAAGTTCATGGTCAGGTACAAATTATAGATTGATTAAACACCATGGAATATATTTTAAAAGTTTTAATGGGGGTCTAATAACTAACTTAACATTTTATCTGTCTGTCCCTCTGTATGCAAAACCTACGCGTCGGATTTCGATGAAATTTATGTATGGGGTAGCTGAATATGCTGGTTACCATTTAACTTTTACTGCAGAAAAATATCAAATTGCCATCGAACAATACAAATACCACTTCTACCACTAAATTCAATTAAAATATTTATAGGGACACATTATGATATTTTTGGATATTAGAGTAAAAGTACCACTCTAATAAAAAATATGCGTACGTACTATAAATTATTTTTGATATCCAAAACTAGAGGGCGCAGCAGGTTTTTGAACTCAATATGGTTGTCAATATTAAGAAAATTTATAAGTAAAACCATCAATAATGCAAAACAAAATTTAGCTAACTTTTAACCGACATTAAATCAATGCGACAGCTTACTAGCGACAGCTTAATATCTGTTCAAAACATAAAACGTAATATTATAATACGTATAATAAACTTAAACAGAGATATTCATATATCTAATTATTTATTTATCTATATCTCTTTTGATCAATATTACTTTGGATCAATAACAGCAATCACCTGTATGCGTCAAATGAAAGTGTCAGGTGGACTTGTTTTGATATCATATTATCAAAATAAGACCTACATAACTTAAAATTTAAGGCTACCAGGGAGGTATGAGAAAAACCACACAACATATTCGTTTCACACAGTATTTCAGAAACGTCCACATTTTTTAAAACAACTTACTACTGGAAACACCTCAACCAATCTAATATGAAGACCTAATTATTTTAGTCAATTAATATTTCAAACTAGTCCTACAAAACCACCAGTCACCGCAAGAAACACCCACTCACGAGCAAATAGTCAATTTAGGAGGCTTTACTAGATAAATACAGAAAGACAAAGTTGCAGAGTTGTTTAAATCTTACGATCAATTTTTTTAACCATTACTTAAAAATATCACACATTTGTACCAAATAATATAACTTAGGTATAATATCGTTCTAGATCCATAATTACATAAAAATAAAAACTGCAATCTCTTATAAAATACATTACAAGGTTTTTGTTTTACCGACTTTTACTATAATTAATGTTAAAGAACAAGTTATCATTAGCACCGGTCAGGGTGACAGGTTGTTTATAATTATAGCAAAACACGTACAACGAAATAAAAGAAACGGTTAAGCTCAGACTTTAGTCTTATAATTACGGTATAATTTTACGGGATAAATTACTTAACTGTGGGGTTTAAGAATAAATAACTACATAATAATAAAAACCTATTTATTTGTGTACAGTGGATTAAAGCAATTAAACATTTTAATTGAATGGAATTAAGATGTTGAAGAAAATTTTACGAAAGCTGGCTTAGAAATAAATCCTTATCCTTAGGATTTCAAAATTCACACTTGCACAAGGGCAAGTCAATGAACCTGATATATATATATTATATAACTAAATTTCAAAATCACTTTTAGCTCAAAACTTTTTTGTTTCCGCAACAATATGTAAATAAAAACCATTTAATTGGGGAGTGCATATCCGCCATTACTGCAGCGATCATTTTAAAAGAACATAATTTAAAACTGAAATGAGCTGGTGGATTTACGAGCGCTAAAGCCAGTAGGCACTCAGACACGCCCAGCTATTATATTGGCAATTTTAGGGAACCAGTAGTTTAGTTTCGTACGATGCAGCTGGATAATTTAAATGTATATATAATAATAATGACTAGCTGTCGCCGGCGACTCTGTTTCCACCTCAGGATTCCAATTAGAAAACATCCTTTATCACTTAAAATTTATACTTTTATTATTCTTATAGTCTAAAAACATTTTTATGTTGCGTACAAGTCTGAGAATTAGCCGCGGTGATAAAATCACATATCTTGATTTCGGTAATAAACTAACATCATGCCAACATTTAATTTTAATTCGTATAATAATTATATTGTACTGTCACTCTAATCCCGATTAGTTTTTTCTTTTTACCCTAAAAATGCTATAACTTATGACCGTGACAGTAACTTAGACGTGTGATAAAATTTAAAAAAATAATAAAAATTTAAAAAAATAAAATAACATACGATATTTTTTATTGCAATTCATTAATCTCATTCCCACACAACACAAATATTTCATTAACAAATAAGCTGGAAAAATTAGCCTAAAATTTCTTAAAAAGTATAGGAACTGAAAGAGTAATCAGCTAGTTTTCATCCAACCGTCATATCATCATATAAAAAATTTAAATAACATCTCGAACAAAAAAACTTAATCAGAATACATATTATTAATTCGAAAATCATAAAGCCTAGTAGTGTATTAGTATATAAGTTCACGAACAGAATAAGTAATAAAAAAAACTGTAATATTTTTCGTTCTATTCTATTTATATGTAAGTATTTAGAAATACATTAGTACATTATGTAAATCTGCAGGTAACTTGCGTATTTACATTCGAATCCCGACATTCTCACGGTTAACAATCATTTGAATCTTTAACAAGACCAACTAGGGGCCTATATAGATAACAAGACGAGGACTGTTTACCTTCAAATCAATTAGGCAATAGACAAGTTCTAAATGCAATATATGAATACATGTTATAAATAATTTGTATATATTTTCCTTAACATAATAATAAATCAAATAATTTTATTTTTCCTTATTTAGCTGTTTGTTTTGGAATATGTTAGTCTATTTTTAAACTTATATGAAATTTAATTAAAATATATCTAACTTCATTCTGATACGGTTGTATTAGGAATTACTTATAGCACTTATACTTCTACCTACTAGTAGGTACTTCTTGTCTTGTCTGACTACTCTGAAAAGAAATGCATGGTTTACTTCTGTACCTAATCTTAAATAATAACACGGCAAAAATCGCAGCATCATGAGCCCTACTTAGTGTGTAACATTGTGTAAACGGAGAACGGAACAGAATTCCCATCAACGGTTAATTGGCAGTACTTCGGTAGCTGTTGATGAAAGGATCTTGATATAACAATATTTCGTACACAAATAAATACAAACTCTGTCTTACTAGGTGTAGACAGACTACTATAAGAAAATATAACAATTTCGATTGGTGCCAACGCACTTATTTAAATATCTCATACGTATTACATTTTGATTCTTAAGGACAATGCAAAAACCCGGTAAATAGAGCAAAAATGACGGTTGTCGTGGAATCGGCATCATTGGCGACATTTAAATGTGCCGGCGGCGCTTTTGCGTCGGCCATTTGCATTCGAGATCGCGTTGATCGGCCATCTTGCTTCTTTTTTTGCCGCCAATGTTTTTGCCTGGCATCAGGATTCAGGACGCACTGAGTTAAGAACAGGAATGGTGACATTTTATGAATCCTATTTTAGAGTTACATCGGATATTCGTGCCATATAGTTATCTCTTATATTTATTTATGGTATATTTATTTGTCGGTATTAATGGCTATTAGCTTTTAATGAAATTACTCTATAATCTACAGTTATGCTTCAGTATCATCTGTATATCTACTCTGGTCTGTCGAGTACTAACAGTCTAGAAGACATCAATTAATTGAAACTGTTAACTATACTTTTTTTAAAAATCAGATTCACCTATTAGTTTCTAAGTCTTCTTAATCACCATTAATGATTGAGGAACCAGACAAAACTGTTATAAAGATAGAGTACAACAGCGAGAAATCTGTACTTCTAAAAAAAAATCGAACGAAGGTACACAAAGTTTTCACAACCTATTACTACCACATTTACTTACAATGTTTGACTAAATAAGTCTTACGCATTCGTTAATAGAATACATAAAAAAAAATGAAACAGGAAAAACGATTTTCAAGGGTTGCTGATTTAAAAAAATATAACAGAAAAAAAGTATTCACAGAAAACACATCTTTCATTACCAATACGATAGAGTGGTCTTATACATAACAAAATGAAATATACTACACTACCTTATAACATACTGTAATACTAAGACTTCAAATTGTCATGTATAGTAGGTGTAGGTACAGATTGTTCGGGTTAGACTACTGTAAGAAGTGGCGAGCAAGTGGCTTTTTGAAACTGGTACACCACCCAAAGTTATAACACGGCGCCACCAGACGTAGTGATACACAGAGATTAAAGTTGCCTAACGCAATGGATACAAAGTACATACAATCCCCAAGTCGGTGCTCTAAACATTGTCGTCAACCTGTAAATATCCCCTGTTATACACCACCTTCTTTTTAATAATGTTTGATTAAAAAATCAGCCCGTCACTAGTGTACCACATACTTTATTCAAAAACAATTTACAATCCGACCAACCGCATCTTTTATATTCGGGAGCGGCATCTCAAAGGAACAGCATCATTCGTTGTATTACTTCAGCTTGTTGCAAGATTTGAGATAAGACAAGGACCTTAGTAATTAGAAAGTAGTGATGGTCTTAGTCGCAAAACTAGCAAAGGAAAATATATTAGTAAGGAAGAGTACCAGTCGGTACCTATTGGCTATTACTGAGCTTAGCTGTATTGATGATTGCTACAGAAACAATTATCTAATTAAGAAAATGAAATTTGAAGATTAGCTGTGGACAGCGACTTCTTTCGACCCTCATTAAAATTGTAATTTTGTAGATTTTCCGAGGTGGAAAACGTTATATGTTGCGCTAGTAAAAAAATATTTTAAATTTGCGTAGTTTACTTGTAAAGTAATTTTAGCTCAAGTAAAAGTTAAGTTTTGTATCTTGCCCGTGGAAGTATGAATTAAGGAAATAATTATTAAAGTACACCAAAAATTATGTATGAATCTATGATGTTTTACATGATAAACAAACAAACATAAAGTTTCGTATTCTGTGTAATCGCACGATTTACTTTGTTACTATTTTATTGAATGTAACTTTATTACAAAAAATGGATTAAAAAATGTCCCACAAATGAGATAAATCTATAAAGCTACTAAAAACTTAAGATTCATGTATCGCACAAGCAAATTAATAAAGAAAATAAGTCTTTCGTTAGGGAATAACTATTTGGTAAATTTCGAAGTAAGTTTGACAAAAATAAAAAACCAGGAAAGATAGACAAAAACAGACAGAAAGTACTCTCAGATATTCAAAAACCTGTGGTTCACACAAAGAATTTCCCTGTGCCGGACTCCAACCCACGTTTGATCAGATTGGGCTCAGCGGTCGCTAAACTACTAGATCTTAAAAAGGAACCTAATTTATACCCACTTATTGCATTGAATCAAACAATAAGCAACTTACTTTTTATTATTTACACCAAATTTATATTAAATCAATCAAATACATTTTGTGTGATACAAACTTTTTTAATAATACATATTGCTTAGGATTTCGCATTTATGTATGACATGTTAAACAGACATTTTTAAAAGAAATATTGAGTCCACGGCTGTGTACTCCCATTTCTATATTATATACATTAAATCAATTTATTATAACATCATAAAGGCATTCGTTTTTCTTTTTTATTAAAGTATTTATAAAAATCATAAATTGTTTATTATATTGTATTTTCTATATTGTTGTACGCACCATTGCACGAACTTTCTCTATAATTAAAGGTAAAGTTACATTGAGGATAAAAAAAAAAACATAAAATAAAACAATAAAATATATATAAAAATATTTACTGTAATTGTTGTATTCAATTACTATTAGTAATTAGACTATTTATAATAATTATTTTAACATTTATTCAAGGTTTGAATGATAAATTTGTATAATAGTCTGAGCAATAACACAAACTGAAATATAAACCAGCACCCAAACCAAATATTCGTTAAAAAAGGTTTTCTTAAATTTCATTTCAAAAAAGTTCAGCTAAATATAGAACTTTTTTTTTTTTTTCCGTTGGAAAAACCCGTTACGGGTACCCCGTCGGCCCAGGGAGGTGACGGCCGGGGGTTGATGTGGGTCTACCCGGCAGCATAGAGGATGCTGCCATTTTTAAGGCTACCCACTAAAAAACCAACAGTTGCCCTCTGCGCCGTAATGGGACGTCACGGGATCGCGTTAGCACACACCGTGACGCCCCGAAATATATAACCATCCTGGTTGTCATCTGTTAAGTAGATATTTATCTATTTTATTCAGTAAAACAAATAAAGGAAAATAAGTAAAAAAAAAGGGTATGATATTTTATTATTACTCTGTGGATTAGATAATGATATTTATAAACAGTATTTTTTTACTATAATCACATCAACTTTTTTATGTCAAATATAATCAGAGTGTCTCCATTTGATAATATCACAACAATAATAAAACAAATAAAAAAACATTTAATATAAATGCAAGTGAAAATTCTAAAATAAATAATTTAAAAACTTTCAGAATAAGATTTGTTTCACTAAAAAATTATCCAGTTACATAAAGCTCTTCCGACTTGTTCAACTCCTTGTGGCACATCTTTAACCAACTTCAAACTGTTTTAATAGGCCTTATTGTAATATAATTTTTGTTTCATATAACTTTTGAATACTTTGATACAATATCTCTATAGAATGTGAACACCAGGTCACTAGCAACTCGACTCTTCTCCAGTGCTTCATTGTAAGTGTCTTCACTAAATGTGCCTTCAGTAAACCCTGTTGAAATTAAACTATCTATGTAATATAAAATAATACAAATCCAACTTATAACTCTATGTTACCACTCAATACTTCACTCACAAATGGTTAAATTAATTTTGATACTTGTGTAATAAAGTATTATTTTTTAAATAGTAAAACTCACCAGTAACAAGATTCTTATCTCTACTATCAAATACAAAGTACAGCTTGGTTGATGCATTCTGCACCTGCTGGTAATCAGGTTCCACCACAAGGTTCCCACTATCATCCACTATACAGCTAATTGCTGCCACCACATGATGTAAAGATATTCCGCTATTGAGAAGTGCCAGGCAGGTACAGTTAACTGCACATGTTAGGAGCTGAAAAAAAAAAATTGTTTTATTAGACAAAATAGAAAAAAAGTTATGATAAATTATAAATATAAATAAAAGAATAGAGAATCAGTTATGTATTTATTTAAAAATTCTTTATTACTGTCTTAAATTATTTAACACCAAGAGAAAAGAAGTTACAATTCTCATTTTTTAATGTCAACACCAACAAGTCCTTTTAACTTACCCCTCCATAGTCCTCTAATTCTTGTATTGTAATAGTGATGCCTGTTCGAGGATACAAACACCCTAGTATTGATGTTTCACATGTCTGTCTTATAACATTTTCTTTGAATCTGAATAAAATTTATTTACTTAATTATGCTATAACATTGCTTGAAATTCTCAAAATACTAAATGAAGAAATGGTTCTCATGTACCTTTCAGCAACTGAAGGTTTGCCTCCTTTACTGCTGAATAAAACTTCAAGTGTTGCCTTCTCTATGCTCTGGCTGGTTGTTTTGATGTCCAGAGGACCATTAACACTTACTGCGACCACGGTTTCACCTGGAATTACCAATAAAAAGTAAAATATATAGACTTACTTTTTAATCTGCTTAATTGCTTTTCAGACAGAATTCTATGTATAATTTGTAAGACATGTTTCCTCTTTATTCAATTATCATAATTTAATAAAAAAGACTTCCATTAAAATTTTATAAATACCCTGGGATAAAACCGCCGACCCATCAGATTTGCTAAGAAAATTAAGTTCGCACTTCATAGGTCTAAGTTTTAAATCCTTTCCTTGAATATTATTATCTTTTTTTCCCATTTTATTTCTTTAACTAATATCGCTACCTAATTATTATTTCTTGGAACTTTTCTAAATTCGACATGCATATATTAGATACAAATTATAACCTTAAAAAACATATACATTGTGACATTATCATACAAGCAAAACAATATTTGAAAGTTGCCAGTCGCTGGAAATAAAATAAATATATAAATAAAAAAAATAGTATCATTTATGCTTTTTTTTTTCTTTTCTTTTTTTTTGACAGTAAAATTTTCTGCAATGAAGATAAAAGGCCACTCTTTCATTGGATTTTCCTACACTATAAAACTACTAGGCCAGTTTTGGATGAGAGGGTTCTTAATGACAATAAAAAAAGTAGGCAGGTATTAAGTAAAAATGAAAGAAAGTGCTACCAGGTAGCCCACATCCGCATAATCAAGATTAGTGATGATAAAGTGTATACCAAAAGTAAATTTAAAATTACAAATTTTAAATGATCAAATTAATATTTTCGTATATTTTTACTTGATTTAATTAAGAAAATATAACTAAATATTTTTGGTAAAAATAAAAGAATTTTGAAATATTATTTAGCACAAAATATGTAAAACAATTTGAAATTCTTAAATTTTCCTTTAATTGGATTACCATCACAAAATGAGTTGGATGACTTAACGTTCTATAAATTCCCGTTAGACCCTGAAAAAATGTATATATTTTACATTCATATCAATAACTATAAAGTATTCATTTTTAAGTTCATAAAAAATTTATATTGTTTTCTATATATTTAATTTCCTTATACCTTTAGTAATTATTACACTTAAAATGTCAAAATAAGCCACATATTATCATACATATTATGACATATGTCAGTTAAGGGTTTTCAATTTTCAGTTTTTGAGCTGAATTGAGATACCGATACTCGTTTGAAATTTGTTTTGCATTCTTCTTTACAGACTATTTATTATAATATTGTACAAAATACGTCTCAAATTAATAATATTGATCGCTATATATATGTGTCATTATTTTTAAGTAAATACAACTGGATTTGTTGATATTTTATTAGGAAATAAAGTTATCCAAAATGAAGACCCGATTTAATACTTATGATATTGTGTGCATGGTGACAGAGCTGCAAAGGTATGAACATAGCGTATTACCAATTTGTGCTGTGTCCATTGTATTTTTTTCCTTTTATATTTTATACCTATTTGTTTTTGAGCTGTAAATTTATAGAATATATCTACTTAACCCTAAAGTAGCTAATTGGTATATCGTCAACCAATATATACAATAAAGTTAATAAATCAATATTTTTTTTTTATAGATATTCCTAATATATTTTTTTTACTTTTAACATATCTTTAGTGGTATAGTAAACATTTCACATTTAAAAAAATGTTGTGTAGTTTATATTATTATGTTTTCATAATTTTACTTAAATTATTCTTCTACCTATTAATTTCAGAACCTTACAAACAATTTTTAATATATATATTTATAATGTATCATCAGCTACAATATATTATTGATACCTAGAATTTTGTTATTATTATTACATTACATTAATTACAAAATTCTCTAAACATTCCACTATATTTTTAGGCTAATAGGAATGCGAGTCAACCAGGTCTATGATATAGATAATAGGACATATGTAATACGACTGCAGAGGTCGGAAGAAAAGGCTGTAATGTTGCTTGAATCGGGCAACAGGTTTCATACCACACAATTCGATTGGCCCAAGAATGTTGCTCCATCTGGATTTACCATGAAGGTTAAACTGAATAAAATATTTTATTAATATAAACACATTTACCTTTGAAAATATCAAGGTCCCAGTACTTGTGCACCCGTGTTACAGGTTATAGATTCACTAAGACATGGTAGTGTTTATGGTTGACAAAACTTAATTAGAAAAGCTAATACAAACTTAGGATATTTTCAATTATAAATTTGTTTAATATTTGTGTGTATTTCTTATTAATTGTGTTAAACATCCCAAAATTATTTGTGAGTTAAAAAAACTTTATTGAATTATCATAAAATATTTGTATAACACTTTTCCGACTTAATTTATTAAGAGATAACTTTATTTTTCACAAATGTGACCTAACATACAAAGTAGTTTAACTTTTGAAAATTAGAATACTATTAAAAACTTCTACTTTGCTAAATGAAAATTAGATAAGAGGACATCAAAACTTAATCAATAATTGAAATAAAAACTAATAACAGTTATATTTCTTTTTTTAATTCCAGCTTCGTAAACATCTAAAAAATAAGCGCCTTGAGAAGTTGAGTCAACTAGGTATTGACAGGATTGTGGACCTGCAGTTCGGCAGTGGTGAGGCTGCCTACCACGTCATATTAGAACTTTACGACCGAGGTAACATAGTGCTTACCGATCATGAGTGGACCATATTAAATGTTCTCCGGCCACATGTTGAAGGAGACAAAATTAGGTAAAAAATGTGTTATTTGATCAGCCTCAAGAATGTACCACTCAAATCATAAATCATATCAAATTAAGTTATTCTAGTTTCCTTATAACTTGTATTTTCAATCAGAAAATGCTTTTTATTAAAGATACACAACTTATTTATTACAAAACCAATATCAGTACAACTTGTTACAATTATTATTTTTGTACCCACATACAAGGTAACTTAAAACATTTTCTTAATTAATTACAGTTTCTATTTAGTAATATGGAGTTTTGAGTTTAGTTTATTTAAAAAACAATGTAGTATTTTTTTTTTGTTATTGCTTCAAGATTCACACTTAATTATGCTGGCATTTAAGTTTGTAATTTTCATTAAAGGTTTGCAGTGAAGGAGAAGTACCCACTAGACAGGGCTAAAACTGACTTCACAGCACCAAATTCTGATGCACTTCAGGAAATATTATCAAAGAGCAAAAAGGGCGATAATTTGAAAAAGATACTAAATCCTAACTTGGGTAACATGAATACTTTATTAATATAACAAATTTTTTGATTTACTTTACACTTATAATTTTTTTTTATTTAGAGTTTGGTGCATCAATAATAGATCATGTGCTGCTACAAAACGGTCTGTCGGGTAATCTGAAGATTTCACAGGATACTAATAAAGGATTTTATATAGAAAGAGATATAGATAAATTAGTGAGTGCTCTCAAACAAGCCGAAATAGTTGTTGAGAATGGGAAGAATCAAGTTGCCAAGGTATAAGATTGTACCTGTAAATTATTGTTCACAGCTTATCTTTTATATGTTCTCTATTATGCTAAAATTAATAAATAATAAATATTTTATTTTAATGGTATAAACATTTTAATTTTGTTCATATTATGATAATAGGGCTATATAATCCAGAAGAGAGAAGACCGTCCCAACCCTGAAGGTGGACCTGACTTCTTTCTTACAAACCAGGAGTTCCACCCCATGCTCTATACTCAGAACAAGGAGCAGATGTATGTTGAGTATGAAACCTTTGATAGAGCTGTTGATGAATTCTTCTCAGCTCTAGAAGGACAGAAAATTGACCTTAAGGTATATTTTTATTATATATTATAATGTGACTATATTCACATAATTACTAAAGAGGTTTGCGTGAATTATTTTGAAGCCATTCGGTGTTCATGGGCTCGGTGCATAGCAGAATCGCGGCGTGCAGTTTTTTTTTTTTCGTAAAACTTTTATTACCTAATTATAAAAGTTTTGTGCAAAAAAAAAATATTACGTAAATAAGCAAGTTTTTTAGAAGAGAGAGTCCAATAAGGCTAAGCTGTAAATACGAAATAGATAATTATTGTAATCATACATCACTGAATCAATGAATATATGTTATTTTTAAAGAGTCGCGAATTAATAGTAAACAACCCTACAGACCGTCCAACTAGAGCGAGAAGCCATGAAGAAGCTCCAAAACATTCGTACTGATCACGAGAAGAGATTGACAAATCTGGAGAAAGTACAACTCGAAGATCGGAAAGCGGCTGAAATTATCGCCAGAAACGAGCCCCTCGTGGAACAAGCCAGGCTCGCGATACAGACAGCTATTGCAAACCAGGTTTGTATGTTTGTCTGTTGATTTTTATATATATGGTAATTATAACACTTTATAAATTAAATAATTTCGATCCAAGTGGTGGATTATTAATGTTTTATTTTTGTTTATTTTAAGATGAGTTGGGATGACATCAAACTACTTGTAAAGACGGCTCAAGATAACAAAGACCCAGTAGCTTCAGCGATCAAACAACTAAAGCTAAACACCAATCATATCACACTTCTGCTCACCGACCCGTACAATGATGATGTGGATGATAACAGTGATGAAGAAGATGAAGGTGATAAGGAGAGACTGGAGCCGATGATGGTGGATATAGATCTGTCCTTGACCGCCTATGCTAATGCCAGACGGTGATTTTAATAAGAAAAAAAATTAATTAATTGTATGTAATAGATTGGAAATAAATATTGTCTTTTTCTAGTTATTACGATCAAAAACGAAACGCGGCCAAGAAGCAACAGAAAACCCTGGAGTCGGCGGACAAAGCTCTGAAGAGTGCGG
Source organism: Mechanitis mazaeus (assembly GCA_959347395.1). NCBI lineage: Eukaryota > Metazoa > Arthropoda > Insecta > Lepidoptera > Nymphalidae > Mechanitis > Mechanitis mazaeus. The sequence continues at coordinate 4,006,008 of OY365743.1, forward strand.
AGAGAAAGACCAAGCAGACCCTGAAGGAGGCGCACACTATCAGCACCATCAGCAAGGCCAGAAAGACTTACTGGTTCGAGAAGTTCTACTGGTTCATATCGTCCGACAATTTTCTGGTGAGTTCTAAATACAATTGTTATCGTAAGAAGGTGCTACTTCAGGTTTCATGTGAGAATCTTAACTATGAAAGTTAGAATGTGCATTATGCTTAGATAATGATGTGAAACTCAGTGTGCGAGTGCCGTGTCTCGTTGCAGGTGATAGCCGGTCGCGACCAGCAGCAGAACGAGTTGCTAGTGAAGCGCTACATGCGCTCCAGCGACGTGTACGTGCACGCGGACGTGTCGGGCGCCGCCTCCGTCGTCGTCAAGTGCGGGGGCGGAGCGCCGCCGCCCAGGACACTGGCGGAGGCGGGACAGGCCGCCGTCGCGTACAGGTGCTTGTATTATTTAATTATTCAAACTACTTCTAACAGACGATGGACCGTGCAGGACAGACGGGATTACGGCTTATTATTTTGGTAGACTAACAAAAAATAAACAAATAAATGATCGTTTAAAAAACTGCATGAGTAAACGTCTGCGCTTGAATGGTTATCTGTTTGTCCAGCGTGGCGTGGGAGGCGAAGGTGCTAACCCGGGCATGGTGGGTCCTGGGCCACCAGGTGTCCAAGTCCGCTCCCACGGGCGAGTACCTCTCCACCGGATCCTTCATGATACGAGGGCGGAAGAACTACCTGCTTCCCGACCAGCTTCAGTTCGGATTCAGCTTTATGTTTAGGGTGAGAACTTCTATTTAGTATTGAATTTTTTAATTGAAATTTGTAACAATATCAACAAGCAAAATAGAGAAATTAATAAAACTATTTTACGGATATAACTCGGGTTTATTATTACATTTTTAAATTTAACCCGACGTTTCGAATGCTTTGCAGCAAACGTTTTCGCGGTAAAACGAGATGATGGTGTCGTCTGGATGGTGTGTAATAAATAATAAACGCGAGTTATATCCGTAAAATAGTTTTATTGAAATGTGTAGTACTCGTGTAAATAATAGAAAATATTATTAGAGAAATTAATTTTGCATTCATTAATTGTTATTAATAATAATGGTGAATTGTAATTACAGCTGGAGGACAGCTGTATCGAGCGCCATCGTGACGACCGCAAGCCGCTGCAGGCGGACGACGCCAGTGACGTCACGTCCGTCGTCAGTGTTGATGAACAGGAAATAGTGGTGTCTGATGACGGTACGTATCAATATACTAGATGTTGATGTTAAACTAAAATAACATCATATATCGTCTATTTTTTAGATGAACAATCAGATAATGAGGATAAAACACCACTAGATACAATAACTGAAGAGGCAACAAAGTTATGTATACAAAACAATATACCTGAAAAGAAATTAGAAGAAGAAGACAAAAGCAAAAAATTAGAAGGAAATACAGAAGAAAAAATTGATACAAATATAGAAAAAGAGCCTAAAGTAGATAAAATTGATACAGAAATAGAGAAAGAGTCTAAAGATAAAAAGGTAGACAGTGATGACAGTGACTCTGAAAGTGATGGCGTTTTACACACACATGTGAAGGTTTGTTCGTCCTGTTATAAAATTTAATAATTAAAAGGTAAGGCGCCTAGAATACCGAAATTAATAATAAACAGACAATAATAATGTTAGATCAAAAAAGCCGTTATACTAAACTAAAAGATAGTGTTTCTCACTATAAGGTATAATAATTTATCAAATAAACCCTATGGATTAAAAAAAAATACCTAAAGTTAACTTTCACAACATTTTGAACAAAATACAATATATTTAATAGGCAACAAATTTCTTTCCTCTCTTTTACTACGCTTCAATTTTGAATAATGTAATTGTCCTAGAAACAACCTAATTGAAAATTATTTACTTGTAACAATTTTACTTAGAAATCTTATTTTAAAATAAAATAATTCTTGTAGGACGGCTTGATAGAACAACCAAGATGAATATATAATATCGTAAACAGTTACTGTTAAAGTAACAAATGCTTAGCTGTTTAGCTTATTACAAATACTTAAATATTTATAAAATAGAAATGGAATGTAATATCTTCAAGAAAACAATAGGAATATACATAATGATGTTCAAGTTATTTATATATAAGTATTATAATGTATTTTAATCTCAGGTGGATCACGGCACGGGTCAAGTGTTCGTAGCCTCTAAGACACGGAGCATGTCTGAGGTATCTGATAAAAGTAAGTGTTGTTATTTCCACTACTATTATGTTATCGTTCAGTAAAGTTTCAATTATTATGATAATTTATTTTGTTAACTTACAGATATTTTAAACAAGTTTATATATTAGTCTGTTTAAATTTAAATAATTTGTGGATGTAATTCTAAATTCAGGTGATGACCTACCAAAGTTCCCCAGTCTTCCCAAAAAAGGGGGTAAAAAGCCCCCGAGGGAGGTTAAAAAGGTTAAAGAAGAGGTAAAAGAAAAACAAGGTCCCAAGAGAGGCCACAAGGGAAAGCTGAAGAAGATAAAGGAGAAATACAAGGACCAAGATGATGAAGATCGCGCGCTCATGATGGAGATGCTGAAGGTGGGGCAATAGATTATCAATTGAGTTTTATTTGATTATTCTATTAATTATATTAGTTAGGATAGGTAATGTTATAAATACATATATATGAATAAATACTTTTTGAACATTAACCTTATTTCTGCAGCCGGACAAAAGCGCGAAGGAAACAAAGAAAGCTCAGAAACAAGTGAGCAAGAGCAAGCAGAAGCAGGCCATGAAGAAGATCCCAGCTCCCGCGCCTATCATGCTGGAGGCCGACTCCGATGGGGAGGAGCCCGAGCCAGAGGTACCCTCTTACTACATACTACGAAAGATATAAGTCCTGATGTTAAATTAAAGGTTGTGAGCTTGTGATGCGACCTAGTGTCTCTTAGGCGGAGGCGGCGGGCGAGGCCGACACTGAGCTGCTGTGTCAGCTATCGGGCGCTCCACTGGAGGACGACGAGCTCCTGTTCGCGGTGCCTGTGGTGGCGCCATACTCCTCGCTGCACCATTACAAGTGAGACAGTTGGGAGACGACAGAGGATGAAACCGACTCATGATGATCTCCTGATCACTTCAGAGTACCCTATGAGTTCACAATATACAGTCGAGTACTTTGATAGATCTTATCTACAAGTTAAAGTGGCTGATGCAAAACTTACTTCTATGAGAATTGATGTAAAAAAAAGAGAAAAAAGGGAAAAAAATATAAAGAAATATAAAAATTGATTTTTTCAGATTCAAAGTAAAACTAACCCCGGGCAGCAATAAAAGGGGCAAAGCGGCCAAGACGGCCGTCCAGGTGTTCCTCAGAGACAAAGGCATCAGTCCTCGAGAACGCGACCTCCTAAAGGCTGTCAAGGAAGAGAATATCGCTAGGAACTTCCCGGGAAAAGTCAAATTATCAGCGCCACAGTTACATAAACACAAGAAATAGATATATATGTTGTTACTAAGTTAACAAAATGTTCTGCAGTTAATTAAATATATTTACAGTGTTCTAGTTAAAATGTATATTTATTAAGTATCTTTTTATTTGTCTCTTAGTTTTTTTATCGCTCAACGATTACGGCTGAGCTAACTATTGCTCTTATTTTTAATTGTAAACCAATATGATATTTTTTTTTAATTAAAACCTATTGTTTTTACTTTGTTTTTTACTGTGTCGTCACTACAATTCACCTGATATACTATCAAGCTTTGTGATATACATGTTATGAAAACGAGAACAAAAAAGCCTGAAATTCCTGCCGCTCGACCACAACGATAAGTAGCACTTTTAAGGATTTCTAATATTTACACGAGTACTACAAATTTCAATAAAAGTATTTTATGGATATAACTCGCATTTATTTTTAATTTTTTTTTATTTGACACGCAAATACGTGAAACGTTACACATTTTTGAACCAATACCGATAGACTTAACAGTAGAATAATTATATACTGGAAGAGCGAACCAGACCTCAATTTTAACTCGCTGCGTTCGTAAAATCTCGGTATCTGTTAGCATATTGAGCGAAGCGAGGTGCAAACAGCACCGAAGTTGCATTTACAAAACGGTTATTTTCGATCGATCACGTTTTTTATCCACCTGTAATATAAAGATTATATTAAAATAATTTCAGACGATGTCTTCAATAGATTACTTTGCTACAAGTTGCAGGAATTAGGTGTATTATAGTTAAAGACCTAAAGTATATTTAGGAGAAAATAAATCCTCTACGAGATAAGTTTAAACATTTAAAGATCCAGCAAGAAATACCCTGGCGTATCGAAAATGTCTATTATTAGATCAAATTTACAAAGAAACTTGTATAAAAATTCTAAAGCAGTTTAATTATTTGAGAAGTATGCGCAGTGCCTAAATAGTTTAGAATATTTTTTTTATATTAATTACTTTTGTACCAAAAACTAAACATAAAGATTATAAAAAAAACATTTTTTATATTATGTATGTTGGAGACGACGGCACATGGCGATATTACCGTCATCATTTAGACTGTAGTAGAGGAACCACATTACCAGTATGCCAAAATAACAACATCGACACTAGCACTCCTCTCCTCCACATAGTACATAACCACAATCTCACCTCTATAACAAATTGTCACTAACCACGACAAATAAATCAAGTGAACAAGTCTGTGCCTCGAGAAGAAATAAACGTTAGCCTACCCGTATGTACAAAAACGACTGTTCACTTACCGCTTAATTCATAATCCATTCAAATTCATAATTAGTTAGAATAGCTTTTATTTTCCAGAAATATACAGAATTAATTAAAGACAATAATAAAATAATATTTTGATTCATTAGTCTTCTTCCTCCTCTTCTTCAGGGAATCCTTCTCCCTCCCCGGGGAGTTCGGGCGGAGGCGGAGGTGGCAAGTGCGCGATGCGGTACGCCTGAAATTATATCAATTGATTTGAAATAAGCTTCAAAGTACCAAAAAAATATCTTATAATAAAGCACACTGGAACATTATTAAAATACAATAATAAAGAAAATTATCCCTTTATTTAACTATGATCGTAACTACCTCCTCATCAGCAAAGGTTGGATCAGCCATCTCCATAACCTCCGGTCCTATGATGTACTCGTCCTGTGGCCGGGGGAGTTGCAGCGGAGAGAAGTTTGGAGGCTGCGTCTTCAGGCCCCACCCCACATACATGCATTCAGACTTTCTGTGAGTGGCATTATGTATAAATAATTTTGTATTAGTTGCATTATACAATTTATCGAAAGCAAAAGACTCTGTAACCTAGCACTTTAGGGTGTAATTATTTTTCTATATTAACCAAACCCAAAAGCAATCAAAGTTCATTGTTTTTCTCTGTATGTCAGTTGTCTTACTTCCCGACGGTAGAATAGGCGACTGCTCCGGGCCACACGTGGCTCCGCAGCACGGCGAGCGCGCGGTCCGGCGACAGCATCCCGCTGGAGCGCGCGCCCCACGGGGACAGGCCCTCCAGCCGCGCGTCCTCCGCAAGAGAACTGAACAGGGGCGGACCCGACTCGGGCTCCATCGGGGGGGGACCTTCGTCGTCTTCCTCCTCTAGACCTTCCTCCTGTAATATTCACTTTTAGCTTTTTGATTGAAGATTTGTTTTTGGGAGCTTGCAATCTTTTAGTAAATGTGAAGTGCATCTTGCACTGAATGGAAAGAAGAGGTACAAGTAAAGTTGTCATTTAATTCCACTAACCATCCCCGCATTAGGGTTCCACCAGATAGTTCGGCCTTGTTTGAGGATGTACCTTCCGTGATGTACCCAGTAAGTCAGATTGGGGTCGATGAGGTCTTTTAGTGTGTGCCCCTGGTAGAATGGGTTCGGGTTAAATGCCATGTCACCTATGAGGGAAATTTTTGTCAAAATTGTTACCACACCAAATACTCACGTGTTTTAACCATTTTTTTAAATAACACGAACTACATGTAGCAGGCTTATTAAGTATGACTTTAAAACTGTCTTTCACCCTCAAAACTTAAAAAAAAATATTTTTCTTCTATACTTTTTTCAAATCGACCTATTGTACTCACCCATCCCTTCTTCGAGGTCAATGTCCTCCTCCTCCCCCGACCCGTAAGTGTAGAATCCCTGCGGTGAAACGCAGGTGGCGGCCTGTATGCGCGCCACCTGAGCACGCAGGTAGTTGCGCTCTGTGCCCTCAAATGGGGGGAACGTCACCACCTGTGAATCGGTTGCAATTGTATTGGCCTTTATTTTAAGGTAAGATAAACCGAATTCAATACTTTTGATGGCAATTAAAATGATCTTAAATAATTTGTCACACTACCTGACTATTTGGATATTCTTACCTCTGAATCTAAATCACCTGTCATGCATCGCACCGTAAGCCGCGCAACTCGAATTTGATCCGGGGTGACGTCCGGTAGACATATCCACGGTTCTCCGGGAAGATTGCACACGTAGTAAGACTACGCAAAAATTTTGAATTAACGATGTTTTCGATTGTAGAAATTATGAACCTTTGAGACTGGTAAATAACAAATAATAATACTAAAATGTAACCTTCTTGTTCACGCCCTGGCCAGGTCTCTCAACCGGAATTGGCGGAGGCGGCTGCCAAGTAGAAACAGGTATGGGAGGAAGTTTGGGAGGAACTGGTTCTTTCGGTTTCTCCTCTTTTCCTTCACCTTCGCCAGCTAAGCATTTTATTTTTGAAAAATTTAACTTTTTATGTCAACGACACATTACGCTTATGATATTTTCTTTTGTAATAAATTACTAATATTTGAATGTTTCCCCATACATTTTAACTTACCCAATTCTTTTTGTTCTTCTAGTTCCTGTGCTTTGTCTTCATCCATACCTTCGCCCTCCCCTGGCATGTCTTTCATTTCAAACTCCTGTATTTCAATGTTATAAATTAATTTTGATAAAGAACGGAACTTTTAGTTAAAGCTTATGTATGTTATTCTTTATCTTTATTTCTTCTTGATATCATTATTATATCCGAATGATGATATAGCATAACGAATCATAATGGCACGATATGATGTAAGTTTTGTCTTGTAAAAGTTCTGAAATATTTTAGACCGAAAGGAAAAGAATGTTCGGGACAACAAGAACAGAGTTATTCAGAGTTCAGATTTTAATAGAATAACAAAAAAGTATTAAAAATAAACAAATAATTTTAATTAAAATAAATTCTAGCGTATGTAACGCTTGAAGATCCGAGCCGAAACAGTGGGAATGAGAAGAGGAAGATTATCACAAAGAAGTGCTATCAAAGTGCTTAGTGATCACTGCCTACTGCACTACTGCTTGTGCGAATCGAAACCGCCTCAGCTCTGTGTCAAAAGGTGTAACAGGGTAGGCAAAAGACTTTCATTCCAAAAAGGTGTACGTCTTCGAGAAAATTTGAAGAGCTGACTTCTAAGCAAGTAATCGAATAGCCAATAGCCCTAGCTATGAGGAGAAATCCGTAGTTTGATTGAATAACCCTGTTTCTAAAAGAAATGTCCCCAACGATACGGATAAATTGGCAAGGGCCTTACAAAGTAATTACTTGGATTTGCTAACATCCGGAAGTCCTACAACAGTTGTACATGTGGATGGGTTGGCGGGGTAGTAACGACGATCGGTAAGATCACTTCTAGAAAGGCATTGTATCGCGGGAAAGATCACGGAATGTCATGCAACAAATGACCGTTATACAGTAATTTTCAATTAGTATTTTCTTAGATTTTCACGAATACACATTTGAAATAAAACTATTTTTTACGGATTAAAGCTCGGGTATGATTTGGTTACATTTTTATTTAACCAAATTATACGCGAGTCTTAATCCGTAAAAAATAGTTTTATTTCAGTTTTCAATTAATTTGAATTAACAGATCCAGCTGTAAAAAGGTGGAGGTGAAAAACCGAGGGAACAGAGGAATCTTGCACAGAGGAATCGAAAAGAAAAAGAAAAAAGAACAAAAGACGGAAATGTAGAAGAAAAAGAAGAAGAAGAAGAAATGGAAAGTAAAGTGACACAGTCAAGTATTAGATATCAGTGGCATATACACCGTATAAATATCATATATGATGGACAAACCTTATCAGTTCATAACTTTTTTAAACTAAAAATAACAGCCGTATAAAAATATATATGATAATATATAAAATAATTTTAATTACTTATTTAATTAGTAATTACTTTAACATATATATCTTCGTGGACAAAAAAACAAGTAATTATTATGATATCTATATATTTATGTAACATGAAAGTCTTTAGCATCATCAAATGAGTTATTTTGTCATAAACTAAGGTCTTCTGTTTACTGGGTTTGACTGGATGAATAAGTTTAAATCTTACCCTTATTCTTCTATCCAATTCGTCTATGGTAAAGTCGACTTCAGCGATGTAATAATTTGCTTTAGTGCCAAAGATCTTTCCGAAAAATCTATATTTATATACATTAAATACAAAAAATGACCAATTAAAATCGCTTTTCTTAAAAATTTAATGCTACATTATGCTTTAGGTGTAAAACAAAACCCAATCGTAAATATATAAATATTATATTATATTATACCTTACCTGACAGTGGCGACAGGCTCTTTGATCGCCAGCATATTTAAGGCGATGTATATCGAGTAACATTCGTTATCAGGCAATCCATACCCACCCTGAAATATGTTTCAAAATAAAATTATTTAGATTTTATTAATGATCACTTTTGTAAAAGCTGTTTGCTCTGCCGTTATTTTTGATTTTCTATATACATATATTTTTTATTAGTTATCGTTAAGAAAACAAGGCTAGGTATAGGTTTTTACGTTTTCCGTTTATTTGCTTCATAAAATGTAACGAATTATTTTATTCTGCATTGAATAACGAAGTTAACGAATATTTATTAAAAGATTTGTGAAACTAATGAGTGTGACAGAGATGATAAGATGTTAGTATCTCTGTCCCACACTTCGTAATTTATAGTCATAGAACTAGTCTCTCGTTAGGCAGCAATCTATTGTCAAACTAATGAGTATGACAGAGATAGCAAGATGTTGACATCTCTGTCCCGCTCTTGAATTTAGATGAAAACCGTAATTAGATTTTCCTTTATTTTTCTTTTGTGATTAAGTAAAGGACTTTAAGCCGTTTATAAATATGTAAAGATTATAGTTGTGAGATAAATAGTTTTCAGAAAATAACGAGTTTTAGGATGATAATAGTACCGTTTTTTGTATAATATTGTATGGTTTTTACGAATTATATTAGGGTTATAATTATTTAATTATGGTATTATATACCTTTAGATAGATTTTATTAAGACGATTATTTTGATGTATAACATGTGAAAGTATAAGTTTAAAAGAAATAAATATAATCGAAAAAGCAAATCAGCCATAGTGAAAAATGTTAGTAAAATGAGTCGATTAACCGCGGCTCTCTTTACGGTATACGTGGCGTGCTACAACCGGCAGTGTGACGCCACTACCGATATTACTTCCGACGGCTACGAAGAACAAGAAGAACTCTCAAGAAAAAAGGAACAATGAAGAAAAAAGAACTCTATGAGAATTGAAGGTATAATTGTGGCTGGTTCGCTATTGCGTCTACATATCGTACTCCAGTTTTTTCAATCACGATCCCCTCCACCGAACCCAGGATCCTAAGAGACAGACCTACCAGCACCCGACTGAGATAGCCATACTCTTTCACGACTTTCTTGTTTCAACTTGCTATCTCAGCGGCACCATAAGGTCCGTCCCCCGAGGGTGATGCCAGTATTTTTCAATATAGCGCCCCACCCCAACAGTAGTAATATTTTGTCTACCACCTTATTGTGTTGTTTCATAATAATGTCATTTTTCAAAGGTTTCAAATGTTGACTGGTAAAAAATGTTCTCTAACATAAGCTGAAATTGATCAAATATTATTTAGTTATATATTTTAGATGTTTTTAGACAAACAATGAATCAAAATCGATTCATATGATGGTAAATGATTGGTGGTCTCTTTTGTCCATATACATCAGTAGGTAATTAACAGTAATACTGTGAACGCCAATGACTATACGCCTGTGTTCCGAGTTGTAATATATTATATATGACATATATAAATAAATTCAATTAACAAAACCTCTCTGAAGTAATAGTTGTGATCTACAAGATCTGCAATCCTTGGTTTGGTTGTCTCTTCTTCGAGGTCTAATTCCTGCTCTTCCTCCCCCATATCCTCGTTTCTCTGGGACTTGCTAGCCACTAACTGCATAGAAGGATCAAGATATTAACAGTCTAACAATTACAAATTAAGAAAATATCTACATTGATATTTTATTAATTTTTATTATTTTTTATAATGTATAGTTTAATATTTATAGTACTTTTGTATTTTTCGTATATTGTAAAGAAAGAGAAAATAAATATTAAAATTAATTATATTAAAAAGAGAAAATATAAATGATAAAGACCCTAAACATTTCGTCTACGCGTCGTACAATGGAGAGTTGAGATGGTGATAAGTAAATATCGTTCAGTAAATCGAAGTTAGGTCGAAATTTTTCTTGCTTCACCTGCCAGGAGTATTGCTCAAAATTATCAACCACATCTGGCGGCTTTTGAGAGATAATTTTATGCACAATATCCACAAGATGGTCATACCTATGAGTGTAGTATGAATATGAAAAACGAAAGATAAAGAAATATAAGTTTAGTAGAAGGTAATAAGTGGTATCAAAGCAAATATATACAATGTATCGCCAGTTGCGGCACATTGTTGCTTGAGAAAGTTTTTAGCCATGACCAAATCATTGTTTAAATCTGGCATAACATTTTCAGCCGCTGCTATAATATCCGGTTCAAGTAAAAATGTCTTAGACATTGTACTATTTTATTATAAATTATATTTTTCCTGACAATATATATTTCTTCGTAGCTACGAAATTAAGACATCTGTCACATTTTGTCAAATGTATATTTATTAAATTAAACTTCGAAATTAATATGTTAAACACTTGTATTGGCATAGCATATGACTTTTTTTTTAAATAGTCAATGGTGAAACACTAAATTTCTTGTCAAATCACCCAAATGTCAAAGTCAAGTACAAAAAGTAAAAACATTATGCGGTTTATTTCTTCATCATACTTCATATAAGTTATTAAAATACTTTGTTTTGCAGAACATTTACATAATAAAAAAATGCCAATTATATCAATGTCAGCTATATCAATGCTCTATATGTAGTTGTTAAACTATATTTATGTAACAATCATAACCTCGACACCAAAACAAAACATTCGAAATGGCAACAAAGTTTGATGCGGCATTGTATAATTTTAGAAAAATATGTCCATATGTGAGCAAAGATCTCCTTCGCTGGTTCCCCGGACATATGAATAAGGGTTTAAAGCAAATGCAACGAACTTTAAAATCTGTAGATTGTGTGATAGAAGTCCATGACGCTAGAATCCCATTCAGCGGCCGCAATCCTATCTTTACAAGCACAATAACCGGTGCTAAACCACATATACTAGTTTTTAACAAGAAAGATTTAACGGTACGCTCTCTTTTACCAAAAATAAAGGAGCAGCTCAAAGAAGAAGAGGGTATACAGAATGTCGTTTTTACTAATTGCAAAGACCAGGCCTGTCGAGGGCTAAAGAGGTTAAGACCCCTTATGGTCGATTTAATTAAAGATTCTAATAGGTATAACCGTATTTGATTCATTAATATCTAAAAGACTATGATTGTAACAATATGAATAATCAACAAACAAATATCTTAGATTCAACCGCAGTGAAGAGCTTGATTACAATGTGATGATAATTGGGGTGCCCAATGTGGGCAAGTCATCACTTATCAACATGTTACGTAGCACCTTGATGCACATAAAACATGCACTGCCGGTGGGTGCTGTGGCTGGAGTTACGAGAAGTCTTATGACTAAGATGAGGATCAATAACAATCCAAAGATTTATATGTTTGATACACCAGGTAGAGTATTAAAATAAAGTAGTGTATTATATTATTTTTTATATTATTTTTTATATTTTTTTGTTTATTTTAAATATTAATAACTATTAATATCAACTAGAAATCATTATATTTAATTATTGTTTTCAAACATTCATTCTGTTGTTTATTTAAACTTCCTAAAACTCCCTTAAAGTCCTATTTAACAAAACCTGCAACATTCTTGTCATAGGAATCCTAGAACCTTCAGTAAAGGATGTGGAGATGGGTCTGAAGCTGGCTCTGTGTGCCTCCCTCCAAGACCACCTGGTAGGTGAGGAGATAATAGCTGACTATCTACTATACTGGCTCAACAGCCACAGCCAGTTCAAGTATGTGGATTATATGGGAATGATTGAACCCTGCGATGATATTCATAAGGTTTGTTTTTTTATTATAAAAATATTTAAAGTGATTTATATTAGTAAGCCTGATTATATAAAGTGAATATATTTGAAGATAAAGAGAGAGATGGTGGAAACTGTTCTGTACAAAACAATTCCAAAGTGCGTTTTTGTGTGATGGTGAACCCCGATTGAGTGTGTCTATATGCAAGTTTTATTTGGGCAGCCGATACAATCGGCAAAAATAAAGATAAAATAACAAAAAATTTTAAACTAAACATGATATAGATACATAGTCTTGGTCCTGAATTAAACCTTCAATATAAGTAAATATAGGAAGTGAATATTGGAACCTTGAAATACTATAATATTTTATTCATTCAATAAATATCATTGTAAATAATGACGTTTTCGTCGCTGTCTTATAATTATTTTTAACTTGACACTGTGGATGACGTCACAATCGCCATTTGGTCCTACTTGTAATTCAATGTGAGGAACCTTGACTTCTGAGCTAAAATTCGTTTTTTATATTGTAAATACATTTATAGAAAAGGTAGGACACATTTTGTATATGTATGTATGTATGTATTCATTTGTGGTCATTATTTCAAAACAAACATTTTTGCTTATTAAAATTTTCTCAGGAATATAATTTCAATAATATTATGTATTTATGCGTTTTTGATATTTGCGCTCGGCCATTACAGGAAATGTATGACACTAACAACTTGTTCAATCAGATATTGTAAAGAATCACAAAAAAGTATATTTAAATTATTAAAACAAAATGCAATATAGTTTACTGAATTCAGGATTTGTTTATTGGCTGATAATAAACAACATAAATAATGTAATATAAATAATATACACGATTTACACTTGTAAGTAATACGATAGTAACGAAACTGCATATAAACATTGCACAAAAAAAATGTTACTACATATAAAGCTTATATTATATAGACTTAAACAATAGTGTTTAAAATGTTCATTTGTTTGTTCATAACACAATATAAATGTTGTATTTACTGTAGAACCCAGGTCTATTTCATGAGGAAATTTCTAATTCTTATAAGTAAAAACAAGAAATGATTATGAAATTGCAATAAATTAAAATTTAACGTTAGTTTGACAGACTTTACATAAAAATAGTTATTGCTGAAATAGGTGTCTCTAATTTGAGGGAGAAAGCACAAAATCTGATTAAAATTAAAATTACAGTAGCCCAAACCTAAAAGATTGATTTTGATGATGTTTTGCATAACGATGCATGTTACCAGTCAACATAATCAGAAAATTTCTCATATCATGTTTTTAATGCGAGAAATTTGTTCTCATCTTAGAAACTCATCTCTCTTCATCTTTGTATGTTAATTACAATTAAAACTTCGAGATTTCATTTATTTCGACATCGATTTTTAAACTTTGTAAATATAATCATAATAATAGACTTTAATTTTTTTATTTTATACAGAAAATAACGAAAACAGTAATGAGTCAGGTCCATTATACTACAAAATATATCCACATGTTAATGTTAGTAAATTGACATTAAAATTTACAATTAAATCATAAGTAAGATAATAAAATCAATATTAATTACAATGACAATAACACTATTAAATAAATGTCACAATGACAATTAATAGTGCAATAACATTAATAAGAACATTTACACACATTACGATATAAGTATATGTATGTGTGTAGCTTTTTTAAATTATTGTTCACTTACTAGCAACAATTTGTAATTAAAATTTTAAATATGATTTCAAATTATAGTTTAACAAGTCTGTTGGTATGTCGTTACTTGTCGCGACATTATGCCCTCAGTTATGACGTCATAAACTTGTCTGATATAAATAATAAATCTATTTAAATTTAAGGTCAAGTGGTCAAACTTTAGACAAGACATGTACCAAACTATTAATTATATATCCGGCTGTACTCATGTTATTACTATCGAAATTTGCCCAACTTGTTTCGAAGTCATTCGGCGTCCTGATTTATGAGTTTTGAGCATGGCGGAATCGTGGCGTGAATTGTAAACTAGTTGGGCAAATTCCGATAGTATTTATGTGAGTAAATCTGGATAATTATACATAATAGTAATCATGGATCACGAAAGTTTACGTACAAAAAACTACACAACTTTTTTAAATACGTCATAACTGAAGTATACTTCGAGAGGTTCCTATTTACATAATTACATAATGTACATTCAATTACTTATTTTGTTTTTGAATTGTTCTTATAATCCAAATATTCAGTATCTTATAGGAGATAAGATAAGAAAGAAAGCCATCCGTATTTATTCCATTAGGTGTTAATATCGGGTGCTATGAAGTTCAACCGGATACGTCAGACCCGGGACTTTGACGGCCGCACACGGTCTGTTCCCGACGTGCTGGAGGTCGCAAGACTCATGATCAAGGCCTTCAGGACCGGGGAGCTGGGAAAGACAATGCTGGATGTAGACCTGCTAAAAGAGAAGGAGAAGCAAAAAGTACTGGCATGAACTTAGGCAGAGGACACCAGATATTGTTCATAGAATATAAATTTTGATTTTAAAATTATAATGCCATTCAAATGTATATAGTTATAATTGTAAGTTACTTTTACATTTTGTATTATTGTAAAAATGTAAAAAGTAGGTAATAAAGTTTGTTAGCCCAGTTATGTATTTCTTTTAATACCTGGGAAATATAAAAACCATTAATGGTTATTATTAATAACGACAATTCAATTACTAGTACTAAACACATTAAGTATGAATGGAATAAAAAACCTATTTACTGACTTTGCAATCTTAGCCTAAACAAACCAAAGCGTTTGGTAACTTTGAATAATAAAAAAAGTATAACGTCGGCTACTAGAACATTTTTGGTTTACAGTATCTTGCCTTAGAATGCGAACGATAAAGAATCTATCACTTTGCCTACAGTACTTAATAATATTAATAAAGTCACAAAGTTTTTCAGAACTGATCAGATTTTCAATACATAAAATCACGAATAATTTTAGTTTTTACCATAAATCTAATGACAGAGGAGACGTGAGCTTCTTAGCAATCCATGGATTCACCGTGTTGGTGACAGCTCCATCCCTTTTATTTCCAAGTGTCTAACCAACAGTGTCTAAGACTTGGAACCAAAATTTACTTTCAAAGAGCCACTGCATACGCTCCTCTCCCAACCTAACGAAATTTTCAAGTAACTTAATAATGCCGCAGTTAAATCTCTATATTCGACTGGTTAAAACAGTTTAAACGATATTCGGTGTATTGCGTCTCAAACATGTCCATCATGAGAGTCTGATCAGAAGCTACTAAAAAATCAAATGGAATTTCTTCAGTGATTGTAGTAACGCTTTGAACGCCTGATTAAAGTCCCGGATCTAAAGCCGTGACAAACAGTGACAGTACTGGGTTTTATCGTCAGTTCGTCAGACTACACACAGCTCTCCAGGTACTCTAGGTACCACTAGGGACCCCAATTAAAACTACCTTTCTGGTAATTTACCCTAAAATACCTTTAGTATTGTTAAAAAAAATCATGAAAACTGAATAATATATAATATTATATTATTCATTTCGTGCGTGTGTAAATTGCAGACCTTCTTCATACTACAAATTTAGAGATAGAACTTTTGATTTTTTTCAATAATGGAGAGCTTATTACAAATGCAAAGGCTACAGTTGGCTTATTATTTGCAAAAAATACAGTATCCTAAAAATGGTAGTCATATTTTGAGTTATATTTATGATTATTTTGTGTAGTGACTTTTAATAGGCGAATTGTTAAACTACAAAAAGTTATTTCAATTATACAAAATATTACAAATTACAATTACCTACGTATTTCCTACATCTATTTTTTAATATTTTGTTCAAACTAAAAAATAAATAATCAAAGCAATCCATTTTGAACATCAACAGAAATCTTCGTAACTACTTTGTATCGTTTCACATAAATGATTTTTCTATCTGTTTTGTTAATAAATTGTTGTTTTTTAATCTGTCTTTTATTTTATCTTTATTGTCCGAGAATAATACAATGGGCGGACTTAATGCTACAAAGCATTCTATACCAGCCAATTGAAGAAAATAATTGAAAAAGAAATTGAACAATTTATTCTAAACTATAATAATAACAAAAATACTAATCGTTCGCTGTAGGATATTGTGTATTTTTATTAATTAAACAAAAAATCTATTTCTTACGTGCGAACATATCACAAAAAATACATACAATTACGTTCAATTATATACATATGTAGTTGTATTATCAGAAAAAGCACTTCATTTGCTACTTGTGATATATATTATTATTTTAGTATCGACACCTATTTTTTACTAAAATAAAAAGTCTTTCTCTATCACTATTTTAGTAGATGACAGTCAAATAAGATATCAAGATGCATGGGGTGACTTACAACTTACAAAAGTAAATAAACCAACAGATACGATAAAATTAATATTATATCCGATTTCATTATTAAAAAAATATTGGCAAGGTAATATTAAAATAAAATAGCGTATTAAAGAAACCTATAAACATGAAACATGAAAAAACCTATAAAAATGAGTTCCAACGATAACAAAGACTACAATGTATTGTTTCAAATTTTGTATAGATTCATTACTTCGAAACAAACGGCGGGAAGAAAATATTGAAATAATTTAAACATAAAAGCAGATAGGTTTTGTCAGCTTCACACGCCATTTTTTACAAATTAAAAAAGCAGACGAGCATTTTGGACAAGATCATCCATATAGAATATAGAAGTGTATATAATATTCAAATTCACCATCACAATGGGTCTCTTATAAAAAAATATGTCTTTAGTGTAAAATAAATTCTTACTATAGATTATTTTATTATTTCACAATTGTTTCACCTATCTAGTTAATTTGTCTACAAGGATCAATTTTGTGTAGACCAAGACCAACTGTTTCTTACAGAAAGATACTAGAAAGAGAAGTGCTTACCAAAAGTAATAAGTAAGTATTTAATATTTTAAAAAAAAAGTATTAGGTTTTTGTATTGTTTATGAAAGCTACAAGGAAATGTACATATAATATAGTTAGTATGATATGGGTGTATTGCCCTAAGTCAGATAAAGTAAGGTGACCCTAATGTAATCCTGTGTGTTTATATTCAGATAAAGTTCAAACAACGGCGAATGGACTTCGTAGCGTGTTCCATCAGCACTTGAGGAATCAAGAGACATATTTATTTGATAGTTGTAATCTGTATCTTTATTTTCTGTCGTATGAATAAGTTTTGCAAATTTATCTAATAGAATTGGAGCTTATTATAAAACTCAAGAATGTCAACACTATTAGATTTAAAAAATTTGGACATATTTCAAATAAAATTAGGTAAAAATAATATATGCAACACTGAAGTTGTTTGGACCAGAATCTAAGATTAAAATGAAGTCACCGAAAGAAATAAGAATGCAATCATTATAGGTCTTGATCGAACGGACGAGATAACTTTAAAGTGACGTCATACGTCAGGATCGCATTCTTTCTTTGGTTGCACTAGTGTTCTACTAAGTGGTTTACACCAAGGTCGGGACAATGGTATCAATCTGGTGTGCCGTATATAGACTCGCCAAAGAGGCCCTAATAGAATATAAATAATATTTAGTATTAACATCGTAAAGTCCTTCTATAGGATCTGTCATAAGATACTTTTTCGAAGCTACGAGTGTAATATTGTCATATTTATTTATGTTTATTTTGCTATACCATATGTATATTTTTTTGTAAAAAAAATACTATACTTGTGGTGCCAACTATAAGTTTTAGCCCTTCTCGGAATTTTTTAAATTCATGTCAAATATAAACACCTTAAAATAACAATTATTCCTTTCATTTCTTTGCCGTTATGCTTTTGTATTTAAATCAAAATGTTAAAATCAATTGCTTCAAATAAACAAAAAAGATAACGTGAACATCACATATCTGTTGTAATCAGACAAAACTGTGTAGAACTAATTTGACGTTTAATAAATTATGATCTTGGATTTAAATCGATAGTGATTTATTAGTAGCTTAGATACAAAAAGGTTCATGACTGATTTAAATAATAAAATGTTTTATGAATCACTGTTTTAACCTTAAATCTGTTTTCAACGTTATTACGAGAAAGTTAATTTAGTATCATTGATAACATTTATAACATGATATAAATTACTTCATAAATCTCCACCACTTAACTAAACACCTTATTAGTGGGGTAATGTGGAAAAAAAATCATTTTCCGTAAAGGAAAGTAAGTTAAACTTAGTGAAACCTATGTACGTTTACGATAAAATTCGAAAATGAATTGAACACATTTTTTGTCTTATTTTCATCTCATACTATATTAGATCATTGTTTTGGCAACAAATGACTTAGCAATAGCTATTACCATTTACTACTTAACAATCAATTTTACAAGTACATAGTCATATAATTTTACAAGTACATAGTCATATAATTTCCTACAATATTTTGGTAAACTAATTACAATTTATATAAAACAAATTAGGTAATGACCTATTCATATTTCACGTGTTTCGTTTAATTTATTTGCTTTGGTAGTTTGCAAGACGATGGGTTAGAAAGGTTAATTATATAAATAATTGCAAAGTAAAAACACGTCTTACAGTCATTGTTAAAACATTTATTGACTCCGCCATTATTTAAATTATTGTTACATAGTTTTATGTAACAATTGGTGTATAGAAATTTAGTAGTAATAATAACATTACAACAAATTCAAATGATTATATATTACGCTGAACACTCGTACTCTATAGTTGAGTAGAAGTATTTGCCGGTTTGTAAGCTGTCGCTGGGCAAAGTAATATTTCTATCTTTGTCGCTACTGAGAGTCGAATTATCAACGCTCACCACACTGCTACTGAAGGTGTCCATCGTGCTAGGATATAGATCGGTGCCACTGAGGAACGAACAAGGACTCCACGGGTAGCAGGCTTTTATGATATTTGAATCAGAACATTCCACTGCACTGGTGAACGACTCTACAGTCCAAGAACTTAATGTTTCAAAGGATTGGACAGATGTTATTGTCATTTGAGGATATATAGTGAAAGATTTACAAGAAAAAGAAGCTTCCGGTCTTAATAAGGTTATAGTATCTTTGCTGTCATCTATTTCTGGAGTGCATCCGCCAGATGAAGAAGATGAACCCGGCATCGTGGTATTAGAAGACATTATGAGACCGCAATGTTTTTCAAATGGACAGAAATAATTCTGAGAACACCAAGACTCGGTGGACCAAGGAGTAGATACCATGCTTAATGTATTGTCTGTTAGTGTTGAATATTGTTGCACCGATGATTGGCTGCTAATTGATGATGAGTGCCGCGTACTCACTTCTGGCGAGCTTTGAGATGAACTGAGATTCAAGGAGTAGACGGTTGAAAGCTCTGGCTTGTTTTTAATTACATAATAAATTTTGCAGAGTCTCTTGTAGAGAGTTAAATCAGATACCATTTTAGTCAGGCTGTATGTATTTTAGACATCTTAGCTATAGGGTAGCAGGCAGCTGCTGCGTCCACGATCCATCTAAAATCCTGGAGAGAGTCGACTATCATGTGTACGTACTGTAGAAGGTTCATTTTTGATGGACACCTTCCACACTTAGTTTAGACTGTTTAGAACTTTATCTTTTACATTTTTTTTGTATTTAAAAATAAATATTAAGTTTACCCTTTTACTTGATTATTTGATATTTTGACAGCTTTGACTATTGTATTTGTTTTATGACATAAGATTGTTTCAAAAAACTGTTAAGTATGAATTACACAAAAAGTTATAATGGTATAACCGTCATCTTTAAATATAATCATATATATATTTATTAGGCCTTTCGACGCCGGATATACAAAGGAGGTTACCTTTCATTTTCTTAGTATAACTATAATAAATAATTACATTGAAATTATAATTTTGAGATTATATATTTATTTACTTAAACTTATATAAAATTTTATTAACTACTTTAGCCGCAGATCAAGCAGGACCAAGCAGACCCCTGAAGACCCTTTGTGTTTGGACACCTACTAAGAAATCCGTAAAACTATCGACGATATACCAAAAAGGCTAAGTTCAACTTCATGATATTATTGCCATGTACACAGTACACGTTTCAAGACAGCTGTAATTTATAAACAATATTATTATTCACTAGAACTAGAATAGGCTAAGCTTGCACTTATAGAAAAGTTCTTTAAAAAAACAAGTAGGCTCTATAACACATTACGACGAGATGTACTAGTATTTCAAAAATAATCTTATAAATTATAATATTAAAAACCTCTCACTACGACCACCTAAGTGCTTAAATTTTTGTCTAATTAGGAAACAAAAAAATTAATTGCAAAAATAAAACATAATTTTCTCTTGTAAATATATTTTGTTTTCTACAAAGTACAAAAAAAATCTTATTTGATATTTTGTATTTTATTTGTCCATTCAAATTTCAACATTCAGATTAGAGAGGAAATATCCAACCTATTGTTTTTTTACCTTCGATAACATGAAAACCAATAATATTTTCGCTGTCGCTCTCACGCATTACAAGAGCATAATCTTCCTTTGATATAGGACAAAGGATATAAAATACATACAACATAGCTTTTAAATTAGGTTTAGAGGTTAGACCAAGAAAAATTGTATTACGGGAGAATATGGTTTTTTTTTAAATAGCTAATTCATCATCGTTAAGGCTTGATTGACTACTTTATTTTTGCATTAGATGTTGTATAAAATCAATAAATTTTACCAACATACATTTTTAGATTCTGTCTCAAGAAAGCGCTCGTTTACTAATTAATAAGTAAGTCCAAGTTTTATGTAATTACTAATCTATGACTAAGTTGAACTACCGTATCGACGCCAGAAAATAATCTTCTCGTTACCAAAAATGCGAATATATATGTGCCATTCGAATTACAAGAAATACTGCATCGAATGATGGCTTTAATTTTCTACGAAATTCTTTTCCTCAGATACGCCGTTGATTGTTTGTAAATATTTCCAAATTTAGATTTTTGGCACTGGTGTAAAGTTGCATTTTTTGATATACCACACGTTTCCTTTCTGGCGTCGATATTGTCCTCTCGAAAATAAATAAATTATATATTATACTTAGATATCTGTCTGATATCTATAACATAGGTTTTAAGATATAAACACTATGGGTATAGTCGATAAAGGTGAGATAACTATATAACTTATCAACAAGGTGTGTCAGCCGTTTCTAGATATAAGAATTGACGCATTCGAAATGTGTCATGTGTTGTGTTCAATAATTAAAACATTGTAAGTTGTAGCAAAATATAATATAAATAAAGCCTTCAGAATCTACTCCCGCAAGCACATGTAATTATTAATTTCTAAGAATTGTTGCCTTTGGCTCTGTCCGCAAGGAAATAGGTACCAAGTTTCATCAACTTGGTACTAAGAATAAGCTATAATTATCGTTGCGTATTAAAATACATTTCGTCGACCTCTAAATGTTATTTAAAGTTCATTTAAAAAATATATTACTAAATTTCTACCGTTTAGCAGTAGTAAGGTAGTCTGCACTGCTCTTATTTCATACAAATTGAATTTTCGCTAACACGACCGAATAGGTTAAAAACAGATTTTTTAATTATGTATAACGATTCTACTTAAGTAAAAAAAATATACCATATTAAATTTAAAAGCTTTATTAAGTGTTTTTTTATAACAACTAGTAAACATCTCAATAAACACGCATCGTAGTTTATAAAACACTAATAATTTTATATTCCTCTGATTTTATCTCTTTCTGTTCTAGTATATTTTTATATATAGCATATTAAAATTATAAGCAAAACATTATTTTATAAAAAGCTTTTATATTTTAAAGGCGTACATTAATTTAAATATCAATTAAAACCACGATTATATATTAACTACTCGTCTATAATCCGTAAATAACATTACACTTTTTAATATGTTTTCGCGCCAATCACGACTTTCACAGATAAAAAACATCACTGAGGCGCGTTGCACACGCCGACTACAGACTTGTAGTACTTCTCCTCTGACAACGCCTCTACAAGGAATTTTCCTAAATCGTACTTTGAAATACAACGCCCTGGCGATTTTTCAGGGTTGATTTCAACTATTACATCACGACTTGGGTCATCTGAAAATAATAATTATTAGAAACATCGATATCATTTATATCTTTAACGGAATGTTGGTTTTATCACATATTGACAACAAATTCAAACAAATCTAATCAAATTGTTACTAAACTAAGAAATATATCTAAATGTGAATAATAGCCAAAACCATATTAACATGACTAATCGTTCAGTGTTAATTTTTTTTAAGACTAAGTAAAATAAGTTGTATACGTAATATTCAGATCAGTTAAGTGTAACCGGATTTGTTAATAAATTTGCAAGTCACTCTTATAGGTCATTCAATTGAGTAGGGAAGGGGGACAACCCTAGTCTTAGGTTATTAACCGTGAGAAATTGATATATCCTCTAAACATAAATTCGTACACTAAATATAAAATTCTTGTAACTAATTAAAAATGAACTATAATCTTTTTAAAAAGAATCTTCCACCCTTTTTTTTAAATAGAAATAAATATAGTCAATATTTTTTTCGTACTTATGACGTCACTTTTTACACGTAATATTTAAATTAAGTTAATTTATATATTTTTTTTAGTTATAAAGTAAAAAAAACAGCCAATAATATTTCATAAGAACAAAATGTTACCGACTATTTACTGTATATTACTTATATAACTGGCTACATGGCTGTCGAGTATCAAGTAAAATATTTTAATTACTTAGAACTTCGCGAACCAGTTCAGTTAAAGTAGAATTAAGCCTGTTCTGAAACTAGGTATTTGCTAGCCCCTATCTGTTCACTAATTAATGTTTTCTTTTATTATTTTTTACGTCACAATTATTTTTTTACTAAGTTATCTTGTATTTTCTTTTTCTTCTTTCGATTATCTGGAGTTTGAACTTTATTTATCAATAAACCATATAAAATTAACATTTAACAAGTCCTTAAATAGTGTTACAGAATACTAAAACATGTAAATTAAAACGATACTTAATTGCGACCTCAGCCATTAAAACTGTATAATGTAATTACTCTTCGTAATATTTCTACTAAGCATTTTTATGTATTATGAAATGTTTACGTATTTTTTACTTAGAAGTATGCAAATGATAAGAAAAAATATTACCAGAAATATGTGGCGGAAAGACAGAAATCCAATTGAGTCCACTCTCCATTAGGGCTTCGTGCATCCTCCTGTGGTCACTTGTGATGTCATGGAATCTTGGGGGTACCTTTTCCGGCTCATAGAACAAAAATGCTGAGATACAAGCCGAGACATTTTTGACCTGTTTGGCTCTCATAGCCTCAATAATATTCTTGGTTCCTTCTGATAAATCTGATGTTGGGTCCAAGTTACCATTTGTACCTAGAGCAATGACCACTCCATCTACTCCTTCCACGGCATTTATAACGGAGTCAGGCTCTAAGACATCTCCTTTGAATACTTCAACCTGAGATGCAAGTTCCGCTGGCAACTTGGCCGGGTCACGAAGGAAGGCACGGACTTCAATACCTAATAAATTAATGAATAAAATTGTAAATTTATTGAAATATAATTTATAATTTGTTAAGTATTAAAATATTCTTTTATATATTTTTATGAAAATGTAAAAATCTATTCATTTAAAGGACAAAAATGACTGGTAAAGTACCTATATATGATATAAAAATATTTATCAGTTTAGTTAATTACTTTAATAAAATGTCCTAAATATCAATCTTCATTTATTATTACAATTTTATTTTATTATTACAATTTTGAACTATATATATATATATAAATATATAAATATATATATAGTTCAAAATTGTAATAATAAAATATATATTCTACATTGAAACAAATTTTTAATATACTTTTAAAATGAAATAACAAGATTATTTTTAAATATATTTATATTTACACAAAAATAAAAAAGCCTTATTTTTGTTTTAAAAAAAATACAACCACTTATTGTGATACAATTGACCTATCACACTGATCAAAAGAGCCTTTGCAATCTGTTAAAATTTTTGTGATATATAAAAATAAAAAAATCTTAACATTACAAAAAATATATATAATATATCAAACCGGTAGTATTGTAGAAATAAAGTCTCTCTACCTTGTTTTAACGCAGCCTCGACAACGCTGCGACCGGTCATGCCGGTTGATCCGAACACCACGATCTTATTCATTTCTGTTGATTAAACAACGTATGAAACAGTTGATAGAATCACAATCAAAACGAATTTAAATACGATCACAGTTAAACAAGTCTTTTAAAGGTTTTATCTTGATCGATTAGATAATATTTATCTCACCTCTCTCGTCGGCTCGCTAAGTTCAAAATTTAATCAAGTAGTATTCACTCTTCGAACCCTTGCACTTTACCAAACTACTAAATTATATTGAATAGGTACAAGTCAAATTCAATTCTAGGCTAAATTGCCGCCTCTATGATTGCCGCTCAATTACTAAATTACTGTAACGATTGAAGTTTGTAAGTAATAATGTAAATTGTAATATATAGTGACAGATGACATTAATGACATAATATTTTTTTATTGTGTTGCTAACTTTCGAAACCAGATTTTAAAAGAAGTTTCAAAAATAACAAATGTTATTGCAAGTACATTAGCAACGCAATTTTTGTGCTTTCGTTGTTGAAATTTTTACAATGTTCATGTTTTTTAAATTTTGGATATACCTATAGTTAGATAGTATGGTTGGTTTTTTCATAAGATTAATTTCAGATTACCTCAAAATAGGGATAATTTTTTATTCTTGTAATCTTAAAAAAATCATTTCTCGCAGAAAAATCAAATAAAATATAAACTTTTTAAAATAAAACCTGTATGTCTAATGTCAAAAATCGTAATTTAAATAGAACTTATATATTTTTTGCTGAAAGTGCAGTTTGTGATTAGGTAAACGCTAATAATTAAGAGTTACACAAACTATTAATACAGTCTATTTTGACAAGTGAAGTGTTGCGTGAAACAGATTCAATATATAACCTTTATCAAGTTTCACGCTTTTTCGTTTAATATTCGTGGTCAAATATTATTGTTATGTTATTTGTTTAATTTAAATAATCACTTTTATTACCAGTATGGCTGAGACTGAGGAATACTTTCCTCGAGGGGGTACAAGACCTACCACCACATATTTTAAGCAAAGCGAAAATGTAAGTAATTATTTGTATTTTTTTAATTGAAAAAGTCAACAATTTGTTATTATATTTATTTTGTTTAGTTTTTAGGAGCAGCTGAAAAAGGGGAAAAAAAGAAAAAGAGACAAAAAAAGAAATCTGAAGATGACGATGGCTATTTATCAGATGAGTTAGTACAAGAAGTGGATCAGTCTTACAAAACTTGTGGCATATTTTTAAACTATAAGGTTAGATGTTTTAAAATTGTATTCTTTTAATTATATATAAATTTAATTGTCTGCTTTATAGTAAATATAGACATTTGTGATTAGTGTTAAAGCAATTAATATATATATTATAATTTGTCAGGTGGTCAAAGAAGGGTTATTAATGCTGGGACGAGTGCGTCAAATATTTGAAACTAAAGTGAATATATCTCTACCATGTAGAATGAATGGAGTGGTTATGGCCTGCCACATCAGCGAGTCTTACAATAAATTATTAGAGGACTATGTTAATGATAAGGTACAATAAATGTATTATGTAAATGACAGGTAATAGGTATAAGAAAATTTATTTCTAAAAAAAAATATATTTAAATATCATGAAATAGAAAATTTAATTTGTTATAATTACAGAACTTTACCTTTAAATTTTAAATTATTATAATAAATCTTAAATTGAAGGTGGAAATGGTACGTGAACTCCCACAAATGTTCCGACCGGGCCAATATGTGGCTGTGAAAGTGCTAGAAGTGTGTGACAACCTTTTAACCCTCACCATGATGCCACAACACATCAACTGTGATAGAAAGCTGAGTGACTTACATAAAGGTGGAGTATTTTTATTGTATTATCTTCTTTGATTTTCCTTTTCCTAGATAAGTGTCAAATAAATCACAAGTCATTTTTTAAATATACAGTATCTTAAGCATTAGCTTAACAATTCTTCTACTTCTGAAGTTAAGTTAAAGTTTAAAAGTGTAGACTAACATTTTAGGTCTACACCTACATGTTTATAAATTAAAAATGGCTACAACACAAAAAAACTGTAATTCTAAGACATTTTCTTGGTGTATTATGGAGCTCAATTTTGTAATTGCAATGACAAAATATTGAGTACACTTAAGAAATAACTCTTGCTCTTGTCTTTAAAGGGGCTCTCATCCAAGCGGCTGTCCTGTCTATAGAGGACCATGGTTTTGTGATGGACATTGGTATTCCCAACACTAGGGCTTTCCTAGCCAAGGATGACGCCAACCCTGAAGTAGAACTTGGTAAATCATACCTTAAAAACCCCAAATAAAATATGTGAAAAAAACAATATGTTAAAAACATTTTGTAGGACTTTATAAGGACCCAAATGACTTAAGTTATTAATATTCCAGATCTAGGTGGGTTATCCTGGGTGACTGTCAAGTCTCTTTCACCAGACAATAACGTAATCACCCTCTGCTCAAAGCTGGATGCTTTGCAACGAGCATTTCAACGGAAAACAGGTGGTGTCATTTATCCAGGAACTGCTGTGAATTTCACTGTTCATAAGGTAGGCCTGTAAAATGTTAATATGACGTAAGTTAAAGTATATTTTTGTACATTTACTTCAATTTTTATTTTATTTTATTTTAGTTATTTCACTTCATTAAAAAATTACACCTATTATGAGACATACAAATAAATCTATTTGCTTTCAGCCTCTGGACAATGGTATAGAAGGATATATTCTGGAAGATCAACTGGCTTACATACAGAGACATCAAGTAGACACTGTGAAAGGAAAGAAACCGGCGCTAGGACAAAAGGTTATTGTTAATATATTGCCAGGGAATAATTAAAACCAAACATTTTTATCAAATTTAACCAAAAAAATATTATAAATAGAAGAATAATAGAAATATATACTATGCTAATATTACACATACTTATGTGACCAGATCCGAGCGCGATTGCTGTACTCAGTACCACCAAAACACATACCTTTTTTCACCATGAGAGGCGTCTTTGACACCACCTACCCTGACCTGAGCCTCGAGCAAACCCACCAGGAAGGAGACATCATAGAGGATGCACAGGTATTGCACAATTATCTTACCCAAAACAATGACTAAACATATTTATAACTTAATGCTAAAAGCTAAATAAGTAATTAGTATTATAAATAATAATATTAGTATTCCCTGTCAGGTGCTAAAGACTTGGGGTCGCTCAGTGCTGCTGAGGCTGTCCCCGGGCGCCACCGGAGTCCTGGTCCCGCGACGGACGAGCGCGGCTGGAGATCTCGCCGACGATGGGGAACTCTCCAAACTGTATCCTATAGGTAATTCTCGTAATAACATATTCTAACGAGCATTGTAAATATATAAGAAGTCTTAATCTCTTGCGTGCAGGCAGCAGTCACCGTGTGCGCGTGCTGTGCTACGTGTTAGCTGATTACGTGTACTCGCTGAGTGACGATCCCACCGTGCTGGCGCACCAATACTTCACGCTGCGGCAGGTGGCGCCTGGTGACCTGCTGCAGGCCACCGTGCAGGAGGTGGCCGACACGCACCTCAGGGTCAGCGTGGGCAGGCTGACAGGTAAGATACTTCACACCTCTCTCTGCCACATCACAAAGCATACAAATACCTAATTATTTAAGTTTAGCCTTAACCTTAAGTTGAATGCTACTCCTCACCGTATATCATATGTGCAGGCTACGTACCGCACGCACACATGACGGAGACGGGCATCTTTATCGACCACAAGCGAGCTACTACATCCAAACTCTCCAAAAAATTCAAGGTACTGGAGTAATAATATAAAGTATGATAATGTAAAGAAACCTACAGTTTTATTAATATAGAAAAGAAAATTTTTCCTCGGGACGCAGAACATTTTCCGGGTGGCATCAAAATGCGTCTTTATTTGACGGTAACAAGTGTCATTCTTCAGGTGGGGCAGGCGGTGCAGGCGCGCGCGCTCAGTGTGTCGGGCGGCGGGCTGGTGGTGACGCTGAAGCCGTCGCTGCTGGAACCCTCGCTGCCGCTGCTGATGCGCTACGACCTGGAGGACGTGGGAAAGGTGTTCACGGGAGTAGTGTCGGTGAGTCTTCACTCCTCGAGACATAAATATTCTTGTCATTTTAATGTTCAGTGTTCTATACCGGATTAAACTTTTATCAAAAAGAAGCCGTTTTTTAATGATATGACAATAGGGTCGCCATTTATGTTGAATAAATAATGATATATTTTTACGTATTCTTTAACAGGGAACAGGTGTGTTTATATGAATTACTCAACAATATATCTATCACGACATTTTATTATAAAAGCTATCTAAGCTATTGTGATGACTGACAAATTTTTCTATAATCTTTTTTCATGCAAACAAAATACAATATTCTTAAATATAAAAGAACTTCAGTTGTATGTTATAAAGAGTATTGCAGTAAGTAGTCCTCACCTGTCTTTTGCAGCACATCAAGCAGTACTTGCTGGTGTCGTTCTTCTCGTCCGTGTGTTGCTACGTGCCGGCGCGCCTGTCGGGGGCGGAGCCCGGGACCCTCGCTGACGCCTTCCACGTCGGACAGATTGTAAGAATTATATAGTACTGGTTGTCGCCCGCTACTAGTAACCCACCTGACTAAATAATGTCAAACGTTGGTCTATTTTCACCATATTTCGTAAAACTTATAAAAACAACTTTATGTCTAAATGAAACTGTAATTTGAATTATCATCAGTTATTAACATGTTTTTTTTAATATAAATTGTAACTACCATTAATTACTTAATAAAGAGTTAAAATCTTTTGTTGAGTATATAAATATGATGTTATACATTTTACAGGTGAAATGTACAATAATGGCAGTGAAGCCGGAAGCCAAGAAGATGACTGGAAGTCTCATCACTCCGCCCTTCATTCCCGTTGTAAATATCTATTAATATCTATTTTACAATAATACATTTATAATAAATTAATTATTATAACTGACGATTATTTCAGCAAGACAGAAAAAAGAAAGGAACTAAACGAAAAAATGCTGACAATGAAGTCTCCAGTAATAAAAAACAATCTAATACGACGGATGGTAAGCACGGCTCTGATAAAGAAAATGATGAAACTGAAACAAAAGATATCAGTTTGAATAAAAAAAAAAAGAAAAAAGGTGAGAAATCAAAAGAAAATGATATATCAAATAACGATTCGAAAAATGAAGTTATAGGAAAAAATACTGAAATATCTGAAGACAGTAATAACAAAAGAAAAAAGAGAAAAAAAGATCAAAATATTGAGAGCACAAAAGATACAGAGAACTCAGCCGAAAATGGAGACGTCAAAGGTAAAAAGAAGAAAAAAAAAGATAAAAAGAATCAAAATGAGCAACCTATGTCGGAAAGCGATGAAATAGAAACAGACCTGCAAGAAGATAATGAACTATTAACACCGCAAGAGTTGAGTCTCGCAGACTTGTCCGACTGCGTCACAGAGAAGCAGTACAAAAAGAGGGTTGTGTCTTTACTCAAAGCAATAAAAGCGAGAACTAATCGAATAACCCGGGTGGAGAAGAAGATAACTGCTATTGAGGAAAAGGGTCTGACTCCGATGAACAAAAAATTCCACACGGCGATGCATCTAGAGAAACTAACTAATGAGGAACGAGCGAAGAAACTAATGAACGCTCTCACACAGGCACAGATACAGTTAAAACAGTTCGAGGATAATTCAAGCTCTAAAACAGAGAATAATGAAAAGGAGACTGAAAAACAGATAGAAAAAAAAAGTAAAAAACAAAAAGAAAAAAAAAACAAGCAAAAAGAAAAGGTAGAAGAAGATAAAGACATGGAAGAGAACAAGAATGAGAAGTCATTGGGGAGACTGGAGCCTGTATTAAATGTGCCGAGCGCTAAAGATTTCTGGTCTCTTACAGAAAGTATCGAGGATGTGAAGGATGACTCCAGCAGTAGTGAGGAGGAGGTGTGTTGTTAGGTCCCATTTTTTTAAAAATATTTATATACCTAAACTTGCAAAATTTAATATACTATATATTTCCAATCCAGGAGCAAGAAAAGCCAAAAAACAAGCGTAAGAAGTTGTCAGTTGCGGAGAAGGTAGCCAAGGCTCGGGAAGAGGAAGAAAGATTAAGAGAGATGGAGAAACGAGCTATAGAAAGCGAGAGCTCGCCCCGCTCCAGCGAGCAGTTCGAGAGAGCTCTTCTTGCTCAGCCCGATTGCAGTCAGCTGTGGATCGCTTACATGGCGTTCCACTTGCAGGTCAGATATTTTTTAGTTAATAGTTGCGATGTATTATATTACTCGTTGCAAATATATACTAAATGGAAAAAAAACGAAGATATCGTATAATTATTATTAAATAACTTTGTGTCCAGTCCACGGAGATAGAAAAAGCCCGCAACGTGGCCCGCAAGGCGCTGGCCGCCATCAGCTTCAGGGAGGAGGGAGAGAAGCTCAACGTGTGGCTCGCGCTCCTCAACATCGAGCACAGATTCGGCACCAAGGTAGCCGAGGATACATACTACTATACCTTTAGATATTTATGATAATATTTCATTCAAATTTATTTAAAATGTTAATAAAAGACTGTTGTTTTCTTATTAAAAACCATTTCTTTAGATTTAAAACACAAGTTCACAAGTTATTTTGGAAATGTTTATAACAGAATTTACTAACTACTCTAAAATATATAGGAAACTCAACAAAAGACCCTTCAAGACGCTCTCCAAATGAACGACACCTACAAGGTGCACTCGAAGCTTTTAGATATTATGGTGGAGACCGGCCAGCAGCAAGAGTTGGTGTCGCTGGTGGAGCTGATGATGAGAAAATATAGGCGACAGCCACAGGTGTACACGGACTGCGGGGCGGCCTGTTATAGTGCGGGACTGCTGGAGAAAGCCAGGCAGGTCATGCAGAAGGGCATCGCCGCGCTCGAGAAGAAGGAGCGTGAGTATTCTTTATAGAGACATTTATGGTGACTTGAGTTAATGGAATGTAAAAATTTCATCGTAATATGAGTAGATAACTTTCAAACGATGTTCATTTTTTTAAGAGTATAACGCGATGTATATTCATAGTTTTTGATGTAAAGTTACACGAAAATACAAATGTTTATATAAACGCATTAAGCATTTTAACGACTCAAACGAATCACCGGCTCACCGAGCTCTAACGCCATCCATATTTGTTTCAGACGTGTCCCTGCTGGTGCGCTTCTCGTCGTTGGAGAGGCAGCAGGGCGCCGCTGGTCGCGAGCGCTCCGAGGCGCTGCTGGAGCACGCGCTGGCGGCCTACCCGCAGAGAGTCGACGTCTGCTGCCTCTACGCGGACATGCTGCTGCGGGACCGGGACCTCACGCGCGCCAGGTTGTACTACTGGAGTTACACCGGTGCAGTCTCTTAGCCTCAGTTATAATTTCTTATTGTCATTGCAGACAACTGATGGAAAGAATGACTTCGCAAAATTTGCCAGCGAGAAAAATGAAGGTACTCTACAAGAAGTGGATCGAAGTGGAGGAGAAGATCGGCGACGAGGAGCACGCGGAGAGCGTGCGACGGAGCGCTCTACAATTTTTAGACAAAGCGAAATTTTGAATAAACTATATGACCTGATTATTTGCGGTTTTTATTTACTCCTTATAATTATTTGTAAATTTAAATTTATTAAAGGAAACCCTAATGTTTCATTTTTATAATTGTAATGTTTAATATCAGATCAGTTTTCCAGTAATAATCATTGAGAGAACACGTTGTTTTTTAATATAAACCCTCAAGCAAAAATAGATCTTATTTCTATTAACATATGGTCCACAAAGAGCCGGATTACAAGTTAGATACCTGCGCTTCGCTTAACAAAGTACAGCGGCCGGCATCGCATTACATCTGCGATAAGGAGTTATTTACTCGTTAATTGCAAGAAATTGAATAGAAAAATATATGAAGGTATTTAATGCAATATTATCTACAGAAGTTATTAAGTACTATGGCGTGTACTTCGGAGCAAGCACTTACGATATTAGAGCATACTGCTACATTATTAAAGAAAGCACAAATTAATTTAAAGAAATGTCTAAAGGATGCCAAAAATGATGAGGAAAATACTAATGAAGAACTTGATGTACAAGAGATGTTAAACGTTTTTTGGAAATTAGATACAGATACAAAAGGAAAATATACTAGGGACGAACAAATGTGTGAAGACATATATAAAGATACGCATATTAGAAATAAAGAAGGGCGATACGTTGTAAAATTACCAATTACAAATAAGGTGTTGAAAGCATCTGAAGCAAATACTGAAGAGATTGCAACAGATTTATACATTAAAAAAGAGATTCCAAATATCGCCTGAGTTTAAAGAAAAATATAGTAAGGTTCTAGAAGAGTATATCCTTAATATATACTCTTGTATAACCTTAAGTAAGTATACTAAAGCACAAAGAAGAAATACCTGTGAATTAATTAAATTCGAAGTCGGTTTATTTACCGCATCATACAATCATCCGAAATTATAAGGAGACTACAAAGACTCGCGTCGTTTTTGATGCTTCATGAAAAGGTGAGAATGTAATATCTCGTAACGATGAGTTGTTTGTTTTGTTTCGGACATTGAAAAAATGTATCGTATGATACTATTTGATAAAGAACATACAGTTTATCAAAGAATCCTTTGGAAAAAAGATCGAAGTGAACATAACAAAGAATTTAGATTATTAACTGTTGCTTTTGGTACTACATCAGCACCCTATTTAACAGTAAGAACTTTGATTAAATTGGCTATAGACGAAGGTGATAAATATCCAGAATCTTCTAGAATAGTAGAAGATTTTTATAAGGATGATCTTATGTCGGGGTATGACAAAGTAGAAGTTGCAATAATGATCAGCAAAGAGTTGAAAAATCTATTAAAACTGAAAAAATCGTCATCTAATAATATTGAATTTATGAAATCTATTGATGAAAAAGACAGTTCACGAAGGCACAATTAGGATTAATTATAGATGGAAGGATAAAGACTTTAGGTGTTCTATGGGATTTAAAATTTGATTAATTTGTATATAATTTAAACATTCCTACTGATGAGATAATTAGCAAGCGAAGTATATTATCCTTTATGCAAAAACTTTTTGAACCTTTAATTTGGATTGCACCTTATATAGTTTTATCAAATATATTAAGCCAAAAATTATGATATTAAAAAACTAACTACTAAAACTTTAAATATTATAAACCATGAACAATATCATGAGAATCCAGCAGACATTGCTTCGAGAAGAATGCATGCATTACACATATGTATTAAAATCGTACAAGATAAGGAATTTCAAGAAGAGATAGAATCTATAAGAAGTTACTCACAAGTGCGAAAGACAAGTAAATTAAAATCACTAACACCCTATTTGGATGAAAATGATATTTTACGAGTAGGCGGTAGGATGAGACATGCTTCTATCGATGAACAGGCAAAACATCCAATAATTTTAGGAAATAAAAATGATCTTACCGCATTGACAGTTGCTGAGGCGCATATGAAAACACTACATGGTGGAATACATTTAGTGCTGTGTTACTTGAATAGTGCATATTGGATGCTTAAAGCCAAAAATTTGGTTAAGAAAAAAATATATAATTGTCTTATTTGTGCACGGCAAAGAGCAACAGTGAGATCACAAGTAATAGGAGATCTACCTAAGCAACGGGTAACACCATCTCGACCATTTTTATATGCAAGAGTGGATTTTACAATTTTACAGGCCCATTTCCGATATTGATGACGAGATATCACGGTGCGAAATCTACGAAAGGTTATATAGCAATCTTTATTTGTATGGCTACTAAGGCTATCCATTTGGAACTAGTAGGGGATCTCACTGCAAAAGGATTTATAGAGCTTTCAAAAGGTTTTGTGCACGACGAGGAAAATGTTCACTTTTATGGAGTGGAAGGAACTTCATTGATGCTAATAAAGAATTGGTTAAGGCATGGAAAGAAGCCAAGCTAGAATTATCAAATTCCATTGCCGAAACCTTAGCATCTGACGGCACACACTGGCACTTCTTACCAGCATATAGTCCCAATTTCGGTGGTCTGTGGGAAGTCGGTGTGAAGTCATTAAAATATCATCTCAAAAGGATTTTGAGTACTACTATTACTTTTGAAGAGATGACCACGGTTTTGTGTAAAATAGAAATATGCCTAAATTCAAGACCCCTCGCGCCAATAAATTATGAAATTCCTGAGAGATTTGAACCTCTAATACCAGGACACTTTTTAATCGGCGAAACGCCTATTGTTGTTCCCAGTCCCAATTTAAAATTTATTAAAGCCAATTATTTGTCTCGATGGCAATATATACAAAAATTATTACATGATTTTTGGCAAAGATGGAGTCATGAATATTTGTTTAGATTACAGCAAAAGAATAAATGGTCAAAGAAAGAAAAGGAATTGGAAGTTGGAAATATAGTACTTATTGAAATGGATAATCTCTCATCAAGCAAGTGGAATCTAGGCCGGGTATTACTGAAGTATTCAGGACCCGATGGTATTACTCGCGTCTATAATATTAAGAGTGGTAAAAATATTTTAAAGCGTTCTGTCACTAAATTATGTTTATTACCTATTGCATGTAATGATTAAGTTAGAATAATTTTAAGAAAAGGACGCAAATCGTTTTTGGTAGGGAGATATGTTAAAGGGAACCTTAATGTTTCATTTATATAATTGTAATGGTAAATATCCGTTCAGTTGCCCAGTAAAAATCATTGAGAGAACACGTTGTTTTTTAATATAAACCCTCAAACAAAAATAGATCTTATTACTATTTAACAAAAATTTTTAGTAAAAAATTAAAATATCATATACCTCATGTATGTAGATTTATTATATATAGTTCAATCCTCATCTTAAATATTTTAACATAAAAGTTTTAGTACTTTTAATGGCAGTATGAACATTTTGAGGAACCGGCATCGGTGGGGGTGGTGGCGGTGGGGAAACGTCGTCTATATTATTATCATTATTGGATATTCTAGTTACATTTATATTACTAACGATAGGAGATTTGTACGTTGAGGAATTACTTCCATAAATACTGATCGGTGCACAAATGGCATATCCCAATTTTGCGTAAAAATTTTCTTGTCCTTTAGTCGATAGATGAATCATTTCTTTTCTCAATACACTCTTGCAGTAGTTTTCAACCTGTTGCATTAAATAAGTCCCTAGCTTTTTGCCACGCATAGATTTATTTATTACTACAGCTTCCAGAAAACAGCTTTTTTTTATACTTGGTATCGGTGAGAGCTTACAGTGACCTAAAATATGCTTTTCATCGTTTATTAAAATTAAACTTGTAGGTAAGTTATCACAGGAAGCCTGCAGCGACAACATTCTTGCAGTTTCGCTACGTGGCCACTCTTCGTTAATCATTTCACAACATGGTTTTAAGTATTGTGGGAACTTGTGAAGTGGTAACACTCTCAGCCCTTTATGTTCCATTATCATTCTAAAAATAAAAAATATATTACTTTTATTGTTTAATAAAACCAAGTTAATAAATAGGAGTTCAAATCAAAATTAAAAAACATATTATGACGGTTAATTTTGACTTACTTATAATTAATAGACAAATTGGCATTGACAGTTATGTCATAGCTATTTTATTTTTATAGTTGTAATATTTACATACTTTTTAACTTCAGTGAAGAATTAACTTTAAGTTACCTTACTGACATATTGAATATTTTACTTACCAAAATTGTTTATTGTGTTCTCGAGGTATTTTTTTCAATTAAGACAGAGGTACGATCATTTTTGTTTGTTTTACCGATCGGACTAAGTGTCCATGCCTGCTGTAAGAAAACTAACCTAATTTTAGCTGTCACATCTAGTCAATTTTAAAAACACTGATAAGTTCTGATATATACAGCATTAGTTCAAAAATAAATTATACTTTCATTTTAGCTATTATTGAAATGGAAGATGATGACGCACCGTCACTTTCTGCTGAAACTTTCGCGGTCTTGCAGGAATTCTATGCGGAACAACAAAAGAGACAAGATATTTTAGAAAAACTCGAATCTCAAAAACAATTAACTGAAAACATAATCTTTGATGAAAATTGGGTAAAATTGAGTTCAGTATAATAAGAAAACAATTTTTTTAATTCAAAAATTCATTTTAATTTATATCATTACTTTAGCAATTGAGTCAATTTTGGTACAATGAAGCCACAGTGCAGGCTCTAGTAAAAGTAGTGGATAAAATTGTACCAGATGGAGGAAAAGTTGCTCTCATATCCTGTCCCACACTTTTTGTTCCTATAAAAAGACAATTTGGTAGGAGATCTGAGGGTATGTATAGTGAATTATGTAAAATATAATTATCCTAATTCAAAAGGTCACTAATTTTTGTTTTTTTCAGTTACACTTTTAGAATATGATAGAAGATTTGAGGTACATGGGGCAGACTACATCTTCTATGACTTTAATTTTCCTGAGAAATTAGCTTTAGAGCTAAAACACACTTTTGATGTTGTGGTTGCAGACCCACCCTACCTGTCTGAGGAATGTTTAACAAAAACTTCACAAACTATCAAATTCTTGGCTAAAGAAAAGATAGTTGTTTGTACAGGAGCTATAATGAAAGACAATGTCGAGAAATTATTAAATTTAAAACAATCTGCGTTTCAGCCAAAACATAGAAATAACTTGGCTAATGAGTTTTCATGTTATGCAAACTTTGATCTAGATACTATTTTGAGATAACAGATATATTTCTTACTACAATTGTATTATAGTCACTTTATATTGTATAATTTTTACTGTCTAAAATATTATAAATATATTTTGTAAGTGTTCAAAATAATTTGAAATTTCTTAAAAATACAGTGTGTATTATTGAGAAATTTTAATGTATCCATAATATAGATTATATATTACACATAAAATAAAAGACATATGTTAAAACACCTTTCATTTTATTCTTAACAAAACTATTTCTTTGTCATATTATGCTGGGTAGCTAATTATTCAAATATTAAAATTTTAGCAGACAACAACATTATATATGACTACTTACTTCCAATAAATATAGCCATCTGATAGAAAATTATGATTCATGAAGGCCTCCCATACCATTTTTTACTACAAATATATATTTACTGTAATAAAAATATATTTAGAGTACATTAAACAGTCGAGCAACATTTACTAATATTTACACAGTACATAGAGGTGTATATTAATTTGAAATATGTAGAATAAGTTCACATTGAATAGAATTTACAAACAACAAACATTTAATTGAATGATCAAGGCCTTTGCATGCTCCAGGTACCAGCATTTAATATTAATATAACTCTACTGACAAAAAAGTTATTGTTTAGAACACATTAAAATAGTTTTGAAATATTAGAACCGCATCAATTTTATAGCTACAATATTAAAACTACTGGACATTTTTTAATTATTAAATTAATTATATTTTACAATATATATTATTTTTAAATAATGCTTAAAATAATATAAATTTTGGTATAAAATCTAATTATTCAGTAAGTTGAATTGGTGATATAATTATTTTCATTTAACTCCTGCCACAATATATGATGTGTGTCAAGTGTAGAAAATCATTATCTTAATAGTATAAGGTGTAATTGTAAGTAAATAACTCACATGCTATGACAAAATGTAATAAAATCTAGTGAAAAATTTGTACCGAGCTAAATTAAAATACTTTGAACCTCCATTTATAATAACATATAATGTAACGAAATACCTCCACCAACTCATTTATAAACAAACAAGAAAATAATTTTGCAAAACACATTTAAAAGAATATAATCAGTAAGTGTTACCTGTACATTACATATTTTATATTTATAAAAAATAAATATTGATATTATAATATATAATCATATTTATGACATTCAAGCAATAATAATTTATTTTATTTATAATTTTAAATTTGATCATATTATGTGTACAAATATACGCTAGCCAAGTTTGTTTTTCCGTAAGCACTTTTATCTATTTCTATTACTTAACACTTACATGAGAAAATAATATCAAACTTAAACAATAATAATAATCAAAAATTAACTTAAAAGAAAAATTAAACAACTAAAATTTTGTGCCAGTGATGTATGTTAGTGAGTAGTCACAACCCTAGCAATTTTTAAAGATAATTAAATATAATTAGAAAATAATATTAATTATTGGTAAATCTACTAAAACACGAAATCTGAAACCATACTCGAATAAGCGATGGGTCTTAAAATAGCATTACGAAAAATATTAATTAAACATTAGTAAAAAATTGCACAAGAGTAAGAGTAATTTAAAAATAACTTCATTATAATATTTACAAAATAAGCTAAAGAAACAAATGCGAAATAAAAATTACTTAATAATACAACTAAATGTTTATGAGAATGGTAATTATATTACACGACATACTCATGAAATAGTAAACGCCACAGTGTCACTATCGATAATATCGATAATTCAGTGTCCACGTCAGGCGCCATATAGCTGTAGTACTATAGAGTATATTGCACATAATAATACCGTTTTATAAGTTCGAGCTCGACCATCGATAGTCTTGCAACAGTATCACAAACTAATTATCTATAACAAAAGGGAATTTTGTTTTGTCATTAGTTAAAATATGTTGTTTGTTTTTATTTAATTATTTTTTACACTAAATTACTTAAGGAATACTAATTCTTTTAAAGAAGTATATTTTATGAAGCCGGTGACGCTAAACTTACTTTTTCTGGGCGCTTTTAATAAAGACAGATAAATAAAATGTAAAAAATATTAGACGGTTACAGATTAAAAAATATTATTCCGAATACACTTAGTGCACTTAAAGGTGCACCATTGATGTTTATTAAAAAAATGTATTCAAAATATTGTCCTTAATTAAACATTAAAAGAGAAAAAGCCCAGTCTGACCCAAGATGATATTAAT
This sequence comes from Mechanitis mazaeus, assembly GCA_959347395.1. Lineage (NCBI taxonomy): Eukaryota > Metazoa > Arthropoda > Insecta > Lepidoptera > Nymphalidae > Mechanitis > Mechanitis mazaeus. The sequence goes on from OY365743.1 coordinate 4,045,643, forward strand.
TAATATATCATCATTTTAAATAAAGTACTTATCTCTTTCTTTTTGAATCTGTGAGAGCAGATAAGGTTTCTTCTGGGTACAGTGTAACACAAGTTCTTAACAAACACAAAATATACAGAATAAATAAGAGGAAACATCAAATAATATATCTTTTGATATAAATAAAAATTACTAAAGATTATTTTACAATAACACTAGAATGAATTATAATCAATAAAGATATATTGCAACATATATAATACGGTAGCTGATTTATACATGTAATAATATAGTAATAAAATTATGATATTTATATGTATATAAATAGTATTACTTTGTATTAACTGTTGCTGAATGTTCCCAGCTTCCAATTATGTTGTCTAATATATAAAGAGGAAATCTATTATAAATCGAGTAGAGTCAAGTAAAGGAATGGTCAGTATATAAAAGGACATTCCACCGTCATCGGTATTCAAACAGTCTAAAACTTAAATTAATATATAAAAATAAGAAGTTGGATATGTATCGAGTCATTTTTAAGCATATAATTTGTTATATTTTTTCGTGAAGTTTCGCACAGTCCGGTCACGAGTCTTAATAGTAAAAGGCACCCGAAATTCGCTGCTACTTATAATGAGATGGTAGATGGCGCTAGTTACAAATTCAATATTCGACCTCTACCATCACTCTCCAGACAGGGGCCGATGACTACACCGCTCTATGTACTTCTGGATAATATACACACGCATACGTAACATGCTCGTGTCAACGTATGTAGATTTGTAAGAGTGTGTAATGTTTAATTTATGAAAGTTATATTTACAGGGACGTTATTTTTAGATCCCTCATACAAGAAATTTTAGTTTTCTATTTAGAAAAAACCATTTCTATGATTTTGTAACAGATCACAATTCTATAATATTGAGTCGGAGGATAACATTAAGGCACAGGGTTTAAATAAACGTTTAAAGAAAATATTTGATTATTAAATATAAACTACCACTTTTCGTTTATAAAAAATATTATCCAGCACTTTGGGAACTCGACGAGATTTGCTACTTCAAATATTATAAACATATAGAGTATAGTATAATTTGTGACAGGTGATCCCGTATCAGAGTACATATTTGTACGGCGATAGCGATCGCCATCGTTTCGAGGCCATGGTAATTCTCACAATGTGGTCAAATATAAGGCCTCAACCGAACGCTACTAGGCCTCCGCGGGCAGGTAGATCTGATACTATATATTCTAATACGAACAGTTCAAAACGATCATCGATTTAATCTAAGCATCCCCCGAAAATAAACTTTCACGACCGCGACGGCGGCAATTCGGCGCGCAAGTATCCAGCGGAGTACATCTCGCGGCGCGGTCTACCTACGGCGCGCGGGCGACGCCAGCAGCAGCAGCAGCAGAAGCAGCAGCAGTGCGAGACAGCGCAGCAGCAGTACGAGCGCGGCTCGCAGCGCGCGCGCCAGTCGCCGCACGTCCCGCCGCAGCGCCGCGCCCACCGGCCCCGCGCGCCATCATCCCGTGCCGCACTTGCCGCTCTCGAACACGCCCTGCGGGACGAGTCGCACGGGTGAGTTCGGACGAGGGGAACGACATACGTCCGGCGCGGTCGGGCCGAACCTTTCTGAAGAAGGGCGAGAAGGCAACCAGCGAGTCCCTGGTGAGGGGCGCGGCGTGCAGCGGGCAGCGGCGGTCGGCCGCGCACGTCGCCAGCAGCCGCCGCAGGAAGGTCTCGAGCTGCGCGCGCCTCGTCCGCGCCAGCGCCTCCGAGGACCACAGCGCGCGCGCCGGGAACGGGATGGCGGCCACCTTGTCCCCGTACAGCGCGCGCGCGCCCAGGTACAGGTCGCGGAAGCGCCGGTAGCGCCGCAGCAGCGCCCAGGCGGTGGCCGGCAGACGCACGCGCACCTCGTACTCATGGTGGGTGCGAGCGCCCGCGCCGCGAGTTACCCACCCGCACACCGACACCACCTCCGCTGAGGACGTGGACGGACTCGTAAGGCGCAAACGTTCGTGATAATTCGGTAGAATAACATCTTTTAAAAATCTACTCACAGAAATCTATCGGGTGATTTAGACCCTCCTGGGGGTAGTCCTGAAATAAAACGTTATGCATTTATTAATATTAGGTAGGTAATTTACTTCTCCGACTAATATACTATTTAATCGAACGTTTCCCACTCACGGATATAGCTAAAGGTATACTCTGTACGCTCTGTCTGTGGTTCTGGTTGCGGCCGTACTGATTGCGCTCGAGGTCCCGCTGGTACTCTCTGTGGTCCCGATCGTGGTCCCGGTCGTCGTCCTGGTCGTAGTTGTGGTCTCGACGGTGAGATATCGCCCGAAGAGGATCCGACCAGGTCGTCTCGGGGAGTTCGTCATTGGATGTCGATACGTTATCGGACGCTTCTATTTCTACTTCTTTTAACCTAGAATAAGAATATTACATTAGATTAGTATTGAAGAACAGTATAACTGATTTTATTATTCAGCTTGTGGAGAAATTGTCGTTCTTTTCCTCACATCTTTTTGTTTAAATTCTTAAATACTTGCGTGCAAGTGACCTGTGTTTGGGGGTAGTTGTAGTGGTGGTAGATGTCGGCTCCGTCGCCACCTGCATGTCACTCTCGCTGAGCGTGAGAGACGGTGTCTCCTGAATGGGAGTCACCATGATGGTGCGCTTGGGCTGCCCGTCGAAGAACGAGTACTGGAGTGCCATCTCGAGGCGGACGTACTTCTTCTGTAACTCTTGGAGTACCTGGATATTTTCCGAAGTTTGATATTATTAATTTTTTTGTTTACCGTAAGCTACAAGATTTGGTTCGATTAAATATGTTTGTATACTCACGGCGATCTGTCTGTTGAGCTCTTCCTTAGAGCACTCGTTCTCCAACGAGGAGATGACTAGCATCTTCTGCGAGGCGATCCTAGCGCATAGACGCTGCATGGCTCGAAGAGCTTCCGCTTCCGTCACTTGGCGACGATTCCTTCCGTCGTCTGTTTGTAAAGTTTAGATTTAATATATTATATTAAAAAAAAAGGTTTTGTGGTATATAGGTAAATTATGTAAACGGTTCATCTTGATAATAAATAAAATCGTCCCATGTTAAAAAGAGTTATTTTTTTAATAAGTAATAAAGGGAAGGAAGCGGATATAGAGCAGAAGGCTACAGCGATCAGATAAAAACTTATTGTAATAAAGTATAAAGGTGGGACGTACTGAGCCTGCGCCTGTGTCGTGGCCGCTGTCTGTCGTCGGGCGAGCGCTCCACCGAAGACGACGACTGACCCTCCACTATCCGCGGCTGCTCACAAGGGTTACAACACAGAGGTTAAATACACTACTTATTAACTAATATTAAGATAACACTTTTGACTTTTAGTACCGTTCAATTCGTTTAAGAAGGTTTATGTGTATCATTAGGGAAAACCTTTTACAAGAAATCGCATTGTACATTATACAAAGTTGTTTCTTCAAAAGGACCTACCAATAGCGTCGCCCCTGCGGCCAATAATTGTTTAATAATAATGACCAATATTTATATATATTTAATATATTTTTTTACAAAACAAAAACGTATTAATAGTATTAATAATTGTTAATGTAAACATAATGTAACAAAAACGTATGTGACCTATATACTGTTAGTCTTCGTATCATATTAATGAACCCATTGCGTCTCGTTATAATTGAATTTATTACAGTGATTTTATACTGTATATATAATATATTCATATTAATAAAAAACCTTATGATAGTCTTCCGTGCTGGACATATCATCGCTATCATCGGCAGTCGGTCCCAGCCGGAAGCGGGGGACGGGAGGCGACGTGGGTGGGGGAGATCCTCGAGGCGATACCTTCCGGAGAGGAATAGAGTCGCTAGGCAACGTCGAGGCCTCCGTCGAGGCGGTGGGCCACAGGGTGTCCTCGGGGGACGAGGTCGCAGTGTGGAAGGTCTCGGAGGTAAAGGAGTTGGGAGACGGCAGAGGATCCAGGCTCAGACTGAGGCTGGAAACAAAATTAATAATATGAAAAAAAATTATCGAGCGATATCTGTCTCGGGGACATTTAATACATTCGGGACGCACCTCAGCCTCTTGTTCCGGAAGTGCTCCCTCTCGTCCGCGGATAGCGCGTCGGGCTCCTCCCGCGCACGCAGGGACAACTCCGACTTGGAGCGTTTTACGCCCGGGGGCGGGGGCTCCGAGCCCTCTGTATGCAGAGGACGGGTGGGGAGCCAGCATTAAAGTCGTATCCATAAAGCATTAATAGCTACGGAGACAAGAGTAAGGTCACTCACCGCCCTCGGCCAGCGCGGCGTCCAGCCCCCGTCGCCTGGCGGCCAGCACGGCCAGCTCATGCTGCAGGCGCTGCAGGCGCGCGCGGTGCGCCGCCAGCCCGCCCGTGCGCGCCGCCACCGTGCGCTCCAGCGCCTCCGCCTCCTGCGTCTGGGACCACGGGCGAGTTCATATATATTATTTCGCTAGAGGTTATAGATTCTCCACAGCTAGTAGAAGTGACTCACCTGTTCGGCGAGGGCTTCGCCCAGGGCGGGGTCGCTCCTCCGCAGAAGCACGAGCAGGTCGTCGGACGCGCCCGGGCTCGGGATCTGGCTCTGAAAGGGATTTGGCTCGGGTTACCTTACATATAAACGATAGCGGGCTTTGTGTGCGTCCGAGTTTGTGAGGTCGTTATATTTTATTAACGCGCACGCGCGGATGTGATGGGTCTACTCGAGCGCAGAGAGATGACACATAAAAAAAACTTACCCCGGAGCCATGAAACGGCAAAAACAGACCTGGTCTATGTGGCCCCGTTCCACGAGATCTTTAGTGATTTTCCTCATGAACTCCTCGAGACTCCTTCGCTTTTCCTCGAGTCGGTCCTGCAGCTCCGCGACCTCCGGCTCCTCTTTCTCAATCTACAGGGCGGGAATAGCAACGTAATCGTAAGGGAGTTTCGTTTTCGACTTGGGGCAATTATTTTAAAAAATATATGAAACGGCAAAATATACTTTGAGATGTACTGAATGCAAATTACCCCCAACTCGAAATCAAAGTGATAAATAAAAAAAAACTGGCAGGAAATCTGTAACCGCTAAGTGAAGCGAAACAAACAGACGACGATCGATATGATACAATAATAACATTGGATAAAAGTGAACGTGATAGCACTACTAATGATTCGCGATTTAAACTCGATTTTAATAGTCTATAAACAAAATATTTTTCTTTTTTTCTAAAGATAAATAATTACAGACCACAAATCATACTTAGAAAGTGATTCATATGTAATGTAAATAATGAAATAAGTCTTAATACTATATTTAAATTGTTTATATTATCATCAGAACGATGTATTAATTTTAAATCGAGAAACTGTAGTAGCGGTGCATGACACTACATGCAGTACAATGACACGCAATGATACAGTGAGGCAACTTTTATCTACACACCGTGTAATTTTATATCTAATAATTGTGATTTATATTAGTATATAGTATCTTATTTTCTAGATGTTATAGCTCGTAGATCAATAAGTTTATGGTAAAAAAGTTTTATTAAAAGCTAAAAATTGCTGGAAACACGACACGTTCAGTTTTCCTGGCAGTTCGGTGGAAATGTCGAAAATCACAATTCGTAAAAAAATATGGGCAAGACGTTACACAATTTAAATGTGAACAACAAGGCCGGTGTACCTCATAGGTAGGATTTTAAATATTTAATATTTGACATTGTGTGTCTGCTCACTCAACTTAGGTGGATTTTAAAATATCGATATCTTTTTCAGTGAAACGATTCAATACTTGAGCAGATGGAGTACAGATGAAGTAGCTCGCTCTTACTATGCACATGTTTACTACTCTACAATAGCATGATTATTCATAATAATAATGGCGAATGACAGAAGACGAAACCTAAAAAAGTATTTAAGAAAAGTGAGAGTACATAAAAAAGTATTTATAAATATTGGTAAAATATTTTGACCTCATTATTGTACACAGCACTTACCCGGCGATCGAGAACCGCTTCAGGCGTATGTGTGTGTGCGTGTACGTGTGTGTACGTGTGTATGGGCGTGTCTGTGTACTCACAGCGCGCGCGTGTCTGTCCGCGGCGGCAGCATGCCTGTGTGCGCGCGCGGCGAGGTCCCTCTGTCTGCAGCGCAGGGCGCGCCGCCGCAGCGCCCAGCCGCGCTCCAGCGAGCGCCACTCGCCCGACAGGCGACGACACGCCGCCGTGTACTCGCGCTCCATGGCCGAGCGCTCCTGCGACCACCACCACCCGAAGCATTATATGGATTCTAATTCGGTTTTTATTTCACTCGTGGGCGATTTTCATTATGTTGTCGCTCCGGGGGTACCTCGTCGAGCTGCCTCTGAGCCAGCTGCAGCTGCTCCCTCTCGGCGTGCCAGCGTCGCTGTCGCTCCTGTTGCTGCAGCTCGAACTGCTGCCGCTCGCGCTCCAGTTCCGCTCGCTGCGCCTCGATGCGCTCGCACCGAATCTCGCTCTCGAGGTCTCTAATATAGACATTTTATTACAAACAAAAAATCGGAAAAAGCACGTGTATATTTTTAGGCAATTCAGTACTAACGAGATGGTAGAGTTGAGATTTTCCGTGCTGGCCGCCAGATCGGTGGCAGACCAGGAGAGCAGCGACAGTCGCGACAGGTTAATGGGCGCCCCACCCTCCCTCAGTTTGGCCGCCTCCGCGGGGTCGTTGTAACGGAACATATTCGTGCGGCCAAGGAGCAGGATGCAACCTGAATGAGACCGAGGAATGAGGGACGTCAGGCGTGTCGTCGAGGGACACTTGAGCCCCGTGCTTGCGCTCACCCTGGCTGAGCTTGGCGGGTCGGTCCAGCAGCACAGTATTGAGCCAGCATTGCGCGCCAGCTGCGGGGCTGATAGTGGCCACGCCGTCCCGCAGCGACACGCGGCAGTGCAGCGGCAGCACGCCCGCGCCCGACAGCACGATGTCAGGCGTGGGGGCGTGCTCCGCGCTGCCTATCACCGTCTCGCCTTCCTGCGGAACAGACCGTACTCATTGTATTATGGAACTTACAATGTTCATTTTAAAGTTCACAATGTTACTACTCGGTATAGAAGTTAAAATACGCTCGCTAGTCGAGAGGACTAGGTTGAGCAATTCCTTGATAACATTTTCGACCGTTGAAACTTGATCGAGATGATAATCAACGTGACTATTCGACTGTTGGATAGACTACTCAAACTTCATCGCCTGATGGAAACGCCTAGTTGTCGGTCGTAAGACAGTACAGGCAGTGAAAATTTGGAACTCCCTCTTGTTTTGAACAATGAATGGATATATTTCATTAACTTTTGTTACTTCTGCACCGACAGTTATAGAGACTTTAATTTACCTTGAGGTGATAGAGTGTGACACCCGTGGAAAGCAGGTTGTCGTCGATGCCGACGAGGTGCGGCATGTCGGAGTCCAGTACGACGCCCAGGCCGCTCTTGCGGAGTCCTAGCGCTTTCTGTTCGTGGAGAATCTGCTGCGTCTCGCGCCACTTCTCGGTCCACTTCTCCGTCAGCACCTTCTCCTGCGCCTCCTTGCGCTGCAGCGTCGCCAGCACGTCTGCCTCCGTTTCCACTGGATCCTTGATGATATACATTTTTTGAACTATAATTTTTATAATAATATATAATATATAATTGCCAACAAAGTTTCGTAAACACCTATATTTTATTACTACGGATTTTATTTTATTACTGTTTACGTGTAGTTTAAATAAGATTATTGACGTTCCAATCATATTCCCGGACATATAATATATAAAAATTATAATATGAAATACAACATTTACAGTATTATATGAAATCTGCTTTCGCAAATTATCGATCTCTTCCCGCAGTTCTCGTATGAGCTTGACGTTGGGGTCCTCGTTGATGGTGGGCTTGTTGATGATATTCTTGGCTCGGTTCGCGTACCGGAGGGTGGAGAGCGTCTCGCCGTAGTTCACATCCGCGGGGGAGATCTGTTATACGACACAATTGTAAGGTATTAATTATTATTAAATATACTCTAAATGTAATATAGAAAATTAAAAAAATAAATACAGCAGCAATCATGATGGTCTTAGAATTCCCCCCCAGCGAGTCCTTCAGCAGCCACGTCAGCACGGAGTCGCGGTACGGGATGAACACCTTCTTCTTTACGCTACTGCGACCTGGGGTTCAAATATCCATCATTTTATTGGTCATAATCATTCTTCTTCATGGCTGGTTGGTTTAATATCATTACACATTATGAAAACTGTTGTATTGTGATCTATTGAAATTAACAATAAACAAAAAAGTGTTATTAGTATATGTATTATTATGGATGACTTTATAATGTGTGTGTCCCACCGTCGGGCGCGGCGTGGGCGGCCTCAGCCAGCGCGGAGATGACGGAGCCCAGCGTCACCAGCGACTTGTTGATGTGCGCGCCCTCTACCAGCCGCTGGCCCGTGGCGCCCGTCGCGTCCGCGCGCTCGCTGGAGACACGATTATACTACACCATACGTAATGAAACACAACGTGTGCTCTGGAAAACTATTTTTTATCAGAAAAAGAAACACGCAGTTCCTGGTTATATACCATTAGTTAAGATGCCCGATTAGATAAAAAAAAATTTGTCCGACGAGGCGTTATATACAAAGAGATATCCCTGAACCACCGAACGTCATTAGTATGTCATAGGCCGCCGCTCACCTGCCGGCCAGGTCCACCAGGTGCACCTTGGAGACGGTCTCGCTGGGCATATTGTTGTGCCGCAGGTAGCTGGCCTGCACGAAGGTGATGGTGAAGATGGCGTGCGAGCGAGACGACACGTCGTTCATCTGCGTGGACGCCGTGGTGCGGTGTAGGTTGCCACGGTGCATACACTCCTAGTTATGGGTTATATTTGATATTAATTATATATCCAGTGTTATAAGAATAATCTTCATTTTCTGCGAAACAACATAAAGAAATAGCAGTTTTATAATTTCTAATAGTTAATAGATAAAAAATATAAGTTTAAAAAATAAATATTAAACCTGTATATCATCGTAATCGGACACCAGGTGCTTGGACAGATCCTGAACGTAGGGTCCCAGCTTGGGGTGTTCCCGGACCCTGAGCGAGTGACCCGCGTCCGTGGCGAGGAGGTCCTTGACCCTCTCGTTGTATATCTCGAGGTAGCTGACCTCCGTGCGGTAGGACGCGCCTGACTCCTTGCCGGCCGCCACTCGGGAGAACAGTTGTCGACATATCCGAGGAATTAAGCCTTGGGAGTCCTGGAAGGAATAAATTTTGGGGTTCCTGTTCAAGAAATATATTGTAAAAGCCTTGATGCCTCATTATGTCTGATTTGAAAAAATTGATGTTACTAAGATTTTTTTACACATGCAAATTACAATAATGATATAATATTTCTCGTGAGTTATATAATTATTGAGTGTTTGACGAGTGTAGTGACGAAACAAAAATATTTAATAATACGCAATTACAGTGACTGTTAGTTCTAACGTCCCTGTCTATTTCGGTCGCGAATATCATTAAGTATCAAACTCCAAATTTAGATAACTTTGTTCAGATAACACTTATTACAAATATATTTAAATATTAAAATGACATTTAAAAGTTTTTGCATATAAACAGCAAAATTTAGTATCAAGTATGACGACATCTATAAGAAAATCATTTAGTTGTTCTTAATATAGTATCCGTGGGAAAATTAGCTGATTGCGTTGTAGATAAATTAAATAGATAATTTTAGCTTCGCTTGAACATACTTAATGATATGCATCATAAAATTATAATCATTACAATATGTAATAAATTATGTAACTTTCGCGAAAACATTCATTGGTTTTTTATCTAATAGTAGACAATACAACCATTATCGTTTTTAAAAATTACATTCACTTTGGTACCTACTTAATTTGAATAATATATATATATATATGTTTTAAAAAGACTTGTTTGTTTGATTGTTTAAACTTAAGAGTGGTTAGTTTGATTCTCATTCTTATTAGTCATATAACAACAAGCTGTGTTCCAGAAGTAAAAAGACATTGCATAGAAATGCCTTAAGTAGGACATAAGATATTGGTAACAATTAAAAAATGTTTGTTTTTTGCAAAATATCTTTTAAAGGTCAGAAAAATCCGAATTTATCCTTATCCTTAATGTTATCGAGGTCATGTTATAATGGTTGGTACTCACAGGCGACCCCATCATTGTGAAGGTTTTGCCGCTGCCGGTCTGTCCGTACGCGAACACGCACGCATTGTAACCCTCGAACGCGCTGTCGATCACATCCAGACCTAGATCCGAGAACACCTGGAACATAATGACATATATAACACCTGTATTACGTCGTCATTGTTATTTAAATAACTCTATTGTAAATTGTAATTCAAAATGCTGGAAACCTGTCTATCAACATTAGTACTCATAAATATTAAAGTGTTATCATACTTTAAATATCTTAATATTGAGATATATAGAAACTAGAAATTACATGTGTTTCTGAGGTTAAGTATCTTGCAATAATTGATTTAAACACTTAGAACTTTACAAATTGCTTAGTGTTATCAAAAACCATTCAAATACATCATCCCTATACAAGATCCAGAGTATAGGATGCCTCACGAGGATGTGTTCGGTTGTTTTTGACACTTTGACCTCTGCATGACTTTATCACAGAACCAGAGTCTCTAAACAGATTTAATCACTTCCAACAGGAAATGTGTGAGAAGTATCTATATTGTAGTTTTTACTGCATATAGTTTATCTATCATATATCATAATTAACATTTACTTGAAACTTTTCCTCGCCCTCGTAAGGTGCTATATGACTCGTCGTTTTAAGAATATAATTTGAAGATTACATTATTTACTAGACTTCTATATAAGTATATAAAGTGAAACACAAAATGTGTCTTACATCACCGTCGTTGAATTGTTATATAATTGGTGTGTTTGTATGTGTGTGTACGTCAACTTTAACTTATTTTTTAGAGGACTGATGCCTATATTCACCAGTGACACATAATCTCCTAAGTACGTATTCCTTAGCGGTAGACATCAATTAAATGGTCTCCTATCTTAAATGTTCTTTTCACAAACCTAACTGACCACTCGCTAAGGTCCACTTATTTTATAGTGGTTCATTTGTTGTGGTGGTTCATCATTTAACAAATTTTTGCTTATAAATTCGTGTTTTTATTTTTTGTAAGTTTTAAAATGATTTTAAATTTGAAATGGTACTAAACGTATTAAATTCAATCAAAATATTCATGTATAGTTATAATTAAATCTAATTTATTAAATTTATTTACAAATTTCTAATTCCAGCCAATGACTACAAAAGTTGTTTTGTTAGGAAAGTCTACAAATTTAGGGTATCTTATTTTACAGGACCCCTTATCGAAAACGAATTTAGTACTGAAAAACTCATCTAGGTATCCCTGAAAGAGAGATTGTTAGTAAACATATGAGAAACTTTTACCCTGCAGTCTTGTTAGTCCAATCTCATTTCAGTTAACACATGATAAATGTGAGTATTGTTCTGTTGTTGATAAACATCTTATAAAATTATATTTTAATTGTTTCAACTTAAGATAACTGCAATTAAAACATTAATTTAACGGTTTAACTTTTAAGATTACGGTTAACGGTATATTTTTTATGTGTTGATGAATTATTCAAAGATTTAAATTATTATATTATTTTAATATTTACTATTTAAATATATAATAATTTTAATGTGTTGTTAGTTTTTGTTAAATTATTGAGCAAAGCTCTCTATGAGAGACTTTTCCGCCTCCATAGTGCAATGGTCAATCAAAAACGGTATATCCGAAAATTTCCAAATTTTGCACACTGATAGACATCAGTCTGGTGGGGGTTTTAATTTTTTTTTTGAAATTTTCTATTTCGTTGACGAATAATCATGGAAAAACCCTAACGAGCCATCTCTTACAGGCAACCTTCGGGAAGAAAACATGAGGAAAAAACGTACACAAAATATATAAATATTCTTTTTATACATATTTAAATATTATATTTATGTAACGTTTTATGGAACGTATTAATAAATATCTTTCCTTAAACAATTCGTTTCATATAATACGTTAATTATTTTTATTAATTAAATATGTCTTAATTTCATATTTAAAATGAAACATACATTTAATTATTTTAATCATGTAGCGGTAACATTAAATATTAATAACTGCACAATTTATTTTTAAAAGAATGTATTATTTTGAAAATATATTAAAATCAATATTAAATTTATTCGATATCTATTTTTATTATTATGTGCTGTAATATTATATACTTCTGCTGTACGTATTATTTTAAATATTTGTTAGTACTCTAGTCTAGTATATTGAGAACAGATAAGTTTGGATATGAATTGTTGTTATTGACACCTTGTTATCATGACTACTTCACACTATAAGTATATATATAAGTATGGAACTAGGACCTTGCTCTAAATGTTGTACTTTGAATGACAATATTCGCAAATTTAAATCTTCATATTTATCTAGTTCAAATAAATGCTAATTAATCTAAGTTCATTTCAATTGTTAATCCAGCTATCTGTAATATGATATACTATATTTTTGTGTTTAAATATATCTAATAAGTATAATATATTATATGCTATCAATGATCTAATCGTCATTTTTTAAGATGAAGAAAGACTGGTTGTTGTTCACGTATGTGTCTGTGTGTATGTGTGTTTGCGTGTGTGTGTGTGTGTGATGGACACAAACTGATAAGCAGCAAATATATTATTATATAAACGAATATTTATTCAGATGTGTCTAGTGAACTCTTTTATGAATGGTACGTCAGTGTTTTTTTTTATTATTTAATTTCAGGAACATATGAGTTTAATACAAACTGAATACAAGGATTAAAAGTTATTTAGTCTCTTTTAATAAATATATAAAATAAAAAAAAGTTAGTTAAAGAGCGATTCAATTAAATAGAATTAATCTTTTCTATCAAAATATTAAGAATTATTAATAAATAAAGATGAGATAACTATTAATAATAAGTAATTATATTTGCAGTAAACATAATAGCCTAAAGGTTAAATGAATAGTAATCCTAGATAGGGAAGGGGTAAAATTCCCGATTGCTCATACCCTATCGTGGAGCTGCAATTAGCAATTCCATACATTTATAAAGAATTGTTCCTTAGCCAACGCGGTGTTTTACACCCGACACAAATAAAGCTTTGTGTCTGTTTGTTTGTGTCGTTATAGCGAATTTAAATTTTTGTTTCGAAGATTTCTTTGTTTTATAGATCCTGTCCAAAGGTCCATTTCATGGTAAAATCATCTTTAGTTTGTACTGAAGCTCTCTCGTATCTTATACTGTAGTCTTAAGTATATATATTTAATCCCAACAGAAGCCCGGTTAAGTCTAGCGCAAATCAATAAATATCAGCTGACGGAACGGAAATTAAGAGTGAACTGAACTGTGCTTTGTCTGTGACAATACACGCGGCCTTCAGACTACAGTTTGAGTGCTCAAACTTGAACCAATTTATAACTTTGTTATAGTTATGAGTCACCACAAACATGCTTATATGTACTTATTTTAAATAATATTTTAATAGTCACTCGTTTTAATTATTAAGTTGAATTATATAAGGATATACAAATGTCTTTCATTTGATGTATTTTTTAAATACGCGGGTGCAGTTATTACAAAACAATACTATTGGATAGTTTAGAATAAGAAAATTATATTTAATGTGCAAATGAAAAAACTTTTGTCATTAAAAGTGTCTTATTCACTCGTATTGTTTCTATACATTAGTAGTTTTTGTGTGACACTCAAATGTATTAAAATGTTCAATAATTATTGTATATGACTCCGTGTAGGGTAAGTTGTATACGCTCCCAGTTTCAAAAATCTTTAAATTTTAAATAAATATTTGTTGTTTTTTTTATATTTAATATACAGTTGCTATAAAATATATTAATTGAGCGCAGCTCTCTATGAGAGACTTTTCTGCATTCTTTGTGCAAGCATCAATCAAAAACGGTATATCCGAAAACACACTGTTGGACAACAGTCTAGTGGTGGTTTAAAAAAAATCAAAAAATTAATAATATTTCTCATCTTATAAAATAGTTGAGGTCTGAATGCGTTGACGTTTTGTAAATGCACCTTTGGTGCTGTTTGCACCTCGATTCGCTCAATATGCTAACAGATACAGAATACAGATACAGAAGACAGAACAGAACATAAGAGATTTCGCGAGCGCAGCGAGACAAAATTGAGTTTTAGTTCGCGGTCCTAGTTAATAATATTAATACTAACAGTATAATACAACTAAATAGAGCACTAGTCTTAAAAAATTTACACCAAAAACAAGAGAAAGAAGTAAGAATACTCTTTTTGGACGCTACGTGACTAAAATACACCGTTAGAGAAAATAACTTTGTATTTCAAATTCACTGTAATAATATTTAATGAGACATTTATTTACGTCGCAAGCAAATAATATACGTAATATATGTAGATATGTTTTCTTTTACACTTTATTATATGTTAATATATACCTACATGGTAATATATGTATATAAAAAGTATACGCACGCGGCACTGTCTGTGTGTTTACATATTTAAACGCAAAGGAAGTTTTATTTTAGTTAATGTACCTTATAATTGTTATTAGCAATGAAAAAACCAGCTTGCACAATCTTATCAAAATCGATTCGTTTCTTCGAGGTAGTTTGAATGGACTATTTCATTTCTGTTTGAATCTAAAATAAAACATTTAATGAGACATTACAGACAGATATACCCTTATGTGTATTTTATTATATAGTTATAGTCATACAATGGAAATAAGCTGCCGCTCGCGATAATTTAGTCCGTAGTAAACGTTGAAGGTCAAAGGCCGCAGGTTGCCAATGGAAGTACATTTCACGCCACAATGAAACTCACGTTACACAGAACAATGCAGTATTAGTATGGTCTAAGATCCGCCCACCACTAACATATAAACAGCATAGACACTCATAAAATATGCATCAAACTCAATTGTTTCATTTATGAAAGTTTATAAAAGTAGTTTCCAGCTTATAAAATATTGCTGTCGTATAATGCAAATAAAAAAATATCGTCCTTCAACTGCAATAACAAAAGCAGCACTTCGACTTACTATAGGCAACGTTACGTAAATAATATATCAGAGAACAACGTATATAGATACAGTAGAGTAGATAATTTCTTGATTTGAAGTACTTTATTTAAAACTGGGACCGAAAATACGATTCTCGTATTGTTTTAATGTTTTTAGGTTTAGTTAAATGTAATGGCCACCAGTGGGTGACACGACAGTCAACGTGTTAAGAATTGCCATGACGTCACTCCGTGTATATTATGAGTGGGTCTTTAATACTCACTCCGTTTGGACTAAATTAAAAAAACATTAGTATAGTTTTTCTACGATGGCTAAAAAAACCGCATCTATATAGGATTTTTTATGAGCCTAATAACTATAAATATAAATTTAATTGAATTTATGTTTTTGAAATTATATTCAAACACGCATAGACATATCTATTTTATAATATAGAATGAAAAAAATTATCGATAAGAGCAGGCGAACCGCAACCGCTAGGAAACCATCTTGTCACTCTACCAATTGAGCTACCGTATCGCTCACAGAGCTCGCGGTTCAACTCCTGATCGTATCGATAAATATTTAATACTATAATTATAACATAACTTTCACAGAATGATAATTACAGCAGTCATCTTTATCTGTCAATATATTTTAACTATATATTATATCATCATATTGTGAGAAATAACACTCAGTTACGGTAATTAAGTCACACATTTAAATTTTATTTTTGTCTACTTGTTTTATTATGTAATGTATGACATTCGGACACCAGAGCAGTCACGGATAGACTGTTAGTCGACAATGTTATGAAGTCCGGTCAATGAATAGCAACAACAATTTGTTTATCTGTCTGTTTAATCATCTGTCGCTATTATCTTGTGAAACGATATACTATCTAGTGTTTCCTCACCTGTTCCTGCGAGGCATACTGCGCGTCCCCGCTGTCGTAGCTCCAGTAGGAGTGGTCGAAGGTGAAATCTTTATACTTCTCCCTCCCCGCGTCGTTCTGTTCTTTGCTATTCTGTTGAATTTTGTGATTGTTATTCATGTAATAAGTTTATCAAAGTCGGGTATCGCACCCGGTACTCGTCAATTAAAGAGAAAGTATAGTTAACAAAATCGGTTGTCAATAAAATATTTATCATTCAAAACAAACATGAGAACATCATGCATCCGATAAAAACAAAGTATATTAAGTTAGCATAGAAAAATCTCTTCAACACGAATAAAAGCAATTAAAGTAAGTCTCGTCACCGATAAAAGATAAAAACAGCGATAAATTAGTTAATAATTGGTTTAATCGTCAACCATTGATCTCAACCGTTAAGTTAACGGTGACGCCGGACTCAAAATTAACTTCTTCCTACATAGTTTTATCGCGGGTGTTTACGAGTTGGCAAACTACCAATAAATGTTTTGATAATCTGTATATCATGGAAGAAAAGTGAAAAACTGACAAAATAATCTTTGACCATAACCATATTAAATGTGTTGTCTATAATTTTTTTAGTCTTAATTGGTGTCCTTTTTAAGTACTCATAAGTTAAAAAGTAACTAAAGTAATATATAATATAATGAGGTATTATTTATGTGTATTATTAAAAAAAAAAAAAAAAACAAAATAGAAAAAGAAAAACACTTTAATAATATACTTTCCTAACTGGTAGTTGGTCACCTGCTAGAAAAGTATTAAATTAACAATAAATACTCACTCAATATAAAATTTTGTCATATGATTTATGTGATAGTGCATATGCAAGAGCCAAATTATCTTAAGAAATGTCTTTATATGTATTTAAGCAAATAAACAAAATCTGCTAAATTAACAATATCCTTTCTACTGGTGTAAATAATAATTATAATTAAATATTCAACAAATAAACTCACTTTTACAGAGAGCAATCTTGTTTTCTTTCCCTCCATCTGGACAATCAATTTGGCATTCATGTCTCTCTCTCTGAAACAAAACAACATATCAGTATTCAATACCACAACAACAGATTACCAATAAATTGACTCTTCAGACACTTCAATCCTACCATACCTACAACATAAGCACACACGCTATATGCTGCAGAAGATTCAAAATATATGGGTGAATGTAAAATTATATTCCATTACACACAAAAAGAATCTATTAAAAACACACTTATTAAAATGAGTAATATCTCATTCCAAAATGTTTCCCATCTTAATGAGAAGAATAGTTTTAATCGCTCTAACTGGTCTGCCAAATCTGATGTAAGCAACTATGTAACATTTAATTGAAGCCCTAATTTTCATCCTATCATACATGAGATCTAAAAACAATATAGACTAAATTCTTGGATTGTCTTGGAATATAATTTGTACATTATCCTAAAGGTATTTAAAATAATTCAATTAATTGTATATTAGCATAAATATTTAAATTCTTGTTATAACCTGTTTAAAAATTATGTTGTATTGTTGTTGTTATATTATTAAAATATTTTTCTAAAGTATTTATTTTTATATTCTATATTTTATATTCTTTACCTGCTTTTTTCATCAAATTCAATTATTTAAGACAAGATTCATATTATTAATGTAGTAATACTCATGTGCTTAAGTAACAGAACATCGTAAGAATAGGATTGCTTGTTATAACATGTTTGTAAACAATGTATTCTTGAGATTCTTTTAAGTCCATGCTATTAGTGAATGCTGGATGTGGGTCAGTTCATTTTCCTTTTTTGTAACTTTCATTTAAATGCTCTGCCAATGTACGGTTTGTGTTCCAGATGCAGCTGAACCGTGAAAGTCATTGCCGTTTTATGACACCTTTTTTTCGTACTTTCAAAACTTAGGACTTTTTTATAACATAATAAAAAATTTATACCATTAATACAAAATAATATTTGCAACATTTTTTATTAATTATTATAGACTTCATGAAAAAATTATTGAGCTGATAAGTAAATAGGATGACTGTCCTCTCTACACTATTGTTATTGCATTTGTTAAGGGATAAATTGCTAGTTAAGCTTACCTTTGATTGAATGGGCGCACCCTTACAGCCACTTTTACCGAAGCCATTGTCACACATTATATTGTCAATAACTTCGATTATTAACAAATTTACATTTAGCTTCTAACACGAACGCGACACCAAATAGCAAATTGACATTTTCAATAATTTTGACACAAGACGAGCAGTGATTCAACTACTATTATGCGGGCAACAATTTGAATTTGGTAACAGAAGTTGAATGTTGCCATCTAAAAATACTTTCCATTTCTATTTTTTGTATTAATAGGTACTTGATTATGTACAAAATATTAAATTAATATACAAGTTGCCTAAAATAATACTATAATATTCTAAAACACACAATATATATATCGACGGTTTTGTAAGCCAACTATTTTGTGCTAGGAACTAGAAACTTTATTGTCACAAGGGAATTCTACGACAACATGTCTTCCTAAGCCCCTGGTCGTGTGTGAATAAATCTGTACCTGCATGAACGATGGATCTACCTTTCGTATACTATTCCGTAGAAAATATTTTACCTTATTGCTATAAATAGAGTTAATTACATTTGAATTGTTTTAGAGGTTTTTCAAATTTTGTTATTTTTTTTATTTGAAACAGAGCAGACCATAAAAACTTAGAAATATTCATTATACAAATTTAGAAAGCCATCTACTTAAAGGAAACCGTCTGGCTTAGCAGTTTTGATTTATTTCTTAATTCCAATTATTTGTAATAAATTGTTAATATTACATATGTTCGTTTTTATTATTTTTTTCTTTATATAAACATTTTTTATTCAAGTTTTTAATTAAGCTAGTTAGTCAACTTAAATTTTACGCATGAATCAATAAAGAATTGCTAAATAAAAGGCGTTTATTCTACCTCTAGTCTTTTATTTTTGTGTAAATTACTAGATTTTATATTACTCTGTGTACCTGACGTTCACTTTCTGACGGCTCACAAACTTTTGTCTGTGGATATCTTACTTGATCAACTTTATCCGATTTATTGAACATTGGTGAAAAAGGTTATTTTTAATTCATTACATCGGATTATTCTATAATGTATAAAATGATAACAATAATAAAAACTAACTTAAACTTAAATCGTTAATAAAATGAAACCTTAACTGCTTTTAAATTATTTTATAAAGGCAATTGTATTACATAATATTGTTGTTCATTTTTCAGAAATTTTAAAAGGATGTCGGAATCCACGGGTCGCCCCATGAAGTTTCCCTACACACTTTCTGCTAAAATGGCGCAGTTCCCTCTTAAATTTCACCTGGAAAACCAATGGGTATGGAAGTACTGGTTCATCGGCATTGCCGTCGCCGCTCCTGTTTTCTACAAGATTCACAAACTGGGTAAACTATCATTGACTTAGATACTCTAATTTATTTATAACAAAGCATATTTTAGTAGTCGATAAATTAAGTATGACTTGCTTTAACATGCAACGAGCAGTAGCAATTAGACAGTTTTCTGAAATTAAATTGGTCTTGAATTTGTAAACATTTCATTCATTTCCATTCCTCAGTCTTGTAAATTCTAAAATATATTGGAAATTTAATTTACTTACATCGTTATTTTTAATACATTGTTAATGTATATTGTTTGTTCATTTGCAGCCAACTCCCCTGAGAATGTGAGTAAATGGGCTGAGATAAGACGAAAGGAGGCAGCCGAGCACCACTAGATAAAAAAATCATGAAACTTTCAATAATTATAAAATAAGCATAAATAAAATCATGTAATAGACTTATTCAGTTGTTTAATTCAATACTAGCTTTGCTCACTTTTATTTCAGTATCCGATTTTTTTGTTATTGATATTTAAAAATGAGTTACTTCTACTGAAGAAATTCACAATTTACTGTGTTGAAGGACAGGGCAGGAAGACTTATCATACCGAATGAAAAGATGCTATTTTAGTCCCCCTTTATCAGTCTAGACTATTGAAAGCATTGACGATAAATTGACATGAACTCTGTCAAAGTACAAATAGAGTAGAGACAACATGAATTTTTAATTATTAATGCAGTGTTCATTTGGAAAACAAAAGAATACAAGGAAAATGAAACAAAATCTTTCAGGTGCTTTATTTACCACTATACAAATTATTAAAAAAAAACTAATTTTACATCAATAAATAATTGTAGGTATAAACGATCAATACAGTACCTGACAATCAACTAGTTACTATAACAGCTCTAAGATCCTACAGGAATGCTATTTGATCTCATTATTACTAACAACTCGCTGGGTTATTGTGTAAGAATTAAAATAATTTTATGAATAAAAATAAAAAACAGGATTTTATTTCTAAAAATAAAACGCAGATTGTAATAACTATTGACAAAAATATACATACATACAAAAAGAACATACAGTATTTTTTATCTAGCATTTTACTACATAATTAAAATCATTCACGGATGTAATCTTTGTTAGCACTTTGCTAATTTAAAAAGAAAATTGGAACAACTTGCACATGATAAGATAAACTTTTAATAATTTATATTTGAACACCACACAAAACTATTGATTTAACTTGGAACACACCATGTGCAGACATTTTAACAAACCAGTTATAAAATCAAATACACTGAACATAGTTTTTAAGTATACTAAAATATATTTTAAAGGGTCAATGAACCCTTTTTTTATTATATCTATTGAGATTTTGTTACACAGTTTCGAAGTTCGAGTTCATGATTGTAGTTTAAATCAATTGACAATTATCAATAAATAAAAATATAATATGAGAACATTTTAGAGACCTACTCACATTTGCAATTTACAACTATAATAATACTTTAAAGCCTACTATCTGTACATCAGTTCTCTCTTTAGGCACTGTTTTTCTGTATTGGCTCTAAACAAGGCAAATTTTAATTTTATACTAATATTTCTTATATATTGGAAACTAGTTTTTACAAAATTACAACAACATAGTGTTAATTTTTAATATTGTTTTGTTTCAATATTTGTATTAATTTACGTATAAACTGATTTTTAAGTTCTGTTATATCTAATTGATTATAATTTATTTGTAATTTTATGAAAACATGAATAGAAAAAAATATTTTTTTCATGTGATTGATAATTAAGGTGTATGTAGCATAAAATTTTTAATACAGAAACACTTGGTTTGATAATGAGCAACAATTTGTAATAAATTGTAATGTATGTATTGGAGTAATTTAGTGCATGAACTTGTGACATATTCTCTGATAGTATCGACTTTAAATTACAATTTGGATTATATTATTCAAACATCTCACAATACCAGCCGTTCTAGTAAAAAAAAAAAACAATAACTAAAATGCATTTAAATGCCTTATAATAAATATTAACTTGATAATTTACTCGCTAATCAATAACGACATTATTACTAACGCCATATAAACTAAATTTGTTGAAATTTTACTTCTTAGTTTGTTCCAATATACATGGCCATAGCCAACAACGTCCAAAGACCAACTTAACCTAAATATGCCGTTCTATCAGACGATTATGCATTCTCTATGGTATAGTTATATAGATCACAATACTACAACTAGTTTATCTATGGTACTAAATTAAAGCACGGACTCACAGAGTATGTTAAGCTTTTTTATGTAAATTAAAGTTCCTACATTCACAACCACTATAATATATTTTTTGAATATATAATTGATAATTAAAAAAAAAAAATTATAAATAATGTTCAGTATCTAAAAAATACTTGAATGCTTGGAATGTATTATTAAAGTGGCAGTGTAGTGATTGTGAATCTAGTAACAGCTCCTTACAACTAGCGTCTTCAGTGGCGTAACTACATTCTTAAAAAAATATCAATTATAACAAAAATAAATACTGTAAAAATATATAAGCAACACGTAATCATTCATAATAAAAGGTCTTCACAATATAATATAGTTACGCCAACGGTACTGTGTCTCACTAATGTAGTTTGGGTCGCTTGGCTCGCGGCGCGCCTGTCTCGTCGTCGTCTTCCTCGTCTTCGTCGTCAGCGAGCGCGGTGGGGGGCAGCGCGGGAAGGTTTAATTCCGAACAACGCTTTATTATATATTTCTCTAGTCGTGCTCCCGCTCTGTAATGTTGGGAAGAATAGATAATATTTTATATTTAAAATATGATACGACAGACTTATTAAGTTTGTATGTGTTATTTTGTTTAGTTATTTGTTTAAAATAATATTATACTATTGGAATAAGTAAATAGTAATTTTAACTGTAGGATATCCTTATGTACACTGACTTAGCGACAGGATGCGTTTCCTTATTGTAGGTGTAGCAGTTGCGAAAGATGAGCGCTATGTCATCCAGCATACGGGCGTCACTGCTGTAGGCTCCTTCCTCCAGCTTGCTGCGGATCGTGAAGAAATCCATGGGCTGTTCTATCACAGATAGGTAGTCGGGCACCTGCAATATTGTCTTAGTTTAAAATATGTTTAGAACATTATTCGTTTTATTACAACATTACAATTATAAAATACTTGTAAGATGTAAATCTTATTCTAAGGTTTTTCGTGTTTGAAAGTTTCCACGCTGGTCAACTGGTACAATTAGCTTTTTAGTGTATTTTATTATATTATCAATTATTTTAATTCATTAAAAATGTAGGTGTATCTTGTTTTGAATGAAAACATTATATTTCTATTATTAACCAACTAAATAGATATCCTCAAAATGTTGCGGCATTGTAAAAATAACCATGATTTTGATCCGATCATTTATGAATTATGCCATTACTTGATAGGAATATATATATAAAGATAATTTACCGAAATACTTTAAAATTTGACAAAAAAAAACTGACATAACAACAGGATGGAATGTTATGTTATATTGTATATATGTTATTATTTATATTATTATAATAATGATAACTTAAACAAAATGTGATTTAAATTATCATTATTATAGTTATATAATTTTTATGTTTGGTATTCTTAACTAGATTCTTTCCTTTTTTTTCTATTTTTTTTTTATTTTTGTCTTTTTGATATAGTCTTATATTCTTTTTTTTTGCACTCCTACCAACAATCTCTCTTGTACTTCGTAAGGTTGGCTGGTAGACAATGTTTTTGTATTTAAGCCCGCCTTTTCTGCATTACCTCCTCGGTTGACACGGGCTCGCAGAAGGGCCAGCAGTCCCTGTGCTTGTAGCACTCCCGCAGCAGCTGCGCCAGAGCCTCGCTCTGCAGCACAGGCTCGTCGACGCCTCCTGGTACCAGATGAACATTTTAACATAACACATGAATATATTTATATATATTTATTTTATTGTATCCTTGACAGACACTATAAAATAAATTTTCCGTACTATTTTATCTTCATAAAAAACTCTTCTGATTTTCGGACAGCTATACGATTTTGAAAAACCGACTGTCGATTGAATTGGGGATGATTAAGTCATAAGATACAGGGAAACGATTTATTAGAGGATTAAATTGAAGCTCACCATTTATGCCATTGGTTAATGATTTCGATTTCTTATTATTTGCACTACCGTTGACAAGTTCTTTTGATCTGTAAAAATATAAATACATTAAAGTTTTTAATTAGAGATATACACTATTTAGTTCTAAAAAATATAATATGCTATTAAATGTATATATACCTTATGGGTAAGATTTTTTTGATTGTAATCTGTGTGTGTGTCAAAGACTGTGTTACATTGGTTTAATAATAATTAAATGATGACATTTTTAGTAAGCTTTTAGTTAGAACATACTTCCGTCCCCTTTTAGCTGACTCCTCGTTCCGCGGCCTCTTCTTCAGCTTCACCAGCGCCGTGTTATACTCGCTGTCCTCCGAGTCTGGTGGTGTAAAGTAATGTTATAAATTGATTATGTTGTGCAATGGTTCGTTAGTTATGCCCGAAGATGTGATGAAGTAAGCTGTTGCGACAAATAGATTCAGATCGTGTATATATATTTAAATAAAAATACATATACGAAAAGTAAATGACAATAGTTTATAGCTTCCATGTGAGTTCAAAACACTTCTCCTAACGTGCATCGAACTGATTTATACCTATACGAAATTAGTAAATAAAAACAAAAATTTGAACAAAACAGTACAAGGAAAATATGCTACCAATGAGAAGGCAAATAAAATAATGAGTCATGCTGTTATAAAAGAAAAAAAAATAGAACGGAAGAATAAAAGCCCACAGATGAGAAGCACACGGCCATCGCGGGCCGTCCTGCCGTCGAGGAGACAACAACACAAAAGTTTCCAAGCTATCGGATGGGTTCCGGTGAAAAAGTGCGCCTAGCTCCGGAGGACTCAAAGACCGTCCAGAAGACTCATTATTAAGGTAGCAAAAGTGATGGTGGTCTCCTCGACTCGCACGGCCGCGATGAGGTATGCGGTGATGTCGTATCGTGTTGTGGTGTCGTACCGGAGGAAGGCGCTCGTCGGCGGGCAGCCGCGGCGCGACGCCCCACGCCCTCTACAACACCATACGGTTTATTCTCTCTTATCACTCTTAATTTTTAGAATTTTACAGGTAAACAATAGTAATATATGTCCATCAAAAAGTCGATGACCAAACGACGGATACTCGTTTCGAGAGTTCGTCAAAATATAAAATATTTGGTCGCCGGCTCCTCTTGGTACCTTGACGGACCACCGTCGTCAGTCCGCAGTGAACGTACTTTGTTGGCAGGCCTCGCAGCGCGCTCGTCGTCCGCCCGAGGGCGCGCACTCCGCGTGAAAGCGCCTCGCGCAGCCGCCGCACGTGGCCGCCAGCCGACCACCGCTGCCGCACAGTGCGCACAGGGACACCGCCGCCGTCGGGCTGCAAGGACCACACGGGTTGGAGGACGGACGTGACTGGGTGATCGGTCACAGGTTTGAAATTTACGAGCTCACCTATCGTCCGACGACTCGTCCGGCTCGGTGTACAGTTTCCTGCGCTTCCGCGGCGTCTTCTCCTTGGGTTTGCACTGGTCGCAGAACCAGTCACCGTCGGGTACTTTCTGTTTGGTGTATGCGTTGATCATTTATTTGTTAATATTTAATAATCGCGATACTACTGTGACTATTAAAAAATATATATTTTTTACCTTCCGAACCAGACGCAACTGAAGGCGTGAAACGTTAAATAAAACATTATATCGCCATAAACTTAATTTCGCAACATAAAAGATAGACATTTTAAATGAACCCCGCTATTAGTTTAATTTATCTATTCACAAAATTATCCATAGAGAATACGTGTCACCCGACTGACCGTCAACTTAGGCTTGAGACAGTAGAGATGGTGTCCCTTGTTGCAACTATCACACAGCAGCATATTATCGGGGTCTGTGCGTCGTCGGCACAACCTGCAGCTGGCGTGCAGCACGCTAGCCGACCAGCACACGCTGCCGTCCAGCGTCAGCAGGTGTAGCGCCACGGCCGCGAAACTGCGGCACTCCATCAGAGACACCTCCCAGCGCTCCAGCGCATCTAGGTCGAGGGGCTTGTTCCTCGCCTCGCGATCCTTGCGCTCCTTCTCGTCGAGACCTGAAGAGTATTGTCAACTCAATTCAATAAATCAAAAAGACGTAATATAAGTGCGTAACGAAATATAGAAATTTAAACTAACCGAGAGGCCTCTTCAGGTACTTGTGATGTATTGCCTGCGCCACTTGTAGCAACGCGCTCGCCAGCGAGCGCACGACCCCCCCCTCCCGGTCCGCTCCTCCTGCGCTACCTCCGCCCTCTTCGCCTTCCTCCATCTTCGGCTCGACACCGTTTATCCTGGGCGGCTCGAGACAGTGGCCCGGGTCCCGGTACTTATTCTCGACGATACCCTCCAACTCCGTCTCGTCTAAATCTGATAAATTGAATTTTGAATAATCAGGACACCCGTCTACTTAGCTAAACACAGTGTGTTGTGTGGTGTGTCCGACCGTGTGGCAGACGCAGCAGTCCGTCGTGCAGGTGGCAGTCATCCCTGTACCTCTTGGCGGGCCCCCAGGCGAGCGCGCGCGCCTGCTTGTCGTAGCCGCGGACCATCAGCGTGCCGCGCCACGCAGAGCGCTCCTGCGACACGGTACATGCAAGTCACTTTAAAACACCATGACGAGGCTTACGTGTTTATAGAATTATAGATATAATAATCGATCGTCCGACCCCCGGACCGCCGGCGTCGGCGAGAAGATGAGATGTCTCACCTTAACTTTCAGTGCACCGAGACAGCCGTGGAAAATTTTCTCCTCGAGCTCCAAGATGTGGTCTCTTAGAGTGAGTTCGAGGGCGTCCGCTAGCGTGCAGTCCTGGGGCACCGTGAGGGAAGGCTGGAAACGTCGCTGACGGGTCGACGGTGCGTGTGGGACCGGCTAGCGACATATACGATAATTTATAAGTATATATCTAATAATTACGGCGAATAGGTCCGATCATTCGACGCTCACCGAGGGGGGCCCGGAAGTTAACAGGTTCAAGGGACATTTGGATATATATTCGGCTATATGTTCCTTTTCTAGGTCCAGCGCGTGCTTGAGCTCGCTCTCCCGCAACCCACGCTTGTTGAGGGACGCCGCTAATGCCTGCAACTGCTCGCGAGTATGGTACACCCACCACTGGGGACGATAGTCACCCTGAAATACACACAATTAATGTATACAATAATTTTGAATAATTTTGAATTGTATTTGTAATAAAAATTAGGATATATTATTTCTAGAGATGGGCCAACTATGACTTAGGCCTACTAGTCGAATAATCGTCCAACTGGTCCCTAAGAAGACCATTGATTTTTTTATTTATTCCTTTAATGTTAAACTTTTATTAATTCTTTATGATCTAATAACAATTACTTCACTTTTACAAGTTTAATAATAACAACAAACGAAAAAACAGAAATGATCATACTTATATTATGAAAATATAGATTGATATTAAAAATGACAGACATTGGCCTGTATATACCGTGAAGCTTTGATCAAAATAAGATCTCAAATATAAAAAGAATATCTGGATGAATAATCATATAATTTTAATTTTAATTTTGTAAGTTAAATTAAATGAACTAAAATAACTCATTTCAAATAAGACTCATTATTAATAAAAATAGAAAAAATATTTGCTTATTTGGAGTCTAAATTAGGCGTTAACTAAAAGGCTACAAAACAGGCCTAGTCTAGTAAATTAGTCGACCAATCTCTAAATATTACGTATGTAAAAAACGTTAATGATGTATGCAATTATTTGTCACTATTGACTAATTCATCTCCATAGTTCACACCTTCCCATGCACATAACAGGTGTTGACATCAGCAGTACACAGCAGCATGTCCCGGCAATGCTGCACCGTGCCATCTACGGGCTTCTTGTCCTGAGTGAGACCATTTAGATTCGTTAATGGCTTCTTTGGTGAGGCACCGCGGGAGTTGGCACCCGATTCGTTCTCCTTGTCGCTGCCTGCTGAAATATTTTAAATTATACTAACAACTATACTACAAGTAATGTTCACAACAATAAATGATGACTAGTACCACTCGAGTGACCTTGCTCTTTTCGGTGCTCTCTTTCTCTCTCCGAGTGGTACAGCTCGGTGACGTAGGCCATGATGTCATCGCGCGGCGGTGGCGGCGGCGGCAGGGGCTTGTTGCGGCACGGCCCCCGGGGCTCGGCCCCCGCCTCCACGAACAGCCCCGCTACGCGCCTGCTGATCCAGTAGCGACGGAAAGCCCGATCCGAGCCTGGAAGCAACGCAATATTAGCTTTTTGTATCAACTTTACTATATAAAAAATGCTTGCAATTTTGAAGTTATGACTTCTTATGGGAATTACGTGACGCGCGTCGGCGCCAGTCTATCTGGTTAATTTAAACAATTTTAATATTAAGTAGTTCATTTTAGATTACTTTCAGTTATTACTTTTGTCGGTCGTCCCGGGGCGCACGCGTTTTGTTATCATGTATCTATCTATAAACATGGAAAAAGTGTCGCTCACTCACCAAGATAAGTCGTGTATTCGAAGAGCTGAGCCTGCAGCTCCCTCGATTTCTTCTCGAACTCAACTTTCTTGGCATCACTCTCTTTGTTTAGTTTCTCTATCGCGGCCTTCAGATTCTCGTCCGCCGCTCTCCCCCTGTCACCGGTCAACTTAAGCTCCTCCTTCCTCTGCGTCGTCTCCTTTTTGAGTTCCATCCGCGCACTCGACAGCTGGGGCTCGCGCTTCCGCTCGTTGATCTACAAAATATTTATCATACGAATAAAAATTTTTAGGATGGATTTAAATCCAAACACCGGAGCCCCGGAGGGCGACATCCGACGGTCCACACCGAACTCTACCTGTAACGTTCGCAGGGCCTGTTTCAAGTTCTTGAACTCCTCTATCTTCTCCTCGACCTGCTCGCGCACCGTGGAGTAGGTGAGTATCTGATTCATGAGGCACTGCAGGATGGCGAACCTGTCGTCGAGCGGCAGGTCCGCCACGTGTGTGGTGCGCAGCGCGCGCAGGGCCCGCGGTCGCTGCGTGCGCAGGCGCAGCGCGGGGTCGTCGGCGCTGCAGTAGGCGCCGCGCTGGTGCAGGCGCCACGCCGCGCAGCGCGCGCCGGCCGCGCCGCCCGACGACAGCAGGTGCAGCCGCAGCACCTCCGACACCGTGGTGGGGTCCAGCGGCAGCTTGCTGAGCGGCGTGCCGAGGTACGAGTGCGCCCACTTGGCGGCGCGGGTCGCCCGCTCCACCGCGCGGGCGGTGCCCCACGACGACGACGGGGGCTCCTCTGAAACGTCACCGTCCGTCATTGTAGGGAATGAACCGTGGCGATCGACCCCCCCTCCGTTTGAAATCCATAAAATTATGTTTGACTGCTAACGAGAGTCGCTCCGTCGGGTGATCCCGGTCCGAGTACTATAGTAGTAGTAGGTATACTCACCGACCGACTCCTGGATGCCCCTATTTTCGTTATACTCCTCCGCCTCGTCCTCTTGCAGCGAGAATATCGTCGCGAGCAGCATCTGTACTAGCTCGCTGAACATCCAGGCGTGCTCCTTGGAGGTCAGCGACTTCCTGAACGTTTCGAGGTCGAGCTCGTTGTGAAACACGTCCTTAACTTTAAGTAATTCGGAAAAATTGTGAACGAACTCGAGAATCGAGAGGAAGTCGCCGAAATTCTTGTGCGGTATTCCTTCCACCTCGACGGGGGTGCCCTTTGGTATTAGCTAAAATATAATTCACAATTTACTATGAATCTCTTTAACTTCAATAATTAATAAAAATATATGTCAAATGCTCCCTCTTTACCTTTTGATCCTCTAACTCTTGATCTTCTTTTACCTTTTGCCATTCTTTCATAAATGCCATAAGTCTTGCGTTTTTCTCTTTCTTTCTTGCTTTCTCATCTTCTTTATGCTGCCGCATTAGGTCCTCTGCCTTTCTCATTTTGTCGGCCATGTCCTGAGCCGCTTTTCTGGCTACTGGGTCCATAGGCACTTTGGGTTTAACTGCAAAAACAAATGAAAACTATCTAAAACATCTCTTCCTTTATCTATATTTGTCAAATTTTAAAATATACAGTAAATATAAAATTAAAAGTCTCAGCAATACTATTCAATCACCAATGTAAAAACTAACCTTCTGATTTGTCAGTTTTTTTTACAAATTTATCCATAGATTCTTGCCGCCCCTTTTTATCAGGACTGATTTTTTTGGATGACCTAGAAGTCCAACCAGGTGTATGTGAAAGTCTTGAAGATGATGGTGGAGACATACTGTTCTTTGTTAGCTTCTTTGATGACGGGAACTCGGGAGGATCCCCTGTGAATATCTGGTCAAAGTGAACTTTGGCTATGTTGTACTTTTCCAGTGCTGTTTTCTGTAATATAAAATAAATATTTCATATCCAAAGTGATATTCACATTAGAAAATACTTATCACACATTCTCTCATATAAGAGGCTTTATTCAAACAGGATCAAATCAGATTTATTAAAAAAAAAAAATAACAAATGATCACCCCACCTTTATACCAATAACAGCTCCTGGTGTGACAAATTGCTTCAAGAACAATCTGTTCTTGTCCCTGGTGTAGACGCCTTTACGTCTTCTAACACGGTCGTGCGGCGCGGTGCCGATCTGACCCGCAGCCACGGGATCCTCATTGAATTGCTCCACCTCATAGCAATACACTGAGCCAGGAAGTATTGAATGGCTGGAAAAGAGCCATTGATGTTTTAATAGTTTGATCTTTTTTTCTTTATGTATTGGTGCTTAAAAATTTACATTATTTTACTAGCATTACTTACAAATATTTGAAATCTTTAACAAATGTGCCCAATTTATTAAATATCGAATTTATAGTTATATAAATAGTAACTGTAAGTACTCAAATGTAAAAAAAAAGGTAACAAGAAAATATTTAGGTAATAATACAATTATCATAAAATTTAAACCTAAATACATTTTAACAGGATGTTAGTCAAGAAACATTAAAATGTCCATTAAAAGTTGTATTATTTTTGGAAATCACTTAAGCTTTCTGATTGAAATCACCTGATGGTGTGTGAGTGAACCTTTCTTATGAAAGATTCTATAATGATATAGCCTTCTAAAATGATATGTTATTTTTAGAACTGATCATATTGAATAATTTCTCTAGGTCAGCTTATCTCATTGTAGACTACTATGCTGTAGTCAAAAGTGAACCTATGTAGTTTAAATAATAATAACTTAATATCAATACCTCTTAGGCATATGAATAAATAAAGTAATTTTAATTTATATTCTTCCTTAATATTAATGAATAAAACTAAACTTCTTTCTTGCATGTATTCGTTGTCACACAATTTTTTTTTCTCTCTAATTTAAAATTCTATATTTTCTTTTATTTCAAAAATATATCCAGATATTATATGTTAATAGATGTAATAAAATAAAGATATAACAATTAAAGAACAAAAACCTTGATAACAAATAAGAATGTCTTTAATTGTAATATAAAATAATTTTATACTTAAGCAATAACATAAAAAGAAATAAATTATTACTGACATCATGTGTTTTTCTTGTAGTATAACTAAAAGAAGTAAACTACTTATTAATAATTTATAACAAATATATTTTAATTAACTTCTATTGACATATTTAACAAAGTTAATACACCCTTTCAATTTAACAACAAATAAGCTTTTTTTAAATATTTTTTATATGTATCTAATAATTATTTACTTTTATAGTACTTAAACAGACTTACCTGTCTGGATGTTGTTTGGGAGCT
Source organism: Mechanitis mazaeus (assembly GCA_959347395.1). Taxonomy (NCBI): domain Eukaryota; kingdom Metazoa; phylum Arthropoda; class Insecta; order Lepidoptera; family Nymphalidae; genus Mechanitis; species Mechanitis mazaeus. The sequence continues at coordinate 4,077,027 of OY365743.1, forward strand.
GTGACTGCCAATATATGTGCCTCACGCCAAATATCACCCTCTAGACAGGCTTCTACTATTTCACCCACGAAAAACCTCACTCTGACAAAATTAAAAACATCTTCAGACATCTCTGCAAAAGAACTTCTTTTGGTTCTTCCTGCTAAATACAATATTGGTATTCGGAGCTCCATTGGAAAATCTTTTAGTGACCTACGGGCAGCCTTTTCACTTTCCAAGGCCTCTGCATATGTAAGGTTATTCTTTCCAGTCATCTCACATGACCATACCATGGAATTGACCAGTATAATTCTTTCGCAGTATTCTCTGCGAAAATAACATCGCAAAGTTTAATTGAGCATATTGAAATTAAAATAAGACCATAAAAGTGCTAAATGTAGTGTCACGCTCGCGTAACTGCACAGCCTACCGCACGGAATCAATGACGACCGTCTTATTACACTCATTATCGAAAGTAATCCAAAAATGCGCGAAAAATATTTTCTAGGAATACTCACTCATAATCCTTGAATATCTCGTCGGTGATTTCACAGTGGAACACCTCATCGTCATCCCTTAAATACTCTGACACATTTGATTTCTCGAAAGCTTTTCTTTTCAATAGAGGCATGTTAAGAGTTTGCGGGTCAGAACGATGGTAAAAAGTATTTCAATAAGTTTTAGAATAACACTGTTAAACGATATCACTTAACTTTTAGCGGCGCATTGATAGCCGTAATCTTTCTTACAAAACATTAGTGTAATATTAACATTTATCAAGATTAGTAAAGTGGAAATTGTTGCGTGGTTTCGGTTGACAAGCCAAAAAACGGCGCGCTAGGCGCTTCTTTTTACGCCAGAAACATATGAAATGTGTGGAGTGCATCAAAAAATATATCGAAAATGGTAGAATTTATTACAACAACACTCATTGACAAATTTTAACACAATTTATAGTAAATTAGATAAATCATATTTTTCCTATAGAAAATATTGTTTATTAAAATTGTAAACGTATATTTTTTTAAATAATGTTAGTTTTATTAGCAAGTTGTTTGTTAACAACTAAACAAAAGTATTATTTAAATTTACATTGTTAATAATTCATTATATTTAGCTATTTATTATTATTATTATTATTTTGCTATTTAAAACAAACTGTTTCGTGACACACATTCTATATAATATTAACAATTTTTATTGTATTTTAAATTATGTAGTATTAAACATTACGTTTTTAAGTGTACATATTTTTTATGTATTATTCAAATAAATATTTAGAAACCATATAAAAATGTATAGGTTATTATCAAAATCAAACTCAAGATTATTTAATAATGCTTATAAATATATTCAAATATTATTTCGAAACAATATCCTAGTTTACAAATAAGGTAATTCATTAATCGTGAATGTATTAAAAAATTTAAGACATTGTCAATTGACAATTATCAAATGTCAACGAACTCTGACAAGTGACAAGTGTTTCATTTTGTGTTTTGATTTTTGAAATGTAGTTTATATTTTGGATAAGTGTGTTAATATTTTATCTTTCATAAAGTAAAACATAGAAATAGTCTTAAGTTTGAATGATCTTTTATTTAATAATATATAATGCCTAAAGAGCAGTACCGGGAGACCTATGTAGGCCGAAAAATGTAAGGTTATATTCGTATAAATGAACATACTTATATACTTGAAATAAAAATGTTTAAATTAAGATCATGATTTGCTTACTGTACTTGATTCAACTGATGTTAGACCATTAAAAGTTATACAAACTTATAACATTATTAGTTAATTTTGAGCTAATGTAAATAAGATGTAATTATTAAAAAAAGTAAGTTTATAAAATATACTCTTTCAGCTCCCATGTCACATTCAATGTAGATAGTGCATCAGAGATTCAGCAAGCAGCACATATTCAAGTGATAACCAAGAACCTCTACTCTCAAGATGGTCAGAGAGTGCCAGCTAGCTATGGAGTGCTGGATCGACGCATGGTATTTAAGTATTATATACTTATAAGTGAATCAAAATATTAAAAATCAATTTAATAAGCTCAATAGTAGATGAGTAAATAAATTATTTTACTTTTTGAATCATTGGTTTAATTACATCATACATATTTATTCCATTTACTTAATTATATTTCTAAAAGTTTTATGGTCTAGAAATATTAAAATGTTGCAAATTGTTTTATTTTAAGGGAACAAACCAAAAGGATGCTAATTGTGAAACATGTGGCCTGGGTCTTGCAGAATGTGTTGGTCACTATGGGTATGTGGAGTTGGCCCTGCCGGTGTTCCATGTGGGATACTTTAGATCTATTATTACTATACTACAAACAATATGTAAGGTAAGGATGAATAAAAAGTTTTTCAATTCCTAACAATTCTAATCAGTGGTATTAGTGTATTGATAAAACACTAAATATTTATCTATTTCTTACTATAAAATATTTCATATATTATTCAAAATATCAATTAAAAAGGCTAAAGACATGTTAAGTTAGATTCGTTAAAAACTCACTGCATGAATATTGCAATATATTTATTATACTTATATATATAAATGAATGATCTGTTTACAGAATTGTGCAAAAGTAATGCTACCAGAGACAGTCAAGAAATCCTTTAGTCGTAAGTTTATGCACCCAGACCTTTCCTATCTCCACAAAAAGAATCTTAGAGCAGCTGTTCTTAAGAAAGCTAAAACTTGTACTAAATGTCCATACTGTGAATCCCTTAATGGCATTGTCAAGAAAAGTCCAGCAGGAATATTGAAGATAATCCATGACAAGTACAGAAATAAGAAGCCAACAGATCCCATGGTTCAGAGAGTATTAAAAGACTTCAATGATGCCAAAGAATCTAATAAGGAGCTAGCTGCTATGATCAATAGTGGCTTGATCATTGAGATGAGTCCACTTGAGGTAGGATTTTTTTTTTTATATTTGTCTTTGCAATCAAATAAGTTGAATTGTAGTGTCTAGGTTTAGCCTAAGAGGCCTATGCTTTATTGACTATTGAGAAGATCAATGTAATTATTAGATTTATGTAGGTGCTGAACTTGTTCCGCCGCATTCCCGACGAGGACATCGCTCTCCTGGGCATGGACGCCCAAAGCTCTCGGCCCGAGGACCTCATTCTCACCAGACTGCCTGTACCACCTCTGTGTATCAGGCCCAGCGTGGCCTCTGACATTAAAGCGGGCACGTATGTTTTCTGAATATTTAAGAATCTTAATTATTATTATTATATTAGTTTTGTAGATGGCAATATAATATTTTTCTTCCAGCAATGAGGACGACCTAACAATGAAGCAATCGGAGATCCTGTTGATCAACGACGTTATAGCCCGCCACGTGGCCAGTGGAGGAAAGAGCGAGCTGGTACAGGAGGACTGGGACTACCTGCAGCTGCACGCCGCACTCTATATAAACAGCGAGATGTCAGGCATCCCTCTCTCCATGCAGGTGGGCTTTAAGTGGTTCCAACATATCCAATCAAAAGATGGCAGGCAATGATTGCATGATGATTGGTGTGCTTGTTTGGGTTTAGGTGATACAGACTATTTCGTTCAAGTTTAGCTACAAAATAATTTCCAGCCAAATTTTTATATTACTCTGAACATCACAGCCAAAAAAACCGGGGCGTGGTTTGGTCCAGCGGCTGAAGGGCAAGCAGGGTCGCTTCCGAGGCAATCTGTCCGGCAAGCGGGTGGACTTCTCCAGCCGGACTGTCATCTCACCAGATCCGAACTTGCAGATACAGGAGGTGCCGTCAATAATATTCTATATCCTCGCCACTCGCGCTCTAATTTTATCAATTTGATTATGCAATGGACTTGGTACTGATTTATGTGTATTTACGTAACTTAGAGCTGATTAGTTTTCCAGCGAAATCGACCGCGAGTTATAAAAAGAGCTAAAAATCGCGTATTGTAAATTTCTAAAAAAAAAATTGTACCATCTGTTTGGTTATAATACTAATCGATGCGTTAATGTCGTCAAACAGTGATGAAACCTGGAAAAAAATGTTGAAGTTTTTTTGTTAAATAAATAATATCAAATCTATAAGTACTGAAATATCTGCAACAAGTTGTTTTAATAACTTGAGTTATAATGAAAGGGATTTTATTTAATAATAATAATAATATAACATTTTTCCTAAACATTAAGTCAATAGGCCGAGGTCGCACCTCTTTTAGTTATATATTGTTAATCAACTAGTGTAAAATAAGTTGAGTCGTAAGGAGTCATATCCGTCTCAGGTGGGGGTGCCCGTGCACGTGGCGCGCGTGCTGACGTACCCGGAGCGCGTGTTCCCGGACAACCTGCAGTGGCTGCGGCAGCTGGTGAGACATGGACCAGACCTACATCCTGGAGCCAACTACGTGCAGCAGAGGGGTCTCAGCCACAAGAAGTACCTCAAGTACGGCAACAGGGACAAGATCGCGCAGGAGCTTAAGGTTACTGACGATAGTGTGATCCCGTGTTCAAAATAAAACAGACTACTACTTTATTATGGATACTTGCGCAAAGTCTAGAATACCAAGCTAAAGACTTTACATGAGTGTTCTCCAAGTTATATCGTGTACAGTGTGGTGACATAGTCGAGCGCCACCTGGTGGACGGGGACGTAGTGCTGTTCAACCGCCAGCCCTCGCTGCACAAGCTGTCCATCATGTGTCACCGCGCGCGCGTGCAGCCGCAAAGGACCTTCCGGTACCACACACCTACATACGTACACACGCACACATACACCCACGCATGCACGCACGCACGCACGCACGCACGCACGCACGCACACACGCACGCATGCACGCATGCACACACGCACACACACACACACACTATAATAAATAGAAATGTATGTTCAGTTTCAACGAGTGTGTGTGCACGCCGTACAACGCGGACTTTGACGGAGACGAGATGAACATGCATCTCCCACAGACGGAGGAAGCGCGGGCGGAGGCTCTCATTCTAATGGGGGTGAGTACGCACATCCCAGACGACGTCACAGCGGTGGATGAAAACCTGAGGTTTTGCTAACCCGTGAAATCCTATAAAATTCTCCCCAGAACAAATCGAACCTGGTGACTCCACGCAACGGGGAGCTTCTGATCGCGGCCACGCAAGACTTCATAACGGGCGGGTACCTCATAACTCAGAGGGACAGCTTTTTCACTCGCGCTGAGGCCCGCCAGCTGGCGGCCTGCCTGCTGGCGGGGCCCGACGCCACCATGAGGGTGGACATGCCGCCGCCCGCCATACTGAAGCCCAGGATGCTGTGGACCGGGAAGCAGATATTCAGGTGGATTTTTTTTTCGGATATTCAGGTACCTCTATTTAATAAAGATCACCCCCAACTGCTAGTTATTGAACAATGTGTTTTGTCCACAGTCTCATAATGAAACCCAATAAGCGGTGCGAAGTGAAGGCAAACCTGGAGACCAAGGGCAAGAACTACACTGGGAACAATGACATGTGCGTTCAGGACTCCTGTGAGTACAGACTGTGTGTGCACTGTACATAATTACTAACATACTCTTGTACATTATATGTCAGTGTTGTTCATATATCTTTAGTCATTAAAGATTAATTTAAAAAAGAGAATGTATTATTATTCTAAAAAATATCTATATTATATCTATATTATAAAAAAAAAAGAAAAAAATATTTTGAGATAATTTAAGCCATTTTAATAAGTAGTAACTAAGAAAAAAAAATGAAAAGAAAAAAAGAACAGGTGTATACATGTTTTTATTAGTTGCTTTCGGGGCTTTCGGGAATCGTCATTATTAATTTAAAATTTCTCAAATATCATAATAGCAGTATTTCCCTGTAGACGTGATAATCCGCAACTCTGAGCTGATTTGCGGCTCCATGGACAAGAGCACCCTGGGCTCCGGCACCAAGAGCAGCGTGTTCTACATCCTTCTGAGGGACTGGGGGGAGGAGCATGCTGTCAGGGGGATGTGGAGGTGCACACACACGAACATACATAATTAGTTAAAAAGAAAAGTTGTACGAATAGGCTCTAGACAAGTCGTACCAATGTTACAATTACCTGTTAGTTACAGAGGTCATGTATTTTATCTCCATATCAAGAATATATTTTGCAATCATTTCCATGGTACTTTAAAATAACTGCTGCATATTAATTATATATAAAAAAGACGACATGTTGTCCGTTAATAACTACCGACTGGGTTTCTATTTTAACAAAAATATCAGAGAAAGCTAGAGACGCGTAATTAATTTTTTTTCTTGGACATTATAAAGTACAATTCCTCTTGAAAATGGCTTTTACTAAAATTTTTATTAAATTCTAATTAATGTTATTTTATTTAATATTGGCTATTTGCTCTTGATTCTGTTTTCCATCTATTATTATTATTATTATTATTATGGAAATGTGATAAGTTTCGTATGGAAAGATTGAGCATACTTAAGCTGCCTTCTGAATTGACAACAATATACAGATATGAAGTCAATCAATCAGACCAAGTAGTTGAAGAGGTAAAGTCAGAATTAAAAATGGGAGTATCTTAGGAAAGCTTCTTTTGATACTTTACAATTGATGTAAATTATAAAATCTTTCTTTATAAATTAGAACCCATTACAAGGAAATTCAACTGCTTATCACGCCATTGTATCTTGTGCGTTTTAGAGCTATCTTGCACTAAATATTTTAAATGTTATAGATAATAAAACATTAAAATAGTAAATTGTGGAATAAATTAAATTCTTCTATAGCTGCATTACATATTATAATAAACTTTTAATTAACTTCTTTGTTTCTTCTGTGATTAAAATACTTTATAAATTTATTGTTAATAATGTATTCATGTGTGTAGGTTAGCTCGTATGGCCTCATATTATATGATGAATCGAGGCTTCAGCTTTGGCATCAGCGACGTAACGCCCGGGAAGAAACTGATAGAGGCCAAGAACAAGCTGCTCGAATCAGGGTGCGTTACTATACTTTTTATCAAAAATGTATTTAATATAATCAGAGTTATGACTCATAGTAGTAACACTGGAAACTGAGCAACAGCGTCACCACATTGATATATTTAATAGCAGAAGTCTTTTCTTATTCCAGGTATTCAAAATGCGACGGATATATTCTGGAGATGGAAAAGGGCACGTTGCAGTGCCAGCCAGGATGCTCCATGGAGGAGACGCTGGAGGCCATCATGTTGAGTGAGCTCAGCAGCATCAGGTAGCATCATTTACAAATGTGTAATATAGTTGAGTGGAGATTGCCCGATACATAGTCTTTGAGCTGTTTAGATGCTTATATTTTTTTTCTCAGAGAATTGGCAGCTAAGGCCTGTTTTCGAGAACTGCATCCAACTAATGCTCCGCTTGTCATGGCTCAGAGTGGATCTAAAGGTATATTCATATCTTAGGAGGCAGTATAATTATGACTGTAACAGCGGGTCATATAGGTGTAACTTTGCTCTCCAGGCTCCAACATCAATATTTCGCAGATGATAGCGTGCGTGGGCCAGCAGGCGCTGAACGGCAAGCGCGTGCCCAACGGATTCGAGGACCGCTCGCTGCCGCACTTCGAGAGACACTGTGCGTGGGTTTGTTGGTTGCGTCACTAAAAATTTTAGTGGTTATGTTTGGATTTGAATGTTGACTTTTTATTAAGATTTTAGTGTAAATATTGTAGTTAACTAGTCAGTAACTCAGTGAGTCGAAATCAAAATAGTTGAACGGTTTTAACTCGAATGTAATAAATATGTAACTTTATTTTATATTTTTCTATAGCAAAGATTCCAGCCGCCCGAGGTTTTGTTGAGAACAGCTTCTACTCCGGCCTGACACCCACGGAGTTCTTCTTTCATACAATGGGAGGGCGGGAGGGGCTCGTGGACACCGCAGTCAAGACCGCTGAGACGGGCTACCTGCAGCGACGACTCGTCAAGGTGGAATAGGGTTCTTCGGACGCTTGATTGTATAGTGGGAGTCTGGTTGCAGGTATTCATACTTATTTCCCTTCCAGTCATTGGAGGACCTGGTACTGCATTACGACATGACAGTGCGCAACGCTACAGGCGAGGTGGTGCAGTTCCGGTACGGCAGCGACGGACTAGACCCCAGCTACATGGAGGGCCGCGACCGACCCGTGGACCTCACGCGAGTACTGAGACATGTGCGGGCGCACTGCCACAACCAGTGAGACACAAGACTGTTGTATAACTGTTATACGCATAGAAGTCGACCCATCACGATTCGTATAAATATGTACCCAGTTTATTATAAAAATGTTGAATAATGGTTTTGGTAGATAGACATTTATGACCCCACGAGATATATCCCGACACTGAAGTTGTTTTGTATGTGTCTAACTTAGTTTGACTATGTGGCTCTCTGTGTCGAGTTCTGTGACGGACATAGAACCGTGCATTGACACACACGCTCACAAGACTCGTACACGCAATATCAATGTGTATAACAAATCCTTCATCCCCAGAGACGAGGAGCCCCTAGACGGAGACGGCATCATGGTGGCGGCGGAGGAGACCCTCGCACTAGATGACTTCAAATCATGCCCTCAGGAATTTAAAGCGGAATTGCTGTGAGTATATCGCTGGTTAAATGTGGGCCGTCTCAAGACTCCGTATTTCTAACATTGTCAATATACCTGCAGACAGTTCCTGAAGGCGACGGCGGCCAAGGTTCGTACCTTGCGCGCGCGCTACTCCTCGTGCGGGCGCGTGGCGCTGCAGCTGGAGCGCGTGACGCTGACGCAGCTGGTGCGATTCATCCGCGTGTGTCACGAGAAGTACCAGCGAGGCATCATCGAGCCAGGGACAGCCGTGGGCGCGCTAGCGGCGCAGGTGATCCTCACTTTCACATCACTTCTTGTTTTTATTAAACAAACGCGCAATTTTGTACAATGAAATCGAACAACGCAAAATAAGATTGAAAACTGCAACCATCTCATTAATCTCATCTCATCTCTCGTCGAGTTTATTACCTTATAACATCGTAGTGGGTTAGGAAAAAACAATTTTGAACACAAATCAATTATATTTCAATTCAGTTCAATAAAATAAAATGTCTATTTCAGAGCATCGGGGAACCGGGAACGCAGATGACGCTGAAAACATTCCACTTCGCGGGGGTAGCCTCCATGAATATCACCCAGGGGGTGCCCCGAGTCAAGGAGATCATCAACGCTTCCAAGAACATTTCGACTCCCATCATCACGGCCGAGTTGATGCAGCCCACGGACCAGGAGTTCGCAAGAAGGGTGAAAGGCAGAGTTGAAAAAACCACATTGGGAGAGGTCATTCGAACATTATTTTTTCAATTTCATCAGATTAATTAATTTTAAAACTTTAGTAAAAAAAATTATTTTCCGTAACACGCTACACCAACAACGACTCGAGTGATATCAATCCGTTTTTTTTAAATGTCCATTAAGGAAAAAAATATTTTAATATATTATATAAGATGAGCAAATTTACTCAGGACTCACAAAAAAGAAATAGTTTGTCATATTTATTTGATGTCTATTTATTTATGATGCAAAGGGTGCCCTGTCAAATACTTGTCCAAAATTTTTTCATTGGCCTACACCCATAGGTCAATCCAGTCCATAAAAATGTTGTCCTTGCCTACCCCTAATTCTCCTCTCTACCTGTCCTAGACCGGCTGTTTTACCTGTCCTATTGTTTTTCTATTGGTTTTATTTTCTACTGCGTCTGGACTTCATGAATACGTTTTTCCAAAAGAATCTTCAGCACCATCTTTTTAACTCAAATTGACTCCTTGTTGCTCTTCGAGCGCATGATCGACCGCAGGCTTCGTGGAGAGTATACTATCTCCGAGTCTTAATAAACATTTTGGCCTGGAGCGGGCCATCATGTCATCTCAGAAATTTGATGAACATATACAGGGAAAAAAGGAAAACTTTGCATGTGGCGTTTATAGATCTGCAGAAAGCTTTTGACTGTGTGTCTCGTCAGTGAATATCTAGTGTAAAATATTTTATTGACTTTGGTTAGATCACGACGTACATCGACGAGGTTTACTTGCCCCACGAGTGCTTTCTGCTGGTGCGTCTCGATGCCGAGAGGATTCGACTCCTGTGCCTGGAGGTGGATGTACACTCTATCGTCTATTCGTGAGTATCTTGGACTACTAAAATCTAATACTGATTCCAAATTCAAGAGAGGGTTCTAGTGTATACTTACGGGGTAGTTTGGAACTTTAAGAAGCCGTTGTCAGTTTTTTCATCTTTGAAACGATCAATGACCTCAATGTCGAAAGGCCTCCAGTCAGTTCAGTAAAAATGTGAAATTGTGATCCAGAATCTGCACTTCGAAGCTGAAGCTGAAGCCGAGCGGGGTGCAGGCGGTGTCGACGTGGGCCGTGAAGGTGAGCGCGGAGGCGGGGCGCGCGGGCGCGTGGCTCAACGTGACGCTGCAGCAGCTGGCGCGACAGCTGCCCTCCGTCGTGGTCAAGGGGTTGCCGCGGGTAGCACGCGCCGTCATCGCCTGCGACGACACCGGACCAGTCAACAGGTACACCACCGTGGAGTACATTTGTTCTTATTTTTATCCGTTTGCGAGGGATGGGGTACGAATTTAGTTCATACTTATGTTTTGTAATCATTTCTACTAGACCTCGTTGTTCAATAAACCATACATATACATTTTACACATATGACATGTCGACATGAACTCGTCCCCAGATACAAGTTGTGCGTGGAGGGTGACGGGCTGCGGGACGTGATGGCGACCTACGGCATCGACGGGCGGCGCACCACGTCCAACAACATTCTGGAGGTGTTCCACACGCTGGGCGTGGAGGCGGCCGCCGGCACCATCGTGGCCGAGGTGGAGGCGGTGATGGCGGGCCACGGCATGGCAGTGGACAGGCGGCACGTGGCACTGCTTGCGGCGCAGATGTGCGCGCGCGGGGAGGTGCTGGGGATCACGCGCTACGGGCTCGCGCGCATGAAGGAGTCCGTTCTCAACCTGGCCAGCGTGAGTTACGAGAATACTATCTCGGTCATTCGGACCGAAACATAGTTGCCTTCCTCTTTGGTCATCGTTACCGAGGCTGCGTTTCGATTCTGTTATCCGTCTCACGTTTCTCAGTTTATTACGTATCGATAACCACAGAATAAAAACTAAAAAAAAAACGTAGGAGAGGCGGCGGGGCGAAGGAGATGAGTAGAGAAAGAGATGTCGCAAAACAGAATCGTTTGCAGTTCGAGAAGACGGCGGACCACTTGTTCGACGCGGCGTACTACGGGCAGCGAGACCGTATCGAGGGCGTGTCGGAGTGCATCATCCTGGGCGTGCCGGCCGGCGTGGGCACGGGCGTGCTGCAGCTGCTGCAGCGACCGCCAGCCGCCAAGCCCCCACCACGAGCCAGCCTGCTGTTCGACCAACCGCACCTGCACGCCTCTATATGGGACTGAGACAACAAATATATTGACTGGGATTGAGCGAAACGGCCTTTTATTTCAACTATTTTAATACTATTATTTAAGCTATTGACTAAATAAATGCAAACAAATTTCATATCGCCGTCGCCGCTTTGTGCTCATCCACTCTGGTCCACTTCTCGCTCACTTTCCACAACCACTGCGACAATTCGTAGTCCTGCGCTAATTCTGATGGGTTGGTCTTTTTCATGTCACTGAAAATATTAAATAATTATCTGTTTGTTTTCGAACAATTCTTTGAAATATAGTGATCTAATAAATAAGAGAGACGGAGACAGAGCCTTCTGGAGTACTGCTAACAAATACTGATTACCATATGACCTAATTACTATATGATGATAAAATGTCTAAGTTGACTGCGGCTCCAACACAGACGTTGAATTAAATTGATTACAATAGTAATGGTAATTGAGCGAAGCGAGAGGAGCGTTCTATGTGAGACTTTTCTGATTGAATGTTCGGGGTCGGCGTCTAAACGACTCATCCGATCAAGACGAAATTTTGCACACATGTTAATCATGTTCACACGGTCATTTAAAAAAAAACTCGTAAAGACATTCTGTGGCGTTGAGGAATAATGATTGTATAAAAAATCCCCATAGGCCGCAAAATTAAAAATATTTCGCGAGAAAATTTAGTCACAATGAAAAAGCGCGTGAAAAAAGAAATGTAAATAGTGTTAGAGAGCGCTTTAATAAAATATATCTTCTTCCACTGCTCGCTTCGCTCAATATGTAAAAGGCACAGGAGATTTCGCGAGCGCAGCGAGTCGAAATTGGGGGTCTGGTTGCGCCCCTAGTTAAGTAAGAGATGCGATAGCACTTATATTATAATTTGCATCTTCACATTATATTTATTATTACGGATTACGTAAATATCTTTAATAATGTTAATTGATTACAATAATCGATATATTGTACAGGCTATATATATATATATATATATATATATATATTTATCTTTTATGTAGTCATATATCTAGCAGGTAGTTGTTCAAAATTCATACAAGCATATCTATTGTAGTATTTTAGATACGCTGAAAAACACATGTGTATTACCCGCAGTCTTGATTATTTAACATATACGTATCTGTTGTAAGCGTGCGTTGCATACATACATACATTTGTCTTCATACATTTCATACAAAAAAGATTAGAGCAAACACATACACGTAGTAGTCTCCAGCGGCGCCCTGTAGCTCGTGATGCAGGGCGGCGTGCAGCACAGCCTGCGCCCCCAGCATGGGCTTCTTCATGACGGGCCAGAACAGAGGGTACACGAGGAACCTGCTCAGACTCTTCGTCATGGCCAGGTTGCGGGTCAGGGCCGTGTCTGTGAACCCAGGATCCACGGCAACCACTGTTACCCCCGTGCCTGGAAGACGAGTCAACTTTTATCACTTTGTCTTTAGTATTAGCTATAAGGGAGATACGAAATATTAGTTTTCCCAAGAATTATAAGAAAAAATACTCAATTAGAAATATGTATATATATTTTTTTCTTAAATATGTTTGGCAATTAGACCATTATATTGACAACTTTCTTCGATATCAATCGCAATGGTTCTATTGATCAAATACATGCAAGCAGCAGCCGGCAAAACTTGTATGAAAATACATCTGTCGTGTTTTAGCGGCCAAATAAATTACTATGAAAACTCATATCTGTCGTGTAATTTAAAAATGGAACAATCTTTTACTCTTTTACACATGGCAAACAAGGAGGTATTTTAACAAAGGTTTTATTGAAATTTTGAACTCGCAAATGTTTCGTGTTGGTTCTTTGAGGTTTATAGAAAAAAAAAAACAAACACTTTGTTGTTCGTTGTTTCGTCATTGATTTTGAAAAGTAATTATTATATAATGTTCAGTATTTGGTTAAAAATAAGACAATCAGAGTGATAAACTTGGTCTAACGCAATAACCCTAATAGGAAACATGATCCCACCAAAAATCAAAGGAAAATATATGAAAACGTATGAGAATTTTACTTTGATTTTATTACCGTTATCATTTGAGAAAAGCACAACTCAAGCCTTGGCCGCAATTGGTCATTGATGGGCTCACGTATTCATTTACGTGATCATCTATCAATGACTCCTTTGCGCGCCGCTGAAATAATGTACTATTCTAACACAGTGCGGCTCCAAAGCTATAAGTTACCGAATCAGTTTGTATCTCATACAGTTATAGACCTAATTACAGAGCTTACATATATATATATATATATATCTAACCTACTAAATGGATTTGGAATTATTTTACTGAATATTATAGATATGTTCATGAGGAAGGCTACAGCTAAATATAATTATTTTATCCATGGGTGGAACCGTGAGTAACAGTACATAATAAAACGCACCGAGCATCCGTCTGCCGAGCTCCCGCGCGAACAGCACGTTGGCCAGCTTGCTCTGGTTGTAGGCGGCCTCAGGGTCGTACTGACCCGACATGTTGAGGTCCTCCTTGTGGATCACACCCTTGAGGTGCGCGCTACAGGTCACCACCACCACGCGACTGGGAGCCGAGACCTGCAACCGTACTATACTAATAGCTACTTATCAGAGATTGTTATTCAATTTGTGCAAAACTATACATTAATTGTCACAAAACTATATAACTAGGTGTATTTATAGTTCTAATGTAATTACTAAACCATTTTTGAGAAAGGGGTATATACTTTATATTGGTCAGATCAAATCGTCTATCATTTACAAAATTTTATCAAAATCAAAACAATGTCTTTAGATCAAAACTGGATCTATTGGAAGTCAGTCCACCTTGAGTGTGTCGAGCAAGAGCTGTGTGAGCAGAAAGTGCCCGAGGTGGTTGATCCCAAGTTGTGTCTCGAAGCCGTCCCGGGTCACCCCGGCCGGGGTCTCCATCACCCCCGCGTTGTTCACTAAGATGTCTAAGTGGGGTTCCTCTTTTTTGAACCTGAAAGAGATTATTATTAAATTTGAAGAAGTAACGACAACATACAAGTGTATTGTTAGTATGGCCCGACGCTCTCACCTCTCCACGAAGGCGGTGATGGAGGCGAGGCTGGCGAGGTCGCAGGGGCGGCAGTACACATACTTGTTGCCCGTTTCTAGGACAGTGTCGCGACGGATCTCCTCGCACTTCTTCATGTCACGACATGCCATAAATACCTGCAGAAAGAAGGGCTATTTAATTATTTAAAGTTACAAAAACAGAAATATGTAATATGAAAATATACCTATTTTGAGAGGTCTACTTTAAGTGTTTTAATTCAAGAATGTTAATATAAGAACTCGTAATTTTGAAGGATGACCTTAGCCCCCCGTTTGGCGAAGTCCCAGACCGCGCTCTTGCCGATACCGCTCGTGGCACCCGTCACTATAACTGTCTTGCCTTCTGCTAAAACTTTTTTATCGAATGGTGGCCCGCTGTAGATATCCCTTAAAAATGTATATTATGAATGAAACACCTACTTGTAAGTTAAATCGCTGTAGTTAATATCGTTTAGGTTCTAGTACATGAACTTACTTAAATATACAAACAACACCTGCCGTCGCCGCGGCCCCGGTTAGTAAGGTGACAGGTAAGTTGGGCACCCACATTCTGATAAAAAGGAGCGAACATATTAATTCTAAACATACTATTTCATTAATCTGTCATTGTAATACTGACGAGACTGCAGCCATGTACTATATTTTGTATAATTAATCGCTACATATCATGTGTCTTAATGCAGACCTCATGAACGTTCATTAATTACATATAGAATCATAATTATATGTGGAAGTTTTTCCAAGAAGATGAAGTAGGTAGTCCATACTTTTTTTTTTTTTTTTAGTAGTCCATACTAGTTAGAAATGAAATAATCGGTAGCCTTTTTAGGTAATTAACTTCATGTATACCCAAAACTGTGATGGAAGTAGAATGCTGTCTCATCTCACCATCCTTGATTAACTAGCCATAAACAGCCACAATTCAACGTTTCAGACCTATTTACAAAAGGTTTCCGCGAGACGCAATCCCCTTTTTAAAAATCCACATTGATTTTAATTTCATATAAACCCTTTTTTTTTATTGTTAGTCTGTATTTCTTATAACAGAATAAAATAGTCAATATTAATCAGGAAATGCCATTGCATAATTGTATACAATGTAAACAATATACAGTAATGCGCGTGAAACCACTGGATACAACTCGTGTATTATTTCACATTTAGTTAAAATAAGAAACAACAAAATATTCCATTTTACGTTTATTTCGTTTTGTTATTTGTATGTAACGTACAGTGCCAATTAAAATATAACTATACCTAGTATATAAAATTGTGAAATATGTGAGTACAGTATGTTAATAATGAAAAATAATAAAACAATAAAGCAGGTACAAATGTATTTATCAATAATGCGGCGAGCACAGATACACAGACACAGTGTCTAGGAACATTAAACGACAATATACTCACATATTTCTATTTAGAAAACATTCTTTTATATTTCAGTCGGATAGGAAGATATTTTAAAACTAATGGCAAATATTTAACAAAACCATTTGTGGTATTAAATTAATGATTTGAACTTATTGTCTTACACTGCCTTTTATTTAATATCATATTAATTAATCATTGAACATTGTTGGAAAACAGGTTACCTCAGATTGAAGTGGTTACTTACAAAAAGCATGTGATCTATTATAGTCCCTACTAGTTAAATAAATAAAATATACATACAATTATCAAATATTATTTTTTATATTTAACTGTAGCTACATCATAACATGATATTGTGTTAAATCTATCAAAAACAACTAATAGACAACAGGTAAACATATATATATGTATTTAAAATTGACTGATTTGCAAGCTGTTAGCCAGCCACTTAAGAATTAAACTCTTAACAATTCAACTTATGAAATAATCACAATTTAAAATGACTAGAATAGCTACTTTTTAACTTAACAATATTACAGAATCATAAGCATATTAGGAAAAGCAATATTCTATGATTGAAATGTTCCACAACATATTAGTTAAAAGCTTGTTACTGTCTAATATACACAAAAATATATATTGTAATATACAAATAAACAATGTAAATTATGTTGTATATAATATATTAATGAGATTCAAAATTTGGGATTATATACAATAAGGTACATTGTTAAATTGCTCCCTTAGGTTAATCTACAAGATTTGTGTTAAAATCTAAACCTACATCTAGGTGGTTTCAGCAAAGGATTAAAATTTTTAATTAGGTATACCCTTTGTAAGATAAGAACCAAAAAGATATTTTCTTTTTTGACCTCGCTGCTAAAATGGGATAAGAATAAATAGTCATGAATAAGACTTATTAGGTACATATTTCTTACTATGAAGACATAATACTTCATAGGTTTAGTTTATTTTTTATGAAAATGTGCTATAAAAGAGTTGTGACTTACAATATGTAATAAAGCGTAAGTTATTATTGTGTTACTGATTTTGAGCTCTATTCACTAATCTTGATGAGCATACACCCTTATACTTGATGTTTGGTTTGAATGGTGCAATAGCCCCCTAAAATTCTAAGGTCGTGTATAGTTTAGGCTTTATTTATACCTACATTGCTATATGCGTTCTAAACGCTCAGTGTATAATGCTTAGTTAAGCGTACAATAGATATGGTTTAAACTTTGACTAGTTATTAACACAGTGTTTCATTAAGGCTAACATTAACTTGCTTTATTTAAAGTACTAGTGCTTTTTGATTTTGTAGAATCACAAGATGGGAGAGGTCTAGCTATGCCCACTCTTACTACTCCCCTTGGAGCTCCTTTTAAGGCCTGTACTGCTTGGTCAAGGGTAGCATTTTTAATACTTGCTCCATTCACTGACATTACTCTGTCTCCGGGTGATATTTTACCATCTTTCTCTGCTACACCTCCGGGGACTAGGCTTCTTACCACAATTACTGTACCATTTGGGTCAATTGGGTCTTGGTAGTCCAAAATAGAAAATCCAAGTCCCTGATCACCTTTTAATAGTTCTACAATATCTTCTTTGCTCTGCCACATTGCTAAACCAGAAACACACTCAAGGGACTTAGATTTCTTGGACTGATTAGAATTTATAGTAAGAGTTGCAGTACTGGATGTATTAATAGATGAATCTGACTGAGCTTTCACAATAGTTGTCAAATTGTTTAAGCTACCAGATATGATTTTTCTTGCCTCAAAACCTTCCCGATCTTGGGCTAGATTGATGACAGGTCGGGGTCCACTGTCTATACTGCTTCTTGCACAAACCAGGCGAACCCTATTAGGCAGCTGCTTAAGAATATTGACGACTTCAGTGTGTGTAAGTCCGTGTAACCTATATTCATTTACTTCTAGTAGTTCATCTCCAGCTACTAGAGTGCCTTGTTGTCCTATAGGACCTTCTGGCAAAACAGACCTAATGTAATGATGTGGTCGCACTTCTTGTCCACCCTCTACATCAACTGTTCCCTCTAAACTGATTCCTAATCCAGATAATTTGTGTACTTCAGCTACAATAATCTCTTTGTCTGGTCCAATCTCTTCTTCCCACTTATTCTGTATTTCCTCTTTACTTATATCTAATATTGCATCTAATTGGGCATCCAATTCTTCCTGAGTGGGATCATTACCTTCACATTCAACAACCTCCAAAACACTGGAGTCTATAGTAGTGTTTGACTCAGGTTCAGCTTCAATCTCATTAGTGCTGTTTTCCTCAACTTGTGATGGTACTGGAAACCAGGTCAAAGTAGTTGCAGATGGTGAAGGCGATGCTGGTCTCTCTTCATTAAAAATAGCTAGCTGCAAGTGCTCAAACTTTGGACCTCTTAAATATCTTTCAAGAACCAAATGCACTGATATACCGGTGTTCCTCAATAAGTCTACAGCCTGTGGATTACTCTTTTCTACTAGTGAGACACCATCCACTTCAATTATTCTATCATTTAACCTAATTTGACCACTTTGATCTGCACTACTACCTTCAATAATACTTTTGACAAATATTCCTGATAATTCTTCTTTTTCACAAACATAGCCAGCCACTGTTATACCTAAACCATATACATTTTTATTTAAATCCACATGAACTATCTCAACCTCAGGGGGAGCAGGTATTTCCACTGGAACTGTTATAGTTATAGTGGGAGATAGTGAATCAGTAACAATCGGATGATCAGGGATCTGTTGAGGATTATCACCAATAACACTAACTGCTGCCACTAAGGCTATGCTTTCAATGTCTCCATTTTCACTATTAATGTATTCACTGTAACACTGAGACAAGTCATACACTGCACCATAACCTGCTTCTATGAGATGGCGATCTAGGAGCTCTGGATCGGCCAAGAGTTTAGTAGGCACCAGTGCAGTGCCAGGGATAGGAGCCCGAAGTGCTGCAGCAGGGTCTGCCGGCCGTGCGACTAGCAGCCGCACTGTAGGCCCTGTCTGACGTAGTACTGCAGCAACCTGTTCTGAGGTGAATCCACGAAGGTTTATCGAACCGACTTGAAGCACGTGATCACCGCTCTGAAGCCGACCGTCTTTGTCAGCGATTCCACCAGGTAGCACGTACTTAATTACAACACCCGTGCTTCGACCCCCTACTAGGTTGAACCCCAGACCGTTCCCGTCATTTGTAAGATCAACCACTTCCACCTGCGCCCACTCCGTGCTCAACACCATCGTCTTCCTAACCATCGGAGCCTCTAAATGTTACGTGAAGAGAACGACAAGGTTATAAAGCTTTATAACATTCATCGCAAGTTTAATTAAATTATAACTTTTTATCTTCACTAATAAGTACACAGAAAACAATAAACCAACGACCAATAAAAGAAAAAGCTTATGAATTTCATAAAAATATGACATTTACATACTTGCTGAATAGAAGACAGCGAGAATGTGGCCAGCTCCCGGACAGTATGAATGCCGATTAATTTAGTTATTAGAAACGTCAAATTATTTCAAGATTTATTTCATTTATTATATACACGTTTTTCATATTATTTTATATTAAAATATTTTTTAGGATCCCGCACTCATGATCATTTATTTCATTATCTCATTTCGTACATTTTCCATACTTTCAAAATAAGTTTAGCAACATTGCAATTATATTTCATATAGAATATATATGTTTATATAATTAAAACATTGTAATAAAAAATACAAATAAGATAAAAATATTTGAAACATATATTTCAGTTTTGTATCGAATGTAAGTTCAAAAGTTTAACTCAAGTTATTTCAGGTAACCAACAGATGACTCTCTCTGTTTCAAGCACTAATATTAAATACTGATTTCTGTCACTGTGTGCCGCCACGGTAGCTTTTTTTCTATGTTTCTTATTAAAAATTAAATTTAAATATTATTCTTAACTAATAGTTTTAGTTTATATCTTTAAATTAATTTGCTGCCATGTAATTGTGTTTTTTGTTAGTATGTTTTTTTGACCAAAGTAACCTACATAGTCCTCAGAGTTGCGAAACTCAAGCGGCAGTGGGCAGGGTACATAGCTCGTAAAACTGATAGCTGTTGGGACGGAAAAGTGCTCGAGTGACGACCACGAACCGGGAGACGCAACGTAGTCAGGCTCCCACGAGATGGACCGAAGACCTCGTGAGGGCCGCCGGAGTCCGATGTATGGGGGTGGCCTAGAACCGGTCCCTGTGGCGGTCAATGGGGGAGGCCTATGACCAGCCGTGAGCAATTTCCGGCTGAATGATTATGATGTTTTTTTAAATCTATACGCACTTATTTTTTTTATTGTACCCTTCTTTCGAATTTTCATTAGTCTTATCGGTTGACTGGAAGTGCCTTAGCATTAAATCTGCTAGGTACTTGTTTTCCAAATTAATATTAAATTAATAAATAAATAAAATAAATATATGTAATAAAATTAATAAAATCAGTAGTTGGTAATTAAAATTCGAAATAACCATATTTACCATCAAGGTAACCAAAATAAATTGTTTATATTTAACTGTATATCTTCTATATTGTAGATTTATGCTTCTGTCTAATAACGCCCGAATGAAGTGCTATTCCCAGTCTTTATTAATTTGCCCAGCAAAAGACTGGAACAGCTTGCCCGTGACGATGTTTCGGTGAGAGTGTTGTGTGGGTATCTTACAGGCGAAAATTAATAGGCTCATTCTAAATTAATTTGCCTTATCACCCATAACTACATTTCAACTTTCCATCATGTGAAAGGTAGAATGTATTAAATATAACGAATGTATTGTACTTTTTCTTTGATGTTTGTGAAACAGTGATTTCAATAAAAAAATACCCGGCTGTGTTTGTTGTGTGCTTCTTCTCAGACCCGTGACTTTGAAAGCCTCGCAACCTTTAATCTTTTTAAGTTGGGAATTGTCTCAACAGAAAGACTTTTTAAGATAAGTATGTTGTCGATATAAGCTCTTATGACACAGCTATTTGGCGTACATAAGTGAACTGATATGAATTCAATGTATTTTCTCAAAGTTGCTTTTTTGAGTAAAACAAAGTAGAGTATTGTTATTGTTATTATATAGATTTGTGTAATGCTATTTTTATTTCTACAGTTTTATAATGATATAAAAACTAACTATGTAGTTATTTAGCAGAAGTTCTTTATTTTGTAAATTATATGTTGATAGCGTTATTTTTATATTTATCTATTATTGTGTTTGTTTGTATTTCCCTTCTATATATATTTGACGACAATTGCTGTGCTCTCACTGTTATTCGGCAATCATCCATTTTTCGCGGTATATTCGTTGTGAGAGTCGCAAGTCTATCGACACATCGAGACAAAATCCAAATCCAAGCAAAATTGCTTGTTCTTGCACTTAGAAATACTCTGCAAAAGATTTTGCTGTTTTGCTGACATAAGAATATTTTGAAATTCTTTTAGTTTTGTTCTCTTTTAGTGATTGAAAATTACTTTGCAATGTTGTAAGGCTTATTTTAAGTTGATGAAGGGAAAGATATAAGGAAGGCCTCGTCGGGAATCTCGTCGTGTGTCTGTCCACTATCGATGTCTTTTATATTTGTCTGGTGGGAACGAAGTTAGACCGATGCTCCCGGGGCAGCGGATAACAAGTTCTATCGGGTTCGCGTTTGCTATTGGCTATGACGACGGGGCCGGCCATTACTTCTTTTGCCGGGATCATGAGTGAATGTGATAATATACCGGGACCAGCTTCTGGCATTAGAAGATTGCCGGGCTGAGTCTGTGCTGCGGAACTCATACTCAGGGTGTGTTTTATGATGGGGCGCCTTCTTAGATCGAAGTGGTATTTTTACGCCGCCATCTCTAGAGGAGAAGTGAAGGTTATATTATCCCAGCTGGCTTCTTTCGCCCGTGGACAGAAGGAGGTTGGTGCTGGTGATGCCGGGGTGGTGTCCCCCGCCGATCATCTTAAGTGTACAGCAACTTGGATTACAGGTTTCCGTGAGTGGTATTAGGACGTGCAAATTGGTCAGGGTTCGGGGTCTGTCATGGGTGTCATGTAATCAACATTGCCGGACAGTCTGACGTGACTATCATTTGGTAGGTGGCTGCATACGCTTCCGGGGCGTCACGGTGTGTACTAACGCGATCCCGTGGCGTCCCACTAAGGCGAAGAGGGCAACCCTTGGTTTTTTAGTGGGTAGCCTTAAAAATGGCAGCATTCTCTATGCTGCCGGGTAGTCCCACATAACCCCCCGGCCGTCACCAAGCTGGGCCGACGGGATACCCGTAACGGGTTTTTCCAACGGAAAAAAAAGTGGCTGCAGCCGTCGGAGCAACGCGAATCTATGCGTTAGCGATTTCTGTGGCGCTCCATTGGGACGGTAAGGTGTGTTGTAACCTTAAACATGTCAGCAACAGCAATCCTATATGCTATTCGGAGTCCCACATAACCGGCCCTTCTTCCTGTTAGAGGGGACGTGTAGCTATAAAAAGCTAAAAAGCAATGTACGAAAGCAAAATGTACGAGTTTAAACATTAGCTTAAAAAGGAAGTAGTCTCAATATACTGTTGAAATCGAAAATTATTGACCAAATTGTAATTAAGGCACAGTTTCTATTTTAAAGAGCAAAAATAAGCAATTGCAAAAGATTTAGGTTTAATATTATGTATGTAAATAGACGTTATAAAATTTGTGCAAAATAATGTTCCATTTTAATCAAATATGGTTCTGAAATTAGTAGTAATAAAAGTTTTCCGTTCTCAGTTATACCTAACGCCTAAACTTGTATCTACAAAAAAAATTGTCAAAAATAAAAATTGACAAGAATTGTTTTAAAGAGCCGAGAAATGTAACTTTTAGGCAACAAAATACCAAAATCCTGTCATTAGAAGTTAGTCTAACTCAAAGCATGAAGAATCATCGGGATTTCAAATCTCTTAACATTTTCTTTTTTCATATAGCAACAATGTGGCTGCTTTCGTACATATAAATATATAAGCGCCGAGCCTAGTTTATTGTAACATTGTATGCAATAAATAAATCCTATGGCTTTTTAAATATTGTTTAAATATGTATTGTAATTTATTATTTCCTCGGGTAGGTCTTATAATTTTAACGTAAATTTAAAGTTAAAAGAGGCTTTTATTCCAAATGTATTCACAAAGAAAAAGAGAAAAAGATATTTCTCGCCACGGCGATGTATTGTTAGTATAGTGTTTTTAGTGGAATTAAATAAAAATCTTCAATAGTAAAAATATCTTCAGTGATGTGTCTCTCATTAGATAGCTCACTCGCGCAAGCACTAAGTATATACATAAGGCTACATTAATTAACATTGAATATAAGGTATAAGATACACCTACCTATATATTGCTGTATGTATGTCTGGGAAAATAATATCACCCCTATAATGAATTAGTCTTATTTATTGACAAATATGTAAACATTTGTTTAGTTAATTATATATCACAAGCATATTGTATATCTATAGTACTAGATTATACAAAACAAAAAATGTTTACACACACACACATACACATAAGTGCGTGTTTAATTTATTTCTTATAAAAATATAATATCTATATAATCCTA
This sequence comes from Mechanitis mazaeus, assembly GCA_959347395.1. Taxonomy (NCBI): domain Eukaryota; kingdom Metazoa; phylum Arthropoda; class Insecta; order Lepidoptera; family Nymphalidae; genus Mechanitis; species Mechanitis mazaeus. Next base: position 4,100,519 of record OY365743.1, read on the forward strand.
AAAATCTGTGACACAAAACAACTAGCACATTTGTACTTTACTTACTTACTTTAATAAAATAATCCAACTATTTCTGTTACATTCCAAAAATGATGAAATCTCATACATATATTTGTGATAGTATTAGTATATTACTTATAAGACATATATATAGTATTAGTACCAAGGACGAACCATCGCTCGTCGGTTTAGCAACAACGTACACTCAGCTTCAAAATTCTATGACCATATTAAGAGTTCAAAAATAGCTATAACTATATTACACCAAAGTTGCTATACAAATGCTAATATTGAATGAACATTGTTAGAGTTCAAATTATCTAAATATCAAGTTGTCAAATACATTAAACAGACGTACCAACGTAACAATAGTTTAAATATACTAACTGAAGTTAATTATATTGTATCACCACTTTATCATTATCACATTCTCAAACAAACAAACACACAAGCAAACATCGCATGTAACATATAATAAAAATAAAATCATTTAATTAATTACATTATAATTGTTTTCGAAAAACGCAGTTTTTCCTTCCGATCTGTCTGTCTGTATGTGTGTCTGTGTGTCTGTCGAATTTTATTTTTCGAATTTTGAAAAACTAAAGATATATTTGGAATCAGCATCTAAATGTAAGATTCACTTTTCAAAATTATGTTGATTGTCCAACGGGAAGGTGGTCAGATCGGCCGCCGAAGTTACCGAAAAATGGAAAAAAATTTTCGAATTTTTAAATTTTTTAAAATTTAAAAATTATTAATTTAATTATTTTAATTTTTTTTTTCTTTTGTTTGTTAATTAATTTGCGAGTTATAATTTGCCGATTAGGAGTTTTTCATAGCGGCAAGCTCGATTGCCGCGTGTCAGATGTTTTTAAAATACAATCGATTTTTATATTCACTTTTACCAGCTGACTTTAGGATTGATAAAAATATATTTTATTATTAAATTTCAAGAATCATGAAACACAAACAAACACAGCGTCACATCATTTACACTGATCAATTTTGTACTAAAATATTTATAATTCTTTACAATGTTTTTCTTAAAACTTGTGCAGTTTTGTTTTGTTTGTATCTGTTGATTATCTAACAAAGATAATATATGAGTATCTAGTTAATATATGTAATGCAATCGACGGGAGAGGTGAACTATAGCTCCGTAGGAGGAATTGCTGTACTAAATATGTTACATTTATTTAAGTACGTACTTAACTGTTATTTTATATAATTATCCGGTTGTACTCACGTAATTACTATCGTGAAGAGTTCATGCTGCGATTCCGCCATGATCAGAGATAATGAACAAGGACCTCGAATGGTTTGAAACTAACGCCGTTATTAATAAAGTGAGTACAACCCGATAGTTATATATAATAGAAATCATAGATCAAGAAAATTTACATAAAAATATCTGTCATTGACAATCAACATATTTGTTATAAGAAAATAATAAAATATTATGAAACAAAGCAACATGGATCTAATAACATTGGTGTAAAGTCTTTGAGCTTTCACAGAAATATTAAAGATTTATATTTTTTTATTATAGAATATTATAACTACCTACTTACTATAAAAAAATATAAACGTCACGTTATAGGAAAACATTGATGAAGAAAATACTTAGACTAATTTTAAGATTTATTACTGATTTGACACTTATTACATACACTCGTAAAATTATACTCACTTTAATATAATTATAACTAACTATGTTACTAGGAGCTCGCTCTATATAAAACAATGTTAATAAAACAAAGCACCGTCAGCTCTACATTTAAAACAGTAATACAAATCTCTACATCAATAAGCCTTTAATTACCGGAACTGCCAACCAACAAAAGTTCAATCAACGTCCACGTTAAACGTTATCAGCCGCAAGCTGACAATTAGCAGCAATAACTGCGAGACACGAGCGCCCCCCACCAGGCGCGCGGCGCACTGCCGCAGAGGAGCGCCGGGCCGCGGGGCCGTAGGGCCGCCGGGCCGCGCCAATCGGCGCGCCGGGGCCCCGCCAGGGGGCAGGGCCCTGACACGGGGCGTGGCCGCCGGAGTGGCCGCAACCCGCGCCGGGGGCTCGGGCGCCACTCTCGCCCCGAGAGCCACTAGAGGCTGAGCCGTCGAGTGGCGTCGAGTGTCGACCGGTCGGATGTCCGCGGAGGGCGGCGGCTACTCGCCGTGTCCGGCGGAGGCGCTGCCGGAGCTGAGCGCTGCCGAGCTGGCGATGAGCCTGTCGCCCAAATCGGCCTTGCTGCAGCAGAACCTCTCCCAGCTGCAGCTCCAGCATTCCACGCCATTCTCCGTCACCGACATCCTGTCGCCGATAGAGGAATACCGCAAGTTGGAGCTGGCGAATAACCCGCCTTCGCCGTACAGGTGCGTGGATCGATCGGAGGGGGGGACCCTCCACCCGCTGATTTTTCGAGTGGCCCCGAAGGTCTCGAGAGCACTCGAGCCGCGCTCGTAGTCGAAGGATATAGTTGGGTGACGTTTGTTTGTGCAGGTATGTTGTGATCGCGGCGGTCAAGTGATGATGCGGTGTGAGTGAGGTCAACGATGTGCTCTCGCCGTCTCTCGGCTCTCACATGGACTTGGAAGTTATTGCTAAGTTTATTAAATGAGTAGTTCACGTTTATATCGAGTCCCAGCGAGCATGGTGGAGACGCCCTGAACGACCCTCGCGGCGTCATGCCTCTAGAAGCTTATATGCATATGTATGTATGTGTGAATAACAAGGCTCTATGGCGACTTGCGATCATTTACATATGCAAATAATTTAACAACGATGCATTTTCTTAAACTAAAGGCAGTTTTATAACTTTAAAAGAAACCTTTAAGCGTAGAGAAGAACTTATATTTATTACATATTAATAATAACATTATTTTCATTAATGATAAATATAAATAATTTTGAATAAGTTTCATTATTTTTAAAAATATAATTTCATTAAATCACGGAACTTTAAAACCAATTGCATTTATTTATATTAATTAAAGTGTTTTTTTCTTAACGTTTAACTTAAAACCTCTACTTAAGTTGGTGCTGGACGGTATTGGACTAAGTGAAATCACTTTATATATTATATATGTATATCGGAGCTAGAACACAAGATTATTAGTTAATTATAATATAAAGATAATTCATTTTTCAGCTTTTTAACGAGATAGTGTTGCGTTAAATAACTTAATGAAATTACGGAAAAAAAAATCAGAATTTTTATATCTTTAAAATATTTTCTTTGTTTACGTAGTTTTTAATGGTGCAGTGAACAATTATAAAAGTTATATTGAAGTGAAATTAAATACAAAATTAGATATATTTCTATATAATTATACAATGTGTTTTTATAAGTAGGTAATGTTAATAACTTTAGGAAAGTAGGTAGGTGCTAAAAACAGTTTAAAATATTAATAAACAGTGAGGTATATAAAATCTATTAGTTCTAATAACATATATCTGACCTACATACTAATTTAATTTTTGTAGTTTTAATATTTGTATTCTTTTACAATAGAAAAAAAAATATTAAGAATTTCCCTTAAAAGACATTAATAGATGTTCTGAATCACAACAATAAGATTATAAATCAAATCAGATAATAAAATATAGTATTATTTATAAAAGCTATGTTTAATATGTTCGTTCACTCGTAATATTCACTGTCTTACATACACCTACGTTTAATATTATAATACAGTTGTTGTCAGATCACTTAGTATACTATATGTATGTATATGTTGTTAAATTAATATTTATGTACTCACAAGTTGATTCAGTTATTGAAGTATATACTTTTATAATAAGTATTTTTGTGAGTGTTCAATAAATGATATATTCACGGTTATTACAAAATTAATTTAATATTAATGTGAAAAACTATAATATTCTACTTTCTAAAAATTGTAATTTAAATATAAATAAATTATAATAATATTATATTTCTAAAATACGGACTCGGGAGACTGAATACAAATATACTTAGATATTGTAGACTTTGCGTTAAAAACAAACAAACTATTTTCTAATTAAATTAAAAATAATTAAAAATTCTGGAAATTTTTTTAAAAGTTTTACTTAATTCTAATTAATAAGATTATAAATTACAACTCATAAATAATATTTTAATGAACAAAATATTTAAAGTTTGTGAAAACTTTAGATTAATTTGTATTTTATTGAATAATACTGCGATGAAATATACGATTTTATACAATAATAACTATAGATATTAAAAATTATAAAATATAAAACAGTCGCTTAAAAATCTAATGTTGATATATCTTTAATAAATTCGTTGCAAAATTACATATTCAAACAAACAATTAATTATAATAATAAGTAATTTTATGATACAACATTTTTATTAACTAACTGTTTTTATGACCGATAGAAAAAAAAAAATCTTACATATTTACATAAACTGATTCTTCAACTATTTGTTCTCTATATGTATAACTCATATATTCGTCCATATTCTTGCATATTTTAACATATTTCTTTATATTATCGTTAATATTCTTATATTTTAAAATTAATAAATAAAGTTGTGTTCGTAACACAGGACCATTTAAGAGATGATATAGATAGACATGCATAATGTTTTCTTTTGTTATTATACTAAGAGGGGGTCAATGAGTGCAGTACCAAGAGCCCCTGGGTCTGATTGAAGACAGGCTTACATTACGGCAGTCTTAAATAGATTATGTTCAAGAACCGCCATATTGCAATATACTTTTACAGTTAGACAACATGATGAAAATATAACAATATTAAATTATAATATGATTTTGGTTTAAACTTTAAAGTTTACGAAACATTAAATATTATGATTGTAAAGTAAATAAATGTGTTATTTTTAAATATGGTCAAAAATTGTGAAGTATGTGTTTTGCATAACGAGTGTCCGAGTGTTTGCGTCGCCTCGGACTCACGCCTACAGTTTAGAGTTCTTTGAGTCAACAGACGAATTAATTGACAATTCACCACTTTTACAAATATTACAAGGTCGCCTTATATTATAATATTTTTTGACGGTCAACTCGGTGTCTGTGTGACAACAGACCGACCGTTATATTTTCTATAAAGACGAACGGTTTTTAATTGTAATAACATTTTTATTTAATTCTTATTTTATTGTCATTGTCTCGTTGTATTCTGTCTGTCTCTCTGTTTCTTTATTAATGATAATACCTTAAAGTTCGTATGAATAATATGAAGTAATACATACAACGGCCAATACAAAAGCGATTCACATTTGAATAAATTACTACGAAATTCAAGTATGTACAAATTAAATATATATTTGAAATTAATTACTAATAATATATGAAATATGTAGGTATCTTGTGTTTGATAAAACGCTTTAAATTAAAATTCAAAACCAACGCTGCACGCGGGATGAGCATAAAATTAATTAAACTGATGTAATTAACAGAATTAAAATTAAAACTGAATATTGTAATTTAATTTAATAATAAACGTTCAACTTCCCGCCCTGTCAGAACTCAATTTGTCAAGTCAAACAGCGGCGGCGGAGGGTGTTTGACACAAATCCTATATAATTTCTATGTGGAAACTCGTAAAGCTTAAAATCGTGTGCAAATTATAAAGCAAAACATTTTAGTGGCATGAGTTGAGTCGGATAGGGCAGTGGAAGATTAAATTGTGTAAATAGGGATTAGTTAGATAAGCTGCTCTTTGTTCGCAAGTGACGTTGGCGCCATCACAGCGTAACGGTGAACTGACTGCGTGTGGCGGATGTGGGTCAAATTGACAAAGTTATTATATACAAATTTCATATTAATCATTTTTAAACCTGTTAAAGTAATAATAATGAATATATTTTTTAAATATAATAGCAATGTTATGTAGAAATCATTGTCGCTGAGGTTTTAGAAGATTTTTTTTTATTTTTTAAATTCTTATCCACCACAGAACACTAAAAATATTAAGTAATTAGTAGATTGTATTTAAGTGTTAAGCAAGCAACATATAGTTATTAACACACAAGTCGTTGCAGGTCCAACTCTTCCGGGAGCAGCATCAACTCCCCCCTGGGTCCCGCTGCGTCCTGTGGGATGGCGGGCAACCCGTACGCGGTGCCGCTGTACGGCGGCGCCCCGGTGCAGGGCTACGGCTGCGCCCCGACCGACCTGCCCCACTACGGGGACATGAGGGGGGCCAGCTGGTACCCAGCCTCTAACGACCCCAGGTTTGCCAGTGAGTCGGCGGTTTTCTTATACTTTTACTACTTAGAAATTCTGTTTGCTATTAGAGAAAATATATTGGTAATGATCTCTATCTAAAGTAAATATACAGTTCAATAACTAACATTAATAAATTTGACCGAATAGTCTAAAACCCATTCAGGGTACTTATTCATGAGCTCGGAGCATGGCGGGATGTCGGCGTGAACTAAACTGTTTTGTTGTTATTATATATCTTAGCAGCTTTTATAAAAATTGTAGTGAATTGTGTGATACATATATGTGTGATATATATATTTGAAAAAAGCAATTACAACAATAAACATATCAATTAGTATTTGAGTGTTCAAAAACTCAAGTCTACTATTGTTTATCTATAACATTTAAACTATTATATTCTTACTTTTATACAAGCTCTAGTGATTAATATCAACTCTAAGAATTTGAAGGTCGTCTAACACGCGTTAGGTGTCATGACGATGATGATGATGATGTGATGAACAGTCTCAGTGATGTTTTTACATAGGTTTTCAAAATAAAAACATAAAAAGTTGTATAGGTTACTTTGTTTATGAAATCTTTTTAAAGTACTATCTATCAGACTTTACTGAGTTTCATGCGTAGTTAATAAGAAGATATCCCACGGTGTCAAATCAGGGCTCTAAAGAGTGTCGTAGAGTTATATCGGTGTGGTGTCAGGTCTAGGACGTTCATCTTCATATTCTTTGAGTATTGTGTTGCCTTGTCTCGTGTTTAGTCGCTTGTTGCTTCTAGCAAGAAAAACTTTTAGCAGACATTTGATACCAAGTTTGTACTCTGCAGTTATGGTATTTTGGTTAACTAAGATTAATATTAAATATTTTAGAGAAAAAAACACGTTTCAATCTTATTCCAGTACTTCTTTATCGCATCGTGTCAGGATAAATCCAATATTTTTCACCTATTAAGACATCCTGTGAGGACCCAGCGCAAAAAAAAACTGACACAAAGATTGTATAGAGTATCATAAACACCTAACGATCTAATCCGCAGATCGTTTTATATTCTTTCAATTCATTCAATTCACCAGTTATGTTAAATAAATTGTTCGTTTGTAGTCAGTTATATTTAGTAACAGCAGTTAAGGAATGATATCTTCAGTTTTTATAGTTTAAGCGACTCATTCACTCAAAGTCGTTAAACTCTCAGAAGGCTCCTTGTCCATAAAATATAGTTAAAGTGCAATAAATGTATCAAATTTACTTTATTATTTATTTTTGTACACATTATTCTGGTAAGAAGTTTGATGATATTTAAAATTGTAACATATATGTTCAATTTTAATAAATGAATTTTCAAAATAATTATAATTAAATAGCGTTCTATATATAAATAACGTGCTTTCGCAAAACTTTTTGACAATCTTGCGTACGTGGTAATGATTGTACTTCATCTCGGACGCGCCACTGAGTTATTTATCTACGAAAAATTATTGTTAATTTTTAGTATGACAAATAGTACATTAGAACAGCAGCGGCAGGCAAAAAAGTTCATTGATGAACAATCGTGTAAATATGGGCCTCACACATATATAAGTCCATCAATGACGAGTTGCGGCAAAAACTTGTATAGTACTTTTCACAAATGATATATTTCATATATTTTTCTTTGTATTTTGGCGGCAACAAGTTTTCTATTAGGGCTCTTGCGGCCTCTTGAATTTTATGTGCCGTTAGAATAAGTTCATCATACTCATTGTCTTCACTTGAAATAACTACTGCACATTGTACATTATTAAAGAAAAATTACTTCTCAAAATCAACGACGAACAACAATAATTTTTTAAAGTGCCAAAGTTTATTCGTTTTATTTTTTTTTTCTTTAAACCTTAGACGACCGAGCACTAAACAGCTTTATTTTGCAAGCGAGTTCAAAATTTAAATAAAATCTTTTTTAAATAATTTCCTTCATTTCCAAGTGCCGGAGTACAAAATCGATCCATTTTTAAATTAAACGACAGATATGAGTTTACATAGTAATTTATTTAGCAGTGAAAACACGACATAAGGATTTTCATCCAAGTTTTGCCGGCCGCTGTTTTACAGTATAGCAAATACGTTTTATCTCAAAGAAGATTGTCAAAATAATTGTCTTATTCCCAAAGCATGTTTGAGAAAAAATTTACCTTAGAAAATACCTTAATTTAACTGATCACAAAATATCAAAATACGGACAGATTCTTTTAAACATTTTAAATTATAAAAGAGACCAATTGTGATTTCTACCTTTTTTTAATATTTTGTTTAGTTCAAGTTCGAGTTCAGCGATACAACTTTAAACTCATAATTACAATATTTTTTGGTAAAATATTTTTCAATTAAAAGAAGGGATAATATTAAACAAAACTATTTTAACAAAATATAAATATAAATAACGTCATTATTGCGTAATAAGTATATATAACTTAATGAAACTAATACATAAGGTGCCTCTGGTAACCAAATTGCCGTAATTCTCTCGGTGAACGCAAAATGGCGGCGTGCGTCGATAAATGCGCGCGCAGCGAGCTACGAGCCCGCCTCCAACACAGCGACTACTGACTTACTGACTTGCGATATACCTTCACAGATGATCCATTTATAATAATAATATTAATAATATGAGCCTTTTAAATTTTGTATTAAAATAAAGTCAAGATATATTTTTCATCCGTTTATGTGTTTAGAGTATTTTTAAGTTTCACATATGCAACATTAAAAACGTTATATAAAACAAATATTGATGTCATCAGTATAACATAATAACAGTATCTTCAATCGTCTCGTCTGATGTTGTTAGTTATGTAAGTCAGTCTTTACGTTAGAAACATATATTTCTGTACTAACATTAGAAAGCTGAAGAGTTTTTTTGTTTGTTTGGTTGAACACGCTAATCATCGAAAATATTGGATGGATTTGGAAAATTCTTTTTGGATATAAGGCAGGCTCATGAGGAAAATTATATATAACATTAAGGTCTAACTGGTCTTAGTTATCCTAATAGACAATAAAAGTTATAATAAAAAAAAAATAATAAGTCTTATAATAAAAAAAATTATAATAATGTACGCCCCGTTTTAATGAGTTATATTTATTTTCTATATATATAACCGGTTTGAAACTACTTATTATAAGATATAAAGTAATTTAGTAGCTCAATTCTACTGTTTTTTAAGTGAGGTGTAAGTGAGCGCGGCCTCGTGCCGGCGCGTCCGCTGACGCTCTTAGTAACTCTACACGAACAAACAATATATTGAACAAATATTATAAAAACATCTATCTAATTAATATATATATAAAACACTTTTAATTTTTTTTGTATTTGGACATTGTCGTTACTTACTTAATTTCATATTTTTACTATACAATATTTTTTAATTTTATTTTTATCGTTAAAAAATACAACACAAAATTTGGAGTGAAACATTAATTTTAATTTATGAATATATTATTATTTATATTACAAAACTTATATAAATTACAAAAGTCAGTACAAATCTCATAACATAGAGTTTGATTACCTCGTTGGTAACATGAGAACAGCTCGTCTGTTGGTAGAGACGCGCTCTACACCGCTACCGATTATGTTACCACAATTACCTTTATAATAATATAAGAAATTAGTTATTGCGAGAATATTTTAATAACAATTTTGAAAAATTTTAATAATAATTAAAATATGTGCTTATAATAAACATACTACTTACTTACTTACTTACGTACTTAAAATAATAACTAGTGATACTTCATAACAAATACTTGTAAGAATTAATTTTAACAATTTAATTAATTAAATATTGAAGACTTTGAATATTTTACAAAGTATCTTAATTACTAAGTAGTGCTTCATATTTTCTAAAGACGGTTATTACTCAGACAGAAAAAAAATAGATATTTATAAATGTATTTATATTAATTTTAAATTAAGAAGTAAAGATTATAATGTTTGAATTAATGTTAATACAACGGCTATTATAGAATAGAACTGCGGAGACTATTCTCCGAGTGGTTCTATCTAACATTGAATTGCCTCAGCTCGTGCAAATTGATTGTTCTCCAACTAATATTGAAAAGTGCACTCGATTCAAGATGGCGCTGACCCGTCAGCTCGCCACCAGACAATCAAGAAACTCCGAAACCTAATCCGAATTCGAAACCCAGTAGTCATAGAGAAAGTTCAAATAGAAGTGGACAAATATCAAAAACTTGTCTACGGTCCGTCCACTCGAGATGAAAACAAAGATGGAGGATCAAAATGAAGTTGGAAACGATCCGTGACTGATGTTTCATGGTTGATTAAATAAATCCGGTATTAATTGTTCGCTTGTGTACTCGCAGGTGCATCAGCTGTTAATATTAAATATATTTGTACTAGACATTTATAGAAAACAATGTTTTACAATTATCATATAAGTCTAAGACACAGTCTTTTAACTTCATAATATTATTACAATTACTAATAGCACTAACTATTATATATAATTATAAAACCTTATTGTATTAATAACGTGATCTCTGGCTATTAAGCGCTCCAACACTACTTTCAGTTCTTATATACTAAAATATTAAATCGCATATTATATTTTATCTTTCTAATAATAAAGAGAATAGTTCATTTTATCCGTTTTTAAAGTCAGTTATAAATATTTTTCTAAACCGAAGAAAGAGAAGATCGAAAAAAATAGTTTTTTGAAATAGATTTTCCATACAACATTTTGATAAGTGGTTTTAAACTTGCATTTCATACATTTTTTTTTCATAACTCATACTTTATTTCCTCCAAATACATCCTTTGATAGTTCACTCCCATTGTAAGTGCTATGGAGGCCATATTAAGTTGTTTCGGGGGCTGCCACCCCCCCGCGCCCCCTACCTGGGGTTTTGAAATTTAATCAGTAATTATTATTTGACCTAGGTAACTTGCACACCAAGTTTGTCAAAATCAGTCGGGTATTTATTGAGAAAATCGTTGCGGCTACAGACGGACAGACGGACGGGCGGCATACCAGTTTTATGTTATTTAGAAATTAACGTTATTCAATCTTTTAAGTAGTTAATTGCAAGTCTATCAAACTCTGTTGAAGACGTGTGTTTATATATTTCTATTGAGTTGTTTGTTGTGTATTCATCAACAGTGAGCTGTCTTAGAGTGTTGACGAGTTTTTAATTAAATTACCTTTAGATTATACAAATATAATATATATTTGAATGTATTATTTTCTACTGAAATGGGCGTTTGTTTATTTAATACTCTAACTAGAAAGTGTTTGTACGCAAGTTACATGTGTCACTGTTGTAACAAGAGAAATAAGAAAAAATGGAGTCCGGTACACAAAACAAAAATTAATATAAGCACATGTAATTGCGTCCACTTGAGTCTCTCGTCGATAAAAACGGTAAACCCGCGTGTTAAACACAAAAACACACTCGTTTTAAATTATACTAGTACAAATAATATCAAGAGTGGGCCCTGCGGTGCTCCGGACTCCCTGTACCTGTAAAAGGGAGTCGTGTAGGCACAGACAAAATAAGCAATTCCGAACGATCGGGCCCATGTTTGTCCACCACTAGAGTCTTGGCTGAACAAACAAGAGGTCTCACGTCCGCAAATACGAGGCCGGTGCAGTCGAAGGCTCGGTAAAATTGTACGGAGTCGATGCAAGAAATATAGATAAATATACCGCACACCACTCGAGAGGCTCTTGTATCGAATTTAGAAATGACACCTCGATCGGTCCTATGATATATTTTTAATTATGCAAACGTATACTTTCGTATTGAAACTGTATGAATCCGAGGTGAGGTCGCTACTTGCCGGGTGGAGTGTGTCGTACATCAAAGCAGGTCGGACACTCGCACGGTCAGCTGGTGAAATTAAAACTGCCCGGGGCCAGTGTGTGATAGTCTCTCAGCACTTAGTTGCCATGTAGGCGAGGCTAATGCGCGGCGAGTGGACGCGTCAGCGGCAGACGGACACAGTTTATCTTTCTTTAGTGTGGCAACACCGAGGGACATAAACCGATTCGAATTGTTTGCCGTCGCATTTCCTGAACGATACACTACATTTTAATATTGGTAAATTTTAGAGCAAAGCTCTCTATGAGAGACTTTTCTGCATCCATTGTACAAGCATCAATCAAAAACGGTATATTCGAAAATTTACAAATTTTGCATACTGATAGACATTAGTCTAGTGGTGGTTTTAAATAAAATGGTTCAAATATTCGATAATGTCGTTGAGGAATAATCACGGAAAAACTAAAATCCCACAGACTTCAATGTGACAAATGTTTTGTCCGAAAATTTAGCATTACAAGGATATGCGCGTGCCGATTTTTTTTAATAGCTTCTAGATTTTTTCTTCTTTTTTTAAGATTTTTTTTTTTATTGTATCTTGAAAAATTGTTGAGCAGAGAATTCGCTCTCCTAGTATAATCAGTAATGTAAGGAATGATATAATTTACACTCTTAATATAAAAACTGCAAGGTAATGTTTTATTCGTCTTATTTTTAATGTAATAAACTCAATAATAGACCAAATAGATACAATCAAAGTATCACACCAATGTTCTGATCAAGCGCGCTGATAGCGCTGTGTATTTATTGGGGGGGAGTGATCGTAACACAATACTCCTATTATTCTCAATGTTTATTCACGCACAATTTGCCAGACGCGTTTATTTAGCGCTGGCAACATTCCTGGGGGCTGACAACCCTGAGATGTGACAGATATAATACGATTAATATTTTAAAATAACTAAAAAACTAATCACTTATCATAACATCGATCTTATGCAACGACTTATGTTTTTAGACTGCGATTAATAAAAATATTATTAGTATAACTTTTATATATTGATTAGTAAATAATGCACTAATGTTTATATTATAGTATATGTTTCTTTAAAATGTTCTCTCTTCCTCAGTAATAATATAAATTATAATGGAGTACTTAAACGGGGTGTTTATTATGGAATCCATTAGTTGAATGTCAATATTAGTGGAAGAGATCTGTGACACGATCTCTGGAAACAACATTATTTTGTTTCTTTATATATCATATGTAATGATAAAGACATCGTTCTTGTAGGTTAGCAATTATAACAAATTTTATTATTATTTTTATAATAGCGCCACTGTCGAAATTCTTAAACTTTAGTCAGCGAGGTTTTATAGAGACAGGCAGACGAGACATACAGTAAAAATATACATTATACTTTATGATTCTAAATTCCTCATTTTAATGTTCAACTCAGCACTGCCTTGTGTAGATTTTTAAAAGCGTTGGTGTATTCAGATTAAACATTAGCAAGGTATATATTCTCTTAATGTAAATAGTATAATGATAATATTCTAATGTGAGGCGCTAATCACCGGTGGCAGCCATCACTCGTCAGCTGCAGGCTGGACCCTCGTGGCCAATTTCACGCCAGTTGAGCGGTCATCAAACGCACTCCGAGGGGTCACGTTTAATCTGTCTCCACTGAAATATTATAGAATTCGATCTATTATAAAGTTACCTGATTTATTAGTTTTGATAAAAAATTGTAGGCTCGCTCTTAGAATATCATAAAAAATAATATAACTTTAGTATATTGTATTTAGTTTATTATATTAGAATAGTGCCTTTGATATAGTATGATACTGATTTCTTTAATAAGGGAAATAAAAATCAACAAAGCAAGAAATAATGTTTATATATTTCTTTATTTCCAGCGATTTTTTGAAAATATTAAATTTGCAAATGGTTTTAAATTTTTTGCAAACTATTATTTTTATTAGACGGTTAAAAACGGTTAATTAAGAATTTAAATAATAATACTACATTTCTATTTAATAAAACTTCAATTATTAATTATAATTGACTAGAATTTATTGTAGAAAGAGATAGACGATGACGATTACATGCCTACTTAGGGGAAGAGAGGAAGACAGGATACGGTACTACGGTAATTTCCATATACAATAGTTCTATTGCGAAAGACTCAATGATTTGTTAAATTAGCTTAAAGAAATTACAGTTTTATCTTCTGAATGAAACATCTGTTTCCATATAATTAAATGTTAAGTAAAAACGCTTTAAGCGACCCAAAACAGCGCAACATTTCAATTAAACATCCATCAAAAAGATCTTCATTTCGATAACAAAATGTCCGGTGGCGCATTGACGTCTCCACAAAAGAGTTTTGAACGAGGATAGACTAGCTTAGTTTTTTTCTCGATGCAAGGCAACGATATCGTATAATGCAGCCAAAACACAGCACGGAGGTCGGACAATAGCGACGTAAGTAAGACAGAATGGGGAGTTATATTTTATTGAAAGACCCTTTCCGATGGTTGAGTGTTGTGTAAATAGAAAGAGCGGTGAATTCGATGGAGCATAATGTGTGGAATATTGCTGGCGTGCGGGTTTCAGCGCAACATATTATTGCAAGGTCTCGAACGAATAAGGCGGTGTTTGTTCTTATTGTCTCTAATCAAACAGATTTTACTCATAAGACCATTATTAATAGATATTACTTCGTTTGCAGTTTTTTTGTCATTGCATCACAATCTCATCCGGGGATTTTAAAATCAGTATGTGATCTGTGATCCAGCGTCGCTTGATGTAATTTATAATTCTTTACTGTTAACAGTTGCTAAATATTGCTAAACATTTATAGCTATAAATGCATGAAATTATAATTAACGCAATAATATATTTGAGTGTTATGGGCAAAAGTCTATTTAATAAATACGTTATGTAATAAGATTGAGTAAGTTTTATAATAATATGAATGTCTCAGTAAAAGTAAATACAAACGTCCTCCAGCCATTCAAAATATTCAAAAACTATGATAATATAATAAAAGTAACGAGAACAGGTAGTAAGTAGGTAGGCTAGTAGCTGTAGGTAGGCAGGTAGTAGCGACACGCACTACACTACACGCATTCAGTAAACAAACTGTATTTTTTAATGTACAAAAGTAACTAAAATAAAAGCTCGCGCAGCCACTGCTCTGTAGTGTCATTAGCGAATGGCGGCGCACTTAAATGTTGCCAGCGCGAGAAGTTTAATTTCCGCCGCTGTTATTAATTTTTTTAGCAATGATAGGACGGTTTGTGACAATGTAATTAAAACATTAAGCAACCGCTGAGATACATTTACAACATAATATTAAGTTAAATGGATTTTATGGAGCAGACTGAGAGTTGCAACGGAAAATAATATTAAATGTACGCTTTTATAACGTTGTTATTATAAAAAATATCATTCATAATAAACTGCATATATATTTACCCATCGCTACAATATTGAGTAATAATTAGGTATAGGGTAAAACCGGTATAGATGCCCCTAATTTTAATAATATTAATTTTTGATGAATAATTTCTTGAATTTGAATTATTTTTAGTTTATATTGATTTGTGAATTGTAGATTTTTCAGAATTAAGCTTTTTGTGGGGCTTTTTTTGGGTATAGACGCCTTCCTGTATAGATAGTTGACACACCATAAGAAATAGATGCCCTTAATATTGCATAACTGAAAAATTTAAACAAATTACATGAGGTCATTGCTCCTTAAATAGCAATTGTCTCCAAAAAAACACTTGTAGAATTATAATAACATTTTTCATTTATTATTTACCTTTTTAACAGTTATCATTAGATGATAATTCTAATATGTTAACAAAACAAATATTTTTGTTAAACATTCGTTTAACAAAAATATTAATTCTTATTTATTTATTATGAAATGTTACTTTAAGTTTCAAAAAGCACAATCTTACAGTGGTTTAATGTTATTATATTTTAAAAGTATCTGTTTAACTAAAATATATATTCACCATTGTTATCATAAAATATTAGTTTTTTAAAACACACACATTGAAAATTTAACAACTCACAAACAATAACTTATAAAAACTGTACATGTTACATTTACAGGTTTCATGTCACTAGTTTTGACACTCACTTTGACTCAAGTGGGATTGAGAGTTCGTATTTTTATTTAAATCTTTCTATCAACCTTTGTTAATAATCTTTACGAACAAGTCCTTACTTTTTTCTCTTTAATTTATAGTATGGTACATTGATTTCATCGCTGTTTAATTTGTATATTTGCCTGCAACGGCTCTGGTTTATCGTTTTCTTTTTATTCTGTAAAAAAATAAATATTAGCGCTCACTCTCCTTTCATAATCTCGTATTTTCGTGTCAAAGTTTTTCTACAATTAGTGAAAAATAAATACATCATAATATATTGACACAGCGCGATAGATGCCTCTACTATCTATAAATCGAAAAATCTAAGTATTTTTTAGTGACTTTGTAAACGTAGATGTACACTTAATGAACATATATGTATGACACATTGATGTAATAAATAAGAAAACGCATTTTATAATTAAGTATACTTACACTTTTATGTATACTAATAATTGTTAGTCACGAGTGTGAAAAGTTTGATTTTTTGGAGATCTATCCCGGTTCTATCCTAATGAAACAAGTTTCTCCAATAATAAAACAGTATCAAGTCCAGTCTAGGTTAGGATTAGTATCGCTAGGGCATCACTAAACAGCTCCTTTAGTTTCCAGGCTGATGACGTCCACGGGAGGCGGCATGGGTCACGTCAATAACATGGGCGGGCTGGCGGCCTGCGCTGGACCCGACGCCAAGCCCATGCAGTTCCCGCTGGCTCAGAGACGCAAGAGACGAGTTCTCTTCACGCAAGCTCAGGTATCTATAATCTTTTTGATGGATGGGTGTTAGCTGTAAGAAGTGAAATGTCGTCTCCACTTTCGATCCTAGAAGCATAGAAATAAAACAGTTTAATCTGTATAATAAGAAGCCAACTATCAAAATAGACTACAGGTGTAGTGCCTAGGTATGCTTTTTCTATGATACCCTGAATAGCAGGTGCTTTTCTTCCATTACAGAACAGCAAATTGCAAATTAACTATTTTGGACATACAAAAGACATTTTAAACTTATAGGTTATTCTTGTTATTTTGTGACAAGTACTAGTAATCAAATTTGATATTAAATTCTGTGATGTTGATGAAATGGACTATTAGTGATTTTAGAAGTGTGTCATTTTAAGGTTGATTTTATCTGTTGTTTTGAAGACGTAACTAATAACATATGTAAATCGTAAAGAACATATTATAAATGTAGGTTTCCATTAACATTCCCATCACGTTTTCGTTATTCGGCAGAACTTTTGTTCATTTCGCACTGCGGACTCGGTTTATTTACGAACCCTCCAGACGGGGAGCCGTGTTTGAGGATCATTTTACAAATAAATTTTATAGGGACCTCACCTGACTTGCAGATAACACAACCCTCTCACAGCACTCACTCTAATACAGTGCAATCAACATGCCAATTGCCGTTAGGTCGATACCACCGCTCACAATATATAGAACGTATTAATTATTAATTTAATTCTGTTATTTCCCTGAATCTCTCGTTTAATTTTAAAATATGTGATACTTTAACTATTCGCTAATATTAATACTATATTATTATATTTAAATATTTAATTTTTAAACAATAATGTTGTGTAGAGAGGTAACAGTAGCACACGAGTGTCGCGGGTGGACGGCGACTGGCGAGGGGAGATGCGATCGCTGGTGAGGTGATGTTGATTGCGGAGGGTTGCTGTTATATGAGAATACTTAAAACATACCTTAATTATATCTGTAATGACTTTTGTTAACCTTTTAGAAATTGACCTACAATGGAAAAGTATGTGTATTATGTTATATATTATATATAATTAACCGGGTGTTCTCACGTAAATGCTATTGAAATGTGCCCGACTAGTTCTGAACCCGTTCGGGGTCTTTATTCATGAGTTTGGAGTGTGACGGCACAGCGGCGTGAACTAAATAACGTTAAATAGAAAAAAAGAATGTCAAACTGTATTTCTTTACCTATCTTTACGATCTTTGGAATCTTAAAAGCTCTTATAACTTATAACTTATTTAAAAAAACAAGTATTATAAAAAAAAATAATGACTCAAACGATTGAATACTTGATGATTGCGTGCAGATTTAAAATGATTTACTCATAAATTGCATTTACCTACATATATAATATTTATACAAGTACAACACAGTGCGCTCACAGCTCGCTCAGAGCTCGGGCTAGCAATCAATGTCTATAACAATTTTAAATTGACAAAATGTTATAAAAGAGTTCAGCTAAGACAATGAAACATTTTAAACAATACTTTCCTGTGACAATGCTCTAGGTGTTGCCATTTGCATGTGCGCTGAAGGGGAGAATTTCAGGAATAGAATTAATTATATGGAGCGAACGCGGCATATCTTTCACCCCGGGGGCGGAGTCACGGGGCTGGGAGGGGCCTGGGGGGACTCATTAAATAGCTGTGCTAACGTAATCTAGCGTTAGGTAACGAGGAATGTTTAATTACGAATATAGCCGGTTAATATACTTAGGTATGGGTGTTACAGATACACGAACAGTCACATCTATTATTATAATTATTATATTATAATACTATATGCTATAATACACTGTCGTTATTAAAGTATACTAATAATAGAACATTGTACGTGTGTTTGTTTATCTTTAATAACGAATTAGTTTATTGATACACTTTTATTTAGCCATTTTGAAGGCTATGCTTTTTATCGGAAGTTGAATCTGCGAATATATCAAACAATATTCGATAATAAATAATTAAATGTATTTTTAGATTGGATATAATAAAAGTATCTCTCATGATCGAAAACTAAAATATATGTATATATTTGTTTTATTAATTAATTTTATGTTTGCTAGATATTGGAACAACCTCACCAGAGCTCTTCTATCTGAGAATATATTTTTTTTATATATATTATTAACTTACATTTTATTAAAGCTATTACAAACTACTATTATAAGAGTTTTACAATAACAAGGAAACAGAACATTGATAAGATCCTTTTAAATAAATAATTAATATTTCATTCACAATAAGTAATTATTGAACATAAATATTATTTTAAAGATTGCGGGTGAAATGTATTGATAAATAAACTTTATTAATGTGTTTCTTGACCTAAAACACTTCTTTCGACTAATTCTTTGTATATCACAAATTTATTAAGACTTTATCTAAACAGAGTCAGGTATAATGTCTGTAAGGAGAATTCAGATGATTTCCTTTAGTTGTCAAAAATATAAAGAAAAGAAGTCGTTTAAAAACACTAACTAATGGTTATAATAGAACCCACTATACCTAAATGTCTAGTATTGATATATAGCAAATATATTTTTAATCGTCCTTAGCGCTTCACATTCTTCAGCATTCACTCTATTTGATTGAGTTTAAAGTGAGTCATTTGAGGACAACTTGTTAGTTAGTTAATATTAAAGTGAAATCTATTCAAAGTGGATGCAGTATATGTGTATATAGATTGTGTTTATTATATTGACAAACATCTCATCTCTTAGGTGTACGAGCTGGAGAGGCGATTCAAGCAGCAGAAGTACCTGTCAGCGCCCGAGAGGGAGCACCTCGCCTCGCTCATACACCTCACGCCCACGCAGGTCAGATCATTGATGTAGTGCTTGACACAGAGGACCTGCAAGCTGTAGAACATTCAACTTCTGCCACTATCAACATAAAATAATTATAACTTGTATTATAAAAACTCTAAACGTAAGAAAAACATTTTACAAAGAGAGATGGTGGTGGAGAGTTTTTTACTTTTACCAAACTATATCTACTTAGGTTATAAGTTATTTTCAAAATTATTGGTAGTCAGTGAAAAAATTTCTCTAAACTATAGTATTTCTTCCCAAGTTATAGCTAACAAAAAAATTAAAATGTTTTCTAAATAAAAAAATAATTTCTCCCCACGAAACTCTGCGCACTTGTTATTTTGATCGCCACATTGTGATACAACAACACAGGGCGTTTCCTG
The DNA here is from genome assembly GCA_959347395.1 of Mechanitis mazaeus. Classification (NCBI taxonomy): domain Eukaryota; kingdom Metazoa; phylum Arthropoda; class Insecta; order Lepidoptera; family Nymphalidae; genus Mechanitis; species Mechanitis mazaeus. The sequence continues at coordinate 4,120,670 of OY365743.1, forward strand.
AATCAGGGCGACTCCGACATAAATCACATAATCGCTGCCACCGCCTCGCCTCCGGCTATGACCTCTCCCTGATCCAATTACCGAACACAAACCGCCCACGATAAACAACGATATGCCCACTGCAGCGCGCCCGCGGGCACATGTCCTACACCTTATTTTTTCCCGCAGCTGTAAGATGTGTTCAGGGAGGCTTGTTAGAACTCGCTTCTTGTTTCACGCTCCGCAACACGGGTTCGAGAGTTGCTTTGATATTGAAGAATATTTCCCTTGTCTGAACTTTCGAGTGCTGTCTTCAAATTAGTGAACATTGCTCTTTGGACCCTCTGTGACTGATGTTATACCTGTGTATGTCTCCGCAATATTGGAATGAAAAATATAATTTTAAAAGATTATAGGTACAAATAATATTTGTTAAACTGTTTGTGTAAATACGGCAGTGGTTCACGAGTTCCATTATTAATATCTGTCACCGGCACGCGACCCATTTTCCCACATAGCGCAGACGAAATTCAAATCCTTCATAACAAAGACTCAATAATCTCGGGCGTGTCAATATAAATTTCATAAACTCTGCGTAACCCTAACAAAAGCCCGCAAACATCCATGAATAATCTCCATTTTGAGGGTGTCAACACCATTTACGGCGACGCGTTTGAATTCCCGCGAAAACAAACGTCAAAGTGACGTTTGACTTGGCGGAGACAATGGCGGCAGGCGAGAGGCGCGAGGGCGTGCTAATACGACGATTATAATTCGATGTATTGTTGTAATATTAATTGGTTCGCACGATATGCACTGGTCATTGTTGGCTCAGAGCAGGTTGATTGAGCTATGAATTTCTCAAGTAACCTGTTATACGTACATGACTGAACCACGTATAACAGACCTCTGCTCCTCGGAGGTAAGACGCATGAGCTAAATCTTAAGAGCGTCATGGTTCAACTCAATTTTGATGTTAAAGGTAAAATATTTATAAAATGCAATAAATCGGAGCACTCTGATAGAATCCTGAACACATTCAGTTCATTTACAAGCTGCGCTGGTCACCCCATATAGCTGTCAGTGACAGACGCGTGCTCGCCGCCATCATATAGAGATTTATTATAGATATTCAGTTACGATATTTTGCAAGTTTAGATGATATTATGCTTATGAGGTAGTGATAAATGTATTATTTTTATTATCTTTGTGTTGGTGTTCATTTTGATACACACTTCTTGTAATGTTACATTCGTCAGTAGAATGTATCGCAATCGTCGAGTTCATGAACCAAACGCTTTAAGTTAAACGCCTTGCTCGTGCATATTCAAAGCAGAGCCGAGTTTAAATAGAGGCTGCAATAAAGTGAAATTGCTACGGTCGGCAAAAACATTCACCAATAGTTCAATTAATATTTTATTTATTTATATTTGATTACTAAAAAAGGATTTAAAGTTTATGGTTTGACGTATAAGTAAATACAGTATAAACTATTTTGACAAAGTAAATATCAGAATAAATATTTATTTTCTTTAATAATAAATTTAAAATGATATTTAACTCTTTATATATGTTAATAATTTTATATAATATAGTATAGTATAGTCGCTGCCGTTGCGGACAGTACGCAGCACAATATTCCGCAGTATTTGAGGTTCAGAGCAAACACAGTCTCTCGTTTCGTTATTAAACTTAAGTAAATTTCGATGTTCCCGGACCGCCACTGTTGATACTCGCTCCCGGGACCTCTTCCCTCTTTACTTTTATTTTGAGCTAATTGCCTCTACGCGGCGGGCGCGGCCTGGCTTAGGATTACGGCTGAGAGACGCTTTAAAATATTTGTACTATATCCTTGTTATTTGGTTACGTCACTATTATTTTCCCATAGATGATCTGTTAAGAGTTGAGACAAAGACCTACTGCGAGCAATCCGTCCTTTGTCTATGGTCACGACTCCTCGTAGCCTGTTGTCTGCCGGATGCGGCGCATGCGGGTGTAATGGGAGCAATGAGATAATAGCTACTGATTTTAAACAATAACGGCTCGTCAAATCGCTGTTCGTTCACCGGTTGAAGGACTTGGAGTGCCTCACTGAAGAATTGCTCTCCCCGCACTGCCATTTGCAATTTTGTTGGACACAAGATTGACGGTCTGACAATCATGATTTATAAACTTTACTTTTTTCAAGTGCTCGAGCATGACTAACTGTCCTTACTCTGAATAGTTTAAAGTATAATAAGCCTTTAGTACAATTACTATATATTAAGTACATTTTTTGTAATATAATTTGTAAAACTAACTTTCTAACCACTTAACATTTTTCTAATCCCGATCTTCGTGAGATTTCAATACACTTCCTGTTAAAAGCTCACCGCAATGAAATCATCGACGAATAAAATAAATAAAAAAAATGTTTATGGTATCATAGATCATACGATCCACAACCACCATTCATTGCTACCGACCTGTCAAAATAAATTAGCAAATTGAACCAACGTCTTTGATAATTTGTTGAAATGCTGCGGAATTGTGTAATAACCGCGAATATATTATTAGGCTATAGCTGCGGGGCTTTCGGTTGATTTCATGCGTTCTTGATATTTAGTAAGCAATTCGTTGGAGATTTAGTTGAATGGACTTTTTTTGTTCATTCTGTGTGTGATAGGATTAGAGTTATCTGAGGATAATGCACCTGACGTGATCCCTCGCAGGTAAATGCCATTATGTCTGCAAAATACAAACGAAATTATATTTCAAAATGCACTGTTGCGGTATTTGCGTGGGACAATATAGTTCCTTTGATATTTTAGCGTAAATAATAGAAAAATGTATTTATTAAATAACTGAGTTGTTTATATTAATTAATACTCAACACGATGCGGCTCTAAGACAAATACAGAAGCCAGTGAAGTAAAACAAATAATATTATTAAATATTTGCGTAAGAAACACGTAGTTAGGTCGTTCATAAACGATGTTAAGGCGATTTAATCATCGTTTATTAAATAAATATTAATTTTGTGAATTGCCGAGTAAATATTTGATTGGAGCTTTGTAGTTCACGGTCGACGAGTAGGGGCAGGGTAGAGGCAGGGTAGAGGCAGGGTAGAGGCAGGGTAGAGGCATGGTAGAGGCAGGGTAGGGACGAGTCACAATGTTACGAGTGGGCGGTGAGGTACATACCTACAACTTGTATACTTACATGCTTGCAACCATTTCTATGTGAAGACATTTTATTTTGCTAAATTAATTACATACCAGTGTTATTAAACCCAACTGTGATTCTTATAGATATGTTGCACATTTATATTTCTAAAACGACACCTGAGAAAACATTGTAAAGAAATCACCAGATTCCATAAGCCAGGTCCGTCTGTTGGTACATTCACGCACGTCCTATTAAAATTACCAACTTCACTGTCATTCAATAAATGTAATTCAATCTACTGGGTACAGTAACCAATAAGGTCCATAATGGTATAATGGATTTTTCAAATGAAACTTGGTTTGGTTTCGTTTTTGCTTTGGATATTTTGATAAGGTACTAAATAAATGGTGGCTATTGATCGCCTGTCGCGTGTGTTGACTCAGCGACTCTATGTACCTCAGTACTGTGGCTGTCGCTAAATTATAATAGTAAAAATATATATTCTATAAATAAATCTTAACTGAATGTAACATGCCAAAATATAGCAACTTTAAAAACTTATTCAATATGAATAATTTCAACATATGTTAATACGTATTTGGGGCCACTAACGTACAGCAAAGATTAAATTAAATTTTCATTGACAATTTCATTACTGTTTCAATAAAATAGACAAAATAAAACATAACAAAACATAATAATACAATAACATAATAACAATAAATAATATATTTTCATCTTAGATAAAACATAAAATTCATCTGAAAAAAGAAATGCAAATGGTGAAAATATTGACCAAAATCACAGCATCAAATGAAGATTTAAACAAATATGAGGTCATTTTTATTTTTATAATTGTGGTCGGTATTCTGCGAGTCATGCTTCTTAGGAAAGGAACACCTACGCATAGGTACAGCGACGACGGACGCTGGAACACCATGAAATAGTTTTAAGTGATTCTCATTCTTATATCCACCACTAACAAACACGTCGAACTTCATTATGGGTTTTTTTTTTATATGGCTCCTAAAACTATTTGTACCTACTATAAATTAGAGTGCCGGTTGGGTGGTCGATGTTTTTAGATAATTGCTACACCACAAACAAATTCTCATTATATTATTATGTCATATTATAATTCACCCAGGATAGAAAAGTACACAAATTTTAATGTTCTCGAACTTTACACCCGAAAAGTGTCATCAGTGGAAAAGAAACAAGTCGTTTAGAAGTAAAACAAATAATTGAATGGTGCTTCGAGTGAAGAGTGCGTGCAAGAAAACACGGAGCAGTATGCACAAGATTGAAAGAAACTACTCGACACGAGAGCGTCCGAGCCTCGGCGGAGTGCAATGAGCGACGCTCGCTGCGAGGCCGTTCATTAAGTCATCTCATCCAGGCCGGGCGTCGCTGCTGCTTCCCACCGCCGGTCCGCTCAGAGTAAACATTGAAAAATAACAAATAAGACCGATAAGTCTTCGAGACGAGTGGACTCTGCGCAGCGTCTCGTAGTAGCCGTGTATCCATTTTGTTTTGATAACGGATCTAGCTATGTATCGAGCGAGTGGTATTTATGCACGCGAGCATTTTCATAACGGAACGGCAAAGTTGGACACACATCCATTTCAAAGAATAAACAAGGAGGAAACTCCAAGTATAAATAATAAATATAGTATATATCTCTGCGTTCCAGCGTGCGTAGACAAAGGCCCCGCTCGGAGCTCGGAGGCAAACATGGCGTGTTTATTCTTTCGTCATTAAGGCGAGTGTTGACTATGTACTGTGCCCTAGCGCTAATTTCAGGGAGGTCAGGCCGGCGGCGGTGCTCCGCGATGTTGACACTCGCCAAATGGAGATGGGGTTAACGTGTCTCGCGGATGACGCGTCGGCTCGATAGCCTTCAAATACTTCACTGTGCTTAGCCTGATTTAACTTGTCTTCAACTTATGTCGCCTAGGGTATAATAAACACCGAACTCTCCATTATATTATACGGTTTGTTGTCCGTGCTCTGTTCTATTTACTTCGCAATACGTTTAAGAACCAACATTCACCGCCATTTTCCTTAGTGCTTTAGCGTTGGTACTGCTTAAGACGAGAGCATTCATTTATATATATATATATATACATAAATGAATGAATAATATTTATATATTTACATATATTTCGATTAAATGATATTTTTAACAAATAATCTTACTGAATTTTGAAAATAAAATATTATTATTACAAAGATTTATACCTCTTAGATTTAAAATCACTGTTAGTCACTAGAGTGTTTGTTACAGGTCAAAATATGGTTTCAAAACCACCGCTACAAGTGCAAGCGACAAGCCAAGGAGAAGGCGATGGCGGAGCAAAACCAACACAACCAGGTGATATATATATTTAATAATATTTATGTCGTCGGCTGCGAGAAACGCTCACATCCCTCCTAAAACCCGTATAAAGAACTAGTTATCTTCAATCAGGTATTGAATAATGAATTTTTAATACGTGAGTGATAAAAATCGTCGTCGGTCGTCTCCCCTGCTCTGTGCTTTCGCTGTAAAGGCGTAGAGCACTTGATTCCGATCTCCCGCTGGTCGCCCGCATGCGAAGCCCCACAATTTCAATTAAAATTTGCTGAGGTGAACTGCGAGGTTCAATTTCCTCTTACGTTAAAGATTTTATATTTCACTTTTGAATTATTCTCTTAGTTACTTTAACATACTCAACTAAACGACAATTGATCGCAGTTCCTCCTCATAAATATCCAGTTATTTAGAATTGAAGTTTAAAAAGTTAAACATAATAATTTCATCGCCCTTTATCATTAAAAATTAATAGAGTTTAAAAGATTATTGAGCAAATAAAATAAATAACTATAATTAAATTTCCCTCACCCCTAACAAAGCCCCCCGGTGCCTGATTGCCTCAATTTGCTCGAATAACATGCGAGTATCGACTTCGAGCGTCGTCTGTGGGCGGTTCTACTGACGAATATTAATTGAATTACTTATATTTAAGTTTTATTCATTTTTTTACTTTTGTAACATAAATATATTAAAAGAAGATTATTTATTTCTTCCATCCCTTTCTTTGTCTGGGAACAAGATTACTTTTGATTGCCCAAAATTAGCGAAGCTCAACAGCGCTCGTCCTGCCACTGGGCTTCATAGAATACCTTATATCACGTGTATCTCTTGTGTAGTCGGCGTCGTCTCCGCGGCGCGTGGCCGTGCCGGTGCTGGTGAAGGACGGCAAGCCGTGCGGCTCGGGCGAGGGCTCCTCCCCCTCGCACTGCGCCACCCCCACGGGCGGGTACTCCGCCCCGCAGCAGGCCGCCTGCAGCAATCTGTCGTACCGCCAGCCCGCCTACCAGCAGCAGTGCTCCGGCTACCTCCCGCTGCAGGGCCGCGCCTGGTAGAAGTTCCCACAGCTTTACCACGAGACAATGTTCAAAGAGGAGATGTACTTCGATTGAGTTCTACTCGATTACTTCGCGTTTTCATGTTTTTATCTACTCGTTCGTTCGTGAAGGGCTCGGCCCGGGTCTTCGAAGGGAACATTGTCACTGGTAAAGCGGTGGGAGAGTCTACCCGAGAGACGCTCAGTGAGTGATTCAGTGATTTGAGTGAACGTGACGGGAGAAGTGACGCTGCGGCGGCGCCGGTGTACATATACAGATAGAGATAAGCACCACTGAGGATTTGACTTAAATGTTATATTTAATGTAAAATATTTTAGTCAAATACACCACGTTTTTATTTAAAACAATATTTTGCCGTACCTTATAATACTCCAGTTAAATCTTCCAAAATAGCCAAAATGGCCAACAGACACGCCAGCCATCACATGTTCGTTTAAAACAATACAAAACAGTCGAGCTGTTGTAAATAACTGATAAAGTAGTTAATTGTTGTGTGAATAGTATTATTTATAGTAAGGAGGTCGATGTTTGTGTGTGTAGATAGTAACGTGTACATATGACTTGGTAGCTGCCGATTCATTTCATAGATATAATTATGTTACAGTTACTTAGAGCTCTAGAGACAATCACATTTTAATAAATATTGCATTATATTAGAGGTTTCTTTATGAAATTCTGTAAAAACTAGAGTTAATTAGACAAAAATGTTTTTGCATGCATTCCGACTATTAAATACACTTTATCATATTAGTATGTTTTCTTTTCATTGTGCCAAGTTACTCAGCTGTCCTGAAACCGTCTGAGGGTGAGGTCGGCTGTGGACGCACGAGCCACAAGTAATTGACTACTAACCCCTAATTGGGAGCCAATCGTGCTCCCCCCACCCTCTGCGATTATGATTCCAACTTTATAAAATATCAATTAATTTTGTACTTAAATTATAATTTCTTATTTACAATGTAAATATTATATTATTGAGAGTCGGTAACAGTAGCGATGGATATAGCAATAAGAACATATAATTTGTCAGTTGGAAAAGATTTTTAATGTTATTAAGTTAATTGATAAAAATATGTTTTGAATTATTTTAGGTGGTTTAGAGAGGTTATAACTATATATAAATAGTATTAATACGAAGGAATTTGTAACAGTAAGGTGAGGCGACGAGGTGTATTGAATTTCGATTTATAAAATTAATAAAAATCAACGAGTTTTAAATATTTGTTTTATTCAAATTTTACCCTAAAAGAGAGGTAAATTGTAAAAGCCATCCTCCTAATGATAGATTATATGACCCTTTGTTTATATGGCAACAATGAGAACATCGTGAACGTTTACCTTTGCGCCCCTCAAGCTCGTAAGCTCATTTTATTGTCTTCAATATTCCCAGATTACCCTGTAATCTCTCATAACGTATAACAGTTTATTCCGCATGGCAACATCGCCTTTGTTCACTGCACGTCACTCACGACCCGCCAAAACGAAATAATAACACGCTCGCTCCAATACTGAAATGAAGTAACTGGACGAGAGTTTCATACGATTTTGAGCCTTTTTTTAATATACGGATGGCATAGTCTACATTAAATAGTCCACTGAGTTAGTTGTATTGCTAGACGTGAGTAATTTTTATAGAACAAAGCCAGGGACGAGTGCACGTGCTCCGTACTGCAGGGGCAACTAATAAAATGATGTATTAGAGGTACAGGTGAGGGAGGTGAAATTGAAAACTATTTGCCTCTTGACTAGAAAATCTTGGCTTCAACCGGATTAGTGTCAGCAGAGTGACGTAATTGGACTTTATGAGGATTGTTGAGTTCTTTACGCTCAAATTAGTTAGTCATGCCTCAGTACCATTGTTTCTACTTAATTATTTACTACAGTCTCGTCTGGTCATGAAAATTAAAAAATTTATCAATATGAATAAAGAATAAAGTTGTAATTAAAATTCATTTTCTCTTGTAGAATTAGCATCGTGGCTTTGCTGAGTATTTAAATGTGACTCTTATTAAATAAGCAGCTCTTTGAGAACACTTATTGTAGGTATATGATTTCGTAATCCTCGCTCTTATATTATTATATACAGTCTGTTACAATTCTTGTAAATTTACAGCAGAACCTGGCTATGTAAGACACTGTCAGGTTCAAGTTTAAAAATATAAACCTTTAGAATTTTTTAATTTCAGTTTTATTTTTAATTTCACATACAATATATTTTAAAACAGATGCTTTATGACATTTTGCGTAACAGATAATTAATAAAATTATCTAGCAATTCCATTTAACGTATTTTTCTTTTGATCGGGGTTTTAAATTAACTGCCGTTTTTATAAAAAATAATACTAAATTCAAGTAAAAAAGAAACTTATATTTCTGTTTTTCTGTATAAAACTATATATAGATACTCCAAACCTACTAAAACACAAAAACAATATAAAAATATGTTTGAGTCTTTGAAAAGTATTATTCTCTTCAAAGACTTTGATAAATAGAATATTATTCGCATGAAACGACAGCGAACAGATATATTAAGTGAAACAAAGGATTCATTGTACTACGTATATGGTATTCATATCTATCTAGAACAAAAATCATTTCAGCTGTAATAAAACAAATAGAAACATTTGAAGTTGTTAATTAAACAAAGCCGAGCTCAACATGGCCGCCGCAGCATCGATCCGGCGCGAACGAGCATTGTCACAGACTATTACAATTATAACATGACTTTTAATTTATGATTTTATGAATTTATATACTTAAGATACTTTTATGGATAATATCTATATGAATTAACATTAGGTGTTTATCAGTACAGTAACACACTTATTGTGTTTGAACAAATAATTATTAATATTGCTTTGATTATTAATATCTTTTTTGACGAAAGCAGAAAAGAACCAAAAAATTTATTTTGTATGAATAACTAATATATTTACTATAAGATTTTCCTCAAAATTCGATGAAAATCTTCCCCTATACACAAAGGTCTACGGGAAATCATAAAAAATAAATCTAATACGTTTTCCCCCATCGGAGGATCGCGAGTTGCTAGACGATCTGTAAACAAATTTGTGAATATTATTCGAGTTCATGGGGGCGAGCTGACGCCATGAATACCAAAGGGGTGCACCATTAATCTTAAGATTTTCATTCATGGGGTTAAGACGGTATGTATGGGGTTGCTTGGAGTTGTAATTGCCGTGAAAGCCTTTCTGAGACGGTAAGCGCGGAGTCGACTCGAGCCATTTCAATAGTCGTAATTATTTATTGTTTTCATTTAAAAGATTTTGTGCAGATTCAAAAGATTTATTATTATATGAGTTATTATGGATATTCGTTTGTCATTACGTTTATGACAGATTATATGAAAATGTCATAATTAAGATGAAACATAATATAACGTATATATTAAATATTTGATCAAATTTACTAATATTTTTGTTATCTTAATTTCGACCCTGCTGACCTACTTTTCCAAATATCCTTAATACACCAACATAAGTTTATTTTTAATTCTTATTCATTTGATAAGATATACAACAATTGTGTTTGTATAAGACGTTTAAAATATGGTAAAAAAGTTTCAAATAAATATCAAATCAATAAAAAGTATCCAGCTTAATACTTACGTAACAGTTTAACAATAATTTTAGTAATTAATATATTATTAACACTACATACTTACCATTCAACCTCTTCTCTCTTTTATTGTTTTGATATATTCCATCTAAAAGTTGCAACGAACTGTTGAGACTCGCACCTTATCATAGTTTGGTCTATAAAATGGTTAAATTTTAATATTTTTATTGTTTTTATTATAATTGATATAAATAAAAATGTTTATTAAATATGCACTGTGAGACGTACACCACTACATAAATAAAAACAACAAAATTTAATTTATAGTTCTTTATAACAAAGGCTAAAGTAAATGATAATACCAATAATAAATATTAAAAATTGTAGACAATTATACAACACAAAATTTTTGAAATGACGTGACTCTTTCCTGAATTTCAGAAACATCTTAAAAATATGGTTTATAGTTCAGTCGAGTCCTCGTTTTTTGTAATTATTACTGAATAGTTATGATGCCTGGTTGTGGAACAATCGCTGCAGAAGAACAAAGAACAGAACAAAAGAAAAGACTGAGTTCTTTTCCTGTTGCAATTAATTTTTCGACGTCGTAGTTGTGTGGACAATGAAGAATTTTGAAAAACTTTCAATATAGGTATCTGTGGTTTTTTCTTTTTATATCATTGATATTTTTTAACAACAATTGCAGCAGCAATTAAAAATATATAGTACTTGTACTCATATATCATAATAGTATTACATATTAATATATTTTATATATGGTCTGTGTTTATGTTTTAATGTTAGTTATACGCTCAGCCTCTATTGCACGGACATATCTGAGCATATCTCATATACTTTTATAATTAGAATGGTATTAAAAAATATACATAATATAAGCCATACTGTTATTTAATAATCATTAAAAGCCGCAACGAACAGAAATATTATACTTCTTTTGTCATATATATATATATATAGTTCTACTAAATTTACTGGCTCCTATAATTTTTAATCGTATTTCCTATTACTATTATATGTAATTAACCAGCTGTACTCACGTAAAAACTATGGGAATATGCCCAAATTGTTTCCAACCTCTTTTTCGTAAGCTAAGCGGAATTTGACGTGATTTCCGGAGTCGGTCGTCTGTACTCGTAGACAGTAATTATGGATCACAAAACTTTAAATACGAACTATTTCTGATTATTAGTTTAATTTTATATATTATTTCAAGAAGTTATACAAAATATTAAAAATGTTCTATTTAAATACCCACTTGGTGGGTTTTGAAAAAGAAAGACATTTTTACTTCACAGATAAGAACCAGAAAAGCTCAGTGTAGTTTATTTGTAGTTGTGTGCGGTGACACTCTGACACGCTGACACTCTGACACTGAGACTAATCTACAAAACTAATAATAAACAGATAGTAGCTGCAGGTTTGTTTAGTCATATTATTAGTGCACTAGTTAGTAATACGATAGGTAGTCCTAATAATACAATAATAATTTATATACTTTATATATAAAGAAAATGAAATCATAATGCATCGTTGTAATGCTAGAAGATTTTATTAAGGTTCTTAAAATCCTTAAGTCTTCTTCTTTTCTTCTTACGTGGTAGCTCTTCGTTTCTTCTTAAGTATTAGAGCCGCCAGCACGCAAACGGAGGAAGCTGAACGAAAATGAAAATATATCACGAAAAGTTTAGCTTATTATGATTGCCCCATTGTCTACAATTAAGAAAAAATAATACATATGTCAGTCAAAGTAAGAAATTACCATCTTCGCTTGTAATATAACATTTTAATTAAAAAAAACTAATTGCAAATTACTCTTAATCTACAATTAGTAATTTATTCAAAATCTATCATTATAGATATCATTATAGATAGATTTTGAATAAATTACTAATTGTAGATTAAGAGTAATTTGCAATAGATAGGCATGCGATAATCAAGTGGTCCAAATTTGGTTAGTATAGCTTGATCGGTAGGAGGAGATAGCAAAATTTGATCGAATTGACAAGTAAAAAATAAGCTTGAGCTGCAAAGTTCGGAAATACATACTATTTCTACGAAATCAATTAAGTATATTTATTTTACAATTTATGAGCACACAAAACATATATTTGATAAAATAATATATAGAATAATCGTGCCTTTGCATTGCTTATTTTATATTGTTCTTCCAGTAGACCTATGAAAGGTGGCATTCACTGCCTCTCATCTCAGTTGTAGATGAGAGGCAGTGAATGCGTGCAACATAACAACGATAAATAAAATTACTATAATTAATAATAATATGAATAAAAAAAAAAGGAATAAAGTATTTCAAAACATCACCGATGAATTTATTGTCATATCTGATAAGTTTCTCAGTCACATTCAGACATATTAATAACTATAGGTCCTTACAGATGTATATAATATATTTATATAAGTTGAATTAAACATGGCTGTTAGAGTTATTTCAAGTCTGAATGTAAATGTTGTCCTTATAATTAGTAATAAAAGCGTATCTATAGAAAAAGATATATTAGTAAAACTATCACACTTTAACTTAACGTTAAGCGGTGAGGTTTCCTTGAGGTTTTTTTTAAAAGGGAATGTATCTGAGGGGTCCATATTTGGTCTTATTGATGTAATTTTATAAATACATAAGAGCAGCTTATGCAAGTCCTACTCAGCTTCGTATAATAAACCACAAAATACTGTTAGAGCATATTTAACTTATTATATCATTAATTAAAAGATTTTCTTTCATAATTTTGGTAGAAGTAATGATATAAAATAATAATTAATCAATTAAAACTTGTTATATTAGTATCTTATTTACCGGATAAGCAATTAATATGCTTACTTATATGAGAAAATATTATATAAATCTAGTATGTTACAACAGACAATACTATAAAGTAATCCAATATACTAATAATTCTGTACATGCGAGTCCATTGTAACCTATATGTATACATTTCACCAACAAACTCAAAGAAAAAATTAAAGAATTAAAAATAAATGTTAGAGAACATATATGTGAGAATTGATTTTATAATGTATACGAATATTTAGATAATAATATGTATTGGGTCTGGAGCTTTCACTGTCACGACATTTTAAGATTATAACAAATAAGTTAATTTTAAAAAAAACACAGGACAAGCCTTCCGAGTTTCTGTCGTCAGTTCATCTCAGGACTGAGGCATCTTTCCGAGCCGGTAACTTTGACTGTAATTTTTTTTAATTTATTTCCAATAAATATTTTTATTATTATTATTATATTTGTATAATGTTAGAATCATAGCACTTGGTCAATGTAAGAATATCATAGGTATTTTAACTTTAGACCAGGATGGAATTATTATTAAATTTTGTTACTAATTAATTAACTTTTTCTAATTATTGTTTGTTTGTTTGTCATTCGAGCACCACACAAAAAATATTCTGCTGATTTTCAATGAAATTTTAATGTTACATATATCATCATTATATAACATAAAGAATAGCAGATTTTTCTCATTTTCACTAGTATACAGAAAAATGTTTTGGCTTGTAATTATTACCATAACAATGGAAATGTTACCACCTTGTATTATGATATGTTAAATGGCGTGTTGTCTAGAGAGAGGAACAAAGTTGGAGGGGGAATAAGGAGATGAAATCGCTAATAGCATGTACGAGTATAATTAAAAAAAAAACATCTGACACGCGGCAATCGAGCTTGCCGCTATGAAAAACTCCTAATCGGCAAATTATAACTCGCAAATTAATTAACAAACAAAACAACTTCTATTGCTTTTTTATTTTTTTTATGTAGTTTATGATAGGATTTTAAAAATTCGAACATTTTTTCCATTTTTCGGTAGCTTCGGCGGCCGATCTGACCACCTTCCCGTTGGCCAATCAACATAATTTTGAAAAGTGAATCTTACATTTAGATGCTGATTCCAAATATATCTTTAGTTTTTCAAAATTCGAAAAATAAAAATCGAAACACACACACACACACACACACACACAGACACACAGACACACATACAGACAGACAGATCGGAAGGAAAAACTGAGTTTTTCGAACATCCAATGTGCAAAGTGTCAAAGTGATCAATACGATAACCTACAAATATCGAAACACTATTCAGATCAGTATAGTATAAGTCTACATTGATAGGTGATATGCACATAGGCAATAACGACAGTGGGCAAAATTGAATAATATACTCGACCATTTATAAAAAAGATTTTTTTTATAGAATGTCTAGAATGAAGTAGTATTACAAATTATTAAACTTCCGATTGTAGCTCGTGTTGCTGTTTCTCTTCTTCTTGAAAGTTCGGGAATATTATTATATTTTTCTAATGTGTTGAGGAGTAAAATAAATATACATTAGTGGTTTAAAGATATACCACAGTTTTAGATATCAGCAATTCTTATTTCATTGTAATATCTGCCTGGAAGTAAGTAATTAATATTTAATAATAAAACTCAAACTCCTTAGGAATTAAAAATGTGTTACAGTTAGTTCAGTGTGATAACTATGAATGACGAAGACCTGCACGAGACCTCCGAAGATGACATCATTCATCCCGCCATACTCAAGATTAAAGTAACAAGAAAGAATTTGAAACGATTGAAACCAATATTCAATAATATAAATTATGATCATGATATCTTAATATATTCAGTTCAATTCAGGTCATTATGGTGTCTATTGATAAGACACCAATAATCTCAAGTTTAATGTGTTTACGTCTCTTTTCCGCGATCCTGTTCAATGAACGAGTCCAAAATAGTAATCGAATGGACATTTTGTTTGGCCACATGAGCCACAGCTCTGGCGAATAATAGGTTCCCCTAAAACAATAATGGTAATAATAGTTTCTATGGTATCAATGCAAATTAATAATTAATTACTATAAAAATAATTACCAACTAACTATTTTTATATATAAACAATGTAATGTAAAAGTTTTAAATGAACACTAGGTCGTTTCTTATTAGATACTGCATTTGATGACAATTATTCTGTATTTCAATTCATTTCACAGTTCACTTCAGGTTAGCTCATCTCATTAGAGCGCGCAGTGTTCTCAGCTGTGAGGAGCGTTTTATGCATACAGCTGCCACGTGGAGGAGAAGAAAGTCATTGTCATTCAACATCTCACGCTGAATATATCTTCTGTTTGCGACTCGGAAGATAGGTTACTATCTATCACGACAGATGCCATCCTCAAGTACGGAGTCTATCCACCTTCAAAGTGTGATGATCATGTTATATATCTGACTGTGATATATTTTACACTGTCTACATATGTTACTTGAAATAACATTCTAATTAAAAATACATATAATGTTTCTTTTTATTGAAAATGTTGAAATATATCCTACTAAAGCTTGTTAGGACTACCGTTTACCAAAACCATAAAGCCTAAAATTAATCTCAACGGAATTTTAAGTCTAGTCCTTGCAATTTTTGTGATTTTGTGATTAGTCTATGAGTGTTATTATTTTATAAAGAGTTATCAGCGAGTCGATGGTGAGGTGAATATTTGGGACAAACAGTTTTCGGACGATACGCGTTAAGCAATTGACATGACTCTTTAAAGAATCACTCGTGAACTTAAAAAAAATTGTAAATAATTCGTTTAGATTATTATTTAATTGCTGTTTTCATTTTGGTTGATTTGTTTTTGTGTTCGTTTCTTTTTGCCCATGTTGTAGTTAGTATCTATAGGATAGATTACGCGCGAGGTCTGTAACGTCGAGGGCTTGGGGCTGACTAATTAGAACAAAAAACGCGGGAAAACACAAGTATGCTTGACAGTGAGGCAGAGACAAAGAGCGCCAACGTGTGCCAAAAAGTTTGATATCGCATCACTGCGCGCACATTGTTCTCGTCTCTATTGTGTTAACTTTAGGTCCATTTTACTTTAAAACGGAAACATTGGCTTGAAAATTTATTTTTTTAATTGACAATCTATAAAGTCGTATTTACGTGTTGGTGTCGGACGAACTGGAACCTTATGTTGACGCGAGACAAATTATTTTTGTGTAGACTTTAATGTTATAACGATGTTTCAGTATTGTCTATAGTTGCGTACAGAAGCGCCATCGCGTCGATTGTCTCTGGCACGTTCGGGCAAAGAGGCCACAATCGATAGAGCACGGGCGTGTGTTGTAATGAATTTATTAAAGAACAAGCATTTCCACACGTGTCTGCTTATTTGTTTTTAAATATATTTCATATTTTTTTATTATTAATGCAATATAAATCTTATTACCTTGAATTTCTGAGCCCCTAAGCAGTGGCTGGTTATCCTGCAGAATTTTTTGCACTTAGTGACGAAAAACAATATATTAACAGAATTATAAACAAAAATTAGTTTAGGGTGAAACAACACATATAATACTTACGTTTAAAAATAAGTTTGATATTAAATATTTAATAACAATAACAGTTTCCTTGGTATCAAGCTGTATTTTATTTTTCTAAGTTTCTTTCCAAAGCGTAGGTAAACTTCGAAAATGATCAATACTTGCAATATGCCAAAACCAACCTCTAAATAGTACACATTTAAAAAAAAAACTCATGTTTTGTGTTATCTTCCCAATTTCCACGTTTGATGGAAACATGTCATTTTATAAAAAATGTTGTCCTGTAAATCACAAATGAATGTTAAAGTTAAATGCTTAGTCACGGTGGCTCGCCTCGAGGTCTCATTAACACTCGCCGTGTGTCTGTCTGTGTGTCTGTGTGACGACCACCGGCGGACGGATACACTTGGTTCCGTCATACTAAAGTATACGTTTTACTTATATTAGTGGTCATTTTAATTTATACCTTAATTCTCCTAATGCTGTCTTAATTATGATAGAAGTTTTTAAAAGTAACCAGGTATTTGATATACAATTACTATTTTGATAATAATTTCGTAACTTTTTTAATATTGGTAAGTATATCTAATATGCTCAATAATAATTTGCGTTTTTAATTGTTTTTTGAATTACATTATAGTACTGTGTTCCGCTGACCACGACTACGTCCAGGGATCCCTAAACTCGAACACAATTAGGACTTGTCGAATCATCTCTTCACTAAAATGACTTTTATTTCAATCCTCCATTCAGCTTCGTATTATTTTGACAGCGCGTTGGACGCCATGACAGGTGGTTAAATGTTTAGCGTGAGATATTTTGGCTTTGTTTTGATTAATTGAAGTAAAGAAATATATATTTACATTTAGTATATATCAATATGTGAGTTTAGATAAAATTAAGGTTTGTCTGACCTTTTTATAAGTCATTACGTCATTATCATTACGTCATTATAGGTTAATGACAATGATTTTATAATAGATAACATTGAAAAATCATTACGATCAAATTTACTTACTTGTATATTACTTATTATAATGTAGTTATAATTATATACTTATGTATTATTTAATTAGATAAGTATAATATTACAATGATTCTTCATGTAAAGAGCTGACTAAGTGCGGCTCACACACGCGCACAACTGTGTCAAATTTTTCTAGTTCGCTCTAAGCGGGAATCGAATCTAGAATACGACGACCATAACATTGTATTTAATTATATGATCTTCCATATATCTACCAATATACAACATGATATAAGTATGAATTCGTCAACAGTGAATGTAAATTTGTATGAATACAATATGTTTTCTTGGAATATTTTAAATATTAAAGTTTTTGGTTGTTTCTGTTACTAGTGAAAAATAGCATAGTATATTATTATAGAGAACTAGGGAAACATTAGAGTTACTGTGTTTTTCAGGTTCACTGAGTGATAAAATGGACGAATATCTGTGAGTTTTTAAGAGTAAATGAAAGGAATTCAAATAAACAAATTGCTATTATTATACTTAATAGTTACAAATCAGTAACGCAAATTATACAACTCGTAACGGGTCAGTGGGACGAGAAACCAAACTGTGGATAATCGATACGCACCCATGTACCTACAGTTACACTGAGTGCTGATTGGTTGATTGCAATTTAAAACATTTTAATTTTAGCGATCCACACGAATAAAGAGAATTAAGGTACAATTTACTCTTAGGTAAAATAAACGAATTGTAACAATTTTACATTGCTTAACCTTTTTACAAGTTACTGACCCCAACACAATACTGTTTTAAAAAAAAGGCATTTGGTCTTTCATCCTCTCGAGTGAAAATGGCGCGCGATCTGACAGCGCGGAATTGTTGCCCGCTAATGGTGCATTCCGCGAAACAATGGAAAACCTCCTTGAGACACAAAGGATATACGTTTGATGTGAATTGTTGCTGTGATTTTGAAATTTCTGTACCGTTTCATACAAAGACCTTAATGTAGCCTTTGATTTTAATGTATGAAATATACACGGAGTTGTATGGTATACAGTTAATTTCTTTTATGTATTAGGGCTTTTGTAGATCAATATTTAAATATCGACCCTCCCAGTGCCGACAAAATAAACTCTTTATATCATAAATGTTTCCTTTAAGAAGTTATTAAACTAATTAGGCTTACATTTATAAGTGTAAATGAATTTAAGTTCCTAATTAATTCCAGTTACTTTTTTTATGTAGTATAAATAATATTAATTGATTATACTTTATTTCTATAGTACAACTTAGTTCTTAGATTCTTAACCTATAATGAGTAAAGACTAAGAGTGCAGTCTCAGTGGATTTTATCCAAACATGTCAGTCGTTGAAGACGCAATGAAAATGGCATGCAATTACAGTTTCGATTAGTAACATTGGCTTTTTTTAAATTTAAGATCTTTAAATTTTAATGGATGCTTTGCTTAAAGATTTAAAAAAAAATTGTAGCAATAAAATAAAAATATATTTTTTACTGTTAATTTTATACCCAAAAAAAAACAGATTAATTTCATAGACAGAGTGCATGTAAATTATGATATTAAGAGTGATAAAAACATGTTTGTAAAAGTGAGTGAAGGGCGAATATAGCATTATTAGAAAGAAAATACAAAATGTTAGCACCTCTTGGGCACATGCGATGTGCCTCATAATAGGAAGTTCACAATGAGTTCACATAGAAAATTCAGGGCGTTCAATGGTACGTTCAGTCGACACTCGACTCGAGGACAGGGGAGATTACGAAACAATAGATTTTTTCCAAAATACATAATAATGCATCGTCAAATGACGGTTTATAAATTAGAGGTCCGTAAATGCGAAACTCTGGTCAAAGTGTAATTGTTTAATAGTTTCAGTTCCAAGGATTTTCATTATGTAAAAATTGCTTAAATGTAAATTTGTCTTATATGGTCATTCTATAAATAATATCTAGCGCACTGAATGCTTGTTTTAATGTTGGTATATTTCTGTTTTAATTTCACAAAATATATTTTACACTTAGCTTATATTTAGGTGTTTATTATATTTTCACTGCTTCTTGTAGATTGTGATGCGAAATCCTCTTTAGCCATCTCACTCGCAAGAAAATCCTAAATATATCAAGTAGAACAAAAAGCCCTAATTATAATTGGAATCTCACGGAACCCTCATAAATTTGCCTCAGTAATTGCGACACATGGGTGGGTTTTCGAGATTTTTGGGTCCGCGCTTAAGTGGAGTTCGGCGTGTATGCCGCCGCGCGAATTATTAAAAAGTATGAAATAAAAAATATGACCCTCCAGAAGGCGGCCAGCTGTAAATATAACATGTTGGTTTAGTTACGGATAGTTTGGCGCTTATTAATTATATCGTATAGCTTGTCCGTCGTACATGATACTGTAATCAGATCATAGATAACCAAATGTATGAAAATTTACCAGTAACCTTAAACTACAATCAAAATTTATTCTGAAAAATCCAATAAAGAATATACTTGTACCGTATTAATAGTTTGAAGTAATGCAATCAAAGTCACAATTTCAATTATCCCAATAATATAATACATATCAACAACCTATTTTGTTGTTAAGATTACCATTACATACAAATACAATATAATTTTATATTTACTATAAAAGTTATTTTTATTAATTTAAACTACTTTATATTATATAAAGTCTTACAAAAAACTAATATGTCAAATATTTCAAAGCAATTAAGAATTCAACCAGTTAATTTGTAGTCATGACAGGTAATGATTGCAAAATAAATATAAATATACGAACAGTTACAACAACAGTTCTACACCAAATATCATTAATACCATCATATCGCATTTGCCAAAACAACATTGCGGAAAAACTATTTAAAAACCGGTAGCGGTGAACAAAAACACATCCAATGAATTAACTCACCCTCTACGATAGAATCTAACCAACCACACGACAAAAGAATTAGTCAAAATAATACAAAAAAATAAAAGTTACACAATAGCTTTTGAAACGCTGTGGGCGAAATTGTTACTAAAGTGTAGCAACATCTGGCCAGAGGGGAGAGCGTGCGAGACAATGCTGTATTTTAAGCAAATATAACCAGGGTATTGTGGGCCATAAACACACTCAAATACAGTTTAAAATTAAGCACATAAGGACGGCTCTTAAAACTATTTAGGCGTGAAGCGTCCGTGTTAACGCCATTACTGTCAAATTGTGAGCCAATCAGTGTGAAGCGACGCCGACCAATCATGGGGGCGAGCGATGCGTGCTGTGAATGCCAAATTTGGGCGGAAACTAGAACAATTTGTAACTTTTTACGGCTAAAGTGGGCAACTGATAATTCGAGAAGCGATTATTCGAAAGCAAATAAAGTTTGGTTTCAAACAAATTTCAAACTATAATTGATAGAATGGTTTTGTACAATTTTAGAATGTTTAACGTTTTTTAATAAAATTATGACTTTTAAAAAATAGTAAAAAATTTAGTTAAGATAAATGAAGGGTCTATTAGATTTTCTGAATCTTCTAGTTACTTAATTAGCTCATCAGCTAGTAAGGACACAATCAGAATAGATAGAAAGGAATTATAAAAAGTAAAACTGATACAATATGTAAAAAAAAACCGATGAAGGATTTAATAAATTCTCATCTGGTAAAAATTTACCGCTTAGTGAAAAGTATTTGAAGTGAAGGCGAAAAAAAAAAACAAAAAATGTATTATCGACTGTTAGGTACTAATTAGGTGTCTACGTCTACAACTATTCTAATTTTCTATACTGTTTATGAAGAATTTTGTAATGAAATCTATTAATTAAAGTGTAAACTGTTGCTCTTTTAGTTATCAGATATCTCCCCGCCTATATAATCTATAGCTAGGGCTGAGTGTATCTAGTCAATTGTAATATCATTGATATTATGAATTAACAATTTGCTTTTTATAAAATCAATTAATTAAAGGTACAAGTTTACATTTTGGTATCTGTCATAGAAACTCCAGAGCACTCTCTTCTCAAAGAGTTGTGATTTTGTATTTCCCGTATATCTATGAGTCAGAAAGTATCAATCTTTAAATGTGAACATAATGGTGCTTTTTTAAGAATTTCTTTAAGAAAAAAAAGGGTAATTTCAAAATAATTAAAATGAAATCTACGCTATTATTTATTTATTACACATTCTAATGCTAAGAGTACTTTGAAAAACTTTAATTCTTACAAGTGGAGGTTGTTGTTTTAAGCTTCTAGGAATTTTAAACTTCAGTCCATCCACTTATTGACTTTCCTAACTGCTATTAGCTCTTCTAAGCAGAATAATAACATATTTTCCTTAGATACGAAGTTTTAAAGTGGTTAAATTAATTTCTTGTTGTCTAGCGTCATCTTAAATGAACAGATCATTTATTAATATAAAATGATTTTTATAATCGTCAATTAAAATCAATGAGTTGAGAATATAATTATTTACTACTCTCTTATTTAAATGTAGGACTGCTATAGGTTTAAAGAAAAACTTATATTATATATACTATTTTGCACGACAGACATTAACCGCTCTAGAAATACTTGATGCTGATGTCAGCGACGTACAACCTGACAAATTGTAAATTGTAGTTAGGGAAACACACACATATAAAATAATTAAAATAGTTTTATTAAGACGAGTTGAGTATGTGTGCTTCCTGCAGGGTGGTCGTTTGAATGTTCCTATTTCAGATGTAATGTTCCAGCGCCGTCTGGTGAAAAATAAATGAAGTTACAAATACAATATAAATTATTAATTTTCATAGCGATTGTTTGAATTAAATACAGGTTGAGAGCGATATTAACTTACAAAAAAAGTATATCATGAAATATAATCTTTATTTCACTAAAACTATTTTCGGATATAACTCGCGTTTATTATTACATTTTTATATTTAACCCGACGTTTCGGATGCTTTGCAGCAAACATGTTCGCGGTAAGACGAGATGATGGTGTCTATAATCTTTATATTTTGTTTGTCCTACTATGACTAGGGCGCCATCGTATTTTATATTTTTTTATTAAATAGCAGAAATATGTGCAGTTTTTGTAAAAATTTTGAAAAATATAAAGTACATCTTTTTTTTTAATATTATATATTTTTGCAGTGTATGTATCACATTTTTTTGTAATCAGTTCAGTAAGTAAATTAATTTTGGGAAATCAATTAATTGTTAAAAAATAATAAAAATATTTTGTGTCAAACTAATAGATGTTCTATTTCTATTTATATCATTTACTGAAAGTTTAAAACATATTTTTCATCAGTATGTTTTATTGTAACACCTTTCCTAGGTGACTATTAAAACAATATGTAATAATTCACTATTACCTCTGAAACTGACATCGACTGTGGCAACTTAGTTGTATAAAATCAAACCTTTAGTAATATATATTTTATTAAGAAATAACTATTTTCTATTAAGATAAAATTTTATATCATTTTTCTTAAATTTTTTCTATTTGTATCAGATTTAAAGAAATTATCAACTTTTGACTTATTTAATACGTTCGCGCGACAATTTATAATTAAATTATTTTCAAAATACTATTTTTCCAAAGCTAATGCTTTGGATAAATAATATTTTTCGTACTATATTGTTTTTAATTATTATTTAGTACAATGGACCAATATATAGTATGATGCTATATAATATACTTATACGGGAAGCAAAACCCTGTGAGTACCTAATGTTATTCGTCTATCTGTAAGATTTATATAACAAACAAAGTTGATGGTTAAGTTAAATAGAATATACTAATTCAATAAGAACAGCAACGTAGGACCCGCTTGCAGCGCCACCTACCGCCTCCAATAGCGACTTTAAAATATGGAAGATTTGTACCAAAAGAAATAGAAAAGAAATATTTATATTATATTTTTTTATTAGCAACATTTATAAACAAACAGTAATAACAATAAACTTGAATAAGTCAAGATATATCATCAGGTAAGCTCAGCTAAGCACCTCAGTTCTCACGTCTCGACGTCAGCTTCACTTTCCCATCAAATCGGAAATTGCTCATTCACACTCCGACGACTCCACTCACCACTTGGACACTCAAGACCTCCATAAAGAAGTCAAATTCATCTGTCAATCGGAGCTCACAGCGCGCATGCGCCGCGTGAGGTCACGCGAGCGCAGCATGGCGCCGCCGCCCGCTGACTCATTACCAGCGATCGCGAATTACAATAAGATCTGTCTTTGACTTCAGCACGGTGAAGTGCACATTCTAGATCTTTTTATGGGAAGTGAGCAGGGCCGTGGTTCGCGACATACACGACTTTACACGCACCAAATGTTACGTGTGAATGAGTCAAAACCTTAGAATGAGGAATATGATATTTTAAAAGAATTCATCAATTACAAGATGAAATTATTTTATTGTTATGACCTGTACTAAAAATTGGAGAAGTGTGTATATAAGTAAAATACTTATATTATACATATGTATTAATTACTTTTAGATATTAACTACAATCTTTGACGTTTTAATAAACTAACGCCCTATCCTGTTCGGAATAAGTTTAGACTTACTAACATTATATTATTAACTATCTGATTAAGGAACTTATTCTAATCACCCTGATTTTCGAAACCGGTTTTTTTGGTTAATACGTTTTGAGGTGTTTTGAGTAATTCAAGACACTTAAAATTCAAGACAATTTAAATATGTATGTATGAAGGTAATGAATTGACATGGAATCTTAAAACTGTGAGTCTTCAAAATCTGTTTCAAAATTATAATAATGAGATATTGGAGTTTTTAGAAGAGCAATCAACTAGTAAAACCTCAAAAAGAAAGTAGATAACAGAAATTTAAATAAAATATTATCTTTTGCTAGGTGTAAAGGTATGAAAAATAAGTTAGATTATTTTAATATTACTATAACATATGGTTTTAAGGCCTCTGTTGGTTTTTTGTATTGGAGCATTGCGCGGTAAGACCCCTAAATGCAACTGATTGTAAGATTGCATGAATGTTAGCCGACACAGAAATAGGTTAAAGGCTACAAAACTCAAGTAGTGTTCTTGTTAACCCCCAAATAGTACGAAACCCACTCCATGAGTACGACCTACAAGCACGATGCCCAATCAGGTGCCCACCTCACACACGTCACAGCCATCGCGTTCGACAGTGTTCTAAGGACAATGGGATGAGTTGCGATTACAGTTTAAGTTTGATACAATTGTATCGAAAATAGTGAAAGACTGAGCTGCGTTCAGGAAGTTCATCCATACACCGGTCCAACTGCTATGGTGTGGGTGGGTATAATGAAGAACGACGAACTGAGCTTATTTTACTAAATGGAAACATGAACGCAGAAAATTAGGTTGACAATGTTTTTAAAACTTATGTCCATCCATTTGCACAAGCCCTTGGCCCAGACTTCACGTCAATGCATTTTTATGCATTGATAACAACCCAGCCACATCAGCAGATTTGCAAAACGTTTATAAAAAACATTTTTTCATAGTCATAGGAACCACTGGATCGGTATGATACAAGTCAAAATTAAAAATATAACAATTTATTATAATCTTGAAATATCGTGGCAGTGAAGGCCTCATTCCCAGAATAAATATATAGTATATACATTTTTTAATCTATTTTTTTATTTTGTAGTAATATCTTAATAATTTCCCGTTTTCTGGGACCTTCTTGAAAAATGTATGCATTGACCCATAAAAGAGTTACTTACTTTCTTAATTCGTATACAAGACATTGTAAATATGTTTGTTCCTTGGATTAAAATCATGACTAGCACTATTCGTAACACATTTGTTAATATTCTTATAAAAATATTTTAGATTTTTAAATATATATTGACTGTCTACCGTTAGTACAATAATTTATTTTAACCTAGCATCCAGAGAATCTCAGGGGCAAGGATGGTAAATGGCACGGATAGCTCTTGTGTACAGATAAGATTAAAATAGTATTTATATTACAATAATTGCTCAAAGTTAAATATCATAAGATATACTATAAAAATAATTATAGGAAACTGACGTGGCATAGCTTCGTCCGTTAGAGATTTTTTTTTTTATAGCGATTGGGAGCGATTGCCGCAGAATAACATCAAGAGACTCATGAATAACCGGTGCTGAAGAGTTTTGAACAAGAGAAAAATTCACACTTTATACTAAATTATCTAATTCTTTTACAATAAATTTATTTAGTTTAGATTTTTTTTTAAAGTTCACTTGTTTAGGTTTAGGTACCTTAATTTTTACTACGTATGATACAGAAGGCATAATATTATCATATAGTATTTTTTAGATCCTAAAACTATATTTAAGAAATAAAATACTTACTTCATAACTTTAAAACCTATAATAAAATTTAAATTATTAGGTACATGTTGCTTAGAATTTTTTTATGTGTTTTGTGACATTTAGGAAAAAAGGGACATTTTAAACAAAATTATACCTTTTTCTGATGTAAATTGCGAGTTTTAAACGACTGACTTGAAAAAAGTCTGAAAATATATTTAAAATTTGAGATATCGAACAAAATTAATAAAGCTAAAATCAAACAAGTAAATAGGTGCAATAAAACTAATATTTTAATATATTTTATTATCAAGTGTAAACTGAAGTTGTTAACTATAATTATAA
Organism: Mechanitis mazaeus; assembly: GCA_959347395.1. Classification (NCBI taxonomy): domain Eukaryota; kingdom Metazoa; phylum Arthropoda; class Insecta; order Lepidoptera; family Nymphalidae; genus Mechanitis; species Mechanitis mazaeus. The sequence goes on from OY365743.1 coordinate 4,146,796, forward strand.
TGTTATGATAAAAGGATATATCATTAATGTAAAACTATTGTTATATACCTGATAAAGAACCTAACATATTTTTAAATTACTGCCTAATTCGTCAGTTATATTGTTTATTTTGTAAAAGGCTTAATAAAGCGCCTCAACACATTTAATAGGTGGTCCAATAACAAAATCAGTAGCAAACTTCCGAGAAATTAATAACGGCCCATTAAAACTGCTTACCTGGACAAAAAACCTTAAAAATCTCCGTTAAGTTGGAACTCATTCACAACTCAAGTGGCCTCCAGCCAGTACGTAGGGCCCCTAATTTCCTTTCATCTCTACAATTTTGATCCTTCGATTGTGGCGTAAAAAAAAAAGAAATTAAAAAACTATTGATCGCACACAAAACGCACTTGAGGCGCGCTTTGTCCGCCATCTTGAAAATCAGTTTGACAGACCGTTACATGTTCCTCTGTGATTATTAGCAAATAATGAATTTAATTTTCATAATGTAAGGGAAATATAAATAAAAAATATATTCAGCTTCAATATTTTATTGATTGCTTTTAGATAAAATGTTTACAATGCGATGGGTCGTGTAAATGTACCAATAACTAATAATTATTTATTATTCGTATGAACACATATACATGCACGTAGCTATACTGTTAGCTATTACACTGCATGTATCATGGTACCAAAGAATTTATATTTTTTTTATTAAAAGGCAGTCATAAAACTATTTCGAATGATTGAAATTTGAAAAAATTAAGAGTACAGTTTTTTTCATTTAGAAATAATTTAGATTTTTTTAAGGTTTAGACAAATACAAACAATTAAATTTAATCAAAACGGACAAATTAATAAAATAAAATGTTAACGACTTGTGGTTACGAGTTATTATAAAAATGGGTTTAAGATTAAATCTTTTCTAATAATATAATTAAGAAGACACATTAGCTGACGTTCAAACGAGTGCAGGTCAGAAGTGATAACTAGCGGTAAATAAAAAACAAAAATATATTTAATTTATTGATTTATTTAGATTGGCTGCACTTTGAAAATGTTACAAACGAGTGCTACCAACCTAATAATATAAAATAATTAGTGTGTGTTGTATATTATCAGTTACTGTATCACCAACAGTCAGTCAGTTAGTGTCTGTGTTTCTGAATAGTATCAGATATTATTTTTGTTAATTTATATATCTATTATATGATTTCTAAATAATTGAGTATTTTGTACAATTATTTTCAAGGCATGTCGTGAACGATATCAAACATCTTAGTAAATTGCTAATTTTAATTATTTGTACTTACTGTACTGTAAACAAAATATATATTTTTAGGATGACATTGTCCTGCAGTGTATTATTTTAAATAGTCAGCGAGTCTCTATTATTTTGTGAATATTGTTAGCTCTGATATGTCTTGTTGAAGCGACCGTCATTACACATATATTGATGTTTTATTTTAATGTGTCTGTGTGTTGAAGGCAACTCTCTACAATATGTACATCACTGCAACTAGCGTTTTTATTTATTATTTCATATCAAAGTCCTTCTAAAATCATTAACATATCTATTTAAGGACATGCAGTCTTAGAGTTTATACATTACTAATATTAATAAACTTTCAACGCCATGTTGAATTTCCCTGATACCCACTGGACCCGGAAGGTCTCTGGTTCTGATTCCTGCCCTGGAAACCTTGTCTATCATTACCCTGCCTTTGGTAGCCCTGATGTTGGTCGTTACCCTGCCTCTGCTGGTAGTTACCCTGGTACTTCGATGAGTACCCGCCCTGGTTTTGCCTGTAATTCTGATTACTTTGGTAGTTCTGACGGTATCCCGAATTAGAGTTGTGTCTGTCCTGGTAGGATCCCGGTCTATCTTGTCCCTGGTGATAAGAGCGGCCGTAGCCTTGGTTGAAGGACTGTCCCTGGTGCGGCACGTAGCCGCTGCGGTGCGGACCGAAGGACTGCGAGCGTTCTGCAACAGAACAATACATCACACCCAGAACAGTAACATTAACAGCAACAATCTCAATTCACGTGGACACGTCAACGATAAGGCTCATATAATAAGTGTCACTCGTGTATTTAGAAATGCTCGGTATTTGGACTTTTGACTAAATATAAGTCACAAGCCGCCGCAACACTCCACGACTTAAAACCGTGTGTGAGTGACGAGTGTTTAATCGCTTGCTGTGTAATATCTCACAGGGCCTGCTGCGTGTGAGGCGACTTTATGCCTTTACAAATATCAACGTAATATCTTTTATTCGAATGCTTTTCAGTTTATATTCAGCGTTTCGGAATGCTTTTGATGAAAAGATAAGAAAATATACGAGTCTTGTAATTTTAAAATAACATTATTACAAGTGCAATAATGTATAATATAGTATAATCTTATATAAAAATGAAATAAATTATAAACATTAAATAGGTCTGATCTGCACCTTCCAGCATCCTTGGTCGTGAGCAGCTTATTACAAGAGGCGGGAAGCCTATACAAAGTTTGTCTCTAAAAGGATTTACCGAACAGGGACTCGAGCCGATAGCTTACTTTGAGCTTAGCGCTCTCACAAACAAAGCAGTTCAAACACTCATAGGGTTTTAGCGCTAGCGGCTTTTAACTAATGTCAAATCAAGTGCAAACTGCGCCAGAGGACGACTGGTGGTGCTGGTGGTAGTGTGGTGGTGACGAATCATTCTTAATCTCTGTTACGTATACATTATAACATCATACGAAAAATTAGGAAAAAAATAATATCTACACATTTTAAATAGTACACAGTGGCTTGTTTATATAAAAACTTTGAATTGAAAAACCTAGTTGAAGGAAGTTTTATTTCAATGTAAATAAAATAATCAGATAATTTTGTTTACTTAATATTTCAACTTTTCAGTTAAAATTTATTCATTTATTTATTGAAATGTTCAATAAATAATTTCATTTACAATAATTATTTTACTAATTATTATCATTACGATAATGTTACTAGTAGTGAGAACTTATTTCGAGATAACTTCTGTACAAAATATTATATTATGTAAATAGTATTTAGTATAGAAGATATAGAGGTCCATATGGCGTAGTTTTTTTTATTTATGTCTGTTTACTGAAGGGTTGTGTTCGAATTTAGTACGGATATAATCGATCAATACTTTAATAAAGAAACATCTTAGAAGACATTTATTTATTCTTTAATACACAAAATAATGTACAAAAGGCGGGCTTAATTATACAAAGACATTCTCTACCAGCCAACCTTAGATGTACAGGAGAGGACGTTGGTAGGGATGCAAAAAAAAATAAAGAGACGAAAAAAAATAAATTTAAGCAGATATTTAAATAAAATACATAACATATTACATTGTGTGATATGTAACACGCTGACATTATGGAGCAGCATAGGGGGTTAATGTTTAATAAGGTCTATGCTTAGTTCAGGGACTGTATACGATCATACTTTACCTTTCAAGAAGATGACTATTTAAGGTCTACAATAAGAATAAATGAAGTAAGCAGAACATGAATATATAAGAAATAGTTATATTACATTGCATTTATAAGCAATGAGTGAAATTCGATTTTAATTAAACATCATTTCAACTTCAATTTGTATTATTGTAGTTTGTTTGTGGTAAGTTCGGTAGTTACGTGATAAAAAAAAATTTATATGAAGAGTTATAATACCTTTTTAACTTCTGTATACGAGTGTTTGTTATCCGAGGTGTTTAATTGTAATAGTAAATGATAGATATGTATCTCTCGGGACCTAGTCCTGAACGTCTATTAAATCGTCCCGGTGCAGAGGAGACGGTAGTTATCACGTCAGCTTCATCATCAGCGGCTGGTTAATCTTTAAAAGGCACGTGATAATTCAGATGGTCCCCACTCCTTGCCATTTATAATTACGCTCTCGCTGCGAGTGCGTAACGAGGCGTCGCCATTAGGTGCCATTGTAAGAGAGTTGGCGCCCGACGTGGGGCGCTATACAAATCTATGCTGCCTTCATTATGTGCTTCTAACGTTTTATTCATAAGGCTTGAATTGACTTATGAATGTATATAATTGTTTAGATTTTATATTTTGACGGTGTAATTATATATTTATTCATTAATATTCATTATATATATTTAGCACCAGAACACAAAATAAGACGGTACTATTATATAAATAAAAAAAAATATGGAGCTGTAAAATGAGGCTCAACAGTTTCGGGCTCCACGTATGTTTACTTGAGCTGTACACAGCAATAGTAAAAAATAAGCATCGTCGTCTCACACATAATAGGCACCTAATGGACGCCGGCGCGACACATTCATCGCCTGAAAGCGTCGCAAATAAGAGCAATGGCGGCGTCGCGTTCGCGCCAAAATTATACCAAGGACGCCCCTCCATGAGTGGGGGGAGGAACGATATCTCACATCTAGAGCTATTTACAGACTCAGAGGTGTTTGTAAACATACCTAGTTAAATAATTTTATATGAATTAATACTTAGCTTATATTTCACTCAGTCTTCTCTACTGACAGCGAGAACAAAATCACACTATATATATTTTCAAAACATGATCATAAAGTATATTTATTATTTTCTTTAATATTGGTCCCGGGTGTGTCTGATACTGGAACTAAAAATGTTTTTTTATAATCCAGAGCGATGTAATTATCAAAATAATTATTTTCAACTTCCACATTTGATTACATTCATCTAGCTCAAGTTATTTCGGCTCTTTAATACATGATAAAAACCTCTGTTTTCAGTTCTGTATTATAATTACAAATAATTTTCCTACCGATACTACTTTATTATTTTATTATACATATATGTACAGTCTTACGTATTTAGTAATCACATTCAGCTAACAACTTGTACGTAAAAAAGATTAATAACACATTTATAAGAAGTATCTGAACGGTTAATGTGTATAACTAGAACGTTAAAGTTTCGTTAGGCCACAGCAATTAAATTTGGATTCTGTTACCCGATTAACTTAAAATTACTTCTATGCAGAAATATACCTAATATTTGTAGAATATTACAACTTAAAATTACAAAACCCAATGGCAACCGGAGCGTGATCTCAAACATCTTGATACGTCCTGTGACTGGACTCTCGACAACTTGGCAGCAAAATATATAAAAAAAAAATAAACGAGACAAGTCAAGAGCGGGAGCAGAACCTGCGACTCGCTGCAATAATTAGAGGCGCTGGCGGCGCGTGCTCAAGTGTCTAAGTCGCCTCACTCGCTACGGAACCGTTTTTAGGGATCGTTTTTAGCTGAGATGGCACAGCAAAGTATACAGACTATACACGTATAGAGGAATTGTAACCAACTAGCTGCAGACTACAGCTTTCCTGCTTTCAGAGGATATTTGGATCGGATCTACTGCCTCGAACAAACTTCAAGTCTATATTTATAGTGATTCCAGGGCAGTATCAATGTTGCAAAACCAATTAATTAAAAGCAATTACAAGTTTGAATGCAGTAATAATTGAAATAAACAAACCGCACTCAAACGCTATATATAAAGACACGTCGATCTGTAAATCAAATAAACGTATTCAATTAAAGAAGTGCAGTTCGGGGGTGTTCAGTGTTCACATAATTAGGCCACGTGCCGCCCCTGCACTACAAAATATACTTCTATTATCACAAAGTGAACTCTCCGCTGACGGAATAAGGGTTATAAAAAATGCTCGTTTGCTTAACATTTAATTGATTCGAAGACTAAAAGGAGATTAATTGGGAGTCAAGTCGAGGGTTTTTGTGCTGTAGAATAAAACGTAGAGAGCTGAGCGAGTGGTAATCAAACGCATCGTCCTCTTCATAGCTTCATAGCTCTGCGCACAACATTGTAACGTTCATACACCTCGCGAGGTAACACAGCCGTTTTGATAACAAAGTAACGCTTTGGGTTAAAATATTTAAATTTATAAAATATAATATTTATTTTTGGCTCAAAATAATATGGATACGTTTATTATTATTCAAGTAACCATTTCATAAAGACTAAGTACAACAAACATTAAATTAAAGGTAAGGATAGTAACTCGTTAAAATATAACAAAAGTTTTGTATAGTGATTTATAATTTTCAATCTATCATTCAAATAATTTTTTTGTATATCGACACTACTGAAACGACTTCTAAGAGACAGCAGAGACGTGACTATTTGTATGTTTTATTCTGAGAAAGTTTTTAATTGAAGGAAATCTAATTTTAAAAAAATGCTTAAATAAAACGTTTTTTACAATGGGCATAAATGTTTATTATTGAGGTATATTAATTTATAATACTTATGCTCCTCACCAAAAACATATACATATCTTTAAAGGGACATCTAATGTCAGATACCACTAGGTATTAGGGGCCCGAATATAGTTTTACGAAACGAATTCATAATTAAGTGACTGATTTGACAAAAAAATAATAAAGACAACAGAACTGATTTTCAATTGGACATAAAATTTATTAAAAAAAGAAATATTTATAGTGAAATATGTTGATTTCCATCTTAACTTAAAAAAATTGATTTAAAAATTTGAAAAGTAAAATAAAATTAATTGAACACTAAACTTTGGGAAAAATAAAAAACACTAATTGGTAGAAATTGTTAATAGACCAATTCTGTCAAACACTACAGAATAAGTGGAACTTAACAAAGTAATATTTAATGTACGATTTAGGAGATCGTTTAGGTGTCACTCATGAAAATGGGCATTACTCTCTAACTATATATTCGTATAGTTTCGTTACTCATTCACCAACAGAATAACACAACATTACGCCTACAAAAAGTGGGACTCCCGATTGTATTCACTAAAAAGGTTTTAATAACATTCTTTTTAAAGTAAAATCCTTTAAGATTAAATATATAAAGTAAGTAAAATAGTGATTAAGACACCTCAGCGGCACCTGGATAAAGGACGCGATAAAAAACGTTAATAAAAAACCGATACTGTAGCGTAATCCTCTCCAACCGGATAATAGGAAGCACTTGAGCCGATCGACCGGTTATTTAAAAAAAAATCAACCCCATTGTGCTCGCAGCCCCCGATAATTATTATTTTCGTAGTTGGCGACACTGCGTCCGACAATGGCGTCCCTTCGCGCTTCCTGTTTGCTTTCGCGCGCTATTACACGTCAATGCCTGCGGGGCGATAGGCCAATTTGAATTTCGGATTTCGACATAATGGCTTCCTTTCAGCGCTATTATTGGTAGTAATTTTGTTTTCTCTGTTGTTGTAAAAGAAATTGAGTAAATAACATGTTTGGTTCATACGTTTTGTAGTTGTAATTGATCTCGATTAAGACGAAGATTGCGAGCAGATAAGAGAATACCATTATTAAAACTACATTACATGATATGGGTAGAATAAAAATGTTTGTTTTTTAATGTGTTCTGGGTTTTTATTTGTTCGTTCTATATGTAAACAAAACTGTCAAATTTTTGTGTTGTTTTATACACCTAGCAACATGTTATTTATTTTAATATATTGTTCATTAATATAATAATTACTAATATAAATCCTAACAAAAAAAAAACAACACAAAGTTTGTTCGTACGCACCGCTGACACTAATTAGTTCCTTTAACCTTTGTTCTCGCGAACAAAAGGCCGATGAACTAGACAAAGAGCTGTCAATTAAAAACAATTGATAATTTACAATCATATTGTTATGATCTTAAGATTCAATGTTCTTTAACACATCACTGCAACTACATACAGTAAATAATTAAGTGACAGATTATTTTAATATTTTTATAACAACTAGTAAACATTAATAGTCGTCAAATGTATTTACATCGAGTCGTCGATGACGTCACGTGACCCGCACGCGCCGTGACGTCATTACTGGCTTTATTTGTTTTTTTAAATTATTATTATTGTTTGTTATATAATCAAGTGCTGTGATGAAGAGTGTGTCTCTTACATGTAATTGTTGTCAGGTAAAGAATTGAAGCTTATTATTATATTATAGAGCTTTATGTGTGTTTGTGTGCGTGTGTACTGACCGTGCTGGTGGTGCGGTGATGGGTTCCCCCTGGCCAGCTGGTGGCCCAGCATGCGGTGGCCGGCCGCCTCCAGCGATGCCACGGTGTTGGAGCGAACCATGCCTAGGAACGAAGGACATAAAAGTAGAATTGGTATTTAACCTAAATTGACAATATCAAATACACTACTTGTTTATATAATTGTTAAACTTCTTTTGAACAAATCAATTTTATTGAACTACTAGTTTTTGAGTGCATTTTAAAATAATAATTTAGGTGATAAAATAAGAAAAACTGTTGATACTGTACATATAATACATTCTAATGTATTAGAAGCGTCAAACGTAACATACAGATGATTTTACTGTGTCTGTCAGTTATATTTTCAGCAATTCCTCACCAATCTGTGGGCGCCAGTTTCTGTTCTCCTGGTGGGACAGGTTCCCGGGCTTCAGCACCCGCGGGGGCTCCAGCGCCCCGTGCAGGCGGCGTGCTGGGAACGTAAAGTCGTCCGGGAACTGAGGGTCCTGGAAGCGCGCACACACCACGCGGTTGCCCACCACCGCCTGGAGGCCTACCACTGGAGACGACAGCTGCCTGCCGACCACCAGGGGAGATTTATTCGACTGTGGCGTTGGTATTCGGAATATACTTCTACTTGCTATGTTAAGTGTTAAATATAATGTGGAGAATTTTAGAGAGCATGTATGGGATTCCGTAAAAAAAACCTGAACTTTAAATGGATCGAATTTCCTTTAAATTCAAATTGAATAATATCTAAGTAATTTTAAAGGTAAATAAATATAGAAAAAAGGATTAATCCTCACCCTCCGACACACACACAGTCCGCACTGAGCATGACCTCTCCCCGCACACCTTCACAGCGGAAGGGGTACTTCTCCTCCTCCTCTATGAGCTTCCTCTGCTGCTCCCCAGCCTCCGTGTAGAGAGCGAGGAGAAACTCGTAGCTCTTATTCGCCGGGGAGACGTAAAGCCGGTCGTGGCCCTTAATGTTTCGTTGTTCTAGATGAAATTGGAGATTTAGAAAAAAAAAAAAGTAGAAAGTAAATTATTATTATGAACGACGCTCACTCTCTGCCTGCGTGAGGTCCTCGTAGTAGGGCTCCAGAGCCTTGAAGAGGCGGCCCTCGTCTACGAAGGGCAGCAGGGCTACGCCCTGCCACGCGAACTTTTTACCATTCAGGTCGATCTTGAAATCGATGGGATAGAAATCTATAATGGGAGAGAACTGAAAGAACAGGATTATAGTTAAAAGAAATGACGTTGATTATTTAAAAACTTATCTGTCAAGAATATAACATAAATCGGCTGGTACAGTGAGCCGTGCGAGCTTTCGCATTAGAATATAGTATACTAAGCAAGTGTTACTGACGGGGTCTGCCATGAGCGTTGCCCAGGGCTGCGGCACGTGCTGAGAGCTGGCGGCAGGGAACACGCCCATCAGCTGCTCCAGCGGACGGAACTGCACACAGAGAGAATACCATGAACACATATTAGATTTCACTTTTAACTGTATTTGGTTTTAAAAGATACAATTGTAAATAATAAAAACAAATCATTTTGCCATTGTATATAATAACAGTGTTTATTGGTAGGGATTTGGCTCGCGTTTTATTGGATTTTTCATTATATATTATTTAAATAAAATAAACATAATATGGTTCTTATTTTTGCAGAAAAATTTAAATATAGTTTTTTGTGTGTTGTACTCTTTTCATTATAAAGCAATGTTTGAGAAGTGCTGTCAATATCTTATAAAAGAATAAGAATTGAATGTACGTTACATCTTACAATCGCTAATTAAACGATGGTGAAATATCTATCATATCACAAAAGAATCCTAGAATATAGCGATGGGATATCCGAAACCTGCGTTTATTCAACTTGTGTTTTTCTAATTTTTTTAATTATAATATTATTTATCAAATTCCGTCTCGTTTCCAACTTAGAATATAACACGTAGTTTTGTAAATTTGTAATAATTTTAAGAAAATAATTATTGAATTTGTATTAATTTGGAACCTACGGTTAAGACCGTCTTAACTCAGATTTCTATGTTATAAATTTATGACTATGTACTCACAGGCTGTGTCCCCTTCTCGAACTTGGTGGAGAGGCCCTGGATATTGACGAAGTCTGAGGCGAAAGGCGCGTAGTGGTAGGGGAAATACCACTTCCAGCTGGCGCAGCCCTGGTAGTAGTAGCGGAGCACCCAGCACAGGCCGCGGACGTACTGCAGCGCCACGCGGTACCTGATGGAGAGAGTTGTGACATGAACGAACCTCCATCACTTTATCTTTATAGTGACATACAACAATATAATTCTTTAGCTTATGTAAAAGTTCATAAATCCAAATAAGAGCATACATCGTGATCGTAAACAAATACTATTTGTAGAATTCCGAAGTGGAATGACGGAGAAGAACCAAGAAACTTATACATAAATATATAAGAGCAATGATCATAAAATAGAGGAGTGATCTCTACCGGAACTCGAGGTTGTCTCGCGCGACCTCGAACTTGCTCTCGTAGTAGCGCTCCTTGAACCCCTCCTCCCAAAGGCGCACCTCGTCGTGGTCGTCGTCCTCGTCGAGGCCGGCCGCAGCGGCCGAGCGCTTGCGCCCGCGGGCCTCGCCCTCCGCCTGCTGAACGAAAACTTACATTAAAAATAAGATTCATACGTAATATACGTATTCAACAATATTTGTAAATACCAGTAAAACAGAAATGTCAGAAATATTTTCAAAATTAATCTTTGCGAGTTACTTAGTGTTCTCTACCGCCCAGAGATGGAAGAAAAGAAAGTATTAATTAGTAATAATTACTATCAATTGCAATCTATATGCGAATACAGTACGCGAGCCTATATGCGAATTATATTATTTATTATAACTAGTAACCAAATATAAAAAGTACTTTGAAAGTACTCTTATTAAATTAAACGCAGTTACCTCTACGGCCTTCATGCCGGCTAGACGAATGTTGGCAGCCTCTTGACGAGCATTCTCCACCGTCTTGGACTCCTCGCCCAATTTCTTAAAAAAACATCCATCACTATATAAAAACTTACTGGTATAAATAGGAATATATTGACAATAAGAATCAATTGTACCATCGGCGCGAACTGCGTCTTCTCCAGCAGTTCAAAGTTTATCTTTTGCTGTTTCTTTGCTTTCTCCCTGGCCTTGAAGCTGATCTCGTTCTGGTGTCTCCTGCGGAAGATCTCGTCTTCGACGCGACCGAGCTCATCCATGATGACCTGCACACGGTCCAGGTTCACGTCGCCGGAGTCCGTGATCCAGCCCTGAGAGACGGAACAGTACAGATGCTTGTTCTAATCGAGTACATTGCTAAATCGCCAACGCAATTTTAAATAAAAGCTTTCGATGTTTTAGACCAAAAGTCCTTTCACGTTAGGATGTAGTGGAGTACTCACTCTTGTCTTGTAGACACACTTCTTGTACAAGTTGACCAGTCTGTCCACAGCTCCCTCTCGTATCTCGAGGCTGGGCAGGTGCGGCAGGAAGTCATTTCCCACGAAGAAACACATGAACACCCAGTCGTCCAACGCGCGCTCGAAGTCGTAGTTGAACGGCAGGTTGGGCATTTCCAGCTCCTGATGATGAGACTTTTTATAGTCACAGAAAAGAGAAACTAACACGAACGATGTCGCGGTAACTTTGATTTTGTTTTCTTCTCACATGTTGAACTTCTATATAACTATTAATAATTATAATAAAAAATCTTAAAAATCTCTACTAGCCTTCTCCAGGTATTCCCTTAGCACGGTGAGTCTGACGAAGATGAAGCTGTCCTGGTTCCCGAAGGCGGGGTCGGAGCGCACCAGCGCCGCGTCGGGGTTCGTGCCCGTGCACTCCTTCATCTCGTGACCTATGAAGATTCACAGCGGTAATATCTAACAAGTTCTCATGTAAAGCCCGATGATAACTACGTATATTACCCAAAACCTATTAGTAATGCCTATTTCTCAATGGACTGCACATTATACAATAATTGTTCAGATAACATTCTAATCTGCCACATATCACTAGACAACTTCAGTATTTTTGTATTAAAATGAAAAATTATAACAACGCCAAAATTATTTTTACTTGACAGCCCTATAACTCATAGGAATTTATATATCTTAAATATTTTTGAATTTACAAGCTAACCTTTCAAAAGCCTTTTAAAACAAATGATTGAATTCTAAAATAAAGATAATTTTAAATAGTTTTAAAATAAGCTAGAATAATTAATTATTCACTAGTATGCATTAATATAATATCAACTTATTTCAAAATAAAATTTTCAAAAAAAAAAAAAGCTGCTGTGATGTATAAAAAGGTTATTAATATATGACTGTCAGTAGTTGTTTTGGTATTAAACATTCTTCATCAAATTTGGCTGTAATAAAATGCAGAAGCAATCAAAATACTCTATAATTGTAATAGTAATAATTTTTTAAATGTTAATTTATTGTAAATAATTTATTTTAAATACCTAATTGTCCACAAACATCACATGGTCTAGGTTTATTTGGTTTAAACTCTTCCCTGATGATGGTGAAGTTGGGCTCGTGGGTGGCCAGACCCAACATAATAAGATCAGCATCAGCTCCACATAGCACATGTTGTGTATTTGGATCATGGTCAGGTTGAGCTGAAATGGAAATGATCAACATGTAGTTGTTTACATACTGACTGTTAAATACAACAACTTAATAGGCTACATGTGGCATGAACACTCTATTTGGCTATTCATATATTAAAAATTGAGAGCATTATTATACTATATTAATTAAAATTTTTATTTCTTTTTGTGCTTTGTATTGCTATATGTAATCAAATATACTAAATATAATTAGATTTTTTTATAATTTGATAATTTTTATTTTTAGTTGCATAAATATAAACTGACCTCTCTGTCGTCTTATGTAATCCATTATCTTATGCTCTCCTTCCCCCGGCACATTAGCATCTGATAAAATAACCTTAATGCCTTTCCAACCGGGATCATTATTTAATCTGAAAAAACAAAGCAATATAGTTTTTATATACTTTACAGTTACTTAATGCTCTGTAAATCTCTTCTTTGTTAAACTAAACTAATGTTTTATGAGACAACATTGTCCCTAAAGGATATGTATCCTCTTCTGTTAAAATAAATAATTTAGGTCTCCAATATGTCATTTATAATTTAAAAGAAGCTTATTAAAGTGGTAATAGTATGACTAGTAAGACTTACCTGTCATGAATATAATAATGTAAGCATTTGCTCAAGCGATCCATAAATGGTGTTCCAGGAGTGATGCAGTTTGAGTCAAAATGAGCCTCTTTAGGCCTTTCTGGGGGAAGGTAAGCCCCTTTAACCTGGAGTTCATTTCTGATACGAGCTATTTCTTCAATCTTTTCTTGGGTCTCTTTTGATGCTCGGAAACGGCGAGACCTCTGTTGGTTCATTTTAGCCCTAGGAGCCTATAATATCGTCTTATCATATAGATTATTATATATTTATTATTAATACAATGACTACTCTCAAGCTACACCCGAAAGTCTGAGTTTTGTGTAGCAAGACACTTAACAAGTATAAACAGAAACACAAGTCACTCACAACTCCATCAATTGCCATGTACAACACCTTCCTAGGCCTCACGATACGAAATAGTCGGTCAATGCATTCAAAAATAGCCACCATCATCTCGTCTTCATCTTTAGGAGGCGGCTTATCTTCAGGATGTGTACAAGGATGAATAATGCCATTCATGTCCAAATACAAGTTGTCAAATTCCATCCCATTTGGGTTGGGTAATGAGGAATCGGCATATATGAGTTGGCCATCTACGTCGGTTGGCTAAAAAGAACACAAAATCAGACAAACTTACAATTACGAGTAAATATTGAGGTTAGGAAATTTACCCTCTGTTCAACACATTCGACAATAACACTTGGATATTTTCGACTAAGCCATCGAAAGAATGCGGGAACTCCCATTTTGGGAAATAATTCTTTTAGTCACTTTACAATTTATATTTATTTATATTTTGCGAAATTGTCACGTTTTCAACACAAACAAATCGACGCAGGTGGCCATTTGTAAATTGTTATTTAAAGGGATGTACTGCATATACTTTCAAATCGATATTTTTAAACTAAATAATCGAATGCTAATGGATGATTGATAAACAAAAGATAAACTATGGATGTCATAACTTAAGAATGAATTAAATAATACCTTGTTTATATCTGTTAAGAATTTCAATATTAAATTGAATAACTTGATGTACTTGATAATTCAATATTGTATTCCATTAAAATAATCGATATATTGGAATAATATATCGAGTGTAGTAATGTCAATGGCGTTACAACTCTCTTGACATTTATTTCTTTAGTATTTTTGTTATCTATCGCCTTTGTTTTGACTTTTCCTTATCAAATATAAATTGACAATTAAGTATTAAGTATAAACTACATCAACTATGAAATTAATATGAAATATAAATCATTATTTATTATCTAATATTGCTTATTCTTTAAGAAAATAGAGATGAAGAGCCTAGTTTTCGTAAATAATTATAAAAGACTTCTTAAAAAAGCTCTAGTAAGGCGATACTATAGGTTATATAGTACAGAACATAGCAACAAAAAAGACAATATCGATAAAATAAGAAATATTGGGATATTAGCTCATATTGATGCAGGTAATTTTTCTAATGTTTCCTATTTCGTAAATCAATGAAGTCTTATTTATCTTATTATCACCTTACTAATGATACTAGATAATAAATACTGTAGTAATGTCTTCATAATGAGAACACTTTTGATGCTTAAACAACATAGTTTTATTATATTATGATTTATCTTTTTGTACATTATATATTATGTTAACATTAGGCAAGACAACGACAACGGAGCGCATGCTTTTTTACTCAGGCACCATCCGTTCAATGGGGGAGGTGCACCACGGGAACACAGTCACCGACTATATGGAACAAGAGAGACAGAGGGGAATTACTATCACTTGTCAGTTTTGATATGAATCTAATATAAATTAAATTAAGATAATTACATGAACTATATCTTATATTTAGGATCCAAGTCATAATATAAAGTAAAAATAATTATGAATTACAACAATGTAAAAAAAAATTGCCGATTAAATCAGTACCAATAAACTTTTTGAATGTCTTATCCTTTTACTTATAATAAATAAAAAACAGCTGCAGCGGTGTCATTTCCATGGCAAGGCCACCAAATAAACCTGATAGATACTCCCGGCCATATAGACTTCACCATGGAAGTAGAGCAGAGTCTCTCAGTACTCGATGGAGCAGTAGTGGTACTGGATGGATCTGCAGGTACATGATACTATGTTTTTGTTTGACTAGTATGAGAGTTAAAACAAGAATTGAGTAACAAATAATATGAATGTAATTCATGTAGAGTTTATTTGCGTCAGGCCGAAGGCAATCCGTATAAGGATCAGTTGCATATTATGTTGTGTACTTAATTTTTTATCCCGAGGTGTAATAAAATATAAAAAGAGGGTGTTTATAATAAAATATAATGAAAGTGCAAGGTCACCAACCACCTCTTTGTCTTTATCCAAAAGAAATATAATATTAAGTCTTCCTGGTCCTGATCAGGCGTGGAGGCGCAGACAGTGACAGTGTGGCGGCAGGCGGGCGCACACGCGGTGCCGCGATTGGTGTTCGTCAACAAGCTGGACCGTGCGGACGCAGACGCGGAGGCCTGTGTATGCTCCGTGAGGGACCAACTGCGAGTCGACGCGTTGCTGCTGCAGCGGCCATTGCGCCGGGGAGACCGCCTCGCAGGTTACTACATTTGTGCTCGACCTCGTGTGGATTCCAGAAACCTCACAGAACTAAAAAAATGTTGCACCAGTCTTTTTCGAAAAGTTCGAAATTCCATTCCTATTTGCGATGGTTAAATCGATAAGAACGCCCTCGGTGTCTAAAATCGTTTGATACCCCGGTGCCGCCCGGATGGATAGTATCATTACCAGATCAAAATTTTCTAAGTGGAATAAGTATTCATCGGTATAACAGATTTAAGTGGTTTTGTGTTTTGTTTCAGGTCTTATAGATTTAGTCACTACGGAAGAGATCATCTGGACTCAGGGTCGCGGGTGGAACTTAACTCGTCGGAAATTAACCGAAAAAGATGATGGACGCACATGGGAGTCCGCCCTAAACGACCGCAGAAGTCTCGTCGACACTCTCTCCTCTCTCGACGACGAGCTGGCCGAGACGATAATACAACGGGAATCATTGGACAGTATCGACACGAGAGAAATAAAAGACGCGATCAGAAGATGCACGCTGGACATGAAGGCGTATCCTATCCTTTGTGGCAGTTCCTACAAAAACATTGGAGTACAGACTCTCATGGATGCTGTAATTTCGTACTTGCCTTCACCGCTGAACCGGGCCGGGGTTCACGACAGTTTTGGGACTGATTTGTGCGCGAGAGCATTTAAGGTCCAGCATGATGATCAAAGAGGAGTGCTGACGTTCCTCAGGTTGTATAGCGGAGAGATCACCAAAGGACAGAAGATATATAATCTGGCCAGAGAGAAGAGTGAGCAGGTGCGTGTTATTCAGAATCTTTTTGCAAAACTTAAGAAAATTATTCAACTATGTTGAAAATTCTTTAGTATGAGACATGGAGGTATTGACATTTTTCTTGAGCCATGGAGGAAAGGTTACAACTATTAATAATAAAACAATACGATGCAGTATTTAATATGTTTGTGGTCAGACAGGGTCTCTGTACGTGGCGCTCGCGGACGAGTACCGGCCCGTGGAGACTGTCTCCAGCGGGAACATCGCCGTAGTCAGCGCACTTAAGGTATACAAGTCTTAAAAATAGAATAGCGCTTCGTGAGATATATAAAAAGCTGAAAAAAAAATAGTGATGCTTAAATATGGCGATGAGCTGCATTCATGTCTATGTGGGTGCTTTTCTAAAATGTTCTTTTACTATCAGGCGACTATGACAGGCGACCTGATAACCTCGAGCCAGTCTTCGGGAGCGCGTGCCCGCGGGAGACTCCTGGCCGCTCTGGAGTCCCCGGGCGCCCGCGAGCGACTGCTGCCGCCGGCCGCCAGGGACAGGCTGCAGGGCAACTACGACAACCACGCCGCCGTAGAAGTGGCGGATGTACTGCTGGGCATCGGTGACCACATATTTTACACCCTTATACTATCAATATGCTGGTACGTCATAACTTTGGAATTATGTCTACCTGTCTGTCTAATGTCTTCGTCCCCGCACCCAGGCACCACCGCCCCCGAGCCGGTTTTCCAGTGTTCCATCGAGCCCCCCCGGCCGGGGCTGCAGAGCGCGCTGGAGGTCGCGCTAGACGAGCTCTCCAGGGAGGACCCCAGCTTGCGGGTCACCACCGACGAGGACACGGGGCAGCTAGTGCTGGCCGGTCAGTTACCGTGTTTATGTATTAGATTTTGTAAATGGATGATTCTTTGATGGAAAAATTTACTCCCTAAATAATAAAAGGGGTGGGCATGAATTTGTATGAAACTCTAAAGCTTTGAAGCTTAAGCATAAAAATGGTATTTATCAATTTTTTTTATTAAGAACAACTTATTTTAAGATCTCCAAAAATGCTACCTCTAAGGAAGTGAGAAGAGGACTCAAAGTTTATATGGTCCATTTTTTTCAACGTCTGTTTCATCACTTATATCACATCACTCAACTTCATTTATTGGACACTTTTTATATTTGTTCTCTTCCTTCTATATTACCAAATCAAGTGATAAAGTAAATTATCGATACAATAAGATACTGCTCATTTAATATTTTGTGTTTAAATTCATCAGAATTCGAATATCGATATAAAAAAAATGTGTTAGTGTAGTTCACGCGAAGGAGTCGCGGGCAAAAAGTTACTTTTATTTATATTTACCTGCAATTTTGAACGTCCTGTACGTGTTGATGAAACAAATAATTTCTAAACTACACCGGATGGTACCGTCATCAGGCATGGGCGAACTTCACCTGGAGATAATAAAGGAGCGGATTATTCGGGAATACCAAATCGACGTAGAGGTCGGGGTCCCTCAGATATCATACCGGGAGATGCTGGCGGGGTCCGCCCGGCACACCCTGGAGGTGGACCGCAAAATCGGGAGCGCCAGGCAGACGGTCAAGGTGGAGCTCTCCGCTAAGACCGTGAAAGGAGTAACGCAGGATAAAGTTTTGAAGTAAGTTAATTCTATTAAATATTATTATTATAGGAAGTCATCTGACCTGACTGACGAGTTATTGAACTCTGAGTGCAATCCTCAGACTAGACAAGTCGGCGGAGAGCGCGTCAAACCTGTCTCAGGTGTACCCGCGGTACCTGGCGGCGGCGGCGCAGGGCGTGGCCGGAGCCCTGCGGCGCGGGCCCCGCCTGGGCTGCCCGGTCAGTGGAGAGGGGGCTCCAGTGATTGACGTGTATTGCTAGTCGTGACCCCGGGTGTTGTGTTCCAGCTGGTGGACGTGCAGGTGACGCTGCACTGGCTGCAGGTGGGCCGCGGCACGGCCGACACCACCGTCGCGGCAGCCGTCGCGCAGTGTCTGCGGAAGGTATATTTAAGTGAAACCTTTTAACGAATATATGAAATTGTATGCTAACATTTTAATATTTCGTATGTAATATAAAGGCGATTATCTACCTGAGATTGCTAGACTCGTGAAAAGCGACGGGCGGGTATCTGTGATGTCACAGGTCGCGAATCCTGCGAATGATTGCTCTCCGACATTCAAACATGTCCCAACATAAATTGCTAATACGAGCGACTTAAAATATTAACTTATATTTTACCAATAATCACGACTTCCGTTCTGAAACCACTACCCCGCAGGTGTTCATGGAGGCGCAGTCTCTTCTGTTGGAGCCGGTGATGTCCCTGCAGCTAGTGGTGCCGGAGTCCCACGGCGCGCGCGTGCTGGCCGACCTGGCGCGCCGACGCGTCAGGGACCTGCACATCACCACGCGACATGGAGACAAGGTGACCAGCCGCACCAGCGGACTGGGGGTTGTCTACCTCTGACACGTTTTATATATTTTGACACGAATGAAGTAACAACAGGATGATATTGTCCTTTAATTATTAAAATAGATTTGAAACGAATATAAAAAGTTAAAGTATAGATAATAGTTACCTCATATTATTAAGTAGCGGTATGTGTCCCCCGTGGTGGCAGGTGGTGAGTTGTGTGGCGCCCCTGTCACTCCTGAGAGGCTACTCGGGCGTAGTGCGCTCACTCAGCTCGGGGCTCGCTTCCTTTTCCATGGAGTTCCACTCCTACCAGCAGATGGCACCCGCCGAGGAGGAGGAGGCCGTAAGGAGCGTCACCGGCTTCTGACATTTCTCTTCCGGAATCGAAGGTTGAGGTGCGTAAGGATGCTTTGTGATATGAGTGACCAGCCTCCGTCAGAGGCGACCGTTTTTTTCATCCTCCAAGTGCGGTGTCAGTTTAGTTGTATAAGGTTGATCTTTTCAATTGTCCTAATTGTTATTTAATCTATCTCTTTATTAAATATGTATGTATGTTTAATAGGTAACAACCTATATTTTCACAAACGTCTCTAATTTCCAAATTGTTCAAAAATAGTAAATATATTAATTTGTATGAACTTTGTCATTTTGTTAAAAAGAAAAAAAAATTATACGTAATTTTTTCTGTTTTATTTAACCGTTAAACCAATTATGAGACAGATTGATATCTAAAACATTAAATTAGATACTTTATCATTTATCCTCCTCTCCTACTTATTCGTCACGAACGATACGGTAAGTCTTAAATAGTCGTAAATAAAGAACTGTATTCTGTGAACGTGTTTATTGAAAAATTGTGAATAAATAGTTTTATATACAACCGGTCGTTTTCTTCGGGCCTCACGTGGATTTCTAAAAAATATACAATTATTAATGGACATGACCAAACGTGCAATACACGATCCACCGTGGCAGACGTGTGTCGTACCCTGAACAGGTTGTCGAGCTCGTGTCGCAGCGTGTCCATTCTGTAGTCCAGCCGCAGGTCAGGCACGTTGGTGCGCGCGATGTCGTTCCCGGCGGCGCCCGCGCGCTCGTAGCTCGCGCCCACCCACCGCTGCTTCATCTGCGGAGACAACACGGTCATACGACTCAGACGGAGGCAAGCACCATCGACACGCGGCGAGCACCTCGTGGGGAAAGCCGGACATGAGGACGGAGTTGCGGGCCAGCTCGCACATGTCGCACGCGCTCAGCTTCCACGCCTGAGCGGCGATACTGTATTCCTCCATCAGTGCCTCCTGAAAATTTATATCATATTATTATAACAAACTCGTAACCTGTGCAACAGTATTATATCTTATTCAGAAATATAAGAGAAGTCCAAACTCGTCGACGTACCTTAGTGTAATGGAACTGCAGCGGGTCGTCGGTACTCAGAGTCACCGGCAGACCGCGAGCGAAGTACTCCGGCAGAGGGTTGCGGTGGTAGCGGAGGAACAGCGAGTTATTACTGAGGGGGGACATGGCGATGTAGATCTGCGATAGGTAGTATACGTACTGGAGCGCTGGAACCTGAAACGTTACTTGAAAGTGAGAAAAAGGCGGTCATGTTTATATACAGAGAAATATTTCAAAATTTTATAATACCTATTTGATAAGAATATTATCCACACATAGTCAGCTGATCGTGGAGCGTGGCCTCCCAATTTAAGACTAAAATACTTATAATTTAAAGAACATCTAATACATTCATTATATTGTGGAAAAAAAAAGGGGAAAATCATTCATCATCAATCATCATTTGGTATGTAGTTAAGGAAGCCAAAGTAAAGTTGAAACCAAAGAAAAAATGCATCGACTTGTTTTAAAGATTATCTGTTTATTTTGGCTTTCTTTGAACAACGTTTGAGATAGATTTATAAGACAAGCTGCACCGACTACGAGTGAACGTAAAGGCAGGTTGAAAGGATTATTGCCACTGTTTATTTGTGTTATGATTTGTTATTTATTAATGTTTATTTTGGCATAAAAAGTAACTGATTTGACTTTGACATGTTACAATCTGTTATTTATTAATGTTTACTTTGCCATAAAAGGGAACTGATTTGACTTTGTTAAGAATCAATTACATTCCTTTTTAATTATAATGCTGAAGTCGGTTACTTACTTGGACTCACTTGGAGTTGAGCGGCCATTCCGACCGGTCATGAGTTAAAATAATTAAATTATTAGTCTGAGCTATTGAAGTCAGAATAATATATAGCATATACGTAGTTTATAAAAGTTGTAATCAAGAAGCGAATAAAAGGTGGAATAAATTGAAGGAGTCTTATTACATTTGCAGTAAATAGACACCATGCATGAATAGGATGCTCTATCTACTATAATTTAAAAAACTATAGTAAACAAAACTTTAATTGATGATTGCAACAAGAATATAAGGTTTTTTAATAACACAATGAATTTAGTTCCCCCCAAAATAACTATATCTGATAATTAGAGAAAAATATAACCTTCCGCAGTATGAGTCCGTGCGAGATGTTCTCAGCGAGCAGGAAGCCTGCGCAGAGGTGCGCGTAAGGACCCGCCTCCCCGCAATGCGGCCGGAGAGAGAATGTATTCAGACCCTGCTCCCTACAAAGATTCAACTACTGATGTATTGTTGTGGAACAATACATCAGTAGTAGTTCTCGTAGTTCTCGGTTGGTTCTAATTAGTCGCAAAACAACCGGTGATTGGCTTCGACAACGGCTAGCGAAAGCCCACGTAGACGTTAGTCCAGTGACGAAAATTAAATTATAAATTAGAATAACATCGTTGTAGAACCAAAGTCTCGTACTAAACGTTTCGCTTCAATTGTTATTGTGAGGACAGCAAAACTTTGAAATTCTACCATAGTTAGAGTTTCCTGAGAATTACAATTTAGGAGTCTTTATATCCAGACATTCTAGATCACTAGCTTAGTATAAAGCCGGCTAAAGTCAAATGCGAAAAAAATTTTGTATAAAAAAAATTTACCAAGCGGTGCTATCATTACCGTTAATTATGATCACTTTTTCAATAATTATGATGTCGTAGTAACTGACAAATTAGATTCTTTTGATATTTTATTATATTGTGAAATGTGAAACTAACTTTCTTAGTTGATTCAACGTCACGATATTCGCGTACATGTAGTACAGATAGTAGGCGTAGGGTGGGTTCTCCTCGTCGTCCCACTGTTCTGGAGTTCGCATGTTTTCCGTCAGGTTCGGGTTCTCCGGCTTGGACTCGTCATCAACGCTATCGAAACCTATTACGTGCTAAATAAAATAAAAACATTTTTTAAGTTGAGAGTTGGCTAAAGTAGTATTAAAAAAATGATTTAATAATTAGGTAATACTCACGGTTAAAAACTTGTGTAGTTCAGGATTAGAATTAGGATCAATAGAAACTTTGAATAGTGGTTCGAACAGATTACTAAGGAATTCTTGAAAATTCTTTAAAAGTTTATTGATGCGGTAGATATCACTGAAACAAATACGAACGCAAAAATTACATAAAGTAAAGTTCAAAAGTTTCGCTTTTAACAAATTAGTCACAATCATTTCGCAAATTAGAATATGCTAAATCAATCGATTAAATTAGAGAATCATTTCGTAAAAATATTATACACCTGTAAAGCTACCCTATTTTACCGACTTAGCTACGTACTATTTTAACTTTCCTATCTGTTCCTAACATTAACGATGAATCTGATCTTTCTCACACAAGCCTAGCGTTGCCAAGCGTCCGGATAAAGCCGGACATACGTAGGCTTTTTACATTGTGATTTGGCATTCGATTTTATTTATTATTTAACAAGATTTAAGATAATAATAAAAAACCCTTGATTTTAAAAATATTTTTTTTTCGAACCTATACTGAGACAAAATCATCTATAATGTGAGTGTCCGGCCTTTCTACCCAAATGTCCGGCCAAAACTTAGGTTTGGCAACCTGGAAAACCGACACAAGCCTCATTTCAATCCCATCTCAGTTACGCAACACTTCTACGGAATTATATCACTCCATTTAATTTAATGTTTATATACTTGTAAATAGTTTCTGGAGTAAAAATTAGAACGGAATAAAAATGCTATTTTTATGTACGAGGCCGTGTATGATGTAAAGTAAAGAGCAGTGCTCACTAGAGGCGCGGCACCTGCACCAGCCAGCGCACGTGCGGTGAGTACACTCGGCGGCGGAGCGCCCACGCGGCCAGCTCGCCCCACTCGGCTGCGCGCTTACAGTACACAGAGATACGAGGCTCCGCGTACGTGTACTTGCTTTCCTCCAGGTCACGCATCACCTCCTGAGGTTGTGTGACATATTTCAACTAATACGACGTATTATAAAACTCGCTAACTTTTAATTTCTCTTAAACTTTCGCATTTACCAAAACTGTGTAAAAGCTTTAGATAGGACATTAACAGTTTTTATTTTTCATGGGACTTAGTTTTTGAGTGACGAATATGACATCGATAGTAAGAGATTTATTTGTATTTCAAGACCTACATAGTAACAACGACATTTAAAAAGCATTAACCTTTATAATATCCGCGAAGTATGCACCATTCATATAATTATCAGTCTTGAGAAACACTTCCCGGAGTCTACTTTCTCCTACTGGATTATATTTTGCATTGAACCTATCGAATCGATGAAAGGTGTTGCGGTCCTAGAACATGAACCTCGTAACAAAAACAAATATGTACTCGCACAGACATACTTCGCTAAATCTACTCCTATTTGTAGTAAATCATGCATTGCATAAGCTCTAAAAACCTACAGCATGGACATCTAGAATATCGACATTAAGATCGTAGGCGTCGAGCTGCATCTCCTCAAATACGGACTTGAGCGTCATGGGCATCCCATTGCGCATCGCCACCACCTGCCCGGGCTGGGCGCGTAAAGTGCGCTTGATGAACCGCAGCAGGTGCTTCTGGTTCATACAAGATGCCGCATGGATATGTGTGTCCACTTTTCTAAAGAAATGGACATCAGTGGTTTAGAAGTCATTAATAAATAATTATGATGTTGTAGACGCTACGAAGTTGCCATTCTAACCTGACATTGTAAAAATCCCTGTGTGGAACAGCTTTTTGGAGCGCTAACTCATGCAACTCATTGAGCAACACATGCATCTTATATTTTGATGAGAGGTAGCTTAGTCGTCGATAGCAAAATGACTTCCTACAAGATTTTATAGTTATTTTATTTGTACTCCATTTAGTTGTCAAAACCCAAGAACACTTCGTCATTTAAGAGAACAAATACTAGATATAAAAGCTCACAATGGCCCGTCAGAGATCATATCAGTAAGGCATATCATGTCCTCGACGTATTGTTTAAAAGGTAGGTAGCGGTACGGCAACTGCTTGTCTTCTGCTGCGTCAGCCTCGGTGCGGTAGATGTGCATCACCCCACGCTTCCATCGACAAACGAAATGACGGTCTGGGGGGGTTGGGCAGACCCAAGGATCTAAGTTTTCTGGAGATAATATAGCCGACATATAATATATTTAATTTAATAATAATATTATTTTTATGAGAAGTTTTCGAATCATACCAGTTTCCATATCTATCAAATCTTCCTGGCTATCGACAGATAACCTGTTCAGACCAGGGTAAATAGTGGATAAAGTTCCAGGTAGTAATACTGCGAATGTATATGTGTAAATAAAGATCAAATGAACAGATAACGAAAAGATAAATTTTGATACAAACTGTAATTTTCTCAACATACAATCAGTTTCAGATCGTTGCATACTGTGTCTGTTTTCACTATACTGCTGGAAGGGAAAGTCCTCCGACGAACAAGTAGTCAGTTGTAAATACTTTTCAGCAAGAGCGGCTACGGAGTAATAAGACAATATAGAATATAATCAATGCGATTAAGAAGCATGTAAGATGCGTAGTAACATCATCGTACAGTCAAACCGGAGGACAGCGTTGCTGGTGTCTGCTTGATCTTGATTATCAATGAGCTTAGGAGGGGACTCGTTGTGAGCCAAATAGTAAGCCAAGTCTTCGGGGAAAGATTGATTGGATATGTTCATGTATTTTTGTCGCATAGTGAGGGCATTGATAAGAAGTAATGCCGATCGCTCGAGGTCTTCTAAAGGCACCTAATTGTAACAATTCTTTGTAATTATTGTAATTCCGAAAATAATTATTCACATTTGTAAAATCATGTATTGTAGCGGACATTAACCCCAGTGATATGTATGCCTGTTATGGAAACGCGTTGAAAGGTGACACCGCGCTGCGGCCCGTCCCCGGGACCGCGAATGCGCATGCGCGTCGAGCCCGCTTGATTCCTGCGAGTCTCACTGTGAAACAAGTAAACACTGTAAATGGTAACTTCATCCACACATTAATTTTTAAGATTTCGGCTGTTTTGTACTCTACGCCTTATAAATTTATACATTAGGTTATTAATTTATATATTTTTATTATATACAAAAGAATACAATGCTTGGCTACATTCCACGTAACGGTAAGTGGTAATTTAGACGTCTACGTACCATCTATGGTAAATCGCATTATAAAATAAATTGCACTACCAAAAAAATCATCAGTAGGTACTAAATAACTTAATAAATACTTACTTTCGAGCTTTATCCCATTTTTTAAAGTCTTTGTTGGTCCCAAACATTGTAAAACAGCAGAAGACTATGTGTTCATTTTTATAATAAATAATGGAAACTGATAATTTGCAACACTGGGGCTTTGGGATACATGACAGATAGTGACGTTTAGACTGATTTTATAACGACCGTTTTATTTTAACTTAACAGATGATGTTATCAAACCTCATTGTGTACATTTGCCCAGTTTTATAAGTTTAGAATAACAAACGTTCCCAAAAACTTTAAAAATTATATTGTGATGAAGGAACTAAGAACTGTAGCTTTTAATTAAACAATTATATTCTTTCATAAATAATATCTTCTAAGAAATAGCCTTTCAAGTCCTTCTGATGTCTGTTTAATTTAAGTTAATCTTTTTATTTATCATTATATTCTTAATATTACTAATATAATTATCAAAAGCATTTTTATATCAACAATTTGCTGTAAATTTCAATATGATGTAAATTACATACAATATTTGATGTCTGTGTGTGGGCAGTCACCTTGAGTAATGAACAAGTCATTGTCAGTAAATATCTTTATTATAGTTAATATTTAAAAGACAGGCATAATACATACAGAAATTATACTCTTTAAATATATACGTTTATGTACGTTTTAACGTACGTACGTCAAAATACATCTTGAAATGGATTAGAAGTTTTTATTAACACTAATTTCCTATTTTGATAATAACTTCTTTAAAAATATTACGTTTTATAAGTACAACGTTTAATTATATAAACATTAAAACCACTCAAACAAGGGAAGGTCTCTTCAAGCTGACGACCTTCATGTCGGGGGGCGGCGGCGTCTCCGGGGCTGGCGGGGGCGCCTGCTTGAACTGGAATGAAGGAAACCCTATATTATTTGTATATATATATATAAACAAAAAAGCTGTCTGTGTTTTGACCAAAGACAGATAAATAAGATCCCATTGACAAAAAATTATAATGAACCCATAATTACCTGTTATCACAATCGTAAGCGGACACACAAACACAATTATACACAATACTTACATAGATAAACTATTTGTACTTAGACTTTCGTGATCCATGATTAGTATTATATATAATTATCCGGCTGTACTCACGTAAATACTATCGGAATTTTCAAGACTAGTTTCGAACCCATTTGGGGTCCTTATTTATGAGCTCAGGCATGGCGGAATGGCGGCGTGAACTGCGTTCGGCCGTGACGGCGGATAATTAAGTATAATAATAAATAAACTATTTATCTTGTAATATGAAGAAGTTAAATATTTAATGGTAGAAATAGTTAACTTCATTATTATGACAAAATATAAATGGTTTTTATTATCTTTAATATTATTTATTGTACATTAAAGTAATCATGCAAGGATGTCTGGGGTCCATCATCCATGCTGTGCCTTTGCAGGCCGTTGTGTCAAAATGGCTCCAGTAACAATTTTACATATTATGTAAGAAATTTTTTTTCAGAGACAGTACCATTTAGACACAAGCATAATCTTGTACCTTAAGGAGGCAAGGGTGTGCCCGTCCGCTGTATCTATATCATAGAAAAATAACTCATTATTAGTTATCAATTAACATTAACAAATAGGGCTTTCATAAAAATATTATAAAATTTATGACGAACCCTAAAGAATAGTATTTACAAATGTATTGTAGATGTTTTTGTGGAATGGATGAGGTTTTTATAAATCATCGAGTCCATATTTGTGAGCAAATTTATTTCCAACATGATAACTTTCACTCTCATACGTAAACATGATATAAAGTGTATAGCTACAGTAAATCATTTACAACTAGTGTTAAAGGTAATAAGGGTCGCTTTCTATCCTCAGCAATTTTGAAATTTAACACGCATTCTAAAAAAAACATTGTAAAACAATTTTTTTTAAATATCAAAATATTCTACAATTTAAATTTTATGTGAGAATAGCAAAAACGGCTCAAGTCTAGTTAAGTACAGAGATGACAATAAACACTTTTAAATACACACGATGAAATTAAATGAGACGAGGAGCATTTAGTATTGTTATAAATGTACAAAATAAGTACTCATTGTACTACTCTCATACTAATTATAAAATATATCTGATATCTGTCAACGTCATAGCTTTAGAACAGCAGTTTACGTACAAAGACTAAATAAAAATATTAATTAATATTGTTCTTAAATAGTAGACTATGAACAAAAACGATTTATAAGTGTTAGTTTATTTATAAAAATATAATATAAATGGAAATTGAAAAACAGATGTATTCGAACAACTCATATCTATTTATTGCAATAAGTAACTTATATTGATTAAATGACAAGCCTATGAATTACTTTAGCACTAAATAAATGTGCTCAAGTACGTGGGATATAAAAAGCTGAATGTTTTTCAATTAATATTTGTATTAACTTTTCTTTGCAGTTCTTTTTAAACAACAATATAAAACCATTTAATAACCAAATAAATATAAGATATAGATATAATAAACATCATTAGAAAACAAATTTTAAATCTAACAATAAACATGTAACAATTCGAACATCAAAACTAAGCAAGCAAGACTTCATAAAGCGGGAGACAATAGCTAGAAACATGGCAGTGAGGAAGATAATCTCACATTTAAGTTCATTGATCCAAGATCGATATTAAAAGAAAGTTTTATATATTAACATGTAAAGGACTAAAGGAAGATGAAACTACAAGGCAGTTAATGGTTTAATATTCACAATTATATTGTCAGTCATTACAAATTGAAGCCAAGCTTCATTTATTTTTCCTAAGTTCGAGTAGTTATTATATCAAGCTTAAGGTACACCCGAAATGGCACTTATTAGTTACATAATTATCACATCGAGGGAAATGTTATAAAATTGGGGCGACATGCTATATAATGTATAGTTCCGGTCAGCGCGTGTGGTTCATCTGCTACTCGACATTCCTTCCTGAAATAGTTATTTTAGGTTGTGTTAGGACTTATGACATAGGATTTGAACATCACATTAGAAACACGTTAGAAAGCTCTATGGTAAGCAAAGACAACACAAGCCATGTTAAAACTGTAATGTATATTTTACTTCCATACTATTGTGTTTATTTACGTAGATGATTTAATAATTATATCATCTCAGTATACTATGTGAAAAAATAATAAATAATGTCCCTTTTTTATAGAAATAAATGGTTTGGTATATGTATAATAGTGGAGGGTAGGTATATATATATAATGTTATATATTACTCTCAATAAATTTTACAGAGTAGTTAATCGTCACACTCTCATTGTTTATTTGATGAAATGCATAGAGTAACTCTATTATACTTGTGTAATTAGGGTAGAGTACTTTTATGTACGTAAAAATTATATTCGTGATAAAATCTAAATTTCAATAGTCATTGTCTAAGGCAACTCTATTAGGATATTTTTTTATAATCCATTTATATCTGTATACACGTGTGTGGGACTACGTCGTACCTTAAAGATGTTGGTGAGTTCGTCTAAGAGCGTCTCGTAACGGAAGGAAATGCGTATGTCGGGTACGTTGGAGCGTGAGATATCGTTTCCAGCAACACCCTCTTTGGTATAGTTCGGGCCCAGCCAGTACTGCTTCATCTGATAAATATTGTCATTTTATACTTTTGCTAATTTTAATAGTAGTAAATGTATAAATTTCTATAACATTTTTATAAATTTAATTAGCATCTGTATCAGTAACTGAGAGGTAGAATAGAGAAAGAAACTTAACTGATAAATAACGTATTCTTAATCTAATAGGTGTGTTTAGGTGAGTGTCGTACCTCGTGTGGGAATCCTGACATGAGCACTGAGTTCCTTGCCAGCTCACACATATCGCAGGAGCTTAGCTTCCATACCTGCGCTGCGATGCTATACTCCTCCATCAATGGCTCCTGGAGGTATGAGTAACAAAAGATGTTTACCACTAGCATTTCTGGTCTTAACATTTTCAAATGTTTTCATATAGAATATTAAGCCATCAAGCTTACACAATATTCAAATGTACCTTGGTAAAGTGGAACTGCAGAGGGTCATCCGTACTAAGCGTGACGCACAGACCACGCGCCAGGAACTCTGGCAGAGGGTTGCGATGATAGTTGAGGAACAGAGAGTTGTTGCTGAGGGGGGACATGGCGATAGAGATCTGTGCCAAGTAGTAAAGGTACTGGAGCACCGGAACCTGCGGGGATAGTGTTATCACTTGTGGTTATTATGGCTTTAAAACGATTTTTAAGCTTAAAAGACACAATAAATGAATAGCTATGTACATAATTTCGAGTATAAGGGACGGGCGCTCATATGACTCCCATTCGGTGTAGTTAATATTCCGATGCACTTCCTTAAATACACAGGGAGTATTTTTAAATATATTTTTATTATTAAAATGATCTTATGATGAATATGTATTTTCTAGTTCTGGTATGCTGACCTTCCGTAGGAGTAATCCATGCGAGATGTTCTCAGCCAGCATGAGGCCACACACGAGGTGCTGTACGGGGCCCGCCTCGCCGCAATGCGGCCGCAACACGAACGTGTTCAGGCCCTGCTCCCTGAGTAAACACACACAAACGTACAGAACTCTATCAGAGAAGACAATATTGAGGGCAGTAGAGTATAGACTAGATCCTCACTTGCGGAAGTGGTTGAGCACGGTGATGTTAGCGTACATGTAGTAGAGGTAGTAGGCGTAGGGCGGGTTCTCGTCATCATCCCAGGCGCCCGGCACGCGCACGTCAGCGTCCAGCATCGGGTTCTCCGGCTTGGACTCGTCGTCCACGCTGTCGAAGCCCACTACGTGCTGGGGACCGAACGCTTCGAGGTACTTATTCTGACTTTTTTATTTTCCCTTATTAAAATATTTAGCTATCAAATATTTATTTGAAGACTTATAGAATTAAAAAGGTATCGATACGAGCAGGATTTGAACCCGCGATTTCCGGGAAACGGTCCCATCACTCTACTAATTACTGATTAAAAAACCTACCGTATAGCGGCTACCATCATATCTGTCTTCTGTATCGGGACATTTTGTTAAATGTTTGTATTTATAATCTTAATACAATGTGTGTTTATTACGTATAAACTGATTTTTTTTTCTTTTTTTTATAAATATATTAGTAACCAGTTCAATATTCTGAATGAAGACCTCATTTCAAAAGATGTCAATATTTAAAGTTTTGAGAAAAAGTCCTCAATCTATGTACATAAAGTAGAGTGACATCAATCTCTTTAAACTACTAAAACGTATAACAACTTACAGTAAGAAACTTATGCAGTTCGATGTTACTATGAGGGTCGCGGGTGACCTCGAATAGCGGCAGGAAGATGTTACTGAGGAACTCCTGGAAGTTATTCATTATTTTGTTCGATTTGAAGATGTCGCTGAAAACAAAAACAGATTTTGTTAAAAATTGTATGTAATTAGTATCATGGTTATATAAACTAACTTGTAAACAATTTTTTCTTTGGGCATAGGTGGCTTGGTACCAATAAGAGGAAAATTAGAGGGAGTATATATTTTTTGGCCTATTTAACGTTGTACTCGTACTGTTAACTGGGTAAGCTGAGTCAATTTTCTTAGTTCAGGTAATAAAACTAAACACGTCAAAAACATGTCCTCACTATAGTCGTGGTATCTGTATGAGCCAGCGCACGTTGTCGGAGTGCACATCGTAGTGTATGGCCCACTTGGCCAACTTGGCCCACTCGCCCGCGCTCTTGCCGTAGATGGACAAGCGGAGCTCCGCATTCTGGTACTTGCTCTCCTCTAAGTCAGACGCCACCTCCTGTGGATTAGAATTTTGAACTTTGGTTAATTTTTTTGTGTTCAAAAATCTTTAACAATAAATATGCGAATTCGCAATTGTAAGTAGAAAAAAATGACTATTAACCTTAATAATCCTCGCGAAGTACTTCCCATTCATGTAGTTATCGGTCTTGAGGAACACCTCCCTCAGACGAGACTCCCCGATGGGGTTATATTTGGCGTTGAACTTGTCAAAGCGGTGGAAGGTGTTGCGATCCTGAGAGATGAAGCGTCAGCAATTAGACAACGGTATGAACAGTTTCTCAGGATTTAATAAGGATAATAGTACTCTTGTCGCAGGAGTTTTTACAACAAACCTTTAATTATTGAATAAAGTAGTTCCATCTTGTTCCACGTGATAATCCAATCATTGGCAAGGTCTCAATATTCATGTATCATGTATCTTTAGTTTTAAATTGAAGAGTGTATTTAAAGAGGAACTATTTCGATAAGTATGGTATAACAAGTATCACTAATATTCATTTAACGGTAAAGAAATAAATAAATAGTGATTCACTAATAGATTAACCATTAGTTATTATAAGGTCGCTCTTTTCGAAAATGGTTTAAATCGTTTCTGACGACTGTCATGTAACAATAAGGTATTTTCTTAAAATAATACCAAAGATTTGTTTATTTGATTTATGTAAAATAACTTGAATAATGAGAGAAAACGATGTTACCCACCGCATGTACGTCGAGCATGTCCACCGTGAGGTCGTAGGTGCTGAGGTTCATAGACTGGAACACCGCCTTCAACGTCATGGGACTGCCCTTGTGGAGTGTCACAACCTGCCAAATAATAAATAAATATCTATACACAACTTCGATGTTTAAAGTATAAACCACCTCCCACAAAATATTTTAAAAATATCCTCAAAATAGTATCAAAGAAAACAAGAAACAAACACTGGGACTCTCGATTGACTTATACCTTAACTGCAGTAAAAGAAAGATTTGCTTTACACAAGTAAAAAAAAAACGACTCACTTCATCGGCGTGTGTCTTGAGGGTCTTCTTGATGAACCGCAGCAGGTGCTTCTGGTTCATACACGACGCGGCGTGGATGTGAGTGTCCACCTTGCTGCAGGGAATATATTTTATCTCTACATATGCTTGTTATAATTATTAAACTTAATTGGTAATAAGATATCCATTGTCAATGCTATGTATATGCAGGGGGTGGTACCGTATGTTGTAGAAGTCCCGATGCGGCACGGCCTTCTGCGATGCCAGCTCCCGCAGCTCGTTCAGCAACACGTGCAGCTGGAACTTGGACGACAGGTAGCTCAGCCGACGGTAGCAGAACGATTTACTGTGAATGGACACACGAGCAGTTAGCGAGGGGACACGTAGCGATGTTTATGATTGAAGGTGACCGATGTGTCCCACGTTTTTCGCACTCACAGAGGTCCGTCGGCGATCATGCTGCACATGGTATTCTTGTCTTGTATGAACTGGGGCAATTTGATGTATTCGTATGGCACCCTCTTCTCCCCCTCCTCCGAATTTTGGTACAGGTTGAACACGCCGCGGTCCGACCTGATGATGTAGTCCTTAGCGGCCGGTAAGGGACCCTCGAACGGGTCCTTGTTTGCTTTGAAAGGCGGGTGAACGATGTGGTCTATAAAAGAAAACCAATTTCAACCTGATCTTATTTGAAGTGGCCAATTTGTCTCATTGGAACTCCTTAATGAATCCAATTTAAAGGTATCTATTTTCTGTGAGGTATAGCACAGGTTCCACAGATTGGACTTTTTTCAGTGAACTGCTATCTCTCGAATCTAGACTAATTCTCCACATCGGAGTCGTGTTCAAATACCATTAGTGTGTTACCAGCGATATGTTCCTGCACGGCCACGCTGGGCGTGTGGTTGGCGACGGCGTCAGCGTCCATACTGCGGAGGAACCTTGCCGTGATGCTGCAGTAGCTCTGCTGAGACATGTCCATATAACGCTTGCGGATCTCCAGCGCCTGCACCAGAAAAGACGATGCCTGTTGGAGATCCTCTAGCGGCACCTGAATTATATTAAAAGGATATTAGTTTTTGATGTGAGAAATAGAGGAGTAATTTTAACTGTGAAGAAAAAAATATCAATTCTTTAAAATTAGTACATTAACATTACGATCATTGCCGATCATATGTTTGCCGACGTCTGTCTCACCCCGGAAGTGTCCTCCCCACTGATGGCCACTCTCTGGAAGTGTGGCAGGATGACATCGAAGTCGTCGTCGTTGGCCCGCAGGCGCGCCGCCTCCTCCAGCACAGCGTCGCCGGCCAGCGAGCGAGCTGACTGACCGCATTCTGCCGCCCTGCCGCCGCAAACGACGTGATATATTTTACTTTACCTTTCATTTAATATTTAACCCTCCATAAATGACCAAATACGTTTGTAAATAATCACCCAAAACTCAAATAGTCATCAATTTGCTTAAATCAATAACGTGGCATCGCTCAAGTAGTTACTTAAATGAATATTCATTTCATTAATTACATTGTAGCGTTTTATTATTGCGTTTTAACAAATAACCGAATTTATATGATTAAAATGATTGATTTTATAACAAACCATATATTTTCGTCAGAAATATCACTACTAATCACATCTTTTATAATTTTCATTAGCATAACACCTCACACTAAAAACAAATTATTAATCTATATCAAAGAGTCACCTTTAATAGTTACTTCATGTCCTGATAGGTATTTATTTTTCTGTATGTTTAAAATTTAAATACTTGTAGAAACTAATAAAACTAGAGCAGCCAAAAATATAATTAAGGAGTCGTCGTCAAACTCACAGCTGACGTTTGTGTTGTAAATACAAAATAGCACAGCTCTGAGGGTAAAGTCGTAAGTGAGAGTCTTTCACTTCAAAAACTAAGATTATCTTTGTGATAAATCAATTTTAATTCACTTTATCATCATAGATCTTTTTGTCCGTAAATTATTATAAAGTCTTATTTATAAAAGTAGCTTCAAAAATAATTTAGGTTAAGCTTATAATTGTTAATAATATATTATAGATAGATATTTAGTAGAACTTTGTCTATGTATTTAATGTTGACATTTTTAGGGTCTATAAGTTTAGAATCATCAAGATGATATTTCATTCAATATGTTTATATTATTAAATCGTAGAGCTATTAATTCCCAATAAATTAAACAAGAAAGTTACAAGGCTCTCTTAATTTCATTTTTTCTTAAATTTACCCATCAAACACAACTTACAAGATTTGTGCTCGAAAACGAAACAAAATACGCTAGAAACTAAATTGTTTTAGCGAGGCTCATAACTTTTACTAATTTAAATATTTTCTATTCACTAATTGAGCTGACTTCAAAAACCAAACCACCAAAACACTAAATAATACCTTGACGAGGTCCACTTCTTGCATTCAATTTTACTTCCGAACATCACACAAATACACAAAAAAAATATAAGTTATTTAAATAGAGGAAACAAGTAACGGAGTCGCTTGAAGAGTTGTTAATGCAATCCCAATCTTTGACAACGAGCACGAGCACGAGCGCCCCGCACTGAGGGTTGTGGCGCCTCAAGGTTGATCCAATTACTCAAACCCGACTCCGTCACGTGGACTGCTTTTATTTTATACACTTAACCGTTAATCTAATCTATAGTTGTAAAACTTGCAGTGGTCTATAATTGCCATAGCCTCTATCTGTTATAACTACAGCAAATAACTATGTTTGGTTTTAGATATCACCAAGCACAGTATAGGCAGGTGAAGTCTCCAAAGACTTATTTGCGGTCTGAATTCTTAATGTAATAAGCTAGTTTCGAATCGCAGCGTAAAACTCACGCCGCGATTTCCCAAATGGGTTCGACACTAGTCAGGCAAATAGCGATAGTAGTAACGTGAGTACAGCCGAATAATTTTATTTAATAGTAATTTTATTAGGGGTAGTTGCTTTTACAAGAGTCTATCACAAATTTTGATAAACATTATGCAAAGTTTTATTAAATATAGCTGATAAGGAATGTTTACACTAGAAAGAACTGCTAAATCAATACCTCTATCTTCTTATTTTCTCTCACTCATATTACATTAAGAATAGTTTATACAGCAGGTAGAGCTCGAATCATAAGTCTGATACTAACTTGACATTGAGCTGACGTTGTACGAGAAGCTTCTTTTCGATCTGCTCTATGGGAAACTGCGGGACCTCATAGGGAGCCGACAGCTCGTTGGGGAGCTCCCGTGGGGACTCCGCCCCCACCGCGCTGGTCGGACTTTCACTACCTGCAGATAAAACAATATGAAAGTGGATCTTTCAATTTTATCTTAGAACAAATTTTACGTTTTGTTGGTTCTGTATTCACAAAGCAAAATAATATTTGATCTTATTTGAGACGGCCCGACTAGTCGACTAGTAGCTTGTCGATCGCTGAACGGCCGACTAATCGGCTGACTAGTCGACCATGCCCATCGTTTGTTTTTTTCTATTATTGTTAAAGTTTGTCAATTCATTATTTTCAAATAAAAAAAATCGAAGAAAAAAAAAAAAAATAAATACATACAGAATTTATTTTACAAATATTGTAAATGACAAAATATAGATTGTTGGATGTTTGTCTGTTTATTATTCCATTGCGCCAAAAGTTGCCTACCTGGTTTTGTAAATATTGAGTACGCAAATAAGAAATAATACCTTCATTAGTACCTACAGAGAACACTTTTTTACTTTTACTAATTATCGTTGGGAACGGTTTCGGTATGAGCCATTTTGATCCAAAAAATTTTGGTTCAGCCTTAGTTTCGGTTGTCCAATAAGCGGCCAAAGCTTTCCCGCTGAAACTCGAGTGCTTGTACTATGTAATATAAATGCTACTATGTACATATTGATTGTAATTTAGACCACAAATGCAGAACATAATGTGGATAAAGTTACCCGAGATACAAATTTTATAACTAAATTAAATGACATTCAAACGCAGACATGAGGTCAGATGCTTCAAACTAAAACTAACAGCTTTAATAAAAAACTTGTTATTAGTAAATACTATCTGCCTCAAATTGTACATCATTAAGAAGTACCGACTAGTTGATCTAAGCTTATAATTAGTAGATCTAATACAATAAAGTATACATGTGTCTGTGAGTTGAACTCTCGTTCAAGACATTTACATAATATTTTTAGAGGCAAGTAGTGTTGTTTTTAATATCTTATTGAACACGTCTCCTGGATATCTATTCCGCAGCGAGTCTGCACGGGTCGTTAACTCGCTGCTCCTGGTTTCTATAGCTATAGTAGTTTGTAGGCCAAGGCCTCTGATTTTGCATTTTTCACTTTGAATAATCAACAGCAAAGAAGATTAATATATATTTTGTAATAATATTTCGTATCATGTGAGTTAAACGAAAAAACCAACAGCGTATTTCAGCTATAGCCTACCTCGTATATAAATTTTAAATTATATTCATTTGGACCTAATTTTTAATCCTTAATTATCAATTATATGCAAATGAAATGTCTCAGTGCGACTCCCATTCACTTTCTAATTATACCCTTCGAGATTGAAAACACGCTGTGTAATTTCCTCCTATATGTTCGCGACGTTGTTATAGATTAATTATTTTATATAACCTGGATACGCTAAGCGGTATGTAGATATGTAGGCGCAGTGACATTGTACGGCTTCATACTGTAAGCTGAGTGCTGGCTGAGTGCTGTCTGAACGCTGGCTGAGCTATCCAGCGGGGGCTCGTACAGTTTAGTAAAAGTTGAACAAACTAACTTCTTACATTTCTTTTCTACAATATCAAAATATATAAAAATAATTAAACGTTTTAATAAATAATAACACAATACTAACAGTCAACGGAGTTGGAAAACATTACCGATACATTTTAATTCTTAATACGAATAGATACAAAAAATATTTTTATTCCTCGAGTCTAGAGTAACTCGATTACGCATTGCGCTTCCACTGTCCTTACAACAGTGATAATTTATAGTTACTATGACTAGACATCTCAGTTTGGGCAGCAGCCAGTTGTTACTAACATATTGCTATACTTTACTATGCTGTACTTAGTATAAGACTATTTTAAGTTATGGTTATACAGTTTTAAAACATGTAACTTTGTTTTTGTTTAATATTTGGACATATTTTATTTTGCAAAAACAAGTTTAAAAAAAATACGAAAGCAAGTCTGCTGAAAAGGTTAAATTAATAAATTACGCTAGGTGTATGAAATATATTTACGATGTTTCTCCAGCTTGGGCTCCTCCTGTGACTCGGACGGCGCACGCGCTCGCACGTGCCACAGATCCTTATCGAAGCTATACATCACTCAACATTCAATCAAGTTCTCACCGCTGCAGCTGCCTAGCAACACAACATTACTACAACACGCCAACACGTTGTCAAGACGAAAAAATCATAAGTATTGTTCACAACTAAACAACTGTATTTCGTGATAGAAAAATTACGTGAACAACAACTTACTACTTCTAAACTTTTATTATTAAAAAAAATACTTAAATCAAGGAACACCTAAATAAGAGAGTGACAATTCCAACTTCTAATAGACATTTTGATAAACAACGCATTCCTTTCTCTTTTAGATCAGTCATTGTAGTTGCGTGTCTCGTAAACAAATAAAGATGTGAGTAGACTTCATAACTTCACTTTAATAACTGGGCGCAGCGTGCGTCTGTACTGTTTGAGAATTTATGAGCTTATCGACCACTTCAACAGACGTCTCATTATCACAACTGTTAGTATATGCATTTTAATGGAATAAATAGGGTTCATGAAAAAGCTTTGATATTATTATATGTTCAGAATTTGTTATCTTTTTATTTGTGATAAGATATTTAGAAATATGATAAAAGAATAATGATAATTTACATCAATTCCGATTACTCGTTGAACCTTACGTATGTAAGTATATTACTATTAAAATTAACTAAGATGATTGAGACTCGATCATAAATGGGATGGGAGGTACTATTTGTATTTTATGAACTTTTAGAGTTTGTATCTAGTCTTGTTAGGTCTTACTACCTCGGTATAGATCCAACCTACAATTAATATTTTCTAACCAAATATGTTCAGGTGTTTTAGATAAGTGGGAATAAGATTTTTTAATTTTTAAAATTTTAAGCATTTTGCTTTAGAATTTACCTACTTATATTTTAAATATTTGTGGAATGTGTTTTATTTAGATGTAAAATGTTATTTAAAGATTTAACAATTATATATAATGAAAAAAAATACCAGAAGCATATATCATTAATTAGTTTCAGTTTGACGGAAAAAACTATTAATTTCAGACGTGTACGTCAGTGGTAGCCGTTATGTAATAAAATTAAATTCAAATCACTAACTTAAAAAAGCCTCAATATTGTTTATAGAAAACAAAGTTAAAATTTCAAATTTTTTTCAATAATATCTTTCACAAACTCTTAAAATACGTCATAGCTGAAAAAAGCCTTATAGTGTTTAGTATTCTCATGAAAATGCATGGAATCAATCTATATGAAGGGTGCTCGCAGAATCGCTACTGACGCAATGCTCTATCAGTCTGCTGTGATACTCGGAGCAAGGTCGGCTTGATAAGAGGTCAACTTCAAAAACAATCACTGACCTCTACTATATGTAACATGTATTATAATATTTGAATTATAAAAATAACGCAATGATTGTTAATTTCATTAGAAAACAAATTCTCGGATTTATATTGTTATATTTAATGTAGATTGCGTGGAAAAATTAATTAATTAATATCGTTTACTTTAATGACCTATGAACACCTCTATATTTCACCACGTATTGCAATGACAAGGTACTCGATACTTATATTTATTACATATTATAAAATATGACAGCACACATCCTGACTACGACGTGCCCAATTACTGATATCACATTAAAATATTTGTAATAAAACACGTCTTTTCCTTTGGTATTCAAACAGCTGTTTAGTTACGTACAATACGTATCAAGGAAATAAATAAAATTTTAAGCAATAATTCACAGCAGTGCTCACAATATTATAGTAAAATACGGAATCATCAAAATAAAACGCATTAGTTATGCGAAATGTGGCACGCGACGTCACCGGGCGCGCGGTGCACCTAACACTACGGCGGAGAATCGCGGACTGACGGGGACCGGCCTAGAAGCGCCTCTCGGGTCTCACTTAACCGACCCCACCGTATGAGCGACCACGACATCATCAGACTTAGCGACTTCATTGTGCAAACAAGCTATGCATTTTAAATCGGTCGTTAAAAATACCATCTATGTCAATTTACACGACATACAAAATATATCTATTTCTTAAAGCAATACTGGTGCCATAACAAAAATTGTAACTAAGCCCTAACATTCAAAAGCAGTAAAACTTTAAGCATGAAAATGAAGAAGAAAAAAAAACAATATAAAATTAACATTTCTTACTTTCTAAACAATACTTCCACCTTACGTATCAGGGTTTAGTAGCAACTGTGATACTACTGATAAATTCAACAAAACAAATACACCTTCGATAGCTCAGTTGGTAGAGCGGTGGACTGTAGATGTAAATAAGCTGAAATCCATAGGTCGCTGGTTCAAATCCGGCTCGAAGGAATCTTTTTGTTAATAATCTTGGTTAGAAATATTGAATACCTTTTTACGATTTTTTTAATGTTTTAATTCTTAATAATCGTTGAAATGAAAATATTAAAATATTATTGCCTTTAACAAATATAATACATAAATCATTACTTACGTGAATCTAAGGAACTTGTATAGTTATTGCCCCGACTTTTTAATAATTATAATGTTAAGTAAGTGTTGGTGAAAATGATAAAATGTTAGGAAGAGAAATTTAGTTTTTTTTTATTTATAAATTTTCCCAAACACAATATACAAGAAGTATACAATGATTTACGATATCTAGCCATATGTAGTGTAGGAACAGGAGTCCCAACTAGGTAGACCCTGTGATACGGATCTTCTGATCTTACCAACAATGCCTACAGGAAAAAAAATTCATAATATTGTATTTAAAATATTAATGATAAAAAATAAGAATCAAATTATAAAAGCTATAAGTACTATACAAACAAAAAACAACAAAAAAAACAACGGCTTGTCGATAATGCAAATTCCGATAATAATTACGTGAATACAGACGGATATATATATTTAAAAAACCAACTGCTTATTAATGATATGAAAAAAATATGTATATAAAAAATAACTAAAATATACGCAGTCATTGCAGGTATTTTAGTCTGAATTAGTTGTCATTTGAGGGCAGGAGTTCCTCATTACAATTAAGACTTAGAAGCCGTGTTGTTTTTTTTTTTTTTGTCTTTGTAAAAACCTTTACAGCACGCCTAATATAAGAGTTAAAAAAAATAGATTATAGTTTAGGGTCTTGCAAAATTAAGTTTTTTGAACGAACCAAGTACTGAATGAAACAGCAAACTTTAAATAATGTCATCTTTTTTCAAAATTCGGGTATTTTTTAAATAATTTCTTTGATCGTGCTTAATAAATAAACAACTTGTTTAATTTTATCCATTATTGTTAACTTTTTTATTATTCATACTAAATATTAGTTAGTATTGATCCTACTTTTAAAATATTATACTAAAACATTATCTTTCTTAGTAAAGTCGTTTTAATGTTAGTGCTATGATGGAACCATCAGGATTCAACCTTCATTTAGCAACTCTATACCTAAATGGAGTATATCGATGCAAAAAATATATTTTTAGTTAGAAGATAACAATAGCAAGAAAAAACATCATTATGGAATTCGTTTTAAATAAAAGAATGTGATCAATGAATGTTGTACATTAATCCAAAAGTTATACCTACCTGTGGTTCACCAAAGAAATGACTTCATCAAGTCAAGTTAAGTAACTTAAAAAACCTATAGTCATGTGAATATCTTTGTTAATAAGTAGAAAACAACCCATCACTTACGAGGATCATCAAAGTAAGAGTCGGTGATGATGAGCGGTGACCTCGAGCCGTCCTGCACTCCCCGCGACGACATCCCACCATCGACCACCACACTCACACATTCACTACACTTTTAAATATTGTTTCCTCACTAGTTTATTGTCTTGTAATTAGTTCGCTTTTAATTGTTAACGTGATATAAAATAAATAGTTTTGTTAATAAAACTTTTTACAATGCGACTGCTTTAGTTCTCTTTTGTATATCCTCTTTATTGTTTAATGTTAATTATGGTTCAAAGAGATAAAAATAGATACCTATAGATATTAATATATGTATAGCTATAATTATCTAATGTTGTTTAAAAATATCTGAAGAAAATAAATATGCTTTGTCACGTGTTTACAATTTTAAACTAATCTACCTGCTACTACGTTAATTTGTTCCATCAAAAAAAAAATTGTGATCAGTTATAAATTGAGGTACGAAACAATGACACAAGCAGACGACTCCATATTACTCTGCCTTTACCAACATTATTAATATAATTGTCAAATACAACATAGTTATGAAGAATTTATAATTCAAGATTAAAATTGAAAGTAACAAATAAATTTATAACAAAACAAACAACTCAAACCACAGAACTTGGACAGTTATTAATTATATTTAAACAGCTACCACTATAACCTTCTGATATTGATATATATCATATACTAATTTAAAGATATATCATATTATCCAATAATATTACACTAGTACTAAAAAAGCGCGCGCAAAATTTCCCCATGCAAAGTCTATGGGAAAAATAAATTTTTTGACTAATTACTGCAATTAGGCTAATGAGATTTGAGAGTTGTCACTATTTTTCAGCAGTGTAGCATAATGAGACCTTTGATTTGAGCCATCAACGATATTTTTCCATGTAGTGGTTCTTGAGCTACAGTGTGCCAACGAAATCGCTTCCTGCATTAATATATAAGATTTTAAGAGTAACACCTGTTCACTTTTAAGTCAAAGTTGAACATACAATTATAAAATCTAAATAAATTGAATATTTTCCAAAGCGGGGTCAGTACTATTTAAACCTCCACGTGGCGGCAAAGTTAAACAAACATAATGCCATCGCTCTCAAATACTACGACCTTCAAGTAAATATAGATCGTCCTCGTAACGCATTCATCTTGAGAAAACACTGCAAATAAAACACATAACTCATAACTTCAAATAAACCGAACAAATAATATATGGAGAAAAGAGAAAAATATATTGATATCTCGTTGAGAACAAACATAATCAATCTAAGTTTCTTCATTTAATTATTTCGGTTAGTAAGCAGCTCAGATTCTACACATGGATGCTCTAGCTCCATACGTCAGTAAGTTTCAAATTCTAGTATATATATATATATATATATATATATATATATATATATATATATATATATATATATATATATATATATAATATTACGTTGTCAGTCATAGCTAA
Organism: Mechanitis mazaeus; assembly: GCA_959347395.1. Taxonomy (NCBI): domain Eukaryota; kingdom Metazoa; phylum Arthropoda; class Insecta; order Lepidoptera; family Nymphalidae; genus Mechanitis; species Mechanitis mazaeus. The sequence continues at coordinate 4,189,725 of OY365743.1, forward strand.
ATGTCCCTTATTATAAGATCTGTCGTCACCTAACGCACTATGAATCATCTCTGTCTCGTGCCAATTGGAGTCGCGTCCTGGCTCCTGCGCCGCGACATGCCGCTCAGGTGTACCGTAATGGACATACTGATGAATTGATACTATTAATCAAAAACGACACATTGTCTGTCTGTGCTGGCTAAGTCAGACCTAACTAACAACTGTACGCTACGCTAATACTGTTTTTGAAACTAAAAAAATAGTAATCCTAATAACTCTATCTCTGGCTATCAGCAATTGATTGATTCTCGAACCAATGTTATTGCACGGCAAGTAGTCATGACATGACTCAAAAAGTTTTTGGAAGCGTCATTAACGATATTTCAGGAACTGGTGCCAGACTCCCACGCGACTACGTTTTGTGGAGTCAAAGACCGATGAGTTATTATATTGACTGACTATAAAATTATAATGTTGGATATAAAATAAACCTAATAAGTTTGTTAGGTAGCGAAGTTTTTCTTTTTATAAATCGTACATTTTACGACTACAACATACCTACATATATATATTGTATGTAATTTTATGTACATTAGTATCATCGAGCACGCGACTACGAGGTACTGCGACAGTTTGATAAGACATCGGTGTATCAGGTATAGAAACACTCAGGTTACAGACACGCAAAGAATTACTATTTAACAAATAACAGATATATGTATATATATAATGAAATAAAAAATGTTGTTCTTTCTTTTCCTTGTGTAATACACGATACATTAAGCTTATAAGTTTTTGATAAAATGTTTGCATGAATTATAATATTAAGATGTCGCCATGACTGAAACTAACGATAAGTTGCTGTAATTACATGACGTAACTTACAGAGCACTGCAAACATTAATATCAACGCACTCGCATTTGGAATTTCAGTGAGATAAATATACAAATGATATATCTTTAACAACTGGAGAATACATACAGAGATTCAAGAACTAAGGCAGTCCAATTGTAAGAAGTAAACTGTACTGAGTTCCGCACTTTTTTCACGTTCTTCAATAATCACCGATGTCTTGTTTTGTTCGTGTAAGACCTTGTTAGATGAATGTTTAGAGGTGGACTGAGCGACGCGCGGGCTGCCAGCGACGCAAATAGTATGCTTTGTATTTATCACAATCAGCATCGTCACGAAGAATAATCCTTCCACTGTGACATTGTCTGTTGATTGCCGTAAAAGTAATATAATGTGGAACATTCAGTGTTTCGTCCTTGAAATTTATACGCTCTAATGGGTACTCTTTTCAATATTATAATACTAACAACCTCCTACTATCATGTCCTTCCCATTCTTCTGGATTCGTTGGTTCTTCTTTTTTCGTTCAATCTATTCATTTATGGAATGCGCTCCCTTTAGAAGTCAGAAAGTCTAGCAGTCGTTATGTGTTTAGAACGAAAGTAAAGGAACTTTTGTTTAAAGAGATAGTGAATTCCCCTCAACAGTAAATGATGTATAATATGTGTTTATGTTTTTATATGTATGTATGTAAATATATATATGTATGTATGTTATATTTATTCTATTACTTATATATATTTTTATGTACCTATATGTAATATATGGATATTATAAGTATTTAAATTATAATTATCATAAACTTCTAAGCGTTTATTATATAACATTTTATTTTAGCTCTTTTCTTCTGTTTTCCTCTTCATGCAACTACTTCTTTTATCTCTGCATCACCCTTGGTCGACTGGTAGAGAATGCCTAAGGCATTAAGTCCGCCATTGTACATTGTGCATAAATAAATAAATAAATAAATAAATAAATACTAACTAAAATAGCTATGACTGACTCTCTAACTGAAACATTGTATTATGAAGGAGTGACTAGTTTGACTCGTTCGAATTGAATTTTCTTTAAAACTAATATTATAGTTTGAGACGTGAAAGATTCGAAGAGCGAAGAGATTCATAATATGTGAATGATGGTGGGACAAGTCTATATTCACTTGATGTTCTCATAACCATAGATTTATTCAATTTAAGGCTATCTATTATTTCCACTCGTAGTCTTTATGTCACAGAAACCACTAATTTGACTGGATGAGTTACTTATTGTCATGGAATACTATGTTCTTTGGTCAGAGATGATGCTATAAACCACAGCAGCAGCCGAATAGACCAAAGCGAACCGTTTTTAAAGATTTCCACTCTTTAAGGATTATGTTAAAGCTTATTACTAAAACCATATCAATTTTATTTTGCACTAGCTGTGCCCGCGACGTCGTTCGCGAGGCATTTTGTTTTAACGCCGGTAAAAAGTTGACAAAATAGTTTTTGTTTACATAATTGAACTCGTACAATGGAGTTTGGAATTAAAGTCTACAAAAAATATTTTCATTTGAAAATAGGAACAGCGATGGAAGAAGAAACCGCAAGAAACTCTCAGCTAACTGCATTTTATTAATATAAAAACTCTTTTAGGTATAAACGAGGAACATATAGTCATTTTTTACCGAGCGCAAATATTATGTGTTCGAAATTTAATTATTTTAGGGAAAGCGTGGGTGGAGTCATTTCTATATATAATTTCGAAAAAACACAACGATAGCGAGTATTAAAAAACCTATGGAGCCATCTAGTCTTTTCATCAAAACCGTAGGTTTTGTATGATCAGTGCACAAACATACATATAGACCAGGGGAGGCCAAGCCGTCAATCGCGATCGACCAGTCGATCGCAACCCCTGGATCAGTCGATAGCGGACAAGGAAATAATTATCAGCACCTATCTGTCCCGTCCTAAATATTACGAAAATCATTGGAATATAGTTTAAAAATTCCTAGTCGGTAGACCGCAAAGAATCCGACTGAGTTGGCCACCCCCAAAATAGACAAACAGACAGCACGACAAAAATATAAAAAAAATGGTGATTTAGTATCTATATCGATTACTTATAACAGTTTTATTATAGTGACAGTACTTATGAAAGCACTCCTTTGACTGACTCAGTCTGAATAAGATTTTGTGATTCATGAATCATATTTGAGTTTTCGAGTCACTCGAGTAAAAAAAGTCACTCGAGTTGCAAGTTTGCAATTACTTACGATCAAATAACTAAGGTTAAGGGATCTTACACCAATAATATCACTTAACTATAAATTACATGTATTTAAATTTTTTATAGACTAATGTTCAATCAATCAATTTTTCTACTAAATTTTAAATTGGCAAACTACGAAATGCAAGTGAAGTAGATCTGTCACTTTTGGTTTTTACCGCCACGTTCTAGATAAATGAAATAGAGTAATAAAGTGACATCTAGCGATAAAATCAACTAGAAGTGTCGAGTCGATTCGGTAACTCGAGTGCATAGAGACTCGAGTAATTTCTTTTTACATCGCGTACGAATTTGACAAACTGACTCGAGTGACTCGAGTAAAAACAGGGCTCGTGTTGCATCACTACTAGTTACACGGAGATTTTAAAGATCTGGGACTTATCTAATACTTAAGGCAGATCATGATAGATCCATTGATATGCCCAAAGATATCATTAAATTAATGATAATTTAATTCGCAGGTAAATGGGGCAGCTGAAAGTAGCGTAGAATTTCGTAGGTCGTTCGAAAACATATGATCGTTGTTAGAAAACATAATATGATAGAAACGTGACTGGGAATAGGTAATTATTAATAAGACGTTTTCCTAACAAATATTTCTTAAGTAAATTTAAAAGTGTCAAGTTAACTATAAATTACAAAATGTATTCTTAAGTTCAAAACCCATTATATTCTGTAACGGTTCAGTGACTTGTAAGCCACACCACACCAAGTTTGGCGCAACAAAAAACAACCAAGAGATAATGAAGCCAAGCAATATTGAAACAAGCTGATACGTAAAAGAATCGCTGATAAGATATAAGATATTGCCAGAAAAACATGTGTTTGCATTGTACTAAATGAAACCATTCGTAATTAATTTAGTTTTAATATATGGAAGATGATAGTTGATAGTCGAGTCTGTAGTCATAGGACTGCAGCTCCCATTCGGTCTGTCTGGGCTGGAATACTAGTATTATGAGGAATATAGTCCACTGACGACATTGTGAGGCGATATGCTTTGAATAGGTATCTTTAGGGTGTAGTCAGCGTGGTTATCACGCACTGGACCAAATTTAGGTTCTGACAAAAAAAAATTGATTAGATAAATAAAATACAGTATGGATACAACACAGCCATGATTCACGAAAACCATGTTGTTATCCGATAGACTCCCCATTGTGGACGACGCCGACCATAGCACCCAAGGGAGCATTAATTTAAACTAATTAATTAGAATTAGTTATTTCTTAGTATAAGTAGTATACAAGGAAACTCAAATGCCTTATCTTTAAATAATATCACTGTAAAACCTATTGAATTATAAATTATAATGGAATTTTGATAAAAAACGCATTAAGCTGACCATTGTCCAAATCATTAAAATATTAGTTTTAATTTGATAATTAGGTGCTACGATTACAAAGAGAATAAAAGATAACAAACACATTCTAACATTTTCTTTTCCTTTAATACTCTCGATTAACATACCAGCGCATATGCCTAACAATAGGTCTAAATGCATTAATTTAATTTAAAGAAATACTCTTTTTAAGTTAAATTCAATCCATACATCAATTTAATGAACAACAAGTTTCAGCATGTGTTAAAGTATGTAATGTGTTCCGTGACAGTCAGCTGTTGCGACGAATATCGATCAGCCATTCTCTAACATTGCTGAGAGGCGCGTAAAAGTGACCAATTATGCTTGAAACATGGCTGGCTAGCTACTGGCTAGTTAACGAACGACAAAATGAGGGGAATCAGATGCATTTTAGTAAAATAATATACATATATGGTTTCGTTCTTATTGTTCTTTGTATTTAGAGTTAAACTGAAAGTAAATCATATAGACTGAAATCATTCTAGGAATCTATGAAAATAGATTATTTATTTATCCGTAACTCGCAAAAATATTTAAAAAATAAACATTAAAATTAGGTTTGGCATTTTTGTAGCCCACTTCTGTTTTATTATTTAGTAAACATCCTTTGTTTGTTACTCACCTATGCGTTTGCTGAGAAGCGGTGTTATTCTTCCCGGTTCCTCCTCTTCGACATCCACGTCAAAGGAAAATGGAAAACTTTTAGTTGAGCCGACGAATCCGGCAGCCATACCGTTAATAATTTAGCATTTATTAAACCAACCGCGAGTGTGACAGCGCCTGTATTAAACTAGCGACTGACTGCTCAGTGCTCAGTTCAGACTTTAGTATTGAATCGGCATTCGATAATGACGGCAAATTCCGGCCCTGGAAGGAGCCGTTCATTGCTCACCGACCGAACTGAGTGAATGAGCGATTCAAATGTCGACCGGTGTTTCAAAACTTATGATTTGATAATATTCGTGCCCATTGCCTACATACCTGTTGAATTAACATTAAATTGTGCTAATTGCTAAATAAATAAGTAGATTAAATATTATTTTAAAATAGTAATTTAATAATTAAATTGTTATTATTTGTAATGAAACGATTTTATTTTCAATTAACAAAACGAAATCGTTTTTATTAGAATATACTTATTCATATTAGATGTGGTATACGCGACAGCGTGGTTATAATTTATATTAAGTTTTTATCTTTTAATCGGATAAGTCTTCGTGGCTACTTCTCGCAAAGTAAACAATTGTCGTTTTAAGAAATTTAGCGCCTGTTATAAATTTACAGCAAAATTTCTAATACAGCATACCTTTTAACGTAGTTATTTGGCAAAAGGCACAAACTTTCTCAACTAATCAATTTTTAATGTGAATATAGACATTTTTCTGTAACGAGAATTTTTCTCACGCGACGGGGGGACAGGAAGTGTAACTATGATGAGTATTATTAATTTACTTACCATAATTCCAGATGTTTTCTTTTGTAAATTATTAGAACAATGATTATCTAGAGAAATATTTAAATGAAAAAATGAAACAAACAATAAATTAAAGAAGATGGTATAATAACTTTATTAAGTTGGTAATCACTAAGGCTATAGAGGCTCTTATCCTATTCACTTCTTCGCCGGAGCAGCTTGTTCATCAATTGGGTCCAGTTTGGGTTCCTCAAATTTAAAAGAAGGGAATGCAGTCATATCTTGACCAGAACCACCTCCATATTGGCGCTCCAACTTTTCTAGTTCGGTTTTTAACTCCTTTTCAATGGCTGGGCTCGGCTCCACAAGTTTACCACCACTAAAAAATAATTTATTGACTAAATCTGTAGGTAAATACAACAGTAAGAAAATATTTCATCTAACAAAAAATTTAATGTTCTCTTTACCACAGAGTGAGTAATGATTTACAAATAAATTCACAAATGATATCTAATAAATTCCAAAGATATAAAAATGTTGTTTTAATAGGTATCTAAATTAGATCACCAAGTTTAACATGTTTATTCTATACAATAACAGGAATAATAAATAATCAACAATGGCGTTTTTTGGTAAAACTTTAACAATTTTACTTACGAACTCTTCTGTTTGTACTCTCTGATTTTGTCCAAGAACAACTGTTGAATGGGATCCGTAGCCTTTTGTGCAGCTGCTAAATTTCTGGTGAGCATTATTGAAGAGCGAGCTGCCCTCAGACCGCCAAGTAATGAGGAGGTCAGCATCTGAAATCAATAATCATAACCTTAATACCAGTTACATAACTTCATATAAATATAAAATTTCACTTGAATAAAATAATCCTTGACACAAAACCAAATATTTTGTCTTTAAATAATCACAATATAACAAATATTTAAAATAAAATCAACTAAATTACTTGCCTTGTAATATTCAGAATTGTTTCACTAAATGACAATTCTTCTACAGAGATACTGTAAAATCAAATGTCACTGCTGTCAAAAGTGCTAAGTTGTCAAAATAACCAAGCCTTGATTTACTTATAAAATAATTAAATACATTAAATTATTAAAAATGTTGAAAGATATAATAGTTTAAAATAGTTTTCTTCCATCAAATTTTTTTTTCCAAATTCTTATAATATTTTAATTTTGGCATTCGGGCTTCAATCCATGCTTTTAAAAGATATATATATTCCCGCCATATTTTTACAAGTTTTGCTTACGCGTACCCACCTTACATATTATTGCCGTCTATGTTTTGGATTTTAAATTTGTTAAATTCATTCTATAAAAAATAATTAATCTTTATAAATATTATAATTTGATTAAAATGGAAATTGGAGATATTACAAAAGTCGCCAGTCGAAAAAGAATGAACGCAGACGCAGAACAACTGCGAGATAAAGTCGCTAAAGAAACTGCAAAAATAATCAAACTAAAGGTAAATATGTAATGTTACTTGAAATTCCATTTTGTCCTCAGTTTATTAATATTTATAACCTTTTCGTTATATTTAACATATAATATCATAATGCTTTAACAGATTCTATAAATATATTCCAATGCAATCACATGAAATGAGATATTTTTCATTTTATTTTAAGTCGATCATCGATGAGTTTTATCCGTAGGTGGCTCAAGACACTGCTTACTGGGACCTCAAAGAGAAGTTGCATCAAGTCGAGGGCAACCACGAGCGTCTGCAGCAGAACATGGTCGACGTCCAGATGCAGCACGAGACCATCTCCGGACAGTATCAGGACGAGCTGCGTCGGCGGCCGGAGACGCTCAATAAGTTTGTCATTCGAAATACGTCAAAACAATTATGTGCCTTTAAAATAAAACTTACGCCATCGAATCTCCCTCGAACCACAAGTAAATATAATGTCTTACAATGATAATCCCGTCCGCAGATTGGTCGGTACGCGCGAAATATGTTCCGTGCTGGAAAACTACGTCGCGCGGCTCAAGGACACGCTGTCGCGGTGCCGCGCCGACCAGGGCGCGCTGTGCGCCGCCTACGAGCGCGCTGCCGACGCGCTGCGGGGACTGAGGCAGCGCGCGCAGCGAGGGGAGGACGCCGCCACGAGCCTGCAGCACCAGCGTAAGGAGCGTGCTGTTTTATAAAATAAAAGTGCATTCTTTAAAAAAACCGAGTATTCTGTTCTTGTTACGACTCTTTCATTGAGCTTATCGTTACAAGCAGAAGACGAAAAGATGCCCTAGCACAGACTGAAGACAGTCTGTAAAAGTATATTTCAAAATTTACACGGACGGAGTTGAGGGAAATCTGGATAGTCCATCCACATCTTCGACAACTCGACTAAATGATCTTACACTTCAACAGTGAAACTCACAACCGAGCATCAGAACCAGCTGCTTCAGGTGTTCTCGTCATCAAAACAGCAGTTGGACACCGAAATATTTGATTTGAAGTCCAAGCTAGAAGCGGTTACAACCAGCAAGGACAAACTAATGGGCACCGTCAATGAAATGAGTCGGAAATTGGACATGTGCACCTTTGATATTGAGAAGGTAATTTCATCAAATTTACTATTGCTATTACATAACAAGAGCTTTAAATTCATCGTAATTACATAGACGTAATTTTTTTAGATAAATGGTTATTACTTGAGCGAAGTTTATAAATAATGTATTTCAGAAAGAGGAAAACATAACAATTCTCCAACGAGACGTAAAACAGCTTTTAGAAGAGTTTAATACTCAAAGCATCGAGGCCAAAAAAACTCTAGAGAAATTTAAAAAAGAGTGAGTTTATTGTCTTACCTTATTATAAATAATTTCTTATATACTATTTTTTCTACATATTTTCCAAGTCTTACGGAATCCCTGGAAGCGAATATCTCTCTAAAGAATGCTCTGCACAGCCAAGATTTATATGTAAAAAGCCTTTGCGACCAAAATAGCAGTTTGCAAAAGAAAATAGCGAGCTTGGAAGAGCAACAAGTCAGCTCTGCTTCTAAGATCGAAGATTTGAAAAAGCACATTAAGGTATTTCATAATAATTATTTCCCTAGCATATTTTTGTAAGATGAAATTAATTTTGATAATATGACTAGGAAGAGGCAGTAATAATTGACAAAACTAAAACTGATTTGCGATTTCTGCAAGAAGAAAAAGTAATGTTAAGAGACGATTTAAAGGAGAAAGAAAAGGTATTTGTTATATATCTTTGAGCATATTCTAATCTTTCGATACCTTCGCTCAGCTTTGTACCAAATGAAATGGCGATAGTTCACTGGAACAATACGCTACAATATAATAAATGAAAAAAAAATATCGCGACTTGCCATGTTGTATGCATCAGAAGGACAATCTATGAATGTAACAGATCAAAAACATGTGAATGCGGCGGAAGTTGAGGTATATATATGCGGTGACGAGAAACGATAGTATGTAATATGTATGTATGAGGTAATCTGTAAGTAGCACAGGCGAAAGAAAAGATCAGAACACATCGTTTCTGGAGGTTTGATCACGTAATGCATGGAAATGAAAAGGGATATAACAAGACGAGCCTTAAGAATGAATGTGGAGGGCTAAAGGAGAAAAAAACGACTGCATAAGACATAGATAATAAGTTTTATATGGGTAAAAATGAAACAAGAAATATACTGAGATGAGACGTGATAGTAAAGCGTAAAACAAATTAACAAGCTGCATCTGCCCCAAAATGACAAATTGGGATCGAAGTATATAGATTATAACTTTAATGCTATTAAGACAATTTTTTTTTTTAATAATATTTGCTTCAGCTTATTAACACATATGAAGGGGAAATACAAAATTTAAAATCCCAAATAATTACACTGATGGCTGACAACAGCAAAATAAAATTTGAAGTATATAGATTATAACTTTAATGCTATTAAGACAATTTTTTTTTAATAATATTTGCTTCAGCTTATTAACACATATGAAGGGGAAATACAAAATTTAAAATCCCAAATAATTACACTGATGTCTGACAACAGCAAAATAAAATTTGATTTTGATAAGTGTGCAGAAGAATCTAAAACTAAGACCGAATATATTGATAAACTCTCCCTGGAGGTTCGTACTTTTGTAAAAGAAAATGAAGAAATAAAGATTTCTCTGAAGGACTTAAGGTATGTAGAAATAATACCACTATTTGAGACAAACTTACAAAAAAATGAATCTTGATATTAGTAAATATTAATATAGATATCTGTATGTATCCAACATGTTGAATTAATGATAATAATAACTTTTAATATAATAATCGATCGTTAATGTTATTATATTTCTATATAATCAGAGACACATCTGATGAAAAAATAAAGGAGCTAACGTCAACAACTGAAAGTCAAAATAAGGAGTTAGACTCTAAGGCGTCCACTATCACCCAACTTATGTCCGAACTGAAGACGAGCACTGACATACGCTCAAAGCTAGAGACGACTCTGCAGAGAGTCAAGAAAGATATTGATCTGGAGAGGGAAAAAGTTATGGAAAATGAGAGACAGCAGAATGGTAGGATTGAGCAATTGGAAGGAGTCGTTAGAGTAAGACATTTAGTTCTTAATTTTTTTTATTTTCACAATTTACATTTATTTTTTTCGACTATTGAGCAATTGATAATTAACTCCTTAATATTTTTTATAAAATTGCAATTATTAGGATAAAGAGGATGAACTTTCTAAGCAGATGTCCATCATACTGGAGATGAGAGACGAGAAGGTATAAGAACAAAAATTTTTAAATATATATAGTTTTTTCAATTTAAAACAATATATTTTTTATGTCCAGGAACGTCTCCAGGAAAAGATCCAGGGCATGCAGAACACTATTGATAATATCCAGAAGGAGCTCACGGGACGGCCGGCCGCGGTCGAGAGGCGTGACGAGCCCGAACTCGACGACAATGCTGTCATGCTCACACCTGGACAGAGAGTGGGTGAACTATTTCTTGCAATTGTTATCGAAAACCGTAATGTGTTTGTATTTTTTTTAACACAGAAATGCGAGGCGCCAACCTCTCCCATAATTCAGAAGAAGACCGCATTCCTGGTTCCTCGAAAGGAGCCCAGGCTGGACTCTATGCTGTACAACCTGTTGAGCGACAGCAGCATGGAAGGGGACACGCTGGATGTGAGACACGACCTAATAAAATCCAACCGGTCGTTCGGACAGGTCAAAATTCCTCGCTCCGACTGACAAACCCCATTTTCACTTCGAAAATAACTAACCAAAAAGAGGAACGAGATGAGACGAGTTACAACTAACGTGTGGTTTATCCCATAGTAAGTACTTGGTGTTCCCTTCATGTGCAGGCGTCGGAGGTGAACCGTCGCTTCGCGGCCATGTCCCGCGGCGAGCGCGTGTCCCCGGCACCACTGGCTGCGCTGCGCCGCCGCGCCGCCGCCACACCAGTGAGCCCGACACGCAGGACTCCGAAGAATGTCTCCGAATTTGGACGTTCTTTGTGTCGTGCGCTCTACCCAGTGCGAAGAGATAGTTTTAGTACAAAATTAATGTGCCTAACAGATGCCGTCGTAATTTTTACAGGGCTTTCATTCGCCATCTCGGGTGAAGAGTGACGTGAAGAGGGATAGAATCTTCTTCAAGAATAAGCGAGATAATAAAACAAAGAAAATTAAGTAGTGATTTTATGGTTAAGCAATTTTTATTAATTTTCATTAATTAATTTTCATTAATTTAGAAGTTATTTTATTGATTTATGTTTTTTTTCTTGATTTAATTGTAGTAGTTATTTACTGAGTCGATTAAAATAAATATGATTAGTTATTGGTAGTTATTGAAATAAAAATCCTTTTAATCCTCGAAACATTGTAAATATTGCTCGTGGCCATGTAGGAGTCCTCGAGTTAACTGTCAAAACTTATGTCACAGTCACGGCATATTCTCTAACGAATATTCTATATTTATTTTGCAAAATATTTTTTTTGCATTTGAGTGTAGCGTTCAGCATGACTTTAGTCCAAGATGACGTACACTTTCCTAGAAGGTACCTTTAATTTGACGAGTAGGTATTTTATTTTTAGAATCTCTAAATTGTAAGTGTCCAGACACCGCGACGCAGGCAGAGTTTTTTTGACTTGATAATAAATGTTCACCGTCAATTGAATCGAATATAGGTGATCAAATACTAGAAATATCTAACATATTATTTATAAGTAGATAAAATATAAAAAAAAAATGGTACGCAGTCTTAGAGAAAACGGCGTTTACAGACTTGAGGACCTAGCAAAAGCCGTCAAGAATAATCTATATGATCCGCCTAATGACAAATAGGTGTATCTTCGAAAGAAGAACCTTGTTTCATACAGGATTAGAGAACTGTCCTCTTTTCCTCTCCCTTGCTTTTTTACGGCCGCTGCCCATCTGTTTTTAGATATATAATTAGATCGCCAACCGATCGAACATACCGAATGCCATATTGGTGGTCATTTATTAACTGGCGATTCTCAAGATATTTGATGCTCTTCACTATTTTGGAGAGCAGAAAGATAACGGCAATAGGTCTGAGGTTAGCTAAGTCCGAATTTCTGACTTTTTAGGGATATTGTGAACGTTCTACCTTGAGTTAAAAAGGCGTAGTTCCAGCTCTACGCATTTTAAATAGGAGTGATGAAATAGATGCATTAGCACAGGAGTGAACACCAAAGCATATGTTCGAAGCACCATTATGTCATTCAGTTGCTTGACTAATGGACACCCTAGGCAAAAGAATCCGTTGCCCCGATTTTTTCGAGAACACAATGTCCAACATAGAGATTTAATATTTCCGTATGGTTGACGGTGGGTTTCCACGATTGTCCAAAGTATCTCCTTTGCCGAATGGGTCAGTATCATTTCGAATTAATGTTATATATTATAAGATATATATTAGAAATATGACTAATAATAGGTGTTCTGAATATAGAAACTAATCGCCACAAATATTTTGTGACAGTAATGCTCATAGTGCATCATATGACGGGTTGAATGTCTTTTTATATGGGGTGTAAGTTATTTGATACAGATAAAAAAGTGCTCTTCTATCAAAGAATGACACGCAAGGAATATAGTACTTTCTAACGAGAATCACTGATGTTTCTATTTTATCGTACAGAGATCTTCCTGCTTACAATTTAGAGAGGTGAATGTTGCGTTATTCCTTTTTATTATTTAGATTATGCATACCTTATTACCGATTTATATCTTATATATTTTATGCTATTCCAATAAAAACAAGATATATAGGTCAGAATTGACTGGTTTACTAATCACATATAAATGATTTTTTTTAGTAAAAATAGGCGAAGGTATGAAGTTTTAGTAGGTTCATATAATTATTTCAATCTTTTAAAACCTAATTAGGTAATGTATTATAAGATTTACACGATTACTACACATTTCAATAAAACTATTTTTCGGATATAACTCGCGTTTATTATTATATTTTTATAGTGCTGTAGTGCACGATATGTTTCACCAATGGGATAAGATTGGAAAAGGAGATTGATCGATTCATTAAGACCACATTCACATAGGGAGTGATCGCTGATCCTAATATGTAAAGATGTCTCGAAGTGCATGAATGAGCAAGACGCAAACGTGAAATAGTTGAAATTATCCTCTGCTTAGTATGTTTTTGGGAAAAAAATTAGGAGCGCCTTGGAATATCTAATAGTAAATTATTATAAATTTTACCTTTGCCTGATTTTTATTTACTGAAGATTTAGGGAGACATTTAAGCTGTAGAACTATTTTAATTTAGGAAAGCAACACGCTGCTCCAATACATTTACCCAGTGAGAGTTTAGAGACATCAGTATATATGAGCTTATCAGTATATCAGTATATATCAGTTATATGAGCATTAATAAATCTAAAAAAAAATTATTCCCGTCAATTACCAGAAGTCACTGTCAAATTCTTTATTGACATTGCAGTTTCAATAGTCAACACAAGTTTTTTAGTGTTTATAAACGTGAATCAATTCTACTGAATTTTTATAAAATAGTTTAAGTTAAAACCAGGTAGAAAAGGAAATGACCTGAAGTAGAATAAAGTGTTGTATTTAAACAAGTCGTATTAACAATGGAACGTGGTAAAATGTCGTCGACCGGTCGCGGTGGCAAGAGCAAAGCCCCACAGCATCCTCAGGATATATTCGCCCTGGGCAGTAAATCTACCGTAGTAGTGTCCCGGGACTCTGAGAAAAGAAATATACACAAACCATCTACAAGTAGTAAGTTATGATTTTTTAATACCTTTAATCTTGTACTGGTTTAGCAAGTGTTTAAAAAAATAAACTAAATCAGATTATTTTTGAAATAAGCTTCATCTTAAACTTATATCATATCACCTTTTATATCACATAAAAAAGCAAACAGTCAAATGAGCAGAAGTGTCTGACGGCAAATTTGGGTTTGAGCAGTGTAACGGCAAGTGGAGGCTGTCTTTGCCCAATTGCCGGAGACGTCAGAGAAATCCTAAAGTTTAAATTTAATTTGAATTTTTAAGAAACTTAAAATCGCTATATCTGCGGAAAGTAGTAGATTCCATTTTACTTTGAATATCAAAGAAGTGTCATCAGAAACTATTATACAGACAAAAGTTATATGTGTTATACATATATATATATATATATATATATATATATATATATATATATATATATATAAATAAGGAAAATAGGCCTAACATAAAACCTTTATAATTTCTTTTCATTCACGCAAACACTGTCAGATTTATTAGGTAAATAAGACATACAAAGTTTGAGATTATAGTTCTTTATTATACAATTTAATCCTTTGTTGATAAACGCTATAGTTTATTTTCCTAACAGGTGTTGGAGATAGAAAAAGGGCAGAATCCTCTGGATTTGGTGGTCAACCAGCAAGCAAACGAGCCAGACTAGGCTCTCCTGCTGAAGCTGTCAGTGGCACTTCATTAGAAGTAGACCCTGTAGATCTGGTACCTAATGTGTTGCAGGCACTTGACACCCATAACTCTGATAAGTTGGTAAGTTAATGTCATTTGAAACCTTAAATTTGTTATTGATTATAATTAGTTTTAATATAATTCATAAAAATTTTAAATTTCAGCTGGGACTCCTCACAGGCTCTATTCGACTTCTTAAATCTCAGAGATCAAAACCAGACCCAATACTCTGCATGAGTATGCTGTACTTAACCAAAATACGTCCAAATATGTTTGCCCATGAGACAGTCACTCAGTCCCTCTGTACGTTGCTGAAGAGGGAGCAAGGTGCAGCTTTCAAGAGCAAGGGAAATCCTCTTGTGTTTGTGCTAGCTTGTAATATGTTGTATGCAGGACATAAGGACAGTAATAACTGGCCTGACACATTTATAAAGGTATAACATCATTCATTATAATGATGTTTTCAGGATATAAAAATAATTTTATGAGTGCATGTTGAATTTGGTATAAATATCATAATTATTTTATCCATATTTTTATTACTTTTTCATAATATACCCATATTGAACCATATTTCTGGTTAGGTATACATAGAAGATGCTCTAAATGAGCGATGGTGGGTGGACTGCTCCTGGTGTAAATGCCTTGTTGAGAATATTGTAACTGCGTTTGGCACAAAGTCACCTCCTCCACATCTAATTCCTACTGATAATACATTAGGTAAGAACCATTAAAGTTTTTGTTTATATTGAAAGATGCATAGCTAGATAAAAGAAAAAGTATGTTTTTTTTAAAACAACCTAATTCTTTAGGTACCATGTCTCCTTCTGGATCTGGATCTCCACTCATGGGAAGCAATGAAGAAGATGCAGACAACACAGACTTGGAGTATTCTGTGTTTCCAAGGTAAATTATTTCATTTAATTATTATACTAAATATATATATATATATTTTACCCTAATTATTCCAATTTGTGTGTTTTCTTGTTACCAGATTAAACAAGATTTTTTTATTAAACTTTTATAGTAATTTAAATATTGAAGTTATAAAAAGTTTAAAATGTTTATAGAAAAAAGTAAATTTACAACCTTTGTATGTCCAGGTACTCCAGCAGCTACGAGTCAGTGGAGGCGCTGGTGCTGGAGGCCATCAAGGAGCAGATCCAGCGCCGCGCGGCTCCTGACGCCATCGGCAAGGGATTTCTGAAGCTGCTCTCCGCCACTTGCGGATTCCCGGAGGTGACGTGCAAACTAATATACTATGTCGGTACCAAAGAAAGCTTCAAATAAGGCGAAATGTAAAAGCGAACCCATCGTCCAGATCCGCATGATCGCCGCCTCCCGCCTGGAGGCGTGGCTGCACTCGGGCAAGCTGTGGCGCGCGGCGCAGGAGCTGCTGGCCCACGTGTGCGCCAACGCGGCCGCCGCCGGGCCCAGCGCCGCGCGCGACCACGAGGTGCTGGCCCAGCTCGCTCGCATGCGCCTCAAGACCAAGCCGCTGCAGGCCGCCTATCAGGCCTGTCTGCGAGACATGGTTGCCGACAGTCCCGCCCTACTGCGCTCCGTCGTCACGCACACCGTCTACAACGAGCTATCGAACGTGCGCTCGCCCAACAACATGGCGGTGCTGGCGGCGCTCATCCACGCGCAACCCCACCTGGTGCCGGCCGCCATGGCCGACACCTACCAGGAGCTGGTGGTGCGCGCGGAGGACTTCCTACGGCCGCTGCGCGCGCTGACCCGCGAGTGCGTGCGCGCCACGCGCTCGGACGCGGCCGCCCTGCTGCCGCTCGCCCGCGCGCTGTCGCACCCGCCGCCGCAGGACCCGCCGCCCGACCTGCGCGAGCGCGCCTTCCACGCCGTCGCAGACCTGTTCTGCGTGTGCTGCCTGGTCACCGCGCAGCACAGCAAGCACTCGGCCGACTACCGCGCCCAGCTGTGCGCGCTGCAGCAGCAGGCGCTGGGCTGGCTGCTCGACACCGCCGTGCCCGTCTATCGTCCGCCGCACCACGACTTCCTGCTCGCACTCAATAAAGTACATAGTCTACCCTCTCTCTCTTACATACATTCTTATTGTAAACCAATTTGTCAATGTCACAATGTCGGTAGATAATGTTCGTTGAGTCCGCGGAGACGTACAGCAAGGTGGACAATTGGCCTCCGGAGAGCGAGCGCGCGCTCACTTACCGTCTGTGCTGCGAGGCCCCCTTGCCACAGAACACGCTTCTGAGACTCGTCTTCATCGGACTCTCTAAGGTAGGCGTAGGCGTCTAAAGGTATATTCACCTACACCGGTCACTAGAAATGTTCTCTTGAAATATTCTTATATTTGCGTTGGTTAAATAATAATATTGTAATATGTGCGTGCAGGACACCCCGGTGTCCCCCACAGAAGTTTTCGAACTGGTGGAACAGACAGTTCGCCGCGCCTGCGCTCTACCACCCGAAGATAAGCCGCTTCTGGTGGACAAGCTGGAGGTGGCTGACTACATATTCCAATTGTGCCAGTTTCATCCACCTGATAATATTACGTTGCCTACTGGGTGAATATAACTATATATTTTATACTTTATATTGGATTCTAACGGGTGTGCATTCGACAGCTGTGTGTCCAAGATTCTACCCCCAGAAATTAGCATAAGCATACGCAATATTGTAGGCGGTCATGGAGTGTGGTGACTATTTTCTATCACGGTGGTCTAATCGTTTGAACCATACTATTTCAGATAAGTATCAATGATTATTCTTATGTGTCTGTACCAGGTACACAGCGCCAGCCTTGGCCATAACGTCGCTATACTGGCGCGGCTGGATGCTGCTGACGATGCTGGCAGCGCACAACCCTCAGGGCTTCGCCGAGCGTGCCGCCGCCGCCTACCCCACGCTACGCGCGCTCATCGAGTGCTGCATCACTAGGTATAAAACACCTCATCAGATTCTCAATTTACTCAAAAATCATTTATTTAAGTACCGAATACCTGTTCTCCCCTATGTCCTCAGCAAACCCTCAATCGAATGGGCGAGTCCCGCGGCGGAAGCCGAACGTGCGGAAGCGGAACGCACAGCCGTGCTGGCACTGGAGACACACCTCGCCGCTGCCAGCAACGCCAAGCTGCCGGTCACGGAACACTCTTCGCGTCTGCTGGCTCAGGTACAAACGGCGAAAAGAATGCTTCAAACCACATTTTAAATATCTTAATTTGGTCGAGGTCACGTCGCAAGAGCTGACCTATCTTCAATCTAATTCTAGCTGACGACCCTGGATCCGTCGGGCCCGGCGCGACGGCCGCCCGCTGGCGTGGTGGAGGCTCTGCAGGCGCTCAGCACGCAGCTACGACTGGGTCGACTGCTGTGCCGCCAGCCAGCGCTACTGCTGCAACTGGTGGAGCGACACGGCACGCGCCGCGCCATGCCCTGGCTTCATCAGCTGTTGCGTCACGACCGGCTCGAATTGAGGTTATCGTCGGATCTGACACCCGCACCCGTTCTGGTGTTTGACACCCAATCGTCAACCTCTATCTTTCTAAGCTAATAACGAGTATTACAATAACTTCCCCCAGCGTGCTGCCGGTGCAGTGCCTGTGCGAGTTCCTGTCTGCGGGCGGCGGCGGCGGCGAGACGGGCAAGGCGGGCGAGCTGTGCGCTCACCTGCGGCGCACGCTGCTGGGCGAGGAGGGCGCGCGCGCCGTGCTGCACTACTACCTGCAGCGACTGGCGCACGCGCACGCGCCCACGCGCGCCTCGGCGGGCAGGGTGCGCCTCAACGGAATCATTTAGCATCGTATTGAGAGTTGCGGACTAATCGAACTCTCGGTTCCAGGGACTCAAGCTGGTGCTGTCGCAGACGGACGATGCGGCGGAGATGGATTATAATGCGGACGTCAGTCCCGAGTGAGTAGTTTGAGTTACGTGCGTCGCTAAAAGTCGGAAGTCGCGCTGACCGCTCCGGTCGTCAGGTCGTGGCTGGAGCTGCTGCCGTCGCTGCGGCACTGGGAGGCGTTGCGGAGCGAAGCCCTGCGGCGGGTGCGGGCCGCCTGCCTCGCCGAGTGCGCGCCGCGCAGCCTTGCCGCATACCTCTCGTTCCTGGCCGACCACCACGAGCACCACACGCCGCTGGGGGACCTCGTGCTCGTGTGTACTGACGCACAAATACTTTCTTATTATCCGAGAATATCATTGTAATAAGTGGCCTATCCCGTACCGCAGGACTTGAGCCAAGTGCTGATGGAACGCACAACAGTGATGGGCTACGTGCTGCCGCCCGTGGACAGCAGGGAGCCCCCCCGCGACGAGCGCGCGCTGGCCCAGCACCGTGCCCTGCACGCGCTCACCGGAGTCTTCTACACGCATCTCCGACAGGTGAGAACAGATAGCGTCGTTTTAATTAACGATATCTCAAAACCATAAAAGGAACCTTACTAATTTTGTCAAAGGTGTTGTCGTCCCCTGAGCCGGAGCCGGAGGAGATGTCTGCGGAGGGGGAGGGAGAGGAGGCGACCGCGGGCTGGAGCGGGGAAAAGGTTACGCTGCAGTGGACCAACGGGCGGAGAGCGACGCTGCACGTGGTCGTGGCGCATGCGCATCTCAAGCTCCTGTGCTATGGACCCTCATGCTGTAATTAATAAACTTGTATTATTTATAATAACCCGTACATATATTATGTGATAATATATTTTAGAGAAGTTTATAGCTATGCTAGGTAGCTATAGTAATA
Organism: Mechanitis mazaeus; assembly: GCA_959347395.1. Lineage (NCBI taxonomy): Eukaryota > Metazoa > Arthropoda > Insecta > Lepidoptera > Nymphalidae > Mechanitis > Mechanitis mazaeus. The sequence goes on from OY365743.1 coordinate 4,209,293, forward strand.
GAAAAGTCATTTAAAAAATATATATATATTTAGTAATGGTTTTAAAATAATTTCGTGAACTAGATGACACAAATCAAGAGATGTACTCGTGGCTGCAGTCCACGTGGGTGGGGAGCGACGCCCCCGAGGCTTTCACATCGGAGTCTCCGGATGAGGCCGTTCTGTTGCCTGACTGGCTGCGGCTGAGCCTGGTGCGGAGCGCCCGCCCGGCGCTTCTGGAGGCCGGCCTCCGGGGCCTGCCCGCGCACAAACTGGCGCTCTTCATACAGACGTTTGGCATGCCTGTCTCATCTATGAGGTATGAGACGCCTGTTATTATAATATCCATGTTCTAATTGACGATTATATATGTATCGTACAAAGGGTTTCGGTGGACCCCACGACACAACTTCTATAACGGGCAACGTCATCGGCTGCTATAGTACGCGACTACAATATACCAGCGACTTACCTACTCACTTCAGGTGTGGTACAATAAGTCACTTAGTCAGTCTGTATTAGTCAAGGGTTTGGGGTTCCCCAGGGTATGGAATAAATTATTATTTCTATGTAGCAAAGGGATATAAATAAGGGTTTGATACTCAAGTGTTCCGTAGCGTGACCTCCTGTTCCACGCACACTTCGAGTGGAAGGCAGCTACCACTTCTCCGCTGCAGCCAACAATTCCACTACTCAATATCACCACGAAATTTAATATTTTGGACGCTATTAATACCGATAGTAATTACTTCGCGAAACGTCTAGAACCAAAAGTGCCGAAAATGTAACTGTAATACGAACCGCGTGCATTCGTCACAATCTCGACAGAGATATATCTTATTTACCATTGAATTTATTTAAATAAGTAATCTATCAATACACATAAGTTTACGCCTGACAGTTTATGTTTGCAATTTCACAAGAAGTCTTTTAACTATTCTTAACAATATATATGACGACTTTTCAGCTGGTAGACTTTATAGCTTCTGGTAAAAAACATCTCACTAACACGGTTTCTTCAAAGAACTTAGTATCGATATAATTTGGTCATATTTACTGTATATATTCTGAATGAAGGTTTTCAGGCGATGGATGAGGGTTTTCAGGTAGATATCATCTATACTACTACTACTTAGCCAAGGCCTTCGATTAAGTCTGTGAGATTGCCTTATTCCGAAACATTTGGTAGCTTGTATTACAAGGCAATTTTCTCTATCGTTTGAAGTTAATGTATATAGTTGTTGTCAAGCAGTTACTGTAAGAGGATATGTAAATACTAGTCCTGGAGTTCCGTTTGTTTTGTGCGGTCTCACGGAGGGCCCTTCTTTTTGTATTGTTTGTGAATTATATTTACCAAGAAAACAAATGTATGTAAAAATTTACGGAATACTATTCCGTAAAATTTACGGCATAGTAGGTTGTACAAGTGATTTTGAGCTTAAATAATACGATCTTTCAAATAAAAAAAAATTGCAGATAATTTTCGAACTTTAAACGTAGAAAAGTCTACTGTTATAAACTAGAACAGAAAGTGTAATCATATTTAATTCAATTAATACTTGTATTATATTTTGATTACTATGAAAATCATGGTGAAATGCTGTCCGTCCCGCAGTGCGTTGCTGAGCGCGCTGGACGCGTGCTCTGCGGGCGCGGTGGTGCGGCTGGGCGTGGAGCGCGGGTACATGGCGCAGCTGCTGCGGGTGCAGCGCGCGCGCGGGGCGCAGGGCGGCCGGGCCTTCGCCGCCGCGCTCAGGCTCACCAGGCCGCTCTACCCCTCGGGTGGGCCCCCATAGACGACGTGGCTTCATTTAGGAGATCCTTTTTCACTTCAAAATACGTACGTATATTCCAGACGATCCTCTGTTCGCCGAGGAGGTACTCCCGGAGGAGGAGTGCGACCCGTGGAGCGCTCCCCGCGACCCCGCAAGCTTGGATTCCGGCACCGTGGGCGCGCTGATCGACACGGCATTCAGGGGTGCCGGTACCTTCTCGGGGGACTTGGATACGGCGTTCACGCAGTTGAATGAAGTGAGATCTGCCAAATCCTTATTCATCTCCGTACGAAAACGCACTAACCTTTAACACCTAATACGTAACGTACCCTAGCTGATAGCGGCAGAATGCGGCGGCACGGCTCCCGTGACCCTCGCGGCGCTGTCTGCGCTTCAGGCCGTGCCCCCCGCTGCGCTGCTGCCGCGCCCCGCGCACGCCGCGCCTCTGCTGCGGGCACTAGCTCTCGCCCGTCCGCCCGGACTCGCCGAGGTAACTTTAGTTTCTAATAATCGTTTCCCTGCCCGATTAACCAACCATCGGTCAAGAGCCGCCCCTTCCCTCGCAGGTGGCCAGCTTGTTGCTGAATCAGTGCAAATTGTCTCGCGGGCCGGTGGTGGAGGCGCTGCGAGCGGCGGCCGGGCGCCCCGCCCCCTCGCCCTCCGGCCGCCCCGCCCGCCCGGCTATTCCCTGCCACGCTACCAAAGACCAACTCGCCGAAGGTACCGCCCCCGGACACATGTTTCATACGACTTTGGAGCGCCTCATAATGCTTCGGTTTTTCCAGTACTCGAGTCGGCAACGGCCAACACGCTGGAGCAAATCGGCAACGAGATGATCGAGACACAGGACACGCAGCTGGTGGTGGATACCATTACCACACTGCTTCAGCGTAACCAGGAGGGCCGCTACGAGTCCCCCGTGTGTATAATATTTTCGCTGACCTTAACCTCATGTAGGCCCCCTACAAAATAATTAATCCATTTCAGGTGAAAATAGAGTCGGAGGAGAAGTACGGCGGGTCGTCGCCGTATGCCGATGCTCTTCTGCTGTCCCAGCGCGGGCTCGGCTGCGGGCTGCTCCTGGATTGGTTATCCGAGTTGCAGCGGGAGACCCTCGACTCACAGGTCTGTGCAGTTTATAAACGGGCAGCCCGGACTCGATTCCTAATAAGTGAATATTTAGTATCGATGATGTTGTAGATGCGACTAATGTTCGTCCGTGGCGGTGATGGTGGTGGGGGAGCGTGGCGACCGCTGCTGGTGGCGCTGGTGGCGCACCGCGCTTCGTGGCGCACACTGCACGCGTGCCTCGCCACGCTACTGTCCAGCGGGTACACACAAACTGGCTTGCCTCCCTATGCTCATCCATAGTGCTTAGTTTAATCATATTTTTTGCATATAAAGGGCATAATTTTTACAATTTAAACATTGTCAGCTGGCAGCTAGAAATTTATGATGTGATAGAGATAAGGGTATATATTTATGACGGGAGTAAAGGTGTCACGACTATTTGTTTTTTATTAAAAAGATATGTCCATTAAGCTAGTACCCGTGTGGTTCTCAGGGGCTGGTCTCCTCGCTCGGTGCTGGACTTCGCGGAGACGCTGATCGGCTCCCCCCGGGTGTGGCCCGGCCGCGACCGCGCCTCCCACAGGCACCACGCGCCTGACGACTTGCTGCGCCTCACGCACCGACAGGTAGCCGCCCCTCTAACGGACCATACGGGACACCGCCTCAATAAATCAAGCGAATCTCCGAGAGATTTAAAAATTACAGTCGAGTCCGCTCTAACTCGATTCGGCGTCGACCCATTACGGCGAGACTCCATTCGGTCTACTATATTAGTGCGCTATCGCAGCTAGAGGTGCTGGTCCAGTACATGGGCTCGGAGGCGCGCGAGGCGGAGGCGGCGGGGGATCTGGAGGCGGCGCGGCGGCGCATCGAGGCGCGCCTGCCGCTGCTACTGCGCTGCTGCTCCGAGCCGCACGCGCTGCTGGCCGCCGCGCTGGCCGCCTCCGAGTCGCATCCGCTGCTGCTGCTGCTACTGTACATGAAGGTTGGGACCTACAATTTTGACCAATGTTAATTTACTTCAGCTAATACCAAAATCGTAAATTTGAAGGTGCCGAAAGTGCTACAGCTGCTCAACGAGTGTGGCGACCGGCCAGCCGCGGTGCAGGTGGCCCCGGCGGAGGTGCGGGCGGCGGCCTGGCGCTCCACCAGCGCCGCCGACAGAGTGTCGCACGCCCTGCTCACCGCGCTAGCGGCGCCGCAGCACCACTCCAAGGAGACGTCCCAGAAGTGAGCGAGTTTCCGTCAAGCGGCCCCCTCTCCCGACGCGTTCGCTGACAGTCCATGTGTCGGCAGGCTGCTGCGCGTGGAGAGCGCTGCCCGGGCGGTGTGGGCGCGCGCGGCGGGCGCGGGACAGCGCGGCCTGGCGCTGGCAGCGGCGCTGCTGCGAGGCCCCACGAGACACAAGCACTCGCACCTGCTGGCCGCCGTTGAGATGCTGCCCGACGAGGAGCTGTTCGCGCCGCACGTGTGGTACCCGCCCCGCGATATTTACTCACCGACTAGAATTCTTTTAACAAGAACAACTTAGCGTCCACTTTGAATTCTCACCGTCATTAGCGCTAAAATAACGTGAGCTCTATAAACAAAATAATAATATTATTGATTTAAAAATGTAATGTGTTGACGGTTTATTACATTTTCATTAAAAAAAAAAAACAAACAAATACTTTGGTACCTAAAAAAATTATTGTGTGCGTAATTCAAAATTGATTATTAGAAGTAATTGTTGTACCTGTATAATGTGATAATAAAATCGCTGTTGCAGTTAAGTATAAATCGTTATTAGAAGTCTCGGCTCAAACTAGGCATCGATAGATGCTCGTATCGGTCCACGTTTACGGGATCGGTCATCATTGACCCCTTCGCCGGCCGCCGGAGTGATGTACCACTTAGATCTCTCGTCTCGCGCCGGGGGACGACCGTCCCGAGCGATATACTGTGAAATAAAAAACGAGGCTTCTCACGCAGCGAGGAGGTGCACGGCATCCTGGAGTGTTTCCTGGGCATGTTGCGTCAGGGCGGCGGCGGGAGCGGAGGCGGCGGGGGGAGCGGCGGCGGCGGCGGCGGGTTGGCACTCCGCGTTGCGGCCCTGCTGCGGCGGTACCGCGCCGCACGCCCGCCGCGTGCCGCCGCGCTGCTGCACGCGCACCGCGCCACCATCGCGTGAGTATCGTCGTGGAGCACCCCGCGTGTCGCCGCGCCTCACTCGCTCAGTGACCCCTCTCGGTCGCAGGTCGCAGCCCGCCCTGAGCGCGGCGTGCGGAGCGGAGGGCGCGTCGTCGGCGCCTCCACCGCGCGCGCTGCTGGCGCTGCAGCGTCGCGCCGCCTCGCCCGACGAGTTGCACTGGCTGCTGCAGGTGAGGCGCGGTCCGGACGGCACAGGGAGGCGACAAGTTTCGCCACGGCCACTGACGCTCGCTGTCCGCAGGAGGTGGAGGCGTGGGGTGCGCGTCGAGGCGGCTCGTGGGGTGGGGCGGCGGGCGCGGACGCCGCGCTGCGGGCGGCGGCGCCGCTGGCTGCGTCCCCGCACGCGCCGCTGCGCGCCGCCGCGCTGTCGCTGCTCGCCCGCCTGCTGCCCGCCGCGCCAGACACGCTGCCCGGTCTCTGCCGCTCCCTTACTTTTTTTTTTTAATATTAAAGACCTGAGGATTTTCATAGTTTGTTTGGTTGACCGCACTCGTTTACGAAATTCCTGGATGAATTTGATAATTCTTTCCGACTAAGATGAGCGAGTTTATAATGACTGTGAGCGTTACGCTCCCGCTTCTAATAGAAATATAAACTAGTGCATCTGCCATGGACCCGCTAGTGCCGACCGGTTAGTTTATAATCTAGTTACTATTCCCGATTCGATTGGAACCGGTCTAAAATACTACTACTACTAGGGAACTTAATATAATTAATTTAAAATTATAAATGAACAAAATATTTTCAAGGTCTCCGAGCGATCCTGGAGTGCCTGGACTCGAGCCGGCCGGAGATCGCTCAGTCCGTGCTGGAAAAACTCCCCGAACTGGTGGTGGGCATGCAGGAGCACGCGGCGCGACTGCTCATGCGCGTGTTCGAGCTGGGAATGAAGTCGCGGCTGCCAGTCGAGCAATGCATCGCCAAGTGCGTGGCCGCCATCAACACTAACAGAGGATGTTGAGATGGAGTAGCCCGCCCGGTCCCGTTCAGGAGTACGTGCGATGAAGAATAGAATGAGATTCTGTGAGAATATGTTGTTAAAATACTTGGTGGCAAAAAAATCAGTTTCCAAAGGATTGCCCATGTATATAGGAGGTGTCTATGACTTTTATCATCACTGTTCAATTTACCATCTGTTAATATAAGTTTTACTATAGTTAATTCATTTTATTTTTAGAGAGACAAATACAATTAATATTGATCAGTTTGTAATCACAGGTTATTTAAATATATTTCTCAGTATATATATTTTTACATTAAATTTATACATACAGTAGTAATTTTACAATTAAAGGTTAATAATAATAAGCATACATGTTTTATACATTTTTATTACAAAATATTGTATAATCTATATTTAGCCTTACAATATAAAATAACTTACAAAGTTATTTGAAATTAAAATAAATAAAATAATTATTTGAAACAAAAACGGAAATACACCAACTTTGTGCTCTTTATGAATATACCTATGACTGAGTATATATGTTCAATACTCAAGGTCACCAGTCATTATTTCCAAGATCGGCAAACATTTTGTCTTTAATTTTTGGTCTGGGATCTTCTGTAATCTTAGAGTTAACTGCCCCTACTTTGCCTAAAATGTATTCAAGTTCTGAAAAAACACATGGAAACATTAATAGATAATATAGAAGAAACCAATTTATAAAAGTATAGTTAAATATGTAAATAAAGTTTACAGGTGGCATAACTAAATATCATAATGTTTTTTTATTTGAATTATTATAGATGACAAGCTACGGGTCAAACTTAAAGATAAATAAATTCAAATGCACTGTACCATCAGAGGTAAGGGTAGTGCCTCGTAGCTCATGGGGTCCAATGAACTGCTTCTTCATTTCCCCTTCATAATATACAAAGAGGCTGGGGAGATTCCTTTCGGGGAAATTAGGTATACATGTCTGAGCAAATGCTTTTAAGAACTTGGTGTATGGAAACTTTGCAGCAAGTTGCTTCATATGCTGGTTTATTAGTGCACATTGTTGTATTCTGAAAAAAATATACAAATATATATAAATGTTTAAAACACTTAATAGTACTAGTATCTAAAGGTGTCTTCCTATTATCCATAATTTCTTTCATAATTTTATATTTGCAAATGGGAAAAGTTCCTTAATTTAGGTTTTTATTTTAATTAACATAATTTTGCAAAACTAAATAAATATCAGAGTTGGATAAAACAACTGTAAAAAAAATAATGACTTCTACAAAGACTAATCATATATGGTTTTATGAATATTGAGGTCACACGGTCATCAACCTCTTTTAAGCTAAGAAATGAAAAAGAAAAAAATGTACACTTGTTATTTTATACAGTTTTTTAATTATTAAATTATTTTATTGCTTATATATTCATACCCCTGTTTGTACAGATGTATAACAACCCAGATGTCTTGACCTGCCTTTGTGACCTCTTGGACATATTCCTGACCAGAAACTTCACGCACTTCACCAAATTTCGGCTTCTCTGAGAGCCTTTTTAATTCTGCTATTCTTTTTTGTCTATATTCTTGTATCACAGCTTCATCTTCTGAATCTTCAAGTTCATCCAAACCATCTAAGTCTAATTCTGATAATTGCTTGTCCTCTAAAAAAAAGCATAAAATGTTTAAATAATATCAACAGGTGTACATAACCAAAGAATACAATACTGCTCATCAATATCAATATAATAACTTTCGGCTTGTTTCTTCTGTATGGTTTCTTCGATCATATTAACAATATCATCCTCGGAGACCTCTTTCTCCTTCTGAGGTATAATACCCTTCGCGCGCAGTACATCATTCCATTCTGTATCTTCATTGGGGTTCTAAAAATTAATTTGCAGTAGATATTATCAATAACTGCACTGTTAATCGAATTTAGAACATTTTATGAAAAATTGTACCTGCATTTTTTATTATAAATAATAGGAAATGTATTAAATATAGAAATTAAACTCGAATCCAGAAGTAAGAGCTTTTTAATTCAAAAGTCGAAACTTTAAATCCATAAGAACCAAGAAACTTGACACCAATTTCTAAAAAAGAATGATTCATACGTCATTATAAAAATACAGATTAATATGAATAATTCCAATAGTACAGATTGTACATACATCACTCATTCAGAAATCAAAACAATTAAAAAGGATAACTTATTTTATATATATTATAAAATGCTCTGCATGATTTTCGAAATGTATAAAATTAATAAAACAAACTTTTCTTATAGTCGTCGAGTAATTATTATTACGTTCAATCTTGAAGGGTAAAGTGACAGTGACACGTCTTTTTACGTTATGTTGTCAACTTGCGTCGTGTTGGAAAAATTGTATGTCGCTATGTTCAGTCAAGTCAGTACTCGAAATAAATAAAATTGGTCATGGCTGATACCGAGGGACATAAACATCGGGAAACTATTTTCCATGAGGGAGAAGGTAATTATTGTTGAAATATTATTGTTTTAAACGCGTGCTTCATCAGTGTGTGGCGCGAACGGCGGTTACGTCGCTCGCGAGTTACCCTCGTGTAACTTGTGACATTGAAAATGGGTTCTTTTTATAATTGCTGCCTGGATTCTGGTGCTGGCCCTCAAAAAACAGAGTGCGTTAACTGCCTTACACTTTGAGTGACTTTTTGGCGGCACGGGAGTGAAAATGACAGGAGGATCGGAGAGGACTCTCGCTGAAGGTAATATTGTTTTTGTTTTAGTATTCAAACGATTTGTGCACATATAAAAACTATTATTTTCGCGTAGCATCAAATTATCGATAACCTACATTTTTAGATGAATTAAAAAATATATCAATATATTTACTAAATGAACTATTACACTGACAGGTTTTAAACTAAAGGTATATCTTGACAACAATGCCTTTGTTTAATAGATATAATATTATAATAGCATTATTGCTATGAAAGACTGTTTTTATTTTACATATTAATGACATATCTAAATACAAATAAAGATTTTTTCATTTAACAATTCATTGCTTATTTTTATTTATATATGCTAAGTAACTTAAACTTGAAAGTCATTGTATATATACCATATTAGCAAAGTAATAATTGTTATACATAAACTTTTGTGATCCATTTTTACTACTATATATCTAGCCGTTCACACTGAAAAATTATAATTGATAGTTTTCATAAGTATTACTGAAAATGACTTTAAATTCTTATTCAGCCTTAAAACATATATATAATAGTTTACTTCCCTCTACACAATATTATAAACAATTATAAATTTTATGTTAATTTGTATGCTTATACAAATTTTATTTTATTGTCATAGAAGATAAATAAAGTGGGTAATGTTTTGTGCGTTATAACCTCTGAGTAGGATGCTGTATACACTTGTACGTATTATGTTACAGTGGTGATAATCTATTGAGTATTCATGAATCACATATAACTAAAAAAAATATTCTTGTTAACTGGAACAGTACCTCTAAGATTGAATAATAACATTTGTAGTATATCAGACTAGACATAGTGAGAATCAGCTTTATAAATGATTGTAAAATAACACACAATAATATGTGATTTTTTAATATAGTGCATTTGTATATCTGTTGCTTAAGTTAACATATTCAGGTTTTGTATCAAGTTGCTCAGCTGACAACAACCTCACAGAGGTTAAGTGTCTCACAAGGTCTGAAAACAGGTTTATCCAGTCAAATCTCTTTACTTATTGTATATGTAGTCGTTTAACTATTATAGGTTTTGTATTTAATTAAATAAAACATTTTTTTGTTACACTGTACTTAGATGATTATTCTAAACATCCAACTACTTGTAACTATGTTCTTATAGGTTTAGTCATATAGCAAGATAGAAATTTAGTATCATCAATGTGTTTGTGTGAATATAAAAATAGTTTATTATGTCTATAGTTGAAAAGGTAGTGTTTGTAGCTGAACTGAATTCAAGTAAATAAAGACATTCGTCTTCTAAACAGTTTTAATACATTATAGATTAAAATTGTATGGAAAAAAAATTTAATTAATGAGATCGTAACGCAACATATCGTATTATAAATAATACGATTATCGGTAACACACGCGCCGGCGTTCGGATGACACTTATTACATTGGGGTCACTATTACGTTGTTTACAGCTAATATGTAATTAATCGTTCACTACTTGTGTCCCCCTCCCGCTCCCCCCACACGGGATAGCCACTGTTTCTATCCTTTGACTTTAACAATGATAGATTAAAAACTGAAATTAAAAATATAATCAACTAAAGAATGATGATAATAAATTTATTTATGAACAGTGCAATAAATACGCAATTCGTTTCCAATCTTGATAAGTTGTAGTGACCTAGAATAAAATATTAATAGTATATTTATTTTTTTTATTACAATAAATGGTTATTTAAAAACTTTTTACACTCGTATTCTTTATTCCTTTCTTTCTTTCCGTCTTTGTATTAGTTGCAGAGATGTTGAATTAAGATTTACTAACACTTAACGTTCAATTATTGTTTTTTCCATACGTTTAAAATGCCATAGTGCTATCACCTTTTTATTTACTCACCTGTTGGCACATCGTGTGACGTGAATACATCTAGAAAGCTGGTTTTCACCTCCGGGCTACTGACACATTGATGATCAAATTGTTGCATAAGTATCTTAAATGGCAAAAGACTACCTGAGTACCCACTGTTACAGTTTATTAGCTACGAAATAACTTACATAGAAATAAACTTAGGATTTAATATAATTATATCGTTATTAAAGTAAGGAAATACATATCTAACTATATATATAAATTAATTTTTTATTGAAAGATTTTAGAAAAGTAAAATGTCCTCGTGACGTCATAGTATGTAATTAACTAAGGTGTGCGTGACTTGAGCGTTATTTTATAAACTTTATTTATAAGCCAACATCTCGTACACACAATCTACATGCAAAATCAGTGGGATATCAGAAAACCGGCACCACCCGTCTTAATAGGTCAGGGACCGTTGAAGTTCATACGTGGCTTTGCCAATACATATCACAAATATGGGCCCTAAGATGTTTGTTGATCAACGCTCATTTTTTGCCCTCCCCCCTCTGGAGTCGTAAGAGTGCTGGGGCGGCGGTGTTCATACGTCAAAACAATCAGACTTGCTCGTGTCTGATTATTTTATTAAAAACCTGTTGGTACTGGTGTCGAGGAACTCACTCGTCTACATTTGATTAATATTCGCGTGTAGATAGATTAAATAATGTAATTAAAGTTGATGTTGCTACTCCTACGACAGTCGGCAGTAGTTTATTTTGCTTATAATTGACTTTTGTTTTGTTTATCTTTACCAAAGATTAATAATAATAATAATAATAATAATATTAATATACTTTTTTGTACACCCGGATCATACAAAAATATAAACATTAAAAAACAGAAATAACAAAATGGTACAAATTTGACGACCTTAGCGCTAAAGAGCAGTCTCTTTCAGGCAACCAATTGGAAGGAAGAAAAATATATGAGAAATTAAAAATTATTAAAAGAATTATGTGGGTGTGCTTAAAAAGTAACATAGAAAGAAAAACATTACGTAATCATACATATAAACCTGCCCTCTTTGCCGTAATGGGACGTCACGGGATCGCGTTAGCACACACCGTGACGCCCCGGCGAGACCCCCCGAATGAGGGTGCCCCGAGCAACGTAGAGCACCCTCCCATCGCAGGCCTATGTTAGGTAAGAGGGGTCACCCTCCCCCCTCACCAGGCCTACAACTGGGGAAGGAAGCGGCGGGCGTATTCCCGCCTCCTTCTACCCAGTCTTCCCCGACGGAGCAGGTCAGTGGACGAGGCTGACTCCCTGACACGCTCCGCGGCCTCCTTTGCGGCTATGACTTGCTCGCAGAAGGAGGCCATTGCGACCCAGCACCTCTCACTGCTGACCATCGCGCTGATAACGCGCGGCAGCGAGAGGTCCCTGCCAATCACGCCCACCAGCTCAGTGCGCTGGTGGTCCGATCATACATATAAACCTACAAAAATACATCATACACAACAAATGATACATATTATAAACATTCGTACTTAAATACACATAAACATAGAAAAATTAAAATATAAAAACGACTAACATACTATAAGTTTAAATAGTGAAATTTTAGGCAACGTTTCAATGACTCACATGACTTGGCGAGTTTAATACTAAGAGGAAGATCATTCCAGAGACGAATGGTACGTACAGTGAAGGAATTGGAGTAATAAGAAGAGGAAATGGGGAGGAACTTTCAGTATAAGGTTTTGTTTGGAACGAAGAGAACGAATATGACTGTCACTTAAAAAATCAAATCTATCTTTCAAGTAGGAAGGAGTGGAAGGATTAAACAGTAGGCAGTAAAGAAGGCTAAGCATATGAATATTCCTGCGAAAGCGAATTGGGAGCCATTGGAGCTTTTTACGAAAATCAGAAATATGGTCATATTTGAGAATACCAAATATGAACCTTATGCAAAGGTTTTGAAGGCGCTCAAGCTTTCAATTCAACTGATCCTCTCCTAAATCAGGATAGCAAGCATCTGCATAATCAAGTATAGGAAACAGTAAAGATTGAGCTAAGACAACTTTGGTAGAGATTGGAAGAATTGCGTAATCTTCTCAAACCTCCCACGGCAGCAAACATCTTTCTACTCAGCTCACTAATCTGCGGATTCCAAGATAACCTTTGGTTTAGAATTACACCAAGATTTTTTACGGTATTATTACAGTCCATTCGTAATGGATTACTTCACATGCAAGGATCCAATTAGATAACACCTGTTGCAATCGTCTATGATGCATAAATTGAAATCATTTCATTTCCCTGGCCAGTTTCCAGGCCAGCGGGTTATTGACACGCACACCTAATGTTTGGGAGTTGGCCAGGATTCATGTTTCTCAAATAGTGAACAAGACTAAAATTCAGAAACACATGCACACAAAACTTAGGACACATACACAAACAAATGAGTGACACAAGCTGGAATGAGTTTCAATATTCCTGAATAAAATATTTTCTATAAATGTGTTCTATTTCTAGAATAATGTTGGCATTAAGAAATGTCTAGTAATTTTGTTATTGATATAAGTACGTCATGTAGCACTAAGTTATGTAACTGACCAGAGTTGCAATTCTCGTAATTATATATGTTCAAATTGATATCAGAGTTTTTAGTTCATGTTCTAGAAACAGATATCAAATCATTTATCTAATCTAGCAGTATCAGTAAGTTCTTTTCATGTCTAGATAAATATATTTATTGTTTTTCTCTGTCCTAAATGTCTAGCAAATTTTATTGGTATATTTAATCTTGTTACGAAATTGAGCAAGATATAATCATAGTCGTTGACTTCCGGTATTTAGGTCTATTATGAACAATTTGTCGAACGCATACTCCAATTATGACGTAACAGAATGTTGACTAGCGCGTATTGCGGACAGCTTTTCCGATATTGCCATGACCCCGGAACGGCCTTGGATATTTGACCAGGTGGCATTTAGGATAACAGATTTATAATTAAGAATAACCTTTGTGTGAGATTGATCTTAAGTAATGCTTTGAACCAAATGGAGCAAAAAATAAGTTTTTATAAATATTTAGAAACTGATAAAGATGTCGATTCAGGTTGTACTGATTTTTCAGTCATCCAATAACTTATCGAATATCATTGGCACAGTATCGTAACTACAAGATGACATGATGGTAAAATGCCTCAGGCCCCCAGCGGGAAAGGCCCAGTTCAAATAAAAGTAACTGAAATCAATTTTGTTAAGTATGTATGTAACTACTTTACATTTAAGTTTAAAATTAAAAACTACATCACTGGTTGAAGTCTTTTATATTCGCTTTTGCTTTAACAAATACTATAAAGAAAAATTATCAATACATCAACTTTATTCTCTGTTTTACATGTGTCTGTCGATGGTGTCGAGTCCCTTTAATAGGCTAATTCTGTCTAAATAAATCTTTAAATATTTTAACCTCGATAAGTCATGTATGTTTCTGTATGTGATACGCGTGTGTAGATGATTTACGTCACATACCACTCGTGTTATCTCTCAGCTTATTTAAAGACCTGTTTTAGACTTTAAAAGCTTATTTACTTGCTCATTAATTACAAAACTATAATCTAGGAATTATTGCGAAATCTCGCACCGGAAACTAGATTCTGTTGTATTTCATGATCTTGAAATAAAGCATATCAGTTTTCTTATCTTAAATCAGTCTAGCATATAATATATAAACCTCTGAAAAGAGGTCAGAAAGGGAGAAGAGGATTTCGGAATTACATACGTTATACGTTTCGGTATCGTCATAATTTTTTCATAAGAGGAAAAAATTTCAAACCGTTATAAGTTTATCAGGGGCGTATTAACAATAATAAATAAAACAAAACAAAGATAGGTAAATATTTAAATAATATTATTCCAGGCACGGAGGTGGTGGGGCGGCTCAGTCTGCAGCTATCACGAGACACCAACAGTAAGTCCGGTCGTTGGTGTGTTGTTTGTTAGTGCTTACTCTTCTCTACTTGTATATAGTCTAATATATAGACATTATAGTTGCGTCAATAACTATTTTGTTCAGGTGATTTTTAAGTAAGGTCCTGCAAAAGAAACAAATATTCAAACAAATCATTTCCCACCTTGCAAAAAATTTGATGCTTCCAAATTATTTAAAGATTTACAATTCTCGCAACCTTCCATAACGGCAACAGTCTTGTATTTTAATAGCCCATTATCATTTCTTCTTTATAGTTTTAGGTGTTTTTATGTCGTATGTATAATAATAAGATCTTTCTACAAGTTGCACTTTGTATGTAGTCATTAATCTTGTTTGGTGAACGCGTGTCACAAATACTCAAGACATGAGAAATAATTTGCTAAACCTAGATGTTCGAATACGAATTAACCCCTTTGAGATAAATCACGTAAAAATACTTTGCTTCTATTACTTTTGAATAATTCGAAAATGTTGATTATGTCTTTAATTATGAACTTCATAAGAGACAAAATATTCCTGTCTTATATAATTATCTAACTATTTTGTCTCCTTCGTCTTATTTATTTTGAGTAATATAATTTAATGTTGATTTAGTTTATTGAAACTATTTTACAATTCCCGAGTACGATCGTCGTGACCTTGAAGTCTATTTCCGCGCGATGCAGATGCGTGAGCTATGTATGAACACGGATTGGTTCTATTTCACAATATTTTGGCTTCGGAATTAAATCTATATAAAATATTTGTTTAAATTTTATTTTATTTTTAATATGGAGCAAATCGCATTTATTTGTATGTCCAAAATTCACAAATATATTATTTTTTTTATTTAATCAATATAAATGATCACTTGTGACCTCACATCGAAGTGTCGGGAGGGCCTATTCTAATATCAATATACAATATTTATAGGAATAACCTTTTCTGTAGAAACCCACTTATAAGTTAAAGCTACGAGGTTTCCAACTCCTTGGTCTGAAAACACAACAAACTCGGTCGGGTATTTCTTTATTATGATAATTCTTTCACAAATTTTCCAACAACTAGAACCTGGAATTGTTTGTATAGCAACAATATCTACTACAGTATTATGAAACTACAGATTACAATGTATCTTTTAATTCATTCTCAGAATATCATAATATATTTTCAGACACATTTATAATGAAAAAGTCATAAATACGGCCAGGACTTGTACCCTTGAAATCTGAGATCTTATCCGTGATACTTCTTAAAACCTTTCATTTTTGTACTTAAACATTTAAATCGGCTTAACATGTTTATTAGTAGTATCAAATGTTTATATCTTGTGAGTATAATAGAAACAAGGCGTACGCGTTTAATAACTATTTAGTTCACTACAAGGATATCCAAACTTCAAGAAGCGTTATTAATTAATCTTGTTAGACAGTAAACTTTAATTATTATTATAATATATTTATACTGATAATAAATATAAAATGAAATATTTATAAACACTGGCAGCACTCGAACCTGTGAACTCTAGGACACCGTGTCCCTAACCGTCTCTTTGAATTTAACATACTATATGTAATAAGTCTTTGTCTTGAAACGGAAGCGATATCCATCAGGACAACGAATATATGCAGTTTATAATAAATTTGATAAACGACACAACTGATACATATATTACATTCAGATTTAATTATAATGTAATAGGCAGATACAGTATGTATTTTATTCAAAATAAATAAATAGATATATTATTATTTGATTGTCTTAGCTAATTAAGACACCCAAATAAATATTTCTAAAACTAGTAAGACGCATGAAGTTTATTACGAACCAGCCATTAGCAGTAATGAAGCCGGGACGCATATATTTATCATCAGATGTGAATTAACACCATTATATTAACATTAAGAAAATTAACACCATACTGTTTTAGTTTATAGTTAGTTATTATTAATAATTAATGCACTATTGACAATATGTATGATCAGTACTTGTGTCAATGACCTGAACTAAATTTGTTAATTGTTAGTAGCATAGTGTATGCTATGTTGTGTTTGTTAATTATAAACATCGTTAACATAACATTCTCATTTAAAAATACTAGTTAAGAAATATACCATGAATCTTTGTAATTTTATTTGATCTAAGTACGTTAGTTGATAAAGATTTACCCCTTTTTTTATATACAAATGACATCATATTGGTAATTAACTACAATGATGATACAATTATTTTGTTACAAAGACACCAAAGCACTATTTAAACTTACTTTTTAAATTTTCTATAAAAATATGCAAGAAGCATAAAAAAAATAAGATTTTGTGAAGGGAGAGATATATGAGACGTATTGGCGTGGGATCAACCACATATTAAACGATAGTTAGTCAGAATTGAACCTTATTAATTTGAAGGTATAATACGATTCTTACATTTACATAACATCAGTGTCAGTTACACTCAGGTGTTGAGAAAATGGCTCGAAGGAGTTCAGTTACTGTCTAAGTTGATTAAACTTTTGCTTTTAAAAAAAAAATATTAGTTCACGTCATGGCCGGAGGCGCTCATCTTTTACATCTTATATCTAAACGTTTCGATGGTAATAAACGTTCAGACTGACGGGGATATAGTATGTTCCTTAATTCTAACGTAGGGCCCTATGTTCCAGTGACGGAGAAGCCGTCGGCGGTGCCCCGCGCGGGCCCCCGGGGGGTGCAGGTCGTCAACACGGGCCCCGAGCACTCTTTCGTACTGGACGAGGAGGCGCTGGAACACTTGCTGTTGCAGGACGACATCAAGGACAGGTCGGCCGTCGTTATATCCGTCGCGGGGGCCTTCCGCAAGGGCAAATCCTTCTTGCTCGACTTCTTCCTACGGTATATGCACCACAAGGTTTGTTATTGGATAATTATTAAAGGGATTTTTTGAATCGATGTCATAATGTTACTGAACGTGTTTTTGTGTGTACACAGTACGGTGCGGGTGGCGGGGGCGGCGAGTGGCTGGGGGCGGAGGACGAGCCGCTGTCGGGCTTCAGCTGGCGCGGGGGCTCCGAGAGAGACACCACCGGGATACTCATGTGGTCAGAGATCTTCAAGGGCACACTCGAGGACGGTGAAAAGGTACGGTGTGTTTTGTGTCGTATAATAGTTATTGAGTGATTTCTATGATCGAGTCGAACAAAGTTGTCAGCATTAACCACAGGTTCTGTTATGACAAAAACATATCATTTACGTGTAATGAAACTCCGACAAATATAAAAAATAAAGTAAGAAAACAGTACAAAGACGAGACGACAAACTTAGTTTAAACAACTGAGCCACTATTTGAAGTTATTTAAAAATATGCAAGGTAATATATCTGTATGAGTGTCTTGTGTTTCCAGGTGGCCATCATCCTGCTGGACACGCAGGGCGCCTTCGACAGCGAGTCTACGGTACGTGAGTGCGCTACGGTGTTCGCGCTCTCCACCATGCTGTCCTCCGTGCAGATCTACAACCTGGCGCAGAACATCCAGGAGGACGACCTTCAGCACCTGCAGGTATACATGCTTCTTTTGTTTCCTTCTCACTACTCTACCTCTTCTCTTAGTGATTCACCTCATTAATAATGCTGATAAAATGCTAAGTCAGCTTCTCTAAAGATTCGCTAGTCACTAGCAGTAGTCTAGAGCTAGACCATTCCGTCTTGGCGTCTTCCATCCACACCGTCCTTTCCCTCATTGTATAAAAATCCAACTGTAATAAAGACAACACATCTATGTATAGTAATATCTTGCCTTAGACACTATTTACACTATCTTATTACATATAAAACGGTAAACTCCAGAAACAAACTGAGTGGCTTAGCGTTTTAGACGTATTATATTTGTATTTTTTTTTTCATATCTGAATAAAGTTTTTTGAATTTGACATATAATACAAGTATAGTGTGTATGGTCAGTGCTGTCGAGTCGTACAGAAGTATACAAACCAAATGAGTAAGATATAGTAATCAAGTCATATCGTTTAACATATGCTTCCACTTGTTTCAGTTGTTCACAGAATACGGGCGCCTAGCCCTGGAGGATGGCGGCCGCACTCCCTTCCAGAGGCTGCAGTTCGTAGTGAGGGACTGGAGCTTCCCCTACGAGGCGCCCTACGGAGCCGAGGGCGGACAGAAGATACTGCAGAGAAGACTCAAAGTGAGATACATATTTATTATTTATATCTCTTCCCCAATTTCATTTTCAATATTTAAGTTTATTGTACTATTATATATATATATCTTATTGATATATTTAATTTTTAGGCAAATTAAATAAGATAATATTATAGATTATGTTCTGTTAATATAATATGAATGTCTGCAGCTGTCGGACAAACAGCACCCCGAGCTGCAGTCGCTCCGCAAACACATCACGTCGTGCTTTTCGGAGATCGCTTGCTTCCTGATGCCGCACCCCGGCCTCAGGGTGGCCACCAGCCCCGACTTCGACGGACGACTCACCGGTAACCCTCCATCCTCCTAACTCCTCCATACACGCCCATGATTATATTAAGAAAATTATAAATATTAAATGTATTACAGATGTTACGTAGGTTTATTACATACCAAATTTTAATGTCTTTAGATATCGAGGGGGACTTCAAGCGTGCGCTGACGCAGTTGGTGCCCATGCTCCTAGCTCCCCAAAACCTAGTCCCCAAGCTTATCAACGGGCAGCGAGTGCGCGTCAAGGATCTTCTACACTATTTCAAGAGCTACATGAACATATACCGCGGGAACGACTTGCCCGAACCCAAGAGCATGCTTGTGGTGAGTTATTATTTAGACCGGTTACCAAGAAAGAAGTGCACTGCTGTTCGAGATGGAATATCATTTCTAGTTGTACATTTTCTCTTAACTCGCAGGCAACGGCCGAAGCCAACAATTTGACCGCGGTAGCGGAGGCCCGCGACGTGTACAGCACGCTCATGGAGGAGGTGTGCGGCGGCGCCAGGCCCTACCTGCAGCAGCAGCTGCTGGAACTGGAACACCAGCGCATACGAGATAAGGCGCTACACGCCTTCGTCGCCAAGCGCAAGATGGGCGGAGACGACTTCAGCAAATCTTACCGCGATCAGCTCGTGCAGGTGGTGTGGCAGAAGATCGTTAGGAAAAGAACTGTCGAGAAGGCCAGCACGGAGTTAGAGTGATATTTTTAACGATTCCAGGACTTGGAGGAGCAGTTCAATCAGTTCCGGGCGCACAACGAGAGCAAAAACATCTTCAAGGCGGCGCGCACGCCGTCCGTGCTGTTCGCGGTGGCGCTGGCCTTCTACGTGCTGAGCGGCGTGCTGGGGCTGCTGGCGCTCTACCCGCTCGCCAACCTCTGCAACCTCGTCATGGGGTTGGCGCTACTCACACTGGCGCTGTGGGCTTACATCAGGTGAGGAACAGCGCATACTTGCATTGCACGAGAGCTGTAGGTTCACATTCTTATACTTTTTTGCAATGTTGTAAAAATTAAAGTGAGTATCTTATTTAGATTTATTTTTATTTACAGATATAGCGGTGAAATGAGAGAACTAGGTGTATCTATAGACGATTCGGCCAGCTGGTTATGGGATAATGTAAGTTATATACCACAAATAATTTAGCTATATTTGTTTAGTCCTTATGATTATAATTATTGGTTAATTTATTACATCCGTATTTTTCCAGGTTATGAAGCCGGTGTACCAGGCGGGGATAGAGAAAGGTATGGAGCATGCGGCGGCGGCGGCGGCGGACCGTGCCCTGGGGCCCTCGACGCCCAACGCCAACGGCAAACACAAACAATTGTGATGTCGCCGTTGCCACAGCCGCCACGCCGCCCGCAGCCGCGTTGGCCGGTGCTGGCACGCTGGCCGCAGTCGCCTGCCCGGCCTCTGCCCAGGCGGGAGAGGGTCACCCCTTCCATCTGACACGGAGTCGTTAGACGAGCACGTGTATTCTGTTTGTGTCCCCGGTGTCAGAGTGTGTTACAATAGTGATGGTATGAGACCGACGAGCGGTGGTATCGGTTGCGTCAGCCAAAACAATCTGTGTAATAGTCCAACTAATAAGCCTTTCAGTTTATTAAGAAGACGTGAATATATCCACTTAGAAAACATCAATAACTCTATTTTTGGCTGCAATTTATTGTTAATGGTTGTTTCAAATTTAAATAGTATTAAAACTGAATACTATAGAAATAATACTTGTAGCAATAATTTTACATTAAAGAGTTTATTTCCGAATTCTCTAAATAATAACTATAAACCTAAGATTTTATAAAAATAAAATTTCAGTTAATGATATAAAGAAGGAAAATAGAAAACATGCTCAATTATTTTGTACAGTAAGATAAGTTATATATTTAAAATCATGGTGGAATATAATTCAGAAAGAAATATTGGGCATTATCATTATATTTTGGCAAAGACCAATAGCAGAGTAGTGTGATACATATCATGGGATCATTGTGTTCATGTGTTTGTGACTGTTTTAAGTGTGGCAAGTGGTGACTGTAGAACTTGATGAGTCATTCTCATTTGATCAGAATTATAATCGTTTTTATCTAGCTTAGTGGTTGGTTTTCAGATATTTTATAAAGGATTGTTGACGGGAATGGTGGAGGAAGTATTCAAACATACAGTTCTTGTACAGTCATAGACAAATTATGTTGTTAGTTTTAGTGAATCATAGGATAATATGCATTGCTTGATTAATCTGACCGGACCCGTAGATTTCACATTGTTTTTAATCTGTCGAAAACTAATTGACTTATAATTTCACTCATAATTTTGCCGTCCGAAATCATTGTTATTTATCTCTATTACTTTATTCTCTTCACATTATTTATTCGCAAATATTTTTTGGTGATTAATAATTCTCTTGGATTAATAAAGCAATAACTAGATTTAATCTACAAATCACAGAGTAATATTCTGAAGCAGATGTAAAACAAATAACATTAAAAATATATGCACAAATTATGATTTAGCACCCAGTTTAGCAACCTGTGACCTGTAGTGAGTCTTATTTGAATAATATAAGTTAATTATAAATACTTACCACTTGTTGCGTCGCACGACAACGTTTGAAGTGTACTTAAAATCAATTTTATCATAAATGATTTCAACATGCATATGGGAAGTTCCGAGAAGTGAAAAATTAATAATATTGTAAATAAATGTTCTCTTGATATGTCTATTTGTGTAGATAGTTATTCCTAATGTGCCAATATAAGGAATATGTTCAAATTTTTTCCAATATTGCTGTGGGAACAAAACATTTTGAATTATATATGTTGTAAAATTTAATAGTTTATTGTGTTGTTTCTTACTAGACTTGAAAAATGTTTTAACCTCTTTGTTTCTGTTGACCCTAGCCTTGTTAAAAATACAAGAATATTAATGATTTAAGACAACAAATCCTTAACAAGAAAATACAGTTTTTTATAAATACAAAAGTGTTTATTTGTAAATAACAGCCCACTATATTTTAATCTGTACTTTATAAATACAGTATTAAATGACATCTTTATTAAATTTCTAAATAATTAACATATCTTTATTAATATTCAACTTTCATATTAATAGTTATATTAGTTTATTCAATTATTTTCTAAATAAAAGTCACAAGTGCCTAATTCTTTTTTTTTCTAGACAATTATCAATGTTTAATATTTTTTACATACTCTTTGTTCTCATTATGTACGTTTGGCAGCTTTAAGGGATAAGAAGGAATATTAATAAAATAGGCTACTTGTCAGTCAACACCAACGCAGCAAAAATTCTGTTAGCTCGACTGTTTAGTGTCGGTGTTACCTAAATGCTGATTCAAATCAGTAGACAACATGGCGTCCGTTGCTATGGTAACTCGTTTTAATCACATGGCAAATGGCCGTGTTCAAAATTCTTGTATTTACTGTTAATCTGTCAGGATTATTGTCGAAGCAGGTTAGATTCGAAAATGTTAGGACCACTTTCATTTTTTAGATAAAATATTTCTTTCCTAAAAATAAAATGCATCTGGTTCTGTTTTTGCAAATACCAAATACGCATTTTTCGTGACATACATTCTTTGAATTAAAGGATTATTCTTGTTACTAAAAGTTAATATTCTTGCTTTTTTTATCACACACATCTCAACTTGAAATTACCTTGATATATCGTTTCTTCTAGAAAATAACTTTAAGTAATGATCAGGAGTTTTGACAAGCGGAATATGAAATAATTATTTTATATATATATTAATTATATTAATGTAAGCGGAGGGAACTTTTACTCTTGGGATGCTATTTAAAACCATTTAAAATTTTACTTATGCAAGCATATTGATGTTCTACATTTATTTATTAACTATAGACAAATAAATATAATACTTCAGGGACACAGTTTTTTCTTTACAATAAAAGCCTGGATTTTATGGGAAGCCTTTATATACATAATAGAAAATAAAAAATGTCCAAAAATAAATTATTATTGTGATAAAACGATTAAAACTTTTAAAAATAATATCGATTGTAATAAGAAGCATCGTGAAGTTAATACATTAAGACATTACTAACTGATTAGTTCTCGATCTGTTAAAAATTAAATACATGGTTTGTAAAAGTAGAACTGAAATTATAATGCAGTATATAAAAAAGCTATTATTTGATCCTAACTTATTTGTCCAGCGAATATATAAAAGCGACACAAGATCGAGATGTTATTGTGTTATTAGATTATTAACAAATGTCAGTTACAACCCTCGTAATTATAGTACGGAAAGTCGCTTGATTACTTTACTCGTAACCTTTAATTAAATATTTATTGAAAATAATTTAATGAAATAATGTTTGTACCATAAAACTATTTAGAATTATATGCTTATTATTTCTTAGTCAACAGTTTATCCACACCAAGCTTTTATCAATAATACTTTGTTATAATTTGTTAGCAATCAATAACTATGCCTTGTGTAAACCATTACTTTTGTACAACTTGGATTAATTTAAAGCTATGTGTTTTATATGAAATTAACAAAACAGAGTACCTAATATACTGTGGTGCGCTTACAGTACCTAAAATATGCGCAACCTAAATTAATATTACGTGCCATTTCAATACACTCTATATGATCGATTAGCTGTTTTATAAAAAGAATCATAATCGTTTTTTTGTATAAATTAAAGATTATAAAATAATAAAAGTTGTTTTTTTTAAGTATGAGTCACTAGCGTAATGGTTAGTGGTTGTACGGAGCCCGTAGCTCCGTGGCCATCCTGTGTTTGTCAAACCCATATTTTATTAGGTTAGGCTATATTTTATATTTTGTACCATGTCCTAGGCGATAACACAGTAGTAGGATATAAATATGGGAAATAATTATAGCCAAAAAAAAAGTCGTACTAACTCGCTGCACGAATCTATAATTTTGAACATAAAATAATTTTAAAAAAACCTTTGCTGTTTTGATTCTTTCCTTATTTACAAAATAAAACCTCGTACACACATGTAGCCTATAGATTTGACAGTTAGGTTCTTCTCCGAAATATATGTACACAAATATATTTCGCCAGATGATCTAACTGCACGCCTAGCTCTCTCGCTTTGCCGGTTACCCTAGAAAAAAATAAAAAAACACTTTATTTTTTTTATTTTGATATTTAACTTAAAATTTAAGTAGTTTACACCATAACATTAAATATTAAGAATACCTCTGACTTGTGGGAGATATCTGTTAAGGTGATGGGCTCAAAAGTCTTAAACAATACAGTTTTTCAAAAGGTCGCTCTACAAAAGATGCGGTGTGTCTCTTATAAGACATATATTTCAAGCCTGGGATCTTGGCCCTATCCAAGGGATTTGATTATGTACAGCATTAAACATTTGTCAGGAAATTTTACCACTATGGCATTACGAATAATGCACTTGAGATTTGAGGTTAACGGTAAGAGATCTTCTGTAGTCCCGAAGCCTATTTTTGTACCATACTTATCGAAATAAGCCCTTCTGGATCGAATTATTATATATTGAATCGATCAACTTTCACACCTGACGTAGATCCACACTATTAAAGTGATTAGGAACGCCACCGCCGTTAGCTTGCCGAACGTCTGCAGCGACTCCAGCCCCAGCAAGTAGGCGACCAGCGCCACGACGTAGCCGAGCAGCGCCAGCGTCAGCAGCACGCCCGCCGTGCTCGGACGAGGCTGCCTCTTGTCCTCGTTGCGCAGACGGCAATGCTCATATTGACCTCTCAATTCCTGAATTGTGTGATATTACAAAATAAACCATGTCATTATGTGGTCCGTGACGTTTTAGGTTATATAGACCGTGAGTGTAGATCGAATCGACGCTTTTCGAAGTTTGATGAGTTTCTGTTACCTCCACCAACTTAGCACTGTAAGTCTGGGCAATTTGGTCTCCGCCCATTTTCCTCTTGGTGCGGAAGACGAGCAGCGCCTTATCTAGGATACGATGATACTCTTTCTGTAGCTCCTCGGGATCCAGGTAAGGTTTCGATCTCCCGGCTTTTTCCTCCATTAGCTTATCATAAACCTTCCTGGCAGTCGCCATCGCCAAAAGGTTGTTAGCTTCTGTAGTAGCCTGTTATGTTTATTTTGCCAAGACATTATATCATAGATTTAGCTTATACAAGATTATTCTAGTTCATACCTCTAAAATAGTTTTGGGTTCAGGTAAGCTGCTTCCGTTGAATATGTTTATATAAGACTTGAAATACAACAGCAGGTCTCTAGATTTTAATTTCTGTCCTCCTATTCTCTTTACAATTAAATTCTCGGGTGCTAGCAGCATGGGAACTAAGTGCAAAAGACAAATCTTAAATTGTTGACTTATATCTGAAAAAACAGATTAGATTTGATATACTTTTAAACCGTAAAAAAATTTTTTTAAACAATTATTTTCGTTTTGTCGCATGGTCAATTACCAGATAATTTCCCATTAAATTTTGAATGCGTCGAAACAATAAATCCTGGATGAGGCATTAGGAAACATGTTAACTTTTGGAAGCAGCTTTTAATATGGTTTCTCAGCAACCGAACCTCCGAGTGTTGGCCTTCGTGCAACTGTAAATAAAAATAAAAATCTTAAATGAAGTTATAAAATTTTTACTTTTGTATAAGCGTAAATTTTTTTAAAGTATATTATCAAATCAAAGCTTATTAGTCAGTAGACTTCGTAAGCGCTACACACCTTGAGTCGCTTTTCCAGTAGCTCCCGGCCTCCTTCCGCTCCGAACTGGTGTTCATAAGGATAACTCCAGTCTCGTATAAGAATATGCAATTGCTGGAATGGCGGCCCCGGCACTGCCTGCTGTGCCAGCCGTCCGTAATCTGTGAACAACTGTCGATCAATACCTACATGTAGTATATAAAATTTTAGACGTTAAGAAAAATTTTTTGTTGCAACTAATTTCTATAATTATAATTGTAAGAGTAAATTGTAAAACGTCTCTTTGACTGGCTGCCGTTTTTCAGTGACGATATCTGCTTAATAAATAGAGTACTATGTATAGTTTTTTATATCAACATAATGTCGAACTTCCAGTATTGACACCGTGGTGTGGTGGCGATTACATTGCTATGGTCATTCAAAATCTATTCAGCATCATTTCATTCTCCTCATATAAAGTAGAGAAGTGCCAGAAGTTGCAAATTTTGCTTTTGAAAACTATTCTAACATCTACTGATTAGTAACACAGATTTTAACATTCCCTGTGTTAGTGGGAGCACAATGATTGTAGCAAGCTGCTATAGGGTACATTACAGTTTGTACGATTATGTCGCTAATTGCCGTTTAGTCACGATTCATAAAACGACCAATCTATGCCTAACTATAATGAAAAGCCTCTAAAGGCACACGTTAGCTTAGTCAAAATTCTCTTTGTCCATGTACAACGTAAGGCCAACTACGTCTTAGTGAGTGGCGTTGAGGGCTGCTTAACGTTTTCCTTTTAAAAACTTCTTGCCATATACTCACTTGTAAATATTGTAAGTCATTCTCTGCGAGGTTTTGAGACAAGTTATAGATCTGTACTGAGGAAAGCATCGTAGAGAGCGCGAACATGGTAGCATCTTCTCTTACTGTTGATCCACTATCGAAAGTGCCTTGTGTGTCCATTAAGTAAATAACAACCTGCAAGAATAAAACCATTAGATCAACGGAGGCTCTGTTTTTACATTTTATGTGTTAAACTTGTTTCACACCATTTCTCTTTTTGTATGTTGTATATACCTTTTCGCCATTATCAAGGGTAGCTTTAAACGGTTGCGACCAAAACAGCAACCCGGTGGTGTCCCTCTCGAAGCCGCCACGCCAGTTAAAGCCCAACAGAGGCTCGTCGTCCGCCCCCAGCCAGTCGTCACCATTCCGGTGCAAATTATACTTAAAAAAAGTTTCATTATACGGTTTAGATTTTAAGTTAACGTTAACTAAATTTCTAAGACAAAATTATATAACATAATAACTAAGCTAAAAATGTACTCATAACGCACCGCCTAAATAAAATAGAAGTTGGAAGAATATTAACTTCATTAATTTAAGCACTTCAATTACCTTGTAGTGCAAATACCGAAGGAAAAAACCCAGCAAGAAGGACTTTCCTTTTCGAAAGGCCCCGGCCACTGATATCACGGCTACTGATCTATCCTTTACGTCATGTCGTTGTAAAATCTTCTTCAACGCCTTCTCATTGAGAGCGAACGATTGATTAAGACCAGCAGACACCACCTGGACGCTTTTTCCAAGTTTTGAATCCATTTGTAAATATATTCTGAATAAAAGAACCTATAAGATCTATATCAAAATTGGCATTTTTAATAAATAAATGAATAAAATTTTTAATAATTTAAATGGCACGTCTAGGGTTAATAATTGTATTGATTTGCAAGTTTGAAATTTTTTGTGAACAAGATGTTGGATCGTCGTTAACACATCTATAAGGAAAAGTATGTTTATAACTCAAATTTGGAGTCATTTATATTCAAGGATGAGATCATAATATTCTTGCTTTTGTAATGACTACTAGTAAAAAAATTACTTCTATATAGGTACTTACAAATATTGACGTTCCCGTGAAGGTAATATACATAAAATTACTTATTTTATATCTAATAATATAGTACTCAGGGTAGAGAATATACTGTGTTTATTAAAAGATATATCATGTTACAAATATATAAAAACTATATTTAAAGATTCCAACGACTTTACCTTTAACATTGTATAAAGTTTTAAAGTAATACTTATATTATTTGAACGATATATTATATATATTCATATAATCTAAAATTCCTTTATCCTTTAAATAACCGAAAAAAGTCAGAATGGGAAAACGAAAGATACGTAAACTTTTAATCTTGACTAGGTATTTACACTTATTATGAAAGTACAGATGAGGAACTTTCACTTATATATAGACTAAATCACTATTATATATTTAAAAAAAATAACAGTTCACTTACAGTTATTATTTTCATCCAAATTGTTATATTACACTAATAAGTTTTGAAAGTCTAAGACATACACTTTACAAGGATTGATATACAAAATATGATACAGAATATTATGCGGCCTCTCTTTGACTTCAGATCGAAAAAGTCTGTGCAGTAATTGAGAGATGAATCATAATAGTGTTGAAAAACCTGTTTCAGCACGGTCGAATTTGAAAAATAGGAAATCTAATAGTTAACTTTACAACTAGATGTTTTTAAAAGCATTTAAATTAAAACCAAGAGACGCAGATGATCCCTTCTCTTAAAAAACATTGTTAGGGTACCTCTCAAAATGTTTGTAGCTGTTCTACCCTTCCATAACCTTCCACACTCGTCGTCCTAATATTTTATTCCTTTTTAGGAACAAAAAGGCTTTTAGAAAAAGGTATTATAGAATTGCTACCATAGCATTACAATATAAGACATACTGTTAGAACGGTACCTGCTGGTATATAATCAATTTTTATTTTTTAAGTTATTTTCGATCGGTGTACGAATAACAAAATAGTACAACAGAATAAAACCAATCTTGATAATAAATTTTAAAAAATATTCTATATTATGATTACGTATAGAGTTAGGTGTGCCGTGTTTAGGTTCGTTTTGTTAGTATTGATAAGGTCTTACCACCAAATTTGATAGAGTGACCTAAAAGCACATCTCGAAGGATGCTACGTGATTATTATTTTTTTATTTAATTTCGACGATCAAAGCTTGTGACATAAATTTATGTTACTACGGAAAGGAGTTGGAGTGTTGGATATTTCATTTTCTAACATGTCATCGACTGGGAGTCGATCGACTTTCCCATGGTTTATGTCATCTGATAATCACAATTTTAGTCCAGCAACAACAAGGCGAGCGGTCCTGCGGCCAATGTTCATTCAGAGTCAGTCTTCTTGCTTGCACATTAACGATTTGCTAAAATCCAATTTCAATAGGTATGCAAAATAGAGCATAACGGTGAAGAGTTACTTTAAGCTACTCTAGGGTTTTATAACCTTACCCTCCAGGCAGTATCCGAATGGGGCGATGCCAACCTGGTTAGGTTCAATTCAGCGCAAACCCAGCTGTGACTGTCCTCTACCAAAAAGATGCCATTCGATCTGGCCCCTTCTTTTCGGTATGTACCCGTAACGATCACAAACCACCTGGAATTTCTTGATGTTTCCCTAAACTCGTCTCTCAATTTCAGTTCCTACAATGTGTCTAAAGCTCAATCGGCTACTGAAACACTTGGTATTCTTTCGAAGGAGTGTCTGTACTTCAGGCCAGAAATGTTGATGACTGTTTATAAAACATAAATTCGGTAGTGCATGCAATACTGTTCGTACCTTTGGGATGGATCAGCAAAATACAATCTAACGTTGTTGAATCGATTACGAAACAAGCCGAGAAGCTTATAGGTGTTTTTTTTGCAAAACTCCATAGTCTGGAACATCACCGCAAGGTGGCTAAGTTGTCGGTCTTTTAATGGATACATTTTGGAAAGTGTGAGTGAAGAATGGTGTTGGACAACTTGATTTCCCATACTCCATTCAAACGTCAAACAACCAGAAGCTTAGCAGGAAAACATCGATCCACGGTTGAAGTGCGTAAGCCCCGGAACAAGCGTTTCGCTTCCACTTTCATTGTGAGGACGGCAAAACTGTGGAACTCTCTAACGGTTTCTGTGTTTCCTCAACTTTATAATGTAGGAGTCTTCAAATCCAAAGAAAATAAGTGTTTTCTTTTTTAAGTATCCAATTGTTTTAACAGACTTAAATTTTTAATGCCTAGCAAAGATATGTCTGCGTGAACTATGTGCATGTAACACACAGTAAAATTTGAGAAAATAGACAAAAATTTGAATAAGATTTCTATAAGGATACAGGATAAATCACTTATGACCCAATGCTGAAATTATTTTAAGCATTAAATTGAGAATTTCTTTGAGATCACTTAAGAATAACATTCCCTTGCAATGTGTCCGTGTATATAAAATTTCTGAACAGATTATCTCCGATTCAACAAACCGCGCTCATGAGCATCGCAAAACATTTTAAAATACATTTGTATTCGTCAATTCAATCATATCAATCAGCAATGCTATTGATATTAAATCCTAAATTAGATCCCAATTTTAATAGAGAAGATTTTTCTAATCTAATCTAATGTTTCTTATTTAATAGAATCGAAGAACTAGGATCATCTCATGAAAAATGTAAATCCCACGACCATGTACACAATACCAGACCTATAGACATACTTGGTGCGTTTAAAGTGCATCCTGAACTCTATGCTTGTTAAGTTAGTAACCGTTGGAGTTAGGTGACAACTTAACCGACTCGCTGACACCTACATCTCGTTTTACCTCAAACACGATGGTCGCAAAGCAGGAGACGCTTGGAATCTTCATATATGTAAAAATGTAATAATAAGTTTTAGTTAAATCCATAAAATAATTTTGTTACTCGTGAACACATTAGAAAAAATCATATTGGATAAGTTTTTTTACATAATCATTAAACATTTTTTGGTACTTTTGTAACTTTAGTTGTATAACTAAAGTTATATAACTACGCAGTATTTATAATCAAAAGTTTATCAAAAGTTTATCATACACAATTTTCATATACTCGCAAATTATCGAAATACAGCATAACATAGGTATTATTTAAATGTTAATCATTACCACAAATTAATAGAAAAACTATAACAAAATATTTTATTTTTTCATCAAATACAAAATATATAAAATACACACACTTAGTATTAGATTTGACAATTGCATTATTTACAAAACAGGTACTCACGTAAGTATTGATATCATTGTTTCAGTGCTGAGTCACTGATGGGTTACGTACGTATATTGTTTGCTATTTTTGATGCATTCATACAAATTATAAAAAAATAATTATAAAACTTTTAATCAAATGCATCGCAAAATAATTTCCAACATATAAGTCAAAAAATAAATTCTTCTACATTTTGGAAATTATTGCTTTCTTTTAATAAATATTTTGATATTATGTTTTTTCTGAGCACAGCGGCTACTGTCTTTTTTCTGCACTGTAGAGATTGTCCGACGCCGCCTCCAGCGCCACGTGGCGCCACGAGCTCTCCACCATCTGACGACCAACAGCACATATATCAAATATTAAATAATTAACTTATGAAAGGATACCATTACATCTACTTTATATCTACCTACATCTGATCTTGGATAGCGCACAATATAGGAATATATATTTTTTAAGTTGCTCTCTTCTAGAGAACGTTTTATGTTTTTGACGTCAAGTTATATATTTTATTCGTTTCAACTGAATATTTTGATTTTGGCAATATTTATTAAATTTAATAAGCCATAGCTTCAGATATATTTTCTAATTAAAATTGTCTGATACTAGGTGATTTACATCAGACACTACTAGTGGTCGTAAAGTGGCAGAAAAATATATAAACCTTAACTTAAGATTGTTTTGTTTAATATGTTAGCATTAATTTATTAATAATTCCAAAGATATACGCTAAAAATGTATATTAGTTTTCCGTATTTTAACATTTCCAAAGTTCACATTCATATTTAATTCATAAAATGGGCTACAATATTTTCGCTCCACGTGTGAATACAATGAATATTACTCACGTATTCCGTTATTTGGTCTAACACTATGCTGAAATCCCGCATGGTGCCGGTGATTCTGAAACAAAAATAAGTATCATAAGCACTATGAACTTAGATTTCTGTGAAATTATGAAAGTAGGGAGTAGCTTCTCAAAAAAAATTGAAATTTTTTCAAGTATGGTACCTGGAGTAGCCCCACACCGCTAGCAGGAGCACGCAGATCAGCGCCCACCCGCGACCCACCACCCCCAGCGCTGACAGCCCCAGCGCGTCGGCGAGCAGCGACAATACGTAACACGCCAGCGCCAGCGCCAGCAGCCCGGCCGCCGTGCCCAGCCGCCGCAGTAGGTTCTTATCCTCGTTGCGCAGGCGGTACTGGTCGTATTGCTGCTCTAGCTCCTGTTGATCGAATGTTATATACGATACATTTGTGTAAAACTATACATCGAATGAAACCTGACCAAGTTATTGTATTATATTATATGTCAAAAATTCTCTATGTTCTCCGGTTACCTTAAACAACTTGTCACCGTAAGTCTCTGCGATCTCGTCTCCGCCCATCTTCTTCTTGGCGTGGAACGCGTGGAGCGCCTTGTCTCTTGCGCGGTGATGCTCCTGCTGCAGCAGAGCAGGCTGCAAGTAGGGTTTCGCGCCACCGGCCGCTTCTTCCATTAGTGTCTCATAAATCTCTTTGGCTTCCGCCATCGCCGATAGGTTGTTGGCTTCCGCGGTAGCCTGTTATTTAGTTTACTTATATTAGACATCTTAATTCAACATTCTGCAAAATTGTTATTATTAATCTAACATACCTCCAAAATAGTCTTGGGTTCAGGTAAACTGGTTCCGTTGAAAATATTTATATAAGACTTGAAATACAACAGCAAGTCTCGAGATTTTAATTTCTGCCCTCCTATTCTCTTTACAATCAAGTTCTCAGGCGCGAGTAACATAGGCACGAACTGCTTGAGACAAAGCTTAAATTCTTGACTTATATCTGAAATTTACACGGAACGGTTTATCAAATATCGTTAAAACTATAACAATTATTTTATGATTATTATCATAACTTTTTAAAGTTGATGCTAGGACACGTACCAGATAATTTTCCGTTAAAATTGGGGTCGGTAGCAACATTAAGTCCAGGATGTGGCATCAGGAAGCAGGCCAACTCTTGGAAGCAGCTGGCGATGTGGTTGCGCAGTGACTGCAACTCGGGGTGCTGACCATCGTGAACCTTTATTATAAGATAATATGATAATATTATAATATTCATAATAATATATATAATATTTTTACCTTGAGCAGTAGCCTACCTACCTGGGTACATAATTTTAAGAACTTTTCTGAATTGTATTGATATACCGACCCAAAAAATAATAAACAAAGAAGTATCTAACCAAGATTACGAGTGTCCTAACATCACCATTTTGATATTGGTGTAAGCATCGGAAGTTGCGAAACAAGCAACAGTTAGAGACACATACAGCGTCGTTATTAAATATGTGTGTAGCCTAGGTTAGTAGTCTATAAAGACCAGTAAAAAATAATATATATCTATATGTATTTTAAAATATCACTTGTAGTTCGGGATTATGTCTATCCCGAACTACAAGTGATATTTTAAATATATACATCCGAATTATAAGCCTTGAAATTGTCAGGTTAAAAGACACAGCGATCCCTTATCATCAATCGATTTTAGTGGGTACCCTGACGTTTGGAATGCCTACGAGTTCCATAATAGAACCGTTCTCTCAAAAGGTAGATCCGCGCGAACACTGCACCTCAGCTTTTTAGATATAGTTCAAAGAAGCTAAAAGAAGTACCTACGATTACTTCACTTTATTTCTTTGACAATAAAGTAGAATCACTAAAATATAGTAGACTCACTAACAGTAATTAATACTTAGGTACTTCTCCTGACATTAATAATCGTTCGTACAAGATCAAGTTCAACGTATTTTTAATTCTGAAACCTTTCTATTTGTAATTATTTTCGTTATCAACCTTCCCTTCGCAACCACGCAATTGGAGTTTGATTTATAATAACTGCAATATGTTTTGACTGGTAATAAAGAGTTTAGACTTTGGCTAATCACCTTGAGACGCTTGTGCAGCAGCTCCCGTCCTCCCTCCGCCCCGTATTTGTGGTCGTATGGGAAACTCCAGTCTCGCACCAACATCTGCAGCCGCTGGAAAGGTGCTCCGGCCGAGGTCTCCTGTGCCAGCCGCCCGTAGTCTGTAAACAGCTGTCGGAAATATATGCAGTTTCGTAGACGCTTAAAGAAGTTCACAAATTTTTCTTTCATTCACTCACTTGTAAGTGTTGTAAATCATCCTCCTCAATATTTTGTGATAAGTTGTAGATCTGAACCGAAGACAACATGGTTGACAGCGCAAATACCGTGGCATTGTCCTTCACTGTTGATTCACTGTCGAAAGTACCTTGGGTGTCCATTAGGTAAATTACAACCTGGAAGAGTTAGTTATTACAGTTAATGAACAAACTGTTTTATAGTGCTCATATTTCACCTTATATCTCATATATACCTTCTCTCCATTTTCAAGGGTAGCTTTAAATGGCTGCGACCATAATAACAACCCGGTGGTGTCTCTCTCGGAGCCCCCACGCCAACTGAAACCCGACAGCGGCATGTTCTCCGTCCCCAGCCAGTCTTCACCGCTTCCGTGCAGATTGTACTATTAATATTAACTTTATAAGATCTTTAAATTTACTTAATCTCTTGGAGTTAGATGCCGTTAGTAAATAATTTAAATTTAATAAATAGAAGTGCCAAGTTTATTAACATTATTAATATAACTATCGGAATACCAACCTTGTGATGCATATATCGGAGAAAGAAGTCGAGTAAGAAGGACTTTCCCTTGCGGAAGGCTCCGGCGACTGAAACTACTACTACTGATCTGTCTTTAATATCATCTTTTAGGAATATACCCTCCAGCGCTTCTTCATCCAAAGAGAATGTGTGCTCTGCGCCGGGAGTGACGACTTGTACACCTCTTCCAGATTTTAAATCCATGTCCACCTAAAAAGTTTTTATTTCTTTAATTTAAATTTCTCTACTTTCATTATGATAATTTTACTTTTATGATAGATATTTATATAATAATAAATATATCAATATTTAAATTATTAAAATAAAATTAGCGAGATATTGGATTTTTTAATAAGAATCCTATTTATAATTACTGTCTAAATGTATTTATACTGATCATGTGTTGGCTATTTCATACAAATTTCGATTATAATTTGATTTTTAAATTATCAAACTTCCGTGTTGTTTTGATATGTTTGTTCTTTACTTCACGTATTCTGAGTCATTATATAATACATATGCCTGTATGTATATAACAGAGATTTAACGGAGTTGAATTCATTAAATTTTACTATACGAATATACTTAACGTAATAAACATTATTTTAAAAGTTTTAACCCAATTGCTCCTTAGTGACTTGAATGTTATACATATTATGTTACAACTTTTTAGTGAAAGTTATTGAATGCCTTGAGGTATTATTTATATTTCAATCTACTTATAATACGGCCTTGTTATAAAGTCGTCGCAGATTAATCTAAAATCCAGTCTGCGTCGCAGAATCACGTCCTTGTGAGGTATTTTTTTATTAAAAACTAGTCATTTATTGTTTATGAAGTAACTGTGAGTCATATAAAAAATTACAAGAATATAACTTTATTTTATACGAATTGATTCAGTCTTCCTCGGAATTTACAGTCCATCATTTTAAATAAATAATTTAATCCAGAACATAGAACATTTTTAATGTTTGTATATCATTTACATAAATCGACTTTAATAAAATATAAATTTTGTGATTATAAACATTATTAAGAGGAAGCACTCTCCATAGTTCGATATTTATTATTTTCATCCTTATTTGTACACATCTGACACATATCTATTAATACATCATAATTACTCACACAGTACTACAATACACTAGAACCAAAAATTCAAATATTATATGTATATAGAATATCATCTAAATACCTACTAGTAGTCTAGACGTATTATTAAACACAAAAAGAAATCGCGCGTCGTAGATGGGCGCGCCGATGTAACTGAACAACACGGTCGCCTCGGCGTAAGGTCGAAAATATATGAACTATGATGTCAGCCCACATTCATTGTGGTGAAATCATACCTACGCGAAAAACCTGTTTATTAAGTATTACGCAAAATCAAACTCTACTTTTTTACAAACTTTTTCAGTCTTTACAAGAAATTTAACTTCAATTTAACGTATTTAACATTATGACGTTCTTAAAAAAATATAATTGGATATGAAACAATAATTTGTAGTTAATAATGTTCTTCAATTAAATTCAATCAGTTGGATGAAGTAGATACTTTACTCCTAATTAGTTTAAGATATAATTGTGTACTATTATGTATGTAATGCATATTTCAGCTTATAGTTAATATTAAAAAGAAGTGTATGTATGTGTGTATGGTTATGTGAATCTATGTACATGTGTGGGTGTAATTGTGTTTATATTTTAACATCTAAGTTAAGTATAATACAATTAATGTAATTTGAAAAGTTTTGTATTTGACAACTTTACTAATTAAATTGCAAAAAAAATGAGCCTAGGTAATAGAAACACCTAATCGTGAACTTCAACTAATTTTAACTTTTTGGCATTTATATGTTTTTGTTAGATGTTTTGCGTTTCTATAAAAGATCCCTTTGGTTTTTGAAGTTTTAAAAGTGTGGGCTTTACGAATTATCGGTATGTTTAGTTGATAAACAGATGTGAAGTTGAAACCAAGTTGTGCCCTTTGCTAAAGTTACCACCGCGTATCTGCAATAAAAGTTATTTCAGAATCACTTTAACATCATAAATCTTATGTTTACATAGTTAGTTTAGAACTAGAACTAGAAGTAATGCAAGACGTAATATGCTTCCTTGTGGTACGCTATTATAGATGGGAAGTAGTCTCCTAACTATTGTAGTTATCGATTTTGATTTTTACGAACTTATTAGATAGTTCCTGAATATGCAATTTTAAGTAACCTTGGCTTCAATTTTTTCAAGTTTGAGCAAGAGATTGTTGACGGAAACGGTATAACTGCCTTAGTAAGTACAATGAATCTCCTCACCTGGTGGTGATAGATGGTTCTATATTTGGTAAATGTAACTCAATTGGCACATTACGTACAAGAATCTTTCGCATGTGTTCGTGAGCGCATTTGTTAGCTCTATCACCAGGTAATGGATTTACAAATACGATAACCTTTAAAAAAATCTTCAATTTTTAATTTTCCTTTATTTCGAGTCCAATCGGGTCCGATTTCGATATTCATTTTGAATTAAAACTAATTTACCATTGCTAATTTTGTAAACACGCAAAACCGTAGAGCAATTTTAGTTAATTTAAATCAACTTCTTTAACATCTCACATTATGTTGTGATTACTCAAAATTTATCGTCTCCATCCGACGGATAGACTGAAAATTAAGTGAAAACAGACAAAAATTCATCTAAATACGAAAAAAACTCAAACCTACATTTTCTTCAATCTGTCGTCACTTAGTCAATTAATACAAGTTTATTCATTAATTTCTTACTCATGTAGGTCTCATTGCATACATATCTGTCAAAGGAAAATAAATAAATGAAGGAATATTTCTTATTGGATCTAAAAAGATTGCGCGCTTCAATTTCTCCTCCACTCCTTCCTTCTTGAAGCTACTAGCAAATCCTGTAACATGGCCTGTAAACGAAACCTAATTGGCGGAATTAATATTTACTCTATATTGGATCACTGGTTTTCCATTGTGTATCTTGTGTTGGCCCTCAAAGATAAAAGTATTAGCTAATAACAGAAACACTTGACATTCTGATAAATATAATTTTAATTACTATTTGATACAGCACTTCACTTCAGCGGTACACCTATGCACTGGTACTTCTTAAATCAAGACTCAGTTAAGACCTGACTCTATTTCTTATATTTCTACTGTGTTTGTTAACCCACCTCCAACGGAAGTTTTATTGACTATTAGTATTCATTTGAGTATTTATTTATAAATAAATTTGGATATAATTCAAATGATAATTTTAATGCCTCTGCAGGTCCCATAGTGATAATGCAGAAACGGAGCAATACTAGGGTCATGTCTAGGCGAAGATTGACGACCTGATTTCACAGACTTCCTCCGCTGAAGTCATAGTCCTCGGGTATATCAACACGAACAATGCTCTAGGGTCACGTTCTACTGACTACGCAGGGAGATCCGTGTTTAACTTGCTCTGGTAGATTCTTTTTTATTTCTGATGTACATGTCGATAGGATGTTTCCAAAAACGTTAAGGATCCGTATGTAAACTGGTAACGGTATGTAACCCAACTTGTGAAAAAATATACCAATAGAAAAACCTTTGCACACTGTGGAAATTATTCACAATAGAGCAAAAAAATGCACAACAGTTTTATAGAAAACATAAACGTATAACTATTATAGTTACGTCACAAGGACCACTGTTTCATGTTAATATTTGCAGTAGTACAACCGGTACAAACTGGGCCACTTTATTCGTACCTTTTTTTTTCCGTTGGAAAAACCCGTTACGGGTACCCCGTCAGCCCAGGGGTGTGACGGCCGGGGGGTGATGTGGGACTACCCGGCAGCATAGAGGATGCTGCCATTTTTAAGGCTACCCACTAAAAAACCAACGGTTGCCCTCTGCGCCGTAATGGGACGTCACGGGATCGCGTTAGCACACACCGTGACGCCCCGGCGAGACCCCCTGAATGAGAGTGCCCCGAGCAACGTGGAACACCCTCCCATAGTAGGCCTATGTTAGGTAAGAGGGGTCACTCTCCCCCCTCACCAGGCATATGATATTTTTACAATCATTATCAGTTAGAATAAAAACTTAAAATATATAAAATTAAAACAAAAAATAAACAAAATATTAGTGACCGACCGAAAATTCGTTTTCGGTTTCATTTTCGGTCAGTTTCAGATAAAAAATCTAGTGTCGATGTTATTTTCGATTTAAGTGTAAAAATACATAAAACTTTCGGACTCGGGAAAACTCTAGCGTCGTTAATTATCGTGTATTGTTTGGCAAAATTATTATTACAAATTGTTAGATCCTCATGTGAACGGCACAGAGAGGTGGCAGAGAGTGTCGGTCATAAATAAATATTTTAACATATTTATTAATTTACTTTGTATATTGATGACATAGCAAATGTATTTATAATAGGTTATGTACAGGATATTTAATGAGATCATCTTGAAGGGATGTATTTTATTTTGGCTGTACCGGATTCAGGGAGAGAATTAATTATATAAATTCATATTCTTTCAAATTGAGATGATGAAGTGGTGGTAATTTACATTGGTACTCTATTATCTTTCCTGAGGGTTTTATTGGTGTACGTTTTTACTACATCATGTTATTAATACAAATTCCAGTATTGTGGAAGATGTTAGCAAGCATGTATACATTTTTATGCTTGTGTATTTCTTGAAAAATTTTCAAAGAGGTTTTTCATTGTTTAAAAGAGTTAATACTTATTTTATCAATGGGTTCAAGGCCGGATATAAGATTCCAGAGATTTTTTATGAACTTAAAGACGTCTTTGTAAAAAAAAATATTAAAATGGTGTACTTTAGTAAACAAGAAGTAGTAATTTTTACCATTATGACGAAATAATTTAGAACAGTTTTCTTTAATAAATGTTCCGACCTTGGAGAGCTTAATAGGATATTTTGTTCATAGGGGATGAATTCATCAAGTCCGGAGATATAGATATTACCAGATTTCATCTTGATTTTTTAATACTATGCTCTACAAGGGCTGTTATATATTTAGTTATACATTTAAAGCATTTTTTAGTCATTTAGAATAAGTACCAGCACGATCAGAGAAATTATCAATAAAAAGATTAATTTAAAGACTTGGATCTCGCTTGTAAGTAACTTGACTACTAGTAGAAGGTTGAAGTTCGTTATCTTATTCGGAACTTGGATCAGTGTATTTAGGTATGAGTTTAAGAAAAGAAGTAGGTTTAAGATTATGGAGTAATTTCTCTAAACGTGGTAGATTTAAAGGACTAAAATCAGGAACTTTCAAATTGAAAGGGCTGATATCCAATGATCCAAGATCTTACTTAACCACAAAATTTTCGTAACGGCTACGTTTTATATATTGCAAAAGAAAACAAGTTCTTATAATCATCATAATAGATTTTATTTTCATGAAGACGTTTTTTTTATCGTTCTACGTAAATGCCTACTTTATTATTGTGAGGATGTGTCACAGAATTACATACAATATGAATTATAAATAATTCTGTTTCATTTATCCTTAAACCTCTACTAGTTTTTTGGTTCATGATAAACAAAAATTAATACTATATTACAAATGTTTGGCACGAGGTAGTATATCTAAAACAAGGTTCATATGAATATTATAATAGAACTTAAACGTAACTTAATTAATATATACAAAATAATAAAATTATAATTATATATAATATCTAAATACAGATTTAAAATATAGGCCGAACTATTTTTGAACTACTTATTGCAATGCATGACTGTTCTCAAAATACCTACTGGAACGAGGCGGATATACTAGAAGAAAAATAAACATATAATTTATTTTATGAATACACTTAGAGTGATACAATATTGTCAATTACCAACATAATTATTAACATGTATTCACGACATCCACTACTGGGCTTATTTACAGTAAGCAACACAACTTTTAAATGTTATTTTAAGATATAGTCCGTCTGATATCACCCACAATACATATCTTCCTGTTCTTATGTTAATGATTAAAATTCAACCAAACATTTTCTTGATAACTGTAGAGTAATTGTCGTTAATTTTTTCGATATGTGGTCTTAGTTCGTTCGCTTTCAACAGAGATGCTTTGTCATTGGGGTCTATAGCGAGGGCTCTCTGGATGTCCGACCAGGCTTCTTCATACATATGAAGTCCAACGTAGGCGATTGATCTTCTGTATAAAGCTTTGATGTTTTCAGAATCGTATTTGAGCGCCCGCGAGCAGAGATCCAGCGCAGCTCCGAACTCCTCGAACTGCAGCTGGCAGTGCGCCATGTTGTTGTATAACTTCACCTGTGGTGCAATTGAAATTAATAGTGGCAAATGGAAATCTGCTTAGTTTTACGCACATGTTGAAGAGGGAATCAACATTAGCAAATACAATTACCGGTTGATAAGTATAATAGTGATAATGAGATATATACCTATAACATAATGATAGCCACAGATATAAAATTTGTAAATATGTCTTGTGTCCTTTCAGCAAAAACACATTATTTCTAGAATTTATTAATATTTAAAATATATGTTGATTGTATAATCATCATTTTAATTTTGTTGCTTTTACTTTTTAACGATTCTCTTTGCCTCATATTTTAGATTGCACGAGCAGCGCTGTTTTGCACTTCAATTATAAAATCATTACTTTCAAAATATTATACTGTTTAACACATTACTGCGAAAATAACTAGGCCTCGCGACGCAGCACGTGCGAAACAAAAACGTTCTATATGTTTATTATATGGGACACATTTTAACATTTATCTCGAAAACAATAATTACGATTCGGCTAATTTTCAATCCAGACCGGGGTTTGCTCATTAGGCGCATGTGTGAAAAATTTTGTTACCATAAAGAGTTGAAAATTTGGGTAGTAAAGAGCTTCGCTTAGCTCAGCTCAATTATACTAAATCAGCTGTTTCAGCGTTTGTTAACCGGAGTATTCTTCGAACCGTGTATGCGGCACAACTAAGTCTATTCAAGAGTTACATTTCAACCTCAACTACAATTTTCCCAAACATTTTAAATTTTAGATAAATTAAATATTTTGCACCTGAGCTACTCAGCCCAACCAAACATTATTTTTAATGGATTAGAATGAAAATGTTATGTATACGAACAGGAATCGAACTCGCGACCTCTGGGAAACAGTCCCGTCGCACTACTCTTTGAACTACTGTATCGTTGCTTGTTAAATATGTTCTTAAAATTACAAATACATTTTGTATTTTTCGTTAAGAAACCAATTATTAACTTTAAACTGTTGTACAACATCGAATGACCATCTTTTGTTACATCCTCAATTAAAAAACAATAGAAATGTTATCAGTAAACAATACTATCTCATTTTTATAATACAAGTTATTTATAAAAAATAAATAATAAAGGCGCTAATTTAAAGCCTTGTGGTACACCAACTTTGACAAATGTATGAGAGGAACACTTTCACTTCACAAGTCAAGGGACTTTTTCTAATTTCATAATTTTCTAATTTTCTAATTATTGTGCTTTACGCTGTGGAATACCTTTAATAACTTCCAGAAACGCAAACTGTATCTTGTGATTCTTCCAAGACTAAATATATTCAGTAATAACTCGAAACTAGCGGGTATTTTGAAATGAGGCAAACTAAACTGTCTATAACTGGTTATTATTAATAATTGTGGAACTTGTTCTACTAGTGATCTACTAGTTTCGAACTCATTTGGTGACTTTATTCATGAGCTCAGAGTATGGCAGAAGTGCAGCGTGAACTTTAGTTTTTACATGAGTACAGCTGGATAATTTAATGATATAGTGATAATAGTAATCATGGATCATGAAAGATTAAGTTTAAAAAATCCAACTATAAGTGATTATTGTAATAAGTAGTTTCAGTATTATATTCCTCATAGATCGCTTGTGTTCTTAACATAAATTAATTGAAAAACTTTAATTATTTCTTGAGCATTACTTTTTAAATTATTAAAATTAATAGTACATTGACCTTAAGGTATAACAGACGTAACATATATATTTACAAATATAATATTGTCAAATTATAAGTATTATATATTGAGTGATAATATTTCTAAATATTATCACTCAATATTTTATATTAAAAAACACTCTAAAATAATTCGCATTAGCCAAAAAACTTGTTAATGTTGCAATTCTGTGCAAGTATTCACTATTATTGACTCAGGTAAACCTTTAAATCACTTAAAAATATATACATATGTACAC
This sequence comes from Mechanitis mazaeus, assembly GCA_959347395.1. NCBI lineage: Eukaryota > Metazoa > Arthropoda > Insecta > Lepidoptera > Nymphalidae > Mechanitis > Mechanitis mazaeus. The sequence continues at coordinate 4,251,969 of OY365743.1, forward strand.
AACAATACTGGATTCATTTTAATGAAATTTGGTATAGTTTTCATTTCTTACCAAAGTAAACTTATATATTACTATACACTCTATAAAATTCTTTAAGAAAGAAACATTGTTTGGACTTTAATAACAATAAAATGTAAACACTTATGCAGATGATAGATGGCTTTCGATTTAAGGCTGAAAAAAAGGGAGGTGCAGACAAAGTCGCTAGCAAAAGTTAGTCATTCATATTTCGAAAGAGCTTGCTGGCACCATGTAGTTAAATGTTTTTTTTTCTTATTTTTATAGTTTGTGCCATGTACAGAATTTAACATAGCAATAAAAAAATATTTATATTGTTTCTCCTTTGACATTTTATTATACATAAAGAGATGTTATTATGAAATGATTAATTTATGTCAATTAAGTTACTTTAAGTTCTTGTTTGTGTTTGTGTATAAAAAAAGCATCATTTCATCTGGCTCTATATTTTTAATTTTTATTACTATTATATATATATTTTTTGGTTAATAAGAACCTGCACTTTATTTTTACCTATAGATCATGTCTTTATTAATGTAGGTTATTAACATAAAATACTATTTAAAGATTTATTTTAATGTGAAAGTCATTAAGATTGACAAAGTAAACTAATAAGTATAATTTTTTTAAAACTGAAATGGATTTTACTTTTTATTAATATATAACAATAGAAAAAGTTAAAAGTAATGCATCTAAATAAAAAACAAGAAGTTAATTATATTCATAACACATAAAGCATTGGAAAATCTAAAATATTTTGAATGTCAGAAATGCAATAAACTGGGCTCAATAATAACTTGAAATAAAATTACCCTCATATTTTTCATTTCCTTCACTCTCTCGTCGTCAATAGCACCTTTGTCTACAGGCTCAATAGCGACAAGCATTTTCATTGCCTTGGAGAACCTCCTAAACCCATCCACCACCCTTTTGTCTTTAACCAGCTGCACACCTCGTTCTTTGTGATGCGCTGCAGACTCATACAACCTCGCCCAGCTCCAGTCACTTATCAGCTGTTCCTCAGTTAAATCCACCAGTTCTAATCTACAAGTTATTTCCTTCATCAGATCACCATGACTGTTCTTGTAAATAAAGCTGGCCCTGCAAATTTCTCCGCAGCACATTCGCTGCAAAAGAATTTCAACATCCCTGTCGATAAAGGAATCCATGTCTCCGATTATAATGTTTCCGTCAAAAGGAGTATTAAATATACGACATTCTGGTTCGATATCACATGGCCCTGCCTTGTTACAACATTTCACATCTCCAAGTCTGATTTTACACCTTGCATCTTCGTATGGAACCAAATTACAGTCCCCAGGCACTAATATTGTTTTCCGTATTTCTCGCTCAGGTCTAAAACTAACAACTGTTTCTTTAAACATCATTATGTTCTTAAGTTCTGTGCAATTGTTAAACTTTTAATACAGAAAATGAATTAAACTTTTTTGTAGATTTTATTGATCCACGATCAAATATCTATCCTAGTTTAAATTGACTATTGACAGTTAATAATTAGTGTTATGACATTAATGACAATAAAGAAATGAACGACCATAACAGCAGCTGATAGTTTGACATAGACTATAGAGTAATCAATTATTGCCTTTTTATTAAGGATTCCGATGCTCCCAGCATAGAATTATATTTAAAATTCTAATTTTAAGGAAAAAGGATAAAGAAGACAATGATTGGCCTTAAGTATCAAAAAAGGTACACATATATATTTCATTACTTATTAAAAACATTGTTGATACAAATTAATTTATATTATAAAACTGTGATAAACTGAAATATTTTTCCTATACTTTATAATAGATTAAGTGCCTAAAAACAACTATGAAATTATAAAAAAAACACTTTAAATAGTAACGCTTCTGTTTTAAACATTTTGCCACTCATGAGAATAGGCATCAAGTTCTCGAAATATTCCCATCGTCAAAAAACTGACTGTTCAAAATTTTATATCAAAACTAAATTTAATTTTTATCATTTTCAATTTAGCTTCATTTGTGCTGTTAGTAATCACCAAGAAAGGAAGTTATATTTAAATATTTTTATCTTATGTTTAAATTACAAATAAGAAGTTTAAACGTTGCAGATCCACGATCAACAAGTATGTAACACATAATTTACTATACAAGATTGCAAAATACCTTATGGTGATAATAATAATCAGTAAGTAATAAATACTGGATCTGTATTGTTTTGACGTCACTACATAAGTAGTATTTCCTATATTTTTCAAAAATACTGTATATAAAAACCATATAATCCAAGTGTAAAAATCTGTAAACGGATCTGACGTGTACATTAGTACTGTTTAAATAGTACAAATAAATATATGTATCTATTATTGTAAAAAATCAAATATAGACTGAAAACTTCAGTCAGTCTCCGAATAGAGCAATGCCAATCTTATTAAATTCAATTGCTATGCAAAATGTCACCTTTGAGCTCCAGACTCAATTAAAAAGCGAACAAAGAGGCTAATTTGCAACCCGTAAATGGTTGATGACCATCTCCATAGCCTTGAACACAGTTATAAAATTGCCAATCTCTCAGAGTTATTTCTCTATAAAATACATTTGGCAATTGTGCTCAGGAGTTACACACTATTTTATTTACTCATCCCCCTCCCTTCATCGGATGTCCCTGACTCTGTAGATAACTTTCCTGTTCTTTCTTTTATGAAGTTTACTTATAATCGCAAAAATGTTACCACTTGCCATCACACATCACATTAGCTTTGATAGTAAAAAAAAATTAATTAAAACGACATGCAACCGAAGATTACAACAACAGTATTACACCAGAAACAACCATACCGGCTTGAACGCATATTGTCAATGTCATTATCACATGTCGCTATGACATATTTGACATACATAAAGTACATATTTAAAATTTTCAATTTCAAATTGAAACTAAAATATTTTTGTTTATAGAATTTATTTTTGTGTTTACATCAATTAATGCTAATTGACATACCATAATTTTTTAGTGTATTTGATAATAAATATTGTAATAGAATTTATAATATTAATTATATACAATCGCTTTTGAATAAAAATACAAAATTCTTCGGGCTTTAGGCAAGCACTTATTTTAATACTAAATCTATTTCAGAATAAACGATGGTTTTTAATTGATAACATATGATTTTTAATTTATCTTATACGTTATTTTACAAATTTCAGAAAAAATGTCTTTATTGCTCAAAAATGTTTGGCGTAACGTATTAAGGGGGAGCCAAGTTAATAATGCTTCATTGAGGTCCACAAGTTTCTCCAACGGTAATTATATACATATTTTTTTTTTATATACGTTGTATTTTGTCATGAAGTATGTAAGTTTATTATTGTAACAAAATATTAAAAATATGTTAACAAATGTGTGGTTTATAAACAATCATACACAAAATTAAAATAATTTATTAATTCTGTTTCATATGCCTTTACTATTCTGCCACAAAAGAGCCAACCTTATTTTATTCAAGAAAGTACACATTAGACACTTGATTTAAAAACATTTTTTTTTCAAATTCAGTATCAGAAGTGGTACGCAATAGAAATCCAGATGCTATAATGCTGAGTATTAAGACAGCAGCAAACACAGCAGCAGTGCTGGCAGCAGTACAGGTGCACCTGCCTGGCATGACACACCGACACATGTTGCAGGCACTCCGCAGCCTATTTGAGCTACACAAAGCTAGCAAGTATGTAGAGCCGATGTTTAGGCATATAAGCAACTTATAAAATGGTATTTAGTATTTCATTTTGATGTTTTAAGGAATTTCTGTTTTTAAAACTAAAATCCGTCAAGGCCAAAAACGTCCTATATATATACTGCATTCCTTATTTACTGAATTCCTAGTGTTATGAATTCATCTTCTTTATTAATAATAACACCTACACACCAATTGTTAGCTATACATTTTTATGGAGATTTATTTTTAGAGTATTACAAGGAGTTATTAAATTTTAAAATCATTGGTGTATTTATTTTATAGGAGAATGTGCATGAATTGTTTTTAGCAGTGCATTTGCAAGTTATTGACAAAGTCACTTTACAGGTTACAAAGTTTAAACTGGGTTCACTGCACCCAAACTTTCAATTGTAACAATATAAAAAAAACTTTATCACCTTTCCTAGTCATTATATTTATAAATTATTTGGTATTACTATCAAAATTAATTTGGTAAAAGGAAACAAATGATTTTTTTTTTCTTATTTCAGATATGATGATCCCGACTTAATAATAAAAGATCCAACATTTGGTATTCTTTGCCAGAATTTCAAAAAACATGCGCGTGCGCTCGATGTGAATGAGACAATAGAAGCCATCAAAGTTCTATCATACCTTAAAGTTCCCGTCGACTCTCTTATCTTACAAACAATGTTACAATTAGTTAGATGCAATATAAATCTTCTAAATACACAACAAATAATGTTTCTAGACTTCCTCCTCTCACAAATGAAGGGCAAAAACCATCTCGTGGACGCCCTTAAATTAGCTCTCCCTTTAGCTTTTCAAATACATTTACCAAATGAAATAGACAGCAGAGACCTACCTCTCTTGAGAGACATGTTAATGTACAGCTGCTCCCACGACTTACCTCATCGATGTATCAACAACGTAGTGACCGGTCTCTTGATACATGATCAGGTTATTGACCCTCAGATTGCTAAGTCTATAATTTGGGCGCTGTGTCAAGTGAACTGCACCGAAAAGGAGTTTCCAACCAGGGTTCAATTGTTGCATATTTGTTGCGATATTCTAACACACTCCATGGACAAGATGTCCTATGATGACGTACTGAGAACCGCTGCCCGGTTGAAGGGTAGAATACTGGAGAAGCATCCAGAATACTACCACCAACAGCTAATGGACGCTATAGCCAATTACGTGGTCGTCAATGATGTAGAATTTGAAAAAGGGTTGCTAATCGCGAGAGTCTTGTCTCGAATTGTAAGTTATTTTTCTACCTGTAAGTGAATAATTTCTCTTCTACTTAATAACAATTCAATATTACTTTTGAGACATACTAGAGGCAAATCCGAAACTTTTGGATCTTGTTTTTATTTTATTATGAGATATACCTAATAAAATACCTAGATCTTTTTTTTAACTATAAAGACAGTATAAAACTACTTATCTTTTTAGAAGAGTATACTCATGAGGCACTCTGTTGGACTTTAAACACATTTGAGTTTCGAGAAGCAGTGTCACTAGTTGTAGAAATCCTATAAAAGTACTGACGTAGCTGTGACTATGTGATTCTATACTTAAATAAAATGTATTTCTTTATTTCCAGGCCCACACGCATCTCGGCCTCGTCGAGTATCTCTGTCAGAAGGCAGCGTCCGACCCACAGACGTTAGCAAACGCACGGACAAACATTCTCTTTGGCTTCACTAACTGCTTGGCCAACAATAACTTCATACCCATAAATGAGCAGTGGGAAGAGCTAAGGCGGCAGATCTCGTTAAATCCCGTTCTTAAAGCTACGAATTCCAATTTACCCTGGACAAAATTCTGCCTAGAGTTGGCTTCATTAGGATATTACGACAATAGACTCTTAGAAAGAGTTTTCTCGAAGGAGTTCTTGGACGAATTTCTTTTGCGTGAAAACAACACATTGGATTACCTTCAGCTCTTAACTCTGCACGAGGCCGTGCACACCTTCCACAGTAACGAATATAAGCTACCCGACCTGATCCTACAAAAGGCTAAGGAGATATACCCAATACACCCGTCAACCAGCCTCTTGGTAGAGCATTTATCCAAAGGTCTGGGTGGGTCGGAGTATATCGCGAAGAATGTGGTATTACCAAGTGGGATTATTGCAGGTTAGAAAGCTGGATGGATATGAGAAAATATTAGTTTAAAAACACTCCACTTTTAAATGGATCTTTATTTACAGATGTCGTAGTATGCTTGAAATCTGGTATTCCAGTAAAAATGCCAGAAACTAGCAGTAATACGAAATTACCGCTTGTGGAACTGAAACTGCCTCATGGTGGCATAATGTGAGTTTTTTTTTGTATAATCTTCGTCAGAAATAAAGTTTTAAAAATAGTGTGGCCATAAGTATATATATAAATTTTTAAAAAAACGTTATTTAAATCTCTTTTTTCCAGAATTTGCGTAATGAACTTCAACCAAGGCTGCTTTTCTATGAATAGCAATCGTCTCCGAGGTGCCTTCCGTCTCATTCTGGACACATTAGAGAAGCAAGGATACGCTACCGTAGCCTTTAACTTAAACGAGTGGATGAAAGCTCCTCATCACGAGCGTACGCCCTACCTCATGAGAGAAATCGGTTACAGGTGTGGGGAGATAGGGCTCAAGCTCTCCGCCACTTGATAAATAATTTGCTATAAGTGACTGTTATTTGTTGCTGTACTCTGTACACAAAATTTTAGTGTAATAAAGGCTGACTATTGTTGAGTTTTTATTTCTTGTTTATTTTTCTAAACTATATATTATTATATTAGAAATTTACTTTAAATTAGTCGTGAGAAAAGTACTTATTCTCTTTATAGACCTTACAAAATATTGTTATATCTGAATACTGATGTCAAATGTCATACGATTTTGACACGTCTATTACAAAGCAGCTGTTTATTTACTCTTATCTTCGAATTCATTATTATTTATTTACATGTACATGCTGTGATAAATATAACCTCTTGAACTTTTATTTAGTTATAAATAACAAATGATCTTAGTTTCTGGCACAGTTGAATGGACCAACGCCGCTTAAATCCGTTATGGTTTTACATATAAAATGTTCAGTTTTCTTGACATTTCTGTATGTTATAGTCATTGAAGCTAAGTATGGATTTGTAACATGGTCAGACGAAAAAGCAGTGGTGTCTGTGACTGATAACTATGACGATATCCCGGAAGTGCACGTCGCCAAAGCTACATACAGCAATGATATTAATTCCACTGGGTATGTTTACTAAGAAATTTTTTTTTAAATAAAACAAATATTTAAATATAACAAAAGATATTTAAATATAACATTTCATAGTTGGGCCTTCCTGGAATTACATACGTCTCCCGATGTCAAAGATGAAAAGCAAGCGTATGCCGCTGGTTACTTGGAAGGTTTCCTGACTAGCGATCTAATTTGGATGCACTGGCAAAATGTTTTAAAGGGGTAAGAAACATATTTAATACTAATTTTAATACTTATTTATAAACTATTTATGTTAATTTAAAAAATATTTGAGTACTTGTCTGTTAATACCACCGCAACAAAACGTGCGATATGCGTATTTTTGCGTAATGCGTATATTTTATTTGCAATAAAAATAACAAGATGCAATGGGTTTTTTTAGAAGCGAAATATTTTATCTAAAACATTGACTTGGACCTAACTGTTTTTTCAATTATTCTGACAGTTTGAGAGTAAACACAACACGGTGATTGGTCATACTACTGTTACTAGGTCCACGCAAGCGGGGTTAGCCTCGCGACGCAGTCGAGCGCATCAATGTCTAGAGTTAAATATTGATATTTATTTATTAATAAAAATTATGATTTGAAGTCAATACTTATACTACTTACATACTAATTTGTTTTGAGCAAATTTATAATTGCTGAACTCTTGTTTTTTGTAACGAGTATATGTTAACTATTTGGGACACATTTTATCAATTATCTCGAAAACTACAATTACGATTCGGCTGATTTTCAATCCAGAACGAGTTTTGCTCATTATGAGCTTGTGTGCAAAATTTCGTGCGTGTAGCTCGTAAATTGAAAGAGGAGTAGGGTAAAGAAGAGTTGAAAATTTGAGTAGAAAAGAGCTTTGCTTCGCTCAGCTCAATTACATCGAGTTACCATAGCAACGAAAGCCATGTTTACTGATGATTAACAGCTTTTTTTAACTACTACTACTAACCACATTCCGCTTTTTAAGTAAAATATATTTTTCGCCTAAAAATTAAATTTCAAAATTTATTTCCTTCATAACTTCTACGGAAAATTTTGGCTCGTCATAAGTGTTAGTTTTTTAAATTCAGATAAAATTCCGCATCGATTGATATACAGAATTTTTTTTTAAATAAAAATTGTTTATTCCCCAAATAATATAATAACATTAAAAAATGGAGAATTGTCAGAAGAGCTGCGTTGGCATTAACAGGCAAGTACCGTATTTGTTATTGAGAATAATAGAGAGGAATATAAAAAAGATTTTAGTTAGTGTTAATAAAACCAACTTCTGCTTGGTCATTTAAGAGTATCAGGTAAAAAATAAATAATGTTACAGGTATTGCTACAATAAAACTGTAGTTTGTGGTCTGATTGAGGATTATGTGGACAAGAATGAGGATTACATAGCATCCATGGTAGATAACAATCCCAATGACCCATACTGGTACCAGGTACAAATATAAATTGGCAAAATAAATAATTATTACTATACAAATGAAATTTAAATTAGAATAATTTTTCGTATTTCTTTTTTCACATGTAGGAGTATAATAATATTAATGTGTAATTATAGATAAAACTGTATTATATCCAACTGGAAGGTCTGGCTGTGGGTTATAATCAAGCGACCAACGATGCTTACAAATGGCTTACATTCAGAGATATTCTGTATGTATTCATTATAATTTCAACATAAATTGCTATTGTTCAAAATAAAAATACAGTATGATCATTTTGAACAACCCAGAACACAGGACATTCTATTTTACTTTTGCATTATCTGTTCACATACTTCGTGTCAGCTGGATTAACATGCTGGGTGACCTGGACGACCTGTCGTTCGCACTGTCGCTGCCCGCAGAAACGCCGGATGCGCTGCTATTCGGGGAGCGTTGTAGCGGACTCGTCAAGCTGCTGCCCGACTTGTCGGAGCTCTACACCTCGCAGGTCACATGGAACAGGTGGTAGAAGAAGCCTTGAAAAAATGATAATCTGCATATTGTATCTATTATAGTAATATTTCGTTGAATAATGTACACGGCAGCTACCAGTCCATGCTGAGGTTCCAGAAGATGTACGCGCTACACTACCGCATGTCGCCCCTCGACTCGACGCGCATCCCGGGGTGGAAGATGGCCTTCTCCTCGTATCCCGCATTCGTACAGGTATTTTGGCTATAGAATTCAGGACTAGAATTTTTCATATGCTCTTACTTTAAAGATATATTCGTAATTTATAACAGCGACCATTCCTTTAAAAATTTTTCCTTAAGCAGTTGTTGGTGGTGAAGGTGTCAGGTAATATTGTAATCTTGTTCCAGTCCACGGATGACTTCTACATAATGTCGTCGGGTCTGGTCGCAGCGGAGACTACCATCGGGAACAGCAACCGGACGCTCTACGAGAGTGTGAAGCCCCAAGGACAGGTTAGACAGAGTCAACACAATGTGTATGCAAAACACATATTTTTTATTTTAAATAAATAGAGAAAAAAATTATCGATACTCTTCCGGTAGCTGTGTGTATACCTTACAAACATTTTTAAACATTAATTTCGGGTGTGACATTTGAATATCTTATTTTATAACGCGAAGTTGAAAGTATTGGTTAGGAATTTCGAAATACGCCTAATAGATGTCACCCCCGTTCCTATACAGACGTGTAGAGATACTTTAGTTCAATTGGTAAAGGGGCGGGATGGTATCCCAGAAGTCGCGGATTCGAATCTTGCTCTTCTCTTAAAATTTTTCTATCTATATTAACGTATACAAATATTGAATATTAAAAATTTAACATGTACAAGCTTGTTCAACCATGTCCTAGATCCTGGAGTTCGTCCGCGCCATGGTGGCTAACCGCTTGGCCACCAGCGGCCGCCAGTGGACTGACATCTTCCGGAGACACAACAGCGGTACCTACAACAATCAGTGGCGAGTACCACCACACACCACACACAGCTCTATATAGTGGTCGTATTATTCGTTACTTATATACTTATATACACAAGCGCAACAGGCACAGTATGTATTTTTGTAAGAGAGTAAAATCAATTTTGTTCATTAAACTTTCAACACTCCTTATTCTTTCATAAATGTTAACAGTTTAAAAATATATCGTGTGACCTCTCCTTTCTTCTCCCACAGGTACATAGTGGACTACGGGCGTTTCAGTCCAGGTCGTGTGAGCGCTGGACTCCTGTGGGTGCTGGAACAGTTGCCGGGACACTTGCAGGCGGAGGACTTGTGAGGAACACGCTGCCATAATAATACTCTTGTCGAGATACTCACTCGTGTAGTGGAGTATGACTCCCACTGTACAGCATCGATTTGATTTGAGAGATAATATTAAAATAAAATCTTTACCTGAATTATCCAACAATGCGTACTACTATGGACGTGACAGCAAACAAATTCTGTTTCTTATCTCCTCCGCCGTCGAAGGACAGAACTAAAGACATTGTGACATGACGACGATTCTCCTTCTAGGACGGAGGAGCTGAAGGCCAGCACCTACTTCCCGTCCTACAACATAGCGTACTTTCCTGCGATCTTCAACCTCAGCGGCGGCAACGAGCGCGTGGCCACCTTCGGGGATTGGTTCGGCTATCACACCAACCCAAGGGCCAAGATATTTAAATTGAAACAGGTGACCGCGCCACGGTGCAATTATGTATTTTGATCTAAATTATCATTTAAATTTGGTTTACTATTTGTAATGATCAGTTGTCGTTAATTGTTATTAATATTTTACAATTTATTTAGTTATTATAGATTATGGAGGAGACATGATAGCTTCCGTTCCATCTCTTTCAAACTTGCATCACATGGTTGTCCCTTTTCTTGTTTGTAAGCATATCTCGTCCTCTTCCGGTCCTCTTTTTGTACATTCCAACAGGCCATCCCTACTTCTTCCATCCTACAGACTCATACATCCTAGCTCACCCGTGTAGGTGTGTCGGCTGCCGTTAGTGCCAAGGTAGCGGAGCACGGCTGCAGGGTACATGACTACTCATAGTACTCATAGTTACCATGACCCCCCCCAGGCGGGCGTGACCTCCCTGGAGAGCATGTTTTCCGTGCTACGCTACAACGACTTCCTGCACGACCCGCTGTCGGCGTGCTCGTGCCGCCCGCCCAGGAGCGCCTGCAATGCCATTGCCGCCAGGAACGACCTCAACCCGCCCGACGGTGCGAAGACCTTGATATAGTAAAGTATAAATATCACCGCGTGCATACTGTAAGTTAAGATGCTACTCGTCCTCAGGCTGGTACCCGTTCCGCGCGCTGGGTCACCGCAGCCACGGCGGCACGGACGCCAAGCTGACGAGCCACTCGCTGGCCACGCGCTTCCGCTTTCTGTCGGTGTCTGGTCCCACGCACAACATCAGCCGCGGGATCCCGCCCTTCCAGTCGGTACCCCCATTACTTCCCCCCTCCGACTTATTCTATCCCGTTGATTTTAAGTGTGGTTAAAAGATATTTGCAACACATTTTAAATACTAGTGATAGAATGCAGCTGTCTCAATAGCTCCCTTTAGAGACTGCCGGAGATTGTCGCATCGAAAAATTTAAGTGTGTAAGTGGAATTGTATATGATGACCAAAAGAGGACCAGAACTGGCGACTGGTTTTTAATAGGGACATATGTGCGAGAGATGTGGCCGCTTAATGGAGGAAAGTCCGTGAAAGATAGTATCGTGATAGCGATGGAAATAATATTCGATGGCGACATGAAAAAATGTGTAGTAGCTGTAAATAATAGTAAAACTTAAGGTGATTGATTGGAAAGAGTAATTTTAATGTAAAATGGGGCAAATGGCTAAAAGTTTTAACTAGCTGTTGACTGCTACTAACAATAATAGAAGAATTGAGGTCGGCATTTCTTGACGTGTTAGTATCACTTAAATCAGAAACTTCTGAGTGTATGAAAGAGTAGTTTGTGAAAGTGCTTGATGTCCCTCAGTGATTGGTACTCCAAAGAGTTAAAAGTGGATGCCGGTTGATATTTTAACGGTTATGTGTGGAGTACTAATGATAGGCATAAGAGTGTACGGATATGGGATGCGAGAGTGGCACCGCAATACTAACCCTAATGTGCTTTAGGACCGGGCGATGTTAAACTCTTGACTTAAAAAATCAGGTCACCGATATGGGAAAGAGAAAAAGAAGACTATATATGGAAGAATGGAAGAGGAGAGCTAAAAAAGTTGCAGTCGTAGCCAGAAGTGAATTTCCACATATGATAGTTTAAAAAGGCAAAAATAAGTACCTAATTTCGAAAGAGAGTAAAAAGCACGCTTTGTTTGTTAGTGCAAGAACTCTGACAGTATGAAGTGATGTACGAACAAAGAATGGATACTTTGAAAATTTGGTGAAATAAGAGAAGTAATGAATGTATCTAAAACTGAGATAATGTCCGATAGAGGAGCGTGAAAATATTTAATATATTTCATCATAATGGGGATGAGAGTAAATGAATGATGATGCCTTTAGAAATACCAATCAACATAAAGTACATCTACAATGAATCAAAGACAATATCAATCAGGGCCAGAATACCCTCTTGTCAAATCCTATTGCTGTTATTATAACTAATTATTATCTGCAGATGGAGTAAGTTCGACCTGGGCCCGCACATCTCCCATGTGGGTCACCCAGATCTCTGGATGTTTCCAACCATTATGCATAACTGGGAGTGGGGATAGACTACATGTAGGGTTGAACGATCTAATTATGTAAAGCCAGTTCTTCACTATTCACTCATAGATAGCTTTAGCTATTTCAATTTACAATGTATGATTTTTAATATATTATCATAAAAGTTGTATCATAGACTCTTGTTTCGTGAGTCTCTCAAAAAAATTGATCTTCATTACTTTTAATTAAATAAGTGGAGTATCGAAAAGAAAATATATTTAAATAGTATTAGCATAATTAGATATATAGTTCACATAGAACATACGAGTGCAATTAAAATATCTTAAATTATGGATATTACTTTCTAAAAGAACAAAAGTCTCAAATAAATACTCAATCACTATTGTTTCTAAGTTTTAATATATTTTTTAAAATATTAATTATGTTATTGATTTCATATTAAATATATTTCTTAAGTCAAACTGACTTTAGATTGTATTCCTAGAAATTAATAAACTTCATTTAAAACAATAAAAGTAATTGGCTTAACTTTTAATGATAAAACACATGTGATTTTTTACTCTCTAACACTCTTATGATACAATGGAATGAGTATTCATTAAATTTAAATAACATAAATTATTTTAAATTACATAAATTACAGAATAGAATGTTAACTTATAACACACCTATACCATAGACATGTCGCTAGGATTGATTTAATATATATTGTTATTATTTAAATAAGCACTTTATTATTGTACTTTAAAAGATAAACTTCAATTGATAAAAATGCTGGATTTCAATTTTATACTAACATTTCTTGTGAGTATAATATTTACATTGATTCAACACAAAAAACATTATATATACAAAAAAGAATAATCTTTTTAATAATATTCATAATTCAATCAAGATTTAATGATCTGAGAATCACTATGGAATATATTATTAATAATTTATAGAACCAGAAATAGCTACTTTAATATATTTGAGATTCTGGTTTACTCTAAAGAGTTGAGCATCAGCAGCTGTTTCAAGACTTTGGTCTGGGATGTCTCTCGGATCTCACCAGCTAAGAACATTTCATCCACCACTGTGTATACCTGAAAATATTGGTTTTTTAGAACTACTAAGTATTTTTTTTAATTGCCTTTACTTTTCGTATTAAAAAAATTACACAACTTACTTTATAGAAATTAAACACAAGGTCCAGTTCACAGACATTGTGGAAGTATTCATTGAGGACTTCAACAAAGTTGTGGATGGCCTCCAAGTAGCAGAGGTTGTTGTCATTCACATCTACACATATACAAAAGTAGAGCCCGGCGTACCGCCTGTACACTATCTTGAAGTTTCTGAACTAAAATAAAAATGAGTTAATTGAAATATGTATTTAGTTCTACTATTTAATAATAACATTTTTTTGTCTGAAAAGCACTAGGGTTAATGGTTATGTAGATTATTATTTGTTTAAAATATTACCGAAATAAGTTTATTCGTCATTTTGAATTATTTATATATTTGCCACACTTACCTCAACGAAATTAGTGTGTTTGGCATCACGAACTGTGACCACGGCATGGACTTCTTCTATCAACTTCTGTTTTTCATCATCATCAAAGTTCATATACCATTTTGCCAATCGAGTTTTGCCAGCTCGATTTTGAATTAAAATAAAGCGAATCTGTAAAAATTTTGATTATGTATATAACTAATTAAAACTGTATTAATATTACAAATTTATACAATAAATCTACCATATTGATGAGAATTTAAGAGAAATTTATTAAATCGCCTAAGAATTTGTGAAACGCCTCCTACTTGTTTAGGTTTTGACAATGACAACTTATGACATTGATTTTTAAATTAATGCTTCGAATCTTGATACTTTCCAGTAATGGACACAGAAAAATAAAATTACATATTATTTGTCTATACATTAGTGAGCAAAAGACGTGCATAACAAAATTTTATTATCTTTAAAATTTACTTATTTTCTAACTTCGAGACGTTTAGATTGCAGATTTATTTCATCTAAGTTAATATGTGAATATAATGTAAGACTATCAAATGAATTTAATGAAAGTCATTGTACTATTATTAATTATTATTAACTATTACACTGGCAACACAATTATCGAGTTGTTTTTCAATTTCATTTCAGTGATTTTTTGACGTTGCTGATACTTGCTCGGTATTACTAAGTTTTCTTCAATGTAGTGCTTAGGCCATTCAATATGTCTCTAAATCTAATATAAGTAGTTTTTAGAAAAACGAATTCGATTTTAAATGACGCCCACGAAAACTACGAAAACTGAAGTAGAAATGGTGATACGGAATAGAAAAACTGTTATGAAAGACGGGATTATGACAATGTCGGGCATCGGGGAGCCTTCAGTATTCCACGCGTTAGTGGTAATATTTTTGGAGTTCTTTGCGTGGGGACTGCTTACGATGCCAATAATTTCTGTGCTGAATGCAACGTTTCCTGATCACACATTTTTGATGAACGGTCTTATTATGGGCATAAAAGGAATTCTATCATTTTTATCTGCTCCTCTGATTGGAGCCTTATCTGACGTGTGGGGAAGGAAGTTTTTCCTATTAGTTACAGTATTTTTCACCTGTGCACCTATTCCGCTAATGACCATTAACACATGGTGGTTTTTTGCTATGATAAGCATAAGTGGAGTGTTTGCTGTGACCTTCTCTATCGTCTTCGCATACGTAGCTGATGTGACGACTGAAGCTGAAAGATCTCGTGCCTACGGCCTCGTGTCCGCTACTTTCGCTGCCAGCATGGTGATATCCCCTGCGCTTGGCGCGTATCTTATGGACTTGTATGGAGAATCTCTTGTGGTTGCGGCTGCCACGGCCGTTGCAGTACTGGATGTCTTCTTCATAATGGTAGCAGTTCCTGAAAGTCTTCCAGAAAAAGTTCGCCCCAGCGGCTGGGGAGCAAATATAAGTTGGGAACAAGCAGACCCATTTGCTGCCCTAAAGAAAGTTGGTGCTGAACGTACAGTGCTAATGTTATGTGTTGCAGTGTTTTTATCATATCTGCCAGAAGCCGGACAATATTCTTGCATATTTGTGTACTTGAAACTAGTTATGGGCTTTGGTGTTGTACAAGTGGCAATTTTCATTGCAATTGTCGGTGTACTTAGTATTGCTGTGCAAGTGGTACTTGGTTTTTTAATGAAATCCCTTGGTGCAAAACACACAATTATGCTTGGACTTTTATTTGAAATGATGCAACTTATGTGGTATGGATTTGGAAGTCGCACTTGGATGATGTGGGCTGCTGGAGTGCTTGCTGCTCTCGGTTCACTCACCTATCCTGCTATCAGTGCATATGTGTCTGTGAACAGCCGAGCTGACAGACAAGGTGTTGTGCAGGGCATGGTGACCGGTGTTAGAGGACTATGTAATGGGCTGGGGCCTGCTATGTTTGGAGTGATATTCTACCTGTTTCATGTGGACTTAAATGAAGAACATGCAGTGCCAGGAATAAATACTCGACCAGATGAGGAAAAGTATGTTAGATTGGTTCCTGGTCCACCATTTGTACTAGGAGCTCTTCTTGTTATTTGTGCATTGCTTGTTGCTGCCTTCTTGCCTGAAGATGGAACAGTAGGTGGTCGTAGGTCTTCGCCTGATTTGCGATTCGAGGTGGAACGCGGACGACGCGTCGCTGGTCCGCTGTCTCCTTTGATGGCGCCTGAATCCGCGGCTCTCTAGCTAGCGGCCAAGGCCGGCCGAGCCGCTAGTGTTTAATAGCCGGACCTGTGTCTAACATGCAGCAACCAGGAGATTGCATTTAAGAAGGTACCAAAGCGAACTCAGTGAATTAAGTGAGTCCACAATTCTTTGATTGCACCAACATTCCTGCATACTATCTGTTTTTTGCTTTATCTGATGCTGAGAACTTGTTGATGTTTTTAATCTTATATACTTATTATTGTAATAATTTCCACTGGCTCTTGAGGGCATGTACATAATATATTTAAAATAAAATCATAAGATTGTTTAATGCTCCTGTTTCATATTTCATGTTGAGCATCACACATATGGGTTTTATACTAATAATATAATATTATCTATGACATAATATAGGATAGAGGGAAAACGGCCACCCCACTTAATATGCTGCATGGATGAGTCACACACCTATTGATATACAAGAACAAACATTTGAAATATTTTCTTTATTATTTGCTTCACACACAATATTTTTATTATTTCTTCAAGTATATTTCCTTGTCTATTACTGTTGTACAAAATTGAGGCTATATGCATGTTTAGTCATTACTATCATTATCATTTAATATGTTTAACTTCAGTATAAAACGCAAATGTTACTTTAGTTCAATTGAAACAAAGAATACTATATAACAGACTAATACAGTACTCCAACTCAAATATAACCTTGAGATTTCATTTTCAATTATTATTTTAAATGGTTTTAAAATGTTTAAAGTGTTATATTTCAAGTTTATTTATTAAAAGTAATTATATTACCAATAGCATTAGTGATAATTATTCAAGTTAATGTCTTTATAAAATATTCAGTTTTTAATCTTTGAAATAATTAGTCTGAATGGATGTATTGTCTTGTGAGAGCTGAGGTTTTCCAACTTGATTATGCTCAGACCTTCACCTTGGCAAAAAATTGATTAATTCTGCAAGTGGGGCGTAAAACTTAGTTTTGTAGATAACAATCGACTTTTTTGCACAAAATAACAATAAAATTCTTATTCAAGATTATTTGCAAATATATTCTGCCATTTTATGCTCTCAGCATACTATGTGTATAATATTAATAATATATCTTTCATACTAACTTTTAATTTATATAAGAAATCTATATATATCTAAATCTGATGAATCCTTGTGTTATAGATATTGAACTAATGCGATATGTACTATAAGATCTTCACCATTTGCACCTCTACCAACACAGACGTCACAGGCTCATTGTTTTATAAAAATTATCTTTATTTTGAAGAGAACAAGAGAAGTCAAATTACTAGGACGAATGGATAGATAGCTATTTTTAATACAATTATTAATACAGTAGATAAAATCTTGCAAGAACAAAACGGATAGATTTTTATTTTGTATGTAATTTGTTTCTACCCTCGGGGGAGAACAATTATACCTTTCAAAACTACTATTAATATGAAAACCTAACCTATGTTAAATAGCCATATCAGCGGGTTTTCCTGAAAACATTACATTTTAACATTGCAAATAAAACATTGACAATAATATAATAATATCCAAACCCCGGCCCGCGTCCGGAGACAGCAAGGAGTAGAGTCACGTTTACGATCACAGCGGACTCGGGCTCGGGCACGTTGTGAGACCACGTCACGAGCCTCTCATTATCAGTCGGCTTTATTTGTATTACCGCAACGGAAAGTATTTCTGCACTGATAATACACGTATTAGTCATCATTATAAGTAATCGTTTCATTTCATGTAAACGACATTAAAAGAAATTTATATCATCGATTGATGATACAGCACAACAGATAAATTTATCTGTTGTGCTGTAGGCAATATTTTATCTATTATATATACAAGGTTAGGTATAATTTAAGCTAAAATGTTTGTTGGTGTATTGCGACACGGAGCACTATTGTTATTAACACAATCAATAGTCTATTGTTATTGCTATTCGCTTTGTATCGTATTTACTTCTGTGTACAATGATATTTTAATCCTTTGGGCTTTATTGGACATTTGTATAGGTTGCGTCTTCTATCTCTTAAAAGTCTCGAGCTCGCCGCAACGATATTTCACTTCGGTTGTCGCTGATCTGATAAATGAACAAAGAGCGTCTGTGATTCGCTTACAAAATGAGCTTATAATTTAAAATGCTTGTCGTAAAATCAGTCGCTGTAGGTAACAAGGAGATGGCACTTTACTGATCACTACAATATATTTTAAATTTATAAATCATGGCTCTCAACATTTTCAGATTAGATTTTTATATTTTACCGTCGATTGTGGAGTCGATAGTAATTCAATATAAATTGTTATTAAACACAAATTATTTCGTAATATAATAAGAGAGATTATATTTCTGTCTCGCAGACATCGTAGGCAGTGTAGGCGTTTAGGTACATTTACTTGTTTTAATTTCATAATAATCTGTTTATACATAACAGACATAGGGACATTAATTTCTTTAAAGTGGGAGAAAGGATATTCAATAATACTATAATACAATCTACTAGAGTACACCTTTCTTATTTCCTCTATAATATAAAAAAGACACGCTTTAAGTTTTAATAAATACGTTGCGTTTTTCTGAATTGTTTACCATTAGTTGTTTTTAGGATCATGACATTAAATCGTCAAATTACAGTATTTTACGAAATAAAAATAATATTTAGCATTTGATTGTTTGTATAGAGCCTGGTTGAAACCAAATTGAAACGAGATTGATTACACGACATGAAAATGAAATAAAGATAAAATAAAGTATTAGACAGATTACTTTAACGAAACAATGTTTAAAATAGTGTCAGTGCCTTACATAAGAGGACGAAAATAACAGACAACAGACAGACATTATCTGGATTATAACGCTTTATACTTATGTACCCCCGTCGACGGAGTATTAGGAAGATTTAGTTTTATTTTAGGAAAGAAATTAATTCTTTCTTTATCCTGAAAATAGTATATTTTGTATTTATCGTAGACGCTTGACATCGGTTTCTAAGTGTGTCTTATATATTTGGCAGATATGTTCTCAGCCCACTGACTCGCGCTTCAAGGCACTACACTAAGAGTCCTCATGCTAAGTGCCCTGCGTTTTCTCCAACAACACAATAAAACGAACCAACGACTCTACAATGTTTTATAACTTTGAGCATTTTGAGAAAATCTTTAACTGCTTGTTACCCTTAAAATTCTCACGACATTGATTTCATTTCTATTAAATGTTACAATTTAATTGACAATACATAAACTCCACTAACTATAGGACCTTGTTCACATATAGGTTTATGAAAAACTGCAAACCTAAGTACCCCTCAACAACTCACGTGTGTGGTTCTGCAATAGATAGTGTCGTGGATATCCAAACAGTATTCAATATGGAAATTTTACTTACACAAAGTCCTTGGTTCTTTTTATTTATGAGTGAGTTTAACTATATTGTATATGTACATAGTTTTATGTAGCTAGCTGTATTCAGTTGTGTTAGTTTTATCAGTATGTATTTAATTTAACACGAGGCCAGAAAGAAGTGCTGTTTACGAATATACTTATAAACACTACTTAAACTCATCGATGTATTAAATTTAATTTATATATTCTGTTTTTTCGACTCAACACGTTATTTTTATTTTCGATCAAGGATTTAATTTCAATTAGATAGGAATTTAAAAGAAATCTCAACGTATTTTCCAACATTTATAATTCTTATTTGAAGTAATTTTGATTCAGAAAAGTTATTCGTTTGTAAATCCCATTGAAATCAACATCATACACAACACTTAAGCAGGTTCACGACAAAGAAGTTGAACAAAGTGTCGTCATTTTATAAATTGCGTAAGTTGCACTGATCTCATCTGCATCTGAAACTCATAATATCAATGTCAGTATTTTAATGTCTTTCTGAATAGTTGCATATATTTTTAATATAAATACCTGCCTACTACTACTAATGTAAGTTATTCACGCATATAGTGCCTTCTCGAAACCGGTTGTACGAAGAAGATAAGCAAAAGAATTAAATAAATTAAAAAGTTCAAGTCAACACAGAAGGGCTCCGTCGTCTTTATAGTTAAACCAAACAATTGCCAATAAACTTGAACTATAATCGATAGTTTATAAGTTTGTTATTTCCCATGAATATCGAATGACACTATGATTCCATTGACTTGAAAACCTTTAATTATATAATTATTTCTTTCGTAGAAATGGGTTTTATTATTACTAAACATCTTTGCAGCGGACCGAGTCAATAGTTAAGAAATATTTATGAAAAAAAGTCTGTCAAAAGTAAAATATTACAATAAATTAAGTTGTTTTACGTATTAGGTAATTTTTGTCAAGTGCTTTTATGAGTGTTGTTAATAATGTATTGGAAGTACAAATTAATACTGAGCCGATTCTAACAAGCCCAAAGTATTGTGATCTATAATACGACTTTTTATTATATTTAACTTAAATTTACTTAATAAAGGATCAGTATTTGTACATAAACATTAATATCTATTGTAAATTTATTGAGGTCTGCTTCAGTTCAGTCTGGTGTGATTATTCACTCAGCATACTGTTACATCTCTTAAAAGTAAGGTGGTTCACTTTGGTTTCACACCTCCTCCCTCGCCTAATAAAAAAATTTGGATTAGACGTAAGAAATATTGCATCGTATGTAACAAATTATATTTTTATATGAACGACCTTTTATCTCATACTTGCTAATCTTGTATTGGAGCCAAGCGGATAAGTAGCATTTTTTAACCAAGTATGCATTACTTTCTTAAAGCTAAAAACTTCTTTTTCATCCCCCTTCTCATGGGGGGTGTGGGTAAATGTGCCGTGTTTGTTTGAAATGGTCTCCATATAGTAAATCTTCAATGTCAACTTGACATTAACATAGGCAATGATTTATTTTGATATCCAATTATTATATGAACAAAATTATGGAAATGAAAACATGATTGTGTTCATTGTTATATATAATAAAGGGTAATAACAATACGTTACATAACATACCACATTTTAATAAACAGCACTGAAAACGTAAAATCTCCCGAACACGAAAAACCAGTTTGTAATATGGCGTGACCTTGAATAAGCTAATTTGATTAGAAGTTCCCTACTTACCTTTCGAACTATTCCACTTATTATTAATCAAGTACTATATAAAATGACAATTTGTATTATTTTTGTCACACCTAGAATCTCTCTGTTTGCTATCTAAGTAAACAATCGAGATTTTCTGACCTATGATAAATATTAAAATTACTCGTATTACTTATGATTTGAATTATTTGGTTAAAAGCCAAAAACTTCATTCCAGTACATTATCTCATATTCGATTGCGCCAATGAAATACTTTCCTGCCAAGATCCGCAACTATCGAGTTGCTATATTCGTCATATACTGCAACTGCAACAGCTGTTGACTCGTCTTGCAATCTATATTATATTAATAAGAATTCATATGCTGTATACAATATATACATAATGTCACTTGTAACTAAGTGTATATGTAATTTCGATGTTTAAAACTTTTGTGAAACGGTAAATTAATAAGTGTAATAATTTTAAGCTACCGGACCGACAATCTGATTTCAGAGTGATAAAACTTTTTGTAAATCGTGATTGAAAAAGGGAATTGTGTTTTTTTATGAAAATGACGTAAAATAAAACAATTTACGCTTATCACTACCATGTGTTATCTCAATTACATGTAATTATTTCCGTAACACGCAAAGGTTACGTTCGCGTTTCATAGCTTTTAAATTTCAAATTTTTAACATTTCTGAATAATTTCGAAATAACATATATTATACTTCAAAATGTATAATTTATGATATTGTCATGATTGAGTATTACGCAAAATGATGATTTTTATATAAAATTAATTGTCTTATATTAACAAAATTAAATAAAACAAAAATTTACAGTGAGCCATGAGCACGTACATTGTGTATAGGATGTGTGTGTGCGTGTGTGTCCTTGAGCTTGTTTCATTGCAGATTGCTATTTACTTATGCATGTTAATTAATTACTCTCGTTGCTCTGTAAATTGACTTATAAACTATTTTAAATATTCAACATTTTCGTGATGGTAGACGTGGTTTGTCATTGTCAAATTAATTTATTAAACGTTAGTGTAATCTAAATATTGATCGATTTTAATTTGAGTAACGTCGTACACTTTTTAAGAAACTAACACTTATTTTCTTTGTTATTTGTCAATGAACTGTGTGAGCACAGGACACAAACTAGGGGGTCAACACAATGTATTATATTTGGGTGTTACATAATGTAATCTTACAGTAATACTATCCTAAAATAATAATGAGATTATTAGATTAAATCCATAATCTTGTGTGATGCGAAACGTGCTACAGTGCGTAGGTACTGTATGTTTCTTACTCTTCGTTTCCTTATTTGGTGAATAAATCAATTTTACTATTAAGTATGTATTGTGAATTTTTTGTTTTATTTTGCAAAGAGGATACTTTGTTTGAAATGTCCCTTGTTTTAGTTTTAAAGTAACTAATATAATACGTCTAGACTAATAATTATTCAGCATTGTTTAAGATGTGATTACAAATTGTCAAACATTAATTCATTAAGGTAATGTAAGTAGGTACAAAATATAGAACGAACTCGCTAAAACTGTCGTTTTCAAGTATTCTTTTAAAACCTAAGTTCTGTAGTGTTTATCTTATTAAATATGTATTAATTTTGTAAATAAAATAGTAAGTTATAACAATTGTTTCCCTTTAGCGGGTAAGTGTTGAGTCGTTCACATTCTATTTGCGTTGAGGAGTGTCGCGGGTGATTTAACAAATGTAACCCACTTTCAATCTTATAACGTGTAAAGTACTAAGCATAGGTGCCTCAGCAGATGTATTTACTAGATTTGTAATATAATAAAAACTATGTAGCCCTTAGATCCAAAAGAGAGCACTAAATGTATTTTTGTTATTGATGCGTCATATCTAAATAATAGTTTTTGAATTTCTTTTGCATTTAAAGTGCACTGTTGTAATAAAATGTAAAACTGTCTAACGCGTCTCTGTAGCGCCGGTCGGGAGCCTGCAGCTTATGTACTGATAGGTTTCAGTATAGCCGCCAATGTAGTAGCATAGCGATTAAAATAGCAACTAGCAAGTATTATTATAAATGTAGATCTCGGTTGGTAATTGTCGGGCATATGGTGTGGTCAATTAACTTACATAACGCATGAAGCACAACAGACGGGTCGTCAACTGGACGTTAAATTGTACGCATTGTGAAACGTTTCAAATATATAAACTTAATAATATTTGGGACCATTTACTTGGAAATAATATTATTTGTATGTTACAAGCGACATTTACTTTAGATTAGTTATTGTGTCGTAGGCTCTAATAATTATTTTATGACTACTCGCGAGCCAGTTGACTGTTCCCGCCATTAACCACATTTTGTACACCTAATGTTGACAGTAGTCTCATCAGCTTTCATACGAGTGAGATATTTATTTTATTTAAAGTTTTCTAATAATAAATTAAAAAAGGTATATTTTAATATAATAGTACAAGTTTTTATGTGATAAGCGTTTGCAAGGTTTGAATATTATTGTGATTTGTTGTTTGATAAAAATACAGTATTTTTAATATAATTGAAACCATAAATGGTATACCTACTTTATATTTTAATTTACTGCATCACACTACTGTTCAAACCTAATTATATTAACACAGGGAAGAAGAAATCGTAGAAAAGTGACACTGTGATTGTAAATTGGAAACGAAGATTTGTTAAATCCTTGGTTTAAACCGTTTTCTTCTCATAAGAAAGGATAATGAGAGAACGATTTAAACCTTGGATTATTCATTATCATGTGCTTCTTGTTGAAACATTAATAAATCTGATTGTAGTCGAGTTTTGGTTTTTATTTATCGTTCTGTTATTATTTAGCTGTTTGCTGGATTCTAATTAACTTAAAAAAGTCATTAAATTTTGTTATCTTAAATATAAACACTGGAATTGATTGCTGCACGTTTTAAGAATTGTCTTTCCTTGATTTAAATAAATCTAACTCAAATAATATTAATCATAAACTTTACAGTTTTTCAAGTGGTACTCAGGAATAAAATAAAATAATTAAAAGTATTAAGATAAAACCATTTAATTTAAAATAAAATATAAACGTATGAGTGCGAGTTAGTCTCTCACTCCGCAGCACACTCGATAAGAAGTCATTAGCCATTTAGAATTAATACTATTCAAAACTATCATCGATTTAACTATTTATTGTCATTTTATTGAAGATTCTTTTAGTTTGTCAATTTATAACAATCCATAATAGTAGGAGAGAAACATTACCCATTGCTGGCTGGTATGCTTACATTTCATAGTTACATTGGTGAATAAATGAAAACAAAACGGTGCCAAATAGAATACGAGGACGAAAGTTTAATCAAGAGTCATAATATTAAATGTTAATATTTAATTGTCTGTTAGTTTTTAGTTATAAGCAAAAATATAAAAAACCATAGAAATCAAGAACATATAAAACAGAAAATCTCAATCAATATTTCTCATTTTCATTTGTAATTCAAATCTTCTGTTCGTCCGAACCCCTTTGATGAGGGTCCTATTCTGATGTCTGTTGACTTGTCTTTTATCCGTGATGGACTTCTCCCTCATGACGGTCTGCTTGGCGAGCTCCTTGCGCTGCGTCAGCGCGACTGCACCGGCGAGGGAGGGCAGCGTCGCCTGGCGAGGTAGCGCTTGCGGTTTAGTTACATCTTTTACATTACTTGCACCGGTTTTTGTAGGAACACTGAAGGGATTCACGTCCAGGTTCAGCTTGAAACCGAATCTTGTGTAACTTTGATTTTTCTTATCATTCTGTTTAGTTTTTAGCATTTCCGGTCTCTTTGTAGGCTGTTGTTGTTCAATATCTTTAAGTTCTGTTGAAAAAAAAGTTTTTAATTATTTATAATATATAATAATAAATACCGGCCTTCACACACGTAAAGGTAGATTTTATTGTATTAATTCACACAAAATTTAGGGGTCAGGTCATAAAAAAAATATTATTAAATTACTTCACGTCGCGATAAATAATAAAGAAACTTTATTTTTTTCAATCTGTACCTGGTAATGATACGAGCCGCCAATTGTAAATGACGTTACATCTTGTAATCAACAGTATATGACGAATAAACAGCAGGGTGTATTAGTTTATATATAGAATCAGTTAAATTATAATCTGTTCGTAATATACCTGAGGTCAAATGTCAATGGATGTTTAGAGGAGCGCGTGTCACCGCTTAGAGTGGTTGTTAATAGTGAAGTCATTGAAAAAGTTATAGACAGTACAATGCCTTAGAATTGTATCGTATCTAATTATTCCTGAACAAAGTCTAAACATATTAATTGTATGTATGAACTCCGTCAAATAACGCAACAATTACCTACATAACTCTTATAAATTGTATTCATAGTAAAGAGAAAATAGAATTGAAAAAATAAAGTAACACACATTTTTTTAAATAACAAAGATAAGACACCTGTTTATCAGT
Organism: Mechanitis mazaeus; assembly: GCA_959347395.1. NCBI lineage: Eukaryota > Metazoa > Arthropoda > Insecta > Lepidoptera > Nymphalidae > Mechanitis > Mechanitis mazaeus. Next base: position 4,277,855 of record OY365743.1, read on the forward strand.
GTGTTATATGTCTATTATCGCGTCGTGTAGATGACTATGAGTTTTTATATTTAAACTTACGTGATTAATATATATATCGTGATAATATGATGTAGAATGAATAATCAAGCTGTTTTTACTAAATATTTTAAATGTATACAGATGCTATGGATTTTTTTTCTCTCTTTCTTTTCTCTTTTATAATGACTTTTTGTGGAAAGTAATTTTCCGAAAAATATTTCATCAAATCAAGATACGTAAACGCATATTTGTAATGATAATTTTCATTATTACGTCATCGCACACAGTGGCCAGCTGTGCTGGTGTCAGCGCGGCGCGACGGTTAGAACTCTGTGCTGCCACCTATCTGTACCCATGTCTGTACTAGACACAAAGCCTTTGAGATATTTACTGGTAATTATTAATATTGGCAGCCAAAAAGAAACAGCTGATGTGATCGAGAGGCCTTCGACGACATTTTAATAAAACAATTTTGATAATTATGAAATGAAATTGGTACAATATTTAAAATTGTAGAAGATAAATATTGCAACATTTACAAGAATTATTTTATGTTTTCTATCTCGTTCTGTTTAGATTTTTCCTCTCAATTGAATAAACGTCCGGTTTCCTGGTGCCTGTCGCGCGTCATGTCATCTACGTACAAAGCTACTAGTAGTAGCTGTCAATGTCATTGTTAAAAAGATAGTTTAAAAGAGGTCAGGAGCGATAGGGACGATTATTATTTTAATACTATATTTAACTGATTATGAAAAGAACTTATATATGTTTGTTAATATGTATTTATAATAAAATAAAGTAAAACAAGCAACTAAATTTTTAAACATAAAAAAAAATTGATATTAAATAAATATATTTTAATATATCACATCAGAAACTTCATCGAAATCCTATAACTTAATCATTAATGGCGGACATATATGGAATATTATTTATTTTTGTTTTAGAACTGCTCAATTGCTTCACTTTATTGACTATTCACTTTAGGGGGTGGGGGGTGGGGGGTGTGTCGATGACTCTTATTTATGCACACTCATGGGCATTGCGAAACGACCTCGGTGAGGTATAACATCACTTTGTAAGCAAAATTACCACTTTCTTTCTGAGGGCTGAGCCATTGAAAGGGCTCTCATCAGAACTGGCTATTTCTGTATCAGAAGACCGACCATGCGGGATGAGAGGAGCGGTGCGTTGCCTTGTCATTGGATATCTTTCATCTGGTTAGGCCAGCAACCAAGGTGCCTGATGTAGAGGGTATACAGACAACTGCCGATCCTCGATCTTTAGCTGATTGATCCATCGAGTTTTGCGTATGCTATAATCGATGAAGTGCATCAGGCAATGGAGCATTTTATTTCCTTTGCCACATACCCATCGTTGGCAAAGCTCGCCTATTATTTAACGCTGATATTGCTTATGAGGCAAAACAAAAACATTCGGCTTATTTTAATTGGGTTAATAGTAGAAACTGCAAAGTTCCTTATGTAAATAAGAAAGGTCTAAGAAGATCTAAGAAATGCTAAACGGTAAATCTCACGAGTTAGTAGAAAATTATTTTTACATGAATAAGTTAAGGATGGCTCTATTTTATCATTGACACAACTGACGCGTTGCATAAGCATTGGGAATAGGAAGGACGATAGTCACTTAAATTCTCCACTCAGCCATCAGCTTCTGAAGAACAGATACAAGTACAACAAAATACAGTGGGACAAAAAAATTATTGGCGTTGATGATCTTTTGCCGTATCAGTTCGCTATTATATTTATGGATATTACTCGAAAAGAGAGTATACCCTACACCGAAAAAGAAAATAGATTTCTTAAGAGGCAGGTTTATTCTTGTCGGTAAAACGTTTCTAGCAAAGGTTTTGAAAGCCATTGGGTTTAAAAAATCTGAAACGCTGAAAATTCTGTTGAAACGCAACAATATTATTTGGAAGAGAGTAACATTAGACTAGGACCAAGCTGTATTTTTTTGACGAAACGTAGTTGAAACTATAGTTTCGCGGATATGGATCGTCGACACAGGAGCCTCAATCTCAAAAAGGCTCCTTTGCTCTATTGAAGCAAAGGAGCCTTTTCATACTTCCTGCGAGCTCCGATTCTCAAGGATTAAAATGGACAATGCAACGTGACAGTGTGATAAATTAAAACTCCACCTGGTTCCTAAAAGAAGATATTATTGAAAATAATTTTATAAAATCTTTAAGTGCCGAAAGGAGTGAAGATTATAAAACTAGTAAAAGTTCCAATAATTTAAATGAATAAACTTTCATTTGTTAAGTTTTATGTACTTGTCTTATAGGCCGTTACACCGTTTTAATACCTTTCAATGTGACTCTAATACATACTTTGTGTTAGTCTTGAAATGTCAACATAAAAATATCCTTCCCAAATTGCGGCTAACATAATTAAGAAGTTGATAAATTGAATATGTGCAGGATATAAGCCCTAACTGTGGTATTCGGAATCACCCGTTCCCACCTATATGCGACACCAATTCTAATGTAAACATTTTGTTAAGATGTGGTTTTAATGAAGATAATAATCCTTGTGTCTTCATTAATAATAAAATGTACTAATTAAAAACTATCTGAATATATAGTTCTGAGCAATTATGTACCCTTGTTGCTGTTTCTGTGTGCTCCTCCCAGCGCTGTAGGAACAGGTGCCCTGTGCGCTGTGGGCGCGGTGGGCACAGTGGGCGCTGTAGCCGCAGGTGCCCTGTGCGTGGTGGTCGCAGTGGGCGCTATTGGCGCAAGTTCCCTGTGCGCGGTGGGTGCAATAGGCCCTGTGGGCGCAGGTGCCCTGTGAGCGGTAGGCGCAGTGGGTGTCAGCAGGGCGCGTGCGCGACGCGCGCGTCTTCGCTGGCACTCGTCCAGCGATTCCATCTTAGAGAATTGCTTCTGGTGGAGTGCCGCGAAGTTGGGCAACTTGGTGCGAAGTTTTGCATCCGACTTGGATGGAGGGGGCGTCGCCTGCGGCTCCACCGAGTTCTGCAATCTGGCTGTAACGGAGAGATACCCACGTTGAAATAGTAACGCTAAAATTTTCACGGCATACGTTTTGATTAAAATTATTCTCTAATCTACGTAGCGCACTATACCTGCGGCGCTGGCGGTGCGCACGCGCGGCGTGTCGGTCGCTCGCGGCACAGCGAGGCGCGCTCGCTTGGCGCCCTCCTCCGCGCCACCGTGTGTGCGGGAGCGCTTGCGGGCACCGCCGGGGGACGGGGCTGGACACAAGTGCACGATTGAACCGGACGGTCTTCGCGTTCGAATCGATGAATATAAATACATAGTCGAGGACTGTACCTGTCTCCTCGAACATGAAGCTCCTGTTGGAACCTTTCAGGCTGGACTTGATGACCTTTCCTTTCATCTGTGTTATAGCGACCGGGTCGTCGACCGGGCTGCGGAACATCACTTTAGTCAGTCTAGGAGCGCCGGCGGCCGCCGATGATCGTTTTCGGGGCTTCTCTATCGAATGGGTTACGTTTAAGGTGGTCCGTCCCTTAGATCCGCTTCTGGAAGGAAACGGGGTCCGTCCCGGGGAGTTAGTCGACCTGCGTCGGGTGGGCGTTTTATCTACTTCTATTTTTTGTTTTGGGGACATTACATCCGGGCTATCCTTGGTGAATGTCCCCTCTCGTCTCAGAGGCGTCTTTGGATTTTCGCTATCTTGTGAACCACTTTCCTCGATAGGTGATGCTCGATGTTTCGATGGTGTTTTTCGTAGTTCTGTATATGTTCCGCTTCGTTGGAGAGGTGTCATCTTCATTTCAGTAATTATTCCCTCTCTAACTGTGCTTTTGTTATTATCTGATAAACTTTCTTGGCTATCTGATGTAATAACAGTTTCCTCCTTTTGAGGTGTGGCAAATTTATTGAGTAATGTACTCGGTGAGTTTATTTGAGATTCTTCAATGCTGCTTTCAATCAGAAGTGGACTGCAGTTGCCTATGTTACCAGTTGAAGAGTCATCACTTATGCTGATACGAGAGCAATCTTGAGAAATATCTGATGTCATGTTGTCTGTGTTATCTGAACTTATTGTTGATGATTTAGGATGTACATTAATTGTATTCTCTTCATCTATGCTTTCCCTAACTCTTTCAAAGGTAGTATCTAATTTAGATTTGTTGTAGGTGTTGTTACAGAAGGATGAGCTATTATCACGGCTACTCTTATCATATGTACCATTTAAGATGGTACACACCATGTCCTGTGATAATGAGATTCTAGATGATTTTCTAGATTTTTTATCATTAGAATTGTTTGTTTTTTTATTCATTGCATTATCTACGAGGTTATCTTCCACAATTTCTAATATTGCATTTGGAATAATAAATGTCTTTCTAGGACTTTTTCTATTGTTAAAAGAAAATTCTTTATCCACATTCAAGTCTTTATTGAAACTGTTGATTTCATTTTCTAAAGACTGAACAAAATTTATACCAGACAAGTTTATTTTATCACAAGTAGCATCTTTGCTGTCAATTAAAGATGACTTTTGTGAACTCGTGGGATGAATTACAGTTATTGCATCTGATTGCACATCACTCTCAATCTTTAAATTGATAGATAATTCTTTAGTGTATTCATTTAAGATACATGTGTCTTCTGTATCAAATGTTGAGTTTTTAGTACTAGACTTTTTTTTCTTCTTACTATCCTTATTTAAAGTACTTTCTAAGCCATTTAGTGTTCCATTAACATATGAAGTATTATTTAAGTTAATATTGGATGTCGGGGAGTTTATATAATTGGTGCCAATTGATTGTTTTTCAAAGTCTTTGCTATGAATATTAGACTCAATAGAGCTGTGAAGTTCCATACTAGTAATAATATTTCCAAAATCAGATAAAAAGTTTGTTTCTTTAGACTTTTTAATCTTTCTTTTTGTTTTTGAAGTGCCACAGATTTCTTTTTTTATTCTATTTTCATCTTTATCTTTGATATCTTCATCTTTTTTGATACTTGAATCATTTGATCCACTTATTTTATCAGAATTATTCATTGATGTTTCAAAATGTTCTTTTTCTTCTATTTTTTTGCTTTTATTTTTTGTTTGATTTATACCTTCAACAGATTTATGTGGTGAAAGAGAATTACTTTCCTTCCTATCTCTATTATTAACGATTTTGTCATCCTTTTTATCTATATTTTTTAAATTATCCTTAGTAGGGCTGCCAGCAGCGCTGTGGAATGAGTCAATAGATACATTACTCTTATTAAAACTTTTGCTATGTTTTTCTATCACAAGTTCTTCAACTATAAAGGAGTTTGATTTCCTTTTCTTTTTACCAGTTTTCTTTTTAGTTATTATAGCTTTTACTGGTTCATTTTCCAAATTCTCAATTGTAGCTTTCTTCGTTTTTTTATTTTTTTTCTTACCTATACCCATTTCATTATTTTCCTGAATATGTACATCTGTTGATTCATCTGCATCTTCTTTTCTTGTTCTCCGAGAGTGTCGCATAGACTTTCTGTTAATTGATACCTCGTTATCAACGACAGGTATATTAATTTCCCTCAGTGTGTATCTCTTTGACTTGCGAACACTCTTAGAGGTATACTCAGTCTTGTTTTTTGAACTTTTAACCTCGTCATTAGAAGGCCTCGACACAAAGTTTTTCTTCTGTACAGTTGTTTCTTCATCACTATGTTCTTTAACTTTTTTACTTCGAGTTTTTCTATCTATTACCAATTCTGAGACGATCTCAACATTGTCTGTATTAGAGCTATAAATACCTGAAAGAAATATATAAAATAAAGTAATTCACTATTCATACTTTAAAAAAGAGAGTAAACAAACATAATGAAAATTTAATTAAATCATATTGAAGGCTAGTTTAGTTATTAAAAATGTCCAAAACTTAAAAATATTGTATTCTTCCTAGTTATGAGTGTCACAGATCACTTACGTTTTCCTGATCTTGTAGACATGTTAAGAAAAACTGATGTATAAAGTATTTTAAAATATCATAACAAATGTGATATGTTTACAATCGCCAGTTTTATTTTCTGTTAAGTCCGTTTCCAGTTTTAACGATTTGAATTTGAAACCTTCAGTCAAACTCGGCTTGGTGACTTTTTATAATTGCTTTTTTTTAATAAGATTATTTTACCGCTCTAACTTCGAGAACTTTTGAGATTTAAAAAAACTTTCGTAAAGGACTGTCAATACAAAAACCACGGTTATCAAGAATTACAACAGAAAGTAGATATGATCTTTTAAAATTCATATCATATTTTATATATTTATAAGTAAATTAGTTTGATAAACGAATCTGAAAGTCAAAAAGTTATACCTATTTTATCTATTGGCATAATGCACGAAATGCTTTGCCAGTAAGTTGAAGAAACACAAATGGGTCGGCTTAAATGTCAAAATAATTAACCGAAAAAGCAATAGTTCCGCATTGTGAACTTCTCATTTCTATTTAAAGTGACATAAATTGTAGTCATTTTATACGTATAAAAATACAAATCTATGTTTTCATTCTGTAATTTTTCTACAATGTGTAATACAATAAGGTTGTCGTATACTACTTCAGTTGTATGAGTCAATTAAAAGAATATACAATGAGACGCCCGTGTTTAATTGCTGTGATATTTCTTTTCATTGAATGTTGTGTTTCGGATCGTGGTGATTACATAGGTTGCTATAGATTTAAAGAAGACTCACTAAATACGCATACGGGACAGTCTGTGGATGTCTGTTTATCTGCTTGCGAACAGGTTTACTACAAATATTCACTCATCGGCAATGAGTCGACTTGTTATTGTGCTAATGAACCCGGGAAGTTTAAGTTAGCTGAAGAGTCTTGTGATACGCCCTGTCCCAAAAATGAAACTCAGAAATGTGGAGGCTTAGAGGCTGTTAGCGTATATGATACAGAGGTGGCCGCTCCGGGACCACCTATGTCTGTTTTTATTTCTAACATAACCGAAACAACATTGCGTGTTCGTTGGTCCTCCCCGCAAGCCTACACGCGTATTGATGGTTATGTTATAAGAGCAGTTATCATCGAGTCCTATGCAGATTTTGCATTAATTCCATTAGAATGGAGAGTATCAAACAAAACCTTACAATCAGAGCTACCCAATCTTCAGCCAGGTTCAACATATATTATCAGTGTTGCAGCGACTAATTACGAAGAGGAAGGAGCTAATATCACAGCCAAAGCTGAAACTATGATTGGTACACCTGATCCCAGTCCTCCAGACATTGTGATTAAAGAAAGACACGGCGATCAAATGTTAGTACATATTCCAAAAGCAAAAAATGTTAATGGTCCTATATCTAGATATAGAATTGTTGTGTGTATAGAACTTTATCAACAAGGTTTTATAACAGAAAATCTTGGTAACTACACATATGCTACTGAAGAAGGCTTCCCTTACTATATAACTGCTGAATTAGAGCCTGAAGAAATTAAAAATGACTTTATAATTGGTGATAGAACTACATACAATGGATACTTCAATGCTCCTCTACCACTGACCAATGACATTGATGTGTCTATTGGAGTTGTTAGTAAGAAAAATTTTGTTACTAAAATAAGGTATGCTGAGAACACTAAGAAAATAATTTTAAATATTAATGAGCCTGAGGAAGTTTCTCCTATGGTGGTGGCTTTGGGAGCGGCCATTGCCATTGGAGTAGTTCTTCTTTTGATAGGGATTGGAGCACTCATTGTGTTACGCAAGAGGATCCACATAGTAAGACTGCAAAGAGGATCACAGTCCATGCCATTGAATCTGAGTGAGCCATGTCTGGAGATTGAAAATGCAGGATTTTTGCAAGAAGAAGACGAAAGAGTGGACTATTATGGCAATTTGAAACGTAAGTTGTGGAATATACCGAGGAATCTAATTGATATAGATATTTCATGTGTTGTAGGTGTAGGAAGCTACGGCAAATTTACAAAGGGTAAAATACAGCAACATGGTGCTCAAACTTCTGGTTTAGTCCAAGTTATTAATGACAGAGAACTCGAGAAACCAGATAGGAAAATAATGCTCCAAGAGCTTGACCTACTTATCAAATCCAATGAGCATGAAAACATAATATCACTTATAGGGATCTGTGAGACAAACTCAACTCTTTTTGTGGTGCTACAAGATACTAAAATGTCTCTAAAAGAAATGTTGCTTCAGAGTAGACAAAGAGATCTTAAAAATAACAAGTTTTGTCTTCTCACTGAAAATCAAGCTTTGCAATTCTGTCTGGACATATCTTGTGGGATGGAGTATTTACATTCAAAAAAAATTGTGCACAAAAAACTAAGTTGTCGTAACATAGTCATAGGTGACTCTACTGTTGCCAAAGTGGCAGGGTTTGGGCTTTCCCACATAAGGCCTTTACATGAAACTCCTGACTACACTCGGTGGACTTCCCATGAAATGCTTAAACAGACAAGGTTCAACCCTAAAGCTGATGTCTGGTCATTTGGTATCCTTATGTGGGAGGTATTCACTGTAGGAGCAACTCCATATTCCCACTCATCTAATAAAGATGTTGCAGCTAGAATTATAAGGGGTATGAGACCATCACAACCATCCTATGTAGGAGATGAGCTCTTCCAGTTGTGCCTACAGTGCTGGCAAGTAGATACTGATGAAAGACCTTCTTTTACTTCACTTTTAAATGAATTGTTACCATTTTCCGAAAGCCCTGGCACTCGCAGCTTAAGTTTCACTCATTACAATGGTTTTAATTATGAACCTTACCTGCCACAATATGAAATTGAATCTTCATAGTATTTTTAACCTCAAGAATTAGAATATAATGATTTTAAGATAGGATAGGATTAAGATGATTTTAACCATAAATATATATAAGAGCTGTAACACAAATTAACTCAATTCTTAATGTTAATAGGATTCCAATTAGGTCAATGTACCCATAACTTTAAGCATTTGTATGTTGATAGCTTGTTTTATAGATATACAAATGGTACATAGTTTTAGAAATCCAAAGATTTGTAAATAACTGAATATGTTTATAATCACTACATATGACTATTAACACTTTCTTTTGCTGCTAGTGTTAGTGTCCTGTGTATTGTCACGTTGTATATCAAACTGCGGTCGTAAGATTTAATATATTTAAAATAGTTTAAGTATCAAAGCTGTATTAATGTTACAGTAACATAATATGTAAATTAAAGCAATATATGGAAATTATTAAATTGACTTTTTGGTACAAAATAAGGACAGAAATATATGCCACTTGGCATTACTTTTATTTTATTATGCTTTAATTTATGAATGAAATTCAAACATTCCGGAATCTAGTGTGTACTTAATTTAATTAATTTTTACTCTTAATTGTCAGTCCGTCCATGTATATTTTTATACGAATCTCAATTTAGTTATTTAGATTTTATATGACTACTAATAAAGTTTTTTTTAAATATACTAGCTGTTTTTGATTCATAAATATATATTTTTTTATATTAACCCATGATCACTAAACTTAAATCAGTGTTACTCTGTGACTAATTATTCGTCTCACAGACTACCACAAACAATGAGTGTAAATCAAGAGAAGTATTATAATATTTCAATTTAAAAAATAAAAAATATATAAAAATTAGCTTTTACACTCATGGTAGACGTTAAATGTATGCTCTCCACAAATTGCTCTACTTCTTTTTCACAATTATCTTCTTGTTCAGAGTTAGATTGTATGTTATCCTGCTCGTCAATAGTTTCCTCATACGATTCACTCAAAAACTAAAATTTTCTCTTGATCTTTTCTCAAATTCATCTTTCATAAAAAAAAAACACTTAGGATAGTAGCAAAATGTTGGAAAACCCAACAATACTCACGTTGGCTGATTACGGTATTAACACAAACTTCTGTGCGTTATCACGAAACACTCGACTATCACACGACGATTTTAGCAAATAACATTTCTACAGCCATGCTTATAAACTTCGAAAGACATGTTTAATTATTTATGAAAGTTCTGTTAGTGAGGTGATGTGATTATAACGGGAATATGTCGAATTCGTAAAACTACAAGCGTGCGTAGTCTATTAGACGAATGTTTAGTGATCTAGGGTTAAAAAAAGAAGGCAAACGAGCATGCGAATCTGATCATAAATGATCGTCGTCGCCCAAGGATGCACAAAAGCGTTGCTTGCCTTTGAGTACCCATTATGTGTCGATCTGAAAACAACGCAGATTAAAGTTTATCCTGGGGGGTCCTTAAGTACCGCACTCTTAAAAAGCGCCACGCATCTAAATGGTAGGAAAAGTATTGCAGGTGGTGGCGTGCAATTGCTTTTCGGATATGACGCAGTAGAAAACTTATAAAGATGCGACATTCCTACGCAACCCTAATGGCTATAAATTTATAGGATTTCACAACACGGAGGTTTCCCGACAATGTGGAGGGTTCGTCGTAGAAAGCTGATACTGGGGTGATCCGCTGCAGAGGTGGAAACAGTACCCTACTAGTGGACTAAACTGCGCCCTACACAAAGCCAGCAACTGGGCCTTAGTGAAGCTCTGACTCGTTCTATTTATCACAATCGATTTCAGCGAGGCTTACTTGTCCTCGCTCTCCAGAAGATAGCTAAACTTGACATCATTCGAAATGTCGGGGCCCAGCAGTCTGATACTTGTTTAAGAGAGCACTTTATAGGTATAATGAACTGCTTTCTCTCCTTATCAACTAAGTAACAATCACCAATATATATTGTAAATTTTATATTATTTGTATATATATCAATTTATATAAGTAATTGTATGTATGTTTTAATATATAAGTAGGTACGTATAGGTATATCTTACAAACATAAATCAATTAATTCAGATATATATTTTTATTTTCTTTGTATTTTTTTGTAACAATGTGCCCACTGTATCATTTTCATAGTACAATGGTTTTATTTTATAGTTATGTGTTGCTGATGAGATGTCATTTAAGACATAAGCTATTCAATATACAAAGTCTTATGTTTGTGCGCTGTAGCATGGTGTGGGTGACGTCTGTCAGTACCAAATGACTAGGGATTGACGTTATGCATTTTATATTTTTCGCTTACGATACTCAGAGTATATATCTAGTTCTCTTTAATAATGTTATACAAATTGATGTGTTATTCCGTTGTTTAGAGTAATTCCGTGTATGAACTTATCTTTACTGATATAAAATAATCAAAATAAGGCTAATGATTTTTTTTTCGTGACAACTTTTTGGCTCCAGCGCATTAGCGCGGCGGACATATTGTTTACCCGTGTGATGCTGTCAGTACGAGCGCTAATACCGACTCTGAGATGAGTTCAGATGAAAAAAAAAATTTTTTTCTTAGCAACCTTTTAAGCAATCTTACCCCATACATATGTTATATTGTTTCATTAATAAATTTATAAGCTCTTTAACAATAAAAAATGAACTATTTACGCACATTATAGTTTTTATTATAAAAAAAACATCGACTCTCATATCGTAGCAGTACATCCCTCACTAAATTCGTCTAGGCGTTATAATTTATTTGTAGACTAAAACATACTGATTGGGCTTAATTTAATTTACTACAGTTATTATATTACGAATGTGGTAAAACTAAAATACTAAAATGTAATTTGTAAATCGCGTTAACTCTCAAGAAAGAAACGAAACGTTAATGACGATGTCACCCGCACCATCCTACAGCGCACGAGGTATAGTTTTAAGAACTATTGATGCATGATAAATATATATATTATTATTTTTTTTTTCAATAATTTAGAAAAAAACTAAATTGAAATCGGGAATAATTCTAATAAGAGATTCGCTGACTAAATGGTTTGAAATAAACAAACTATTCTTGTTTTAGCATTGTATAAAAAAATCTGCAGCACTTTATTTCAAATTTTATTGTATGAGATAAAGTTGGTATATTTAATAAACTCTAATAAACACGAATAGTTGAAACAATACGAAATTTATTTCTTACAGCGTGCTAATTGAAGAACTAATAAAAACAATAATAAGGTAAAATGTTTGTGTTGTGGCCGACGCCGCGCCAGCCGTGCGGTAATGAACGACAGGCGGCAATTAATAGTATAAATTCCATTTTGCAGCAGACAGAGCTTCACCAATATTGTTTATTATAATTAAAATAATTTACGTAGGGGCAAATAAAACTTTACATTTGCACCAATGACAAATAAGAATGCCAATGCCAAAAGAAAGATAAATAGAATTGATTAATTTTCTTAAAATGTAATTTGGCAATCGTTGAAAAGGTCAGCAGAGTATTTGAGTCATTCAAACTAATGTGTTATAAAATTAATTTTCTAGGTTTGTGATAAAAAGCATAAAATTTAATAATATGATAATAATTAAAAAAAGTTATTAATATTTTGCCTTTATTAATGTTAATATAATAATTACAGACAATGTTCAAGGTACCTTTTAATCGGTTTCGAGTTATAACACTAAGACATTGTAACCTTCATATTGACCTCTTATATTTTATAATAATATTGCAAATAGCAGTAAAATAGTAAATCAATTTCACAATATAACTAAACAATTAAACTTTGACTAAAATATAGTGAATTTTAAATTCATAACATTGCATTTAAAACTTAATTAGATATTTCTCGTACATAACATTTGCAGACCCGTTTACAGTAAACCAAGTTAACAAAATAATAATAATAATAATAATAAAATATTATAATTCCATCATTGAATCTGTACAGCAACAAATGTATCAACCAACATATCATATACATACGTACGAGTCGTCTGTACTCGTATATACATACTTATAATACGCAACAAGGTACAATTCAATAGAATTAGTTTAACATATCAATCTCAACATGTGTAAAGGTTGATGAGACAACGACTGAACGGCGCCGACGACGGCTCTGAAGCCGTGAGACGCGACGCGACGCGACACGACACGACGCGACACGACACGACAGGCGCGACGCACGCGGCTGCGACCTGCGGACGACTCCACATGAACCGAGTGAATTTTTTTAATGATAATAAACAATATATTACAAATATTCCCTACCGTTTGGGACGCGTTCGTGACGATGTCAATATGCGCGAGTTGATTCCTCAGTCTTTAATAAATTGATGACAATGAGCAAGGAAAAAATAAATGAAACGAATGTTATGCAATTATATACAGATAGCGAGGCGTCGCCGCATGCGCCTGCGAGTCGCGCGACTGTCGCGGCGCCGTCTAATGTTGAGTTCGACTTGAACGCACAGCCATTTTCCTATACACAGAATCGAACCTCACTCTAGCCTAGCGCGCCCGACGGGTGCAACCTTTCTTGTATACCCACTAAACTACCTACATAGTAATTACAATAAACCACTCTATCAACAAATTCAACAACATTTAGCTATTAAAATTAAAAGGAGACCTCGGCGCGACCGAGCGGACGCGCCCGCTCCGGTGATACCACCAACGTGGTACTGAAGAATGATAACTAGCTACCTTAGCCTACGACATTGAAAGTGGTTGACGCTAACGGCGACACGGCATGAGTGTCGGCGAGTGTCGGCCGCGACCCGCCGGCGGGTGTCGGCGACCGTCGCGCTCCGTCCGCTCGTCGGGACGACTTTTCTATTTATTATCTCTCCACACGATAAAATTTTAATTCTGATAATATTACCGCACTAAGAAATATTACTTTGTTATTCACGATAATATACTCTCAAATATTGTAACAACTTCAGTATAACAACTTTAACATTTGTTTTCAGTATTTTAATTAAAAATTAATTATCTATACACACCCCCGCTGCAATGTTTACTCTTTCATATTATTAATTTTAACTTACTATAATTCAATTAATAACTTTTCATATCCGAAATGTTCTTTACACTGTCCCTATATCAACTAGTTGAATAACTGTGAAATAGCATATATTTTAATATATCCGGGTCGGCACAACAACACCTCCTAACATCTATAATAATAATCCAACAATCTAACATCTGTGTAAAGCTTCGATTATTTAATATAACGATATCGGAAGAGAAGAGAAATTTGAGATGGAATGTCTTAAATGGTTAGTTAACATTGTAAAGAACAAATCAATTAACAACGAAGGCAAGAGACAGGAGTGCGTCCGGAACACACAGCTAGCTCGCAATTACAATTCACTATAACGGTGAGAAAAAAAGTGAATGTGTTTAATTTTTGTTTTATTCTCCGCTACGACTATTATTCATTCAAATAATTGACGAATTCGCTTATACGTACGGACTAATCGAGAATATTTCCAATAAAATTGAGCTTGTAAAATCGACATGACAGGCAACACGCGGGCACAGCCTCGCCCGGGCTCGCGCGCTTGCGACTCTACCGATGGCAGCACGCCTAGACAATATCAACCGTAACGGGCACTAATAGAGCTCGAATTGCCATGCCACGTCGCGAGGAGATGTCCCGGCCAAAAGAAAATCATCCCTCAGAGTCGAAAGTGCGACATCCCGTCGCGAGCGTGTGACACCCGTTTAATTGACACAATATAGTAATATGAGAAAGTGGAAAAACACCAGAGAGTTAGATCAGCGTATCTATAATACATTAAAGATTGAATATAAACTACAACTACCTAGTCGAATGAAACTACGACGCGTCACCTACATAACACACAGAGACCGCTAACAACACCGCAACAGGGTGTCGAGTGTCGAGTGTCGGACACTGGCGACAGTATATTACGGTAATAATAATTAGCATCCGGAAGTACGAGGCTACCCGACCCAAGGTATCTCAATTCCACCACTTAATCTATATTAGTTTTAAGCCGATTCGAATATAACGGTAAATCTTTATTTGTACTTCATTGATAAGTATAACGCCATAGATATTGAACGGTCTGTGCAAATAAAACTATTGTAGTGGCGCCCGACGTGGGGCCGGACCTATCTACCATGGCACTTCTGAGGTAAGCGAACAGCTAAAACTATTCCCCGAATACACGCGGCCCAACTACGTCCACGCAACGTATGACACGAAGTACCTTGACAAAGTCCAATAAAACAATCACAGCTTACATTATTATGATCGTTGTCCGGAGCCTGAACGAGCTCCAACGTAACCTACAACCGTAGGTCGTTACTGTAAATAAGAATATTTAATATTGTCTCCTTCAATATATAGAAATCTGCTTTAAAACTTTTAAAATATACATATATATATAACTTCTCTACTATTATGGACATGCATTATTATTAAAATTGTACTTACCGAGTTAAGACGAAAAATTTAGACCGACAGCGACTACGAAACATTATAAACGTATAAAAAATAAAGATCTTTAACCACGTGAAAAGGAATGAAAAACAATTCTCTACGTACATCAGGTCGCGGAGGACGCGACGACAACATTAAAAATATAATAATATTGCATTGCACATTATATAAAATTAAAATGTATGTCACAAAATTAAAATTAAATACCAACTTTGGTTAATATATTACTTGGCTCAGAAGACGCGCGTGTGCGTGCGTGCGGGCATGTGTGCGTGCACGCACACGCGCGCAACAACAATATAGTGCCAATTCTATTATTAAATTCAAATATAAATCTAACACGTCAAATACACTAACAAAAATAACTTATCAATGGTAACATTTACAATGAAATCAACGTCGTAAATAATAACATGTGCTCGGTGAACGATGTAAAAAAAATAAAAACGTGTATGGAATAGGAATTTCCGTGACAGGACATATCACAATCGTATCATTTATAATCTTAACAACGAGTCCGCCGGGGCGGGGCGAGCTGCTCGGAGACGCTGACTAGAAGGCGGCGGGGCCCGGGGGGCCGGCGGGGGCCCGGCGCGACGGGGGCCCGGCGCGCTACTGCATGAGGCCGGAGAGCGCGTTGTGGCGCGTGCGCTTGAGCTCCTCCTCCTGGATCTTCTGCTCGATGAGGTAGTGCGCGTTGCTGATGGCGGTGGCGGTGCCGGAGATGGTGACGATGCGGTTGCGCGTGCCCGGAGCAAAAGTGCCCTTCTTGGAGATCTGGATGTTGGCGCCCGACATCTGCTGGATCTCCACCAGGCTGCGGCCGCCAGGACCTGTCGGAAGGTTTCGTCGCAAACGTCAATAAAATATGCATTTCATTCTAGAAATACGAGTATTTAAATATTTGAAGTGACTGAAAAATATATAAAAATATAAACAGTGACCTAGTATGGCTCCGACGATGACCTCCGGGATCTCCACGTTCTTGGAGTCCTTGGCGCCGACGTCCGCCGGCGTGGGGCTCTTGGAGAGTGGCAGCAGGCCGGCGGAGGGGAAGCCGGGCACGCCCCCCACGCCGCCCGACAGCGAGATGGGCGCCACGGCTGGGGGGCGAAGCGCCTCGAATGCAACCTCCGCGAAACGCTCTAACGAGCCGCCGCGCGCGCCGCCTGCGGACGCGTCAGTGATGGGCCGAGCGCACTCGCCACTCGCCCGCACGCTCGCTTACATTAGAACGTTTCGCGCTGTTGCGGACAACAACTCATTAGCGCCCGCCGCCGCACAGCGCTCCCCCCACCTCCCTACCCCTCCCCCCACTACTGCCAATGCTCGCGAGCCCACGGGGTGATGCTAATGCACGTGATGCGTCTCCGGTCTCCCTCGTTCTCGACACGTGAACGGTCGAGAAAATAAAATTTGGAAAAACAATAATAACATTCGATTAAGCTGTCGACACCGAGGCAGGTCCGCCGGCCGCGCGGGGCGCGAGTGCATCAGTATCTGTCGCAGGCGACCAATTCATAAGATACATAAAATCTAATGGATTTTTCAACTGTAAATCGTATCTAGAAGTCGCTAGTCTAGGTATGTCGAGGTCGATCGTGGTTAGCAAAAAAAATGCAACAAAGCGTACACCAGCATAACCCTCGAGTGCGTCTCGTGATGATAATTTAGATGTTGCCGAGATGTCGGCAGCGCTAGTGCGGACAAACACACGGAAAAACGACAAACTACACCAACCACAGTGACGAGGCAGTGTGTCACGTCGTCTGTTCCGTGGACGGAGCAGTGGATGACCCTCCCTACTTTATTAGTAATGATTCTCTACGAGTTGACAATTAATAAATAATGACAATTTTCGGAGGGTAGGTCGGCATCCACTGCTCAGGTTTTAATGTATTGCCGACAGATGATGTGAAATCAAAGCGATGCTTCAGAAATTTTGAAATATTTGGAAACGCTAAATACGTCTAAGATACATTTAAGAAGCCAATTCGTATTAAAAATAATCAGCAATACTTCACATTGGGCATGCACGTTAAGATAAATATTAATACCTAGAGGAGACACCTTTAAAAATAGCATATTAAAAAAAAGTCAATTCAAATGTTATGTCGAAGAAAAGAATGAGGTACTCATTCATAACGAATTCATCGTACACGAAACGGGCGCGGGCGCTCCTCCGTGGGGAGGCGCGCGACGCACGATAATAGAAAGAGACGGAGGCGGAAGATGCGAGTTTTAAATTTAGTAGGCGTCAACGATGTGCGTGTACAATGAGCCCCCTCCCGTGTGTGCTTGTGGGCGTGTACGTACCCAGCTGCACCTGCGCCAGCGGGCCGAAGACGGCGGGCGAGTCGGCGGCCTGGAGCGGGAAGTAGGCGGCGGAGAGGGGCGCGGGCAGCGCGGCAGGCAGCGCGAGGCCCAGCACGCCGTGCTTGACGAGCAGCGCCAGCGCGGCGCCGATCTCGCTGAGGCCGGCCTCCGAGTAGCCGGCCTGCCGCAGCGCCGCCTTGATGTGGTCCAGCGTGTGCTGCGACAGCGGGGACGCGGGGGGCGTGCCCGGCGGCGCCAGGGACAGCGACAGCGACAGCGCGCCCAGTCCCGACCCGTTCACCAGCACGCCGCCCACGCCGCCTAGCGCGCCCACGGACGCGCCGCCCACGCCGCCCACCGCGCCGCCGCCTACCAGCGCGTGACTCTGAGGAGGAGGGAACGGTTCGGAGTCGGTCGGGGCGCCCGGGACGGGGGGTCCGCGGGACTCCTCCGCACGCCGAGGCCCCGCGGCCGGTCACGAGACCTCCGGGAGGCCGCTCGGTTTGATAATTTTGAAATCCGCTATGATTAGAGGATATTTTAATTTCGGCCGACGCGAGAAATAAGTCTAATAGTGAGTTGGTATTGAATAGACTTCCTTTGCATATTCTTTGGGACTTTATTTAATTGGACAAATACGTCTGTCCGCTCCCGGCCCTCGCTCGCTCTGTCGCAATACATAGTTTATCTGTGGGCAGACCCTCCCGTAGTGCGGAGTGACGTCACTTCATTATATACATACAGCTATATTGTTCTGTGTTATTATTATAAGATTTATTAACCGATGTTGTATTTTAAACTGTCTCAAATATGTCTAATCGGGTTAATGTTATTTATACTATAATTAAATATGAGACGAGAGTCGTCCTGTACATAATGATATATTGTTAGAACGACGAGATGGACGGCTTCTCAGATGATAGAAATTCTTCAATTTATTTATTTAAAATATTTTTAAATTTATATAAAGTAGTTTGAACTATTATGAACCGAGATTTCTAGTATACAAGAAAGTAAATGAGTCAAAGAACAAGAGCATTCTCACCATAGATATAGGTAAAATTTAAATAAATACGTCCATCCCTATGAAAAAAAAAATGTTTGTTAGTCCCGACCCAACTATGACCCCAATGACAACGAACCCCAAAAAGAAATATTCAACATCAACTCCAAACGAGTGGCGATGCCTAAGACAGCGACCGTCCTCTAAGTCCTCGAGTAAGTTAATAATGCCAATTCCCCAGAAGCTCCCGAGCCTCAGCGTGGTGTCCCCAGGGTCACCTCTGTCACCTCTGAGGTGGGCACGGCGTAGGGCGAGCCCGTGGGATTGTAGTTGGCGACGGGCCCCGCCACGTCCGCGTACGACACGTTGGGGCACGACCCGGACTGTGGGTCATCCACCACCTTCTGCAGGATCATCAGGCACGCCTTCTTGTTGTTCTCCTTCTCGCCTGCAAGGACGCTCTTCATTTATATATGAAATACCGGATGAGAAACAATTATAAATTTATTATACACAATTACTGCCAGATATTAAAGACTAAAGCTTCAAAAGTGTTTTGAATTGAAAAGTTAATAATTATAAATACGAAGCTTCTTTCATTTCCAAGTCATTATGATGGATGCCGGCTCACTTTAAAAATATAAATATTTTTTCAGTTTGAGCGCAGAGAATTATGCAGGCATTTCTTACCCGTTTAATTATTACGTGCAAATGTATGAATACGAGCACAAATGGGTCACGTTCTCATTCCGCTCGTTACAAGAGGCTTTTGCGATGCCACCGTTTATGGAGGAAAAAGAACATTTTGTATGAATTTTAAAGTGTTTTTAATTTACAGCTGCTACTACTCACCGACCACCGTGATGCAGCGCTCCTGCAGAGACAGCTCCTTGGCTTTCTGCGAGATCTGCACGTAGCTGCCGCTCTGCTCTTTGATCTGCTTTATATAATTCCCACCCTTGCCGATTATCATGCCCGCCGTAGAGTTCGGCACCAGGATCTTCACCTGGAACAGGATTTGTATCTGCATGTAGATTGTAATTAAAAAAACAATAGACAGAATAAAATAAAAAATAAAATAAATAAAACTGTCTTATACACACTTACAATTTTAAATACTATTAAAATAAATTAAAACAAAAACCTTAAAATATAATTTCAAAACTACATTTAAAACAATAACTTTATATGATGTTTTTTACATGGCTTATCTTCTAAGGCACCTCTTATATATATAAATATTAAAATACCGCTTTTAAACAAATAACTATCCTTGAACCGGATGTTCTTTAGGTATATATGTATTATTACTCATTATATAACCAGTATTAAGGTGAGTAATCAATGAACGGTACAGTCTAAAACTTCAGTCACAAGGTTCAAGTTAAAACTTTGGTAACATGTACAAAGTGGATAGTCCAAAACTCGCATAGTTCTAAGGCTAAGCTGAGTTACAGTGTATATGTGGTGCTGGCTGTGATCGGGAGATTACATAATCAATTTCACGAAGAAATTCACATTTTCGGTCGCCGTACGTTTTATTTAATTTATAATCGTGCTTTCAAGTAGTATAAAGAGGTGGTTGCTATGAGGATAGCGGAGGGCAACCTTGCATATTAATAGAGTTACTATAAGTAAAACTTACTATTAACAAAGGATGGAATAATACCAATTTCATACATTAATTATTGTACAAAACATACAATTATATGTTGTATGTTAGAGGGGAGAGATGGCGTCGCTGCAGTCGTACGCGACTACCAATGAGCTGCGAGCAGACACGTGCCTGAGCACGTGTACGAACAATCAAGCAATTATAGCATCGCATATTGATTGATACTTACAACATAGAGATATTTACAAATAAATCATTATAATTATTATGGTATTAATGAGTCTTATACCACCGAGATTAAAATCCAGATGAATTTCCCATCGACTAAATCACAAAATTATTAAAATATATATATTTTTTATTTCAATTAGTAGAAAAGAATTAAAAACAAACTCTTTAATAAATAGAATATATCTATATATAACCTTCTCGCACAGGCCGTGTGTCGTTGGTCTCAGGTAGTGTTAGAATATTATAAGTACTGAGTACAATTTCAAGTTTAAATTAAAAATTTAACATAATACTGTTAGTAGTCTAACAACTTGGTGTGCATTTTAACAGATTCATATTATTGTGAAGAGGAGACTTGACGGACATGATATCAAGCTTACCTTAATATGACACCCTGAAAGCGAGAAAACAACTCATAAATATTATCTCAACAAAACAACACTGGGCGTGTTTTCAATTACACATATTAATGTTTGTCACTTCTTCTTCTTCCATACGATGTTACGTCTCGACAGCCGTTCAAATTAATTTTATATCAATATTTCAACTCGGTTTGAGTAGTTCATAATAAAAAAGTAATACTAAAAAGGTTACTTTAAATACATATATTTTAATATATAAACAGGTGTTTAACTAGCAGCCTTCACAAAGTGGAGCGCAATTAAAGTGCGTATAATTAATTGCCTGTACGTCTGTGTACCGCGCTTCAATTAGACGCCCCCTCGAACTATTTCATAAAAAAATTCCATCGGAAATTAGGTTTTTTCTGAGAGATATTTCAACCTCTCTCCTCTGTCATGAGATGTCCTTGGCATTATGAGAACCATTTGAAATCGCTCAATCACACAGAGAGCACTCTTCCAGAGCTTCACGGAGCTCTTTTCTGAACAGGCTTTACGACAAAATTGCTGTTAGGTGTGAGCTTAATATTTAAATAAACATTAGATACTATCACTCTGAGAAATATTAGTTTTAGGGGCGAGCAGACAAAGTCACTGACGACTACCTATAGCCAAAATATATATCGATTTAATGTTAATAATTTCAAAACATTCAATAATAATTAATAATAGTGAAGGCGGGTTGTTGTTGTGTGATAATTGTTTCATTGTCTATTTACGTTCATTCGACTGAATGTTTACGTAAACTGAAACCGGAGGCTATGTATTACGGATCAGGTTCAGTTGTAAAACCGCCTCTCATCACGTGACATCTAGGAAGGGAAACCAAACTGTATTTCGTTAAATACAGTTCACAAATCACAGCACTCATTATAATTATAATTTATCAACTCATTACGATGCCGATGTTCCTTTTTCGTTGTTTAATGTTATGTTAGTGTAATTATATTATGTATTTAAATATGTGCATTTATTTTCATGCGACCTTCGTTGCCTTTGTGTAGAATCTGCAGTTTAGTTAAGTATTTACATAATTTAACATGCTACGTACGTTTTGAACTAGAGGCCTTTCTTTGATATATATTGTGATTTAGAGTTTATAAAGTATAAATGTAAATACTTCTGTTTGTATTTTCAAGCTATAATATAAGGTGGAAGTGATGCCACGTAAGCAGTCTTGAGCGCCGTGTCTCAGACCGGCGCGCCGGCGGAGTGCTTGAATAACATTTTTAAAAAAATAATATAATAAAAGTAACGAGGCCTACATTAAATATTATTAGAGTACATGACACTGGAGATATATATCATAATATGAAATATCACTGACCATAACAATAATCTTGTAATATTTGTAGATTCATTCAGTCAAGAGGGTTCCGAGTTACTTTTATGTCTTACCTGCTTGTCTCTATCCTGCGGCATCTTGGCGTCCACGCCTTCGGGAAAAGGCTTCACCAACTCCGGCTTCTCTTTGATCTTCTCCATTATAAAATCCAGTACCACCATGATACCTTCAACTGAGCCCGTTATGAGGCACGCGCGTTCTGTTGTACCTGCACCAAAGAACAACAACTTAAGTTTTATATACCAAGGTCACTAGACTGCCGGGTCATAACAATGCTAGCCGTAGTTTTAGGTTTCAGTATCTCAAATCATTTTAGGTAAGTGTATTATTTAATGTTGCGGTACATTTTAGTTTCCTTGAAACTGCAGCCGCAGCAATTATGTGGCTTTTTAACATAAAGCGTGCGAGGCCGAGCGAGGCCGGGCGTGTCTAAACATGGCGCCGTGCACGAGCCAGCCGACCTACGGGCATTGAATGTAAGAACAACACCGAATTAACACTCGATTTGCTCAAGTTACTTTCGCTTAAGGGATAATATAAATATATGTAATTGTTATGTGTATTATGTTTGTAACAAGATTTAAAATAGTTATCAAAGTTTGTTACTTGAAAACTAGTTTTAACGAGGAGAGCTATTGAAAATTCGATAATAAATAATTCAAAGTGGACAAGAAATAAAAATATTTGATTCGACATTCCGGCCAGTCGAAGTAAATGACGCCAACAGAACTGTTTATTATACCTATTCAAAACTTCCTTATTCTCTGGCCCTCTGACGAGCGCGAGCTGACATCAATTAAAATATAATAGACGAGGTATTCGTCACATCGAAAACTCATTTACGAAGTCACTTTCATTGTTGGCCAAAATGAATGCGGCATTATTTAGACGCTACTGGGGTGAATTAAATCCTCGGAAACAATAGCAGAGTCACACTCTGCGTGCTGTTCATTATGCTGTTGTGCAGAGTGCTGGCCCGGGCGCCCGGGCGCGGCGAGACCCGCCAGCCATATTGTAATTCTTGTGCATTTCACTCAATTTCATTGTTGCTGCTATTATTTTATGCTCAGTTTATGTGGCTTTAAAAACTTTTGTACTTCAATATTACTATGATAATAGGTAGGTTTGTATGTATATTCAGAGATGATCTCATAACACGATACCACAGTTCAAGCATCGCTCACTGTCTAAGATATTGCGTTCTACCTTTACATACATGGCATTTTCAATTGTATAATAACAATTATACTTAGAATATATATGTAAATTCAATATACTGTCGTTCAGTATACGACAAGTGACTTTTTAAATAAATGGTTAGATAAATTATCAAACAAGTGTTCAAGAGTCATCTTCAGCGGTCAAACGAGTTGCGGAACCGGGCGCGTTACGCAACGTTACTTGACAGCTACATACATGAAACCGGTCTCACTTCCTTGACCTTGTGCTACTGCTGGGCGAATTTACTATTTATGTGAGATAATTTTAGCTCATATTTTCGCCTGTAACCAGGTCATTAACATTTGGTACCATTCCAATGTAATGTTATTATGAGCAGTGGACCAAAAGTGTTGTGACACTAGCTTAATATAGATTTTCATTCAGTGGACAATATTTATATGTACTACACTACATTCTGATTTAAAGCATTCCGCAATAAAGCATATAATGTCAGATGTACACGAACACCACACCACAGCGGCGCGCAGTGCGGGTGACGTGGGTCGGCACGAAAATAGCACGGCATTGCATCTTTTTATGCGAATGCATAGCCGTCAATGTTTACATAACGTCTTCAATAGAGGATTTAAACAAACAATATAAGCTGGCGGAATGAAGAAGTAACGTGCGAGGCTTGAGAGTACTCAGCGACACTAGCCTTGTGAGTGGTTCACGTCACAGCGCATTGTTAGACGCAAGGCCACTGGCGATTATCAGTCTTATCCAATTATGCGCGCCACTGAGTTATTGTGGCACTTAGAGCTGTGGGAGCGGGACAAACAAACAAACAATCTGCTGCGATACAACTCCTAGCTGAGGTTCCTTTAGAAATTGACTCGCATTGAGCAAATATGATTCAATTCTACCCACTGTCACTTATACAATGAAGGGATATAAACTAATGTTAAAAAAAAACTATATTGTAGTGAGTAGTCCATTTTAAATTGAAACATCTAAGTATATATAAATTGTGTGATACAGAAGGAGATATCCAAAGAAATGAAGTTTTACAAGAGCATTTGATCCATTATGACGGTTCAAATTAACTGGTACGGGCAGATGCGGTGACTACTTATCATAACACCATTGTATTACAATATATACATTTAAATTTTGACATTGATCTTTCTATCATCCAAAAAGTAAGTGTGAAGTTGTTTGTTAAACTTTGCACACACATAGACCTAAAACTAGGCTAATGGGCATATAATCCCAGAAAAAAAATCCAAGTTGATTTGTTTTTAGTAATTCTGAGTTTCACATTCTCTTCCCACGTGAGAAAAAACAAGTTAAAATATTTTTTAAGCCTAAGTTTGAGAATATGTAGGTACGAATATTTTAAGTGTCTTCGTCGCTGCACTATGTAAAATGCTCATATCTGTATGCTGCTAACAGAATCACTCTCTTTATTTGTAATATTATATTTGTAAGATAAACTATCAATATAATTTTCATGTTCGATAAATCCCAAATAATTAACCGTGTATCTTATTTATTCACTTTAGACCTTTATATACATTCACTAATAATTAGCTAAGATAGTAACTGGTAGTAAGGTTTTGTAGTCAGATGTGTTGAGGTGTCACGTCTATTAAAACATACGTTACATAAGTGTCAAAGATTGCGAGCAGAGCTGGTTGTTCGTCTCGTGTCGCATTCCTAGTTTTGGGTCAAGGGTGTGACGACACGCTTCTGTCTTACAAAGTTATAACAGTGTTTAGTTTAAATAAGCTACATCTATTATTATTGACAATGTAACAATAAAAACAGGAAATCAGGAGGGAAGTTGATAAGATAACACAAATGTTTCGAGGTAGACCAACACAAACTGAATAAAAAATAAATACTGGAAATAATATAAACGGCATTAGAAAAAAACATCTTAAGAGAATACATAATGATATAAAGAAACATATTTGATTAAATTCCAATTACTAACCCTAAATAAATCAATTCTTGCTTTTTATTGCGAGTTCAACTTTACAACCATGTTTTTTAGTCTGTTAAGTAATTATTTACTATACTAAGAATTTTTTGTGAAAATAAAAGCAATTTACAGAGCCAATAAACTATTTTCTATTAACTCTTATACGAGGTTTCAAGTAAAAAGATCCATAATAAGACGGGTTCTAAGTTTTAATTGTAATGAAAAGGAAACACTCCCGAACTCAAGCGACTATTAAATTTTCATACAATCATACAAAACATTCATACATTCTAAACACACACACACGCACACATACACATCACATATCCTTTAAGTAACTTTTCTTATTGTATCAATGTTTTAAACACAATGTTGTGTAAATTGTCTAGTTGGTTCATCCTCACGGGGCCAAGCTCGTCTGTACTCCTGTCCCTACGCTGAGTATTTATAGAAATACTACTACCACATATCTACATCATTGTATTTATTTGTTTTGTCGGAAGCACAGTGAATAGTAACTCTTTTTTATTATGGGATGTCAAAGTGTATTTAAAACGCCTACACTCAAATATAGTTACGTATATTTCTGTGTTACAAAACAACACATAAAATTTGGCAACAAACTAAGCAACTATGACCCAAAACGTGCCACTGGTGACCGACAGATGTACCACGCGATAACGTCTGCCGAGCGACTGTGGCGCTTCAGATCATGGTATAAAGTATATGTTTGTGTACAGGTCTGTACACGGTGACGTCATGAGTGATTACAAACTGATTAGTTGTAAGCTTAGATGTAA
The DNA here is from genome assembly GCA_959347395.1 of Mechanitis mazaeus. NCBI lineage: Eukaryota > Metazoa > Arthropoda > Insecta > Lepidoptera > Nymphalidae > Mechanitis > Mechanitis mazaeus. The sequence continues at coordinate 4,303,959 of OY365743.1, forward strand.
TAAATAGAGATAATTTTATTATATTACAACATTTCAATTTGTACGATGACGACCTCGTACAGCCACTGTACTGAATGTAGTTTCAACGCACTGCTTGTTACAGTTGCATAACGTAAGTTCTATTATTTTTGCAATAATCTTTCGAAGATGTAGAAGCTCTGTGCCCAAACAGCTTTCAATTGTAGATATGAAGTGAAATCATCAAAATTACACAGAATAATCACTGAAGGTCATCGAATTGTATACTTTTAGTTTCGTTTTGATGACATCACAATAGAACTGTATACACATATCGAGGGGGGACTCGAGAGATGAAACTAATATTCTCTTTGAATGTTGTCTGTTTGTTTGTATGTGGCTTGGAATGATTCAAATTGCATCGTGTTAAATATACAATATAAAAATTAATATTTAATTTGGTTGTAATATCGTAAAATGTTTTAATTATTACGTGTATTACTCTTCAGATATGGAGCGCTGAGTAATTGTTTGTTAATAGAACTGGAAATAAATTAATGGATTTAATGTTATTAAAGCGATTTATATTTAATTTAAATAAATATGGAATGTACAATTCATTGATACGTGTAGGATTCGAACCTGCAACCTCTGGTAAACCGTCCCATCGCTCTATCAGTTGAGCTATCTGATCGCCACCCGCCTCGATGAATTTAGCATTCTATTTTATTCTATTAGAATACTTTGGAAATCTTAGCAGATGTTTCTATCTTTTCAGTATATAATAACATTGAAAAATATATTTATTTAAATTTAATAAGCTTATATATGTGTAATAACAATTTCAAACGATATTTTCAGTTGTTATGTTAGCTCTAGCGGTGTATAATTCTGTCGTGCGAGTGCTTCAATTGTTTGTAAGAGGATGAGTCGCAGCTGATGTAATCACTGCTGCACGGCTGTACTCGAACTAACATAATATAGACTACTTGTAAAAACTTTAATATCCGCTATTGAATCGTCAGTTTGTCTACAAATGTCTATTTTTAAAGCAAAAAGTATAAATGGTCACAGAGACTGCCGGGAATGTCAACTTCGACTTTTAAAGCATTACAAAACCAGATTTTATGTTATTAACTGGATTTCTCTTATTTTATCTAAACGTATTAGTTTTAAGAGGAAATAATAAAAGTCATTGCTGTTATGAACCGTTCAGGTTGTGGTCTCGTGAGGTGCAGGAGGTGGACACAAGATGCAACAATGCTGTATAGTTTGGCTGCGATTCAGATAGTGTTAATAGCAGCGAGTGTTGTTGATAACTACATACAGTAGAGGAGTACATTTGACACGTGTCACTGATCATGAGACTGAAGGCGATAAATAAACAGTTTTATTTATAATGTGGTCTCGTGAGTAAGTTGCTCTGCCTTTAGTATAACAATAGATGTCGCTGGAGAGCTAAATAAAACGAGTATCAAAAACTTAATAGAACGGGTAAATAAATAAACTTATCATACAAATATTTCTATTTTTAAATAACAGTAGGGTGAATTATCTTTAGAACTGGAATGAGCTTTTTTTATTAAAAGTAGATAGTATAATATGTCTTTTTGATTTCTTTTTCATTACATACTCTTTTTACATTTCTGTCAGTACCATGACACGACACTGTACCATACAACACACCATCACTTTCATTTACTTACAAAAGAGACCCAGATATTAAAGTTATGGAGAAAGAGTGAAATATATAAATTTTTGTAAATGGTTCATCATAACTGACGTTTCAGATAGGTACTAATTAATAGTATAAATGTCTTTCAGAAGATGGCGCCACTGAACAGAGTTCACATTCGTGACAACCTTGAACTTGTAAATATTTTTCACGACGCAATTATTAATGAATTATACTTCGTTTCAAGTAACGTCCTTGTTAACAATGTATTGTTATATTGTATATCTGTCGGCACATCGTGTTACTAGAACTTTGTTTTACATCTTATATATTATCCTACAAATGTTATGTTGCTTGGATCAATATTAGATTAGATTAGATTAGATTAGAGATTAGTGAGACTGTGCAATCTAACTTAATTGATTCTATACATTCAGTATCACTACAATACAAGTCAGACAACTCCACACTGTTAGTGTACGTAGTGTGTTTGCAGTGTTTAAGTAATTAAAGAATTCTTTGCTTCGATAATAACGGATATTTTTATTATTTTTTATTCGCCTATGGCTCTTATCTTAATATTCTACAAGAAAGGAACCCTGTTCGCCCGTCCCCTTTGTGGCGCGCCCCAGCTAAGTAGGCCTCGCACAAAGCGCTAGGAGGCTCCAGACCTGACACATTTAGGTCACTGCGTACTTCTGTCTCTTAGCAAATCTCATAAAGCGTTTAATTTCTATAGAGGGCTGTGTGTGCTCTCATTTATTAATGAAGCACGAGCAAACTGCCGTTTAATTACTAATTAATGATTACTTGAGCGAAATGTAGGTTAAAATGAACTCACCTGGATAGAAATCGTGTGATTTGGACATCTTGACCCTGGCACCCGTGTCCTTCTGCAGCTGCGCAATAGTTTCACCACCTTTGCCGATGATAGCGCCGGCCACCATGGACGGCACCAACACCTTGAAGTGGTACGTCGGCTCCACGGCTGGAAACCAAGCACTGTTAACACCGCATACCTCAAACATCAATACAAACTCATTCGTAAAGTAGTCTATTGTATTTGCTAAGTTTGCGACGTATTGTCAGTAGTATTGTCAGTGACCGTAGAGGTCAGTCGCAAATTAATTAAATTATTATTATGATACTGTTTGTCTTTCGAACCCGGTTGTTACAGTGAGAGAGTGAAGCATTACGGCACCGGCACGGTACGGTCAGTGTGAAGTGCACTCGTGACGTCACCACCCCTGTTACGTGTCGTCAGCTTGTGCAGCCATGTTACTTATATTAAAATTGAAATCGAGTCAAGATAATCAAGAGATGTGTTTATTTAGAGTTGAAGCGCTTTGTATTGTATGTTACAACAGTAGTCTATTTACAGAACTATTAAACACTCAACGATCTAAACAACAAAATACCAATTAGGCGATGATGATAATTAGCAGTGAATTTGATAGTTATTTGATTCATAATTGCAAGCATAGTTAAAGAGAACTCATTAAAAATAATTATCATCATACATAATTGTCATTACACCACTACACACCCAAATAGAATATAATGAAAACGACAAATGATATAATGTATAACTACATACACGAAACAACCTTCGAGGAACAGCCAAAGATATCCACGATCGATACTGTGGAGCTAACAGTGATCAATACTCAAGTGTTACTTTTATTTACTTTTTTAAACAGAACCTGCTTCGAAATAACACCTACGAGTGGGTCTCGTATTAAAGATATTTTTGTTATTATGTGTATTTAATAAAACAAGACTTAAAATTCATTCAATAATAATTATAATAATTAAGGGAAAGGCGAGTATTACTCTTAATAATTAAGTTAGTTATTTACTCACCTGGTTAATTGTTAATTAACGCTGACAGCTGTTTTCAACAGTAAAGTAACGCGTACACCTTCTAGTACCATGAATAACTCATTTAAGTTTGGAGAAATTTAATAGAACAATATTACATATTAAGTAATATCTTTATAATTGTATTATAGTTAATAAGTGTTATTCACCAAATTATTATATAAATAATAATCTCGTGCACAGACAAGTTATAATTTCAGTTTGGTATTTCAACATGAATGGACGCTGAGTAAACAGTGCAGTGTACGTTACAAAGAGCAGATAGCTTTTTGGCATGGATGTTGGCTTTGAGGAATAGAACAAACGTTCACCTGAATATTATGTAACTATCTCTGAAACATCAACATTCATATTTCCCTTTATTTGAATGTGTCTGTATAAGCCTTCAATTACGAAAATGAACTCATAACAATACCAAACATATCTATCATTCTAGATCTCTTCTCTTCTTACTCCCTCTGTGTGACCCAGTAGCGTGTAACGAGGACATGAAGTCGTCTCGAACAATTGAGTTCCATCTCATTTCCACTGAACACCGTGTGCTACACCTGACCTGACACTCCTCTTAGATATTTCCGTCGTAATAATTTCCTCAAAACGATCACTTAATAGGGAGATTGAAAAGGTCTTGTCCGATTAATAAAGTTAATCTTTTTTGTTAAACGGTTTTTAAAAAATTTGTGTTTTTTTCTATTATGTCATTTACTATAGATATGTGCGACTTTATAATCAAAATATTTGTTTTTATGTGAATCAAAACAGGTTAGCAGTATTATTATACGTACATTTTAAAAATGTATTGACTTGCATTACCACAAACTACCCGCTGTGTATCGTGTTGTATCGAGCTAATTGTAGTTCTCGGACATGTCAAAAGTGTACACACAATGTACATGTCTCTTTGTCGGTGCAGTGTGTTTAGTACAGCGGGTAATTTACTTGTTACCGTTCTAATAGATGCACGGACGACAATGTGATCGCAGCTATGATTATATAATCGATGGCTCCAATACTGAAGGTCAATACTTCACGAATAGATCATTTTAAAATATTATAGATGCGTTTAGTTTAGTTTACTTAAAACAAAGTAATATATGGAATCTGTTTCTTTTTTAACTAAGGATGTAATTTCCAAACATGACCTAGTTAAGACGAGAATTCAATTTGCATAAATATAAATATTTAATCATCGCTTCTTAATAATCTAATTAACAGAGATCAAGTATATTCATATATCATTACTTATAACATAAACTTTATTATTTTAAAAAATGTACTATTTTCAAATAATTATTTCATTCTGTGCACTTGTTCATGCAATGTCAAGATGACTCCGTTTTAATCAAGGGCTCGATTAAATATTGTACGGTTTGTGGCATATTCTGTAATGCATGGATTGATGATGATGTAATGCATCGATGTCTCAAACGAGTCGTCAAAGTCAAGTGCGGAATCGTCTCTATCTCGCCATTCATCTCTCGAGAGCTCTACACTCGAGCTCCGTGCAGACAATATCTCACGTGTCTTTATATGGGACACGCTTTTGTCTCCAACGCTGACAGAGCGATTCTTTACAATTTAGCCATTTAATTAGATATGCGCTTCAAATTACTAACTTCTAGGATCAGTTGTCGGGTCACGGTGAGTGTTAACGCGATCCCGTGACGTCCCACTATGGCGATGAGGGCAACCGTTGGTTTTTTAGTGGGTAGCCTTAAAAATGGCAGCGTCCTCTATGCTGCCGGGTAGTCCCACATAACCCCCCGGCCATCACCTTCTTGACCGACGGGGTATCCGTAACGGATTTTTCCAACGAACAACAAAAAAAGGATCAGTTGTCGAGGTGTGTTGCCATTGTCACTATGCCTCGTGCGCTTAAACACACTGCAACATTACCTAAGGTTGTTTTGTGTTTCATGTTCAATATTAGACTCGGTGTTGTTTGTTCCGTTCCGAACTATTTGCTTTCCATTTGCTAGGAACACATAACGAATCGAAGATTCTTATATTATCGATTTGTATAAAGCCATATTGTTTCAATACGAATACACAAATATACCGCGCCACAAAAATTATATAATGTACCCACCTAACCACAACATCAGCATTCCATATAATAAATAAAACTAAAAAATGTATTGGCCTTGTTAGGTTAAAGTAAAAAATAACTTCATTAACTAACCGAGGCACGCCATCGCTGTGCCGACAGCTGATTCATAAAAACCGTACTCACAAGTCACAGCTAAATTCAAATTATGACGTAATGCTCATTTATATAAATAATATAATTTTTCGTAACAAAATCGAAAATCTTTGTCGTGCCTATTAAGGGACAGATAGGTACGGTGCTCGTATTACAATACGATTTCAATTATAATCATGAAAAAATGTAAATGTAATAATTAGTAAAATAATAATATCAACTAATGTAGTAGTACAAGGTGGCGCGCTCGTCTGCACCGACCCTAAGGCACTTGCTTTATATTTATAATACTACTTGGCAGAAGACTAAAGTGTGTTAAAAATCGTAGAAAACAAATAAAGCGGTCATTGTCTCGTCTCTATCGGAGGCGGATAAAATTATTAAGAGTAAAAAGAAACACGTGCCATTTGTATGTTTTATGTGAACTGATGACTTCTTTATTCATTAGTCGGTACCATTTTAATTACATTTTAAACTAATTATTTAATTCCTCAGTAGCTGTCCTCTCTGTGGTGGATAAACATATATTTATCAGTGATAAAGGACGTGACGGGTGGTCTCCGGGACAGCCTGGTTGCTAATTAATTGTCAGCCGTGAACCCTTCAGTATAAATTACTAATTGTAATAATATTGATACTCTTACAGAGTAATATTAAAAAATGTGTATATGTAACAATATAATAAAAGGCTGTCTGTAGTTTAAATATTTATTAGTGCTATAACTTGTTAGGTTTCTTTGTTCAATCAAAAACTAATGTTTTCGTTCAGTATCTCGTTATTCGTTCTGTACTTAAATCATAGTTATAAGTTATCCAGCACTTTTTATGGAAGGAGTCCAGTGTCGGAAATAGTCAAAATTATTTGTTACATTTGTATGACAACCCCATTTTTGTAAATACATTACAACTTATGATCATTAGAAAAAAAACTAATTATTTTGAGTTATTAATCAGAATCAGTTTACGTAAGTAAAGCGATTTAACGTTTTGGTGAGTTTGATCGTGACCTCCGGCCTATCGACTAACCCAGCCCAGCCTAGCCCGGCCCAGCCCGGCTCAGCCCACGACTCGATGTAGGTCATAAGCAATCTGTTGTGCGTCGCACGAACGCAAATGAGTTGCTTTAATTATGTATTTACAAATATATATACAAATAAGTAACCAATATCGATTGACCCCTCATTTGATAGTGCCGCAGTGCGGTGCCAGCACCATTTGTTACGAACTCTCCGTGCCCCATCTACGATAACTGTATAATGGGCACGGATTAAAAAATATATAATATAAAAATACTGAACTGAAGGGAGTATTTATTTCAGACATTGTTATATCGGATCTAGAACAAGCACTTGAATCTACAATTGAAATGTTGAAGGAGTGTTGAGAACACTCTTCATATTGATTAATCGGGCTGCAGGTCGCCGCAGTGCAGCACGCCTGGTGAGGGTGTCGTGTTCGGAGCACCCTCGCCCATTGGCCTCTTGGACAGCACATTAACTTATACTGTTATAAATGATATAACGAGGGTGCTGTGCTGCTGACAGCTGCGAGTACCTCCGTCACTGTAAATACTGTTAGTGAGCTTTTGTTTGATAGTAATCAAGTCAAGTGTTTTTATTGTTGCTGCACACACACACACATACCGCACACAAGTACGCCTATAATATGTATACAGCATATTGTTTTTAAAAGTACATCCGTTTGTCAGAAGAATAGCTTTAAATACTTCTATCGTAACTAAAAAATTTATTAAAATGGCAATTATATTTTAGACAATAAATGTCCATAAAAAACTATTTTTAAAAAATATCTATAAAAGAGGTATATAGTATATACCAGTATCTGGCGTATAAGTCCACAATATAAACTACAGTCCTTTAAGTCCTATAGCATCGAACACTCGTCGCAGTCAGTCAGAGCTATTAAATATCAATTACACGCGGCTGTAATGACAGCAGTTAACACAACATACAATAAGTAGTTATTTTGTACAAATTAAGTTAATTACAAATTTTCTCTGTTCAAGGCAAATGAAAAACACGAAAAAATATTATGTAACTGTCTGAAGTGGACGTTCTTATGACCTCTTTATATATCTAAGTGTAAAGAACATATTAATACACAAGTGTAAGGGCTGCCACCACAATGTCCACTGAAATATGACGTACTTTGATTCAGTCTCGGATTTAAACTAAAGCATTAATTATATCATTATAGTATATTAATTAATTAATATAATTAACGATCAAACAACGCCACAATATTACACATTATTATAATTAATGTATTTTAAAATTATAATTATTATTAATTATAATATAATAAACTGTAATATTCTCTTATTGTTATGTTATATGAGATATTTACTTTGATATTATTGAGAGTAGGTCATATCTCAAATACGATGTAGTGATATTTCCAATAAATAATATAATGTACAGAGTATTGTCTCGTTCAGATCAATCAATCGGCCTCAATAGGTTTCTATTAAGTGTATGTGAAATATTTAAAATGTACTTTAGTTGTTCAATAACTCTGTATTCATTGACTGGTGATGCCGGCTATCACCTATGATCATTATCTACGATGAGAAAGGTGATATACTATTTAAGTTCTGATCGGTGATGAACAAAAATAAAAGTCCTGAATATAAAAATGTTAATACTTTGAAAGTCATATAATATTAAATGATGTTTTAATTTTCTCTTGGCTGCATAATTAACTAATGAGTTACTAATCCAATATCTGTTCAAGATAAATGGAACGATATATTAAAAGAGACGCGTAGTTTAATATAATTGTTGATATCTCACAGCTCGTACAGTACCTGGACGTCTCCAGTGAGCTCCCGGGGGCCCATTTCACTAAACTTCAGTTTTATCCAAACACAAATACACAAAAGAATCCTTTAATAATGAACAGGTTCATGAAACAATTCAAACAATGAAAGACGCTACGTTCTTCAGATTATAAACAACAAGAGATTCTTCCTTTCAGTTTAGTTCTCTTGAATTATTAAAAATGTCAAAAACTTCTCTAGTTGAAACTTTTCAACAGAATAGCCATTTTATCTTCAATTTTTAAATTGTGACCCAGAATTTTACATTTTCTTTTGTTACTCCACACTAAATCATCCCCTCGGGAGACCATTACGTGCACACAAAAGATTTCTACAGTTCCGCGGAGGTCACGGTATTATGTTCAAATTATAACCGGGTCATGTTGGCGGAACAAGTCGCTTATTGTCGCGATCCTAGTTTTATAATAAAATTCATATCTGATATTGGATCATAACAGGTCTAATCTAACTGGTCGCCCCACTTTTTTGATGCATTCCACCCCCACATGTAGCGGTAACGACTCAAATTAGGTAATGTACGATACTGTGACGTATCAGTTATCAAAGCGAGTTATCGACGTTATGAAAACAGCAAGTCACGATCACGTACGAGACGGAACACTCGACCGCATTGCAGCATAACTGGATGCTTTGTATCGACTTAACTTTTCTAACCACAGTCTTGACTGACTCGTACAATATCAAGTAAATATCCTGAAATTCATTTATATGGAAACTTTGCAACTGATATTTTCACGATTACTACTAGTTACCTACTTTCAAAAAAGTTGCTTGTTATCTTTAACACATTTAATAGAAATTGCAATGTTTTTCAGTAAACCGTATCAAAGCATTTTCGTGTGTTATGTATTTCGGCTAAAATACTGAGTAAACAGTCCTGAAGGTGCAGACGCCTAAACCAACAAAAGTTGCAAATGCTCTGTCGTCGAACACTCGCTACCGGCACTAACAACTGTAAGGTATACGTTACAGTATCATCTGCTTTAATGTGCAGGGACAGTTTGTTTTGTATTTAAAGACATGATTAATTAACATTAATTAATTTATTGGTCAACGCGGACTTTGCGTTCTTCAATATTTATAATAAATTTAATAAGTTGACAAGTGTTAGGACAGCCCGAGTGCATCGCATTCTTGAATTTGCTCTACTAACATGATTCTACAGTATTATGAAGTCGCAAGAAATCAAGACCACAATCTTGAACATTACACAACAGCGCGCAGTCGTCCATAATTCGCTTAATCCAATTCGAGCGAGCAGTGGAAGCTATCACAGAAAAACGTTGCCAAAGACGACCTTGCCAAATATGTCACTTATAGCACTCGGTACCTTCGGACACAAAACTACACGTGCCAAAATATCGCAAAGACAATACGAATTCCATATCTAGATGTGAATCTAGCGAAATGTATTACGTAACGTACCGTGGCGAGGCGTCACCGTCCCACCACTACCGGTCTTATCTGCTGCTGCCGCGGAATATAAATAAACTTTTGAGCAATACGATGCTTTTATTTCTAAAATTTTACTTGTATGTTTAAATTTTATTTCAACACTCAAAGCTTATAAGCAGTAAAATTTTATTTAAATTCTACCAAAATGTTCATGACAATATAAAACGACGGTAAACAATTAATCTCAATTAACATTGAAAAAAGGTATTGTAAAATTTATACAAAGTTTCGTTTGTAACAGCGACCTCTCAACTTTCAAACAGAAGAAACAATCGTCTCTTACTTTGAAGTCTTTGAAAGATAATTCTAAGATAATAAATCTGATACAAGATCAGAGACATTATTAACACAATTTTAGTTGGTACAGTTTGTTCTTCTGTTATTATTTTAATAAAAATAATAACTTTATATAATTGGTGACTTGCTTAATTTCATAGCAGGAGTCAATCAGCCACTCACTACAGTACACAAACAGTACAGTACACAAACAGTACAGTACACCGTACAGTACTAACATGTAATGAATTGACTTTAAAAGGAAATAGCGAAAATAATTATTGAGAACACTTGATGAAGAAACAATACCTACTATGAAATGTTAAAACTAACGTTAAAACAGAGATATTTCAATCTAAGTGCACGGCTCGTACAGTTCTCCTTTTAATTGGAAGACTGTAGTTTATTAAAAAAAAAAAAGATTATTCTAACTTTTGGTTTTATGTCCGTTCTCTATAAACTAATATGATATTTATGAAAGATTCATAGAAAGAGGCCCAGGTCAACTTCGATGTTAAAATGGGTAGCTTACTTCATGTAATACAACATTAATATATAGTATCATTGGTCCTCTACGCGTCTGTTTCGTTTTCCGAATAAATAAATGAAGGTATAATCTACTGCATTCAATAGAAACAATATTATTATTCATTATTGACGGAGCGACCGACTTCTATCGCGTTGTGACAATTGCATTATTAATGCACATTTATTCAAACGATGTTGCAAAACCACAAAACAATAAAAAATACATTGAAGAATATATGCTCATTTCTAACGATTAGAGCTCAATTTAAAAAATCAGTATCTGTACCAAGAGACGTGTCGTATGTCTAATAGGTATCGGAACGCAAAGCGATTAGATGGAATACATTGAGTGAGGTAACTAGCACTCCTCACTGACACCATCGACACACATTGTTTGTCTTCTCAGTTGTCAACACTTTAATTGTTATATATAATATATAATTTGTTAGGTCGTTTAGTGCAGCTAAGATCGAGACGACGAGACGGGAGGAGGGGGATGAAATAATTTTTGTAATTTAAACTCCTGTACTATACAACACAATATTTATATTTGTCCACTAGAGTGACAATGGTTTCGAAGCAGGAAGTAGCATGCAGATATAAAATCAAGTATTTGCAGTTGTAGTAGAGCGCTGATAAACCGCAGATAAGAGTAAATTACTTTATAATGCCCTCGTATCTTGAGATAAGCGACTCACAATGATATCAACAGATAACACGTAAGAAAACACTTGTTTTGTTATTACCTAATTATCATTTTGTGTATCCCGTCATGATGAACTCTCAACCGACACGTTTAATGGCGAATGTGTAAGGAAAATATTTTGTTGTTACTTTAAATACAAATAAGTCTTGCGGACTCCGTCGCATACCTTCGCTTTGTTTCGAATAGTGCCAAGTCGAGTTCGATTTTAGAGATATAAGGAATATATACCTATATAGTAAAATTTTAAAGTTAGTACTCCAGTGGTAACAATCGGCGACCTTTTTAAACAGCTTTGTGATCCAGACAACGCGAGTTTTGAAAACTTTTAAATATATTCAAGTTTAAAAAAATATTTTTTGTTCTTAAGCGAATTCTTATGAGCTTTGAGTACATTTTATTATTATCTTTGTTTCTAATTATTAGAATTATTTTAACAAAAAGATTCTACCAATTCCAAATACAAAATTTTTTATGAAATATTGTCGTTATTTATTACATTTTTATATGAAAATAATTTTAAGTTTGCTAGAATTAATGTTATATATAATATCGCTAAATAATGTTTTGCTTCGTCTTTATTTAAAATAATAAAAAAATATCCTCGTACGTAATTGTGAAATATAAAAATAACATTAAATCGAGGATCTTGTAAAATGTAACATATTATAGAGCTTTTTCTAAGTTCTTTTATAAGTTAATTGCGGAGGAGTAAATATTAAACCCGTGTCAACTCCCTTTTCGTTCAGTCTTTGATGTCAAAAACAATTACATTAGGATCCAGGGCGATAGCAACTCTTAATTCTGTAACAATTATATGAAGTATACTAAAGCATATCCAACATTAAATGGTTACATCATATAGAAAAAGAAATATTTATAAAAAGGAAAGAAATTGAGTGCTTTAATCAAATATTAATTGTTATATCTAGTTAGTTAGCACAAAATACATCAATACATATACAATACATCTTTTTAATTAGTTTATATCTTGAAATCATTACACGATGCATAGAGACATATAATTAGTTAAGTGTCTGCTATCACTTGTTAACAATTATTACTGTAATTATTTCAATTTATTGAATTTAAATATTATTATCTTCCTCTGTATAACGTATTGAACATTCTATTCTTCTATAACGTCCAAATAAAAATGTTATATAAGGTACATGACTCAACCATAGCGCTTAAACAGATGGATAAATTTTCTACTATGTGTTTTAGGATGCTGTACTACGTTTTGAGCTAATTGTTCTGTACCGTCATGTATTAAATGTATACTTCTTATAGAGTTTGTTTAGAAATTAAGTAATGTTGATTACCATTGTGTAACATAGATAACACATTTTTTTAGATGTAATTAGCTAAAGTAGTAAATAGTTTTTATAACAGAATATTTTCATAACGTTTACATTCATAGTGAACATAAATGATTGTTAGTAGAGGTATATTTTTTACTTTTTATAATAATTAATAACAATATTGAATGTAATATATTCTTATATAGAGGTCCTTCTTACACAACTACACTCTAAGCTGAATATTTTGACAGCATATCCATCAACCTTGGTATTATTCAAATCAGAAATGAACCAAACACAACTCTATGATCAAGGCAAAAGAAATCAAAATATCTTAAAGATTCTACCGATAATGACCTTTCCTTCATCTCCTAAGCCACATTCACACATTCCACCAATAGTTACTCAATATACATTACTACTAACACATGATAAATGGAAGTGCCAATCTAAATTTTGATGAAAATAATGTTAATTTTTCAAAAAGGTTAGTTGAATGACTCTCAAATAATAAATAAAGCAAATAAAAGCATCGTCAGATGTGAAATAAAATTTCAAGAAGAATTTGAGTGATCCTAATAGTAATGGCAGAGGTCTGTACATTAGGTGATGATCACACCGACAATGCAACGTCTAAGCCATGAATGGGTCAGTGTGAGGCTAAATACAGGCTCACAACAACGAGGCAATGTTTACTGTGCAATGGAGATTGACGGTAAACACTAATGTCTACGCCAGCTCAGTTTGCTGATTACTCACTGTTACTCTATTTGTAACAACCAAAATACCGGTCTGATATTCTTAACGTGACTATCATCAAGCTGGACTGAACTCTATCATTACAGAGGGAATCTAACAGTGCCACTAGGGTTGAGGGCACCAGTGAGCATCAGCAAGGTGAAGAGCGTGAGCGTGTGCGCGCGTGAGGCATGCGCGCCACCAAAACCACAAAGCCGATGAGGAGCGATCTTAATTACTGTGACGACTCACCGAAATGAGACGTAATATTGCCATGGCCGTTAGCCAGTGGCAAGGCCGTCACCAAGTCTTGAACTAAAAAATAACGACTCACTTTTAACATTGCATTCATTTTAAATAAACAAATATCACCAACAATAGAATCCGCGTATCGAAACCTGATATAACATAAATTATTTATCATCGAGAATTACTGTCTTCGGTTGTTGTTGGGCTTATCGCTACATTTAATAAACTTATTTGCGTATATCTAAATCATTAACTACATTTTGACTTGTTTAACTTTTAATTGCTATATTTTTTATCGTTAAATAGGTCAAACTGATAACAGCGGCGCTACATTCTGATAAGAATCTTGTTGGTGACCGTATAGGTATGTATAAATTGCAGGGTCGGTTCGCTATGTCAATGTTAAACTTTACTTGCCAAATACGCAATCAAGTAAAAACAAAGTACCCATTACAGGTACACAGGTACTTACCTGAGCTAAAGTGTGACCTCTTGACGTCCCCATTTTCTGAATCGCCATCCAGGGGTCGTTTTCTAGAATCCGTGATTTCCGGACTAGGGCAAGTATCCATTCCTGTGTCAGCGGCCATGTTGAATTTCAGGGCAATACTATAAACTTCTCTAGCATAATTCCCATTACGTAATTGCTTTAAAATGCGTTTACAGTGGCGGCACTATACATTATAAATTTATCATCAAATACACTTAACACTTAACTACTAAAATAAGAAAAAATTTAATTTTGAATGGTCTGATTACTAAAATATAAGAAGAGAAGTGACACTATAGTTATTACGTCTAAATGTAATGTGAACGTTTGTCGATACTGCTCTGCGGCTGTTGTGTATGGCGCATACTCGAAGTGAACTTATCCGCAGAAGTCATTTAGTAACGTTGGCACTCCTGTATTTTGACAGCGACCAGCTGATTACAGTAGTGATGTTTAAAAAATAAAAAAATGAATTTTTTTTTAAAGCTAAACCGACAATGAAATATGATGTTTTAAATGAATATTTAAGTAATGGTAGAAAAAAGATATTTTTTTCCTTTTATAAATGTGTATTTAAAATATTTTTAATAAATCTGATCAAAAATTTTTTTATGTATTTAAAAATTTACAAGTTAGGTAACTATTATTTGAAATATTTGTTTTGTTTAGCTATCTTAAATTATTTAAAAAGATCTCAGCAAAGTTCTGAGACTTTTATATATGCAAACTTGAAAGCTATGTCTCATTATTTTATTTTTTATATTTTGTAATAAGAAAAAAAGTTGTATCGATTATATAATAATTTTGTAACATACATCACTATAAAGAAAAAATGCACAAGGTCGTTTCAACGTTAGACCAATGACAATTCGCTACTAACTTCATACCGCTGAAACTAGTTTTTGCGCCAATACGTCATCTACTTTTACATTTAAAATGTTATCTTTCGTATAATATTTATTAAAGTTGAAAATATTTTCTGTCGCCAGAGTATGTACATATAAAAATAATGCAACAATCACAATAATTGTAAGTAATATAATGTTTTTATAGTAATTTTAATGATAGCATTACAATAAATTCCCTTTTATATATTTTTATTTTTATTTGAAATTTAGTTTATAATGAATTTTCTAAATTTAAATAATTCAAAAGTTGGCGCGACTTCTTCACGTCGGTCTTTTCTGTGTAGCTCGTGCACAGCTGTAAGTGGGTCAAGGTGCGTGCGCCATCTCGCTCGCACAAATAGCGCAGTGGCGGGCGCGGGGCGGGTCAGTGTGGCTAAATAATAATAAAGGGGTCATATTTTGTAGCTTATTTCAGATTACTTTGAATTGGCCTATGTGAGCGCTTGACTGTTAAATTATCTATTTGAACATCCCACTTATTTGTATAAATGAAATATGTTGACGCTTTGACCTCCGTCGATTTTCGTCAAATAAATTGTTTTTAGTTGTCACGATGAAAAAGTTTTTCATATACTTAGTTTGCCCTATAAATTATAATTACTTATTCTGCAATGCGGGTTTCTTAACATAAAAATTAGCCACGATATTGAACATTAGAAATTATAAACTCCTCAATAAGCATTTAATTTTTATTAATATAACTAACTCAATAAACTAGCCGTTTATAATCGCATCCAATATATTTGTCAAGAAATTGAAGGAAGATACATGAAAATATGATAAACAATAATTAAGTCATAGTAACACTAACATAACAGCAACCACGACTCTGATTCAGGTCACTTTAACAGCTGAGGTTATACGGAACATTGTTATTATCATTAAGAATTAAGTGACTTAAAACTTGGTTAGGTTGATTGGGAGGCTTTTGTGTTGACTGTAATTAACTAATTATATTCTTAAGTACTATTAATTTTATTACACTTGATAGATGTAAATAAAATAATGTAGACCCCTCAATATTTTATTTGTTTTACAAAATAGAGGTATCCATTAAGAGAATTGCTATTCATGTTTCATATAAAAAGCAGACTAAAACACTCTCCGGACATTTGCTTTATTTATTGGCAGCTTTCAATTTATTAAATAAAATTGCCATGATCACAAGTTATTTTAAAAAAGGTATATCATTCTTAATCACTGACAAAGTAACAAATATTTAGCACTCCATTTGACAAACATTTATTTTATGAATGATATACATTTTAAGTTCTTGTCTGAATCGGATTAGTCCATTCTCATTTAGATAAAGGAACTTAAATGAACCCACTCCAAATTTCAGGTACACACAATCCTCAGGATAAAAATATTTTGAAACAAACATAAAAATATTAACAGCCTTAAAAAAAAGATATTCAGATCACACTTCAATCAAACTAAATAGATTACAAGAAACAGCCAGTAAATGAAGTGCAAGTTAAAATGATTATTTATATAAAGAATTAATATTCTTTTTTCTCTTCTGCGTTATAAAAATATCAATGCCAAATATTCCTAATGTGTGGTGTTGCTATCGGAACGCGGGGGGGGATTCCCCGGGCGCCGGCAGCAGGTGGTGGGTGAGCCACCACGACAGTAATGGTTGAGTCAGCGCCACAAACAGCAGGAAGTACAGGCGGCGCTTGGTGCCGCCGTTGGAGGACTTGGCCCAGCCGCCTGCGTACGGGTCGGGTGCTCCGTAGCCGTAGCCGTAGGGCGCCGCCTCGGGCTCGCGGGGCCCCGACAGCAGCTGCAGGCGAAGGGTTTTCACCTGCACGTACAAATAGGAAGATAACATTTCATTGGACGGAGCTCGCTCGTGGTCAGTCATCGGATCTTTGCGAAATATATTAGAATGCGAATCACACTGTTATAATTGCTATTTCAATTGCATGCTTCGTTGTTACTTAAATACAATATGTAGTACCGATAACAATATAACTGTTTGTGATTCACTATACTCACTAAGAAGTAAGAGAGGGCGCAGCTGCAGTAGACCAGACAGCAGTAGTAGCCCGTGGTGCTGATCATTAAGGCCCCCAGCAGGCTGACGATCATCGTGCTGTATTTATAGCCCGAGAAGGCCAGGAGGTCCAGAGTCCTGAGCGCAGTGGTGGTGTTGGTGACGTAGAGCGTTACCAAATAGAGAACCATCTCGAAAATGATGTACGCCAGAGCACTTGACGCCTGAATACTTATTTGTTCCGGGGAAAATTTATGCTGTAGACCTGGAAACGAATTCAAATGAAATTTTCAAAGTAAGGAAGTCCTATCGGGCACTCGGGCTCGTTCGTACCCAGCATGAAGCCGGCGAGCAGCACGTAGGTGACGTAACCCATGGCGGGCAGATACAAGTCCGGTGCGTTGACGTCATACCGCGGCTGCACCGGCGTCTCCTGGTCGTACTTCACCATCCAGTCCTGAAAATTATAAATAAGATCATAAATTTTTCTATAGACGTGTGAGTCGTCTTATATTTGTAAGACTCGCCCGATGATCGGTGAGAGTTCTGCTCGTGTAATAACTGGGAATTTGAATTTGGGAATTAGGAATGTTTCTAATGTATGTCGATATCGCCCTTGGGACGCTGGCTGCGTTTAGTTTCGTTTAAGTGAAGCCTCTACCTTGTGTGTGAAGGGGAAGACTATGAGCAGCAGCTTCCTCAGCACGTAGCGCGTGTCCACGGCGAAGTAGTACCGCAACCGCGACACGGCCACGAACCGTCCCAGCTCGCGGGAAACGGCCGCGCGGCCCTCCGCCGCCAGCGCTGACCCGTACTGCATCGCCATGCCCTACAAACACACGTACGTCTTTATAGGGCAGATTGAGTAATGTTACCATTTATTTTATTTGTTTCTTTGGACTTAAAAAATCGTTTAATACTTTAAATAGATTATAAATTTTTATGACATAACAATTAATGGTAAACAAATAAATAATTTGAAGTATCACATAAAATAATAAACAGTGTACCTGTACAATTGGCTGCTGCAGCATGGAGCCCATCTGAGCTGGTGTAGGCACGGGTGCCGCTGGATAACCAGCTATGTATCCAAAACCTACAAGACAAATCATAATATTAAATTGTATTACTTTACTTAGTTCTGTAACAATCATTAAAATTTTTCATTATATGATGATATTGGACAATACCATTTTAAAAGTCAGCAAAGAAGTATTTCAATCAAAAATAGTTCCAAAATAGTTTAAACACGTATAATTATCAAAAAACTAAGCCAAATATCATAATAAATAAACTCATAAAATAAAGAGAGAGAGAGAGAAAGATATCATATACTATATATTAAAAGTGTAATTTTTATTTATCCCAATTTTTCTAAAATTTTATATTTTTACCATGGTTATAGAAATAATACTATATTCCTAAAAAATAAGAGGTAACCCTAATTCCAACACAGCTTACTATTAGGTATATGCTCATTGGTTGCAAATTCCTGGCCCGGTTCAACCTGAATTCCCTCTTGGTATGCAGAAGAGGATCCTGCCGGCTCATAAACTTGATTGTAAGCTGGGGCCGGGTTGTATGTTGGGCCAGGAGAAGGGGCCCCCATGGCTGACACATCGCTCACCCTCTTTGCCTTGCGAGGGCCTCCCGCTTGACCCACTGTTTAGCATAACTTAAGATTTGATTAAAGTTAAGAACCTTAAAATAGTTTTTGGTTAACATTAAAATAAATAATTATGTAACCAAATATGTTTTTCAGTCAAAACTGAAACTAAAGTTTCAACTTCGATCTTAGTTCCGGTCGAAACCGAAACTTGCATATCACTATTTAGAAATACATTCGTTTTTTTTTGCATTTATATATAAACCAAATAAATAAGTATTTTAAAGTAATTCTAAAGTAGAGTAAGTAAAGTAGTCGTACGAGCCGAAATTTTCGAACTTTTTTTGGCCAAAAACCGAAGCTTCGGGCGCTCATTAGAAATAAATATGTAGTTGTTTTGATCAAGTTAGTAGACTAGATTCTTCACAATCACAATTCAGAATAAAATGACAGGATATTCATATATTGCCTATTCTGATTAACTTTGTAACTAAATAAATAATAAATATTATGAAGAAATGGCTTAATAATCAAGACGTCTCAGACTGAATGAATAATGTTATAGGTTATATATGTATACACTAATTAAATAGTAATTTAGGATATTATTTTACTATTCAACATTTACTAATTAACACAATCTTTGCCTTACATGTAACTTTAATACTTTTTTTTACAAATTAATCCTATAATACAGTTTATCTTGTTATAAACAACTTGGTATAAACAGAATTTACCATTCCTAGAAGCGTTGAAATTCATATTACTTATTAAAAATATGTCAGTAAAAACACACCGACATAATAAAACTTAAATTACTTAATTTATTTTTTAATTCGATGACCGAAACACATCATCAATGAAATTTCTTAAAATTTGACAGTAAACTGCTATGTAAAACGTCGTTGTCATATAGGATTTGGCGTTAGTAACATGGTAATCAGTGTTCCTGTTTTAAGAATAAGACTACAGCCAAATTGATAAGACATGTTAATGCTATGACTAACTATAATCAATGAGAAAATTATTAGTTCACAGTGTTAGCATTTTAAACATTTAAATTTCAAATTGCTAAAACATAATTATTGTTTTGACGACAATAATAATATTTCAGAATTATTGTATGTTACAACTCATGTCATAATTTAAGTCAAAATTCAAGTCATTAAAAATTTGCGTCTTGTTTTTGTGTTGTTGGGACTTAGGCAATGATTTTATCAACTGATGATAAAATAAGCGTCAATAGGCTATATCTGTCGTTATTTACATCGTTTTACACACAATATTATTCTTTATTTGTTTTGTGAGATTTAGAAACCATGGCGCTGATTAACGTGTTGCTTTTGAGCCAAATAGCAGGATATGTGATCGGTCTTATTTTCTCCTTATGTATTATTGTACCCATGAGCATGCATCAGGACGAATTCAAGTAGGTATCTTTGAAAAATCTTTGAAAAATGTTAGCTGTCTGGGGAGCTCTTATGCTGTTGACATAACATTAGAAGTAACAAAAAATAATAATTTATCAATATACTGTGTACCTACCATTAATTTATTTCCATTCAGTGTTGGAGTTATTTTAAGTTGAAAAGAACAAGATAATCATTTTTGTTTGAATACAATAAAATGTGATTCCTAAGTGATTCCAATTAGTCAAAATTATGAAACTTTAGTTTTTTAAAGTTACAAAATATATACATGTATTATGTTAATTGACTATAACATTATTTTGATCATTAGTGGCCATTGCCTGCTATTCTCCAAGGGCACCTGGCAGGAGGAGGATGGACAGCTGCTTGTTGCTTGGGCCTCTCGGGCTTATTGCAGCTACGTCATAGCAGTGGGTGTACTCATGTTCATTGTGTGTTGCGTGCAGATTTACAGGTCAGTCTTAATTATTCAGTTTAAGATATTTTGCATAAATTAAGTAATGATTTCATAGAACCAAAATATGTATCTTGAATACTCTTGCTGTTTATATTAATAATAGTAATTCAAATGCAGATCTAAAAATAAAGTTTAAGCCTAATAAAAAATATTAATGTTTTGATAAAAGTTAAATATATTGAAATTAATGGTTTGGTTTTATTCTTACTAATAAATAAAAGTCTGAAATTTACAGAAAGTACCTGTTGACCTGCCACCTTTAATGATGTAAGAGGTAAATAAACATTAAGAACTACTGTCCTGTGCAGGCTGTCGATGTTCATGTACCGAGGCACGGACAGCTCATTCCTGTCCGCCTTCATAGAGGCTGTCGCGTGCGCCGTGCTATGCGCTCTGGCCGTGTCTGCCGCCTCGTTGGTGACCCTGGGCTTCATGACCTGGTGCCAGAACATCGTCGAAAGATTTCTCAGGTTTGTCAGACTGTTATTACTCTATATACTAGACTATTATAATTAAATATACTGATCATATTCATATTTGCAACTATTTCAGCTGCGAGGATGCCACCGGTCAGGACATAGATAAGAAAGATAAAATATCTACTCATGGCTTCTATATCGAGCTGGGCACGGCACAGGTGAGAACATTTTATGTCGAGTGCAGTACTGTTTGCATTAATTCTCCGAGTATGTATGATCAAAATGAACAAGTCTCTTAATTGTGTAGTTCGGCGCGTGGGGAGCATTTGCAACGTGGGTGGGACTGGCGGTGTTCTCGACGCTGAAGCTGTGCCGTTACCAACAGCTGCAAAACATCCAGGTATCCATGTACCGCGAGCGGCAGCGCCTCGTCAACGAGGGCTCCACGCCGCCCCACACGCCTGCGCTCGCCACGGACTGACTTATTAACATGCACGAGGGGAGATTTTCCAATTCCGTTATGAGTGTCTTTTACTTTATAATGTTATATCGAGGTAATATCGAATGGATCTTTCATTTTGAGTACAAACTTGATAACTATATTATTAACTGTGGTTTTGACAAAACTAATGTCAAAGGTTACTAATGGCAACATCGGGAATCCATATTTTTTGTTAATTTATTACATTCGAATTTGATGTGCAATTAAATTTTAATCTTTGAATAACAATAATAGAATAAATTGGTAATAATAAGTAAAATATTGATTCATAATATATAAACATGTATTAGTTTTTAATAAAAACGAAAGTTATTATTGAGTCTGCTTAACAGTGACTATACAATCACAAGTAGTAAATTAACTCAATCAATAGTAGTCAACATTAATACTCTTAGGTGTGAAAGATACTTTCACTAACAGCTGTGAATTTTGATAAACCCAAATTCAAGATACATTTAGTAGCTTATATTCATATAAAACTTATTTAGAGAGCAAAGTTCTTTTATGATGATGCTATGAAGATTTAAAAAATCTATAATTAAATCGTTATGTGATATTCTAGTAAATAATCTGTACAAAATTGTATTTATTTATGTAGCCCTAGATGTAGTTTTAATTAAACATTGTATGTTAAGATCTGTATTTAAACTTTTTTAATTTAAGTAATTATATTGTGTCGACATCTGTTCTATGTAATCTTATAAACAAAAGTTTCTTAAATCGTCCGTACGACCTCGGGAACGTCACAAGACTCGAGATGATTACACCGTGTAATGAATAATGTCAAATGTTAAATGTAATAAAATAAAACAAATATATAACAACTTAGTTTTATTTACAATTGTTTCTCGTCACGAGCGACTCGTCCGGGTGTTTGTTGCCGACGTGCACCCGCAGGTACCTCGGCTGTGCGAACGTGTCCCCGCAGCGGGGGCACGCGTGTCGTCCGGCGGCGTGCGTGCGCGCGTGTCGCAGTAGGTCTGCGCGCTCGCTGAAGGCGCGGGCGCACGTGACGCAGGCGTGCGGGCGCTCGCCGCGGTGGCGTCGCTCGTGCCGCTGCAGCTGCGTGCGCCAGCGGAACGAGCGCGCGCACCACGAGCAGCCGTGCGTCTTGACGCCGGAGTGCGTCTGCTCGTGGATGTAGAGGCCGGCCGCCGTTCGGAACGCCTTCCCGCAGCGCGCGCAGGCGTGCCGCCGGTCGCCGGTGTGGATGGAGCCGTGAGCCGACAGACTCGCCCTGCTCCCGAACTTCTTTCCGCACACTTCGCATTCGTGTTCCTTGGTCTGGCCGTGGGAGTACTTGAGGTGATAGAAATAGCTGGACGAAGCGGTGTACACCTTGTCGCATTTCGGACACTTTCGTCTCTTGATACCCTTACCGTCGGCTCCTCGCGGAGTTCCGGACGTGGACCGACGAGATTCGGAGGCTTCCTCCGTCGCGGGCGGGTCGCGACGATCGTTGACCTCTAATTTTTCGACGTCTTCGTCCCCACGATGAGTTTCGTTTTCGTCAATACCGTGTTCCACCTCTCGGTACTCCTGCGAATCTTCGATCGCCTCGAAAACGGACTCCGGGAGGGGACCGAAATCTTCCACGCTACTCTGTTCGGAAAATTCACAGGCCCCATCGTTTAAAATGATTCCGTCGCGACGGACATCAACTTCGGCGGGAGGCTCGGACGCGGGGCTCCGCGACGTATTACATCTTCGATTCGACGAGACACCCAAATGATATCTTACGATCCTTCTGTCTCTTTTCTCTCTGACTTTAGCGCGTCCGGTCGCCGGTGGCGTCACCCGCGCGACAGATTTCTCCTCGTCGACGGGGTCATCGCGCTCCTGGTATCGAAAAATGTCCGTAACGTGAGCGGTCCGGACGTGGTCTCGGAGAGACATATCGTCGGGGTACTCGGTATCGCAATACCTGCAGACGCACCCCCGCGACCTGCAACAGAGCGTGTCAGTGAGCGCGGCTCGGGCGCTCGTGCGTGCGCTCGTGTCTCGTGAGCTGCGCGCGCAGGCGGAAGGCGGCCCCGCAGGCGCAGATGTGCGGGCGCGCGGGCTCGTGCACAGAGGCGTGCGCGCGCAACGAGCGGCGCGACTTGAAGGCGGCGCCGCACGCCGCGCACGCGTGCGGGCGCGCCTCCGCGTGCACGGCGCGGTGCGCGCGCAGCCCCGCGCCTGTCTTGGAGGTCTTCCCGCACACGTCGCACACGAAGTCACGGCGTTCCGAGTGCGAGCGTACATGCTCGTCCAAGTGCTGCTTGCGCGTGAAGGCGCGGCGGCATAGCGTGCAGGCGTGCGGGCGGCGCCCTGCGTGCAGCGCGAGCACGTGGCGCGCTAGGTTGCCGCTGTCCGAGAAGGAACGCGCGCACGCGCCGCAGCGGTGCCGCCGGGGCGGCGCCTCCGGATCCGTTTCCCGCCGGGCCGCGCGCTCCGCCTCGATCTTGCACCTCGCCGTGCGCGTCGCTCGACTGAAAGGTTAACCGATGAGAGGCCGGGGGAGGGGCGTCTCGATCTCAAGCGGAGTTTAGGGTCAGTATGTAGTTCAGCGCATCGCCGTAGGCATGCGGCCCCCCCGCCGCCTCCCCCTCGTGCAGTCGCTTGCAGTGGTGGCGGAGCGCCCGTCGCTGCCGGAAGGCGGTGCCGCAGACGGCGCAGGCGTGCGGTTTGCTGTCGGAGTGCGTGAGCGCGTGGTCGGTGAGCTCGTGCCTCTGTCGGAAGGCCCTCCCGCAGAGCGCGCAGGCGTGCGGGCGCTCGCCCGTGTGCTTGAGGCGGTGTCGCGCCAAGCCGGACCGCAGGCGGAAGCCCGCTCCGCAGTCCGCGCAGGCGTATGGGAAAAGCGCGCCGTGCGTCTTGAGGTGCACGTGCAGCGAACCGCTCTGCGTGAAGCGCTTGCCGCAGTGCGCGCACTCGAAGGGGCGCTCGCCCGTGTGGATGCGCGCGTGCTGCTTGAGGTTCTGCGAGTTCGCGAAGCTCTTGTGGCAGGCGGCGCAGGCGGGCCGTCGCGCGCGTTCGTGTGTCTCCGTGAGATGCCGCCGCAGGCCGGTGGGCGCCCGGAACTGCTTGCCGCACACGTGGCACACGCACGGCCGCTCGCCCGTGTGGATGCGCTTGTGGAAGATGTACGTGTGCGTCGAGCTTAGCCTCTTGTCGCAGATCTTGCACGTGAAGTACACTTTGCCGTTAATTTTCGTCTGAACCTGACCGAGCTCCAGACGGGTCTCCTCGTCCATCTTATCCTTTCTCATGTTGCCGTCCGTCAGATCGTCGAAACGGTTCGGATCCGAGGTGGGGCTGCACCTCTCCTCGTCCGACTCGCTCGAATCCGAAAAGTCCGAGTTTCGGCTTCCGCTCTCGTGATGTTTTATGAAATGATTACGAAAATTTGCGAGCGCTTTAAAAAGATTTCGGTAAGTTTTCGATGATCTTTTAGCCGCCAGGGATGCCAAAGGTCTGTCGTCCTCGTCGGGGTCCGGGCCGTCGCTGATGTGCGAATCGAGGTCGCCCCCCGTAAAATATCTTCGAGAACATTTT
Source organism: Mechanitis mazaeus (assembly GCA_959347395.1). Taxonomy (NCBI): domain Eukaryota; kingdom Metazoa; phylum Arthropoda; class Insecta; order Lepidoptera; family Nymphalidae; genus Mechanitis; species Mechanitis mazaeus. The sequence continues at coordinate 4,329,140 of OY365743.1, forward strand.
TTTGAATTAAACTCCCTTTGCTCCGAGCGGTCGGATCCTCGGGACCGCATCCATCTGCAACAAATAACGCCAATTACTCAAGGCTTCCTCTCGTGCGTGCGCAAATGGTAATTAAGATGCGTGCGCTTTCGGAACTTTTTATTGCAAAGATGGCAGGCGTATTTCCTTATATTTAAATGCATCTCTATGTGTCGATCGAGCGTGTTCTTTGCGCGGTAGGCCTTCCCGCAGTAGAGGCATGCGTAGGGCGTGTGTCCGTCGTGCAGGCGCGCGTGCACGTCTCGCGCCCCCCGCGAGGGGAAGGCCTCCCCGCAGTGCGCGCACACGAAGCGCAGCCGGCCCTCGTGCGCCACGCGCCGATGAGCCGCCAGGCTGCCCTGGCTCTTGTACGACTTGCTGCACTTGTCGCATGCGAATTTGCTCTGCTCCCCAAAGTGATTTCTCATGTGGACGAGCATGTTGTACTTGTTGGAGAATGTTTTGTTACACTCCGGGCATACGGCCGGAATAAATTTCTGACACTTGGGACTCGGTATGGCTTTGCCTTTCTCATATTTATCTAGTTCTTCGGGATGCATCTTTGTTATATGTTTCTGTAACTCTTCAAGGTCCCTCGTGATCGAACCGCAGCTCCTGCATAAGTGCGTCGCTTCTATCACTTTACTGACATGGCATGATTGTAAGTGGCCGACAAATGATACTTTATCATTGTATAGTTGTTCACAGCAGATCACCCCATCATCGATGCAGACTTCGAGGTGTGTGTTGAGATGGAAAATCAGTCTGGTAGGAGATGAAAAAACACTCTCACAATAGGGACAACAATAATTAGGTATATTCTTAGCAGTCGGACACATTTGAGAACCATTGTCACAAAATGCATCCTCAGAAAATAGTTTTTCTTCAATAGTGATATTTTGTTTTATAAAACTTTCAATAAGACCTTTACTATTCAGCTCATGGTGTACTGTATGGAGGTGAAGTGATAAATTTTCAATAGAATTTGAGAGGGGTTGTTCGGCACATTCTTGACATACGTATCCAGGGTCTGAATTTTCTATATTAATATTAAGCATCTGACAGTATTCAATCAACACACTTCTTACTGTTTCTGTAAATAAGCTAAGAGACCTGAAATAGTACACTAGCATTGATATTTACTTTACCCATAACCATGCATTTGATGAATGTGCAAACTTACTTTGGATGTATTTTTCTTTCTGCTATATCTTCATTTGTTTTCTTATCCTGAAATATAACAAATTATATAAGAAACACTTGTCAGTCTTCAGTTAATGAAAAAAAGCTAGCATATTTAAAAATAAATAAATAAATAAAAAATGAACATAACTCACCACATGCAGGTTGTTAGTGGATGTGCTGTGGCGGAGTGCTTGGTCTGCTTGTCGACAGCACTGCACCAGCTCGTGCCATGCCAGCAGAGTACTGGAGCACTGGTAGCACACCACTCGAGGAAGCACATCATGTTCTGATACCTGGAATTATGTAATTCCTTGTTAAGGACTTGAATAAAAATTAACATCGAAAGTAAAAGTTTATGTTACCTTAATTGGTAAATGTTCGTGAATTTTGTCAGACAAGTTATTCTGAAGTCCATCTCCAGCAAATATAGGAATCACTAGATCTGTTACCGTAGCACATATTCGGCAGATGTTGGTAATGTTATCTACTTCTAAAAACAAATATTAAGTTAATAACATGAATTGATGTAATTAAACTAGCATAGCATATGACAACACATATTCCATATGTGAGGATAATTACAATCTATCGTAGATTCGAAACAATAAAACGAAAAGAAACACAACACACTTTCGTTATTGGCTTGAACATCTTCGCCGCATTTTAATTCAAGTTTTTTCAACTTATCGGATGTAGTTGCACCATTCATCACAAAAATTTGTACAGTATCGCTGTTCATATTTAAAAAAAATGTTTATAGTGTTGATGTTATTCTTTGTAAGGTCGTTTTAAACTCAAGAAATAAGTTATATATAATAAGACTTTTTTATTGTAATTAGTTATTTATAGTACATACTCTCCGAGTACTATATCATAGAATTAACTCAGAAGTTTTGAAATGTCAAATGTGAATACTGAATACTAGTAACCAAACTTTTTTTTTTTTTTACTTTAACTTCACGGTTTGTGCATTTTGCCCAAGACAACTAATTAAATTTTTTAAAATTGCTAATTCATAAAAAGGTTAAAAAGTTAAAGATTTGGGCATGAAAACTGCGTTCCGTTATAATTATACTAGACATTTTATTATGGGTGAAGTGAGTGTAGTTGGATATGAATTTGACAGATTAAAGATATATGTGTGATAACCTTAGCGTTAGAAATAATAAAGAATGCAATTGTTTTATAAACGGCCCTCCGTTTATAAAACAATTTAAGAATAATTAGAATATTGTTATATATTATTATCCTGCTGTGCTCATGTAAATACTATCGGAATGTGTTAAACAGGTTTTAAAAGTTTTTAAACATGGCGGAACTATAATATTTTTTACAAAAAATTACTGCTATAAATTTTAAGCTTTGCGAGGTTTTGCTAAGATGTCCCAGCCGTAAATAATAAAAAAAAATAATGGCTTACCTACCGAAGTCAAAGCATGGGAACCAAGTTTTTACAGGGATCTTTTGGTTGGATCAATCTTAAGGAGACATAAGAGGTCATGGCTACAATTTTGATAGGGATGCATATCGCTACAAAGCACATCTTCATTAGCTAATCGTACTCATATACTATGCCCATCCCTGCTAGAGTGACTAGGGATTCCCATTATTTGTGCATCATACTTATATATATTAGAAATAAAACTATTTTTACGGAATAAAACTCGCGTATAATTTGGTTACATTTTGATATAAGGGTTAAAATCAAAATGTAACCAAATTATACGCGAGTTTTAATCCGTAAAAATAGTTTTATTTCAAATGTGTACTCTTGAAAATCTAAGAAAATACTATAATTATATATTTCTTTTATATCATTATGAAAGTTTTTCTTACGCATCTCAAAAAGTATGTTTTCGTTCGTAATGAAGTGTACAAAGAGCTTGAAGAGCGCTCGTTGAATCGGAAAATATAACTGTTTTTTGAATTTTAATGACAGCGAGTTAATCTAGTTTTTAAAAGTCCAAAAATTCTACAGTACCTACAAACAGATTTTTTGGTGGATATTTCTGGACATAATCTATTGTGAATTTTTTAAAAGCCGATATAAAACGTTACATAGTTTTCAATATTAATAAAAAAAAACTTGTTTTGAGAAATTGAGCCACTGAATTTTTTTTTACTTTAAATTTTTTTCTGAAACTTTATTAACTAAAACTCTCGGAGTTCTAGTTGCAGAATGTTTTAATTGAGTGCATTTATCATTCTTTTTAATCATAGTGGATATAGAGTACAGTCTGAAGTATTTTTAGTTGGAAAAGTTTAATAAGCATTTATTTATAAAGCTCCAATAAATAACATTTTGCATATACAATCTCATGATCTTTATTTATGTGATGGGGAAATTACTTTGGTTTTCTACAATTAGCCGGCTTCCTCCATCCTTTGGGAGAATTCAGTAATAGATTTGGTGCCTCTTCCGGCCGTGGTGGTCTTTCTCAGGGAATCGCCACAGGTGTGTAACAGTCTGGTTCTCGGGCTGCCGCCTGCGTTGTTGAGACGTGCAGGGTGGTTTGGGGTTGGGCGACAGTTCTTTAAGTTGTTGTAAAATAAAAAGATTATGTCCCGGTACAATTGAAGAGCGAAAACGTGCCGTAACTGTGGGTTACATTTTCCTGGTGCCCTCCTCCTGCGGCGCCCCCCTCGCTGTAGAAGTATTAACATATGCTCATGAACTGATAATTTTATTAAGCATGGTGATATTGATAACATAAATACTAGTAACAAACACTGGCTAACATCACCTATTCGTAATGAATGGTGTAAGATAGAACTTTCCGAGCTGGCAGTAGCTTTGACAACGAAAAAAAGTATTGTAACAGATGTATTGTACTTTCAATATAAGTGGTGATTTGTATTTTGATATGTTGTCAAAACGAAGTTATTTTTAAAAAACAATTTTAGTTCTTTTGATTATGAGGGTGGAAGTGTCCAGGTAATGTGAAAAAATATAGATAGTTTCATATAGAAATACTTTATTTGTTGAGAGTGACAAGAACTTTTTGTGGTTTGATGTAAACTAAAGTAAACTTCAAACTTACTTTGCTTCAAACGGCCATAATTCATGATTGTATATGATAAATTTAAGAAGTCTGAACACATGAACTGTAGTTATTATTGTAGAAATGTATGTGATTAATTATTAGGATACGTTAGTGGAAGATTTTAATTTGTAAAAATTATTGTATAGTTTTTTTATCAATTAATATCGAATATAGGTACGGGGCACACCAGTGCTTGGTTATAACATAGAAAAAAAAAAGCTATAAACTCGTTATTACTGATAACATTTGAGATACTCTATAGCGTATATATTTATTTCACGCAATTCGTATTTATCTATACAAGCAATCATCTTAAATATCGCAACAAAGTTTTCTGAGCGGCATTACGGCACAAAGTCGATTTTAATATTACACAATCTTAGCTTTTGCTCCATTTGCAGAAGTCAGAAATTAAGTTATTATATCCCTGAAACACAGTTTTTGATATTGCTGCACTAATTTTACTTTTGATAGACACCATCCGTAAGTAAACTGCAAGAGGCTTGTGGAAGATATAGATGGTGGACATAAATATTCATTAGTTTGTCATGTGACTGTTAATTGATTAGTTTGCTGTCACCTTTTAAATATTAAGGATTATTTAAAGTACAAAACGGACAAGTCCAATCGGAATAAATTTTTAAGAAATCAGTCTTTGATATTGCAGTAATAATACATTTTTTATGATATTTATAATTACATGAAGAACACATAAGATCATAATCTTGTGTCATTTGTTTTATAACAACAAGCAAATGTCGTATTCATATAAAAACCAATACAGCCTCATTCTCATCTTTATTAAAAAATAAAATTTCATCAATAAAGTCTACGTATTTCTTGCTCCAGATAATGTATATAAGACACTCGGTACTCAGTAAAAGATAATCTTAATAAAATTGCTTTAAACCTTTAATTAAAAAAGAGCGCAAACGCCATACCGATCGAGGCACTTACGCGTATGCTTCCTATTCCGCAAGATTAAAGTATACATTCAACTGATTGTTATGGTTTGATCAACATTTCAATGCTTTGCATTTAAAGTAATAAACCAAACTTTAATATTATTTTATAATAGGGCCGCCAGCTCGCGAGCCGAAAGCTTGGGTAGAGCTGAGCAGAACTGTTTCACGCAAAGGAAGCTGAAAAAAAAGAGGTGACTAATGCGAAAAGACCTGACGTCCTGTGGTCATACGTGATCAAACCTAATCAAAATGTGTCCCACATGTTATTTCAATTGGACTTTGACCTTTTAATCAAAAACTGCTATTACAAATGTCGCCAAAAACCTTCAGAGCCTATGAGCCACTATCCTTAACAAATCTGCCATTTTTCAACATTCTGTCTTAATTCGCCTAAGAGGAGTAAGGTCATGAACGGAACACACATGTGACCAGTAAGAGCTTCTTTACTGTTTTCTGTTTTGCCAATCTATTTACACTGTCTTAAAAGTTTTTCTACCTTTATTTTAATTAATCTAAGCTAGGAAGGCTAAAGAAACTATCGCACAGTCATGCGCCCTATCTTACCGTCACTACTGTCAGTTGAAGGGGTTTAAATTAGTAGTCGCAGTTAGAGAATTGAGTTAATTATTAGAATATCCTACACTGAGGTAAGGGTAAGTAAAAGTACGGCCAACCGCCACTCATGCATACATTTGTTGCATAGTGTTCAGTTATTCGGTCAACCAACGTTACAGAAACTCTTCGGTTCGTATTCTGTGTTATTTGCCATCTACTAAGTAAGTTTATGTTATATTCAATATAGTTAAGATCTGAGACGCCTAACGAGGGTTCATAAATAAAAAAAATACCCGCGGTCAAAGTTGCTTCAGATGTATTGTTTGTTAATAAATAGTCAGTGTGGGATAATTCTCATAGCCGCTAATTGACCCATAAACTGACTCGCAGTCATTGCCTTGTTAATAATTATTTTAGTTAAATGACCCACATGATGATTCTCACATCATAGACATTGTTTATGAAGAAATTTAGTTACGCATCGAGGAATTTTGAATACTTGAGGGGTTATGCGTTTTTAATCTATATAATATTGTTATATAGTATAAATATGAATGTATTTTTTATGCGAGTTAATATATATCTGACGGCTGGACTAACTTAAAGAATAACTTAAAGAATAGCTCTTTATACTCTTTCCAGATTTAAGAAATGGGTTTTTGTTGACCCAAACTGTGATGTAGTAACCCAGGGCAGATTGAAGCAATACTTCATACGTAATGTTTAAAGTTTAGCATTTATAACCTGTCTAACTTTTATGAAAACATACAAGATGATTATACGAATATTATGGTTCCATGTTATTTTAAATTATAACTCTGAGATATTAGAAATCATCTGTTCCAGTTAGCCATAAAGGTGGTTTTAGTTTTAATGGGTTTTTAGGCAAATATGTAATGTTAAATTAAAACCATGGTGAGGCCGAGACTCATGCATAGGATAGGGTAAAAATTTAGTTTTGTTCAAGTTAGGGGTCATTCATTATAGTACTTTTCAGCCCACTACAGATTTTATGCTTTGCATTCTCAGCAGTAACTTTTAGTTCTTTCCATAATTTAGTGATTAGATTATTGCGCTACGGTTAGCCGAGCTTAGTTATTGATTTTACATTTTGAGTTGGTTATAGTTACAAAGTTTAGTTTACATGTATTTAAATAAAAAAGAAGGTAGAACGGAGGACAGTACACTGTGGTACTTCATATGAGATGCTGGATGGTTGTCTAATATGTTTACCATGTGTAGATTGCTGTCGACGGTCCGTGAGTTAGTCTCTGAATAGATTATGGGGAGGCCTTAGGATACCATATTTATATAAGGTGTCTAAAAGCAGGAGCAGTATTTTAAGATTAAATATAATTATTAATTCATAGTATATAGATGTCATTGCTTATTAGATTTCATCGCAGCAGCAGCTCGACCCACCGCCGTCACCACTGCCGGCGTTACCATCATCGTTTTGTTTTTATAAGTGTGGATAACTTGCTGTAAAAAAATTCGACATCAATTAGAAGAATATAATTAAGTATATCATATGGTATAAGAATATCAAGGACAGAAATTTATAAATTAAGATAATACATGCTCATAATTTAAAAAAAACAAACTTTTTTTTCGTCCAAAAAAGAAACCTCTGTTTCAGAGAGGAGCCATCAGAGGAGAATTTTTCATATTTGGCAGATTAGTTGCTTACACTCGAGAACACAAATGTTACAAGAGTTAAAGTTACTTTTAGTTGGAAAATAAAACTAAAAGCTATAAATATGTTACTTATTGAAAATGTTTTATAAGCATGATCTACAGTAAAATACATGTAGTCTATGTCCAGATACTAAAATTAAATGAGAATGATAAACTGTTCACGGCACAACACTTAGAGTCACCGGATGGTTTTCGTAAATATCGAGGTCTGACGACCAAATGAATAAATGAACTTAATGTCTGTATGAGTACAGTATGTTCTTCATGAGAAATAAATATCTTTAAACGCAACTTTCCCAATGTAAAATTCTCTATGAACCAGCGATTTAGTAAAACTACACTTCAAGCCAATTATTATTATTGAATTTGTTACATGGCACTTTGGTCGAACCTCGGATGGAAATTGAACAATTTGACCCCACCCTGTCACTGCCACCACTATTACCTTTTCTCTAAATATTTCTATAAGAGGCGTTAGAGCCTATTTACCCCCCAGTTAATCTGAATAACTCCAAAAATAACTTACCAGGACTAACTTGATGAGAAAGACAGCAAACGTTAAGAAGGATATGGACATGAGTGCACTCTCCGACGACGGGAACTCGACGTGTCCGCGCCCCGCCTCGCGCACGCCTCGGGATGAGCGCGAGGCGTCGTCCGGCCATGTTCGTTCTACTTGTTCTTCTATTTAAAATACGAGTTTTTTATTGTCTTTTAATGGATTTGAAAAGATTTTTTTAATAAAATATGTTTAAAGAAAGTGAGATGAAAAAAAAAAATTTACCTATGCTTGATAATATATTGGATTTTAAACCCTGCAAGTAGTTGATCTTGCTTTTAAAACTTTTTCTTGTGCTTTTGTATATTGAATCTGTAACCACTTTGATGAGTTTCCACAAAGTGTGCATAGTACTTGTTTTTGTGTTTTTTGATATTCCGTCAGAAGTTATTGTTTCCTCCTCGTTACTTTCATATTCAATACTGTCTTTATTTTTGTCACCATTGTTTCTAATTTTAAAGTGGTCACTATGCGCTTCGCTTGTTGCGGCTTCCGAATCTTTTTCAGTTTTGTTGATAAAGGATTCTGGTTTTTCTATTATTGGATTATTAATTGGTAAAGATTCTTTTGGGAACAAATCTTCTTTAAGAACTTTAGTCTCTTCTTCATAATTAAAGTTAACTTTACTTTCGTCTTCATATTTTATTTGTGGTGTTCGTTCTATAGTAGCTTCATTTTGTGAACTCTTCAAGTATGTTGATTTGACTGATTCAATGTCCTGATTTAAATTTCCCTTTTTCACATTTGTTATATAAGCTTTGTTAACAGATTCTATTTTGCTTAATTTGTTGATGTTTGTAAAATGAGATTTATGAAAGGTTACGGCTTTTGAATTACTCTCAAGTGTACTTCCATCGTTCACATGATAAGGTACTTCAATTATTTCACTAGAGTCTACTGGAATTTCTTCTTCGTGATATTTACTAAGTGTATCAGTCTTCGCTATGTCCGCAACGATGTTATGTTTGTTTTCCATTTGCATTGAGGGCGATTTCACTTTAGGAACATGTACTCTTCTAAAATTGACGACGTTGGGTATTCTATCTATAACACCTTTTTTCCAGTGTTTGTCAACGAATGAATTATTCCTATACATACCTTCGGTAGTCTCTTGAAAATTAATGTTCACAGTTACTTGTCTTAGAGGTTCTTTACGATATCGGTTCTGCGTTATCTCCACCCAGTCGCATCCAGTGCGACCGAGCAAGAGGAAAACTAATACGAGCATATTATTATATAAAGACGGTACGTGACGGGGTGCTTTCGTCCTCATGACCGATCTCTCTGTAATGCCGTGTCATAAACTTAAAGATGCTTTATTTATGTAAATAGGGTTGTCATTTTTATATTTTTGCATTTTTACGACTAGTATTTATAAACAACTATGACTAATATTTATAAACAAAAGTATTCCAAACCTAGTATTTTTTTATAGTTATAAATAATGTTCTTTTATTATTAAAAAAATAATTTGCATCAAAAAATTTACACTGAAATTTTATGCTCAAGCTTTTAATTAGAATTTAATTACCAATAAGAAAACCAGTTCTATAAAATAACCCTCAGTCAGTATGAAGTCGGTGGCAGCCCTGGCCCCGTCGACCGTTCGTCGTCACTCGTCGGTCATTACACGCCCCGCGCATCCGTCTCGCTCGCGCGCGTCAGAAGTAACTTTAGTAACGGTCTCGTCTCAGAGCGCGCACTCGCACAACTCAATCAGAACGTACTTAACTTACTCAAGGAAGGTGAAGGAAACAAACACGGCTCCGACAATTATATTTTTATTATTGTTATCTGCATTCTATATAAAATAATAATTACCGAGTATAACAATAATTAAAAAGAGATAAAAAATAATTTCAAGAATCACAGTGAATGGAAGTTTGCATTGTAAATGATATTAAAAAGTATACAAATCACAGATATATAATAAATAAATTAGTGAAGGCCAAATATTACTTTATTTTGGCCTCAGTTATTTGATACATCGATTTAAGAAATAATCTAATACAATCTAAAATGACCGCCGACACAAGTACATAAAGCTTAGGTACGTCTCTAACACTTTGAGGAGGGGGGGGGGGGGGAGGGTCGCTGTCGGCACGCGGTTGGCACAGAATGTGATCATCGGAAGAGTGTCTTATATAATTATTTAGTCAATACTCTTATACTTATATAGTTTTAGGCCGTATTTGAGTCTCCATCGGGAAGTAGACTAAGATTAATAGTTTTTATTAAATATGTACTATATTAAATTGTATTTAGGAAAATAAATTTAAAAATGATAAATATTTAAAAAAAAATATTTTGGTCTAATCATTATAAAAAATATGTTACATTAAAATTGTGTTTTTGAGACATGACGTTAAAACAAATTTAAAATCTTATAGATATCATGATACGTCAACTGTTTTAATTACTTTTATTAATATTTATTTTGTCATTCAGGCCGTCCTGTCATTGCATTTTATATTATTATGTAATTGTTATTTTTTACTTATTCCTACTTTTTTTATTATCTCATAAATAATAAGTTTGTGTTTACGTATTTCAGTTCGTGTATATTTCCCGGCACCTCATTTTCACTCAGTGTTGTTTTAATAGTTTTAAAGTTATCATATTAAAACTTATTTATAATAGCAACCTTCGTAAGAGGAATGTTATAAACATACAAAGAATCATCTCGTCACATAAAAAGCGTTAAATGCGGTATAACTGTATAAAATATAAAACAAAGAACAACGTTTTAAAATCTTAATCTAATAATCTTTCCAAAATACACAACAATTAACATCACAGCTTATATCTATCTCATTCTAATGTCAGTATGTGTGCAAAGTCTATGCACTATACATATAAAAGAGCGGGACAGGTAGCTTGTCCATTGTTATAAAGTATCAGATTTACAATATTATTACAATAAATAATTTAGTAGACAATTAACATTTTTTATAACTATGTCCCGCAATTTACAAATGTATCCAACGAACTATACTTTAACTTAATACATCTACAACAGCTTTGGAGAGTGGGAATAGGGGGGAGGGGGGGGCGGGGGCAATGGACGACCTACAGCCGAGATCTCGCTTCTCGGAAGGATACAATTCACTTAGCGATATTTCATCAGCCAAGTAATATCCTAATTTTGTATTTTTGTTAATTCTAAATACTACTGTTGTATAGTGTGAGTTGCCGTGTCTGTAAATGTTCCGTCCTCACAGAACACAAACATTGACATCACATTGACATCACATTGACATCACATTGACATCACATTGACATCACATTGACATTAAAACATCTAATGTTCCTTTTAATTGTATTATGACGACTAGAAGGTCTCATAAGAAGCATGTTGGAGTACATTTGTAATTTAAAAGACAACGAATGTTAGCTGTCGTTTCTTATACGAGCTATATTATAATTATCATTAAAACGTGTAGGTACAAAAATTCTTAATATTTGACACCTTTGAGACGGTTACTATTGGTCACTGCGACACTTCAAAGTACTTATAATAGGTTTCAACTAAAAGGTAAAGCTACATCGAGAGACTTCAGTTATATAGATGTCATACAAGTCGTACAAGTTATATAAATTTATTATTGTTAAATTAAATTCACTACGTAACACTAGCAGCTGCACTAACAGTCTTTTCTGGCGGCGAGTGTCGGCGAGTTTCAGTTTGATTCGACGACTGTCGGCGATTGTCGGCGGGCGGCAGCCAGCGACGTCCGTCAGCGGACGTTGACGAGTCGGCGCCAGCGTAGCCGCACGCAGCCCTGCGGGGGCGGGCTGCCCTCTGCCGCACCCGCCGCTCTGAGGGACACACGGGGGGGGGTGAGTAGACGAGTGAGGGGGGGTGAGTACACGAGCAAGAGGGCGGGGGTGAGCGGGACGGTACGCACGGTCAGCGCTCGCAGCGCTCGAGGCGTGCGTCATCGCTAGGGTGCGTGAGGTAGCGGCTGCCCACGCGCTCCTCTAGCGCCCGCAAGTCCCTCCAGGCCTCTCCTGTCTGCAACCAGGCGTGCGCTGCGCACTTGTCCACGGACAGCCGCTTGCGTTGCTTCACTTGCAGCAGGTTGTTGATGAGGTCGATCGCTGGAGACCGAGCGGGGAGTTATTATTGACACTGTATTGCTGTGAGAACCGATATCGCATGCGGGTCGACGGATGATGTCTTTAGATAATTGTGTTAAGGAAAAGAGATCGCACCCTGGGGCGAGATGTCCCTCCAGGGTGCCGGCGGGTACATGAAGGCCGCATTCTGGATCTGCTCGTGGATGTCTTCGTCCTCGTTGAAGGGGAAGGTGCCCGACAGGGACACGTATACGATCACGCCGACCGACCACATGTCCAGTGAGCGATTATATCCCTTGTTGCGGAGCACCTCCGGGGCTGCGAAGGCATTTATCTTAATATATAATACTTAGTTTTAAGAATAAACATTTTCATATCAGCGTAATGCATTATATTAGCAAGTGACAGTTTTTTCCTGTTAGTAAATCCTTACCTAGATACGCAGGCGTGCCGACTACGGATCGTCGGAAGGACTTTTCGCCTATGATCCTGGCGAAACCGAAGTCGCACAACTTGACCTGAGGGAAGCTTTCGTGCGACGAGAGGAGCACGTTCTCTGGTTTCAGGTCGCAATGAACGATGTTTTTCTCGTGGAGGTGCTTCAACGCTACTAGGATCTGTAGATTTGATGAAAAATGTTAATCGATTCTCAGGTCTCAGGTGGTATTCATAGTTTTTTTCAATTTACAAAATGTGTCAGATTTTTTTAAAAAATTAGTAGATACTGGACGAGAAATTGTTGATCTTTCATTACAAAATCGAAACACACCTGAGCCACCAGGAACTTGGTGATCCTCTCCGTGAGGCGCCCCTTCTCATGCGACAGGATCATCTCTAGCATATCTCCCTTGAGTTTCTCCATAACGACGAAGATACGTTCGGGTGTCTCGAACATCCGTTCCAGGTTAACGACCCCCGGATGCGACAAGTTCTGCAGAATGGCTACCTCATTCTTCAGCTGGGCCTCCTGCTTGGTCGGAAACCGGAGCTTATCTATCACCTGAAACCATGACGGTGGCACATGCAGTGTCTTTTCAAATTTATATTCCCTCGTATAAGAATAAATAATTAACGTTTCCCATAAGCCGATAAGTCACCTTGATGGCGACGGGTCTGTGTGTGTCGCGGTGCAGGCCGCCGTACACGATGCCGAACTGGCCCGAGCCCAGCACCTCCCCCGGATGGATCTGGTAGAGCTGTGCCATCTCGGGAGCGCGCTCTCTGCCCCCCGCACCGCCCGCCCCACCCCCGTCGCCGTCGGCCCCACCCCCCGCCCCGCCCCCCTCCGCGGCACCGGCAGCGCCGGCGCACGTGTGCGGTACGAGCGCATGTCTCAGCGCGGTCTCCCAGGAGCGCGCAAGGTATGTGCCCACACCAGAGTCGGGCGGCGGCAGCGGGGCGCCCGTGCTCTGCCACGCCGGGTCCACGCCCACGAGGTAGTCCACGTTAGCGGTACGTAGCTCGAAGCAGTGCATTACGTCTAAAATATTTTCCGTGAGTGACTATTGGTCGAAATAGTTTATCACCGTCTCTAGCGGAGCATCTATTATGAAATCTCTCTAACGAATCGATGTTAGGTAATATATTGTCCGAGGTGTCTACGCCCCCCTCCCCGCTCACCGGCCTGCGGCTGACGCGCGCTGTCCACGGCCAGAATCTCGTTGAGAGGGATCTCCTTGTAGTACTTGCTACCCTGCTCCGACGTGAACAGCGTCACGGACTCGCTATCCAGCCTCCAGTAGTGACGCTTGATCTGAAAAACATTTTGCATTACGTATTGTGGGTTTTTTTTTTATTTAGGCAACCTTATTTTAATATTCTGTTTGTCGGTGAAGGTACCGTCTTGTCCTTATTGGTGAAGTGCACGAGCCAGCCCTCCTTGAGCCACTGCCCGTCGCGTCGCTTGGTGTGCTTCACAGACTGAACGATGCGCATCAGAGGGATGTTAGCGCTCGGAGAGGATGACGAGCTGTGGCGAAAAACCGTTATAGTTAAAAGTCCGTTGATATTCGCCTTATTTTAAAAAAAGGATTAATGAGCAGAAGCGACATGAGCCATCATTAGTGTAGGGGTGGGGCTCACCTGCTGGGTCTGCTGGCGGAGTGCTCGGGGATGACGTCACGCTGCGGCTCCTCCTCGCACTCCCGTAGAGTATTCTGTAACGATGTGCGACGTATATTAAAACTGCACAAATTAATTGCACTGCATATTATTCAGCGGTGGAGTGTGTGCGTACGTCCGTGTGGTTGTCGTGTGCGGGCTCGTTGTCGTCGGAGTCGTCGTCGGCGAGGCGAGGCTCCGACAGCTCGCTGCTGGTGCTGATAGTGTCCTCCTTTTCACCTGCACGATCGACACACTTTAGTGGCGTTCGATAAATTATTAAGTTATAAGCCTCTAGTATCCGGACCTTGATGATCCCGGATCTCTCCTCCGCAGTCCTTCGGCACGAATGGCAGGCACTTCCGGTGCGTATTGTAGTGGCAGTCTCCGCACTGCAGGCCCTGCTTGAACAACCCCCGCAGAAGTTTCTTGCAGAGGCGGCACACGGTGGGCCGCGTGTAGGTGTGCAGCTGGAAGGTGTGCGGGATGCCGGGGGCGCCCCACGATGAGGCTCGCCGGGGGGCCGTCTGGGGGAGGGGGGGCCGCCCAGGAGCTTGCACTTATCTTTTTTTTGTCCGTTTTAACTTCAATGTTAGTTTTATTTTCGGCTTTTAAGAATCTTCCCATATTTTTGTATAGTATATTACTTTAAATATTATTAACATTTCTTGTTTTATATATTTTATTATTTGACAATAATGATTAGAAGTGTAATCGTTGTTTTCTTTATATATTTTGTGAAGCGTTGGGTGATGGGTGCCAAAGGATTAAATAAAACTCAAATGTAATATATCAATATTTATTAAGTAAAGCATAACGGTTACACGTCCAATGATACCCACCACCCGGTCTGTTTAAACTAAACTTATATTAAAAGTAATGAAAGATGTGGACTCTTCATTATAAACAAACGAACTTTGTTTAAATAAATACCAAAAGTAATTATTTAAATGAGATAATGTTGTCAAAAATGAACAGTTTATTTGTTAATAGAAAGAATTATAAATAATAAATAAAAATATTAAGTAAAAGTAATTTAATAGATTAATAGTCTTGTGTTATATTAAAATGTTAATAAACACTATATATGTGAATGTCTTAGTTATTTTGTGCTATTAATTATTATTATCAGTATCCTGATATCATCAAGTCATTTTAAACTCCCTTTAAAATTCGAAGTCATAAAAAATAAAGCATGCGGGCCTCATTTAATTATAATAATAGTATGTACGTATGTATAATACGTATGATTTCTACGAGTTGTTGCCGGTGACGAGGTGGGCGAGGCGCCTTACCAGCGAGTCGTCGTGAGAGGGCTGCGATTGTGAAGCACTGTGCGAGGAGCGAGAGGGGCTGCGGGGGGCCCCGGATGCGCGCCGGGCCCCCGATGCCGAGGGGGCACCCGCAGCAGGGGACTCACAATTCGAGGGGACCTTGACCGCGCAACGTTTGTGGTAGTTTAGCCCGCAACCTGAAATTGGTATTTGTTTAAAATGAATTGCTTACACAAAATGTCCTTTTATACTTTGAAATTGATGTACCTTCGCATTTGAGCCCCTGACGGACTAGTCCGAATAACATCTCCCCGCAGAAGTCGCAGAAGGTGGGCGCCTTGTACGAGTGCACGGCGAGGGCGTGCGGTCGTGGGGCCGGGACGGGCTCCTCGCCCGAGCATAGAAGGGCTATAAGGAAAAATTCCAAATGTAATTACAGAGTCGGTCTAACATAAATTCGCAATATCACCATTTTTGCCCAATGTGACTCACGGTTGGCGGTGAGCACGATCTCGACCAAGGTCTCGTCGGTGACGTCCGAGGCGGAATTGATGAGCTGTAGCACGTTGGGGGAGCAGTAGTCGTGCCGGAACAGCAATATACGGTCTGACAGACGGTTCAGTCCGTTATCCGGGATCTGACGAGTGTTGTTGGAACTCAAGCATTTATAAATCTAATCGGGGTACGCCACATCTGAGCTGAGCCGTGTGTAGGATGCGATTGAGTGTATAAAGAGAGAAAGTCTTACCTTCTCGTGCACGAATTTAACGGCGAGCTCCTTGAGGAGTGCGAGGGTGAGGCGCGGGGCGGGCGCACTGACGGCGTCACGCGTCACACCCAGCTGGAACAGGAACGTCACCTCGTCTTCCATGACGCGTCTGACGCCTGCGCCGCACGACTGATCACTATGATATAAATGTTTATTTTACTCCCTTGACTTTCGTGCGAGTTGGTTTAAAGGTGTTTGTGATTTGGGGAAACATAACTTAGGATATCCGCGAGTCAGAGTTAACCGTGTATCAAACAAGCTCGGAATCTATTCCAGTTTTAAATTTGGAAATTAGTAAGTGAAGTAGTAGTTTCGCCATTTTTCTAAACATTTATGGTAACAGTTAGAAGAAATAAATAAAGGATTTAAAACTGATGAAATCGATACTAACGATGTATATAAAATATTTACTTCAACTGTGCATCTAGTTGTGGAGCACCAATCATTGCCACTAAAAGAAAGTATTATTTTTTATATCGAAGATTCGTGACCCGGATTCGGACTCTACTATATCTTACAAGGCCGACGTTTAAATAAATGTATCCGTAAAGACGAAATTAATGCAATCTCAGGTCAGGTTAAAACAGTATGATAAAATATGTTGCAAATATTAGTGACAAGAAACAAGTCATAAATTAACTGTTGTGGCAGTTGTTGCTTTTTGGTACAAAGGACCTAGGAGTTGTTTTGTTGAAAAAAATCAAACTAGTTCTTCTCTTTTAGGATAACAAGTTAACAGAAGGTCCATCCGTCAGGGTTGCTATCATGTATTTTGAGACATTATCTGTTGTGAAGTTTGATCTTGGTTTAAGGTTGTAAGTCGGTGCATTTTTTCTAAATTTCGCTTAACCAAAATGGTTGCCATTTTAATGTTCAAGTTTGCAAATGTTTCTCCACATTTAGTTTCCTTTCAAGTTCTTTATTGAAACTTTAAAAGTTCCGGGGCTTTGTGTAACAGAATAAGTACGGTCCACTAATATATCTCTAAAGCATATGCTTTAGAGGACGATACTCGATAACTAGCTCTTTAAACTCGTGCGCATGAAATTTTAAAAAAAGAAAAACATTCAATACATTTTAATTATAATCAATCAAGAATATACTTTTCATCCTCCACATTTAAGTCTGAATCTGCTTCTAATTTTGAATATTTTCTAAGTTAATATCGATTTTTCATTAAACATATACAATAATCATAAAGATCTGTCTAGTCTGTGTCCGTTGAGCGAAAGGTTGACCTCTTTTGTTACTGAACTTCTATACAGTCTAAGTACAAGCTATTGTAACGATCGCCTACCTTTGGATAGATAAACAAATCTGCATCGGTACTAACTATGAATATTTTGAATATAGGACCATAGCAGTTAGTTACACTCGCACCTAGCTTAGTAACTGCTAGCTAGGTATTTCATCATTATTGGGGTCATACGTAGTTACCAACGGACACGAAGCAGATCGCTGACGCAGCAGGCTGTTGCAATACATCCAGTGCCATCGATTGACCCCGGGCGTATTGCCTACGCTGCATACCACCACCACCACCGAACACCGGACGTGACCGATGTTTCTTTCGTAATTAAATAATTAAGTAAATCACTTTTCGTTCATTCTTCGAACAATTGTCAACTCCTAGTAATAATTAATATATTGTAATAATTTAATTAAATATAATTAAAAGTAATCTTGGTTTTTTTTGCATTCTTCGGCTGTGACTTTCATAATTAGTTTATTTTACTCATTGTTTATTTATATTTATTTTGATATATTATAAGAATGAATTATGCATATCCATGTATTTTAGCTGCCTTCATACTAGCTAGCTCATAGCCAGCTGACAGCTGCAATAGCGCAGTTTACAAGTACAAGGATTGAAGTTGATATGAACAGAGAGCTATGAAATATCGTAAAAGGTAAATTTGTCGTTAAACAAGAGATGCCTAAACAAAATCTATATATATATATAAGTATTGTTTATATCCATAATTACATTCTTTGCGTCGTGCGTGTAATCAGTCACAGGAGGACCGTACAAGTGGGAACAACAACGTACAACTATATAACTAACTAATTATATATAAAAACATTAAACACGCGGCAATCGAGCTTGCCGCTATGAAAAACTCCTAATCGGCAAATTATAACTCGCAAATTAATTAACGAACAAAACAACTTCTATTGCTTTTTTTATTTTTTTTATGTAGTTTATGATAGGATTTTAAAAAATTTAAAAATTCGAATTTTTTTTTCCATTTTTCGGTAACTTCGGCGGCCGATCTGACCACCTTCCCGTTGGACAATCAACATAATTTTGAAAAGTGAATCATACATTTAGATGCTGATTCCAAATATATCTTTAGTTTTTCAAAATTCGAAAAATAAAATTCGACACACACACAGACACAAATACAGACATACAGACAGACAGATCGGAAGGAAAAACTGAGTTTTTCGAAAACTTCATGATCCGCATTTATCAGGTTCTTTTAATTTGCTTCATTGTTTTAAAGGGCAATTCGATAATATAAAAAATATATAATTAGGACGGTGTGTCGAGGACGCGTGCACCGAGCACGAGCGCTGTCTGCGCATGCAATTGTCTCCAAAACAACGTGGGGTTAGGAGATTATCAGCGCGCTGCATTAATCACAATATTGACATAAACGTATTATAAACATATTGCTTTTAAACTTCTCGAAAACACTCTTATTATCGATTAAAGTGAGAGAGTTATATAACTTTTTTAAAGATATTTTTTATTTGTAGTTCTTTATTTTATTTTGAAATCAATAATTGATAAGTTTAGTATTGTTGTGGCGAATGTGTAGGTACATGAGCTGTAGTCGGGTGACGTTCGCCGGCTCATTATCTCTGCAACCCTACACCGACAGCACCCTCGCGGGGTTTCCTTCAACGGAAGAAGCCTCTTTACTAAAATGCGCCACTGAAATTTAAATTTATGGCTACAGTTATCTGTGACACTTTTACTTTTTTAGAATTATTTGTTTTTATAATTTATTTATTACTTGTCCACAATATTTAAATTGTCGTCCTACTGTTGAGTGACCCCAGGACCAGTAGCAGGCTAGTTCCCGAGCCGACGCGTCACCCTCCCATATAACGTTGTTGGTTAAGATATTATAACTTGTAGGGAGTCAAGAAACAGCCCCGAGGATGCATCAACTTGCCCTTCCGCATTTCCGCTCACATAACCATAAAGTTGGTGGGTCCACGGGACGGAGGGCTGATCCTAAGTTTATAAATTTTATCAAAATTTTTTTTAACAAAAGGTCTTCAAATTGTACGACTACTTGGTATAGCTATATTTTAATTATTTTCTAATTCTTCAGTTTCAGGTGGTTCCTGTTAGAAACCATAAAAAAAAAGTAATTTTCAAGCTGTATCATAATTTCAGCGAGAGTGTAATATGATCGTGCGTGATCATATCAATTTAAAGTAAATAGGCTTTAATACAATTTTAAACTATATAACTTCGGGAGTGTATATTCTTCCTGTGACGTATATACGAAGTCAGGTTTTGTGTAACTATGTGCCCAATGAGTAAAATAAATGTTCAAGTTTGTAGAAATTTATTATTTTTAAGATAATTATTAAATTGTTATTGTTATTTATTACGAACGCTATTCTTATGTTAATTTATTTTACAGGCAAGGAACGATCCTAATCCAATAGGTAATGTTTCAACTTAGTAGGATTGAATTGAATTACTCTTTTTGTTCATTTTCGAAACGCGAAACCTCTTGCACACATACACTCGATATAAAAATATTAATAATTGTTTTTGTGACCAAATCTCACGTTTAGTTAATATTAATATTGCAAAATAATAAAACAAATATTTTAATACAATTATAACAAAAAAAATTAATCAATATTGTGTTTGAAATCAATAATCCTGTAAATACCTGATTAATTATTTAATTTTATATAATTAATTAAAAGTTCATTATTAAAAAAAATCATTATTATATGATTAAGATAGTATATCTTGACAATATTTTTAAGCAGATTAAAAATGAATAATAGTACTTATATTTAATAACTTATCTAGGGCTAGTGTACACAAACAACAAGCTTTATATAGTATAGTGACGTCAATGAGATAGATATTTTCGAAATGAAAATGAATTATCACGGTACCGTCTGATTACAATTTATAAGAAGTTTTTATCAACTTCTTTTATTAACTTTCTGATTAACGAAATTATTGTAATCACATTGATTTTCGGAATCTTTTTTTTTGTAATCTCTACGATTTGAGATGTCCTTAGTAATAATAGATTTTTTTTAACACATTTTAGGTATGTCGTCTTCGTTTCCTCGCGACGTGATTGTGCGACTTGACTTCCTTATGGCATCAATTTAATTGTATTCACGTAACTTAGAGCTGATTGGTGTTCCAGCGAAAAGGCTGAAGTAGCTTTTCAGAGCTTTTTAGTTAAAAAAAATTAAAACTTTATTTGAGAACTTTTAAAATCTATTAGCGTGTTTGTGATGGATGCGATGGATGGTGCGACTTTCTGCGCGGAAAGTTCAAAATTACAACTACTAAAACATAAAAAATTTGATAAAAGACTTTTGTTTCCTTGAATAGTTTTATCTAATGAATGTTATTATGATTAATGTTTTAAATGGTTATTATATAATGCTTAAAGGTCATTGCTGTCGTAAACAAGTGACCTCCACCTACACGTGCCGCCTGAACTCTGCAGAGTATAGTTTTTATATTATAGAACAAAGCTTAAAAATTAATATTCAAAGTATTAAGAATCTGTGTTGTTACTTTGAATACATAATAATTAGAAACGGGTATTTAACGGATCTCGGAATCAAAAGGGGTTCTGGAAAAATGATTATAAAATATAAGAAGGGTTAAATTACTAAAAATGAATTCTCGGAAAACAAATTATTTTTTGAAGAAAATAAAGATTTTATTTTTATTTTTAATGCTTTTTATAAGATCCTTTTTGTAATACATATACGAGAAGGTACAACTCCCTTTATCCGATAGGAAATAAAAACTATTAGTGAAGCGTCTCCATATTAAATACATGTAAGACGATTATGAACGTACAGTAATGTAGTAACGAGCCTTAACCTCTTATACACATTTTATTATTCATCTGAGGCTTTATTTGTATTTTTGTCCTTTCGTAGATCACGTATTATAAAGCTAATTACCCGCCTAATTGCGGACGAATACCAGGCATTTAAAAGTCGCAATGTTAACAAATAATAGGTGATAATATAAAATTTTGACTTAAAATAGAATTAAGAATAAAACCTAAATAAAAGCTGGCGGTTGTCTGAAGTCTGAGCAGTTATAGAAACATCATCAGTGCACGCGTGCCATCAACGATAACCCGTCAATCAGGAAGCGAGCGATGACATTAGATACATGATGATTTATTATATGTTTATCACATATGTTTCAGGTGTACTGATAATTTATCAATACCTCTCCTTGTTACTATTGTCCTAATGATACCATTCATTAGAGTATAGAAATACAATCTTTTTAGATTCGTGAGGTGTAACTAAGCTAATAATATATTATTATTATTGTTTTTACATTATTGTTTATATAATTTTATATTATAATTTTATTATGTTTTTGTTGTACATGTAAATATTATTTAATACTCTCCACAATAAAATAAAATACATAGATTCATAATAAGGTAGTGATGGCGACAGATATAAGTTTGTCTTATTAAATGAACTAATAACGAATACTAAGTGTACAGAAATATATACTATGTTATGGTAACTATGCACATATGATAAACTATATGATTTGTTTTAGACGCAATCACATATTAAGAAAACCTTAAATTCAATAAAATTCGTTTGAAATTAATATAATATGTAAATCTTCTCGGATTTAAATCGGTATATTATTCATTAGCAAAAATTCTCGCAACATTTGCAAATAATTAAATGTTAATTATCCTAAGTAATTAGAACTTTTTTTGCATTAACAAATGTTTTTCGTCGAAGTAATCTATTGTTCCTATTATTTTTGTGATTTTGCAATTGTATTCAATCAAAGTAAGATTGTCTTATACTTTTGAAGTCAACGTTCATTTTCCATTAACTGAATAAGATGTTTATTTGGAAAAGTTACAAAAAAATTTAGAATGCGACCAAAATATGTTGCTTAAAAATGAATTGCTTAAATAGATAAACCTTATTATATTTCAAGGAAGTTCACTATTTTTTGAGTCACTTTTTTTAAATACAGCAAATTTTTTATTTCTCTTAACCGCGGGCCTATTATTTATATTTTTTGAGCTTCCGTCGTACGTACGTCGTTTTATTTTCATTTTCGTATTTTGATTCATAATCATATTCATAAAATTATATCATCGTATTATATTTACATTTGTTAAAAACTGGTTCTTGATATTAATATTTTATGTATCTGTATTAGTGATTTCGTCAAAATCTTTATAAGTATGAATTGATTACAATAATACATGTATTATATATGATTACTATTTTGTATCTTTTATGTAGTTACATATCTAGCGAGCAGTTGTTCAAAATTCATACGAGCATCTCTTTTGCCGTATTTTAGATACGCGAAAAAAATACTCCGATGTGTAAGCCCCAGTCTAGTTTAAATAAAATTATAGTATGTGCGCTGTCATGGTGCGGGTGACGTCTGTCAGTACGAAATGACTAGGCATTGACGTTATGCATTTTATATTTTTCGCTTACGATACTCAGAGTATATATCTAGTTCTCTTTAACATAGTTATACAAATTGAAGTGTTATTCCGTTATGCTGAGTAATTCCGTGTATGAACTTATCTTTACTGATATAAAATAATCAAAATAAGGCTAATGATTTTTTTTTTCGTGACAACATTTTTGCTCTAGCGTATTATCGCGGCAGATACATTGTTTACCCTTGTAATGCTGTCAGTACGAGCGCCAGTACCGACTCTGAGATGAGTTCAGATGAAAAAAAAATATTTTTTCTTAGCAATCTTTTAAGCAATCTTACCCCATATATATGTTCTGTTGTTTCATTAATAAATGTATAAGCTCTTTAACAATAAAAATTTAACTATTTACGCACAATATAGTTTTTATTATAAAAAAACATCGACTCTCATATCGTAGCAGTACATCCTCTCACTAAATTCGTCTAGGCGTTAAGTTATACGCATAACATTTTGCTGAAATTTTCTTTCTATTATAATTTATTTGTAGACTAATTCATTCTGATTGGGTTTAATTTACTACAGTAATTATACATTACGAATGTGGTAAAACTAAAAAACTAAAATATAATTTGTAAATCGCGTTAAGTCTCAAGAGAGAAACGAGACGTTAATGACAGTGTCACCCGCACTATCCTACAGCGTATAAGGTTTAATCAAGATTTTGTATAATCCTATACCTGAGCAAGCAGTTTCACGAGTTCTTACACTCAACAGCTTCTGTTATAGTTTTGTATCAGCTCTTTGTCCGGTTAAGTGGGTCTCCAGACACGTGCCAAGCACGCTGAGCTTCTTGACTTCGTAAGGGTCATAGTGTCGAGTATAACTGGTTTCATATCTACTTATATAATAATATAGTCTACGTATCTGATGCCCACGTTTGATCTTTTATTAGTACTGATGTATGTATAACTAGCCCCTGCTCGCGGCGCCTCTCTTTGAGGACATTTTGCGATCTCGACATGACCCATCAGGTCCTGATTAAGTAATTTCTATTTTTACGTGCCTAGGGAGGGGCAATTTCATTAAAACATAATATAATAAAAATATATTTTCTTATTTATCAAAATAAGATGCAACACCTAGCTTAATTTGTCTCCCAAGAAACATACAAATGCTTCGTCTAAAATTGTATAGAAAGGAATAGATTGAAATTAAAAAGTTATTAATACCTGCAGGATTTGAACCTGCGACCTCAGTACTCAAATGAGCTTCCGTGTCACTACCGGCCTTGACACGCGTAAGCGTTCTATATTATTTTAAATGTTTTAATAATTTTAATATGGTTTATATATTTAAAAATACCTTGAAAATGTACTCATTACGGTGGCGGCATGGTTTTATATTGTACTACAGTTAGAATAAATAATTAGGATTTTCGTAAGAAACCTGATATATATCACCTCCATCCCCATAAAGACAATTACATATTGAATGTGCATCATATGGTGGCGCATAACGACTAGGAAGGGGGGAAGGGAGGAGGGGGATAGTGTCCCGAGCTACGTATTGTCTTACTTCGCTCTGATATCATCTCGGGCGAGACAAACAGTCGCACAACTGCATAGTAAGGATTACAGCTAGACTACATTAGGCTTATATGTATTTTAAATTACATAATTTATAAATACTTGTTTGTATATAAAATGTTATATATGTATAAAGGATATATAGATTATTACGATAATGACTTACACGTGTTAACAAAAATCAATTCAAAGTCCGTTCGTACTTGTATATAGATACAACATCGCTTACGTCATCGCCTGAAGGAGTGTTCCGTGCTTCTGCACGTGGAGGCTGTGTTATTGGAGCCGCGACCTAGACGACACGGTGACGACACGGTGATGACACCGTGACGACGCCTGTTAAAACAATCTGATGGCTTTTACACCGTTACTATAACATTAAAATTAATAATTAACCTCAATCAATATTTCTTTCTGGATATTGTTAGTTATATATTTATGACGTCACAGACTCGTCTGACACGTCTATTACATAGGTGTTATCTTATGCTAAACAGCAGCCAATCTGCTCTATAAGCTATACATGTACAGTTCCTCGTGCGTGCGCATGCGCAGTGCAGTTATGATTTAATTAGGTGTTGCAAGTAGTGTTAAACGCTCGGCGCAGGAGTTTCTGTACAGACAGACTAAAAGTACGTCTAATATTTTATTATATATATTATATTTTATTATTATTATTATTATGAGCCGCTGAGTCGGACCCCTTTTTAAACACCAATTATACACTTGTTATAAACTTAATTTTATAGTCTATCATTATTTTCATCATTTAATCTTTGAATATAAAACAAATAAAACATAAATGTCAATAGTTAATTGCATTTGTAAATTTCCATATTTTACTTATATACGAGTACACACACATACACACACAAACACACACGCGATACAAATTACAATATATTATAAACAATATTATCTGATCGCCTTCACCTGTCCCTGTATAAAAATATACAATTAATGGGCTAAGAGGTTAAATGCTACGATATCGAATGCTATAAATGTGAATATAAAAGTGACCTGCGCCTGCGCAGATACCGCTATCTGAAAACTTGCTCCAGTTATGATTGCGGGAAAAATATATTACGCAACAAATGAATGCAATATTCATTTATAAAACAATAATAATTTTACATTAAGGTTTTTACATTTACGAAATTTTGGTTTCGATAAAAAGATGTATTTTGTTCAGATTAGTCTTAATTGGTTCTGATAATAATTACTGTCGGTATCTTTTAGTGATAATATAGACACGTTCAAGTGCAGTGCTTGTCTAGTCTATGTATATAAAAGTATATCTGATCACTACAGACTCAATGCTCATGTATCAGCCGCAACTGTACTGTCTAAGTTCAGGTCCCTATTCTATAAGACGGTGCAGTTCGAAGGATCGAGGACGGACGAAACTGCACTTAAAATAACAATACTAAACAATACAAATTATTTACATAACAAACACTATCTCAACCCTGAACTTTACAGATCACGATTGACGAAATGCACAATTCCGTATAGTTACTGATACAGGGGTCGCGGGTTCACATCCAGTATCGTTGTTGCACTGATTATGCATGCGATAGCCTCGATTTCGGTCAAATATCCAGCTTACCTTACAGGAGTTTGTTCTAATAATTATCTGAAACTAGACTTTGTTCTAATAATTATCTGAAATAGAATTATATTTCAATTTTCCAAAGACATTTTTATAATAGGGTTTTTTTAAAGCGTGGTATTATACATAATAACAATAACACAACACAACAACAATGGATAACAAAAGACAACAGAGGAATAACTGACTCAAAAAAGTGAAAAACTCTTTGCTGAATTATTGTAACGTATCTATGTACTTTTTCAGGATGTTATACAATTGTACGATAAAAGAATTTTGAATATTTGAACCACAAAATTATAAAGGAAAATCAGAAGTAATTCATAAGTAGTACATGTTTAAATTGTATGAAATTGAAATATTTTTTTTTTCCAGGATCAGGTACAATTCATTAAATATAAAATATAATTCATTCGCTGTCAACAGATTACTAAACTACTAGATGTAAGTCGGCGAAGAAAGTGAAATCAGATTTTTTATAATATTTACTTTAAGAGGTGTCCTGAGTAATTATGGACACTTTAAAAAAAATTAATGTTTGTGTGTGCGTCCGTATATAAGAATATTTACATATTATTTTATTTATATTTTGTTTACATCGGCTCCATTTTCTCACCCATATAATTCAACTGACTTGGTTCAATACCGAACGAGGAATTGTCACGTAACTTGTAGCTGCTTAGTTGGACAGAGTCAAATCAGACAAGTGGTTTTTCAGCTATTTTACAAAAACTCTTAAAAAATATATTTTCTGTAGTTTTTGTTTTTGTAACACGTTAATCGCCATGGTCGACTAAAAATGTGCCATACTATTTAACCAAAGACGCCAGGTTAAAAATCGTCGTTCACTTACTTTTGAATATAAGTTTTTATTAATTAAGAGGCAAGAAAATGTAATAAATCACATGACATACTAAAGAAAAGTAATTAATTACTTTATTTCGTCATAATACTTCTGTCACTTATAAGTTGTCCCCCATGGCCCCAACGGGACAATTGTATGTCGACTACATGGTGCCCCCCACGGCCCAAATGTTAAGACTTAAAAATGAGGGCTTCGTTTAACGTGTTAAGGAAATATAAAAAAAATATATCAGAGTATCAAATTAGTTGAAAAAAGTTATATGGTATATTGAAAAGAGTGCAGTTAATGAGAATGATGAAATAAATGACGGAATAGATTGAATAGGAAAATGCAATTTCCCGAATAAATTAAAAATTATATAATAATATTAAAAGCAAGAGCCTTACAATTATATTGCGAGAACATTTATTTATTTTTAATGGTAATTATAATAAATAATTATAATTGTCGTTCATAAAATAACATGGAAAGTAAACGTTATTATAAATAAATTTAAATAGTACGTCCTTTCGTGATCGTATTTGATCACGTCTTTTGTTAATTTCCTGATCATTTTCATTTTATACTAACAGAAACTAATATATATTGTTATTAGATCCAAGTCAGTCTAATGTGTTGATTAAATTTGTAAGATTTGTAAGATCAATAGTCGCAAAAGCAACTACAAATACGTCAGGAGCCGTACAGCCGTTTGACTCGAGAACTATATTATATAATTCACCGACAGAAGATGATATAATTATTTATCATTTGCAATTTCAGGCAGCTTATCGCGAAACTCGTGGTGGCTGTGGTCTCTAGAAACACACACATCAAAATTTTGTGTAATTTAAATTAGAATTTAAGTAAGTTTTTCTTTTTTGATGATAATTTGGCATTTAGTGTTGATTTAAAATTTTAATAATAATGGTATAAGAGCAATAAAATTAAATCGTGATAGAGCTTCACGTCACGGAGTGACGTCATTTGACAGCAAAAGAAATGCAGAGCTGTAGGGATGATGCAAATGAAAAGAAATTGATCCGGAGTATCCCGTTATTTGGTGTAAACAGAAGTTTTATATGCCCTCTTTGGCAGCATTACAGTAACACAGGATCCATTCCGGCTAAGCAGCACCCGAGTCGCGGAAGGAGTACTACTGCTCCGTTTGATCGCTATATGCAAATAAGTGTATGACTACAGCCGATGTTAACCACCCGAGAGATAGGAAAGGCTATAAAACTCAGGTGGTGTTGTTCTTAGCCTTCAAATCATGCAAAATCGACGTCACGGTCCACGAGCACGATGCCCGATCAGGTCTCTTCCTATACGTGACGGCAATTGCGTTTGTCAGAATGAATGGTGTAGAGAACATATAACACTACATATTTTATAACATAGGGACAATATTTTATTTTGGTATGAGTTGTGTTATTAAAAAAACAAGACAGAAGAAGTGATAATACAAACTAATCTAAGTTGAACTATTTAATATTAAAATATTTTTAAGCTGAGAAAACGTCATATTATTACCTAAACTTTATGTACATTAATATGATTATGTAAGGAAAGGTTCATTTATAAAATATTTGCTTCTATTCGGTTCGGTTCGGTATATAGTATGTAAGAAATATACTACGACTAACGCTGTATGTTAGAGTAAGAGATGAGGATCCTGCTTGCCGCTGCTGTATACGTGAAAGGGAAGCCAGACAGACTGCCACAATCACGCGTTAAGTAACGAAGAGGTATATCTTGAAAAACTATTGTTGTTCTTACATTAAAAGACCTTAATACTATATTTAAATAATAATATATAAACTTTATAACAAAAAAAATTTAATAAAATTCAAGACATTATTATTTTTATATTGAATTTTCTGCATCCTTTGTGTAAGCATCAATCAAAAACGGTATATCCGAAAATTTTCAAATTTTGTACACAGATAGACGTCAGTCTCTTGATGGTTTAAAAATATAATATATTAGATATCGTTGAAGAATAATCACGGAAAAACTAAAATAAAATCCCATAGACTTCAATGGGAGAGTTTTTTTTGCGATAATTTAGCTTTAAAATGAAAAAAATCCTATAGACTAGACGTGAAAGCGACTTCGGTTAAGGTCCGGTTCAAAATTCGTTTTTAAAATGTTTGGTTACATTCTAAACTTGAATTTTAATTAAAAGCAAAATAAATCCGTTTAAAATAGTTTTAATTCCAAGTGTATCCGTGAAAATATAATGAAATACTAAAATATACGTTTAAAGAGACATTAATTATGCATTTTTTGTATTTAGAATATCAGTTAAAATAATTAAAGAAAGAGAAATAATATAAACTAGTCTTTGATAACTCGTACATATATAACAAAGAGGGCGCCGGCGCCTATCACATCATATAAATACAACACACTACTAAAACTACTGCTTTTTAATATAGTTCTAAGCAGTTTTTATATAATTATGTACCAATGAGAGAATTTTACATAAACGCTGTTATAAATGTTATCTTGGACAAAAAGCGGAACGAAGCCATATTTAATTCAAATTCGTCCGTATGTTCGCGAGATGTGCGAAGAGAGCTGGGTCTAGTATTTAATAGATATAATAAAAGGCTCAAGAGTACGTATTCGGTATGGCGGCGGCATTGCGGTTATTTATAAGGCAGTGGAGGGCGCGTGTCGTCAGTGGCGACCATGCCGCGGCCAGTGATACAGCTTGCGCTGTCAGTGCTGTTCGTGCTGCACGGTGAGTGCCGCCGACTCGTGCTTGTGATATATTAATAATATAGTGTTTTAAGGATAACTTATATATTAAAAATATAAAATAAAATGTGACTAAATGTAGCGGTAATTTTGATTAGTTATATAGAGTGAGAGTAAAGTTATCTCACTTAGTAACAGTGATAAAAAAATATTTTGCATTTTTACGTCTAGATAATATATATTTGAATGGGTCTAAGTTAACCGTGTCACTCCTAATGCATACGAACATGATACATTTATCAACTAATCAATGAGATAAATAATAACTTCTATAATACACAATTATGTTGAAAAAAAAATTTGATCTAAGAATTAATTAAATCATGTTATAAATTATATCTGAACGTAATAAGGCTTTGAGGAATTTATTAATTAAACAAAAAATATCAAATATACCAATGTAGTATATTAAAGAGATAAAAAAGAGGATTCAAATCATATAGTATAAGTCTTCTAGGTCCCAAAGTAAGTTTAAACAGACACAAAAAAATGAACTCCGGGAGCAACAGGTCTCAGGTAAGTTGAGAACTAAAAACAAATAAAACAACGTGCCATATAGATGCAGATGCAGGTCTGCCTGCACCCCGGCCTGGCCTAGTCGGAACTATACCAACGACTTATTGAGCGATATTTTATTATATTTATGAATAATAAATATATTTGGGCACGTTTTACAATATCATGATACATATTTAGAACTAAATAACATATAAAAACTTGTCAAAAGAACCGAGACCTTTATTATTTAAATAAAAAAAAAACCTAAAATGTGTGAATCCATTATTATAAAAATTTTAATATTGCAGTATATAATAGATGACTTGATCTGAGAAGTCGGTTAAGTTAAAACAGATTGTTGATATGCATCTCACATTATATTTAAATAAATAAAAATAGATTACAATAAATTATTATCGTATTTATTATCAATGAATGTCAGACGAGTCATAATTAATTGTTTTCGTAATCGGGATGTTAAGTTTACCAGTCGTTAGGTCTTCATATCTAGAACGTGTACGTTTTATTGTTTCTTTTATTAGATCATCTACACGTGGCGGTTGGTGTACGAGCTTGATACTATACATACGGAATCTCAAAACACTCCTCAGCAGCAAGCACATAATATAATTTACGGAAGCAACGAAACAAACCGACCTCGAACTGCTGCCTTCATCTCCTAAAACTTATTTTAAGTTATTCAGAAATATTATATTACTAAGAAATATAATATTCTGAAGAGGGATCTTTTCCGAGAAGATTCTTCCGACCTAATTTGACGAGTTTTCCAAATAAGACGCAATACCGAGAAATCGATATTAAAAACAAATTTCTAAGATAATACCCGGAATAAGAAAATAATAAGGAATAAAAAATAACTCGAAGTACTAGTATTAGTATGTTCTGCACGTTTAGTCTACAGTTTTTTTAGAGTTACAGTTGTATTTCGATACTTTCTAAATACCGTTTCCAATGCACGACGTCTGCATCCTAATCTAGTACGCTACGAAGCTACGATGCTACGCACCGCGAGTTGTCCTTTAGGAGTCCATCCTGACTCTTTAACGGAGAGCTTTATCTTTACGGAAATATGAAATACAAATTCAATCTGTCTGATTAAATTTCTTCTAAATTAAAGTTCTGTAAACAGCTCGATCTTCGTATCA
Organism: Mechanitis mazaeus; assembly: GCA_959347395.1. NCBI lineage: Eukaryota > Metazoa > Arthropoda > Insecta > Lepidoptera > Nymphalidae > Mechanitis > Mechanitis mazaeus. Next base: position 4,360,551 of record OY365743.1, read on the forward strand.
TTGGTTTAAAGGGACTCGTCTGTCACATTCCAGCTGAGGCGGTGCCGGTGCGACGAGGTCCAGAATGTGAGGCGAGTGCGCGCCTGCAGGCCGGTAGGATCTGCGGTGTCCGGCGTGTGGCCAACAACCAAACACATTTTGCCAGCTTCCTCGGCGTGCCATACGCCAAACAACCCGTTGGAGAATTAAGATTTAAAGTATGGCCAAATTTCACTTTATTAATGAAAAGAAAGCATATCTGTGAGAGCAGTAAAATGTTTATAAATACTGAAAATACTAAAGATTTTGTCTATATTTTTAGGAGTTACAGCCCTTAGAACCATGGGACAACGTCTACGACGCAACGGAGGAGGGGCCCATCTGTCCCCAGCACGACGTCGTCTACGGCGTATTGAACGACGGAACCATGAACGAAGCTTGTATATATGCAAATATCCACGTTCCTTTACATGCTCTCCCTGAGAACAGGGAGAGCATAAGACCGGTGAGGGAGCTTCAGCCGCCATACGAAACTGGATTAGAAGAAGATAAAAAGGAAAAAAGCCCTGGTCTGCCAATTCTAGTCTTCATACACGGAGGCGGTTTCGCCTTTGGCTCTGGTGGGACCGGTTTCCACGGGCCGGAGTACCTCATGCGCAGAGACGTTATCCTCGTCACATTCAATTACAGGTATGTTGTGTTGTCCAGCAGCTGGTGTAACATCGTATCTTGTAATATAAACTGATCTCAACTAGTTCATATCTCAATATGAACAAGCCTAGTCCTAATATTTGTTGTCGCCATTTACTAATATCAACACAACTTATTCATTAGTTACGGTCAGTTACAGAAGTTAATTATAAGTTATCTTATATAAACTAAAGACAAATCATAGTTTGCTAATTTACACGTGTACTTACAAAAACGTGATAATTTAAATTTATATTTAATTAATGACGTATTTTATAATCAGTTAATTAAGAAATAGTTATCAGTGATGTTGTTCGATAATAATAATATCACTCGAGGGCATCGCGTTACTTATAAAATAAGAAAAATCTCACTTAGTTTATGTTGTTTTGGATCAAAGTTAATTTTATAGTTCGTGTTTAATAAAATAAAATAACTAGGAGCGGAAACTAGATCCCATTTTCGTTGCGCTCCCGAAATCTCGGTATGTGTTAACATATTGAGGCGACGGGAAAACAGCACCGAAATTGCATTTACAAAACTTCGACGCATTCTGTTCTCAACTATTTTTCAAAATGAGACACATCATCCCAATTTTTTTTTTGTATTTTTTAAACACCACCACCAGACTGATTTCTATCAGTGTGCAAAATTAAAAAATTTCAGATATACCGTTTTTGATTGATGCTTGCACAAAGGATGCAGAAAAGTCTCTCATAGAGAGCTTCGCTCAAATATGTTAAACTTATTTGTTTAAATATTATAAGACGATATAACTATTACTACAGACAGTTCTCGAACCTTCGCAGCCTCTGATTTTTTTCAATCTGTATTATTAACTTCTTGTTTAAAAAAGTTATTGTAATTAGATAGACTTTTGAAATCCATTTTTTGTAATATCTTTGTACGTTGAGGTGTCCTGAGTAATTCTAGACACTTTTTAAAAATATGTATGTATGTATTTTTATTTTTGTCGGCGATGCGTAATAGCGTATTAGAGTTGATTAGTTTTTCACCGAAATCGACTCAGTGGTTTTTTTAGTTTGTTTGTTAAACTGAATGCAGTGTATTTCCGTTTTTAAAAAACTATGGACGAAACTTAGAGCCGATTTTGTTACAGTTTTTGGAACAATCGGTCAAGCGGTATTTTAGTTAAAAACCGAAAACTGCATATTGGCGATTTCTAATAAACTAATAGCGTTGAAAGACAGATTAGGGTGGTTGTGAAAACAATGTGATTACAATTTGATAAACCAAATCTCTTTGTTTTTGTTTCATATTCAAACGATGAAATGGATTTTATTAAACAAAAAATAAAAATAAATTGTTATAACATTTTAATAAGCAGGAAGTTAATGAGATGGGCTCACACCCATTACCGCTGGTTTAACATCATATGATAACCTCGTAGATAAAAATGTTATGTCTGCGAGATGACGCCTGATTACCGCTCAGAAGCCTGACATGTTGCGCTCACTGCGGCGCGTTCTACCGATAATATCCTCGCTAGTACATATCCCAATAAAATACTTGGACATGTCCTGGTCGATTTAAACTGGATTTGGTTCCGATGGTGTAAATATTGCGATATTATCATATATTTATATTTATATTATCATATTGCAATATTTAAACATATTTTATATCTAAAAGTCGTCAAAAATTGTAAGAGAATCGTTTGACTTAACAGTTATTTCCTCACATCACAGTTAGCTTGACTTTAAGCGACCAGAAGACTTAGTGAAATTAATATTGCCGAAAATGAAAGTGTACTTATATGTAATATGTAGTACTAATAAATTAAAAATGTGTGATTTTTGAGCTTCATAGAAGACTTTGCAGGGAAGGGGAGGCTTTTCCGGGATTTAAAACTTTTGGTTAAGTAGGAAGGAAAAACGTTTAATAAATAATTGTTACGCTAGTGTCTTACCAGTACTGTATAATATACCATAAAAATATTTACCATAAATTTTTTAACTTCCTGATTTCGAAAGTTTTTGTATTCAACCCAATTTTACATATCAATTTTTTTTTAATCTTTGAGATTTTGTAGTCTTTCTATCTTTCAGTTTTGAGGTGTCTTGGAACCAATTGATGCGTATTCACATAACTTAGAGCTGATTCATTTTCCATAAATCGTTCAAGCGGTTTATTAGATTTTTTTTAAACTGAAAACCGCTCATTCGCGATTTCTAAAAACTAACAGTGCGATTGGGAAGATACCAGGAACTTAAGGTGATGGAGCTAGCACCCAGCACCCTTACTGCTTGTTTAAGTTTAAAGCTTTGTTCGTTTGCCTCTAGAATTGAGGAGAAGTATAATCCCGTTTTGTTTAATTGTTCGATACGCTATAAGATATGAACGAATGATTAAGATAAAATATGAAACAAAGAGATTAACAACAGCTTGATTATTTGTCTTCGCTAGGAATGTGATCCTTAGGTCCGTGGGCTAATTATTTAACTTTTGAAGTGTCGTAGAAATATGGATCTTCTTATTTTTTATCCTTCAGCATTTGCTGCAAATACCTTTCGTAATGTTAAATAAAGCCAAATATTGAATTGCCTTTTTAATGTATTCTGATAATTAATGTAAAAACGTAATTCTTCTTTTCATTAAATTTCTTACTCGTCCTGGTTGTGCACATCGTAGAATATACACAATTAATAAACTAAAATAGTGTTAAAGTATTTTATTAAAGAAAAATAAAGACACAGTTAGAACTGTATTAGATTAAACTTTTAGAGATATTTTGAGATCTATTTTGATTTGACTGATTTTTGAGCTCCGATTTCGTCATATAAATGTAAGTGATTCTTCTCCTGGCTGAGTTGTAAACAGAAACAGAACAGAAACAGAAAATGACCAAATTATATGACCAAAGTTGACGCGTATGTTTATATTCCACATGCTAACATTTTAGGCAATAACCTATTCTGTTAAAAATTTTAATTAAATATTTTTTTACTCTAATCATCTAGATTATCAAAAAAAAAAATAGCCTTGGCTTGAATGAGACTTTTCTCCAGAACACTGTCTTTAATTTTATCGTCTTATCTTCTAATCTCTTAGTTAACACGTCGCACTTCTTCTTCCAGATCATGCAGATCTAGTCGAGGAGATCAAAAGCTTTATGTAAAATTTTGTGTAAAATATCTGTAGTAAAAATAATGGTGCAATAATTTTATAAGCTGCAATATACGGGTAGGACTGGACTTGCTTCCTCGTTGCACCAAACAAAGCAGAGAGGCTGATCCACACTTTGTGATAGTCTACTTTCTAGTCTAGTTTTCAACATGTCGCGATATCTCTTTCATTTTAGCATCAAACATAGCTCTTTAGTTTTGTACAAATTATGGACTTAAAACTACCAACGGGAAAATTTTCGACTGGCCTTTATCTTGCTGTAAATCCTACATTTCAAAAAACTCATCAACACTTAATTATGTTTCAGGTTAAACGTCTTTGGTTTCCTCTCCCTAAATTCGTCGTCTATTCCCGGGAACAACGGTTTGAGGGATATGGTAACGCTGCTGCGCTGGGTGCGCGACAATGCCCGCTCTTTTGGGGGTAATCCGAATGATGTGACTATTGCAGGACACAGTGCGGGGGCATCGAGTTGTCATCTCCTAACCTTGTCTAAGGCAACCGAAGGACTGTTTAAAAGGTAAAAACATTCCTGCATATCTTAATGAAATATTATATTATGATATTTTTACATATTAAAATAACAATAACACAATAATATAAATTGTATTTATTATCTTTCAGAGCAATACTTATGAGTGGAACGGCGTTACCCACTTTTTACACACCTTCACCGATTTACGCACAATTTATTGCTAATCTGTTTTTATTAACAGTTGGAATTAATTCAACAGACCCGGTTGATATTCACCGTAAATTAATAGAACTACCTATTGAAGAGATCATGGAAGCGAACAAGCAAATACAAAATCAGTTTGGTATTACCGCCTTCCTTCCAGTCGTGGAATCAGCTTTTCCTGAAGTTACCACGGTTCTAGACGACGAACCTGAAGTACTAATAACAAAAGGGTATGGAAATCACATACCATTAATAATCGGTTTCACAAACGTTGAATGTGAGACCTTCAAAACAAACTTTGAAAACATAGATATATTAGGTCGGATTAAGGAAAATCCACTAACAATTTTATCAATAAATTCTATTTACAATTTACCTCCAAAACACGCTTTAAAAGCTGCTAAGAGAGTAGAAGAACGTTATTTCAATGGCGAGCCGACTATAGATGGATATATTCAGGCTTGCTCGGATTCTTATTATATATATCCTGCTATCAAGCTTGCAATGAAGAGGGCAGCTGCAAAAGCAGCACCCGTCTATTTATATGAATTTTCTTACGAAGCTGATTTTAGTGTCGTTAAGGAAACAAAAAAAATATCATTTAAAGGCGCCGGGCACATAGAGGACATGACATTCCTCTTTAAAGCAAACTCCTTGGAAGGCGTAGAAGGTTACTCGCCTCTTTCTCGTGAGGACCAATCGATGACGGACATGATGACCATGTTTGTCAAAAATTTCATGAACTGCAAGTGAGTTTTCTTCATATTCTAGTTTCTAGATTGTTGTTACGCTTCAAAAAAAGTTTAATAGAGATCTAGAAACGCTGGAGAAACAGTAGACTGTATTTGTGTAATAATAATTGTTATCTTTTTCTAGCGATCCCGTGTGCAACGGAGGTCTCCCAGCCCGTTGGCCGTCAGTTGACGAGGAACCAGAGCTACAATACCAGATCATTGAGAGGCCAATGTTCTTTAGCTTTACTGGACTTACAAAGGATCAGAAGGAAATGGTGCAGTTCTTTGATAATTTGTAACAAGACTTAAAAGTTACTCGTTTCTTGTGAAGTGTAATTTGAGTGTGTTTATTTATTAAAATGATTTAAGGATAATTTTAAACCGGCCAAAATAGTGGAATGTGTCAATTAAGGATGTATGAATTTAATTTTTTATATTCTCTGGGTATATGATTGTCTATGACGAAAGCTTTTATTTAATTAAACTGAGTGATGCGAGTTTTATTAGTTTAAATGTATTTTGTGTATAATTGTTGTGGACGAGCGTACCAGACGTATTACTAAGATTATGATTTTGTAAATGTTATAATTTATGAGTGTCTTAAGTAAGTTTTCATTGTTTACTTACTTTTTATAAATAAACTAGTACTAAATTACAACATTAAACATTAATTTTTTGGTAACACAATCGATGTAAATAATCCTTTACAATTCTAATGACATTTTAAAAAGACCACACAGGAATGAGAGAAGAGGTGTTTTTTTTAAAGAATTTTAATTCCGAATAAACAATTGTAGAAAAAATAGTAACAGAATAAACGGTAGTATTACATTACTTTTATAGTCTTCATAATATAAATTATGAAAAAAATTTTCATAATTTTATTATATTTTTTAGTAAATTTTATGTATTAAATAAATATCCATATTCACATCTAAGCTATATTTTGACTACGACAGATGTTACGAGATAAAAATTAATTTATGTGTTAATTATGCAGCAATAAAACAAAGACGATAATACAATAGAGTATTAAGATACACCAGTGGATGAGAGAAATAATTATAAAGATTAACTAAAGATTGATAAATGATATCACGTAGGAAATCATTACATATAAACTCTGCTGCTAAATTATCCAGCGCTGTCTGCTTTTTTTCTACATTTTTATAATCATTATATGCAATATTACAAAATGTATGGTGTCGTCATCGTCGATGGTGCGGTGACGGAGATGTGACCAAACTACAAATCAATTTATCTTTTCATTTAGACTTTGCATTAGCAATATGTTAGCGTGACCCGTGATGATAAACATCTGGACACACTCTCTAATACAAATAACCAGCGGTCACTCATCACCGATATCAATTACTATTGTTAGTTGTGTATTGTAGAACATAACAGTAAAAAATTCGCGGAAATATCACGGATTCGATCTATTAGTGATGTGATGACGGAGTAGAGGAGACATGACTGACTTTAACAGTCAGATGACGTTAATTTTACATATATATATATATATATACATCTGGATTCCTGAAGGCGAGTAACATCACGATAGCTTAATATCACAGAGCGATGGCATGGTGTGTTTTACTAACCATACCATACCATCGAAGAGAAATTTAAATACATATTTATATTTTATAGTATGCCTTTTTTAAATAATAATAATGAATTATATTAATTGACAATAGTCAATACGAGCGCACATCCACGCTATATACAGCGCACGTATAAACAATTAGTCCAGGGAAAGCACCTAGTGATAGTCATATCACCGAAACTATTCATACTTCGTAGTTGACAAAGTGCTCATATACAGATAACAGCTTATAGAACTTGTCGGTTTGTTGAACAACTGAAAACATCCTGATAACATGGCGTAGCGAGTGGTGACGTCAACCTCTAACCACAACTTTAAATTTTGTTTTCAGATGCCTCTGATGGTAGAAAAAATATATAATCCGACAAGAAATGACTACGTTACTATTAGTGATGATTGTAGTACTAATAATAGAAAAATCTTTTCAAAACGTAGTAAGTATGGCGCAGGGCAAAATACAAGGCGTCACTAAAGAAGGCTACATCTCATTTAACGGTATTCCGTATGCATCGCTAAGTAGTGGGGCTGGAAGATTTAAGGTAGTTAGTTTTGGAACTATGAATAAATTGCACTTATTAGTCGAAATGTAAAGGATTATAAAGCTTTTTAATCTATACTTATATATAAATTCGTGTACTAACTACTAGCTACTGTTCCTATAATTAGTAAACATGGTTTTATTTGTAAAATTTTGGGATAAATAGTTGTTTCTTGTCTTTCTGTAAATCAATAAAGGCACGATGGTCGTAATAAAAACTAGTATATTGTACTTGGATGTGTTTTTGGAAACGATAGTATGTATTTTATATATATTTATGTTCATAAATATCTGGTTTGTATGTAAAAATTCGGTATTGAAAAATCGTCTACGGTGAAGTGCAAGCCTCGACGAAATTGTCATTGAAATTTTTGATTATGTTACGTTTTTTTATCAACTAACTCTACATTAATCCAGTTAACAGTTAACATTCTTAAAGTTCTTTAAACTCAGATTTAAATACATATTTATAGACAGTTTAATCGGTGTCCCGTGGGTAATTGTTAAATAATCTAAATTAATGTATAAAATCGTTAGCGAGGAGGGTTAGCTCCAGTGTGGTCTGGCGTCAGAGACTCTCACGAAGCTCATTGTACACCCAGCTCTCCAGTCGAAGAATGTTTACAACTGGATGTGAACGTCCCACCGGGAACACGTCTGCCCGTTTTAGTTTGGATTGCTGGTGGTGTAGGACACTACGAGCCCGCCATGCTAGTTGATCGAGGGATTATTGTGGTGATAGTACGACATAGGTATTAAATCTTTAAAGACTAAGACTAGACGATGTGAAGTTATATTAAAAGAATACTAAAAATATTAAGACAAATTTTGCAGATTAGGGGCAATAGGGTTTTTATGTTCAAGTGAGGATAAAATAGCAGGCAATGCGGGTCTAAAAGATGTAGTGATGGCTCTGCGTTGGGTTAGAGATAATATTGTTGCTTTTAATGGAAACCCTCACATAGTAGTTGTAGCCGGGCAGAGCTTCGGAGCCGCGATGGTGCAATCGTTGATGTTATCAACCATGGCCAAAGGGTTGTTTCATGGGGCGATAATACAGAGTGGAAGTGTTCTGGCCCCTTGGGCTTTTAACTTCGATGCCGAGGAACGCGCTAAAAAATTGAAGATGAAATTTAATGCAACCAGAGATCATTTTACTTTAACAAAAGTTTCTTCATTAGAGCTTATTAAAAAGACTGAAGAGCTTGAATATTCTTACCTACCGTTCGGTATATGTTTAGATAACTCTTTGAAGAACGAAGAAAGATTCTTTTCAGATTCGCCTTTTGAATTACTCTCCAATGGGAGAATGGTTGCAGTGCCTTTGTTAATTGGATATACCAATAACGAAGCATATATATTCACCTCAATGCTTAAAGAAGTACAGGTTACTAATAAAATGGCGCAGAAATTAAACTTGTTGATTCCAATGGAACTGCAAATGAATAAACGAGAAGTACCGCAATTGGGTAAGAAAATAAAAGATATGTATTTTGAAGGAAATATGTCAATGACGTCAGTTTTAGAATATCATAGGTAAAGTGTGGTTTCTAAATATTTGGTCTCATTATTGAGAAATTACATAACATCCCTTATTTAATTAAAATTATTTTTAGGGATGTCTATTTTCTCAGTCATATTCATAAAAGCGTTCATTTCCAAGCAACTAGAAGTCCTGTCTATTATTACCAGTTTTCTCACAGCGGTAGTGTAGGAGTAGAAGAGGAACCAGGAGTTCTTAAAACGGGTGCAGCTCACTCAGATGAGCTGGCCTATTTGTTTCCATATAAAGGACAGAAATTGGAGGGTGACGACGGACTGGTCCAGGAACATTTAGTCATGTTATGGACTAATTTTGTCAAGCATCTGTAAGTATTTATCATATAGGCTCTCCTATACGCAAGCGACTTCCTACAGTCGACACGACTGCTGAAGAGTAGGTGAAGTCTTAAGGTACATTTGTGTAATTCAATATCTATCGCGAAACGGAGTATTTTAATTAACGTTCCTTTGTTCTTACCTCAATAGAGTTCAAAATTAAACATTGATAAAAAATTACAGATACTATTTATGTGTATGTAAATTTATAATAACATGTTATTATTTATAGAAAAAATATAATTTATATATTTAATAATATTAATAAAAATAATAGAAATCCCACACTTTCTGGAGAGGAAGTCGTCTGGGAGCCTTTCAACTCTCATGACAATCGAATATTGGACATCAGCATCGACTTGGAGATGAAGGAGTTTCCATTTAAAAAACAGATGAAGATGTGGGATGAAATTTATGAGAGGTTCTACTACGAGCAGCAAATTTGAGTTACTAAAGATTTTTTTATCTTTAAGTAAATAAATAGTTAGTAGACTTTTATTATGTATTATTTGTTACTAATACCGACCTTATTTCCAGACTCATCTCATAACAAAGTGAAGAAAAATGTTTACCTGTAACAATAACATATTACAGACTGATATCGAAAGTATAAAAAATAAATAAGAGAACATTTATGACGCACCAATAATATTACATATATATAAAATAATAAATGCACTAGTAGCGATGCTCAACAACATAGTACATTACGAAATCGCAAAAACCACAAGCACTGGTGCTTTGATAATATTTGATAGCGAAGCGTATTGATTATAATGAAAAAGCCTGGGTACTGCTGAATAGAGAAACTATTTTTTTATATTAAATTTTATAAGGAATGTTTTTATCACAATTTTGTCTTTAAACTTTCGTGATATTTCTTTCTTTATTACCCGACTGTATACGCTTCATTGTATAACTAATTGTATATTACCTAAAAGAAATAATAATAAATAATCGTTATTGACAACAATTAAAAACCGTTTTATAAAACTATTTTATTTGTTTACATTATTTTCGAAATATGTCGAAAAAGGCTACAAGGAAATTTTATTAAAAAAAAAGCCATATGTCATTATTACTTTTTTTTTTCACTATTTCGTAAATTTTTAAATGTTTTTTTAGTTTACCTTAAAATTAACATTGTTATTATTTATCCGCCATAAACTATGAGTTATAATCAGGTTAAATGGTAGAAACCGCAGTATAGTACCTCGTCCACTATCAGCACTTAGTATTCGCGATCAATTAATTTGTAATATTCGCTTAATGAACACACTTAGGCCCGTATGGAGAGTTGGTGTTAAGGTGTATGTGACTTTACCCTAGTATATGTGTAAGAGACTAAAAAATATTGAAATATTTCAATAAACTTATTGATATTAGGACGTCTAATAATTTTATATTACGTTCGAATCCCGATTTAAAATTATAGAATTTGAACGAGATAAAAATATTTGTCTTATAAGCGGAACAATGAGAAAAAAATCTTATTGAAATATCTTTACTTACATAATAAATCTTTTATTGTTGGATGATCTTCGATTTTATCGATTTTTAGAACAAACTATTTTTAAAAAAAAAAAACGTTCAAAATAACTTTTCTTCTTATATTTTAAATAAAAACGCAATATAGAGAGGAAATAGCAAATAATAAAATCCTGCCGTATACAGAACAAACGTAGGCTTAAAAATAAACAATATCTGTACCGATCAAAGTATCGTTGTACACGATGACACCTCGCTATGATGACACCTCGTGTAATCGCTGTCGTATCAAAGCTCTCGCTCTGAGTGGCTTACTTGTCATATCATCATATCAACTCAGTCAGTTTACAAAGTTCTCTTCAAAGCTATCTGTATTGCATTTAAGCAACATAGATCTGAGAGTACGATATTGATCCTGATGAAGTGGAAATGTCTATGGCTCCTGTTTGCCGGAGTTGGCGCCAGTGGAGTGAGCGTTATCGATAACTCTGTGGCCGTTTCCGAACCTTGGGACATTCGTAACTCAGATATTCAAAATGGCAAACATTATGAAAACAAGGAATTAAAATCAACTATAGTAAAAACAGAACATGGTGACGTTCGTGGTTACGAGTCGGAACCTGATATTATGGCTTTCTTCGATATACCATACGGTGCATTTACAACAGAAAGACCGTTTCAGGTGAGTAATATGGTAAATTATATAAGTCTACAGGGCATTTAAAATTTCACTTTTTTACTATAAATAATATTCCGTTTTATATTGTAGGACCCCACTGAACCAAAACCTTGGGAAAAAGTACGTGACAAACCTGAGCACTTGTCTCGCTGTCCCCAAATTCGTGAAACTAAATTTGAAGGAAGCCATGAATGTCTCACTCTGTCGATATTCAAACCAGTACAAGCTGAGATTTTTGGTGTCTTATTCCATATACATGATAGTTTTTTTCTTACTGGTAGTGGTGACCCTCTTATTTACAGTCCAACGTACATTGTTCCTAAGGGAATTATTCTAGTCTTACCTAATTACAGACTTGGTCCTTTGGGATTTTTGTGTTTGCGAAACAAAACGGCACCCGGTAATGCTGGTCTTAAAGATTTGACTCTGGCCTTAAAATGGACAATGAATAATATAGAGGCCTTCGGGGGAAATTCAACAAACATTGTCGTAAGTGGCGCCGGGGCTGGAGGCGCATTAGTTGAGTACTTGCTTTTATCTAATAGTTCAAACAGATTTATAGCTAAAGCAATTACCGAAAGTGGATCTGCACTTTCTCCTTGGGCTATAGACAGGAATCCAATAGCAACTGGAAATTTATTCCTAGAAAGATTAACAGAGACCAAGGATGAATTAGACGCCGAATATATATTAAAGAATAGTAACTTAGAACAAATAATAAAGGCTGGTGAAGGTCTGCCATTTCGACCGTGCGTCGAGTTTGGAAACGGTTTTCTTACAGAATCTCCTTGGAGTTTATTGCAAAAAGGTAAATTCTTGGAATTAACTTCTTTCATGTCAGGATCGTCAAATCAGGCCGCTATGGAAAGAGTGTTGCAGCTTACTACCGAAGGGTTCTTACAGCTCAATCAAAACCTATCTCAGCTGTTGCCCGATGATCTTGAGTTTAAAAATGAAAACGAAAAAACAAATGCTGCACAACAAGTTAAAACTCAATACTTTGAAAATAATTATATATCAAAAACAAATAGGGAAAGACTTTCACTTTGCTACTCGGATAGCCAATATATAAATAGTGCTATAAGAGCCGCACGATTATTTGCAAAAGGAGGAACTCTTGTTTATTTTTACGAATTTTCCTTGGACCATACGTCATCTTTCAATGGCTCCACGAGGGGTGATTCCTTGTTGTTTATATTTAGCAATAATAGAGAAGAAGTAACTTCAAGTTATAGGAATATTAATTCAGATGTTATGAGAGACTTGATGACTAATTTATGGAGCGATTTTATTAAAACTGGGTAAGTAATTATTATTGTTTTCAAGATTATAGCATTTGTAACAACAACAAGCTTGAACTTGAAAAAAAAAATCTTATGAACCAACTCTCGTAAAATATGTTTTGAAACTTTGTAGAGTTATTTTTTTTTTATATCGGAAATTGACAACTAACTTAGTTTAAATTACGTAAGAGGCCTTCTTATGATTTCCATTTTGTCCTCCTTTTTGCTAATCGAGTGAATAGACTTTTTTATTTCTTCCCCCATCGCATAAATTGTCTCCTTCTGGTTCGTTTATTGTATCCTGCCTACAACTCTTATGGATTTACTCTGTTTGGGCCGGGAGCCATACTTGTTTAAACATATTTAGGTATGTATTATTTAAACATAGTATAATATCTTATAATAATCTACCATTGCAGTAGCTTCGTCCATAAGAGATCTAGTTTTTTTATAGCAGCTGGACTAAGCTTATTAGCCAATGCACCTATATAATAGACTACATTTAGGATTATCCTTTGTACCAGGTTATTTTTATATTAAAAATTTTAAATCCTTCTGAAGCTCATCTAATAGGATAAACAACTTTAAACGAATAATTTAGCTACTCCTTCCTCTAACCCTCTTTTTTCTGGTGTGTGACCTTTGGTTATATTATTTCAAGTTCAAAAGATCATCTAGTGTTCTAGCGATCTTGTGTTAAGAACGATAGACATATAGATAGCTGTATGGATATTTAGATCAGTACAAGAACGGTCAATTTCTCCCGAGAGCCCAATCGGTTTGGTTTTCTGATTTGTAATTGTTATAGAATTTCATGTGTCTGTTCTGTTCAGTAGTAAGAAAATTATCTTTCTTTTTATTTATGTATTCTTTCCACTTTCAACTAATATCAGTGAACATCATCAGTCTCTCATCATATAAAAGGCATTCGCCGTGTTTGTTTTAGACAACTGTAAATTTGGTTTTCTTCGTTACATTCCAATAGGGATGTAGATCGTCTTTTTTTGCTTTTGTCGTTATTTGTAATTTTTATTAATTAAAGAAATAAGAGAATATATTTTTTAATAAAATTATAAGATTTCAATTTTATTAAATGTCGTATACCTGTACTATAATAGTTCTCAATCTCCGAATTTAAAATAATGCTACTAAATATTATTTTTTACAGAAAGCCTTCCGTAAACAATGTGGAATGGAAATCTTTAGAGTACGGGTCAGAAGACACCGAGCCCTGGCTTTCAATAGGATCCGAGATACTGATGGAAGAGGGACTGTATGTCGATCGTCTTCAGTTGTGGAATGATTTATACAGCAGGCACTATGTAGATAGAAACTTTGCATTTGACGTCAAACCTTCTTTTCACGTTGCGATTATTGCTTTAACGTTTAAATATTTTTGGGACATTCTTTGATCCGAATATTAGTCCAAATTATGTAACCATAATTTTTTAAATTAACGCAACCTAAAAATATATTGTATAAAGCTATATTAAAGGGCCTGTATTTAAATTAAGTTCTTGTGGTATATAATAAACGTATATTATTTCAAAACTTTTATTGTAATACGTCTCCCACGCACGTTGTTGAAGTGTGATCGATGTTTAGACTAGCGGTATATTGTTTAAATAACTGCGACTGTAACTTAGAAGCATCGGTGCAAATCAAACTACATTACCAAAAAAGAAACTCACCAGACGACACGACTATATATTTGAAACTTAACACGTAATTTGATGGTTGAGTACAAAGAATTTACAGCAGTATGGGTGCTTCACCTGTTCGTATGCGAGGTAGCCGGTCGTATTCCCGTCACCCCACTGATCCGGCATCGAGTCGTGGTGACTACGCAGGGCCCAGTGCGGGGTTACTATGTATCCCACCCGCCGCACTACGCGTTTCTCGGCCTCCCCTACGCCCGCCCGCCCACACTTTACGACAGGTTTAAGGTCAGCTGCTTCATTTGCTAACAAATCTAATTTGTAAGAGTTGTTGGATGGTTATCGAATCGATTAGTGATAACAACACGAGTTTGTTTTTTCCCTAATAATCCGATTAATGGACCTAAAGAAAATGGTTTATACTTCTTAAGTGTGTCGTTATTAAGTCAATTGGAAGTGAATGGTCTGTGATATTTACTTCATAAATACAGTATTTAGTATAGCGCTGTTTTAATTAAACATAACTTTATTTTTTAATACACGTCTTTAGTAATTAAGTGTACTAAAACTAGGTTTAAGACAATAAAAAATAAAAGCAGCTTATGTATAGAACTGATCAACTAATAAAAAAGTCGGTAACCTCTATGTAGGAAACCTCATAAAGAAAACAATATTCGGTGACCCAGGCTCCGGAACCTCCACCTTCGTGGAGTGGCATCTTCGAAGCCACACACCGCATTAAATGTCCGCAACCAGACGGCTCGGGAGAAGAGAACTGTCTGGTGGTGAACGTATTTAGTCCTGAACGTGCGGAGGGGGCTCCCGTCGTTGTACACCTTCACGATGGAGGTTTTCAGAGAGGGTAATATTGTAGGTCTTAAAACATAGATTATTCCTAACTAGTCGTGCTAGTATTACTTGTACAACAATAAAACATAAAATTACAATATCAGCGTTTTATAAACAATTTAAAAGTAGGCGACAGTTTCTTATCTACCGCCATAACTATTTGAGCCATATGAATTTTGAATGCTAAATTATTTTCATGTACCTACGACGTACCTATGTAATAAAATTTGTTACAACAGCTCGACGACACACCACCTTTTCCATATCTGCGAGTTTTTAGCATTATATATATTGGCAATAATTTTAATAACATCAAAGTACTTATGATCGTAATTAAAATTATTGAAATATTATAAGCGTGTATTTGTTTTCAGATGGGGTACATTCGTCGGTCCGAAGAGGTTATTAGAACAAGGGTTTGTATTTATATCCCTGAATTATCGAATTGGAGTACTCGGCTTTTTATGTTTAGGTATAGAAGATGTCCTCGGAAATGTTGGGATAAAGGATCAGGTTGCAGCACTTTACTGGATCTATAAAAATATCCATAGGTTCGGTGGTAACCCCTCTGACGTCACTGTGTACGGAACCGGTGCGGGCGCCGTGTCCATAGAATTGCTCTTGATGTCTGGCTTGACCAAAAACCTTTTCCACAAAGCTATATTAGAATCTGGTTCTGTTCTGTCGCCATCATCAATAACACGTGACCCTGATTTAATGGCGTATGACCTAGCCAAGTTTTTAGGACACAGAGGTGACTTTACTCCACAGTCCCTGAAAGAGTATTACTATAAAGTACCAGTGAATATTCTTGTAAATATTTCGAGAATATTCCGACCGTGTATAGAAAAGCCCCTGCCATTTCTTCACGGCTTGCTAGAAAAAGATCCTCGTGAAATATTAGAGAGTGGGCACTATCACCATGTTCCAATGATGATTGTTTATAGCAATGCTCAAGAACTTGATATAATTTCTGATAATCCAAAGAAATTTAAAGGAATTACAGACAATGTGGGAAACTTACTCCCTACCAACCTAATATTTGACAATAATGATGTAAAGGATCAAGTAACACAGCTGATAAAGAAGTTCTATTTTGACAATGTTGAGATCCAAGGTGTTATTTACAGCCTATATGATTACATAAATGATATTTTTATGGAATATCCCATAGCTAAATCGGCTACTTATCATTCATATACAAACAAAAATCCAGTATACTTTATGAAATTTTATGATGTAATGAAATCAAATAGAAAGGACAACGAGACAGTTTCAGCCTCTTATAAGAAAATATTGCTTTATATCAGTTCTCGCAAATTGCTGGGTAATGAAGAACTTATAGCACAGAGACTGACCAGGTTATGGACCAATTTCATTAATCTTGGGTAAGTTTGTTATCATTAAAAACTAGCGCAGTAACCAGTTGTGTCATGAACAAGTTTGAAAGATCATATATGTTTTTCCTTAAGCAAAACTTTCTCTAAAAATATACAAGTAACATTTTTAGCATCAAAATATTTAAAATATTTGATGAAACACTTTTAAGAAACTTTCAGAGATCCAACTCCATTGACATCGCTGTTGTTGCCGGTGATATGGCAGCCGGTTGAAACTCACAAGGAAGGGGGAAAGATTGTCCTACAAAATATCCCATGTTTAAAGTTTGGATTGAAAATGGATAATACTCTGTTATCCGGTCAACATTTAAAATTTTGGGATAGTATTTATGAGAGATTTTACATAAATAATTTTGAGTAGTAATGACACTAATTATTTAATGAATTAATATAAAATAATTTAAGTATATTGAAAGAAAGTCTTTGCTTTTGCCAATTATAATAGTTAATAATAATTTTTATTTAGACAATATCAAAAATTATCTATATTGTTAATATATTAATGAGAAGGATGTAAACGTCAATGCGGTGCGTTCTACAGAAAGTATGATGTTACCTACAGTCATGGGTTTCTTATTCTGAGAGTTGGGTGACAAAAAACACACTAGCAATGTGCATCCGTGTGTTCAGGCAAAAGGATTTCGAGGCAATTGAATTGAATCATAGTAAAGTAGATCTTGGTACAACGTCGCAGCAAGTAATTTCATATATAAAAATAATTTATTGAATTTGTGGCTCGAAAACATGTAATCATCGTTAGCAATTTACCGTTACCTGACAATCAGGTCCAGAGATGAAGAGCGAAGAGTACAGGCGGCGTACACTCACAACACTATAGCATATTTATGTAGACTATGTTATAAACAATTTTACTAACCGATAATAAGATTTAAATAATAAAAATCAACAAGTATTTCACAAAAGGCAAAACATGGACCGCCCGTCACATTTCACTTCACTGACAAGACATGACGTGAGACAGTACTTTCGTTCTGTAACGTAGCGCTAAAACATTTTTTTTATATAATAATACTATAAAAAGATTTTAATATTATATGGACATTCCTATTACAATAATTCTAAAATATAGAACAAGTTATCGCTTTTTAATTTTTTTTTGTAGGAATGCTAGTAAAAAGAAGTACATATTATTAGACGCCTGATAATATAAATTTTACAGTGGTACATTGACGTAAACAACAAGAAAAATTTCAGGAACCTAATCTTACTTTCTAACGTATTTTCTTAACTATCTTTTAATTTACCTCATCTGACAGAAAATTGTTATAAGATTTAATTTTAGTTTCGAATCTAAATTCAATTTTTAGTGAACAAAACATGCCTTTAATAATTTTATATATAAATATATTTACTATAATTTATTTCATTAGGAAATTTGCTTATCATATAAAATTCGTAAATGAACAGTTTTTGGATCTATCCAACCCAATTCACGGGAGTTCAACAGGGCGGAGCTCTATTTTATAATCTGTGAATGTACCTTGAAAAGTTTGCGGCCACCCACAGATTTATTTTGTCATATTTTCAGCGCTTCCTAGAGAAATACATCTGAAAGATCATTAAAATGGTTTTTCTTTTTTATATAGTTTCGTCATCACAGACGCGTCGTCCATGATCTTTTTTATAGTAGTTATGTTTGTTAGCTTTTAATTTCTTATTTGATACATAAAAAACCTGCATAGAAAAGAAGTTTGTTCGTAAAAGTAAAGTTAAAATCTATTTTGGTGAGTTTTTTTTCATAGGTTAGTAACATTTTTTTCTTTTTTCTTTTGTTGTTTATGTCTAAATTATTTTATTTTAGATATTTTTCTCCTAATTTATTTGATTAATTCTTTTCAATAAAATTGTTTTATTTGCTTAAAAGTGGTTACTATCGATGCTATTCAGTACCTATGTAATGTAGCACATCACTGGACGGTAGACATTTAGGAAAGAAGTCAATTTATTCTTAATTTACACTTATACGACAGTTTTTATATTAGCCTTTTATAACAAAACGTCAACTTTTAAAGTTCCTCCAAGTCGAGAGGAGATAATAAAATAATAATAAAAAGATAATCTAATGGAGAGTAAATGTTTCTCAGGGGCAACGTGACAAACATTTAGTCTCCATTAGATATGCAAGGACTTGTTATTCAGATTAAAGTTCCATAAAATAAAAATTCTGAAAACTTTGAGCTACTATATAGTAGCAAATGCTGTTACCACTTTTTTTCTGTATACCATTTTTTTATATTTTTGTAGGGCTGTATATTTTTTCATTCTCATCAATGTAAAACGAAACCAAACAAACCTGGATTTTTTTTTATGGAACTTAGTTAATAATCTAATGAAGTCATAAGCCTATATCATTGTATATCTTCTTTCTTCTGTGTTTTGTGTATCTTCTTAAGCAGTTAAGAACGCAGGTTCTTGAATGAAAAAACCGTAATAGGTAATATCCTAATTAAATATCAGTCTTTAATTATTTTATGTGATGTTACGTTGTTTGCATCATTTTCTCGCTTTTGTCGGTTTGTTTTCACCTTCTGACTGTCACTTACTTTTAATACTCTCTTTCTTCTTTAATGTTATTGATAGTTTATACTCTTATACAATAACATTTTTTACATTTTAAAGGATTAATTATCTAGATTTTGGAAAACTCGTATATACCTACTTATTAACTTTTCATAAATGTAATGCATCTTAGAAATGGCGGACAATTTAATGTTCCACGTTAAAGGGGTGTAAAATGTGTGTAAGGATGGATGTTTGTAATCTTGTAAGGCTAAATCGTCCACATCGACAAAGCTTGTCTAAATGTACATTTTTAAATAATTTATAAAACAGTAATGAGCAAGTCTATACATTAAATATTAATAATAAAATTGTTAGGCGCCCAGTACGTCATAAAACGTACAAAAAAAAAATATTTTATCTGATTTTCTATTGGTCAGTGTATATTGAAGATAAATCTATTAAAATTATTTTCAAATAAAAATATACGAATTGTATTTTGTTGATCATGTATGAAATAGCCATACTGACCGCAGACTATTTAAATTTTGGTTGGTTTGTCAATCTTAGGTTAAAAGAACCTTCATGATATTTTACAAAAACTCTTTTTCAGACCGTGAACCTTATTTACTTTTTAGTTTTACTCAATTCAGGGCTTCATTCCGTTAGCATCTAAAAATTTTGAGAAGTAGGAATAAAAAACAATGTATTTTTATATGTGTAAATATATTTTTATATATAAAAATACTAATTTCATAATATCTATACATAACCTAAATATCACAACTGACGTATAATTATTAAACCCTTCTCATTAGCACATTTGTTTTTAAAATTTAGATGAAAATTTAAATGTTCGACAAATTTGATTAAAAAAACTTCTGCAACCTTAGAGTAATACAATTAGTTATTGCTTGTTGCCAATTAACATACATTTAGATAAAGTACACTTATACTTTAATAAATATATCAAATTGTATCAATATTACGATCCTTTCAGTAGATGTCGTTGTTCCGTAAATAGTTAAGGATTAATGAGGAATGTATAAGCACTTTCTTTTAAAATAATATATAATTATAGGCAATGTATTAATTATCTAATACTTACTTATATTGTATCATTTCGAGGCAAGATTAACAATTGATTTTTTGTGCTCTCTAATAATCATGAGCAACTGTTTACATTCTTGTACATCGTTTCCATCAATAGATGGCGCTTTTAGCAGTATAAGATGAAAATATATTTGATAAAATTTGGCGTCATCTTTATTATACATATATATATATCTTTATTATTTTCAAAAAACTTAAGACTGTGTC
Organism: Mechanitis mazaeus; assembly: GCA_959347395.1. Classification (NCBI taxonomy): domain Eukaryota; kingdom Metazoa; phylum Arthropoda; class Insecta; order Lepidoptera; family Nymphalidae; genus Mechanitis; species Mechanitis mazaeus. Next base: position 4,381,002 of record OY365743.1, read on the forward strand.
GAAAGTAGAATAATCTTAATAAAGATACGAAAGACCAATTGACTTTTCAAACTGTTTAAGAAATCAATATTTATAACAAGTAGATATCAACAGTTGTGTTTGATCTAGTAACTCTATTAACAATGTTGTAATATAGATATGTTTTGTTGTTATTGTATAAATCTTGGTCAACATATTCTTTATATATATATTTTATAGATTTTAACGTCACTATTTTAAGGTTATTCCCCAAAATAAACTTTTAATGAATGCGTTCATCTTTGTTGTATTTGACATTATTATAAATTGCCTGACACTTGACCATTACTGACACAGATACTTATAACTAAGAACACCTAACAGTTATAGAGTCAAGGTCATTGGCAGTGTTCGGTGACGTCGACCACGGTGCTTTTCCTCCAGCCGAAGAAGAAGTAGCCGACGGCGAGACCGAGCACCAGCGCCAAGCAGAGCCACACGTTGTAGGTCATGAACACCAGCATGAGGATATATGAGGCCGTTGATTGGATTATGTGTAGCAGAGTTTGGACCACGTGACCCGACGACAGCATGGAGTACCTGTGAGAGTAAAATATAAGTGTTGTTGAAAAGGTAACATCTATCACACAGTTCAAACACAATCCATATGTGATAAAATGTCATATTGATGAATAGATAAAAACAAATCATATGATGTATGTCCTTGACTGTCGACGATGAGCGAATAAAAGTCGATACATACAAAGATGCACTGTGTATTCTGTCTGTGCAAGATTTTATCGCCAAAAGATAAAATAGAGAAATAAAGAAAGCCTCACAGCAATGTTTTTACTTTAAATGCAAAACACGTTTAACGATGATCATAAAATTAATGAACTTTCCTGACTTATGATCCATCATTTAAAATTTTATTTATCGTTCGTAAAACCTTAAACCTGTCCAGGTGCCGATAACTAACTTACTTAACGACGGCCGTTCCTCCACAAGCTCCGTTCGCACCACACTCGTTTTTGGTGATGTTAACTTGCGAGTCCCCCGTGGCGCTGGTGGCTCTCGCATGCAGAGCTTCGCGGTAATATTTGAGGCCCTCGTACAGGATACCGGCGAGAAAGATAGCCACCGCAGAGCCGAACAGCTCCAAAGCGTTCCTGGTCATCCAACCCTCGAACAGAATTTCCTGACACACACCTGCGTGGAACTGAATAAAAGTGACTCTGAATTATTTAGACAAATATTACGAGATATGTGAGACAGGAATTGGCACGAGTTTGATATAGTTTTAATATGAAATTGGAATAAAAATAAGAGCTCAGAATTACCTATCACACGCGATCTAGAGATCGCGTTAATCTAATTACTAAAATATTTGTTACAAATAAATGCGATTACAAAAGTAGACTAAAGCAGTAGTCCATTTTGAAAGTTATATTAAAAAAGGAAAGTAAATTTGTTTCATAGGAAAAATACTATTGAAAAATTATAATATAAAATGAATTCTTATTAATTTATGATATTGAACCGAGCTCATAAACAAGTATATATTTTTATCTATTGCGGTTGGTGGGAAAATATTCGTGTAGTCCGTATCAGCGGCGGTCGCTGATAGCGAGAATGAAACTTATCACTCACTTTGATTGATATAGTACACATAGTTTTTATTTAATTGATTGATAATTAAAAACAAGTATTATTATTAGATAAATAACAATATTTTTAAGATATAGATACATATCTGATTAATATTTTGTTTGTTACGATATCTGTGCGTACGAATGAAATTAAATGTTATTAACTACACTTGTCTATACCTATAGTATATAAAACTTTCATACATATCATTATCTACTACAGAGGACCACTTACCACCATTTTGTGGCCGACGGGGCAGCCGTCGTCGTGCCCGTGGTCGCCGTGGTGTTGGCTGTGGTCGTGACCTTGGTGGCCGTCCATTGTTACTAGAGGGTCTGAAATATTTAATGATATCTTAACCCACTAACATATATATGTTGTTAAGAAAGATGAGACTACTGTGTGGTTAAACTAAAATGGTTACTTTAAATGATCCAGTGTTTTTATGGCTCTTCTATGAGCTCCTGTCCCTGATAGGAAACGTGAAGAAATCAAACAATTCTTTAAATAATAACACAGTACTATAAAACATAGTTATGTTTAATAAATAATACCTATTTATAGTTATAAATAGGTATTATTTATTATGAATAAAAAAACGGAAATGTTTATTATTTAAATTTAAGAGTTTTAATAATATATATATATTATATAATACAACACTGTTGCATGTTCCAATTTAAGAATATGTAATGATCCAATGACCGCAATTTATTTGTGATATTATTTAATATCTAGAGATAGATTATAAATTATAATATGAGTCTTAAGTGACGAGCGTAAGATGTAAAGTCAAGTGATATTGCTTGTAGTTGTGCAAGCTCTGCTTTCACTGCGCAGGGCCGCACTGTGGCGCTTGCGCAACGCGACGACAGCGGACTCACCTGAACGCTGGGATTATAAATATTTGCTTACGACTTGCATTTCATTTCCATAACACTAAAGTATAATAAAAGATAAGCTAGTAATCAAATTTTTATAAACTTATTTTCAATAAACATTTTCTATTAGACTGAATAACGTCGCGACACAAATACATTTAGTTATTTTTAAGATATTGGCTCGGATGTTCGTCACTTCGTTGGTGACGGTGGTGTCGGTGGTAGCTGGTACCTGCAATATACTAGAGACACAGAGAACATTCTGCGTTGTTTTGTGACAGAATTAAACTAACTGATGCCGTCTACTATCCCTATTACGCACTTATTTGAGTTATGTTCAATGTACTCACAGCACCATGTAATCAAGTGCAATGAATTTTAACTTTTACTTTAAATACTATTGGTATTGAAATATTCACTCGCAGGAAATGATATAACAATATGCGCAAAGAACAATAGTGTATCTATAATGCGGTGATTCGTGAGTGTCAAGGATGCGCCCGCGCAGGAACACACGCCGCCACGCTGTTTCAACTACTTACATGTCTTGTTGTAAATTTGGATTCATTTTATAATTACTTGCTTTAGATATTTTTTAAAGCAGTCCTGAGAGACATATTTAAGTAATGTAGCAACCGACTTTGTGTGATTTGTATATAAGTTATTGTGGCGGGAGTTGGCAGTGTCCAGAACGTATTTAACGTCTCCTCAACCGCCATACTTGTATTTGGCGCAGTTGTTTTAGAGATAATAACTGCACTTAGGAGACAATCGTGTATATCCGCTGGCGACGGACCGCGGCGGCCCGTGACGACTCACTACACTTTACACCAATGTAACCTTTACAATTATTCTCCACAAGTTGATATTAATATTATAAGGATAAGAAGTCGGTCCTGACGCCTACATCTATACGTGAGCACGATGGTTACAAAGCATTTGAAACGTTCAGATAAAATTAAATGATATCCATATATGTACAGCTTAAACAGGTAAGATCTCATTTAAATGTGAATTGAAATAATATATCATTATTCAAATAGCACCATTATTTGATAAAAGACTACTTTTCTCGAAAAAAAAAATTATATCAGTGTAGAAATATGCTGAAAATGAAACTATAAAAGAGTTTGTGTGACTTTTGGTTTGTTACTCAAGAACAACCTGCACCATGATAATATATATTTATATACGAGTATACGATTTATGTATGTAACCTGCCTATGTCTATGTTTTATTATACATTTGGTCAGCTTGTTGGTAAATACCTAAGTAGATAAGTATAATTGTATTTTGCGCTCAGTAATATATTCGAATTTATTTATATTTATTAACGTTTATTTACGTTTCGTTCGTTATCCTCGTGTCGGCGCTGATCACAACCGGTAAATAGTTATACATTTACCTCAAAACTAGTAAATTTTGTATAATGTATCCGTCGATGTCGAATCCACTCGAATTATTAAAGTATGGGGTTGAACTTAAAATGCCATACGTGGACCAAATCATGTCAGTTCATATTGCCATGTTACCTTAGAGTCGCGTTTTTACCGGACGTCTAGAAAATTTAAACAAAAACCACAAAATATTTTGAAATAATATCCGCTGTTTTGGTGTAATTTGAAAATGTGGTCGACAGGCGCTCGCGGATGTTTGCTGAGAGGATCCGGCCGACAGTGCACCGTGGAATTTGGAAGATATCAGATAAGAATTATTAGAATTCATCCTTAAATGATTTAAAAAATGAAATCTGTGAAGCGAAGGTAGAATTGTTAGTGACACCTTTACTGTATTAATACTTAGTTCATACATATTGTTTCAAACGTGTCATTAGTTCGTTTCTGTGTTAGTACTTAGTTGTTTAAGAACAGCTGTTAAGAAACTATTATTCGCGGTGTTTATTTTCCACGGGTGCTAATGAGTCACGTCTTTAAATAGTCGAATTGAAAAACATTCTTTTCATTATTGTTTTTCAGAGATATTTTGTTTTTATGTTATTCAAAAAGAAAGTGTCAGTAAAATTGTAAAATTAGTTATCCTTCAGTGCGAAAGATAAATAATAATATATCAACAAGTATTTAGCATTATTATGATAATACAAGTAATTTAATACAACTAAACGCACTTTCAAATTTGGACAAGTATCATATGTATGAATTTTGATATATTTTTAATAAATATTAAGTTAAAAAGCGTCTACTCATTTATTTATTAAGTTCGATGTGGCAATGTAAAAGTAGTTGTAGATTGTGACTTGCTCGACGCACAGAAGGTCGTCTTACAAAATTATTTACAAAATTATTGGTCAGTGAACTGGATTTCTTAATGATAAGTGAAATTACTTCTTATCAATAACAGTTCAAACCCTACGCTCCTTCTACAAATAATAAATAAACACGAATCTAACTTTTTAATGTTTCAACAACATTCTCTGTGAATGAAAACCACTTTCTTGTTCCATGATTGAAATACTTAATGTTTGAGGAGCTTTATTTGCTGATTAAGATAAGTTGGTGATAAAATATTTGATCTAAATTCAAACAAGTGTCAGTAGTCAATTGACTCTGTTACCTTATTTTTAATGAATATAAAAAGGTATAAGTAATTATAAATATTTTCATTCGTAAGACATGCTTCTTAACTCAATGTAATCAGGTGTGTTAAAGTAATACGGTTCGGTTCGGTCGTTACGATCCGGTCAACTTGTGCTATCGGTTGTATAAACACACACACATACATACACACAACATACACACAGACATACACACATACATACATACATACACTCCGTTTCTGTGATGGAGGACTTATTTGAATATTGTTAACTATATCTAAGTTTGTAGTCTTAAAAAAAGAGTATTAACACTAATTTATATCTGATGAGGGAATCTGCTTCTAGCTGTAACGCGATACCCTTTTAATACATCCTCCTCAAGACCGAAAGTTTCACGGGTAGAGAATCAAATGTGAATTAAATGTGCTAATCAGTGTATCTCACACGTTTTCAGATATGAGTGACGTTTAGTTCAGCTAATTATATATTTAAATGACACTTGCTTCCTAACACGAAAATAACGCCATTTTAATGTAAAAAAAAATTCTTAAATGTATGTTTTAGTTCATTTCAATATCTTGAAACAACGTTTGTAATTAAGATGTTTAGAGGTAAAATAGTTTTATTGAAATGTGTAGTACTCGTGTACTTCTTAGAAAACATGTTTAGAGGAGTTCCTCCACTCGTATGTTCTTAATGATTTCTTAAAACACGCAAACAATAATTAATTATTAATGAAGTTTTAATAGCTCACAAATTGCTAACAGTGATATCTTGTAAAGATCGTCAGAGAACAATGTCTAATACGATGTATATCATATTTAGAGCTTTTTGTATCTCTAGTCTGTAGGTTCTATAAAAATGTACGTAAAACAGAATTATCTTCCGCCGTGAATACAATACAAGGATCGCAAAAACTAGTTAAACCGGTGCCTGGAGCCCGAGCCCTGCCTAGGTGACCTGCGCTCACGACGGACGCACTGACAGTGAGTGTTTTGTATTTAACTAGGTAATACGTGGGATTCAAGCTAGTCTCATTGCATATGGACACAAGCTAAGAGCACAATGATACCTAATTTAAAATTATCCTAGTTTGTATAAGCCTAATATTTATATTATTTTATTTTAAGTAATTCATAGGACCGATTTTTGGGTAAGTTATTGTGAGAGGAGACTTTGTCTCCATTTTACTTTCTGTAGACTTAAGTCGCGCAGTTGTTATTATAATATCTAATTGTTTTTTTTCTACAAACAAATGGTATCTAAATTAAGTTGATTATATTGATATTGATATCATTGTAAAGAATAACACTTTTTCATAACTAAAAGATCGATCGAAGATGTCTGTAACATATTTACATAAACATATGCTTACTATAACTAAAATATATTAAGATTTACTATTCTGACGTCATTGAACTATATGACAGTTTTTTTTACATCAATTAAATTAAGTATAATTTTGAAAAACTGGTAAAATAACAAGATTACTATAACAATATGGATTAGTTAGTCATTAAACAAAGAAAGAATTACTCCGACATAAACATTTTAACATAAGGAAAATTATTATAATTTCGGTTCTTCCCGAGATCCGAACTGACTTACTGACTGACTTACTTAATTTTGAGTCCGTTTAAACTTAACCTTATTTTATTTAATCTCACTTTTAAAGATGGAATAAAGTTAATTACGAATCAAACTTTAATACACAAATAAGTTACTAGGTAGTTGAGTGAATTATTAAAACATCATTTTCGTGGTTAACTAAATCTACCTGTTTCTCTCTCTGTCTATGACTGAACTCAACTATACTCGTCGTCGTCGTCGTCGTCTCGGCTACGTCTCAACTATATTCGTATTAAAAATAATTTAAATCCAGATGATTTACAATAGAGTTCTATAATATCATTGTAAAATCTATTCTGACAATTTAAGCAAATCTCTAATAGTCAAATACGATCGTGCAATTTCATCTAATTTAAAACAATAACCCGACGACGACACGACGACGAGGACGGGGATTGGACGGGGACGCGACGGGGACGACGCGCAGTGGGTTCAGATTTACAATCACCGGAAACATATGCTATGAGCATATTAATATAAATCATTTTATTCCTTCCAACAAATAGACAACACTGTTTTTGTATAAGAATTATAATAATTTGGAAAAACCAATTTAAAGGCAAAAAGTACTCTTAACCCACAGTATGGTGGGTTACGACCTATATTACTAAATTAGTGGAAAACACAGCAACATTACATGTGAATGTGAATGGCTGGTACGTGACTGATGTATTGAATATTATTTATTATTAGCCGTTATTCAATTTAATCATTAGAAAATCAATATTATTAGGTGTCTCTAAAACAAAAGGTATTCTATTATATATTTTATTATTTTTAGAGTTCCGTACCTCGAATGGAAAGAACGGAACCCTTACAGGATCACTTTGTTGTCCGTCCCTCTGTCAAGACCTTTTTTCTCATGAACGCGTGGAATTATTAAGCTAAAATTTGTATCAATTACTCAGGTCTACTGTCCCTTGAGAAATATCAAATTGCTAACACAACACAATTAAAAGATACAGCCGCTTATGCCGAAAATTTCCGTAAATTTTCGAGACTCGTAAAGGAATCAAAACCTAAAGGGTACTTCCACTCAAATTACAATATTGAAATTTGTTATGCAGCAATGGTTTATAACACAAAGGAAAAATTCCGAAAACCTTAAATTTTACTTTCATTACTTGTATTTTAAAAAAAAATTATAAACTTATTATCCTTTTACCCTTTACTACCAGAGTGTGTTTTAACTTATACACCTACAAGTTCGTAAGCAACCATCAGTGCGCGAGTCCGATGTTCTTTTTAACTTCGTTCTCGCTCTAGACTGCCACTACACCTGCTCGGTGACTACTAGTAAATAATAATTTATCATCACATTTAAATCAGGTCATTAAACGTACAGATACTGTCCATTGTGACTATAGCTCAAGTTCAGCTGCTGTTTTTCAGAGTGGTTTGTCGCTGGTATAAGTGGAGTAGCGAAGAGTCTCACAACTATCATTACATCAATTCAGTTGTTTTATGATGTGATGTGACTATTTTTTTCTAAAAAAATTGTTTATTATTTTATTTATTCATATCTTTTCATCTTTGAATTCATATCAGTGATCAATTGTGTACGTCAATTTAATGTAATGTGATATAACTATTTTTTACTAAAAAAATGTTTTATTATTTTATTTATTTATATCTTTTCATCTTTGAATTCATATCAGTGATTTTCATACCTTTCATCTTTGAATTCATATCGGTGATCAATTGTGTACGTCAATTTAAAGAATCAGGAGTTTCAATATTGATACCATACTTATGGAAATAAGCTTCCAGTGTAAGGACACTCTCCAGGTTACGAGGGTTCGAGCACCGCCCTCGCCTGGGTATTTTATTTTATTTTATTATGTTTACTGTTTTACAAACGTCAAAATATTGAATATTTTTTTTGCGAACAAGTAAAGTCAAGTGTAGTCAAGCAATAACTGAGAGATATGAATGTTGAATGAAGATTTTAATCAATTAACATTGCAACTCGGTTTACAAAACAACCAGTCAACGCAAGCAGCATCCGTTCACGAATTTAACAATTTAATAATGATATTCTGGAGAACTGCAATTTACTAATATTTATTTTAAATAAGAAACAAAAAGTAACAAGTGTCGCACGGCATCATGTCAGTCGACTCCGCGTGTTAGCAATGTTTGTAATTTCCATAGTAAAGTTGTAGTGATGTAAAGAAACTAGTGTCTTGCACTTCCTGCGTATAAAACATTTATCAATTATATTTTTCCTGTTCACCGAGAAACATGTACGTGAGTGCTCAAATATATATGAACTCACTACGAATGCATGTAATAGCAAATAATAGACATAACTATTTATTAAGGTGTTTGTTTGAAGTACTCCAAAGACTCGAAGCTGCCTTTTATTAATGTTTTAGTGTAATCACTCACATTGCGTGTTGACTTGTGGTTATTAATTACCATACTATGAACAATATAATATACATTTTAAGTCAATGTCAGTTTTAAATGGTGGCCTGGTTCATATGATAAAAACTATTTAATTATACACGCTTTGTTTTGAGTCTCGTAAGTAAGGTCAGTCCACGTTACGTACCTCGTATGAAAATTTACGTAAGCGTATTGTTTAGCTCTTACGATTACATACTCACTAAAACTAAGATCGGTTATTGCTAGGTTTAAGCAAAATTTTATTTGAGAATTTTTCATTAACATAGCTATCATAATATTAAAGTAACTTAACAAGCATGACTATCACGAGAGAACTTTTAATACGAATCAAATAACATTAATTAAACGTAGACTGACTATGTGACTTATTACTTACAGCAATAATAGTATATACATGTATTATAAATTGAGTCACTACTATACTAGTTTAGAATTTAGTTATATATTTTTTATTTGGATCGGTTCAATAGATAAAAATAATGCAAATTTTCAAACTTTACTCGAAGGTTATTTGAATGCAAATGTACTAGAATAAATTTTTAGAGAGTTATCATTTTATATATATCGATATAATTATAATAATTTATCATAATATTACAAACAATTTAGTTTAATTCACCTTTAAACATGCAATAATATACTGTTTTGTTTTATTGCAAGGACTGCAAGCAGCACTTATAAATAATAATAATAACTCACCAGATATCTTATAAATCCAACAGCGGTTAAAAGTTATTATTTATATCAAGTTATGTTAACACCGACGCGAAATAATGAAGTATAGTTAGTTTAAGAGAGCGTGTGCCTCGTGCAACGTGCGACGTCCTCGCTCACCGGCGCGGCAATGAGCAATGAGCACACTGTACTAGTCAGTAGTCGGTGGTCACAGAGCACACAGTACGAGCACCGAGCCCGTAATTGCACTGCGGTGTCATTACGTCACACGAACACAGAACTGGTTTGTCACATCATGTTACAAGCGATGTTATTTACGTTATTATTATTGATGTAAGTTATCATCGATGGACGCTGCTGGTCTTCTTTCTAATCAATAACCGCTGTGAGAACTTGGAAATGTAATCTTATTGATATCAGATAAATATTATGAATATTGAGTAGGTACCTACTTATCTATTCGCTATTTTTATAAAATGATAGTCTAATTAGCTATTTTTTTAGGGATTTAGTACTTTTTTGTAGAATTATTAACAACTACTAAAACCGGTCGCGGAATTGATTGTATTTTTATTATTAAGAGTCATATTATCTGCTGTGACAAGATCTTAGAAATAAAATTCCTAATCATTCATAGAAGTCGCAAAAGCAATGAACTGCGTATGAATATTATAGACCTGAGAGGAGTTCTTGAAGATATGTAGATATAGTTATCTAAACGAAGAAATATTTAGTTAATACATAAAAATAATCTAAACAAATGTTTTAATAAGATTTTTCGATACATGAGTAATGGATGGGAAGCCGAAAAATTGCCCGACATACTTTCTGTTGCTATTTTGAAAATTTGTTATCACTCTGTGACCTCGTAACAAATAAGAACTAAACAGTAGATACTCATTCGCATAAAAATAAATATAGCACCATTAGAAAATTATTTGACTTTCATTATATTTCTTTATATATATTTTATATTTTAAGTTCGCAACCCTATTGGTTTTAACAACGTCACTGGAGTTATATCATCAGATCAAATAACTAGGAATTGTTAAGTAATGTTAATCAGCTCTCTCTACTTGGCATTCTGTGCATAAACTGCATTATCTATACTATCAAGTGAGGTTTAAGTTAAACGATAGCCTCGTCTTACTCACGTAGCTCACAAATTAACCGAACAGCAATTCTTTCATTTTAAGGTAATTCCTTATTATTAGTTAGTATCATAAAATTATTATTGTCTCACCTGAGGCAGCGGTCTGCTCCGAACTGAACGACCAAAGCAGTTCTAATTAATTTATAGCATACTGGCCGAAAGATTACAACCTATCAGTGGTTCGAAATGCTTCTCCACCGATACTGTCTTTTCAAATATATTTTTTATAATTGTTATTCCACATTTACATCCACAAACCTTCACAGGGATGTCATTGTGTAAGTTTAAGAATTATATTTAACAATAATTAATTGTCAAAATGGAAAAAGTAACGGTTGTAAGAAAAAATCGATGGACATGTTATTACTGCTAATTATTTATTGTTATTAATAAATATAGAATAAATAATTATTAACGGGTCAGTACTCGAATCTGCGTTCTCTGACAAAAATATGTCCCGACTCTTAACCAACTAAGCTTTCGTGTCCAGCGCATTGATGAGTTTAATATTCCAGGTGTCATCATTTCTATCTAAAACTAAAAGAATTGTATTACGAAGTATGTTACTCAGCTGTACGGACAGAGGTCTCGGATACCTCAACGTGTTTATTAATTTTTAATTTCCTATTTATTACAAAAATACATGGCAACTCTAATTCTAGTGAGTAATCGATTGTTCCTTTGATTCATGTAAGATATAAGGTTCTTACACAATTGTTTAATTATTTTGAATTGTGTAACATTGAAGTTTTTTTAATGTCATAGGAGGGCAAACGAGCGTGCGGGTCACTGGTGAAATGTAAAAATATATGGGACTGATATAGTTTGATTTTATTATCGAAAAATATTTTTATGTGAAGTAACTTAAAAAGTTCTAACGAATGTAAAAATAAATTATATATAATGATCATTTCATATCCATAATCTTATATATGATATTTAATATTTTCAAAGATCATTAATTAACTAAACAAAACAGATTCAACAAAACTAGCGAATCACGTTAAAGGTCACACAGTACAATCTTAAAAGAAAGTGTTCACGATGTTTAAGAGAACCATCTTAGAGATACTGAGAAGCAGGCGAGTGGGGAATCAAGCCTTAATATGATTAATAAATGCGAAGCAGGTTCTGAATGGAACTAAAGAAGCGCGGAAAGATAGTGATCGACAGTTTTTATCTCTAAAATACTTCTTTCTTAATATTCATACTTAGAAGAAATCAAAGTTTCTTTAGTGAAGAGAGGTATTCTGACAAATATTTGTCAAAGGTTTTTTGTTGCTGCGAGCCACAAACGACCGAATATGGATCGAATGAATATGGAACTCCGAGGACTTTTCATCAAGACGAGTCTTTTTAGAGAAATACTTTTATAAACGATTATTCACTTTCAGCACTTCAACTCGTTTTTAAAAATTAAAAACTCATATATCATAGACGCATGAAACTTGCTGGAGAAGAGTCCTCTAAAAATATTTTAAAAATTATATCCTATAGCATTTTTTTTCTCGAAATTTTTTCACTTTCCTTGAAGCTCTCTATGCACATAGATCATCATTAATCAAAACTGGTATATTCATAAATTACCAAATTTTGCACACTCAGAGATATCAGTCTGGTGGTGGTTTTAAAAAAAAAAAATATTTGAAAAATAAAAATGTTGATTACAGAATGCGTTGACGTTTTGTAAATGCAACTTCGGTGATTTTTGCACCTCACTTCGCTCAATATGATAACATATATCGAGATTTTGCGAAAGCTGCGAGTCAAAATTGAGGTCTGGTTCACGCTCCTAGTATAATAATAGATAATTGTGCATATTTTGTAAGGCGCTACATTTTTTAACAAGGCCACGTATCAATAGAGTACCGGAACAACCACCACCACCACATACTATCAGCATCGCCACAAGCAAACCACAACCTTGGAATTGTCTATTTTATTTGAAGACATTTCACATTTCACGAGTACACATTTGAAATAAAACTATTTTTTACGGATTCAAACTCGCGTATAATTTGGTTACATTTTCATTTTAACCCGACATTTCGAACGTTTTGCAGTAAGTCAGTTAATCAGTCATCTACCTCCAACGGTTCCTTAGTTTGTGGGCATAGAGTTCCGGATGTAGACAAAACGCACTAACTGTATCTTTAGGTCTGACAGTGCGGTCACAGACGTGAGACTTTACAGTATTTATGAGTGGGTCTCAGGTGTTAGACAGGCTCCAAACATCTTCTATATTGAAATTAGGATATTTTTTATCTGTGGTTTATCAAATCTAATGTAATGGTTGGACTTGTCTATGGTATGTTCATACATCGCAGATTTTTATGTATGTCTACTCTTTATATCCAATATGTGTTCCCTAACCCTTGTAGCGATGTTAGTTTTATTTCATAAATATATATTATTCTTTTAAAATAACACACATGATAATTAATATTATTATTATTAAAAACGGAAATAACAGTTAACAACACTCAAACTAATTTTCATTATAAGATGTATAATTTTAATTAAAATATAAAAACATGTGTATGTAAGGAACCAGATATGTTCAATTTATTCGATTACTATATAATAATAAAATAGAATATAAAATAAAAAAGGCGTGTTTGCAATACACAGAGGGTTCAGAAAACTAGCTTACCTGAGAAGGCTTCAGTCTCACTCATAGCCTTTTGGAAAATGAAATAGATAAGATACAGAAAAGGAACTAGGCCCAGACTGGATCCCAAAAATAGCTTTAAAAAACTAAAACTAAACTAAATGTGCCAGTGTATTTACGTCAAGTTGTTGAAAGTTACTTTGCAGGCATTGTTCTAATATATAATACATCAAATTGTAAAAAGGAATACAAAGTAACCGGAAGCGTACTACAGATCCCCTCATATGAAATATTGGTACGATCGGTTTTTAAAGTCCATTGCGAAATGTGTCTGGTTAAAACCGTACATAAGCTAGACGTAATGATAGACTAAAAAAAATAGTTTCGGCTGAGTGCTTGACTTGACATTAGAACCTGGAGCAACTTGAACTAATCGTGCATACGGCAAAGTAAATAATTATCTTATCCAGATGTTATTCGGCTAAGGTGGCAGTAATACATGGTACAGCCATCTTATAGAGCTCTGGGATAGAAAATCTTCTATAATTGCTTATGGGATTTAAGTGGGTATGGGTTATCGGGATCGAATTCGACAAACATCATACAGACCCCCTAAATGTTTATGTTTTAAAACCTACAGAAAAAAGCCACAAACAAACGCATGCAAACAAAAATGAATGTTCCTATACTGGCTGGCTCCTAAGTATTAAGTGAAACATGTATGTATAATTGCAAATATCAACTAAGTATTCATTCAAACATTAATAATAGTGGGTTTAACACATTTGTGTCAAATGATGGGTCTCATCTGATAGTGAAAGTACTTCTTATTTATTCGCAAGGTGTCGTGACTAGAACATTATTATTGTCATTGCATAAATAAGTGTTACGTCTTTGAAGAGAGCACTATTACCTATTTTAATTATACCACGTGTAGGTGAATCTTTTATAATTAGGAGTCTGCTCATGAACTATTGTATATTAATTCTTGGTAGTTGTAGCTACATATACTTTATTTATTTATTTATTTTATTTATTTCTTTATGCATAAAATACACATAACGACTGCTCGACTTTCTGATATCTAAAGGGAGCGCATTCCATAATAATGTGGACTGAACGAAAAAAGAGGAACCAAGAAATCCAGAAGAATGGGGTGGACATGAAAGTAAGAGGTTGTTAGTTGATCGAAGGTTTTTAGAATGAGTGTTACAAAGAAATTGGAAAAAGGCAGAAAGGTAGATGGGAGTTGAGGGAGAGTTAAGAATAGTAAAAAGAGTAGTGAGTACACGTAAGTTTCGTCGCTGACGGATAGGAAGGAATTTCAATTGTAGACGGTAAGAAGACACATGATCAAATTTACGAAGATTAAAGATGAATCGAATACAGTTATTAAGAAGACGATCTAATTTGTTGAGAAGGTCTGCATTCAGGTCGAAATAGCAAACGTCACCATAGTCAATTATAGGAAAAATAAGGGTTTGCACAAGAGCAGTCTTTGTCCTGGTAGGAAGGAAATTCTTTAAGCGATAAAGCAATCGTAATATCCCAGTCAGTTTAAGGCTTTACCTTCTTAATAAGTTGATTTCATTTTCTCTGTTAATATTTAATATATTAGGGAGTGAGTCGAGAGTTCCTGTACACAGTAACGGTTAATGAAACTAGAACAGGTAAATATCATTAGAATACGTGGGTTTAAAAACCAACACAGTCATCCCAAAACCCCCAAGGACAGCGCTGTGTGCGAAAAAATATACTAAAAAAATGTATCTACATTTTATAATAAATTATGTCTCTAACAGATTGATAGATAAATGGGATTTTTTAAATAATTATATATTCTTCACACGAGTTGCGCACGCGCACGGAATGTTTTACTTATTACTTAATACTTTATTTATATTGTTAAGTTTAATAAATAATATCATAATTATGTATTTCAAAGTAGGTTAATAACTAAACAAAGAACTTCTGCCTAATAGATAAATAAAAAATGTAATATCGTCTTATGTAAACCGAGTTATCACAAGTATTGAGAATTCAAGAACACAAATTGAATTTACATTACTGATATACTCGTTGTTGAAGAGCGACTGTTTTATTTTTAATTCTGTAAATAGTCTATCAAAATGTCTCGGTGACAAATGTATCGCTTCTTTAAGAAGGCAATTACTCAACACATGTTTAAGAAAGGTTTTCTACAAGTGTAGTTCTTGTACTGTTTATTAAAATAATCTATACACCTACACTTCAAATCCACCGGCAGCAAATATAGTACATTAGTGAGTAATTTTGGTGAACGTTATCATTCATACCAGTTGTTATTGGTTAAATGTCAGATGTCGAGGACGCACTACAGTGCAGTACAAGTACTCAGCATTTTAAAAAGGTTAAGATCAAATTGTGGCGTTTTTTACAACGCAGCGATTGTCCATAATCTTTTATACTCTTTTTCTCAGTTGAGCAATATTGTCGTTCTAATAATATCCTGGTGGAAAACGGTTTGAGGAACGTTAGCCTGGTGGCTAACTTGGGTTACGAACATTTTTTGTCTTAATATAGTATTAAAAAAATAAATCTTGAAAAAGTGAGAGACTAAGCCCATCGCGTTACAGGAAGAGGAGTACAAACAGTGGCTCTTTTTAAAGCGTTCAGGCTGCGAAGCCATCATTTAAGTAGGTTCAAAAAAGGAACTGATAGTTTTAGAGAGGCCAAGATCTTTAAGAAGGTTATAGAGAGAATTTGCTGTTATACCTCTCGCTCCTACTTCTACTGCGTACAAAATAACTATAAACCTATTCCTGGTTAGTTCGTAATACTTGTTTGTTTGTTGCCCAGAGGTGTGTAAGCTACACTAGTATTACGTGCTTATACTGTCTTGAGGACAGGAATATGTCTAATGTTGATGAGGAAACACCAATATCCTTAGGGATTCAATATTATTTTTCAAATGTATTCCTTATGAGAGTCTGATCAGGAGCAGCTTCTAAGACAGCGTTATGCTTTTGTTTTATTTTTTAGACGAGGCTTCTTTAACGAACTTTATAAATTGTTTGATGGTTGTTATACCCTTACGTGCTTTTGCTACTTAACCGCTTCACGTATGATTTCTAATACCTTATCGATGCGAAGGAGTATTGACTTTGATTAATAGTACTCCACAACCTACTAAAAAGTGTTAAGACGACCTTTCTATCTCTCTACAAATGTTGCAAGACTTTTTTGTAGCCTTACCCCTTCTTACTAAATTTCTTTAATTTGGGAGAGTAATTTGGAATGTTTTCAAAATATAATTTTAATAACGCTAAAGAAAAATGCTGTAGGAAAGTGCGCTAAAGTAATGCTAATGTGATACAAGAGTCACCTCTGGTCACTCACTCTTTTGTATTTCTAGGTTCATCGACAATTATCATTTTGAATTTGTCGAATAAAGGATTTTGTTAAGTGTATATCCTAAACTTTCTTACCCGATCTTAACCTACTTTATTTGTGTGAGCCCCATCATAAACTGCTTATGAAACTAAAATCGTGATTCGAGCATCGTGATTTTGGTAACTCTTAAATGTGTATAGAGCTCCGATTCTTTCCTTAAGTTCTTCCCAAAGTTTTCGGTATCTAAATAAACCGAAGGGTTTTATTAAGATCTTAATGTAAAAACGCTAGTTTAGACGTGAGGTTAGGAAGCTGTCAAATATGCTAGTTGTCATATTTACAATTTTTTTTTATATTACTAATTGGCTGATTGTCTACCTTCTTTAGATCATTTAAAAAGGTATTTATAGAGTTCGACCTTTATATAATCTATTTTTTTTACCTAGGAATTTGAATTTTTTTTACTATTTTTTTACTTAGGAATTTGAAAGGGGTGCTTCCGTAATTGTCGCAACACTTTGACTGACTAACGAGAGTATATCCTTAAAAATATAGTATTTTATTTGTAGAATATAAAATAAAGTAAGTTATGTTTTACTACTTATTTTTTTAAATAAAAACTATATTATTTGCGCTTTATTGCATTCTTAACAAATATTTGTCTTCAATAAAACTGGCATAAGCGTACTGCAGTAAATTTTTAAGTAAATATAAATGAAATAAATATTTTTTTTTATTTATTTATTTTATTGAAAACTTTTTACTTGCCTTTTTTTTTTTGTTTGCGCTATTTCGAGTTCAAAATAGATTTTTTCTTGTGAATGGGGATGTGGCGGAAATAGAAAGCGGAATATCGAAAATCTTAAAAAAATTGCTAATCCTTTACAAATATAATATGCTGCCATTCTAAGGATTTGTTAATAAAAATACTTGAATATTTTTGTATATTAATTAAGAATACTATTTTCTGAAAAAAGTGATTTTTAAACAATACTACTCCTAAGTCTTGATAAGAAAATTTAGAACTTCTCACACTGTCTCATACTCCAAAGAATCTGCTGTTTTAAATTAAATCCTTCAATTTTAAACTAGAGTTGCATTATATAAACGTTGATCTATTTTACTGAAATATTATATTACTGAAATATAATATGTAGACACAAAGGTCTAAACAAAATTAGCATCCGATCTATCCAACATTATAAAAATACAAGAACTATTCCCCTTGTTTTGCTAATTATTTAAAAAACAGCCTTCTGTTTATAAATCATAACCATTGCAAGAAGTTATACAGAGAAAAATTCAAAGAAATTGGTATTCTCACGAGTTTTTCACAACAAATCTATCACAATATAATGTTTGATAGACAAATGGAAAATTTATACAATAAAAGTGACCGCAGACATAACCGTAATAAAAAATAACAGCTTTTTTACTTTCCAAAAGTTAATATTTAGTGTTACAGGCCTCACACTCTGTATACACAAAAAGTGTAAAAAAACACATTGAAGTTAGTATGTTTTCTAGTCACCGCAAGCAGCACCCCCTCTTTCGCTATATTTGAGGGAGGAAGACGAACCAAACTCCACACGAAATGACTTCTTAAGCAGCGGTATTTGTTTAACAAATATATAATAGTAATTATTAAATAGCATTTTTACTTAATTCATGACAATTTTTTTATACAATTTTACATAACATTACAGACTTGCTCTACAGATCCCGAGGAACGCGAGGGTGATTTTATTTTAAGTAGTGTCTAATAACTTATTTCTACTATTTTATTTCTACTACTTTACATTATTTAATAAGTATTTTTATTTATTTTACGTTGGTTAATTCTTAGCGGATTCTATTCGGCCCAAGGTTATATCGGAATAGAGAGGTTTAGGATATCTAATGATACCTTAGCGTTACCGAAGTCCATGTAATGGAATCAATGTTTATATTCACCATCTACATGAACCATTTCATATCATAACTAACCTCTGACAATATTGTTCCTGTTAAAATAATATTTACCTATACCCTAAAAAACGGCGAATTACAATTTTTCATTTCTTAAATTTAGCTCTTTTAAGAAAAGGATAACTTTGAGAATCAATCTTGTATAGGAAAATACTGTTAATAATAAAATACAAGATCAAGGCTAGTTATGACTAATGCTATGTAGTACTGGACATGTCTATTTATAACAACAATAATGTAACCGTTATGTGAACCAAGTAAGCAATTATTTTAATAGGTTCATAAAATTTATTAATAATTATAATTTTCTAAAACAATCAGTAATAAAATTATATTTCATATTTAGGTATCAAATAAGAGCAGTTTTATTTAAAAGTTCTTGAGTAAAATTTCTTAAATCGTTATAATCCTTTTTTAACAATAATACGAATGATGAAATAAATAATAATAAATATTGGTCATATTTAAAAAGGGTCGTAAATATTGAGGAAAATATGAATTGAGGAAAATATGACGATAATTCGTAGATAGGCATGGCAACAGTTTACGTGCGCCGGCGCAGCGCTTCGCTGATTGCTACTATCAATGATAGTAATAATTTATTGATAATAATCAAATATAAGTGCCGTGTGCACGAGGGTTAAGGAGAAACAACATTTCATTTATGTTATTCTATAATAAAACACGATTTCTCGTAAAAATATTTCGACAAACCATAAACATAACTTGTTTGGACGATACCGACTCGACCCAAACTAAAGAACTCTTGTAGTCTAAGTACTAGAAAACCTATAAAATCTAAAATTAACCTTTTATTCACATTGTATCTTTGAAAAAATATTCTTCAAACAACTGTTAGCTAGTTTTAATAAAAATAACTGTTTAAATAAAATAGTTTGGATTCATTCCTGTTCTCTTAATAATAGATACTGAAGGTTTGAAGCTTGGGAAGAACCACCAAGATGGAATTGTAATTTTTTGTAATTTATCAAAGGAGTTCGATTACGAACTAAACTTTAATTAGAACTTTACTACATTATGGAATTATAAAAAGGGCCCTAGTTTTGTTATGTTTATAACTTTAAGAAAGAAATTAGAAAAAAGACGTGAATGGAAAGGATTAAGAATCCCGGTTCATTGATAAAATAGGCGTGCCGTAATTCATTGATAAAAACGAGTAACAAGGAAACAAACTATTTAAAGTAGTACCAGGTACTAATAGTAATCCTTTCATAGTATATAAAAAATTTCAGTTTTTAAAAATCTTTTACATACATCCGCTAAAATCTGAACAAGAAATGTACCGGCAGCATTCAGAAAAGCCATTTTTGTCCCAAACAAAGTCACTAATCTTAAATACACTAGACCGATAATTTTCAAAAACACAATTTCTAAAATCTTTTTTTATTTTCACAAACTAAAACGACGCTGTTCATGATTAATTATAGGTATTTCAGGACATTAGGTATTTTCCTAAAGACAAATTATTAGAAAGAGTTTTTGACCGATATTTCTGAATAGCTGGAACATAGCACATTAATATCGAAAGGCCTTAAAGATGCCCGATCAAGCGTGAGACAAATTACGGCTTTTTGTATGAACTTAGAGAACGCATTTGGGTCGGTACAACATAAACTTATTTTTAAATAAATTACTTTTTCAAGTCTAAATTATTTTTTATACAACCGACGTCAACGCTTGACTGCATTCCACTTGATAAGTGGTAATGCAGTTGTTTATGGTCAATCGCACTAAGCTCGTCATAGCCACTCTCACCTTGAAGACATCCACATTGTAATCGGCTGGGAACAACGTTACAAGTACGGTGTTCCAGTCCTTTGCTGTACGAAAAAGAAACAACGAAGCACTATGCGCTTCATTCTGATAGGAGAGATGTCTATGACATAAGGAAAGATATTCGCCGTGCGTTGGAACGTTCGTTGATGGAAGGAAGATGGAGGAATTAATTATGTAATTCTAGCGTAAACTTACCAAAATGTATCGTATGCAATTAACTAAGGAACGTTGGAGTTAGATGACTAATTAACTGAGTTACTGACCGACACTTAAATCTCGTCTACCCGTGATCACGATTGCTGCAAAGAACTCAAAACGTCGGGTGAAATTTGAAATGTAACTAAATTAATCCTTAAAAAATAGTTTTATTTCAAATCTAAAAATATTGAACGAGCATAATGATAATTGGTGACTTTTGTATTCCACATGCTATAATTTGGCTCACCTTACTTCATGATTTTTCTCCTTAAAGCCACCGTACCATTGTGCAGAGGCAGTTGAAACGGCTAAAAAAATAGAAAAGGTGTAGGTTACTGTTGGATAAAGGTCCGCAATAAAATATAAGAAATCATACTTGAAGCAGTTAATCTTTCAGAAGCAGGAGCATAACAGGGTACAATAACCACCAAACGATCTATAGAGTTTGTTAAAGAAGGTTCGTCTAAAAAAATAAACAAAAACAACACTCAATCTTAGAAGCGGCTTTTGATTAGACTCTGGATGGATACGTAGAGAAGCAATATACATAAAACACTTGTGGAGGTTACTTATAACAAATTTAAGATAAACAAGTAATACAAACTGGCCAATGAACTCACTAGGAGTAGGAGCGAGGGGTATAACAGCGAAATCTCTCTATAACCTACTTAAAGATCTTGGCGTCTCTAAAACTATCATCAGTGCATTGTTAGATCATACTTTACTGGAGACACTATTACCATCTCTTACATTTGATTAGTTAGAGAGAAAAGCGTATACAGTGAAGTGACCTCTTAAACATATATCTGAGTCTCAAGACGCAGGCACTGTTTGTACTCCTCTCCCTCCAAAGCGATGGGAACGGCACCCGCACGGTGAATCCATGGAATGCTAAGAAACTTCGACTTTGTACAAAAAAATTGATTAAGAACAAATTGCATACCCGCCTCCTCAGTCGTACACTCTTGACAGAGTGGTCGTGGCTGTATTGATGGCGTACGAGGTCGACGGCACGCATACATGTATTAAGTCTTCGTTTGCATGTTTTGGTTGAATAGACTTCCCGCAAATGTCTCTCCATTTTCGTTGTTTGCGTGGATGACCTGATCAGGTTTGTCCATCGAGTGGGTGCTCTGATTCAAGTTTTTTTGCTTCCAACATGACCCTGCACCACCAGTCTTCTAATGGAGTTCTTCTGCCTGGTTACGTGACCAAAAAACTTCAGTATTCGCAATTGAACAGTCGATGAAAGGCGTTCTTTAATCTTAAGTTCTTCTAGTATAGACTTGTTTGTTCGCAAAGCGGTCCATGGGATCCTCAACATACGCCTCCAGCGCCACATTTTGCGTGCGCAGTCCAGTGCGTCAATTTTGCGACGGTCTTGCATTCGTAGTGACCAAGTTTCAACACCATAATGAAAGATTGGAAAGACAAGACATTTCATTAGCTAAACCTTGGTTTTTTTAGTTATTCTCCTGTCCTTCCAAATCTTATTGAGCTTCACTATCGCAGAACTGAATTGTATATCAGTGAATATTTAATATTCAGTAATCTATGCAATTTGTTTGACGTTGTTGTTACACTTAGTTTAGCATCTGGCTGCACCACCACACTTCTTACATTCGGTGGCGTTAAAGGTCGGGTTCCCCTCCTTCTTTAAGTATAGCGAAAGGGGTGATGACCTTGTGTTTTGCTCATGGGCGAGTTTGTAATATTAATTGACTAAAATCATAAGGCCTTCAAATCGAATTGATTGCGATAGTTTTAGCTATTCTTGATTTGTTAACATGATTGCCGAAGATGTAAGTCAAAAGTACTTTTAAGTAAGTTAAGTATTAAAATTACTCAGACTCAAAAAACTACTTCTTTATAAGACTTAATTTGCCATTGAATTAATTGCCTCCATTTGCCCCCAGTTTCTGTATGATATGAAATCTAAGGTTTTTAAAAGATTTTTTGAGTACTTAGTTATGTTAATTACCTTCAGTTGCTCTGAGTATTATCAAATAAATATATTTAGGAAGTGGCTTGCCCTTAACAATATTTCACACGACACTATCAGAGTCGTGTGCAAGAAGGCTTTCAAATCTCATTATCTAAGATATTGTTATTAATTGACGACAGAATGAGTGCAACGTGCCAGCTGTCATATCAACGATGATTATTTATAATTGTTTTTTAATAATTATAAATATTTTTTGTCAAACTAAAATATATTTTATTTGATTATCCTTAAGTACTTTATATCTAGTGTGTATTTTTAGTGACATCTGTCGATTAAACCGTGACTTATATCTTAGAACGTAACCTTCATATTTCCGCTATTGTTCGGTAGATGGCAGAACGAACTGCTTTATCTTTAACTATATAGCTTTTCTCAAGTTATGAAGTGGTTATCAACAAATTATTATAATAAGCAATTATGTTAAATATTCTGTCAGGGATTATGAATTTTTTGTTTGTCTTATTAATTTATAATTCTGATGATTGTTTTTATAGTTATTATTTGTATTATCTGTATGAGATGTATGACAGGGTTCATTAAGTATTTTGATGTAAAATATATATATCACAAAGTTTATAACCACTTTTTTTAATTTTTTTATTACTCAATTATATATCTCCGATATATATCGGATCAAAAAATTTATTTTTTCAAAGAACAGCCGCGGGTCCTTGTCCTGCCGGTGCCGGGTTATTTTTCATTCCAAATGTATCTAAAATAAAAAACTTAAAACTATAGGTATATTATTCAAAATATTTATTACTAAATTGTAATTCTAGATTCGTGATACAACAATATACATTTTTTTCACATCGAAGGAATTTGAATATCAATATTCTCCTGGAGTTTGGCCGCATACTGCCGTTGTACTGTTCTTTTTAAATATTAATAAGTTATAATAAATAACATGATCTAGAAAGGGATAAAAATACAAAACAATTACTATTTTTGATTTATTCATAACACTGCACGGCAACAGCTGACGTGCGCCGGCACACGTCAGCTGGCGCTTCGCTGATTGCTACTATCAATGATAGTAATAATTTATTAATAATAAACAAATATAAGTGTCGTGTGCACGGCAGTTAAGGAGAAGCAGCGATCTTACTGGCTACTCCATAGATTGTCGATTTTTTTGTCAGTTCCTGGAGTTCTTGATTTCTATTTATTATACTTCAGAATAGACTTGTAGCAATAGCATTATTAAAGTTTACCCAAATAAAGATTAATGTCTGAAGTGTCGTGGCAAGTAAAAGCAGTCGTCGGCATCCTATTGTTTTACGTTTGAAGTTCGATTTTGTGTTTTTTCTGTAAATTAATTCATAATTTTAATTTTATTGACCAGAAATTTGATTCGAAAGTACCTTAGCTTTAACAACAGTTCACACGGCACTGTCGTCGGCACTGCATTCCTTTGAAAAGCTTAAAAATTATCTTTAATTATACCTAAGATTATTGATTAAATTTTTACGCTAATTACTTGTTAAATTTTCGATAAATATAGAATGAAAACTTTATCGATACGAGCAGGACTCAAACCAGCACCCTCTGTGAAACCGTCCCTTCGCTCTGCCAATTGAGCTACCGTATCGCTTCTATGAATTAAGCACTGTATATATGACGGTCCTTATCAGAACATAGGTGAAATCTATTATGTTTCTTTCGCATTTTCTAACCAATGTGTCTAACCGTAGAGCATATAATAACATTGAGTCAATAACACTGACTATACTGATACGTTTATTTATCTTCTCTGGCGGTATCATATTTCGAAAACCTTCGAAAGGGTATATTATGGTTTCGAGTCTTTTATGTCTCGATTAAAAATCGATCACATTGACCTCTTCCTTCAGGTGGTCTCCGATTGGGGCGATACCAACCCGGTAAGGTTTAATGCAGCGCGAACTTTGGCGTATATTTTCTACCAATCTTGGTATTCTTTTGAAGGTGCGTCGATATTTCAAACCGGAACAGTTGCTCAGTCTTTATAAAGTACAAGTTGCATGCAGTACTGCTCGCATCTTTGGGATGGATCAGCAAAAAATTAGCCAGAGGCATTGGAATTGGATTGAGAGAAGAGCTAGGAGGCTCGTAAATGATACTACCTCCAGGAAAGCAAAATTCCAAAGTCTGGAACATCGCCGCAAGGACATTTCGGTTGAGTACCATTTTGTATGAGTATCCTGTGGTTAAGTACCAGCTGTCAAGGTGGTTCGGGTAATAATACAATGAAGTACAATGCAGTGGTGGAATTCAGCGGTGGGTAGTAATCCTTACAGCTCCTCTGAGCACTCCCCATAGTAAATGCGATAGAAAATGCAGAGATGAAATATTTCTTCACATGGGCAAAATATCAAGCCGATCGGTTAGAACTGGATCATCAACCATTCGAATTACTCGATGTTGGATGCGATCAAATGAAAGAAGTTGTTACGGAGGTACTCAAAACTAGAAAACTTTACTCTTAAAGTTCCTTCCAATTCTTCTATCTATCTATGTTCTTATGTACACACACTCACACACCGTCTCATATATACTTTCTTTCCAACCTAACTGCTTGCCTGGAAGAGATCGCTCTAAAGTGATAAGGCCGCCAAATTTGTACCAATTTTTTTTTGTTAACATTTTTAATTCCATTGGTATTTGATTCATGTGTACAATAAAGATTATTATTATTATTATTTTTACTCCAGCCCAGAGATGAGAGCAGTAGTCCAAATGAGACCATACTTGCGCCTTGTTAAGTTGTAGGCGATGGCTACGTTTTGAAACCCCGCATCGCTCTCAAGAGCACATCAAGTGTTCTTAATGATTACCTGGTCCTATCTTACAGATAACCGCGAAGTTAAACATCATTTGAAGCGGAGATACGAAGAATATAGATACTAGCTGTGGCATCAATAGGAGTGCTCTGAAACCGTGCGGAAACCGGGCAGACTTGTGTCTTCTTGGGATTGAATAGCTCTAAGTTAGCTTGACATCAGGTCGAAACTTGTTAAATCAGAAATTCGACTTCAGACTTGTGTCCGTTCCGGCACTCGGCGACGTGATCCCGAGAAAGAGTGCGTTGACCGGTAGATGGCCGATGGCACTGATGTTTTTTCCGTAATACTAAAATAATATTCATAACAGCTGCATTACCCCAAAGTAAAATACCATAAGACATTATACTATCAAAATAAATGTAATAACTACTATTACTACTTACTACTTGGCAGTAGCCTCGTGCGATAGACATATTTCATTACAACATAAACGTTAGAATATTAGCCAATTTAACTATATGAGGGTTCCCTCTACAATATGTCATCAAAGTTATTCCTTTTTTTTTCCGTTGGAAAAATCCGTTACGGGTACCCGTCGGCCCTGGGGGGTGACGGCCGGGGGGTGATGTGGGACTACCCGGCAGCATAGAGGATGCTGCCATTTTTAAGGCTACCCATTAAAAAACGTTTGCCGTCTGCGCCGTAATGGGACGTCACGGGATCGCGCTAGCACACACCGTGATCAAATTTATTCCTAGAAAATCAGTAGATTCAACCACTATCATTGTATCTTCATTAAATAATGCATTAATTTGCACCTGTTTTACTTTGGGGTATTAAACTTTAAAAGTTAAGACTTTTTGCTATTTAATAACAGATTTTTAAAAAGAAACCTATGAAATATTTAAGATGGAGCAATATTTACATCGTCATGGACTATGTTGATGCAGATTCTCTTATTTTTATCTTATTTTGTTTTAAATTCCGATTAAAAATTAAACTTCGACAACAGATGGCGCTGGTCGTTACGTAAGGCAATAGCTTGCTCTATTTCTTTACTAAATATAAAGGAGTTATAAACTTAAAGAGAAATTAAGTTTAATATCTTTAAAAGATAGAGTAAAACTGAGATAGACGCCCCACTTTATGAAATAGAATCTACTTCGAAAAATATCAATTTTACATGAATAATATCTATAAATGTAGTAGCTTTATACTTTGTGTTGAATTTAATATTAGATTTTATTGACTTATGAATTATAGACTTTGCAGTATTTAGCTATCTGTGGAATCGTTTTTTTGGGGATAGAGGCATCGTCCGGCATACATCTATGTATACTTATCCCACTATGAAAATACTAAGTACATTCAATGGCTACAGTATGGAATAGATGCCCTTTATACTGGATAAAAGAAAACTAAGCCTAGTTTTGTGAAGTCATTCTACTGCTTACGCTACGCCTCCTTTGATGGTCGTCTGAAATTCGTAATAGATTAATAAATAAATACGAACATTCCCAATAGTTTAATCAACATCTAAATAGGTTTCTATATAACAAAATATTTATCTATTCTAACCGCTTCTATCAAATACCGTTCGTATTGAACAATAAATATATATATAATAAATCTTTTGAACAATAAATGTAAACAAAAATGTTATGATTAAAACGTGGATCTCACTTTGTTTGTTTGTTGCCGTGGAACTTCTTGAGACTGGTTTTTATTAAAACTCGCTGAAATGCATATTCCGAAAAGCAGAGACACCAACTCATTGTCTAGAGTACTATTTGTAAATTTAAACACAAGTTTTTTTAGAATGAGTTAGATATTTCATAAATAAAATAATCAGAAATATAATATATATAATAGTAATTGCATATATTTAGTTTACTTTGTCAATCTATTTAGTGATAAATTAATTCTTTATAGTTCTAATTTTACACATATTAATGTATGAGTTCTATTTTTAACGTCTTCTAGCGTCTTATCGCAGTCGTTCTGTACAGTTATTTTTATTATTTTTTCTATTTTAGTTAAATGAGTCTTAAAATGACACACATTTATTTGAATTAGAATCAAGGGAACTGAACAATATGTAATATCTTAAACAAATATTTAATATGTATTTAATATGTATTTTAATATTTTACTTTTTGAACTCAGTGGAAACATTAAAATAAACCTTGCAATAAGTATTAGTATAACTTACTAATAAGAGTTAAAACGTTTTTTTTTTAAATAACTAAAATGACTACTGATTGTAAGACGTCCAATAGAATTTATTTTTTACTTGATCACTGTGAGATTTAAGTTCAAAGAAATAGATTTTGTATTTATTTTTCAAAATACCTGCTATAGATCATTAACTCATTAATAAAATTACTATAAGTATTACCAACTTTACTCTTCTATTAGAAAAGTGTTAATTTATTTTTCTGATTACAGATATTATTTTTATTCTTACTAAAATGCCGACATGGCAGTTTTCTTAGAGATGAATACTTGCAACCATCCATCAGATTTTTTTTTATGGAAAGGGAGGGCAAACGAGCATGCCGCCCATGAACTCTTGCAACATCGGAAGACTCACAAGAGCGTTGCCTGCCTTGAAGGTAGGAGTAGGAGTAGTAGGAGTAGGTAGGTAGGAGTAAACGCCTTTTTTGAAGTACCCATGTTGTATGAATCTGGAAACACTGCCGAAGGAAGCTCATTTTGTGGCAGTTAATAAGTTTTATTTAAATAATTCATTACTAAATACTGAGCTTCTTGTTCACAACTGACCGTTTAATGATCAGAAGTACATCGTCAAAGGCCACCAGGTGCGAAAAATTGTAGTTGGTTTTTAAGTTTAGGGTGTAAATATTTTAATAAAGCTGAGAGTAACAAAGTATCAATACCTTAAGCCCGGTGAGGAAATATAATGATGCATGTTCTTTACTGCTTCAACCTATTTGAGAACTTCAGAGGACACCGCCAAAGATAACAATCGATCTTAAGAAGTTGGGTTAAATTGCATTGATTTGATTCGGTATCCCCGGACAAAGTTAACATTAATAATGAATTACGAAAGTCAAAATACAAAAATTAAATACATTTCTTATATTATCGTGATTTTATGTATTTTACTGGATTGGCTTGTAAACTTAGTTTCACTACTTAGTTACTTGATTTTCAAAAGATAAGACTCCTAACCGATGAAAGAACAACAAAATTACTAATTAAAGTTATTTTCGTAGCATTTAGTTTATTGCGGACATAATACAATATCGTTTCACACAGAGATCCATCAAATCTATTTATAATCGTGATAGAAGTGCCGGTGAGTAACCAAAGGAACAAATAAAGATTTGATATTTATCACAAGTTTTAGAAACATCTATGAAGAGCTACTTAATATGATAACGTCATATTACTGTGTGAAGCAACAGGGTAGTTATTATCGTGGAAAGACAGAAGGATCACTGAACATATGAAGTATGATATGATACATCAAAAACTAACCAAGGATATTATATATTCCCAACAAATAAGATATTATTAATGGGAAGGCAATATTCTTGCCTAGCTTTGATAAGCTTCTAAATGGTGAATGTTTTTTGTGAGGAGCAGCGCCGGCGCCTTGTAAGTAGACCCGACCTCTCCGCCCGCCCGCCATTGTACAGCTTGAATAAACATAAATGTATTGACATAGTTTTAACAAAACTAAACTTAACAGAAAAACAAAGGTTAAACTTATCTGTGATATGATCAGTCTTTACCTTGGGTACCTAATATAATGTAAATGTTTATTATTCTTTAGGAAAATTAATATTATTTCTGTTGGCAGTTGCCAGCGACTTCGTCTGTGGCCATCTCATACTAAAAACATGAGCCCTCATTACTGCATGAAGTCCAGACCAGTTATTGTTTATGATCGTGAAATCTACATCATTATCCGCAGTAAAAGAAATCCTTAACTTGAACGTGTTACCCGAGTTACCAGCTAACACCATATTTTCATTAGAAACCATTCTATACTTTTTTCTATCCAATGTCTCCATTTTAAGCGTTTTCCTCAAATTTGAGGATAGGCACCTACATAAAAAATCGTTAAAAATCCAGCCATTCTAAAAAAAAAATGCATAAACAATAGTTCTACATAGCTTCATAGCTAATTGTTTTAAAAATTACTTTCATAAAATCATAAAGTTTAGTAAAGAGATTTGTAAACTATGAAAATACAATTTCAAAATAGATTAAATGTTATGAATTCAATATATCTAAATGTCAGGTTATAGAGTTCCGTCGCAAGTATCATTATAATAAAATTAATAAACCAGTCTAGCCATGGCGACCTCTCTGGGCAGTAATAGTGTTACAAAGCGGCCGCTGGGCGCTGCTCCGCGCCTTGATGACGTCACCGGCGACGGCTCGGATGTCATTTTAACAGCCGACCATTTTGTTTTTTGCTCCCGCGCTTTTTCTTCGCAAGCGGCCCGTCATAAAATTTGTTATTAATACAGTAAAATTTCGGATTAGGTGGTATTAAATTCGAAACAAAGCAAGGATTTAATTGGTAATTCGTGTCCGGAGCTTATATTTGTAGGAACAATATCCGTTTATTGTTTTCGGTTGTAAAGTCGCGATGCTGGAATTGTAGAGCCGCGCCGCCGCAAGCTCAAATCAATTTGCCATTGTGCATGCGGTTCGAATTGACTTATTCTCTCATTTAAACCATACGCATTGCCGACTTACATTCCTCTAATAATGGTTTCTTAATAAAAGGCATCACAAATAAAATAAACCACATAAATGTGAACCAATTTATTCAATGCGTAATTATATGAGATATGATTATATTATATACAATAATTTTTGTCTCATTTTTACCAAATCACCTCCATTATAGTAAACTTCAAATGTACATGATATAACTAAATTAAGTACCCATATTCGCCTTTAATAATAATAATAATAATAACCTTAAAACTTTTATGTATTTACATCATTGCACCCGACACACACAGATACACACACACACAAATATACATACCTACGGTACCAAAGTCGGTATATCAATAGATTGCAAAACAAATGAAGTCTACAGCTTCCAATATAACGCCTACGAATGTATTGAAAATTATATAATATAATATATTGGTAATTGATATTAAATAATACATGTTTGTAATAATGAAACGACATCAAGTCTTCAATTATCTTCATTAGAATCTCTAAAACATGGTCTATATCTATAATAACTTATATCTATGAATATACACAACTATAATACTTTACAGCTCTAACTATTAATATCACTATCATTAACATATTTAAGTAGTAGTCTTTGTGGATGTCTCTCTGCCTTTAGCGAACACGCACACACGCACACACGCACTCTTATTAAGCACACTCTATGACTCTCGCAAGTGTTTGGAGAAACTCTATTTTTTCTTCTTTCCTTTTCTCCGTTTATATCTCATATTTTATTTATCTCTCTTAATTCTGATGGTAATGTACTGTAGTACTTTGTACAATGAGACCAGGTAGGCTTGTGCGTGTTTAGGACACCCAATGAAGTAGATCACTTGTATTTTAGTATTAAATATACAAAAATTGAACTCACGAAGTATTTAATAATAATATTCTGCCAGTATTCTCGTGTAGTCTTAGAGTCTGTTAACACTTCTCCACCCGATTTTCGAGAACCAAATAAAACCCCAAACAATTGGAAAGCACGCGAATCATATCTTGATGAACCCTCGTGAACGTCTCAGGGTCCCCAGTAGCGTGTTTCCGGGTGTGCGTCCGCGGCCGAGGGTCAGAGCGCGTGGGCGTGCGCGTGGTGCGCGGGCGGGCCGCCATGCGCGTGCGCCAGTCCGTGAGGCGCACCGGCGTGCTGCCGCCCCTGCAATATCACTGACATGTTACTCTACCTTCTATGTGGGACAGCGTGGCAAAAGAATAGACGGTCCACCAGATTACAAAAGTTGCCGTAGCCGATGGCCATCCAAAACACAAAAGAAAGGCAAATGGCTCCATTTGAATTAACCAAATAAAATTGGGTCAACTGTCCAGTAGTTATCCAAGTTTGGGAAAACGTACAAAGTTAAATAAAATAAAAGCAGTCTTAATTTTGGTTTGATTAGTTGAGGATGACTTTTACCAGACCTGCAAATATACATAATAATCGTAAGGCTGGTGCAGCGGCCAACACCGCTGCGGCGGCACTGGGTACAGAGGTGGAACGGGGTATAGCGCACCACCCAGCTTGTTTCTGAGGATCCGGCTGATACTAGACACGGAGGGCACGTTGTACTTGTCACAGACGCCATCAGCTAGTAGTCGGTCTCTGATCTCCCATGCAAATATGCCTGGGTCTTTAGCTTTTAACTGCTTAATGTAGGACACCACCTGATGATGTAGATTAGGACTGAGTTTGGGAGAAAAATAAATTGATACATAAATAAGTTCATAAAACATTTTAACAGAAATAAGAAGCCGCAAAAGTGTATGACTGTGATTTAATATAATTTAATTTGTCA
Source organism: Mechanitis mazaeus (assembly GCA_959347395.1). Taxonomy (NCBI): domain Eukaryota; kingdom Metazoa; phylum Arthropoda; class Insecta; order Lepidoptera; family Nymphalidae; genus Mechanitis; species Mechanitis mazaeus. Next base: position 4,413,157 of record OY365743.1, read on the forward strand.
AGAGTTAATCGAAGAATTTTATAGTTGAAATAAATAAGGCGTTCAATTTTTATATGAAGTCCTGCCCATAACATTATTGAATTCCAAAATTTCATTGCTCATTATTACTAAATAGAAGTGTGTTTGATATATATGTATGCTATGTGTACCTATATATATATAAATGTGCGCATAAGGAAAGAGCTTATATTAACTGGTTTTAACTTTAATCCTAATCAAGAGGACCTTAGGAGTAGTGACTCTGGGCTTCGAGCCACCGATGGCCCCGGGCAGGATGGAGCCAGTCTCGTGGTAGCGCGCCAAAATCTTGGAGACGCAGCCGTGAGACACGCGCAACTGACGACTGATGTCGCATGGTCTGTGTATAGAGAGTACAATTTATATATACACGTACAATAACTCAGTGTAATTATATTATAATTAATTAAATTGCTCCTTTTATAAAACTCATAATTCAGTTAAACACAACTCTGCTATAATATCAATGACCTCTGTCGAAGATAACTTGAAGATTCTCAAGACAAACAGAACTCATAGAAGAAGATGCAGAACCACTCTACAGTTGCAGTACCTGATCCCGAGCTGCGCGAGCTCCACAATCCTCAGTCTGACAGCGTTAGGAAGCGGCCGTCCATTCACGAACACCCCGCCCAGCTGGTTCACCTCACCGTACTGCTGCGCCCCACCCATACTAGGGTTACCAATAGCTCCCGCGTTCGGATCTAAGGGTGCGTTAAAAAGTATTTAATCAATATGTATATTTAAAAAACCATTTCATTTTAGCATTAAAAAATACGATCCGAAGAAAGTAAAATTAGTATGAGACGAAAATCTGTATTTTCTTTCTAATAGAATAGATATTATTCAAAACATACATTTAGGTTCAGAGCGGTTGACCTGCGTCTTTTTAATGAGATTACTCAAGCCGCCAGTCTACTTGCTATCACGTAAATCATAAAAACTATGATGGTATGATTTTTATTAAAATATTTTATGTTTTAGATCAGAGAGCGAGTCGGTACAGATTATACGCACGAACCATCATTGTTGTTAAATATTGTGTAATTAAATATACCTAATAAATTTTTTTTAAATTATATTTTATAACGATATAAATAATGAGGTACGTAAGTTAAAGATTCGATAATAATAAAAAGCTAATTTATTTAATATAGAGGAAAAACACAATTATCAAGTTACTAAAGTTACCCGAGTAATAACCCGTCAGTTACTAAGTAAGTAATAAGTTAGTGTTTAAGTATTTCTACTCATCACGACTAAAAAGGGTAACTTATCTATCTGGAGGTTACCTGAATCATCAGACCAGATCCTTTTCAATGTCATAGGTTTTTTCATATGAATATTAAATTTAAAATATCTAATGTTTTCTAACATTTACACGAGTACTACACATTTCAATAAAACTATTTTACGGATATAACTCGCGTTTATTTTTACATTTTTTTATTTAACCCGACGTTCCGAATGCTTTACAGAAATGTGTTCGCGGTAAGACAAGATGATGGTGTCACCATCATCAAAAAAATTAAAAATAAACGCGAGTTATATCCGTAAAATAGTTTTATTAAAATATTCTATTATTCGCCTATGGTTAGTGAGATGTAAGCTATTAAAGTACAAATAATAAAATTAAATCAAACTAACAACGGTCCTACTCGTTTAACCAATTTGTTTTCGTGAAGTCTGCAATGAATTACTCTGGAAGTTCTCAGGAGCTATTTCCGAGGCGGGTCTCGACTCTCACCGACACAATAAAAGCAACTGACAGTGGGCGCGACTACTAATTTGCACCTCCGGTGATGTACGCCTCTCATTGTTTTGTAAAGTGTTAAGTGACGACAATGTGTCTCCTTTAGCATATACATCACTTTATATTATTTATATATATATTTGGTTAATTGGTATTGTTTTAAGTTCTATTTTGTGCAGAACTAAGTACTTGCGCCTAATCAGTCTATGAGACGCATCCAATACTTTAAGATAGTAACATTTTTTTTAGTTCATGTTAGACAGCTGTCACTTTTTTGTTAAATGTCAAATTTGAAGAAGTTTGTTCGTGAAGGTGACATCAGTTGTGTTTATTGGTAGCTCGTCTGTAATACGATACGTACTTACTTAAATTTTTTCTCAAAGAGATTAAACATGTTTAAATATATTAAAATTATAATAATTAGGTTGATTGAAAAAATTGTGACAACTTCAAAATAATTTAAAATATCTTTAGCATCTGATGTGAATTGTAAGATTTTATATAAATGTGCTTCTCTGTTTGTGTTTCTGTTAATGTTGACCGTAAGATCGTGAGATCATTAATAATATTGTTAGCGTGGCCACATGTGCCCATGCGCATCCCGCTCCCCGCCCACGGCTTCTGTCTCAGTAGTGCCGACGACACGTACGAAATTCAATTAACTAGGAGCGCGAACCAGACCTCAATTTTGACTCGCTGCGCTCGCAGCATGTGTTATCATATTGAACGAAGCGAGGTGAAAACAGCACCGAAGTTGCATTTACAAAACGTTGACGCATTCTGTCCTCAACTATTTTTCAAGAAAAATAAAATTTAAAAAAATTAAAAATTTAAAAGCTGTTAAAAATTTGTTGTTGATTGATGCTTGCACAAGGGATGCAGAAAAGACTCTCATAGAGAGTTTTGCTCAACGAAAATAAAACAATATCTTTGTGTAGAGTTCGTGATACGAAAAGCGCAAGTAAGTTTGTTGTAATATCTCTTTATTTTAGATTATAAAATATTTAAATTAAGGGTTGATTTTTAAATTTCTTACTACTCTTATTATTAAATTTCAGATGTTTTAGGATTTATTGAAGTCATTGATATATAATGTTTTTTTATGCTTAGTTCTACAGTAATTATGAAATAGATTACGAGGACCAATGATAAAAATATATTCAACATTTACAAACATATAAGAAATAGAGGAAAGTCCGTCACCGGCACTCTATTTTAAATGTTGTATTTTTGAGACCATTTTTTAAAACAACTGCTTATTACTATATTTTCTTTGTGTCTGTAAGCATAGCATTCCATGTGAACGAACCGCACGGACCAGGCAGCTACTTCAGCTATTACAAGAGACTCTCGCTACGTGTGGTTCGAGCGCTTCTGTTTTTGATACTGAACCAAAACTCGTCAAAATTTGACGAATATGACGAATTATAGTGATTTGTTTAAGTCAAATTGATTGCAAAGTTGGTGTTGCCATAACTCCCTGTATTTTAGTTGGACGTGAATGTTGTTGAAAGACCAAAAAAAAAAAACAAATAAAAAATAATAACACTTCCTTAATCCCTTTATTCATATGTTAAAAATAAATAAATATATAACATAAATAAATATATAATCTTTTTTTGGTGGAACCTTGTCGTCAGTATGTTGTATATATCTTGTATAATATTGAACTTGTAATTATTGCTAGCTCAATGAGTACTTTTAGTGAATATTCTCAATATTTTGCGTACGAAAGCTACATATTTATGATATTAGCAGGGGTGCGGTGGGTGGGTGCGCCCCGCCTCTGCATGTGGCCCTCAGGACAGACTCGTTTCAGAGATCAAAGAACCGCTGCTTAAGTAATTCGACTTAGAACAAAAGAATGAACATTCATAGCTTAGTAATATGTTAAACACAAGTGACAGCTTAGGAGTAACTAAATGTTGTAGGTTCTGTAGGTTTCTTTGGGTGATATATATTAAAAATAAGGTAGGTATTACATCATTTATCTATTTTTAAGTACAAATAGGTATTGAATCGAAATTTGAGTTAAATATACATTAGGCCGCATCCAAAGTATAATGAAAAGTCACAGAGTGACCCGGCACACTCGTGCAACAAGCCGTGGTTCTTTATTGCTGATAGCGGCCCGGTGCAGCACCGAAACCACACCGAAATGACACCGAAATAACACCAAAATAACATGTATCATATAAAATATTTGTTTCCTTTGAAATGTAAACTCTCTGAAAGTCAATCTCGTTACTTTGAACCGTGCTCTTTATTTTGGTCGAGGCGACGCCTCTTTCCGTCCGCTTTTGGCAACTTCGGTTTGTTTTATTTTTAAGCTTTCTTGCTTTAAAATGTTACGCTAACTGTGCTGACCTTACACTTTTATGAATTCTATTTATATTTTTAATATTATCGAAGTATGTTTCCTGCTAGTATTAATAAATTTTATCGACAATTTGATTAAACGAGTTCCATATTAGTTAATATATTATTAACAGCTACAATACGTATATTATCAATTTAATATTAAATTAACAATAACATATATTTTCGTCGCCATCTTTAATTCATAAAGTTGAAAGGAATTCCGTCGCATCAATAAACCTGAAGAATTAAGTAAATGGTCCAAATTGAACGTCATATTTCAGCTGAAGAAATTTTAACGAACCATCGAGTTCTTTGTTCCTCCCTCACTCCTCTTACAAGAGAGACTACTCATTTATTTGAGACGACAATAAACTTTGTATAATTCGCCGAAAACACTACTAACTGTCAACGGCGAAGCGTCAAAGGCGAATCGTAAATTACACGCAAGGAAAGATATTTCCCTCGATGTTTTCGTCCCTGTTGCACTCTAGACTGCTGAAATAATGCTGTCCTTGTCTTAAACCAATTAGCAGAGGCTCAAAGAATCCGATTCAGAACCGATTTAATCGCTCTGGTGTTGTCAATGACACGAGTGCGGTGAATTAAATCAATTATTGACTTCATTACATACCTCACCATTTTATGAGTGTGTAGTTTGTTAGTATCTACATTGTACACACACAAAGATGACAATTACTAAATTTTAAAAATATTTTATTTTTATTATTAATGTTAGCAGAACATATATGTTATATAAGGTCATACGTGTACGTACGTACAGCTAAAATGTAACCCGAACGCTGATTACATTTAACAACTGAAGCTTTGATTTTAATGATTTAAATAGTTTTTCCTGTTAATTTACGATATAATTATTTTATATAACGATGTATTTTAGTTATCGTACTTTAATAAATCTGTAATTATAATACTTTAAATACACTCGGATTTATATTATTGGTGGCCATTTTTGTTTCAGTCGTAATTATTATAAATATATGATATAATACACTTTATAATTGTATACTAAAGTTTGTTTTTGTTGTAATACAATTATGTGTGTCTGTATAGTTGAGGCAACATCCACTGTTAACTATCCTGTAAATTGCAAACAGTTAGTGAAGACACATCACACAATTCTCGAGAAATCAAAATTGTAACTTCATCTGATGACTACTTACAGTTTCAATTAATTGTGAAAAAAACTTGAGCTGACGGAACGGATCTTTATTTTAGAGTCATTATATTTTATAATGATGTTAAAGTTCATAAAACCCAAAAGAATATTCTTAATTATAATTATATTATATAAAAAACTCAGCAATAGTCTTAGTGATATATTTCGATTTTTTTTTTATCACTCAGGCATAATTTTACATTAATCATAAAACTAATCAAATAAAATCACCAAAATTATATCTTGTTCTATCGTCTCAACGAAGATAGTTTACAGCTTTACAGCCACGCTTACTTGCACGAAATCGATGTTGAAACACATGTAAATCAAAAAGAACTAAATTCTGTCAAAAATGGGCACAGGCAAATCCCAAAAGATTAACAGTTCCAATAGTTGGTAGGAGACAGCTGCGTAATAAAACAAATTTCAATACCTGGCATCATATTATTTATAACAATACTCTAATTCCTTTCTCTAACACTGTTAAAGATCTGGGTGTTACCATCGTTTGTAATATATGTTTGTCAGGACATATCAACAAGGTGAACTAACGCTTCCACTTCTCCCTTCACTCCTTGCGGAGCCATCACGATGTCCTTCTCTTTCAAACTAGAATACCAAGAATAGCTCGATCTCTCTTGCTTCCTCCTCTCGATTACTGTGTCGTCTACTACTTGGATTCTACAAGACAAACTAGAACCATTGCAAAATGTATGCATCTGTTTTATATACAGCTTTAGTAAATTCGATCACATATCTTACTTTGGATGGCTCTCTATTCTCCTTCGCCGGAACATGTATTTACTGACAAAACTGTTGATTATCCTGAGGAACTCTACACCAGCCTATTTAAGACTATTTTTTTATCATACCGTATCGTACCGTATCGCTTGAAGAGCCTCGCTACGAGACGGCATTTTTTGCTAAATCGGTACAGAAGAACCAGCAAGACAGTGGAACTCATTTCCTCCAAATATATATACTTCTCCAACCTCAAATTCTTACAAATAAAAATTGAAGCAGGACCTGTTCTCCTTGTCTACTATATAATATTCATGACCTGCATTTAATGTAAAATTTATATTCATGCTGTATATGTAATTGTATGTATAATATGTATATGTTAATATACTTTCTGTTTTAATATATATAGTTTAGGTAAACATAAATAAATCAATACACTGTAATAAATATTTTAATTTTCTACATATTGTATTATTTTGTAATTATGGGTTGAGGAGAAAGAGATCTCTTTTAAGCGATAAGCTATCCAATATATAAAATTGTTTAAGTAAATGTTTATTGATAAGATAGTGGAATATGAAGACATAATTATATAAAAAAATTAAATACTTACAAAGAAATTTAATTTCAAGATCGATTAATGAAGAAGAAATTTAGTGTAGTGAGTCATAACGAATTAACATACAAAATACTTGTACGACTTTATTATATGAAAATATTTTACGAGGACTGACTGACCAGTGATGTGTGGAACTTACAAAGCCACGGTGACTGACTTGAACGAACTGAATATTAGTACACATATAATGTATAAGAAGATCAGTACTTTTTGATTTGCCTAGAACTACCAGTGAAGATAAAAATAGTTGTGTAGTGGATAATCGCTTCATTGAAGAGGGTTTGATTACAGAACATAACACAAATTTCGTACAAGTCGTCGAAAGCCTTGAAGGTTTTGATGAGTGATGCCAATAAAGAAATAGAAAGAAACTGCCAGTTGTGAAGGAATTTTGAAGTTGTGAAGGAAGGAAGGAAGGAAGGAACAGAGCGAGGACAAGAGATAGTATTTACGACTTGAAATATCATCATGAATTGGACAATAACATATTTAGCATATAATGGGCGAAGTCTAAAAACTAAATTGTGGTCAAGTATAATTTCATACACAATTACTTAATATTTAGAAATGTGAGCTGAAAGCTATGTAATGAACCTTCAGTTGTAAACACATAAGATCTATAATCCCGTGCTCCGGGGGGCCACACACAGCGCTCGGCCGCCGACAAACGCACGCTGAGTCAACACGCCGCGGACTCGAGTCGCCTCTCGCTTTGATTGTGACAACACTCGTTGTGTGTGAGCTGCGTGACCGACTGTACTTTGTTTAGAGTCGCCTTTCACTTAGGAGATCATCATTTCTTATACTTCATTTTAATAAATCGCATGACGATGGAGGAAGTCTCTACCGAAATGTCGTATAGCGGAAGAGTGTGTAAAAAGATGCAATATTCGAAAGTACTGGTAAAATAGATCACTTTGTGATCAATGTGAATCGTTTTAAGACGAACGTAGGTATTGTTGCGCCGAAAGCCCCACAGCCTCACTCTACCCTCAATCTTTTAAAAATCTCAAATGTTGGAAATTATTGTAAATTATACCCCTATCAATTGGTGCGAACCTTAATATGAATTGTCACTTCATTCATTTGTTCTTAAATATAACTTTTAATTTCAAACTATTCGTCTAATTCTCTAATGATAATTAATTATTATCAGTAATGATAACATCACAATTTTATTTATGACTTTAATGATAAATAATGCCCTCATTTGTTTCAATAGTCAACTATGCTTATTAAAGATCAAGAAACATTCAGTTTCTACGTGAAATGCGCCACCGCTCATAAGAATGACATCTGACACGAACAGCGAAATAATATTTGCTTTAGTTATTTCCAAATGCCAAATGTCACTTGAGGAATGCCACAAAGTGTTTAGTATGACAGTTCGGCATTATACATTGCTGTCATTTAGCAGCTGCCCTTATTAACCTCTATAAACAGTGTGGAGTGACAATAAATCATTGTCTCGCTAATCACCGACACCCACCCAGCGGGGCACGTGCTGCTGTGTGGCCACTGAGCGAGGGAACCGACAGAACCCTTGACTACTGAGTACTGGTAATATCTTTAGGTATACAGTCGTCGTACAGACTAAGCTGAGACTTTTGCACTAATAAGTCACATTCAGACCTCACATATATTTGTGATTTCGATAATTCTATCATTGAATAACAGTTTGTGTGTGTGTGTGTGTGTGTTTTTGTATGCTCGTTTATAGTGTGTTATATATTTCTGTTCATTTGTTATTTTTGCCAACATTAAGTTTGAGATAAACTCTGTTATTTACAAAGATAAAAGTTATTATTAGATACACGTGCCGGGTCTTGATTATTTTTGTTTAAAAATAATTTATACAGTATGTTTAGTTTTTAGTTGATATGAGCCGACTTGTCGGTTACTAACCGACCATAGACCGGTTCAGATAGACACATTTAAGATATCTTTTAACTTGTTTAAATAATAATCAATAATAAAAGTTATCATACAGATATTGTAAATACCAAACGGAATGGAAGTTTATTATTACATTACAATAAACTGTATAGGCACCATGAGGGTTTTGTCAAAATTATATAAATATTAAAAAAATGTAATAATAATCTACATTAATAAAGCTCAATTAGGTAAATGTAAAAAAAAGTCGATTATTCAAGTTACACACACATATATAAACTTTTCTAACTTACTAATATGAATGCTAATATATATGAAAGCTTTTGAAATTTTGTAGACACAAACATAAAAATTTTATAAAATTAGCAGACGTAAAGTCAGATACAAGTTTGAACTAACACTACTACTTTCCTAACGAAATCCTTTGAATTATCTTACTGTACTAAATAGAGACGACTGATCCTCTCTTGTGCCGACTGGGCAGTCCATCTCTATATCTCTTCTTTTAAATAATGACTTCTGTAGGAATGATGCTTCCTGATAGCTCAATGTAATCTGGCCGGTGACCATCAGTAGTCTTTTATCAACACATCTTGAGAATATTACTAATAAATTTGTACTTCTTATAAAAGAACAAAATAACCTAAGTTTCTTTAGCTACTTTGGTCGGCTCCGTGTCATCTAACACACATACAGTGGGTTTCCCGACTTGAATTAATTTTTTCATTATGCATCTTTAAAATATTATAATATTATCTTTATCCGTAGTATATAAACTATATAAGCCATATCTAAGGTTTAGAAGCTCATAGCTGTAAAGTCAATTTGTCTCCTCGTAGTTATTTTGGGTCCTGGTGTCCCAGCAGCTGGGCGGCGCGTGTGTGTCATTGTGTTCACATTCCTCAGATACTTGCGTGGTTCCGATACGGAAGTTTAAAAGTCATGCCCTCTGACATTAATTAGTTATAGGTTCTTACACATACTTTCCTGATTATTTATTGAAACAATAAGAACATTGTTTTCATAGTAATATTAACATTATAAACTTTATTGATTGAGCGCTATTCTTTTAGCAAATTGTATATTGTACGGTTTTTAATATTTTGGTATTTTGTTGACTTAATAATGTGTACTATAGAAAAATATTTATTGGTTTAAATAGGTAAGGTTCAGAGGCCTACTTTTATTCTAAAGTTGTTTATCGTAATAATAAGTCCAGGGCCACAGAGCCTAGATGATGTACTCATTTATATTATTATTTGAGTCAGTCGAAGTCAGGCTCAGAGCTTGTTCAACAAAACAGCAGTTAGTTAAAGTCGGTAGCGGCAATTGTTTGTCACCATTACGATATTGACTCTGCTCGCGGCTAATGCGTCCGCAAACACCGCCCCCTCCCCCGCCACCGCCCCCGCCTGCACCCCCGCCCGCACCCTCAGTATTAAAGACAGTTCTTTAATAAAACTAAGTCCTTAAGAAAATGTTTTATTTTTTTCATTATTAACTTAAAGAAGTTTTGTGTCAAAAATTAAACTAATTATAATTTAATAATTTCATGCGTTTTATATTTTACCTAAAATATTTCAAAAGAGAAACTGAACTTTTTACATCAATTCACCAAAGGGGATCAACAGAGACACTCAGAATCAATATACGTATTATTTTATCTCACTCCACTAATTTCGTCCTGATACAATCAATCACTCTTATCAGTATATTATCACTCGAATAGAGATTTGAAATGATTCAATAATGCTAAATCTAACATATAATAATATACGCGTAATTACTTTATGATCAACTGCTATCTTATTTTACTAAACTATAAATCACGTAGTAACTGCGGTCAGAAGCCGCACTACCAGTTCGTTGTGTCGGAAGCGCTGACAGAACACGAGCCCGCTCTTTGGAAAGCAAACGCGAGGCCTCAAGCGACGTGCCGTGTAGTTGATGGCGCTTCACGGCTAAAGAATAAATATTTAAAATATTCCAATGACCTTTTTTATTTTAGCTTTTATTTTTACTGAGGGCACAATATTTATATGGAATTTAACTCTTAATATAAAGATTATTATTACTTTAACAAATCTAAAGTGTGGTTCTAAAATATACTACTAACCCTGAATAAATTTAGAGTGTGGATAAGTTTGTATATTCATACACACACACACACACACACATGCACATAAGGGGTGGAACGTTAGATAAATACGATTAGTAGACATATAAAAGTACAAATCGGCGACAGTGATGTTTATCTTAATATTAACACGAATAGTCTTATCTCGAGCACAATAAGGTCTATAATAAGACTTAAAAATAATACTCTGTTAACATTGAGTCCTTAAACAAACTTATTAGAGCGGAAATTGTAACATTAGCATTATTTGTATTTGCACTTAGATTGCTAGCGATGGTTTCTGGTTACGCATTTAGTTCAGTTTTTATGTTTTAGATAATTTCATCAAATGGCCGTAAATATGGTCATTGTTTTTGTATTTTAAAGCAGTAGTCGGTGTTTGCGGTCGCTTCTCCGCCGACTGCTACCACAAACAAACCAGCCTATATTTGCTTACATCTCTACCGTACATATAGATATCAACAACCAATATAGACCGCTTTTAATTATAATAGTTTTAAAAACATTATATAAGTTAAAGAGTTAATAAAATATTATAAAATGAGAACGTAAGTCATAAATCAATATTATATTAAAATCAATAATATTTTAAAATTTGTTATCGGACTCAGGATTGTATAATGATATATTAACTAATAATTTTGTTACTTACATCACTTACCTAACTAATAAATTTAATTTCAAATTACTTTCTGCAAAGAAATGAATCTGTTGATGTATTTGCTAGGGATTTTGTCTACTGAACCAAAAGTTATATCTCGTCAATCCTTGAACACGATTACTCCAAAGTATTCGAAACGGCGGGTTAAAATCAAAATATAACCAAATTATACGCGAGTATTAATCCGTAAAAATAGTTTTATTTCAAATGTGTACTCGTGACAATCTAAGAAAATACTACCAAAAGTAAAATTTTGTATTTCTAGACGGAATCCTGACCAGATCGCTGAATGGATTCTAATATTCTATGTGTCCTAAATTACAATTTTTGTTAAATACCCGCGACATGGGAAAAAATAATATCTACTGTTCCGTCTCTTGATACATATATATGTATGTATACACAAACATATATGTCCATTGAGATATAAACAAGCAATCTAACAAGCGTGTTACATTTAACACGCTTGTTAGATTGCTTTTTTGCTTGCTTGAAACGTCAAGTTATAATTAAGTAATGATATAAAAAACGCGATGTAAATCCATTAAAAAGTGTATATTTATTTATGTATTTTTTCTCCAATTTAAATAAATATCAGTGATCATTTGTTTATGTCAAATGGAAGTCTTTATAGTCCCTATTCTACACTCTTCAACTTGAAAGTTACGGCTATAATTTCTATTCTGGTCACTGTTTCACAAACTTCATAATATTTAATAAAAAACTTTCGAACAACTAAAAATACAGCAACCAATTCGATAGGAAGTCCTAACGTTTTTAAATAAAAACGGTAGGGTAAAATTAATATTGCAACCTCGGCCTACAAGACAACCAGTCACCTCAGGCAGCACGATTATAACGAGTATAGCGCAAGGGCCAGCCATCCCTCCTCCCCATATAAGGAAGAGGGCAAAACGGTATATAGTAAATACTCGTGACAATCTTAGAAGACATTAAAAGAGATATATTTTAATATAATTTCTACTCACCTACTTATAGATCGCTGAAGTAGATTAATTATGTTTTCACTTTCAAAGCCAAAAATAATAGTTTATCGCTGTTTTCAATAACTCCTAATAAAATATTTAATGGTAGCTTTAACAGTAGTAGTGACGTTCAAATTATCGGTTATCGATAACCCTGAACGCCCTTTGACTTCTGATAAACCGCGCCATCGTAGTGCAGCGCTGCGCCTGCGCATGCGCACGTCTGGATTATTATAATTAACATCATTAGCCGAAATCGACATTTTTCATCACTCCGCTTATTTCTTGAAACGTGAAGATACATACATATATGTTTTATTTAAGATTAAATTCTTACCTTAACTGAATTTGTTTGTAAGCCTGGTCTTAGGAAATTAAACTAATGTCGATATAAAATGTATGTAGAATCATGAAACTAATTTTATGTGTGTCTGTCTCTATTATTCGTTAGTAAAAGTTTGTCACAACATAGGTATATAGGTATATATGTATCATCAAAGTATAATTCGCAGTGACTACCATCCACTATAATTGTTAATTTTCTTAAGTATTCATTTATAAAAAAAATAGTTTTTTACGTGACAGGTTTAAAAAAAATAATGACAAAGGAGATTTTTTTTAGGGTAAAACTAAGACAGGCGTCCTACTTCATGAAGTAGTCTAATTCTAAAAATACTAATTTTACATTAATAATTTTTATGTCGTAACGCAGTGATGTTAGTTGAGTTTCAACAACGGCACTTGAGAAGTCGTTTTAGAAAGTATGGATAGGCCAATGGTCACTAGTTCCGGAGGCGAGGACCTGGTCACTTCTCCGATACGAATGATGGTACGTCAGAAATTGGAATCTAATACTATATTCTTTGCCATCAGTAACAGAACCTGGCTCTGGGATTACTCGAAGATAAGCAAACGGACTGCCAAGGGAAGGATATAAAAAAAGTCGTACTAATCTGGTGACCGTCACTTCGGCCGCACATCTAAAGGATTAGGATCAGGTAATGTCTAAACAGAAACAGTTTTCACCAGATAATAATCGGAGTGACTCAGTGGCCATGAAATCGACACCGGGTACCTCTCTGGATCAGTCGTCAGCAGAAGGTGAACGCAATAAGGTATGTGGGAGTCAATGCCCGGTACCTCAGTAGCTCCTTGGACCAGCTGGGTGAGATCTAAACAGTGGGCAAGCCTCTCGTCTCTATCCCGACATAGTTAGGTCTAGGTGTGGATATTGCCAGTCCTGATGATGGGCATTTAAGTCTCCTAATAACACAAGCTACGCAGAATTTCAGCTTTTTGTAAAACCCTTCATTTTGAGGATAGCTATTGACAGTTGCCCCCTTATAAAGATACTAAGAATAGTTGAACCAGGATAGATGACCTTTATATTGTGTAAACGAAACACGGAACCAAATTTAATAACCTCATTATACACACAAAACAGTACCTAATTGACTTGAAGAAATATTTGTCGAATTACGAAAAATATTTGGTATTTTTTTTAGGTTTTTAATAGTGAGAAAGATAATTCTAATGTGGCACGAATAAAAAGTAACATAATTCATTCAATATTAAAATGTCATCTTAAGTTTCAAAAAGCACAATCTTACTTTTGTTTAAAGGTATATGTTCAACTAAAATATATTAATAATTGTAAATATATTAAAATATTAATTATTGTAAGTTTCAACATAACAGCGTAACAATACATTTTTTTATAGTATTTAAAGTTGAGACGCTCTGGTTACAGTTAAATACATACAGTTGAATACAGTCCGATTTAGACAACTATTTTATAAATTTACAAAATGTTCTCGTAGTTGTTTTTATTTTTATTAAAGATACAAATATTCTTGTACTGTCCATCTTTCTTAGTATTCTTTATACATAAACCATTAGTATTCTTTCCTTAAATTATTCTTCTTTGCCGTATGTTTTTAAACTTGTATTTAATGGTCCGGGCTTACTTTTAAATGATTATCGTTTGTTTATTACAGAAATACTATTGCCGTAGTGCAATAAAATATTACAGCTCTCACTCCTTCTATTCTTTCAAACAAATATTCTTCCAGGCATTAAAAAGTAAGTAGATCAAAAATATGTAAGATCAAAAATATGTAAGAACAAATATAAACGGACCCATATATGGCCATCTATATAATTTTTAACTATATCTTTAGGATTACCTGTATCAAGGAATATCAGGAGAACCATCCTGTTGGATAGAGATAAAATGTCTAGGTATTTTTGAAATAAGTATATTAAAAACAAAAATCATTTTAAGACACAAAGATTGACATTTTACGAACCCAGTACATAGACGTCATAAAAAACATAAATTTACTGCTATTTATTTGTACACTGTCAAATATTAACCTTTAAACTTACACATATGAGTGAACCGCACTTCGCTTGTCGTCACCCGTGGACGAATAAAGTGAATGGTTATTCCATTTAGGGTAAGGTTGCTCAAGTAGTACTTTTTAAGAAAGAACTGCATAAAACTTAGTATTTTTCAAATAAATAGAAAATAAAGTTTTACACTTCAACATTCTTTTTTTTTTTTTCCGTTGGAAAAACCCGTTACGGGTACCCCGTCGGCCTAGGGGGTGACTTTCGGGGGGTTATGTGGGACTACCCGGTAGCATAGCAGCTTCAACATTTGCTTTCGCGTAATGAAACTAATTATTTAAAAATTAACTTCTGTACAATTAAATCAACTTGTTTCTTAAGTCGTACCACCTATGGCCTAAGTCGTATGCAAAAATTCAAGTTAAAAATAAATAATAATTTAAACGTATTTTTATTAATATATTTTCATACATAGATATATACACACATACTATTCAATTAGCACAATCATTACATACAAATCTTTCTGTTCTCTTGTTAGCTCCAGCGCATATGGCATCCATTATTTTGCATTTCAAGCATCGAATCATATTTTCTGTCCGTTCTTCACCACAAATTAAATAAAACCTTTATTCTTTTTAAATTTTGATGACAATTCCTTTTTTATTAATTATTGCGTTTCTTTTGTTTGCCGCATTTTTAATCCTTTCTTTATTCACTGGTGAAGTAATTTCGACTGACAAGGTAAGATATTAGATTTCTTTTATTATTGGAATTGGAGCTAAAATATTTAATTCATGTTTTATATTCATGCCCATTTCTGTGTCATGAATTTCTTTACTTTCTTTTGTAATCGCAGCATAAATCTCTTCTTGGTGTCCAGTGGAGTAGTGCATAAAGACTCTTCTGTCTTAACGCCTCGTTCATATCTTTCTGTTGCCATGCATTATTCGCTTTGACATAATTATGGGATCAAATATGAAGAATATAAAAAACTTCAGCTGAGAGTAAGTAAAAACGAAAAACTTGTAAAGGTACGTCTTAAGACATAGCACACTAAAATTTCAAACTAAACATCACTTCATATTGAATAAAATTAATTGGATTTCGTTTCGACCAAATGATTAGGTAAAGTCTACTGGACTTTATGCATAATATAAAACATAATTTTATCAATAATTTACTTGCAAGATTAACTACCACACATATCCAGAAAATTATAAGAAAATTGTAATCAACTTACTTGATGAGAAAATTTATAACGTGGTTTGCTTACGGCAAATAGTAATATGGCACCTAACCTAGCTTATTCAGATGTATATTTAATTGCCGACGTATATGCTGTCGTAACGGTAGTTTTGTGCAAAATGCATGTAGTACGACTTAGCAACAACTTTTATTCTAATTGTTAATTCTAGGTCACGAGTTAGACTCAAAGATGAGGCATCTATCCCATTGCGGCATCTATTTATTTCGGTTTTTTCTTACGTGTTTTTTGAGTTAATATTTCGAAAGTTTGATTTCTTATTTGTGCGAATACGAAATCGCGGTTAGCAGTAAGTACCTATATGCTAAAAACTAGATTATTATTTAGTAACGAGATCCTCCAAGTGCTTTAATAAATATTAATTACATTTAATGACAGCATTTGACACTGAGATTACACGCTCCAGTAGAACTGTGACCCCTGACGACCCCGCGTTCTCGGTCTGACCCCCTGTTATCAGGCTAGGTACGATAATATATTAGATAGATACCTATATCTTACACGTGTATTTTTTCGTAAGTAATATTACGATATGGTATTTTCGAAGATTTGAAGACAGAAGTACTTGAATTTAAGCAGGTAACTTAAACTACTTTACAGCAATTTAATATTATCTCAGTTTAAGATTAAATTATTCACTTAAAAATCAAATCCATTCGCTCTTTAGGTGCTGCCTTACCAATAACAAAATAGTTAAATCGGTACATTAAATATTTTTTAAAAGGAATAGCATTTATAATAATAAACACAATAAAAGTAAAGAAGACCGGCTCTGTCGAATCGCAATATAATTACGTTAAAACAGCTGATTTAAAATATTGTTATTGAAGACAAGACAAATAAAGGTTACAATTATCTACTTATTAAGGACAATCAAATTCAATTCGTATGAATGAAGTATACCTCCCTCAAAGTTTTTATTAGAAACACTTTAGCATGGTCACAGAAGGAGAAGACGCAACCACTACCATTTATACACAACTTTAATACACGAAAAGTATGTAACTACTAATTATTTGTTAAAATTAAAGGGCATTGAGATTTAAAATAGAAATTGATTTAAAAATCATAGAAATTATGTAAGTATATAGCTATCTATATACTGTATTATCAATACAATATTAACAATACAATAAACATTAGTGTGTTTCATAGCAATTAAAACCCAGCATCGAAGAACACCATTGTTTCATATTCTTCATTGTAAGTACCTATACCTTCTTTCAAGTTGTTTCGAAGACAATTTTATAAAAGAAAATTTTCAGAAGCGAGTTTTTCATCCAGATGTTTTCAGATTGGATATACTTAGTAAAATAAAAATTTATTTAAAATGAACATAATACGTGTGGATAATTGAAATGTGAAATATTTTTATGCTAATCATTTATTTTTTTTGTATCGTTGGTATGGATTTCAATTGAATTGAAAATTCCTTAAACATTTCGGCCCGTAGTTAGGTACGTATCCAAAATAAATCTCCATTATGTATCGGTATCTATATTTTCTTTATTTATGCTATTTAATAATAACAAACATTTCTTCTAATTTTGTAATGTTCTTAATTTATCAATATATATTGTGTATAGAAAGAGGTAAAGAATGTAATGACGTAGAACATCTAGCTATGTCCCTTTTATTTTTAACACAACAGTAGGTGGTTGGTTTGAAAAAGTAGAACTAGATAAATCACTATCTAATATTCTATATTTAATAATTAGCTACCTCTGTAACATATATAACATATTGATAATTTCAGTCTGAATATATTACTTTAAGACGAACATATAAGACTGATATCAGTCTTCTATGCTTTTTAACAATATTTTTAGCGAATATAACTAGCTTTAGTTATTAGAATTCAGA
Organism: Mechanitis mazaeus; assembly: GCA_959347395.1. Taxonomy (NCBI): domain Eukaryota; kingdom Metazoa; phylum Arthropoda; class Insecta; order Lepidoptera; family Nymphalidae; genus Mechanitis; species Mechanitis mazaeus. The sequence goes on from OY365743.1 coordinate 4,430,991, forward strand.
AAAACCTCAAAATTATACGACACTGGATTGATTGATTGATTGGATATTTTTACTGATTTACTGTGATCCTGTAATATATTTCAAAAGAAAAGATATCAAAAACAAAGTCAAAGAAATTATAGGCATTGTTTATTTAAACAAGAATTTCTTATTATTAGACATCAGTGTAATACACGTACCAGCCTCCATAGCGTAGCCCGCTGCTGCAGCGGCTGCATGCAGCGCTCCGTACTCCTTGCCGTCCATTCCGCCCAGCATCATGCCACTTTCACATACCCCTCTCACTCAACACTCACTCACTATCCAGGCTTCGGATGAAGACGTTCGTCAGTGCGCGCGCGAGGGTGACATGTGCGCGCGCGCAACAAGCAAGACCGCCCGGTCACCTCGCCCCGCCCGCCGCCGCTATTGGTGCGCATCGACCAATCGCCGCGCTCTATTTCAACCGCTTTCCTTTTTCCATGACGCCATCTATTTGAAGCGTACTGATGCATCTTATGTTCCCGTCGTCTCAAAATATACTTTATTCTTATATTCGTAGAGTATAAATTAAGCTTGTTGAAAAGTCTCCGTAGTGTCTGTTTTCCCATTCGGTCGGCTGCGCACGGGCAGCGAGTGAGACGAGCGAGGAAAATGTACCGCTCGAGTAAAGAGAGAGAGTGGGGGGGAAGGGATGGCCGCGTGAGTGGGGGTACGTGCTATGTACGGCAGTCGCGATAATATGTACACGCCTTGTAATTAATATTTTACGTTTGTTAATTTTGTTAACAGCTTTGATTGTTTGGTTTATGTGTTAGCTTAGATTTGTACTCGCTTGTTTTAACTCGCTGCGGTTTGATTACAATAAAAACTTATGTAATTTCATTGTATGATATTTAAGTTTTTTTTAATTATTAACAAACTTAGATAAATGTAATTGAACACTTCTCCTGCACACGTATAGGCCCACATGTTTTATAAGTTACATGTAGTTAGCCAAAACAATACAAACAAAATAAATCGTCAAGGTATTGTGTAGCAACGCAGATCCTTTTTTAAATACTGTTCTATTTCTTTAATACTTATTTCTATAATTAATCTGACGATCTAAACCCAACATGTTACCCGCCTGCTAAATTTGTTTAAACTACCTATTTAAGTATAAGCTATAAGTACCTGTAAATTGATCTCAAATTACATGTATTGATGATTTTACTTGTCACTTGGTTCCTCCTAAACTGATCCACTGATTTTGGTTATATTGGATTTTGAGACCATCACTGGATGATTAAAATTTACAATGTAGCTCGTGAGGATGGACTGCAAGAGGGTTACAGGATATTTTTAAAAATTTACCCTTTGGGGGACACCGCTTGTCAGCCCAATATCGGATATAAATGTTTTTTTTCGGATTTATAATTAGAAAATCCGTTGTTTATATTATCCGTCAAGACGTCGTAAAAGTATCTGTGAATGTACAGGGTAGATTGTAAGTTATACTTTAATTTTATAATAAGCTTCAGTAATAATAGCGCTTCTGATGAGATCGTTACTTGTTTTAAATAATTTATTGATCAAGTCTAAAAAGTTCACATTGCATTGCCTCAATCAACTCAATCATCGGCTCGATCATCGGCTTGAGTTTATAGATCTTAAGAAGAGTGTAAGTATAACTTAATAATTTAGTTACAAATAATTAAAATAAAATTATATGAAAATACGTTCAAAATATTTTAGCAATATGACAAATCTGACAAAAGATAAAAGAACTTACAAAAATCCGGAAGTGTTGAAGATCTTCGTAATTAGTTTCATGTTTATACATCAATGGAGCCGATTGATTGAATCCTCCAGCGGTGCGTGTGACGCAGAGCGGGGCACGCATCATTTACGGCTCAGTAATTCGTCCTGCGCCGGCGCAGCGACAAAGCTGTTTTTGCACCGCGACATATTCGGTAATTAACGCAGGTTTTTCACGTTTTATGCGCATATTTTGGGCAATTAGCAGAGCGTTGTGTGTCGATAATTATAAAAGCTACCGACTTGGGTTTGGGATTTTTTTTTATTAAACTTTTATTCAAAAGCCTACACGAGGTAGTGTGTACAAGTTATTTAGTACTTCGATATGTTAATATACGTTTAGCTAAATTTATTATTATGACTGTTGACATAACTAAATATTTACAATAACGACAAAAATTACAAAATCAAAACATTTTAGAAGCAAGTTTGAAACGACATAGTAATTGCCTCTTGAATACTTTAATTTCATCTAGTGAATAACTTGCAAATACATTAGTTACAGCGGAATTACTTTTATTATCACTGTCGGTACTTGCAATGAGAATTCATAATTTAGCAATTGTATTAATAACTGCTATTACGTTATTATAATATATAAATATTATGAAATCTCTTTACTAATAAATGACTTATAGTTATTTTTGTTAACTTCAGTCGTCCTGTCACTGGAGGTCGTCGCACATCATCAATGATCTCGAATAAATTTAATTGTCGCGCTGTATTATTGTCTTGTTTGTATCTGTTTTGAGTACAATTATTAGATTTTATAATGTATATATACCTCAATTCAAACTTAGTGTGGTTATATTAAATAAAAACATTAGTTGACAGGTGCTTTCGAAGGTTTTCACATGATTTTAATTATGATGTTTAACACAAACTCTTTAAGTAAGTATAGGTATAGTAATGTTCACAGTACAGATGTCTCTTGCTCGACCGCGTGAAGCGCATCGAACACGATGTTTAAAGGTCCGATATTACTGTTAAATTGCAATTCAATATTTATAGTGTTGTTTTCGGAGCCGTCCGTCGTATAATGAACACAACGCTATTCTTAAAATGCAATCAATACACAACAATTAACTTATTGATGAGCGAAGCAAGCGAAGCGAGCGGAGCGCTCTGCTGGAGAAATTTCACAATTTTGTCCGAGGTAGGCAGAAAAATGGCGTCATCAATCGGATTGTTATTTTCGGGGCTAATTTAACACAATAGTACGCGTAAAATATTTTTTTTTTCTAAAAAACCATGTTCTTGAGGAAAAATAGATAAAAATAAAAATCTCAAAAGACTTCAATGAGAAAAATTTTTCAAACGAAAATTTGCTTTACAATGACAAGCGCTTGCCGTCTTTTTTAATTTACAGTTTTAGAATTATTCCTTTTATTTTAGTTTTTTTTTTAATCATACCGCGATTTTGCAAGCGCAGCCAATCAAAATTGAGGTCTGATTCGCGCTCCTAGTTACAGCGTTCGATCCTAACGACCCTGAACTACCAGTAAAGCGAAATCTTTTTTTAAAGCAATATTACTATGTTCTTTAATAGTAATCTTTTTTTTACAGTTTTGTTTTAATCTGCTTAAGCAATTGGTAAGCTTTACTTTTAGATACTAGAATGTTCCGAATTTCACAGAAAATAGTTTTTCACTTTTGATTGGTCATTTTTTATTATTGTATTTAGTTACAAGAAAATTATCTACAGTCATGTCTACAATCGTGCCAGTTAAAATAAATGGTCATATGTTGTACAACTAAATTAACACCTCATTTAAATGAATTAATCCGTTTATTACTTTTGCTATAATATAATTTTCCTCAATTTCCGTTTCTTTTTCCGAGAGTGTGAGAGAATCTATTATAAATAAATAAATTTTAGAAAAACAGAATTTTATCAAAGATTTTTTATCCTTTAGTAAACATCGTAAAAAAATATATTTTAACTTTATTTTTTAACTTTATTAAATATTTCTGTAATGTTTCAACTATGCATTTTTATTATATTTAGGTATCGATATATAATACAAATGTAAGCCCATAGTTTGGTTTTTATCTTAAGAATTAATTGATTTATATCAAAACAGTTACATCATTTCAATGATATACGAGTTAGTGCAGATAATAAAAAGACAAACATTAATCATAAAATAGAACATTTAAATGTTGTTTATCAATATATATATATAAATTATAAACTTAAAGAATTAGTTCACTTTGAACAATCATTATATTCAATCAACAAAATGTGATTTCTTAAAACAATAAAGTTACGGTACAGTAGTTTACAAATATTTAGTCTAAAAGCGACATAAACTGAGGTCGTAAATCGATAGCAAAGATAACGCAGAAACAATCGGCGCGGGCGCAACTCGACCACAATTGGGCATAAGTCACGCCGTCGCCACTAAACAATGAACGTCCACTTTATATCGTATTTACTACTACTAGGTAGTTCATGTAGGGCTGCCTCTGTGCTGCTCCGGACACTCCTGACACCACTAAGTGACTTATCAATACACCATGTTGTTTATTAGTCCTTAATACAGTACATTAGCAAAAACCTCAAAACGAAGTGAAAACAGTTCAATTAAGAAATAATTAAAAGTTAATAGGTAGTATTATACACGTACATACTTGTATATAAATATAAATAGAAGTATGTACCCGTGTTCAATGTCTCCATTGTTCCTCTCTATATTATTGATGTGTGTGTGAGGACCCTGTCCCCGGGCGCGTGTGTGCGTCCACGTATTTAATGGAAAAGGTTCGATATCAAAATCATAAATATATTTTAATAGGTGTCATGAAATTAGTTCAATTTAAATTTAATTTGAAACTATTTTTTAATTCTTAAACCAATACTTATGTTTTTAAAATAATATTAGTAGATTGATAATATTCCTAGCACAATATATAAGCTATCGAGTTTCTAACAGCAGAGTCTTTAGTATAAGGCCGGTGATCGCAGTCGGTTCGCGACGGAGCGCGGCGAGGCGCGAACTGTTGGTGTGTTTGTCCTCTAATTATAGATCCTAACTACACTTGTACAATAAAAGTGATCGCTCAGAGCTAGTTGCAGTCAATGACCTGCTCTATCTGCTACTAGTATGTGAAAACAATCAAAGTGACTACACCCTCGGGCGAGAGCAGCGCTGGCTCACTCTGTTTCATTAATAACAATAATATTATGAAAGGTTATTTAGATTTATATTTAAGTACTTCCATTCGTATACAATACTAACAGGACGTTTTAAATATTCAAGATAAGACAAGACTGTCCAGAGAGGTCGCAGGTTCGAGTTGATATCTAGATAGTGTTCGAATCAGACAAGGAAGATAAATATTAAAACAAGTTCATATGGCTGACTATCTTTATAAACAATTCTAAATATATCTGAAACTATCGATATAAATTCTAATAAAAGATAGATGTGATCTGGTACGTGCAGGTGAACCTACCTCATTGCTTAGGAGCTGTTGAGAGGAACGATAAAATGATTCTATATTGCTCAGTAAATGGTGGTCGGAGCCGACTGAGTTAGATGAGTTATTATGAGCAATATAAATATAATATAATACATCATGTAGCGATGTTATCTTATTCTCTGTCATTTCTCAGAACTACTGATTGTATCATTGTGTATAAGATGATAACATTTAATATTTGGGAGTCTTTGCAACGCAGCTCCTAATAAAATAATAAAATCTTAGAGAAATAAGAATCTTAGAGCCGGCTTCTATTACGTATTATTTTTTATTAAAACAGTATTATTGTTGTAATTTACTAAGTACTAAGTTAAAATAATATCTATTGCGGCCGGTGGTTTCGAATAGTCGGCGTTCTTCAAATAGCTGTAAGTGTACTCAGATCGTTGTCCGCCTTATAAATATCAGCTCTCATCTCAGCGGCGGGCGTCACGGTCCACCGCCCGCCCTCAACCAGCCGCCTCCTGGAGGACTTCGAGCCATTCTACTCTTTATTATATCAGCATAAGGAACTTTTTGAACACAGCTTGCGACGTCCTGTGCCAGGACAACGAAGTTATTCGATTTTATATGCTCTTGCTTTGACATAAGATAGTTTTTTGCTCATCGAGTTCCAAACCAATTTTCAGGCGATACAAAAATACAGTCCAGGAAATTACATTTATTACATACACTAATTTTATCTTTACAGCAACTGAATAAGATTTCTTTTCAAATGCACCGAGGACAAAGGCCTAAAGACAACGGAAGCCAGAAATGTTATCTGATTTTTAATTAGTAAGCTTAATTAAGAAATTCGAGTTATCCGAAGTGATAATTAGATCATTTATATAGTTTAGTGTTTTTAAGTATCAGCTTTATTTAAATGTTTACCAAATAACAACATTTAAACGAGTCAGGGCCATAAGATAACAATGATCTTAATTGAGATTTTTTCAAAGCCTGTATGGAGCTTAAAGATGACAGAACAACATTTAAGCTATAATAGTTAATTATACGACCTTACTATATTGTGGTAACGTTGTTTACTAACGTTGACTTTCATTAATAAAGGCAGTACGCACATAACAACCATACGACATTACATAATATACATATATAAACATGAGACACATCCTTGTGTCTGTTTTAACTCGCAGTATCGGTATCAAAGAGACGCCGCCTCGCTAGTGACGCACTCTACTTAGATACAGCATCTAAAATATTTATAATAAACTGTAATTTATTTATACAATAGATGTTTAGATGATTTCTGGATTTAACTAACGTTAAGGACTTTTTGGTACCTCTAACTTTCATTAGTTAGGTTTGGTATATACTTACTTCTCTATCTGCTCTGCATTAAAATATTGTTAAAAAAAATAAACCACTCTACTTATTGGTGAGTTTGCGATTAGAGTAAACTAGTGGTGTGGATTACTACTTTAAAAAGTATATTTTTAATGGATCATCACAAATCTATAAATCAATATATTAGAATTTTGGGATCGATTAAAACTTTGAAAGGAAAATTTGAGTTAAAACTGACTTTTAGATTTGTAATAATACTTGAAGAGTATATTATGGTCTATTTGCTGAGAAAGTATTCACCGAGCTTACAGTCACGTCGTGAGGCAGCTAGGGATGGACCCACCGTTATAATTTTATCGACAGCGTCGCATCACTGAGCGCGTCTCCTGTCTCCTGTCTCCTGTCACCACACATGCGACTTATTAGCCGACACCGCATTTTTGTCGGTGCGTTTGTGACATACCTACAGCTAACTGAATACGACGCCGAACAACGCTTCACGTGTTTGTCACTTTTTAGGTCTGCTGAGCCAATTACAGATAAATATTTGTAAATTGAGATAATATGAAAAGATTTCAAACAACTTGTGATATAACTACATACGGCCTATTTGTCTGTACTTCAACTGAACTTGGAGGTTTTCCTTCAAAGGGCAACGTGATCTCTATTATTAAGAAAGTCTAGATCTAAGTTTATATTAGCTCTGAGATGGGTTATAAAAATATTTGTATATAAGTGAAAAACAGAAAAAACTTCAAAACAGCGCGGTTGTTTTCCTTAGAATAAAAATGTATTTATTTTTCTTTAATAAGTTTCAAAGGAGAAAAGCTTGTCTATTTTGTTTGATTTTAACAACCTAAAAAAAAAGTTTATATCATTTAATTTGGATGATGAACAAGTTATCACACATAGCGGTGAGAAGGTTGAAGGCGCCAGTTGAATTACGAGTATGCAATTTTTGACAAAAAATTTTTAAGAGCACTGTGCTACCTTCTTCTGTGTATGCTTTAATTTCCTGTCACAAAGTGCGTTCGATGTTGGAAGTTTGGACACAACCATAAAGTGTGATTTAGTAGAAGAATTGTGTGCCCAAAGTGTGAATATGAACAGGAAAATTGTGATACAAGAGAATATAAATGAGTCAATTGTAACAAAAAATACACTCAAGAGACAAAACTTGATCATACTGATCAACATTTACCTAAAGGTACAATTAATAATGAAAATAATGCAATCGAAGAATTGTACATACCGAAAAGCTATAATTGAGTGTTATCGTGATAGTAAAGAAACTGATAAAAAGCAAACTATGCGTGACAGTGAGAGTTACAGTCCCGTTCACATAGTAGTACCACAATTCTGCAAAAAAAAACATTGACTCTATAAAATCTTATATATGTTTCGAGGGCAGAAGTTGAAGTTCTTTCAGTAGAATTAGATATAGGTGAAGTTGAGAATGAAAAGGGTACAGTATTAGCTAATACTGTAATAAAAGAAACATATATAGAATTCAGCATGTAGTAAAGAGTGGCAACCATCTGATACAATTACAAGTGAAGAAAATAATATGACTACGAAAAGTCAAGTTCCAAAGATCGAACCATTTGCTATATTTTTGCTACATTTGTGAATAAATCAAAAAAAATATTGTATCTAATACAAAGCTAGAAGAAAAAAGTTTGTAGCAGCAGAATTAATTGTAGAACTTATTTCCAACTTGGTGTTACAGTGGTACGAGAATTTAGATATTTTAAAGGGTCTTTTATTGGGTCTCGTTTCAGAAATGAAACGTGGCTTGAGCCAACCTCGACATTAAGCCTTAATGACTACAATATATGAAGAGAAGATAGAAAAGTTAGTTATGGTGCCGTACGACTTGCTCCGTACTTGGACGAGTTACGTAGTTTCTGTTTCAATTTGTTGTTTTACTTCTTTAGTTTATTTATATGCTGTAAAAAAAATTATTTAATTAGAATTATAAATATATAAATTGTTTAACGATAGGACTGCCAAGTACAAATAGTACAAAAGTCCTATAAAAATAGATAATAAAAAAAGACGTACATAAGCGATCATTAATATGGATTCAAAGTGGAAAAGATATAAATAAATAAATGGTCCGTAGGTACTAAAAACAAGTCAGTATTTCTACAAAAACACTCCAACGCATCTCAAAGTAGAAAGAGCAGCGTGTGTTGTACTCGTATAGACCATTGGCATAATGTAACGAGCTACTAATGTAATAATTTATGAGTGCTTTGATAGCAGGTAGACAGTTGGCAAGGGACTACGGGCTCGGTTTTACGTTTATTAAAATTTAAAAAAAGCTAGTAGACCATTTTATGAAAACAGAAAATAAGAGATTGAGTCGCCATCCTTCATGTGCGAGACGGGAACTGCAGATAGTTGGCCGCAGCTAGACTAGGTACACTTTTGGGGTATAGTAAGACATTAATGTTATACACGTACCTCGAATCATCTTTGGGTTATACTTGAGAGTTTTATGAAGAAATATTGGACGTTGTTATATAATTATAAAGCTGGCGTCACACTGCTCGCGTCACCGGCGCGTGTCGACGCGTGCGCTCGTCTTCGCAGAACGTCGCTTTCATCTTCATTGCGACTAGTCTTTACAAGTAATTTATTTATAGACTGTCATTAAACCATATTAACTTTATAATATACACGTTGTCATTTAAACATAATTTCGCGGAAAATTCCAAATAAGTTAACGTAAAATATTGTATTGGTTACACAATCCTTACTTTTAAAAAAAAACTTTTCAAAGATTATAAAAATCTCAATAAAACCCTACATCTGAAACACTACCTATTTATTTATATTTAGATTCAAAATTAACCTTGCTGGAATACTTTTTAAACACTGATAATAATGAAAGTCAACGAGGAACTGTTAGGTATATATATATATTTATTGTTGTGTAATATTAAAAACACAAATATCTCAAACTATCAATATAGAACAAAATACGTAACATTAAATAGATATTAATTAGTCTGTGCATCAATTGCCGCTGCAACGAGGTGTGGTAATGAGCGTCGGGTCGCGAGCCGCCGCAGCCCGACGCAGTCCGCCGCAGTCCGCCGCAGACCATTGCCGCGACACACCTCGCACGACCCAGCCACAGTGTGGCGACACGCTTATGTTATTGCTAATTTGTGTACTCGCCAGATTGTTGTTAATTGATTTAATCATGGCTATTTAGATAATAAGGACTGACAATAAATACCTTAAATTACGTTATACATTCAAATATATTTCTTTTGTATTTATCGATGTCCGTAAACAGTATAACAAATATAATATAATTTAACACAAATATAATAAATAAAGCATTGTTGTAAAACTTCATATGTACTATTTTAACATATTGATTTATTAAGTCAGTGTTCAATAAATCTCAGCGTTGTATTTATAAAACCTTAAGCAATACATTTTTTTTGCAATATTTGCAATACTTTATACCCGGTTAACACAGTTACCTTAATAACTTATAAAAAATATATAGCAATCTATAACTAATTGTGGGAATAATCATTTAACAATTTGTTTTTTAATCGCAACGTATAAAAGAGTAACGATCTAAAGCTGTCACAATGATTAATACCTTCAACTCGTACTTAAAATGTTGTCCAACACAGGAACAGATATGAAAACCATAAATTGAATAAAGAACATACATTAAACAACATTTCGTTCCACGCATTTTCACTTCAATCTCTTAAATTTCAGTGGTCTCTACAAACATAAAGACATCGCGCGAGAGTTATTTGTACCGCGCTATTAATCAGTAAACGTTTTATTTGCAAGAATCAGACTTGTTCCGCCAGATATGTTTGACAAACAAACAAGCAAGATGGCAGTCGTTTTTGGCGGGAACGATTGTAATGGCAGCGGCGTGGCCCGCTTTGATGAGCGACAGCTTGATTAATTGCTACGTTTTGTTTTTAGTTTTAGGAAGTTTTACCAAACGACAAATCATCATTATGCTGTCATAATATATGGAACTGAAGACAGACTCGTCATTCATTGAATATAGAACAAAGACTTATTTACAATTATTACAAGTAATTTGCTGAAACAAAATATTTTAACGTTGATTTTCATGGCATTAGGTACAATTATATTTTAAAAATTCGCAGTTTGGTTTTCAATTAAAAAGTGAAACAGAGTCTAAATTGGGATAGATCTAAAAATATCTCAGGATAGTTCTGTCGCAAACCACATCGCCAGCGAACCATCCGTCGCGCGCGCATCAATAACTGTAACCAGCGTGAAGGGGAAAGGGGGTGGGGACAAAAATGCGTGATCAAGTACAAACAGTCATTTGGTACAGGCGTAAACGGAATCATTTATATTATATAAATGCCTTCAAACAACCTGAATGGTTAAAATCACATAACCAACATATTCATTGATGAAATCAATTCATCATAATAAATACATGCTTTTCAAGATAAAGAACAAGTAAAATATTTTGCAAGATCAAAATAGTAAAGTTAAATATGAACTAATGAAACTAAAATGGAGCTTCTGGTCGCGAGTCCCGTCGTTCCGGTACGTCAGCCATTTTTCATAGCACGCGTGAACGCTCGGCCGCGCGACGGTTTTAGAAGACGCCAGCGCCGCTATGAACATTTCAGCTAATTGCTTTTTTCATTGCACTATGTAATTGATACGAGCATCGGTTTCGTTTGGAATATGATGTTGAGCTTATGAGACAAACTTTTATTCTCGGAAACTTTAAATAATGAAATAGAAAATGTATCAACAGAGACCGAAATAAATTGCAATTATTTTTTTTTATCATTTTGGCTTTTACAGAGATTAGCCAATGTCAAGTAAATAATTTTTGTTTTTAAAAATAAATTTTTGTATGAGTGGGCTCAGGGAAACGCTAAACGGCCTCACAATAATAAACAATATTTACCTAATATTTGGTAAAATAACTGAAGAATAGATTTTTCAACAAAAAGTAAGTTAATCGGATATAATAAAAGAAAACCTAAATTATTTACAAAAACGATAAATCTTTCGTTCCAAAATTAAAAATTTAAGATTTTTGTCTGTTGGTTAGTATCGCTGCACCGCACGCTGGCTACTGAAGCTAAGCACTGTCACCTCGCTTATCGAAACTTTTATAGAAAACCCTTTCGATTTAGCAGACAAAAATAGAAAGCTAAAAAAAAACTTTTCTTAAAATTATTTTAATATATGTTATGAAGACCAAGCGGGGGTCCCCACAAAACTAACCCCAGTGACCCCGTGACCACCAGTGTAAGAGTGGGGCATGCTTTAATCCCAGGCGTGGGTGGCCGCTCACGCGGCCCGCCGTCGGTGCAACGTGGAAGAATGCGAAAGCGATTCCCTTGGCGCTCCAGTATGATGGTGAGATGATGACCGTCTGGTTTTGTGGGTAACATTAAAAATCGCAGGATTCTCTATGTTGCCAGAGAACTTGTAGAAAATCCGGCCCTAAAGCCACACTAAGATTCTGAAAGATAAAGACCGACCTCATCGAGATGATAGATGAGCTGATATAGGATTCTCTCGAAGAGAATCTTCGCATTTAGACACCAGCTTCTGGACACTCTCCAACTTAAAAGAAGAAGATTTCTATTATTTGATATTATGAGGCATGGACAATAATTTTTTTTATTATATATTGATTTATACTTGTAACAAGCTGTCTGCTCAAACCCATAATAGTCGTTTTTAAAAAGCGTCAAAGTGGAGGGTAGTTTTCAAATAAATCATATTTTTACATACATAAACATTTTTTTACTCTTTACGCCATCTAGAATTCAATAGTAAAATTAATTCTGATTCCATCGCTGCATACGTTTGACTTCACAATTTAAATAAAAATATTAATATATAAGTTTTTTTACTAATTTTATACACTAAAATAAGAAAATATATATATATATCATATATCACGTACAATTTAAGTAAAATGGAACGATATGAAGTTTAAATGTAAATAATTATATTATCTGTTTACTAAAATCAACTCCCAAAGGCCGAAAGGCGAACTTAAGACAGCAAGTGAAATGTTAATGATCGTCTTAGATATTTACTATTAAAATCAATATGGTTACTGAAGTAGCAGTATCGTTTAACACCTTACGAGCACAGTTAGAGAGTGAAAAAAGTAATTTATATAAAATAGATGAAAATATCAAGAAAATAGTGCAAACCACAGGACGGTTTACCGATAGGTTAGTATTAAACTTGAACCGTTTAATTTTTTTTATTCAGTAATAAAGACAAATATTAATTGCAGATTTAATGCCACTGGAGATTATGTAAGGGGTGGTCTACGAGGAGCCAGCCGCAATACTTATTCAGATTTGGGTAATCACTTTAAAAACGACGATCCTCTAAAACGCAAACATGAAACCAAAACTGTATTTAGCAGGCAAGTGTCTATCTATCCGAGATAATACAATTTCAATGTTTTTTTATTTACTTTTAATGTTAAATACGCTTTCACTCTTTTAAACATACTGTGCTTTAACTAGTTATTACATATTGGTGCTTTAAAACCTATATAAGTACATTTAAAACTTCTATGTCATTATGTCATTGACTATAAAAAGAAAATTGAAAAAGTCTTTAATAAACAATTACAGATTATCAGCAAGGGTGCAAGACAGTGATGGGGAAGAAGATGTTCCCGACAATAAGCGTACTCGGGTGCATTCTGCCGTTTGCAAGGAACTCCCAACACGAGCGGCAGTCCTGCGGGCGCAGGGAGATGATGAGCAGGCTAGGAAACGGAATAGAAGAATTTTTGGATCATTGCTTGGAACACTGCAGAAGTTTAAACAAGAAGAGATTGTATTACAAACCAAAGTGAGTTTCTTGTATCACATGTGTGACATTTTTATGAATGCATATTAATGCGTGTTTAGAAAGCTTAATGAATGCCAAAGAAGTTAGAAATATATTTTATTTCTTAAGAATATTTATTCCAAAGTAACTTATTCAAACAATGCACTTTTAATTAAAATTTATAATTGTATTCTTAGGAGGATAAAAAAGCACAAGTTGAAAAAAAAATAGAAGAACAGGCAAGATTAGAAAAGGAAAGAGAACAGAAAGAAAGGAAGACTTTATTTGCTGAAAGAGAGCACAAAAAAGCCACCATTAAAGCTTTAGAAGCTAAAATGGCTAGAGTCCAGGAGTTTGAGAAGTGGGAGGCATCTCAGCAGTCTCTCGCAAACTTTATATTTACTAAAGCAAAACCTCATATATACTGGCTTCCAAAAAAAATTGATGATAAAGCAACAGAGAAATTGAATTCCAGTCGAAAGTATCATGAAAGTAAGTGTTTTATGTGTGAAGTTATTGAGGAATGTACTATCATTAAACTATTTTCTTAAACTCCTGGTTATATCTTGATTGATGTACAAATTTAAAGTATCTTGTAGACTAGCTGCCCAAGGTGGCTGAACCTAAAGGCAACATCAACAGCATGTAGTTGTATTCTATTTCATATAAGATTATAGTAATACTTTTGAATATCTTTATTTTAACTTTCAGCTGTATATGGTCTGTATTATCATAGTGAGTAATTAGAATTAATAATATGCTTTAAAATAATAAAAAGTCTATAACTAGTTTTACACTTTCTTCATTAAAACTGTAATATCATAAGAAAAAAGTTAGATTGTAAACGAAATCATTGCCATCCAAGCTAAGATTTAACTTGTGTTATGGTTGCCATGCCAAGATAATTTAAATCAAGTTATAACTCATTTATCTTAGTAAGATCCTCTTCACAAATGTCAATATAATATTGTATTTATTAATTTTGAACAGTGTCAAATATGACCTAGTGAAGATATTATGAATGTGGTAACTTTCAAATTCAAAAAATTTTGGTAAGAACAAATATATTTTATATTCTTAAGATATTTCTTCACTATCTTCATTGTATAAGTCACTACAAAGGATGAATTCCTGAGACTTGATTAGAAATCTCAGAGCTATAAAGGTTACATTATGGTATATAAGTTCTATCAAATAAAAATTATCACTATAATAAATAAATCTCCCAATTACAATTGTAATTTTACAAGTAATGTCCATGTGGACTTTGCCACCACATCTCACTTTCAAACTATCTCAAATAATATTTTAAGTTGTATGCAAATATATGTATTAGAAATACTATGCTTACATTAGTACTTAATTTATTAGGTACATAAAATATACCAAATTTTTCATAAATTTACTTATTGAATGCTTGTTTAAATCCTCAGAATGCATGTCATTGAAACGTCAAGAGCTCCAAGATGAACTGCAAAGGATAGAATTGAAAGTACTTCGCCCAAGAGGTCCAGGAGCTAAAGAAAACTACCAACTGTACCACTCACACCAACTAAAACAGGAGAATGATGAGGGACAAGAGGAAGACCGGAATAGAAAGAGAGACAAATTTGCTATGGATGTGGATGAGAAGGGGGATGAGAGTGATGGGGACGAGAGACATGATGAGCTCACAGAAGTAAAAGGTATGTTTCTTATATATATTTATAAGCTATGTATCAAAGTGATATTTGATTTCATATGATGCCAATTATTAAAAAAATACTTATTTTCATATGTAAGGAAACTATCAGAAAACAATAATAATAACCATAGAAATAAGTTTTATTTAATTATTAAATATATTATATTAAACCTAATCTATATATATATATATATATATATGACAAAAGCTTATATAAAATAAGAGTCAGATTGAGTAACAAGATTTCTTGTGGTCTTCTATTTTAACTTTTAATACTGTTTTAAATAGTTAAGTTATGAGTTCTATTTTAGTATTTGTTAAGAGTTTTATGAGTTATGTTATTAGTCATTTTATTTTGTTGTCACCACTGCAATTTTGTCAATAAGATATATTTATAGTTAATAGTTACATGTTTAATGTATTGCAAAAGTTATAATATGGAATATTTTCCAGAAATTGAAGAAACTAAAATAGCAACCAGCCTTGAACAGAATATGGAATTGGACCCTGAAGGGCAAGATGCAAAAGAACCACAGTCCACTGAAGAAGACATAGTTACATATGCAGACCAGCGCCTCGAGCATTCCTAGCACTGTAAGGGAACCACGAATACATTAAAATTACATACTAGACAATAGATCAAATTCCTGATTTATAGACTGAAATGTTGTTCACATTAATCATCATAGTACACAATTACTCCAAATTACTGATCATTCTAAAAACTAGACAAAATATAAGCAGATAATACTTGTCGCTTACCGGTAGATCTGTAAGGAATGTCGAGTGACATGAGACAATCAGAATAGAAGAAACAGGCAACTACTGGAAGAATAAATGATATGTATTTTTACCCTTCTCTGAATTTATTTAAAAGTTGGCTAGGTTAGTCATTTCGTTAAGGTAAAAGTATATATCAGCAAAGATTTAAAGTGAGAAAATACTATACCTTAAAATTTAATAATCAAAAAGATTATATTAATGTGAGAAGCACTCAGGTCACCTGTTCATGCTAATGCTTCATTAATTGTACTCCGAGTGTACTACATATACTAAAGTAGTAGTACTAGTAAATGCTAAAGTCTTAACAATTAAATATACTGTCTCAACAAATAGATAAATAATAAAATAATATTGTTATTATAATATTGTACTTTGTTTTCTTAAAGGCATTTACTACACATTGTAAAGTTGACCAGCAGTTTTCCTTAGGTGTGGTGTAATAAAAAGTAATAAATAATAAAATGAATAACTTTTTTATTTTTAGAAGAAAAAAACCATGTATTACATACATAAGAAAATATAATGAATTTATTTAGAACACTATCTAAGAACTATAATAACAACTTTGTTTTAATATAATTTCAGTTAGGTATGGTTTTATGACAGCAAAAGATGGGATAAAAATCAATATGGAAAGATGCTGCTAAGGAAACTGTTACCTACAGAGCTATTGTTTTTTAGTTTAATTTTGTTTTCTTGTTAATAGAGCTGAGCGACTATCACCAAAGTTTCATTTTCTTCAAGAATTGAAATTTGTTAAATTTAATAATATTGACAGATGTGATTAAGAGCCCCGAACGTAAAAAATAAACAATTTTGGCAAAAATTCAATTATATTTCAGAGAAAATTACGTTCATTTTGACGAATGTTTTAGCACTTAACGTACTTTCCTAATAGAATTGGGTTACAAATAGAAGAAAATTAGTAACCGTAAAGCGTTGCTAGAAAGAGTAAACAATGTGACAAGTTGTGCTTTTGCTACAGATACTTCATTGGTATATGGAGCAACTTCCACAACTGCGAATTATTACTCCAATAGGAATTTTGAGAATTATGACGAGTGACTGAATAAGACAAAACAAACAACCACATAATAGACAAGGTATACATTAAATATTTTTATTGACTGAATGTCATGAATGTAGGAATATTAAGTGACAATTCGACAAAGAATATTGAACTTTATAAACCTAATAATTACTAAATTGCGTATTTTAATAATTATTTGCCATAAGTTATACACATTTTTTTTATGCTAACCATACTGATTTCCCTCAGGCATATTTTGACATGTATTCAAACACGCTTTTACCACAAGGTAAAGTCCGCTCGCCTCCGTTTCATAACTATTGAAAATAGTTGTAAGAAAAATTACATAATTATATAAATGCAGTTACAGTAAGATCAGTAAGCATTAATAAATTAGTTCAAACATTTGCTATAATGATAATTTCTTTGTGCATTATTAAAAACAATTACTATCATTTAACTCCTGCTTTAAACAATACTGAGAATATTATTTTTAAAGAGAAAACACAAAGTCAATATATTATAATCAGTCAAGTGTAAAAATCCGTGATGCAATATCATCAAGCATCCAGTCCATGCCTTCAAGCAGGTTTTCTCCCGTCACCGCTGAACAACTCACAATGCGCCAGTGATGAGTTTTGATGCTATCCAGATCTAGTGCCTGGAGGAAGTAACAGTCAAAATAATCGATATAAGAAAACAATAACAGCAAAATCTGAACATTTCGTAAAAATAATTATTAAGTATTAAAAAAAGCTATAACACCTTCATCTGTGCTCTTATTACCCATCATGCAAAAGATACAGATCAGAATGTTAAAGTTTTATTAAAATTTAAGAATGGTAAAAGGTTATGGTTTAACTGTACATTAAGTGACATGGATTTTTTTTTAATTTTTTAGGGTGCAGAGCTATTTCTAGATAGACTTCTTGAAAAAAACATCACAGTGCGAAAATTAATAGTTTCCGAGATAAAAATATTTAAAATTTACATTATTTAGTTCACATTACGGCGTTACTTTACAACCAACTGAATATTTCGCAAAAAAAATATACTTTTAAATATTATAATAAGGTAAAAAATATAATATTACGAATTTTATAGTTAAGATGTTTTATAAAATTTTCTTAAAAACTATGCATTACCAATAAACAGCAGGTTTAGGGAGGATGAAACATACCAAACCCGTCGTTCCGTCCCTCCCTACCCTAAATTTTACATTATAATACATGTTTTGTAGGTTAGAATGGTTTTCTCTAATTTTCTCAAAAATGGAGCTACTAAGCTACTTTCTTTGTCAAATGGGGATTGTGGTTTAGGGTACAGTAGGCTCACCGCCCCTCACCCTCCCAATGTTCATGTAATGTAATGTTAAGTTCTTCCTGTTATCATCCAGGTCAAGAAACAAAATATCCTTTAAATTTCTTTAATTTTCATGTGGAAAGAGAAATTAATTTGGACTATAATTATGATAAACGTACTAGACACATATTAATAGATTGTTGGCTTATTATTTACGTTTTGTGAAGTCATATGAAGAAACTGTTTCTAAGAATAAATTAAAAACAGTATCTAAAATTATTTTTAAAGAAGATTGCTTGTAAAATTCACTTTAAAATGGAACATACTTCTCTAATTTCTTGCAAACTAAGAGCTCCAGGCAGGTCAACCTTGTTGGCAAGCACCAGCAGGGTAGCTCCAGCAAGCCTTTCTTCACGTAGCAAGGAGTGTAGCTCTTTTGCACAGTCTGACAGCCTCCTAGCATCGGCGCTATCTACTACCCATGCCACCCCATCTGTACTCTCAAAATAGTTCTTCCAATATGATCTGAAATTTATATTTGAACATTTGAAACTCTTTAATTTTAAACATGCCTAATTCAAAAGCTTTTTATAATTTTTAATAAATAAACCACTATTATCTAGATTACTTTTGAGTTATTTTTAGGGTTTATTATATAAGAATTGTATGTTTGTAATGTTGTTTTTTTTTTTGAAAATACTACTTTTTTTCATAAAAGATGTATATTTCACAACAGATGTTAAGTAAATTAGAAGCAGACATTATGTATATACAATGTATATATGCACAATATAGTATAATATTTCCTTGTGCGAACCTGAGTGACTTTTGCCCACCCACGTCCCAAATATTCAATTTGTATCCACGGTGTTCTAAAGTTTTAATATTGAAACCTAAAGTTGGAGAAATTGTGTCTATCGGCTCTCCATTGAAACGCTTCAAAATAGTTGTTTTACCTGCGTTGTCGAGACCTCTGCAAACTTAGGTTTAAGGAAATAAATATAATAATATACTTTAGATTCACTCTTAAATACAAAACGTGAGTGGTCACAATGGTAAATAGCGAAAATGAACCCACAATTAATTGGCCGTTGCGGCGGATCTTAACAGTTTAATTAGTATGTAAAAAGGATACAGCATAAGAATTCGCATTTCTTTTTCCTTTTGTCTCAATTTTTTCAAAATAGTTAAAAATCCCATTTTTAATCAAATTTATCAGCCTAGCATTATTCAATGACAACCAACACTGATGATAACAGTCAAAGTTAAATGTCAATACCATATATACATACATATATAGTATACATATATAGTACTCTGTGGTCAATACAAAACTTTATAGTACCGTGCTGAAGAAGCAGGGTTCTCACTTCTCTTAATAAATATATAAGTTACTCTTTGTTAAATAAAAAAAAGTATTTTTTTAATGTCAATGTCCTTAAAAAAATCTTCTGATGATATCAAGGCTGATTTCTTTTTTACGTTTAGGCAAAAGATGACTAAATTGTAAGAGCAAAACGGCCTATATATTTTAATTATCTCATTTTGAGATTCTGGATCTTTTATATGGAAAATTGATCATTTCAGGCTACTATTTTCCTTTGTAATTATTGTTAATAAAGAATGAAATTAGAAAATTAGAACAACGAACATGCTCTGCTCTCGCATATTAAGCTCTGGATATGTATTCTTAAGCAATTTAATGATGTTCCTGAGTTATGCACAACATAGATAAACCATGACGTTCTAATTACATTATTAACTTATATAATTTAAAGATCAACTGTTCTACTATTAAACGTAGATCTTATTTATATTTTTAAAAATCATATTTTTTTTAATGCTTCTAAATTAAAGTATAGGAACATCATATAAAAATTATTCATATTAAAATATAATTTCAAGTCTCAGTATTAAATTGTTAAGAAATATTATAAACTTTAGAACATCAATTAATTGACATAAATAAATTTATGAGCGTAATACATATGTAATACGGTACCAAAAACAAATCTATTTTTTTTTAATCCAATAGCAAATAAGAATTTACTAAAGCATAGAGCGTTAAAATCCATCCATGGCCGATCTCCTCCCTGTCAAGTCTCTATTTCTGTTTCAATTATGAAGCACCTTCAATGATTTTCAGTGGGTTTAAAAAGTGGAAGTGATAGTGCGGCGGCGCGGTCTTGGTGATAGGGCTCGTTGGTCGGCGACACCATGTTTAGCGGGACCGTGCGAGTTAAGGTGTGCGAGGCAACGGGCCTCAGACCGACCGACTTTCAGAAACGGCACAACATGACCTTCGGAAAGCCAGGTGAGTCCCGACCACTAAATATTACAATAACACTAGTTCACACTTAATGGATAAGAAGATTTTTCTTATTCAAAGGTGCCCTATAAGAAAATTTTCGCATGAAATGTGCATTACATGTTTATCAAAAAGGGTGTTAGTATTATTTGTAAATACGCGATATCTTTACAGACGACCAGCCAATTGACCCATACGTCTCGATAGACGCCGACGAGCATCATCTGGACCGATCGAGCACTAAACCCAAAACATTTGACCCTATATGGAATGAAACTTTTATACATGAAGTGCAGAATGTCACTAGGTATGTATTTGCAAATTGATAAATAAATGAATTCTCGGTAGTATTATAACTGATACGTTATTTTAGCTTGGGCATCACAGTTTTTCATGATGCTGCAATACCTCCAGATGACTTTGTAGCAAACTGTACTATACCTTTTGAAGATCTCACGCATCGTGAAAAAGATGCTACTGATTTTTGGGTATGTTGCTATAAATATTTGCTTTTACATATACATCTATTTGCAACTGACAGTTGACTTTCAATTTATCTAATTACTTTGCTTTACAGTTTATTTATTGTTTAACACAGAAGTTAATAGATCATTAGTGTTAGTTAATAATGATCACATATAGTAAGTAAATAATTATTTTGTGTGGCTGCTTGAGTCAAATGTAGAGCAATGCAAGATGTATTCGTCACCCAGCATCCTGTTTGTATGCCTGTGACTCATTTCATCAAAATTATCTTTGAGTTTTCCCTGTGTGCTATTTGACCAATACTATGAGTATTTTAATTTCTGTTGCATTTCTTATTTTTATTCCTATATTATATATATAACATTGTAGCGCTGTACAATAAATTAAGTTGATTAAACATGATTTGATTTTTTTAATTCTTGTATTATTTTTTTTATTTTAATTACATTAAAGAAAACTTGTTACATAATTTAATGAAAGACTTGACCCATGCACTGGTTGAAAAATAAAAATATTGATATTTGGTTTAGTCTCATCTAGACAAAACTTCTTAGCTTTCAAGAATTAAATATGTGGGCGCCATTTGCATTATACTTTAAGGAGAAGAATACCAAACAGTAACTCGGACTTGTGTCCCAGGTTAAGATTTAAGATTGAAATGTGCATTCATGCTCATCTTCATATATGCTACTCTTAGCCTTACCAAATTTGATACAAACTAATTAATAGTGTTATTGAGATATGTATGTTATGTATTTAGATGAGTGTTTATTACTTTTTGTAATGATAGTTGAAGGTTAGTGACAAATAAATGAGTTATAGTATTTTCTTAGAAATTAGAATTAGGGTTAAAATAAAAAATGTAACCAAATTATACGCGAGTTTTAATCTGTAAAAATAGTTTTATTTGAAATAAATGAGTTGTTTGCATCTTATATTAATAGGGTTGCCTGCTGTTAAATATCATCTGCCCATATTTTTGAGTTCCAATCTGGTTATGTAGTCCATTGGAGGTCACACATGGCTACCCTATTTCTATTTTAGTATTGATCCATATATAAGAAAATCAGTGACTCGTTTTTCTTCTTTATTTTTTTTATTTTGTTACACTTTTTAATACTTGACAGTCTCATTGTGTTGATTTTACTTTATTTTTTATTTTATTAGTGCTTGTTTGTGAGTGGGAAATTATATTGGACATATGGCATGAACTGTTTTCTTTAGTGATACATCATATTTTCTACACCGTACTAATTACATCATAGGTAGCTCAATTGATAGAGAAGTAAAAAAATTAATCAGATGGTCAGTTAGTATTAATTGTTTATCATAAATACAACTAAGGTTTTGAGTACAGGAATATCTCCGGTCTGATTAACAAAACACCGAAACCGATTGCTTTATTGCTTTTTTCACGTAACCCTGATGATAGTCAAGTAGCGAACAGCTTCTAATTAATGTCAGATAAAACCTAAACTTAACTTAAGACCCTTTTTTCAGCCGAAGCCGAAACTTAAACATATCTAAATACACTAGATTTCGATCTCGTTTTATAATTACACACTTTTTTACAATGACTTTTATAAGTGTCAAATAAAAAAAAAGTAATTATATTTTTATTTTTTATATCATTAATATCTCTATCTATATAAATGGATAACTAAATATTTTAAAGTAACCGTTTTTCAAAATAAAATGCTGATCTGTGAATGACTCTAGTTTCAGCGTTTTTCGACCATTTTTTGGCCGAAACCGAAACTAAGGACGAAATTAAATTAGCCGAAACTGGCCGCAAAAGAAGGGGAAACCGAACTTTTGCTCGGTCACTACTTCTAATATAAAAAACCTTTTGTTTAGATTTTTTGCACGATTCTTTTTATGTTGTCTCTGTGCTTTTGTTATTGACAATCTATACGCTTTCCGAATAACTTCCAATACACGTTATCGTGGCGACACAAGTATTAGCCTCTTTCTAGAAGTAACTCAGCCCATCTACTAGTAAGTGTTTCGATGTCTACCCCATTTAATTAAATTACTGTCATCTTGAATAGACATTAGAAATACGTTAGGGACCAATCATAAAATTAAAAAATGTCTTTAAAATGTTAAAGCTAATCACAATAAATTTTTAGATTATATTATCAGTTGTTTATAGTATTGAAACAAGCTTCGGGTGTAATTTTATCTTCTTTTTTCTTCGATTTTGGATAATGTCTTTTGGTAAATCTTAGGTGTAAATTTTAGGTTAATTATGTCGATGTCTTAACGGTGAACTGAACTCTAGAACTGAACGCGATGATCCAGTCCGTTCAATATCTTGTAATAAAGCCGGCAACTAACTTTTCACTATTTTTGTGAATATTATATAAAGTTATTAGTTACCGAGAAAATAGTAATTATTATTAAAAAATAAATATTATGTAAATATCAATTTATATAGATCTTTTGAGACCTCTTCAACATCGTTACAATTCAGTCAAGTTACATATAACCATAATAAATTATTCACCTAAACCTCACCTAAAATTTTATAAATACATTCTCTTATGATTTAGCCTGAAATATAATATTTTCATGATGATTAATGAATCACGAAGAGACGATTGTAAATATTTTGTATGTTGAGTCATCGGTCTACTGTCCATGGATTAAAGAGAGTATTGTTTTTTGAATGGGTGTCATCAGAAGGTGTTTAGGGACTGAATGATACTTTTATGTACAATTAAATTGATACCATCAAGACCTGGGGCTGACAAAGATATTTTATTTTAATTAGTTATCAATTTCCTCGGTAAGTTAAAAGGTGGGTTTTGAATCAACGATAGGACTCTCAGATTTTTGTTCGTTTCAATTCTTATAATATAGTCTTTGGTGTTTCGGCATTTCGGGTATGCATGCAGTCAAGTGCATCTTTTTTTTTTTTCATTAATGGTTTTTCATCTTGATTTCAATTCTCTAAACAATTGTTTCTTAATTTGTTTTTGCCGATTTCTTTGGCGCTGTGGGAGTTTTATATTAATTCCATCTCTGCCTCCTCAGTTTCAATTTTAATTGTTTTCTTTATTTTGTGAGTATAGAGTGTGGAAGGTGGAGACGCAAACAATGCTTAAGAAAGTTTCTACTTGTTCAATAAACTTCTTCATTTTAGCTCGGATCCTCTAATCTTACATTAGTATTATGTTTGTATGCTTTTCTCTCCATTATCGGGATATCTAATACGCGTTTGAATGACAATGGACTCTAGATATGTCATTCAATGGCCCACCATGAGATCTATGATATTAGGGTAAAGTCTATCCGCAGTAAAAGTTGAAGAAATCATCAATGGTTGCTGCGTTTCATCACCATTATGTGTCTTAAGATGTTTTTTGTTGTTTTTAGGCGCGGCTTTTATATGTTTTTTCTCACGTGGGTATTTCGCCGTATTCGTCGTTAATTCCCGATTGTGTTTGTTGCGTGGTTCTTCTCATATTAAGGCGCGTTTGGATCATGATAGGCCCCTCTCTTAGTTCCATTTGACGTACACAAGTGACCATTGGTATTGATTAAAAATGGACAAGCAATATATAAAAAAATAAATTAATAAAATAAATTACACACCGGTGGAGAGATCTTCCGCCCTCCTCGGTTTCTCTCGGGGCTTCCATAATTTCCAATATTCAGATTATGATAACTAGAACACCCCCTCGAAAAGGAAGTATCGTGTCAACGATGAAGTAAGAGAAAATGTATAGGTCGGTAATGACACATTTATATTTTATCTGACAATTGATAGTATTTAAAATGACATTAGACCTAAATATTTTTTGTAGGTTTTATTTGTTAGAACACAGATATTTTGTTTCTAATATTTATCTCGCGTCAGACTCGACAAAAGAAAGTTTTGGCTAGTTTCTGTAAATTATAAATTATTATTCCATTCTAGGTGGATTTGGAACCTCAAGGAAAACTGCATCTCAAGATCGATCTGAAGTGGAACTCTCAAGGTGAGTATTAGCGGCCCTAGTCTGCCCCGTGACGCCCCTGACCCCCGTGTTGTCCCCAGCGGGTGGAGCGTCGTGCGGCGGCGCGGGGGCCCGGGCGGCGCGCGGCCGCGAGTTCAAAGAGGGCGCGGGGTTCGCGCGGCGGCGCGGGGCGCTAAGGCGGCGCGTGCATCAAGTCAACGGACACAAATTCATGGCCACCTTCCTGCGGCAACCCACTTTCTGCAGCCACTGCCGGGAGTTCATATGGTACCGGAGCGTCTCGAGCGAGTCGAAGCGAGTCGAACTCGTCGCGGGTCAGATGATTCATTGTTTGTTTATTTGCAGGGGTATCGGCAAGCAGGGCTACCAGTGTCAAGGTACGAAATTTATATTAAAAACGATGAATTTGTCTTAAATATGTAATTTACTGGAAACCGATACTTTAAATGTTCCGTAGTCTGCACGTGTGTTGTACATAAGCGGTGCCACTCGTCCGTCGTCACGAAGTGTCCGGGCATGAAGGAGGAAGTAAGTAAAATTTTCATCACCTCGAACGTTCCGCTGTGGTCTCATTCAGTAAAATAGAATGTTAAGTGCTCAACCGATTGTCCCCCCCTCCCCCTCGCAGCAACACAGCAGCGTGAGCGTGTCGGGCGGCCAACGCTTCAACGTGAACGTGCCTCACCGGTTCGTGGTGCACTCCTACAAGCGGTTCACCTTCTGCGACCACTGCGGCTCGCTCCTCTACGGACTCATCAAGCAGGGCCTGCAGTGCGAGGGTGAGTGAGCCGTATAGTCAGAGCAACACGGCGCCTGCGCTTCACGCGGCCGTGCGGAGCATGTGAAGTTACGTCGTTAAACTCTTAAGCGCGTGAAACATAATACAAGTCGATCTTAATAGAAATTTGCTGAATTAGTATGATCTCATTCTCGAGCGATATTTCTTTATCAATATGAAAGGATCCATATTTAATAGACTACAAGTCAATATTATTCCTTCAGTGTGTTCCATGAATGTGCACAAGCGATGCCAGAAGAACGTGGCCAACAACTGCGGAATTAACACCAAGGCCATGGCGGAGATCCTCAGCGAGATGGGCATCTCCCCTGACAAGAACCCGCGACCGCGCGCCTCCAAGGTACGCCCCTACCACTAACTAATACTAATAATGTAATAACGCGGCGTGCAATTGTTATCGAATTTAACTTGTGTCATAGTGAACAGTATGTTATCTTCAAAGTTAATCTTAATCCTGAAGTTATGCCTCAAAGCAATGAATAATAAATAAATATATTGATCTATATATTTATTGTTCCCTAGTACCTGAACACTCCCCTCCTGGAGGGTCCCCCCGAGCTGGCCGACCTCAAAGACGAGAAGCAGGATGATAAGGGTGAGAGACGGTTTACGTCGTTTGATGATATGTTAGACGTGTCACATAGTGAGTTAATTTACATAACATAATATACACTTTTAATTTACTATTATAGCATACAATAAAAAAAAATTATACATTTTGATTATCTCATATTTGAATGTTTTTTAAATCGATGTATGTGTACTACATGTGTACTTAGTAGTGCACACACACCCGTGTAAGCACCGTGTTAATGCGTGCGTGTGTGTGCAGGCGCCTGGGCCGAGCTGCAGGAGATCTTCACCTGCTACGAAGGTTCTATTTGTTTTGATTGATTCAGCCTCGGTGGCGGGTGTTGCTGGTGTATTATTTTTTATTCTGATTTAATTGTCTTTGACTATCGCATACTACTGATTAATATATATTGAAATATTCTAAAATGTAATATATGAGTGTGTATACGATAGTTACGACCGTCCGTCCGTACGTAGGTGAGGTGCGCTCGCACTGGGACGACCTGCGCGACGTGTTCACGGCGCATGCAGGTCTATACACATTACTTCATTTGCGCTTTAACTAATATCTAAATAGTATTATTGTCTCTATTCTTTCATATCTATGAAAAATACAATCTTCGTCGTGATCATTGTTAATTTGTACCGTCTCTGTGAGCTCGGTGCATCTTATATACATTTCAAATTTAACTGTACTATTAATAAGTTGTGAAATTTATTATATATAACATATAGATGAATAATAATAATAACAGAAAAATAATAATACGTCTTTTAGAAATTGCAACACTACATGTAGCTGTCTATTTATATTTTAGTTATAAATCGACTTTGACATCTTGTGCTCTAATTTTATCGAAAAATCAATCAAATACATTTTTATAATGTACACGAAAGGTTAAATTTAAATACTTAGAATGAGAATACTGTGTGCCCCATGCCGGTGTACGAGTAGCTTCCGTACAAGTTATATGTGTACAAGTAGATCGTGTACCGGTAGCATGTGTTCAAGTAGCGCGTGCCCGCAGGCGAGGAGCACCCTCGGGCCGCACTCGACGACTTCAACTTCATCAAGGTGCTGGGGAAGGGCTCCTTCGGGAAGGTCATGCTGGCGGAGAAGAAGGGCACCGACGAGGTCGGTATCTCGCGCGGAGGGAGCGCCGTAGGGCCGTAGCGAGTCGAGGTCGTAATGTCCACCGCCCCGCGGTCGCGCAGGTGTACGCCGTGAAGGTGCTGAAGAAGGACGCCATCGTGCAGGACGACGACGTGGAGTGCACGCTGACGGAGCGGCGCGTGCTGGCGCTGGCGGCGCGGCACCCCTTCCTCACGGCGCTGCACTGCGCCTTCCAGACGCCCGAGCGCCTGTTCTTCGTCATGGAGTACGTGCACGGCGGCGACCTCATGTTCCAGATCCAGCGCGCGCGCAAGTTCGACGAGCCGCGCGCGCGCTTCTACGCCGCCGAGGTCACGCTGGCGCTGCTGTTCCTTCACGCGCACGGCGTCATCTACCGCGACCTCAAGCTCGACAACATTCTGCTGGACGCCGACGGACACTGCAAGCTGGCCGACTTCGGCATGTGCAAGGAGGGCATCCTCGGTGAGTGCGCCCGCCCGCGGCCGCCGCGCCACGAGGGAGACGTTTCAATTGGATCTCGTTTCAGACGGCGTCACCACGACGACGTTCTGTGGGACTCCGGATTACATTGCGCCCGAGGTGAGACTTTATGAAATAATATGTCGCCAATTAGTCCTCGGGTCGAACGTAAAACTATTGTAATTCTTATATAGTAGCATTCGTCTTACTATTGACGTCTTCGAAAAATATTAGCGGTCCTATTCTACATCGCACGGCACGAGCAAATTTAGACTTATTAAATCATTTTATATTATCCACCTGAAAATAGATGAACCATTTTCTTTAAACTATTTTAACGGCTTCGGTTAATCTAGTTTCTAAACACCTCCTCCTTCAGATCCTCCAGGAGCTGGAATACGGGCCGTCGGTGGACTGGTGGGCGCTGGGCGTGCTGCTGTACGAGATGCTGGCGGGGCAACCGCCCTTCGAGGCCGATAACGAGGACGACCTATTTGAGTCCATCCTGCACGATGACGTGCTGTACCCCGTGTGGCTCTCCAAGGACGCCGTCTCCATACTCAAAGGTATCGCGTAGACATTACAATATTGTCAAATTATATCATCCAATAGTAGTTTTAATGTGAAATACATGATTTTAAATAAAACTGGTCAGACTCCATCTTACTAATGAATAAAAAAAAACTACACCCTATGTTATATGTTATATAATGGCCTGTCGTACCCAGGGTTCATGACGAAGAACCCGTCCCGTCGTTTGGGCGTGCTGGGCGGCGCGGGTGGCATCCGGCAGCACGCCTTCTTCAAGGACATGGACTGGGACGCGCTTGCACAGCGCCGTCTGCGCCCGCCCTTCAGGCCCAAGGTGGTGAGTATACACACACACGCACGCGCATACACACACGCGCTCATACACCGCCTACTGTGTTACTCGTGTTGCAGAAGAGCAAGCGCGAGGCGGCCAACTTCGACGCGGAGTTCACGAAGGAGGAGCCCTGTCTCACGCCCGTGCCGGCCGACGTCCTACGAGCCATCAACCAGGTACACAGACACACCACCACGCACGAATACACATATACACAGACAAAAAAAAGTTATTCCTCCCACAGACACATTTTAAAAATGAATTTTGCAATTCCTTCTTTTATACATACGGACGAGGAACAAAGAAATTATACATTGTTCGTCGAGACCGAATATCACTCACATGTGACCGTCACGTTGCAGGAGGAGTTCAAGGGCTTCTCGTTCGTGAACAAGGACTTCACCCCCGCGCCGCCGCCCGACCGCCCGCCCACATGAACACGCACACATGCACGCGCGCGCACACGCGGACACACATGTGTACTGCCCGGGTTGAGTTGGAGTTTATTTGGGAAGGTTTTTTTACATTGTGACGATGACGCGTCAGCCCGTATTCACCGTTGCTGACCGACGAGCGGATCTCGTCGGAGGAGTTCTGTTGTTGTATGGAGGTTAACAAAAAGAGGCACGATCACTTTTTAAGCAACACGTACGCTATTTTTCACATAAACTATATCACGGTTACTGTTTTACGTTTGAATCGGAACGACCTGCGACCGTACGAGGCTCGTGCGGCAGGACACCTCCAGACGACACGACAAACCCACCGCGTCGGGTAACTGTAAGAATATCGAATAAGCAGTAGCTTCCTCGTTTTTATTTGAATGATATTTTTAGTCCAAACTAGTTAGTAAGTCGGAGTCATATATCTAGTCGCGTCACGGTGTCTGTCCGGGGTCGTATCGGACCCGGGACGAGCTCGCACAATGTTCTTTATAGTAATAATAATATATAATATATGTCTAAGTACCCCTAAGGTAGAACAGGCCCGGGTCAACTAACCGCTGTTGTAAAAATTTATGTAATTGATTTCATACAAGCTCTGTCTGGTCTGAACGAGGTCACGACACAGACACAGACTCGCGTCGTAGCCGATTGTTGTACATATTGACCTCAAGGCGACTCTGAGTCCCGAGTGTGTCTCACTCTCACCTCTCAGTCACACTGTGGTGTCTCACTCGACGCGTACAGACGCAACGTTGTGTCTCAAAGCCGCAGGTCGGACGGTGACGTCAGAAACCCCATTCGCCAGGTTGGCGTTTTGTTGTATGTATGTGTGCTTGTGTGCGTGTAGTTTTCGTTCAACATAGTCATTACCTAAGTATTTTTTAACCTTGTTTAAGGCTTTAATACGGTAAATTAGGAGTTTTGCTGTCGTGTTGGTGTCGTAGGGTAGTGGGTTCCTATGGTTAGCGATATATCGTACTCCCGCTTTTAGTCCGTGGCGTGTTGCATTTCGATACTGGGTGGCTCCTGTGGGCTCACGCCTTGTTTTGACGACGTCTGTGCGCAGTGTACGTATACTGTTAGTATTATGAAAAATGTTCCGGCTATAGATACCAAATATTATTTAACAATGGCGAAACGTCTAAGTATAGAGTGTGCGAGGGTATATATAAGAGAGTCGTATTTATTTGAGTACTGAGAGTACAAAGATGTCCATGTTCCCTTATAGGTTAGTAGATCCAGATTTATATAGAACAGTGAAAATAAAGCAGACATCACTATAATCAGTAATTATATTTAATAAAAGAACCCGCAGTCGCTACGAGGTAGCCGAACCAAAGTGAACACAAGTAGTGATAGAGGGCGCGCGACTCGGTACAGTTGGACGTTTATAGTTTAGATTCAATTCTCATTTAGTGTAGATCGACGCCTAAGTATCGCTAAGTAAGTTCATAGTCTGTGTAGTGTCGGTGTGTTGCAGCGGCGGGATGTGGTCTCGTAATATTTATTTATTTATTTATGTATCTTCAACTTTCAGCAGAAAAATATATTCTACAGAAAAAAGTTTACGAAGACTTAACTTTGTTCTTTAAGAGATCTCTACTAGTTGCTTTGCGGGAATTTTATATTTTATTATTATATTTTAAAGTAGTATCTAAAAAGTTATAAAACATTTTTTATTTATTATTACAAATTAGCATTTTACGTTCACTTTATAGTTGCTTTGCTTAGTTTCTCAGTATTTTGTCATTCGTAACTCAAAATAATTTTATGCAAAGTAGTCTAAAAGTAAAAATTAATATTTTAAGTATGAATGATATTTCTTCCTAACAGTGTTGATCGACTGTATATTATATTTTTTTCTATTAGTTTCATAAATACGTGACTTCATTCTGCCGATTGTAGATAAGTTCTTTGCTTGAAATAAACTGTAGTATAGAATTAGAGATATTTACCAAAAATATTTTAGGTGAATGTTAATAAGTTTCCTTTAGGTCTGTACGCACGCCCGTTAGTGCGTGTGGGAGTGTGAGCGGCTGTGCGCCTGTGTGTGTGTCACCGAACGCCAGAGAATTTATATCAAATAATCAAATTTCGTTCCGAGATTCATGCTTTAATGCATATTCTTAAATATATTATTATGTTTTTAATTTATTATATTAGATTTAAATAATAATCAAACGCAAATATATAATGAATTATACAACTGTGGCTCGTACTAGCGCTGCTTTAAACAAAGGGAATTAACACATGCTAATAATATAAATCGTCCAATAATATTTGCCATCGCTTCCTCTTGCGTTAAATAAGAGCGAGACGAAAGCACTGTTTAAATAATCTTATATTGGTTTTTGATATGTTTTCTTTAGTATTACGAAGTATTAATAGTTTTTTAAGTAGAACAATTTGTGTAATGAATACTAAATAAACTACTGAAATAGATTGAATCTCTGACCGTCTTCAGCAAACCGACTTGCTCGTGGTCTGTCTGAGGACTACTTATTAACAAACAGATCGTCCTAGTCAACTAACTTTACATTGTTTTGACGTATTTTTATATTCTTGGCTCGTGGTCTTTGAAATATTATATGTAATTTTATGTCTATGTTTCGACCTCACGCCTTTGTATAGTTTACTATTTTATATTATAATTTAATGAGATTTTATATAAACTATAAAAGTACAATTTAATAAATACAGATGTATACAAATTATATTTTAATGTTTTGTATAATTTATAGCGTCTATTTGATTCTTAGTGAAAATTTATTATACAATTTTGATTATGTACATATTAATATTATATTGTTGAGTACCACAGGTGCCAAAAGAGTTAAGCTGAGCTCACACCGACGACATTACACGTGGGACTTCCGATTGTAAGAGATACTTTTGTACGAGGAGCAGGCACCGGGAGGGCGGTGTGAGGTCGTCTTAACTCGGTTACTTTTATTATAATTATGTCCATATTTTATAATTAATTGCGATTCAGATTTGCATGTTCGTTGTAACCGAAGCTTTATTATACTCTCGTTTCATTTTAAGTTTAAGTTTTAAATCAGAAGTATTCTATAAGAGAGTTATATTAGTACTTACTGTAACCATTGAAATGGTTGTCTGTTTTTTGTTGATTTCTCGTGCCATAATAATTGAATTTTACAGTTTTGTAAGAGATTATTGTAAGACATCACATCTCGAAGATTTTGATCGACCACAAGAGATTATTGTTTATACGTTAGGTGTTATTTATATTTTATACATGTTTATGTTTTAAAAACGGTGTTATATTTGTATTTTTTTTATAAATTTTGCAAATAGGGTTACCAAAATACTAAGAATATTTAGTCAGAGTTTATAATATTGTAATAAATCTAGATCAAGATTATATTGTTACGCTGAGAGCTGCACGAGTGATGACGTCACGTCGCATAAATGCGTCACTGTGTTCTATTACAAATTTTATTTGATATTGCTGGTTCAAAATCAGGAGTCCCTGCAATCTTTCCCGACGACAACACCGAGTGCTATACACATTATAATTGTTTAAGATATAGCTGTTCGGAACGTCTGTGGTTTTGTACTCATATTTTAAATGTTTATATACGCTTCCCAGAGGTGTTTTAGCCAAAGAGTATTGTACAAACGCTGGCTTCGAGCCCTCCTCGTTCTCGGTCGGTCTTGCCAATGTTACGCGATGTGTAGGTTGTTGTAGTTCGTGTACGAGTGACGCTTGCAACGCGGGACGCACTCTGATACTACGCACGCAACTAGAATCTCTTACCGTTAATTTCGTTTTGCAGTATCATGTACATTCTGCTGTTTTGTTCGGGACACTAGAGCGCATATGTACGGAGTGTGTCTCGCGTGAAATATTTGTACGTTGTGTTAATTAATTGTAGCTAACAGAAGAATGTAAGTGGTGCAGCGACGGGGGGGGGGGGAGGGGGGGCGATCACTCGTCGGCCTCGCCCCGCCTGCCGCCGCACATATATTTGTTGTTTGTTCACTGATCACTTATAGAAACACATTAGTTGAATAAATTAATACGTATAATATAGTTTTATGATGGAGTATAATATGTATATGTAATCCTACATGTCTATTAAATCAATGAAAATAGATTATGTGCTGTCTAATTATTTGTGTTTCTAAAACCCTTACGCCTTTCTTTCGTTGCGGTAAGTTTGTTACACTACTTTAAACAATTCGTTTTACTTTTGACGACTTGAGTTACAATCAATTAGTCATATCCTAATGTATTACCAAAGGTATTTGTTACAACAATCGACCTTATTTGTGTAGAATTTTAATCCATTTAACACTTTCATAATGTAATATGCTCAAGATTTTATAAAGAGACTGACGGCGTGAAAATGATTAAAGTTTATTTAATTATTAAGGATAATCAACAAAACAACAAGTAATAACATTTAAAAATATTCAATAATAATTGCCAGTTCAGTCGCTTGAGTCACGCGGTTGAGTTCTTCGTGCCACGTGACAAATATGTTAAAAACTAAATTTTAACATTTTTCTACAATGCCTGGTTTTTGATGAAGGTTTTTTATTTTTTTAAATTTACATACGATTCTTCGATAGTCCATTAATTACAGATTTATTATATTTTGTACAATTTATTTTCTTAGATTTGCTTTTTGATCGTGAATTTAATAAAAATTGGGCGGCATTTAGGAGGCACGGAGGAGATTTGAAACGGTGTTTCAACTCATTGTTTTCAATTTTTAAGTCTTTGGAGATTTCATTTATTTATTTTCTTATTTTCTTCTTATGAAATAATTAAAAACGTTACATAGATTGTCTTTGAGAACAAACAAGTTGATTTCATATTGATATATTATTAAATATATCAATAAAACGATCAACTGAAACGAATGGGAGCTACTCTCAAATAATATTTAATTAGTATTCTATCAATATAACAATTTATAAATAAAACACTAATTATGTACTACAAATTAGTGGAAACCTGGAAACTATTTGCGGCTGATGGTCACAGAGCCATGCGACCCGCTTTATCCTAGTTTCAATAAATATTCTCTAATTAGATTTCGCAGAAACGAAGATAGAATCTTTACTGACCCAGAATATTGTTTAATCAAAGTTCTTTTAGAAGAAAGGTATCCTTAAAAGTGTACAAGTCCTGAATTAAGTTAGTTTCTAAACCATTAGGATACATTTTTTCAAGATTTTTTTTAATTTTTCGTTAACCTTTTTCAGTTAGAAATGGAAACTTCTCGCAAAATCAGTTGTAGGCCGAGGCTGTCGACGATTCTGGCATTGGCATATCTATAAAAAGTTTTAAAAGCAGTTGCAACCTTAAAGTCAGATGTAAAATATTTATTGCTAAATTTAATTTAAAGTTCATCTTTTGAGATTTAAGTCTTCCAGTTTATTAATTAAGTTCCAAGTAGATTTTATTTTATTATTACTATTACCAATTTGTCTACTAATATTTGATTTGAGTTTTAACTACTTTTTAAGAGATTCAGAAAATTTTACGTCTCTTCACTAGAATAATATGGCTTTTCCGCGTACTGTTAATATTTTTTTTTTATACTTCATATCCATTTTATCAATTTTTGGGTTAATCTGCTGATGGAATCTCACTAAATGTTAATGAATTGGTAAGAAACGCCAATTATAAAAAAAAATATTATTAGTAAATACTGAGTAAAATAATCTAATCAAAATATACGTAATATTAGGATTTTAATTTGTAAATTTCTATTTAACCTACTCATTTTAATTTTATTTCGATATAAATTTTTAAGTTATGCGTACTTTGGTTATTTTCTTTTATAAATTTCCTTTAAGGGCAAAAATCAAATAGAATGAACCCAATAAAGTAGATTAAGTAGTAAGATAAGGAAAATCTTATTGTCTTACCAACACAAAAAACAACAAAACTGCAAATCACATAATCATTATTTTGAATCGCTCACGCAACAAGTGTGGACGCAGCCTGCTCGTGTTGGTGGTAGTGGTGCCACTTAACGTCGTCCATTAAAACCGGCTGCAACGTACCATCTGATAGTTAAACAAAATTGTCCTCGACCGCGGTAAATATCGTATCTGGCGGGTCTGAGAAACAAATAATATAATTCACATTAACTGAGGCGGCTAATGAAGCTGTACCGGGTCGCAGGTCAATTTATCGCCTGCGGAAACTTTACTCGAAATTTTTAAATATCTCTATATACTTTATTGAATTTCAAGAAATCTTTATTTATATTATCTCGTTATTTTTATTAAGGTACGTAATTTTTTATAACATCGCTTCTTTAAATACAATATACTTCACTCAGTATTTAAGTTATGTCTCATAGTTTTTGAATTCAGTTAATGCTACCGAAGAAGAACGCCTGAAACACTATAACTGTTGACATCGTCCATGTTCCATGAATAGACTATCTTCATTCTCTAAGAAAGAGTAATGATTAACTTCTTTCATCCCGGCTGGTCGGTTCTGATATACTTTATATTTTATTGTGTTTTAAGTTATTACAATTGGTCACGCGATTATGTTATTATCAACTGTGTACACTGTTTTATTCGTGTTTAGTTATAAGAAAGAGTAATCACTAATACAACATATGTACAATAAAACCAGGTCTCATCCGTTCCTATTTGTTATAAATTAATACTTGTCGGTCATATTTAAATATATTTATTCTATTTCTAATAGGTTGCCAGCATGTTACTTATAAGTAAAACATCTTTTACCGCGTATTACTTATAAGTAAAACATCTTTAACCTTAAAAACTTGAAATTACAATTATTATTCTAATTTTATTTTGTTAAATGAAACTTGTTAATTGTTACCATTCATATTGTATTGGTAATAAATTTGAGCTGTTTAGAAGTATTAATTTTGAACCGTACAATAACAGATAGCAGCACTGAACTTTCAAAATTCTATTCAAATATTTTTGTCATATTAATTGAAAACAAATCTATGTCAAAATATTACAATAATTTCAATAATAATTTATTTACTTTATTTTAGATGTTTAATTGCGAGATTAGCGTGAAAAACAGTGTAGTTTTGCAGTATTAAATGTGTAGAGGACTTTTTGGAGTGAGTTCTAGACCGGTGAAGACATTAAAGTAACGATTACTATAAATTCAATAAAAGTGAAGTGTTTGTGATAAAATGATAATCTTAAAAATTAACAAAAATGAATTATAGTTCTGCATTTTTTTAATAATACCGACATTTGTAATTCGCAAATCTTTTAGGACTTGGAACACAATACAAATTGTTATCGTGTTCAATAAATAGATATAACAGATTCATAAAAGAGTTTATTACAAAACAAATAATATATTTGGGCAACTTTAAGCTCAAAAGCATTTTAAATATTTAACTGATATTCAGTTTATTTGAATAAATAGTTATTAGCATTTCTACTAATATCTATAAAGTCTGTCTACTTTAATTGAGTTTTGTTTTTTTATTACATTTCACAACTAAACATTTGTCAATGAACTGCCCACTTGTTCCCAACCACAGATTAATTAATCTTATATACAGAAATAGGGTTATCATTGTATTTTGATCGCTATGTTTGGCGAGGGGTTCCAACAATGAAACATTCTGAGGGCAGGTTTTTTATAGTGTCAGCTGCACAAGTGGCCTATTGTCCGTGGTCTGCTACAAAAATGGGTTTTAATTGTTCATAATGAAGTTTATTGCCTTATCTATCTGTGCCATAAGGTTCCAGAAGGGACAGCGTTTTTTGCAGATTTATTTAACATGTGCGATCAATCGCCCTCGATACTTATTAATTCCCCTATTTTTTATTCATGGCAATATATTTGATACCGCAATGAAGCGTGAAAGCGTATCGATTACCGCTCGAAAGGAATCAAATAGATAATGGAGTGCGGAACGCATCGTGAGCGGTTGAACGCTACTGACGCGACGGTAGCGTTAGCCGTCGATAACTCCGGTGTGACTAATCGAAGAATTCGGTTCCTATACTTTATTTTATTGCCTAGTATCAGTACTGCCGTGTTACTTCACATTTACTGAATTATATAAATACAATGTGAAGTATTTATAATAAAACAATTGATGATAAGCCATTAATTAAATAAATTCTAAAATAAACAAGGAATGATTACAAGATTATTAAAAAAATGTCACCTCATAATCGTATGCTTGTATACATATTAACTAAAAGGCTAGATGTAGAATAATATTTAGGCGGAAAAAGGCTTATTCGATCGTTAATTTAGTGACTTTATTTGAATTTATGATAAGATATTTCAATGCGTAGCAGTTGTAGTATTCCTTGAGTAGTCGAAGCATCTTTGTTAGTGCAGTCATTTAAAATATATAGTAGACTTTTGAATTCTGTTTTCTAAATGGTTGTTATACATATCATAAGTTTTATCTCTTATATCTAACTTTTAACAATCAAAATTTTCTTGAGTAGAATTCGAAAACAGACATAGTCGAAAACCTGTGCAAAATATAAGAATACATTTTTTGTTGTCAATTTATGCTGCAAACGAAGTCATATTCGATATAGGCTTATCAGTTCACCCGCCACTTCTGAAAGTATACAAATTTTTAGACATAAATATTTTTTTTGCAAATAGATAAGTCTATTGTTCATAACCTTTTCTTTTATTGTTGATAAAAAAAAAATTATTAAAACAGTGTCTGCTTCCTGCTCTGTGTATGGAATAAATGTATTGAACATCTGTTGAAAGCTCTCATTCTGACCATAGGATGGTGATACGAGTTAGAGGAAATACCATCCTAACCGACTTCATAATCAGAGTTTGAACTATTCAGCAACATCTTATCTCCTTCTTTGACGTTTGTAACAAAATCATGGAACTACCTCTAGAATTTAGATGAGCATAACAAGAAATATGCTTTTGATGTTCTGTATTGTTTTATTTTTATCATAAGTGGGTTACTCTTAATTAAGAATAGTTCTATTTTTATAAGACGTATACATTAATAATAAACAAAAAAAAGTGTAAAACCCCTTATTTAAGGGTAAAAGTATGGGAGCGCGACGGTGTAAAAATTTTAAAGCAACTAAATTATATTAAATATAAAATGAATTAATGTCTCATTTGTTTCTAAAATAAAAAATATATAAAGATATATATTAAAATAATTAACAAATGGAGTAGGTTAACGAAATAAACATAAACTTGATATTTTCTACCGATTTTTAGCGTCCGAATATTGTCGTTCTTCACTTCTTCACTTCGCTTCACTTTATATTACTACTTTCAGACAAATAATAAATTATAATTCACAAAAAAAACATTAAATGTATTAAGCGTGTCATTAAATTTTTCACAACAGTAATAACTGATGCCATAAACTATTTTATTAAACAATTTTAAATAAATAAAATTATAATCTTAAAATTGCCAGGAAAATGGCCATAAACCGTAATTGGCAAACCATACAATATAATATTCCTTATTTTTATGAAGAGGATCTTTTGCGATGCAACATTCATTTCCTGTGACTCCGGTTTTACTACCAATTATTTTACAATTTAATTCAAACATATTTTAAATCGTTCTTACAAAAATACACATTTGAAATAAGTAGATAGACAGGGGAAGTTCAACAATTTAAATTATTTAAATAGGGGTCGACAGCTTTCGAAGTATCCTACTTGGCATTTGAACGAATACATTTACAATTATATCTTGAATAACTTGTACGTTGATAGTTGTTATATAATAATATAGTTACTCAGTAGTTTACACTTTATAATGTATCTTGTATTATCATTAGTGACACGGCCATCAAAATTATAAACAATACTAACATTTGAAGTTTATCTTTATCAAAGTGTCTCCTTTTCGCAAAACTAAAAAAAATGCTTCAAAATACACTTATCCTTTGTCCAGTCTCAAGAGTAGACGAAGCTAGGAATTGTGAATTAGTCTTGATTTAATATTTCGTAACCTTAATAATAAACATAATAAAGATTATTGACTAATTAAATCAAGACATGTCTTTTTTACCGGTAGTAAGATATGATCTGTCAAGTTGTTCTTATTTAATATATAGAAGTAGGTGAGATAGATAAATTATATGTTTTTCAGTCACCACAAACTAAAACATGTTTTATTATAATTCTATATCACAAACATTCTACTTTACAATCATTCCCAATCGTTTAAACTTATCGAAACTTCAGACCTCGCTGTTCTATAAATAGAATTAATTATAATTCGTTAATACTTCTACTTCCATGTCATGGACTCGAAAATGTTTCGAGGGCATGTTTTGTAAAATGTTTTTTATAAAGATACACATTCTTACACCGTCTCTTCCTTACTTGATACGTTAAAACGAAATATATAATAAAAGCTTTTTAAATTTTCTAATTTAGGTTAGGTTTCATTTAACATCAATTGAGTAAAATATTGTTAAATTAAAATGTCTTTGTAAAATTAAGGTACATAAATAAATAAAAAAAAAATAAATAAACAGCTCATATTGTTAAATAACAAAAAAAAAATACTGAGTTCATTTCCAAGTTGCCAAGCTTTTGTTAGTATATTCATATTTCGTGGAATGTAGTACGGATGTTGTAGAAATGTTTGAATCCGTTCCAACGATCTTCAAATTTTTGTTTTTTTTTTCATATTTTTATTTTTTACAAGTTTGACACTCCAAAATATTGAATGTTCGTCCGCTGAGATTAAAACTTGCGCTTGTATCAAATACGCTTTTTTATAGGATTAAATATAGTTTGGAGACAACTTCTACATATTAAGCTGCTTATGTGTTAATTATAAAGAAACACGTCCTCGTCTTCTCGCTATGACTAATCACTGTTGAATGGGCAGTTATTAAAACTTTTTGTCTTGTAGAGATTTCACTTTCTACTATGAGTTTTAAGAATTCATTTGTTATTCATATTTACTATTGCGCTATTGTCCATATTTTGATGAACTGTCTTTTGATATTGATATTACAGTACTCTAGGTTTGAATCCAAGTTGGAAACTAAGCTTTGCATTTATATTTGTTGATGTTAATAATAATGATACTATATATATACATAAATACGCAGTTGTGTACTTTCACAGACGTTAGTAACGCCATTGATGTCTTTAACTTTGATTAATACAACCATTTTTGGGTTTAGTCTAAGATAGTCTTTGTGAAGATAGAGATCGTATTACATGTCTTCATTGTTCTCGATAGGCTTGAAAAAAAGAAAGTCATATCAAATCA
The DNA here is from genome assembly GCA_959347395.1 of Mechanitis mazaeus. Lineage (NCBI taxonomy): Eukaryota > Metazoa > Arthropoda > Insecta > Lepidoptera > Nymphalidae > Mechanitis > Mechanitis mazaeus. Next base: position 4,471,493 of record OY365743.1, read on the forward strand.
AAATTGTTATAAACCTTACTTAAACAATCTCCCTGAAGGGATATAGCGTTTTATAATTATTAGTAATTATTCTGGGGATGACATTTAAGAAAAAGGTTTTTTTTTTAGGCCTTTAGATGAAGTACAGAGCAAAATGAAATGTTCTTAAGTACATAGCAAAATGAAGTAATATGTAAATTGTTTAACACACACACACTCAAACGCACTCGCACATGAACCCACACGTACATATATAAACAGACGAGGTTTAAATAAGAATACTATTTAACTTTTAACTCAAATTTTCTTATTATAACAGTAATTAATCTTGTTTAAAATGAAGGGTTCAATTACTTCGTTCTTTCGAAAAAAGTGTGTTAAAATATATTTTTATTTTTTAAGGTAACATCAGCCTGGGTTTTGACTAGTGATGGATAGTTTTAAAAAGTAAATATTATTTCAAAATATTGACAAATTTTTGACTACAATAAGAATGTAGCTATTTTTGATCGAAAGGTACAAATAATGAAGACACTACGTCTTCACAGTCAGTACCATCGGCTGCTCATATTTCCTATACTTATCTCAATACTTGTGGCTACCATATGAAGTTTTAAAGTAGGTAGGTAATAAAAAAACTGTTATCAAGTCAGTTGTATGGAGAGCGGTCGTTCCCATAGCGCCGGTGGTCCCGATCTTAATTATCACAATCTCCTGCTTAAGCTTTCATGTAATTGGGACAATCGGTATGTTGGTTAATGTCTATGAAACCGACGTTGCTGTATTTCTTTATCTTTTAATATTAAGGTGGTGGGAGGTAATGGTAATGTCATTATTTGGACAGAACTTTCTTTTTATAGTAATCTCATCAGCGGCTCGTAAAGATTACGGATACAACGACTTAGTGTTTTCTATTATTGAACTTACATGAAAAAGTCATTACGAAACAATAACATGATATTTTTTTTATTTACTGAAAGTTTATCAGATTATTAATAAAGAAGAATAATATATTTTTTGTATTTAAACCCTCATGATCCATGATTACTTTTATATATAATTGCCAGAGTGTACTCGCGACAATAGTATAATAATTTTCCCGAATAGTTTCGAACACTAGGCGAGAGCGTGGCGGAAACAGTGCCATCCCGCCGTGCGAGCTCATGAGCTAGGATCCCGAATGAGTTCGCATCAGGTCAAGACAATGCTGATAATATTGACGTGAGTATAACCGAATAATATTAATTATTATTTATTTATATATTATAGTTTTTTAATCCCGATTTTTTTACAGGTATATTTGAATATAGAACTTGGGCAATATCGTGTCAATGAAATTTCTTATAGTGTTATAGCCTTATCCAGGACAAAATATAGAAGTCTTAAATTCTTCAGTCTCACTGAAAATACTAAGTAATTTTTATTGTCAATTAGATCTATTATCATAAAACCAGAACTTATGATGCCATCTACTTATTAATAAATTATATATTTTTGCCCGGGTTTCGTTATTAAGCTACAAATATACTAAATATACTAACAGATAGTTTTATTGATTGAAATAGTATGAACACTTCAATGATCGCTAGTCATGAGTGTGACAAGATTTTTATTCTTTTAAGATTTAATATAACTAATAAAATATAAAAAAGTAAATGAAATCAAACTCTAGAATTTAATGCTATTGAATGGTCGGATGTAATTAAGGGTGTAGAGTGTAATTGAAACTTTTAGTGTGAGATACGAGCTATAACATTTACATAACCGCAGCGGCTCGTTCCTCGTATTAATATGCTAATACAATCCACTGTTTATGGATCGGTACCGAGAGAATGGACAAGCGCAGCAAACAAACTAGATGTATAGTTTTTTAAATAATAAACTTATCTAAAATTGGAACCGATTTTGCAGGATTTTTTTGTATCGCTCATTTTAAAATTTTATAAAAGATATAACGTTGTACAACTTATAATGTTTTGCTTCTAATTACACTTCTACAATATGTAATATTTTTTATGAGATATTTCAATAACTTCTAACACTCGCCGCTTATTTTAGAAACTTTATATAATAAAACTCAGTTATATACTTATATTGTAATCTTAACAGCACTTGTCCGTTTTCCAAACATGAGGCATCGCGAGCGCCCACGAGACACTTTGATAGTTATTTGTATAATGCTTTGTTGGTTTTAAATAATTAATGTGATTCCACGATTTTGATTAAAATAAATTCAGTAGTTTTTAATTATATTATACTTACTCGTTATAATAACCTTTTTTTTGGATCCACTAAAAGTATTCAATAAGAGTAGTAAAGCGCTTCGCTAGGTGCCTGCTGAGTAAAATCTTTATCTTCTGGTTGTTGTGGAATCCTCATAACCTTGTTGTAAGTGGATTACAAAATCTATAAATAGCGAGTTCGTGTGTTTATCGTGGCTGTGTTCAGCACAGCGCGGCTTGCTCGCGACGGACCGTACTTCTCGAAGAGAACAGGGAGGCCATGATACCTGCGAATTGTGGACTTAGCGGGACAAAAAAAAATTAAAGTAACTACCACTTCTGTTATCAGACCTGATAATGGTTAACATTAAGAGTCTGCCCCTCTACTTTCATAATATGCTTCTGTGTGCATCAAGCACTGTCAGAAGTAAAAGACATCTTTATAGATGCTTTGAGGTAACACGGTCGTTAGGAACATTAGTTTAGATAATATAAAAAAGGGTATTAAAAATAGCATTAGGGTTATTTTAGTCTAATATAATGATGCAAATGAACAGTTTTTTGTAAATGTCGGTAGGCGGTATTCGACGCCGTTTGAAATCTATTGTTTATCGCAAATGTGTTGCCAATTTTGCACTTGAGAAGAAATGCAAAATGCAGAAAGAAGAAAGGAAAGAAGGACGGCTGGGTCCAACCGATTTTTTAGTAACCGCATGAATTAAAGCGAAAATAAAATTTGCCTACTTTGAGCTTCACAAGTTTGAGCTTTGGTTTAATGGTGACAGTTTATGCGTCGCTTAAAGCTACTGTATCAATAACACCTTTCTGGACCTTCATTACAACACGGGCAATGTGATTTTGACATGAAATTAAACAAAGTTCAAGTCAGTTCATAACTAACGCTAACAAGTTCGTGTTATAAAGAATTATTAGAAGAGCTTAATATGAACAGTTCACATGAGCACCGCAGCACCGACGGCGCTGTTCTATGATTAGAACTTTATTGCCTCCTTTATCGTTAATGATGGATATAAAATAGCATCCATTAAAACTGACGGCGGGCACTGCGTCTGCGTGACGCGCCCTGGGGGGAGGGGTGCGCGGCGGGAGAGGGGGAGGGGGGGGAGCACACATAAATCACTTAATTGTGTAACAACGAGCTTAGCGACGTCCCAATTTACCTTACACGTATTTATTTTTTGGGTTTCGTGTAAATCTGATTACAGTGTGTTTGTTAACGACGCTAAGATAAATAGTGCTCGTTTGTTGTGAGACTCAGAGACGGGATTATTTAGTAATCTGTGTGTAGGCACGAGGAGGGGATTTTATTATATATTATACTTTTAAAGAATGTACCCTGCTCATTTTAAATACTACGTTATTTACCATTGTTACATTTCAGGAGACCAACATATCAAGACAAATTACAGCTACCACAGAGACAATTATTTGAAATACACCTCTTGTGTGTAAATTTAACTTAAAGGACTTAAAGATATTTAACTTAAAGATATAATAAATTAATACACTTTAATAAATATCCAAGATTTAAATCTTCGATTATTGTAAAAGTATCTAATACTCATTCTTCACATAATTAGTAATAATTCAGTAATATAAATATGAAACTTTGACAGAAATTAAAATAAACTCTAATACTCATTTATTTTCGTATCTGATGTTATTAATTGTCACTATACTTTTTATATATTTTTCAGTAAATAATGACAAATATATTTAAAAGGTTGCATTAAAATGGTAAATTATAAGTAATTACGAACATTAAAATTCAGTTATTTACAGTTTCTGCAATTAAATATTTATTTATCAAAAACAAGCGACTTCAGAAATGCGTTGATGTCTTTTTCAGTGAAGGTAAAATATGAATAATTAACCTCTCGATGATTTGCACATTTACAGTGTTTTATTGAGCTGAGCGAAGCGAAGCTCTTTACTACCCATATTTTCAACTTTTAGTTTCCCTACTCCTCCTTCAATTTACGAGATACACACACGAAATTTTGCACACATGCGTATAATGAGCAAAACCCGGTCTGGATTGAAAATCAGCCGAATCGTAATTGTAGTTTTCGAGATAATTGATAAAATGTGTCCCATATAGTTAACATATAGAACTTTTTTTTTCGCGCGCGCTGTGTCGCGAGGCTAACCCCGCTTGCGTGGACCTAATAGGTCCTACTACATTCATTGAGCTAGGCGAAGCGAAGCTCTTTACTACCCAAATTTCTAACTCATTGTTACCCTACCCCTCCTTCAATTTTCGAGCTACACGCACGAAATTTTGAACATATGCGCATAATGAGCAAAACCCGGTCTGGATTGAAAATCAGCCAAATCGTAATTGTAGTTTTCGAGATAATAGATAAAATTTGTCACATATAGTAAACATATAGAACGTTTTTGTTTCGGGCGCAATGCGTCGCGAGGCCAACCCCGCTTGCGTGGACCTAGTATAATATTACCTAGTAATATAGTTATTTATGACAGTTTTAAAACAAGCCCCAGCAAATTCTTTTTAAAAACGATGTAAAAGGACAGTCTCTGTTCGTAGAGGTGCATGGTGTCTGGAGTGTCATGGCTGCGCTCGTACAGGAGTGCTCGTGACGTGTAATTGCGGGCGCGCTGCTCGCGATCACGCTCCTCGTGCACCGATGCTTTGTTTATGATGCACTGCTTCTACATACCATAATAATAACTTGATTTTTTATTTAATCGTTTACCTTCTAATCCTTGTTATGCTCATTGTTCAGTACATTACTAGGAATATGGAAATTGCCTTACCGCTGTTCTTATAGTACTTATAATATAATTCTAATAGCAAATGGTTTGCTAAACAAGATAAGAGATCCTCACCGAGGACACACATCGGATCCTGGTTTACAAACAATGTTATCACCTCGTTCGTTGCTCGCGGGTCGCGGTGGCGTGCCCTGCCGTCGTTTGTCCGCGCCGATTTATTGCCGATTTGTCGCCGATACCGCGCGACCGATGACCGCCCGATAGCGATGATATTGTGAAATGTCGACCGTCTTCCTCATTGACTAATAGCTGTGTTTTATAGCTTATCTCTATTTAATTTATTGCTTCGTGAAAAAGGTCCTCCGTAATGTTGTCGAACTGTTACTGTTATATTATATTCTAGATTACTTTTAAATCAAAGTAATCTCCGATGAAAATGAAACTGACTTTCATTCCTCTTTATCTGTTGCTTAAAATGGCAGCCATTCGAGATGAACGCGATATCATTCATCTGATAGTATTTATAACGAGCGGTCGATAATTCAATTTATTGATAAATTAACATTCGCCCTCGTATATAAGTCAATTTATTGTATGATCTGATAGTAAATGGCTGATTGCTACAAATCCTTCCTTATTAGCTGATGCCTGATAACGACCGACATTTGTTTAATTGAGGCAAGACAGCGAGGTAAATGTTGTCCTTAAGATTAGTTATTACTCCTAATATAGATATAAATACCTAAAAATAAACTCTTCTATCACAATGTCTATTTAGTATGTGTGTTTATGATAGTGTTAAATAAGCCAGTGTTACACGGGGGTCGTAAATATTTATTAAATAGGATCACAGTCAATGTGATCTCAATGACGGAGCACATTGCGAGCTCTCTCTGTATATTTCATGCCTGTTGTATAAAAAATATTATTGATTAAACTTCACCTCGATACCGAAAGTCACAAAAAATGTGATCTATAATTTAATTATACGGCTCATTTTGTAATCCAGATAGAATGGACATCGGCCAGGTTTTTGTACAATTAGTGGTCAATGACCCGAGGCTACTTGAGGTCTAGTCAGTGTAGACTTACTCGTCTGTCAGCTATATCTATGACGGCGCGTTGAACTCCACGTTGGAAAGTAATTGGCCAATTACTCTTGTTCGAGCGTTCGCTGCTGCTTTTAATACCTCGTGTTTTTGTATCTGTTGCCGATATGTCGGGAATGTGAATTAATATTTAAAGCTAACTTGACATCTGTCATTCGTTCGTATTTAAGCCGATAATACATGAACGGCATAAGGCAGTTTATTGGACGAGTTGGTAATTTAATCGTTGTTTTTGCACGAGATCAAGAATCATAAAATAGCGGTAGTGAATAGAAAGTCAACAGAGCTAGGAAACGTGGTGGGAACGATAGCTCGCCATCAGTCTGCAATCTCGATGGGAGATAAGTCGTGTCGTTGGGGTCACGACTGAGGAGTGGCGGCCGGGGCGAGAGCCTCGTGGCAGAGCGTGACGCGGGGGGCGGGGCACTCGGTGGGCGTGGCCGAGCCCACTTATTGGTCGGCGCGTGCGCACTGTTGCGATTTGGTTCGGTGAAACAATGGCATTTGAGGGGAACAATAAAACGTGACCCGGTGACGCTCTCTTTTGGATTGTTCCTTTGGTCATTAACAACGAGGTTGCGCTTTAGGTAATTTGAAACTCCTTATGTGCACTTTCAAATGCCCTTTAAACCATGTTTCGACTTACTAATACTTATATTTTCTTAACTACTTACTAGACGCCTTTTGTTTTATATTTTTTCAAAAACATATAGAAACATATATTATATATTGTTTTAAGTGATCTAAATCTATTGTAAAATCGTAACTACAAATGTGCTTCGAAATATAAATTTATGCGATTTCATTCAAAAGATATTTCATTCTAACCTATTTTTATAGTTCAATCCTGCCAGGGTGGTCCCTCTTGCTCATGTAAATATTAAATAAAACATTATATGTCATATTGTTCCATTTTTAATATCACACTGAAGTCCTCTCTCTAAGACGGTCTGTCGTCGATCTAAATGTCGCTGCACAAAACTCTAATAAATATTCAAAAATTTACATATCGGTGCTGTGAATGTATTTTCAGTTTAGTTCAATTCATCTAAGTCTCGCAGTTAAATTTATTCTCGTAGCGGCGTCTGGTCTGACACCACTGACACTGCGACACTGTTGCTGTTGACACCATGTTTTACATATCTCCACACTGTACTGATTATTAATACATAGCCACTTACTGTTTTAGGTATTTAATGCAAAAATTCTAGAATAATGTTCAAGGAAATGAGACCTGTGAAAGTTTTCTGTATTTGTGATTATTGTGGCAGTCTGTCTGATTGATTGTAAAATAGAGAAAGGAAGGTAAAAGAAATATAGAGGTCTGAAATATACCTCACTAGTGACAAAGGGCTGTATTCCAATGCAAGTGCTGTATTCAATACAACTTACAAACCAACCTTACAGAGCGTACATTACAGTCTATATGTCGGTCAATCGTCCTCCAAAACGACGTCACTCTCGTTCATAATATAAAAAGCGACCACCGCCTGGCATCATTACGGTGCATATTGTGTGTTATTTTACGACGTGCGAGTCCGCATGTACCAGCTAGTTTAAGAGCTGAGACCACAATTATGTACGTGAGCAGACTTCAGCGGAGACGCGCACCGCATTCTGACTGCTGGTAATGTACTACACAAGCGTTTGTGGGTATATTAAGGAATATAGGACAGGGACAAAATGTTATAACAATAATATTAAATTATATTATATTATAAACTGAACACTAGCGCAAGTAGTGGCTGTACAGCCGTCTCATATTAAATTTATATATATTTTCGAACATTAAACGTTAGGTACATTAGCAGGTCATAGAATTTTTTAAATTTAAAATCTTTCTCTGAAAAAGTCCGTCAATACAACAATCATCTTAACTGATATACCTCAGCGATGCTGTAGTCTGCCAGATTAATTTGCCCGTTACAGAATACTAAGCATATCTTTCGTAGGTATTGAGACGGCTGCTGTCGAGCTGAATAAGGGTATTATTTTCTTGTTATAAAAGTTCCTGGCGTATCATATCAGATATAATATTGAATAACTAAATATACATATCTAGAACTTGTTAGGTTAAATAAGAACACATATTATGAATTAAGGTAGGTATTTTATAAAATGTTACCTTTTTTTTTTTTTCTTTATTTTAATTCTATAAGGGGCAAACGAGTAGGCGAGCCACCTGATGGAAAGTGATCACTTGAGCCCATGAGCACTTGCAGGCCCAGACGGGTCTGAAGTGTTGCCGGCCTTTTAAAAATTTGTATGCTCTTTTCTTGAAGGTCCCTAAGTCGTATTGGTTCGGAAACATCGCATGAGAAACCTGATTCTATAAGATGGTGTTGCGTGGCAAGAAGTGTCTTTTAAAGCGCACTGTGGTTGACCGCCACCTGTCGAGATGGTGCGCGTAGTATTGTAACTTATGACGTGAAGTATTGTGGTGGAATTCAGCGGCGGGTAATAATCCGAACAGCTCCTCAGACCACTTCCCATATTAAAAGCGATAGAAAACGCAAAGAGATGAAACATCTCTTCGCAGGGACAAAGTATCAAGACGATCGGTAAAAACTGGATCATCAATCATTCGAATAGCACGATGTTGGATGCGAACAAATGGAAGAAGTTGGTACTGAGGTGCTCCAGCCCAGAGATGAGAGCAGTATTCCAAATGAGGCCGTACTTGCGCCTTGTAAAGTTGCAAGCGATGGCCACATGTGAAATACCGCTCCGCTCTACGGAGCACACCAAATTTTTGGACGCTACCTGGCTTTTTCTTCCAAATGACCGTGAAATTGAACATCGTTCGAAATGGAGACACCAAGAATACCGATACTAGATGTGGCATTAAGAGGAGTGCCTTGAAACCGAGTAGGCACGACAAAGGGAAACTATTTAGCGGATAACGCGCAGATTTGTGTCTTCTTGGGGTTAAATTGCACTAAGTTCGCTTGACCCCAGGTCGAAACCTTCTCAAGCAGAGATTCTACTTCAGACACAAGTCCCTTCCGGCACTCAGTGACGTGATTCCGAGAAATAGTGCGTTGGCCGGTGTACAGTGCATCACCAGGACTGTCATCTGCATAACAATGAATGTTGCTAACTTGCAACATTTTATTAATATGCAGAAGAAACAGAGTGGGAGACAAAACGTAGCCTTATGGAAACTGGATATCCACTGGCAAAATATTTCGGGAACCCCAGATGAAGAAAGCTTCGAAAGAAGCGCTTTCTAACATTCTCACGGAGACTTGATAAGGTCTTTAAATTGACATTGGAATAATTAGATTTAGCATAATGAAGTACAGTGTTTATGAGTCACGGTTTCATTAGAGGTTCGTTAGCTAGTTACGCTTATCTAAACGCCGCCCTCACGTGCGCGCTGCGCCGTCACGAGACGCCGGATGTCGATGTAGCGATATATTCTCTTAAGTGCATCGATACATAGATAGCCCGCTATTCTAATCTTCGCCAACTTTATATATTGTCATCGGGTTACTTGCGCAGTTTTCTGTTCATGTCTTGCGATAAAACCATTCAAGTTGATTTTATATCTGCATGTACAGATTAGCTATTGGTATCGCTTCTATAACTTGTAAATAAGCGGAGGAGTCTTAGATAAGTTTAATTAAATAAACTTTTTATTAGCAAGTGATTTTAAAGAGCAATAACAAGTAACGGTAGAATCATTCTATATTATTATTATAAATGTTATTAAAGTAATTTCTCGTATATAAAGCGGATGTGTAGTTTAATTGGTCCGGCACGACGCGAGGCTCTGGTTGCGCCCCCCCGCCGTGCGGCCGCGCTGCCATGTTTTATTGATCTCCTCGTCGCTGAGCGGCCGCAGGTCGGCGTGGTCGCAGTGGTATTAGCGAGGTACGGGTTGTTTGAACATATATATTAATGTCTATATGATAAGTTATTATAAACTTCATTTTGACTTTGTTTTTGAGGCTTTACCGTATTAATAAGTTTGTATATTTAAGGAATGTGAGACAGTGAAATACCGAAAATATTAACAAAAATTTGGAAAAACCATTTTGTAAATTTATAACATTTGAATTTGTATTTCTCTATGACGTACCTACTATAGGTGTTGCCAAATTTCGTGGATCCCCGCCGAGTTAATCAGCTGATGCTATAGATAATAAATACACACTCAGTAAGACACAAGTCAGAGACTAAAACGTAAGCGGAGCGAGTGAACTTTTTGGTAACCTTTCAATATTATATTTTTTACAGTATCGTTATATTATACTGAGTTTTATTATCGCTATATTCGCTTCAAGAAACTAGCTATCATGGTGGATGCTAAAGACTGTAGAAAAATCCCAGTAATATGTACATAATACAAAAAAAATCTACATTAATAAACGTAGAATGGGCCTTACTCTTTAGTGACGTAAGGCGAGTGCGCTACAGCCTGTCACTGTGAAGTTTCTTAGGTCACGGGTTGCAGTGATTGACCATTGTTCCTACTAGCTCATTCCGGTAATTACATCTGTCCAAATCGCTCACTCGCCGACCTCTAACACGACCGCATTAAGTCTAAAATTGAATACAATATATAAGTGGCCATAGATTTAGCATTGTAATTTGGAGGTTGCGATACGTCCCAAGATAAGAATTAAAAAGCACTGTAACTCTTTGTTATTATTGTTCGTTGTTTGGACGCGATCGAATATTTCTAAACAAAATCGATGTTTGCGCCTCTTTGTTCAATGGCGACGTCCAAAACGAATACTTATCTAATGTTTTATCTATTTTTAATTTATTACATTATATTCTGTACTAACCTATAGTTTTCATATTATTTATCATTGTGATATCTAATTAATATTGAAGTATTAAATTTAAGTTGCACTTGACTCATTTTTGTAAAAAATAATACAATATGGTATTCAGTTCTTTTTAACCTTTTATATTTTTGCATCAGAGAATAAAATTTTAGCCATAATTTAAGAATATCATCTACTTGAGGTTAATATTATTTTAAACACTTGAAAGTCGGAGGAAATTTTATGTTTCTTTTTTAAGTTACTATCGTTTCTTAAAATAAATTATTATAATAACAACTTTTATTTAGGCTTAAATTTGGAAAAAAGTAGCGATAATATAGTAAAGATTTAATAGCACACACTTAACTCAAGATTATCTTACATGGCGGGTAAGAAGTGTGACAGACTAAGACTCGATGGGTTCACTGAAGCTGAAGCAGCAGCTGGTCACAGCAGGACCGAACGACAGTCTCGCACATGCACAGAAACTAGTCTCTGATTCATGGATAATTATTATGTTAAGTAGCTAATTAAAAAAAAGATATACTATCTATATTTTAAATATCTTTCTTTGTTACATATTAAGCTGATGTTACTCAAAACAATTAATTAACCTAAGTTATGTAAGCTCTTGAGTAAAATAAATATTTAAACTAACAAGAATAATTATTTATATTAAAATCGGCACTTTCGATCTTTTCATAGATCTCTCAATGTATCGTTATCTAAAGCGCTTGAAAATGCCTATTTGAATAAAGATATATTTTTTTAATGAATTCAAACGTTGAGGTCGTAACCTTTGAATAAGATTAACATTACAACGGAGTATAAGCAGTTTTAACAAACGAGTTGTGCCAATGAGATCACACGCGATCAGACACAGATGTAATTAATTACTACCGTCTCATGTTATGCGAAACTTAAAATATTTGATCAATTATTTGCACCTATATACTAATACATTAATATCTGTGTCTTGATTACCGACAGCTTGAACCGTGTCTTCAGTTCGTATTTAGAATGTTTCAAAAAAGTTTTAACACGTACAGTGGTTTTTGTTTTATTTTTATCTTTAAATTTAATTGATTATTTTAGAACATCCAGTAAAAATTTGGCTTTAAAGCATACATATATTAATTTTACAAACGATAGCTAAAATAATTGTTTAAAGTTTGTGAATATTAATTTGTTTTGCGAATAAACATGTATTTCTATTAAAAATATCTATAATGAATGTTTTAGGTAAAACCACAAAGTCTTATCAAACTTCAAAGACGCACAGACATTTTCACACATAACAATACACGCACACACTCGTACAAACACACACACGCACAGGCTCGCGTTATGTCATTGTTTTTATAATTGAAAATATGGTATCACTTTCATAATTAAAATATATTTTTAATCTAGTATTGAAGGCAGTTATAGTTAATAATATTAATTTATTATGTACCTTCTGAAGAAATCCGAATTCTATTTTATGCAAATTCAATTTAAATTAAAAGCCGACGCACCTTCCAGAGAAATTCACTCTAGAAGGTGCGTTGGTACTTCAAGCCGGAACAGATGTTCACTTTTTATAAAGCACAAATTCGGTCGTGCAGGGAGCACTGCTCGCATCTTTGGAATGGGTCAGCAAAATGCCAGCCAGAGGAATTGAAATGGATTGAGAGATTTAAAAGAGGCTCGTAGGCACCTTTGATGAGGCAACACTCGAAAGTTAATACTAGTAGTGGCTAGTTTGTGGGTATTTATCGGATACATTTCGAAGAGCGTGCAACAGAGCTACACAACCTGATACACCCAACTCCTTTCAATCACCCAACAACCAGAAGCTCAGCCAGAAAACTTCGCGTTACGGTTGCATTTCAAAAGTGTCATACAAAGCATTTTGCTTCTACTTTCTTTGTAAGAACGGAGAAAGTTTGGAACTCTCTGCTGGGATCGATGATTTAGGATAATTTAGATGGAATAGGTTTCTACTAAGTAAGCGTACAACATCATAGACTAGAGTCATGCTGAACTCAAGCAGACTGTAGTCGTGAATATATTTAACGGTAATAAAAATACTCGTATAAGCATTTATTCCCTATGTACTTATACTTTACAAAAATGCAAAATTAAGATAAGAGATGATTTAAAAACATATTCTCTTCATGATTTCTTTAAAATTAATATTTTATTAGGTATGTATCAATTTACTATAAAGATAAGTTACACACAACGACCGCTCCTTAGTCTCCATCGTAACGTATCTAAGACACAATGGTCGGTAAGCGCTTATTAGCTTTACATTTAGTAGATAGTGACTCCTCGTTGATTTATATTAAGTTACGAAGCTGCGCCGGCGCATGTTTTACGTACGTTATTTACAGACCCCGACCCCGTCCTACATCGTTATAAATATTAACATAACTTCACTAATTCTCTTATGATTTAATAAGGAATGCGTAGATAACAAATAAACCTAACAACAGCTTTACATCATCGATATTGACTTTTTTAAATTATGTATTAATTTCTACCAAGAGGTGTGTGTGTGTGTGTGCGTCTATCTATATAACATTGTCAATGTAGGTAGGTAATTGATATTTAGTTTCTAAAGACAAATTTAGTGTCTGTCTCATGACTGCAATAAAACTATTATGTATTTATTATATATTAGATCATCTTTCAATAATTTGTATAGAATTGTGTCGTAAATATTATTTGATTAATTCTACTATTGTAAATAATTTATTTGATAATTTGAATTGGACAGGATAATTGCTTCAGCCACGTATGCGCGTGCGCGGATCAAATAACATTTAATAAAATATAACTATTGTATAATAACAAAGTTCGTAGCGTCTATTTGTGACTACCAAAATGATGAGTTTTAGTAATATTAATTTAAGATATAATAAAAAAAATTTAAATTTTTAAATTTTCGAAAGAATTACTTTAAAAAGAGGAGTATACAAATACTACGTAACACTAAATAGAATAAACATGTATCTTTTGTTTATTTTTTATATATTTTTTATTAATTTTATATTTCATATATTAACATCGAGCTTACAACAAATGATAAACCAAACATACCTTTAAATAACATTTATTTTAATTTGTAAATGTTTCGTTACAGTCGTAGTAATCAAGTCGATAGTACCGGGAAGTCACGCTTTTAAATCGATGTAATTTTCTACAGTGAATTATGTACGAATTAAAGTGTAACAGCTATTACAGCTCGCGGCGCGATCAATTAAGATAGAAGCCATTAGGAGCTGCCGCGGGCGGCGCCGGGCGCTGGCGCTAGCGGGAACCACACGAAAACTACTCCTCAGATAGTTTTTAATACAAAAAAATATTTCCTAGTGAAGTAATTAAAAGTTTCTCTATTTTTTTGTAAACTTTAATATTGTACAGTGGCATACATCATCGTTATCGACCGTTAAATATTTTATTAATCTGCTATTGACTGAGGCGTTAGAAATATTTATGGATAGATTTTATTCAATTTAAATTTCAATAGATACGTTCCGAGATTATTTAGAGATGCCTATAACTGTATAAATAAAAACAACAATAATAAATTACGGTAAGTTATGGTGGAGTACGTCTGTATTATTTATCTTATTTGTACCCGTTTCCATAATTACACTGTCACCGGGTGCTGTAAGAGGATCTCTCTATAAATCCCCTTACAATTAGTGTGTAAGTCTGATAACGCGACGTATCGCTCGTTTTGTCTCACACTTATCGATGTATCACGAGAGACGCTAGTGTTGTTACGTCTGATCTTTATGTAGTCATACAATAACACTATGTCCCGGTAGTATTAAAATAACTGAACTAATTACGTTCACATTGTTTTAATTAATGCTAATTAATGGCGACATTTATACTCCTAGAATATCTTTAAAGTTTTTATTTAAGACCCTTTATATGTGAAATAATTATGATTTACTTTATTACAATACTATTGTAAGCGACTCTCCGTGGAACAGTTCGTTCGCTGTCTCCTTACAACTACAATGATAGATCACCGGACGTACGGACAAACTTTTATTATATTAATAAGAAAACGGAGAAGTGAAACAAAATGTTGAGTGGTTTGTATTTTATATGTCACTTGTTAGTAAATGTTTTATCTTATTTTATTTTCTTCTATTAAATAATGAATAGTTATTTATTAGATTATGAACTCTATTCTTATTTTTAAGAACTTATTTCAGAGGGCGCAGACTCGACTTCTCTCCGTGTTTGTTTATATTAAAATAGTATGAGAGTTTCTATAATTTTTGGTAACTTCCTATCGACATTGTGTTATATATTATAAGATTAATTATATAATAGATAAGTTAATCTTTTTAATATCGAAAATTCTTCATTAGTAAAGAGAAATAGAAAAGTTTGTATGAATGTATTACATTTTACTTAAATAAATGTAAAAATAAAATAATAACGAGTAGGACTTTGACTTTTAAAATACATCTTATATAAAATATTTAGTTCGTAAATAATTTAAATTGTTAATTATATTAATTCGTATGTTAACATTTGACACATATTTTACGTGGCGTCCTCTTCTCACGTCCTCAGAGCCGTACCTATAAATATCTAATTCATTCCGTACCTACTTTAGTCTTGAAGGTACATAAAATCATATAGACGTATCTACATCTCAAAAACATAACTTTTGCTGGCGCAATCTGTGAGTGCACTTTGAGTGTATTGAAAATAACTAATTATTAGTTTTAGCTGAAATATTAAAGTTAATCAAACATTAAATAACAGTCTATTAAAGCAGTATTGTAGTTCAAGCAAAGAGTCGATCGATCGAGATCGAATCGAGAGACAACAGCGCTGTAACTCTCGAGGACGTTTCGTTTGTTCAGCTCAGTCAACTTCCGGCTCTCGCCACCGGCCACCACGGCGATATGTGATGGGAGACATATGTAAATGAATTATATAAATAATACATTTTAAATAATAATAAATTCAGATATTTTGTAATCGCTTATTACTTTATTTAATGATTAACTTTTTATAATTATTTCAATATGCTTTACAAAAATAAAATACATTTGTTAATTTAATTATTTTACAAGTATTATAAAAATCAAAAGACAGTCATTATGATCATCACCAGATGTCAGTAACGTCATTAAAACAACAATTAAGAATGCTTTGTGTAAGGCACATTTACAAAAACACACCGCAGACGGAGATTGTCAAGTCTCAAGCGACTCCCACGCGCTCTTGAGAGCCGCCTGTTTGTACAACACTGTTATTCCTCTTTGTTTGTAAATAGTTCAATCCTAACTGTTGTCTGTATTCTGTTAGAGATTTATGATTAGTGTGTGGGTTCAATTTCAGTTCTGATTAAAATAAATTTAATCGTAAAGAGGATCCTTCCGCCTAATAAGTGCGAATCTCGTTTCTTGAACTCATACAGTGAAATAGCAGAGAATTCACACGCGACGTGATTCATTGAAGGGTATTATCATAAATCCAGTGATACAGAGAGAACAGCACGCTTTAAATACGCGGATCTAATCCGCTAGTGTTGTAGGTGTCGATAAATCGTTGTAGGTATCGATGGGATGCGAGGCGTGAACTCCGATGCGCTCCGATGTGCTACTCGCGATATTGGAATATCCTCGTGATTCTCAAGTTAAATGTGGAATACTCCTAGTATTTATATTGTTAATTTGATTGCGATGATGTGATTGCAATGGTTCTAGTTGTTCGCAATGTTTTTTATTACATCTTTTGACTTTTGAGAACATACCCGTTTGCGTTTGTTGGGTTCCTTTTTTCCGCACACGGTGCGTTTTGGAATTCGCGTAGTCTTAACTTTTAAGTTGAAGGGTGCTCTTACAGAATGGCTTATTTTGTTAAATGTGGTATCAGAATAGGCCCTCCTGACTTTTTAAATGTACGTACACACGTGATCAATGTAGAAAAAGTTTTAAATAAATAAATATATACATAGTAATTTCTCACCTTATCATTACCAAATATAATGTGTCTTTTTATTCACCAAAATGTGACAATTATATTCCTTCAATAATAATCAAAGAAGAATATTAATTTACTAAATATAATGAAAATATAATGATTATTAAGAAGCAGTGGACGGGACATATAGCGAGATAAATGACAAATGATGGACATTAGAGGTAACTATAAAGAGGGAGGGAAAGGACTAGAGGGAAACAGGAAAAGAGAGCGTCTTAGATAAAGGTTGATGGAAGATATAAAGCGATATCAGGAAATAGTCGGGACAAAGTTAAAGAAGACCTTTATCCAAGAAGGGGTGTCAATCAATGGTACTGAAAAAACAAAAATTATTATTAGTAAACTTATGTTATAACTTATATTTAGACTAGAAAATTATAGGTTTTAATATAAATGATAAAATTTGATTAGATATTGTAACGCATGTATCATTAATTGTAGTTTTGTAATAAATAGGCTTTATTAATCTTATTAATGAGAAATAAATAATGAGGATTAATTACAATATATATAATATCATAAACAAAAATAGTGAATCGGAGGCCGCCGGTGGCGCAGGCTATAGTTATCGAGAGAGGTGTTTCAGCTACTACTATACTTTTATACTTTTTTTCTCATCGATACAAGTGGGTTCTTATTAATATAAACTCATGTTATCATATAAATCACATAAATCCTCGTCCTGTTAGGTTTCGATATGAGACGTAATGAATGCTAGCTTCGTGTTCTGTCGGTCTGTGTGTCTGTCGACGACGCAGCTGACAACTCGCTTTTTGTGTAAGACGTGACATTTCGTATAAGGAGGTAGTGATTATAAGGTTGCATTTGATTTGTTATTTTCTATGAATTAATATTTTATTTCTATAATTGTTACTGAAATAAAATAAATAAATGATCTTTTTTCAAAATTCTCTGTGTAAGAAAGATTTCGGTATGCCCTATAATTTTAGGGACAATCAACCCTACAAGTAATCCTCTAGAACTGTGTTGGCTGAGATTGGGAAGCTCTTTCGTGTGCTACATTTTTTCAACCTCTTATCCTAATTATTGTAATGTTTTGTACATTATGTATAATCGGTATAATCGGATTAACAATAAGATAGTGATAATGTCTTTAGCAGAGTCGCGCGTCTGTCGCGTGAGTGTCGGGCGAGTGCCGACGCGGCTCGCATACTAAACACGAGGACAATAACCTCCAGCGGAGATGGAACAAAAAGAAACGAAGCATCTCGACGTCCGCTGTTCAGTTTTTCTTAAAGAATTATGAAATACTGAGGAATCATTGAAGAGAATTATTGGTTAGTATTTAGAGTCGGCGATACCAGGTCCATCAATTACGATTAATATTATTATTATATATGAATTACAGTTGAGCTTACGAAACGAAAATTACATTAATTTTATTATATTGTTTTAAATAACACGACTTATAACAACTATAATAAAACAAGTTGTACAGTTGCAAAAAAATGCAATATTAATAATAGATGTGTCCCTTCTAATAAAGTCGACCACGGCGCCATGTTGTGGAGTTTTTTACTAATAATAAAATCATAAGATATTAACTCTTTATCTATAACATTATTATTTAATGGTACTGGATTATTTATATTACAGATCATACAAACTTTAAGACGTCACATAAAATTATAATGTTATTTTCGAGTACTATATAATAATTGGGTTTAATGAGAGTCTGTCAATATTTCCATAGTTATTGTTTAATCCATCTGGCGCCTCTTGTTATTTTAATGGCCGCTCTAACTCCGTACTCGTCATGATGCGAGCTCAAGTCTGCGCCAATTTATGATACGTTTATAATTCTGTTTATAATTTATTTTACTATTTTAGTCATTTTTTTATTTTAAGAAGTTCCAAAGAAATCGCAAACATCGTTTACTATTGTTTACTTAATTCTATGAATCATCACTACCGGGATAACTGATTGTCTAACTCTACTGTAACTGAATCAAACAAAATGAAAGTTAGCTATAAAGAAAGTACAGACAGACAGACAGAGATATAAAAAAAGGACAGACTACAAGGTAATCTATCAAACAGAACCAAAACTATTATTAGCGATAATAGAAAGTACTGTGCATTACTAACTTGACGTGATACCAGTAATTATCGTATCTCGTCCGCGGCGATGGCGGCGGCGGCGCTCATCTCGTTGCGATACTTTTTGCCGAATTGTAATTACATACGGATCATTTATTTATTGCGTATATTTTATAATCAGAACTTGTGAGGTATATTACATTTTTATAAGTAAAATACCAGTCTTCGTACGTTTGTGTTCTCAAATTTTTTAAAATGGTTAATGGAATGAATTATTTTTTTATTCAATGTTTTATCTGTTGTTTAAGAGACTGCGGCAACTTGCATATCCTATGGATAACCCCCGTTCACAGTAAGACGGGAGTGTTTATATAGGAGTGCAATCATTAAATCCAGCAGGATGGTGATAGTTTGCACAATCAACTGCGACGCCTCGACAGGATCACTGAGAAGACATGCAACGAGACCCCGCCTATGACTTACAAACATATTATAATGAGAGAGGACTTAAGTCTAGTAAAAAAATAAGCCGAAATTCAGTCCGAATTCAGCTAAATAAAGTTGAAACAGGCCTGACCTTTTTTTTTTTTTTTTTTTTCCTTTGGAAAAACCCGTTACGGGTACCCCGTCGACCCAGGGGGGTGACGGCCGGGGGGTTACGTGGGACTACCCGGCAGCACAGAGGATGCTGCCATTTTTAAGGCTACCCACTAAAAAACCAACGGTTGCCCTCTGCGCCGTAATGGGACGTCACGGGATCGCGTTAGCACACACCGTGACGCCCCGGCAAAACAGGCGTGACCTAAGAACTAAAGAGAGATACATTAAATGTTGCAAAGATGTTGATAATATTGCAAATATTATCAGTCATATACGTATAATACCAAATAACTACAATTTATTTGAAAAAACTATTCTGTTATAAGATAATATGAACCGGCATTAAAAGATTTATTGTGTTTTGAAACATGACTTAACTCGATTATAATTTGCACCTCCAAGTCGTGTTAGGATTAAAGTACCGACATATTAATATAAAATATTACTCTCTCGTCGCGACAGAACTCTCCTCTGTAGCGTAACATTTTGTTTTATTATCAGTTTCCTTAATAAATAATATCAAGTAACGTTTTGAAAGTCGATGAATGTAGTTTTAGTTGTGTATCTTGTTACTCGATCTATTAATATCTACTTTAAATACAATGATCATATAATACATTTAAATATTTCGTTCCGTCAATAGTATATTTATTAAGCTGGTGTGTAGTAAATTTAGATAAGAATTATTTAAAACAAAGTACCTTTAGGCAGTAGGTAGGTTATAACGAGATAATATACCGTGACAGTGATCGTAGACATCATGGTTGCCTCACGGGATAAAAAAATATATTTTCATTAAAATATTTATCACAAGAAGCTTCAGTCGACTGATTAACGTTTCTTAAACGTCGATGATTTTCCATTGCATGAAGTTAGATGATAGTTTCAATGATGATTCTTCCTCGGCTTATTGATTAATTGCTAGGACATGTTCACACGCTGACGAATACCAGGTTACAGGAAATCCAACCAGCTACTTCTAACGATAACATAACTTCTGAACGATATATATAATATATTTATGTTATTAGTAAACATTCTACAGCAAATTAAATATATTACATACTCATATGTAGCAACACCCACACACACGCACACATACATGAGCACACCTAAACAACACACACAATTAACATATTAAGTACTTTGTTTTTATCAAGATACATGTCATACTAGTTACAATAATTTATAACACTAGGTATAAAAACATTATTTGTATCACATTTCAGAGCTTAGGTACGAGAGCCCAACCAGTGCCTCCGTGGGAGGGGAGGGTGACCTCTCTCACGTCTTATAGGCCTGTGTCGTGAGGGTGCCCTAAGTTGCTCGGAGCACCCTCAGGGGGGGGAACCGCCGGGGCGTCACGGTGAGTGCTAACGCGATCCCGTGGCGTCCCACAACGGCGATGAGGGCAACCGTTGGTTTTTTAGTGGGTAGCCTTAAAAATGGCAGCGTCCTCTATGCTGCCGGGTAGTCCCACATAACCCCCCGGCCATCACCTTCTTGGCCGACGGGGTATCCGTAACGGATTTTTCCAACGAACAAAAAAAAAAAAAAAAAAAAAAAAAAGGTACGAGAGCCCATAACACAGCACAGTTTAGCATTGACCAGAGACGTGCAGTGAATTGATATATTTATGTCTAGTTGTAACATTCTATGAAAAACCTATTAACAATGACGTGATTTAATTATAATGAATTAATTAATTGTCACGCGTTGGTAGTGGTCTAATAAAAGTGCGGGAAATTAGAGTACGTACTCGTATTTTAAAAATGTTGATTACTTTTTATTTATCTATTTCTTCATAGTTTCAGTTTATACGACATTCCGACAGGCTTATTTCTACACTTATAAAGATAAAAAAGTAAAAAAAAAAACATATTTTGATATTGACTCAACGGATGAAAAGTTACTGCAATTTAATTGTCGCTTAAGTTAAACAAAGAACCCCTAATATTAAGTCATTGTAAATGTGAACGAAACACCATCATAGAACTAGTAGTGATGTGCTCGGCCAATCTGGTCTTTTTATAGTACATTTAAATTCATATTAATTACGACTCAATAGGTATAACTAAAAAAATATATAATAAAAGAGTTGCTTTTACTACAATTTTATTAATTTAATAATTTACCTTATTACCTTTTTTAAATATTTCTAAAAGATAGAGAATTCGCTACATTGACAGACAGACTTGACTCTATTATAATATTATAATATATATTCGAAGAAATCATGTTTTTTTAAGCTCAATGTGACCACTTTCAGCGATTGATAAGATTTATCAGCATCGTTAACATTACACGTATTCTCACACTTCGTGATAAACCCAAATAGCTAGGTGTGAGGACAGAGTGAATGAGCGCACTGACTCATTATAATGACTGACAATTGGCGATACAGGCATTGGTAAGTGTAGCTGTCTATGCTAACATACACCGTATAACATTGTCAACTGCACGAGTGAGTTGGAACATTTCAATAACAACTAAACTTCAAATTTTTGTATAAACACATCTACAGATGGATTTATTTTAAATATATATAGAGTATAATAAGAGTGTAATGATTTCAATATAACACAGTGATATAATAAAGATTTTAGAGTAAATAATATAATTAAATTCAATAAACATATACAATATATTGTAAGTGACTCTGGTAAACCCTTAACGTTAGAGAGAGTGAAGTGGGTGCACAATGAGAGTACCATTCACGAGCCGTTAGCGATTCACCGATACCACTAACTAGAGCCAAATAGGGGGTTCCACAAGATGGATCACTTCGTGCCGCCCTGGACCTACACTCTTCACACTCACCTCGAATCATTAGATAGAGGAGTTTCAGTTATTCGAATTTTTCCTTAAATTAATATGTTCAAAATCCTTTGAAGGTGATGATTATAACTTTTACAAGTGATCTATTACTATATTTAATTTTAGACAATCACAGCACTGAGCTCCGACAAAACATTTATAAATAATCTTATTTTAATTGAGATGCATCTACAATTAAACGTTTTAAGTCTACATATATATGTAGTTTTATATTTTAAAGTACCGTTTTATATTTTTTAAATGATTAAGTTAAATACTTAGTATGTTTATTGTACATATTTCTGATATATTTACTGATTCTAAGTAAACGAAGTGACAGTGCATTTCATAAGGCGTTAGTTTGTAAGCGGCCATTAGTTAGTTTGCTGATATCGAGTCACGAGGATCGACTGCGACTGTGGTAACGTAACGCAAAACTTGCCATTCCCAGGCCACCTCACTTAGCTATACTTCATTGGTAGATCGGCGATCGATAATATGCGCGTGCGCCGATACGATCGATGCGCGAGTGCTAACAGGGATACGCATGTTTTGACAGCGGTCCTCGATTTAATGGCGCTCTTCATGTAGCTCTACCTTCAAAACTTTTGTTATAATTATTTATACCGGAATCATTAATTTTAACCGAAAAGATAAATAATAATTTATTTGTCAAAAGTTTAATGAAAAATGTATATGTTGTATCAATATGCTATTTGATATTCACTGTTTTAAAATGTAGATATAACACAGTAGGCACCTACACTGTTAACGCATCTCTAACTTGTATACAATAATTTGAATACGTCTCAGATGTTTGTAATGTATAATCCATTTAGTATTGAATCGCATGGGGACCGCTCGCAGCGCTGTCGCTATATATCTTTATAAAGTACATAATATAGTTGTGACTGCGGGGCTCGCATATCTGCCTCTCTCAGATAAACCTCAATGGAATAAATCTGAATCTGAATTAACCGCTAAACGCTTGTCGTCAAGGTATTTCGGTTTCTCATGTAAATGGAACTGGTCACAGAGCATGCCTGTGTAACTGTACCCGGTAGATGTTATTAGATAAAATTTTATTCGATAAATAAATTAGAACTCTATTTGCCTCTCGTGTAAATGCAAATATTGGCAATTTGTTTCATAATTCAGATTTCAAATAGATTGTAGTTTTGAATAGTACAAAAATAGTTCTCATAGCGCATAATGATTTATTAGACAGCATCTACTGAAAACTAGATAGATAGGATAGAAGCAAGATAAAAAGCATTGTAACATAATAATAAAATCTTTATGGCTATCACTAAAAAATATTCATGCCTTAATTGTTTGAAACATCTAATATTCATAGATTTAAATACAAATATTTCCCTGACTAAAACATTAGCTGTACTTAAAGCCTGAGACTGTAACAAACGCATCTGAAGAATGCGACAACGTATTTGATCTGGTAACAACTATGCTTTATTGAAATTGCGGAGCTGATTTTATAATTAGCGAGTTAATTTAGCATTTTGCACTTTAATATATTGCTCTTGGGATTTTCCAACCATTAATTTTTATACGTGTTTTCATATAAATAAACAAATCACCTTTTTTTTCCTAAAGGAAAATGTTAGCAGAAAATGATGTTTACATCTGCTAAGATCTGCTAAGATTAGATATTTTTGGTTGAATATAACATACATTCATACTTAGTAAATTTTTTTACATTATTAGTTATAGTCAATACATTCTCCACCCACTCATCGTGTTTAAGTACTCTGTGTAGGCACTCAGTGCCTCGCAAGCTATCAGGAAGCAGTGATGTTTCTCGCTTAACGTCAACTTCGCATTTACCACGATTTATGCTTTTAGCACCTCTCTCACAGCATCAAAGCCTCACTAGAGCTATCGTGTTTATAAATATATGCCGTTTGTAAGCGTAACTTAATGTTATAATAGTATTAAATATTGCATTAGAAAACATTAGTTTGAAATTTTGCATTTCTATGTTTGTGAATATTTATGTTGATGAGGCTAATATTTGCACAATACAAGGGATCAGGAATATATTTATACTGTATGCTTCGAACATTCTAGCACAATGTACAAAATGCTTACAGATAGTGTGTTACGAGCTATCTCAAGACGTTAAGTCGTTAGTCGGTAGTTATGAGATTATTCGTTAGCCATTAAAACTCTTTGTTGCTTTGAAACGCTATAAAATATCCAACTTACCTTTAATTAACTCTAACTTTTTGAATCTACGTCGTAAAGCATGTGTGTGGCTCTCTGTTGTGTGTACTATTACAACTTGTATGGTAAGGTCTTTTTAATCACTTCAACCTTTAAAAAACAAATATTATTGAATAATTTGCAGCCAAAGCGACGTAAGGGTACGTAATAGTGACATAAGAATTGTAATTTGTCCTAATTTTTAATATGTGGGTAGGTTTGGTTCACGCTTTCTCGCTTTTACTTCTTAATTATTAGGAAGAAATGATCTTTCAGGCGATAAGACTCTTCTTAACCTTTACAGCGAAGAAGCTGCCTAAATTTATAAACATTAAACTTGCTTAAATTTCGTAAAATATCATATATTATGTTTAAGTTGAAATTAGAAAATTATATTAATTTCATTAAATGTTGCGTGCGAGGACTGTAAATAGGACAGCGGCTGGTAGTATTTACGAAAGTTAGTTATTTTATCTATCATTTTACAGACGTTGCCCGGAGAAAGGAGCTCGCTGTATACGTGTACGGTAAATGATTTTCTTACGAAAATTTAATAACAAACATTACCTGCGATCACTATCATTTCAATTAGATAAATATATATTTCTTTACTTAACATTATTAGTAAATGATTTCCTTAACCTCTAACATGTATATAGTTGCATAAAACTTCTACCAGCAGCTCAACCGAGCCATGTCTGGGAGAGACCTCATGCTTATTATTTTAAAGGCTGATAGATGTCGTGTCGTAGATAAGTTTCATTTTAAATCTGACAGGAGATGTACATATATTTTTGTATTTTTTGAATTTGAACAATTTTTAATTTTGTTAACCATTCGCCAATTTCCTTTTCTTTCTTTTCAAACTGTGTAAAAATTATCAACCGTGCGCTAGTTTTACATATACGTTAAAAATAAATTATCAAGGACTTATATATCCTAGGGCGTGTAGTTTGCATTGGGATCAAATGTACTTCCCGGCGGTGTGTGTGAGTGGATTGATGCGCTGTCAATTACGCGTGCAGTCATCCATCACGGCTTCGACGCGCGGCCACCTGCGTTAGATGTCCTAATTAATGAACCGACTGTATTGCAGAAAACACACACAGAGACGAGCTCTAAAACATCATTCAATTATAATACTTATTAAATCTATTAAACCATTAAAACTTTGTAATATTAACATTTTGGGTTTTGTAATTTTAATGTATGATCAATCATTCAAATAAGAAAAAAACTACTTTACGAAACGAAATACCGACCACTTTATTCACAAAAACAATCTCCTTTTTCACGCAATGTATTGTATCGCTAAGTAAACATTCATTATTTAATTTAAATTTGTTTTATTTGTTCATTTCAAAAATTCCCCTGTCTAATGTTATTAAAACATAAATTGTATGTAATCTTTTAACCAAATGATTTCTTCTCTTCTTTTAAACTCCGTCGCAGTCAATTGACTGCTCGGCTTACTGATAGATGATAAACAATAAATGTACTTCAGTCACATCGAGGCATGATTAATAAATTAATGAGTCGGTCATACACAAACAGATTTTATGTGAATCAAAAAGTGTTTCAATGTTCGCCTTATCTTCTCATTACGTTTATGAGAGACTACTAAGATTACAGCTCTGTTCCTGTGGATCTAAAGGTACCTCGTGCAGGTGTTCACAGGCCTGCAGACCTCAACCTTACACCCATAGCTCTAACATTACAATGGCTGTCTTCATGTAACACTATATTTGTATTCGTATTGTTTCTGTTGTTGTGATTTTGTCGCACCAGTAACTATAACGTACAATTTTTTTTTTAATTTCTAACTTTTAATACTCCCATAACGTTCCTCTAGAAATCATGGCTAGCAAATGACAAATAAACTTAACATTACCTCCTGTTATTAAGAACCTTTTTTTGGGTCGTTTCAGGTCAATTTAAATCAGTTCTGCGAGATCATATAAGATCATATCTTCACGAATCATATAAACGACATAAATTCTACTGTAATGTCGTCCATTTAGGCGACACCGACCAACTGCGTCATAACTCCGTGACTACCTCAGAGAGGTAAAGCTTTTTAAATATAACATTAATCTTTATTGGATGTTTAATAGTAGCCGGTGTGAGCGTCGCTAGTGTTATTAGCGCATTACTCACTATCTCTGATATTGGGTGACGGTTTCTATTAGTGTCCCAAAATGTTGTTTTTTTTAAGTTTAAGTTATAAAATAATTCTTATCTATTTAAGTACAGTGGAGGATTATTTATAAAAATATAATATAATATATTATACACTAGGTTTATACAAGAAGCATATCTAAGATCAACCATTGTTGATGTTCAATTGATGTAAGCCACAAACTAAATTAAAAGTCGGATAACCCAAAATTCCATCCTTATAACGTCAGTGACCGCAGCTCCGGTGACGGGCGACGTTCTCAAGAAGCGATCTGAGAATTAACCCATTAACATCAATTAACACGCTGCCAACGACCCGGAGCTGTAAACGTACGCAAACCGTTTGCGACACCACATTACATTTACATCTTTAATCGCAGTTTAAGTTCATTTACCGTATTAATAACGCGAGCAAATAATGGACTTCTTCAACGTACTATCTTGCTACTGTGACTCAACAAATCTAAAAAAAGGAACATAGTAATTACTAATCACCAAATATTACCTGCTTACTTGTGTTTTTTCACAGTTAACTTGATTTAGAAACGAGGGATATATAAAAGCGTTATAAGTTTAATAAAATTTCAAACATATGGAATGAAAAATTCATTGACACTAGCAGGACTCGATCCCACGACCTCTGAGTAACCGTCCCTATCGCAATACCAATTGAGCTACCATTTCGCTGCTTATTATATTACCGTCTGTATTGCTGATTCAGAGATATTATATCTTTTGGCAGAGGCTTAATAGTCGAATGAATTAGTTTGCAGTTTACAGTGTAGCCTGGGAGACTGTTTTTAGTATGAGTAGTGCTGTTATCAATGCTGTTACCAATGAATACCAATAACCTCCTTGTTCATCCAGATCTAAATGAATATGAGTTCTTAACAATAGTCTTACGAAAGTTTAAACCAGTTAAAATTTCTATTTCATTTTAAAAATCGTCCAATTTTTAATAAGTCTTTCAAGAGACGTGTTCCTGAAAAATTCTCTCTGGAAAATCTTAATCCACGCCCACTAAAATTCATTTTAGACAATCACCGGGCATAGTGCAGTCGCAATGCCATAGTATAGCGTGTAACGAAACTGTAACAAAATTTAATTAGAAGCAGCTATAATTCAATTGAGACAAGAAACCGTTATAATCAGTTTTCCAGTTTACCTTTCTATTATAAAGACTGCACTCGTGCAGTGCACAGAATAACCTCGGTTATCTGCGAAAGCTAACGTTTTTTATTTTACGTGTATGAAGAATTTGTGAAGGAATCCTTAAGTAAATATAGATAAGGAAATATATAATAAAGAGATTGTGTTTAAATTAAGTTCATAAAACTCTTTTGTGTCCAATTTGGTTAAAGTCCAGAAACATCTTAGTTTTTCAAAATCAGGGTCAAAAGTTTAGATGCAGTAAACAAAAGAGAAATTGATATTCTTGGCGCATTGCAGCGATGTTATCGGGTAACTGAGGCTGGGAAAAGCATCTTAGCCATTGTTATTCAGAGCAGGCCGAGATAAAAGTTGAATTTACCAAATAGCAACTCGACGTGTACGAATTGTGTAATGAATGATAAAAGATGAAGTCAGAGTACTTTTTATAATTTAGATTTTTTTGTATTATATTATGGTTGCGGTTCTGCTATTAATTTTTTAGTGATTTATTTTAATCCTTTCGTATAATATGCGAGTAAAGTGTCAGTCTTCATTTCAGTAGTTTAGAAACAAAATGTTATTGTTATAAAAAATGTTAGGAGCTGCTGTGATAGTGCTGGATGGTAACTTTGTTTTCCATTTTAAACTGAAACAGGTACGAGTTTGACTACAGCCCGCCTCATGTGAAGCATGACTGTAATCTAAGATGAGGCACGCTTGCCTTGAAAAAAAAGACCCCTGTAATTAACAGGAAACCCCGACTCCGGCAGAGGGTTTCAAACTTTTCCCGTCGTCACAAAGAAAGTAGAAGCAAAAAGCTTTGTATGGGATTTTTGGACTTCAACCGTAAATCGGTGTTTTATTTCTGACTTTCTGGTTGTTCGGTAGTGGAAAGGAGCCACCTTGCGCCGATATTCCAGTCCGATGTTACGGACAAGTTTGTTTCGGGGATTGGACTCGGATCGCTGCCAAGTTCTGATGAGAAGTTTGGAGAAGCAATAGCAGTTTCTCTTGACATTTCTCCAGGCAGCCTCAGAATGGGGTGATGTTAGTCTGGTTTAGTTTAATGTAGCGAAAACGCAGTTGTGTCTATCTATGGAAAAAAAGAAACCATTCGATCTAGCCGCTACTTTTCGGAATGTATCTATAGATATCCAAAATCACCTAGACCTTTTCAGGTGTCAGTCTAAATTCGCCGCTCAATTTCGGTTCATTCATTACTTAATGAAGCTTAAAAGCTAAAGCTTAATAAACTACGCAAAAGCTTGGAGGTTAAGTGTTTCTAGGCTTTAAGCTTTGTTAACTTTAATAGAAATATTTTAGATTTTTTGTATGTTTAATAATAGATAATAAATGTTTTCTTCCATAATATACTGATGTTGAAACTCAAGTCATACGTTTTGTATGTTTGGAAATCGGTATTTCACATCCGATGCACACACCACCTTCACTTGGTCTTGATAATATCCAGAACTACTCGTAAGCCGAGTACGAGTACTTCAAAAATATTATAGTATTTCGCATTATGATACGCTTTATTGTAAGGCTATGTAATATTAACTCAGATTTATTATAATTTGTCGTTTATTAAGGGAAGGTTTTTGCGTTTCTGGCCATTGTTAATATTTTTTATAGTAAATGATTTGATAGTTTGTTTTCATTGTTATATTTTGATCAGTGGAAATCTTAATTATTTTTTTTCTTTTTTGTTATGTTTTACTGGTTATTCTATTAAATGACATTGCGTCTGGTAAATTATATCATAGGAATAGTTTTATTAAGAACTATTTTCTAATTTTAAAACCAATAATTTAGTTTAGTTTACCCAAAACCACTCAATACACATAGCCGTGGGCTAAACACTTCAGAGTATACACTAAGGTTAAATGATCTGCATTTTAATGCTAATTTCCTAAGTTGAATTGCACTTTAATTTAAGCAATTTCAATAAGTCACAAGTTGCAAGATTAGTAAGCGATACACATAAAACAGTTGTTTGTAAGTAATT
Organism: Mechanitis mazaeus; assembly: GCA_959347395.1. Classification (NCBI taxonomy): domain Eukaryota; kingdom Metazoa; phylum Arthropoda; class Insecta; order Lepidoptera; family Nymphalidae; genus Mechanitis; species Mechanitis mazaeus. Next base: position 4,501,389 of record OY365743.1, read on the forward strand.
GAACAAGACATAGTGCGGCGTCCACGCGTGGGCGACATTCGTGACGGGAATCCAACCTGTGGTACTACAATTACCGCTCGCTATTATTACGTTTCGAAATAACAAATTGATCAAAATTCCAGTGTATATTAAATCAATCTCGAATATGTCGAAAACCATAACTGCCATCTTGAATGTTTTAGAGCGTAATGAGTTCCTTTTTAAATTAAAATAATCATAATAATAATTTTATGCATTATAATACATTTATGAGTTGTTCCAAAGATGTGTAATTTTGTGAATGAAATCAGGGACGCTAATTTTAGGCTTTATGGAGCCTTAATTAAGTTATCACAATCACAGTGATCGCGTTGAACAGCAGCAGCACCAGCAAAGCGACGTCTCTGTGTGTGAGCGTAATAACATGTCACCGCACTGCAATCTGTTACACTTGATTGTTAAAAAAAGTAGACCTGCATAATGACACCACGTGTACAGACTTCCCACGAACAAATTTATTATCTCATTAGTCTGGACGTCTTCATAAGTGTCACCGGCCGCGGGACATCTTTCATTACCTTGGTAATGACGTTCATAAAATCCTATATTTTTTTCCTACTATGATAAACTTGTTCGGAAAAATTATCATATTAAACAATGTTCATTTCCACTTTATACAAGCTTTCTGTAGAGTTATTTTGTGCGTAACCAGCATTGGATGCATATAGCAGGAGTAAATATTGTTTCTGAGATATTTGATTACTGAGGTGCCCGGAGGCTCACGCAATGGCTTGAAGAGGCGGGTGAGAGAGGCGGGTGCTCGCTAACCGCGGAGTCCCCCAGGGTAAGCCACTGTGCCCGCTGTTATTCCATCTGTTTACTTGCAGCTCTTAATAGTAACATTTGAGTTAGTCCTCGGGCATTAAATAAGCACTCGCTAACTTTATTGCTGTTTTATTATACCTTTTAAATGTAACAACCACTTTGTAAATGATGATAAAGTGAGAACCTATTTTCAAAGGTTTTTAGAGGTTCAGTTGGGTATTTCGTAAATGTAATATTTGAAGATTTTGGCGTATAAAATCTGGATTTAAACTACATATTTAGTTTGAAATCAATTCTATGAACGCTTGCATTTAGTTACGCAAGCGCTCGGTAACTTCTCACCCATATTACATTGAAGTTAAGCAACAATGCAAATCGTCCAGCTAATGTTGGGTGTCGATGTGATGGATAGCGAGCCCGCGGCCACGCGACGAGATGTGTGAACACGCTTTTAAGGCTCGACTTAACTCATAGGCGCAATTTATTCTAAATAATGTATACTTAGGAGTAATGGTGTAATATGTAATTGGGTAATAGATTTGTGATGTTTGATTTATGTAGAACGCAATAGCCTGAGCAGTTTATGGTTATGCGTCATCTAAATGCTGATTTATTTTGTATTTGTTCGTAAATTTCCATACAACACCTTCAATTCAATAAATAGCATTGATATTCTGACATTACATGGGAAATAAAATTACCAGCACATTTTTGGTCATCAATATAAGTTATTTCCACATATTTATTAATTTAATTTAAATAAATTTAATAAATTTTATAAATAAATTTTAGTATCTCGGTAATCGAAATAATTTCGATAAGTTGTGGTATGGACTTGTGGAAGTTATGATATCAAATGGTCGTCGATGGCCGGCCCCCGCCCACGCGTGTCACGCACGCTTACGAAAGACGCCTTGGAAGCTCGTCGCTTTCATAAATTATATTAAACTTTCAATGTTATTACATATTAATTAGATGCCGAAGTACTTAAATATTTTCATTGGTACGTCAATGTAATTTAATGTACTATTTATGAGTCGAATGTGTTTCATAAGCGACGAGACGTTACTTTCGTTATGTATTAAAATATGACTTTTCTTAATATAATATCTCTAACGTAATTGGAAAATAAATTGAAATTCTTAGAATCTACAGGACGTCATCTTGTTTTATAGTTTTACATTTTATTGGTAGTTAAAAGTAAAATATTGTTTATGTTTTAAATTGATTAATACTTCATATAATTTCATATTAATATAGTTGTTTTCAAATTGGCTTTCACAAAAAGAAACTTTAATAAACCATTAATGTTCGAGCTACTTTGATTTCTTTATTATTTTAATTAAGTTTAATAGCTAATTCTGCTGAAACAGTACTTTAAGTAACATTAAACCGGTCAACATGTTGTATATAAATATAATATATTAATCAGATAACCGACATTGTCAAAAATGTACTTCTAAGAAAAGAATTCCCAAAGTAAAGAGTATTATAGTTTTTATAAAATTTAGTTTTACTTTTATCTAATTAATATTATATTTTATTATATTTTTAACTTATTTGCAGATATCTATTGGCACGGTTCCTCAGGAGACCCACGTCATACTATTATGAATTGGTAATATAATAGCTGTAATTTGTAAACGCGGCGGTTAATAAACGAGGTAACACTGAATGTATTACAAGATTAGTTTGATGTTTTTTGTTTATTGATAATATGTAAGTACGCGAAATAGAAGACATGGACATAAAATAATATTACATTATTTTTCTTTTTTTAGGATATGGACCTCCATACCTAAGTTTCTGAGTTCTATGAATTAATTTGTGAATCTTCATAAAAAAAACATGATTTATTTTCTCAAAAGTACTCTCCGAAACAGCATCCTTTACTTCTTTAGCGGTAGAAAATATCTCTCAAAATTTTGTTTTAGATTTGGAAAGACACAAAAGTACGCTGGGAGCCAAGTCTGGGCTATAAGGGTGGGTGATCAATGATCGGGGCATGCCCTTTTTATGTCACTTCATGGAATTTGGCTTAGACTCAGGTTTATAATCATGAACCCAAGTCTCGTCCCAAGTAGCAATTTATTCTAAAAAAAACCTTCCTTGGCTTCGTTACAGTGGTTCAAAAATGAACGCAAAAACTCAATGTGCAGCTGTTTTTGCGGAGGTATAAGCATTCTAGGCATCTTGCACAGACTTTTTTTATGTCTACTTTTTTTATGGAGGTCCTTTAAAAATGTTTGTTTCAGTTTATTTAGATCTGGAGTATTGACCACAGGAGACCTCCCAAATCGGGAATCTCCCTCATTTGATTCCTGAACTTGCTTAAAAAGGTTGCACCATTTATATAAAATGATTTTACCTGGATAAGATTATTCGTAAACAGATGCCGTCTCTTTAAATATGGTTTAAATAACACTTTTTCCCTATTCTGAAGGATAATGTTAAACTTTATAACTTTAATAGCACGGAACCCAGATTTTTCCATACTTCACAAGTTCTTTCTGATTGAGTTGCTTGATCGACAGTCGAAAATTAATGACCTCCTCATGTTAATACTTGGGTACATGTATTAGTGACCAGAGGTGTCTGTTTTAACAATAACTTTATGGAATAACATTTCTGGCTGCGGCCGAGGCTTGTCTAAATTGAGGCCATATGGGACCTACTTTCAAGGATCACTGACTACCGACACCTTTTTGATACTTTAATTTTAAAGCTCAATTGGCGGCCACAAAGGTATTCTCATTCTCTTAAAGTTGCTCCATCTGCATTTGCTCACTTCGTAAAAAGCACAAATTCGTTCATGGATGAAGAACGGCTAGCTTCTTTGGTTAGCAAAATACCAGCCACAGAATGAAATTGGGAAATGATCTAAGAAGCTTGTAGTTCGAACCACTCTTCACACTTTAGAACACTCTTTCCTTGTCTAAATATGTAACATCGTAGACTACAATGACCCCTGACATCAGACAGCCTGCAGTCACACGCAAAGCTTTTTTGCATAAATTAAAAACAACTTTAGAGTTTAAATAAATAAACATACTAAATAAAGATAACAAATACTTCAACCGGATGAACTTACAGACGGTATTCTTATACTAGAAAGGATCGAATATAAAGAATACTCATTGATATTGCATAAGGCAGCAGCTCTTCTTTAGGGCCTTGGATTAGTTCGTGGCGGAACTAATTGGCGAAATCGCTGTGTAATTGAGATCTCTTTGTGTTGCCGACGAACCTCACGTCTTTTGCGATCTGGGAAATAGTACCGCTAAAATACCACTAGAATGTAAAATGCTATTTTCAGATTAAAAAGTAAATTATCGCGATAGATGAAATATCATTAATATTATAATAGCAACAAATATAAAAGATTTAGTTCGATGTCTAGGTGGTCTCGTTTTTCGTATATAAGTCCCATTAGTTTAAGAACAAGCGGCGCGGACACGCGGACAGACGGACACGCGACCGTAATTAACATAACATTATAATAATTATCCGCTGAGCATTCGTGAATGTACCGTCGCGTCGGAACGAAGACGATACGCCGATCGAAGATAAAAATCAATACCTTTCTGTACATGAATACATATGATAGAAATTTTGACCCCTTGTATTCAAAGTATTTTTAAGAATTTTTTTTTTATTCTTCGCCATGAACATCGCCCTGGAATAGTGCAACTAGATTTATATGTGAAATGTATATCTTCTGATAATAGTAACCTTTGACTAAATTTTGACTTTTAATGTTTTTTCAGAAATAGGATTTTTTATAACATTAAAGTAGTATATTACAAATTATAAACTCATTTTATTAACATATACCGGTTTCAGGTGAAATTTGATAAATTGCTTTTAAAATCATTTATATGTCATTGAGTTTGAAAACATGATTTCTTTTGTCGGTATATATTTGTAATGTGCAGATTATTTGAGGCAGCAGTAGGTTTGTATGTTTATAGTCGTACGTCTTGGTCGTTAGGTAATAACAGATATTGATAGAACGTTAATATTATAATTGTGTAGTAAATTTTCTTTCCTCAACTTTTAGACAACATGTAATTTCACTAATTGCTAATATCGCTACTCGTTACTCGAGCATAGTAAAGTGAAGTGCGCGCCGAGGCACTGTAAATCATATTTCGAAATATCGCACGGCAATATAGGCCTCATCATAAACGTGGTAACGGTGAAAACCGTGTGGAATGAATATTTTTTCTTTACAAAATAAAGACAATACAAAAGTATACGCATAATTTACGTGCCTCAGCCATTCTGTGAGGTATGATTATTGTAAAATGGAGGTAATTCTTCTCAGAATACTTGTATCAGTACGAATGTAGGATTAACTTTGTATGAGAGTGTTATTAAGTTGAAGTAAGGTGTGGTGTATGTATTATTAATTACTAGAAACTGGCCGTGACTTTGTTCGCTCTGATTGAATTCATTTGAATTACTTATTATTTGCCGCCGACTTGTTTTACTTAGCGGATGTCGGATTATTGGTTCTCTAAATAAATTAAATATTTATGATTAAAGTCATTGAAAACATTAAACAGATTTGAGAACGAATAAAAACAACTAGACATGAAGATCGTTTCTATTAAAAGATAAGAAATTTAATTTCTACTATTTTAATTAAAAGTGTAGACGGCACTTTAATAAGTTATCCGGTTATTAAATATTACGAAAATATCTAGATAAGATTAATGATACTCCTATAAGTCTCTTCTCTTTATCCTTGTATCAAGAGTCAAGTAATTTTTGTAGTTCTTATAGTTCCTATAGTATTAGGTTATCATTAAGAACTCCAACTACTTTTTATCTCATTCGATAGGCATCCCTTTTTAGACATAATTCAATTTATGTTTTTATAAGCATGTAATTTAACTCTTTATGAGCGCGAGCACCGGCGCGGCGCGAGGATAGGATCTCATTTAACCTCTGTGGAAACTGTTAGTCACCCACTTTTTCATTTAATTTAATTTATAATTATTGTATATATAATTAACTACTGTTTTCCTGCTGTCTATAAATCTGTTTTTCTTTTTCAATGTAACTCTTTACTGAGTTATAACAATATTATTCTTTTCAGACCAAAGTTCAATTTAACATTAAGTGATCTCCACTTTTTTATTGCTAACAAGTTACACACAACCTTCAAGAGCCAAGTATTTCATTATAATAATAATAATATAGTAACAGCGGCGTGGCGTCGCTCGTCGTGACAACCGAATAAACAAACACGGTATAGTTGGAGTGTCCCACTGCGAAGTTATCGGGTCCCTCTCGAGCTCTCTTATAAATAAGTCATCTGAATAAATTAAACATAGGAACACAATAATAAATTATAATAGAATTCAATAAGTTTAAAAACGAAACGATGTATCTGAATTTGTGAGCACGATTTGACAATAACTATTTGTATAACAAACACTGAGTAGCCTCAGTAGTGTGTAGTGTGTCCTCCTCCCACCAGGGCGCGCGGCCGAGCTCGGCCCCGGTCTATCTATAATTGTGATCGTTCGACCGATCGCGGCCGGAACGGTAATGAAAACTAACAGCTATTGGATGCTGTACTCACTTGTCCCGCGACGCCGATGTACCTCGTGTACACGAGGTGACTCAGACCCACTCGTAGTGCACTTCTTTGTTTCAAATAGACTTATAACATCAGTACCGACTATTTAAGATTTCTTGCGGGTTCAATTTTTTTTTGGATTTAAAATGGATTACAAACTCTCTTAATAGTATTTGTCTTTTTGTCATATAATTTGTTGAACGAATATTATATATTAATGTCTCTTTATTCGCCTAAACAAATAATTATAATATATTAATTAATTAATTAATGTTATCGTGGTAATTGCGTATCTCATGCGGAACACGTGTTCGGGAATTAATACAATATTATTGCTTTGTCTTTGAATTATAGAATTATAGGTATTTTAAATGACAAAAATTGAAAGTATTTAAAAAGCGATAAATCGGTAAATAGTTTTCTGATTGCTTTGTAGAATAAAGTAATTTTGTTTCTGTAATCGAAGGAATTCTTATGGTTTTATTAGATAATGGGGATATCGAATCGATGAAACAACATAGCGTCGCTCGCCAGCTGCGACCAGTCGACGACCACTTCTACTGCTACACACACAGCATACAATAGATGATACCAAATGATAACTGAATCATTTTATTAAACTAATATTGGCATTCTAAATAGATTCAGTTTGACTACAGTCTGTCTGTTGTTGTACGCTTGCTTAGTACGAACTTATTCACCAAATTTGAAACCCCTTACATAAAATACTATATAATAGAGACTTGGTTGAATGGTAGAGAATGCCTGTGGCATTAAGTCCGCCATTGCATTTTGTGCAAAAAGAAAGAAAGAAAGAAAGAAAGAAAGAAAGAAAGAAAGAAAGAAAGAAAGAAAGAAAGAAAGAAAGAAAGAAAGAAAGAAAAAAGAAAGAAAGAAAGAAAGAAAGAAAGAAAGAAAGAAAGAAAGAAAGAAAGAAAGAAAGAAAGAAAGAAAGAAAGAAAGAAAGAAAGAAAGAAAGAAAGAAAGAAAGAAAGAAAGAAATAATATTTAAATGATTATTTTTTGTTTCAAATGTTAAAAAGTAGATAAAGATCTCTATCGATTTTCTCTTTCATTAAATTAAACGTAGCACTAAGAATAGTATAATAATTATATAAGGATAATTTACATAACATGTAAAAAATTAATGGCTTCTAAATGTTTACATTCTATATCTACTAAAAGAACTAAGTCCTTTATAAACCACTGGACCGTTACTTCTTATGTTTTCATATATAAGTTGGTTAATTTGGTTGACCGCAGCGCTGCGGCTCGCTTAACAGCGCTTAACTTGGATTATTTTCATTATACATATTTGTGTTGTTACTGCTTTATGATGAGCAATTACGTGCAAAATTGACTAATTTAGATTTTACATACTGTCATACTTTCCTTTCATTAGTTATCATTTCATTTATTCGTTAATAGTTCACCACTCACTGTGACTAACGATAAATAAAATCTATTAAAAATCTTTTTAAAATAGGAATCGATGTACATATAAGTAATATCATCGACGGAATCTAAAACAATATTAATGGGATTAGATTAAATGATGTTAGCGTCCGTTTCCACAGTTGTGAGCCGAGTAAAGTTCAAGACAGTTCAGCGCTTGTCGGCGCAAATCAACAAACATTTCCTCGCAAAATAACGCGCGCTCATAACAACACCGCCATTACAACCGCACTGCAACCGCTTAGAATATCTCATCTTTGTAGAGAAGTGTAGTGTGTAGTCACTCGTGAGCGAGCGAGAGCTCCGGCGACCCAGCTCAGGTACCGCGAGCGAGCTTAAATCACCTCGGCGTGAAACATTTATGCTGCAGTTTGAAATACATCTATGGAGTGAAATCAAAATTATACTCTATGTAAGGCGATTATGTTCGATTTTGTGTTGATGGAAAGGAACAAAGGTGTGAGCAATGATAATATTAATGGAGGCGGCGCGGTGATGTAATGGCTGTGGGTGCAGTATGGCGGGGTGTAAATCCAGCCGTGATGCATCTGCAGCGAGCACGCCGTAATGTATCACGCTCCTGATATATCGTCGCGAGGCGCAGGTAGCTTTGATTTATATAGGTTTTCAGTTTGAATTGCACGCTTTAAATAATTGTATTGGTTGCACTTGCGCTACGTGAGGAGAAATTTGAGACCATTGGTATATTTTGTCAGAAGAAATAAGGCTGTATAGTGTCACGCCATTCTAGTCATTAAAATAACATCCAATTCCAATTACAACTTAACAATTATTGGGCTTAAAGAAAGTGTTATTTTTTTATTAAAACAAATATGAAGAAAATTGTATTCATCATATCATGGATTGTGTAAGTAAAATATCCAAAGTGATAAGAGAAAACAATGCTGAAGTAACATATATAAATTTGCTAAAATAAAATAGGACAACATGCTCATGATTTCAGATATGTAAATAAATAAGGTTTTCGCAGTCAATTAAAAGGTTAAAGAAGTCGCAGTGTACATTAACACGTAGACAGTACTAGAGGCCGGGGCGGCGGGCGCGCTCATTAGCCAGCGATAGTAGGGACCTAGGACATGTCACGTCGTGCCTCGATACTTTACACTCATTAGCTCGAGTCCAGTTCCGAGAAGTGCGATTGGCGCTATGCAAATGTGTTTAACCGTTACATGTGGGCCGCTAAAGTGATGCTTTTAATGTTTCAAAATTGTTTAAAAAATATATATCAATTTGAAATAATCTTTCATAACTGTAAGGTACTGTACTGTATATATAATGATATTTGGATTTGTTGACGTTATTTAGTAACATGGCATAAAACAAGTATAACCGTGCTTGTGATAATAACAATAAACCTATTAATTTTTTAATATTTATAATTGTTAAGATAACTTAATATTATATCAAATATTTTACACTTACTCACAATGTCTCTGCAGCATTTTAGAATCCACAATAGAGAGTGGAACGATAGATACATCGAATGCTTTGAGTATGTGACTGCATCGCTCCTGCCCGCGACCGGCACGCACTGTACGAGACTCGGTGTGCAAGTTGCGATGTAGAATACTTTGAAACTGGCGTAGTTCAGCTCCTCACGCTTTTGATAATTGTTACAATGTGAAGATCGGTACTCTGCTTAATTTTAGAAATATTATTTTCAAGATACAGAGATAAAAATATATAATGAACGGTGCTGTTTTCGCAGGTTGTTTTTTTTTTAATTCTATTCTAACAATTACAATTAGCTCAAGCGTTGGTTTTTAGTTTATAAACTGTATTCAGAAACGATCGTAGCGTTTCCCAACAAGTCTCAGAATGAACATAGATCAGACAAAAGTCATGTTTAACTACGATGTCAGATAGGTGACTTTATACTCGAAGTTGTCGACGAGTACGTCTATTTGGGATAAACAGTCCAGCTAGGTAGGTCCAACTTTGGGAAAGAGGTCACTCGTCGAATGCAACTCGGCTGGGTAACATTTGTGAGGTGAGTATCTCAAGAGGAAAGTCTTTGACCAGTGTGTGTTGCCAGTGATGACATATAGAACAGGGACGTGGTCGGTCACTATACGCCTTATCAGAAGGCTCAAGGTCACTCAGAGGGCAATGGAGAAAGCTCGAAGTTTCTCTCCGGGATCGAAACGGGAGTGAATAGACTCACAGGAGAACCAAAGTAACCGAAATAGTCTTTAGAGTTGCGAAATTCAAGTGAAAACACATAGCTCGTACAACTGATGTCCGTTGGAGCGAAAAAGTTCTGGAGTGGCGACCATGAACCGGGAGACGTAGCATAGACGACCTAGTGTGGTTTGTCTAAGTCCGAAGAATGGGAGCGGCCCAGAACCGGCCCCTGTGGCGCTCAACGGGAGAGGCCTATGTCGACCAGTGGATTCCCGGCTTAAATGATGATTAATTTCTATAGTATTCTGCATTCTGCGTACCTATTATTAATATTAATATCATTTCTAGGTAGTATTTAGTACGTTGCATGTATTATGCAACTTTATAACTCAAAAAAAGTTTTATAAACGCGACGGTTGCTCAAATGATATGTGTTCAGGATCTACCATCACCGATGACTTCGTGAAATGCTGGTGCATGGCATGGCTGCGGTCCACGGATCGGAGCATCATTACACTAGAAGCCTTGAAAAATACAACGCAACCCTCCCGCCGGAGCGGATCGTGTTCACGGGGATGGCAGGACAGTGTCGTTGAACCGAAAGGCCATCAGAGACGGGTGCTGGGTTCCGTCTTTCATGGATCTGAGCTTATTGCAAATAAACAGCGAGGTTCACTTTATTTTCACTTGCATATCTTGGCTCCAGCGGCCCAGAAGCCAGCACGTATAAGGCTGTTACAAAATCTTACAAGTTATTTATATTTACACTTAATTTTACAAGTTTAGACTAATATTTCTTAAAATCTATTAAATTTATTGACTAGACGTAGTATAATTATTTACTCGTTATTAAATTCTAAATCATACAAAAATAACTCCAAGTCCGTATGAAAACCCAGATTTTAAATATGACTAGGGAAAAGAGACGAAATGACTGTTGTTGTCTGTCTCTCACCTCCTTGGTGCACAATAGAAGTTTAGTAACGAGCTTGACATTTAATATTATAAAACAATGATATGATGAAAACAATTTAAAACAACAAAAAACTATGCAAAAATACATTACTATAATAATTAAATTTTTAATACAATATCTAAGTACTAAATTAAATGAGATTGAATTTTCATAATCCTATTCACACTATATCTATAAACATTGAAAATTATATTAACAAAACTACTTTATTGAGAGAAGTATTATATACATTTATGAAATGTATAAGAAATGCTGCATACATTTAAATATAAATATAATATAAAACATCCCAACATTACTGTAACATCTGTCAACACGAAAGACTGAATAAGTAGCCTTGACATCGATCCCCGGGTTATGCTTTCATGAATTATTTAGCTTGTTTTTTAAACTACTCTATTAGCATGTTTCTAAAGTATCTAAAATGAGTATGTTTTTAATGTGATTGTAAATATTTAAACACAATACATCAAATTATAAGCAGAGTAGAACACTATTTAAAATACGCAATAAAAACCAGAAACCGTTTTGATTGGTCTCTCCATGTTAGGAGCCTGTATCGTCGGGCCGCATACCACCGGAACCGGATAAACATTTACTAAGTCATTACACCGTGTATTCTAAGTCTTATTTTTTATTTAAATCTCTAATGAACTTGCTTCTAATCTCCATAGCTCCACATCTTGAAACTGAACTGTAGGATCCGGTCAGTAAATTTTGGTAATATTTATATTGTTTTAATTAAAATTCCATTATTTCGCTATTTAAAATATTATAGCTAAAATTTAAGCAATTATTTGATATACATAAAGTGATCGATTTATATATAAATATAAATATTTTATTATAATGAGCGGTGTTTCTATTGAGACGCTGTCGCTCCGGTTCTCTGTCCGAGTGCGGCGGCGCGGCGTGCGTCGTGTCTGGGTAATTGCCTGTTTAGATGCCTCTTACTTGCAACAGCAATGATTACGATTAATTAGATTAATTCAATGCTTAATATAAGAGTACATCGTTTAATGTATAATTAGAACAGCTTGCTTCATGCCGCTGAATCTCCCTCGTTACTACCAAAAATCTAAGTACCCACAAAAATTATTTTGTTGTTTTCATGAATTTATAAGATAAATAATTATCTAAATACGTACACCAATATTTACAATTAAACTAATTTGGATTATAATAACGTTAATCAATAACTTTATTTACGTTTTCGTAGGTGGGAAAGTAAAAGTAGAAAAACAAACAAACACATTCACATTTATATTACAGTAATAGAAGGTATACGAATATTATTTTGTAATAAATCTTAATTCGCCAGCCATGCAATAGTAATGATGTTATCAGTTTCAAAGTCGACAGGTTTTTATAATAATATTATAACAAATAAGCGGTTTCTTGATAGTAAATAATAATACAATAATCTTAAGGATCCTGACATCCTCACGACTGCTAAAAGCTTTTTAGATATGAGTGTAAGTTTAGTTTAAAGATTTAAACCATTTTTATGTTATTGTAAAGTAACGACATTATACGTTATGTCATATTTATAAACCTGAGCTATCACTAAAATGGCCTCCAATTGATTAATTAGTCTGCGTCAAATTTGTTCTAATTCCTGTGTCATTAATAAGTTAGGATTCTTATCTTAACCACCCTGCAAACAATGACACACGCGCTGTCACACAAATAGACATTTATTATTTATTATTGTTTCTTGTTAAATACACATAGAAAGACGTCATGCGTGTACGTTTTGGAAGATTGATAAAAGCAAATTTATTTCAAGCTAAAGTATATTGTAATGCTTATAAAGATTTAAGAAATAATATCTTGTAATAAATATAGATAGCTCACGTTGTAATGATTAATGAACCCGTAGAAGTGAGTTCGCAAGTAATTCCGCGAGCACTGGCTTGTACTCGCAGCTCCCAGCGGGAGACTGCTTCGACTGAACACCACGCAACTTACTGCGGCATTGTTTTGACGTTTTGTATTGTTGGTATGCGCCATAATATATATAAAAAACATGTATAACTTTAAATTTTATTATATATTAAGAGAAAAGTCTAAAACAGTTGAATTGTTTTAATATCGTTTCGCTGAGTTCACTGATCGAGATTATTTACTCAGACACACAAAAAGAGTCCCAGTTCCCAGTAACTTTTTTACATCAGTTTTATAATTTTAATACTTCTTATTGCCCAAGAAATCATTTAATACTTTTTTAAAATTCATTCATGCATTTTTCTTAAATTTTTTTTATCCTATATTTATATTTATAAAGCGTTTCGGAAAATATAAAAATTTATATACATCTCGGTTCTTTAACATGAACAAAATTTCACCCCCAAGCAAGGGGATGCTATATTGGTAGTGAATTGTTATTTTTCAATAATACTTCCGGGATCTACGAGCTACGAAATAAAGAAAAAATTAATAAATGTCAATTTATATGGCATTTACATGAAAATGGGATATCATCCCTTCTCTTTAAAGAGTGGTAGATTACCTAAATTATATATTTTTATTTATAACTCTTCATTTCTGAGCATCAAAAATAGAAAAATCACTTATTTCTCAAATGTTGAACGAAAACCGAATTTATTCGTAATTTTTTTTAAGGTCATTTTTGGATTCAGCGCATCCAAATACATAAAAGTTAGTAAAGGGTACATTTTTCTCGTATTACCTTACCTTACATTGTTGCTGGGAGCCTGTGTCCCCCAGGAACTGAGACGGTGAAGTGGTCAAGTCTGAATAAAACAATTCTAAAATTTTAAAATGCTTGTAGACTTCTTTAAAAGATCGTCCACTGTACGGATTGAAAAAGTTTTAGCAGTAACAACTATAATAATAATTTATACAATATAATTTTAGGTTTCGCGAAAAGTAAATTATCGAAGTTTCATAGCTCATACAGCGACTACACGTTTAATATACTTATGATATAACAATATTTAAATGTCAAAGTATAAATACATCGATCAGTTTAGGAAGTCATGCGTGAATGATGCTGAGATCAGGCGAGCCGGTGTCATAATGTTGTTACACTTAGTGAGTAGTAATGATACAGATATAATTTCATATTAATACCAGAATAAAAATACTTGCTAAATGTGCTAAGCAACATCTAGCTCGTAGAACTGCAATGGCCGTGAGAACTTTGTTTTGTTTGCATTAGTTTCGCCTTTAAGTTACCCAAAGAGTAATGTCTAAAATTCATTAAATATTTCTAAAATCATATTGAATTTATAAAACTTTTTCATAGACTTAAAAAATAATATATTTTTCATTATTAATGTTATTCTAAACAATATTTGAAATAGTTTTGTTGTATAGTAGTAGGTAATCAAATGGTTTCTGTAATTTGTACAATTTTATATTATAAGTTTTATATTATAGTTTGGTTCAATTACCTGATAATGTTTTAGTTGCGTTGATCAGAACGTTACGAGTTGTGTATTGGTTCTATTGAAGATCCAATGATATTAACATTTTTGTAAGATTTATGGCAAAAATGATTCTAATAACATGAAATGTTTTGAATGATATTTCTTTTAAAGCCGACTGGATTGGACAGAAGTTTTAAATCTATATTCCTTAATACTCTTAAGATTTTAAGCTATTTAACGAATATTCAAATTTGTTTAATATCTGAGTACCTTTTTCCACTTATTTATATTAAAATTGAAGGTCTCACGTTCGATCGTAAATGTCATTCCTCAGCTACCAGTCAGTAGCCGGGTGTCGTTAAACACAGTGTCTGGTGTCAGTGTCAGGTTCACCAAACTAACTGGCAACCTATTAAATTGTGTTTTAATAATTATTATATTAACCGCTTTAATTACGTACGTAGCCAAATCCCGTGACTGTACATTAAATGTAAACTACAGATGTCATAGCAGTAATAATAATAATAACAATAATTACAACAAAATATCCCGATCGAATGGTAGCGATTGTGTTTGAGAACTGGAGAAACAGAGGCGACTGACCTCTCGTTCTCTTTTCACTAATTTAGGAATATAGTTCATGTTCCGGCTCCAAGTGTTTTAATAGTTTAGAGATCGGCAGTCTTTACTACATGTTCTAAATATTTAGCGCTGAAGAATTTTTATGTCGTAGCCTCATCAAGCGTCACTAAATAACATTATAATAATAAGACTGATTGCTTGGCTTTACAAACATCCCATGTCTTCACATTTTTAGATCTTACCTTTAAAAACTATTTCATGATTCAGCATTATGCATAATAATTAGGATGCGGTGGCATTTCTATTATTGTGGTAACGAATAACGAGCAAACAAACGTATAATCAGATTAGTATTGGGTCAGTTCCCAGGGCCCGCTCGCAAGTCATTCACGCTAATAGCCTGCGCCTGCGCCTGCGCCCGCTTCATACACTGCACCGGATATCAAATAGTGTCAGAAACATTTTAATAGGGCTGGCTGCGATTAGGAAGCCATTTTGTAATTTTTAATAGTACACTATAAGACTTTACTGGAAGTGTCAAAGGTTCCTAAGATACATAAATTTGGAACAAATAATTAGGAAAACAATATTGACACGACTCATGTTACTACAGGTACAGTTATTTTGTTTGACTTTACTGACTGACTTATTGAAATATTGGCGTTATAATGACAAGGTCTAAATATCTAAAAATGCTTCTAATACAATAGAATTCCGTTGCAAATACAAGCATATTTTTTTAAATCTTCTAAGTTTAATGATTTTTATCATTTTTAATTAATAAATAGGAATTTGACATCAATATTTACAATTAATTCACCATTTCTAGAAACTGATTCAATGTTACGAATCAGAAAAATTAATATTTCTTGGTATTTTTACCTGTTATAAAGTGTTCTTTTTAACTAATTTAAGTTCTTATATAACAGTCATGTCTGTCTATATGAAATGAAAGTCTTGAGTTTGTATTGATTGTGATAACCATGTAGGTGCATGGAGTTCGGGTAGTGATATATCCGCGCAGGTTAAAATATAATTAAACCCAGTTATGTATCATGAGAATGAGCTAGAAATGTTGGTCGGTAGCGTGATGCGGAACACCGCGTAATTACTAAATTATACACTACCTCTATACACATGCACCTCTAGCTTCACCTCTATCACGTATCTCATAAAGCCTTAAACCCCGTGACGTGCTCTAGTATGATATACTATCGGTCTAGTATGAGATGACCTGTGATTAGTGGCCGATCGCCCCGAGGGGAATGATTTGGTTATAATTCCATTTAATGCCTATGATTCCCATTGGGTTTGTATTTTTACTATTTATTATTAATAGTCATGTTATTGAAACACATTTAAATTATATTATTTAAAAATATTATTTATAAATCTTTATATTTCCAATTTGTCTCTTCACAAATGTAAAACTGTGTCGCTGTGATATTAGTCTAAATAATCATCTGATAAATATTTGTGTTAAAAATAAAAAAAGTTTAATGTTTTCATAAATCGGTTGTAATTGTAATAGCGAGAGACAAAGTGTGTTAAAAGTTCAAAGGAGATAAAATCGTACCCGTTCTTTACTTTTTAACTGCGTATTGTGATTGCGAAACGTGAAAGATAGTTTAATCTTGAGATGACAGAGGTGTATCCACTGCAAGAGCTTTGTTGCTCCATTACGAAATAACATCGCTAACAATGTTTTATATTTGATGTAATAGGATAAGTTTTATAAATGTCTTGCTATTAATTATTTTATTTATTAAATTGCATATAAGATCTAGGTAATAGAAACAATACAAAGTCCCCGAGGATACTGGTGTTTTATCATTCAGACCAGACATATTCCTGTACTCTGGGCAGAACGATCTTGGCCTCTCTAACTATCATCAGTTAATTTCTAAAACGTACTTCAAAGACGACATTAGTTAAAGCTTTTGTTATTCGAAAGAGTTATAAAGTTTATATTAGAATTCTAATGAGAGTATATATATATCTATAAAATTAATATATATCGGCTTCAGTAGGGCTCCTGTATTGTGTGTAAGTCTGTTCGTAAATCAGTCGCCGCGGCAATTCTGTTCGTAACGAGGTTCCGCGAGATACGTCTATTGCGTTCTATTTATATTGGAATTGCACGTAACGAATACAAATAAATACACATTTATTCATTTATACTATAGTAGTAGCAGGTTATGTTTACTTGACTCTCTGGTATTTTGTATCTACCTGAATAAAATAATATGTATAGGAAATAAATAACATCAGTTCTTTGTAATTCCAATACAACGCTCACTTGGGTGATCTAAGAACTTTCCTGAAGTAATCTAAACGTAACTAAGTAATGAGAAACCAGTAATAACATTCGGCATGAAATGCAATACTGCGCGGGCGCAGGCGCGGAGCGCATTAATTGCAGCCGATATTAGCTGCTGCATAAAGCAGAGATCGTGACGCACAGACAAACAGACAGACCGTATATATTATATAAGTCGTGACAAGATCTCGTAAACTCTTTCCCATTATTTATGATACAAGTCGCTTCCTAAACATTGGAAATTACTCCTTGAGATATAAGATGGCTGTCGTGGTTTTACTATTGCAATAATATTTATTGTAAACATGAATATTATTTATTTTTATAATATCTATGATGTATTAAGCTAATAATATAAAAAAAATGATTTAAAATTAGGAGAGATGAATTAGGTTACGTTATATTTAAATAATTTAACTAAAAAGAAGATAGTAAAACCATATATGTTAGTTATTACTATATTGTATCGTGTTGGTTTGATTAATGCCAAAAGGGGTAATATCAAGCACTGCGCGCGGTGTGTGATGGAACCGCATCGCAGCACAGCACAGCACAGGGGGCTCCCCGCTGAGTAGGCACATGAGAAACGGGCCGTCGCGTTGTTCAATCAACGAATGCGCACGCGCCTTTGTTTCGCTGAGCACTGAAAGTACAACTATTTTATCTTGATAATTTTTGATTAGCAAAATTAATAATAATATTTTAATAAATTTTAAACGTTTAATTTGTTAGTCAAAGATCTTTTTTCTTTGTGAAAATACATTATCATGAAACAGAGTGACAACATGACGATTTCATAAAACATTACATTCATGTAGTGTAAAAATTTCCTGCTCCTATTTCATAAAAAGCTCGTGAGACGCCATCATTAATATTAATCTATATTTTTCTCATTGAAGTGTCGTCTAGCGCCGGCCAACGGCCAGGAAGCGACGTGACATACACCCAACATAACAGACAGTTATATTGCAATTTATATAAAAACTATGCGGCGTGTGATCTCGTGTATGTTGCTGGGGTGATTTATTTATAATGATATCTTCAGGTACTCTATTTGAACCTTCTGTTACCTTATTTTAAGCACTCGATAGACAAAGAGTTACTTTAATTATTTACATGAGATGTCACTGTATCCGTGATTGAATCCTGGTTATTATTACAAGTATTAGTAACAATGAGGGCTCATAAAATAAATTAATGAACATAGATTATTTATTATATTTTCAATTTTGATTCAATATCAGTGATCATGATATACGTCAAATGTAAGTGTCAGGAGGATGTATTTTAAAACCATACTTCATGAAATGATCCTTTCTGAAAGGAAAAGGAAAGGATGAAAGAACCCCAATTCAATAGGTTACTGACGAGGTTTCCAAACCACACAACAAACTCAGTCAGGTATTATTTTATTGTAATCACTGTTTCGCAAACTTCAATATTTAGAAATGTGTTGCAAAAAACAACAAGAATCATTTCAATCAATTGGGTATGGAGGGCTAATAATTTTAGGTAATTAACTAAAAGTAAAAATGAAATCAGTATATACTTTGAGACACACAATATTCCGAAAGTGGCGGATCTTTTTTAGAAGTGTGCCGCAAAAATGTCAAGAGTAATGGGTGCGATAATTGAGTGCTTTTATGTCTTTTATACAGTAACTCTCCGGTTCATAACTAGTGTACACGCAAACTGAAGTTCATAACTTAAATAAATTAAAAATGTATAGTTAGTTCTCACAGGTGCATCGCGATGGCAGCCGTCCCCCATTAAACGGAGGTTATCTAAACCGAGCAGATAAAAACCATTTGAATACAATGTTATTCACATAAATACTATAAATAATTCATAGGCGATATCTTTCACAAAAACCGCGCCGAGAGTCATACCTGCGATGTTTTATTAATATGACACCGGCAGTACAAGCGTCCTTACCGCAAATACTGATCGCCAGATTACTCTGCTATTAGGACGTTTACACACTGAGTTTCAATACACTAATCTACACTAAGTAATTACTGCTATACAATGTAATTATACAAACGTGGCTATAAATGAACGTTTATTTTAAACTTCAGCGAAATATTCTTTTCACGCACGAAGAGTGCAGGAGTGTGGGAGTTAAGACATACGTTTCTTTATAAATGCTAGAATTAGGGCATCATTTACTATTTTTTTTTTATTTTGTCAAATTTAAATCCTTTAAGCCGTTGTAACTGAAATAATATTACAGTGCTACTGGCGGAGTGGTTAGTTGGTTAGTTAGTTGGATTTTAATTTATTCTCACATGTCAATTATGAGCGTGACTCAAGAGTCCATGTAGAGCATTGGTCCTACATTGGTATACATTGGTATACATTGGTATACATTGGTATACATTGTAGTAATGAGACTGGAGTACATATACCTATTTGAAATGAAAAACTTAACTCTTAACAATTACAGTGGGTATTATTATTATTATTTTAATATACTATTTAATAGTATAATAAATAGAATTGAAATCAGTGTAGATTTGAACTGTATAATGTTTTTACTTAATCCGTCCATCAATCAATGCCGTGCGATGTTATCGGTGTCTGCACCAAACTGTAATAAGAGGAAATCGAATCGGACGCCATAAAACAAGTTATGTTTCATAAACAATATATTATTATTATTATAGGTGATTCATTATTACCTGTCCGTCGTTTACGACTTGAATAAATTGTCTTTATTGATTATTAGAGCTTGTTAGTGAACTGAACTAACTGTGATTTGAACAAGTTTTAATTCTGCGCTATTAAGAATTTATTATTTAGATACATATATGAAAATACAACACTCATTTGAAATGATTATGTTGGACCACGTCCGGAGGTACTTCAAGCCAGAGAAGTGACTCACCCTGTAGAGAGTACAAGTTCGGTAGTCAATGGAGTATTTCTATTAACATTTTTGGTATTGAACAGAGCTACATTAGTTAGATACGTTGGAATCAATTGAAAGACAAACTAAGAGGTGATTCCATTCTTTCTAAAATAAAAGTCCAGAGAGTGGATCATTCGCAACAAGTTTCTTGGTCTTTTATCGGATAGATTTTGGCGAATGTGCAATGAAACTGCGCAACTAGTTTGCCGATCTTCCTTCCATGGTACGATTCACGATGGGAGTACAGAGGTCTTGTACAAAATATTTTACTTCAGCATTAATTATGAGAACAGTAAATCTTTGGACTGGGTTTAGTGTTTTTTAAGCATTATAATCTAAGGGTATTGTAATCCAGAGGAAATAGATGGCTTCTAAGTCAGTGTGTCACATCGTAATCCACAGTGATGCATACCATCAGCAGTCTGTAGTCAAACGCTAACCTGGTTCACTTACTCACTTAAGTCTCCTATTTTAAAGTTAATTTAATGTCTTACATGAGGCAGACTTTGTTTTTGATAAGAGCTACTTTTGTATTAGTTGACAGGATTAACTATTAACAATTTTATATTAATTTAATGTTTTTATTTTGCTCAATATTTAATATATTTCACAAATTTTAAAATGTTTAATATTTTTAATAAACTGTTCTGTTGTATTATTTGACAAGTTCATTATTTGTTGGTTATATCTGTCACTTAATTATTAATTCATTCATAAGATGAAACACGGGTACCTAAAATTGATAGAATATTTTATTGATAAATCATAGATTATTAATTAACGTTGTATAATTATTTGCACACGAGGCTCATACTTGAACCGTGTATATCGGACGTGACTCTCTTAGAACTTAATCCTATTATAATTTATAGGATGCCTACAGTTAGCGCGTGAGTTTAAAACAAAGTAAAACTTCTATCCATATACAAAGTGATATACAAAAGCCGGCGCGTCCGCTCGCGATTACCGACGTCTTTTATTTCACTTATAATCTTTTAAAAGATTTCAATACTCTTGACGAGGACTAATGCCTCCTCCTTTGTACAGTTTTAACTATAAATAATTTGTCATTGTTTGTAAATTAGTTTAAATGATGATGTTATTTATTAAGTGACGTGTCTAAGGGTCTGAGACTCGACTGAGTAAACACTTTGACAAATACGTAGCATTGAAGCTGAGTGTGAGTTAAATATATTGTTACGGACATACCGGATTAAATATACAAAAGAAATATATAGTGAAGTGCTGTGTGAGTTCAATGTGTTGTTACAGCGATGCCTTCGACTGAATTACCTAAGTCATAAATGTAAGTGTAACGAGACAGTTGCAAGTATGTTTGTCACACGCTGTCACAGCTCTGGAACCGATGAGAGTGTTGTGTTAAACATACCGTTGTGTGTCGCACTGATGTGACTTTTGACATGTTAATACCATTGCTTGGACTAACAACACTCATTACGTGATTTAGTATTTAGTAAAACTTTGTCTCTATTGATTTTATTTTTTGTCATCCTTTACATTTAAGTGTTTATAAAATATAAAAAAAGGTGTCAGCAGTCGTTATATATAATTGTCTATTAACTATATAGACACACAAATAATTTAAGATGTACAAAGACTGACATAACACTCTGGCTGACAAACAAACAGTCTATAATAATCGCTTTGTCGGTGTTGTATGTTATATAACAGATATATGAAGGTCCCGCTTTGTTTAGTAATTGGCATTGCTCTCAAGTTAAAGAATGACAATCATGTCAAAGCAATTACCTAAACGTAAAAAGGTAAGTGGCAACCCATTTTAAACCTAAATTTCATATCATTAAAGTTATTTTACAAATGCACTCATAAACAAAACCATGCCGCTTTTGGTTTAGTGACTGATAGATTGATTATATCTCAAACAAGAAAACACGCAAAAACATAAACGGTCACAAGCGGGCGCAATCACGCATACAACTACTCACTTATAATTATTGATTATAAAATAATATCACTTGTGTGTGTGTGTGTGTGTGTGTGTGTGTCTGTGTGTGTGTGTCTGTTGATGAATTAACATTATGTTTACGAACCATTTTGTGATAACAAATTAGACAACAATCATTTCAATATAAATTTGATTAATGTTTAATTTTAAATACCTTTTACTTAAAAGTTAATTCATTTCTTCTCATTGTTTTCTTCTTTAGCTCTGCTTTATTTATTTTAAGAGTTGTTCAGTCGATGCAGAGTACTATTTATTTAAGATAAAGAGTTGTATTGAATTAAATTGTATGTTATTGAATGTTTTATAGTAATTTGATTTATCTTCAAAGCAGATTAAATATTATTTTAAATAAAATTGGTGAAATTTTGCATTTGCATGAAATATTCAAACATTCACATACTCGACGCACACACATACACCAACACACACACACACACACAAATACTTACACGCACATACACGCTTCCCAAACATCACGTTTAATTTAACATTGAATAGAAGCAAATGAAATTAATGAAGCTTCTAAAGATTAAGCTCAGCTCGAGTGACCGAAACATTTGATTGATGATTATCTTAAAGTTAAATTAATATTATTATATTTGTTTAAAATTCCGTGTTCACAACAGAAGTTAATTGGGAGGTCACGAGGCGGACCGGGCGTGGTCGTTGGGAATATGTTTTATATATTGGTTATTAGTTGTTTATTATATTATGTGTAAGTTTATAAGCATTTTGTCATGAAACTTAAAACATGTATTTTTTTATAACTTTGGTTTTTAAACACAATATTTAGATATTAGTAGGTTTTATTTTCACACATCTCTCTCTCAATCCTACCTGTACTTACTGACACACACAGACACACAGACGACCAGTGTTGAGACATTGACAGTCATCGTCCCCAATTATATTAACTACATGCTCAATCAAACGGATTTTTATATTTAATAATGCTTCATTTCATTTATTACTGATATCTCATTTAATACATTTACATTTAGTATTGTATTTTAGTGATAAATCTCGATATTTATAAGAAACATATTTATGATAAATGAGATAACTTCAAAGTTATCTAATAACCAAATTATGGAGTCAGGTAAGATATTTATTATTTGAGTATGTAAATTAATAGATATTTTGATAGATTAGTGAATTCTAGGTTTTGAAAATTGTGAAAAAAATTGATAAGATTATAGAACAAACTGAATAGCGTTCTTGTATAATTCATACAAAAACATAACTGTAAATCTTGTTTAACTCAGATATAATTAAATTAAAAGGAAAGTTTTTGTTTCGAGGTGCAATAATTCTCAACTTACTTATGACTCATCATCAATCTTTAATCATTTTTTTTAAAGTGAGTACCAAAATATCATTGTTAAACATCAAACATAAAAGATAAGGAAGGAATAAGATTGGAAACGACGACGGACGGACGGTATTCGTCGAAATGTTTAGAATTATCCTTTCTAATTGGTTTGTCGCAAATAACCTTTTGCTTAATAAAATAAGGCATTTTCATAAAGCTATAATACTTTACGCTCATCTTCCGTGAGAGAACCTGCGTTTAAGCATTCTTAGTTACGGCTAAAAGTTTTTGGTTTAAATAGTGGTGTAGTGCCTTTGCAGAGAAAAAAGACTTTTATCTTCATTGTTATAATATGTAAATACTGCTCAATCTAGGTAATGATGTCAAACATTATGATGTTGTAAATAAAAAAACGTCTTAATAAATTCCCATTGTAACTTCTATACTTTCGATTTTCCAATTACAGGCTCTGCATATTAATAGTTTAAGATTAGTATCTAACTATAGGGTATATAAAGAGCACGAAGTTTGCACAATGGTTGGTAAAGAATATAATTGAGTAGAAGGCGAGGTCATCCCGTGACTGCGCCGGCCTTCGACTTCGTCCATTGGTTCCGAATTTACATTCCACAAAATACATGAATATTTTTGGGATAATATACTTTAATGAATAAAACAACATATATATATCCTTTCAAAATCGCTGACCACCTCACCTCAACAATTAGTATTTTGTGCCAAAAATAGTCACATACAGTACATACACAAAATTCTTCATTCATTCATTAATTCTTCAAAACATTTCAAAAAATTTAATTGTATTAGAGATCATATTATTCCAAAAATAATTTATGAATTTATGATACTTTATCTGGTAAAAAAAAAAAGTTAATTTTTTACAATACGTGATGAACTCAGAAATGAAAGAGTGACCGAATAAACACAGGTATAATGATGTTAAAGAATTAGAAATCATACAGGAACAGTTAATATTCCAATCGAAAGCGCACAGAAGTACAAACCACAAACCGATCTGTAGAGTTTTTGTGTGATTATCCTAGAAGCGACTGCAGATTGGCCTCTCATTATGAGGAACAATACAAAATCTCCGTGGATTTTTAGTGTTTCGTTTCGATCTATATTTTATTGATAACAAACTCTTTGTGTCCCTTTAAATAAACAATATAAATTATAAAGTTCCAGTCTTTGTAAATAAATGTTAAACCAATCTTCGAAACTAGAAGTTGGATTTGCAAAACGTTTCTGATGATAAGCAAGCTCATAAGAAATATACAGCAATACGATACCAGTTTTAGTAATTTTAATAGTAGACAAAATGATTCGTCCGCGGACGGAACCGCTAGTAAAAGCTAGTAATATATATTCATAACAATAATATATATTATGGTCCGTGCATTATTGCCATGATTGACGTATATCTACAGACAGACGCATTAGTTTAGTGTCTTCGTAAATTAGACGCATTGCTCTTAGCCGATGCTATCTTAAAAGCATCATGGTCGTTTTTTTTGTTTAGATTTAGATGAAACAGATAAAACAGTGTTTG
Source organism: Mechanitis mazaeus (assembly GCA_959347395.1). NCBI lineage: Eukaryota > Metazoa > Arthropoda > Insecta > Lepidoptera > Nymphalidae > Mechanitis > Mechanitis mazaeus. The sequence continues at coordinate 4,526,433 of OY365743.1, forward strand.
TAGACAATGGTGTTGCATTCCTTGTTTGATACACAAGCGTGGATTCATCGAGACGATAGCTATTGAAGGATTGTTTAGTAAAGATTTGTTTATAAAAATTATTAGGAATCTCGAAAATATTAATAATTTCTTTATATTCTGTAATCATTATTTTCTATTTTTGGTCTTAAATATATCTTTTAAAATTTTGCTTCATTTTGTTTAAATTATAAGTATTTTTGCGAAAATATTATGTTTAAATTATTAAGATTTGTTTAAACTTAGTATTTTATTCAATTTTCATTAATGGCATTGGATTCAAACGTTTTATAAAAACTAATATATAAACCGATTAAAGGAGACCCTCATTTTTTCAAATAATCATATATCATATCGTAGTATCTTAAAGCGACATCTAAATAACAGAAATGTACGTTCGCTAATAAATAGTGACTGATAATTACGAGACACTGCACTCTACACATCTACACCGCTTTGCCATAGTGTTCAGTGTTAAAAGAGATAATATTTAAGGAGTAAAAGTATCATAAACATGACGATAATTACAATCACCGTACAAGGAGACTGTTGAAGTGCTGCAGTTGCTCTCACGAGCAGTGTTGTAAACTATTAAATAAACAGTAAGTACTAACTGTCTGTTAAAGACTTAAAATATTTAGTGGACTTAATAAGGAAGTGGAGCACAATAAGTTCTATAATATCTACAAATCTATTATTAAACTTTTAAAATGTTGTATTATTAAATATAAATATCCGGCTGTACTTACGTTATAACTTTGGGAATTTGCTGGAAATCGCGGCGTGATTCCACCAAGAGCTCATGAATAGGGAATGGGTTCGAAGTTAGTGAGCATAATAGTAATCATGGATCACCAAAGTTTACATACAAAAAATGTTCTAGTTTTTTTTAATGATTTTTCATTTCCATTTCTACTATATTGATAATATAAATTTGATAATCAGTTCAAAGCTATCTCGATATGCATCTGTCGTTACTAATAACTAATAAAGACTCCTGGGGGGCGCGACGGCTCGAGCGTATCGAGAGCCGGATGTGTGCAGAATTAACTAACTGTACAACATCGACTTCGTATGTTAATTTTTAATAGGTAACTGTAGCGTTCAAGTGGATACTTGTACTGGTGACTTAACACAACTCTCGTCTATTAAACATATCATTTTGAACTTTTTTAGAGACTTCAAAATTACACGGCACTATTTACTTGATACGAAGAGCATACGAAAATATACAACTTCCTAAGTGTATCTCAAATAATGCCTTTTTAAAACTATATGCAATAATACTATTACTATCGTATAAATGTCAAATTATTCTTACGATATAATTTATTTAGAATGATTAACTTCAAATCATTCTTATATTGTTATCACCTTTTTAATAACGTTTTGAACAAGTCACAGATCAAACTAGAATATCTGAGACTAGAATTACGAATTACCGGTGACTGTTAAGAATATTTTAAGAAAATCTTACTGATATTTTTTAAGCTTAGTGATATAAATATGAAAAACAAACACAAGCTCACGTCACCTCTCACTCGACTCAAAAAAAGTTATTTGACTCAATTATGCCTTCAAAACATTTTAAAAACAAGCTCGTAGTAAAGGATCAAGTACATATTTTTAAACTTTTAATATGTTACAGTAACTCAAATAAAATTTCTATTCTCTAGCCTGGAAATCCTATACATACTCTAGTATGTTTCAGAATTTTCGGATAGTTAGGGGCTGATACACCGTTAGTGTGTTACGACTGCTACTAGGTTACTTGAAAATGTATTATAAAAACGCGTTAAATGTGGGTATAAAAATAACAAAAATAAGGAAACTAAGAGTCTGCTTCCAGCTCTGCTCAGATCTATGACAGATAATTCTCCAAGATGGTGGTAGCATATTAACAACTTAAAATTGTCTTAACAAATTTCTTAGTTTCTATAAAGATTTTGATTTTAAAACTTTGAAAGGAGAAAATATAAAGTAAGATGTTTTTTTAATAAACATTTGCTTTGAATAATAACAGCCTTATTAAGCTATAATACTAAAATTTAATATAAATATTTTTTTTTGACAATACCAATGAATACCAGTGTATGGTGTAAGTTTCCAGAAATACAAACACTAATTTAGCAAACTATAACGGAATCCAGCCTTTTACCTAAGCGCTACATATTTTAGGGGTAATTTATGTATTGGGGCAGAATGAGTCAGATGTTAAACGATATCGCTGAATTATAATATTCGTGTCTTGTTAGTTGTTGACACAACACTAACAAGTCCCTGGAGCGATGTGAGTTCAGATTTTGAATATGTATCAGACCTGTAGTCATCCAAACTTGTAGGTATTATTATTTCCAGTTTCATTTAGAAATAATATAATTTTAAATTCTGTTGTCTGTTTGAAGGAGATACAAATAAGTATTATATCTAAAAACAATTTTATGTTTACACAAGCTTAAGCTAATCCTTACAGTTTCATTATCAGTTCAAAAATATATTCTTCGTAAATGTTTATATCGATACGATAAAATATATGTTCGATGATTCGAATATTTATTGTTAAGGCTTGTTTTAAATGATACGCAGTACTTACCACCTCCTTGGTGTCCGACAACTTGTAAAAGCACTACAGTACTTATAACTTATTAGGGTAACTTACAATATAAACTAACAGATGAGGACTACCTTCATATTATAAGAATTCCTAATAATTAATAAAATAATTAATCGAATATTAAACATTTTTGTCACTTAAATAATAATAAACAAATATTACTAACAGTATGTAAACTTTAAGATTATTTTTATGTTAGATAAATATTTTAATTTTCAATTTATTAGAAAGGAAGTTAATTTTTATAAAAACAAAATATACCTTTCTAACTCAGTATCATAACCTCAATAGTCTATACGTATATTAACTTGGATGCCGCAGTTTTACCGCAACCTCTTTACAATATGATAAGTTAATTAATTATCAAAAACAGAGGCGTGGTCGAGGGCAGAGAAGGTGTGAAGTCATGACAATTAGAGACGTTTCGTGAGGCACGCTGCTGACCGCAACACGCTGTACTGTAACGAGACGTATAAAAGATTGAGGATTGCTACTAGAGAACTTTTAGTGAGAATTTAAAGAAAAAAATGGTCTATATGTTATATTTTTTAGTTAAAAAACTAACAATCAGTGTCTTTAAAAGTTTATTGTCCATTCCGTAACAAATACTTTCTCAACAGTCTCGTTAAACTAAGTAAAGGTAAATTCAAGCTAGAAAAACTGACACTTTGTATGCGGAATGTTCGAGTCAGTAGTAGTGGTGCTCCATCATAAGGTCTTGGAATCACTTATTCTATTGCTTTTAGCTGTCAAAATAAACAAAAATTCATAGTGCAGCACTCTGCACTGAGGCTAATTTCCTAAAGAAATTGATACAGGATTACTCTTTACAATTATAGGCGTTGGTTCCTTTTGATACGAAATCATCATCGAAGATATTATTGCAGGTCGAGCGTTTGTGTCTTCCATCAAATATTCGTCGTATGTGATTGCTTTATCTGTAAAATGTGTGAGCTCTCATCCTCTGTCTCTTATCTATTGCCCCTATCCTTGATCAGAACAACGCAACCCTCTGCGTATTCTAAAACGTCTTATTGTTATGTTACCTTAAAATTGTTTCTCTTCTTCACTTTAAATTATCCGTTTCATTTTTATTCAACTAAGCAAGAAAGTATGTTTTTCAACAAAAAGGGGTGGGTGGGATTTATTTAATCTGGAATTGCTACCTTGAGATCACAGGTAATGAGAAAGCGGATTCCTATGCAAAATCTAATATTAATTCTGGTTTCCTAACTCATTATAAAAATACATACCTTTGTTCCCTCGTTAAATGGTATCAAGACGAGACCTGTGTAAGGGTTTCGTTAAAATCGGGTCAAAAGATACATTTCATTCTATAACCCATTTAGATATTCCAAGACTCCCCAGTGTTTTTCTCAAAAACATAACGAACGGAGAATTATGTCAACTATTTCACGAATGCGTCTTGGTCATTGTCTTGTATCAAGGCAGTCAAATGTTTGGTTGTTCTAATTATTGACAAGAGAAGAAACGCTTATTATAAGAGAGAGCTTTTATGATTACTATACTTATATATTATTTTTATTATACTTTTATTTAGTAAGAATAATACTAATTATATTTGTGATTTTGACTGAGACGTTCAAGACTGGAACAGATTAGGGTAAATTTATTTTATAGATATTTAATATAATGAGTATCATATTATTAATTTCATTTAATTAAAATTTTCATTGTTATGTATGTGCTAGTATTCATAATGAGCTCTGATGTTCTTAGATGATTGCTGCGAGTACATAGATCTCAATTACTAATTCTCACTACACATCAGAAAATAGTATTTACTCGACACTCTTAAGGCTCCGAGGGTTCTAGGAATGTGCTCTGATTTCGGATGTTAATGAGGAGGGTTATTGACCCCGTACGCTAAATGGTGGTGTGTCGTGATGAGCGATCGTGAACCAGTTATTAAGTGGGGAAAGTGCAGGTTTGATGCCGGCGTGTAATTGGGAGCAGTTACGACATGAAAGTTTGACTTTATTAGTACTTGTTCCACGTGAGACGTTGATAGCGGAAGATTTATATACACATAAAAATACAGTAAATAAAGCACAGTATTAAAATATTTTATTAGTCGCCATCTCTTTCACTCCCAACACAATAGTGGACTTAAAGAAATTCAAATGCAACAATATATTTTTATCGATAAAAAAAAACAAAAAAAAATCAAATTATAAAATGAAGCATCAAATTAATATAATGAGTCTTTTTATAAATTTATCGCATAATCTCATAACTTACACCGACGTTGGCTCACCGCGCTTACCCACGCTTCTAAACACTATTTAATTATCCGGCATCCGGGCTAGATATAATTGTAAGATATTCACAATCACTCACTAAACAATTACTTTACCCCCCCTTTACATACAGTGGAGGGAAGTTGTAGGATCTACAGGAGAAGTGAAATTGAATGTTTTACTAGTCAAGCCATTTCCATATTTCATAGCTTATCCAAATTATTTGAGCGTAATATGTTAATCTCTTCTACAGTCTTTTATCATACGTCATCACAGTTTTGACTTGATTCTTCACCATAATATGGAGAATTCCTAATATCACCATTCGCTTTCATATTTAAAACTCTTATCGCACAATCTTTAAATTGCATGCTTTAATAAAAGTTAGTTATTTCAAACTAGAGGAGGGAGAAGTAAAATGGATTGTAAATGCAGCGTGACATCGTAGGCTACCGTGACGACACCGTGACGGGACCGTGACGATATATTGTCAGATGCAATTACTTATGCGCTGGAGAAACGTTAAAATAACTGTATGACTTCATTCAAATGTGTTTGTACATTCCTTAATGAAAATAAATGACTAAATGACTACTGTGTATATTTTTTTGCAATTGATGCAAGGAAATTTCTTTGTAATAAAATTAAATAAATTATTCGATCAGGGCCTTGTTCTGGTGTCTTATAACTTAAATGGTTAGGAAGTACATTTTAATGCTACCTATTGCTCCTGCCTTTTTGAAGCTTTAATTATTTTTAATAATGTTCTATATGTTCTTGTAACTTTTTATTAATAATAACGCAATAAAACTGGTTATTTTTATTTGCTAAAGATAATATTTAAAGTTTGTTAGTAAATATATATTATTTATGACTTTTTATCTTTTGTTTCACATATTTTTTTATGTTATATAAATACTATTTAAAAGAAGGTAGTTGAAATTACGAAATGACCAAACAATTAGCCGCTACTTGTCCGCACCTTACAATACATTGTCTTGCGCATTGTTCTTGTTAACTAAGTAGACGACATAATTGCTGATAAGAGTATTGTGAACAAATTGAGCGCGAACCGATCACTATCGGTTAAACAATGGCGACCAATCACGATCGACAATCTACTGAGACCACCATTGGCCACCGGCGCACGCGCACAATACTCTGAAATCTGAAACTTGGTCTCGAATACCACATTCGATCCGGCTCGAAGCACCATTATTTCAGCCGCCATTGTGGTTGCATCGACAGCACGTATGTAATTGGTCATGGGGTTGAAATTTGAATTGTTTTCATCAAAATACCATCCCCATTTAAAAATATAATAGCTCACAAACTATGCGTTTTTATATAAATTGAGAATTAAAAGTGACTGATCTCCTACTTTCAGATAATGTTCAGTTCATAATCAATTAAAATTAACTACCATTTTAATACAACATTGTTTAAAAATGGAGGCGGTGTGGACATAATGGATCAATAGGCAATTATCGTGCCGACCATTAGCGGGGCGACCCTTGGCCAGCCGGGGAAGAAAGGGAAGGGGGAAAGCAGAGGAAGGGAGTCGGGCCACCGGAGAAGACATAATCACGCGTATCGGCGCATGAGGCTAGATCGTTAAGTTAGGTTTATTATAATTCCCAGGTGAAAAGAAGGCGGTTTCATTATTACCTGCATATAGTTTTTTAGAATATTATATATATTTTCTTTTTAAATGATTTAAAGTTAATTAAAATGAATCAAATAAATATTGTAGAGGACTCGATTCTCTGGAAGCTTTATATTTTAAATACTTTAGTAATATAGCAATCGAGACAAGAAAGAAAATATAAACACTGTCCAGTTTAACCTGTATGAAATCTGTTTCCTGTTTCAGTTTCAGAGCTCTTTAATACATACTCATGGCGCTCGGAATCACAGGTTTTATCGAACATCGCATCTCCTTATAAGTTATAAACTATTAAACATGTTTACTTCAATACTTGATTTAAGATCAAAGGTTGACGTGCACTTAAAAAAAATAATATGCAATTTACTGTACAATATTAAATATTATAATTTTATTGTTTTTATTCATTCTTTTGAGTTCTATTATCTCTATGGGGTTTTAATCTATCACTAATTAATACAAATTAGATGCGCTTACTTAGACACAGACAGTTCTTATATGAAGAGGGGTTGTTTTTTTTACTAAGATTAAGTTATTGTTTCGTTGGCAGCTGTGTTGACAAAGCTCAATTATATTGTTAGTCTGTTATATTATTTATTATTACGAATAAAGGGCTCTCATTTAAAATAACAAATAATAATAATATAAAAAGTGTTTACCACATTTCTTCGCAAAAAATAAATTTGTTCCAATTATGAGCTTACAGCCAGCTACTAATAACTAAATAAGAGATAATTATATTGTTAGATAATTTCTTAGAAAGTATGGTAAAAAAAAAATACCTTGACATATATTATTTAGTAAATGAACACTTATATATATTACAGATATATACAAACAATGAAGATCAAATTCGTGCCATCCGGGACATATTCGGACAACAGTTCTATTGTATCGTTTATCGCGAGGGGTCACTTTATAATACCCCTTGATTGAAAAGATTAACGAACAAGCTTTATGATTATATAGTTTAAATATCGGGATATCTTCAGCGACAGAATTACATTTTATGACGCCCTAACATTCTTAATAACTAGACAATAGAAATAGATTAGTATTAAAATGTAAGGGGAACAAAATAAGGTTGATAAGACTTTAAATATGTAAATGTCTCTTAAAGGCAAAAAGTAGCTCCGACTCCTAACATTTACGAACGATATCGTATTTGTATTTACCCGCCATCAGTCAGCAGCTCTCTGGCCGAGTGTCAGCAGTCGCGTATTATGCGTCAATCTTACTATTATATTATCCTACCATTAACACTACTCTATGTGTTAATACATCTAAGGGTGCTTACATTCCTGCCCCTCTATTATTGTACTGGACTTTTGGCAATAATTAAAATTGTTAATGCTTTAATAATTTTTTTATTGTTTTTTTTAAAGAAACATATTTTATTACATGATACTTTGATATTTAAAAAATTTTATTAGTTTTTTGCCCTAATTGCAACGATGGAAACTTAGTTTCTGTAATTGGATTCTAATAAGATGCATTTTAGAATTAGATCAGAAGCATAATATTATTACCTACATATGTTGTATATATACATGGATAATGTAAAGAGTTATCTTAGTATTAACAAGGAATAGCTAACAGTTTTTTGACCAATTTCAGTGGCGTGAGGCGTATTGATTGGCTGCTGCATTGGTTTGGGCACGGGTTGCATGTTAGGAAGCGTTCAGAATCTATTTCAGTCTTGTAAGAGAGGTGTTATAAAAATGCCAGTGCAGGGGACAAATCAACTAGACAGGTATTAAGTACAATATCTGGTATATCAACAGTACCACGGGCTCTTTAACTCTTTATTTGTTCTTTACCTCCAAAACTTTTTATTTATGAATATTGTGCGGAATTTTGCAACGAAAGAGGAAGATATTCTGGAGTAGCGTTCCTAGTGTCTTACTGAATTACTAGCAAAAAGAGTAGCAAATAGCTTTTTTCTTAGCTGCATGGGTCAGGAAACAATAAGGTTCAGAAGAGACGGAAATTTGCCACTAGAAGACAACAAGATTTCGCCAGACAATCGGATCAATGAAGCTCTATACGATCCCTGTCCCGATCGTTATCAGCAAAGTCAAATGGTTGTGTAACCGATAACTTCAGGCAACCTAATCGATTCCTTAACCAGTTAAAAGACGTCCAATGAGTATATAAAGTTCTCTCTTCCAACTTGGTCTGCCTTCTAGTACAAGAATGGGCAGCCTGATGAGATACATTAAAGTCCTCCAGAAAGCTGCACCAAAGGGTACTAGAAACTACTCTATATATGTTCTGAGATATTCAAACAATCCACCTAAAATTAAATGAAATAAAGGTCATATTGAAAATAAGTCTTCGTCAGAAAAAGCAAGTGCGTGTGCGTTGTATCAAGGGTGTGATGAACAGATGTGAAATTAAAGTGTAATCAATTTTTGTATGTAAACTTGTGTGATTCAGGATTACTATTAAATATTATACCTTTATACTCACGTTATTAATATCGGAATTTGACCGACTAGTTTCGAACCCATTTGGGGTCTTTATTCATGAGCTCTGAACATGACAGAATCGCGCCGTGAACTGAATGCGGTAGTTTACTGGGCGCACCTTGACGGCGTAGTGTGCTGTAGTCTTTGTGTGGGTGAAGTATCCTCTTTTGAGGTATCGTACAGGTCTGTGTTACTCGACTACTGAACTCACTTTTGTAAAGTTCTGTATTGTTTTTATAATTAATTGTAGACAGAAATATGTTAGAGTGAGTAGTAATGCAACCGCTATTTTAACCTTTTCTTGCTCTCTTTATTGAGGAAAGCTCTCTATGAGAGACATTTCTGCATCCTTTGTACAAGCATCAATCAAAAACGGTATATCCGAAAATTTGCAATTTTTGCAAACTGATAGACATCAGTCTGGTGGTGTTTATAAAAAAAATTTCAAATATTCGATGTCGTTGAGTAATAATCATGGAAAAACTAAAATCTCATAGATTTCAATAGGAAAAAATTTTCGCGCAAATATTTGGTTTGAAAAAAAAAGTAAAAAAAACTCGAGGACCGAATGAGTCAATGTTTTGTAAATGCAACTTCCGTGCTGTTTGCACCTCGCTTCGCTCAATATGCTAACACATACTGAGATTTTGCGAGCGCAACGAGTCAAAATTGAGATCTGGTTCACCCTCCTAGTTGAGCAAAGCTCTGTACGAAAAACTTTTTGGCATCCTTTGTGCAAACATTAATAAAAAACGGTAATTCCGTAAACACTGATTCCGAAAAAAAATCAAATATATAAATTTTTTATCTTTGATATTAGTGAAACAGAGTTCTCAGTTGGACTGAGCTATGTAGGCTTATCCGGAGTTATAGCATTAGACGGCTTAATGTTAGATCCACCATTCTCAATGGCAAGACTAACTAAGATACCCTAGACAGATTCATTCCGAAAACGTTAGAAAGAAATTCAGAGGTCCAACAAATGTCCAAGCAAGCGCCCAATATGCAAAGGTAAGTAAGTGTGTAAGTCCGGAGAGAACCGGAAATAAATTTGGCCTCTTCTTGGTAATGCTAGGCGCCTGCAAGTCATTGTTTAAAAACGTAAGAATTTAAAAACTAGTAAAAATTTCTGAAAAAGTTCTAACACAACGTATCTAATACAAATCTTATAGATAAATTCTGAGTACAATGTAATTGTACGAAACAAGTTTTATTTATTTATTTATTAATAATTGATGGCCATGGCAAAACTTAGTTTTAGAATTTTGTAGGTCAAAACTCTGATTAAGTGATAAACTGTGTAATAGTGGTTATGCAGAGACACATCGCTTCATAGAACATATTTAAACGACAATTGCCGATATACTATCATACATCACTTTGGCTTTGGACTCCTTTAAGACTTTAATTTTCACTATTACAATTAGTTAAGATGTTTACTAGTTTTATGGATAACTCATCCTGAAAACTATTGGGCAACAGTCCCATACAATATCCACAATCATATAATATATATACGATTGTACGATTACAGGAGTCTCTATTTGGAAACATCAATGGTTGCCCAAAGTTTGTGTCTTCTATCGAGATATCTTTAACAAAGTTTTCTGAATATGTAAATTGAATCTCGTTATTTTAATCCCAAAAAGACATAATTTTTGAAGTTTACTACTAAGAAAACTCCATTAGTCGTATCACTGCTCTTTGAAATCGCTCCCCTTTGTGTATCGGTGAGTTTTACAGTACTGTGCCTTTCATTTTACGTGTCGAGCGATGGTCAATTGTGCTTCATCAGTGTGGTTCACCAGCCACAAACCCCCAACATATGGAATGAACTTCTTTTGAAATTATATACGTCAGCTCACATTTTTTAATGAAATCTTAGTTCGGCAATTCGGCACTAGATGAAATTTACTAAGCCAGCTTTAGATTCAAATCCCCTTAGTATGATTGAAGCTTTTTTCATTTTACGTAATTAATGTTTCGACTTTATTAGTAATAGTCTAGGCAATGTGTTTGTTTCTCTGTCGTTCGATGTTTGCGTTTTATCGAGGTTTTCATCATAATCATTCCTAATATCGATCCACGTTACCAAACTTATCTAACAAAATAAATTTTAATATATTGGTTGTATGAAACACGAGGTGTGTAAGTGCCATCGATCAGGCGAGTCGATGTGATGTTAATTACAGATAGCGGCGACATCTGATAATGGACGGACAGGACTTTCAAATTTGTTACCTGACAGATATACCAGCAGATAGCGCGCCCCGCCTTGTCCTGCGTTGTGTTAATTATCAGACATTTTGTTTTGGAACTGCAGCCTCAATAAGAATAGCGCCAACGGTGTAGGATTTTAACAATTTTAAAATAATTATAGAAGCCTTGTTGTAATGAATATCATTCAAATACAAATTAAGGTGTATAAAATTCGAGGAAGGTTTGCTTATGTTTTAAGTATCGTTTTTTAATAATGAGTTGATTGTCTCTCATTAATTAACATCTAAAAATAATTATATACTGAAAAGCAATATTTTCAATAATTGACAGTAGCTCGCAGATAATTATATACCAAGAATATAATGACAGTTAAATTGTCAACTCAACTGTGAAGCCAAAATACAAAATGGACGCATCTTATATATATTTTTTCCGGTTGTAGCAAATCTCTACTACATTTATTGACACTTTTTATTAGTGATTTATCAGCGAATCGTGAGCCATCGCCATGAGCACCACTTTAGCTTAATTAAACTAATGAAATCAGAATTAACCAGCTCGCGGGGACGCGGTCCGCGCATCACATACATTATATACTTTAATTTATGGCAATCTACATTCACGTCCAAATTCACTCAATTAGAGACTTTAATAAAATTGTTTGTGAACTAGTTTCTGGAGTCTTAATGACGGCAGCGGCCAGTGTGCTTCAGTAAAATGTCGATAATTTAAATTAAAAAAGTTATGTCGTTGTTTTAGTAAGAGAATAATTTCTATAAAATTCAAAATTCAAAATATCTTTATTCAAATAGGCATTTACACGCACTTTTGAATCGTCAATTATTACATTATAAAAATGTCAGTAGTCAGTCCGTCCTTAAGCTACCACCAGCTCGGAATGCTGTTCTGTTGAGAAGAGCTGGCCAGAAACTCAACAGTTGCTCTTTTTAATACATATATATTTTTAAAAAATCTAATTTATTTTCCGGATAAGGCGTTATCATGCCCAGGTGGTTCCGTCGGCACCGAGTATCACATTGCTATCGCAGATCGCGAATCTAAATCACGATATCAGATCCCATCGCGTATGTTCTTGTACTTCGCGTCGTGCTGATTCCCGATACATGCATTACCGTATCAATGCGCATGTGCATGTCGCTCCCGACTAACGGAACGGCAATTAGTGAACGGTGGTCCTATTCGTATTGACTATAAAAATATTTTGTTTATTTGACGGTGTGCTGTTAAATTTTATAATTTAACTATACAGTACAACATAATAATTTCAGCAGTTTATGTTATGTTTGTTTAATTATTGATTTACAAATGTAAACAATTAAACATTAATTTAGTTATATCGATTTCACTCGCGTATTATTATTAGTTGCATTTTAATTTAATTTTATCCAGAATTTTCGAACGATTTCTTGCAATCCTGTTCACGGGAAGACGAGGTATAGCGTTCTTAGATTCTCACGAAAATACGTTGAATAGGAATAATATTTACAACAGCATATATAAGGGTATGAACAGTGACTTTATGGATCCTTCAAAATTATCTCGTATAATGTAGTATCTCAACAAATGGCTATGTACATCTAAAAATACATTTTGACAGTTAGCTGTCAAAATTTATATTTATACTAAAAAGTTGGCTGCGAATAAACTATAACTTACTTTATTTATCAGCCTGTTATAATCGCGTGTTTGTTTTTTTGTAAATTATTAAACTTTAACACGCGATATTATCTCTTTCATAACCTTTAGTTTGTGCACTAAATGTTTAGAGTATTACTATATTAATATATAATTTAAATAAGGACAGCCCATATAAGTGTAAGCTTACAAAATATAATGTCATTGGCCCACTGATGGGCAGGAGTTGTAATGTCTAATAATGTGATATAATGATTAATTGAGGGAATGATTGGGGATGTGAGATTGGTGATGTGTAATTGAAATAGAACACAATATCTTATCTAACATGGCTTTGGTATTTGGTTTGCAAAAACAAAATTAATATCAAGTATCGATCGATTCAGCGACGATCATATAATTGATATTGCAGAACAAATTAGAATCCAAACAAAATAAAATTCTCTTAAATGTACAAGATATTCACGCATTGTAACTTATTTTTTTTTAAACAATAATAATTATACAATGTTTCGTAGCATTTATGCTTTTTGTTACGAGTTATCGATGCTGCCAAAAAAATAATAAATTTATGAAGTTTGAAATATTTTTCTTTAATTGAATGAAGTTCTCTATGAGAGACTTTTCTGCATCCTTTGTGCAAGCATAAATCAAAAATGGTATATCCGAAAATTTAGACATTTTGCACACTGATAGACATCAGCCTGGTGGTAGTTTTAAAAAGAAATTTCAAATATTCGAGGTCGTTGAGACATCATCACGGAAAAACTAAAATCCCATAGACTTCAATGGGAAAATATTTTAGCGCGAAAATTTAGCTTTACAATGACATGCGCGTACCAAATTTTTTTAACAGCTTTTAGATATTTTCTATTTTTTTTTAATTTATTTTTTTTTGTTTAATTTTTTTTTATCTTGAATAGTAGTTGAGGATGCAAATGCGTCAACATTTTGTAAATGAAACTTCGGTGCTGTTTTGCACCTCGCTTCGCTCACTATGCTAACACATTCCGAGATTTTGCGAGCGCAGCAAGTCAAAATAGATATCTGGTGCACGCTCCTTGTAGTTTTCATCTAAAGGCACTACCGGATCTTTTATAATTCTGAAAAGCTAGAAATTATGAAAGCTAAATCAAATATTCATAATGAAAAGCTAAAAAGCTTAAGAAAAAACTTATTAAAGTATAAGAATTGCTTGGAAACCTTGTATTTCGTTATTATAACCATACAACGACACTTATACATGAGGAACGTATACTGAATGTACGTCATTTTATTTAATATAATACTGTAAGTTACCAATAATACTGATCCGTTTATAAAAATGCGTGTAGCCTTATAACTGACTGGGTCTGACTATTTTCGGTTGTGAAGGTCAGAGTTTCTGACAAACGGATGCAAAGCTGCGTGAGCCATATTAGCTTATTATTTTAAAATAATTAATCATCATTGTGAGTGTAAATAATTATGTCCTTATTTAATCTGTAGTCATTTTTTTAAGTAAAATATTTCCTCTGAATCAAAATATACTATGTATACAGTATATTATGTAATAAATGTTTATTTGTAAAAACATACGAATCGATAGACGGAGAGGTCAGAATCATAAAAACCTTGCATAACTTATATACGAATTATATTAATTAAAAATTTAAAATATAATATAAATACGGAAATATAACAAACAAACGTATACATAATATATATTATACATATAAATAAAGTCAAGTAAATTGTGAATGTGAATAATATTTTGAAAGCCTCTATGACGAAACTTCTTAAATATAATAAATATTTGAGGTTCAGCCTTGAGTCACTCGCTCGCAGCCATGATTCACGGGTTCGGTCACATTTGCCTAAACATGCGGTCCGCTGCAGCTCCTTACGGAGTGACTAAAGATTTAATTAGAAACACCGTGGGAATGGGTGTCGGCACGTATCGACTACTTTTTTGCGCTGCGGACTTATTAAAATGTTCTTTCATAATGGTGTCTATACTTAGTCTAGTGAAGGGGCCAAAACTACTAAGTAACGTAAAGAATAATGTATTAAAATGAATCAATTACACGTTTTTTATGATTACAACTGGTCTTTGTGCTTCGTACTGGTATAATGCTCATCACAGTCGATTGAAGGGTTACAAAGGACGATTCGTAAAAAACTGATAAAACCCCAACATATAATAGTTGCAATGTAAAGATATAAATATTTACAAATTTATACTGATATCAATAATTTAAATTAGCTCATTCGGTTACAGCTTAGGCTTATTTTATAATCTTTAACAGCAATTACATATTTGTAACTACACGCTCACACTACTAGCTCGCTACATTTATTTCGGAAAGTACGTGGAGATGGTATCAGGAGTATCATTTTTAGTTTTTAGTGCTTTCTGAACGACGCATCCATTACATACACTTAATATTTGGAATCCATGCTGGATTAAATTTCACTGAATATTAAACTACTCATTTTATGCTTAATATAAGCTTAAGTAAAAAGAAGTACATTTATTTTTATTATTATTATTTAAATAGCGATTTAAGCGTTCGAGTTACCAATTAATATACTTTATTAAGTGAATTATTTTCTATTGAAAGTAATTCACTTTATTATAATAAATTTTAATTATATGAGTGGTGAGTAAAAAAATATAAACACAAGTATTGAAGCATTTATTATATTGGGGTCACTCTAAGAGGGGGCTAGGTTAAATTTTTGGCCTATTTTATAAAACTATAATACCTATAGGAGCCCACGACAGTCGACTTGTTAACAATCGTGCGGCCAAAGGACAAATGTTCATGTCCAGTCCGTGCGTTATTGAATATTTATTTAAATAAATATAAATATATGACATGAATACATTCTAATTTTTAACCTACGGACGGATATTCCTTGCAGCGGTCATAAATAAATATATAAATAAAAACCTTGGTTTTGACTTTGTCTTTATTCATAGTAGCAATAGTGATTACTAGTAACAATAGTATGATTATTATTAACCAAGTTTAGAGTAAAAGCAATGTTTTTTAATAATATTGAACAACTTCTATACATCAATATGCTAGAAATGTTCTGACTGTGGTGTCCGTCCTCGCGGCGGGTAAATAACGCAAATGATAAATGTACGAGATGATGATAACATATCGTTGTTGTTTCCAGACGTGTCCATGTACAGGGATCTACAAATTGATTATAACACATTTATTTTATTACTTCAAAACTTTACATATCTTAGAACTTCTATGATTCAAACAACGAAATACTTTAAGGACAGCTTATAAATGTGTTATTTGCAAATAATAAGGTCATAAAAATATAAAAATCATAAATTACACGTTAAATTTATTAATTATATATATATATACATTTATAAATATTATGTTATATACTAAATACTGAGCTATCTGTTATGATTTTGGAGGCTTCATAGTCATATGGGATAATTAATATTTTTTTCTTGAACTATCATATATGATTTCTTGATTCATATGATTTTATAATTTAGAGTAATAACACTTATTCACACAATAACCGTTCTTATAGTATTATATTATTATTAGTTATTCATTGTCTTTAGTCTTCACAGCTCTTAATGTTTCCTAAGATTTTTACACGAGTACTACACATTTGAATAACATTATTTTACGGATATAACTCGCATTTATTATGAAACAAACATCTTAAACTTAAAAAAGACGTATTTTTTATGGAAATGGTGAAACGTGATCACCGCCGCCCACGAACTCCTGCAATATCCGAAAACTGAAAAGACTTTGCCAGCCTTGGTAGTAGGAGTAGGCGCCTTTTTTTGAAGGTACCCATGTCGTATCGATTTGGATACACCGCCGAAGGAAGTTCATTACACATCTTTGTGGTATGTTGAAGAAAAGTCCTTGTAAACCGCAAAGTAGAAGAACGCCACGCATCCGGGTGGTATGGATGAAAATATAGGCGATGACGTGATATGCGTTGGTGAAATTCGGCGACAGGCATCAGATCAAATAGCTCTTCGGAACACACATCTCTTATTGGCTCTTATGGACCCTCTCGAACTCATATTCAAGAGTGCAGAATATGAAAAAAAAATCTGATCAGGACAATTTTTAACATGAGATTCTACAGTTTTCGCAATAATATTTTTTCACCCACTGTGATATTCGTGCGGAAACTAGTACACTAATAATCTATTAGCCTCAGGCTTCAGTTGATAATGTCGCCTCCTTTCCGCTTCGTATTATTTACGCACAGAACATCAATATGTTTGTTATTCATCATCTTCTATTTTATCATTTTATGTTCCTCTAACATTCAACGTACTACGGCGCATCTTTGCCTAGCCTACTTTTTACCCCATTGAGAAACATGATATAACGTTTTGCCAACCACTTTGCTGCCATTCTGTTCTATATTTTTTTGGTGTCATAAGCTAGCTTTCATTTGAGGTCGCTGGTCTCAGGGGAACGAGGCACACTTGCGACTAAAATTACCTCTGGCCACGCATTCATCATTATTATGATAAACCTAACTCGGGAGGATTGCGAACGAATCAGTCAAAGCTTGAAAGGTGACGATCGCTTTCCCGTATACCATCTTTTAACCTGTATGTATACTATACTATATACTTTTTAAGGACCATAACTTTAAGGGTGGAATGTGATCGTCTTCAGATCGCGTGTAATCCTGCGCGCGACTGACAGCGCGTGGGACGAGTGACGCACTCATCATTATATATCCTTATGATAATAATATTGAGATTACTAATAATATATAGTATTTAACATTAGACTTTCAAGTAAATTATGTTTAATTTATATACAATAGTCCTCGACCCTTATTTAAACTAATAAACAACTGGAAACTAAAATATTCTATTGTATTAGAATGGCATTTCTCATTAGTTCACTAAATGTTTGCAAACTTTTAAAAGTTTTTTTAGCAACTCTTACATCGTCGATATTTAGAACACATAACACAAGCAAGGAATTACATTCGGATTGTAATCCCGGGTGCATGACCTCCTTATTATAAATACAGTAAAACTTCATCTATTCAAATAGCTCGCGCTAGTTTTATCTTTAATCGGTAGGTTATTGGGTTTAATTTAAATCGCAAGAACATATTCTCGTTTGTCCGTGGGATTAGAGATCGCCTAATGCACTTAATTGATACGTCGGAGATGTATCAAAATATTATTAATGATAAATATAAAAGTTAAAACGAATGCTTACTTTAATCAAATGAAGCGGACGTCTCGAGCTGTCGGTCGAGGCTTTTAGTACGAAACAATATATATCTTTTAATTATTTTAAGCTTTTAATTTTGTCGGTGAATAAAATGTTAGTAATTAAATATTAAAGACACGGAGAAAGTGATTTGAGTTGACACGTTTTTAGTAATCTTCATAGATATTATTTTATATAAACAGAATAGTATTTCACGGTAGAATATAATATTCTTATTTATGATTTAAATTTACTTCATTTTTGTTTAAATTGTTGTTTATATATTATTTTATTGCCCTGAGGTTATTTCATAGTTATAGGTATTTATATATGGATTAGTTGATATGTTTCATTTTGAATATATAATGGTGTTTGTCCTCTGATATCAGTATGACAGTGCCCTTCCAATTTTTCTTACAATTAATTCATGTTTCTCAGATTCTCTGAAAATATTTAATGTTATACACCTTAATGTGCAAAAGAAGTAAATAAAGTAGATACAAAACTTTGTTTATTACAGGAAGTGAAACAAAAATCGAGTCATAGAAATCAAGTGCTTCTTTAGAAGTTAATTACCGTAGTATTAGCATGTGAGGTATAAACTGTATTGTTTCCTGAATATGAAGTATATTCAGGAAACAATACAGTTTTATTTTTTAAATTATAAGAACTCGGCAATGAGTATTTTACAAAGCTCTCTCAGATGGTTATAATCTAATAATCTGTACTTTAGTAATTTAAGTTTAGTTTTTTATTAAATGTCAGATCCAATGTACAATAAAATAATGAAACTCGGATTTGGTTACGTTCGCTGTTTTCTTGGAAATAATTTAAAATTGCAAATTGCAGTTGCATACGAAGTTCAAAGAGTATGATGGTTAACAGACTGTCAAACACATGAATTAGTTGAGTTCTTTTCAAATCATATCATGTGGTTTACTTAATAATATACTTTAATATAGAAAAGTAGAGATTGATAGTTTTTTTGCAGAAAAGGGCTTTTCGAGCAATATATAATATATATTCAAATATATTTTTTAAAAAAACATAGATAGATGTAAATGTGATCTCATAAAAACACCTTCACCTTAAATGATCTCAGCTAGTTGATTTATTGACTTCATCTCTTAAATAAATAATATGCAAATTAAGAAATCGATTGAAAATTAAAAGGTTTTACATTGATATGTCTTTTCTGCGTCTGAGCAAGGTCGAAGGAACGAGGTGACTCGCCAGGGTGTCGAACCCGAGCACACTATGACTGAAATATATTAGTTTTAGATAAAGTTACTTAATTTATAGCTTTAAAATTGTTTTGATTCGAACGAACAATCTGAATCAATTAAGGTTATATACGGACGCACAGGAATCTGACTCATCCAGTGCCAGTTTGACATCATTTCAAAAGACTCCTTATCTGTATTGCTGTATTTT
Source organism: Mechanitis mazaeus (assembly GCA_959347395.1). NCBI lineage: Eukaryota > Metazoa > Arthropoda > Insecta > Lepidoptera > Nymphalidae > Mechanitis > Mechanitis mazaeus. The sequence continues at coordinate 4,546,004 of OY365743.1, forward strand.
ATCTTTATTTTTGGGCAAAATACAGCTGTTTATTAATTATTCGTGCAAGTTTTATTTAAAAAAACAACAAGTGAAGAGTTTGGAGCGTAATAATTATTGTTGTTCGTTGTTTGTCTTTCACTTTTTGAAAAGTAATTGCTGTATAGTGCTCAGTATTAAGTTCAACTCACTTGTATGTGCCTCGGCTACTCCTCGGCAAACATTTCATCGATCGTCCATCAATGACCGTTTTGACGGCCTCTGCAATAATGGACTATTTAAATATTTCTACGAAGAACGTAATAAGCGGTTTTAGTAAAATCATACTTTTCCATCAAGCGAACGTCAAATACAAAATAATGTAGTAACACAGAAGTGATCTTTAAGATGTATTGTTTATAATGTTTGAATTATCTCATAATCTCAATAGTTCAAGTTTGTTCAAGATATTCAATTAGGCAAATATTTCAGGTGTGGAAACGTGTCGTTAAACATTACTAATGGTTATCCACATGAAGAACTACATGGAACTATGTGAATTTCTCTCTTCATTTATTTAACTAAATTATTATTATTTTTTTAATAGCATTCCACATATTCGTGATAACAAATCTGTTCTCTGAGGTTTACTTTGAGTTCAAGAAGATACAAATTACGTAAGGCGTAAATTTATAATGGAATCGACTTGTCTTCTGTCTTTAAATAGATTATGAGTTAAATGCTTCCGTTTAATATTTTCTTGATCATATCGAAAGAAAGCTTTCTTATTTGAAATGTTAACTTTAATGAGTCGGCAACAGTAGCCTGTTTTAGAATACTAGTAATAAATTGTATCTTTCGAGTTCTTAGAGGCGAGCGGGAGGCTTTGAGAGGCGACGCTCTAGGCAATAAAATTTTAATTTATTTTGTAACATCGTTTTAGATATCTATATAATACAAATTATTGAATGGTATTGCCAAATATATATATCATACACTGTTTAATATCTTTATGTTTTTCTGTACGTGTAGTGGAATGTGTATTAGACATATTTCAGTACCCGTACAGAACGTACACGTTTAGGGCCGGTAGGTATCGCAAAGTTTAGGCTATATTTTAATTAAATATTTTCGGAAATCATCAACAAAACCTCTCATCAACATTTTTAATCCAAAATATTAACGATATAAGAGTACACTCGCAAATAAATACATTTCAAGGAATGAAGAAAACAATGTTTAAGAACTCTCAATAAAACAAACACTAAAAGAAAAAGCGACGCGATGTTATAGTTTATAAATATTTGAAATTCAACTGTATTGATACTAAATTAGTTCAGTCCAAGTCTTTAAAATTTCATCCAAAAATAAGTATTAGGTATTTATCTCACTATGACTGAATCGCGTTGATGTCTTTTATTGAATAATAGTATTACAGTACAGTCGTGGTTGCGAGTTGTAACTTTATTATATATCTATTTTAAAAATCCTCAGGTTTCTATTGATTCAAACAATTTTTTTTTTAAAACATATAATGTATTGATATGAAACGTAAATAGCATTTGATGAACTCCTAATCTAGTTCGTTAACCTCTTAACATTAAAGTACCGCTACCACGTTACGTCTTCATTAAAGTTTGTTTTAATTTATCAATGTTGAATGTCTTTAATATGTCTGAACTCTCAACTCATTACCATATCATTTTCATAATTGTGGTGTTAGCGACAGCGCCAGTCGTGGCGGCGACAACGTCGAGTTCGAAATATCCACATTGTATGGAAATGTATAATATTATTGTTAATGAATTATCTATTGTTATACACTTTTGAGCTTGAGTGTGTTATTTTCTAATACAATATTTCAAGTGTTGCAAAAATGTGAATTCTGAACCTTTGAATTTATAGTAATGCAGTAACTCGAAGTTCGGTACTTATTATCTTTGAGCCTTAACAGGTTTTTTTGTTAAGCGTTCAAAGCTCTGCGGTTAACCGAGCTTGGCCAGAACAGGCAGCTTAAAGTTACTGTACCGTCATCTATACAACATTGTTTTGTTAGACTATGGTGACGGAAATTTATAACAGATCAACTAATATTAGCATAGGATGATTATTTTTATAAAACTATTTTTACTATTTATACACTGTATAAGAATATTGCATAAATAATCTTGAATAAGCAACTTATTTTAACGAACAATGTTGCATTTTACATAAAAAGCTGACTGACACCAGACCGAGAATCACCTTCCTGCTAAAGCTTAAAGTTCTTCATGATTTGAACTACAAATCATTTGTTTGTATAAATTTATGAAGATTCAACACAAGTCACATGTATTTACGTAGTGTAGTTATGTCTTTAGTAAAATAAGATTTGTCAGTTCCGTTGAATAGATGTTCGTTCGTGCCACTGAGTCATTGTGCGCTGATCGGTCACGATACAGGGGATCGCTTTATGTACTGTTGCTCCATATATGAAATACGACATGGACGCGGTAGACTTTCTTCAATTTTTTTATTGTAAATATCATGCTGAAAGGTCGACGTCGCTTATTTGTTGTTAGTATTAATAAAATGTATAAAAAAACTTATTATAATACAATTATTTTTTAATAAAATTATTTTAATATTATTAAAAATAAAGTATCTAAACGAGGAACCGAAGAGAAATATATGTTACAAGATAAGATTTACTCTAGATTTGAAAACACCTAAATTGTAGTTCGGTGGAAACACTGGCTCCGATAGAAAGTTTCAAAGTGTTGATTCTGGAATGAGGATCTAAAAACTAACTTCAATTATTAGAGCAAATGTAAGTAAGACAGAAATAGAAAAAATATAAAATTTTAATAGTACACTTTATTTATAAGACCAAACTGTATGAAGTCTGCATGCAGTTTTATCTCCAATACATTACAACTTAAGGCTTAATGCTCCAGATATTATCGCGTATGGGAGACATTTGAGTTCACACGTTGTCTCATACAGATGATATGATAGACAAATGGAACTTCAACTAAAGTACATACACCAAAGAAGATTATCGGCTGTGGCTATGAGTAAGAGAGCAACATGCATTTAATTCATGACAAATCTCTTTTCATTTTGTAGATAAATTTGTGGACAAATATTAAGGTATAGAATCCAATGAAGTCACTTGTTACGAGATAAGCTGTGAAAACATTCAATTTATCCTGGGAGTTATCATTTGTAACGACGGCTGCGATCATGTTAACTAACACTGGTACGTTCACTGAGACAGTTCCAATCGAAAGCCATTGAGATAGCAATCGCAAGTGATATCGCCGATGCAGGACCCGGCCGTGAACCACAACTTAAATACGTTGCGTACGATGTTGAAGTACGAGCAATATATGTTGTGTTAATACACATATTTGCATTGCGCCATTGTTTCTATGCAATCAATGTAAGGCGATTTTGTTTCGCAAAAAAAATGTAAACAGGTTTAAATTATAAAAAAGGATAAAGGATCTATTACAAAACAAATAATCCTCATATTAAAGTTGGTTATGCATAGTAATAAAAGTAATAAAAGTATCAAATAAAAATACTATATGGAATTATATATTATATAAAAGCTTTCATTAACAACCTGAACAAATGCGAAACAAAAATGAGACAAAGGCAATTTTTTTCGCGTCTGGCTAACGGCGACTGGAGGAGAGTTAATAATTCGGTAAGTCATAATCGGCGGTGGTCGGTGATCGGTGGCCGACGGACAAAAAGCCGCGCAATGCGTTCGCGCATCGAGCAAACAGAACAGAACCAGTCTTAAAGAAGCCCTGCATACCAAACTGTTATGGGTACAGAAGGTATATTAAAAATGTAATTATTATAAAATCAACTCCGATCTGTTTTATATTAAAAGCCTTGTTGCTAAAAACTTTGTACGGTCTTCTAAGGTGAAAAAAGAAACTTCGGGTCTAGAAGATTAGAGTGCGCTAACAGTACACAGCGAGCCTACCGGACTCAGTTGCGGGGTGCGGCACCTGCACCGGGGGCAGGACGTCGACCCTCCACCCGCCCCCCTCCCTCCTCCTGAACCCCCTCGGCCCGAGTGCTCTCACGCGATGTACCACACATTATTGCCAATAAACCCTCAGCACAGATGCTGCTCACGTGAACCGATCAAATTCACAGATCGGTTTCTAAAACGTTCTTTTTTGTTAACAAAATCGTGTATTGCCTTTGGTAATGATTTAGATTTAAAAACTAAATCAATTCGATTAAAAATTCTTTTTCATTGTAACCACTGATTCTTTGTTCGATACCTCAGCTTGTGCTATTCTTATTTTTAAAATACTAAATGTATTTTCATATTTTCACTTCTAGTAGTGTAATAAGTGCGTATATAATACGAACTATATAAATATGATAGAAAGTAATTGTAACTAAGGCAAATTAAATTTATAATTAATCCCAGGTATTTTTTTAATAAAAAAGGACACAAAGGTAAATCCTTGTAATGGAATTAGTTTATTATCTCTCTGACATCTTCAAATACGAATATGCAAAGTTATAGATGCAGTGCCTCGTCCGAGGAACAAAGAGGAATGAAGGGTATAACGAGGGTCGGACGGAATAGAGGTATTTATATTATAAAATTGTTTGATAACGGGTTGTAAAAACTATGAACACAATAAATCTGGGGTAACAATATGAAAAAATTCACACACCACAGAACTGTAACTTCAGAAAAGAAGACCAAATTACTAGAGAAAAAAAACATAGCTTAATAGGAGTTTTAACATAATTGTAAGGTTAATTATTTTTATATTTTGAACAAGCTTAAAAAATATTTTTAATTTTGATGTAACACATTACAGAATATTACAAAATATATTATTCAGTTTCAATATTTTTTACTCTAAACAAAAGCGTGTTATTAGAGGTTACTAATATAGAAAACAAAATAAAAAGACTCTAGGCAAACTACTGCGACGAAATGTTGAGATGGTAGAAGGCGTTAAAAATTAAACTTTATATTTATATTAAAACTATAAAGACATAATTCGTTTATTTAAGATAAAGTAGAACAAAGATAGTTTATATTTAGAACATGGTGTAAAATTTTACCGAAATTATATAGGTCGTTCGTGATTTTATATATGGATTGTCTTAAACGTTCGAATGGAACCCTGTTTTTAGATTTTTAGTGGTACTCTATTGTGGCAAGTAAGTGGCAATGATTTTTTTTCTTTATCATTCGAAAGTGCGTTTCATCAAGTTCCATAGTACAATCATTCTACAAAAGTTTCACTTCAATACTATATTTTTATTCAAAGGTTTTAAATTTTGCTCACAATGGATCACTGAAAAGGGTTAATTAAACAGCCTTTTTTCATTACTAGTACAACAAAACGACACGACACGAAACGACACGGTACGACACGAAACGACACGGTGCGGTGTGGTGCGGTGCGATGCCGCGCGGCGCTGCGCTCGATAACGATTAAATTTAATTTTTATTGCTCCAAGCGACGTATACTTAGGGCTGGCATAAAAATTTAAGGTCTAAATGTACAAATTTCTTCTTGTGCATAATTGTTTTTTGTTTAAGTGAAATAAAAATAAAAAGGAGTTATTTATAAATAAAAATATTAATATGAGATAAGGAACGTAGCGTATTACATGTACTCCCTTGAAAATGGTGGATTGGTGTTTACACATAAAATATTTTAGAAATTGTACAAATGTTATTATTTCATTATGAATTTAACTGTTTTGCTATTGTCAACCCTAATAAAAACCAAGTTCTCGAGAATAGCGCGTAATCGAATTTATTAAAAGCGAACGGGGGCAGCCACAAAAACAGCCTTTGTATCTAATAACAAGTTCGGAACAGCGTCGGTCCGACCTGAACTATCATCAATTCAATCACAGCGCACAAAGGAGGCGGACGTGACGCCACTATTCAACCGTATTGGTATCTACATAGCGAGGAATTTTTTAGGATTCTAGTCGGTAGCTGTTGTCAAATCTATATATCACATATTTCTTATAATTTATTAATGTATTTATACAAGCTTTCAACCACGCAACGTTTAGAAAATTAAGTTAATAGTTATAATATTTTAATTATGTTATTAGCACGAAAGATAAGGATATGTAAACAATATCAACAATATTACAATACGTATGTTGAATTTTAAAACTATTTGCACACCACATACTATCATACTTCGCTTAACAGATTTTGCAAGAAACCGTTTGAGAGAGAAAAGTTTTAAAACCTATAATTTAAGAATATATATCACTATAGTAAGAAGCAACTCCAGCTTTCATCTTTTATTTTATGTACAGATTGATTTGCTTTACTATTTATTTATAATAATAGGTCTGGATATAGTAATATTATATTCGATATCAATTAAAATTTATCTTACAGAAAACAAATTATGCAATAATTTAATAATATTTCTCGGTATCCTTGTCACGAGCGGGACGCGACAGGCGATGGCGAGATAAGAACCGACGTATCACTTGTCTTCCAGTCGGCTGCAGTCGGCTGGTGCAGCGCAAGTTGTTGCTTAACTTGCAGATATCTGCGCTCTCTGATAGCATCTGCATCGCTGATTTGAAATTGTTTGAAATAAAACATGTGGGTTGTTCTTGTATTTTTTATTTCCTTACTATATTTTGTATTTTCTTTGCAATTTAGACTTTATATTAAAAAAACACTAAAAACTTATATATTTGGAAAAAGATCTTTTGATAGATAATTGCACGAAGATTTTCACATTCAATACAAAATAAATGTATATATGATGGTAGTTATTTAAAACTCATGTTATAATTGTTCCCTAATATTGATAAAGAATACCTACATTGAATTTTAATATATTTAAGAACGAGGTCGGTGGTCACAACCAGAGCGCGAGAGGCTCGGATACCAGCGTGACGTCACGGCCACCCGCAAAGCTTAATCGAATCGAAAGAAGCTGATGCTCGAAACAGCGTAGAAAAGCGTATCAGTCAGTTGCGTGGCGAAGACACCGCAGCCAACACAATTGTCACATGGATTAGCAAACAAAAACTATATTATGGCTTCTTTCTTACTTACTACTTTTATATTTCAAAAATCATCCAAAATTTTAAAAAGTAAGAAAAACGGATAAGAAAACTTAACGGAACAATGACTACTTAATTAAAACGTTTTGTAGTGACGAATGAATGTAACGATTGACTCCATCTTGACTAGACAATCATCAAACAACAAGCAGCTTTTACTGACCTTTTCTACAACTTAGAATTGATTATAGATAGACCCATCTCCTATTGAACAACGCTCACTTTATAGACGAGATCTGTTTTATTCAGCACAACAACGGCCATTGCATTTCGACAGAGCAGCCTTCAGAAGGATTTATTAGAGTCGTACCAAATGTCTCCGGGTAAGGAGGCTGAGATGCTATCTCGATCTATAGACTCCATTAGGGCCTATCCGAGCACTGTGACGTCGGAAGCCGATACTATCTTATCGATCGAGCTGTATTAAAATGTAAATGAGCCAGCCATTGATCTCAAAAAAATAAAAGCACCTGTGCGAGTGTTATGTCATAGCGTTAAATACTGGATAATCGTGTGTAATTGCGTTTGTAAAAAGCGGCCCACGATCGTGCTGGGCGATGAAGCGAGCGAACTGCTTACCGATACTCGCCACGATGGATATCAATAGCACTCATCGCTGTATTGATTACGGCGAGTAACTAACAAGGTGTAAAATATGTAAACACAACCTGCTACCTACTGTACGTACATTGGATAGAGTCTTATTATCATAAACATTTTTTGCTACGTTTATTCTAACCGTATTCGAACCGGAAAATTGAGTTTAGCGTAAACAAAGTGCTAACGAGCAGGGTGGGCGACTTTAATAGTTTAGTTGTAACATAAGGCCGGTAGCCAATTTGCAGGATTTGATCAAAAGAACCGCCGCAGTCACGCGCCGTGTTCACACGTCGTCACTCAAAGCGTAACGTGACGTGACGTGACACTGCCATACATACGAATTCTCGATGCTCGTAAAACTAGCTCACCATTGAGTGTCGTTGCGAGCTAAAACTGTTAGTTGAAACCAAAACATAAATTCCTTATATAAAGGGACTTATTTGAACACTTGTTACACAAAGATGGATATATTAATAAATTCCATAGTGAAAATAGAGATAAGCTTCTTAATAAAAGAATAATTAAGAGAATAGTTCAGGTCTTGAATGGCTCGGCACTTTCAAAGACACAGTATAATCAGTGTTTCAATTAAAGATTTTATTTTGGGATATATAGTTTTATTAGGTTGTCGAAACGACAGACAACTGCATGTTTTTTCTTGTCATAATAATACGAAATAAAACAAATTGAATCTCAATCATCTTAAATCCAACAGAAAGAATATTGGCATTTCCTATGTTGGCGCCTTTTTACCGAAACTGCGACGCATAAATCGTTGCGTGTCAGAAGGTCTACAAGAGAGAACCGCAGCTGAGAGCAGGGAGTGGAGGGGAAGTGTATTTCCAAGGAGAGCGGCTCATTAAAATACCTAAACCCGGTCAGGACAGCGACAGCTCGTGAGAATCGAGGACTAATTAAGCGAAAATAAGAGACGGAATTGATAAACATTTTTAACTTTAGATAGCACCTCTTTTTGTGTAATTAATAGGTCTGCTGATTTATTCCATTTATATTTATTAGTAAAAAGGTTAAGATAATGATTTTGTAATATCATTGGAAGTTTTAATTCTATGTTTGATCTGTTAATAGATTTAGGTGTTTTCCCAAAGATAAAGTTTTGTTTAATTATATATATATAATAATAATGGCATGGATATGTTGCTATACAAATAACATATACAAAGAATTATTTAGCTGTGATAAGCTCTATATTTGGTATTTAAATTGCGACCTCAATAATAACGTAATATGCGTATTTTATTGTGAAGTGTCAATTTTAGAAAAAACTGTATATTATTTGTGGAAAAGTTATTTTAAAACTATAACCATAACAATAAGCAAAACAGATACTGGAGTCTAGAGAAGTATAAGACACTATTGTTTCGCAAAGATGATTCAACTGACCATTTGTCGCTGTAGAAACTTTTTATATATAACTATTTATAGTATAATATAATAAAATATTTTGTTATTATAATTTCCATATTAGATGAGGTGAATAATTTATTCGCTATGTAAATTAAGATGTTACTTGGGTATGATACGTCCCTTGATTAATGACTTAAGATGCATTAGCGGAGCAAGGCGACCGACACACGGGCTTAAAGACTCACTAAGCTTCCCCCGATCACAATCTTGTACGGTTAAGAGAAGTACGTGAACAGCGGTAATTGCTAATATTTCCTAAAAATAAAATACCTGTGAATATGAATATATAAATTTTGTATGATATAGTTTTGTAATTAATAAGCTTTAAAAAATTGTTTGTAATAATCCTTATCGAATAAGATATTGGGAGTATAATGAAGACGTCAGTTGTGACGCTAGTCTAAGCGCCTGCGCCGGCGTAGTAAGCCGCAGGGGGTGGAGGGGGGCTGGGAGGGTGGGGGGAGAGTGTGTATTAGCAATTTGATAATAAAGTGTCGATTAATGATTACACAGCTCTGATCATACAGCTTATTAGAAGACACAGTCAATCATTATAATAAGCCGTCACAAGAAATATCTCATAATTAAAATAATAATTATAAATAATAATATTTTCTTTTATAGAAGCTTCAGAGATGGCATCATATATTTTATCACATTAAAGGTGTAAGATACGAGAAAATATTTAAGTAAAAAAAAATCACTGTTAACCTAAAAGAAGGAAAATCGCCCTTAGCAATTAAATTAATGAAAAAGTTAGTAAATATATATCCTAAAATGGGAACAAGATAGCAAGGCACGTATGTTTGACATTATTAATAATTATATTATAAAATGTTCACCCACAAAAATACTATAATAATATTACTAACTAATATTAGCCTATACAGTGGGGCCCAGCGTGGTGGGCTCGCGTCGCGACGGAAGCCGCTATCTCGCGGATGCGCGCGCGCCGATACGGTGCGACACACGCGCCTACAGCACTACTATTTAATAGGCATATTCCTAAATGTTATTAGCATTTTTAACGAAACATGACAAAACAACACTTATATAAAAAATGTCCTTTTATAGTAGAAAAGGTCCTTTTATAGGTCCTTTTATAGTAGAAAGAGTAGAAGAAAAAATATTTTAGAAAATCCGAATTTCAACGACTTCTTCTCTATTAGTGATATTGGATCTGTGATTTGCAGAGTTAGAGTCTAGAAACGGCTAATGTATGTTGACTGGGCTACATAGGTCTCTAATTCGTGATTCTTCATCACTCTTCATTTCGGAAGGCCTGCAAAAACTAGGTATACTCCATGCTATTTCGTTGTCAGGTCCCATTATAAAATATTAAGAAGAAGACTCCATTTGTAATGACTTTCTAGTTTCGTTTTTAACCATTCGATAGTCGAAGTGACTTCTACAACAATATATACATTTTAAATAAATGGATTATGGCTCTTATAAATATCTCTTACAATGTTAGAGGTTTCTAAACTAACATCTTGTTACGAATATCATGTAAAAGAGTACAGAAAACATACTAATTGTTATTTTTACTCATTCAAACCGTCACACACATCCACTTCATACGTCTGTATTATGTTATGTGCAACAACGTTAGATAATTAGAAGAATTTCTATCGCCATGTCTATTAGTTACTATATGTATATGTCATGTCTATTAGTTACTATGTGTATATGTATAGACATATACTGTTTAAATGACGATGAGACCTGTTTATTTTATTAACTTGTACAATTGTACAATTCGGAAAAGTAATTATAAGGTAAATGAACTACTTCCACGCAACGGAACTAAACAATCCGGTTGTTTTTTATAAACAGTAAGCGATCAAAGAATACCAGGAATAATTATTATGTCTCAAAGCCAAGGTGGCGTTTTGGATCAGAATATAATAAAATACTAATAATCATAGTCGACACTTCTTTTATTTATATGGTGAAGTTTATATGAAAAACGTAATTTTCAATTTAATTTAATCAATATTAACTGTTTAGACTTTCATCAGATCCACGTTACTATCTAGTTTGTAAAATGAGAGTCTAAGAATCATACAATGTTTGCAAAAAAAAACATTTAAAACAATTTTTTTTTACGGATTTAGTGGTAGCCTCCCGTATATATTCTTGTTTATATTTAAATGTTCATATGATGTTTCATTTGCCTCATATGAATAGCAGCAGAATCAAATATACCTGTGTACATTCTGGAGTCTATGGCCGGAAACTAAGAGACCACTGGAGATAGATGAAAAAAATTACCTACAATTAAAATCTAAACAAATATCAAATATATACGTAATATAAATAATTTGTTCGTGAGAATATTGGCACCTGTTCAGATGTAGCAGAAAGGTTGATGTTGCGATATCCGGTGCCTCGCGCGGACTAACTGTAATTGTACTCTCGGACTGTCCAGACCGTCCGATGCTATTGTGTACAGTTAGAATTACTTTGACTTGTGTTTTACACCTGTATGCTAATTCAATGAGTTATTATTAGTTTATTAAGTGTTGTTAAGGTGTTGGATATCCTTATCTTATTTTACTGCTGTTATCATTGCGCTGTAGCGCCGAGGTGTCGCTCCTAGCATTATTATAAATTGTATATTTATGTAATACTCAATCATTAGGTACATAGTAACGATGGACTTCCAAGAGTATATAAAATTGAATTACAATTCTCTAAAATAAAAATCGAATAAAAAGTAGTGTAATACAAATGGCGACACTCGTTTTCGTTTGAAAGAGATAATAATTGAATCGTGCACGTAAATATTGTTATTACTTGTTACACAACCTGTTATATATATCATTTATTTCACTATGTACTTTAATAATCTATCAAAATTATACTGTTTTAATCTTATATTTATACTGAAACGCCTAAACCGATGTTGACGACAATTTAATGTAATAAAAATATCAATAATAATATTATTCGATCCCAGCGGAGGTCCCCAGTGTGTCAGTGTGTTATCATCTGTTATATATTTAAATTATGTTTAATTTATCTTTCGACGACCGAGGTTTTCCCAGAGAGCTTTTTTACTAATATCATAAAACTTCCTATATTTCAGATTATTTTAAAAGTACAGTAGATTCAAAGGCATTTATCATGATATAAATAATTGTATTTAAATTATGTATGTAGGGAAAACAAGAATAAATATTTCTCATTCATCCGTTAAACTAGAAACCAGATAACTGAGCAGATTTATTATCTATTATTGTCGAATTACAAGGGCAAATGTAAACAAATATATAAAGTAAACGCGCACTGTACGGGTACAAATGAAATTTAATCCTGTCTAATGCGGCACATCATAACATGATTGCTAAGAACTATTTCCAAGCGAGGGATTCGTTTAGCCGATCATTACGTACCGTTAGGAGCCGGGATCCGCGACCTCGCCGTGAGCTGGAGCCAGCACACACCCGCAATTTGTCAAAATAAACTGCTACATTTACAACCTCTCATATTAACAATAACGAACTCTGTTTCAATGTGTTAAGATTCAATTTTTACTCTCATGGTACATTTTATTTGGTCGTGTGAACGAAGTTTTTTTTCGGAATGAGCTCCCGCTGCGAGATGGATTGCGAAGTTTTGCGAGGATATAAAACGGACTGCAATGATAAATGCGTCTAATACCTCTAATACGTCGACTCCGGATAAACGATGCAATGTCTTGGCATTTCATGTACTATGAGAGTAATATTAAAAGTGTTACGTTAATCACTAATACTTTAACATATTACAAGACCATAGAGAAAACTAATAAACTATAAAACATTTTATGGTAATAGTGATGTCAATTATCCGCCTTAAAGAGTTAGATCATTTAGTTTGTATCATACCAAAACGTTGACAGCTAAAGGTTCCGGTGACATTGACTGAATAATGAAACGACAACAACTAGGTCTTTCGACGACAACTTTTTGCAAGTAAAGTAAAGATGACTCCCTTAACCACAGCCTCACACCGTCCTGACTTTAATTAAAACATTGGACTTGTGACTCTGTTGCCATTTAGTTTGGAAATTACTGCAGGTACATACACAACCTCTTGAACAACATTACCGGTTTTTAAAGCAATTTGTTATTTACAAAAGCGTATAATATATATTAATTATTTTTGTATAGATTTTTGGGAAATCGTGTATAACTCCGTGCCTGTGAGCGAGTTGTTATTATTGTTTCGCTCGGCGCAAACTTTGTAACCTGCAGCACGATATATTTCTGACTCATTACTCAAGGGCTATCGTTATTTATTAAGGGTCTGTAACAAATGAACCACCGAAGCAGGGTCGAATTACATTTTCCATTATTCTGTAACATTTATTAATCACAACCCATCAGGAGAAGTAAGCAAAGCGGTTCTAGTCTTACCGAAGGTATTAATAACATAAGCAAAATATTTGCAATAGAAAATATAAGTTGACTGTATATGGTATTGGCTTGCAAATTGAGTTACGGTCTAGGTCTCGTAAGGTAATTTAGATGGTTAATTAAGTAAAGGAAGCGATGCGGATGCGCAGAAACGGACGCATCGGCCTCTCGTGATCTACTGTAAATAAGTTTGCGGATTGCTACTTTTATGATGAGGTAAAATGTAAGAAAAGTTTTATTTTGAAGTGTTTGAGGCATAACCATTTAAGATCATGTACCAATTATCAAAAACACTATCATAAAAATATACGATATATATAAGTTGTAAGTAATACATAATGTTAAATTTATATAAGTATACACCTAATATAATTATTACAATTTTCAATATTTTTCTTAAAATGTTCATTATTCTGTTTTGGTGCTTTGTCTGTACTCTAAATGAAACATTTAAACCGGGAAAAGGCAAAATGAAAGACAGTTTATGAGATAATACAGCAACAGAGATGGAGTGATATTAGCGTACGATCTCAACGGTATCTAACCGTCCGACGTGCATGTAATTTGCTTAGATTGAAATTCGTTCCCATAATATATGGAACCTAGTAATGCGTTCCGTTACTGTGAGATCGAGTGCGGCTCGTCCCCGTGTCGTGGTCGTCACGAGGTGTGACTTACCGTGATATCAAGCACGTGCCTAAGAAACCTCTCATAAATACTACAATTCAGTTTTTCGTAACATATTTTATAATATCATATAATATTTTATAAAATATGACTCGTAATTGTTTAATTAAATTGTATTTATATTTTTGTATGTCATGAATTGCTGTTTTTATTGTTTATCTGTTGTTAAATCTGCATAAATAAACAATATTTTACTAGTGGGTACTCCGCAGAACTGTCAAAAAGGTCGGTCAAAAGCTAACAGATATTTATTGTAAAAATCAATATGAAATAATAAACATCTGACACGCGGCAATCGAGCTTGCCGCTATGAAAAACTCCTAATCGCCAAATTGTAACTCGCAAATTAATTAACAAACAAAACAACTTCTATTGCTTTTTTTATTTTTATTATTTAGTTTATGATAGGATTTTAAAAAATTTAAAAATTCGAAATTTTTTTTCCATTTTTCGGTAACTTCGGCGGCCGATCTGACCACCTTCCCGTTGGACAATCAACAAAATTTTGAAAAGTGAATCTTACATTTAGATGCTGATTCCAAATATATCTTTAGTTTTTCAAAATTCGAAAAATAAAATTCGACACACACACAGACACACAGACACACATACAGACAGACAGATGGGAAGGAAAAACGGAGTTTTTCGAAAAGATCAGAAGTGTATATTTTTAATTCAAATTCCACTCCGCGGTATGTGTATCATAAACTGTATAAAATAGTTTAAATGAAGTGAGGGTTGTGAGACAGACGAACATTCTTTTGTGTGATGTCAATTGATTTTATACCAATTTTATAGAATGGTACAGATGCCTGATACCGAGCACCGCCTGCGCCACCCTTGTCTAACTCGTAAGCAGATGGGCGGCCCCCGTCTAACGATCTTTCTATTGTACCACTAATGCTCATGTTAATAAAATAATAAAACCAGAAAATAATAATCTATAAAGAATAAATGTACAGATGTCATATATATAGTATACTCATACTGGAACATGAGGTCATTGCAGCCAGCTTTGCTTTTTAAAAAATAATAATAAAGTACAACAAGATCTATCACGTAATTAATAACCAATTGACGAGTATTGTACTAGGTCCACGCAAGCGGGGTTGGCCTCGCGACGCAGCGCATGCGATCCGAAAACGTTCTATATGTTAACTCTATGGGACACATTTTATCAATTATCTCGAAAACTACAATTACGATTCGTCTAATTTTGAATCTAAACCGAGTTTTGCTCATTATGCGCATGTGTGCAAAATTGAAGGAGGAGTAGGGTAACAAAGAGTTCAAAATTTGAGTAGTAAAGAACTTCGTTTCGCTCATTTCAATCAGACAGTTGTAAACTACGGAACACGTAACAATGTCTCCTAAAATTATTTAATAAATTTGTAGGGAAAAAGCCAAACTTTTTGAAAAAGCCTCGTAATTCTAAAAATATTTATTGAGCTGACAGACATTTACATCTCGTCTACCCGTGAACACGATTACTGCAAAGTATTCTCAACGGCAGGTTAAAATCAAAAATGTAACCAAATTATACGCGAGTTTTAATCCATTAAATAGTTTTATTTCAAATGTGTACTCGTGAAAATCTAAGAAAATACTATCAACTTATATATCAAATATTATCAACTTTCTCGCTGTTTCATCTCCATAGATTTTCCATTAAGAGGCGTAATAGTTTCTAAATCACACATAATATTTTGATAAAAACTTATTTTAATGTAAGTAAAAACATTAAAATTTGAGTAAAAAATAGTTGTAATTAGATGTCTTTGAGTTCTATTATTAAAATTATAAATTTAATATTATTTATATTACAAATGCTAAAGTTTGTGTCAATGTTAGCATGTTAGCATGTTAATTACTCTTTAACGAAAAAACTCTACATCAGAGTTATAAATGGGCTACAATTTATAAAGATTTTTTATAATTATATTATAATATAATGGAAAGTACCAAGTTCTCTAAGAGACCTAAAATTACCACAATAAGATTGCTCTGACATGAGCGCTATTAAGAGCCTACTAAGTCTTTTAATCGCAAAACTTACGTTTTCGGTAAACAGAGTATTTTTTCATTTCCTATGTACTTTATTTTAATAAAGATAAAGACACGGTTGACTTTCACAACACACAATGCGGGCGAAGCCGTGGACGAAAGCCGGTATTAATCTATTTGTACACAATAATTTATATTTTATATACTTTTCATAAAATGAGTGTAGAATAAATAAGATACATTATAGAATTTATTATATATAGGAATCATGTCTTAGATACTGGTCATAACTAACAAGCTCGCAATCCAGAACATGTCAATAAAAACACGCATGACTTAAATATTAATGATATCGCATGTTTGCGCAATACACCTCCGCCGTACTTGAAAATACATAGACTACTAATTATACACTTTTTACAACAATACGTTCTAAAATCGGTCTTAAATAAACCGTAAATTTCAATCACATTGAATCAATCCAAGAAGGGAATGTATTAAAAATCGAAAAAGCAACTTCTATTATTTCTTCTTCTTCTTGCGTTTTGTCGTTCTACGGATTTAATTATCGCGTCGCCTTGATAGTTGACAGTTAACAATTGTACTCGACCTTGATGAAATTTGCATTTTATATCCTACTTTATTAGGACGGAAACGACCTCTATTAGGCTTTAGAAGATCTGAACAATTGAGGTTTCAGTATCGATGAATAGTGAAAATATTTTTAAGGTTTTATGATGTGATAACTTTTTTAAACATCTGATCGGAATAGATACTAGTGAAAGTGGTTTTCGCTTATTATTTAAGTTATCAAATAAATATTATTCCGATACTTATTTTTTTATATTTTTTATATTTTTATTTGAACAAAATGGTTTTGGCTAAAATTACGATAAAATAAAAAAAAATGTGTTTTTGTTAAGTTTCGATTACGATTCAAATAATAATAACCTACAATAATGAAAGTGAGGGAAGTGGAGCAGAAGAAGTCATTGGAGAAATCAAATACTTTGATAACGGACTTGACATATGAGTTGTGAAGTTTTTATTTTTGATGTGGTAACATCAAAAATAAAAACTTTGATGTTACCAAATCAAAAATAAAAACTTCACAACATTGCCTAGTCGCAAAACGGAGCTATACTTTGATTGTCTACTTGCTATAATGTAATTTCTTTAGTCTCAACTTAACCTCCATAAAACTGACACTTTCTTACTGTTGGTATATAACTCTTTGCGGTTTTGTTTTAATGTCTTTTGTTTTAAATATCAACAACAAATTGTTCTCATATACTCTGATTTCTTGATTCTTCTTATTGATATTTTTTACTTTCAACTAAAACTTTGTATGATTTTAAACTTTACTATTTTTATTTTTTTATTTAACATACAATACGTTGTGATGATGTAGCATAAAATGTAATCTCTTAATTAGTTAAAATTGTCAATCATATTTAAATAAAATTCCTATTTAAATATATTATATAAATTAATTGGTTACTTAATAAGTATATTTATATTCATGTAAATCAACTTAGTTAAACTGACGTCACTTAGCATAGTTGACGCCACACTGTCTGCACTTGTCTACTTGCATATTTCAAATAAAACAAATTACATGCCATTTTCAACTCTGTTTTTAAAATATAAGAACCAGTATGGCTAAACAAGCTTGTGTTATTAGCGAGGGACCACCGCCGGCGACATCCAGCAAAACATACATTATAACGCGTGTCTCCTTCCACCTGCGCCGCTGCCTGCTGTACTTCAGAATTGAATGAAATTATTGATACATACCGAACAGACACCGAACATACATTGTCTTACAATCGATGGTACATATAAAGATTTTGAAGTAATCGTTTAACTATTAATTATAAATGTAGTGCAAATAAGATTCTACATAATTTTCAGATCCATTATTAAACTCAAGAAGTTTTCTGTGAACATCTTACAGAAAAGTCCAATGAGTAACTTCTTGTGTTTTTTTGAGGTTAAACGCATACGAGGATGTTCTTTATGTTCCTGCAATCCTTTGATCTTACGACATCTCAGAAAAACTAGACCTGCTCAGAAGACATAAGAATGGTAAAGCACAAAACTAAACAATAGTATTAATAATTTGTAGTAGTGAGTTCAGAGAAGGAATAATTTAAAGTTACCGCTTTTAGTCTTCTGAATGCGTCATTAGATATCTAAATTGTAACATCAACGAGTATGTTCCCGATGATAAAGAGACATACACCAGACCATCACTACTCCAGTAAGTTTAGAACAACGAGAAGAAGCTACCATTATTGTATCTCGACAAATAAAAAATATAGATTCAAAACCTATACAATGACATTGAACATATATTTTCTGATGTTGTTAGACAAAATAATGGGTTAGTTGAATGAATTCGGCGCAAAGATCTCGTTAATGGGAAAGGAAGCGTCTTTTTGTCAGCGAATGTCCTGCGCCGCGACGTGCACTTGTTTTTACTTGTGACAATTACATCGTGTAGGATGTGAACGATGCTGTGTGGGAACGAGAGCAACGAACACAAGCTCCGCTGCTTGTCGATGCATACTGGCGCAGTTATGCTGCTTGCTCTGCTTATCGATTCATTCTGTGTTAAAGAACAAAAAGCTCTGAAAGGGGTCGCTGTAGTCATTAAATAGGTTTTACTACTTGCTGTGAGCCGTTTGAATAATGTAGTCTCTGATAAATAGCTTTTAATAGAATAAGTTATATAGATACCATGTTGTTACTATCTCATTAATAGAAATTCAATTCAATAAATTAACGATTGTCCGCTATTAAAACGTTTCGTTTGCTCTGTGCTGAGATATTACAGTGAATTAAAATTAAAAACACAGATTGAGTAAAAAATATAAAAAATTAATATAAAAGAAGTTCCCACGATTTTGGCCAGCGTGAGTAAAGCTAGGCTCACACTTTTATAATTCATCGAGTAAACCTATTTTGCACAAAAAAATAGTTTGTAATTTTAGATGTATTTTATATAAAAATTTAATGAAACCTTAAATGATAGCAGTGGAATTATCCTCTGTCGATGTGTTGCTATCAATAACACAAAATGAAGAAAATTTAAAGTGTTTATAGAAGTAAAGATAATTTATTTAAATTTATATAATGTGAATTGTGTGAGTGAGGTTTAAGACCAAGTGGTGTGGAAGGCTCAATGGCTGTTCGATCGGTGTCGATTTCCCGAGCAGCGCCTGCGCCACGCTTAAATGGCCTATCATCATCCAATAATATTTGGCGTTCGGTCAGCAAACACATCGGGGGAGGCTGCAGGGCGAGCGCGGGGAGGAGGCGGCGATGACGCGGGGAGGGCGAGGGGTGGTGCGGGGTCGCGATCGAGAGGTAGAGGGAACGACTCGACGAGTGCTCGACAAACTTCGGCGCCGTGTGTTTGCGCTCCGCACACCTGGCCACTCTTGTTTTTTCTAACCAGTTTTTTTTCTAACAACAAACTTTGGGATACGTTAATTTGAACCTCGTTTCTCTAATACAGTTTGTATAAACATTCTACATCTTCACCTGTGCTCTTGTGTTGAATGAATAGTTCTTTAAAATGTTGTTGCTCAATAGTTAGGATTATTTTAAATTAAACCGTTCATTCTTTCAACAAATTTAACTAAATATCGGTCCAACTAATAAGACATATAAGACATTGAATATATATACTAGGAAAAAATTATTATAACTAAATGAATATTTTACAATTTTAATCATTTAAAATGTTTTTATCAGTAATGCTGGTCTGAAGGCATTCCGTCGGGCATCCTAAGCAAACATTTAATTTGTTTGACGTCCTTTAACTAACAAATTATTGTTAGACAGTAGTCTATTTTGAGTCTTATTGTTATTCAGTAGAATGACTAATCTTTTGTTTATATCTTGATTAAAAATATAATTTACAGGCCAGATTCAAGGTAACATTTAGTTTATATCTTATTTTAAAATTAAATTCCATTCGGTTTTAGGCGAAATCAAAATGTTATATTCTAATACATGACAGACACTGGCTATATTAGATGTGGTGAACCTGGAACGTCTCCGATTTTCAAATACTCCCCAAATCTTGCTCTAATAGAGTACATTTATTGCTTATAATTTGGACAAGTTATTTCTAGAGAAAAAAAATATTCTGATGAGCAGGTCTTAACTACTTTATTAATTCTCGCTCCCATAATATTTTAGTAATGGAATCAAAGCAATTTTTATAAAATGCATATATAATGTAAGCACATAAGTCGCGTCTATTGATTAAACATATAAAAATTCACTCATTAACGTATTATGTAACTCTGTCATAATCTTGATTTCATTTATCGCATCAGATTTATTGAGATCAAAATAATAAAATGACCATTAAAAGATACAAACAAACTATAGGAAAATTAATAACTTTTTTTTTTTTTTTTTTTTTTTTTAATTAATAACTGTGGCAACCACAATATGTAAGTAAGTAGCTGAGATCCTCAGCATTCAAACGTCGTTACTTTATTTAATACACTATAATATATCATTGCAATAATAATTATTAATATGTAATAAATATATACTTACTATTTTTATTGTCTTCCCTTTATCCAATATCATTAACCGCAAACAGCATCACTAGACACTTGCTTTGTGGTCCCAACAAATGGATGATCTATAATTTTATGAAAGCTATCAACTTTATTATAAAACAATTTCCGACCTTGCGTAAGGAGGCGTATCAGTACGCCTCTACGTCCCACGTTCGATTACACGTCATTCTGCATATTTTTTAGGTTCAAATGTTTATTCTTGTTAAATAATAAAAATTAAATAATAATATTTTCTTTTTTACATTTTTTTTGTTAAATAATAATCTTTAAAACAAAAAGTACATGCCAAAATCAGTTAGTTTATGTGGAAAGGGTTTTTATGAGCTCAACAAGATATCTTGCCTGTGGCGGCGAAATGGTATATGTGCCTGTAGTTACGGATATGACGATAAGTACTGCGAACTATTGAGACTGTTAGCAGGCAGCTCACGCGCCTCCAGCGTGAGGGCACGCGACGCGAGCTCATCTCACAGCAACGGGAGCGACCTTTTTAGTTATAGCAACAAAAACAAATTATCTTTTATTTCCTTTTATATTTAAAAATTAAAACCACAGAAAGTATAGAGCAAAATCAAAGAAAGTATAAACAAAAAAGTGTGTTGCAGACACTACTCGTTATAATTTTAATATTATTCAAGTTCAAATGTATTCTTAAAACTTAAAAGAAATAATTGAACTTGCCGCAGCATCATCTAGATTATTGGGTTTGTAACAGCGGCAATCCTCCGGCATACAGGTAGAAAGATCGTAGATTTATATTAACCAGTTGGCTAAAAATAACATAGGGTGCAGTGTGTGTTCCCGCGCTGAGATTGCACCGGGTGCAAAGAGCTCTAGAGGGCACGGGGGTTTTACGCGGGGAAGCGAGTTGGGGGAAGGGGGCAGTCAGTGCTGCCAGCAAACCGGTCCCTGAGACCGCGCCGCCGGCCATCAATTCACCATGTAATTCTTTTAATTTGGTAATAATCAATGAAAAGCACAGCTGGGCAAGTTTGAAAACTGCTTGAGATGGCCTGACTACTTCTATAATGCAATATTTTGATACTGTTTCAGATATATAATTTATCATTGTAATCTTGAAATACACTTAATAGAAAATGAATAAAAATCTTTAGGGATCTAAATATTCAGAATCTTTCGAATTCAAATTAAATGATAGGGTGAATTGGTACGCTATTGGTACAGGTACGCAATTGGTGAAGGTTTTTTTTGTTAATACTTGCGCTGTGTATAGATATATATAGATGTGTGGTTGTGTGAGTATGTGTGAGTGGGCACTTGTCGCGACCGGTCCTCGACCACCGCGCTCCATTCAATTTGTCCAACACAACGCACAATGCAATGTTTATCATCCATCACAGCGTACTGGCCCTCGTCAAGCTCTAGATATAAACCTTTACTGAAAACTATTTTAGTTAACAACATAACTCTCAGTGGCATTGCATCCAGCTTATTAAGACGACTCTTAGTTTACTACGAATAGCTTATCAACATTTTATTATGTTTATGTTAAGTACATGTTAATTAATAACACTCATAACTGATAAATTTACAAAAAAAATCCGAGCTTCAGTAACGATTTTTGCTTGATTAAATGATGATGAAGCAATAAAGCGTTAAAGTCTCGCCGTAGGCTGGGAGTACTTGAGGTGCGGCCACGACTGCGCAGGCGCAGAAAATGCCCCAGGCTGTGGGTTAGCGGGACACCTGCTGTACTAGAGTATTGAATGCTCTCAAAATATTTCTCCAATGTCCACATACTAGCTAGTTATATACGTAGGAATTTATTATTTAATTATTTACTCAAAACAACTTGCGACATAATCTACGACAATTACTGCACATCTAATTTCATTAAAATCGTCAGCCGTATTTTACAGAAAAGCAGTATACCCTGCTTCCCCTCTACCCCACTATCCCGCACCCTCGTCCTCGCTCCGCGCCGCGCCTGCGCCGGTATTTTAATTAAACCCGCGCTCTTCATCCCATACATAACATAACCTTATGTTCTCCCGCTCTCACACACGCACACGCACTCACACGTCAGCATGGCGGGGCCTGAGAACCTGCGAGTGCACCTAACGAATTGTAAGCGACACGTGGTGACCTGCACGTGCTGCCGTCTGCAGTCTGCAGCGTGCACTGTGCCCTGCGAGCTGTGCTTAAGTGTAGGAGAAAACATATCTTAGATAATTCACTTAAAATAATACTAAAAATATTTCTTTTAAATTATGAAGATGTTCTGTTTGTTTATGCTTAAGTACAATATTTAATTTCTTATAAATGATTGAGGTTGTTATGTAGTTTTTTATTTTCAGATTATAAGACATTTTATCCTTCAGATTCCACCCTGTGCGTACAATGATATAATAACCCGCCACACAACTCGCTAGCTGCTGCCGGAGCGCCCGCAACTCTCGTTCGAACTTCTAACTAATTCGATATCTTGTTCGACTACATTGCTTTTAACGAATGGTCCTCATTGACAACAATCATTTTGTTTTTACTTTGTAACACAATTTTAAATTATAAATTATACATGAATGTTGATAAGAAATATTCTTTTTAATGCTATTTATTTATTTTTTAAATAAAAAAGACATATTAATTTAGAATATTTTAACTTTTCTATGAAAAGTAATAAAAATTATGATATTAGATAAACATGTTTTTTATCAACAACAGCTTATCATAAATCAACTTTTCTTCCTATTTAAAACCTGCAGCATCTGCATTCATCAATCTTCCTACCGTAAGAACACTCCACATTATATATGTTTCATACGAGTCATGACCGAATTAATTATAAGCATGCCTCCCTCCTCCTCCCCCCCCCCCCACTTATAATTCGCAGCGCTCAGTAATTATAATTGACCCGACACTCATTTGCGTGAGAATCATACAGACCGACCTGAGCTATTTATTGATCTATCATAGTTAATCGTATGTAGATAGATACGATTATAACATTACGTAAACTGATATAAAAATTCCCCTCCCACTTCTAGTATTCCATTGCCTTATAAAAAGCCGTAAAACCAGGCAGCGTGAGAATAATTTGCCGAATATGGAGCAAGCGGACGCAAGTGCAGGTCGCCGGAGTGCTCTAACGCCGCGCCCGCAGACATTGTACTAATAGACTCACTCATTATTTATTTGTTGCCTTGATTGTTTGTATTTCTGATAATACTTAGTATTTACTAATAATAGGCCGAACCTTACAATTCAATAAGAAAAAGGTATGAAATGCAAAGTTAAAAAAAAAACTTTTACTTGGATTATATAAAATTTTAACTTCAAAAATAACATTATGACAACAAATATTAATAATTCTGAAACATTTTAACTTGTACTCCAAGTTCTCTGCCAATAACAAGGTGTTACAATTATAGTGTTCATGGTTTCTTCACAGGAGTACAATAGGGTGGCAATTTGAGAATATGACTTATTTATTATCATTGATATTCAGAGGATCGACGGTAGCGTAACAATAATAACACTTCTATTAGGTTCGGGAAGCAAGCCTTAAAAATGGCAGCATCCTCTATACTGCCGGGTAGTCCCACATCGGGTACGTAGACGGGGTACCCGTAACGGGTTTTTCCAACGGAAGAAAAAAAAAAAAAAAAAAGTTTCGGGAAGATAAAAAGTTAATAAATAAATTTAAATTATGATAACATGCAGCGAATTTATATTTATTTTAATTCCTAGAGAGCTATCATTATCGAGCATCACTATAGCGGGTATCTGCTCGCAGCGGATGTTTCGGATATCGTTGCGTCCTTCCGCCCATTTATTTGCCACTCGTTGGCGTACTCAAATGTCCATGTCTCTCCAGGTCCCCAAGCACTTCTCTAGCCCCGCGACCAGTGGTGTGCTCTAAGACAGGCCTATTAGAAGTCGCATATCAGTTTTACATCTCCAAACTATATGTGAAAAACACACACACTAATAAAATATATTCTATAAGTAAGTTATTGAATGTCATATAAGTTATGCCAATAAGGTCCGACTGATTTATATTCAAGTTAGAAAAAAGATAAAATAATTTACAACTCGGTAATAACATGGGTATAAAAAGTATCTGTTGAACCAAATTATATCACCAGGTTTCTGGCCGAATGCGTTTTAGAGTTCGTAATGAAGCCGGTCGCTGAGATGCTCTTATAAATATTTTTTTGTATCAAGATCAAGATATGACTCGTTTCGTTTCGATCTGAGATATGTCGGTTCTCAGCGGCGCTGGCGTTGACCGCTGCGATACAGCCTTGCTAATACATAACAATTATATTCACTGACTTAAATCTATTTATATATGTAAATTAATTATATTAAAATTTTAATTGAGGCTAATACTAAGTGTATTTCAGATTTATAGAATTTTGTACTAGTCGGTAAATAAAATGTCTTTGCCGCTCAAATTCGGTAGTTATTGTTAGATGAAACTTAAGAATAAAATTGTAAGTTTTAACCTCAGGCGAAGTCCACTGACGGCTGATTGTCTGCACAATAGCGTTCATTATGACGACGCATCGCTATCGTCGAGACGAACGAACAGACAGACCGACATGACCCGAATTTATGTTTCAAGAAATCTTATGATAAGTTGCAGTTGTATTTTACTTTGCAGGTAACAATGTCTTATTTTAATATGACAACAATCTCAAAAATTCATAAGCCTTAGAAAAGGTCCTTCGTCGCTCTCTCAGCAATTAGCATCTATTGTGTTCCGCCTGTTATCGCCATCTCTCTATTGATCAGCTCTGAGCGACTCGTTCAACCAATGAATTGTTATGGATGTTAACAACGTCATTAAAATATTATTAGTTTAATCATTTAAGATATATGGTGGCAGAGACAGAATAAGCAAATTATAGGGATAATATGTATTTCACGTCTCGCAATGTGAACCGTAGATCACGGCATTCTGTGAGAAACAGTTCAATGCGTATGCGCATCACGGTCCGCATACCAATAGATCTACTAGGGATAATTCCATACGGACTCTAAGAAGTCAAGCAGCCTTATATTTTTTAAGTCTACTCTTATATAATAATGACTGTAAATATAAGATTACGGAAAGCTTAGATTTATAAATGAAATCGATATAAATCACTTTGTATACAATGCACGAAGGATAGTTAGCTTAAAATGGCATTAGGTAGAGTCGTGAAATGTAATCGACCATCAATGTTCGTCCATCGCTTAGCGGCGGCGGTGGCGGCGGTCCGGTCGGGAGGAGGGCGCGGTGGCGGAGGCCGAGAGGGGCGCGCGCGCAGTCCCGGCTAGAGCCCCGAGGCGATCGTACGCTCCTCACACTCCTCGCGCGACCTCGCTACGCGCGACACGCGGCTCGTCCATATATCGTCGGTGACACGGAGGCTGTGACTGTGACCGCGCCCGTGACTGACACGCGGCGGGCGGGCAGTGAGAGTGCGGACGGTGCAGTGCAGTGCGGTGGAGTGCTCGCGGCGGCATGGCGCGCCGCGGGCGCCGCGAGCCCCGCTGACCCCATGCGCGCGCGACTGCCGGCGCCCGCGCCGCTGCTGCTCGCCCTCGCCCTCGCCGCAGCCCTGCACGTACGTGTCGACGCCACCCGAGACTGTCCCTACACTACACTACAACCTTATTAACTCATTTAGCAACTTTACACTACAATAAAAAAATAACCATACCCTATGCAAACAAATATATAATAATCATATTTACCCATTTTGCAACCTCATGAAGCAATAATAATGATAAACAATGTCCCGTTGATCAGTAGCCAGGCTACTAACTACTAGACCAACAGACCCACAAATTATCGAAAACATACAAAATCACCGTTGAAGTTAAAAGCTATGCTGGAGGAGAGAGTTGCATGAAGCATTATAGAACTTATACAATAGAGTTTATATTAAAGTTTGTTTAAAATAATTTACTAAATTTTAAAAATAAAAAATTGATTTATAGTATACCTTTAAAGAAAGATAGTATTTTAAATATTCTTTATAAAAAATAAGTTATTTTAACATAAATATGTTAATAATCGACTCGAACGCTCGAAAGCCTATACAAATTTACAATGATAACACAAGAGCTAGACTGAATGCTGAGTCGCACGCTCCCGGCGACCGCTTAATGCGCTCAATTAGCTTCACCACGCGCCTATTCCGGCTGATACGATACTTATTACGACAATTTTAATAATACGAGGCTCTTGTGACAATGTGGATTGATTTTACAAACATACATATATTATAAAACTTAAAATCGCGTTTCATTCGTAATAATACCTAAATTAATAAAGTCGTAGGAATATTAAATAACTATGGGAAAATTGTACCTATGGTATCCCTTTGTTCCTTATCACTTACAGCATTAAGCATAGGAATTACTGAAACAGTCTAGTTTGTTTTATTGATAACATAAAAATCTTTGGACGTAATATTTATTAAAGTCTGCTAATATCAATATAAATTTGTTATCTTATGAAATAAAAAGTATATTAAACATTTGTGGTGTTAAATGAAAAGGTGTTGTCGACTTGTTTGTTAATAACATTTACTTTTGAGACAACTAGTGTTATTACTGTAGCATCATTTTCTTATTCCGTGTGTTAAGATACTTTTAAATGTTTTACTTAAGAGTAAGACATTTTAAATAAATAAATGTTTTTCATCAGCAAGAGTCAAGTAAAGTTACTTACAAAATTCTATATTTCAGGTTTATCTCGCGGACCGTAATACTTTTCATGGATTGTTAATAAATTTTGTTATTCACTCAAAATACAGATAATAATATAAGAAATAGCTTTATTACTTAATTTAGCAATTTAAGGGACAGACAAACATACACATGTGCATGCATACACTCGTAAGATTAATTGATTATAAATAAGTTAAACCGTAGATGATCACAACTTTCGCGCTTGTATTAATACTAGTAATATCTCTCTTACTGCCTCTTAAATTATCGGTCTTTCAACTCCTTGCGAATTTTGTCTCTGTTCATACTCTAGACACCATAATAATATAAAATAACATCAAGGTCGTCTTCATGTCACAGAACTTACACAAATCTCATTTTTTTTTCTCTTTTTGTGTTTGTTTGTTCGCGTATCTCAATTTGATAAAATCCGGTGTGCGTTACCAGAGTATAGGACACTGTATAATTTTTTTAATAATCTATTAACTAGGAATTCCACCAGACCCTCAATTTCGACTCGCTGCGAGCGCGAAATCTCGGGTGCCGTTTGCATGTTGAGCGTAGCGAGCCAAGCCGAAGGCTTCGTTTTGGTGTGGGGAAAAAAATTAAACAGGGGACAGTACAATTCGATTAAAAAAATTCGGCACGCGCATCCACAATGAGACTTCAATTTATCGCGCTAATTTTTTTACATTGAAGTCTATGGGAGTGATGTTTTTTGGACATTATTCCTCAACGACAATGAATTTTTTTGAATTTTTTTTTACAAACCACCACACATATCAGTATGGTATGTGTGCAAAATTTGCAAAATTTGTTGAAACCGAACCGTTAAGCCGTTTTAATGCCAACATTGTAAAACCAATGCAAATTCTCTCCAGTAGAGCGCTCCGCTCGCTTCGCTCAATAAAAAGCTAAGCAAACAACTGTATTAAGGTATTATTATAGAAACATTTGAAATGTCCGTTTTTACGAATTAGAACAAAACGCGTATGTTTTTTGCAGCAAAAGATCCATAACCAAACTATAAAGCTTTGACAGCGAATATATAGCATGGGAATTCATATAGTATACTATTCTTAAATAGGATGATGCCTTTTTATTATTATATTATTTTTTTTATCTACATTTATATAATTCATTGTTTTAATTAATAGCAAGGGATCTACAGAGGTAATAGTAGCTCCTGAGAGCGAAGATCATAATAATATGAGATGAGGAAATCAACAACGAGCATGATTAACGGCTCGAAATAACGGATATAAATCTCATTAAGGTTTTATTTTTAATTTAATAAGTGTGAGGCGATTGGTCAGTTGACGCTGCGAGCGCTTTCACCGTGTTTATTACTTCTCACTATCTATTGAGGAGCAGTCGTTTATAATTCAGACACCGTTACGTGCGGCGCAAACTCATTATGTGCTACTCTTTTTGAACACTATTTTAATATATGCATTATAATTACGAATCGAATAACTTAGGTGGAGATGGAAATGTCTAAATATTAAAATTTGCTAAATGGTTTAATTAATTAGGAATGACAATGTTAAGAAGCAGTCAGTTACCTGACCGGTCAACAACGAGCTCCAATATATTTACACATATTATAAATTGTAAACTATGCTTTTTATTAAATTATAATATAGATTTTCAAAAACTTTTATATTGGTAAATAATAAATTATTAATAGTTTGTTTGAGTATTGAATAACTCATTATTATTACATAACTTACATATAATTACACATGATCTTATCTATGAAGGACACAGAAAAGTATATTTTCAATTACTTTAATAATGATCTTCCTATAATCCTATTATCTAAATATGGTGAACTTAATGTGCTACTGACAATGTTTCTACGCGCTTATCTCGGTATTTCCTGCCCTTCCGAAAGGCAAATAAGTGCGAGTCTAGTTAAATAGCTCGGCGCCGTCTGCGTCGGCGCATCCGTTCTCAGACTCTCCACTGGCGGCGTTGACAATCCACAAATTGTTAAGAGTGCTCTAGGTAACATAATTACACTTGCTTTATCCATGAATTCAAAACCTGGGTTTCTCATTAAGACAATCCGATTCTCCATCCAATATGTAGTATGGGGTGAAAGTTAATTTAATACTAGTAGTATTAAATAAAATTGAAAACTTTAATTAAACAAGTAAATAGCGTTATGCGATAACTTGGCTGCGAGTAGCGAAACATAATATAGGTATACAGATATAGCTAATATATTTAACCCGTAAAATAGTACTAATACTTACACAAACAATTCTTTATAATAATATTCATAAATCCAGAATCATATTATATCGTAATCATAATTTTGTAGAGGAGTATCCATTTTTTTAATATAGTGCAGTATTTTTATTTTTGGAAGCTTTCCTATGCGCTCAACTTTTTTAAAATAATGTATATAAAGGCAAAACGGTTTCGGTGAAAGAAAGCATTGATGCTATACACACTATACTTTATGAAAGATGTTTGTTATTATTATTAGTATAATTTAATATCAGAATATAGGTTTATTTTTTATTTAGAAATGTTAGGCGTAGAGGACACAAATTATCTAGATATTTATATGGCATCCATTTGTTATTTCAATCCATGAGAAAATCATACGGGATAGGTACTCTGAGCGCGTGCGCAGCCTCTAACCGCATCTACGAATAAGTTCATGAAACACGTCATACTGCGTTACATTACATACGTTAACATGACTTACGAAAATTGAATTCAAACCGATGTTATCGTTAAATAATACAAGAGAATAAGAGGAGGACGTTGTTGAGATTATCAAACTAAAGATATTATAAATATTTATAATACAGTTTTTTTTTCCAAATAATATATATTTTAGGAAAGCATAAGTCTCGTGAGTGATTGACGTAAGTTACTCAGAACGCTAAGGTAAGTAGGGGTAGAATATCGATCGATATCAAAGATTGAATATCGCTCTCAAATACGAATAATTAAAACTATCAAATCATCGAATA
Source organism: Mechanitis mazaeus (assembly GCA_959347395.1). Taxonomy (NCBI): domain Eukaryota; kingdom Metazoa; phylum Arthropoda; class Insecta; order Lepidoptera; family Nymphalidae; genus Mechanitis; species Mechanitis mazaeus. Next base: position 4,576,463 of record OY365743.1, read on the forward strand.
AGTATAGTATAATATTATAATAAGGCCGCTCACTCGTGTCTGTATGTCGCTGAACGAGTCCAGCGCGACTGCAGCGGTCAGTTGTTAAATGATCATCGTGTGACTACATTTAATATGTCAGGGCGAATCCGGAACGTAATCACTTTATAATTGCGCCTGCGCAGTTGTTGCCGACATCGACAGTTAGCGTTACGATTGTCGGTCTTTATATTAAACGACTTAACTTATGCTATTAACATAAAATGAGATCAAGCGATGGGTAATTGTGACAAAGTATACAGTTTATAATTCTGGCATGTAAAAGTTTTAAATTATTTTTAGTTAAATATCTGCTGAAGTTGAATTGTTTTTTTTTAGCTGTCTTTATATGTGTATAAAATATACACATTTCAGACCTAAACATGATGAACTGAGCAATTAACTTATAGTCTTGATTACAATACAAGAAAATCACTTATTTGCTCTTCAAACATATGTGTTCAACACTCATTGAAGTCTTAAACTAAGTGGAAGGACACCGGAGTACGAATTAAGACAATTATAAGGAAATTATTAAATTAATTGTTATCTATCCCTCTCTTGCTTTGCGTTGAATGGTTGGTCTTATTACTTAGACCTATGTGTGGTTACCATCTTAGATATTATTTTTATCTTCAATTATTAACACAGGTCCCTGAGGTGCTAATACTAGCTTGATAACTTTGCAGTAGAATGTTGGTATAACATCTACTACTAGTGTTGGTATTTAAAACATGTTAGGTCATTAGAAGTGATTTGTATCGGCTTATTATTTATTGGTTTCAAGCAATACGTTTGAACGCGGAACCAGACGTAAGGAATTCCAGCGGCTCCGTGTTGTCCATGTTATGATATACACTAGTTGTTTATTAATGTTATATGGGTATTGAATTGTTTTACACATTTTTTATAATTATTTATCTATGCAGGAAACAGCAAATGTAAGTAGCTTCCAACGATACTTAATGTTCTTAATGTCTAATATTATAATACGATTAGCATCGATTTCCTTTACATTTAGTTGAAGCAAAATGAACTCTCGAAGTTACGGTATTGTTTACATCTATATTTTCATAGCTCATCAAATATAAATCTCAGATAAGAAGTAAGTATTCAATGCCAATGCCTATATAATATAAGTATAAGTATACCTATATTAAGTAACACTTCTTTTTTTTTATTGATGTGACAGTTTTGTAAAAGACCAGACCAGCCACCTGACGACACGTGTTGCCGTCGCATAAAGATATTTGTAAATATAGATGCAAATGCATTTCCCATGTGCAGTGGTCTGTAAAAGCCAAAAATCTATTATTTTTAAATAAAAAATCTAATTGTAAGTCTCAAGAAACCTTAACCAAAGACTAACGAAAATTTTTAAAAGATACACAAAAAACACTTTCTTTGTGTAATTATAAATTAAGATGTCGTAAATATGAATTACCCAATAAGTTATTTGTTGTGCCGCCTAAAGGGACCGCTAGTACGACAACATAGTACTATAGTATTCAGATACTTAGATACGTCAGTAGCGGGCGTGCCAGAGAGCAAGCGCCTACCTATCTAGTAGTGGGGCCGCGGCACGCCTCGCACCGATCTGTTCTTCATATCTATAACTTATTTATAATAAATTTATGTGCATGGATGTAAATACGTAGATTTAAACGAAGATTCACCTTATCACCTGATATGGTTGTAAAAATAACATCATTTTAAAATGGAATCGGTTGCGTGGAATGGTAAATTTGTTTACGTGACCAAACAGCTCAGTAGTTGAACTGTGAGGCGATTGAGCGCGGGCGTGGCGCGGGCGCAGGTGAGCGCGGTGGGCGGCGCACGTATACGCCCTTCAGAGTGTCGGATGTCGCTCACTACATTATAGTTACTTGATGTCTTTTATAAAAACTAAAGCTTAGGAATTGGTTATAAGAAAATATATTTATAAAATTATTTAATTTTAACTTTTATATTCTGGTTATTTATAATGAAATCTATGAGCAATATTTAAAGATACGATAAAGATAAGATAGGTCATTTATATCCTATGTATGTTAATAATGTAATAAAATAGATTATGTGTATGATTTTATTTCTTTAATTTCTCTTCAGCATTATCTCTGCTCTCTTTGGACACTACATAATTATACTTAGTAGGGTAAGATTTCATTCAGTAAAAAAAGAATAGGTTTTATTTAAAAAATTGTTTACATTGAAATTTTTTTCAGTATATATTCACTACCGGACAAATTACACAAAAACAATTTTAATCTTTCAATATTATTTGGTCATCTTATTTAAATACCGGTTAAAACCATTTACTAAATTTGTACAATAGATTAAACGAAAATAACTTAAATTGTAGAAACTATACTTATAAGTAAATACTTATACTTTTTTTTTATTATTTTACAAATTACTTTACGATAAATAGACCTAATTTAGACAGACGTGTTGCCATTCTTTGAATTTTCACTTTTATGTATGTAACATTACATACATACCATACAAAACACAATTTTGAAAGTGGGTGGGTAGGTAGTTGTAGTCTTTTCTTTATTCATTTATATTATTTTATGATGGGCCACAGACGGTTACAGATCATCGGTTAATACGTTCTAAAAAATTAACAATTATTACACTTCGCCATAAGTTAGTAAATATTTATATCAATTATATTCTTGTGATTGTATTTCAGTGCGCGGCGGGGGCGGGCGTGTTCGAGCTGCAGATCTTGGAGTTTTCTAACTACCGGTTGCAGTTGGCTTCGGGCGCGTGCTGCGGAGGGGAGGCGGTGGCGAGCGCGGGCGGTGCGTGCGCGCAGCCCTGCCGCACGCGTTTCACCCTATGCCTCAAAGAATACCAATCGGCTGCAGCTCCCGGCGCGTGCTCGTTCGGTCGTGCCGCATCACCAGTTCTCGGCACTGACTCCTTTACTTTGGCAGACCCACTTTACACACTCTCGCTGCCTTTTTCCTTTCGATGGACTGTAAGTATTAGCTAAAACTATATTGGAACATCCATTACATGTTTGGTCAAGTTTAAATAATGTATCTTACGACTTATCTATTTTATTGTTACAGCGATCATTCACATTGATTCTTCAAGCGTATGACGACTACAATTACACGGATGCCGGTAAGATTTAAGAACTTGAAATTTAAATTTCTAGTTTTATTTTATTTTAAAAGTTATTTTATAGTTTTTGATATCTTTTAAAAAGACGAAACCGGCATCATTGAGGAGGCATGGTGGTCTGGCATTGTGGAGCCGGGATCAGAGTGGCACGCACTGCGACACGCAGGAGGAGCAGCGGCTGTTGCGTATCGTGTTCGCGTTTTGTGTCAACCTAATTACTACAATACTACCTGCACGACGTTTTGTCGTCCACGGGACGATAAGTTTGGCCACTACTCCTGTTCGGCGGCCGGGGATAAGCGCTGTTTACCTGGCTGGCAAGGCGACAACTGTGAGAAACGTATGTATACTTCACTGCCATTATCCAAAGATTATTATTGCTAAAGGTTAGCTTTTATTTATTTTATTTATTTATTAACTCTTTATTGCTCAAAAAAGGTACAATCGACGGACTTAACGCTAAAAAGCATTCTCTACCAGTCAACCTGAGAATGCAGTAGAAAAAAAAACATTGGTCCACTTAAAGTAATAAAAAAAAATTAAACAATAACAAAAAAAAACAGCATAAAAATTCAACTTTGAAAATAAAACAATAAACAAACAACAAAATGTACACAATAAAGACACAAGTTACTTGTAAATCATACATATTTATAATAAATAAAATATACCTACACAAATATAGATAATAAACGTAAATAAATAATAAAAACAATTCTAATGCTACGTTGCTCGGGGCACCCTCATTCGGGGGGATTCGCCGGGGCGTCACGGTGTGTGCTAACGCGATCCCGGGACGTCTCATAACGGCAACCGTTGGTTTTGTAGTGGGTAGCCTTAAAAATAGCAGCATCCTCCATGCTGCCGGGTACCGTAACGAGTTTTTCCAACGAAAAAAAGGGGATATAAAGAAGAATTTAAATTAGATTTTAACCTGCTTTCGGAAATAAGAATAGCATGAAAAATATTATTATCAGAAAAGTTGTCATGAAAATCAAAAGTGTTGAGGGATACTTTGCGCGTTGAAATATCAACATTTAAAATAATCTCTATTGAACCTGAGTTCACTTAAGAGCTCATCCCGCAGAGAGGGAACTGAAAAGTCAGAGTCTAAGGAGCAAATGGATTTGGAACTACAAGCAGAATAAATATGAATTACTTACATCAAACATTATAAATAAGAAATAAGTACTTAACGAACATAAAATACAATATAATAAATATAAATAAATAAATGAATATGAAATATAATAAAATTTAATATATTTCAATGAAAATAAAATACCTGCACAATCCGTCTTATGACATAGAAGACCAAAAGAAAATAGAAAAAAAAACAAAAGAAAATTACAAACAAAAGAAAATTACAAACATAAGAAAAAAAAAAAAAATAACCATGCAAATAAACTAAATTGTAATAATAATTACCTTTCTAAATATTATACAACTCAATTTATAGTGAAAAACAAATTACAATAAAACAATGTAATAGTTAAAAATAATAAAAACAAAATAAAAAGAATCACATTAAACCCTTTAAAGAATAACACATTTTGCAGTCTATCAATAAGAGATTAGTTAAATTGAAATGAGATTGTGGCTGTATGGCATATACCATTGTCTGTAAGAAAATAACGACAATCTTATGACAACTGACAAATGTTATTGTTTTGTATTGATTGTGCCAACATTACTTTATTTTATATTATTACAATAAATTAAAATGTGTTGTGTTTATTTTTTTAAAAAGAATAAGGAAATAAATACCAGTTAACTTTAAGTTAATGGATTGTGTACTATAAATCGAAAAATAAAGTTATAAGAAAAGACAATATGAAAAAGACACAACACGCAGACCTACTAGCTATCTACTTTTTCTTAGCTGGAACTCGCCTAACACGACTAGAATGCTCTTAAAAGTCCAGTTGCTGGTTGTGTCGGCTTGGCAGGATCAACATCGGTTCTCAAAACCTCCTGTAGTATCGTCTCCAGTTCAACTTGAGAGTTAATTCTCTGAATATTACCGGATGGTAATTTGATGACTATGGAACCATTGTGTGTCCAAACATTACGAATACCAAGATGCTTGCGGGCCGACATGAACCAACTCTGTCTCTGCCTGGTGAGAAATTCAGCTAACACAAAGTTGGTTCGTTCTAGCAAGGACGTCTTGCGCCAAAGGCTTGCCTCAGTATCCTCATCACTGAACTTAATGAGAGTAGGTCGTCATTTATTATCAGAAGCATTTCCGAGCCGTCTACAGGATTTTATAGAAGCCGTCTTGAAATTATTAAGCAGTAACTTGTCTTGGTATAAGGAAACAACTTGTGATGGAAGATCCTTGTTTTGCTTCTCTGGAATACTGAATAATAGCAAGTGTTTCCTTCTATGCCATGTCTCAGCTATTTCTAGAGTTTTCAAGACTTCTGCTAGTTGCCGCTGAAGTAATGTCAGTGTGTGCCACACCTGCTGCTTGAAGTTTGAGAACCCCTCACTCAATCTAAACATTGTTATATTGCCAGAGGGAGATGTTTTAAGTTGAGCTTCAAACTCTGACATTCTTGCCAGTAATTGAGAATTGACTGACCTTTGTACTTACGCAATTTACTCCAAGGTAGCCGTGCTACAAGCAATGAAGAGTAATGAAAATTTATAGAAAGTAGCAAGCAGCTTATTGATTTTTTTGTAAAAGTTAATGTCACAAGACAGGTATGTGCAGGAAAAATTTAAATTGCACTCATAGGGCCACTATTAATTGTTGTAATTAAAAAAAAAAACTTTTGCATAGTAATAATTATCACATTTGGACCGAAAGTTATTTTACTAATAAATTATTTAATTATATTGATTAACACAGCACAAAGTAAGTGTACACTTATTTATGCCTACCCACTAATGTCCACTTTTATTGGAGTATAAAATATAAGTTATTTCTATGTTTAATTATCTTATAAATGTTTTGATAATTTTTTTTTTCATTATTTTCAGCTGTCTGCAAGGAAGGCTGCCATCCAACACACGGTAGATGTGACCAACCTGGGGAATGCTCGTAAGTTTAAACAAAATATATTTTCTATTAAAAATTAGTAAACTGCTTATTTGTTAACAAAAAGAATAAATTTCGTATTAATGTTTAGATGCCGTCCTGGATGGCGTGGCGACCTATGCTCACAGTGTCAGCCGTACCCGGGATGCAAGCACGGCTACTGCAATGGCTCTTCTTGGGATTGCACCTGCGATACTAACTGGGGTGGCATACTATGCGATCAAGGTACACTTTATATATTTATTTCAGCTTTACAAGGAGTGTGAATTGATTATATAATACAATTTAATTCAGGAGGATTGATTTTTACCTATTTTGGCATTAGATCTCAACTATTGCGGTACCCATGAACCTTGTCAGCACGGCGGCACGTGCGAGAACACCGCCCCGGATCAGTATCTTTGCACATGTGCTGAAGGATTCTCCGGCATCGACTGCGAACGAGTGGATAACCCTTGTGCGCCGCAGCCCTGCGCTCACGGTGCTTGCTCCTTAGCAGCCGCGACCCCCACCGGTTCCCTACATCCCACTCCGACGCACACTGCGCCAACAGGTTTTGTGTGTGCATGTGAGCGGGGATGGACTGGCACTCGGTGTGACGCCGACGTGGACGATTGCGCAAGCGGTCCCTGCCGCAACGGTGCCATCTGCCGCGACCGCCTCGATGCTTTTCTTTGTGAATGCACACCTGGCTGGAAAGGAGTGACTTGCACTGAAGGCACTTTTCTTCATTATTTTTTTAGCGTTTTTTTTTATATTTGAAGATAAACGTCATAATACTTTATTATTTACAGACATTGACGAATGTGCGGAAATCAAAGGAGGCGCCGAGGAGACCCTCGGCCCATGTGTAAATGCAGCGGCTTGCAATAATACCGCGGGCGGTTATGAATGCTCCTGCCTAGCGGGCTGGACCGGGAGAGACTGCGAGCTCAATGTAGACGATTGCACGGGTCAATGCTCGAATGGTGCGACGTGCATTGACCTAGTAGACGACTTCCACTGTGCCTGTGCCGCAGGATACGCCGGCCGTACCTGTGCTCGAGACGTCGATGACTGCGCCTCTCGTCCGTGTCGGAACGGCGGCGAGTGTGTGGATCTACTCGACGCTTACCGCTGTATCTGTCCGGTTGGATTTTCGGGAACCGATTGTGAGGTGGAAATTATTCGATACCTACCTTTTTGTTATCTATCTCAATATTTATCTTTTCTTCATATTGTATTTATCTGAATCCATCCCTTATTATTATTTCAAACAATATATTTAAAAGCTTTAATAATAACTAAACCTTAAATGATGTGCATGATTTTAAAGCTAATTAATTATATTAATATTGTGGTGAAACGTGGCCAAAATTCTAACCGTACAATAACATTAAAATCACATCTAATTTTAAGAGCTGCACTAATGCACTAACACATTTGCTTTTAGCTAACCTCCTGTTTTGGACGCTACTGTTTGGTAAGATTTAAATTTCTTAGATAAATAATATTCAAAGTTGTCTGCTTCGTCTGTCGCAAGGCGTACAAATGAATTGTATAAACAGGATGACCGCGACCACTGCGCGGGCTCGCCGTGTGCCAACGGCGCGCCGTGTTACACCGCGCAGAGCGACTACTACTGCCACTGCGCGCCAGGATGGACCGGCAAGAACTGCACGCAGCGGGCACAGCGCGAACGTGAGTCAGGGCTGGAGATACTTCATACGAGAACAGCATCTAACATAATACAAACACATAGAACACAGCATGAAAAACATAAATAGAGATGGCCAGGGATGGCATTAGTTCAACACGAACCTTATCTGAAAACTTAACTCCTAAGAACAAACTCCCCCACCCATGGGGAGGAATCAAGACAAAACTAGACATATAGTAACAGTTCAAAAAAAAAAAACATAATACAAAGCAGAAGTTCGATCTTGTATAGAGTAATGTCATTGCATATTGGCTGGGGCCACAAAATAAAATCTTGAAGCTCTGTACTTAATCAAGAATCAAAGAAACTTATTGACAACCCAGATTAATTAGTTAATGTAAATCTCCACTTGTTCTGTTGTTGAATTTCTGGTTAACTTATTTATATCTTAAACTCTGTTAATTAAGATAAACGAGTATATATATATTTCTATTTCATATTTCTTAGAGGTGGACGAGTGCATTCCAAACCCGTGCAACAATAATGGAAGTTGTATATCAAGCCCCAAAGGTTTCAGCTGCGTGTGTCTAGAGGGATTTACAGGTATTTAACTCAATTAAAATACTATTTACAGGAACTTATAACAATACAAAACTTTTATTATAATATTTTTAATTGAAACATAAGAAGTCTTTTCAATGAATTCCTTATTAAAAACTACCAATGATAAAGCTTTTCAACAAACCTTATTAATAATGTTTTTATTTAACCTGTTTATGTAATATAGGAGAGACCTGCGCTTTACGTAAGGAAATACGATGTGAGCTTGCATGTGTAAATGGGGGTTCATGTATTCGCGATTCATTTCAAGCGGCGACCGTCGGCGTCTTCCCTACCTACCCTTCCCACTGCGCCTGTACCCCCGGCTGGGCGGGGACGCTCTGTGACATCCCAATTTCACAGCCGGTAAAAAGACAATAGATTATTTGCTTTATAAACAAATTTAAGTAGTAAACCTATTGCAAAATAAAACCTTTACCATGATTTTTCAGGCAGTTCCGATCGTATCAGTCCCAATAAAGACGGCCATCATACCCGTGAGCGACTCGGGAGCTCCGTGCTCTTGTCTGCACGGCGGGTCATGCGTGTCCGTTAGCGGCGGCGGGGCGTGGGCGTGCGCGTGCCGCGCGGGCTGGGGCGGCGCGCACTGCGAGCGCGCGGCGGATGGCTGCGCCTCGGCCCCGTGCCGCAATGGCGCTCGCTGCGTGGGCGGCGCGGGCTGGTGGACGTGCGAATGCCCGCCGGGCTGGACCGGGCCCGACTGTTCGACTGCATCGTGCGACCCACCCTGTCCTCCCCCGGCCATCTGTACCGCTTCGGGCACGCTTGCGAGATGCGTCTGCCCATCTCCGCCGGCTCGCCTCGCCAGACGGTGCCTTGAATGTAATTTTTGATCACTTTTACAAGAAATATTAAAATTTTGTTGATTTTCTAAATACTTTATCTAAAGAAGTAAACCAGTAAAATGATGATCAAATTTACTGTTACGATAATAATAACTTTAATAATAAAAAAAAAATACATTTGAAGTATTATATTTTTAGTGGTCGCCGGACTCGGAGAGGAAAGCGGAGAAGCCGGAGATGGTAATGAAAGTGGAAGCGAGAGTGCTGCGGAGACTAGTGACACACCTGGCGCTTGCGGTGCGGACAACGGCACGTGGTGGTGGGGATGCAACGCCTGTCGCTGCGTGGGAGGGGCCCCTTCCTGCACTCGGCTGTGGTGTGGCTTACCCGACTGCCTCGCTCCAGCCGCGCTGCCATGTCGAACCGATGAGGTATGTTATATGTATAGTTTATAATTCTCTCATCTCTTTTTTAGGATTGTGTCCATAACTCTTAGAAACTTATAGGATACATGAAAAGTATTCATATGGAATGTCGTGATACAGTTACACTTTATCGCCGATAGGTATGTGTGCCTGCTGCGCCGGCACTTTGTCTTCGCGCTCCCTGTTCTCCACTCGGCGAGTGTCGACGTGTATCGGGGCGCCGCGTAGAGCCACCGGCGCTGCCTGCGCCCGCAGCGTGCTGGCCGGGCGCGCGCTCCCCGCCGCCGCCGGGCTGCGCGCGCGCCGAGCTGCGCCTCGCCCGGGAGCGCCTCGCCCGCGGCGCACACGTGGAGCGCGCGTGCGCGGCGCTCCGCCGGGCGCTCGCCGCGGCGCTGGCCGACCGCACGCCTCCCGCGCCTCCGCTCACGCTGCTCTGTGACCTGGCGCCGGACGATGATGATGCACTCGATCTCGCTCTGGTTAGTTTCCGAATCGTTACTCACTCATTATCTCATACGTATAAACGTATTTCCTTTAGTGAGAAGTTTCTGTCAAGTTTTTTTTTACTGGTTAACGTTTTTTCTTTGTATTTGTTTATGATAAAGTATACTTTCTATTTAACTAATGAATAACTTATTACGATCTTCAAGTGGGCCGGGGAGGAAGATGACTCCGAAGGAGTGAGCGCCCTGGCAGCCGCGGTTCGCGTACTCAGTGAACTGGTTGCGCGTCGTCGTCTCGCCCATCATGCTCTCCTCGCTGCAGCTTTGCGTCTCCGCGTCGAACACGGTACTCCACATACGCCACGTGCAACTATAGCGGAGGCGGCAGCCAATAGTACCACGACGGGCAGCGCTCTGCTAGCGTTGGCCGCTGGAGCGCCACTACTGCTATTGGGCATTGCGGCAGGGGCCTTTTTCCTCATGCGTAGGCGGCGAGCTGCAGCCGCCGCTGCCGCCGATGAGCGTTCTCGTTGTCGTGACGAGGAAAAGTCTAATAATTTACAAAACGAAGAGAATCTACGCCGCTACGCGAACCCTCTACGCGAGGAGCGAACCCCTCGTGAGGTGGACGAGTTGCCGCGCGCGCACTCCCTTTACAAGGCCCAAAATGCGGATGCACGCAACAACACGCCCCCGCGCGATAAGGAGCTGACAAAGCGTGCGCTGCCGCCTCCCGAGCCTCCCCCCGTGCGCCACCCGCCGCCCGAGCGCCTAACCGTGCTCGTCTAGTGTGATACTAGCCTAACCTAATGTAGCGTAGCGTAGCCACATCGGAGTTTTATTTATTGCATTGTAGGATGATCGTGTATGTAAATATGTATTTTTGTAAATAATGTTAAAAAGAGTGATTTAATTGATAATAAATAATAATGTATGTCCTAATGAGAGATTGATTGATATGATTTATATTTGTAAAGTAAGGTTGTAAAGAAAAATGGAAGATCGTTTAAATAAAAACAATAAACTGAAATGATTTTTTCGTTTAATGAACCATTAAAAAGTAATAGAATTTTATTTTTCTTCTGCGTTGGAGTCTTGGCAGACTCGTGGACATCATAAAGTAGTGGCACGCTTCACAATACTCCGCAATTCCTCTCTGCCGTTTGCCTTTTTCGTACATTTATGTAATTGTAGCTCTGTGGTGAGTTCAATCTGGTCTGACTATCTCATTGGTGACCTGCCGCGTGGTCTGGTGTCTTCGATTCTTGCACTACAAGCCGTTCAATGCAAGAATTTTCACGTGTTGATATATGACCGAAGAAAGTGAGAATGCGAGCTTGAAAGATGGAAGATTGATGTTAGTTCTTCAAGAATAGACTGGTTAGTTCTGAATATATTCCATTTTATTCCCAACATTTTTCTCCAACAACCCATCTCGAGCGCGTCCATCACCATGCTACGCTTGATTTCGTCAACACATCCATCGTTGTTTGAGCTTTTGATAATGCCTGGTGGCCTGCAATTCTCTAGCAGCTACGCACACTGAACTGCGACCCCCATATTATTGCTTTAACCCATAGCTACCTGTCAAATAGGTCAGTTAGTGTATGGTACGCAGGTGAGGAAGTATCCAAACCGACAAACAAGGGTTGCATGCAAGGATCCACATGTGGTCCGATAATATGGAACTTAATAATTAATACACTTCTAGAAAAATCGGAGTCTGGATTGTCATGTCCAAGCTTTTGCTGATGACATCCTCAACATCGTAGACGCTAAGGATACTGAGGATCTGAATAGGAAGACTAACGAAGCACAAGACCCAGACAGTCATATTCACTAAAAATTCTGCTAGAGAGAACCACAGTTTACCTTCAACCTTGGAGCGTACGGAGAAGATAACTGTTATGGGTGTTACGATTGACAAGAACCTCACTTTCAGATACCATTTAGACTCGATCTCTGAGAAGGTGATAAACCTATACAAATCAATCTCACGAGCAGCCAGAGCCACATAGGGTCTTAACTCAGACATTGCATTAATACTTTAGAGAGCAGTAATAGAGCCGATCGTACTATATACGGCAAGTGTCTGGAGTCCAATTGTAAGTAGAGAATATGCCATGTAAAAAATGAATAAATTGACAAGAATGTTCGCAATCAGAATTTGTAAAGGGCATAGAACGACATCGTTAATTGCCAGTATTCTTATAACCAAAATCCTACCTTTAGATTTGCGAGCGCAGGAGAACTCGGCGGTTTATGAAGCCAAGAGAACAAAAAAACATTCGGACCTGGCTGACAGGGGAGTTGAGAAACCTTTTCGACAAAACATCCAGCCCTTAGAAAACCATTAGGGCATTGCCACATCGAGGACAATATAAGTTATGCGCAAATTGCATCGGGCTCGGCATGTTTATTTACGGACGGTAGTAAAATCGAGGGAAATGTGGGTGGCGCAGTCACTTGGTGCGAAAACGGAGTAGAGACTAGACAAACAAATTTTCGACTGGAAGACTATTGCTCTGTCTATCAGGCAGAGATGTGTGTAATGATGAAAGCTCTCGAAATGATCCTCAAAAGCAAAAACACAGCTTCATTTTATATCATTTCGAACTCCAAATTGGGACTGCAAACCTTTGAAGAACCAAATAATGAGCACCCATTAGCGGTGCGAATTTACTATTTGCTAGAACAAGCTAATGCCCAAAATAAGATTGTAAAATTCTTCTGGATACGTGCACATCAAGGGTTTGCAGGTAACGAGAAAGCGGACGAGCTCGCCAAAAAAGGAGCAACCCCAAAGAAAGCGGTGGCAGTATATGATCAAGTTCCATTATCGTACATCAAAAGAAGAATAATAAAGACACTAGAAAAGTGGCAGCAGAGATATGATGAGACGACCCAAGCCCGGATCATCAAGCTCTTTTTCTTTAAAGTCACGGTGAGCTACAATATGCTGACCAAGATATAAATTAAAAGAGACACCGTTTTGTTGCTGCAACGGGAAAGACCTACAGACTATAGAACACTTACTGGATACATGCTACATATACGGGAGAGGAACGACCTGCAAATTTACGCTGGACTAGAGGACGAGGAAAATAGACAATTATTTATAGAATATGTGACAAGGATAGTAAGAATAACAAATAAGAAAAACGGGGCTACACAGAAGTGTGGAGCAAGTACCAGAAGTTGAAGAACGAACAAAAAAAAAATTGTTATGTGTATTTGTTCTTACTCTGAGTATATTTTACTATGTATGAATAATAAAAAGGGAAAATAAAAAAGAAAAAAAATAGAGTAGGACTGATTAGACGGAAGCCCCGTCCGTTTAAGAGTGCATGAGTGATGAATGTGTAGTATGCGGTACGATAGTACGAGAGGCATAATTGCGGGAACTGGTATGGAAGAGATATAGTTACTAATTTTGTTTTGTTAATAAAAAAACAGACAAAAACTCATCGGGCTTATCCTAATTTTTTTTAAACCAACTTGACTAATACAATTTATTATAAACTTGATATATTCTGACAGCAAAGGTCTCATTCCCAGGAAACGTTATGATCTAAATATTTGGACAGATTATAATATCATTTTAACACATAAAAGTTCTTTAATTTTTATTATTTATTAACTTGTTATATTTTAATCATTTCACGTTTTCTGGGAATTTGTTGGAATAATGAATGACATTGACCCATCAAAAAAAAAAGACACACTTTTTAGTTGAATAAAAGGCAGAGTAAGTTTATGTTTGTTCCTAGTCTTAAAATTATGTCTATCATTACGCTTAAAAAAAAAGTTTTTTTGTTGGTTTTGACCAGGATTGAATATGTTTTATATGGACACTACCAAATGGGTCCGATAATAAGTTTTCAATAAAGTTTACAAATGTCACAAATTATTTTATTTGATAATATTGAATAAATGCAAACAATTATTATACATGAAATTGTTTCGTTATTGACGTTTGAAATTTGCCAACTACTAATTACTTTTAGGCTAACATATATATTTATAATAAATAAAATACTTTAGAAATGTAACAAAAGTGCAGTTTTCTAGGTTCAAGACTGGAACAAAATATTGTTTTACCATTTCCATAAGGAAGAATAACTTTCGATAAAACGTAAAAGCGACGTTAACTTCATACGTCATGTTAATGACATTCCGTGCGAAACCAGGCTCTAAATATCCGGGAGTCAGTAGTGTCACGGCGAGCAACAGGCGCCTGCTGATCAGTGAGACACCCCCTCACCCCCTCATCCGTTCCTTGTACCGTTCCTTTTGCGCACATGTGCGCACATGTCACGTGCAGACGAAACTATAATATATAAGCTATTTATTCTATAAATGAAAAATACATACTTAACTTCAGAAATGGTGTGCTTACTAAGTGATATCTTTATGCAGGTAACGTGATGCTATGACGTGCTGTATCATGATGCTGTAAACGTTCCATCGATTTTGTATTACTTTTAAGGAGAAAATATGAACGAGCGTGTGGGTACATATTATCCCTAAAATTTTTCCTTAGAGTCGTAAAAGTTTTCTGTTTGAATAAATTACTAAAGAAATAAAAATATTTGTATAACTAAAAATACATTTTTTTTATGAACAGAAAGGGCACATTTCACCGTTATATTATTATTATTATTTTTTATACATAACTAAAACTTCAATAACCTTACAAATTTGAATGCAATAATTATATGCGTTTATTCAAATAAAACAATTTGTCAAGCAAGAAACTTAAATTAGTTTTTCTTAATTGTAAAATTTGTTTAAATTAAGTAATGAAGTAAACATTTGTGATTCATAACTTATCATTAATACTCTGATGACGTCTACAGTAACTTGAAACAAAAACAATTTAGTTTTGTTCAAAATAAACAATTATAAAAACCTTTTGAAGTGGATATTTTCTAACAAGAATGTACGTTGTTAGGACAAAACTAATAGTGTATATTGAGGGAAAAATATCTTCCATTTAGCTTCGACAGATATTAGAGTTGGGTACGAGGTCGACGCAAGCGGGGTTAGCTTCGCGACGCAGTCGAGCGCATCAATGTCTAGAGTTAAATATTGATATTTATTTATTGATAAAAAATATGATTTGATGTCAATACTTGTTTTGAGCAAATTTATAATTGCAAATAATATTACTCGAAAAGGATAGAGAGAAATGGGAGAATAAGCGAAAAAAAATAGGAAAAAAAAATCGGTCAATATTATAATTTTAAACGTGACATTATATTCTAATTATTATGAATTTTAATAAGTTAGACCAACTTTGGAAACCATAAAGCTACAAAACTCTGATACTCATGAAGGAATTAATAAAAACAAATAATCCCTTATATACGAATAATAAATACTTTACAATCTGTATAGTAATTAAAAACGTTAATGTCGCGTTTGCCAAAAAGTTACATTGCGATGTTATAAGGTTGTTAACACTCCATATTTATGAACAAAAAGCAAAGAAATTTACATATTACACCTTTCTTTATTCGGTTCTTAAATTTTTACGGGACACTTATCAAGTACCCGCGATGCTTTTAAGATAGCAGTGAAATTTAAGGTCATTGTGTATTATTAATCGTAGGTTCTATTTTATTAACAGTTATTAAAGATACCGCTTAATTCATCTCCATTAATTGTCAAGTCTTTACACAGCTTTATGTCTTTCTAGGAACCGGATGAAGGAGCGCTATTATACTCCCCTATTTTTTCGTTAAATGATCCAAGAAAAAGGCGATAATAGTGATCAGATTTCATAATACGCTTTTTATTTCTCATAAGATTGTTACTGCTGTGCGTGCTGGAAATAACAATTGAGGAGTATTCTGGAATAACGCAAGAACATATAACTATTGTTCATTTATTGGTTATGATAAAAATGTACTTAGACTTTTAGTATCAAATATTAAGATATGTTTGCCCGAATGTAGTTCTGGCTCATTATAAAATATTAGAGACAACGACGGTATCAACTTTAAACATATTTACATTTACACACAGACTCAATAACTGAAGATTAAAAATAGAACAAGAAGAGATCTATGAACTTGGTTGGTTCTTATTGTAAAGCATTGAAATACAAAAATGAAGCCAATGGATTGTGTTGCGCAAATGGCAAAGTGAAATTGATACCATTGGATCCACCACCAGCGCCATTGTACTCATTGGTTTCAGGAATAGGACCAGATTCCATACACTTATTGTCAAATATCCAACAATATAACCATTGCTTTCAAATGACGTTATTTGGGGAAATGAACGTAGTTCGGGAAAATTTCATGACAACTTTTAAGGTATGTATTATAGCAGTTAGTCATGGTGATGCAGTATTAGCAACACTTTTATTATTTAGAAAATGGACAAAGAGTATATTTTACATCACAGAACGCAGTACAAAGAGCTGCTCAGCCACGATCTACTACATTAACCAGTTTTTTTGAGATATGCCAAAACGATTCTTTTGCTCAAACAAAAATATTCTAAAATTCCAAAATATTATACTTGGAATCAATCCTCAAGGAAATTTATACGACGGAAACAAGGAAAACCAGTTCCAGGATACCCAGATGTATATTCTACCGATGCGATTGGTCGAATTTATTCATTACATCCAAGCAATGATGAATGTTTTTATTTACGACTGTTACTAGTCCATGTACGTGGCCCAACATCATTCCAACATTTACAAACTGTTGATGGTGATTTGTGTGGATCATACAGAGAAGCCTGCCAACGTTTACAATTGCTAGAAAATGGCGCTCATTGGTATCAAACTCTCAATGATGCTGTAATATCATCACAAGATCATCAAATACGAACATTGTTTTCTATAATCATATCTACATGCTTCCCGTCAAACCCAAATGATTTGTGGATCAAGTACAAAGAGAATACGTGTGATGATATTTTGTAGCAAATACGGATTAGAAGGGGAAATCCCAATATACAAATAAGCGAAGAAATTCACAATGAAGCATTGATTTCAACTGAGGACATGTGCTTGATGATGTCAAATAAACTATTATTTCTATTAGGCCTGGCCGCGCCCAATCATCCAATGTATGAACCAAGAGTTGCACCGAGAAAAACTGTATGATCTCAACACTTTCACAGAATTAATTCAAACAAATCTTCCACTATTGAATGAACAACAGAAGTATGTATTTGATGCACTTATGAAAGTAACAAATGATAAAACAGGAGGGATTTACTTCTTAGATGCACCTGGTGGTACAGGAAAAACTTTTTTGATTTCATTGATATTAGCAACAATTCGCTCACAAAATAAAACTGCACTTGCACTCGCTTCGTCGGGAATCGCAGCAACTTTGCTTCAAGGTGATCGAACAGATCATTCAGCACTAAAATTGCCAGTAAACATGCAAAGCAACGAAACTCCAACCTGCAACATTTCGAAGAACTCTGCACTGGCAAAGGTTTTGCAGCAATGTGAATTGATTGTTTGGAATGAATGCACGATCGCACATAAAAAATCTTTGGAGGTTTTAGATAGAACCTTACAAGATCTACGGAGAATTCATAACCCATTTGGTGGTGCAATGATTTTATTAGCAGGAGATTTTCGTCAAACATTGCCAGTGATTCCACGATCAACGCCAGCTGATGAACTCAAAGCATGTTTAAAGTCCTTCAATTTGTGGAAACCTGTCAAGGTATTACACTTAAGCAAGAATATGCGTGTCGAGTAACAAAATAACCAATCTGGAGACATATTCCCTAAACAACTCATTGACATTGGTAATGGCAAATTTCCTATAGACACCTTGACTGGTTGCATTAACTTTCCTTAAAGTTTTTGCCAGTTAACTCTATCAAAAGATAAACTTATTCAAAAGATAAACTTATTCAAAAGGTGTTTCCAGATGTTGCTCAAAATTACAGAAACTATGATTGGTTGAGCGAACGGGCTATATTGCAAAATTCAAGAACAAATTATAGGCGAATTGAGGATATATAAATCAGTTGAGTCGGCTACTAACCAAGTTGATATCGTCAGTTATCCGCCTGAATTTTTAAACTCGCTGGATTTATCAGGATTGCCACCTCACGCTCTTCAATTAAAGGTTGGATCGGTAGTTATAATATTGAGAAATATCAACCAACCGCGTCTTTGCAACGGCACGCGGTTAGCGATAAAATAATTATTGATCAACGTGATAGAAGCAACTATACTGAAAGGAAAGTATAAAGGAGAAGACGTTATGATACCACGCATACCAATGATTCCGACTGATATACCATTTTAATTTAAACGACTACAGTTTCCAGTGCGGCTAGCTTTTGCTATGACCCAGTCCCAGGGGCAATCGTTAGGTGTTTGTGGTATTACTCTAGAAAACCCATGTTTCTCACATGGTCAATTGTATATTGCCTGTTCCCGTATTGGAAAACCATGAGATTTGTTTGTATATTCACCAGGTAATCAAACAAAAAACATTGTATATCATAAAGCACTACAATAAAAATAAAACAGATTTTTGTTAATAATTATGATGCACTTGATTTACAATAAAGCGATTACTGAAAATACGTTTTATTTCATTATTCTTTATTACATCGGTTATTAACCCTTTTTTTTTTTTTTTTTTTTTTTGTTCACGTCAGGGGAAATGCCTTTACGCACTGACCGGGCCGCCGCCCGAGTGTGGGACTCGTCTCGCCGAAACGCCCCTCCTAACTCCATGGACGCCCGGAATACCCACTAAAACCCCTGCGAAGTCCGCCTCCTACTGTGCCTGTGGTGGCGTGGGGTGGGAACGCGTTTGCAGTCTTCCACCCCTCCGCCAGCACCGGCCGACGCGCTTGCGAGTCGCGCCGGCCTCCATCGGGGACCGAGGTGCACCAATGCCGGTGCCTCCCGGTGACGGCTTAGGAAAGCGCGTGGTATCACACGTGGTACCACGCGCACCTCCTCTGAGGCCTTTGGGGCTTATAGCCCCGGCCCCATTCACGGGGGACGAAGCAGGGCCCGGTAGGCCCTCCTCCGCGTTCCCGTGCGTCGTCGACGAAGCGGGTGGGGGTCACCACTTGCCTCCCTTGCCCGCTCCGCCGCCTCCTTCTGCGACATCACGTCCTCGCAGAAAGAGGTGACCGCCGTCCATAACCTTTCGCTTGAGGACATCGCACTGATGATGCTCTCAAGCGACAGGTCAGCCTCTATGGCATCGCGAAGGGCACCGCGCTGTTCCACCCAGGCCGAACAGTCGACCAGGGTGTGCTGCGCGGTGTCCTCGCTTGCCGCACAGTGGTGACACTGGGTCGTCGGTTCTCTCCGGGCTATTTGACTCAAATACTTTCCGAAGCAACCGTGCCCGGAAAGAATCTGAGTCAGCCGGAATGTGAGAACCCCGTGCCGCCTGTCTAGCCAGTTGCGCAGAACCGGCCGGACAGCCTCAACGGTCGAGCGTCCGGCCGTAGGATCGGCCAGCCGCTCTGTCCACCTCCGGACCACGGACCGTCGAGCGTGGGACTTCATAGATTCCGTCACCGTCGGCGATTCGCCGCGAGACCGCAGCGCCTGACGTCGCTTGTGGAGCTTCGCCAGGGCCACGGCCTCCAAATCCCAAGGCGGCGAGCCTGCCAATACGCACGCCGCCTCCGCGGATATAGTGCGGTAACCCCTAATGGCCCTGATCGCTATCACCCTCTGCGGTTTTCGCAGGAGGGCGACGGCTTCGCGCCGGAGTTCCGGGGCCCAAACTGGGGCCCCGTACAGGGCCATCGAGCGCACTACACCCATGTAGAGACGACGGCAGGCCACGCTTGGTCCCCCGAGATTCGGCAGCAGACGTCCGAGGGCGCCGGCAGCGCCTAACAGTCGGGGGGCCAAGCGACGGAAATGTTCTATGAAGTTCCACCGGCTGTCGAGGGTAAGCCCGAGATATTTCATATCGGCCTTAACCTCGATTCGGAAACCGTTAATTACGACGTGAGCTCCAGGAGGAGGCGAAGTCCTAGGCCCGTGAAAACACAGGGCTTCGGACTTGTCGAGCGCCACCCGGAGGCCCAGATCGCGTATGCGGCGGACGACCATTGCCACACCGGCCGTAGCCAGGCGGGCGGACTTTCGGTAGCTCGTCCCCCGTGCGGTCACCAGGGTGTCATCCGCGTAACACGTCACTCTGAGACCGCGGGGGAGATCGGTTATTAACCCTATGTTAATAATAATAATAATTAATAATTAATTATCTCTATAATTTGTTAAGAACATGCTTTACACGGAATATGCAAATTAAGTAAAGTCCATTGTGATTGTCAACTACTATTGCATCAGCCTGGTAACAACGAAGCATTGCTGACTCCGCTGGGAGTGAAGTGTGGGAACGAGTCAACAAGCCGCATCTATTCAATAAATTGAATCACTTTTGATTCTCACATCGAACAATTGTCATCTACCTTAATAATTGTAATTTAATTAATAAATTCATTTTAAGTAATTTCGGTTTTTTTTGAGTCTTGCCTGCCGGCCTGACATAATTGGCGCAGTCGGTAGGATCCTCGAGGATCGCTCTGTAAGATATCTTCCACCTTTGAAGACCAGACCCTGCGGAGCTGTTCCTACGGTTTTCAAGCCGCGTTCAAGGATCCGAACTTACACGTCAGAACGGCAGCAAGAGTATCCAGCCATCGAACAAAGGAAAAAACCAGAATGCAGATATTGTGAGTACATTAAAATTGTTTTAATGTGTTGCTCTCCCATCCTAGCCTTTTAAGTGTTAATTTTTATATCCTTTCACTATTTTCTATCTGAATAAATTGAGAAACCCTAGGTTAGGTGAATTTAGTAATAGTAGAAATAGGTATTACGATTTAAATAGGGAATTAATTTTAAATTATAGTTTTAATTCAAGTACGTGTTTAAATTTATCTAATATGGCTGATTTTGACCAAATTTTTAAGGCTCTTAGATTGGTGCCAGAATTTGACGGCAATGTAAATGTGCTTACACGATTCATTCATTTGTGCGATCAATTAGTAGGAGAAATTATAGATAGAGAACCGTCAAATAAGTTATCTGAACTTGCTCTAATAAATGGCATATTGAACAAAGTTACGGGGCCAGCCGCCCGATTAATAAACATGAACGGTATACCATCAGACTGGCCAGGTATCCGTAACGTATTAATTAATAACTTCGCTGACCAGCGCGATGAAACAGCGCTATACAACGACCTTGCATTGTTAACGCAGGGATCGAGTACTCCCCAGGAATTCTATGAGAGATGCCAGTCATTGTTTAGTACAATTATAACTTATATTTCTTTGCACGAAAATGTTCAGACTACCATTGACGCTAAGCGAGACCTATACAAAAAGTTAACATTACAGGCATATTTAAGAGGCCTAAAGGACCCCTTAGGGGCCCGTATTCGGTGCATGCGCCCCATATCTATAGAAAAGGCATTAGAATATGTTCATGAGGAGCAAAATACTTTATATATGCAATCTAAAAATGATATTTATAATTCAGATAAAAAGACACAATCTTTTATACAACATAAAATGTTAACCCAACCTCCTCAAGCCCTTGGCATGGTTCCGCCTAAATTTTTATTTAATATGCCTATGACCAACCCTTCAAGGCCACAACCTGTGCTACAACATCAGGGTCCTCAATGGAGACCAAATAATAATATCTATAATAATCAACCCGGTCCATCCCGTACGCAACAAATGTTCAGGGCTGTGCCACCTAATTATAATATTAATAACGCTTTCCGAATGCCACAACGTAATACATATACTCCCCCTCAGTTTAGTTCGCAACAGCCTCGCCCGATGAGTGGTATCAGTAATTTTGTTTCTAGAAACTTACACCCGACTATCAGAGGTCATGATTGGTCAAGATTAGGTAATTCTCCCCCAAATAACTATTTTAAAACGAGGGAGATGAATTTTAATGACTATTATAATTACGATAATACATACGACTATTATTACAACGAATATCCTTATTACAATAATACAGAATATCCCGATTACTACTGTACTGATTTTGTAAACCCCCAAGTTATTCAAGAACTAGGTGAAATTAGTTACGAGAATAATATCGAGGTTAACGAGACCAACCCCACTCCTAGTCCCGAAGATGATCAAAATTTTCAAAAGGTTTCCAGATCCGACAAGCCAAAATAGAACTAAATCTACATACTCAAAGACAACTTCCCTACATACGGACAGAGAACCCTCCATTAAAATTATTAATAGATACCGGGGCGAACCAATCGTTTCTAAGCCCTGACGCTGTGAGTAATTATTATAAAAATATCAAATTAAATTACGCTCCATTTGAAGTCTGCAATGTACATGCAGTAACCCGAAGCGACTATTCGATAACAATACCGTGTTTCTCAGAATTCAATGACGATAGTGATGTTACATTCTTTGTTTATAAATTTCACGACTATTTCGATGGTTTAATAGGATCGGATTTGTTAGATAAATGGGAAGCCACTATTAATTTTAAAACAAAATCCTTAATAACCAGTTACGCTACCAACCCCATTCAGATTTATGATTCACGTAACGCGAACTTGTATGAAGAAGTTATACCAGCGGGCACTTCAAAATTAATTAGATTACCGATTAATATTCAAAACGGAAATGTATTTGTTAATGAACAAATAATGTCGAATTGCCATATTGTAGAATGCTTAACTAAAGTTAAAAATAATCGCGCCCTTGTGGAAGTGCACAACCCTAGCAAGAATGACATTATATTTTCAATGGATAGGCCGATACAAGCCGAATTACACAATTTTCAATACTCGGAGTCTACACAGCCACCCGATCGTGTTAGGGAGGTTCTTTCAAAATTACGGACCGACCATTTAAATAAGGAGGAACGTATTAATTTAGAAAACTTATGTTCTCAATATGCTGATGTATTTTACCTTGAAGGCGAAAAGTTAACTTTTACTAACCGAATTAAACACTCCATTAAGACCACTGATGAGCAACCTGTTTATACAAAAAGTTATCGGTACCCATTTATACATAAACAGGAAGTTCAAGACCAGATTGGCAAAATGCTAGACCAGGGAATTATAAGACCGTCTGATTCCGCCTGGAGTTCCCCCATCTGGGTTGTACCCAAAAAATCGGATGCATCTGGTAAAACTAAGTGGCGTATTGTGATCGATTTTCGGAAATTAAATGAGAAAACATTGGATGACAAATATCCCATACCTAATATTGCGGACGTTTTAGATAAGCTAGGAAACTGTCAATATTTTAGTGTGTTAGATTTAGCCAGTGGCTTCTACCAAGTCGAAATGGATCCTGCTGACATTTCAAAAACTGCATTCAACGTAGAGCACGGCCATTTCGAATTCTTGAGAATGCCAATGGGTCTCAAAAATAGTCCTTCTACTTTTCAGAGGGTAATGGACAATGTGCTTCGAGAGCTGCAAAATACTATTTGTTTGGTGTATTTAGATGATATTATTGTTTTTAGTACTTCTCTCCAAGAGCACATTGTAAACCTCGAAAAAGTTTTCAAAAAATTAAGAGAATCCAATTTCAAAGTCCAAATGGACAAATCAGAGTTTTTGAAGTTAGAAACAGCTTATCTTGGCCATATTATAGGTAAAGATGGCGTAAAACCTAACCCAGATAAAATTTCAGCTATTAAAAACTACCCCCTGCCTAAAACACCAACAGAAATTAAGAGATTTTTAGGACTTTTAGGTTATTATAGAAAATTCATACCCGATTTCGCTAAAATTACAAAACCAATGACACAATGCTTAAAAAAGGGCTCAAAGATTAATCTAAACTCCATTTATACAGAGTGTTTTGAAAAATGTAAAACCCTCTTAACAAATGACCCGATATTACAATATCCAGATTTTTCAAAAGAGTTCATTTTAACAACGGACGCCTCTAATTTAGCAATAGGCGCGGTTCTCTCACAGGGTTGTATTGGATCCGACAAACCGATTGCTTATGCCTCAAGAACACTCAATTCTAGCGAAATAAACTACAGCACTATTGAAAAGGAATTATTGGCAATTGTATGGGCAACCAAGTATTTTAGGCCATATTTATTCGGAAGGAAATTCAAAATTATAACAGATCATAGACCTCTTCAGTGGGTCATGAGTTTAAAAGAGCCAAACTCACGACTTACCAGGTGGAGACTCAAGTTAAGCGAATACGATTATAGTGTTATATATAAGCAAGGAAAGCTTAATACTAATGCAGACGCGCTTTCTCGTGTAGAGTTACATAACGAAGAGACTAATTCTTTAATAGTTAATCCTTCGGAAAACCCTCCTCATATCAGTGAGAACTCGGATACTGCAACAATACATACCGATGCAGAAAATCCAATCCTAGAAATACCCATATCCGACTATCCACTTAATAAATTCAGTAGTCAAGTTATATTCACCATAGTAGATGAAGTTAGAAGTAGGCCTTCCGTCTCTAAGCCTTTCGAGTCACATATTAGAATCCATATTCAGATATCTAAAAACAACATACGACAAGATGTAGTAGACGCTTTAAAAGAATTTGTTAATCCCAAGGTAAAAACAGGCTTACTTATTAACCCTCCCTTGGGAATGTACTCCATTATCCCTATCATTCAGGATGCATTTAAATGTTCCGCTATGGACTTAGTATTAACAAAGGTAGAATTACAAAATGTCAAGGACTATATGAAGCAACAAGAAATTATTAGAAATTATCATGACGGGAAAACAAATCATCGGGGAATAAACGAGTGTTATTTGTCCTTATCACGTAAGTATTTTTGGCCAAAGATGAAGGACCATATAAGTAAATACATTAATGAATGTAACATATGTGGTAGAGCTAAATACGATAGAAACCCTATTAAACAAAAGTTTCATATAGTACCACCACCCACTAAACCGTTTGATATAGTACATTTAGATTTACTCAGTATAGAAAGCCAAAAATATTTAACTATAATTGACTCTTTCTCTAAATACGCACAAGCGTATCAGTTGAAAGATTCAACAGCCATTAGCGTAGTCCAAGCTCTTCTCATTTTCGCTACGCACCATGGACTACCCATGACAGTAGTTACTGATCGTGGACCCGAGTTCACGAATCAGATATTTCTGGAATTTGTCAGGTTGCAAAGAATACAACACCATAAAATTCTAGCAAACACACCAAATGAAAATGGCATGGTTGAGAGATTACACTCGACCTTGCTTGAACATTTAAGATTGCTCAAATTAGAACGCCGTGAAGATTCGGTAACTAGTCTAATGCCCTATGCTCTTCTAGCATACAACAGTTCAATTCATAGCTTTACAAAATGCCGCCCCCTTGATATCATAACTGGACATTTAGATCCTCGCGATCCTTTAGATATTAACTTATCGGAGAATACCCTTCAACAGTACATACAAGAACATAAAAATAAAATGCAAAAAGTTTTTGACATGATTAACGAGTTTTCACTGCACGACAGAACACAAATTACCTAAAATATTAATAAAGATCGTGAACTTGAACAAGAGTATTCCCCTGATCAACAGGTTTTCATACGAAATCCATTAGCGTCACGACAAAAACTAGCCCCCCGTTACACTGGAGATGTAGTATTAGCCAATCTACCTATACATATATACACTAGAAAGAAACGAGGACCGGTTGCTAAATCCCGTCTGAAAAGAGTCCCTAACAGCTCACGCTTGTTACAGGATACTCCTCCCACTTCTGAGCCTGGTACAAGCGCAAGAGATAACACTTGACAGCCTAGATGATGGACCCGGCTTATTGCCCTTTAACCTTGGTATTACTAAAATCATTTCCCAATTTCACTCTTTCATACAGCCTGTAGATTTAGATATTCTGCGAGGCAATATTAATACAATTCAAGATCAGTTAAATAATATTTCTTCTGAATTCCATAATAAGACGTTTTCGTTATATGAACCGCACGTTAAATATTTAAATAGTAAAATTAAGAGTTTATCCAACCAGTTAGATACTTTCGAACCAACTCGATTTAAGAGAGGTCTCGTTGACGGCCTTGGTTCAGTAATCAAGAGCATTTCAGGCAACTTAGACTATACAGATGCAATAAGATATGACAATGCTATTAAGATATTACGAGAAAACGAGAATAAAATGGTTGCAGAAATTAATAATCGTGTTAGCATTAATAAGAATTGGATGTTTAAAAATTCCGAAGTACTATCGAATTTGGTTCAAAATCAAAAAGAATTAGAGATAACTATTAATAAAATACTACACAGTAATTTGCAACATGAAACGGATATGGTAAAATACGCACATCTAGCACAGTTTCTTATTATATTATCAGACAACATTGAGGTCCTAGCAAGTGAGATTTCTCGATTAGAAAACTTATTAGCATTCGTCCGTGCAAAAAGCACGCATCATTTTATGTTTAAGTTAGATACCCTTAAGGAAATGAAACGTAGGTTAAGTAATCTCTATAGCAAAGATCAAGTTTTAGATATTAGTATTAGAGAGTATTTCGAAGTTATTAAATTAGGTTACTATTATAGCAATAGAGAGTTAGTGTTAGTTTTCAAGTTTCCTGTCATTTTTCCCGTCACTTACAATTTATACAAGCTCTCCATTGTCCCTAACAGGAACAAAAAGGTTCTGATCCCTACACACCCTTTCCTAGCAACACATGATAATGATTTTATGTATATTGAGGCAGAATGCCCGAAGGTAAGCTTCGGTTATATTTGTGAAGGTAACCCTAATCTTCATTCTAACAATCATATGGACTGCATACAGAGACTAGTAAGCACTCAGGCCATCGACGAATCATGCCAGTTTACTACAGCCGAGCTGAACTTTGAAGCAGTGGATAAACTTGATGACCGCCGTTACGTTATCAGTTTTCCCGAGAAAACCAATATTCGCCTATCCTGCTCGCAGAACCAGTACAGCATCATACAAGGGAGCTATCTAGCTACTATTCCAAAGGGATGTTTTATACAAACAAGACTATTCATCGTAACTAACAATGATGACCGAATAAAAGGGCAAGCCCTTAAAATCACGTACTTGCCAAAGGACGTTACGAAGGACCCTGCTACTGTCGTGAAGAAGATAAGATTGAACACAATAAACCTACACAGCCTGCACCAAAGTAATACCGAGATATCTATGGAGACACCCCTAACTATAGATAAGGTGAACATCGAGCCGATATACACAATTATACCTATATATATATTGCTATTCGGTGCATTTGTACTTGGTATAGGAATCATACTACGGAGAATTATTAAGAAACGACGTCAAGTTGTCACAATTCCACAAAACATTACAATTGAAGGGACACCGCAAGGAGCTGAAATTAAAAGGAAAGGTCATCCTGAACCCTCAAACATCTCAGCGCTATTTCAAACTACAGTTCACCAATAGTCGCTGATCTTTGGGAGGGAGATGTTAAGAACATGCTTTACACGGAATATGCAAATTAAGTAAAGTCCATTGTGATTGTCAACTACTATTGCATCAGCCTGGTAACAACGAAGCATTGCTGACTCCGCTGGGAGTGAAGTGTGGGAACGAGTCAACAAGCCGCATCTATTCAATAAATTGAATCACTTTTGATTCTCACATCGAACAATTGTCATCTACCTTAATAATTGTAATTTAATTAATAAATTCATTTTAAGTAATTTCGGTTTTTTTTGAGTCTTGCCTGCCGGCCTGACATAATTAATTAGTAGTAATTACAAAAATATAAACAAAAAGTGAGTGGTATGAAAATATAAGAATTGAAATATCTTTAGCAAAGTCTAAGCGCCACCGCTACGACGCAACAGAGCTAATAACGTGGTGCACAGGCTTTTTATAGTCTTATTGGTACCCCTAACTATAATATATGATATAATATTATATTCGACGTTAAAACAATGTTAAAAATGGTTTGCAAAATCTGCATATAAAAATAAAACTCTAGTGTAGGGCTCACATGAAACAGATAAATAAACACCGAAAAAGAAAACAAAATCCAAAAATAGAAGAAATTATTTCAATCATTTCTTCTATTGTGATGACAGGCATAAAAATAATATAAACTGATATAGATAGTAACATAAAAATCGGTTATTCCATAGTTGTAGAAAATTCAGAAGATTGTAAAAATATATTAGACGATAAACTGAAATATATTATGGCATTACGGGATGAATTTTGATTCTCTCATTACTCTACTCCATAAACAAACAAACAAACAATCCTTCTTCCAACTTTAACAATCTACTGTTGCTTTTCATATACAAATAATATAAATCAAAAATCAATAAAAGTAAAAGTAAACGAACCAGAGGAGGCGTAGAACTTAACTTGCTTAATAGCTTATTTAAACAATATAATCAGAATTTATAGACCTCCCAAATTTAAGACCTTAGAACGTTTTTTGTTTCGTTAAACCACATTCTTAAACAATATAACAACACTAACGTTATTTAAATAAGGAACATAAATATTAATATCAAAGATATAGTGACGAGAGTAAGTACGGACTTCCTGAACCTTAGAACTATCCGAGTTATTGTTGAAGGGTGCTCGTCGGAGCCCTTAACAATAAATGCCGGGGTTCCACAGGGGTCCGTTCTTTCTGCAACTCTTTTCCTGCTGCATATAAACGATCTGCTGAAGCCCGGAATCTATGGGTACGCAGACGACAGCACAGTTGTAGAAAGATATCTGCCAAGCACTCGTGCTAGTAGAGAACAAGTACAGTCAGAAAGAGAAGCCATGGTGCAACGTTTGAGTGACAAACTTCAGGCAGTCTCTGCATGGGGCAGTGCCAATCTTGTCACATTCAACGCCACCAAAACGCAGACGTGTTTGTTCACCGCCAAAAGGAGCCCTTTCACCTTGGCTCCTTCTTTTCAGAATGTATCTTTGGAATACAGTGACCGGCTTCAGTTGTTAGGCTTAGAGATTTCCTCGAACCTCAACTATGGTCGGTGCATTGAGTCCAGAGCAAGAGCAGCTGCAGGAAAGCTTGCCATTCTTGCGAAGGTCCGACAGTACTTTACACCGGGACAGCTACTTGTATTATACAAAGCACAGATCCGGTCGTGTGTGGAGTACTGTGGTCACATATTTGCTGGTGCCGCAAGGGTTCATCTAGCGGTTCTGGACTCAATCGAGAGGCGAGCAAAAAGGCTTATTGGCGACCAAGACTTGGTTGACGCCAATCTTCAAAGCCTTGAACACAGGCGGAGAATTGCTGGCCTCTCGGTATTCTATAGGATACATTTTGGAGAGTGTGCACAGGAATTACATGACGTAATTCCCCCATCCCCCTTCTACCAACGGACATCCCGAGGCACGGCGAGTATCCATCCATACGTTGTGGACATTCCACCGGTCCGAACGAAGCGCTTTGCTTCGTCTTTCTTTATTCGCACGGCGAAGGACTGGAACAGCTTGCCTGCGTCGGTATTTCCATCTGAATATAATGTGGGTGTCTTCAAGAGAAGAGTGAATAGGTTACTGAGTTAATGCGCCTTACCATCTATGACTAAATTTCCACTTTCCATCAGGTGGAATGTAGTCAAGCGTTAACTCAGACGGTGTAAAAAAAAAAAAAAAAGTACAATAATTATATAAATCTTCTTAGCTACACATGGCCTTCCGATGACTAGCAAGTTCTTAATTACAGAGAAAAGTTGTTTTGCTAAAACAAAATATCGAACCTCTACTATATATAGTATGCCATTCATAGTTACTCATCATGCCTGAGTATGAGTGTCAATAAAACATAAAATATCTTCTTATAAATTTAGTCCCAAAACTATTACTAGGATACAATATGATTCGGTAATATAATATATTTTAGGCATTGATTCGAACAGTTTACAGCTGATAATCGTGATGTAGATACTGTAACTCAGACACTAGTTAAAATTATTATAGAAGCTTTGGATTACACCGGGACCTATTAGATATATGCGGCATAGGGACAGGCTTCATAGACATTAAAGACCCAAATAACGTTTTGAAAAGATCCAAATAACGTTTTTTTTAATTTATTTTTTAAATATCGTTACACGTGTACAAGACTTCTCAAAAATACAAAAAAAAAATGCAACCACAGAAACACACACACACACACTTCGAGAGCATACCCCTCGATGCCTCGCCAAGTATCCGAGTACTAGGACTCGATATTTCGAGCGACTGTCAGTTTCGTTCTCATTTGGAGAGCAAGACCAAGTTGGCCTCGATGAAATTGGGTGTGATCAATAGAGCGAGGCAGTATTTAAATCCCGGCCAAAGACTTGCGCTTTATAACGCGCAGGTTCGGTCATATATAGAGTACTGTTCTCATCTCTGGTCCAGATCACCCCAATATCGGCTTCTGCCTTTTGATCGCGTACAACGGAGACCCGCTGCTCTGTTAACGGCTAGACTCTTTGGCATTGCGTAGAGTCGTGGCATCTTTGTGCGTCTTCTATCGCATTTACTACGGGAAGTGTTCCGAAGACTTATTTGGTCTGAGGCCTGCCGCCGAATTCCATCACCGCACAACACGTCACCGCCTGCGTTTCCATCCATACCACCGGGATGCGTGGCGGTCTTCTACTGTGCGGTTTTCAAGGACTTTTCTTCCACGTACCACTAAGATGTGGAATGAACTTCCTTCAGCGATGTTTCCAGACCGATACGACATGGGTACCTTGAAAAAAGGCTTATACTCTTACCTCCAAGGCCGGCAACGCTCTTGTATGACATTGTGTGATCACATTTGACCCGCACGATCGTTTGCCGTCATTTTAAAAAAAAAAAACTAGTTAAACATAAAACAAATATAAAGAAGCAATGGAACACTACAAAACAAATAAATACCATGGATAAATGAATAGAGAATTGCAGTGACATACTACACTTCGATAATTATAAGTAAAAAACGGACGCCAATAAATATAACATCAATATTATTATTTCATAATATTACCTACGGGATGGTCTCGAGAGTATACATAGAGTATAAAAAGCTTAACCTGTCTAAACATGTTTATAATTTCAAAACTATAGAATTTATCTAATTCGTAGCCATGGATAATTAGACTGGGGAATTGCGTCAAGGTTTCAAGATTTATTGCACATACTGATGGGAAAAGTTAACATTAACAAGCACTTTACAAGATAAATAAGTTTTGTTCTTTACTATAATGGTAGATGTAAAAAAACATAAGATATTTAAAAATTCTATTCTTAGACAAACTTTCAGATAAACCTTAACTTTTGATCATTAAATATATTTGGCCATAGGTATACTGAGCCAGGAAATCCAGTGAATAAATCCAAACCTCCAGAACGTATGGATAATTTAAAAATGATAATATTTTAATACATGTAATATTTTTTAGTAAACTCGCTACCGCGATTTAAGAATTTACTAACGCCATCTTCTGATTAAACTAATAAACATATAGACTTATACGTAACATGTAATACAAAACAAAGTAAATGTGTGTTATGACAAGTGTTAATTTAATCTTTAATGTATTCCGGTTTTAATATTGTAACCATGTAAATACAGCTTATATATTAGACAATATTTCTTACATAGCCTGTATTGTATTAAAAAAAAAACATTGCCAAACTATTTAAATCGCGTATAATCAAGTTACTCTACTACTATTTTCAAATACTACTCCTAAAGATAATCCCACCAAAAATAATAAATGTGAAAAAGGTGAGCCAAGTTCAATATTAAAATCATGCATGGCTGTTTGCTTCACCGCAAAAAGAATAAAGACTAAATAAGTGCCAAGTTCTGTGCAAAATTGAAATATAAATTTGTAGGAACACAATAACATTATGAACAATTATGAAACTAGTTACGTACACCTGCTCCAAGAGAACCGCTGACATTCAAATTATGT
This sequence comes from Mechanitis mazaeus, assembly GCA_959347395.1. Taxonomy (NCBI): domain Eukaryota; kingdom Metazoa; phylum Arthropoda; class Insecta; order Lepidoptera; family Nymphalidae; genus Mechanitis; species Mechanitis mazaeus. Next base: position 4,608,510 of record OY365743.1, read on the forward strand.
GTATTGTTTCGTTATTGTTTCTAGTGAATTTCATAAATCTGTTCCAGGACACGTATGTGAATTTTTTCAGATGTGGATATCGTCATCGTGAGAGAATACCAAATTGCATTTTTATAATACTATAAATGTCCAATCATTTTAATTTTAAAACATATTAATTGTTTGAACTTACATCGAGTAGTAATGTATAGTTAAATTAAAGTTAGTTTTTTGTTTTTTTTTTCAACCTTCTGACTGTAGCTAACGTAATTAACTCTATATCTTAGCTCTATAGGGTATAACAATTGCTTTTATTTTAAAATATGACATCTTAAAGTAGGTTAGATTTGACTTGGCCAGTTTTCATCATACCAGTCATTTTAATTTTATAAAGTTATACAAATCTTTTTTTTATTCTGATTAATTTTGTTTGTACAATATTAGAAATAAATTTTCTATTTGTATTTTAGAGGATGGGTCGGAATTAACTTTAAAATACGAATACATTACTCAATTTTCGTTAGTTTTGACAATTTTGTGGTACATTGAAAGTTATATTCTAAATTTTAGTTGTTATAGAAACCTTAAATAATAAAGAATTATTTCAAGTGTAAGGAGCGACTTAAAATAAGATTAAGAAAGGATGATTGAAGTTTAAATGACTTCCCTCGCTACTTACTTCCATCTTGATTGAAATTGACATCTCATCTCTGCTCGTCGCTAATAGAATTACACTTTTTATGTCTATATATACACGTTTCGTGTCTACGTAATCTGTATTACTGAACTTATACGACAAGTCTACAAACGAAAATATTGATATATACGACGTTGGTTATAAGACAAATGTACAAACGAAAATATTGAATATATGTGAGCTAGAAACAGTTGGAGCATCACGGTAGGTGTTATCGCGACCCCGTGACGTCCCACTAGCATGAGGGCAAGCGTTGGTTTTTTAATGGTTATCCTTATAAATGGCAGCGTCCTCTATGTTGCCGGGTAGTCCCACATAACCCCCCGGCCATCACCTTCTTGGTCGACGGGTTATCCATAACGGATTTTCCATAAAAAAAGAAGTTAAAGGGTAAGCTAGAGACATAGTAACAGATCTTTCTATTTATTTAATTTAATACTTCGGTCTAAGGGTATATATAAAAAAAAATTAAAAGTTGTAAGCACTTTATTATATATTAATTCATAAGTACTTATATAAGAATTATTACATTTTTCATTTAATATGTGCATTAGTTGGAATATCTATTATATTTCCATTTATTCATCTTAATAAGTACAGGTTTTGACAATAGTTCATTTCATGTTTCATGTATGTTGTTCAAGGAAATAGGGGGTAAAATACGAATAGTTACCTGCGTTCCCTAGACTGGTTCGTTGTGCTAATAACACGCCTGTGGGGTTGCTGTAGATGGCCACCTATGTTGTAGGCCTGGTGAGGGGGGAGGGTGACCCCTCTTACCTAACATAGGCCTGCGATGGGAGGGTGCTCTACGTTGCTCGGGGCACCCTCATTCGGGGGGTCTCGCCGGGGCGTCACGGTGTGTGCTAACGCGATCCCGTGACGTCCCATTACGGCAAAGAGGGCAACCGTTGGTTTTTTAGTGGGTAGCCTTAAAAATGGCAGCATCCTCTATGCTGCCGGGTAGTCCCACATAACCCCCCGGCCGTCACCCCCCTGGGCCGACGGGGTACCCGTAACGGGTTTTACCAACGGAAAAAAAAAAAAAAAAAAAAAAGATGGCCACCTATGTACAGGATTCCGTACTCTTTATTACGATGAGATTGAAGATTTGTTTATAGAAAGACTGCTTGCCACTAAAGATTCAATTTCGCGACTTTAGTAATCAACCGAACTCGGATGCGGTGGAGCAACAATAGACCGGGTGATTCGTTAATATTCACAAAACATATTTTAGTATATCAGGAAAACGTTACAATTAAATCTAGTTAACCTAAACCTAACAATATATAAAATTTTAAAAGTTTTCCTTATTATTATTACGTGATAATATGAAATATTCAACCGCACTTTCATATCTATGCAGAGTACATGCTTGTAGTAATTTTAATGGTAGTAGAACTCAGTATACTTTGAAATACTTGTATAGCGTCAGAGTTGGTGACCTAAGAGATTCTCTTAAACTATATCGGATGATTAATATGTACTTATTTAAAAGTACGTAATAGAAACTTACCTGCTTGAGTTCTACTAATATTGTAACTACTGATTATTAATTAGCTTCATCCTTGTTCTAGGCTGTTGAAGTTTATACTTTAATGTCTCAGTTTGATAATTCTTTAAAAAAAACCTGCAGTAAAATACATTTTTGTTATAGAGTAAATATATTGAATGACAACATATGTGTCTAAATAGAGAATATATATATTATAATACTTGCAGTGATATCGTTTCTTTGGTAAGTGAATAATTATTATCAGCGACCCTTACTACATAAAATTTTATAATATCAACCATACATTGCACACTTTAAATGACATTGAGGTTTATATTATATTAACGTAGACGATAAGTTTAGGCTAAGAGTACAAGTTAGTTAATAAGTACAAGATAAATATAAAGTAAGTTTAGTATTAAAACACCGACTACAAAGTACATTTCAGTCTATTAATAAATAAGTATACTAAATATAATACGATATAATGATATGAATATACTAAATAGGTAGGACAGGATATGTTCTCTCATATACTTAGTAACACGCGAAGTGTGTGTGGGTGTGTTAGTGTGTGTTCTCTCATATTAAGGTAGTGAGTACTGACCTACATATGAGAGAGGTATTTATTTATTCCTTTTTACGCCTATGAGCTTTACGGTTTTCTATTTTATCAAGGGTAGCGCTTCCTTTTATCTTAATTATATGTATCTTACTCCCGTCAGGAATAAAGTTACAGTTCCTTCTTTTTTTCTGAGTTCTCTTTTTGAAGTCGAGTCATTGAAACTCATTGAATCAGAGTTTATTATATAATGTAGCATAATTATAAATATCAAAATATAATGATGAATTCAGAATTCATACATTATAACTTATCCTTCTTAAGCTTTATATAAAATTAATTGTGAAACAGACGATAATATACAATTAAGACAATATAATGTAAATGGTTTTTATGGAATACTGGTTTATGCTGCAAACGTGTAGGTGAATAAATAATATTTGGGAATAGTTATAACTCCAAGCTTTACTGAAATATAGTATTTGTATACACACTTTAGTAATTAAGAACGAATAAGAATGACGCGCTAGAATGAAAACAATGATGGTATATAGATAATGAATATTATTGAGTGGTGAATTCTACCGATTAAAGTCGAATGGTATAGTGTGTAATGAACTTCGATTGAACGTGTGTGAATGAAAAATGAACGAATGAATCTCAATTTAAATATTATCTACCTACATATTTTACAAAACTAAATATTAATATAATTGTATCGTAACTGTAATAAAATGATACCTTATATATATTTAAGTATGATCAGGTTATTAAATAGATAAAATATAAGATACAGTAAAACATTGTTAAATACGTAATATTCATAGAAAAATCGCAGCTATATATTCGAATTTTAAATAAGACGCACAATGAAGCTATCGAGTACCTTCCCGGGTTTCGGCACCAAAAAGATGTGACGAAACAAACAAACCGAGATGGCCCGTCAGCGTCACTCTGGGTCAGAACACGAATTTACTAGAAGTTACGCCGTTGGAAAACGAAGGGCTCCAGATTAATTATACGCGTTGGTCTGAACAACAACAAATACTTACAGTTAAGGCTCGTGGCTGTCCAGACCAGGCACCTGAAGATCTTCAATGTCTTATTTCTTCGTTCAGGGAGTAGGTGGCGGTACCGCCAGTTCTCATTTAGCAGGATATCACTTCCATACACTACACATACACTACGGTTTAAAGTATTTTGCAACAGACGATTGCGCGCGCGACTTCGCGATTACTATTTTCGATACTGTATGCACCTTTCGAGGCCTGCTATTGGTCAGACAACCAATGTTGCGCGCGATAAACTAATTACGAATTCGTTTAGAAAATTTATAAATATAATTAACGAATATTTTCGAAAAACTCAGAATCTGTTAAATTTTTAAGTGTCAACCATGAATATTATTTGTTGTAATTTCTATTGAAATAATAAAAACTTTTACGTAATAATTCAAGTTTAACTGAAATGAGTTATGATGAATAATAGATTATTTAAGAAATTCATAGTTGTATTGTTTCCATAATAAAACAATGAACTGATAAAAAGATAGAAAGTAAATAATATATTTTTAAAAATGTTGTATTTTAAGCAGTACGTACATAGTATTATTGTTACTTACATTACTTTGTTGAAAATATTTACTTCCAATTGTTTATATAAACAAATTGTCTAGTTTCCCTTCCGCCTTTACAATCCTTACAATCCGTAATCTTTACAATCCGCCCTTACAATAACCAAATTATTAGGAATTATTTTAAGAACATATAAAATTTCACTTCTGTTAATGTTTTAGTTATTTAATCTTATTTTTAATATCTTTCAAATTTTAGGACATAATTAGTCATCTGGGGTCATTAAAAATACATAATTAGTCTGTGACAGTTCTTAATGTTTTAATTATTGTTTTTATTGTCACTTTAATGTTATAATCAATCGTTTGTTCAATTACAGGGCTTGTTAATTATTATGGAATCACTATAATTCTTTTTGCTGGCATATTCCGGTTATTTTTAAAGTTTGTCGTAAAAATAATTAGTAAGTAATTTGATTCTTCACTATAAATTAGTTTAGAGGGTATTTTGAGTCTAGGCTTTGTTTTAATGTGACAATATTTCAGTGTATGTCCTTTTTTGACAATTAAAGTCGACAAAGGCTCTTGGTTGAAGGTAATAAAATTTAACTTTATATAGTGTTCTTTTAGAAATAGATAAATTAAAATAAAATAATAATCTTTAATAGAGAAGTCAATGGGTGTTTACATGAAGTAACCCACTGCTGATTGTGGCTGTCACATATTTCTTTTGTATTGTCAAATATTATAAATTGCAATAAAAAGTTCAATTTATATTAATAATAAATTTCATTTATATCCATTACCACGATTTTCATTTATTTAATAAATACTTTTTGATTACTAAAAATAATTTTCCATTGCAGGTCACTAATAAGCACCATGTGTTATTGCTTAGCATTATATTATTATTAGCATGTTGGAGATCCCAGTACTTCCATACTGTGAATGCACCATTCTAATAATACATTTCAATCTTTGTCGACAAATAATGAAAGTGAATCATCCATAATGTTGTTAGTGAATGGATAATTTCAAAAAGGGTATGTAAATTAGAGTTATAACAAATTAGAGTAATTTTTATACCTACCAGTATATATGTAGTTATAAGCTTTAATAACATGTTTCATTTATGTTGAAAAATAAAGTTAATTCAGTTTAGTAATTTACAATATAATATACTTAAAAATAGAATATATTGATATAAAATTACCATATTATAAAATTGAAATTTATATAGAATTATATTTATATAAATTTCAATTTTATATGTTTCTAACATCCTAAATATTTCACATGTATTCCATTTATATATCCCAATTTGATAGCAGTGCTTAGGTAAATTAAATTTTTTTATTATTACTAATTGGATAAAAATATTGAAATCTTAATTATTTTTTTTTGCAGGAATGAACTGTTCTTTCACTCATGTGGGAAAAGAAAGGCATGTTGTCAGACTTGATGGAACTTTTTGCCTTTTTCAGAAAATTCAGTCCGATTTATAATCAGCAAAATAACCTACAGATTATATTATATTATAATTTGGTAATACCTTGTTTTAATTGGCTGAATCGATAATACATAATATTGGATAAGATTATAAAATATAAAATGAAAAATATCATTTTGAATTAAAATAATATTTTTTTGATGCATTTAATCTAGATAGGTAATTCAAGTATGCCTTACCCTTACTAAATAATTGTAGTTTTATACACATTGGAGGTTAAAATATAAAGCTTTTACCTATAAATTGTAGACTATCAACAAAGATTAAATGTCAATTGAATGAAAAAATGCTACACAAATATTATTTTAATACAGCTAACAAATATTTAAAGAGTGGTTTCAAAGCGTTTATAGATACATTTCATGCACTCATAAATGAGCTCTGTGAGACTTTGAAGTGATAGTAGAAGCAACAAAGCTACTCGAGATATATTATATAATTTTTTGTTTATACTACATACAAAATTCCGTACGTAAAAATTATACAAACATTGAAGCTTTCAAGTTTATTTTTATTTTATGAATTGAATACATCACACGTTGCATAAACTATAATGTGACATGTAGGTGTTACATTAGAAGCGTACAGACAGACGGAAATGAAACATCAATGACTTTCATAGGGTTAGAGAGCTGTGATTTAATTCATTACTTATGGTGAATTTTATAAAATTCATGATCAAAAACAACGATATCATATTGCAACAAATTAAACAAATAAGTTAATCATCAAACTTTAATATTAGTAAAAAAAGTTTCCTTAAAATAATAAATATACGAGTCGTTTTATAATAGTACGAAACATTATATAATACTCTTTAGATGGCTCACCCCATGTAGGATACTATTTAAGTATTAATTTATGACGTGACGCTACTGAAAAATATAACTAAAAATTATGAATTACAACAATATTCAAAACCAATGCAGATACGTAGAACTTCTCAATAGCTGAATAAGTCCAATGTCTAACAATATCCACAATAGCAACAATTTTATATAAGATTCTGTCTTTATATTAATTAAAAGTACAACTTCCTGTGTTCAAAAAAGTAAGTAAAAATCAAGTAATACAAAAGTAACAAGACAACCTCTCATGTCTCATACAATAAAAACTCCTTATGAGAATCTTATATATTAAAAATCATCTAGACTTTAAAATTAAATCACAACATGTACAATGCATGCATATGAATTTGTTAGTAAGTAAACTCTACTTACTAATCTTTATTGGCGAATACTGTCCTAAATTTTGTATAAAAACTGTTCGAACTTTAAGCTGACAGGTAAATGCATCTGATCAGTGTCATGGCCGATGCGACGCTTCCGTCACATTCAACAGACCGTGTAAGGGAGACGGGGGAATCGTGTCAATACATTTTTCCTTCCCAGTGATAGTATAACTTCCATATGTTATACTATCGCTTATTTTATTTAAGCTGTAGGAATAGGACACACATTTTTATTTAGATAATTTTATTTGTCTTCTGATGAATAATTTAATACATTGACGATTTTGTCTATCTATTTTTGCATGGGTAGGAATATATATCGTAAGGAGACCGAGATTCCTTCATTCTACGCCTCAACCATTACGTATTATAAGATATAAAGGCAAAAGAAAGTGTTTTAACTCTTTTTAGAGATAAATTAATAGGAACAACTTTAAAGTAAAAGGAATTAAAATAAAGCGACAAGACAAAAAACAAATAACCGGATAAACGCTTCCGGCGCCCGGCTCCACAAAGCAATGGCCGCCTTCGCGTCCACCAGTCGAGTCTCACATCGCAGGGCTCACATTGTATACACCTAATTCTGTTATTACACGGTTTTGATATAACACGATTAGAAAATAAAATACTTTTAATTTTTTTACACGATTTTATTTCATTTAGCACGATTTAAATTTTTTGTGCTTAATTTTTTTTTTCTCAAATTTAATTTCTGCGAAATATGTTCATATCACAAATTTAGGAGAATTCTCTTTTTATAATACAAGCAAATTTACTGGTCAGAGCAATTGAAATATGTTAATATTTTGCTAATTCTCAATGCAATCAGACGTGTTTGGTAAAGAAATTTTTTATTGGAAAATTTGTTTTTCCAACGTTACATCTAATTTATTTTTGCATACGATCAATGTCTTTTTTTACACGGTTTTTTCTGGAACCAATCTACCGTGTAAAAACCGAATTAGGTGTACTTTGTTTCACGCAAGGTCAAGGCACTACTATGATATGCGACCCTTGTAATTACTAATTAAAGTTCCATATAATATTCGTAGTAGTAAATACTAATACTTAACCATACTTACTACTTAATAAAAATAACTACTTACTTAATAAAAAGAACGCTTTTATTTTTAAATTTTGCACAAACTAAAATTTCCTCTGGAGTGGCTTAGAGGTTTGCTGGGATAGCTGGGGCAAAATCTAAGAGTGAAGGGAAAATTCTGACTTCAGATTCGTTTTAGGGACATCAAAAAAATTACCTGTAGGTAGGTTAGGTTTCAGCTACAGAACTTTATTTTTTTTTGTGTGCCAGTGTTATTAATATGTCAGTAATACAACCTACCCTGGATTGGTTATTTTATGACTACCCTCATTATAGATGTTGCGGTTGGCTGTGTAAAAAAAAACTAGATGAAGAAACCAAAGTGAAATAAAAGTGAATTGTTATTTAGTGATTTTATGATCATAAGTTAATAGAGCAATTTTGAAAATACGTGATTCTGTATTTTTTAATTCAATTAAAGTGATTCTTAAATTGATTAATAAGTATTTTAATTAATATGAATAGTGATCAAAGAGTAGGATAAGGACCACAGCTCAACAATGGAGCTGCTATCAGAAATGGAGACACGACTTTTATATCCCTTGCTGCCATTACGATCAACCACTTCTAGAGTTGAACAATCTATATCACTATCAATTTATAGAACGATGATAAGCACGATGAAACAAATAGCAGATAGATTGACAACTAAACAATCGTCACTTTAAATCAAAATAAGTGATATTTTTCTCCCTTCGTTTGATCCTGACGAAGATATGCGAAACCAAAATATAATCTTAATAAGAAATACGTTCCGATAAAAGCTACAAGTTTTTTAAAAGGACAGTGGTTATTGCCAAAATTTACTTGGGAAGAAATTGAACAGAACCTAAATGACATTTGAGCCGGAAATTAGGTCTTCAAGAGACATTTTAAAGTTTAGAAAGCATAAATTATTAACACATTAATAAGTAATGCATTTACCAACAACATAGATTTATAAAAATAACCTCAAAATGTGGTTAAAACAACGACAATTTGTTAACAAAATGATTTTTAAAATCAAAAGAAAATCATCATTTTTCCTGCTTTAACAACTCGGTTCCATTACAACCTCGACTCAATGTGGAGGGTCTTGCAATTAAATTAAAGAGGATATTTTTGTATACGACAATAGTACGAAAGAATCACAGAAACTGTTGAGTCATTATTTCAGACCCTGGACCTCGTACGTGGACATCAACCGTACTGAAAGAGAGACGCGACATCTTTCCCTTTCGGATTGACTAACCAGACTCTTAGCTTAAAAGGAAGATGAAGATGGATAGTGATTGTATAACAAATATATATATATATATATATATTGTTATACAGTCAGTATTCAAAAAAGATTATAAAAAGTGCAAGTCTAGTTCGTCGTAAAGTCTAAATTATGCAGTCGCTAGAGTTCGTGTACAAAGTTTGAATAAGCTTTAATCCGCTTTAATAATTCTATGCGACTTTCTGTCCTACATTTTATTTAATACTATGAATATTTCTTATGTTATTAGAATACTTATAAATGTTTTATGGTACAAAGAATTATGGCTATAATGTATTTTCAATTTTACTTTCAATATAATTTAATCTTGAAATATATTGATTAAATCAACGAATAATGTTAATTGTATATTTTAATATAATCAAAAATACTAACAAAATAAAAAGCCATTCTAATATATATTATATATATTAATTGCAAAAAAGGAATTAATGTTTTTAATTTAACCCACTACATATTTTTTATTATATTATAAATCAAGATAAAAAAACGAGGAAAAATGTCACATTGAAAAAAGAAGCAGAAATTTAATAAAACTACTGGTGTTTAGTAATGTATACAGTAATGTATACAGTAGGTAATGTAAATACATTTGGCTAGTAGATACATTTGCTAATATATTTATTAGAAGGTGCCAGTATACAAGCAATTTACTAGATTATTCATATTAGTTTCCAATGCATTATTAAACAAAGCTTTATTTATATTATTAATTACATATCACTTTAAAACAAACCTACGTGGTACTTATTCTAAGTTAAATCATCGAGAGGTATAAAAACTTTGATATAAAAACCTGGAACTTTGCTTAGACTCTTCCCGGAGTCTTGAGGGGTCAGCAGTAGGAAAGTTGAATTAGTTGTAGGTATATAAAATATCGATTTAATTGTTCATACATATTGATAATTAATTTATATGAAGGAAATTCAGTACCATATATTATTGAAAATTTTTATAAATACAATTGTGTACACAATAGGTCTCTGTGTTGTCATACATGGTAAAGTGTACTTTCCGTTACTAGTGTACGATTACAAAGCAAATCATTCTATCTATATTGAAAGATGTTAGTTCCTCATTGTTTTCTGTAAATCACTTTTAAGTTTACATATTGTATGAAAAATGAAATATCGAAAAAATTCTCATGCAGTTAAAATTTCGTTATCAGTTTTCGTTCCTCGTATAATTAATACCTTAAAATAGTAATAAAATAAATAAATGAGCAAAACGTTTAGTGCACAATATTAATGCGTTTATTTTATGAAAGTTCTTCGATTCACTTAAATCTCTATTTTAACTCTCTTTAATTCCTCTTAATTAAAGAGAGTTAATTTAAATCTATTTATTTTTGAAATAATTCTTTATTATCTTTCTGCCTATTATAAGAATTTTGTATCAAATATTTTGTTAATTGAAATATGATTTCTGCAAATTACAGGTTTTGATTTAGTGGAGAGTTGTCTAATAATATTTTTTAATAATTTAAATCTACCTGTCTTAATATAGGCGTATGTGAATGTGTTTCTGTGCTGATTATATAATATTATGATCTGATTATTCAAACGTTTTTTTGGTATAATTATAATATTGAATACTGTATATTTACGATTTCTATAAAAGTACTTACATTATCCGGGTGATTGTGGTACCAATCTGCGAATACGAAAAGAATATAGTTTTTTTTAAAATGTTTTGTACTACAAATAATTTTATAGACAAAATATTGATAAATATATAACATAATAAGAATATTTCTTTCCTTTGTTTGCGATCGCAGTGACAACGTTTATAGTACTGTATAAACTAAAAGCACAACTTTATGACAATACTATTTGGATTGCAGTGTTCGTTGGTTCGTTGAAGCGAGAACTCATTTCTAATATATACAGAGATATGTTTATGTATTTAGTAACGTTTAGTGATTTTGGCTTTCATAATCTAGTTTGTATTAAAAATTGCTGTAATTATTGAATGTACAACCATTTTGTACCCAAATATGTACACAAAATTTTACTAAATAATTATTGTTATAGTATTAAGCAAATAAAATATTTGCAAATGGAATATTTTTTTTATAGAATATCTCGAAAAAAAAATCTTGTTAAATTTAAAATCTGCATTTCGTAGGAAAGGTACCATCTGACCTAGCCTACGTTAAATATTTAGAGATAAAATGAAATGAAATCCTTTCAAGCTTCGATCTAAAACTACTGGATCGATTAACCTGTTTTTGTTTGTTTGTGAGAGTATGAGAAATGTCTAAAGGCTGGCATGGCCAGGAGATATTCAACATTAATTAACGATACATAAAATTTTAAAGTTTTTAATTAGATTCTTTATTTCTTTATATATTTTTCAGTTCATATGCGAAATATTAGTCTTATATATGTCATCCTGTATATGTTATTTATTATTAATTATTTATTTCTGAAAACACAAGGAATATTAAATTAAATACAATTATAAGTAATTAATAGATTATGGTAAAAAATCATTTTTCTTTTTAAAGTAACCATAAATGCTAGTAATCCAGTGACTATTTAATTATATTCTTTTAACTACGGAAATCCTTTGAAATTCATATAAATTTAGTGGTGGTAGAAGTGTTAGTGGTATAGGTAGTACATAGGAATAGAAATTATTTATAAGGATATAGAAAACAATATCGATAACGTTTTTCGGTTAGTTATAACACATAAAAAGTTATTGCACTAATAAATAAAATAATTATTTTACGATTCAATATCCGTAAATATATATATATATATATATATATATATATATATATATATATATATATATATATATACAAAGGGTTTCGGTGGACCCCACGACACAACTTCTAAAACGGGCAACGCCATCGGCTGCTATAGTGCGATAGTAATTACTTCGCGAAACGTCTAGAACCAAAAGCGCCGAAAATCTAACTGACCAACGATCTGCGTGCATTCGTCACACACTCGAGAGTTATATCTTATTTACCCTCGAATTTATTTAAATAATTAATCTATCAATACACATAAGTTTACGCCTGACAGTTTATGTTTGCAATTTCACAAGAAGTCTTTTAACTGTTCTTAACAGATATGATAAATTATCTTCACCAAAGTTATAACGATGTTAAATTGCCGAAACGTTATTTTTAAATACGATAAGACAGTCAACTCATACATACCATTATGCATTTATTTTGTTACAAAAAATAAGTGTTGTTTTAAAGATAAAATACTTCAGTAGAATTTTATCAAAGATAAACCATTTTTTTTGATTAATAGGTAGATGTTAGACAAATTTTAAAAACTTCAGCCTAGAATATTCTTAGAACAATGTTCTAGAACTACTAGAATTCTTAGAACAAGACCTTGCCATTATTTTTTTATGAAACAGTATTTCTAAATAACGTGCAATATATTTAATTGAGCAACGTTAGTAATAATTTATTATTCATTATAACAGCTTCATATATCTCGGTCGCAAACTTTTTATATCTCGCTTATTTTCACAATTTCTTCGTAATTAAAGATTCTTATTGTCTATCGTTAATCAAGGCAGGAGAGTGATGTTTTCTTTAGTGAATGGAAAGTTTTGCGTAATATTAAAGAGGAAATATTATCGAATTCGTAGCTAATAATGGTTTTCCAAATCAATAGAGTTATATTACTGTGCACGTTAAAGAGCGTCTTTAATAGTTAACATACACAACACAGTGCATATAATAATTTTGTTATGTTAAGGTGTTGTTCATTTGAAACAAACTGTCCAACATATGTTTAAATGATGCTGTCGTAATTTTTTTATATTTAAACATTAGTTTTACAATTAGTGATATATTTTATGGAATACTAAAACTTCTTTAAGTTAACTATTTAAATCTTCTGACTGATATTTTTTTTTACAAAATTAATACTAAAAAAACTAATAAATAAATAGTTTTATTTTTTTATTGTTTTATCATCTTTATTTTTGTATATGTGCAACAAAGTGTATAAATATTACATTTCTAATAAACTTTGATTACATTACACATAGACTGATATTTTTAACTACTGCTACGAGTTATTTTTAGATCCTTGCTTAATATATCCACTGAATACATACATACATCAGGTGCCAGCGACGTAGTGGCCGAGTTATTAGAGCGAAAAGTTTAGGTTTTGAATTTTAGGGTTATTTTAGGTTATGTATAAGTCCTTTATGTATAAATTGAAATTATTTACTGAAGTTTTAAATGTTATCTGATTAATTCAGTAAATGTTTTAAATGGTAAAGAAAATTATGTATATAAATTTACGTAAACTATATTATGTGTGTTATAAAGTACAGCCCGCTTCAAAATTCGATGACCATATTTAATGTTTCAAAATAGCTAAACACTTTGTGATATCAAAACTGCTGAACATGACAAACGACAATATTGAATGAACATTATTAGAGTTCAAATTATAATATGACACAAATTTATAATTTTGTCATTGTCACGGAAAAGTTGAAACAAAGAATCTAGCCTCTCTTTCTTTTGCATTTCAGTTAAAACAATGATGACACTTTACAAAAAGAATATATTAATGATTTAAAAATCTTGTTGAATAATAAACTTTTATTTTTAAGTATAGATGATTTATTTTTACTTACAGTACTTCTTTTTATAAATTCCTCTTTATAATATAGTAAATAATTTATTTTAAAAACAAAAAAAAAAAATAAGCAACGCCTGTTTTATTTTATTTCGTATGGAGTCGACATTCTTTTCTCGTTATAATCCTTTATATAGTCCAAAGCCTCCATTTAGTAAGAACAGAACAGAAGTAAAAATGTTATTTAATAAACGTATTAATACACATGAACGTCATAAAATAGTTATATCAAGAGAACAAGGACTTTCTATTGCGGAAATAGCAAGAGAAGTAGGAGTTATGAGAAGGTTCTTACGCAAGTTTTTATATTTTTGTAGCGTAACACCGTACATTTGTGGATGAGATAACGAAGAAAACTAAGAAGACAATAAGACCAAGAAAAAAATCAAGATCACAGGACATAAACATTACTTGTCAGTTTAAAGACAATCCGGTTTCTTCAAACAAGAAATGTACCAATATCTAATAACATTAGTACTAGTAAAGTTCGTCGGCGTGGCCACGAAGCTGGTATTCATTGTCGAAAACCGGCACATAAATTAAAATTGACTGCGCGACACAAGCTCCAAAGACTTCATTTTGCAGAAAGATATTTAAATTTTGATTTTTCAAATGCTGAAGAAAAGACCTTTACGTACTCTGATAACGGCCGAATTTCATTATGGCGAATTAAGAAAACCCGCTATCAAGTAGAGAACCTATTACAAAATAGATCGAATGGAAGGATTTTGTAAGTCTTTGGGAATGGATATGCAAATGGGACCAGGGGAACTGATAAAAATTGGTGGTGGCTTAAATACTGTAAGCTTCAAAAATATTTTTCAAGACGTTTTACTATCGACAGCGCAAATAATGTTACCCGATTTTGCACCAATCCAATTTATACACGACAACTGTTCTATCATGGCTCGTGTGTGCAGACCCTGGTTTCGATCTAACACCAGTCGTATTATTGAAATACCATTTCCACAAATGAGCCCGGATCTCAATCCTACTAAAATCTTTGGGGTCTCATGGACCAAGCCTGGGATAAAAACCCCAAACAAGGGAAAATTTAATAGATCATGCAATGGAAATTTGGTAAAATTTTAGGGGACGAGATACTTGCGCTAATATGATTAACTCAATGCAGAAACGTCTCTAAAGTGTGATTGATGCTAATTGGGAAAATACTAGATTTTAATTCTAGTACTTTAACAATTTCACTTTGGATTTGTTTACAAAACAAATAATTATTATAATTTAAATACTTGATTAAATTATTTAATAGAAAAAACATTTTCAACCTTATTTATTTAATGTGCTATTCAATTTTATTAACAAATAAAAAGTTAATTTAACTAAAGATTTTTTTTTAAGAACGTGGAGACAAACAACAATACGTTAAATTAAATAAAATCTGTGTGTACTGTAGATAAACCGCTTGCATTTTTAATTAACGTCAGTATATTATAGTTACATACTTAGTGTGTCAACTAGTTACTCATTAACAACTAATTGCGAATGTATTCAAACCATTTGAATGCTTTGTACTTGTAATGAGTTGTATTGATTAACGTCAGCCGCGGTGAATGTTAAACCATTGATTTAGTCAGCAGAGGAAGGGAGTCGCTTTGTGTGATTTAAACATCCGTAATGAGAAATCGATCACTAAGCAAAACAAAATATAGTTTATAACCTTATGTACTTGAAGTAATATTTCATATGTTTTGCTTTCAAGTAACCGTATGACAAAGTTTTAAGGAACAAAAGAATTAATAATTGTAGTGTTTGTAATTCTTTAAAGTATACTGACATAGTTATTTAGTATATTCATTAGTTACACTTCAGGGCGCTAAAGTTTCAGTGCTGATTCTGTGGTGAAGACTTAATCTTTAAGCTCATTTAATATTTAAACGGAAAACATATCTTAACTGTTTATGAACAGTTTCGAAATTAAAATTTTCTGAGGTAACTACAATTACATTCTCTTCTTACCTGTTTTTCAACATTCACTTTACAATAATAAGAGAATAATAAGTTCATTTTTTTGTTTAAACTTTAAACTAACATTACTTATATAATGTTTTATTAAAATACATCACAACAAGAAATTTGTACTGATTTTCGAAAATTATGAGATTTCTTGTATATTTGAAATAAAACTGTTATTTTTACGGATTAACACTCGCGTATAATTTGGTTACATTTTAATTTTAACCCGACGTTTGGAATGCTTTGCAGCAATCGTGTTCACGAGTAGACGAGATGTAAGTTTCTTGTATATACTTAAATATTATTACAAAGGAGAAAAATAAAGAAAAATAGTTAGTTGGTTAGAATCTAAATCATTTCTATAAGGTAAGCCTGTGCCAACAGTGAGATAGGTAATCACTGCTAAGTGTTACAATAGATAGTATGATATGAAGTTTCATAGCATTCTATAGATTCATGGTGCGGGTGCCGATCCTATTGCGTTGCATTGAGAGGAGTGCATAGAGTGCCTGGAACTTGAGACCCAGATGTAGGTATACGTAGCCCTTTTAATCTGAAAATGTATGCTCACCTTATATGGCATCTTTGAGGTACGTTTTGGATACAAACTGATAATAGTTCTAGAGGGGATCTTTAAATAGGTTATAGAGAGATTTCCCAGGGAATAGTCAGCTTCGGAAGTACTAAGCAATTTAACTATCTTGAGGAACGTGCCAAATCTGGATGACGAAACAAGAAAAATATACTCAGGATTTATTTATAATTATATTATACGTATCCACCATGAGAATCCAATCAGAAGCCGCTGCTAAAATAGATTGAGGTTTTAGTTTTCATCTTCTTCAACAATCGTTTGGTGCTTGTGCACACTTTTGTGCTCTTGCTACTCAATATGTATGAGTGTCTTTACGTATGATTTTACAACAAGTATTTGGCCGTTCCTACTGCCTCTCCAAAGATGTTGCAATACTATTCGGTCACTTTACCTCATCTTACTAAATTACTTTAATCTGGAAGAGTCATTTAAATAGAATTTATATAGCGCTGGAGACCAATCGTAAAGTAGGGTGTAGACCATCTCAAAGCTAGTGGAAAACAAAAGTGATGTGTGGTCATCCACTTTTTTTGTATTTCTATGTTAATTGAGTGCACAAAATGGTAATTTTCAATACACCACGACGATGAGTTACTAAAACCTGCACGAGACCTTCGAAGACATACCTCTTTCCAGTGTGGTACAAGTTTGATTACAAATATCATATAATACGTTGTTATTGCCAACACCTGAATGTACTATAATTGAAAAACGGGATTGAGGTTGCAATGTGGTATTAGGTTATACATTTTGTTTATTAAGGTTTATGGAAAGAAGATTTCTATCCAGAAATTGTTGAACCTTAGTAGTCCAACTTTCAGGAATGTTTTTAGTTTCCTTAGTCTCTTTATTACAATTTTATTAAGAGACAAAATTTTCCCTCATTGCGAGTAATAAAGCGCTACGAAGCGCGAGCCGATATATCGCCTCTAGCACTACTTGGTAGTAGTAGTAGTAGTAGGAGCCGATATATCAGCTTCTGGCACTAAAAGGGTTAAATTTTTAAACTTTTAAAAATTCTTTTGATAATATATATATTAGTTACTGCTTCATTGCCATTAATATTATTTTATATCATACGTTATAATAATGTCTATAGCTTGAGTGATTATATAAAATTTGAATATATAAAAAAAAATCTTCAACTAAAATTAATTCACATCCGGAGAGATACAGGAGGAACATACAGCTTCTACGATTCGACCGTACTGATGTTGTGTCTAACTTGTGGTAGAATAATGCCATGCCATATTTAACTTTTTATGATTGTATATGATATATTTATAAGTTGTATATACGTCGTTGATGGCGAAAGCGGAGCGACATCGAGAATTAATTAAAAACTTGACATAAATACAATCGTAGTTCTTAACATAAACTCCCCAATCACGCTAAACAACGAAGTGACCAGATCCGCCCTTCCAGAAGAAGTAATCGTCAACCTATCCATACGTATATAGACGACTCTCTCAACTTGCCACCATTACAATTTACTGTCACAGTCACAGTCACAGAGTGTACCTTACCACTAAATAAACAATTGACGAACTGTAATTAAAATAATATCTACGACGTATATATTCAACTCATTTAAATAATAAAATATAGAAGTACGATTGTACAAAATAATATTATATTATGAAGTTTTCTCTTAGTGACTTTCATAGATAATATTTTATTTAAAGATATAATATGTTATTTTGTAACTACTAAAAATTAATATATTTGCTGTATATTAATATATCTTTGAATAATTTTAAGAGACTTATTGAGAACGTATAATTTCAGTTTGCGTTTATCTACCATGCGACTAGAGTACGATGTTTCATAAATACAACATTTTTTTTTTTTTGAGTCAGAAAATGCATTTACGCATTTGCCCAAGCAGGCGCCCCATAAAGGGCTACGGATCGCACGACCCAGGCGTAGAGGCGGCGAACTTCCTCACTCGGTTCCCCGAGATTGGGTAGGATCTGGTGCAGAGCACCTGCTACTCTCTCGGTCCGGGGGACCAGGCGTTCGAAGTGCTCCTCGAAGCCCCAGCCTCTGTCAAGGATGAGGCCTAGGTACTTCATGTTAACTTAAAAACTAAACTCTGATGTTGCAGCTAAGATCGTTTATTATTTTATAACACATAAGTATATACAGGTAAATCACTTTCGAGACATTTTTGCATTCGTATATTTACAGAGATTCTAAACTTGAAATTTAAATTTTATTGTACAGTCTGAAAAAACGGGTTTTTACATTTATATAAATTTTTATTTTATTTTATTTATATTTGCTTTTTTAGAAATATTGAACATTCATCTAGATGATTCTATAAAATAAACCAAGATTACGAAATATTACGACAGCAAGTTCGTACTGTACTCCGTTCACCGCCATATAACCCTCACTTCAATCCAATTGAAAATATATGTAGGATAGAGAAAAAGCTTTCATTAGTCAAAACGTTCGTATTCACATTTCCGGTCGAAAAACGCACCTGTTCGCTACTTTTTAAAAAAGGTAATTGATGCAGCGTCCATCGCAGCTTTGTACGGACAGATTGTATTACCTTTTACTTATATTATTATAATTGTCAAAGTGTTTCAATGAAATTGACAAATTACAATTGTTTTAAATATAATAGAAAGTGATCTGAATTACTTCTAACATAATATTTACCAAATTATAATTATTATTTTATAGTACGTTTTATCTATTTTGCTCTAATCGAATGGTAGTCTTTTAATTCTCTTTCTTCAACAGGGACCTATGGGGTTGTCCTATTAGTTCCAATTCTTCTATTAAGATATCTAAATATGTTAAATAATTGTTTGCGATGAACTAAAACAATTACACTCGTATTTTTAATTAGATTAGAATCAATAAAGGATTCATTAAGGAATGGCATGTTTAAATTTAAATTATAAATCACAAAAATACACATAAGTAAATCATAAAACCACTACATAACAGATAAATAAAAGATAAATTTTCCGGAGCGAGTTTCGCTTATTTACACTTTCGATTTCAATGGTGTTTTGAAAACGTTATTTTTGTTTTTGTTAATAGGTAACTAGTAATGAATACCTAACAGCTAAGTATTGATAGAAGTAGACTCTTGAAACTCTTATTGATAGAGACTCTCTAGACCGCGACGTATATGGCCGCATGGAAGCAAATATGGGTGTTTTTAACATCGGCACGATTTACTAAGAGTATAATCTCTCTAAGTGTATTAACACTTTAAATTTATTGTATGGCCCTGACATTAATTTTCATTTACAAATGTTGTTGATTTTTATATTTCTTAAAGATGCTGCTAGCATAAGCGTCTTATAAGAAATACAAAAGCATCTTGTAAGAAATATAAAAGATAAATAGACATTTTATTGACTTAAAATATTTTCCATTGAAATATTGATTCTTAACACCATTTGTTCTAAACTTATATGGAACGTCATTTTCATACGTCACGTTCATGACACTCTGTATAAAACTAAGCTCTAAATATGGGGGAGGGAGTCGTGACACTGCGAGCAACAGGCGCCTGCTGATCAATGAGACACCCCCTCACCCCCTCACCCTCACTCTGCGCCGCACTTGTTGCGCGCATATCATGTGCAGTTTAAACTGTAATACACTTCAAGATCCCACCAATATAAGTGTAACTCTGTGACTTAATAAATAATAAAAATTGTTCAAACATTGTTCACATATTTTAAAAAGAGCAACTGTTGAGTTTCTGGCCAGCTCTTCTCAACAGAACAGCATTCCGAGCTGGTGGTAGCTTAAGGACGGACTGACTACTGACATTTTTATAATGTAATAATTGACGATTTAAAAGTGCGTGTAAATGCCTATTTGAATAAAGATATTTTGAATTTTGAAATTTTGAATAAAATTGAATCGCTCAAGTGTGACCGTTATCCCAACACTGTATGTAACTCAGCGGCTTATTTTGCGTAATATTGTGACTTTAATTTTTCATTTGAAATCACAGTCCAGAAACTCATGAATCCTCTAAATTGTTTACGACATGTGGGTTTGGGACCAGTCAGTTTATTGTACGACCCAATTACTTATAAAAAATAACTAATATTTTTATAAAAAAGATAGCTGTTATATACTGTAAGGTACATGTTTTGATATATATTTTCAATGCGAGTATAAAACTGGTTAAGTGTTGTTTATGCAAAAGACCCACTCATAAAGAAAACTATTATGTACGAAATTTATGTTAAAAATATAGAAGCCTAGCATATTTTTTTATTCAGAAATAATTCTGAAAAGAGAATAAAATATAAGCTCTGCAGTGCAGACTTGGTGTGGACGGGTGGCCTTTGAGGAACGTTGTTCTTTGTAGATTTTAAATCAACACGGCTTCATGTAACTATACGATATATTTTAAATAAAACCAATGCATCTATAATTATAGTTTAATCATGAAGTCAATAGATTCAGGCTACAAAAACCGTGTATCATTTTATTTATATATGTAATCATAGATGTTTACCAATCTTTTCACTTACTTATACTTCTAATGAGCTGTATGAGTATCTATTCACGTTGCTCACGGAGACTGTCAAAGCACTGATAGTCCAATCAGAGTAGGACTGAAGTTGAGTCACTTGCTTTGTGGGATATAAACGTATGTAATTCGATATAGATTGTACGTTGCGTACAAATTAACAATTTATGTCCTATAACATTAAGGTTCTTTAATGAGTCATTAGGTAAAATTTAGTCCTTTTATCCTTTAAATTTTCTTGAATTATTTAAGTTGGTAAGCCTAAGCTTCGGTCGGTATTGAGAAAAGATTTCATTATACTATTTAGTTTTTAAGAAAAATGTATAATCTAAGAGGAAATTTTTAAGGACACATGCTAGGCAGCACCTACCTACAAATTGGATATGGAAGATTTTAAATAGTTATAAACAAATGCGAACAAGTGACGTGTGAAAAGTGTGCTAATAAGAAAGCTGTTATCGAATGTCGATTAGTTTTCGTAGTTCCGATATTTTGCTGTATATAATTTATAGTGCACGTATCAATTATAGCTAGAAATAAGATGCTATTAGTCGATACATACACGGAACAAAAAAAACTTCAAAAGTACTTCAACCCTTTTATTACAATTTTGGACTATTCTAATATTTTTTTTAAAGAAACGTTTAAATTTTTTTTATCATTTTTATTAATATTTAGAAACAGAAATATTTATAAAGAAACAACTATGTTGCTGGTAGATTAGAAATGTCAACAAATTTAATAATTTATAATGGTTGTTTAATTACAAGGAATTTTGAAAATCATAATAAAGTTACATATTTATATTTGAAAAAATATTAATGGGACAAGAAGTTAAAACTTGAAATTTAAAAAAAAAAATAATTATTAAAATAAATTGGAGGGTAAATATTATATTTGTCGAGAGTGTCAGAAATGCACGCGGATCGTATTGCAGTTCTAAACGTTTCGTGAAGTAATTATTATCGGTGATAATAATTTCTAAAATATTAAGTGTCGTGGTGTTATTGAGTAGTGGAATTGTTGACTGCAGCGGGGAAATGGTGGCTGTCTTCCACTCGACGTGTGCGTGGAATAGGAGGTCATGCTACCGAACACTAGAGTATCAAACCCTTATTTGTATCTCTTTTGCTATATAGAAATAATAATTTATTCCATACCCAAACCATTGACTAATACAGATTGATTAAGTGACTTCCTTCCTTGTACCACACCAGAAGTGAGCAGGTAAGTCGCTATTCATACCGTACATAATAGTCGCGTACTATAGCAGCCGATGCCCGTTTTAGTAGTTGTGTCGTGGGGTCCACCGAAACCCTTTGTACGATTCAATTGCTGGTAGCAGAGCGTGGTTTATAACCAATTAGGTTTACAAACGGACAATATTCGGTGTACGGGTTTCGTAGTCTGTTGATATACGTTTCTTATATACGCGTTTAGTATTATATCACAATATAATTTTTTCATTATATGTTAACATTTACAGGTCGTTAATAATTAATTGAACACTTTGTTGGTGATGTATAAAAAGATCGTTGCGAAATTGATACGTATTACACTCGTAACTATTGAGGTATTCGTTTAGTTAATTATTGTAGTTAATTTACAATTTAGGTTTTTTGTCTTTATGATATTATATTTTTTATAAATATTTTGTTGCATTTTAATTGGTTAGTTTTCGTCAAGTTATTTTATAAAATTGTTTACGGGGACTGTTATCTTGACTTTAGTTTAATAAATTCATGTTTAATATGAGTAGTAAACATAGTGCACGGATTACCGGAGTTTTGCGATGGCGGGGCTCCGCTGTTTTGAATATTGAACGTAAAGATCGTGCTCAGGCTTTGTTATCGCGATATAAATTATTAGATTTCGGATACATGATTTCGGATACGATGTACGATGCGTACCGGACACTTCTAGAATGGATCAGGATGTGAATATTATAGAAAAAATTAATTGTAACGTTAACCAGGCGGACGATCTAGCGGATCAATTACGTGAGGCGGTTGGTATCATAAACACGTCCAAGACAAATTGTTCACTCATGATTTCGGATACGAATAGTTCACCCGCATTAATTAGCAGGTTACCAGTGCTGGACTTACCGCACTTTAGCGCTGACTTGGGACAATGGGTGGTTTGATAACTTGTACGACAGTTTAGTACATTACCGTAAGGATTTCACCCCTGCTCAAAAGTTAGCTTATATAATGGCTTCTTTGTCTGATGAGGCCAAAGACTTAGTGCAACACCTGGAACTGATAGATGCAAATTATGACGTTGCTCGAGATCTCCTCAGACGTAGGTATCAAAATGTTCAACGGTTGACAGATAATCAGTTTTTGCCATTCTAGGATTGCCGCGACTTGTTGGCATTCATGTCTTAAGTACGGAACGTCTGAATCCGTTGGTAATTGTGATAAACGGCTTAAAAAGTTAAGATTGGCCAAATTACAAGTTGGTCATATTTATTGTTACATATCATGTTCCACGACCTGGACCCTCAGTCGTTTATCCTCGTGCAAGGCCAGTGGCTAAACACCAGCAGATAGCCTCGTGAAGTTGCTCATATTTACACTGCGACGCATATGACAACTGTCGTATGTAACGATCGTTCGTATTTCTTTGTTTTCAAAATCTTGTAAAAATTAATTTTTTTGGTGCGTGGCGCTGTGTGCCGTCTGGGATGGTAATAGTTAATTTATTATAATATATCATGGATATTTGTTCCCATAGCGCGTTTTGTGCTCTATAAAATTTTAAAAGATTTTGATAAATCCATGATTTTTAAACTATTTCAGGATTTTTATCAAAATCCTCTAAGCAAATTAATCAAAACTGGTCCTTAATCTGTTTCCCTTCGGTCGTTTGACATATGACACGCGCGCGCACAAGACACACCCGCACACGAAACACGCAAACACACACAACATACACAAACGTTTTTACATATATGACTTACAGTTCAAGTATTATTATCATGTGAGACATATTTTGTGATTTGTCATCTTTAAAAAATAGTAAATAAAATAATATATGTTTTTCGAGAGTTATTTATTTCGGAAGATATTAGTAAATTGAGCAAAATAGCACCAATATAATAATAAAGTATCATAAAGTTAATAAAAGAACATCCAATTGATAGGTTTAACTTAAAAAATGACACGGATTTGCTGAGTTAGAAATAGTTGATACAAAATCCAAATAAAAATAATTGTCACTGTATAATAATAAATAAGTATAATAAATAAGAGATCTTTTGACATCAAAAAAATAAAAACATTCAAAAACCTGGAAACCTTGACATTGCTTTCTTTCATAATTTTTTTGCATCTTTTTCAGTGTTTCTGTATCATACGTAGAAGTGAAGTCTGTTAATAGGCTATCTGGTGGTTCAGGGAGAAGATCGTATTCTTCTAAAATAAATAACAACACTGCACGATAGTCATTATCATATGACTAGCAGCGTCACTAGACTGGAAGTAACAAAGTTCCTTAATACCTGTATTAATTAATAAAATTAAAGATCCTAAAACAATTTTTTATTACATCAAGTTCAAGTTATGTCGATGCAAATTAATGTATTACAATAATAAAATAAAATAATTTGGTTAAGCTATTACTTTCCTGAAACGGTCTCCGTGTCATTCTGACAATAGAATTAAAGTTTTTATATTTAATTCTAAAAATAGAGAAAAACAGTTTCTGTTCGTAATTATGTACGTAGACCGTCCATTTGGAGCACTAACGGACTTCGCTTGTATTGCTTCATTATTGTTTGTATTGGATAATGTAAATACCTGAGTTACAACATTATGATAATTTTTTTCTACATTGCATATGACAACATATTTTTTAAGATATGATTGAAAACAAAGCGAAAGGCAACAAAAGTATTTAATAACCAGAAAAAGAGGGAAAACATAGATATGTTTTTTAAATAAAAATAATTATAATATTAAATTACTACCATATTTATTTATAAATAATATTTTGGAGAGTTAACATTGTAATTACTTTGGTAATGGAAAATTATATTACTGTTTTACTGAAAATCAGCTATAAATAATGGAAATATGCATCTATTGATACTAAAATGAAGTCATTTTTATAATCAGGTCCTAAGAAAAAGGAGACGAAAAAACGCTTTTTTTTTTATTAGACTTTGTGCTTTAACGAATGGTTCCATCCCTACTTTGACTATGACTGAAAATTATGACGGAATTATCCAATAAACAATTAAAAAAAATTAAAGTTATAAAACCGACAGGAAATTAATAAATTTTATTAAATATCTTAATAATACTTTTAAATTTATGTGTTTCATTACAAATCAGCAACAACAGTATCTTTAGTTTTTTTTAGTTATTTTTCTACTTCGCTTGAAGGCTTCAGAAAGTATAAAATCAAAATCATTTTAAAAGCGATTAATAAGAGTGTGAATTATTTGTGCTGTCATATTAATTTTCAGGTTTATTGAATTACTTTGATGCTGAGTGTAGACAAAATACACATATAAATATTATCTGCTTAAGTAATGATAAGTATATTATATAGTAGGATTTTTTTTTCTAAAGAAACACGATTTATTATTTTTGTGATCTTAAACCCTTCCAATAATAGTTAAGGGTTATTATTTTACATTGTTATACTTTTGAAATGTTGACAGTTAAAAGCTTTACTATTAGTGTTTAAGAACCATAACATTATTTTGTATACAATAGAATCTAAAATAATAATTGTATAAAAAATTTACTTACAATAAAGACAATTTACAAAAATAAAATTATTCAAATAGAAAAGATTGTCTTAACTTAACATAATGTTAGTATGAACATACAGCCTGATTTTATATATGAAAACGACATCCATATATCAATCCCCCCCTCTCTCCCCCTTCACGGTCTGTTGGAAGTGTCGGAAGTACGCCGTCAGCCGTGACTGTGATGTGAACAATTTACTATAAGTTATAAATAAAGCCTATATAGAATTACACAAAAAACTACTCGCTAGTAAAGATATATTCATTTAATAACATTATTCTTACACAATATACATACATAATAAATAAACTTTTTCTGTACATTTAATTTATTTTAAGACTTTTAATGGGATACCAAATCACCATTTCTTTTTTGTCTGTATGTATGGTATTGGTGCACGCATCACACAGAACCTACATTACAGATTTTGATAAAATTTGATAGCTGAATGACTTGATCAACATTTAAGATAACTTATACTGAAGGAAAATGTGTAAATAATACGGAAAATGCGTACGTGACATAAATTAAATTTGATTTCCAAAACTAGATGGTGATGTTTTTTCTAAACTTTATAAAGAAATGACTTAATCCCTATACAAATTATAATTGGAACACTTAAAATACTTGTCATCGGTAAGAAAGTACTGCTTACTACGATGCTCGTAAATCACTAAAAACTGTGGCGGGTCTACCCTCGCTGAACTTTCCCTTAAGAATGAAATGTTAAGCAGTTTGTATTAAAAAAAAAC
Organism: Mechanitis mazaeus; assembly: GCA_959347395.1. Lineage (NCBI taxonomy): Eukaryota > Metazoa > Arthropoda > Insecta > Lepidoptera > Nymphalidae > Mechanitis > Mechanitis mazaeus. The sequence continues at coordinate 4,635,160 of OY365743.1, forward strand.
TATGTTATTCAAATTCAAATTCAAATTCAAAATATCTTTATTCAAATAGGCATTTACACGCACTTTTGAATCGTCAATTATTACATTATAAAAATGTCAGTAGTCAGTCCGTCCTTAAGCTACCACCAGCTCGGAATGCTGTTCTGTTGAAAAGAGCTGGCCAGAAACTCAACAGTTGCTCTTTTGAAAATATGTGAACAATGTTTGATGTACAGATTAGAATAACCTGCAAATGAGTCAACAACCAAAGCTCCACAACCTAACCTTTTACTTGATCGAAATACGATCAACTAAGAATTCTTGTATGCTATAATAAGCTTTATTTAACAGTATACTTTTAATTTTAGATTTAAAAGCAAGTAAAGGAAGGTCTAAGATATCTTGTGGAAGATTATTATATATGCGAACACTCATGCCCATGAAGGATTTTTTAACTTTTTGAAAGTTTATTTTTATTTCTAGTATTTATAGCGTGTCTGTCACTGTTTTTTACATATCTATCCAAATTGTGACGTACAAATAAAATATTATTAAATATGTATTGAGAAACGACCGTAAGAATACCAATTTCTTTAAAGACATCTCTCAGGGAATCTCTAGCTTTTAAGTTACAAATAGCCCGCACAGCTCTTTTTTGTAAAATAAATAGAGAATTAACTTCAGCAGCACTGCCCCATAACAAAATACCGTAAGACAAAATGCAATGAAAGTAACTAAAATAAACAAGTTGAGCTGTATTGACATCTGTTAATTGTCTTATTTTTTTAATTGCATAGACGGCAGTGCTGAGTCTCCCTGCGAATGTTGAGAGATGGGGGTTCCACTGGAGCTTTTTATCTAAAGTTATACCTAGGAAAACCGTTGAGTCAGTCATTTCCAAAACTTCATTGTTAAGGAGCAGGCTACAATTCTGACTTTTTACATTGGGAAGTGTAAACTCCATGCATTTGGTTTTCCTTGTATTTAAGACCAAATTATTTATTTCGAACCAATGAAGAATATATACTATTGATAAAAAAAATTGTGCGTTCTAATGATCAAGAAAAGAGTAAGGATTAAGAAGTATTACTGCGTCTTTTCCACTCGCAAATACTTGCAAAGCCCACACCAAATTGTTTTGAGTTTGTTAAGTAAATATTAGTTTAAAGTAGAGTAGAGTGTAAAATTCGCTAAAATATTTTTTCATTCACTTTCTATTTAAATACATAAAATAAACGTTTTTATATTCTGGCTATTCTTTTCTTCGGTAAAACATTTAAATAATAGATTTGATTAACCACAGCCACTTATTTTAATATGTGTATTTTATGATGCCCTGGAAAGTGATGGTAAAGGTTGGATCTTGTTTTCATAGGAATAAGTATGCTGTTAATGTTGAAAATGGTATTATTTAAATATTCTTGTTTATTTGTAATTTATTCTATCTTATGTGTAACAAGACCTTTAAGACGTCAGTCTGCAGACGTTTCTTGGTTATATATGCATAGTAACATAAGATACAGGTATTAAAAACAGCCGGAGGATATTCTACTTCTAATAAAAAAGGAAAAACCATATACATATATATAATATATAATTCATTTGTTAGACATATGAAATAAATGATAGTAACAGTAGTTATAATTATTATAATAATAACCATGATATAACATGAGACATTTTCATTATAAGCAAACTATCTACAATATTGAAAAATTCTAAATATTATGCCAATTAATGAAACTTACACCAAGCTTAATAATCAAGTAGTTCGAGTAATGAATTCAATTACGAATCTTGCTTCTAATTAAACGTCGATGGTGCGGTTTAAGCTCTGTAATTGGTAAGGATTTTGCAAGCATGGGGTATTAATTTAATTACTTTAATATTGAAAATTAATTACGATGTTCTGTATTATGTTAGATGTATTCAAATTTGTCGCTATGTTGTATTTTCTTAGGTTTTTACGAGTACACATTTGAAATAAAACTATTTTTACGGATTATTACTCGCGTACATCTCATCTACCCGATTACAAGATCTACACGATTGGTGCAAAGTATTCGAAACGTCGGGTTAAAATTAAATTGTAACCAAATTGTCGCTATGTTGCTTAGTACTCTATACTCACTAATTGTATTTAGCTCGACCATAAAGTGTAATTTTCTGTAGACAATAATTTATTAAATTTAAAAAGGCACATGTTATTTTGTTAAATAAGACGTGAGGATTTCTGATAGAAGTTGTGTCGACATATACTTTAGGTAATAAGAGATTCGAATGTTTTCAACAGTACCCGTTTTATATTGTATGTACTTTTAAATCTGTGGAAGGAGATCAGGTTCGAACACTTATAGTAATGGTTTCTTATTCTTTATTTCTCTAAAGAAATAAAATGGAAGAGTTATTCTATTATCTCATTTAGTAATCCACACGTGCAGGCAGATAAAATCCATACATCCCATACGTTGTACAACTTGCTTAGATTCGGTAAAGTATTTTATTTTCAAAAACTTATCTTTTAAGCAGTTTGTTAGATGTAATCGTTTTTTGAATTTTGGAAATCAATAGCGTCCTGACTAATCAGCTTAGTCGGTTCCGGTTCTTTAATTGTGATATAGAATAAATCAACTTCACTTTAAAGTAACTCCGCATCATTTTTCAATTCAATATTGTTGAAATTTACAATTCCTACATAATACAATTTTTTGAGGAAGGAATTCGATCTGAAGTGGCCATTGTAAAGCAGTCTAGAGAGCTTTTCTTACTACAAATTAAATTGCTTATAATAAAAATTGCATTGACTTTATTATTTTCGTTTTTTTACGACACATTTTCTTTCAGTGAACTCTCTTTAGTATTTCGCAAAATACATGGTCATATTGTATCTTTGTTTTTATTGCTATTTGGATATTAATTATTTATGATATTAATGTAACTACTAAAATACACCTACGTATAAAATGTTCATAGTAATTCCAAATATAAATAAACAAAGCTGAAACTTTAAAGCAAAATCAGGTTCTAACTACAGCAAACTTTACAATCTATTTATCGCTTCTCCCAGGCGTGACTGAGGGACACATGGATATATGAGTACTACACCAATAACAACCTACTTCATAGTTTGGTTAGGTTGAAATATTCTTTTAATTCATTTCATTCATAAAGATGTTTATTGGATATCTTACAACAGATTTAATAATTGTTTTTGTTGAACTTAAAAAATTACACTTACACAGACTTACACTTACGTAACCGAAAATGGTGTCCCGCGGAGGCTTTAATGCGTTAATCTGCATATCTACCAAAGAAAATTTAATGATGAGTTTCGTATGTCTTCTTTGTAGATTTTTTTCACCATTGCAGATCTCACAATGCTTACGTAATCTTGATAAATATTTTCATTATTGAGTCAATATTTTAATTTTAAAAAGGAGTTTCAACTTTAGGAAATAAAAAATTTAATTAAAAATTAACTTCAATTGGCGTGTTTAAAATTTATTATTATATCACTTAATAATCAAAAGATAAAATCAACTGTGGAACATAAAATGTTAAAAAAGATGCAATTAATATCACACATCTTAGTATTGAGAGATGTCAAGTCTCTTGAGGCTGTAAACAAATTGTTCATAATGCTTATCAATGCTTACAATTTCTGTAAATAGTTATAACTTTGTTATATTGCTTGAAAGATTCGATAGCGTAGGTTTATTGACTTAATACATATTTTAACAGCATTTATATTAAATGGGACGTAACATATTAATAACATTCGGCAGAGAACCGAGCTCTAAGTATTGGGGAGGGTGTCGTGACACGTCAAGCAACAGGCGCCTGCTGATCAATGAAACACCCCCTCACCCCCTCGCCCCCACTCCTCAGCCTGCACTTGTTGAGCGCATGACACACGTAGTCTCAACTAAAATACACCTTAAAATCACATATTAGAATATAATTAATTAATGTGTTTAAATATAACTGTTAACTAAAACCTTTGTGTAACTAAATAGTTTATTTTTGAGAAACATTATTGCGTACCCTATTTGGATTCCGAAAACGTTCCATCGACTTCGTATAACTTTCTAACTGAAATTATACCTGTGCGTGGGCGGATTACGGAAATATAATTTTTGAAGTGAAACTGGTTGGAAACTCGATGAAACACGAACGATAAAGAAACAAACACTCTGAATATAGTGTTATTACTAAAGTCACACTTTGTTTCTTCGACACAGAATCCCAAACGACTTACATAATTTCAGTTTAATTCTTTCTACTATAATTTAAACATAAGATTGGTCAATTCCATCCAGTGACGAGAATTCAAAGTAAGGTATATTGAAAAATTACAAACGGTCTGTATAATTTTAGAAACGTCTTAAGATCGTTTTAAGATCTTAAATAGTTTGTTTAACTTTTATATTTGAATCTTAAAGTAAGCAGCATTCAATAAAAACTTCTTTTGTTCAATGAAATCGCGTGTGAAATAATAGAATTAAGATTTTATATTAATTTTATATTAAATTTACACAAATAAATGTGTAAGTATATATTATACGTCATCATCATCAAGCACATGAAATTTACATACAAAAAGAAAAATCAACATGCTTTTTTTAGGTGTAATAAAGTTAAAGCCAAATTGTGTGGTTATATTTTTTAATATTTTTTACATATATTGTATTCTATTCCTCAAAGTCCTGTATTTGATACCCATATTGCGATACATTTATAAAAATATATAATATAACCTGTAATTAAAGTTAACTGGTTCGAACTCAGTTTCAAAATTTGTTTTTTACTAACATACAGATGGTTCAAGTTAAATAAAAGCATTTTTAAAACTAATACTGGCCAGTTTTCAGAAAATAAATTCTCTCATTGCAAAATAAAAGCACAATTCATATTTTGCTTTAACTTGTCAATGCAAACCCCTTTAAGTAGCACAGATCCTTGTAGATTTCGAATTAGATAGCTTTATATATGAGCTATCTAATATATTTCAATTAATATTTATGTTGTTTAATTAAATTTTATCTAAATTAATGATCCATACACACAAAAATTTTTACGTAATGTAAACACTGTTCGTTCGTCTATATTTTAGTTGTAGTCGTCTCAACCTACTTAATCAGATTGTGTATGGAGTTATTTATTATGCACATCACATATTATCACACCTCTGGGAGTAAATTAATATTGTTATGTATATAAGACTCAGTAAGTACAGTGAAAATAAGATAAAATACGTGTTAAATATATGGAAAATGAAAATAATATTAATTATCGCGTAAGTATTAAATTGTATTTTTTATCATCTCATAATCCAAGATTTAAGATCATGGAAATTGTTTTAATATAAGTGGTTGAGCTCCTCAATGTCACTTGCATTGTGTGATAAAAAAATAGCTATTGATATATATTATAGATTATTTAAAGTGAGTACTGAGATATAATTTTCATGTGTATAGAATAATATATAAAGACATGAAATTATGGAAATATTTCACAAATTTGACCCCATTCAAAATATAATACTTTATCCCTGTGCATAAACTATATTACTTTTATTATAAAAATGCTATTATCAAGACGATACGTCGCTTCTTAGCATTTTATGGTGCGGGTGCCGGGCCGTCGTAGGAAGAGAAGTAGAAGCAGTGCCAAGGATTTGCAACCCAGGTTTAGGTTTAAATCCCTAGAAAATGCGTACACACATCTACACTGTATTCGCTTCTCCCTCTACGTAACCGAATTTGATACGAATTTACCAATGCAACCTTTGACGTACATACAAGAAATAATATGATAGTAGTCCTGGTCAGTTCTTTGGACAGTTCGTAATACTTATTTATTTTAAATGTTTGATTTTTGGGGATGTTTGTCTCCCATGTAAGATAAACAGTACTACGCTCTTTAACTGTCTTGAGCAGTCCGGTCTGTAGCAAAACACCAATATCCAAGGAGATTTTTTATTGTTTCTCATACGTATAAATAATAAATTCTTCATTGAATAATTCAGTTCAGTTAATTTATAACACCAAATATCAGTGTCGTTTCAAAATTTCTTTAGAAAAAAAAAATGTTATTTATTTATTTATTATATATATCACACACTTAACAGTTTGCGACAAATTTTGTTAACAATTTAATAGCAGTAACATAGTGTTGGTCTCCGTAAGGCAGATAACATTATATTCCTAATTTAGTGTATTTTTATATAGATCCCCAGTTTTATATTTTAAAACATTAACATAGTGATAGTAAATTTCCATAACTAGTAATGAGTTTAAAAATTTTATCAATTCATAGTCCACAATATTTTTGCAATTAACAACAGTTTAAAAAATATACACACGCTACGTAACACTCCGCGTTATCCAGAGCCGGGGAAAGTTTAAACATTTATAAGAAAATGTAAGCACATAACGTGTTATACGTTTGCTAGTAAGCACTCTGTTATCGAATATCGAACAGTCTGATACAAGTGCAGTACTTTCAGCGTTTATTTTCTATTAAGAGTATCGATTATAACTAGCGATAAATCGATATAAATTCTATGAATACATTTTATAAGTAAAACAATTTTAATTTATTGAATTTAATTGTGATGGAGTAGAAATTTCTTCTAGAATTCCTTCCTTCAAAAAGATCTACTTTTTCTTTATAAGTCGTAAATCATTTTTAATTTTTGTTATTAAAAAATATGTATTGGCAGAACAAAAGATTGAAACTTCGTATCTTCGGAAAAATTAAACTAATGTTGTATGTTACTTGTACTAAAATAATGTCTCGAGACTCAGCAGATGTTTTCAATGGCAATATAACTTTAAGTTACTTTAATGTTGTGTTTGTGTGAGCGCAAGTTTTAGCTCATAAATTGTATAAAGTTGCAATTCTTGTTGGCTTATAGTTTTCAACTTCAAAGCTGAGTGAAGCTCTAATAGATATATCATTTCTGACTGTATTATACGACATATTAGAATCTAAGCAATTGCTGTTATTAAACTACTCTTACAACATAAAGATGTGTGAAAAAATGGAGTTAACTAGTACGACCTCATTAAGTTACAATTAGAGGTCGTTTTATTAAAATAAGAGTTACGCTGTTGCCAGCTTTACTTAAGTCTGAGGAAAATGTTTTTCAAACTTGTTGGTAACGTTGACAAAAAAAAAATGTGTGCGCAATTTACACAGCCTACGAAGTAGATCAATGTAGAAGTAATACGATTAATAACATAATTGTAAGGTTTGTTATTTTGAGATTTTCAAGTAAAATATTATATTATATGTATTACAGATAATGTATGTATTACATATTGTTTAGTTTTCATGTTTTCAATAAAAACGTATTGAAACCAAACTGAAAAATAGCCTTCATTGAAACATCCTTCATCCTTCATTCATACTGAGCGAAGCTCTTTACCGGTCAACTTCAAACGAACTTTGTTATCTAACTCCTCCTAGACTGTTAAAGATAGATTGATGTCTGAAACTTTTCACCCTCAGAGTAGACTAGATCAGGGGTGCACTGAAATGAAATCAAAGAAAGAATCGTGATTGTAAAAAAAAAAATTATTGTCGAAGTTGTATGGAAACAGAAAAACGTTCTATTACGCGTGTTTTCTATCTAGAGTTCTTAATTATATATGAATATATTTTATTTATGATTTACGATTTGTTTACTTTTTAATTTTGTAATGAAATTGTACAGCCGATACACACACGCCGCCAGCACGCTAATGGGTGTATACAAATTAGCTGATACACCCATTAGCGTGCTGGCGGTCCTAGGTAACTATAAAAATAGTTACAGAATAAATAATATATACAAGTAGGTATATCAACCTCAACTATCTTTAATTCGACGTAATGCACCTCACTTCTTTAGAAACTTATCTAAAAGAAGATTACTCGCTCTCCATTTTAAATCCATTCATTTTCTTTTTACAAAGATTTTTGGAATACATTATTCATGATTAATGTGTTACTATTATGTAGTTTATAATTAGTCCTAAATGAATTGCTAAAGTGAAAAAATTAAGTCATATTCTTAACTCTAATGAATTACTTTCGTTTAGCTAAGACCTCTAACGTCTCATCTGGTAAGAGTAATTAAGACTTTGAGCTCGTGTAATTCTACAATAACACATGTACGAGTATGTCTTTGTAACAATGTCTTATTCAATATTAGTAATTTCTGAAATTATTATTTCATTTGTAGTTGCAGGTGTAACAATTCATGTTATATACTCATACCTATAACTGTATACAAGAAGTGCAGTGAGTAGTGATTACTCAGTACTCATTATATTATTATAATGGTTGTTTACGACATCCACGAAGTATTAATTTTTTTTTTAATAAAACCTACTAAAACACTCGATTTTCGATGTTGTCATAGAGGGATACCAGGGGAACGCAATAGCATTGACCCGCAGCGCCCTGACGAAAATACCACGAAGTGTGTATGCAGGCACCAGCCATGAGTCGCAGGGTTGTTATAACGGGGCGGGCACCCCCGACCCCCACCCAAGAACGCTAACAGAAGGAACTCAAATAATGTTAATGGATTAGACTTCAAATTGGGGAATCATATTTTTGTAAAACTGAAGCAGCTATTCTTATACCCTCAGACTAGATGTTTCAATTTTCATGGACCGCAAATAAAAAAATATAAAAAAAAATCATTTTTTTTTCTTTTACAGTCTTTAACCATAAAGCTATAGCTGCAATTTTGGCACTTTACTTGTGACATTAAACTTTTTCAATACAGTATTATATGCTTTTTGAATGTTTAAATAAATTTGACTTGAGATGTCCTGCATTATTTAATCTAATAAATAATAATAATAATAATAATCTTTATCAAAAGTATCTAGACTCAAATTGTTAGTATTACAGACTTAAAGACTATATTAGTGGCATTAAAACATAAAATTACATAAAATTATCACGAGTCATATCTGTGCCATTCCCGTGGACTCAGCACAGCAACGGCTCACGTATGTGCAGTATTGACGACCAGCAATAATTTCCAGGATGCTGTTGGTACTGCCACGCAGTCTGCGTACAAAAGACCCGCACCTTTTACGCATACTGGCATAGAAACTCCACTTCAGCTATCGCAAACATCCCTACTATATATATATATATATATATATATAGTAGGGATGTATATATATATATATATATATATATATATATGTATATATATATATATATATATATATAATAAAGAACTATTATACTTCACGCGTAAGGCATTTTACGATTTCTGCGAATACCTAGCCCACAGGCTGTACGTGTAAAAATTTTGTACAATAAGTTTTGAATAATGTGACTTTTACTTTATCAGTACAACGTGCTAATCGTCAACAACATATTCACCCTAAATGACAAGACTCCTTTCTTTTTGAATGTCTGTATCGTCTTTGAGGTCGGGAGTCAACATGTGTCCTAGACATTTAAATTTGTCAACTCTTATTATTTCTATTACGTTTAAGGGAATTTGTGGGACATAATTTGGCGTTTTACTCTTGGCGTCAAAGACCACACCGACACGGGTTTAGACAGTTTTAACAGCTTTCTTGAGCCACAGATTGAAGCACTCGTAGCTAATGTTATTTATTCCAATTCCGTCGATGTAACAGCCAACCTTGGTGCAAGTAGTGCAATAAAGTAGAAACCTAAGATGTATTGTAATTATATTATGCTGAAATTGTGTCGATCCCCATTTAAATAGTAATACTTTTTGAATATGGTGAACAGAAATATTCTCGAAATATATATTTCTAGTAATATTTCAAGGAACTAAGGTCACACATAGGTCATAGAGATGACAAACTGAGAATTTAACAAATAAGTACCTAAAATTCTGTTTAGTTAGCATTACTTAGAACAAAGGTTTACATTTACATTTACATTTACTTTTACATTTGACATCTGAGTCTTTCATAAAATCTAAAATAAATATGATAATATGATGACAAATTATGTAACTTTTTTAATTGTCGCTACTTAATACTACTTTTAAAAAAGTTCAGTAACAATGTTTATTTGAAGACGTTACTGTGATTTATTGAAATTACCAATAAACATCAAAAGAACAGTTCATGTTATAAAATATTTTATAAATCATTCTATATAATGTGATATTAATTTTATTTTTGAATAATAAAGAACCGAAAACTGATAAAACTGAAAATATAAAACATGTATTTTATTTTTTACTTCTTTACAATTTTGCTTTTTGCTTTTAATGGATTCTTCTTAAATTTAAATTTCTAAGAATTTAACCGACTTGCTTATTAAGAGTCGACTTTTCCATTTTTATGATTATTTAACTTTCTCTAGAAAGAATGTTTAGTCGTCTTACTTCCTATTTTTATTTCTCAGTGTTTTGTTAAAAGTTGTCAGAGAGGAATGAATCAGAATACATAAAAAAAATCTTTTTATGCAATTTAAATCTTTTATCCAATAAAAAAAAATGTGTTTTATTCTATTTTATAAAAATCACAACATTATAAATATTCTAAAGAAGTTTAACTAACTCACCGTATTTAAAAAATAATAATTTTGGAACTGAGCCAAATTTTATATATAGTCTGTACTTATTTATTGAGCTGTGATGAACGCTGCATCAATCACCGTGTCTACAAACTAGCGAACAGATGCGATTTTCGTCCGGAAATTGGAATACGAACGACAGGAAAAATTTGTTTTTTACAAATACAAACATCGACATCCAGAGCTTTGATTTCTAAAGTGACGGCTGTACGTGACAGTGATCACGCCGGTCTATACTTGTCTATTATAAAATAACATACTTTTAAATATAACGGTTTTGTTTTTTTATTTAAATTATCTTAGTCACTGACAGACGCATACATTTTCCTCACCAGTGATAAAGATTGCTTGAAAGCATTTGAAATAGGGCGTGCCCGTCAGGTTAAATTTTTGTTTATTACGTTATGTTTATAAAAAGGTTATTGTGGATTTGACTTTAAGGCGTTAAGAATGTTTTTATAAGATTCTTTTAGAGGGACGCAGGTTGAAGACTTAGTTGTTCTGAGAATTATACTTTTTCATGAAGCTTTCTTCTTCCTCTTCTTCTTATTTATTTATTTTACAATATACAAAATAATGTAGTAAAGGTGGAGTTATTTCCATAAAGACATTCTCTACCAGCCAACCTAAGGTGTCGGGGAGAACGTTGGTAGGGGTGCAAAAAAAGAAGTAAAAAGAGACGAAACAGAAAATACAAAAAAAAAGAAGCAGATATTTATATAAAATACATAAAAACAATTTAAAAATACACTGTATATAATATATTTTAATAAAAATATATCAATATAAAAATGTAGCAAAATATATGCATATAAGGTATATACCTTATAGTTAGAGTATATACTCTACACAGATATATACTTTATTCACTAAGATTCCTTTACTTGGCTTATGAATAATTCACGATTTCTGGCTTTTTTTATATTTCCTAGTAACTCGTTCCGTAGTCTGACAGTAGTTATAGCAAATGAGTCGGACATGAAACAAGTCCGATGAAGAGAAGTATGAAAATAAGAAAATTCCTAGAAGGATGGAAAGATCTATCATGTACATCCGCTAAACAGGTGAAAATTTTTAAAGGGAATAGAGTAAAGTAGACATAGAATTTTTAATTTTCGTCTTTTACGTATAAGCCACCATTTAAGTTTTCCCGTCTAGGTTTCCAAACTTACGGAGTCTGCATATAAAACGGAGACATGCATAAAGTAGGCGATCTATTTTATCAAGAAGTACTTCATTCGCCTCAACACAGCACATATCCATAAATAGATAAAAATAATAAGCAACCAACTGTAATTTAGCCCAATGGGGAAGAAAGTTTTTAAGTCTTAATATTTGGTTAAATGTCTACTAAGTCTTTATCTACGAAGAATGTTGTCTTAGAAGATTCATAAATTTTTTACTAGCGAAGAAAATGTTATAAATCATATTCTGTAAAGAATTCTTCTAAAATCTAGACAAGATTCGTTACTTTAATTAATGATGATGATTTCCATCGTGGTCCACTTTTCAGAACGTGGGTCATCGAAATGTTGTTCTAATACAAATTTGAGACTTACTGAGATTTGAGTTTTCATTATCTTTTCAATTCGTTATCAATTCTCAGTCAATTTCATTACATTTATTGTCATTGTTTCATTTATTATTTCTTGGAAATATTCATGATAATTGTTGGAGTTCAAGTAGAATAAAACTGTAATAGATGTTTTTTATTTTTCTACAAAAAATTAGCTAGCTTAGATTTGTGTAAGATAAGTGATAAGCGACAAAAGGAAGAATATTTCTAAATCTAGTGTCTTAGCCTAGAGGCGCATTAGAATGCGTCGATCAAGTTAGAAGTGCAGACAAAAATGAGCGTTACTTGTAGGACACAAGACTAAATATCGTTTAACAAACCTAACTGCTTCTCCTCCTCTCTGCTTCTGATTTTATTTTATTTTTGTTATGAAAACTTTTATAACATTAATTTAATACACACTCTATCAAAAGTATTTTTATTCTACTACAGTTTGTGTTGTATAAAGTTTAATATTATTATTTATTCTTAATAAGCTCCGTTAGAAGCTGTTGACGTGTCGCAGGATTCTCAACTCGAGGGATGCTACTGCTACATGTTTCTTTAATTAAACATTAAACAACACCCACGAACTGTCCTAAAATAAAAGTAAATTCCTTTTTATTTCAGAACATAATTTGTATTTGTATTATATATTAATATTTGTATATTAAACAAATACAATTAGGATTAGGATAGGATTCTATCAAACTGTCTAGACGCACTTGTCAATTAGTTAATAACTAATGACAAGTTAAAATTGAATTAATTTAAAATTTTCACCAAAGTATAAATAAGTTGTCCAGGATTTTTTATTTTATTGTCATTTTAAGAATTTAAATTCTTAATTTGGAACAAAAATGCAATTTTTTTAGGGGTATAGAAAATTATTAGATATTTCTATTTTAATAATTATTAATAGAAAAAATAATCAATTAATAACTTTTAATAGAGACAACACTAGTGACAGAAAAAATACACTACCACTCACCACATACGACTAGATAGACAGCTATTGTGCTCGTTGAAGCAACCAATCGTTTGTGTTTTATACATGTGACTACGACTGTTTTTAATAGCTTTTCAAGAATTCTATTGCTTCAGAATACATAGATTTTTAATTGTTTTTTCGATTAAATTTCAGATTTTAGAATTGGGTTAAGAAATTTATTATTGAATAACGTATTTTTATATAGTAAGGGAAAATCGCCTTACTAAATTTAAAACATAAATTACTTCTTGTAATTAATTTTTATGGCATTAAATTGAATTATTATTCGATTCTTTTGGTTCAATTTGTAATAATAATTAAATAATATTAGATAAATGTTGGGCAAAATGTCGGTGAATTACTCGGGCGGATTAGAGTTAATCGGAGCTTTGTAGTTGAACACTAGCGACAGCAGTTTAGACTGTAGTACGAGCGACACTTGGAACATTAATAATCTTTTTGGAATTTATTACTTTATAAGTTCAATAACCATCTTCTTTCTTCACTATAATGTTGTGACATTGTAGAGTATAATCACTTAAATTAAACATTTTAAAGCTGCTTTGGTGATGTTGTGTAAATTTGATGTGTGACCTCGATGCCTAAATTTTTCTTTCCCTTTTCATAATAATATGACTTCATATACGGTTTTCTTCTTGGCTTCCACTTTCACACAAAACGATTATGCTTTTACATAAGACCTAATATATAAATAAATATTAATGCTTTTTTATTCACCACAAAGACATTAATAAGAAATATGTAAACACGGCAATCATGCAATATTTAATACTTTGAAAACCAAAGTTATACAACCAGATTTCTATATATTAAAAAATAATAATAATAATCCTTTATTTACAATCATCACAGCCTCATAGTTGGTTAGTACAATATAATTACGTTAGTGAAACAAAATGTTAGTGACTTATGTTAGTGAAACAAAATACGACGAACATTAATATAAATAAATAGCTACCACTGGAGATAGACCCATCCACATTTTGATCGGCCCATCCAGTTTCTCTTGTATTACTGACGCCACGCATTATCGCGATATCATCATCAGTGTGAACATCTGCATACATGCCTAACTCACTATAATGATATGGGAGCCTCGGCAGCGCTCTGTAGGCATTATTATACTCGCAGGATATAAGCCGCTCTTTGAGTACAGCTATCCCAAAGGTTGCTGGTGTAAAATTTTTGGCAGACAGTCTTAAACCGTGTAATTTTAATACGTTCTGAACAACCAGCAAACCTTCGGGCCATCATGTTGGCCCTTACAGCTAACGATCTATGTTCTCTTTCCATTTCTTTGTGGTCTTTTAAATTTTCAATAACAATTTGAATTGAAAAACTTAAGGTTAGTTTAAATTTCCAAAATAAAATATATATTTTAATTATTAATTTAATCTTGAAGGCAACAAGGTGCTGCTGTAGATTACAATTCATCTGATATTTTAGATAATGATGATTTAATAAAACCTAATAGTCATTTATAGCATTGTTTCCTGCTCTATGGGTCAAAAAACTCATTTCGTACCTTATTTATAAGTAATATGTATTATAAACTAGGAGCGCCACCAGACCCTCAATTTTGACTCGCTACAATCGCGGAATCTCAGGTGCCGTTTGCATGTTGAGCGAAGCGAGCCAAGCCGAAGGCTTCGTCTTGGTGTGGGATATCGTAATCGTAGACCTTACACTTGCGCTAATTTTTTTACATTGAAGTCTATAGGAGTGATGTTTTTTCGACATTATTCCTCAACGACAATGAATTTCTTTTGTTTTTTTTTTTTACAAACCACCACACATATCAGCATGGTATATGTGCAAAACCGAACCGTTAAGCCGTTTTAATGCCAACTTTGTAAAACCAATGCAAATTCTCTCCAGTAGAGCGCTCCGCTCGCTTCGCTCAAAAAATAAATATAATAATAAAGTACATAGTGGAACTTGACTTCTCTTAACATTAAAGTCATAGCTTTACATTTAAGTCAACTTTTGATCTCACTTCCTATATTTTTAAATAGTTTTGAAACTTTAGTTAAGTGAGTTTATACAATTATTATTATTTTGACATATATTGAATTTTGAACTTGTCTGTGCTAGTTATAAAACAGTTTTTAGGGTTTCCAGATATAGGTCTTATCGAGTTCTGTTATTTAAATTAAATCTAAGTAATAATAGCTAATATGTTTATTTATCATAAAAAATATTTGTATGTTTATTATTTTTGTATATTTTTAATATAGAATTATTATATATCTTTTTAGATTATTTTAAGTAATACATGTCGATTCATTTATCATTTATTAAAAAAGCATATTTTCTGCCAACTTCTCTACCACTAAGCTTTTACTAATCTATTATATGATTCAAATAAAAATTTAAATTTTTGATCTTATTTGACAATTGTGATAACTGACTGAGTTCCAACAGATCTAAATTATATTTGACGTATAAGTGTATTGTTCAAAACGATTAATGTATATTTATTTAATTTAAATAAGCTGTTAATGATAAGCTAACACAAATATATATTTAATAAAAAAAATGTATAATCCATAAATATATATTGGAACGGTTTGCAAAAAATGGGAAACAAAATATACATTTTCCTTTTTCATAAATGGATAAAAAAAACATAAAAATTGTAAATATCCGTATCTCCCTTGTCTCGTGACATCTCGTTATATTAGACGCGCACAGACGGACGGAAATTAAACGTCAATGAATCTAACGGGTGGCGAGTTGTGATTGAATTTTACTCTATGAGAAATTTAAATATATCTCAGTAATATAAACACATTGATTATAATATTATATACAAGTGAAATTACAAATAAGAGAAATTGTCTTTTTTTGGTTTAATTAAATATTCATTCAAGTAGAGTTTCCTCCAGCTGTTCTTAATACCTGCTTCTTATGTTACTATTAGTATGAGGAAGTTGAGTCGTTTCTGAGTTTTATGACTTGATTTTACATTTACGGACACACACATACATACACACATACACATACGCATACACACACATGCACACACACACACACTCACACACACACACACACATTCACACGCACATACAAATTTAAGTCTGTAATATTTAATTTAAGAATTACTTTGTTTTGTTATAATTATATTGTTATGGAAGATCGGAGTCTTCTGGCACAGGAATAATTATATTATTCTTAAAAGAAGACTTCCACTTTGTTAATATGTATGACAGTTTGAAGTTGAAATAAATTATTATTATTATTATTATTATTAGTGGTTAAGTAATTAAGTAACACAGCGCTGCGAATATATAACCGAGAAACGTCTGCAGACTGACGTCTTAAACGTCTAGTTACATATAAGATGGAATAAATTACAAATCAACACGAATATAATTAAATAAATAATTCAATAACGTACTGTGTAAACAGACACATACTGTGTGCATTTAAGATAACAAATATCAACCCTAATATAGATTAATTATTACTAACTGAGAACAAACAATAATATAAAACACAATACATTTACATATATAAATAAAATAATAACAAATTTTTAACTCTGTATAAATTTAAGAACCTCATTTCTATTGTCACGTCAATATAACGAGTTCAAGCGAGATGCAACTACTTAATTGATACTTTATAAAATTTTTCATCTGTTAAAGATTATCTAATTAGTTAATGTTTTGTTTGATAACTAATCATGAATTAAAATAATAAATGAAACCATTATCATAGAATATTAATCATAAATTCTTTGTAAGAAGAAACTAAATGAAGTTAATCAGGGATAAGCGATTAATATCTTTTATAATATATGCACATGAAAAAATAGGTTTATAGGTTTATATATCTGTAACTTTTATTCCTTGCAGTTTTGGCATATGTTGTAGTTTAAGATGTTATAGAAAACTCTTATGTTGTAGTTTAAGCCCTAGTATACTACAACATATGTCTTTTAAATGGAATTTCTTATAATATTCAAAGGAATTAATACCACAATTTATTTGTAAGGTAATTAATTTAAATTCTGTTAAGAGCTATCTTTCCGTCTAGACCGTTAAGAATTAACGGGGGGTTTACTAGTCTTTTATATAAATTTACAAAGTAGAGAGTTCCATCTAATAAAAAATGGTTGATGTTGAAATATTCGTATATTTTATTTTTACACCAAAGAATGAAGTTATTAATTATTATCGTATAAAGGGTGTTATAAAACTTAACAAAGAAATATTTTTCAGTAACAATAGTAAAAGGTTTTGAACCATTATTAGAAATTACATCTCTACTTAAAATACAAACTAAGTAAAATGTAGTAAATAAATATATTTCAAAAATATATAAAAAATATAAAAAAAGAAATTTTTTTTTTTTTTTTGTAAACGTATGCGTTTGACTACAACCCGCCTGATGTTAAGCATGGGCTGTATAGGCTGAGGTGTGGCACGCTTACCCAGTAAGTATCAATTTAATAAAGATTTGAAGTTCCCTAGATTGTAATTCATCAATCAATCAATCAATCAATCAATCAATCATTCAATCAGGAAACACATACTCCGGCAGAGAGTTCCAAACTTCGCCTTGTGCGAAACAAGGACAGCTGAAGCGAAACGGTTTGTACGGGTCTTTGAGCGTCAATCGTAAATCGGTGTTTTCTGGCGGAGAGTTTTTATATTTTGGTGATTGAAAGGTCCTGGGTGTTTCAGGTTGTGTAGTTCTGTTGCACACTCTGCGAAATATATCCCATAAAAGACAAAACTTTTAGCCCGTCTCTCAATTGATTCCAACGCCTGCAGCTGGTATTGTACTGATCCATCCCAAATATGCAAGCAGTACTCGATGAACGACCGAACTTGTGTTTTGTAAAAAGTAAGCAATTGTTCTGGTTTGAAGTGCCGATGTATCTTCCAGAGAATACCAAGCTATTTGATTTGTGGTATTTAATAATATTTAGAGCTTATAAATAATGCGTATTAGCTCGAGACATTTATTTATTTATTTATAAATACATTAAGTATTTATAAATACAGTACTCTTAGCTAAATTTATTTACAAAACACCCCCCAAGCCTCTACACAATGCCCCCATTTTTTTCAGCGCCCACAAGTGGGCGTTATCGCCCACTTTGACAAAGGCTGGTCTACACCAAGCTGAAGAGTTTGTTTCTGTACCGAATATCAGGTAATTTAAGTATGTTAATTATACATTATTACCTATTTACATTTAGATAATGTTAGGTAATATGATCCAATATGTAAATGAAAAATATTTTAAGTCAGTACAATTAATGTCTACTCTGTTTCTATAAATAAGTTGCAAGTGACGAAAAAAATAAGTTCATCAACTGACAGTTTCAAGTAATATTAAGAAGTTGCAATTACTTTAAGAAGAAAATAAATGCCAAAGCTACATAAAGCTTTTAAAGAAAAGTATTAAAACTTTTCTTGAACTCAGAAAATCGATAAAGATTTTCTTCTATCAAGTGATGTGGATTGTCCGGAGCTGTTGTCACGACTCTTTATAAATGTACCTTTCAAACGAACACGAATTGCGAAATATAATCTTTTTTACGTACCCTTACTCCACACACGTTACGCCTCTAACTCGTTCTCATCACGTATACCCTTAACATACAATAAAAAATACTCCCACATTGATCCTTTCCACTTATCTAAACATGTTTTCAAACAACGATATCAAATCCTGTCACCCATAATATTTAATATAGAACTCAAACACACACACACACACACACCACCACGCGCTTGCTTGTGCGTGCATACACAGTACAATACATTTTGATACACAAATGTTTTCCATTTGTTTGTTTTAAATCAATAGTTTTTTAGTCTCTAAACTTATTTTGTAATTTTTTTAATTTTTATATCCATTGTTGACTGTTTATTGTTTAACGGAACCATCCATCCATCAGTGTATAGTTACTATTATAAAAATCAGAAGAAAACTGTTATTGGCTTTATGTTTGTATATGTTGTAAACTTATCATATGATTGTTAATTTGCTGTTGTTTTCTCAATAAATAAATAAATAAATAAATAAACATTGCTTCCATACGTCGATACATAGTCGATAGTCAATTATCTGAAATATAGTGATCGGACATCTTCAATTACTTAGCTATTTGGTATAAATAACAACATATTACCTCCAAATATTTATAAGAAATTTATTGTTATATATATAGAAAACATATGAAACATTTTTTTTATTATTATAAATTGTAGCACTATCAAGGCTTTTAAAATTATGAATTTAAAAATTATTAATTTAACAAAAAGAACGTTTTACTCGCTCGGGAAAATTGAATCTGTCCTATAAAGTGGTTTTAAATTTATTTAAATGTTTTCTGATTCATGAGTTAAATTTGTAAATTCCATAGTTTAGTGAATTATTTTAAATCGTAAGCTTACACTTAAATTTAAAATTTTTTCAGTTCAACAAAATAATTATTGTATATATTTATATTTTCTTCAATTACTATTAACGCTATGCATCGTTTGTCCTAATTTTATAGTGTGTTTCTATTTTTGGTTAAGTATTTTTAATGTTTGCTATTTTATTTATTATTATAACACCGTTTGTTTCCAAAATAAATAAATAAATAAATATTATAAGATGTCAAGTAGATCATTAAATCATTTTTAAATGTGAATTTGAACCCGATACGTTCATTTTCAAAGAAACGTGTGTTATCGTTAAAATGAAATAAAATGAAATTAGTTTAAAAACCAAATACTTATTTTGCCTGAAATAGCATAAAGTAATAAGTAGTGTCATTAGTGTAGTATGTCTATCCGTCTTTTAGTCACGCCTGGGAAGTGCGATAAGCAGCTTGAAAAGTTTTCTTTAGTTAGGACCTGATTTGGCTTTAAATTTTAAGCTTTATTGTAAATCATTTATGTTTACTAAGTGTATGTTTACTAAAGACACTGTTTACTAAAGGTATTGTAACAGTTATAGTGTTATAAAAAACAATAGTGATGAAACAAAATTAACATGTATCTTGCGTAATGCAAAAGAAAGTTTACAAAAAAAATTGTTAAAAAATAGTTTAAACGCAAAAAGTATTTAAGGCAATATTAAAAATGTCCAATTAAACAATGTAATCCAAGGCGTTTACTCTGAAACAAATGTTTTATAAATTATAACGAAAGAAAGGCATTTCAAAGTGAATTCCTCCTATAAAAATTCTTTTCCAGAAGGAATGTCTGAAATTAAATAACTTTAACTGGACTTTATTATGCTTTAATTAGTTTAACTTTACATTAAACTATAGTTAAAAATACAATAAAACCTTATTCAACCAGAACTTTGAATACAATTAACACAAATGCTGGATTTTTTTTTAAATGCCAACACAATATCCAGAGCTTTGTTGTTTAAAATGAAGACTGTACTTGATAGTGATGTCACCTGTCTATACTTGTGTTTTATAATACAATGAACGGTGTACATATATTAAATTTGTATTTATAATTATTCTTATGAAATTTCAAACTCTTATTTCACGCTTCCAAAATACGAAGTTTAAAAGTGCTTTCCCAATTAGTAACTATCTTTTAAATAGATAATCTACTAATTTTAGACAAATTTTTATTAAACTATTTTTATTCAGGATTAAATTTAAATTATTAATTTATTATGCAAATTTATTATACAATGTAATTGTATAATAATTTTGCAAAATGTTATATAAAAAAAAAGAATAAACGTAATCTCACTAACTACTGAATACTTAAAACCAAATATAGAGAAGCTGTTCGTGGAATTAAGTTAATGTGATCAATTACATCAGTTACCCTTAAGGTACAGAGCGTGAGAGAAGAATAAAAAATATTAATTTTTATTTATTAATTAAGTTTACAAACTGTAAACTAGTAGCACTATTTCATTTTCACTGATAGCACTTTTCGCTGACAGTACTTACTGTGTGAAGATTTCCAAACTATAATAAAATATAAGAGGTTTTAAAAAATAAACCGTTATGTTGAAAGATAGAGATTATAAAGAGATATAGTGTATAAATTAGTATACAATATATAATCTATTATTGTAGAGGACATTTAGTTTAGTATTATTTCGACAATAACATATTTTAATGAACATATTTCAAAATGGTTTATTACTTCACTCTCCCTACTTCTTAATTATCTCACTCACCTCGTACCTCGGACTTCTTTACCAACAGCTATAAATAAAACTCTAAGAGGTGCTTTGCCACTGATAAAGGTAGTCTAAATATTCGACATGTAAATAACAAATTTAATGCGGTTGATGTGCCGTTCTCATATTTTAAAATAAACATTATAAGCTATATTAATAAAATGCAATTAATAATTAATCTGTTATTAATCTGTTATTAATAATAATTAATCTGTATCACACATTATGTTCATGCAGTTGGTAAACAAACAAGCAATTTTCAATTTCGTTAATGGTGTTTAATAATAAACTCTGCTATCTCATTTGATATTGTTTATCATTGGCATTATATTTTGAAGATCTATTTTCATAATAATTATTTAGGTGTTAGAAGAATAATTTTAAAGTGTAACTGATTTTAAATCTTATATATTAATGCAGGAAGCGATTTCGTTGGCACAGTGTAGCTCGAGAACCACTAAAGGGAAAAATATCGTTGATGGCTCAAATCAAAGGTCTCATTATGCTACACTGTTGAAAAATAGTGACAACTCTCAAATCTCATTAGCCTAATTGCAGTAATTAGTCAAAAAATTAATTTTTCCCATAGACTTTGCATGGAGAAATTTTGCGCGCGCTTTCAAATTTTTTGTATTATCTATTGTGACTAGCTGGTCTTAGCATACTAGTTTTGTTAAATTAACTAACTAGCGCAATTTAGTTTAAGATGGTTCTAAACAGAAACATTCAAAAGTTAGTTCTAAAATCGATGTTGAAAGAATTGTTTGAACGAGATTAGATGTTTCACAAACAAACACTCTCCTCTAGATTCTACTAATATGTAAAAAAATAAGCTGAGACTAAATAATTTAAAAGCGTATTATTAGAACTATAATACACTCTTTAGCAAATACTTTCTGCTTTGTTAAAATGTCAGTCGTACAAAACTTCTTATTCATTAATATAATTATTAGATGATAAATTTATCAATTTATCAATTATTATAAATAATATTTGTTTGGTCGGTATGACCTCTGTTATCTGATCTGTGAAATGTTATTTGATCCTCTGCTCGGGGGACAACAGCGACATTATTACCTAAATTGAACAGTACTTTTTTTTTGTTTGATGGAAAAATCCGGCCAAGAAGGTGATGGGCGGGGGGATTATGAGGGACTACGCGGCAGCATAGCAGACGCTGCCATTTTTAAGGCTACCCACCAAAAAACCAACGGTTGCCCTCATCAGCATAGTGGGACGTCACGGGATCGCATTAACACTCACCGTAACGCCCCGGCGGAAAAATTGAACAGTACTAAAAACAGGTATATATATATATATAATATATATATATATATATATATAATGCTGATAAAAAAAAATATAAAAATTAGGTTGTCTTAAATGTTAGAAGACAATAAAAGTGGTAATAAAACACAATCATTACAAAATGCGATGGATGCATATAAGGCTTCAATATCTTATCTTTTCACGAAACAACTATTAAAAATAAGTCTTTCAATAGCTTCAAGACAAAAATCAGAAAAACTAATTACTTTTTAATGAGAAAAATAACTAATCGATAATATCGAAAATATAAATCAAATTTATTATTAAATTATTAATTAAGACAATTCAACCAAATAAACTTATACACATTTTCAAAATTAGAAGTGTTGTTTCATTACAATGATATAACAAGATGTATTTTATTGTACCATATATTATATTTAAAAATTTAAATTAATATTTCAACATTACCTTGTGCAAATAAAAACAACTTTATTGCCCAGTTCTAGATATTCTATATCGTTAGATAACACTTCTTCTTTTACTTTGTCTACAGCCCTTATAAGTAGCTTCAGTAATTTCTATATGACATGGTTACTTTGTTTGTAAAAGCTTCTCATTATATATATATATATAGCTCTCTATTTTCTACAGGCGAAGGAAATACAATTGCTGTATGACTTACGATTACGTGAGGAGAGGGTTGGAAGGGTTTTAAACTGTGTTTTGATTTAATATCTTATAATTTTTATGATTTAAAGAATTAAAATAAATTAAAAAACAATAACTTATGTTTTCTGGCATCAAATTATTTTTAAAAGGCGTCCATCTACTTGTATAATATTAACATTGGATATTCTAACATTATCCAATATCTATTTCGGAATTCGCTGAATAAATCATTGACATCTTTTATCTTGGTACATGATTTTTCAAGATTGCGTTAAATAAATACATTATAAAACTACGTAGTATAAAATCTACTTTTTTAAAATTATTTTACATTTATTCCTAAAAATAAATACTTAATGGGTATTTTTTTTTACCTTCAAGTTCAAATGAATAATACGGTATTCTCCCGAACCGCTCACATACGCGCCGGAAGCGACGTGTCACGAAGATAGCTGCGACTCACTGACAAAACCTAATTTAATTATAAAAATGTTTATCATATATACTGAAAAATTTAAAACATCTTAAACATGGAACAAGATATTTTAACTTAGAAATTTCTTAAATTTCTTCAAGGATGGAAAATCTGACTTAAAACTTTGTGGGATAAGTAATGAGTAAATATTCCACAAACTTTTAAACATACTTTAACATGAAGAATGCTGATATTATATTCATTAACGAATAATGAAATTATCTAAAATAAAACGCTTAACATTCTGATGTGATATTAATACAAATATTTTAGTAAACCAAATTCAACTGTACATTATTAGAACAATTGCATTAAATGAATTGACACGTAACTCAAGAAAACGTAGCTAGAGTTAATTTAATATATATTCTCCATTACCTTATAAAATAAAATTACACAATTACACAAATGTTTATCGTGTATATATCGCGTATATATCGCGTATGTATCGTGTTTTATATAAACGATAAAAATAGTTTGTTGACAGAAAAACTTTGGTTTTTTAATATATAAAAGAGACACAGTCAATTAGCAAAGTTTGATCCTAAAAAAAACAAATTGAGCAAATTTTACTGCAGGCTTTTAAATGTGTATATGATATGTGTAAATATTAGTTTTATTAATAAAATTAATTAATTCAATGAGGACGTCGAAGTTAAAATATGCTCATTATTATAACTATCTATTTTCTTTCAACCTACTGTACAATTAAAATATTGAGGTTTTTATTGTAAACTTCTTCCAGTAATTAAGTTGAATAATTCTAAAGTTTTTTTTTATGCATCCATATGTTGCGATTGGATACTTATAATTGTAAATCAAACGAACTTACCTGAAGTAAAGTTCGATATTGCTCATATAATTGAAATCGAACTTCACTTCAGGTAAGTTCGTTTGATTTACAATTATACTTCACAGCTTCATTCCACGCGATTGGACACTTATAATAACAACATTTACTATTACAATTTAAAGAATATATAAGTTTAATGTTAAAGTGTTTTTAATTGAAAGACAACAATTTAATTTTTAAAATATGTCTATACGCGATAAAAATGTTAAAAATAATTTTATTACAGTCAGTGCCTAACTATATTTATTAATATCGTTAAGATATTATTAAAAAGTTAGGTTTCAATTTACTTTGAAAGACATTATTCAATTCAAAGTCTACAGAAACTATTTGACGATTTAGTGGCCATATTGAGGTTTCATATCATATTTAGTTATTATAGAAACCTTATAGAATGAGCAAGTTTTTATGTGAATAAGTGACTTAAATATTCAAAAAAGTTGATTAAAGTTTAAATAAGTTTCCTCGTTACTTACTTATCTCTTGACGAAAATTGTGATCTCATCTCCATTTTGTCGTTAATCGAATTACACTTTTCACTCAGCTGCAACGACACGACAAATCTGCAACTCGTTCTACAAAATAAATACGAAAAAAAATAGGTGTGGCTGTATCATAGACACGGCCGTATGTTATATGTAACTACGTTTACGTAACGGATTACAATTTTATCCTAAATATTTTTATTTATCTATACAATAAGTATAAAACAATGCTGATCAGGATCACTACCATAAACATCCATCCTACCTTCTACACATTAAAATATATACTCATTGCACGCAACAGAATTATCTCAAAATAGTGGCGGTTCTCCCTCAACCACCGGCAATCTGTTACAGTGATGACTTACCTTATAAAATTCTTTGATCCTTTAGCTATCCATTAGCATAATTTAGTTTTGAATCTAGACCATAGATTCGTTACTACAATGTCAAACCGTATCCTCCGATTTGGTTATTACTTTTTGGATTGCCACCGTAATACGGCAAATTATCGACGTATTCACGTCAATAACATATAATGTTATTTTAGAGTAAACCAGAAACAAACAAACAGACTTTTGAATTAAGGTTTTCGTGATCTATAATTACTATTATTGTACTCCCGATAAATTTAACGGATTTTGCCCGAATAGTTTTAAACTCATTCGGGTTTTTATTCATGAACTCTGAGATGGTGGCGCGGGCGGGGACAAGGATACAGAGTCACTCAAACTAAATATCTAGGAGTACCAATAAATATATGCTTGAAATGGGGATCACAGGTCGAAATGACCGGCTTCTCCTAATAAATCATCATAGTGATTATTTAAGTGTATCCATTATAAATATTTTTTTTACAATTATATACATTGTAGTCCTTTTTTTTTTGGTTATGCAATAAAATTTATTGTATTTGCAATAAAATGATATGCACCTTTTCGTGGTTAAAAAAAAAATATAAAATATTGATTTTCCATTTTCCAAGACTGCAATGAAAAAAATATTTAAAATGTTATTGAAAAATGGCTCAATACTTAAGAAATAATCAGGTTTACGGGGACTGAAACAAGAGAAGGCCACTGTTTGTGGAATCGAAGTTATGGGATCATTAACGTGAGTTACATTTAAAGGTCTCCCTTAATAAATTACGAGCGATAGACAAGAAGTCTATAATTTAACTTATAACTTAGACCCGTAGGTTTATTAGTTTTACAAGTGATATGTAATTAATAGTATAATAATTAACTTTTCTTGGTTTTCTAATAAGCTTTTGTTGGTGTCTCAGTACAGTGGAAACTAAAACATTAATGATGTAATTACGTTATTAATACACCTACATACAAACATTTTAATAGATATACCTATGTGTGATTTATATGTATCTATAAATTGTTTCATTTTCTTTATTTGCTTTTATTACATTTTTATATTTTAATGTTTAATTTTTGGCGGTTGTGTCGTTATCTTGAGTAATTTATTATTAGTCTTTGAGAGTATATTTATGTAGACGATATGAACATTTTTTTCCGTTTAATTTAAGGAGAAAAACATTTACTCCATTAATTTGTAAATATAATATACTTTATGTAGTTAAAAATTTTATTAAATTCTTTGTCTATTTGCTTACAAGATTATAATTTCTAACGTTTCCAATGCTTTTTATTATAAGTACATCATTAAATATAGCTCTCCATCCATTAATTCAATTCATACTCTAATAGCTATTTTATCCGATAACTAGAGTTATAAGATCTTATTTTTATATATTAATAATAGTAGTATCTGTACCGATAAACATAATTGCTTTAATTTATCTCAGAAATCTTTATAAAACATTTTAAAGATAAATGTGTAAATTCACAAGCGCCTTCATAACTTCTTTAAAACTGTTTCGATTTAAATTAAATTTGAAAACCTAATTTTTTTCTCTCTAATAATTTGGTCACCTCTGACCCGCCACCTTGTTATCGACCAGATGGGATGCGACATTATTACGGTCGGATCGTAGAAACTACATGTTCCTTTATTTTCTCTGAATATTAAGAATTTTTTGTTAGAATTTAAAAAATATGGGTTTGAATTTCATTTTAAATTGATTAAAAAAAACGACTTATATTACATAAAATACACTAATAATAACTCCTTTGTAAAACTTATCTACTTCATATAAATAAATTATTTCATAACCGACTACATACTACAAAAGTGTACTGCTATAAATTATCGAATTAGTATAGAATATGGAGTTATTTCCAGACACGTTAATTTTACGTCACTGGTCCAACGACTCGCTCGAAACAGAGTTATGAATAAATTGAGAAGAAATTTCATAATTGTAATATAGACATACCCGAACTAACGCTATAGGTGGGAGTGAGCGATAACAACGTCAGCGTAATCAGTGTGGGTCGGGGAATAATTTTTGATATTAATTATTTTAATTTAAAATTATATATTTTTGTTTATACAATTATAAAATCAGCAACCGAAATTATTTATTTTGTTGTAGAAGATTTTATTAAATTTAACAAGGTAGTTTAACAACTTAAAGAAAAAGATTTTCTTCCGTATTTTTTTTAATAACATGTTAATATATTTTTATTGCTCGTTTTGAAAGGAAGTACGTTCTTTGTTGGAGTCGATATTTTCTAAAATTTGCTAACTTTTTAATTGAACTCAGTCAAATGGAAAACATCGCGTGGAATAACTAGTATGTATTTCTAAAAAGTGAATATTTAATAATGCGACTAAATAATATCATAATCCTTCATATCATATAACAGTGAAAAGCCGCAACGCTCAGTGTTATTTTAATATGATCGCCTTTATTCTAGAGTTATTTCCAGACGCATTAATTTCACGTAAAAACAGATTTGTGAATAAATTGAGAAGAAATTTTAGAATTATTATGTTTATTGATTAAACATTACAATATTATTCTGTATATTCTATCTTAATAATATAGTTTTAATTAAGTATAGATTTATACGAAAACCAAGGTATTTACATTATTAAAAAAAAACGAAGTTGATTTGGTCTTTGATACAAAGTTAATATTATATAAACACCCATAAATCCTAGTACTAGCTTCGTGTGTGTATCAAGAAAAATGTTTATATTTTTTTTACTCACACTATACAAAATATAGCTACCAAATACTTGTGCTGGTGCATAAAAACTATTTCTCTCAACATCCTCTTTTGCCCCAGTGACCATATGAATACTGGCTTCAGTAGATTTACTTCTGATACACTGTAACAATGTCATTTAATATTTTAATAATTAAATGCCTTTAAAGGGAAAAGGGAATTTCTGATTTACAGATTAAAGGAAGAAAACATTTTGTGGGAGTCGACCGTATTACTGGTGTATACAAAATTTTTGTTTGTGCAACAAAACATCGTTATTTTAATTACGTTATTAAGTTAAATTGTTAAGTTAAACTATTTTCCCACAAACATTATAAAATATAAGTAAATTTTTTTTATAAAAGTTAACGAATATATAAACAGTAAGCCTAACAGTCCGAATGAGATAAATGATAACATAACATCCATACATCAATTTTCCCCGTCTCCCACCCACAAGCCGTCGTATGTGACGGAAGCATCCTAACACCCGTGACTGATGAGTTGTATTTATCACAGTTCGTATAACGTTTACAGATCTTTAAAAAAGATAGCACAATGCTCGCCAATAATTATATATTTATTTTTATATCAATAGATTATCTAAACATATAGGAATGGTCTTTCTATTTGTAGATTTTTTTTTCATTTAACTTAGTATAATTAAATGAAAAAAAAGGCTATTGTGTGAGACGTACGCCTTTCTAACTAATTGTTATTATATCTACATATATGTATAAGAAGACAATATTATTATGCATCTCATCTGGTAGTAAGAAACCGCCGACAGTCGACTGATCTCTAGCAATCATAGAGAACATACCAGAATATTTCTAGGCTTTAAGTTGACCCATTTTTGGAGGTACCTATGTGTTACCGTTGAAAAGCGTTAATTATCCACGAGGTAGTGTTAATACTTATTGCGGTAGTTGTAGTGTGCTAATAATAATTCTCATCAGGGAATAAGTGAAATATTTTTTCTAATACACCTGCATTAATTTAATAGTAGTCGAACAGAGATACCACGATCTGAAACAATTTCAAATGAATCTTACCATTCACCCAGGATCACAGGACAGCACAGGTCAGGAAGTTGAGCTAAAGATGAGAGCCGTATTCCGTATGTAACCACACCTGCTTTAAATACAGTGAACCTTTAGTTCAAAGTAAAATACAGTCTGGCAGCCTTCCAACAAACAACCTGGTATTTGGATGGCCAATTTTTCCGAAATCTACTACAATAGAAGAAGTTTTTTATAATAAGACTAACTGAATTGTAATCTCTCCTTACATCCTTACACTATCTATTTATTAAAGATTATTTGGAAAAAGGTCTATTTAACAAAATTTCAATTCAAATTCAAAATATCTTTGTTCAAATAGTAATTTGCACTTTTAAATTGTCAATTATCAAAGTATAAAAATGTATATGTTGTATGTATATGTTGTATGAATGTATATGTTCGTGAGTACGCTAAGTATCATCAGCTCAGAATACTGCTCCGCTGAGAAGAACTGGCCAGAAACTCAACAGTTACTCTTTTTAAATAAAATTTAACAATGTTTGGCGTATACATCATAATAACAACCTTTTTCTGGTCCATATAGAATAACCCGTCGACCAAGAAGGTGATGGCTGGGGATTTATGTAGGACTACCCAGCAGCATAGAGGACGCTGCCACTTTTAAGGCTACCTACTAAAAAACCAACGGTTGCCCTTATCGCCCTAGTGGGACGCCACGGGATCGGGTTAACACTCACCGTGAGGCCACAGATCATAATAACAACCCTGCAAATGATTCAACAAACCAAGTTCCACAAATTTGGTCGTCTAAGTACTCTTGAATGTTTAAGATTTATTTATTAATATACTTTTAATTCTATATTTAAATCTTAGAAAGCGCAGGTCTCAGATATTTTATAGAATCTTATTATATATGAATATACTTAACCCTATGAAGGATTTTTAAACTTTTTGGAGACGAAATTACGAGTTTATTAAATATCTTGTATTTATCGTCTATCACAAATTTTTATATAAGTATTTAAATTTTGCCAAATAAATAATGAGTTATTAAATATTTTTTGAGAAGCGACCGTAATAATACCAATTTTACTAAAAACATATCTCAGGGAATCTCTTTTAAGTTATAAATAGCCCGCACGGCTCCTTTTTGTAAAACAAAATATAGTTATAATTCCGGTAGCACTACCCCTTTATAAAATATCATAAGAAAATAAAATGAAAGTAACTTAAATAAACGAGTCGAGCCGTATTAATCGCCGTTGTCTTACTTTTTTAATTGCAAAAACGGCCGAGCTGATTTTGCCAGCAAGTTTGAGAGATAGGGGTTCCACTGGAGGTTCTTATCTAAAGTAAAACCTAAGAAAATTGTTGCGTTAGTTTGTTCTAACACTTCATTGTTAAGAAGTATACTACAATTTTTACTTTATACATTTGAGAATGTAAATTGAATGCCTTTCGTTTTCTTAGCATTTAAAACCAAATTATGAATTTCCAGAAAGTGAATAACAGGTGACAGAGCAATATTTACTTAGTCATATTTAGTCTTCACGTTTAACTGTAAAAATAAGCAAGGTATCATCAGCAAAAAAGTACAATATCACATAGATCTTGTACGAAAAAGTGCAAGTCATTAATATAAAGTAAAAATAGAAAGGGCCAAGATAGATCCTTGTGGAACACCCATCTTTAAGTGAGAGCCAGCCGTTTTACAATTATTTACATCAACTGTCTGGAGACTTTGATTCAGGTAGGCGGCAATAAGATCAAGGGCAGTGTCAAGCTACGTATACCATAGTTGTTAAGATTGAACAGAAATGTTTGATGGTCTACGCAATCAAAGGCTTTGGAAAATCACAAAACACCTCGATTGCATTCTGCAATCTCTCCTATGCGTCGTAAATGTGCATAAGAAGCGTGGCATCCGCATCAGTTCTGTTAACAAATTCTGTTAATTGTTTTAGAATATTGTTTTCGAATATCTTACTTAAGGACGGTAAAATAGAAATAGGTCTATAATTTTCTGGTTCTAGTCTATCGCCACTTTTAAACAAAGGAAATACTTTGCTATTTTTCATCAAATCTGGGAATGTACCGATTGCAATACCTTTGTTACAAATTAAAGATAATTATGAGGCAATGTCTTTTATAATTGTGCTGAGTAATTTAACTAACATATCCCAAAGATCACCGACTTTTTTCAGATTTAAAGTTCTAAATTTTTTAAAAATTTCGTCTGATGAAACAGGTTCAAAGACAAAACATTGATCACCGACTTTAACGTTATTAGTCAACTCAGCGATTGCAGGAGATAATGAAGAATTTAAATTATGTGTGACCGTAACTGGGATTTCATTGAAATTATTTTCATTGAATTTATTTTCGTATAAAAGAAAAAGTTTTTATATAACTAGAAAAATATTACTACTATAGACTATAATACAATTAAATTAAACTTTTTTCGGACATAACTCGCGTATTTCACTAGTACAGTTTTATTATATTTAAAATTAATTTAGCTAGGATTGCAATAATAATATGATTGTATATAAATTTTCCCAAAACTTAAAAAACTTAAAAAAAGCCCTTTGTATAGCACGTTTTTTGTAACTTTTTTAATATCATTTAATACAATTCAAACAATATTATTTATATAATATTTTTCATTAATTAGGTTTAATAATTGGCTAACAAAAGACAATTTCAACATTATCTTGAGCAATAAAAACAACTTTTTTACCAGTTCTAGATGTTTTATTTCGTTACATAACACACTTCAATGCTCCCATCTTTTCATTATTTCTTTTTCTTTGTCTATAGCCCTTAATAAGTAGCTTCAGTGATTTCTATACGACATTGTTACTTTGTTTGTAAAAGCGTCTCATTGCTACAGTTCTATATCTTCTATGAGCGAATATAGAACACTTACACTTGCTGTTTGACTTACGATTAAGTGAGGAGACGATTGAATGGAAGGGTTTTAAACTTATTAAAATAGATGTATTCTATATGAAGACAGTTTCTATGATGGTACATATAAGCAAACCATAATTCATTAGTTAACAAAAATAAATCCATTGCTTATTTAGATATCATATTATTTTTTAAAAGGCTTTACTTTATTTTTATTATTACCTGAATACATGACACTAATATACATGATATACGTACATGACACTAATATAGATACAGGAAAAAACATCTTAAACTCCTTGCAATGAAATGAGAAGATTTCTATGATAATGTAAGGCTATAAAATAGTATTTGATATTTGAACATTATCCTAAATATATAATAACATACACTTTATCTCGCAGCTCAGAAGTGAAGAGGTAATTTCAGGGAGTACATTAAAATATTTTTTTCTACCAACGTCACAATAATAAAGCATTATGTAAATCCAAATTTGTTAAGTCAATAAAATCCCATTCAGTAGAAATAAGCACGTCCCAAAAGCACGTATTATTATCGTACTTTAATTTTATAATTGTCATAAAGCTGTGTATGGTTTTAAAAACAAGCCTTAGCCTTTTTTTTCCATTTGAGTCTCTGTTTGTTTTATGGTTTGACATTTTCAAAATGTAGATGTAAATTTTGTAGTAACAAAAATGATTATAAGGTTTTTAATTAAATTTTAATTATATGTAAGCACTGAATGTATAGAGATGATTTATGTAATTATACTGAAATTAATGAGTAATAACATAATTGTAACTTAGACCTATTTATTTATTGCCTACTGTATGATTTCCAGAGCGAAAAAAAGCGTTACATGTCTAAACACGCTTATAATCTCAAAACCATAAAATTGATCTAATTCATAGACATAGATAATTCGACTGGCGAATCTTAGTTTCTAACAGTACAAGGCATTTGAGGCCCCATCAAACCATCGAAATTGATGTTTTGAGTCGACCTCGATCCATCCTCAGTTCTGGTACCAAAGTTGTTGGAATTTTTTGGTATGCATAGTTCTACATTCTTAAAATACATATCCATCTTAAAAATGTGGTGTCAATTCAATTAGAAACTAAGAAAGTATACATGTTAATCTCGGCTGTAATATTTATTTTTCCATTTACAATTTACAATTTTTTTTCTAGTATAGTTTACGGGTCAGGACTGGGATCAACAAATCGAACGTATACAAACTTATATTATATTAATTCATGTTTCAAAATGTTATTACAATACTCATAGTTTGACATTTTTATGTATACATAATACCATTAATAATTTAAATGCAATCTAAAATGCATACCTCATTACTGTGGTTATTTCACACAAAACAACCGACTCAACTCCCCTCCTCCGCTGACTGAACCATCACTGTATTGACATTTAACGAGATCGCTTTCAAGCGATATCGTAAATATTATGTGCACTAGAAATAAAGCTCTAGGTAATATTCTAACATATTATGATTAATTATTAATTATTTTATAATGCACCTTGCATTTGATTAATAGTAAGTTCAATTTGGCAAATTTAAATGTATGAAATTTAAAAATAAGTTTATATATAAACAATATTTTATACATTTAATTTTTTGGTTTATATTTATACATGACTTTAAATGTGTTCTGCGATTTGTTACCAAAATTCCAAGTATTAAATTTTAATACCAAGTATTGAATTATTACCAAAATTCCAAGTATTAAACAAAAAGTCGAAGGTAACGAAAGTTTGGAAGTCTCGTCACTTCATACAAATCATACCAACGAGAATGTCAACGTGAAAGTGAGTCACGTAGTTGTGTAGTGAGCGCCAATGTTGATCAAAAATGTATATATTGATTTTCAAATTAGGAGCAGATTTTTGTAAAAACTGGAATATTATTGGTTTTTATATTATTTTTATTTTACATATAATAAGTTTTGTTTTTGTAAACATTCGACCTACTGTTGAACAATACTTTATGAAGTTACCGAAGATGTCACCAGCCCCGTAAATAATTAAACAATGACATTAGGAGTAGGAAGCTTGTGACAACAATAGATACCTGTATGTTAAACTATTAAGATGAATGATATCAG
The DNA here is from genome assembly GCA_959347395.1 of Mechanitis mazaeus. Classification (NCBI taxonomy): domain Eukaryota; kingdom Metazoa; phylum Arthropoda; class Insecta; order Lepidoptera; family Nymphalidae; genus Mechanitis; species Mechanitis mazaeus. The sequence goes on from OY365743.1 coordinate 4,669,393, forward strand.
TGTTTGGAGAACTACATAATATCTATACAGTATATATGCTGAGATTGTGAGCTTAAATATCTTTTTTAAACCTCTATACTCAGAATCCTTCATAGACGAATGTCCTAACCCGCAATAAACAAAAAATATAAATTAAATATTTTAAATTATAATAAAGATCATATTTATATGACAAAAAAGTAGCTTATTTGATCAAATAACTGATGAAACCCGACTAGAAACCATTTCCTTGGAATGCTTACTCGAGCTTCGCCCTCCTAATTAATTTATTTAGCTAATTATGACTAAAACACTAATGGCCATAATAAAAAGATATCAAATAAACATACAACATATACATTAATATATTAAAATGATAATTTAAGTAAAATGTCAACTGAAAACTGTGCTTTAAAAAACATTATATTTAGAAACATACATGACATGTTGTTTTTATCCTAACGTATATTATACGACTTCGCCACCAATAGCCGAGTGTCCTCGGGCGACTTGTATGCACCAACTCTGCAGAGCTTCACGTATTCCATTGCAGAACCACTGCAGAATACAAAATGAGCTCCCCAATTCTTTAAGTGTTATCTGTGTCATAAATAATTTTATATCAAAATATTAAAATAAAATATTATTTCGACGACATATCTAGATTGATCTAGATGAGAGTTAATGCATTAGAGTCAATCCAATCCTTTATATATTAATTTAGTTCATTATTGTAATTAATAAATAAAAAGTAAACAGTAAAATATCAATTCATCAATAACACCCCGAGAAATTAAATTTTTAAAAAAGTTAAAATTGTCTTTTAATTATTTTTGTCTGTTTAGACTGACAAAAATAATTAAAAATATTAGTATTTTTTTTAATTAGAATCTTTGAAGGAAAATTGAAGATATTAATTTTCCTTTAAAGATAAAGTAAGTTTACACTAAAAAAGGCTAATTATATTAATGTATCTGTCTCAATTATATTAATTATTAAAAAAATGTTTTTTAGAACATTAAAAAATAAACCAAAAGTAGGTCTCACCTACTCTTGGTTCATTTTTTAATTCATTTTCAATTTCCATCTTTTGTGTTTAAAGTGTATATGACGCGGCCATTAGGGAGCCATCTCGTTTAATAATGCTGTCGTGAGCTTCCTTCCAGGGAGGAACAATGAAGATGATATCAGTACCCTATTAATTTAAAAAGTAGCTGAAGAAAAAGGATGTTTAAAAAATTTAATCAATATTTTTAGGAATATATTTTTATAATGATTATAGGCATATTTTTAATATTTAAATACAATATCGATGGAATAGCAGAGAAACTCAACTCAATTGCATTTTTATTAATAAAAAAATGTTGAATAAATATTAATATTATAAAAAGGCTTATTATATTATTTATTTAACCATTTGAATTAATTCTTAAAAAAAATAACAGGATGTTTTTGTGTTTAATACTTAAATAAAAATTATTGTATGGCTTTCAAAAATCAATACTGTGTTTAATCTCTCGTGATCCATGATTACTATTATATATAATTATCCGTCTGTACTCACGTCAATACAGCACAACTAGTTTCAACTCCAGATATGGTCTTTATTCTAAAGCTTTGAGCATGGCACAAAAGAATCTAGTCGGGAAAATGGCGATTGTATATTATTATAATTACTTCCTTTAATTGAATTACTGAAACAAAACTTCAAAATGCATTGTAATGTATGTATCTAATTAAATTAGAGTTGTGTAATTTTATATCAAAACTAGGATTTTCAACTAAAAGTCGTTATTGATAATTATATGAAGTTTATGATGTTTATATTTATTTTGATTTAAACTATTTTCATAACCTTGTCATCATCCTTAATATATTTAATAGTATAGTATCTCCAATCAATTGAGACTCATTCACATTTCATTGTATCATATCCGTCTGTTCGCTTCGATTTGAACTTCTAAATAAATAGCTCTAAGGTCTCAATCGCATCATGAATCGAGTTTAGAAAATAAATAGCGATGTGGAAATACAAATTAACTTATAAGAAAATATATTGTTAGTTTTATTCAATATTAATTTAACATATAACTCTGTTCGGTATTTACCGAAACCGGCTTGCGGGTGACGGGGGCATGGCTGCCGTATGGTATATATTTCCATTGCATAAAAGGGCTGTTCGGGCAATCTATAATATGAACCCAAGAGCATCATTACATAATAAATTCAAAGAAATTAAAATTATTACTATTAATTGTATACACAGTCACAATTTTAAATTAGAATTTAATTTGATTAAAATATAGTATTATGTTATAACGGATTATAATAACGACGATATGGCCTGGTATTGAATTATATCCTAGCGAATAACGAGTAGGCTACGCAATTGATTTGAAGATGTTGTTAATCTTACTTAAGCAACTGGCAGCATCACACCACTGCCTTAGAAGTGATTACGTGCGGTAGCGTTGGGGGTCGGGTTGTCCTCCACCCTCAAACATGACGAAGGGTGTGATGGCTGATCTCTTGCATTAACCTCGTGAATGGGAACTGCTTGCGGTGACGGGTTGTCATGCACGTCGAATTGGAATATTCATTGAATAAAAATCTTTAGACATTCATAACGAATAGATTGCGATGTTTTTAGTTATTCACAATATAATTTTTAATGTTTCGACGTTTGTGAAACCGTGATCACAATAAAAAAAAATCCAGCTGAGTTTTTGTGTCGTTCTTCTCAGACCTGGTCTCGTGAGCAACCCTAGGGGCTTTAATTTTAAGTTGGAGTGTCCAGAAGGCCTGGCAAGTGATCACTGATACGGATTAAAAATGAAATAGATATAAATACATAAAATAAATACTTACTCTTTACATCTGTTATGGACACACAGTTTTAGAAGAATAATTTTATGTGATTTGTGTTTTACTTCGCGTTCATATTAACATTTTCCAGCTGACGCATCTATAATATAATAGAAATAAAACATATATTAAAAAAATTGGAATTATATCAAAACTTTAAAATCAGATCACTTTCCTTGCTAAAGCAACGTCCATCTATCCCACAAAGGGTCTTTTGAAATTGCCTTAAATTCAAAACCTCATTTTTCCGCTCTAATAACTCGGAAACTACACCTACCTACCTACACCACCGTATACTTGACTCTTAATTATTGAGATATAATGTATATAATGATATAGTAAAACAAACTATAAAAAAGACATATTTTAAGTAAAATGATTGCTTTGAAAAAAAAATATTTTGAAAACTATTGTATACATAAACTTTATCACAATTGTCGTAATTCATACCAAATTCTTTGAGTCTTTTTAATTTTTTTTTTACCTAAAGACAAAGGATGCTTCTAAGATCCGGCTAAGATTTTTTAAAATTATTATAACGTAAAGTAACGCAGCGAAAGCAAACATAATTATTAATTACAAATATAAGAGAGGATAATGACTGTTGAAATATTTGTATTTACTTTTAAATTTTACATATATTTAACATATATATGACGGCGCATTGATTGTAATTTAGTTTTAATTTTAAGTTACTCAATTACTACATTACAATTTATTATTAATCATAATTCGATTTGTTAATATTGTTTTAATTTTATTTGATTCTGTAATCGATTGTTATAAAAACTTATTAAAATATGAGGGGGTAATTCCGAATAGGATAGAATGTATCGTCACTAGTAATGGCGGCTGTCAGGTGTTGATAGCTGCCTCAAGAGGTGCACATGTGCTAACCTATTGGCTTTTAATATATATAGTGTATTCGTGTTCCTTGTGTGTGATATTGTGTTAAGCTATTGCACAATAACGTTTTGGAAGTGCAATTGTGCTTCTATTTTTAATTCCTGCCGTTACAGCGCCCACTATGAATAATGATGGCTAGGACCGCTATGAGGCCCCTTTTGACGCTCCTACATATATAAATATATATATGAAAAGTATAAGTAGTATTATAAAAACGGCAATCGTTTTTATATTTGGTATACAGATCGACGACGTCACCATTTGATATTAAGCATATCCTTTTTCAAATGAACAACACCTTATCGTAACAAAATTGTCTTAAATAAACAATGTGTGTTGTATTTTATGTTGTTTATTAAACACACGGTAATATAGCTTAGTTATTTGATAAGACAAGAAATTTCTTTTAATTCGATTAATATTTCTTTATCACTGCCGTTAAACGCTAAATTAATAGGAAAACGATACCAATCTTCGTGTCCATATAACGAAAGACAAAGAGAATCCTTAATCACGAAAAGTTGTGAAACCAACAAAAGGATAATATCCACTTTGCGATTCTGTGAAGCTGTTTTTAATTAATATTTAATTATAGCTAATATGTAACTTTCATAATTCTATATTAAAGTAGTTAATCGTTAAAGTGATATTTATTTCTCAAACACAAAACAAAATATATATTAAATAATAGTCATATGTAACCAATGAGTAATAATATTAAAATTACTACCAAATTTATTCATGAATGGCGTTTTAGCGATTCAACATCGTTATTACTACAATATTTTAAAATTATCATATCCAGAGATAGCTACTTACGAAAAAAATTGGTAGTTTTATTTTATTTATTATATATTATTTACATGTTTTGCACTTGTCACTTGCATGTAAAAATAGGTAATATTATATTTGTAATAAGGAATATTACCACCACTACCACAGCTATCACCACCATTTCCAAAGTTATTCGTAACACATAGGTGTCGTTAAGGGATTAAGGAATTTCGCTAGTCTATATAATTTCTGATCTTATCACCCTCTACGAATAATTAAAATCTTCATATGTTTATTTGAAATAGAACACTTTATTAAAGTTTTAGGACTGGATGTTTGTCAAAACTGACTCATCCATAGAGTTCCACTAGGTTCTTTTTACGTACCCTAATCTATGAATAAAATAACACTAAAAAAACTTCATAAGAATGCACATAATATATTTTTGTTAACAATTATGGTTAAATTAAACGAAGATATATTTTTACGATAATCCACTGAGTATACTTTGAAATGTTATTGTATTTTCAATCATACATTACTATCTGAATATACCAACAAAGAAATATTTTGTTATGATTTTGAGGTACAGAACACAAAAAAAATTATCGTGAATTAATACTTAGTTACCTACACTCCCTTAAAACCTTGCTCATACGAAAATAAAATCAAAACAAGTAAATCTTCCAGTCATTAGTAAAAGGTGTGACGACAGTTTTGAATAATCAAAGTTTTAATGTTTTTTGTATTAAATGTTATGTATGTTACATCGGTTTTATAAAGACTTAAAGAAAGGCTAATATAAATATTTTCTTAGTTAAGTCTATTCAGGAAAGCAATGGTCAAGTACATATGAAGCGAACTACCTGTACGATGTACTCTAATCAATAATACGCTCAACCTTCAGGAGTTGATTGATCATGTTTACATTTTTCGATACTTCATAAAACATAAATTATACCAAATAGCTTATTATACATCTTTTTATTATACATCTACACTAACACTGGTTGTTTTAAGTACAGAAATAATATTATAAAGTTGACGTTATTGAAATATTTTAAAAAAATACAATATTTTTTTTAAATTATTATTTTCACAATATTTTTTTAAAATTATTATTTTCTTTAGCTGCTCTTAAATAATACGGAAAGGCTATAAATGATAAAATCTAAATACTTACTTTGCGGAGGAAGCTGGCTTCAGCATTTATTAAATTAGATGTCGCTTCGATAATTATACTTTATAATAATAAGATTTATATTTTTATATACCGTGATATAATCATTAAAATAATTATATATTGATATAAAAAAAATGTTAAACCTATTATCGATAGCTAGTTATTAAACTGAATATAATAATAACAATTTGATTATAGACAAATTACTTATGAAACACAAAGACATAATTAATATACAATTGATATTGTTGTACACAACGGTACTTTAAATGTATTTTATTAATGAAAAGCTGCAGCTTCTATTTAACGTCTATTGTCCAAGAACAAAACAAACACAAATGGAAAGGAAAACACTCTAGCAGATATACAAAATTTTTAGAACGATTTACTGTCAGTGTGCAATACAGTTCTCATTTTAGAGTAAAGACCTTTAATTACGTAGAACGCATTCATATGCATAGTTTTTCAAACATTGGAGAGGTTTAATTGAGCTGAGCGTAGCGAAGCTCCTTACTACCCAAATTTTCAACTCTTTGTTACCCTACTCCTCCTTCAATTTACGAGCTACAGGCACTAAATTTTACACACATGCGCATAATGAGCAAAACTCGGTCTGGATTAATCAGCCGAATCGTAATTGTAGTTTTCGACGTAATTGATAAAATGTGTCCCATAAAGTTAACATATGGAACGTTTTTGTTTCTCGCGCGCGGCCATTCCTACTAAACTAATTCAGAAAATTTTATTTCGCTTATTCTCCCATTTTTCAATTGTATATTAAGTATCTCAAAGAAAATATCCAATCTGTATACAAACTTTATACAGGACAATTATTTTAATGAATACTGACTTTTATTGAGTGTCAATGATGGTTCTATAAAATTCTATACAAATTATATTGTTTCAGATATTTCTATGATTGTTTTGTCCAATAATAATAGTTTTTTATTCATATAATTAAGGCTTCGAAAATGTCGAGAAAAATTACCAGGTCTTTTCCGAAATGTTTACCTGCGTTACTGTAAATATGTGTGGCGTGCATTAGAAAATCTCCAGTTGACAGATTCTGGCGAAAGTTGTTGATCACTGAGGAGGTCATTCGATTCAAAGTACTCTAAAAGCCTGGATTGGCTAGGGACCAAAACACATTACCTGGTGGGTAAGAAGCTAGCGTGGTCCTTTTATAAGGTCATATTCACCAAATGGCTGATATATGTACAATAAGCCTTCTTTAATAGTTATTAATAATAAATAATAAAAATAGAATATAAATAGTCCAAATTTTTTATTTTAACCCGACGTTTCGAATACTTTGCAGTAATCGTGTTCACGGATAGACGAGATGTAAGTGTCTGTCAGAAAGTCAGTTAATTATTCATCTACCTCCAACGGTTCCTTAGTTTGCGGGCATAGAGTTCCGGATGTAGACAAATGTAGATGTTTTGTCGAAACGTCGGGTTAAAATAAAAAATGTAACTAAATTATACGCGACTTTTAATCCGTAAAAATAGTTTTATTTCAAATGTGTATTCGTGAAAATCTAAGAAAATACTATATAAATAGTCCATTCCTTTCCATTTCCAACACATCAGTAATGGAATCTACGCAGAAGCTGAGGTCGCTCGAAATGACAACAAATGGACATCCAAAGGGTCTCTTCTCTTCTCTTCTCTTCTCTTCTCTTCTCTTCTCTTCTCTTCTCTTCTCTTCTCTTCTCTTCTCTTCTCTTCTCTTCTCTTCTCTTCTCTTCTCTTCTCTTCTCTTCTCTTCTCTTCTCTTCTCTTCTCTTCTCTTCTCTTCTCTTCTCTTCTCTTCTCTTCTCTTCTCTTCTCTTCTCTTCTCTTCTCTTCTCTTCTCTTCTCTTCTCTTCTCTTCTCTTCTCTTCTCTTCTCTTCTCTTCTCTTCTCTTCTCTTCTCTTCTCTTCTCTTCTCTTCTCTTCTCTTCTCTTCTCTTCTCTTCTCTTCTCTTCTCTTCTCTTCGACTTTCGACTTTCGACTTTCGACTTTCGACTTTCGACTTTCGACTTTCGACTTTCGACTTTCGACTTTCGACTTTCGACTTTCGACTTTCGACTTTCGACTTTCGACTTTCGACTTTCGACTTTCGACTTTCGACTTTCGACTTTCGACTTTCGACTTTCGACTTTCGACTTTCGACTTTCGACTTTCGACTTTCGACTTTCGACTTTCGACTTTCGACTTTCGACTTTCGACTTTCGACTTTCGACTTTCGACTTTCGACTTTCGACTGGACCGCTATTTTCTTCCCGCCGATGTAATTGATGCCGTAGTCGCTATGAATAACGACCTTTTTCCGTGTTCACAAATGGGCAAAGTCTTTTGTTCTATTGGTAAACCCTGTGAAATCACAATCGCCAATTGAGCTGAGCGAAGCGAAGCTCTTTACTACTCAAATTTTCAACTCTTTTTTACCCTACTCCTCTTTCAATTTACGAGCTACACGCACGAAATTCCGGTCTGGATTAAAAATCAGCCGAATCGTAATTGTAGTTTTCGAGATAATTAAAGCATTAATTAAATTAAATTATATAATTAATAAACATACAGTTAACATATAGAACGTTTTTGTTTCGCGCGCGCGACCATTCCTACTACACTGCTTTAAAGGCGTCTCACGTGCTTTCACCTCAGTCGTGTGTGAGATGTCAACCAGTAAACAACTCCGCAAAATTTTTTATTGACCAATTTTTTTAAACTATTTTTTTTCGCTTATTCTTCCAATTCTCTCTATCCTTTTCGAGTAATATTATTTGCAATTATAAATTTGCTCAAAACAAGTACTGACATGAAATCGTAATTTTAATCCATAAATAAATATCAATATTTAACCCTAGATATTGATGCGCTCGACTGCGTCGCGAGGCTAACCCTGCTTGCGTCGACCTTGTATATTACTTTATTATTTTTATTATTTTGTGAAATAAAGAAAACGAATAAGAATATTGTTAAAACGTAGAAGACTTTTTAATTGTTTTTTGGTGGTTTCCCTAATTTTTAAGGTTTAATTTGTAGTGTGTCCAAAACAATAGTAGTATTACTTTAAAATTATTTACATTAACAATATTATAGTATAGGGGTATAGTCACTTCAGCCTAGATGAAAGACTTCTTTATTCGCTAATGCTTAAGATTTATATTATTAAGATAGATATATAGATGTGAATGAATCAACTCAGTATAGTTAAAGAATATGTCTATTACTAGGGAGTTTTTATAATCACTCCAATGTTTAAAATCGGTTTTTTATGTTATCTTTACGTTTTTAAGTGTCCTCAATGATTCTGAATACTAAATACGGCGAATTTATAGTTTATAAAAAGTAATTATGCGACGGGGTTTGTCTGGTCGACATGGAGGCGTGTTGATTTCATCTACACTTATTACTATTGAAAATTAAAAATATTTTACAGTTTTATTGTGGGGAAAATTTAAATATACGTAGTCTCAAATTTATTGTTAAACCTTCAAAGTTATAAATAAGTCATATTCAAGATTTTAGTGTAAATAATGACAAAATGCTTTTAAATATATAACAGTTTTTCCTTTTTTCTTAACAAGATAATGTGATGGCTCTGGCAATCATTTATGCATGTTTTATCATTGAAAAGTAATTGCGAAAGTTCATTAAAGTCTAGGTTTTAATGTTTTTGTAAGCGCACAGTTGGATTAATTGAATCGCGATATTGAATGAGATATACTGTATGTTTACAAAAAAATCGTTAAAAATAAAAGTTCGCTCTTACTTTCTTCAATTGATTTCTCTTTTAATAAATATAGACTGTATATTGCATAAAAATGAAGTGGTTTATCTAAGTGATAATGTAAATTTATCGTTTAAAATATCTTAATGCAAATAATATACATTTCCTTACATCAGGTACATAAATTATTTTCATACAAAATAGAAGATTCAGATAGAATATACGTAAAAAACTACGAGTGGATAAGACCTTTATTTATTTGTTTATTTTGTAAATAAATACTACATAATTAAATCGCTTCTTAAAAATTTAACAATGTTATTACTTTGTTTAAAGAAAATTGTCAAAGAAATTTATTTTATATATTTATTGACTATTTCGTTAATTATTCATGTTTTGATAACATAATTACTGAAATAGTACCCTACGCTTAAAGAAATCTTCAAAGGTTACATTTTAAATATGCAATTATATCCTTAAATATTCAATTATTCCTTCACTCCCTTATAACCGAGCTCATACTCTCACAATCATAAAAACAAAGAAGACAAATTGGTCCAGTCGTTCTCGAGTGATGAATAGCATTTCATGTAATTTATAAATAGTTAATTTGTACGCCATATTAGATGGTTCTTACTATCCGCTTCTTCTTAGTTACATTTATAGTTTACATTTTCAGATAACTTTTACCTATTTAATATTTTCGTCAAATATTATATAAACACACAGACCATTTTCAAAAAATATATTGTCTTGATACGTAACCAATAATATTTAATTCTACATAATTAGTTACAAAATGCTTATACATTCAATAATTATAAAAATTTAACAGCAATTTTGAATACAAGCGACATTATGAATGCCAAAATCACATTTCAACACTGCAAATAGTATTGTCATAAAGTTGTGCTTCTGGTTTATACAAATAATAAGTGTGTATATAAATTCTACTTTAAATGGTTTTATATATTTTTAATGACTACTCACTAAATACATATTTATATAAAGTTTGACGTTGAAATATATCACAAACATTAAAAGGTATAATGTCAATACCAGGAGGCGTTACTCTGTCAATACTTTTCCTATAAGAATAAAACAAAACTTTATTAGATATTTGTGTAAGTAGCGAGATAATTGAATTTTTTAATGGTAGCTGAGGCATTTAAGAATATCTATTTTGTTGTGTGCAAGTCATATAATTTATATATTTTATGATAATGTTTTCTAGGATTTTCATGAATATTACAAATTTTTATGAAATTATTTTAAAGATTTAACTCGCGTATATTATACAATTTATGTTTTAGATGTAGATGACATGTACATATCGTCTCATCGCAAACACGCTTGCTGCAGAGTATTCGAAACATAAAATGTAATTGAACGAAGCGAGCGAAGCTCTCCATGAAAAACTTTTCTGCATCCTTCGTGCAAGCGTCAATCAAAACCGGTATATTCAAATATTTCCAAATTTTGCCGAATACATATTGAGCGAAGCGAGCACTGGAAGAAGAAATTTATTTATTGAAGCGCTCTTTAACACTAATGTAGATGCGGTTAGCGAGAAAAATTTATTTTAAACAGGTTTCCCGTCGTGTTATTGCTTCGGTCTGGTTACGGCCTATGGAGATTTTTTTTACAATATTCCTAAACACCTCAGAATTTTTTACGATTTTTTTTTAAAACCACCGTGTGGGCATACTTATATGTGCAAAATTTCGTCTCGATCGGATGAGTTATTTAGACCCCGGACATTCAATCAAAAAATCTCGCTCTGCTTGCTTCGCCGAAAAATAATATTAATACTTTCAAAAAAGAAATTGGTTTGTTCGTCTGTATAAAATATTATTATATATATTATTGTTATAGAGTAATACAATAAACCTTCCATTAAATAGCAATTCATTAAAACCAATTTTAAAGCTTTTAACTTTTTTTACCGCTGAAATTCTAGTTCCGTATTTTCTTTACCATTAATCTAAAAAGATAAAGGCTATAATAGATAAGATCTATATCGTTTTAATGTATGTAACCTAGCTTCGTCATTCATTGAATTACGTGTCGCATTGATAAGTGATTTATGATTTTATATACCGTAATGTCATCATAAAAATACTTATACATAAGCTGCATCAAGTGCACGTTTATTCAAGTAAATTCGACCTCTAACGACAAACTATAGACTCAAACTTTATTAGAAATACCTCTGTAGCTTTGTGTCGCCTACGCCGACCCTTATCTTAAGTATTTAAAGTCGCCGCAATATGTAACAATATTGACATATGGTTAGAGATTTGTAAAAATATTTACAACCCGCTGCCTTCCCTGTTATTGACTCCTACTATATATATAAATAATATTGTATTCATAAGAAAGAGTTAACTAAATGTAGTGAGAGATGGTGACTGTGAAAAAGTAAATGTCGAATTGTAATTGTCGGTATTATTAAAACGATTGACATTCAATGCCACTGTCATTTATTCACTTTAATTAAGAATTTATTATTATATTACAGCGCACAAGGTATACTAGGAATCTTAAACACTATGTTAGTGAGTTGTGTGCACATTTTCCACATTAATACATATATATTATTAAATTTAATGTATTGTGCAGATCCCAAACAAGTGGATTAAGGCCAGAACAGGTTGAAGTATATATTAGAATAATCCAAAAAAATTAAAAGTCGATGAAATATTATAAATTATGGTATTTTAAAAAATCCCTAAAATATTGTATATTTTAAACATGAGTAATACACGTACACATAATACTTTCGAGCTTGAAACAACTAACGACAATAGAGAGTAACATGAACTCATTGAACATTAATACAAAACATATTAGTAGACAGATTGTAATATCATATTTTATATTACAATGAATTTTATTTTTGCTATAAGAATTATGTTATTAATGTTTCATTGTTGACCAAAAGCTTACCATTACGGAGGTTTAAACCACAATATGTTTACATAATACAAGTAGAATTTATTTTAACGTATGCAGATATCATTATTATTATACCACAAATTTGAACATGTGTACTGAGAACAAACATTGGTTTACATTTTATATATATGTATATCAGAATTAAAAACACACAATTATAAAATAAGTGAATACATATTGGTTGTTCTTCAAAGATCAATAATATTAATTAAAAAGTAATACTAGAAGCAAGAAAGCTACTGGAGATATTACATAATGTATCGTTTTTAGTACGTACAAAATTATAAGTATATATTCCTGTGTCAACATTGAAGACTTCAAGTTTTTTGCTATATTATGAATTGAATACACCTCACGACGCATGAACTATAATGTGCCATGGTACATTAGAAGCGTACAGACAGACGGAAATTAAACGTCAATGACTTTCTGAGGGTTAGAGAGCTGTGATTGAATTCATTACTAGAATATCGAAACTACTTATGGCATTTATAAAATTCATGATGAACTTATGTAATGTATGTATGTATGTATGTGTATGTATGTATGTATGTGTAATGTAATCAACACACCTTTATTTACTATAATTTATTAAATAAAAGTAAAAATTTCTCCAGCTATGTTCGATATAATAACAGTATCTTATGTTATTTGCAAGTAATTAGGTAACTCGGTGAAAAGAGACTTTGGAGACGCGATCGTCTGTCCATTGTATGGGACACAAACTCCTTGTGAGAATTTTATATTTCAAAAAGTATCTAGGATTTTTTAAGTTAAATCACAACATGTACAATGCATGCTTATGAATTTATTTGTTAGAAAAGAGTTATCTTTATTGGCGAATACTGTCCTAAGTTTTGTATAAAAGCTAAAACACATCGTATCATGTAACTAACAATAACTAACTTAGCTTGTAAGTAAACATTGTTACTAACATACTAACACTATATGGATCTAGTCAAGTTCTGTGCACGGCGAAGGACTTTTTAAAAAAGATTTATTTTAATTAAAAATTATATTTGTTAAACAAGTATTCACTTAAGCTACCTTAAACAGACTGATCTTAATAATTATTTAATGAATAATTACAATTAAATCGGACCACCCAAAGGAGGTGCCGCTATTGTCTTATTCTTAGAATATCGCCTGACGGCGGACAATACCAGGTGCTAACTCAGCGGTTTGGGACGACATAACTCCTCCCTCCTTAAGATCGAAGTTATCCGGTGAAATGGGAGAACTTCGGAAAAACATTTTTAATATAATTTTGCGGTAAATGAAAATTAAAACACATATAATAATTATAACTATGATATACAGTACAATTGTCCAAATACTAATGCTATTCACTATTTTATGATTTTCACTATTTTCACTATTTTCACTTAAATCACTTTTCTTCAAAGTATAAGCGAGAAGTTTCAAATCTGAAAGGTCTATTCCTTTTATATCTATTGGTTTCCTTTTTGGATTTTCAGGAACATGTAATAAGGGTAATGTAATGATAGGCAATGTTGAAAAATTATCATTTTCTAAGAGTGCCTGGTGTTTTCTCAGGATCATAGTTCCAATTTTTACTTCGCAAGGATCATCTAGTATCAGGATATAGGTTCCTTTAATTCTTTTTCGGGATATTTCATTTAAACATGTACTCGTTAGTAGTTCTTCTCTTCTGGAGAATAAAACCCATGTGTTCGCTTGCAGTGGTTGCAGGACGACATCTTCAGTAATCACAGTAACAGGAGTACAGGATGTTGTATTTTCTTTATAACTAATTAATTCACTTATACAGGGATCGTTGGTAAATTGAAGAATTTCTCTTTCATAGCAGAGATAACTCGCTTTTTCGATCTCCTTGCAGGGATGATCTAGTAATTTAGTTTTCAACCCTTTTGCTATAAGGTAAGGGTGTTTAGGAACAATAATGACTGTGGAGTCATGGGATAACACAGGTATGGGGATCAATTTATAATAGATATATGTGTCATCTTTAATTATAGGTATTTCTAAGAGATACGTAATATAATTTCCTTTCAAATAAGCTTTTATAGAAATTGTCTGTTCCAGTTTAACTAGATTATCTAATATTGGATTATAGGCTAATTTTTCTAATTTACTTATTTTTTCTAAAGTATTTAAAAGATCGTTAGAATTAATAATTGATTGATGTAAAATACCTAATCTACTTAATGCAAAACTTGTTTCTATTTCATTTAATCTTATATAGATAGTTTGAAAATTATGTATTAATAAATTATACGTACTAATTATTTGAGTCTCTATATGATTGAGAGCATCTTTTTTCATAATCTCTGTTAAATTATGTCTTAACTCTTGAATTTCTAAATTAATTCCTATAATATTATCATTTAATTGAAATGTTGAATTTGTTAAAGAGAGCATCATTTCAGTAATTAAAGTAATTTTATTTTTAGTTTTACTTTGCTCTAATTTAACTTCATTAATAAGTTTCTCATATCTAATAGCATCGTTATTATCTAGATTTCCAGTAATTATCTTAATTATTGATCCTAAGGGGTTGATTAAACCTCGCTTAACTCTAATATTTGGGGAAATCTGTTCTAATTTTAGTAACGTTATATTTCTTAAGTAGGTAGCTTGAATCCTAACATCTATAAAATTTTCAATATAATTATCATCAAAATTATTAACTAACATATTTAACTGGGTACATTTATAAAAATTATCTTTAAAATCTTCTATTATATTTCTTAAATCTAATGTTTTTGCAATGGTCCATTTGTCATTACTCACGATGGCTAAACCATTTCTTAACGGTAGTATTCCAGGATTGTCACGTAATTCCTGAAGTTGAAGGGCCTGGGACCGCCTCATCAGGACCAAGATCAGGACCAGCAGGTGGTACCTGTGGAGGTCGTTTCACATTCCTTATTGGAATTTTCGTACTACGTTCGTTACTCATAATGACAGGGACAATATTTCTACTTATATCTTTAGAAACTTGTGCTTTAATATAGCGTGGCTTATCTTTACTCTTTCTTTTGTTAGTGCTCTTGGCAAATATAAAATCTCCTGGTTTAATTTGAAACTCAGTTTCACCACCTCTTTTTTCAATATTTTTTTCTTTACTTTTAATTGTTTTATCACTGATGTGTTTATATAAAAACTTTGTTCGTTTCATATGCTCTTTAATCAATTGTTGCATATATTCACGATTAAAATCTATATCAAAAGTATTTCTAGATTCGGTATGTCCGAATAGAACTTCAAAAGGCGTAAAACCAGTTGATGAATGTATTGAATGATTATATGCCATTATTGCATAAGTCATAACCGAAGCAGCATCGGTATATTTATGTTCGTATTTTGCAATCCTATATATTTCTAAAATAGTTGAATGGAATCTTTCGATAAGACCCATAGAATTCGGATTATTCGCGGTACCTATGTGTATTTCAATTTTATACATGGATAAAAATTCTTTTAGTAAAGCATTGTTAAATTCAGTACCTGGGTCGGCACTAATTTTTAAAGGTAAACCATAAAAAGAAAAGTATTTAATTAACGCTCTAACTATTTCTGGCGTCGTTCTGTTTGGTATATCAAATGCTTGGCCTAACTTACTAAATGCATCGATAACAGTTAAATAATAATTACCTTCGATAGAAAATATATCAATAAATATTTCTTCTAGGGGTTTCGTCTGCGTTTGGGTTAATTGCAATTTTGGTTTTATCGGGTTTCTATCGTACTTCATTTTTTTACAAACTTCACAAGAATTAATTACGCTTGATATCGTTTGTTCCATTTTATGCCAAAAATAATTTCGTTTAATGTGTCCTAAAGTTTCACGAATACCTCTATGGCAGGTTTTGCCTTCGTGATATTTTATTACTATTTCTCTTTGATCGTTTTCGTCATCTATATAACTAACGCGTTTTGTGCATTCCCTAAATTTAACACATTCTTTCTTAAATAATGATATAACTAATTCCGTAAATTGGTTGCGATGTATATCGTCTTCGAAATATATAAAATATTTAGCATTATTCTTAATATATTCTTTTAAAAATTGCTTAACTAAGTCAGGTCTATTTGTAGGTAAATGAACTTCTAAAATACGTTGCTTAGGCCTAGATAAATCTTTAACTGTTAATTTATCTATTAACCATGTAAAGACTAAAATTTGATTTGGTTTGGTATCAATTGCTTCTTGTAAAATAGGGATACCTTCGGATTCAGTGTCACGAGCTGAATGTATAGTATCAGTTTCAGAAGCAGTCAAGGTTGAACTAGAGGGACACGGTATAGAGTAAGGTGAACCATTTCTAGTCCTTACAGAAAGAGTTTTCTCTGAATCTGTTTCACAAGTAATAACGGGTTCTTCCGTTTCAGTTTCGAATATATTAGTTTCTGATTGAGGAAAAACGGTCTTTTTTAATTTAGCTAGTTCTTTTAAGTCCTCTGTTAATTTTCTAATTTCTTCAAGACGGTCGTCGTCTTGTTCAACATTAACTTGAGTTGACATATTTTCGTCATTCTCTATTGCGTTAATGCGGACGCGCGATAAAGCATCGGCATTACAATTAGCTTTTCCACTTTTATGTACAATTTCAAAATCGTACTCAGATAATCTTAAACGCCAACGGGTTAATCTACTATTAGTATCTTTAAGGGAATTTAACCATGCTAAAGGTTTGTGATCTGTAATTATTTTAAATTTCTTACCATATAAATAGGGGCGGAAATATTTTACTGCCCATACGATAGCAAGAAGTTCTTTTTCCGTAGTACTGTATCGAGTTTCAGCACTAATTAACGTACGACTTGCATAGGCTATAGGCTTATCGCTTCCAATTGGACCTTGAGATAAAATCGCGCCTACTGCAAAGTCTGATGCATCTGTTGTAAGGATATAAGGTTTACTAGGATCAGGATATTGAAGTATAGGTGCGTTAATAAGAAGTTCCTTACATTTTTGGAAAGATTCAATATATTTTTTATCATTTACAGGCATAGTCTGTTTTTTCTTAAGTCGGGCTGTCATAGGTTGTGTTATTTTTGCAAAGTCTTTAATAAATCGTCGGTAATAACCTATCAGTCCTAGAAAGCTTTTAATTTCAGTCGTTGTCTGAGGTAAAGGATACTTTAAAATGGCTTTAATTTTGTCATTATTCGGTTTAAGTCCGTCACTTGTAATTGTATGTCCTAGATAAAGTACTTCTTTACGTAAAAACTCGGATTTGTCTAATTGTACCTTTAAATTTGTTTGTCTTAGTCTGTCAAATACTGATCTTAATTTTTCTACGTGTTCTTGTAAGCTTACTGAATAAACTATTATGTCATCAAGGTAAACTAGGCAATGAATACCTTGCAGTCCTCTTAACACATTGTCCATTGTTCTTTGAAAAGTTGCAGGTGCAGTTTTAAGTCCAAAAGGCATACGTGTAAATTCGAAATGTCCAGCGTTTGTACTAAAGGCTGTCTTTTGTCTATCTTCTTCTTTAACTTCTATCTGATGGTAACCACTTGCTAAGTCTAGAGTGGTAAAGTAACAACTTCGTCCTAATTTATCAAATAAGTCAGTTATGTTGGGTAAGGGGTATTTGTCATCTACAGTTATCTCATTTAATTTTCTATAGTCAATTACTAGTCTAAATTTTCTTTCGTTACTAGCGTCAAGTTTCTTTGGAACTAGGTGCACAGGTGCACTCCAAGGAGAGTGAGATGGAATAACTATATTATTTTGTATCATTTTCTCTACTTGTTTATTAATTTCGTCATTTATTACTTGGGGTTGTCTGTAAGGTCGTATATATATAGGATCTTCGTTATAAGTTCTAATTTGATGTTTTACGTCGTTAGTAAAAGTTAAGGGTAGTTTGTCACAATGAAAAATGTCTTTATATTCCATACAAAGTTGTTCTATAGCTTTCTTTTCTTCGGAGTTCATGTGATCTAATCTAAGTTTAGTTAAGTTTTCCGTCAATATCTCGTCTATTTCTAAATCATAACTGTCATCTAATTTATTAACATTACATATACTTGGATTATATTTTGTCACAATAAAAGGGCTAGTGATAGTCAAAACTAATTCTGTATCTAAAGTATTTTGAATGATGGTAGTAGCATATCCATCTTTACAATTAACTAAAGCACTAGGCATTCTAACACCGTCACAAAATTGTTTAAAATTTAAAATAGCAAAGCCATTACGAAGGTTCGTCGGTAATTTTACTCTTTGTTCACAGCGTCGGTCTAAACGAATGACGTTAGTAGGGTTATAAGTTATAGGAATAGATGTTGTGTTAGTATAAAGGATTTCATTTTTCATGTCTATTTTAGCATCTAATTGCTTTAAAAGATCGCTTCCTATAAGTCCGTCGTAACGTCCGTCTACGTCGTATATATAAAATTTATGAGTTTCATGATTTTTAAAAATCGGGAATAAAGGAATAACTATAACTTCATCATGTCTACTAGAGGCATGGGTACTAATGACCTCGAAGGGCTCTTGATATTTAAAATTACTAAAATATTCGTTAGCTTTTTTAGGGCTAATAAAAGATCTTGAGCTTCCAGTATCTATCATGAAGTTAGCATTAATTTCAGGAATGTTAATATAAGGTAATGTTAGTGTGTTACAATTTAAATGTATTACCTCGGGATGTGGTAGGGGGTACCTATGTGAAAATTTTCAAATTGTTCAATAGGCTCGTTTTGTTTTATCGTATACTTATTTTTATCATGTAATGTTTGATCGTTATTCATATTAAAATATTCATTATCTGTTACTTCAGGATCTACCTGATGAACAATATGTTCATTTAAACGAAAACCTTGAGGTTTACTAGGTGGAGCAGTTCTCATACTCACATCTGTATTCATCGGTCGTTGGGGACGGTAACCAAAGGGTTGCTGTCCTTGATTTTGATTAAATTGTGGTCTATAGCCAAAATTATTTTGGTTGACCTGGGGCTTATACCCTTGATTAAATTGATTAAATTGAGGTCTATAACCAAATTGATTTTTATTTGGAATTTTTATTTGTTGGCTTTTAGAAATGCCAAATTTAAATTTAGGTAAATTTTGTGCATTATTATTTTGTAAAAATTGAGGTTTTGGTTGAAAACCATTTGGATTCGCTTTAATCGTATTATAAAATGGTTTCATACTCCTTTCTAAATAAGGATTGTTAGATGTAGCAGATCCAGTATTATTATAAGGATGCTTCATCATTTTATTTCTGGAATTATATTGGTGCATAAAATTAACCTCCTCTAATACAATACTTAAGGCATTTTCTAACGAACTACATGCCTTTAAACGCACAATTCTTAATAAATCTTCGGGTAAATTATATAAGAAAACATTCATCGCTAAGTTGTCATAAATAGTAATCTTACTTTCGCGTAAACTCATATTCGATAATAAATTAACTTTAGCAATCAATGTGCTCTTTGTATGTTGAATTCTATTACAGAAATCTAGATAAGATTCGTTACTATTAATTTTTAATGTCTCTAATTCGATCGCGATACATTCTTCGGAACGTGGATCACCGAAATGTTGCTCTAGGGCGGATTTTAAGCTGTTCCATGTATTAAGGTCTTGTCTTTCACTTATTAAACTAGCGGCTCGGCCTACTAATTTAGAAGTTATTACATGATATAAGTATAAATCTTGCGCTGGGTTTCCTTCCACTACGCATGTTTGTATAACGTATTCGCATTTTCGAATAAATAAAGATAATAATTTCTCATCTCCATCAAACTTTGGGATGATATTACTAATCTCAACGGGAATCTTGACAATATTCTCCATTTTAAAATATTAAATTTATATTTATATAAACGAATATAATTTATATATTATATTGATATATATTATTTTTTAATTCAATTTAATTCACTTTATAATATCGTTAATTATTTTATTTTAAAATACTTAATGCTAATCGTCAAGGAAATTTCTTAGAATCTTTTAAGGTTTAAAAAGAATTCTACAATTAAATTGACACATATAACTAGGGTTGAATAGGAAAAGAATAGATGGGAATAGCTTTAGGGTCTACTCACCAAATCATCTCCCTCGTGAGTCTGAAGGCAGCAGTATTTTCTTGTAGAACAGGATCACGTGCAGGATTCGACTTATTTATAATTTTGGTTCGGATTCCGTTAAAAACGCTAGAAAACGTTCGTCTCTATATAGTTTACAGGACGCGGAATCCTACCGGCTGCGCCAGTCAAGTTCTGTGCACGGCGAAGGACTTTTTAAAAAAGATTTATTTTAATTAAAAATTATATTTGTTAAACAAGTATTCACTTAAGCTACCTTAAACAGACTGATCTTAATAATTATTTAATGAATAATTACAATTA
This sequence comes from Mechanitis mazaeus, assembly GCA_959347395.1. NCBI lineage: Eukaryota > Metazoa > Arthropoda > Insecta > Lepidoptera > Nymphalidae > Mechanitis > Mechanitis mazaeus. Next base: position 4,690,142 of record OY365743.1, read on the forward strand.
AATCGGACCACCCAAAGGAGGTGCCGCTATTGTCTTATTCTTAGAATATCGCCTGACGGCGGACAATACCAGGTGCTAACTCAGCGGTTTGGGACGACATAACTATCTTTTCTGAAATAAATATTTATTATTATTATTATTATTATTATTATTATTATTATTATTATTATTATTATTATTATTAAAACGTAAATGCATCTCATCAGTATCATGGCCGACTCGACGCTTCCGTCATATTCAACAGACCGTATAAAGGACAGCGGAAGAAAAGATGTTTTGAAATTATATACATTTTTATTTAGATAATTTTATTTGTCTTTTGATTCATGCACTAAATATTGACGTTTCCTTTGTTTACATATATATATTTTTTTATTATAATATAATTAATATAAACTTGAAAACCAAATGAGTAATATCAGTAAAGCATGGTCGATTTATCGTGCAAAGAGTGGTTTGAAATTAGTTTAATTTAAAAACCTATGTGTAATCTCTAATGACGTAGTCTTTTTTTAAATATAAAATAAGGTAACGATTGAATAAAGCCTTTTTGTAACGTTGGGAAATCCTAAATGAATCCAATACCAACCAAACCAGTCAGCCCACGGGAAGGCAGTAGCAGTTATGTGGGTTTCCCTGGCATTGTGAGCATGAGGAGAGCGTCCTTACTGCCTTGCTTGGACGCCCCGGGAACACTTATCGGAAGCACTAGCTCGCCGCATCTTACAGCATCATATGATACAGGTATATAGTGGGTGAAAAGGACCAACCCTTGCTCCAAACACCCTCCTGCCATGTCACTACAGCTGCGGGAAGAAGAGCGGGCGTACTTTCTCCTTTTTCGACTCAGCCTACCTCATCGGACCGGGTCAGAGGACAAGGCTGACTCCCTATCCCGCTCTGCGACTGAAAAGGATTTCAGTGATGACTTTCTCAAAAATGGGAGACATTGCAGCCCAGCAACACTCGTTGCCAATCACACTTGTGTTTTATGTAGGAACGGGAAATGAGAGTTAAATTTAGGTGGTGACCTTGGTGGTAACCTTGGTGGTAACCTTGGTGGTAACCTTGGTGGTAACCAAGACAGTCTCGGTGATTTGTAATCGTTACGGGTAAATAATAAAAAGTATTTAATAGCCATTCGATAAGACAAGAAGTCATCAATGATTAATTTTTCGAAAACCATCCATCCAATTAAATTATTTTAAATAAACAATGCGCGGTATGTTTACTGTTAATTATTATAAATGTTCTTTGTGTCATCGTCCCTTTTAATGTATTAAATATATCCCTCTTATTCCTTACTTAACGAAAGAAAACAAAAAGCCTAAAGAAACGAGAAATGATACACTTGGCGATTCTATAAATCTTTTTTTATTGATATAATATCTGTTAACATTTAGAATTTTAATATAGTATAAGATTTAAGAAAAAATCTTATGATCTGGATGTTTTAAGAATATTCTAGATTAAATGTTGCCATATTGTTATTATCTAACAACTACTGGAGAACCGTCTTCATATATCTATTTAAAAAAAAGAATGTATATCGTTCATAAATATTTACTAACGTACTTGGTCATAAAAACTATTTATTTTTTCAAACATAAAACAAAATGTATAAAACATATGTATTTTATTAAAATTACTACTGAATCTAGCCTTTAAAATGCTACCCGGACGTAAAACGACAATTTAAAATAAGCAAATATGTCGAGATAAAAAATACAAAAAAATTAATCGTCATTTAATCGTTCACTTGCTATTATTGTATAATAAAGCATGAATCGTATAATAAACAAATGTATTAAAATTCTACTTTCAATTTAATACGTTTTAAATCGTTATCCAGTTTTTATATATTTTTAATGACTACTTACTAAATATATATTTATATAAACTTTGATGTTGAAATATATCACAAACATTAAAAGGTATAAAGTCAATATCAGTAGGTGTTACTCTGTCAATGCTTAATATAGGTGAGCGAATATTCTCGTATTTGTGTAGATCGAGGGTTAAGGAATTATATGTCTCTTTGTACAATGGTAGCTCCAAAAAGAATAAACCAATTTTTAATTAGACATTTGTTTGAATGTCGGCTTTAATGAGGGTTTTAATGAATGAATCAATGTTATATGAGTTACTATCAGCGACATGCTGTAGTAATATCAGTATATCTGTAGCTATCACTCGCTCGTGTCATATAATATTAGTGTTGTGTACTCGGAGTGCCGACTGCCAACAGATCTAAAAATGAGCCGTTCGTATTTTTAATTCAATTAAAAAATTACAATTACTTTGAAATTTCAAAATACACTTTTTCTCTTCTGTCAGCAGTCCACATGACAACCTCCAGTTTCATTTTTATTAAATTGTGTTTAATAAAACAGAAATTATATTTTTGTTGAAACAGCATTTTCTTATCCTAAGTAATAGTAATAATTTCAAAAATTAAATTTATTGTCTTTTTAAACTATTATTATTTTTGGACATTATAGTCATAAAGTAATGAAATAATACACTTACATAATTAAAAGCTAATGTTTCTAGCTTTTAATATTGTTATCGATGACATCTCGTGCCGTCATTTCTGCACAATTATGGCATTGATAAGGTAATTTAAAAAGATAAAAGGAAGCTATAAAGGATAAAATCTATATCCTTAGTGCTAGAAGGAAGCTCGCTTTAATATTCATTACATTAGGTGTCTCATTGATATCTGTACTTTATAAGAATAACATTTGTTTTTATATACCGTACTGAATATACCTATATCTCTTTTTTATCGTTTCAGTATTATGGAACTTATTATTATTAGTAACTGTAAAGTTCACTCATCTCGTGTAAAAGAATTGACTTGGTGTTATCAGATGATAATATATACCTATCTAAGATCACTAATTTTAATTTCTCATATTAAAATTGAGCTTTTTGTATTACAAAATATAAAACATAAAATTTTTTTTTTCGTAGGTATTTCAATTTTCCCCAATACAAATATTTCATCTCGTCATATCTACACGTTTATAGATAATACTGCCTTTTCTATTTTGGTTTTAGTTTGGTTAAACCGAACTTCCTTCAGCTTTGTTTAATATGATTTATATTTAATATAATCTTTCAATAGCTAGAGCACAGAAGGGTGTAGCAACCACCTAATATATATGTAAATTTTGTTAAAGAAGGCTTGTCTAAAAAAAACCAAAACCACACTCCATCTTGAATGCGCCTACTGATAGGACTTTTGTAATGGACACGTAAGGAAAAGTATAAAATCCCACATTACATTGTAAATTAAATTTAATTCAGTAATGAAAAACTGCAGCTCCTAATTAACGTGAATTGTCCAAGTACAGAACAAACAGTGACGGAAATTAAAACCCTCTAGCAGATATGCAAAATTTCAGAATAATTCAGTTTCGCTGAGCAACAAAGTTTTCATTTTACAATAAAGACTCAAAGTTTAATAGCCCGTATTCATATTTGAATAGGTTTTCAAAGATTCGAACGGATTTGAAAGACTTTACAATTTCTTTATATATTTTTATTATACTGTGCAATGAAAAGAAGGTGCCAGTTTTTGAAAATAATTTTGCATATAATCAAATCTATGGAAAAGAATTGTGCTTATTGTAAAGTAATTATTATATTTTCAATTAGCAGTATAATAAATGTTATTATACTTTCTATAAAATTACATTAGTAACCATATTATTTTTTTACTATTAGACGATATTAACTTTTTGTTTACACAGGATGGACATATAGTAAATATTATAAAAGCTAACAAATATTAATTTAGACTTTTATAATGTATAATGAAGCATGGAGGTAATAAAGTGATCAATCTATTTAGGCTTCATTATTTATACTTTTTCATTATTTTCATGCCCAAATTAAAGAATAAATAAAATAGATACAAGTAAAAAATTGGTTCCATTTCCAGGCAATCCACTATGATTATATTATATTTTATATGAACAAAATCTTTTTACCGATTAAGGATCTGTATAAGAAATGAGAAAACATAATTATTGATTTATAAGAACGTACTTCGTGAAACGTACTTCGTGAAACTCATAGTTAAAAATTAAAACAATGTTATTAAAAATATTTATTTTCCAAATAGTCCTTGTATGTCGATTTATTATTGTCGTTGTAATTAAAACGAAATATATATTCTTGATAGAAATTAAACAGAATTCACAAATTCTTGGTAGGGTTTAATCTTTTGTTAATTATCTCTAGAGACAAATTTTTGATTTCAATTTATTTTAAAAGTGGATTTCCAGTGGATATAGTTATATTTTCTGCTTTTATAATTTTAATCAATTTATAAGTGACATAATTAATTCAGCATAATATTATTAGCTACAGTTTTAAAAATTTGAATGATTTTCAATGAAAATTGGATCAGCCCTGACTGGATTCGGACCTGTAACCTCTGGGACAGCCAGATTTTTAATTTACATTTTAACATACGTTTAATATTTCCAACCACATTTTCCTACAATATTTACCACGGTACTTTAAATGTCACATAATAATGTAATCTTCGTGACAAGAACTGATTCAAACCATTTTAATTCATGGTTGTACTGAGCAATACAGGATTACAGAAACACCAAGGATATATTGATTTTAACTGAGGGTCAAGTTATAACGGTCATGCTTCATACATACAGTAGTTATCAAACAATAGTTTTATATCGTATGACTAGTTTCTATAATTCTCCACATCATAAATTATATGCTATTGAATACTGTATAAAAACATTAAATTGAGAAAGAAAGAGTTGAAGTAATTTGTCGGTGCTTTAAAACCTGTACTTCTTATTTCGCAGTCTGCTGAAGCTAAATGTGCTCTAAATTTAGATTATCACACAACATGTGATGTACGACAACAACTACGATGTTCAGTCTGGACAACTATATATTCCTAAACCAGAGCCACCTTGTACACTCATTGCAGTTTTAATAAAATTAGTATGACCATTCTCATGATGCATTATGCTTTGAATTGAAAACGAACGAAAATCGATTCAGTAGTTTTATAGAGATAAATAATAAAAATGTATATAACAAAGATTTAATTAGCACCTTATAGACAGGTTGTGTTAATTGTTAAAGACTTAAAATCTTTAGTGTAATCTTTAATATTTTGCAATACATTTTGTTTATCAATATATACTAACTACCTACTAATATATTATTAAAGATTTTAAACTTTTGAAGGTGTTACCTTGCAAGATCAAGTAACTCTTAGTATGTATATGTACAATTTAATAATAGTTTATAGTTAAGATGCAAAAGGATAATTTGTAAATTAAAAAAATAGTGTTTGTTACACATCTTAACCAATAGTATACTCAAATGTGTATATGGAATATATATATTTGTTTATGAATATATATAGAATAGAACATTCGTAAACTTCATTATTAATAATTTTATATACTAATTATATTTAACATAATGAGAAACAAATATTTACATGAAGGTTCACTTAATTAAGGTGTTATAACATAATTTAAGTAAACATAGCTTCAAACAAATTTTACTGAACTCAAAGTAATATAGATAATTGTGAACATAAGCTTGTTCAAATTGAACCTTCCAAAGCACCTTACAATAGTTTACGTTAGTTCAATAGCAGCGGCAGTCAAATGGTGATCGAAAGTCAATGGATCAAGAAAATGAGGACGATTAGCGCTATCTAACTTTACAATTCTAAAAGACAAATTGATCAATTAACTTCATAACTAACTTGTTTTTAATAAAACTATTACCAAATAAAACAAAACCACATCATTTCATGAAACACAAAGCTGAATTCAACTTTGTTTATTAAAAGTTACCGCTTCTAGGATGTGGGAATCGAATCGACGTATTCTGTGAGTTAGACTTTTACCTTTATTTATATTCAGATGTAAAAGGAATGCAGGTACGGGAGATCCGGGCGTGCGACTCGAGCCATCCGGCATGGGGAGCATCATCCGTTCCCCTCCCCTACCTTCATTATAGCTGGCCGGGTCGTAGGGGCGAGGGGCGGGAAACAGGGTTGCCAATTACAATTGTACTTTCCATCCGGGGTGCGAGGTAAAGAAACAGGCCATTAGAACGTTCATAAAGGAAGTCTATTATTAGGGTCCCTGAATAATGTCGGAGTCGCAATATAAATCATCACATACAGAATTTTAGGAAACAAATGTAATTTTAAATACTTTTATTATTCATTAAAGATGGATAAGACATTTCCTATGCATAATATTATTTAATATAAGTTACATGTGGATGTAAATGTTCCTCAAATATTTGAAGTGAAAAAAAATCAATCATAATAAGGGCAGCGTTATGAAGGTTTGAATAGCACAGTAAAACGTACAAATGGGTAGGTCGCGTGGTGCGCTGGCAACCCAGCCGCCGGGTGGCTGGGCGCGTCCTGCCGCCGCGGTAGTCCGCGTGAAGCGGCGCGGTTGCTCAGCGCTCCGCGGTGTCCCGGCCGGCCGCACAAAGGTACTCGCCTCCTGTTGCGCACTGTACTACAATGTTTATGTTAATGCCCTCTCACTATCAACTTCTCTGTATCACATTTATTCGCGCGCTTTTTGTGCTATATTTTTTTTATTGTTATGCTTTTTTTTGTAGATTCTTATCGATTATTAAAATTTTTTGCGTGTCAGAATCTTGCCTTTTTTTAACTGTAGTATATTTTATATATTATGTTGTGTGCCTAATTATGGGAAATTATATTCCGAAAAAAATATCTGGCTGTTAATATGATACCTGAAGTAAAGTTTCAAAAAGACTTCCATAACAAAAGAAATATTGTGCCTGAGAATTAAAATTATTAAATATATATTTATTTTGAATAAATTATTAAATAAATATATTTTTATATTGTGCTTAAACATGTAGAGATATTTTCCAAATCGTTCTTTGTGTTGTATCCCGCGCTCCTAAATAATTTACAAGAGGGGATGACTTTTATAAATAAATAATAAGCATTTCTGAAAATATAGTCCACCAAATATTCGTCAACATATTTATTTACAGATATTTTTCTATAAAAAATATTAGATATGCGCTTAGAAAGTATATATTAATACAAACTATTTAATTTGCTACATTCATTACCTTTGTAGTTAATATTTTTCATGCACTAAGTAGTGCATGAAAAATCACTCTACACTTTATACATCAAAAAGAGCTTTGCAGAAATAGATGTTATTGTTTTGAACCAAGGTTTATTATTTATTTCATATAATGTATATAATTAAATTTTTCAATATTGACAAACCAGATATTGTGGTAGAAAAAGGACTGTTTTCATTTTCCGGATTAATGAGAGAAATGTTATTTGTTTGTTTTGGTAAAGGCTTTGTTTCACGGCAGCAGGTGGTCGATTGTAGGCGCAATTACAAAGAAAACGGTGTAATATCATTTTCTCTTTAAACTTTAGATACTTGGCATATATACTACAAATGTTTTTCTTTGAATTTACAAATTGTTTACCGGAAAATCACCTTTCTTTGTTTGATATTTTTTAAACAAATTAACAACATAATCCCATTGTTTAACAAAAACTTAAACAAACAAAGTAAGTATACCTTAATTAAATAGGTAATGAAATGGTTCTTATTCTTATTCTTTAACTCCATAACATTCCACCGACATACCATGAGGTAATTAAAGTGGGTGCCGCTAACTCGACACTGAGAATTACTGGAGATGTCAGCCTTAATAACAAAACAAAGCGTGTTATTTCTCAACAACCTGACATTTTTGCGTGTACTTGTAAATAATTGCTTTTTTATATGCCCGTCTCCCGAGTTTTGTCTGCTGAATTATTACCAATATAAGCTATTATTTCATCTATCTTAACTGAATACTTCACGGAGCTCCTTAAAAACTTTAACAATAGATTTTCCGTTAATATTATTTATGATAAAAAGTTCTAAGATCCTTCTAGTTTTTCTTATGTTTGAGGTTTTGATAACGGGATTTCGCTGTGGATTAGTAGAACAGAACTTACTGAATCAATGCTTTGATAACTTATTTGCGGTACAATAACCAAATATTCAGTAACATTTTATTTGCTTTGTTTTACAAATTTTTGGTCACACTTATTCAGTTAGATTTTGTAATAAATATGTAATTTACTTTAAATCTGAATTTATAAAAAATAAACTAAAAGTGTTTATATTCGTCTTAAAAATATATATTCCTTTACCAAATTTTTTTACAATTGTAAGTCGGTCTAATATAAATTGTTGAAACTAAATATTACGATTAAAATGTCAACAGATAATGTAACGTGGGTTACATTATCTGTTAACATTTTAATCGTTTTCGACAATTGCCTTTGCTCGATTTCCTCTCGGTTAAATAACACTTTAGTTGATAAACATTTCGTGTTAAATAAGTCATATTTAAACATCATTTCCGATGCTAACTATAGTTTTTGTAACTCTTCACTTGCGGGGTACTATTCTAAACCAATTCGAAGATAAGTCGGTCTTCGTGGTTTCGTAGACCCGATCGTAGCACTCGTAACTTACAATTTGATGGAGCACATTATAAGATCTCCTTTTTCTTAGTATTATATTAACATTTCTTTTCTTGACTTGGCGAAAATTTTCAAATAAAAAACGAATTTTCTGTTGCTGAAGATTAATTTCGACTCTGACGGCAAACGAAAAAATAGTCTTTCTTTTCAGACAATATACTGTTTGAGTTCTAGCTTCATTACTGTTTTAAATTCTGTGTCAAAGAAAAAATTAACAACTGAACCCTTGTAAGTTACTCTTAATGTCCCTAAAATAGTTTTATTGAAATAATCACTTAATAAATTATATTAAATATAAATTTTAGTTGACTCAAGCTTTTTACACCATCATCATCATCTTGTGAGACACCATCATCTCGTCTTACCGCGAATACGTTTGCTGCAAAGCATCCGAAACGTCGAGTTAAATTAAAAAACGTAAAAATAAACGCGAGTTATCCGTAAAATAGTTTTATTGAGATATGTAGTACTCGTGTAAATCTTAAAAAACATAAAGTGATTATTGTTCTATTTTTTAACATTCGAAGTCCGGTTTAGTTATTTTTTAAAGGATTGACTTTAATAAAACAAACATCTATTCCTGTTGTAAAATATAATATAATATATAAACATATATTTCGATCATGTACGGATTATGAGATTAAAACTATCATATAATCTGTTAAACCCGGGTATCATCTGACTGTATACCAAATGTCATTAAAGTCCGATAATCCGTAACAACGTGATTGAATAACATTCCCTTAATCGTATATATTACATATTAGCAGTCACTCGCAGATCCGCTGGCGGAGGAGTCATTTTATTTACGATATATATATAAATATATTTTATATTACTCAGAGAAAATGTAATATTCTAATGGTAAAACCATTTTCAAAATCCAGTTACAAACCTTTCCGCTGTATAATATTCGAATAGTATAGATATAGATTATTAAAACTATATTGATCCCAACGTATTTATTTTAAGAAATGAAAAGTATATCGTAAAGTAGTTTCAAAGTAAACAGTAGTTTCTCGATATTCAATACCAAGTTGAATTTATATCGAGTACAAATACGTTAGAGGACATCTGTTGACAGAGTGGGACCTTTGTACTTTAGTGGTAGACTAATACAGAAACGATATCTCTCCACTTTTATTGTCTTTGTATTGTCGCGTACATGTCTTGTACATCTTGATGAAATTTCGGTATTTATAATCTGTTTTTTAATTATCTGTTACTCACGATTTCATCTGTACGGTGTTCTGTAAATAACTATTTACTTTACATAGTTTGTATAGTTATAGTAGTAATTTTATCTCAATCGACCTCTTGTTTCTCGTATCATTCTTTTTTTACTCCAGTAAAAAGTTCTATAATATATAGAGATAGAGAGTGAAGCATAGATACAAATAAAATATGAACATCACAATACGAGTAGTAGTTTTTGCATAACGCAAAATAGAATTATGAAACACACAGCAGTGACACTAATTTCTTAAATAATTCGTAACAATTACTTTTGAAAATTATTGAATGTACAAATATTGAATTATTAAATATTCAATATAAAATCACTTTGCAAAAGTTCGTTTAATATAATAATATAATATTAATAAATACAATATTAAGTTTGACATTTATTTGAAAGAGACAAGATTGAATGTACACTGGCTGGCTTTGTGAAGTGGTATTGCCTCAAAATTTATCAAATTTATTATCATTGCGAGAGTACGAGTCCATTATCTAATGAAAGTTAATAATTCATACGTGTGTTACTCGCGTGGGCTTCCCGAGGGTTTCGTTTTTTATGAGACTGCGATTAATCATTCATTCATTTAATTTGAATGCCCGGACAGATATGATTCAAAATATATTTTATACATTTCATTTAAATTCATTAACATACTCTTAACATATTTTTGTACTAGCTGTCGCCGGTGACTTCGTTCGCCGCCCTTAATATTTAAAAAAATAATAAGACATTTATGATGACATAATTATACAATTCAAAACATTTTTAATGTTTTTTGTAAATAGTTCTAGTTTTGTTTGGCTCAAATAAATAGCTATCAATTCACCAAATACCATCAAAATCTGTCCAGTAGTTTTATAAAACTAACCCTACTTCATAAGTTTTCGATTCACACATTCTTTTAAAATCATTTTCTCGATTTTTGCACAACTGCGTACGTTTTATATGAAATATTTTTATAATACTAAAAAAAAAAATTTCCATGTTTCTTTGAACCTGGTCGGTTACATGAGAAGTTTTTTTTTTTTGGTTTGGTTGTTCTTGAAGATAGAGGCTACACTCATTTTTAAAAGTAGTTATAAGAACTTACGGCATTTTTATTCGAATCTTTCAAAAAGGTTTGCTTTAATGCATACACAAATAAACAGATAAGCAGTCAAAAAGTAAAAAAATAAATAAAAATTCCTTTGACATTTTTATTACAATATACGTATATATAACATTTTTACATTTTTACTTACATGTTTCTATATGAATTACATTAAAATACCGTTTTTTACTTAATGCTAATGTGCAATACATAAATTTTATATCCTCAAATTATTTTGTATTCATTATATTGACAACTTTATTATAGAATATAAAATACTCAATGAATACAAATGAACTTATAAAGACAATAATAAAATACAACACGGTTAGAATATTTATTTTTGTTGGTAAAAAGGTCGATTATTACAAGACAATATACCATAATATATGTTATAATATAAAACTGTAGTTTCAGTCTATATCATTCCTTTATTGGTTATTCAATGTTGTAATGAAAATTCGTTTTATGACAAACTTTATATAACATTTATTTATATTTTTTTATGTCTGTTTGTCTATATGTCGAAAATGGGATCAATAATATTAATAAATATGTATATATAATTATAACAGGCCCTATTTGTAAGCTGTACATAACATTTCCTTCATATTCGAATTCAGCTTCTTTGTTCGACACGAACATAGAATAGTATATATTTTCGAAAAACTCAGTTTTTCCTTCCGATCTGTCTGTCTGTATGTGTGTCTGTGTGTGTGTCGAATTTTATTTTTCGAATTTTGAAAAACTAAAGATATATTTGGAATCAGCATCTAAATGTAAAATTCACTTTTCAAAATTATGTTGATTGTCCAACGGGAAGGTGGTCAGATCGGCCGCCGAAGTTACCGAAAAATGGAAAAAATTTTCGAATTTTTAAATTTTTTAAAATTTAAAAATTAGTTAATTAATTAATTAATTTAATTTTTTTAATTTTTTTTTTTCTTTTGTTTGTTAATTAATTTGCGAGTTATAATTTGCCGATTAGGAGTTTTTCATAGCGGCAAGCTCGATTGCCGCGTGTCAGATGTTTTTAATTAATCTTGTTACAACCGGCTCGTAGCTGTGATCTCTTGGAGTCCCTGAGTCTTTCTATAGACACTGAACTACCATGTTACTTGACGTAATGTTATTGACATTTGTTTAAAATTAAAAAAACATAACCTGACCAACATGTTTATACATAATTTTCATATAATTTTGTTGGTGACAGTTTTATTTAATACTGTAAAGTTCGAATTATTGATCAAAATTTTCAAAGAAACCTAATAAAGGTTGCCCCACTTACCGATTAAGACGATTATATATAAAATATTAAATTCACTTGTGAGTAATTATCTCCAGATAAATGACTATAGTTTTCATCTACTATCTGTCACTCTGTAGTGGTTTATTGAATGAAGAATATTATTTTCTTAGATTTTCATGAGTTCACATTTCAAATAAAACTATTTTTACGGATTAAAACGAGATTCAAGTGTCTGTTACGATAGACACTTACATCTCGTCTACCCGTGAACACGATTACTGCAAAGTATTCGAAACGTCGGGTTAAAATAAAAAATGTAACCAAATTATACGCGAGTTTTAATCCGAAAAAATAGTTTTATTTGAAGAATATTATTTTCTAAGGGACTGATTGATCCATAATTGTTTTTTTAAATCGCCAATGCAATATGTTGTCAAATATTGTCAGATTATTTACTATCTATCAAAACCCATGGTAGTGTAACAAACAGAGTGTTCGCTTACACTATAATTGTCTATTATATTTATCTCTCTTTAAAATCGTACAGCGAGTTGATATCATATTTAATATTACTTTTATTTTACAATGCACGTGTCGTTGATTATACATGAAAAAACATCGCTCTTTTTTATATGCAAAATAGTTCGCATGTTTTATGAAATTCTAGAACGTTAAATATCGACTACAGTAGCAGTAGTCTACTCGCACATCAGACCTATTATTTTATATCGTACATTAGCATTTAATTCATTTTATATATAATGTAGACTAAGTTGTAGGTTGAAAAAAGTATTGATTAGAGCTCTATATAGAATATTAGGTACTCAGTCTGTCGTTAATCATTCGATATATGTGGTTATAGGTATACTATATGCGGTAGGATGTCAAATAAATCTAAAAAACAAGCTCTAATGGGTGCGAGCCCCATCATATTAACTTCCTGGTTAAGAAATATTTTATAATTTTTATATATTTTGTATTTTTTAATAAAATCTGTGCAATAATTTGATTATTATTGGTATCACAACCACCTCAACCACGAAATTAGTTTTCGAGAAATCGTCAGAAAGCTGTGGTCATTAAAAAAAATCTGAAAAGTCACTGTACTGATTTCAGTAAAAATTAATCGGCTCTAAGTAACGAAAACACGCATCAGTTGGTATTGCAACCACTTCGAAGACCCAATTAGTTAGAAATCGCGAATACGCGTTTTTCAGTTACTAACAAAAAAAATAAAAAACCACTTAGTCAATTTCGCTGTAAAACTAATCAGGTCCAAGTTACATAAATACGAATTGATACCAACATGAAGTCAATTGCATAATCAAGTCGCGAGGAAATGCAGCCGAAAAAAACGCTTACATGTATACACACATACACATAGGTACAAAGGTAAAAGATTTTAAAAAGTTTTTAGAAATACTCGTAACATCTTAAAAGAATTACAAAAATACGATTTCGAAAATCACGGCGATTCTTTAATTTCCTGTATTAAGAAGTTAGTAAAATAAATAAAAATATTTAAAAACATACATTTTATAAAGAACTCCTTTTATTATAAATAAATAAAGTAAGTGCTTTAACTTACTTAGAATAGAATTAATTAAATTTGTGGTAATAATAAAAGATTTGCTCTTAAAAGAATGCTTACATTAAAGTTAAGTTTTAACTACGTCTAGATGTTATTATTTCTTGTATATTTCAGCGGTAACATTGTATACAAGCATTATAAATGTGTCGGAGCCTGTGTAGTATGAGATAAGCGTGAAAATAGCGAAACAGTTTTATAACTCCTCTAGACTTATGAAAAGCAAAATGTTATATCTCATACTAGCTTTATGACGCGGCTTCACCTCATGAAAATTATGAATATATTATAGATATATATATCTTAAGTGAAACTTGTTTTGAATAGTTACGATTTTGTTAAAATAATATATTGTTAAGAGCATTATTATTAAAGTCAAACACAACCGTTTTTTTCAGAACGAGTCGGACATCCAATAGGTAAAATCACAAACGATCACAAACGATCACAAACGATCACAATCACAAACGATCTATATAGTTTTTATAAGAAACTGTATGAATATATATATATTATTTGCAATATGTGTTATTTAATATTTAAGTTCTGTTTCTTTAATAGGTTTCTTTGTATCGATTGGATTACAATTCAGGGATGGAATTTAAAAAAAATATCTTTCTTAGAAAAATGCTATATTTTTATTGTATATTCCAGTGGTTTATGCTACACTTTGATATAAAGTCGTATTAATATTTTCTATATACAAATACTTACACTATATTTATTACATTTATAACATGATTTCTGTGTCTATCTCTACGTTTACTACTTCTATTCATGTACATGTATGTATTCATGTACTATTCATGTTTTTAGTGATACACTATATATAGTATGACAGTAAAAAAAGTTACTTACGTTGGTCATAATATTATTATCTCATACATACGTTTATTATTTCTACAAAAATACAGAGTTGAGAATTGTGAGTAAGATTCACAATTCATTAGCTTTTTTCATACTAATGTGTGTTGGCTGTCAGCTCCAAATAATTTTTAAATGCAAATTTTACAGTAATAATCGAAAAAATTGTTTCATTTTGGGTTTTTTATATATATTTATAATATTTAATAAATGTCTTAACGTAAATGGAAATTAAACATAATTTTTCTCTGCTTTATAAAATAACTCGCTGAAAACGGTTTGCGAAACTTACACGTGAGAAAGTCTATTTGAAAAAGTGTTTCTCACACATCATTGAGCCGCTGAGCTATTCCGCTCACTATTTTTCCATCCCTAGTTTTTTAGTCTCTTTGAAGCTCACAGCATCGCCGGCGGTGAGGTGCAGCGCAAATACTTACTATACCAACTTAACGTTCCAACGAAATAAAACTAAACAAAAATTAATAAATTAAAACTTGTAATTGAAATACGTAATTCGTTTTATTATTTTTTTTTATTCAATATAAATGCAAATACATTAACAGAAAGCAAAACATTAACTTGTATACAAACTGATCGGTTCACGAACTGCATAAGAGAACAAAAATGGTTCCCTTTAGATAGATTAATCAAGTTGTCTAAGAGAAATGGACTGCGGGTTCTATTTCTACCTAACTTATTCACTTTTATTTTACTTTACAACAATAGGTTTCTTAACAAAGCTCAATTTAACTTTAAATAGAGCTGATTTAAACTTGGTTTTAATGAAAACTTAAAAAATTATCTAAATTTAGAACTGTAATAAATGATTAGTATTTTATTAGATATTTAGTTATTCAAACTTTAATTACAATAAAAGTGGTAATTAAGCAGACTTTAAAATTAAAAACAAGGTATCGTAAATTTTATACAATTTTCTTTAAACAATATTTTTACAGTATTTATAAGTTTATTTATTTGAACGAACCGATCACTGAAACTATGATTACAATTTAAAAAATATTATTTTTCATGTTATTCTCTATATATGAAAATGTTTCTAAAATATAGTACATTATTGAACCTATTTTTTATCAAATTACTTACGATAAACGCGAATAAAGTCATTTTCATCCGTGGTTCGATATAAAAATTAGTTATATTTAGGCAAACCTTGAAACAATTAATAAAAACTAATACTAATATTAATTTGCAAAAAGATAAGTGCTCTAATTCTTTTATATAGTTTTTAACACTATCTTTTGTAATCAATAGTTCTTAGTAATTGATCAGCTGCAATAGAAAATCCTCATAAAGTCGTCTCCGCATCTGTTAATTCGTACACAGTCTAATATTTCACAGAACACGCACCAGTTGTTTGTTTTATAACAAATTGATAAAATTAATGCAACGCCATGATCCTCGCTATCACAACTCAGGACTAATTATATTACGTACAATGAATTTATATCTTTAATATTTATTGAAGTGACTTTTTTTAAAACTATGATACTTTAAATCTTCCATATTTTTATAAAACGTTATTCGTAGCAGATGCTCGAAAGTACATTTTGAAGATCTTTTTTAGAGGCAGATTTCTTTCAAAGTTGCTTTTATTTCCTATTTGAAATATGCCGACAATAAAATTGCTTGCTCGGTTAAGAATTATCTCTGTAAGAAATTGTTTTGACCAGTTTTTTATTTAAGAAAATTTTTCACTTCTTTAAAAAAAAAACTTAACTGCATTAATATATGATCACATGAATAATTAATTAATTATTAATACGAATATCAAGAAACATTATAAACTCAACTAAAATATATATTTTCGTTTGAAAGGATTTATATGTTTTTATTATCTTTACATGACTCTTAATTATGAGTTTTAGAAGTTCATTATACTAATAAAAGTTTATGACTACCTCATGAGATATTCAGTATATATCATGAAATAACGAGAGGGACAATAAAATGTCTCATAACATTTTTGAATGTCACATAAAGCCGGCTATACACTGAAAGACTTAAAAATTGAAATCAATTTTAATTTGTGTATTATTTAAAATTTACTTTAATTTACTTGTCTTTTTTCAATGCGCTAATCTTCGAAACAACCGCATGGATTTCAAAAATTCATAGGTTCATGAGGCTGTTGGCTATATTACGATGAACAGTTGGTCAATAACATATATAATATTTATATATTACGTTTTCAAAACAATCTTAAAGTAATAAAAGTAATTTTAAGTCAGATAAACTATTTTGAAACCGAATATTTGCAATTTCCGCATCTCGCCGTACAAACTCATTCTAAAAACGTATCAGAGCAGCGAGGGGGCGCGACAACTCGTTTATAAAACACATTTATTTGTTTCTGATTTGTTAAAGAGCGTTTCTATATATTGTTACTTTTATAAAATTTTTTCGATCAATTTATCAGTTATTTTATATAACAGTCAATTTATGTATTATAAGATTGTATATAATTAACTAAAAAATTAACAATTTACATAAAATACGAAATCAAATTTTTGTGAAAATGTTATATGTATATTTTGAATTATAATACTTTTATTAATTGCTCGTCAATAATATATTATTTCATTTTTAATAAGTTATGTCAAATCCTACTTGAAAATGTCAAAATTTTGACAGTATGTTTAGTTTGAGTCGTAAACTGTCTGGGTGTTAACAAATTGCTGTTTTGTCCCAGCTTGTTAAAAAATGAACACGTCAGTTAAATTAATAAAATAGTTATATTTACATATAGTAATATATAAGTATCCGAAATTATTGTTTATTTGAATATAGTTCTATTAATCTTTGTTTGTTGTTTTTAATTTATACTCAAATGATGTTTAATTTTATTTTCATTACAATACTTACTTAAAAAACATGTTTTAAATTATGAATTAATCCAATTCTTCAATCCCATTGTTTCAATTTACCTCAGTTATAGGAAAAATAATTCAAGTTTCCAGTTGTCCGTCTGTGTGTAAAAAATAAATAGTGACATTATTTAAAATTTAAGTGTTAGTTATTATAAATTATATTTCAAATTTTTGCGCTGCCAGTTATTTTTATACATACAGGTATACTTTCTTCTAACATTTACTTTATATATTCGTCAAGGACCTTGTGTTAGTCACCAAAATCCAATTGACTTGCTTGCTCAGTTGTAGGCTCATTTCATTAATATCAAAAAGCATTGATTTAATTTTAAGAATCTTTAGTCTTAAGACTTTCACATATTTTATTTCATATATAGATAAACAATAAATTTATATTTTTTTATATCAATAAAAAAAAATTGAAAACAAATCATCTTTTGTATATAAATATAATTTCATTTTCCCTTATATCTGTAAATCAAGGTTTGTTCAGGGGTTTTGTACGTGAATTTACGTTGAAAGGGTGAAGGTTGTTGACAGTGTACTTGAGTTTGTTAACATAATGACCAAAACACAGACAACTGTCTACTATACATAATATAGCAAGTTCTATATCTATATAAAATAATTTATAGTTAATAATAGCTATAAATTATTTCAAATTTTAAGTTCCAAATAATCTATTGGAAATAGTTCATAAAACTAGTTCAGTTCAGCTCAGTTCAGTTTATTCTAGTTCTAGTTCAGTTCAGTTTATTAAACTACGTAGGTATATCCATTTACAACAAAAAACTAAAATTTTAGTTAAATAAAAAACTGACAATCTAATATAAAATAATAATATAAAATGGCTCTTCATGAATGTTTATCGTCATGAGTCTTGATCATGTTTTGTGGAACTGTATGTTATTGTTTATTGTATGTTTTATTAAATATAAATAATTTCAAAAACCGATGGTTTAAATATTCGGTGAAGAAACAAAAGCTATAATCCTAATTTAATCTTATAACATTAAAATATATAAAATACGATTTTAAGATCAATAAACTTTAACCTAAGAGTTTAATGTTAATCTGTTTTTCTTTGTAACTGTGTTGGTTGTTTATATTATAATAGTATAAGAGATAACAAAAGATCAGGAATTAATTAATTAATTCAATCTTTTAATGTTGATTCATTTACAATGTTGTAAGTCATCCTGACTCATCTATACATTTAATATTAATGATCTGATGATTGCTCGAGGAGTGCATTTAACACAAACTTAGATGATGCCTCTAATAAGTTTTCAATGGCTTTTTGGTGAGAACATTATTTCACCAATGAAATTGTTGTCTCGAGAATATCAAATTTTGGTATAATATGGTGTATAATTATTTACAAGTTCCGAATATGGGCAATGACTTTCAATACTGACTGAAAGTACGTACGCCTTTCAATACAAAAATGTTACTCTTTTTACAGGATTTTTGAAGTTATAACAGGACAAAAAAATGAAAAACCAGATTTGTAAAAATATAAGTTTAATTTTAAATGGTTTATTATTTGAATTTGAGCTCAAACGAAAATACACATTTTTTGTCTAATATAAAATCAAAATATTAACTTAGGAGACCAATTACTTTTGCAGAAGCACTTTAAATGAAATAACTTTTTAAAGTTCTTATACAATTCTATTGAATCCAATTCAATATATTTCTGTTAAAGTTCACATGCTTTATTAATATCACAAGATAACATTTTCCTCTTCCGTCCGGACAACAGAGTACATTTCATTATAATTATCAATAGCATGGTACACAAGAAGTCGACTTGTATCAAACACATGGCGAATTTAAATAAATACATTCGGTTGTCTTTTTAATATCACAACAATTTTTAACACCGAAAATAAGAAAAGAAAATGGATATTCATATAACAATCGAAGATTCCAAATTCAAATGTAATATTCTGTTTTTTATTGTAACATTTTTTTTGTCTAGACTAAGTATAATAGTAATCATGGATCACGAAAGTTTAATTCGATATTGAATAATAAAACTTTTCTAGTAATACAATTAACGGCGAAGTATTTCTCGTTTACATCATCGATCTTTCTTTAAACTTATTTTTATGTAACGAAATAAATTGAATTATGGTAAGGTGACAGCTGTTTATAATATTTAGTTTAAAAGATTTAAACAAAAAGATCGTTTACAGCGATTACGTACTTCAGATACAGAATACAAATCATAAAATCCTGTTCATATTGATAATTGTTAATTCTCAATTAATACAAAGTAACCTTAGATAAACTAAACAACTTCCTTATCATACTACATGCACAAGCAGTATATACTATGTACGGATAATGAAGGTCCATGTTGTCCAAGCACTGACTGACTATAATACTGCAGTGACTGCAGCCCGAGGGAGATTCCGATGTATTGAGGTTCATGTACCCGCTTTTGCCTATTGTTTCGGGCACTAGCAACGTATTCTAGTTCTGACATACCAAGTGCATATCAAATTGTGTTATATAAATTAACTAGCTGTGCCCCGCAGTTTCACTCGCATATAATCTGACTACTATAGGCTATACATAGTCTTCCTCATGAACGTGCTTATCATCATCATCAAAACGAAATTTTTAAATCCATCCCGCAGTTTCGTAGATTAGTGCGCTTAAGCAAGCAACCTTTTCCGTTAATAATATCTGCATAGATGTTAGCACGTATTTTAATTTTAACATTTTAAATAACACATTATAGTCACATCTGATTATAATATAATTAACATTTAATATGCTTTAGTAATAATAAAAATGTTTTAAACGCAGTCTACAGCAACTTTACTCACTGAGATATTACAAAGAAAATATTTGAAGTATTTCGTGTATTAAGGTCGTTAATAAGCCGAGGAGTAATACGTTTATTTTTTGATTTTTGTTATTGTATACTTTTTCTTTAAAAGTAATTTTATCATTTAACGAGATCATGTTCTTATAAATGTTCTTTTTTTAAGAACTGACCTAAAAGATGAACAGCGCCGCTTTAAGCGGTTCGTAATTAAATTAGATTGCTTTGATAATGGACGTTCTTTGTAACTTGGCGAATAAAATCAGGTGTAATTCATTTATAGTGGAGCAAAGTAATGTCCTTATTTTGGAGATCGTATACATTTATTGGTAGAGGATATTGTTTTAATTGGAATATAAAATAAATACAATCCAGAGTCCTTTAAATTTAGAGTAAATAAGTTTCTTCTAGTTAACCGTGCCGACTACAGTCGTGTTTAACATTAGGCAAACTATAGTCAAACGCGAACAGATTTAGAGGTAAAAAAAATATTTACTATATAGGCTGTAAAATACATACATATAACATACTCTTTTTTTATTTTTCCGGCAGACGTTTGTAATAAATAAAATCTCATATAACTCTGACGCAATTCACTCAGACTGCGTACTATTATTATTCGGAACAATTTCTCGCTTTGACTTGTTGATACAATGTCGCGGTTTGATATATTGAGAGCGAAAAAGACTCGGAAGAAAATGTATGTGATAATATATTTCTTGGAATAGAGACATTAATAGCGCGTCAGAAGCTCGCCTCCTCACTAACGTAATGGAGCCAATATTAAATGTCAAGTAATCACTCATATATTACTTATTTTATAATACGGAATCAATAGAGTCAAGGACTTTATAATATATTATATTTTCTTACCTGGTAGCTTAAATCATCAATATTTTTAAGGCAATTTATATTGTAATTTGTTTTTTATTAATTACAAGGTAGCCATTTTTAACTCGACTTTCAAAAAAGACAGATAGATCCATGTTGATTCTTCTTATTTTAGGATTAATCACAGTAATAGTAACATACCTGTATATTATAAACAATAACTTTAATTAAGTATTTGTAATTATACTTGTGAAAACCTTCTAAGGTGCTGGTTCTACGTATTTATATAATGTATACCACATTTAGCAAGTCAGAGGCAACCCTACTTACTATATAGTGTTGCCAATAAACTACCTTATTTTACCATAAAACCTTAAAGATATAATAAATTGTAATAATGCGAAAATTGAGTACGTCTAAGGAATTTTCATGTACTTTCACTTAGTGGTATGTTCTTAGCGTCTCGCGTCGAGTTTATCCGTAGTTATGGATTTTATATGACATAAACGAACCCATTAAGCCTGAGCGTTGCCATGTGGAATAAAATGTCAACACACGTCAGTTATGGGGTGTTCTAGATAATGCTTGATTGGTTTTACTTTAGAAATTAGTGGATACAATTTATGATTGGGGATTTTTGGTTGTTTGATGTTCAATCTTAATGATTTGAACTAAATTAACCAAAAAGGTTGACCTGAATCCACAGTAGACAGAATGAATTGATAGCAATTTAATTGTGGACTGTAATGGATTTTCTAAAATTTTACACATAAATATTGATTTTTGGATAAACTTCCTATGGGGTAAATAATTTCTACTTATATTGTCTAGAATTGTAAATATTCTTTCTGAATATATAGCCAGGTTTTTGAGAAATGCTTGCATATATATCATTACACTGCTACTCTTAGATATCCCAATAGTAAATAAAATCGATCGTTAGCGGATCGCACCTAGTAACAACTAGTAATGATATATATTCATAGGGAGAAATATTCTAAATGTGAATATTGTTAATATTTAGTAGACCGAAACAATTATTCATTCTATTCAAAGAATCCCGTACATTTGGAATAATGAGTAAATTCAGTTGTGTAATGTATTTTTTTTTATTTTCATCATTTCTATCTCATCCTTTATATTTGAGAATTGTATTGAGAACATTCTTCTTCTGTTGTTTTTTGTACTGATGTTATGCGATCAATTTGTATCTGAGACCACCAAGTCTTGAACAGTCTATCGGTTTTGACCTAGTTTATAGGAATTCAACATTTCTAGTATTAATTTCACTGACCTACCACGTAATGGTTACTACTATTGGCCGTTTAGATCAATTTCAAGTGTTTTCTTTTCTATAAAAGCTTGTCGCTCAGTATAATTGCAAATAAACAAACAATTAATTTAAAATCATATTTTGAAAACCTTCTTCCCAAAATAAAATATATTTTTTATGCTTAATAAGAACTATATTATTCAAAAGCAATTTTAAAAATTCCTTTGCTGTGTCGTTACATATATACTTTCACATATAGAAAAAGTGTGAAGACAAACCCCAGATGAGCACACTGCTCTACTTCTGAGCTATGTATCTAGGGTATCTTAAAAAATGTAATAGTTTCCTCAAAATATTGGAAGTGTAGGAATTAAAATATAGATATCTTCTCTTTCCAGTGCCAGTAGTTCCATCGAAAAACAATAAACAATAACCGCTATCCAGGCCGTCCAAATATAACAGATTGAAAAACTAATATTACAAAATTAAATTAATAAGACACCGCTTAACAAGGTTACTTCCAAAATAGATGAGATTGAAATGTATTAGATACAAGTACACAACAGCTTTTTAATTAAAAGTTTGAAGTAAATAATGGAACTTTTTAAACCATCCTCGGCGTATAAAAGCCGGATACGAACAAGTCAGGGTCCCTTTATGGTCGTTTCCAAATTCAAGAGAAGCACATTCAAGTGTTGCCATTTTTTATATAAAAAGTTTTAAATATTTGAGTTTTTACCAAGTTTGTTATTATCAACGGACAGCTTTAACTTAATACTATTTTTTTATTTCTATTTAAAAAAATAGATAATCAGAACGATGTTCCAGAGGTTCCCTTGAATAATACAGGTTATTTCTATTTTTTAGCTTCAAATCTGGACACTTCTCGTCAAATCGATTTGGGTTTATACGAAATCACAATTTCCAACTAATCCAAATCTTTAAACCTCGGGGGTTTGAATTCCTTGCTCAGTTCAAATTACTAAACCTACGCTTAAATTACGATGAGAATATTAATGAAATTATACGGCTTTGTTATAAACTGTTGTAAAATTAATTCCTTTGCAATTCATAGCTGTCTGGGATCACTCTTCATTAATGCCATGAACCTACCTACCTATTTAATACAGTCTTCAACATTTTAACTTCTTCTTCTTCTTTTTCTTGTCAAATTAGTTAAAATCAGATGAAGAAGATTGAAAATTGTAGACTATTATTTTTGAGGCGCTAATCAATCATCCAATTAATTTACATAAAAGTGGACAAAAGGACTAAATACAAAAGTCAAAAATAAATCAACATACGAGAATATAGCTCGGACGATTTTATAGTAAAGTATGTCGTACAGTGTGTAGCATAAAACATAATAACAAAAAATAAATTGTTTGTGATATTAGGTATATACATACCTGTATAACTATAAATTATTTTAGATCACGTATTATATTTTTGGATGGTGATTATGTTGTTGGTCTTATTGGCGGTCACCGCATCATTGGGGTGGTGGGTTATAAAATACCCACATATTACTGAAAATCAATAATATCTGCAAATGACTTCCTTTTTAAGTAAAAAATGTTTTATTGACAATAAGTTCATAAAACCATTTCTTATAACTAAAGCTACCACTGAGAGACAGCGACAAAAACTCAGTAAGCTTATTATTTTATTTTTTATTTTATCATCTTTTTAAAAATATAGATATAAAAGTTCACTTTTAATTTATCGTAGTTAAAGGAAATACATAAAAACCGAAAGTTTAAGTTTTTAATGTTATTAAACTTACTTCCTCTATTTGAAACGCTTAAAGCAACATTTACCAGGTAATGGCAATTTTAGCTCCATGATATTTACACGCTACACGAAAGGTTATAAGCACACTTTTTAATGCAATTATTCATATAACCTAATTAGAATAAAACGTCATGCAATTATTTTTGTGACTTACAAAGTAATAAAACAATGCGAATGATATAGTAATGTGATCTGATGCTAGCAACCGTACATATAATAATATTATAAAATTATATTTTATGTTCCTTTTCAATAAAAAAAAAGCTGTTTACAACAATAAACTTTTTAATTTATAAAAATGTTAATAAATAGGTTTAACAGTAATTAGATTAAGTAATTTGAATTTTCATTGAAAATATATTATTAAAAGTTAATTACCCTTATTTACATTCCATTTTCCATTTATATTCCATACAAAGATAAGATAAAAAATTTAAGATATATTCCTATACAGTTTGTATTAATTGCAGGCTATATTGACCCATGACAAAACTTTGCGTCTTTGAGCTATGACGGGTTGTTGATAAGATACGCCAAAAGGTTAGTAAACTTCAGAATTCTCCGAGTTAGTCCTTTGTTGGTTAAACTTTAGTGTATAATTATTTGATTAAACTTTAGTTTAGCGCTATAGTATGCTACAGTAATATTTGGGTTATCGCAAATATACTTACAATATGTACTTATTATTAATAAACCTAAATATCGTGGGTTAAAAATATTAATTTTTAAAGAATATGCATTTATTCGCATACTGGTACAGCATACAACAATCTAAAAAAATGATAATTTGAATCTACGGCAAAATAATGGCAATGAATATACTTGTAAATTATGTAAATAAATAATTTTTAATAATCGATTTAAGAAAATAATAGTATTTTAATATTTTTAGTATAGACACAATACTTTAATACGTCTTACCCTGACTATTAGATTTAAAAATGATACTTTGTATATTTAAATATCATTCATATAATGAAATAATAAGCACTTCATTTTCTTAAAAAATACATAACTTTATACTTAGCTATTTTTTTAAATTGTTTTAAGCAGTACCAGTATGCTAACACATTCATTTCAAATCCAATGAACATAATAAAATCATTTCCTCAAATTAAAAAATAAAACTTCAGAGCTTAGCACCTGACCTAATTTTTGGTAAAAGTAAGCTTTTGGTGATATTTTTTGTAAACCTGGGTCGCTTTAGAAAGTAATTCATTTTATTCCCCGGTAAGTATTTTTTTTTTATTTTGCTGCTGGAACTCGTTATGACTGTATTACAGGTTCCCATTTTCATATAAATTCTAATACATTTTAACATTAAAACGTCATTTCTGGTTTTATACGAAAATCAAATTGTTTATATAGGCAAATCGTTCCGAAAACAGATTCAATCAAAGCTCACTGGATATATAGAGAAAATGCAAAGAGCTACATTTTTATTTTAACACAAAATTTAATTATGTTCGCTTTTCAAGCTAGAATTCGAACTGAAATATTGGAACGTCGCTGTATATTTGTAACAATACAAAAAGGAGCGGTTAGCTTTAAATTAAATGTTTTATTATTTTAATTATGACATCAATTATGACACATCAATAGTTACCAATAAAATAAAGCAGTCAAATTGAATTTGGAATATCACACCTCACTTTAAAATCTAAATAAGATTTAAAACATCATAAGTACTTTAGAAATGTTGAATGTGGATCCGTTGTAATTATTATAACGTTACGTAATGGTGATTGTCAAAAAAGTATATAAACTGAACGAACGTATAAACAACTAAGAAAATTTTACGTGACCCATAAAATTTATCTATAAAAACGTTCTGAAAGATAATTGATTTCAGGAAAATTTATGTGTTCCGTCCCTAATCCGCGTTATGGAGAAAGTTATGTGAATATAAAATGGCTAACAATAAGTTATTTTCTCTCCATCCTTATAGGGCATTTACGTGTGAATGGAGTATTTTTTAGATTTGCCTTGTTGCTGAAATATAAAAAAGGATATTTATTTTATATATTTGTACAAGTTTCATGTTCAATGTGACCTACACTGTTGGCACTGCAATGTTGGCTAACAGTGTATTGCTATACACAGACGCAGGCGCAGGCGGGGCGGGCGTGCGGCGCGCGAGTGCATGGCGCTGCTGTACCGCGCCACGCGGCTTAAAGACCGTGCGGACACGCACGTCTTCACCTTCGTGGTTACCCGCTCCGCCACTCGTGAGCCGGATCGTGACGTCACTTCTAAAGACTTCTGCTGCGCACATCAAAGATGGGCAGTCGCGTTCAGCCGCACCGAGTCATCACTGGGTTTGTTTCACGAAAAAAAAAAAACAATGTAACACACATTTTCATAAGTTCTTAATATTATTTTTGTTCTAGGTGTCTACCTAGTGTGGCGGGGCGTATGCGAAGGCATGCGCGTATACGTAGATTTCACCTTTACATTGCTTAGTCGTGATCACTTTACTGCCAATGAGGGTTTCTCTGGCAAACAAGTCAGATTCTACGCTGGATGTGCGGCACAAGGCCGAGGACGCTGTGTCTCGCTTGCAGAACTCAACACCAAATTCGCAGACGCACGCGGAGAGTTTCAACTAGAACTGAGCATGTCACGTGTTCGAACGCTCTATTCATGTGAACTGCGGGCACCAAGATTAGATACACCTCCAATAGCCTTTGCTAGTTTTGATTGGTCTGTCTCTGCTTCTGGTGGGGTCGGAAAAGAGCCTCTAACTTTACGCCTAGTCAGATTATCCGGTGAAGGTCAACGGTGCCGAGTACGTTATGCGCTTGCACTTGGAGAAGGGGAACGCCGGATACACTCAGGTCCTCTAGAATATCTTTGCGATGCAGATGGTCGTACTCCAGCTTGGACTCCTCGTCCCCCTTCTCGTCTTCTTCAAAAAGGAGTCCGACTAACCGTTGAACTAGTTTCTGCAAGAGCGTTGGCAGAGCTGGCGGTGCCGGTAGCTGGTCGCGCAGCAACTTGTTACGATCGTGACAAACAAGCGTGGGCACTCCGCTGCGACACACACTCAGAGACAGTACGATTACATATGCTTTATCGGGACGTGCATCATGTGCCACGCAATCATCTTCGCTATGTAAGTTGGTCGGCATGGCTAGTACGTGCGGCTCCCGCTCCCGGTGAGGCCGAGGCGGAAGAATTGCCTGGTGCGCCCTTTGAACACTATTATGCCCAAGAAAGTGCAGACGAAGGACTTATGATGGAAACAGCGTTAAAAGTCGAAGATGTATCTCGTGCCGGCTGTCCATTTTTACATCCGGGTGGCGAGCTTCAAGTTCGTCTGGAGTGGACAGACACTTATCTTCTCTTTCAAGCGACTTATCATGTCTATGATGATTTATGTCGTTTACATGCTCATCAGATGAGGTAATAATAATGACTGTGTAGTATTACGTTGATATTATATCTATAAATAGATATTACTCGCGGTTCCAAACGTGGAAGAACGGTTTGAATAACTATCAGGATAACTAAGAGTATGAGCGTAATGCTAAATAGCCTGTAACCTTACTTGTGAACCCTTCTTTCATAATTAGAAAGAATATTTCAAATCAAATGGATTGTTTCGAAAATTATAGCGCTTAAACTAACTAACATTTCCGCTTGATAACATTTAAATAGATAAAATGCCACTATATTTTCAGACGCGAGATAGCTGCGTTACAAGCAGAAAATTACTCATTGGAACGACAGCTGTTCAGCTATCAGAAGAGCCTTGCTTACGCTCAGGCGCAGGCAGGTGAGCCGGCGGTAGCGGAAGGAAGCGGCAGACGCTCACCCGCTGAACGGTCTCTGTCTACAGACACTGAGTACGCGTGAGGCGGGTACCGGCAGCGTAACAATACGTTGACCGCCTTCTACATGCCCGCACTCGACTTTTCTATCCTTTCGACTGATTCTGACGTTTTTGAGCGATTTATCTATTTTTCTAAACGTTTTATGGCGAGCTGCGTCCTCGTCCGCACCGCTTCTCGCCGGTCGCCTGCACTCTCGCCGCTCGGATCTATCGATAGCTGATTATTATATTCGACTACTTTTCTATTTATCTGTACATAAAGTATATTTAGATATAATATATTATGTATATTTCTTAACTTGAAATTCGAATTCATATACTACGACAGTCGATTTATGAATAAAATAAATTTAAAATGTATACGTGGTGTTTTATTAAAATGATTAATCTAGTTCACATTTAATGAACATACAATAAATCATAGAAATAAAAATTAATCAAGTCATACAAACAATGTAAATTAAAAATTAAATTTTATTTAATTATTTTATTTTTCAACGAACACAAAACACTGTCACTCTTGGTAATAAATATGTAAAATTTTTGTTTTACTATAAATATTATTTGTATATCAATAGTCATTATAATATACAGATTTTTAATACTTTTTCTTACTTTATCGGCACTTTGCATTATTTAAAAAACAACATTTTATCTTTGTTTTATCTTCTTTGTGTCTTTGAAAAGTCTTATTATATTTTTGTCAATTTGACATCAAGGAGCATGCTCGTACCATGACAGTTGACATAAGACATGCGCATTTGTGTATTGTTTATAGTACTCAAGTTTAAAGTTTTCCTTTTTAAAATATACTAATCTAAATAAATTAAAAAAATGGCACAAGGCAAAATGAAAGTGAAGAGTAAGTTACCAAAAGGTGCAAAAGCTAAAAAAGGAAAGGGGAAAGGAAAAGCTGTAACAAAACGACCCAATGCTCCTGTTCGTAGTAAGAACCAGGTTATAGAAAAGAATAAGATGAAAGCATCAGTAACTAAAATGGTAAATGCCGCAGCTGAGAAGCAGTTAAGATCTCTGGCGACGGACACGCCTCAGCTGTCCGCGGCTCAGCAGAGAGTGGCGGCGGCGCCTACTGCGCCTGCTGTAAAGAAATAGCATACATATAAAGTCGAAAAATAATATAATATTGTTAATGTTTTGTTAATACTGTTATAAGTAAGCGAAGGTAATGGAAGCTAATAAATTATACATTTAAACATATATAGTTTATCAATCATTGTCTAATTTATAGAAACAATTGTTAAATACTAAGTTAAAGGTATCAACATTCAATTTTTTATATAAAACTCCTAAATTAGTAACCACCTCAATAATCCTGGCATGGTCATGTATATAGAATGAACACAACAATCCTTTGGATCGGGCAAATGCAAAAGAATATAACAATTTACACATGTAGTGTACTAATATCCTCTCTAACTTAAAACTTCACTAAAATTATTAGTAATAATAAAGGTTATATAAAATTAACTTTGTACTTTGAGTATTGTAGAAAATCATTTGAAATTTATTCTTAAAAACATTTAGAAAACAGAAATACTTAGGTAAAATTTCAAAGAATAAATTTCAAATTATTTTCTACAATACTCAAAGTACAAAGTTAATTTTATATAACCTTTATTATTACTAATAATTTTAGTTAAGTTTTATGTTAGAGGGGATAAAGGATATTTGTTAAGAAACAAGGTGATTATTACAAACTCAGTATATAAAAATTATTCAAAACTATGGCTTCACATATCACCGGATGACACACAAGATAAACCTTCATCTTATTAAATATGTTATGCACATCCATTAGCGTTTTATTTCCAGTGGCTATGTCACACGACAATAATATTTTTGTCATCACTGATATACTAACTTCTAGAATAACATCACTAATAATTTTAAACATGATAGATAACCTATGTTTTGGTTTGATGTTGACGTGACACATTTCATACAAATGAGTAAATGATACAAAGGATGTATATAACAGTACTGTTTATTCAAACAATTTTACAAAAGTCATATTTGAAGTTATATAATTTTTCTCGGTTTTGATTCAATAACCTGACCACAACTCTTGGGTTTTTCAATCGTTTTATTATTATTTTAATTTTTTATAGGTAAGTAACAATAAAATTTAGGAAGTAATGGCATTATTAATTTGCATTATCCTGATTCTACCGGTTCACAATAAAAATAAGTGATAATCATTATCAAATTTGAATTATTTTTATGTTTTCGCTTTCTAGAGTAATTTATTTATAAGAAATGTAGAGACATCATCTTAAATATATGTTTTTATCAACAAAAGTTCCTTTTTCAAATATAA
This sequence comes from Mechanitis mazaeus, assembly GCA_959347395.1. Taxonomy (NCBI): domain Eukaryota; kingdom Metazoa; phylum Arthropoda; class Insecta; order Lepidoptera; family Nymphalidae; genus Mechanitis; species Mechanitis mazaeus. Next base: position 4,720,543 of record OY365743.1, read on the forward strand.
ATTATTGTAAACAATGCCGAAGTTATAGAGGTCCCTTGGTGTTCAAATTGTTCATTTATCTTTTTCTGAGAACCATATTCACAAAAGCGACGACCAATAGGTGGCGCTGTTATCAAGTCCTGTTGTCACCAGCAGGTGCAGGCGCAGTTGTAAACAAACTAGAATTAGGAAGGATATTCGGATCTTCTAAAAAATTACAAATAACACAAAAAAATAGGTAAATCTGAATTAAGGAGAATATATATATATATATTCTTATGATAATAAATTTTAAGGGTCTTTAGATCTGAAATTTATTAAAACACACTTTAATACGTGCACAAAATAATTAAATTTTTATATTTAAGACTGACTGACTTTAAGATAGATTGTTACCGCTTTAACGTTAACGAATGTTGACTCAAATATTAGGCTTTAGTTAAAAAAAACATCTTGTTTGTGTAGATGTATCTGTCATGTTATTGCTTTTTTAAATGTATCAGCACAGATAACTTATATAATATAATACATACATGGATAAGTCAATTCATAAAAGTAGCCTGGGGTTACAATTATCAATTTTCACGTAGGTATCTATCCTTATTTGAAAACTGTGTTATTTTAAACACGCGTAATGGCGTCGTATACCTAACAGTATATTCAGACGTTTTCAAACGTTGATTTACAGGTATTACATAAAACATGAAATGTTATATTAAAATCATTTTCATAGATAAACTTGAATAAATTTTGTTCCACGAAATTTTACATACCAATTTAAAATAAATTGAAATGTTTATTTATACACATAGTTCTACATAAAAAGTATTATACAGACGTGTTTACAATATACGTAATATTATAAACTTTTATAAATATTGTACCTAATTATTTTAGAAAAGTTGTTGAATACCTCATTTAACCAAAACTTGTATTTTACACGATTTTTTCTTTCTTCAATGGAAATGTGTGTACAAACGATATAGTTTGTACTGAATTCAAGCGATAACATAATATAAATTATTGATGAAGCAGAGAAACTTATTTTCTTTAATTCCTGTGTATCATAGAACCATAAGATGCAAAAGTACAGACATGATGAATCCAATAAGCATATTCCATGTATTTATTACAAGTTATCGACAAGAAGCGACAGGTCCGAGTAAACCAATACGGCAATCTTCGTTTTAGGGCCAAGATTACATTTTTTTTCAAGTCAATTTCGTTGTAATTCGGTAGAGTTTTTGTCTGTTTTATTTTAGCTTATATTGCATGTTGGGTATGTGGGTAACATATTCAAGGTAATGTCGCACGGTGAGTGAACGAGATAAGGATGGATCGCTTATCGATAAATCAAATATTATTCGCAATATTTATAGCAATTAAGATGGTTTTGATGTCTAGACCAAATCTAGAAAAATTTGTTACCATAGTCTTTTTTTATTTAACTTAACAGTTTAGATTGTGGTTATTGTCTAAGACTAACATTCATAAAAACATAACAATATGCTTATTTAGCAATCAACATATATTACTTGATGATTTAATATTCTGTAAAATGTATATGTTTGAATAATGCTATCAGCGGTTTATTAATTATCTTTTTATTATAAATTTGATGTAATAAGAAAAAATTACGTCTAATCATTGTTAGTTCATTGATATCTCCTGAATTGAATATATGTTTCCCCGCTTTTCGCATATCAATATCGATAAGATGTTGACCGCACTGGTGCAGCTCAAGATGTGGGCATCAAGGGGAGAGGGGTGATGCGATTTCTCCGAATAAGATTAATAAACGCAGGCGGGCGGGGGAGTAGCGGCTAATGACACCGGCCTGCAGATATTTTTTATCGCGAATTTAAACAAAACTGGTTGCGGCGGTAGCTCCGTCCCTCTGCATTTAGCGACTCCTGCGCACACTTGTCACACCTTTGTTGAAAAATAGATTGTTACAGTTTCTGTTTTTATTTACTATGTCCGCTATAGCAGGTAAAAAATATTAACCAGTATTTTACTAGAGATTCCGATTATCATTATTATTATATTAGTATATTCAATATATTAAAAATATTCACTTTTGCTTACATTTAGTCATTATAATGATTAAAATCGGGTATGATATTAATGGAGGAAACTTCATCGCAAAACATCGCATATCTAAATCTATCTGACAAAGTATGTAAATACGTTGTTAGTGAGATATCAAAGATCTGTCAGAGCTGAGAGCAAATGTAAAAGATATTCAATTCCAGTTGAACTAGTTAGGGTTAACGGTCCAGACATGTATCGTCACAAAATCACCGTATGTGAAGGGTTGGTGGCACGCATACATACTACACATACATATGTGTGCGATATATTTTAATATTTTTAAGATAAATTCAGATTTGGTTTAGGTTTTTAAAATATTTTCTCTTCGATAAATGTAGCAGTAGAGAAAGTTTCTTCCATGTCATACAAGTAACTAGTGCTAAGCATACTTGTATTCTGTAGAATGGAGTATTAAAGACAAGTTTCTATGATTTATGATAGTTTACTTACATTGTGATAACAAGGAAGACATACAAGAACAAAGCTTCACTCACTTGACTGTTTTGTTAAACACTTGTATTGTAGGTAACATTATACAAATGTTGCAATTTTTAAATCATGTATTTATAACAAGCAAGAGACACGACAATCAAAAATATAATATATCTACGATCTGTTTTGCCAAAGTTCATTTTATAAAATTTTATAATTTTTTTTTGTGTGATTTCACACACACGCACACACAAACACCCACACACACTATAAATAATTATCTTCACCTAATTTGTTACGAATAATCCCAAAAACATTGTGATAAATCTGATAATTATTTCCAAGTACTTCGTCTTTAAAAGGTGGTTGATGATTAACATTTAATAATTAATATCTTTAAACCGTATATTTAGGAGAAATAAATTAATCAATTAATTATTTATTTCTGAGATGCATATGAGCTTTAAGGGACGTAACGCGTTGGTGTCTTTTGTTCGTGCGGTGAAGTGTTTCAGTTATCACTCTTACGCTGCTCTAAAGTCATTGTTAAAATAAAACAAAAATACCATTTATTTTAGTTAAATGTAACAATATTTGAGTATTATGTGATAAGTATGGTATGTACGTACAGCACGGTATATTTTATTAATAATTAGTAATTCAATAGCAGGCAATAAAAGACTTGAGGCCCTAACAATAGTGTCAGACATGTCGGTGTCTGGCTCAGTCCGTAGTCCATTTACACCCTACTTAGTTTCCGTCGGTCTGCGCCAGTACCATGACAGCGGAGGTGATATCGACGGGAGACAATAAATCCGGTTCTGCAATGGCTGCAATTAAACTAGTGTCGCGACGGGTTCGCGACCGTGCGAAAGTGAAGCCAAGGAGGAGGGGAAGGGGAGCGGGGGTCTGAGGCTTTCGGACTTTGCGTCTATACTCTATGGAGGTGTCAGTCCGCGCGCAGCCGTCGGCGCAGACGCACGCGCAGCGCCGCGATAGTGCAATGTTGCGTTAGCGCCGCGGCCCCATGGTGTACCCCGAAGCGTCCCGCTGGGGAGCGCCCGACACGCTAGCGCCCCTCTACGATGACGTCTACCGAGGTCAGCACTGCAAGTACCGCGAATTGCATCCTTTGTTCTAGCTTTAACTTAAACCTGTCACTGTTCCTGTCTATATATGTTTACGTTTCTGTATTTTCTTATAACGAGCTTAATACATGCATCTAACTGACTGGTTTGTTTTCATTTACTTATTAACTGATACTAACGAGGTGCAGTGGAAATCATAAAAATTAGACGGATCTTTTTAGATAAGAATTGTTCTTAAAAATAGAATTGGGAAATGTAGATTATTTGCTTCTAAAGCTTCTTCATTTTAAGACTATAAAGCAACTTAAGGGCATGTTCTTTCTTATCATTATATTTTACGTTGATAAAAGCTGTTAAATTTAGAAAACAAGGAATTTTTCAAGAATATTAATAATTATTTTCAATAATGGATGCGTTTATAGTTAATGAACATAGCAGTTTAATAATTACATAATTTCTCCGACCGAGGGTTAAGTAACGTTAGCTGAGGTCAGTTACTTTGTGGGTGACCGTTAGTGCCATCAATCGCTATTGATCTGCGATACTCACGTGATCTGTTCCGGTTGTTATAGAAAGCTCGAATGTGAACTGGATGTTATACAGTTTGATATTTCGCGACGCTCTCATCAAATCAATTGAAATTAAAGATTACTGTAACTACATACAAACCGTTATGTTAGTGTGTGTTAGTATAATTATAACATCACACCGGTCAATGAGTCAGACGCAAAATAACGATGTATGATTCGCATTCATTACAACTCACACGGGACCGTCGTCTCGAGTCGTTTATATTATTTATAGACTTTTATATTATATAAGATTATAATTATAATATGACGTCATATGTTATAATAAAGACAGATTAATGAAAGATTTATTATTATTGCCAATAATGTTTAGTAAAATATTTAAGACTAAAATATTGCAGACTCTGATTGAAACAAAGCTACCTCGCTGCATCATGTACAAAGGCTATTAATTTTAGAGTTTCCTCTGTGATTTACAAGGACTGTGTGTTTTATGCACAGAGAGCACACGATCAATTGTAATTAAAACGTGTTATAAATTTATAATGTCCGTTAAAGTTCAATAGAAGGTATTTTAATAGGATGATGACATTTTAATTTATTAGCCGTGGGGTTGTCTTGTACTTGTCAAATAATAACTTAAGGTTTTACCTTTCCTTGTTCAACTAATTCTAACTGCCTTGTGTTCTGCAATAATTTAAACTATTTTTAGACTAACAACAGTTTATTTATTGTTACTGTTTCATTTCCATCGGTCCTTATATGAAGAAATGGATAAAAGTTATTTGGCTGACATTATATTTATTTGTTTTTAACGATATATACGTAATTATATAAATATTTTGTATTATTTCCATTAAGTTTCTTCCCTACCTTATTATAAACATATCGTATCGTATGTATTATCGATTCACTCAAAAATTATAAATACAGAACTTAATATAGCGATAATTTCCATCTGTTTATCTTTACCAGCAGTTCAGTAAATAAATATCGAAGCTATCACGACTCACGGATTTATAAATTGCATGATGTTTCGCAACCTCAGATAGCGATGAGATTTATTTGACAGATACCCTGTGCATTAGGACCTCTGAGGTGTGGAAACTAGGACGCTACCAGGATACAAATATATATAGAAGAATATACTATTAGGCTACATTACATACAATACTACCTATTGTCATATATATACAAGAGAAGTACAAAAAATTAAAAAAAGTACAAATAATGAATTTTATCCAATACATACATTAATATAATATTGATTAATAATTAGCCTATTAATAATCCATCAACATCATTTTATTTAAATTTACCTCAGTAAATAATGTTACACGTAGAACCTTTAATAATTGTAAGTTATATATATTTTAATTAAGGGTGTCGTAAATATTAATTTAACACAGGAAGCATTAAAAACAGGGAATCAAACATTTATAGCATTCAGTTGAAAACCTCACGTTGTAAGAACAACCGTTAAGTTACATCTTATAATTACATTACGTTTAACCGACGTCGCTAATGGGGTAGTATTTATAAACAGCAAGACAAGTCGATGCATGAAGCTGCAGGCTATTTTTAGAGCTATACTGACTCACCGACAACCGACCGTCTTTGTACATATATTATATTTGTATCGCTCATTGATCCACACAAAAACTCTCGTATTATATTTATGCTAAGAAAGGAAAAATATATAAGTTATTTAATCCTAGTTTTCTAAGTAGCAAGAAGTTTATAAAGATATATTCACTGTGTTACTGTCACTAATGTCTCTTATATAGAAAGTTCACGAGGAAGGCTATCCTATTCTTAGTAATCGTAATATTAATAAAACAGCTCATAGGTGGAACCGCGAGTAACTGCTAGTTAAACATATACCATCTCTCATGTTACAATTCTCTGATAGACACACTTGTCATACCTTCTATTAAAAAACTTTTGAATAGTTATTATATCTTAATTATATTTTTATAATAAAATAAAATAATTTAAATAAAAAAAATAAAAACGATAAAAAAAGATATAACTAAGTGATTGGAAAAGTCAATTTAAAACGTTTCTTTGATTTCTGCAGATCAAAGTATCCCATCGAATTCCTGTTAGGTTTCTGTTCAGCGCTCTAACTAGTAGAGATTCCGTTTGGACTTGCATAAACTTGTTAGTGCTTGCAGTGGGCGAGCGGCCCTCCACTTGTTGTTTATACACTTCATTTATTATGGAATAGACCAATGATCTAGTGCAGAGTCCGTGTGTTAACGCCGTGTGTCAGTTTTATGTCATTTTCGTGCCATGTTTAATGTTTTGGTGAAAATTCAAAATATTTTTAATAAAACTGTACTGTATATATGATAAATAATTTATTATATTTTAAAGTATTATCATGTTTTGTTAGTTTTTGTGCCTGATATTAACCTAAGTATATTCGTATAATAAAGACTGACTACACTACTCTACTAATTCAGTCGCTCGCAGCAACACTTACTGGCTTAAAGGATTCCTCCCGCAACAATAAAAATAATAGAAATTACTAGTGATACGTTTAGTAGATAGTATTAAAAACATGAGCCTGCTTCTTGAAACAAAACATATACAATCTGACCCAATAAGATATTAGTAAGATTGAAATAAATACTAGTGTGTAGCTGAACGATCTGATAAGTTAATTATAATATCGAGAAGTCTATATTCAGATTAGTTGATTTTAAATAATATTAAGTTATAAACACTTATTTAAAAGAATATCCTATTCAGTACTTTTTTTGGATACTTGTGACTATAAATATCCAAATGTTATTATTTGAGGAATCAAATCAAATCATTGTTTTCTTTATTATTTGTAACATTAATAAAAAGCTAACATTGCGCAAATATTTTAAGTTAAATTAATTATATCTGCTCAAATCAATTTGAGAAACTTGATTTTTTTTCACTGATTCTTTACAGATATGTAACGATTATTTTATACCAGTTCATTAATAATTTAATATAATATTAATATTTACATATTTCAAATTCTTACCGCATAATTTAATCACATCAATATTTAATAATATATATAAGAAATATAGAAAAAGCTATTTAATGTCTAGCCGATGCCAAGTTGTCGAAAAGTGTTTTTAATACGCAATTTCCAAAAAAAAATTGCTATGTTTGTTTTAACTAATTAAATATGAATATTATAAATATTATATAACAAAACATTTAATGATTTAGCATAATACGAAACATGATAAATAAAATAATATCGACATATTTTAACATCAACTTGAAAGACTGAATATTGATATTCTGAAATAACTGTAACGTATAAGGTACATGCGGGTAATAAGGCCTGCTTAAGGGAGATTTGAAATAAAATAAAAACTAGGTATCCAAATCAACCAATTTTCATATATTTTAAAAGTATAGAACTATTGCTATCAAATTTAAACATAAAATGTCAACTTTTGCTGAAAGCGACGACAAAATTAAACATGTTTTAAAACTTAGTTTATAGGCCTTATTATACTATGGTTAGATAATAAGGCCTACGACTTTAACTTACATAAACAAGCAAAATAGGCATCTAATATTTGGTAATTGATATCAATAATCATATATATATGAATTATTTATAGATAAAGTTAAAAAAAAGGCAAGAAAATATTTTATTAGCAACAATTGGAACACTCAAAAGTGTCCGTATCGTCTGCTGACAAACCGAGGTACTCCTCATGATACCACTTGCTACATTTAGCACATTGTCTCATATCTGCTTTCTTATGTTCCTCATAGCGAAGGCAGTACCAACTCATTTGCTTTTGCTTCGTAGCACTTCTATCTTTGATTGACGTCTTTTCTGCTTTTGCATCTTCCTTAAATTTGCAAAAAAGATCTTTGGTGACTGGAGTGCCTCTGAAATTTATGGCTTTTTTCCTTATGAACGGTAGCTTTTCAGTATTTTTGGCTGGTGTAGGTATAAGCTGTTTAAATACTGTTTTTTATTGTAGGAAGTGGCAGATTATCATTATCATCATCATCATCATTAAACTAAAGTTTTTGTGCTCTAGCCGGATTCGTAAACTGAGCTTTTCTTCTAGATTTCTTTCTGATTCTGGATGTCTTCTCATGAACGCCTTAAACCAATCTTTACCAGTTAATTTAAATGATTGATTGAAGTTATGTTTCATGTTATTAGGTTCGCAAAATTTATATACCAAGCGTCGGAGAATTGTTGGTGAAACAGGTAAAAACAATTTCCGCGAACCTTATAACCCTGCTAACAAGATCAGTTTCCTGATCGGCATTGACTGTTTTTTCGACCTAGTGTTTTTTTTTAAACTGACGGTCCGAAGATGATTTCTAATAGTTCTTCTAGGAATTTTGAACCTTTCAGCTGCTTTATATATGCTTAGTGCTTGTGCTCTGTCTACCGCTTGGACAGCCGACACTAAGTCACTTTCAGACCCCTGTTGTCGTTTAGGGGACATTGTGTTTATTGTCACTACAAAGAAAAAAATAAAACTTAGTACATAAACAAAAATATTTAAAAATAGACATTTTTACGAAAAAGGAGTATAATAAGGCCTGAGATAAAATTTTGTAGGCCTTAATAACCGCCAACAAGGTTTGTGAAAAAAATAAAAAAGAAAATTATTCGACCCATAATATAATAATTAAACTTCTGAAGTCTTAAGAGCATGAAATAATGGAAATATATAATTCAAAATTGTATAAGTAAATGAAATATTATAAAAAATACTTACGTTCGTATCGGATGATTTTTTGTTATTCGTGCTGCGTAAGCGCTCTCCGCGGTGATAGACGCTACACTGATAACAATATTTAAGCTAACGAGTCGCAACAAGTTTGAGGCGCCATCTATATATGTTAGGTACCTACGATTGTGACTTTCGAGTGATTTAAAGCACTTTAAATAGTAGTTTTTTAAATTAGGCCTTATTACCCGACAGGCCTTATTACCCGAACCTACCTTACATTGAATACAATAATCATTTGAACTCCAACCAAGGTTGTCTTGAATATATTAAAACTTCTATATCCTTACAAAGTACGAGAACTTTTAAGTGAATAAAAAGAAAAAAAATAATTTATGAAATTATGGACCCCTACTTTATCTTGAATTTCAGAAAAGAAATGCTGAAAAGGTCTTTGTTAACGTAATTCTATCTTGAGTTTAATAAATCTCATACTAAGCTATTATAAATTTGTTTTATGTAGCTAAGTTAGCAAACAATATATATAATATCTATGTCATAGTAGAGGAACGTTGCCTCAGAATTGCGGCGTCTATTGAGCACATTATTGACAATTCAATACAGACGTGTACCTAATATCAATGCCGCAACCACTTTAATACTTCATATTCATTTATTATATTTTAATAAATCAACTCTACTTGAGTGGTATTTCAATAGATCTAATAATAAAAGCTTGTACACAACTACGACTAGGAACTAAATGTTTTAAATATACGTAAAAGCAATTTTTATTCAGAGTTCGTTAAATAAAATTATATAACTTAATTTCTTTATTGGTTACATGCGTCACGTAAGATGGAGAAAACATTAAAGACATTGGATAGATTGTTAGATTTCATTTCATGTAACTTTTAGTAGGTACCGTATTCTGAATATAACAAAGAAAAGTTCACATTTAATAAAGATACAGGCGCCATCTCGTTGACTTGTTAGTTAAGAAAAAGTGAAATAATTTTTTATTCATTATTATTTATTTAATTTCTTCAGTTTTTTTTTAAAGGTAAAATTTTATTGCTTTACCGATTTTGCTGGAAAACTACTGAGCACATACATGTCTTTGAAAAATGTGTAGAATAACTCAAAATAGTTCAAAAAGGAAAGATATAACTCTTGTGTAAAGGTCTTCTTAGATATCTGTCTAGTACGTTAAGAATGACCGACTAACACAACCTATCGACCGACTTGGTTTAATTAGACAGTGTGGATTAACTGTTTAGTACTTGGTGCTGGCTGTTAAAGATTATAACCGGCTCCGATCGTTTGAATCTTATAATATTATGTATCCTAGATTTCTATGTCGTTTTAAAGCTTCATAAAATGGTAAAATCAAGCAACTATGAAGTCAAATACCCCAGAGGAATACTAAGTTCTAACCAATTATAATTAATTTCTAAAACAAATGTAGACTGTATAAAGTAGTTGTTTATTCTCACCATTCTAAGAATCGCGGAGCTTTCTACATTTGCTCTCGACATCGTGTGAAATAAGTTGTATCTCTGAACACATTGGAACGATGGAAGCTGCTTCGACATGTCGCCTTTACTATAGTAAGTGGATACGTGGAGTATTACTCTTGAATAATATTAGTAACATGATAACTTAATAATTGTTCTTATTTAATTTTACATATTCTTCTTTATCCAATGAGAAATCGATTTGTGTTAATGAAATTTTATTTACGTTAATGGAATTGGATTTTAAATTAAAATTTATATTATTTTTTATCTACGGGAATTAACGCGTTAAACATTACGTTACGTACGTTATTATTATTAATTATAATTATAATAATTATTATTATTAATAAAAAAATCCTAAATTATTTTAAAATATTTTATTTATACACAATGTAATTACATTTAATGTGACACAATTCTAATCCCTGGAATTATAGGATTCTCGTTATGGATATTAAATTATGGATTCTCATGAACACTAAGTTACAATATATGAAGAGCACGTATGTAGGTAAACCTTATTAGTTTATTATCATTAGGAGGCTCTTGTTTATTAACCTGGATTAAATATAATGAAAATTTTAATTAATCTTTTATTAAAGCAAAATTTTGATGATTTACGATTATGCTATTTTTATTAAACTAGTTTTTACTCACGGTTCCATTCGCGGACAATCGACTTTATTTACTATTATTATAACTGAGGTTGTTAGCGTAATGTTAGGTACCCGTTGGCCTTGCTCATCAACCTGACAATCATAATCATAAACAATTTTTAAATTATATCAAATAATTTCGAAGTCTAGCGCGTTTAAGCAAACAAACTTGTAGTATAGGTTAGTAGTATTATCGTCTATAATATAATATTACAGAACGTTCTCTACTGTGATGTCGTCTAACATTCACATCAAAGTCTGGACATACTAATAAAATACAATTACCTGTCATCAATCAATATTGTCAACACAGAACTTAAACGTAATTGCATTAATCTGTTATGTAGATTTGATTAATTAATAACAAAGTTATGCTTTGATAAAGTTCAGCTCCACTGATTCTAAATGAATATGGTTTTCAATTATACGTACCAACTGTATAATATAAAATATACAATAGAAGATTTCAATTTCCTGATCAATTAAAATTTATAGGTGTATTTGATATTATTTAAAATTTAAAAATTTAAATCTATATCTAAAGAGTTTTCAAAAAATATTATTGTTATGTTTTATGATTTCTGAGTAATTAATTCTGATGAAGTACAATATAAATTAATAACAATATCTTACAGCGGACGGCGTGCTATCAACAGTGAACGTGGTAGAAGCACTTCAAGAATTCTGGCAAGTGAAGGCATCGCGCAACGGCGGATCAGGCGCAGGCAGCAGCGGCGCCCTCGTCATATACGAGTCGGTGCCGGCAGCGCACCCGCCCTACGTCTGCTACGTCACGTTGCCAGGCGGCGCCTGCTTCGGCAGCTTTGAGGTAATTTGCTGAGAGATTTCGTTTGATAAATGTGTAAAATTGGCTATAATAAAAATGTTTAAAACATTTTTTTTTGTTCAGAATTGTCCTACAAAGGCTGAGGCGAGGCGTAGTGCAGCGAAAATTGCACTTATGAACAGTGTCTTCAATGAACACGAGTCGAGACGTATTTCTGAACATTTTATTGAAAAGGCGGTGGCAGAGGCAAGGGCTTCCTTCGCGGGGGACGCTGCCTCCCATCACCAGGACCCCAGTGCCGGGATAGCCGCATTTAGGTAAAACACTTTATTTCATCTCTCTTTTTTCCGCTTAGTTTCTATAGATCTACAAATATTTACAAAAATGCTACTCAAATGTCATAAGAGAATAATTATAATCATGCCATCTAATCCATAGATTTATGCTGGAAGCAAACAAGGGTCGCACGATGCTGGAGTTCCAGGAGCTGATGACAGTGTTCCAGCTGCTGCACTGGAACGGGTCGCTGCGGGCTATGCGCGAGCGGCAATGCTCGCGGCAGGAGGTGGTCGCGCACTACTCGGCGCGAGCGCTCGACGACGCCATGCGCGAACAGATGGCCCGTGAGTGGGCGAACAGAGAAAGAGAAGCAACAACAGGTAAACGAGCTTATCTGTTATATTTCGTGTTAAAAGTATTAAGATATATGTAAAGTGTGGTCATGTCATCCAGGAGGCGGCGTGTTGCGGAGCGAGCTCGCGCGGGCCGAGCTCGAGTTGCGCGGGGCGCGAATTGCTGCTCGAGAGCTGCGCTTCCCTAAAGAGAAACGCGACATACTGCTGCTGGCCGCGCGACAGGCGCCGCCGCAGCAGACACAGTGATCTCATCGCGCGACTCTATTTGTTATTTAAGTATAGTTTTATAGTGTAAGAGAAATTGTGTTTTATTTGTCTTTAAACCCATAAATATAAAGCTAACATTAAAAATCATTTTCATTACTTTTATTACTTAATAATCCAGTCCTATTATACAGTGCCTGTATGTATTTCGAAGTAACGCCTTATAAAAAATATTCGTAAATTTTTATTAGATTAAAATCAGAAAATAAAAATGAATAGTTCTCATGAGAGATATAATATAAAATTTGTTTATAAGATGAAATTTATATATATATAATATATAAAAATCATTAAAATAAACTCAAATAGAACAAAGAACAAAGACCACAATTAGGAATATTCGCTCTTATATAAGATTTTATACAAATGTGAATTGAAATCAAAATTCAATTTGCGGAATATATCCCGAACATTTTGTTGACCGAAATGAATATCACTTTATATTTCAACGAAAATTCAATTAAAACCTTGTATTTTCGCTCAGAATGTAGTCCGGCGAGTATAGTGTTATCGATATAGGCTTTGCCACAGTTAATCGATTTAATACTCGCCTAACTAGCTAAAACCTAAAATTATTAATCTGTTTAGCTTTAATATGAAATATTTAATTAACTTATTTTTTTTTTTATTTTGCTGTACATTTGAGGGTTTGTATATAATACCTGATATTATCAAGTATCTCTTGACGCGCTAAAAATATTTTACCCTTTTCTAATTCACGGACATGTTTGAATAAATCTGTAAAATTCGATAACTGAATTATTCATATTTGTAGGCTGTCCGCACTCATTTGATTTGATTTGATTCGTTTTAACATGGTTTGCAAAAATGTCTTTTGAAAACGACTTTGAACTGGAAAAACGTATTTCGGTTGTTACCTATATAGGTACCAACCGAAACAGTGACATATGTCACATATGACATATGTCAACCGAAACCGAAACAGTACAGTGACATATGTCACTAGAACTAAAATGTATTTGAATCACACAGTGTGCTGTGGGTTTTTAAATAGTATGTTAAACATCTCCTTTGTCATGATATGCAGACTCACAGTGAAGCACTAGGCTACAGGAACCGCTATTAAATTCAAGCGCTTTCATCATTCGTCTCAAAGGAAATGAGGCGTTAAACCCTTTACTAAAGATTACGACTCATACCTGCTACCTTCATTAAATATATCAAATATATTAAATAAAAAAATATTCAATATTAATAGTCATTTTAATTTTAATTAAGAATAACAAGTTTTATATATTTAAATATATTTTAAAAAATTATTAATACCAGTCAGTCCAACACGCGGCTGCACACACGTTATAACTGTCGTCATTCTGCCGAGTCGTTTCAAATTCATTCGAGGTCCTTGTTATGACCACGGCGGAATCGCGGCGTGAACTCAGTTCAGGTCACTCCGTAATTCGCTATCGTTTTTATTGAAGTACATCCGGATGATTATATAATAGTAATCATGGATTTAGACAGTTTAAATACAAGAAAACATGTTGTTGAAGTAATTGAAGCAGTTAGTGTTTCAATTCATTTACAAAGCAAGTAAGGAATTTATTGATTGTAACTAAATAATGACTAGATATGATCTACATCTAGCTGATTATATCTATAAGACGAGTTCTTTTAACATTATTACTTGAAATAAATATATTTTTTATAAATACATTTAGTTTGTATTGTTATGAAGTCGAAATAAAATAAGTCAAAACAAAAAGAAAGGCGCAGTTTATAGAGTATTGAAGCGGTGTTACAGAAATCGTTCGACTCGATAGCGACAACTTTATACATCTTATTTTCTAGAAATCTGCATTTAACATTTTATGAAAGTGTGAATAATATTATGTATTTTAGACAAATTGTAAATCTTAGGTAAAACAGGATAGTACACTATTAGTTCGTAGAATCTACCGTTAAATGTATAAGATGGCTTTGGTCTCACAGGAATTGTTCTTTGATGATAATAAAAAAGCTATCAGAACGAATGAAACAGAGGTTTCACTCAACAATACTTACCAATGATACCTAGCTTCATACTGTAACGGACACATAATTTATCATCTATATTATGTGCTATATTCATATTATAATAAATAATATTATAAAGAGGGTGAGTATTTTTGTGTTTATTAATAAAAAATAAATTTACCAGCACGATAAAAAAATTCTTTCATCATTAAAATGCTTTAGCCCTTTAGATATATTAGTAATATAAACTATATTTATCTAAACCTAGAATATTTAATGTTACATACACAGAAGAAACCGAGAGTAACAGTTAGTATAAAATATATACATAGAAGAGTGAGGCATGCAATCTGTACATGTATGTACATGTAATTTACAAAAATATATTTTCGCAGACGAGGTCATAAAATATAGATACCCGACGCTCCACTTCAGAGCTCACTGCAGGTACAAGTTAAAGTGTTTTTCATCTCCGGCGACTCAAAGTTATTGTGAATCTTCACACTTGTTACGTCATATTTTGCAAAGAGTACAATTCTCCTCAACAAAATATTAAAAGAGGATTAAAATTAATAATTTATCGGCTTTGAAAACGATATCATACAGGTTTATTTAAAACTTCAACCACGCGCCATGTTATTAGCATGAAATCATTAACAGCATTATTTATGAAACACATGCTCATTAATTATTAAAAATATGTTCAAGGATTGTCACTATACAATAAAGATATAAAAACACTAAAGTTAATATGTATATTACTTTACTAAGTAAAGTCAATAGTCATTTAACGAGATAAACATTATCAACCCCTTTAACTATATATTTTAGTAGTGGAGGTGTATCTCGTACAAGTTTGTGTGCTAATTGGACTGGTTTATTTGTAAATTAAGATATTTCTATCTTTATTTCGATACTAAATAAATATTTTATTTTAATCAAGATAAAGGTTTAGATTATAAAATCTTTAAATAATTATATTCTACAAATTAATTTATTGACATAATTTTGTTCAACTCCGGTGTTGAGTCGCGGCTTCATCGATATTGTTTTCTATAAAATCAACCAGGAGCAGTACCGTAGTGATAAACAGCCTTCCTCATCTGCATATCATTAACACAAAGAATTTTTTAAATTCATCCAGTAAATTGGAAGATTAGTGCGTTCAGTCTCCTCAGCCTCATCATATTAATATAGATAATATTAGTTTATTCCTTTGATTGTTTCCTTTTTTTTAAAACTTCTATAGTAAACCAGCCATACAATATTGCGGTACTCTCTCCGCAGAAATAATTTTCTATTTGAGACAGGGAACAATATCTTAGAACAGCGACAGTCACATGCGGCGCTCGTCATTCTCGTGTACGCGATTTCATCAAGCCAGGAAGGTTTATTATTGTGTGCCTTTTGTTGTTTTATGGAAAAAGAGAAACTTTCTCTCATTAACTTTACAAAGACGTTATTTTCGTCTGATTTCGGGTGAAATAACTCTAAAGATCAATTATCTTACACATCTATACATGTTATAAAAAGAAGTCCCCCGCTCCCTTCAGTGTGTCTGTATGAACTCTAAAACTACAGAACGGATCAATCAATAGATCAATACTGTTTCCTGAGTATGGTTTAAGTGAAAAATTCATTATAACGATTACTATTGACAAGGTCGCAAAAATCTTACCTACATATAATACAGTTATTTAGGAATATGCTAAGTTGAAATGCACTCTTTTTAATATAACAAAAGGATCAGGTTTACCGAAATCCACTCTGACGAAGCTGCGGTCGGAAGCTAGGTTAGACAAACTTCAACCGATGTATATGTATGCATGTGTACGCTTCAGTTAAACTCTTTTTAACCTGTCTGTGCTGCAGTCTAGATGTATTGCGTCGATAAGGTATTTTTACGGCACAGAATAGACGAACTGCTGTTAAATAGAACCGTTTCATTTTACGTTTTTAACGAGTTGTTGTCTGCTGCCAGGAGATTCATGTCTGTTTATCTAGTTGGTATGAGGTGCTTCGGATTTTATATTTCGTTTTTATTTGAACAAATGTATCCTCAGGTGTTTGGAGAACATATTGTTCTCATACAAATATATTCAATACTACTTCTAATGAGCATATATTCATACATACATAATGATGATATAAGTTATATAAAATATAAATTATATTCGGTTTTATTTACTAATAGGATAACAAGGAGCAGTGAGGTATTGCTAGATGACAGCCTGCCTCGTGGATTCATGCCAGCCAGCATATTTTAAGTAGATTAGCTTGTCATAATCAGAAAGAAATTTTCGAATCCATCCGGTAGTTTCGCGGATAAGCGCTTTTAAAATAACAAACAAACGTATAACTATTTTAAAATATTAGTGTATATGAATTATAATACAATAGAAAAACCCCAAGTATAACACACAGCTAGTTAATCAATATCTCTGATGAATATTTAATGTAGTCATTTAAAATGTGTGAATAGTCATACATTTTGCATTCATTATAGAGGACAAAAGAAATTGCATTGCATTTATTATAAAAGACAAAAGAAAAAATACAAAGATCAATATTTCAAATTAACTATTTAAAATTATGCTTTTATTTATTTTATTACTTTACTAAAATGAGATTTAAATAGTTTTGCGTCCAGTATTACTTTACTAAAATGAGTTTTGCGCTCACCATCTTTGTTAGTACGTCGAAACTTAGGATCGGTATTTCCTAACAACTATAATACAGGAGTCAAAGTCGGTGTAAATAGATTTCTTGTAGGTAAGCCTGGAACATCGTGGACTACAGCCATGCTTAACATCAGGCGGAATGAAATCAAACGCGAACCTATTTAAAGACAAAAAAAACACCTAACACGCTTTTCTATCAGACTTCACCTCAGTGCAAGCTTCATTGTGATATCATTTTTTACTCACACCATCTATCTCTTGTTCGTCTTTTCTCGAAATCAGAAACGTCAACTAATATTCTTCTCATTATAGTTGTTTCTCTAAAAAATGTTTATAAGATTTGTGTATAAAATTACAAACTAAAGTATATAAAAATTATAATATTCAATACATATATAGTGTAACATAAGCACTAGACGTTAAAATTGTTATAATTTCAAATTTTTGCATTAAATTTTCTTGTGAATTCCAATTTTAATCGGGTTTATTGAAAAGTTCGATCGATCCCGCGTTGTAGTCATGCGTTATTATGAATTTACAATATACAATTGGGTGTTATATTGTAGTGTGCTGTGCTTTAAATCATCATGGAGCAGTCAATTTGAAGTCGTATCAAAAACTCGATATAATCCCTATAATAAGTCCGCATACCGTACTATCTACATATACGGATATCCGACTCTTTCAGTGTCAAAGCTCGTAACAATCAGAACAGTTACGTACTTTTAGAGCACAAAATCTGTAAAGGTGTTCAATAAAACTTAATTTCACCAAAAAAACTTTAGAAAACTAATATTATTATCATGATAAATGAAGATTAGCTTTGACGGAGTCCTATATATTATAATAATACTTGAGTCTTAACGCCGTAAAGAAGAAAGTGGTCGGGAAGGACATCAGTCTGAATCAGTCATAGATAACCGGAGTCTACGCTAAACCTTGTAGTTGTGACTCCGTATCACAAATAAAAGTATTAAAAGAAGAAAACATCGAGACTGAACCTGACACAAATCAATAACTACCAAAGGCTGATTCAAAAGAAGTACCGGAGTTAGTACTTCCTCTTCTCATCCAGCTCTTAAATTATTGACTACATTTATAGTCAGTTTTAGTCAGGTTAAACCTGATCTAATCAAAATGTCTAGTTTGTGTCTCTTAAGTTGTATCTATAGTCTAGACAAAGTCATTACAATCATTATTAAATCGGTCATGCATCTTAATGAGTAATAATTGCGTATTAATAAAAAGACAATAGAAAAAAAAAAACAATTTCGTCTGATACGTTATATTCAAAATGTGCTAAACATTTATTATGATTTTTTCATTCATTCAAATGGAATATAGTGGTTTTGGTATATATTATGTAAGATGAAGATATACGAAAAAATATAAATTTAAATGATTTATTGTGCGCTATATGATCAGCGGTGGCTTTCAAACACTCATCACGATTATATAAAGGAACTTCAGGCTTTGTTATCTTTTTACAGTTCAGTGACCTTTCTTATTAATTTTTCGCTAACAAGTGCAAAAGAATAATATAAAATATAAGACTAACAAGTTAGATGAAAGTCTTCTCTCTAATAAATTTAATTAAATACATTTAAAAATATTTACATTTTATATTTCAATACATGTAACTCAGATTTGAGTCTGAGTCATAACTAGAAACTAGTTCATGACCCTAAATCCAGACATCTCTGTACTTTTCGTCTAATGAGGACTCTATATACAGAAAGTAATTAAAAATTATGAATTTTTTAGAAATGTTCTCATTAGGAAGATGGTGAGTCGACTCCATATTTTTAAGCTTTTAGAAAGATGCATGAAAACGACTTATAAAAGTTTTAGAAATTAATTTGAATAAATTTGTAAGAAACAAAAAAATTTGTTTGGATTTATAATATATGAGAAGCCAGTGTTCGGTATATGTGTTAAATGAACATACGTACATTGAAACAACTTTGAATATAGTTACTTTAATTTTTATTGTACTATTTCTTTCTATCTATCCAAAAGACGATTACTAACTAATCGTAGTAAGCAATTTGCTTCAGCCGCTAAGATCTATTCACGAGAATCTGTAAATAAAATAACATTATATATTATCCATCTTTTAAAATTATTCAATATGCGATACATTTAATGTAAGAACTTTTTATAATAGCATATATTTATATTTATAACCGCTTTAACCGTGAACTGTTCAGTTCAAACGCATTAGGCCCTCGGGAAATTTCAAGATTCACGGGATGACATTTTAGGCGCAGGTCAAATTGTGTCGAACATTTTATGAATATTTTCATCCGCTACTAAAGGTCTATTCAATACACTTATCGAACTACTGCCTATAGTGATAGTGAATGGATAATACTTTAACAAAACTTCCACCTTAACAACAGTTTAAAACAAAGTATCAGAGTAAAATTATTTTCATAGAAATAAAATGACAAGTTGTTAAACGCCAATAAACATATATAACATGTTACTTGATGTTAGATAAACAGACTTCATAATAAGTGAGGCAGGAACTCCAATTACAGGAGTATGCTTGATGACACCGCCGCGCCCGCGCCCTCGTCACAACACAAAAACCACATTATACATTCTGAGGAAATTGCGCTGCGATTTTTGAGATAATTATGATTTTTTCAACTTTGTGAAAGTATTCCACCGCAAAAAAAAAATTAACAGTCTTTTTGTTCGTGAACTTTTAATGAGAGTTTTGTTGCAAAAACAAATTACATAAAGAGCTTTATTAGATATATTTAAATGTTTGTAATTCTGTTACATCTTATTTAAAAAGTAAATTGGGCTTGTTCCAATCCATGTTTATATCAAATTCGGCTAAATTGCCAAATAATTGCTAAAGTGACTTGCCAAGTTACAGAGCCATTCCGTGGTTTATGAAAATGGAAGCCAATTAGGAACACAAGCTCGACAGCAAGCGTTGTCTAAGAGCGTTCATATTATTTAATTAATTATACAATATATACAAGTCTACTAACACTATTCATTGTAAAGAATTATCTTATTTTTTATTATGCTATAGTTTAATTACCCTTATTTGTTAATAATAGATTTATTAAATTAATGTTAATAAAGAGCCTTAAACCTTACAAGCTGATATCTTGTATACAATATTTTTTTTGTCTTATTTCAAGATTAGATAAAGAAAATTTTTCAATGTTAACTCTAAAGAGTATTAAAAATAGGATGTTTGAAAATCGTGAATTTTTATTTTATTCATTGTAATTTTTTTTTAGAAATAAAGAAGAGAATATTGTTTTTCTTTGTTTAATATTGTAAATTTAACGTGTTCTTTGTTCCCTGGTCACGCGGATGAAGGTTTTCATATAAATTAATTATAATATAAACTATATTAAGGATTGCTGTTTAATTTTTATACTATTAATAGAGAACAAAGAAATATATTATTGAACTTAATCATTTAAAGAACTATAAATTTATATGTAGTAAGAAAAATTATGATTTAATAAAATATTTATTTTATATCCGTCACTAGTATTATATATCTCAAATGTAAAGATGGTAACAAGAAAGCCAAAAACACAAACTAATTAGTCGAGTACGGACGTCCAGCAACATCAATAGAGTTTTGTTTATAAAAAACAAGTTCGCGATGTCGGGTTTTGTAGACGTTCGCGTCGTTATCACGTCGTCAATACTCGTCAAATTACCATTAATGCAGACGGGGTCGGCGACCTTGTTCGGCGAGCGTGGGAGCGGCGCGCGCGCAGTTTTTGCAACCACCCTGCGCAGTGCGGCAGGTAGCCTGCACCCGCACCCGCTCCGCACATACAGATCACCACATATTTATTAATTTTGTCAAATTTTAACCGGTTTAACGTTTTAGTTTTGCGATGGAAATTTATTCAGGTTTTTTTTACATTAAATATTTTAATTTATAACATCATTATGTTGTTAATGTTTATAATATAGGTAATCATTAAAATCATAAAAAATAGCTATTAAAAATATGTTTTCTTAAGCACTGATTACTAAATATTATTGTAATTGGTATTTATCAGCCTTTAATCTATTTAGATCAATTATTCCACAATAAAGGTAATTATAATAACCAAATTGTAGTCATATTATTTACAATGTCTTATATATCTATTAGAAGAGGTCAATGTACTATCTTTAACATAATTGGACCATTACAAGTTAATGTACTTATCTATAGCTCTGTGTTTAAAAGTCAACACGCGCTGATGTCAGTCCAAATAAAGCTGAAAATCTGCAACAAGATTTTAAACAAGTTTATATATATACAAAAACGATGAGGCCCATTATACTTGTTTTTATCAAATTTGTTAGTACTATATCTGATTTCAACTACATTATAGTATACATTATATATTAATTAAATAGCTTCATGTTTGTTTTGTTATATAATGTTAATTGTAACAGTTATGTCTATGAAAAAATTGTAATTACGTAACAACACAATTTTATTTTAACAGTATTTGATTTTTTTATGTAGGATATAACGTAAAACACTCCTATTCAATTTATTTACATTTCAAACAAACAAAAGAAACAGAGAATAAATATAAAGAGTTATTTAAACGTTCAAACTACCGCACATCGATTTCCAAGAGTATATCTGTTGACAGCGAAGGTATACTGAAAAAGAAAACCTTTTTCAATCTGGATGTCAACTGAAGCGAGCGAGTGCGGCTCACTGACGGTGCTCAAGTACATTCCTCGGAATTTCTATCGGTAAAACTACATAGTTTTACTTTAAATATTTTTTACATAAGACATAAGTATATTTATATATTGAAATTTCTTTTTTATGCCTTCATAAAAAATCATTACAATGAATTATTTATAATAAATTTATTTAAATTAAAAATTAATTTTAAAACAGACAGTAATCGAACCTGCGGCTTCTAGAAGACTGATCCAACCAAATAATTTATATGAACTAATTATAGTTTGTAAGATAAAACTATTATATTATGTAAATAACTATTAAACATTGTTCTCTTGTAAACATTGCGACCAAGATTCTTAAATGTTTATCTTTTGATAACATTAATATAAGCGCACGAGAAAATATCTCACAGTACACTAAATAATATTTAATATATTAATTTTTAATGTTACAGCGTTTGTCTCGAAACTCCTTCAAAAAAACCTAGCCGATTCCTATGAAATGTTTCCTGTAAATTCGGTATGTCTAGAATATGACATTAACTATTGTTCGTATACCAACGTGACAAAGAAACCTCTTTATCACCAAAATTCTTTTTATTTATTATTTTTATTATCAAAATACACAAGGAACTCGAAATTTTCGCTATTTTTTGATAGCAATGTATTAACAGACATAAAGTTATATTTACTTTTTATATACGTATCGAAGTTTAATAAATAACAACTTACTTTATGAAACATTAATATCCGAATTGAGAAATAAAAAGTGTTTGAATAAAGCCTTAAATAATAAAAATCTTTCATTACTCGTGTCTGTTACATTATTGTATATTATATAACTAGTTGAGAGCGGGTGAACGGTCTTCGAAGGTCGTGTATTCAAATCGGATACAGCCTGCATTGCTCGCTGATTCATTTATATCCAAAGTCGATATTAGGAAATATATATTATTTATTACTTATTAGATATTAATAAAAATAAACCACTCACTTCGATAAATTTAGCAATCTATATATAAAATGAATCTATATTTAATACAAATTTAGGAAACATTAATTAATTAATTAAACATAAATTTCGGTTGCGGCATTTTTTCTGCAAATTTGGGAATATTGGTTAGGATTTTAAAAATTAAATCTAATGGATGTCACGTCGGTCTCATTGACGCGAGTGGTACAGTAGCTCAATAGGTAGGGCGACGGGACGGTTTCCTAGAGGTCAAGGGTGCGAGTCCTGTGCGTACTTATACATTTTTCATTATATATTTATTTAAAATTTAATATATGTATATAATGATGTTATATATGTTTAAAAATAATTTCAAACGGTTAATTGGTTTTGCATTCAAAGTCCTTTTATTGAATTACAATAGTGCGTATAAAAATATTTAACAATATAGTCGACAAAGATGTCTTTTCATAATAAAGATGTACCTCAGTTATCGCTACATTGGAAGCTCGACGTCATTATCAGTTGGCTATTCGCCGGAGTTAAACTTTAACGTCAGAGATAACCGGCTATAATGTTCTTATCACTTTTATTACTTCGTATTAGTAGTAACGAACGAACTAACTCAGTCTTGAAACAAATTCTCGGTGAAGAAACTAAGAAAATGCATTATATATACTTGAATCGTTTTTATAATAAAATTACTAAATTTTCTATACTTTTATACTAATAGTATAAAACTGAAGTGTTTCTTTGTTTCGTTGAACGCTGGAATCTTTTAAACTACTGGATGAATTTGAGAAATTATATCTAATTATGATAGACAGATTCATGAGAAAGGCTATCTATAGAAAAGCTATCTAGCATTACGACAATACTTCCAATTATTTTAAAAATAAATACAATCGTTTGTCCTCGGGTAGAACCACGAGTAACGCATAGTAATAGATATGTTAGAATCCCAAAGCAATATAAATATTATTATTTAAATTTTCAGAGTCAATAAATCATCCCAACGCCCATGGGAATGTCAATATCATGGTCATTGAGGACATGATGAGAAGGAGCGATGAATGAGTAAGCACCGCGTGACACTGAATAAATCTTTTGCAAAAGTTTTGCATGATCTCTTTGCGGAGCCTTTATTAGTGCTCCCGATATTGGCTTCACGAAGATGAAAACTTTAGGAATTTTATTACTCAGCAAAATTTCAAGCTCTTCCTTCAATAACAACCCCAAGAAATATCTGTGAAACATAAAACTGATGTTATTAAAATGAAAACTGAAAACTGAATAAATTGATTTCTAAGTGTTTTTGGAATTTCACCCTCAATTGTTTTTCACTGAAGTTTAATAAAAGATTTAATAAATTAATTTGGATTTATTTAACTTTAATTTGATATGTTACGAAAATAAATTGAAAGATTGGCAGAGCGAGGACGTGGGAAGTCTTTTTTTACTATTAATTATCCTTTATTTTACTAAGGTATAATATATTTGGAAGTTTTGATGTATTTACTTTTATTATAACATTTATAGAGTTGAGTTTCTCGGGACATTCATGACTTCATAAAGTTACAGTGGAGCTGTCCTGAGACCTGTTAACAGAATTAGTGCTCAGGGTTGGGGATTTCATCTCAGCGTCTCCTAAGTCTCATGACGTCATAAAACGTCCTAATTGGATGATATTAATATACGAAGATTGTTTCTACAAACATTTCATCACCAAAAATACGTCGAATGAAAAATAGTTCATAACGATAGACAGAAATATGGAGGATACAGAATTATAATGTATTATTGTAAAAATAAAGGACTTTTGTTATTCTGTTCTGTCACGTCACAGTCACGTCGCGAAATTGTTGTTAGACGATTACATTGACAATAAATATTAAATATAACGACAAAACTAAAAAATAAAACTAAAAAATAAAAAGAAATTAATATGTAGATGACTTTTTGAGCAAATAGCAAGCAATAAATAAAACTTTATAAAATACGTCAACTAATTCGTTAACTTCTTTATGTTTAGAGACATAATAGATGATTGCTTTGAGGTCATTGTAGAGTTAAATCTCAAATAATATAATTAAATATTTAAGGGAAACTTATAACATATAATAATTTCTAAAAACTACTGACCGAAATTTATGAACTTTATATATTAAATATGTTTTGACTTCTTAGAAAAAAACAAATTGTGCCATGATTATAACTCAATGAATTCATTCAATGCGTCAATCCATATCAAGGATTTTAAGGATTTCGCTGAAATGAAAAAAAACAGTATTTATTTAATAATAAAATGGTTAGGTAATAAATATAATATTTTAATCTTGACAAGTATTAAGTTGAATTCTACTTTAATACCATTCTAACGTAATATACAATAATTAATTACAATATTTTATCTTTAAATTTAAAATGGAAAATTATCATCTACTATCAAGGCCTCGAATTTTTTCGAAAACCCCTAATTGCAACAAATTAAAATTTAATGAAATAGGTACTTATATAGAAAAACAATAAACGAAAGTCATTCCTGCGAGTTTAAATCTTTTTCTCTGTAGTTTTTAATCGTTTGGAATATACAATATTTTACAGGTGTATTTATAGTTAAGCCTTCAGTGAGACACAAAATATAACAATGTTATAACAATGAAAATTGATATTCAACTGCTTAAAAACAAGGAGAGCAACAGCGGCTTAAATGATGAATACACAATGTTCTTATTTTGAACGCCGTGACGTCACTCATGACGCCATGACGATTTTTAGAGTTTTCGATCTAAATTTGATTGTGTTTTGAAATCACAAAATACATGAAGATAATTTTAGATCTTTTTTTAAAAATATTATTTTTGTGTGTAACAAAGGTATTAAGGGTCAATATTAAAGTTTTTTTTTAATTTTTGTTCAACAAGCCTATAATGGGTAATAATGATATATAATTCAATATGTTTATTCAAATTTATATTATCTATTTTACTCTTTGATATTTATCATATATAAATATGTAGGTGTTATGTTCACATTCATAGATATTATTTCAAGTTGACACAAAAAAATCGCATTTCCAATGTGTATTGCATATGTGTATATTTATAGTTCATAATAAAAAAAACAATATAAATATAAAATATATACATATGGAATGTATGTAAAACAATGTTTATAGCGAGTCCAACAAAAGGATGATTGGGCGCACGCGCAGCACACTTACTATCCAGTCTCAGCACTTCACTCCAAAACCTGTTGTATACTGTTTGATGTGTATACTTGTCTTAAATGTGATGTATCACATTGTGCCAATTGCAATGCGTTTTATAGTTTAGCCAATTTTTTTTAATTAAACGCTCATTGTTATTAGATATAAGCGTAGATATGTTATATGTTTTTTTTATATTACCCTACAAAATATTATTTATTTTATTTTATAATATTTTCTCTTATTTACGCGTTATTTCTAAACTTCGAACATAAATTAAATTATTCCACAAATATGTTTTACGGAAAAGTTCTAATTTCATTTAATTATTTGAGTTAAAATGGTTCTGAACATAACTCCGGGCTAGAATAATTAGGGTTGCCACCCCTACTACATATATTTTAAGCAATTGTAATATATATTATAGAAAAACAATATAGTACTAAAAATACTATACTTGTACCACTAATGAAAGTATCGCACTGAATGTATGAGAGCAACCCAAAGTAGATAATTTCTTTGAATATGTCAAAGAGAAAAAAATAATAAAATTTAGCCAAAAATTCTCCGAGCTCTTAAGTAAACTTAATAGAAATTTTTATTCTTGAAATAAAGTTAAATATATTTAAATAAATGTTTTGATTTTAATCTAAATAAAGTAATTTGAGAACTTGACTCAAACGTCTAGAGAACATTTTTTATGTATTGAATTTAGTTAATAAATCAAATATTAATAGTTTATATATTCAAAGTAAATTTTAATGAAGTATATTATATTAAAAGTCAGCAAAAAAGAAGTATTTCAACAGATATATATAATCTGTGGTTTGATAAATATAATTATAGTATTTATTATTATTTCAATATTTTAGTTTTTGTTATATTTTTATCGTGATTTCGTTTTTACAATACTTAAAAGATGCTCTTGAGATCAAAAGTCACTAAATGTTTCACGCGACTCAGCGTGGACTCATGTACTGCGGCACGATACGAATACACAGTCAGATCAATCGATTCTGATAAACAAAGACTATTAATAAGTACTCATATTTACTACTCTTTAAAAAACACTACTGGTCACAGCAATATTTTAATTGAAAAAAGAATTTTCCTATTCCACAAAAATCCCAATAAATCCCTATAAAAACTACAATTGTACATTTCATTCCGACAGACAGACAGAACTACAATAATTATATATTGATAAAAAGCATCTTTACATCATTATTATGTCTATTGCGACAATATATTAGTGCTGTGACACTGACTGCTGACACACTGACTGCTTTTACTAATATTTTACATATTTTTAAGAAAACCTACTAATCACATTCATTTTGATATTTTCTGTGATTGCGTTGTCAATGTTTTATTTATTATAATTGTTATTATAAGAATGAATAGAAATTGAGTGAAAATAATCATAATAATACGTTTAAAAAATGTATTGATCCAATACGATGAAATATAAACATTATAATTTATATAACTGTTATAAGATAAAGTACCTTCAATTACAATTTGGAGTTTTCCTCAAAGAATTCTTTTCTCAGATTCCATTTTCTATACCGACAATTATCTGATTGTCTTCAATCAAAATTATAGAAAAGTGTGTCTAAAAAATAAGAGCACAATTTCCCGATATTCGAAATTCATTAAATATATTAAAGTATCTATCATGCTGCCGACCTTCATACAATAAATAATTAATCTATGCATGTTTATTGAAGCCATTACTGTGACATCATCAAATTAATTTAACGTCCAAGTAATTAATGATTATCTGCTCTGGTTTTAAATACAATTAACTAAAATTGATGGAATAATATGATGATAATAATTAAAAATATTATAACTAAAGCACTAAACCTAATATTAAAAAAAAAGTTCATTGAAAAACTTTTTACAGAGTATTTAATAGTGACAAAAGATGGCGCCAGTAGGAGATGCACTCAAAAACTATTAGTCTAAACAAAAACTTGTTAAAACTCTTACGATTACTTTTTCCTTCATCGCTTTGGTAATTAACTCAAAAACGTCCAGTATAATTACAAAGTATTCAAAATCATAATTAAAAACAAAATCTTTATTGAAAGTACAGTTATTTACAAAACATTTTTCATTGTAAAAAAAACCACCACCAGCTCGGAAAGATATTGCCTCAGACCTGGCAAGAGCTGGCAAAATAAATTCAGTCCAAAGTCTATATAGTATAGCACATACTATATACACTTTGAACGGTACAGATTAGCAAGTTAAAGCTGAGATATGAAATGTATTCATTTATCAATTCCATAAAATTCCATTCCATTTGAATTCCATCACATCCTCATGTCGTAGTGTCTATGGAAGTAGTTGCAGTATTAGCACTGACATATCTTCTATTAATATTTAATTGTCAACGGTAGTCAAATACTTTGAATATGAATAAGGTCTGTGGTCCGGATGGGATTCCCTTTATATTTTTGATGAACTGTTCGGGTAGTCTAAGTTTTCCCTTATTTATTCTTTTTTTCCCTATTTTTGCGGACGTGCAAATACATTTCGAATGGAAAAGGTCTTACGTAGTACCCGTTTTTATAAGCGGAGATAAGAATAATAAATAAAAAATTACCGTCCTATTTCGAAAGTAAGCTGTATTCCAAAGATGTTTGAAAAGATTATATACAATATTATAATGCTCTTTATTAAACCAATAGTTGTCACTCAACAGCACGGACTTATTAGTGAATATTCGACGGAAACTAATCTATGCGAATTCATTGATTTCATGTGTTATGGACAATGGATTTCAGGTTGACGCTGTGAACACGGATTTTTCTAAGGCTTTCGATAAAATATCTCATCCCATGCTTGTTCAGAAATGACAAGACATTGATGTACATGGTGATCTTTTGCGATGGATTGAGTCGTACTAACCGTAGCTAAGCTGCTACCAGAAAAGGATTCACATCATATTTTATTCCGGTTGCATCTGGGGTACCTCAGAGATCCCATCTCGGACCTTTACTATTTAACATTTATCTCAATGACTTTGTGGCAGTATTTAAACACTCAAGGTTTTTGTTATATGCCGACGATTATAAAATGTTTAAGATTATAAAAAATACCGATGTTTGTGAGATTTTCAAGATGATTTAGATCGACTCAGTTTGTGCTTTGAAAATTCTTTATTTCTTAACTTACAGAAGAGTACTGTAATCACCTTTACTAAAAAGCATTTGGTAGTTAATTATTTGTATAATTTAAATAGTGTAACAATACCTAGAAATAATGTAGTAAAGGATCTTGGAGTTATCATTGACTCAAAATTACTCTTTGATGAGCATGTCGATTATTCGGTTAAAAAAGCTTATCGTATCCTGGGTTTTATGCTGAGGATTTCCAAGGAGTTTAAGCATGCTGCTACGAATGTTATTTTGTATAATACTTATGTTAGATCCATTTTAGAGTATGCTTCTTCTGTTTGGAATCATCAGTATAAAATTCATGTTAATAAAATCGAACGTATACACAATGGGTTTCGTAAAAATCTTACAGTATTTGTTAATAAGTCTAGGAATAAAATTTCCTTTGACGTTCATAAAAAATAAATTTGCTAAAAATTCATTTATTAACAGAAGTTGTGCCCAGAACCACAAATTATTTATTAATTTTGACATATTTCATCTCTCTCTTAATAAATTTAAGTTGAATGTCAAGAATAAGTTGATGAATTGTAATTGTGATTGATTAATTTTATTGTTATTTAGTAGTTGTAGTCTTCCCATTCTCTAATTATAATTCAGATTATGTATATTCAATAGTTATCTACCAATTGTTTGTTTTAATTATTATTTATTCTCTAATTATTATTAACGCTGTGCATTTTTTCTTCTAATTTTATTTTGTGTTTTATTATAATATTGGAAACTATTTTTGGTCA
The DNA here is from genome assembly GCA_959347395.1 of Mechanitis mazaeus. Lineage (NCBI taxonomy): Eukaryota > Metazoa > Arthropoda > Insecta > Lepidoptera > Nymphalidae > Mechanitis > Mechanitis mazaeus. Next base: position 4,750,660 of record OY365743.1, read on the forward strand.
AGTGTTTTAATGTTTGCTAGTTTATTTATTATTATAATACCGTAATTAAATAAATAAATAAACTAATAATAGTATAACAAAACAAAGCATAGAACTTCAATTATGATGACTTAAAATGAATTATTTTCAACATCAATAATGGTCTCTCTGCTCTGTGTCAAAAAATAACAAAAACAGGTTCTTCTCTTATTAAAAATATTATAAAACTCTTATTAAATAATATGTAATGCACAAACTATTTTAAATTATAATAAATTGTGCCAATTTTCAATAATATTGAATGTATAAGAGATAAACTTGAATTTGAAAAGATTAAAAAATACCTCTTTCCTAAGCATAAAATAAAACTTGACTTTACAACATGGCTTAAAGTTACTTTCTCTAACGGATCCTGCAAGTATGTAGGTGTTTCATTAAAAGCTTAGAGATATCCGCGTTGCAATCATTTAAGAGCAATTAAATAAGTATTTATTAGAGTTTACTTTACATTTATAAGTATTATAAGTATTTTAATTACATCCCTATTAAGACGGTCGTAATATATAGAATGCTATGCTTAGGTTTTCCCAGTGGTCGCGGGTTCGAATCTTGCTGGTATCCATAAATTTTTCATTTTATATTTATTAAAATATTTTATAACATTTATTTAAATATGTAGTTTTATGGTTCGTTTGTGTTATCTTTATAAAAATCTATTTCTTAGGTTCATAGTTACAATACTTTCTCGCAACTCTCGTAATATTTAAAATATTAAATATTTACACAACTTCAAACATTTAGTAACAACCATTAAATGGTAACACTGATTATGAAACAAATTATTATTTAGAAAGTTATAATACTGTACAATACTGAAGGAAATTACTAAAGTAAAAGTTTCTTTCAAATAATTGAATTCAAATGTCTGGAACGCTTTGAGCCATTGTTTCGCACTTGTTACTTCATCACGACATTCTTCATTACGGACTGTTTAGATAGAATAGGACTGTTGTGTGACAGTTGTAGAGAGGCAAGTTTTATAACATTATTAAAAATATCTAGTTATATTCTATCTAATGCTTTACTAGAGAGAAAATCATAATTTGTTTATAAATTTGATCTTATTCTATCATTATCTGTTGATAAATATATTCATTTCTGAAAAAAATTGAAACTGCCTATCGTGTAACAAATTATGCAATTTTTCTAAATCTTCTTATAAGTAAGCCTTTATGAAGTACAAAGTCACAATATTAGTTGACTTAATAATATTAATAAATTTATTGAAATAAAATTTTATTCAAGAAACAAACATTCGCTAACAAACTATCACTTAGTAAGATAAATGTTCCAGGGTTTCTATTTCACTAACAATATTCTTTAAAAAATATTAGGCTTTCACATTTTTACATAAATTATGAACTTGCGTGAATATTAATAGTAAGCCATATTGATTTTATATAATATTCCAGCACACACAACTCATAAAAATATTAATAAATACAATATATTTTAAATAAGATAGTATATATTATCAATATACATGTAGTAACAAATAATGTATATTATATAATCAAGAAAACAATTAAGCTTAGGTACTACTTCACAAATTACTCAAACATTAATTTTAACTGCAAAGCGAACAATACTTCAATCTTATAAAGCCAGTATGAATAATATTCTTATAATTTTTTTTATAGTAAAAGTATTATTTTAAACCCAATCCTGTTTGTTCTTAGTATTGACTGCCTAAAATAATTATTACAAATAGCTTTGATGTAAAGTGTTAATCGTATCTATTGTATTTATATAACATGTAACTTGATTTGTATTTTAATAAATGTAATTTTTGTATTTTTCTTATAGATTTATTTCGTTCCAAATAAAGTTTTAACTAAAACTTTGTAAGACACACAGAGTTAATATCCTCTAGAACATACGAACATACGAACGAACGAAGAGTTATTTTCCTCCAGAACATACGAACTACATTAATAATAGGCACTAAATATTGTCATGTGTGTACGCAGATGTTGAAGGGTTGGTCGAGCGGGAGATCAGGCGGTGTTTGCACTTTGCTCTGCGCCTGCGCAAACAAAGCGTCTGCGCCCGCGCCGGCTAGAAGCTGTTTTACCTTTTTTACTCCCCGCTACTACAGTAACCTCCGCTGACCGTCACGCAGTGTGTGTGGTCGGTGAGCCAAGAGGATATTATTGTAAGTGTTATATGCGTTATACGGTTTGTACTTCGCTTTAATGTTATGTTATTTGCCATTGTTTTGGATGATTTGTTGTAGCGGTTGTCACTTTTTTAAATTTCGTTGATCTACGACAGAAGTTATTTTAACATGTTACCTTTGAGATCATCACTCAAACTACAAAGTGACCTACCTATATAAATACAATAGAACAGATGGTAGTAGTACTAAATAGATCTACCGATGCGTAGTAAAAATAAATTGAAGAGAGAGACTATATCTAAATGGAGACATTCGTTGAGCTTCTCAGTAATAGAACGATTACAGTTATTATGGGATTGCGAACAAGCCCCGTGCCATATATATGAAAATAAGTACACGCCGACCGATCGTAAATCAGTCGTTTTTGCTGCGACAGCGCTCTGCGTGTATCGAGTCAACAGCAATCCATTTCGGTCGGCGAATTTTCAACTTTTTCTCGGTTAGTTCGGCCGTCGGCTGGTGGTATCAATCATAATTGGTCGGTTTTTGCGATTTCCAGAATCAGCGCTCTGCGTGCACGCACGTATGCGACGGAGGCAGGGGCGCGCGGGGGTGTCACTGTGCAAATGCACTCGTAAACCCGGCGCGAGGTCAACGCACCCCCTCTCCGCTCGTCCTCTGCGCCTGCGCACCCCGAACCTATAAACGTTTACAACTATGATTTATTTGCTTTTTGATTGCAAAATGGTTTAAAAACCATTACCACGTTCAAATATAAATTGAAAAATATTAAATAGAAGCGATATTTTTTAAATTCAAAACAAAATTTTCATAAAACGTAACAATTAAAGTTATAACAGGCCGTGCTTAAAAGTGTAAATAACGCCTTTAGGTCAGCTCTACAGTGCGCTCCCAGCAGCTCATCTTATAATGGAAACCGGAAAGGAAGCTTACCTGTTCATGTCTTGATATGGGAACGTTTTTAGCGCTAATTCAATGGTTACTCCGAGAGCTGCTTTCGAAATCACAAGATCGAACTTTTGTAGACCATTTTGCTCACGATCATGAAATAGGCGTATATGATTATGAAATAGATTTGTCTTTTTTAAAAAACATAAGAATTAAAAAAATATATATTATAAATTTAAAAACAATCGTTTATTATTCTTGCTAAAAGAAATATGAACTAGAATTTTTAGCCAATCTTTATAGAGATTTAAATATATTGTTCATAAAATTTTGGAATTAAAATGATAATAAATCTATAAAACTAAAGTTCGCCTGGAAAGTAGGAATAATCAATATGGTAAGACACGCGAAGCCCGCGCCCTAAAAAAATATCCCATTTATCATGCGAAGTGGCTCAAGAATTAGTGGAGCTAAGTTCCGAAAGTAAATTTTATTATTGAAATAATGAAATTCATAAATTTTGAAGACTAACAAAAACTTAAACGAGCTTTCAGCGAGAGTTCAAATTCAAAAAGGTATTTTTATTAAGAACCCTCAATATCCCCTTAAAACGCAGACGTGCCCTTACGCTTTTAAGTTCTCCAATGTTGCAATAGAAAATGGGCGACATAGATGAATCAGATTTTTTTTTCACAAGATAGATTCGCTTTCCACCACAACTTTTCTGATGTTGATGAACATCACTACAGTCGAGAACGGTACACGACAAGGAACTGAGAAAATCAGGTGATGTAGCTTCATTGCAATCTCTCTGAAATCTGAAACAAACTGATGACCACCTTGCGTCGAAATTCAAAACTTTGGAGTCTCTCCTTTTTAAAGTCGGTTTCATCTGCAGGCCTCTTAGCTCTTCTCTTAATTGATTCCAACGTCTCTAGCTGAGCTTTAGACACAATGAAGGAAGTGAAATTAAGAAACAAGGTTAGGATACCAAAGTTTGGTCCAACATCGTCTTGAACACATTCCGAGGGAAGGGTCTAGAAAGAATGAGCTTTTCTCTGTCGAGAATAGACAGGCCTTAGTTTTGGCTGCATTAAATCTAACCAAATTGGTATCGCCCGATTAGGAGACTGTCTGGAGCTAAAGATTCATCCGCTTAACCATGGCCTTTCTAAGTAACTTATTGTCAACAGAAATATTTCATGCATTTGACACATAGCTATCCGTACCGGGCTGTAGTCGGCATACTCAAAAATTATATGACAGGCATTCAAACAAATGAGCAGCCATCAGTGGTCACACGTATTGATCGATCCGTCTAAACTCTAATATCCAAGATAACAAGCCGTAAAGTTTTCCTGATAGGCCTGTTTTCCTTTTATATTGTTTTTATTTGTCTTGTCTTATTTTAAAGCAAAATAACTAAACCTAAAGTGACAGTAACTCAACAAACAAAACATTCTCTGCACACACGCAAACATGCACACACGCACACACCAATTTTATATAAATGACATACAACACTAAAATAAAGCATGTGTGTTAATTGCGGTAACCAAAAATAAATCTAATTAACTACTAATTAGTTAATTAAATCATTTATAAAATTAATATAAACGAATAATTAAGTAACAGTAAAGATGAGGTCGATAAGAAGTCAGTTAGATATCTGTTGTATTATATCTGTTATATTGTATTATATCGTATCTTAATGAATTATTTTTTTACTCACTCCGTGCTCCTATCGATAAGGCGCATGTTAACTTTATATATCTCCATTTCACTTACAGACTGCTGTTTAATTTAATTCAATTTTTTTTTGTTCGACTCTAATTGAAAGCTTTTATTTATTGTGACGATTCTATCCTTTCCTTGTTTCGAGCTTCCTCTAGGTGCTGGACTTTGTTTTCATCCCTTCTCATTACGTGCAACAATGTGACGCAACTATTAAACTTCCCCTAATATACCTATTTCTTATATAATCCATTGATACCTATTTTCTCAATAAATAATACATGCTGTATATAATTAAAGTCATTAAGGTAGCTGTGATTGTGATGACAACTCTCCTTTTTCATATCATATATTAATTTCTATTTGTATTTTAATAAGCTACATTGAATATATTAATTAATGCATTTCTCTAACAAATTTTCATGACAAATGCATCAGTTGTAAAACGAATGCGCAGGCGCAGTCACACGCCGTGCTCCAACGCATGTCGAGGCGAACGCCCTGGGAAACAATACACCTATTACTACACTACACCTGACCCTATTAGCTTTTGAAAACTATACTATTGTAATTTTAATGTAATATTAGAAAAGTTTTGATGTTTTTTTTTTAAATATAGTTTAGGGAGAACATATGTTAGATATTAATAAAATATTTAATAATAAAAATTCATAGATAAAAATACATACGAATAATCTATTATGTGTAGTTATTTTCGTAAGAAATCTGTTTTGAAAAATAATATTTTAGGTAGATTTATATTGACAGCGAGTAGTCACAATTAAAACTGTGGTTTAGATCACATCCACTCGAGCTCGAGTTGAAAACTCATCACGAGAGGAATTAAGGAATCTTTGAAACTATCGAAACACGTTATAACTCCAGCGATACGATTTCTGCTTGGAATAACAATTTTAACTTATAATGTTTGAAATATTTACTATATTTTTACACTAGCTGTTACTCACCGTTCCATCTGCGGACGAACGATCTTATTGACTATTAGGACTTACAGTAGTGTAATGATAGCCTATAACCTTCCTTATGCAACTTTCCATTATAACCAGAAAAAAATCCAAATCCATCCGGTAGTTTCGAAGATAAGCGCGTTCAACCAAACAAACAAACTCTTCGGTTTTATAATATTAGTATAGATATAAAAAGCGGCTATACATATATGATACTCACACATATAAAATAAACATTTATTAACTTAGATTACAGACCTGTATATATTTAATATCACAAAATACATTTAAAAAGAATAACAAAAAAAATTAACAATTCAATAATACAATTTTTAAGAAAATATCTCTGGATTTAGTTTATTTAGTCTTTATTCTTTATAAATCTTTATTATATCTTCACAAACACACACACATACACACAACACATACACACACACACACACACACACATACACATACATACACAAATATTTTTTTCTCTAATTCTAAAAAAGTATGTATTGAATAAAAAAGAATATACACACACATTGTACTTTCTTTCAAATTTCAAATACAAAAAAAATACTGAATAAAAAAGGAATACACACACACACACACACACACACACTCACATCGTTCCTTTAACTTGAAAAATAAAATTATATATAAGTAGGTTTTGTATCTGTGTGAGTGACAATAAGTTATCAAGCATCAATTATATTAGTAACTGTTTCAACCTAAAATACCATTTTAGTTTGTTTTACTTGTAGAGGAAAACAAAGCCATAGTAAATATAAAAAACTTTACAGAGACACAACTTTATATGTCTCGTGAGGTCCCAAAATGAAAAAATATTCTCTTACGAGACTTGAAACTTTAAAAATTCAATCTAAAAAGGTTGTGTCCCGGAGGGGCGTTAGCCGAGTGTCATCCTATAACAATCATTTACAATAAATAATGTACAGTAATATTATAAAATTACATTTTAACAGCTGTATTAGATATCAATTTGAAGCGCAAAATAAATAACATATCAAATGAGCCTTCGATATGACATAAAAATGATAAAAAACTGCACAATTCAATTTAAGTGGTATTATAAAATGTAAAATTAATTAAAGCACATATATTGTGTTCGTCGTCGTGTCGCTTACTGAGAGCTACATGTGTTTATGAAGTGCGTCTCTAAACCTGATCTCACACTCGATGTTAACGGTGAAGCGATCAGCAAACTTCTGATTAATTTCCGCAATTATCTAAACGGAATCTCTTGAGATGAAGACTTTTAAATAATCTAATTTGTAAAGTTTATATCCTTATTATAATATGTAACTTTAAAATATTTTAATTAAAAAGACAGCGGAGTTCCTACCGTTATTTTGAATTAAGAACATGTTCGAGTGAACATGTTCTTAATTTAAAATTGAGCTGTCGGGATTGGTTAAAATATTTCTGTTATTCGTTTTGTATTTTATGATACCTACCTGAAGTTTGTCAAAACTAATTAACACTCAGCTCCTCAGTGTTAGAGGCGAGGACAAACATTTCGACATATCCTCTACTAGGAATAATGCGGCTTCTTAAGTGGTAAGAACCGTGCAATCACTATTAAGAGGATAATGGAAGAGCACGCCGGTAGTACAAACAAACACACACACACTCTAACACGAGCACGCTGTGAACTCACCGACCACCACATACTAGTACTACAGTCTTCATAAATATACATATATTATCTACGCTATATAATTTCAAAGCTATTAACAGATAAAAGCCGCTTATGATTGTCACTTAATATTCATAAATGGTAATCACTTGCACCGGCTTCAACACCGCAAAATACTGAACAAACTATTCGTACGGACATTCCGATTTAAAAATGATATTTATGGAAATATTAATTAAAGAACATTTCATTCGTAAATTGTTTGAATTATAACATCAAAACGACGCCGGCATAGATACTTCAAGTCCCTCGACACGTTTACGATTGTGATTTTAACAAATCCTAATAAAATCAAATAATTTTTGAAGCGGTTTTATCAATTTTAAGCCACGAGTTAAGGGCTGCCCGGGAAACCCTGGATGGTTTATGTAACGCTTGAAATAAATCTCTCCCAATGGCCTTTAATCTGTTCTATTTGAGCAGATGAAAAGGAAAACGCAACTTGGTTCCTAAAATATGCGAAGGTAAGATAAAAAGAAAGACGAAGAAAAAGAAACGTCATTACATAAGATATATGTAATAACTAATAAAGACAAACGTATATTAATAACGATTTTAAATCATTAATTTTTTTAGAAAGACTAAAAATATTCTTGTCTTGCACCTAAACACAAACGTAAGAAAAAAAAATTATGACGTTGATTAATAAGTCTAATAATGCAATAGCACCGCTATTTTTTTTAAGAGTATAAGAAGAGAGAGAGAGAAAATATTAATAAATCTTTACGTTATCTCCAACCAGCGATTAAAAACATTTTTGTATTATATTATTTTTTTTTAATTTCCTCGACCTTTTTTCTTTTACACTTCATAAGGCTTCATATCAGAAAACGTAAATAATTATGTCAACTCTCAGCATATTTCAATTTGCATAAACAAAGAAGGCAACATCATAAAGTAGATAATATAGAGCCTTATCTTCTCCAATGAATGAGATGTTTTGTATTTTATAATCTTGCAACATAGCAAACGGACAGTAAGCGCTAACTTTCAGAATATTTTAACGCTTAATGCCAAATTAGTATGTGTAGACAAATCTTAAATATATTAACATTTTAATCCAATTGAACATCTAGCTAACAATAATTTAATATTTTAATTGTCCTCCTAATATAAATAATATAGTATTCATTACACAATGTTATTAGTACTTACAAAAAAATAAAAACTTATTAAGAAACTATATATTATTATGATTAGATGGAAAGAAACAAATTAGAAAAAATATATTAATGTCCGAAGTATTTTTTTAATAGCGCCATCTCTTGAATAATCAGACCAACATTGTGTTCCAAACCTATCCAAATGTTTAATGTAAAAGTACTAAGATCAAACGAGGGCAGCACTAGATACAGCAATAATTATTTTTTAGTAAAATAATTAGGATAGCCTTGACTGTAGCATAATAATAATAAAAGGATGTGAAGTAACCTTTTTGAAATTATTTGAAATGTAGTAAATTTAACAATCACTTTTGTTTATTTTGTTTTTACTGACATTACATCAACTTTCTAAACCTAAATGTTTTTATAAATCAGTCGGTGTCTCTCATGGTGTGCTGTCAGTGTCAAATCGTGTAGGAGCGTAAACGGTTGTCGCGTTTTGTAATTTAAAATTAATTACGATTGTATATAAACAAAAAACATTAATCAGTATTTTATTATGTATTGATGCGTAACAAATGTAAATAAGGTTAAAGCTGATTAATTTTAAGATTTTCTTATAAACGTGTAAAGGTTTTTATATAATAGTGAAAGATGGACGAAAATCTCATTCGCTGTTAATTTAGCTTTCCGTTTAGATGCGGTCGTGAAAGAAATGTGATCTAGTTGGGCGGAAAGTGAAGACCGTCTAGTGTAGTAAGTTGATTTCTCAATTTGTACTACTTTACATAGCACATCAATTCAATACCAATGTTAAATATAAACAAGATTCGTATCAGTCATTATTATATTGTTATCAGTTATTATTACATTCTTGTCAGCTATGATTTTCATATCAGGTACTTAAAATTGCTATTTTTAAATAAAAAACATATTAAAGCAGAATTATTTATTCTTATTTTTCCTAAACCCACTAAAATAAAAATTGCCATTTATTTATTTATTATCAACAATAATATTTATTTTTAAGCCATTGTAAATGTTTGTTGTACACTGTTGGATTTACTTTTTAAGCTTCTGCATTTTGTACTCTATTACAAAATTTTTTTTCAAACAGGTGATCAAATGCAGCCATGTCTAGCGATGAGTCCAGTGTGCGTGTTGCAGTCAGGTACTTCCTTTCAATAATATATATAAATGTTACATAACTCATAAGAAGAATGGAATAAAGGTTTATACAATGTCAATAAACTACATTAAATTAGGGCCTTAATCTAAATACTTAATAATAATGTTCAGGTAATTAACACTAATCTGACATGTATGATAGACAAACACACACACAGTTTTTTTAAACACATGACTATAAAGAGGAACCATTATTTAAAGTAGAGTTGTAAAACACAAAATATCAATTATGTTGCAGTTCTACATATATTGAAATATTAATGCAATTTCTATTAATATTTTTAAATATACACCTACCATTTTATTTAATACAATAATTTACTTAAGGTCTAATAATTGTAATATAAAAAATATATATGTAATTAAACTAATTGTTGAGTAAACATGTAATGTATTTTAATATTTCATAAAGAGTTTGTGATGTCAAATATTCAATTAATTTGTAATATTATCATAACATTTGACACTCTGTTAATTGAATATTGCTTAAAGTATTGGTGCTTAGATGTCAAGGTCCTTTGAGTTGTTAACTCATTGACACACTGACTTACGAGATGTATAACAATTACATATATATGTACGCTTATTTATAAAGATTAATTATATTGCACCTATTAAGAATATTCTGTAAAATTTATAAGGCTGAATATCCCACCATCAGTTGTGATCATTGATGATTGATTCTTTCAATCGAAGGTCCCTGATGTCATTAAATCAATTTTTCTATATATTTTTTCTTCTTTTTAAACCCATTCAGAGCCCTTACTTATGAGTTTAATAATGACATGAGTAGCACCGGATAACGATATATAATGTTAAAGAAAATTTCGGATTCGGGAAACTGAAAACATAAGCGAAAGTTGCGAACTGAAAAAATTGTTTCCGTCGCACACGTATTTTATTTTAATATAAATTATATAAGTATTAAAACTATTAACTCGCAACTGCAGTTTTATGAAAGGTATTGATCCTTCGCAGTCCAGTCTTTCATAAAAAGTCACCCTTCAATGTTGGGCGCCTGCGGGGCGGGTGCGGCACCCGCGAACCCCAGGCCCTTCGTTAAATATCCTGTGATATTAAATCAGGGAGAGTCCCTACATCCGTTGATTTCCAAGTATTTCTGAACGTTTGTAGAAAAGAGCCTATTAGGTATATACCTCATTATTTAATAAAAGATGAAGAGTTAAAGCTACATTAAAGTAAGCCTTAGTGTGTTAGGAGAATAACAATTTCCTAATATAAATTTCATTACACTAAAGTGTGCTAAAACGCAATCCTATTTTATCGTCAACCTGACATTCTTCATTGCTCAAGCGTAGACAACTGGACGTAGCCTGAGTACGCTGCTGTTGCACTGTTCATAAAACATGGTCTAGTGCTTCTTTAATACGGCCCTGATGCCCTAATGTATAGTAAGTATTGTATTTATTGATGTAAGTGAAATGGATGTAGGTTTTGTTATAATTTACTGCTTCATTCATTTTTATAAATTTTAGCAACCGTCTTTTTATGCTATCAAGATACGGCAACTGACAGCACAATAGATCATAAGTATAGATACTACATTCGTTATATTATATATTTTTTAAGTTTATTGTTCAGATCTTGTAATGGCTAATAATAAAAATAAGGCTAGAAACAAAATCCTAAATGCTTAAATATAACCCAAATACTATTATTTAGTTATTCTGCTATTTGTATTTTTGTCCAGATCTACACCTAACTCATGAAATACATAATTTCGTAAAAGCCTATTTAAAAGCCTATTTAAAAAGCATATATGTCTCTTTTGTAATATGATTGTAACATCCTAGGTGTGGTCGGTGTGACTTGACCGAAGTGTGAATTGTCAATAACCACTTCTGCAATAAATGAATCCATTAGTGATGACGCTTTCCATAACAAGTTGCACATTCAAACTACAATTTGTAATTTGTCTCCCATTTAATTAATTCCAGTAGCTTCTCTGGTCTTTCTACTAAATTTATATACTTTTAGAATATTTATAGCCTGTGTATTAAATAGACAATCAGCTTATTAAATAATAGTGCAAGTATTTAGTCAATGTAAAGACACAATGCACTGTTAAACATCGCATTGTATTGAAAACGTAATTAAATAATATAGATATTACTATAGGTAAGTACTTAAACAATCAACGATCAGTCGTCAAAGACGGATTTACAAGAATGACCTGTAATGCAACAAAATAAGGTATATTGTAACAGACATTAATTACCCATTGGAAATCATATCAACTCTGTCATCTTAAGTTATTACAATCCGCAAGATTTCTAGGAAATATTTTATACTCGACAGTAAATGAGTGTTGATTTGTTGATGGCAAAACCCTATTTGAATTAATATAAAAGACTCAATTTCCGAACATTAGTTCAAAATGGCGTCGTTAATAACAAGATGTCAGCTGATTGACTTGAACGACCCTTCTTTTTCACTAACTGGCATATTATTATAGCAACAAAGGGGCATTTACAATACAAGATGTTTAATTTTTTAATCCTAATTTAATTTTAGAGTAAAATACATAATGAAATGTCATTTCCAATATCAATTCTTCATATTCATATTTAATTTAACTTTAAATAGTAATTTTTATGTCAAATCATTGCCTCTGTTATAGATGTCCCAAAGCACCTCGTTAGTAATACTGCGTTTATTGACTTATCTGCAATCTGAACGTGAGAAATGCGGCCACCAGATTGATAAAATAATGACCTCAGACTCGAAGGATTCTAAAAACGTGGGTTTCATTAAAATCAACCTTTACGTGAGTGAGGTAATAAAGTTGTAAAAACAATTATTTTATATGCACTTGGATTGTTAAAATACTTGAAGACAATGCTTCATTTCATTAATATATTATTTTAAAAAGCTGTTAAAAAAGACACAAAGAAATTTTACAAAGAAAACGTACTACAGTCTATTTAATAGAAGCTAACTAATCTAAAGTAGGTTTTTTTTTTTTTTTTTTTTTTTTTATGGAAAAGGAGGGCAAACGAGGTACGATATATAGGACGAGCTTATTTGATTATTAACAGCTATTGACGCGGCTTACTTTGAATATTTGATGAATGTCACAAGAATAAGTATCGATAAATATTCTTTCTTAAATACATTTGATTATGATAAAACTAACAGTAGCTGACTGTTATTATACTGATGAATGTATTTCACAATTTACCAAAAGACGATCATAATAAGATGAAGATTTCTTAAATTATTAGTTATTCAAAAGTTATATTTCTGTTATAAAAAATCATATTAAATGTAAATGATCACTTACACGTGTCTAGAACTTACTTTTTTCCTAAAGACTTAACTATACCGGAGTGACACAAAAAACGTATATATGCGCATTTTAAAGCAGTTTTGAACTACTATTTCGTGGGTCAAAGAACCATATATTTTAACGTTACTTGAGGTATGACGCTAATATCTTAATTTTTATATGAACTATTGTGTTTTAGAATCAAAATAAAATAATAAAATTTGTATATTTACCCCCTAATATTGTCTTATACTTACAAATGTACGGTATTATCGATTTTAGTTAAATAGAACGCACGTGGGCGATCGCTCCTCGCCCACTATTTAACCGTGGGCATTCAGAGAACTACAACCTTTAGTTTAGTCTCTCGATTTATTAAACTGGTTATAAATGAATTAGTATAAGCCGCAAGGTCCTCACAAAACTGGTAATGTGGCGTAATTTATATAAATTGAAAATAATTTACAAATTAACAAATGTTCATATATTTAAAAGGTTATTATTAATTGAGTAACCTCGTAATGAAATTATAAAATTGAATAAATTAATATAACAAATATAACGACCTTGCAAAGCGACTTAATAAGACATTACCTTAATTGAAAATGAGCCTCAAATTAAACACATCATTACCATCTACGATCTTTTTAATCTTGTGTGTTGTCCTAATTTCAGATGTGCCAGTTAATAAGTAGTTTACAGGGTAATTTTCGTAATGGAATCGTATAAGATAATTGGGTCTTTGAATGATGAAGTATATCAGGATGTTTTCAAACCGGCAACATTAAAACAAGTGCAGTAGCTGTCTCTACTTCCCTCTGTCGTATATATCTGATATATTGATTGCCATACGTGTATTGAGGCGTTGCCTCGAACGCATTGTCAACAAAAAATAATACCGTCTAGACTTATAGTTCAGCTGTCTGGTTGTATGTGGACATCATAACTGGATATTTATGTACTGAATATACATATATCGACCTGCTGGTTTGTTTTATTAAAAAGGGTTGCATAGAACTCAAATAGAGAAAAGATTATTTAAAATATTTAATAGTAGGTACATCAATTCCTACATACTAAATACAATCATCTAGGAGTCGATATCGCAGCCATCTTTGATTGGTGGCATGTCTTATTGTGTAGGAATTAAAAAAATAAACAAAAGACAAGCGGACATAAACAAAGCAACATATTGCGTGCCATCGACGTAGGTACATCCTTCACACGATATAGTTTATAATCTTCTTTGTGTACATTTTTTGTTCAAATACATTTAGTATTATTGATAATATTAGATTAACATTATATATATTATTGTTTTATGTTGTGAAAGCGAAGGTCTATGTTTTCTCTTTTAACTATTCAATGAATCACTTCATAACAGTTATCGTGGGAAACATCTTTGTTGACTTTTAATAACATATTTCTATTATATTAATTCTCGTCTCAAGAATCTATTTTTAAGTCAGATCTTCTCATCATTTAAACTAAGTGCAGATAAAATGACACATTTAATTTGTTTTGATTGAGAGAATGACACGGAGCCAAGCATCACGAACAAAGATGATACTTTTAAATGGAGTTTTAAATAGATAAGGTCATTCAACTCCCGTAGTAAAAATATTTTGGGAACTTTGTAAAACAAATCACGTAATCGTTCATGTCCGCCGCATCCGTCCATTAGGATTGGAAAAGGCCTGTTAAATAATCATTTCTATCGCATGCGCATGCGCCGGCAGCGCCGCATACATCACCCACAGATTTTAGAGGCAACCCTTAGATATTTATTATCTACTTGTAGTAATCATTCAGATCTTTGATTTATGTATAATATCATTAGAGTATAATTCTAATGACTTTAATTTTCAACGTCTGTCTATATTATTGAAAAATTATTAATTGAAAGCTATAAATAAACGATCTCCCATTTCATTTACAATAATAATGAATAAAACAAACAGAATGGCAGCTCAGCTGGCACGATGTAAAAAGTAACAATATAAATAAACTAATAAACACGTTAATGCGCACGCGCACCCCTCGCTACTCACAGACAGCGCGGCGTGCTGTTTCCGTCCGGACTCTACTCGTTTTTATAATTGCTTTATTGTACTTATTAAGTATTGAAAGCATAATAAACACATACTCGAATATATGTGCCGTTAATAATAGTGCCCTCGATTAAAACTTCGAATAGACATTATGCTTAACATATTTGACATCCGGTGCAGCATTCCTTTGTATATATAAACTATTTGAATAATCACGAAAAAAAATAGTATACATAGAAAATAAACAATCGGTCAGGAACATTAAGAGGGTAAAATATGTAAAGAATAATATAGCACACATAATTATGATAAGTTTATTACAGAATCCGTCCTCAGACGGGAGCGGAAGTGGTGGAAGGATGTGGTATATGCGCGCGCGCAGGCGGTGCGGCGGGCGAGGGCGGCGTGGCGTTGGGCTCGGAGCGCGCCTTCACCTTCGACTACGCGTTCGAGCCCGCGGCAGACCAGCAGCAGGTTTACGACACCTGTGTCAGGAAGCTGGTCGAGAACGCCCTCGATGGCTACAATGCCACTGTACTCGCGTATGGACAGGTTTGTGTTTATAATATTTATATAAGAAAAGTAATAATCACAGCATATATAAATATATATATGTATATTTAAGCTGAGCTTTAATTGCTAATTGAAGCAATATTTCTCGTATCCTGATAAATAGTTAACATATTAACGGGTCTTTATATAGATAAGCGGTACCCACCAGTGACATAAAGAGTAAATCAGGTCTATCGGTCTATATAGGAATTTGAACCGGACTTCTTTTCTAGAAAACTTGTCATTCGTATTGAATATTGCATCTTATTAATACCATTAATAAGTGAGGCACAAAATATAATTAAGTGAATTAAATCTTATATATTAATGCAGGAAGCGATTTCGTTGGCACACTGTAGCTCGAGAACCACTAAAGGGAAAAATATCGTTGATGGCTCAAATCAAAGTTCTCATTATGCTACACTGCTGAAAAATAGTGACAACTCTCAAATCTCATTAGCCTAATTGCAGTAATTAGTCAAAAAATTAATTCCCATAGACTTTGCATGGGGAAATTTTGCGCGCGCTTTTTTAGTAGCGATCTTTTGGCTTTGTTCCCAGCCGCACGCTGCTAACTAGTTTAACTAATTACCTCAATTTCTTAGACCTATCCTGCCGTGAACTCTTCAAACTATCGTAGTCATAAAGATTAACTATTACAATAAGTTCACTTGTACTATGTAGTTTGAGTGTTAGAAGAGTAACAAAATATTAACACATCACTATGCAAATAAAATTGCAGAAATTTAGTAAAACAACAGCAGATGTAGATGATAGGAGTTTTGAGAAGAAACGAAATTAATTAATTACACGTAAAACAAAAGAGAATTGTTGCAATATTACTTGAGAGATGGTGGTAAGGTCCTAGACTGCACATATGTAAACATTAGCCGTAGGCGTAAATTGGAAAAGTGAGCGTTAAATTGACATTTGTCTACGATTATAAACATCTTAGGACGCCTCATCATCCACTTAATGTAAATTTTTTTTTAAATAACATCACCATTATAATTTGGACTTTTACATTTTGTTAATATACTTAGACCTAAATCTCATTTATTGTTTCCCAATTTGTAATATTCTCCAATTTTCATATTGAAGATATTATTCTAACTCCTACAAAGCACTAAGTATTATGCTGTGTTTCTACATCACATCTAATTAACCATTGCTGTTATATGAAAGTTAAATAATTGTTAAACTTGTAACAATGCCAGATTACTTAACCCCGAGCGAGATTTGTAGCGAAAACGGCGTCTCGTCATTCATTACAGACTTACATATTGTGATCATTTACAATTCATTGAGATTTCACACAAGATAAATTAAATTAAACATATATGTTAAAAACCTATGAATTCCTCAGTGTGATTTTGGGAGACTTTATTTAGAGGCAACAACCTATATGGTATCTTTTATGTAATTGTAACAATTATTATTCTTCATAGACGTCTATTTTACTGTTAATAATATATATTCGCTTGCACCTGTCCGTTAAAAATAACTGGAAATAACTATTTGGAGTTATTTTTAACTCGTTTTATAATAGCAAGAGTTCAATAACTTGAGCCAAAATGACGCATGCTGCAATACGGCGGCTCAGCACGCGAGGCACCGCCAGCAATTACGTGGACTGTTGCCACCTAGACTATGGAAGGGGAGAAACACGAGCCACGCCTCCTTCCTGGACAAACATACATACACAGAGTACAGAAACATTATTGATATATTGTTATTTACTAACATGTAAATTCAAAAAGTGGTTTGTTGTTGTTGATATGAACTTAATACAAAAATCAATAATTGATAATTGATAGTTATCTCAATTAGTGATTTTAGAGGTTTGAGAAATGTTAAACCTTAATACAAACGTATTAATTTATATTTTATACAATTTTATATTTTTGCTATTATATTTGTCCATAACAATCCTACATCAAAGACTGATTATTATCAAAATTTATAATCATATATATTGAAAATATTACTTTTTAAAAAACTTCTCAATTCTGATTAAGTATGTGTTTATTTATGTACGTCAAATGGAAGTGACAGAAGGTCCTGGTTCAACACCATACTTATCGAAATGGAAGTGACGGAAGGTCACCATACTTATCGAAATAAGCCCTTCTGTTGATAAAATCTCTGGTCTGAGAAGAACCACACAACCAACTCATCCAGGATTTTTTTATTGTGATCACTGTTTCACAAACGATAAAATATTTAATAAAGAATTTTGGAACAACTAGAACCACCGCAATGAATGCAACGCGATGTCCCAATGTTTCTAGTAAAAATAAATATTGCCTACTCGGTCTGCAAAGCAACCAGTCACCCATTCACAAGTACAAGGCAACACCAAACCACCCATCACCACCATCACCACAATCACCACATTTGAGGAAGGAGGTAACGATATGCTCTAGAAATAATGTAATTCATAAACTCTGGTAATGCTGAGCCGATTTTAATTATTTTTGTAGTATCGTTAGTTACAAAAAATTCAGTGGTTTTTACGTGTCTTAAAAACTTTGAGAGAAATGAAATAAAATTACAAGTTAGGATTTAACATATGTGAAAAAGACAATCACAAAATCGAGATACATAGTCATAGCCCGTAAATGATACAAGTTATTATAAATTTTAAAAATAAAGTAAAAATGATAAATGCAATAGAAACCATTTTCGTAAGCTAGTAAGTGTTCGTTTTCGCAACCGTATTTACGAAGTGGGACGGTCGAATACCTTTGTTCTTGTTGTAAGGGCTCGAGAATGGATACTATTACGACTTAACGCACCGTGAAGGTTCCGTGACATACTTATTAAATATCTAATGAAATAATATGTTATATATACATAGTGGCAGTCTGTGTGTAAATAGTCTCCTCTATAGATCACACTTATAAAATATTGTTTACCTTTTCGAAAAACTCAGTTTTTCCTTCCGATCTGTCTGTCTGTATGTGTGTCTGTGTGTGTGTCGAATTTTATTTTTCGAATTTTGAAAAACTAAAGATATATTTGGAATCAGCATCTAAATGTAAGATTCACTTTTCAAAATTTTGTTGATTGTCCAACGGGAAGGTGGTCAGATCGGCCGCCGAAGTTACCGAAAAATGGAAAAAAAATTCGAATTTTTAAATTTTTTATAATCCTATCATAAACTACATAAAAAAAATAAAAAAAGCAATAGAAGTTGTTTTGTTTGTTAATTAATTTGCGAGTTATAATTTGCCGATTAGGAGTTTTTCATAGCGGCAAGCTCGATTGCCGCGTGTTTAATGTTTTGTTCTGTCATCAAGTCAAGTCATCGTGGTTACAATGTGAATGTTTGTTTTCTCGTTAGGCAGCCTTGTAACTAGTCTTACAATTGACTAATAAATCTTTATCTATTCCTCAACAGTTTTGTTCTCTGCTGATAAATTAATAATAATACCCTTTATGTAATTTATATAATCAGATACTTTGACAATAGAACTTTACATACATTTTATGACTTTTAAAACATATTAATGATAAATTGTTTAAATAATCTATATCTCAAAATGTATATTATTATGAATATTGAATAGAGACAACCCTATGTATTTATTTGATAAGATATTTGAGAGCGACCCATCAGGACGTTCAGGGAACCGTGCAGGGTCTGCTGGATGTGTCAAGTCCTATAAAGATCAACGCAGAATGCGGAATACTAATAATACATAACCCCATATTTGTCGATGGATATATAGTTTTCCTCGTTATTCAACATTTTATTTAAATATGAATGAACTTGTTTATTGTTGACAAGTCACTTGTCTATTTATTACTAGTTGTAACTCACGACTCTGCTCACGTCAGTAACCGTAATGTTGTATTAACTAACGTGACGTAAAATCCAATACTTTGGAAATCCGACCGGTTTACACATGCCGGTTCACTCCAAGGGGCACAATAATACATTTACTAAATAAATAATGTAAATAACCGAGTAGCCGTCTGTACTCACGTTCATGACATGTATAAAAGCTATAGAATCTATAACATTTAAAAGATATTATAAGGATCTAAACGAAAGTTGACTTTACAAACAAAAAGAGTAGAAAAGTTCCTCTACATAATTGTGTTAATGTTATCAACCCTAGCCTAAATCCTCCCCCTGACCTATTTGGCTCAGTTGTGGTAGTTTTAGCCTCGCTCGAGTGCCCCGAGACCTCTCTTACTTCACAATGCACACGTGTCGAGTTCTTTACTTTCTCAGGGTAAATAGACTTATGTCGCGACACAGCTATGCCTTTGATATGACACTTGTGTGACACTCCATCTAATATATAAAAAGTATAAGTTAATATAGGCCAATAGAAACTTGAGACTTCTCTTTTGTTTTAATTAAGGTACATTGTTAATAGAATCGTCGGTGTCTTCTCCGTGCAGATAATTTCTTTACGCTGCATTTAACAATCAACAACTTATTATAACATTTTTTACTTCATATCTTAAATGTCGTATATCATACGAAAGATTTCATGTGTTGTATAGAAAGTTGCGCTATATCTCTAACATAGAATTTATGATACATATCTTGTTTATATATATTTTTTAAGGCTTCATTCCCAGGAATACGTGAGACATTTTGTTTTTTTTATTTAGTTATTTTTTTTTGTTATATATTTTTATCAGAAAACATGTGGGTGATCATTGATTTGAATAAATATGTAAGATGTCACTTATATTGTTGTCCAATATCCAAAACAAAACAAAGTTTATCATATATATACAGTGACAGTTAGCGTATATCGCATCTTAAAGGAACCTTAAGCTTAAACGTGGATCCAAGTCCCAGGGACTGATTCCACTCCTCTCCCTGCACCCGCACGATGAACCATGACATACTAAGAAGTTTCATCTCAACGATCTTATATGAAATTTAAAGAAGAAAATGCTAAAAAAAGCGTAGATTTATAAAGTATATGTGAAGACTAAGGAGGCGGTTAATGAGCTATATGACATATACAAATATATATGACATATATGACATAATACAAAACTAAGGAATAATGTACTGGAGGAGTATTGCGGGATAATTATAAAAGTGAAATATAAAATTTCTAATCGTCCTACACACGCAAGCTGTGTTCTTACTGTTCTAGAACACAT
Organism: Mechanitis mazaeus; assembly: GCA_959347395.1. Taxonomy (NCBI): domain Eukaryota; kingdom Metazoa; phylum Arthropoda; class Insecta; order Lepidoptera; family Nymphalidae; genus Mechanitis; species Mechanitis mazaeus. The sequence goes on from OY365743.1 coordinate 4,771,456, forward strand.
TAATTGCAACTATCATCATTAAATAGTTTTATCCAAATTATTAACAAATTTAAATTTAACATAAATTATATAGCAGCTCGTTCTGTTCAAGGGTCTGTATTAACATATGATTGACATTCAAACACGAGCTCACGAGCTCATGTGAGGAGGTATATTAAAACTACCAGCCCACGTGCTTAGTTTGTATTCAAGCTGCGATGGAAATAGATTATCCAATGCGTGTATAATGTATTAGTTAAACGGAAATTTTAAATTTGTAAAAGTGTGTGGACACCACCAAGTATTCGCAATACTGATACAAACATTACAATTGTACAAACAGAATTAAAAGCGCTTAAATTTCTAAGGATCAAATACATTTCAAAGGATCTTAAACTAGAAGTGGTGGTACTGTTGACCTGCCGTCGAGGTTCAAGTGACTCTAAACTTCATTACTAAATGGAAAAATACTTGACAGTAAAGAGCAAGGCAAGAAGGTAATGTCAGCGAGATAAACAAGTGGACGTCATTTTGTATTTTAAAAAATTTTGCAGAAAAAAAAAATATAATATTTATAACACAAGAATTGTTTTTAATTGAATACATGATATTAATCGAGTATAATCGATAACTGCACTAATGGGCGACAAACACTTGAAAAGTCCTTTATTGTCATTTTTGTAAATGACTTTTTAGAGCCTCCTCCAGTCTCGAAAGCCACTTTACGGGTGAAGGACTCTAGAGCACCTGGAGGCAATGTGTTCTGCGCTATTTATAGGAAATAAGTTTCTAGTATAAAATTACTTCCAGTAGTGCAGACATCAAACAGGATGTGAAATCTTCAATAGTAATAATTTAGCTCATCATGTACCTATGATCTACATTTTAGATTGGTTCTTGTCACGACTAATAAGTGTGTGTGTGTGGTGTCTTTGTTGTGTATGTATATGTGTTTGGGTGTGTGTATGTCTGTGAGTGTTTTGTAGGTCATACTGGTAATATAGTCATTGCTCGTATATTTCTCATTTTTTTAAAACTATCATCTTTTCATCATTTTAACTGATACAGTGTGTCAAACTAATATGTAGGGATGTAAAGTTCAGTATACCTGGTTAGTGTAGAAAGGAAGCCGTACTTTTAAGTAATGGCTGTCCGAATTCCAGTCGCCCACTGCACTCGATAATTGTTTTACAAAAACGACTCAATGACGTCTATGATTTACATGTCACAGGGACCGTTCACATTTAGGACATTGAACCTAATAGTGATTGTAATAAGGTTGAATTTATAACCAGACCCGTGGCCAAGGTATTCGCAAGACCACCCACAATGTACGCAATACATTTTCAATTAATTACAATTATTAATGCGGTGAGTTTTTGTCTTCGTAAGCTTTACATGATTTTAAGTTGTGTCCAAATTGTTGATTGCCTTAAAAGTTCAATGAACTAGTACTTAATGGTAGAAGACTATAATTTCCTCACCACTTAAAATTACGAGAAAGACTTAGGTATAAGGAATATATATTTTTTTATAGTTTCAAGAAACTTTAGAAAACATATAAATTGTAACAATAGTCAATTAAATTTATTCAATACTTTACTATAAATTTTAATAATTTTTACTATGTTTTAATTTGATGAATGTAACTTACCTTACTTATAATTACTTACCTATAATTAGATAAAAACATAATTGTCGCAGACCGTACAGTGTGAGGGCCGCCGTCGCCTGCCGTGACGGATCCGATGAGTGGTGCGACTAGTCGCTGCAGGTTCTTAATACAAAAGTAATACCACAATCTTATGTTGTAATAACGCTTCGTGTTCATAATTTGTAACCTTTATCACAGTATTACCTATTTCCTGTGATTCTGTCCGTGTATAAGTACGACAACATACGATAACAGACAACCGACTGTCGTGACTCCTTTCTAACTATTGATCAACCTCAGATACGTTTGACACTAAAGATAATAATACTAGTTGCAAGTACTATCAAATTGTATAATGTATATCTTTCTTCAATTAATGCGTTTAAAAAAAACCATATAAATTAGTTTAGATATTAATTATTACTTTTTCTGTCATCTACATTAAAATAAGAAGAGAATCTTTTAGTCCTTATGAATTATCTTATATTCCTACATATTATCTGTTCTTATATACTTATCTCAGCGCAGTCAATCCAAAAAGTCTATAATCTATAGAGCACAATACTCATCGCCTGTTTGTTTATCAGTGTCTCAGCGGATGTCCGGTGCTTGAACAGAACCCTTTATCAGGAATACCTGGAGTTATGTCATGCGGCGACTGTTCGTTACAATACTTATTTATGATTATGAAAACCTTAGACAAGTTAGCAGCATTACGGCTAACAGCAAAAATGTAGTTATATTTTCCAAACACACTCTGTAGTCGCTCAAGTTCTTGCAATGTCATAAGTTACAAGGACTTCTATGGATTTGATACCCATAAAAGGAAGAGCGGGCTGTGTCTTGATGTCGGTGTCAGTGCAGGCCTTCACTTCCTACATACTGAATGAATGCTGTCAATTATTCATCAGCGCCTTGTGAGGTCGACTTGTTAGCTTTATTTGCTAATATACATTTAATATGTACATTTTAAACTGAGTAGGAATAGAATGCTCAAAATCAAAAAAAATCATTTTGACACAAAACTGTTATTATTATACAATTTATAGATATTTTTTTTCTTCGTATCTAGTTTTTCAAGATGACTTTGACACATTTTGATGATATTTTTCTTGCTCGTAGCAATCAAACAGTATATAATATAGTTTTTACTCTAACCTTCAAGATATCAAAAGCTATATAAGTATAGTTTTTGTGAAATCCTTTTATGAGCAGTGAGGGCATTACCTAAGCCTATGTACTAAATCATTGTAATACTGTAATGTTATAATTGTAGTAGGTAGTAGTAAACGCACCACATCACATACAAGCGTTTAGATCGTATCGTGAAGTAGTATTCGGCATGCTTAAATGCGTTCTACCTCAAAAAAAATATACTCCAAAGAAGCTAAATCACAAAGTCTTCAAAAAAATATAGTAATAAGTTTGATATCAAAATCGAGCTAATAACATAATTAAATAATCCAACTGTAGAATCCCATGATTGAAGTAAATAACAGAGCTGAAGGTTGTATTCATGCTAATGACATACGAGGTCGAGTTGATATACTTTATTATAGTGTTTTTGTTTGCTTGCGTCTTCGTCTGCTTATAATTACGTAACTGAAGACGTATAGTTCAATTAGAACCTTGTTCATGAGCCTCTTAGTCTTAACTATAGTTGTCCGTAATTCGTCGGTGCTTATTTTTTATATGAAGTTGCTTAATGTCATTGCATTTAAATGATGTCAATAAGGACAATATCAATATAATCCTAAATGATTCTTAACACCCTTACCACCATTTCTTAAAGTAATATTACAACAATTTTACTTTTCAGTTTCGTATCACGACATGTATAAAACAATGTTGTTTAACTCAAACTTTGCAATTTAAATTTTTTAAGATGCTACTAATTAAGTTGTAACGAAGATCAATCTCTTCGTTACAACTCAGTCTCAAGAAACAAATATCTTGTTATATTAAAATTTTGTAAACCGAAAATACTTTTTTAAAGTACAAATACTGTCGGGCTCGAACCTGCTATTACTATATATTAATAATTTTATAATAATCTATATATAAATATAATATATCTAAGTATATTGAAAACCTGATTTCAGTGACGATATTTTAATTGAATGGTTTGGATTTTATCACTTACTACACTAGTATGGGGCGTGTGGGAGTCTATTGTGTCTCACTTGTGATCATTGTATACAGCGGATATTACAATTCACTACTAGCTAAGTTGTCATTGTCAATAATACAACATATTATAACGTATTTATTTAGTATTAGGATAAGCTAGAGTAGTATGACGCTAGATAGTCTATGCTCTTCTTCATGAACCTATCTATTATAGTCGAAAAGATATTGTTAAATACATACACGTTTTAAATTAGCGCTTTTAATGAAACAAACAAACTCTTCAACTTTATAATTTTGGTATAGACATCTGTTTGTCATCATGTATCCGACGAACAACCTCACCGATTGGCTTTTTATACGGCAGCATGTCCTTTTTTATACTAAAATTTTTAATGAATTTTGCAGTTGTAGTCAAAGTATTAAAGCAAACCAAATATAATGTAAGTAATAAAATTGATACAGTTACAGTCGCGGTAGGTGTCCTATAACAATATGCCTACAAAACAAATATACATACAAAACGGAAAATTAAGAGTATGCAGTTTTCAATGTCTTCTTGTTACTTCGCGGGACTAATTAAATAAAAAATATTTCATTTATCTAAAAGCTAGGGCTGGTAGCTTTACAAATTATAAAATATAAATTAAGTAAATTATTTTAAATTTTAGAAAATTATACTTAAAAGAGCCGGATTTTTAATGTATATTATAGACAGTAAAAAGTAAATAAAATTATGTTGTTTATTATATTTCAAAAATGAATTCTGACGGAGTATAATCAATAAAAATAAATTAAATAAAAGTTACTATAACCGTTAATATTACATTTCACTACATCTCACAATAAAATACATCAATAATAGGATATTTGACAGCCCTGACACCAGACTGATGAACTGCGGATGTAGTTATTAATTCAATGTTTTTACACACTTACCAACTGAATGGCGCAATTAAATTCTTTTATCTTGACATCAAAGATAATAGTTATTTATATATATTTTCAGACATTATGAAACAAACAAAAAACGTTCTTTGAAGTTTTTTTTGTTGGAAGCTGACCAAATTAGTCACAATGAGACTAATCTTTTGTAAAGATAAAGAAAAAATAAAACTTTAAGATTATACAAAAAGTTATTATTTATATATTTTATAGCTGAGTCATGTTGCAGTGCAATGTAGAATATGTTGAATTTGCATTAAAAATTTATTATTATTAATTTAAATAAAGCCTAATTTGAAAACACACAAAAAATATATATAATTTTATAAGAATCGTATTAATAAAACAAGTTGTTAGTAGCACTCGTTGACTAATTCTTTATTATTACGATAACCAAGAGTGGTAGCGCAATGGTAGATAGTCTGTAATCTTCCTCATGAAACTGCCTTTACAATTAAGAAGTATTTTTCAAGTCCACACAATAGCTTAGAATATTAGCGCATTTAAACAAACTTTTCGGCTTTATAATATTAGTATAGATTAATATACATTTGCAAACTATTCAATCACAAAACGTGTCTGACATAGTTTAAAGTTAATACTATAATTCTATGTAGTAGTATGTCAGTATGTAAATACGTTACATCACTATTTTAGTTAGCTGTGAGTCATGGAAGCCAGATTCCTCACCAAACATTGCTATGTGATAATACGTTCGTTCTGGCGCCTAAACAAATGTAATTCTGCAAAAACTAAAGTACAGCAATGTAAGCTTTAAACTCTATAGCATAAGCACTATTTATACGTGTATTAATTACGCAATCTTATTATCAAATGATATCTCAGCACTTGAGATAAGGTGATAAGTTTCCGTCTGATAACAATGTGAATAATGTCAACTGACCTTAAAGATAACATACGAATTCGATATTTTTATTTAGTGTTTATTTTTTCATTAATATGCTGCTTATATTATTTTTTTAGGACAAAAGATTAGGCATTTGTGAAATAAAAATATTAAATTATCAATAATGACATGTTATTGGCGTATCATTAATATCTATCCTGGCTTTGTCAAAGTTTGTTAAGTATTTTCAAGAGGCCGTCGCAGTCATACATTGTGATCGGAAATTTATTATTTATATAAAATTTATAAAATTATTGAAATCTTGAATTACAATACCATTTCACAGTCTGTTAAACTTAATTTCCCTAATAAGTTAGTCAGTTTTTTAGATCTTTCGTAAATATAAATCAAAATCTCAATATATAATGAATAGTATATAATTACATGAAAAATATAATTAATGTGAAAGTAGTAGATTCGAACTTTATAATTAATATTTTAATTAATTTAAATAAAATATTCTAAAAATAAATAAAATATTAAAATTTAATTTAATTTTAATAGTTACTTCATGTTTCACTTTTGATTTTTTAATATTTATTTTTTACTTTCACAAATAAAACGCTATTGATTAAGTCATTTCTATTATCATTTGATTATTTTTTTGTTTTATGTCTTGTTTTTTTTTAATTCATGTAAAGATTCCTTGGAAAAACAACAACCTTACAAAGACGAGGTTAAAAGGTCTGTCTGTATAATAAGTATAGCGACCCTTGTTTTTTTTTTATTTTTTACTTTTTCCGTTGGCAAAAGTAGTAAAGCGACCCTTCACAACTTTGCCACACTACTTCATAAGCTATCATATTCAAATAGACAAATCAATTACTAGATTAGACTGGAGCCAGCCAGCATCAGATACAGTCTAATGACCAGAGCTAGGCTACCATCTACCTATATTTGTTTTATTATAGCTCTTTAAGCTAGAGCTTCGTGTATTGATAAGACAACGTACTAGAGACTGCTACGAAACTAGAGGACATCGATAAAATATGTCATATTATACGTACATATTGTTGAGAGGTTCAAACTTGGAGCCTCACTAAACATTTATAAAATTTATATTCCAAATCCAACTACAACGAATACTCCTTCGTGATGTTGGTAGTTTAAATTTTCAAAAAATCTACATTGTAAAGAATTGATTATAATAATAATGTTAATACCATCTAATATAAATCTAATGTAAATAAAGTCTAATTTTTTTTCTTAAGAGATTTATTAAATTAATCTATATCGCAGTTTTGATAATTACACATATGTATCTAATGAAATAATAATACGACTAAACAATAGAAAAATCATTTCACTTCCTATGTTCCTACATTATAAATATGACTTTCTCAATTGTTCTGTCGCATCAGATGTGACGCGTCCATGAGTAGTTCTATTGTACTTTCTACTACTCGTGTAGATACCACAAAAACACATATGTTATTATACGTATTTATGACCAGAACTCAATGCACATATCAATATTTATGATGAATATCGTAATCAATAAAGCATTTTAAAATAAACATATAACTTTATAAAACACTTCTCAATAGCATTATGTAAGGCCACTCTATTACTATTTCCCGTCACACAATTCACTCAAGCGAGGCGTGAGTGCTCCCGGTGTATGTATGTCTCTTCCACACACGTGCATATGTGTTGTGGTCACGAGCGGAGCACAGCAGACGGAACGACGCCGGGTACCGCTAAATTGCGCAAGACTGGTTTCAATGAGGTTAAACTTGTGATCTTTAATGGTTTATGTAGACACTTATATGGATATCTTAATATCGGATGTTATAAGTAATATTAAAAGATAATATCTATTTTAAAAAAACTAAATGTATGATGATCATTGTAATTATTTACTTGTCTGTACTCATCGATAGACTGGGTCTGGCAAGACTTACACCATGGGCAGTGGATGGGAGGGGGAAGACGTTTATGAGGATAAGAGGGGTATCATCCCCCGAGCGATCCGTGACCTTTTCGCGGGTGCTGACGAAAGAGCAGAGGCCGCCAGATCGCAGGGCCAGCTGCCGCCGGAGTTTTCTGTACAAGCGCAGTTTATAGAATTGTATAATGAGGATATTGTAGACTTGCTCGATCCGGCCAGAGATCCCTTTTCTAAGGTTTGTAATAATATAATAAAAATAACTTGTTTTCATCTTTCTGGCAGTTTGTAACTTAATAGGAAATGTTCAGGGTACTTTACGAATAACCGAAGACGGTGTCGGAGGAGTTCGAATAGTAGGTGCTTCTATGCGAGCAGTAAGAGGCGTCAAAGAGGCTTTGGCAGCATTAAGAGCAGGAGCTCTAGCTAGAACCACGGCTGCCACGAACATGAACTCTTCCTCTTCTCGGTCGCACGCGGTCTTCACGTTATTACTACGTCAGAGGAGATTAGCACCTGACCAAGACGTGGTAGATAGAGAAACAGACGGTGAAACGCCTGAGCAATATGAGACTTTAACTGCTAAATTCCACTTTGTGGACTTGGCTGGTTCGGAAAGACTGAAACGTACAGGTACAATGGAAATTATTATTATGAATATTACTTTGCTGTTTGACTATAAGTAATCATTTGTATTCTTTAAGGTGCTACCGGAGATCGAGCAAAAGAGGGGATTTCTATTAATTGTGGTCTATTAGCTTTAGGAAATGTGATATCAGCTTTAGGAGACAAATCGCGCAAAGTTTTACACGTACCTTATCGGGATTCTAAATTGACGAGACTTTTACAGGATTCTCTAGGAGGTAATGTATTAGGGTAAATAAGCTTTTTTTTTCTAAAAGCTTTTCAAAACTACTTGATAAATATATTCCCAGGCAACAGTAATACTGTAATGATCGCCTGCATATCATCAAGCGACCGGGACTTCATGGAGACTCTCAATACACTGAAGTACGCAAATCGAGCACGAAACATCAAAAACCGCTGCGTCGTGAACCAGGACCTCACCTCCAGGACCATCAGCCAATTGAGACATGAAGTGGCGCGGCTGCAGCTCGAGCTGGCTGAATATAAACAGGTGCTTGTGCTGAACTAAATATTATTTTTTTCTTAGTCAAAAATTAGTGTAATTTAAAATAAAATATATTTGATATAATAAAATGTATCTATTTATTGAATTGTTTAGGGTAAACGAGTTGTATCTGAAAACGGAGAGGAAGGTTGGAGCGACGTGGTCCAAGAGAACTCGATACTCAACGCCGAAGTAGAGTCGCTGCGACGAAGAGTGAAAGCAATGCAGGGAACCATTGAGCAGCTGTCAGCCAGAAATAGTGAATTAGTAGCTGAAAAGGCTCTGGGCACATGGGGTCCTAAGAATGGCAGCCCGGACCCTGCGGATTGTTCCTTGACTGCATTAGTCCAGGTTAGAATTATCGATAAGTAGGACATGTCTCGAGAGTAAATGTATTAAATCTTGATTTTATGGTGAAAAACTCAGAGTTCGAACCCCGGCTGAGCTAAATAAGACCACTACTTAACATTTCTTTGAATCCAGCCAGCAAAAGTAATTATAACATATGAATATATTTTTATCTACCAGCTCTGACCGTAACACATCTTTATCTTAATTGCAACTCCAGGGTTACGTGAGCGAGATCGAAGACTTGCGCGCCCAGCTGATGGAGGCGGGCGCGCTGTACGAGGCCAGCAAGAGGAGAGAGGCGCGCTGCAGACACGATTCCTCGCTGGGGGACGCCTGCACCATACTAGACGACGCCAAGAGAGAGCTCTACAAGGTTCACGACTTTAGGGTTATAGAGTTGTAGCAAGGTTGTATTAGGAAAAAAAAAGCCAAAACGATATTATTTATCTAGTGTCAAATTAATTTTTTGGTTAACTTAAAAATATATAATTGTATGAAATGAAATCTATTCTCTGTTCATAGGATATGATGACACATATTCTAATATGATCTGTATTTTAATAAATTAGAATATTCCACTAGAAACCTCTATCGACCACCTCAATAGACAAGGCATAGTTTTGGAAAGGAAAAGTATTATAAAATAAGAGAGCTCTATCTGTATATGGCTTCAGTGACGTCACAAAGACCTGCAAATATGTTGTGTGTGAGAAAAATTTAAATTGCTTAATTGACCTCGCGGTCGCTTCGTTAGTTTTGGTTTGTTATCTCTATTATAACATTGAAAAAAACCTGACTTGATTGTAAGCATTTTATGTGTTCGTTTATACTTCTATAATTGTATGCGATTGAGTTAAATATTTTTATAGACAAACTCTAGATGAACATAAATTAATGTATTATTTATATATGTTATATATGTTCAGGACTAACTCTCCATAATATCCTATTATAATATTTATTTGCAACTTGGAACAACTTAGTATTGATTATGGTTAACAAATACTACTGGTATAGAAAGATGGATCGATTTACTATCGGTTACTATTACATAATCTTCAATTATGTAGGAGAAAGAACTGCTAGCGAGGAGCATGGGGGAGTTGGAGTTCCAGCGCAAGTTGTCAGAGGGTCCCCTGGAGGAGCGCGAGCGGGCAGAGGGGGAGAGCGCGGGGGACTCGGAGCCCTCCGGAGAGAGCGACGACGAACAGGACGAGGAGGCCTCGGGTGAGGAGACGGAGGATCGCCTCCGGTGTCTAGATATATTTAACACATTTAAATTAAATCTTGATAAATATTTGTTTATTGAAAAATGTATAACGTAAAATACCTCAACCTCCGATCCCATCTCTATCGAGTTTGTCGGCACCCGTGTCCCCGCAGGCCAGCGGCAACTGACGGCGCAGCTGGCGGCACTCAGCGAGGATATCGACACGAAGGCGCGGCTGGTGGAGCAGCTGGAGGCCTCGCAGCGCCGCCTGGCCGCGCTCCGGGCGCACTACGAGCAGCGCCTGCACCACCTGCACGAGCAGATCAAGGCCACGGGCGACGAAAGGGACAAGGTGCTCGCCTCCCTGGGTGAGGACACCGAACTATACGAGCGAGCGACGACTCGGTCTGTTCGATTTCGTGTCGAAGACGCGACGTGACCCGCCTCCCGTGTTCCAGCGACGCAGTCCTCCCCCCCCGGAGACAAGCTGAAGCGCGTGAAGGAGGAGTACGAGCGTCGCCTGGGCGGAATGTCGCGCGAGCTGCGACGGCTGCAGGCGGCGCAGAGGGAGCACGCGCGCCTGCAGCGGGGACAGCAGCACACGGCACAGCAGATCCACGCGCTCAAGAACGAGCTGCAGAACCTCAAGAGGGACAAGGTTCGCCTCGACTCCGTGTCTTAAAGTGGCGATGGCGCAGGTGGTGCTATGTTATATTTTTCTGTGCGCAGGTGAAGCTGGTGCAACGTATGCGAGCGGAATCCAAGCGACACGCCCAGGCGGAGGCGGCGAGAGCGAAGGAGGTAGGTCGATTACATTTTGGTTCATTGCATACCTTTACAAAAATCTATGTTAATATCGCCGGGCAGGTGGCGCAGCTGCGAAAGGAATCTCGAAAAAATGCAAACTTAATAAGGAGCTTGGAGGCCGAGACCAAGTTGAAGGAGCAGGTGTTGAAGCGCAAGCAGGAGGAGGTCTCGCTCCTGCGACGAGGTCACAGGGATAAACTCAGCAGCCGAGCCGCCGGGAGGTTACACGGTATTAATCGCTTCATCGATTCGTAAACGGAGCTGCCCGTCGGATGTAGCTCAGTATTTCCTCATCGCTTCCCCTCCCCGCAGAGCGCCCCCGCGTGCGCCACGCCCCCCGCGAGCTGTGGTCTCGGCTGGAATGCTGGGTGTCTCGCGCGGTGGCGGCGCGCGCCACGCTGGGCGAGCTGGAGGCGGCCCTGGAGCACCAGCTGAGAGAGAGGGACCGCGCAGCCGCCTCCGGGGAGCCCGACGCGGCCGCGCTGCTACACTACCTCAGGGAGGCCATCGCGGAGACACAGTCGCAGATTATGCAGATCGAGGTGCGTCCGTAATTCAAGCGCGCTCCTCTCTCGGGATCACCGAACATAAAAACCCAACCCTCGACTCTGACCCCAGGAGGAAAGCGAGGAGTCGGAGCTGCCCGCGCTGGTGTCGTCGGCGGAGGGCCCGGCGGCGCGCTACGCGCTGCAGCGGCTGGCGGCGCTGGCGCTGCAGCACGCGGCCGACGCGGCGCGAGCGCTGCGAGCGCTGGAGGAGGACAAGGCGCAGCGGGCGGAGGTACCGCGAGCAGATGACTCATAACTTATATTCATCATGTGACCTTCGGCTCTTTAGGCCATTCTAATCCTGTCGCTGAAATCTCGACCTAGCTGCTTGACCGATGTATATGTTGCCTTTCAGCTAGAAGAAAAATACAATCGTGCGACGAGCGCGCTGCGTGCCACCGAGGACCAGAACCTGAACCCCTGGAGCGCCCCGCCCGCACTGGCCGCTCTGCTGGCCGCTGTGTCCTCCGGCACCTCCACGCGCTCCGTGTCGCCCGTCGACAGGTGAGGACGCACGCTGCCGCCCGATGTGTTGTACATCTACATGCGTTACATAGATGCAGGATCTCAAGTACCCCACCGGATGACTTTTTTGTTTATAGAGCCGGTTACAAATGGAGAGATTAATCCTTTAAATATAGAAGCGATCACTTCAAATTTATACTAAACGATAACAATACAATTGACCATACCTGTTCTATACGCACATGTGCGTGAGTGTAGGTAATACTGCTACATGTCCGTGTGTCTGTTCCAGCGCCCTGTTGGAGGTGCGCCCGCTCCCTGTTGGTAAGCGAGAGTCCATCACCGCTCCCACCTCGCCTCCGGACGATAACAGAAACTCACCATTCCATCGCAACACGTATGTACACATTAATTGAAATATATATTATTTAATTGGCATATTATGCCATTATTATGGGTTTATGCGACATCTTTTTCAATGGCAGTGGTCGTCGTGGGTCCGTCCGCCTGCGTGACCTGGGCGTGTACGGCCGGGGAGGGGACGCCGAGGACCCCATGTCGCAGTCCATGGTGGAGCCCGAAGCGCTCCGCCCCGTGCCGCTCAGTCGAGTACCCAGCGCTCCCGGAAGTCTCAGGTACAAAATTTTCAGAATAAATATTTTGGAAGGACCAATTTCTATGTCTTACACTTGGCACCTCTCTTGATATGGCATATATAAACATCAATGTCACAGACTTCTTTTCCAAATCGCACTATTAACACTCAGTAGTACCATTTTCTAATTGTCGGCATCCATGTTTCGGCGAGACGCAGATAAGACATATTTGATTCCTCCTCACAGGGGTCTCCAGCCGCTGGGGTCTCCGGTGTCCGTCCGTCGCGCTCCGGAGAGCCCCCGCCCCGTGAGGAGACAACACAGCCTCGCCAAGCCGGCCTCTTTGTACGTATACAAAATATATTTATAAATGAATAAATATTAAAAGAAATGTAATTATTTGATTTTTTAGTAATATTTGCAAGCATAGTAGTTAGTTCACGGCCTCGCCTCCGCATGTCACGATCGCTTGGGTTTATGTGCTATGTTTCAGGACCGTTATATAAAATTGTAAAAAAAACTTTCAGTAGTTGCATGTACATACAGATACAAAAGAAAGAAACGTTAAATATTAAAGGGACATACTTAATTCCCAATCCATACATTTAATGCTAGTAAAGTCATATTTTTTATATGTTAAAGTTGTATAATATAAATGATTTAACACGAATGTTTCTCTTTTTGTATCTATAAGTCGGATTTACTTATACGCACCGGTCGCGAGTTTGAGTCCTGCTGCTTATGAATTTTTCATGTTATTTTTATTTCTCCTTTAGATGTCTTGATAAATATTCGTTTAATCGCATATTGTTATCAATTTTTTTTTCTTTTTCATTACATGACGAGTAAAATAAGTCATTAATATTTATTTGTCCAATATATTCGAAAAGATGGTGAAGAATTAATAAGTTAGGATTTTTGTATATAGACCAATCCTTGAGCCAACAGTTGGATATTAATCGCCCAAACTTTGCACAAACAATACCTTCACAATCGTGGTGCAGAGGCGAGGTGTGTGGTGACGTGTGTTATCTTACAGCCTCCTCACCGACCTCTCCATAGTGGAGGACTGACGACCCAGGCGCCAGAACAAGCGTTGAATTAATATTGTGGTTTATTTTGCATTAGCATGAATATATTAACATTTTTGTTAGTAAATGTAGCAACACTTTGTCTTTACTTGTGTTTGTTTAGTTTTGAATGGAATATGTAGTTAGAAATGTATAAGGCTTAATATTACCTTAAATATCTGCATGATCTGTAAATAACTAAAATGTACAATTATGAACTTAATATTAATGCAATTTTATAATATATTTTGAGAAAATGGAGTTTAACTAACAATGCCGTATATGGGGGTGGAATAAACAATATATTGAATTTTTTAAACAGTTATATACATATATCATATATATTCATCAAAAAAGTAGAGTTTATTCCCTCCTGAGTAAGTAGAATATCACAGTTTAAACGTTCTACTAATCTCTAAATCGCCATAGACACTAGAAAGGTTTGTAAAGTATAGCTTTTAAGCACAATAAATATTTTAATTGAATCTGTGTTTGTTTGTCTGCACCTTTGAATATTTATACGAACATTAACTACGAACATTTCATCGTTTCTCTCATTTCTTAGCGTTATATTGGATGTAAATTCAATGTAAGTCTTTTATCATCAAATATGCCGCATTTTTTTGCAATTTTAATATAAAAAAAAATTAAATAATGTTACGAAGAATCTTACATTGATTGTTTTATGCTTTTATGTAGTGACATATATTAGAATTATAGTATATTAGAACAAAAAAAAGTATTTTATTAAAGCGTACAGATGAGGTGAACTAATAAGAATAACTCACAATATATGAGGTATATTTAAAGTAAGTATTACCATCTATTAGTCACAGTGTCACCTTCACGCACTCATCGTCATCGTTTTTATCTGTGGCCATCTTTATTGTCTTTTTATTATATATCTATAGCTAAATTAATCGTAACGCTTTAAAATCGTATCACTATTTCCACAAAACATTTAACCGACCGGACGCTTTTTTATGTCATCCGCTTTTTATTAGTAAACACATAAATTTCGTCGGAACACCACTCATTCCACAATATAGCGATCCTTCCGTAGACTAATAACGACCCTCCCCTCCAGCGAGCCGGAGGGCACCCCCCCCGCGTCCCCGGGCGCCTCGCGGCGCTCGCGCGACGACGACGTGTTCCTGCGACTGGCCGGCACCGCCGAGCACGCGCCGCGAGGGAGCGTCAAGGAGCTCGCCGTCAAGGTACCGCCGCAGCTTGGCGGCACACAACACTCACACACACACAACGCTACCGCGGTCGTTATACGCCATGACGTAGTCTGGTCTGTCCGCACAGCGCTCCGTGTCCCTGTCGGCGGGCGGCTCGTGGCTGCAGTGCACGCACGTGGCGGAGGGGCACGTGGGGGCGGCGCTCGCGCTAGCGGCCGGACCACACGCGCTGTACAGCGGGGGCGTCGGTGAGAAGCTACTGACAAAACTGTTCTCTTAAAAACATTCATAAATAGAATTCCTCATCGAGGCTATAACCGAGAGGGTGGGTAGGTCGGGAGTCCGACCGACCGTGACGTCCTACCGGTGATCGAAGATTCGAACCGGATCATGTAACAAAACAAATATAGAGCTTATATGATTTTAATAGGTCACCGAATTTAACATAGGTATTTCATTATTAAATCGTTATTTTATCGTTTTAATGGAGCGTTAAATATTTCTCCTATCCTCCCCGACCCCGCTAGACCGCACGGTCCGCGGCTGGGACCTCTCCGGCGGGCGCGAGTCGTGGCGCGCGTGGTGCGGCGGCGCGGTGGTGGCGCTGACGTGCGCGCCCGCCGCCGCCGGCGCCGACGACTTGCCCGCTGCCGCCTGTGACGGTGACCCGCGCCTCGTGCTGACCGCCGCCGGAGCCGCCGTCAAGATCTTCGACACTAGGACGAGTCAACCCAGTGCCGTTCTCTGGTTAATACACTATTTGTGATCTTTTTAATTTTTACCTTTTCTAATTTTTGTATTTAATTTTTACCCAGCAATCTGAATAGAAAATCTTTTTTTTTACGTCTGGAAGCTTTTATTGCTACACTTCTCCTCCCAAGGGGAAGGAGGAGCCGGTTATGTGGAACTCCCGGTGACATGGAGGATGCTAACATTTTTAAGGTTACCCACTAAACCAGACTGTCACCGTCTCACCGTCTACTGAAGCACCACAGGAATCGCTTTCACATAATTCCGCATTATTCCGATGGCTGGCCACGTGAGCAATCACCTACGCAAGGTGGCACGCCTGATATGACTCAAGCGCACCCCACTCCCTCCCTTGGCCAGCTTGTTATAACGTGGGAGGGGTCCCCTGCCCTCCCACCCGAGGCAGACCTAGACTTTCTAATTCACCGACACGACAGCAAGGCCCACACCCAAAAATAGGGAATCCCGATCTGACTCAGCTACTCGGGCCCAGACCCCTAAAAGGAGTTCGAATCCGAAATCGCTATCGGCGACCAACTACCCGTGACGGCCGCGAAATTTTGAATACGTCGGGAGCAGCAGGAAGCATCCACGACCGTACTTAGACCGAACCAGACTTAGATAACTCATTGAAATAAAAAATATAATAATTAAGTACTAAAGCACCGGTGCGTACATCGAGCGAGACGAAAGAAGCCAAATGTCCGAATGAAATCTTTCTTTTTCCGCAGTGTGCTACGGACTAGCGGCCGCTCTCATTTCGAGACACCGATAAGTTTTCTATTTTAAACCGTTTTTTTATTTGCCACCTAATCGCACATTAATATTGATCAGTAATATGTTTCCGACCGCTGCCTCCTCCAGGTCGTCGGGCGCGTCCGGTGCGTCCGGTGCGGTGCGAGGGGGGGAGGCGGCCGTTACCGCCCTCGCCCTGGCCTCCGCCCACAAACTGTACACCGCAGCGGGAGACAAGCTGAGACTCTGGGACCTTCGCATGTAAGCGACAGCAATTCCTCGGTCCCGACGGATCACGCGAATCGATATCGATACCTGTATATTTAAACATCGCTCGGGCGCCGTCCCGCAGGCTGGAGTGTCTGTACAAGGCGTGGTCGGGGCACGCGGCGGCAGTCATGTGTCTCGCGCGCGAGCCGCTGGCCGCCGGGGACCGACTGGCGACGGGCTCCCGGGACCACTGCGTGCGCGTGGTGGACCTGCGGCACAGCGGCGGTGAGCGACGACGAAACACTATAGCGTACATAACGAGATACCGGGCGCCATCTAAACCGAGCGCCGCCCTCGCTTCGTCGGCAGGCACGTGGGAGGCCTGCAACCGTCGTCTGCTGGAGCCGCCGCACTACGACGGCGTCCAGGCTCTCCTCTTGCGAGGATCGCTGCTGTACAGCGCCTCCAGGGACTCCAGCCTGAAGTGCTGGTCGCTCGCCGACAACACGCTCACTCACGTACGCAGCCTAGGGTCTCGTCCACCGGTAGCGTGCGCTCCGCTCGCTCGGCCGCTCATATCTCCCCCGTTGCAGAGCGTGATGAGCGCGCACAAGGGCTGGGTGACGGGGCTGTGCGCGCTGGGCGCCGCGCTGGCCAGCGCCGGCCGCGACCAGGCGCTGCGCCTGTGGAGCGCCGCGCTGGCGCCCGCCGCCGCGCCCGCCGCGCTGCCCGACGCCACGCACGCGCTCGCCGCGCACCAGCACGTGCTCTACACGGCCGGCAGGTGCGCACACACACCTACACACGCACACTACCATTATTGTTATCTAATATGTGAGTATGTTGCAGCGGCGGCGAGGTGCGCGCCTGGCGCCTGGTCGGCGAGCCCTGAGCGACACAGGTGCACACACACACACACACGCACACGCACACACACACACACACGCACGCACACGCACACGACTCCCCCACCTCGACAATGACACTTCTACTCGTATACCCGACTTCTACACCCACACGTGCATACCGAGCCACACAATGACGAGGGACCTGCGAAAACACCGCAGACGAGCGACTCGCCGTTTCTATCGATTATTGTTCCTAGGCACCAAATTATGTCCGTCGGCCCGTCCGGTAAGTCCGTCAGTCGTGTTCGCGCACGCCCGCTCGCTTGCACCCGTCGCCGCCTCACCACTCATTAACAGACGCTTCGCCGATCCGATCTCTATCCGAGACCGCTTTAGATCCGTTTCTCTCTATCTTCTCCTCGTGTGACCCACCACCTATTTTATGTACACTACTAGCAGTTTAGCTTTTGATGTTTGTAGTGACTAACGATCACCGATTTGATGACGTTATTGCAAACGTTTAGCTTTCAGTATTTAGACTTTAATTGCGATGATTTTGATTGGACTTTTTGTGTTAGTAGTGTGTAATCCTCGATCGATTTACTCCATAATCGATAAAGCGATAATTTATAGATGTTATAAAATTGTCTTTTATAATGTTATGAAATTTTAATTATTCCATTATATCGCTTCAAAATTAATCAATTTTAAGTTCATTTATTTTTTCTATATATAGCTTACTCGACGTTTTCGCTTACGTGACAGAATATGATCTTTATAAAAAAGAACTGACAAAACAAAAACATTGCTTCAAAGGTATTTATAATATAGTATATTGTAGTCGTACGAATGTCACTCTGAAGTTATTAATGAGCAGAACTTGTTTAACATGGTCCTCTGAAGTGTCTCCATACGTTGACCGCTGTTCTCCCGCAGCTCCGGCCGCGTCCGCTGCTGGCGCGTGCGCAGCCGGTGACGGGCGCCCCCCTCCCCCCCGCCGAGGGGGAGGCGCGCCTGGCGGTGACGTCACGCACACCCTCACACACGCGCGGATCGTAACACTACACACATGCTTGATATTGTCGTATGATCGATATTTAATCAAACTAAAATTGACAAGTTACTAGTTTACTATCAAATGGATGTTGTTCGCACATTGTTATCTTTTAAAACTCAATTGTAACGATATTTTTAATAGCTAAAATAGGCTAATAACTGACATAATAGTCTTAATCTTATAAAGTTCCTGAGACGCCGAATATTCTCGGCAGAATATGACTATTAGTTAAAAGACGTGAGTATTCTACCGTGTACCGTCTATCGATTATAATTAGGAGAATCCATCCTTAATTACAATAATGAAGAAATAAAAAGACAATACTTAGGAATTTCATCTCATAAAGATATAATAATAGATACCATTTTAAAAAGAACATCTGTTAATGTTCCAAAATAAAATTAAGTAATTAAGAATAAAATGTAATCGTTGCAATTATTACGACAACGGCCTTCTTCAATATGAGTAGTTGTTTTTTAAAAAAATTAATTCGAGTATGGCCTTACCTTTAACTTAATTATTAGCGATACGTAGTGTCAAATTAATAAATTATTTTGGGAGATAAAGCCTTTTTGTCAAAATCCACGCACAGTTCAATAGTAAATGAATTTAAGTTTTTTTTTATATTTTATTTGTGTATAATAATTAAATAGTTTTATAAATGTATTATACAAAATGTGTTAGGGTTTTAAACGAATTGGAAGAAATAATTATATTACATTACAATGCATGTCGTCTGTTCTATATCATGCATCAATTTATTATTATTTTTTTTATATTGAAACAGACAATACAAAGTGTTAGAATTTATGTTTACGGCTCCCAAATATAATGTACTCATTTTTAATTTATAATAAGTAATAGGATACAATAAACATGTCCTTAATATAGACTGTGATTACGCGATCAATTATATTTTTATACATTCCTGTATTACGGGTAGTTTGTATCAATCACCTTAGTAATATGTAGCGTTCCCTCACGAGTATTTAGTTGATAATAAAATATACAACTAATGTTTTATCATGATTAATTAGCTTTGACACTTATTTACTTTGGTTGCAAATTTATAATTTGTCTTTAAAAAAATATCGGAAAAAGGTTTCTTATTACAAAATAATACTTATAAAAAAATATTCTAAAATCGTATTACAATGCAACTGATGCACGTCGCATCAGTTAAAAAGTATTGAAAGTTTATAATAAAGAATTTATTTTAACAAAAATGTCAAAAATTTTAAATTTTCAACATTTTATTATAGATATATTTGAGGCTATGATTTTATTACCTATAGCAGTATTACGGCTGTTCTGAAACATTAAGTAATTTATAAATTAAGTATCTATTTCTTTAATTGTAAGTAACTACGAGGCTATGAATACTTTATAATTGTTTTTAAATATTCAATAAAAAGCTATAAACGCGTATAAGCGTATAAATAAACCGCATCGAGACGCTTAAAGCTTACATCATGCACCGTATTTATAAGCGTTATATTAATAAAATATTATTTTGTGGATGTGCGAGTACAAGTAATATTGTGGTGACATTCAACAAGTTACCCGATATACTAATAAATGTATGTTATAATTATACTGCTCATATGAATCTCGATTTTATTTTATCTCTCTATGTTCGTTAGCTGTTTGAATATAAATTTTATTATTTATAACTTTTAAGTTTTTAAGCTCAATTTGATGTTGTCATATAAAATTATTTTATTTAAATAATATTTGAAAAATTATGGAACGATTCATGAGTTTTAAACGGAGGCAAACGAGTATTATTTTTATCGATGTATTTTTACTACGGATTGGTTTATTATTATTGTATTATTTGTAAGATTTCATATTTCGTTTTTAGCAACAAATAAAATATGGTTTTATGCAAAGCTGTTGTTTTATTCTATTCTTTAGCCAATATTACAATATTAGAGAAAATAAAACAATTTTTATGTACCATATTTTAATAGACAGAAAACGCTACATTATTCTATGTCAGTACTTATATTTAGCGTGCTTAACATGTTTTCTGTGGTGAGGGGGCGTGGTCGGGGATCGTCTTCGTCTCTCCCTGTCTCTGTCTCTCTCACGTTCACGGTCTCGGTCCCTTTCTCGATCGCGGTCTCTATCTCTATCCCTCTCGCGTGATCTCTCCCGTTCTCTTTCTCGATCGCGTGATCTGGATCTCGACCTTGATTTACGATCTCTGAAAATTCAAAAAATAAATTAAATTTTACAAAACGTGAGGACGTGAATTAAATTTTTTGAAAGCTTAGATAAACTGGAATAAAACGAGTTTCGTAAAATATCCAGAAATCAAAATCTGCATATAGACAGTTTGTTCGTAGACGTGGCCTCACCCGGGTCTCGTCCGCTTGGATGGCGGCGACAGCGAGGGCTCGCGGGACTTCTTGGACTTGCGCGAGCCGGAGGAGAAGGCGTCGTCCTCCGCCGGGGAGCCGGGCTCCTCCGCCTCGCGGGCCTCCTTCGCTTCGCGGAGGGCCTACGGGAAAAAAACCTTTAATTTATATACCTCAATCTATAAAAGGGAGGAAATTGTAAAGATTTAAGATGAAACATGCAATATGCTGTGTCGACTCAGCTAGGTCGGAGCGTTTTAGTTCGACCCGTCATACCTTCTTGATGAGTTTCCGTCGGTGGTGCTGTATCTGCAGCGCGGGCGGCAGACCTCCTCGCGACGGCCGCAGCCCGGCCTCCAGCTCGTCAGCGTATTTCAGTACGCGCACCTCGATCTCCCGCAGCGTCTCGCGACGCAGTTGACCCTCCCCCCCGTCGCCACTCAGCCCCCCCGCTCCCCCCGGGCCCCCCGCCCCCGCCGACAGAAGGGACCGCTCCCCGTCCGGGCTGGAACGTCGAATAAATTAGTACTAGCCATCTGTAGGTTACTTAGAATATATTGATTTTATTTTAATACTTTATTGCACAAATTTACCAAATTTTATACAAAAGATGAGCTCAATAATGTCAGCCAATCTTAAGATGTACAAGAGAGATCGTAAGTGCAAAAAAAAAGTAAAAGTATAGATAGATAATAATATAGATGATCCTCAAATATTTTAAATAAAAACATATATAAATACGTATATAAAAAATAATATATTATATTATTCTAAAAATATAAATATAACATGAATAAATAGAATTAATCATTGCGACCGTTCATAAAAAACTCTTTAGATTGACGTTTAAAAAAGTCTTGTGAAGAGGCCTTTTTGATGGACTCAGGTAACAAATATCAGAGGCGAGCTGCAGTTACAGCAAACGAGTTAGACAAAAAGCCAGAGCGATGAAAAGGAGTATGAAGCACTAAATTGCTAGAAGAAAGAAAATCTCTGTCATGTATATCCGATAAAAACGAAAAATTTACATTTAAGATATGCTGGATTAGAATGAAGGAATAAGAGAGAATAGAGAAGATACACAATTCTCACATTTCTGCATTCATGTATGGTAAGCCATTGTAATTGAGATCTAAAAACGGAAATGTTATACAATTTACGAAGTCCGAAAATAAATGTAATGCAGGTGTTAAGCAGACGATCGAGTTTGTCACTAAGCACTTCGTTTGCATCCAAACAACTCGCATCGGCATAGTCGATAAGTGGTAGTAATAACTAATGGGCTAAATTAATTTTGGCTTTAAAGGGAAGAAAATTTTTAAGTAGCAATAAGGGGTGTAAAGTGGTAAAGAATTTGCGTGATGGTTCCTTGACGTGGTCGAGCATACTAAGAGTGAAATCAAAAATAACTCTTAGAGATTTTACTTTAGATGAGTACGGTATTACAACATTATTAAAAATCACCTTCGGTAAAGATTTTGAATAAATTTTCGACAACAAACGTGAGCTACCTATAATAATTGCCTGACACTTAGCAGGGTTACCTTCAATCTTGAAATTCTTCGACCAAACTAGAATTTGTTCTAGCGTGGCATTTAACGAGGAAGTTGCTGAAGCAATTGAATTGACAAGGGCGTGTATATACAGCTACAAGTAATCGGTCGAGTCGACCGACGACTTGCAGGTCGAGTCGTCGTCGTCGTCGGTTAAATTACTCGGTCTAGTTAATAAATACGAAAAACAATAAAGGAGATAAAATTCCGCCTCGAGGGATCACGTAGCGCCAGCCATTCTGAGAGACTCTCATCAGTGTGAATGGCTCGCTAACGACCTCGAAGATATGATTAAAACCACGTGTTACTAAGAGCCGAGAATATGTCGATATCACGGCATGGTACGGGACGCCCCCACCTGTCGCGCGGCGGCGAGACCCCCCGCTCCCTCTCCGCGGGGGGCTCCGCGGGCTCCACTCGCTCCCAGCGCGATGGCACGAAGGCGGCTGCGGTGCGCCCCGCGCCCGCCACAGCACTCTCCTCCAGCTCCAGGGGGACGCCATCGATGTCCTCGTCCACTGGAACATGGGAATGGTTATACGAAGGAGATGAGGATGTTACCGGTAGAAAGAATAAAATATGTTTCTTGATAAAAAGAAGATCAATAAGTAGGGAGCTTCGAGTGGCACCTGGAACCCCATCGATATCATCGTTGACACCGGTTTTGACACTGAGATGTGGCGGCCTCTGCTCGGCGAGGCGCCTGAGGGCCGCGCCGTCCAGGGGCCCGGAGCCTCCCGAGCCGCCGGAGCCCCCCGAGGCCCCCGACGCGGACGACCCGGGAGATGCGTTGCCGTCCTCCTCCCCCTCGTCCCGCTCGGCCTCGGTCGGGGGACGCGGCTCGCCCTCCTATCGGTCGGAATTAAAAAGCGATAGTCGTTTGTCGATACTCACACTTCTCGCATCACATACTATATAGGCATCATTTCTATCGCTCACCTTCTCCTGTCCCAGGAACACGTTGTTGATGTGCATGAGGAAGTCCGTGGGGTACACGGCCCAGTCGGCCCAGGCCTGCAGCACGCGGGTGACGCGCGCGCGGAAGCCCTCCTGCTGCAGGCGGGAGGGCAGGCGGGACCACGCCACGCGGCACTCGCGCATTATCTCCGGCAGCCGGGCCTGGAAGCTGATGCGATGGTCATACTTAAATTCAAATCACACCCCGGACCGGGATCTCCGCTAACGCGTTAACGGAATCTGATATATTCTCGTATTACGTCACCACTACCGAATACGGACATATTATTGGCCGACAAGCGCCCACCCGAAATAGAGAAGCGGTAGACTCACGCGGAGCGGTAGGCGCTGGCGTTGGTGAGCTTGGCGCCCGCGTTGTGCAAGATGTCGGACAGCAGGTAGAGACGCGCCACGCGGCGGGCGGGCTTGGTCCGCGGCTGCCCCAGCGCCTCCTGCAGGGCGGCCGCCACCTCCCTGGCCGCCTCCGCGTGCTCGAGGCACCAAGCCATGGCCTCCCCCACGCTGCGGCGCGCGGGCGTCAGCCCCCGCAGCAGCTCCTCCAGGCGGTCGCGCTGGCTGCGAACACACGGCCCGTGAGCGCCTAGACACCCTCGCTCGCGACACTATTGCACGGATAGCTACTTGTTGGAGAGCGTGCCCCGGATGTTCTCCTTGGTCTCGTCCTCGTCCACCAGCTCGTCGGGCATGCCGGCAGTGTACATGTTCATGACTGGCGGCCGCCACACGGAGCCGCCTGCGACGGGTGCGATGTTCGATTTAATTTACTAAAACTACATTAAACTTCCTCCTCTCCGCGATGAATTCTATAGGTGATGAATGTTAAGTTATCGATATTTTTGATAGGAACCTTTGAACATCCTAAAGTCGTCCAGGTTCCAGGACTTGGGCGAGTCCCCCTGGAGCATAGAGAACAGCTTCCACCGGTAGTACACGTGCGCGGGAGACTGGTTCTCAAACAGGAAGCGAAAGAACGGATTGTTCATCTCCTTGTTCATAATGATGGCTTCGAACATCGGACCCTCGCGGATCACGAACTCCACCATCCGATGAATGAGCATTAAGACACTCCTAAAGATATACAATATAAAAATAGCATAGCACAGTATATATATGGTGCTATTGTTGTATTGACAAATATATAACAGCAGAATATATATATTGTATTATTTTTCAACGAGGAAAGAGAAAACATGCACTTCTTTAAAACGAAGTTTTGCTTTAGTAAAAGAAATAATTATGTTAACAAAATATACCTTTCAGTCGGAATGACGACTTTAACTATAGATTGTGATAATATCTGAAATTAAGAGATTAATCATTACAATAGTACCTGAAATCTAATAATATCAGGATAAAACAAATTTGTATTTTATAGTGTTTTGGGTGAGAACAATCAGACAATCTTGATGGTTAATCACGCACTCGCTTTAAACATGTATTTTAATTTACAGATGTCTATTTACTATCCTTCAGTAAACGAGATAAAGCGAGTTGAGAACATCTAGGCACTACCAGGCCAATACAAACCTGATCATATAACTGTTTGTCCTCAGGGTCACTTGGATAATATTCACCCGGTCGGACTCTTGGAATCTGAAAAGAGATAAAATATACTTTAATAAAATAACATATTGCATAATATATGCTATTCACATGGCGCGCTATTATATTTGAAAATAGTACAATTTGGTTTGGTAAGTGTTGGTATTTGTCACCTTTGAGGCTAGGTGTCTGGGCGGCTGTGCGTTGAAGGGCAGGCCGGAGGGCGGCGGCGGTTTGCAGGGCTGCTGCAGGGAGGGAGGGATGTAGATAGGTACTGGGGGGATCACCACTGCCTTGCCCCAGCCCAGCTTCATCTCATAGTTCATTATCTCCTTGCCTTTATAGATAGACAGATTTTACTTTTTTATTTATATGAAGTATAAACAAACACTTGAACAGAAACAATTTAAATATCTATAATGACTATGTTATAAAACAACTGTGTCCTACCATTAATGCACCGAAGCGCCCTCTCCCCATCCTTACGTGACATGAAGGCCACGAACCCACAGTTTCGTCCACGTGCTTTTTCTTCGTCCGAACGAGGCCACATGATCTTAATACTGGCTAGAGGACCATAGCGACCAAAGATCTCCATTAGTTGCTGTTCAGTTATCTGAATTAAAATATAAATACTCTAAATGAAGTTAAAGAGGCTTCCTTTACTTTAGATATATCAAGTTTATTTACTAATAAAACTTAGGATTATTTAAATTTTTGTATTATTGTATACAGATGAGTGCAAATCTATTCCTTTATACCAAATTACCCCTGAAATAGATAGAATAATACCTTTGGATTGAGGTTACCCAGATACAAATTAGTAGTATTAGGATCTCCGGTGTCATAGGAGCCCACATCTGGTATGACATCCATAACTGGCTCAGGGCCAACCACACCACGGTCACGGAGAACATTTTTATACTTGTGACGCTCAGATCTCTCTTCTTGTATTCTGAAAAGATATATATCTTTATTATTCAGTATAAGACAACGATTAACTTAACAAAACCTTATTTATTAACTAAATCAATCCAACTCACTGTCTCAATTCCTCCTTGAAAAGCTCTAAATTACTCTTCTTCTTATCCCCACTCTTCTTTTTGGGCCGTCCTGGTGGCTCAGGCCGCACCAGACTACGCACCACTTCTGCTTCAGTGACACTGCGCTTGTCATCCAAACGAGATATGGGCTTGTATAATTTTCCTCGCTCTGATGTGTCTTCCTCTGTTTAACATATTAAGATATTGCTTTACTACACAAATACAAATATAAAATATTCCAGCTCTACTAAAACAATAAAACAAATATTTAGCTTAACATGTATAATAACATAACACAATATTTAGATATTATTTAGACTTACTTCTTGCTCCAGCATCATAGGTGCCCGCCTTTACCCAAACCTTAGATGTGGTACTTGGCACTTCTTGGAATGTTTCTACAAACTCTTTAAATACCTGAATAAAAAAAATTTAAATAAATGTCTATGAAAGTAGGTTGAATATGTCATTGAACAAGAAAGATGGTTGCATATATATGTTTATTAGTTTTGTCTAGAAAAAAAATATAGAAACATGTATACATTAGATTACTTTTCAATACAGTATAATGTAGCTGTAATGTAATAAAAGTAATAATATTCATTCTTCTTACGTGTGCCGCTGCTTCTTCTTCTTCTTTCTTGCGCAACTCTTCTATCTCCTTCTTTGAAAGGCCTCGACTACTCATCTTGATTTTGTTTTTCTAATTATTGAACAAAATATAAACAATTCCTCATTTACATAAATTTTGGGTTAACATTGTATTTGTTAATTTAAAAACTTACAAGAAAACATTATAAGGTCGATTCAAATTTTAAAAAACTTTTAGAGAAAGATGTTCAATTCCGATTTATTGTATTGAATTGACAAATCATATTAGTTCAAGTTAGATAAATCAATAGAACGTATTTGTATTTTGTAACCTAAAAACTACAATCTTCAAATAAACAAATTGATAATATACATCTTTTGACATTTAGTATTACGAATTTTTAACATAGATTATATACCACATTCTACAGTTTTAGTTTTGTTTTAAAATAATTGTTATGTTTATCAACTAAATTATAAGTTAAAAATGATAAAATTATGATCATTGTTATAAGATAGTTACAGTTTTAATCTTAGGAAATAATTCAATATTCAATATTGCATTTGTTACATAGATAACTTCATTTTATTATTATGGCGGGGACGCGAATAGAAAAAGGTGACATGCTAAATTAA
Organism: Mechanitis mazaeus; assembly: GCA_959347395.1. Lineage (NCBI taxonomy): Eukaryota > Metazoa > Arthropoda > Insecta > Lepidoptera > Nymphalidae > Mechanitis > Mechanitis mazaeus. Next base: position 4,798,625 of record OY365743.1, read on the forward strand.
GAACAGATATTGTGGATTAATTGTTGGAGCCGAAACAATAATTGCTGAAAATTCTGGGCCGTGTAACTTCTTCCGTCGTACAATATAGATTTATCAAACAATAAAAAGTTTATAAACTCAAATTTTGTTGTCAAAGAGACGTCAGCGACACCTGACGTCACTAGTATTTTTAATCGATTATCCGCTCATGATGTGATATGAATATAATTTAATTGACTGGAATCATTAATATGTAAAAGAATCTAATAAAATATTCGTATCTTTGTTTAATGATAGGAAGAAAGGAAGTATAAACAAATTTCGTACGGTTGTAATTTTTTAATGGTTTAGGTAATTTTTGAGAAAATTTAAGCGTCTGATAGACTTATATAGATTTTTTATTCAAACGTTTAATATACATTTTCATAGATTTAATAAATTTCTTTAGAAATGTATTGCTTCTATATTTAATTATTATTATAAAATATAGCTTAAAAAGGATATAAGTTTAAGGAGTACCGCATTCGTTGAATTTTCAACAATATTTTGTAAAATCAATATCACATCTTAAAAATAATGTTATAGCTTTTCTGGGTTGTTGATGGACTAACGTCTTAGTGATTTATTGACGAATGACTATAGCAACACAACTCCATAATCCTAACAATCAATTTGTTCTAGAAATACATTCAAATGACGGTGACTGTGGCGGTTGTTTTCAATCCGTAGTACTCAACTTATTTTTCGAGTGTAAATCGCTCTCCTCAAAATAAGCGACGAAGTCCCGATGCAACCACTACCATTAGATAAAACTAATAGAAAGCAATGGGAGCACGGATAATAATAAAACCACAAAAGATATTGGTTACATATTTATTGAAAAAGTATCCATCAAAAGTTTTCGATGTAAAATTAAAAAATTGTGTGTAGCTTGGCGTAGTTCACAATATAAGTTTGCAACGCCTGGCTTATAAGTTAAATAATGACCATTTCACGTGCTTTTACCAAATATTAATTTAGGACTTAGAAACCTGGCCTCTGATTGCATTTAAAACATTTTGTCAAGTACAATGGTTATTGTGCAGGTTAATTTTTGTTCTAATTCAATATACAGTACTTATTTTACAAGTTACATTCACTAAACTAATATTAAATTAAATAGTACAGAAATAGAACAATGTACATAACAAATTAGCTGAATATTTGTGAAACCGAAACATCGGAATATTATAAAATGTACTAATAAAATTGATAGGAAATCAGATATAACCCGCATGACATTCCTTGTTAGTCTATCGGCAGCAAATTGAATGAAATGCATATAAAAAAAATGTAGGAGCTAATATTAAAACACTCGTTTCTTATGCAGATTTAACATTAATATTAAAATATTTTGTGCATTACAAAGCTTATCCTACAAGTACATGCCACATAATTCACAACTACATTCTGTACAGGTAAATGTATGAAATTATATTATTGACTTTATTTTACCGAAACACATTAATTTACAGAGCTAATAAAGTTAACAGAAATATACATAAAAAGTTATAAATTTAGTACCGAGTTATTTAAAAAAACTCACAATTAATCTATTAATGAACGAAGATACCAAAACGACGACGTGTGAATAGATTTCTTAAAAAATAATGTATTTCAACATGACACTTATTATTTATATCATTATACAAATTTTACGTCATTCTCCACACATTCAATGGTTTGAAGAGTGTCCGTTGTAACTTTGTTAATTGTTGGCTGAAATTTTAATTTTATTGTAATTCATTAGGTAACTCTAAAAGTGTTATCTATTAAAAATAAATTTCCGATTTTTCAGCCAACAACCAAAATATTTAAAATCCCATTTCAAGAACCATATAAAAATGTTTTTATTTTTTTATAAAAAATTTTATACATTAACCATCGACAATAATGAACCGATACTCTCCAAACATTATTAAATACACCGCTACCCAAAGGAGATAACATTCAAGGTATAAAACATTTTTATTCTATAAATGCACATTTAACAGACACATCATATCTTAATTCGCCAAAAGAAAATCGACGGACATCAACGAATCGTTTTAACACAAAGAAATAAAATCTAGTATTGTACTCATTATTTTATCCTATTTAAAATAATTTTTCACATATAATATACACCAAATTTTACATAATAACACATCATACGGCGATGCTCCTCCTCTCCCTGGCCGGTCGATGGCATCAATGTCAAACGAACGAAGCTCCCCACGCCCGAGGACGAGTCCGCCGCACTGGGCTCCTCCTCCGAGTGAGTCGTCCGCGTGTAGAGTAGCTGCGACACAGAGACACGAGCCGACCTCAACATATACACTGTGGCGGTGGCGCGAGTCGCGGCTCGCCTCCACACTACGTATGAAGCGAACAGACAGCAGTGTGCGTGCGCCCGCGGCTGTATGCGTGCGCGCTCAGGCGTCTGCGTCGGCGCCCTTGAGCCGCAGCCGCGCGAAGTCCTCGAAAATTATATCATCATCTTGCTCCTGGCCGTTCTCGTCCCTGCAAACGATTTTTTATTTCATTACGTTTTACAAAGATAAATAAAATAATAAAATTAACGAAAAGGTAGTTGACGATCTGCGGGCATTTGTAGCGTGTTGTGTGTATGTGTGTACGTACTCGTGGTGCGTGTGGGGGTGTGGGTCCAGCTGTATGAGGTCGTGGTCGTGTCTCGGCGGCTCGGGCGCCACGCGGGGCTCCTCCTCGGGTTTGGGGTGCATCAAGATGAAGGGCAGCTCGGCGCTCAGCTCGCTGCAACACACACTGTCGTTACACACCAGGGGGATAGCTCCACCGCCGGATACGAGTCGCAGGCTTACCCGCCCAAAGGTCCTAGACACAGCTTGACTTTCACTTTGTACTGCACTATGATGCCTAGATTTTCCCGCTGCGACGGATCGGCGATTCTACGGTGACAGTGGAATTAGAATACATTGTTTATACACAATTGATAGGACAATATTTATTCTATACTGACAGCGTGCTGGAGGCGAGGTTGGTGTCCTCGTGTTTGAGCTGTCCGTCTAGGGCGAGCCCCCACTTGTCCTTGTTGTTGGCGAGAAGCGGCGTCAGCGTGAACACCTTGCTGAGGGTGAACCCTGGCCCCACCGGACAGCCCTCTCTATAAACATATTCTGATCTTTAGTTCGTTATATTTTATGTTATGAAGTAGATATTGACAAAAAAGGACTTTTTGAGATGAAGCTAGATGAAGCTAGGATGCATACGTTTTAGAATGAACGACAAAACGGATCAAAACAACACTTGTAAGTGTCATGACATGTGCAGTTGCAATCCTTTATCCAATCGAATGTATGGGTTAGATAAACTGTAGACTATGAACAAATTAAACTCAAACCTTATATAAAACATATTAGTTATGCAAGTAATTTGGAATAAACTACAAAAACGCACATTCGTCATGCGCAAAACACTTACACCGACTTTTTTAATTTCTTATTGTATGTGCCGAAAAATGGAAATTTGATTTCCTTCCACACTGCCCCCGCCCTGGATTAGAAACTTGCATTTAACTTTTTGACATTACTATCAACATGTGTCTCCTGTAGACTATAATTTTGACCCTCGAAAGTAGTTGTAACAAAAAAAAAACAATAAAAATAATTAAAAAAGGCCAGAACAATTGCAATTAACCGTTGCAGTCAAAAAATAGTACATTCGTGCATATATCGCCATCTTGACGCTAACACACGAATACATAACTATGTCACCCAGTCACATATATACAAATAACTATTTACTGCGTCATAATATGTCAAGTATAAACCACACTCTCACTTAAAACAAGTGACCGAAATACATTAATTCGTACACACCACATTAGGCATCGAACAACGAACTCATACTTTTCTCCTCAATGGGTTTCGGCACTCCTTTCTATTCTCCGATCATCTGGCCATTCCTCAAGGAACCCCACGGCACTTTACGATTCATACCTCATATATTAAGTGCTCATACGTCCATCCCTCTCTCCTGTACTCACTCGCTCTCGGCCTCCGCCACGGTGCACTTGTACTGCGCGGTGGAGAACAGACAGATGTCGGCGAACTGTCGCACCGACACCTTGATGCGCTTCACGGAGCGGTTGGAGTTGTTGGCGATGTGCACATTCACGGCTATGTTCTCGCCGTGGTGGTACAGCTCCTGGAAATACGACGTCTCTATTAGTCTAACAGGTTCGATGTGAACCCTGGAACAGTTTTAAAAACAAATGTTTGTACAGTACCTTATCTAAAGATGCTTCCAGGTACAGCTTGTTGGGGCTCATCATAAACTCCTTGGACACCTCCACGGAGGGCTGCTCGCCCTGCTTGCTCGGCGCGTACATAATCTTTCTGATCGCTAGCCGGACTGAATTACTGTAATATAAACGAAATTTTTTTATGTTTTAAATTCTCGTAGAAACCTTCTCTTGTATTTAGAAATATGTTATCCGGTAGTAGCGTATTTCGGAGTGTCTTATAATTAACGTTAACTCGTAAACGCGCTGCACAGAAATCATTACTATTTTCTAGAGGATAAAGAGATATTTTCGGTTCTTCTAGGACGAGTCGGATACCCGACTTCATTCTCTCGTAGGCTCCGCGGCCTAAATATATGTATATTGCAGGGTGAGCTGACCGTTTGTGCGGCTTGTCGTCCTGCGAGTCGGCCACGAAGGCCTTGAGCTCGTAGTCCACTCCGCAGGGTTTGCCGGTGTCTCCTGGCGCGGGCTGCAGCGTGACAGAGGCGGGGCAGTGCGGCGGCAGCTCGAAGTAGAAGGGATGAGCCGCTGGGCCCAGCTTGCGCACGAGGCGCTCCTGCAGACGAGTCAAGGGGCGCTTGGGGCCGCCCGTCACAGGGTAGATCTGCGGTCATGGATTACGAAACTATTAGTCGATGGAGCCGAACTTATAATCGAGCACTGATCCACAATACTATTAGAGTAAATTGCAATACAGGTGACTTCACAATATGAAGCTGGGAACGTCCGTCAGGACTGGGAAATAGGGCATTTGAAATACTAATCAAATAACAAATATATCTACATAACGAGTATACTTTTAGTTTGTATACTACTAACTATGAACGTGATAGTTAATTTAAATTTCTTTCTGGAAAACATTTATGGAATATTACCTGTTCGGCGGCCAGGTAGAGGTCCTTCCGGAAGGTCAGGCCGAGGACGTCGAGGTCCTCCCGGCCGTAGCGAAACGCTGCCAGCACGTGACCGAACACCTTCCTATCCTTCACATACTCCGGATCTATCAGCACCACCCCATCTAGTGAAATAAAAACGTTACAATTTATGTTCCATTCTATTATGGAATATATTTTTATGTGGGCATAGTTACCAATCGGGTCTACGTGCGTGATATGATCGACGAAGTCCCTTTTCCCTAAGTATACTGTTATCTGTAAAGGACATTACAATATTACACATCTGGTAAACAGGAAACACTACTTTATTACCAATTATATTTTTCCAGTTCAATTGACAGAGATGTTTTAATAACATTACATAAATGTGTTTATGAACATGGTTTCCCTTAAAGTAACATTTGGTATGAAGTTGTTATTACCTTGCCATTGGGCGAGCTCTTCTTAAAGACCCTGGTGGCCTGCCGTTGCTTGTTACTGCCTCCGTCGTCCATTGTGCCGCCGCGCCCACCGCACCACTGCTCCAAGTAAAGAAATCATATTTTACTTTATATTTCAAATAGAAAGTACACGTCACGTATTCTCCTGAGGTATATCTAAATGGCATCACAGAGTGGCAGATGCCTTGAAACACTAAGTTTGCAAGTTCGGAGGACAAATTATCCCTCCAGGGAACGCTATGGGGAACGTAATGTACTGATTATTTATAAAATTCTAAACCAGCAGCTGAATCGAGTACCCACTATCGATCTGTAGTTACGATAACACAAAACAAAGCAACACCGATATTTTTATAAAACAAAATAATTCCATGAACTCGGTAGCGAAATAAATAGCATATTTTTACATAATGGGGTCTTGAAGTATTGCATTACCTAGGTTTCTAGTGTTCACGAGTTCTAGTTGCCGAGCTGACACGAGTACACACCGGACATAACAATAACTATCAAATTACATGTAATTATGAAATGAACATTTTTTTTTATATTTACCTTATTAAATAAATCCTGATTCGGCTTTATAGTCATATTTCAATATAATTTGTATTATTAATTCAATAACTTCAATACAATTCACTCACTAAACTAATTTGCCTCAGTGTGTGTCGGTTACAACTGAGATATGTTCTCGACTGATCCTCCGTTTGCCCCAACTGAGTAATAAATACCACGATTGTAACGTTTACATTAAACTGTGGTCGCGTAACGTAAAATGTGACGCGGTTACGTTACCATGAATAATAGTTACAGAGAATCAGGAAAACGGAAATTAGAGCAACATCAAATACGAGGTATCGGTGCTGTTGCGGTGTGGTGCACAGGTGCTGTCAGACCTACCGACGCCCGCGATTCATATCATGACGTCACATGTTCTCTATACAAAATCATTATTTTTTATTATTTATGTTATTATTTATATTATTTATAGCAGCCAGTATTGTATTTATACAGTATAATTATTATTTTTTATTTACTGTTGTAAAAGTTCTTCTGAATTCTTTGTGTTCAAAGAGTACTTAATTGTCGTGGAGTTTCTTTTAGTTAATTAAATAATAACCAAAAACAAAAATTATATTAGCAATATTGTGACTACCAAAAGATATGTATGTTTATAAATCAATGACGCCGAAAAAAGTTAGACAAGTAAAAATTAAAGACACAAATTTAAAAAATATAGTAATTTCCAGCAGTGCATACAATCCTTTAACTTGTCAACAAATCCTTTAGGGACACTATGTATTGTAATGTATAGTTTGATTAAATCGCGGCATATATGTGTAATAAGCTATAATTTTAACAATCCTATTCTACTAAAAAAATACTAAAATATGGATGAAGACGACTCGAATTTAGTAAACGTAACGAATTTAGTAAGACCGTAATTAAACATACTCTTGAAACAAACTATCGTATATGACACTCACAGACGTAAGTTGATGCAGTAAAACAGCTACTGGCTATCAATAAATAAGACGAGATCCTTTCATTATTTCACTTTTACGTTCAAATTGCGCATCACTGAAAAGAGCCAACTAGTCGGCCTTATCATAAATGACTTGAGCTCCAGTGGATTAAGACTTCTATTAACTAAAACTACATTGTAAAATCTTTTATTGGTACATCAATAGTCTTTGGTATCTACAGCCAAGTTGTTTTACCACACACGCGCGCGCGCACGCACGCACGCACGCACGCACGCACGCACGCACACACGCACGCACACACGCACGCACACACACACACACACACACACACACACACACACACACACACCATTCAAATAATGATAAAAAATAATTGTAAAGATCACAACGGGGTCATGTTATGACAATGTCAGTAATTATCCGACCCCTGTACTATGTCATAATTGCTCCATGTATATTATACGGTGTTACATTCAAACACATTGTTTTAATACAACATTTCTTTCCTTCTCTAATATATAATACATAATAGACGTCGATAGATCGAACGTGAAGTGAATATATTAGTACAATCTATTATTACATAACGAATATCGTACAAGTAGATAAGTAATGTTCAAGAGTACGCTCGCTCACATGATCGATAACGTCTTCTGTGTTGTGATAGTTTATAATATTATAACGTGTATTATTATAACTCACAGTATCCCTTGTTCGGCTCCAGGGTGTGCTGCACTAGCTCACGCCACTGGTGCGCCGCGCCGCCCTGCAACACACAGACAAACACGTGAAACATTGTTTATTATATAATACCTTTAAAAGAGCAGCTCTTATATACATACGTTTATAAAATCTGATTCTCGGAAACGGTTGCAAGTATTTTCATGATATGTAGTCCGCAGAGAGTTTCGTTGGCGATAATTCGATCTAGCTAGGTTACATTTTTTTTTATTTAGGTTTGGTTTTGTTTTTTTTTTTTTTAATATTACCGTAAAAAACACGATTTACCAAAAAAGAAACAAAAAGCCTACCAAAGCTTAGTCATCCAGGTAGTAAGTAATAATTAATCTTCGTAGATACATATGTACTTATATGTTTATATAAAAATGCCATTGCTTTTCGTCAAATACGAAAGTTATAAAGAATAATAAAACAAACAAACATTTTATAAAGATAAAAGAAACGTACAATCAAAGTAAGGTCAGTAAACAATGGCGTCGTAATTTTGTACGCGCTGTGACAATTACTGTTACAAAGACCAAGCCAGTAAACTGGTGTAAAAACAAGGGAAGATTAGACAAATCAAATTTAAAAATATAAAATCAATATAAAGTTATAAATAGGAGACCCCATAACTTAAAAGTGCTCAAGAGGATGAACGATGAACCGCCCTAGACCACTTATATAAAATATGACGGAAACCACCAACATATTCCTAGGAGAGATTACGTCAGGCCAGTCCTTAAAATATTTAAAAACTCTTTACATAGTTGTAAATATTAGTAATATCAATTCCATAAGTTACATAACAAACCATCCATCTACCTCCAATTAAGAAACTGATATAATGTTATAGATAAGAATTCTTAACAACACAACATTTTTACACTTCAGTGTACTTTAGATTGATAGAATATAATATTTCACTCTTACTAATAATTTCTTTCAGTTACAGACAAAAAGAAAATATATATAAATTTCTATTATATCATATATTTTTTGATGTAGGAGGCAAAGGCAATGTTCAAAGTTATTTTTAATACGTTTAAGTAAGTTATTGTAACAAAAACACGGACAAGTCATTTAATGATATTTAGTTAATATCTCCAATCGACATCTGTTCTAGTGAAATGAATAAGTTAATATTAAACGGATGAAGAAGACAGCGTTAGAAGAGAACATACATTAACTTCGCTCGGCGCTACTGCGTCGTCAGAGGCAGCCTGTACTACGAGTATATACATTAAATTATCTAGCGCTCAGTTAAATGCTGTATTGTATTAGTCATACATTTTAAACCAAAAAGTAAATAACTTAAAAACCTATATTAGAGCACTGAAAGACGTAATATTCGTAAATTCAGAACCGAAAATCGACCCGGGGGGAGCTTTGACTGACCGGGAATTGGATAATCAGATCGCCGCGCCGGTCCCTGCCGGTGACCACGACTGCTTGTAGGAACACTTTTAAATATATTACTTTTTTTTAATGGAAATTAATATTTCAATTATTATTATAAAGAGATATTCGATCTGAAAATTAATATTGATTTACTATTAATTACGTTTTCTTGAATCCGACTACGATTATATTAACATATTAAGTTTTTTTATTTAAAAAAGCAAAAATTATCTATTGCATTAAAATATACTATTAAAAAACACGGTTACCCTACACGATACGAGTTCAAACGACATGAAATCTGGTTTGCTCTTCCATTTATACTTCATTTTTATTCAACGTCCACAATTGATCCCGACCTGAACGACGTCATGGACCACCATAACTTTTATTGGAAAATACTGAGATTAATTAAATTACTAGAAGCATTCTCTATACTCAGTCTCATAGATCTGTCCACTCAATTCAAAGCCGGTCACGTGATAGTTTAATTCATAGGTTTTTCTATGACGTCACACTATGTATTATTTAATAAGTCATAGTTTTTTTACTGATGTTTATGTAATACTCTTGACGTGTACTGGTTCAATGGGTGACACTCCCACACGAATGGAGCATTGACATTGTCAATTATCCTGTAACACCACAGCATATGGACACTCATAGCTGAGGTCACTATACGGAAATCGGAGACATATACCTACGTTATTGTAATAATCCAATACATATATATTTTCCATACATAAAGGGGATTCATTGTAATCTCTATAACCCGGCGCTCGGTGTATTGTTTGAGGACCGACGGGGAAACCACTGCGATTCATGATACTTTATCTTAATTACTATTAAATTGTTGCTACACTTGTTTGATATAACACAATTAAAATTATTAATGATTACAATACACAAGCTGCTATTGTATGGAAAGCAGACACACGAGTGGAGAGGACATTTTCATTGAAGGATGTTTGCACAAAGAACATGTCTCGTAACATGTAATTACGTCAACAGACAGGTACTCAAGCGGAATGATATGTTACAGAGTTATCAACGAGCCAACAAACAAGAATTATGATATTAACTTCGTTCAGGAATTTTATACAGTTCAAGTAGATTTATTATTAAATATGGAATGAATCTTTTATTAATGCGAGCTGGTTTAGTACCCGCAACCTTTGATAAGCAGTCCTGTCGCTCTACACATTGAGCTACCGCATCGCTACTCGCTTCTATATTGGAGGTGACGTATATTATATTTAAAATAAAACTCAAATATAACCTAAACTATACGCGAGTCAAATCCGTAAAAAATAGTTTTATTTCATATGTGTACTTGTAAAAATCTAAGAAAATATTATATTTTTTTACTAATTGAATTGTGTTGTGTTGTTGAGTCGTATTTAGAACACAAGTATTAGTGAGGAACAGGCCCCAGAAGTGCTACAGTAACGTGTCGGCTCAACGAAACATTAATGATAATTTACTTTTAAAAGTTTCTTGAGTATAATATTGTGTTATTTAATTCATAAACACAAAAATATTAAAAATACAATATTATTGAATGTTATGTATCATTGACTTACAGACAGAAATCTCTAAATGAGATAAAGAAAACTGTCGTAAAGATCCTAAATTTGTATTGCAAGCTGTGCGAGGGTCACCGGGAAATAATTGTTTTGTTAAATACTTTAAAAACACAAGTCTCTCATCTTTTAATAAATTTTATAGTCTGTGTTCTTATGTCAATATAATTTATAGTTTTCAACAAAGTTTTTAAAAGTGAGATTTACTCTAAAACATTATTTTAAATAACATTATAACATTAAATAATTCTATTGACAATTCATGAAATATTTGTAACGGATAAGGTCCAAAACTACTGGAGCAATTTCAAAAATTCTTTCATCATTAGAATGCTACATTTTCCTTGAGTTTCATCATATATTTAACCATACATATTAAATAAATTAATTAGTCCGGGGGTCTAACCGCGAGTAACAGCTAGTTCAGAGATATAAGTATAGTGATATCAAAAAGTTCATATGCCTCTGATAGTTTATCACGTTTTATTACTCACGATCAAATAATTTATTAAATTTAAAATCGTTCAATTAAATTCCTCTTAACCTTAGTAATTTACTCAAAAATATAATTAATATAAGAGGTGTAGCGTATCTTGTATTCATACTAGTGAGATAATGTTTTCAATCGTAGTAACATAGCACTCGTACAATGGCGACGTATTGGCGGACGCTTTAACAACTTACTTCGCGATGTTATGGTGTTCTTGGATTACTATGCAAAATTTTCCTCTTGTTTTACAAACGAAACGAACTAGTCATATTGACAATTTATAAAGAAAAAGATGACATTCATATTTTCTTTTACATTATATATTTTATTTATATTAAAGAAATAAATAAATGGTTTTATATGTCACCGCTCGACGAACTATTTCATATAATATTAGGATAGTTAGGAGCAGTGTAGTAATGTTAGATAGCCTGTAGTCTTCCTCGTGAACCTCCCTGTCATCATATGATTTCTTAAAACCGTCCAGTAGTTTTAAAGATCAGCGCATTTAAACCAACCAACTATTTAAACCCTTTATCATGTTAAAACAAATACATATATATGTACATAAAGCTGACTCGGTAAGTCGTACATCTAACATTTGAATCGTGATTCCATCACAAGATGTAAGATAACTTCCTTTTGTGGTCAGTTTTCCAGTTTCTAGTGTTATAGGTAAATAGCAATTGTCTAGCTCGAACCACAAGCATCTATCTCATCTATATTTACTTTAAATGAATAATATATAGATATAATAAAATATGAAAGAGGTCGCTGACAACAGCCAGTATAAATAAAAAGAAATTTAAAAAATACACAAATATTAAATACCCGCAACTGAAAATATTTCAAGCCTGTCCCCTTCTATAATTTTAACTCATCAGACATTAAATATTTTCTCTCCCCCCCCCCCCCCAACACTTAAGGGTGAAAGGGTAGAGGAATGGAGATTAACGGTTTCAAAAACGACGTATTAATTAAAGTATATTTTTCAGTCATTTACGAGTTCTCTTTACATCATTAACAAGCTAAAATTCAGTGCAAAATAAAAAATACTTGGAATAGAGTGATATTTGAAATTGACTTTAAACATATATAGATAACTATGTTCAGCTTATTACATTTTGAAAGCGATACGGTAGCTCAATTAGTACAGCGACTAGACGGTTTCCCAGAGGTCGCGGGTTCGAATCCTGCTCGTATCGACAAATTGTTCATGCTATATTTTTTCATAATAGTGTAATTAATATAATATAAAATTTATTCAAAAAATCTTATTCATATTATATTAAGATATTTACGGTTGTTTTTAGGAACTATTGAAGAATATTAAAGAATTTGATCTTCCTGACAACTTGCAGATAGAACGGTTCAAGCTGTTAGAACATACAGCAAGTTTCTTTGACCTCGTTTTAGCACTTTCATAGAGTAGATAATTAATACGAGATATATTAACTTCAGTATGTGTACGAATATATGTTTTGAAAGCATTTATTTAACTTGACTTTAACATGACTTTTGGAAATTAATCCTATTATTAATACCATATTATTATAACTATTAAAAATAATAAAAATCGAGTTAATTGATCGAGTTGATCGATGATAAGGGTGTTGAAAAGCATCATAGTATATAAATATATATATATATAACCGCTCTGTTACGGCATGTAACAGGTCCAGAGGTGTCGGCACCCCCTCCCCGCTGTGACATGACCCGCTGGGGGTAACTCTAAATAATGGATATTTTTACTACATTAGCGGCTCTCTCGAGACTACACTTTATATTTTCGGCAAAAATGTAATAGACTTTGAAAATGCAATATTTAAAAGTGCCACGAGTGCCGAGCACTATGTTCATAATCCACCTCACTGCCATGACTATTAAGAGAGGTGAAAATATTAAATACCATAGTTCACGAATCTAGAGTCAAATTAAATCAAAACAAAATGATAAGATAACTCTTTTTACATTTTTATTTATGTAAACTTTCGTGATCAATGAATACTATTATATATAATTTTCTCCTCGATTCCGCAGCGCTCAGAGTTCATGATGGAGGACCCCGAATAGAGTTGAGTGAGTTTACGTGAGTACACTAGGATCTTTATAATATATAACAGATAGATCTGCTTAATTTTTATTTTTAGTTAAAAAACCATTATAATATAAATGAGTACATTGGGTACAGTCACATTTAGGTCGACTTCAGCCCTCAGGCGATCCAGTTTTGGACAACAACTTGTAACTTGCCCTTTTACATCAAATTTAAGAGTGACCTTCTTAGGATTTATTCTCTAACTATATGCATGACCTTTTAGAAATAAAATACCAAGCTTGTTATAAAATTTTCACAAAAAAATATAAAGATATTTAAAGGAACAAAGTTCAAGAGTTATCTCTTTAGGAATTCTTCAAGTATTTCCATGAGCTTTTTGAACCGAAAATACCTAGAGATTTTATAAAATATTCACAAATATAGATATATTTGAAAAGTAGTAACAGTAAGATATAAAGTGTCCGCGCTCGTTACAACTTATTAAAAACTGGAGATGAGATCATATCGTTTTTGTGTATTATTTAGATAAAACTATGTCAGTTGATAGTGTACATGTTTTAATATTATAATATTTGTGTTATAAATCTATCGATAGCTAAAAACACCAACACCTTTCTTAATAATAACAATAATTTTATAGTTTTTAAACACTTTTTTAAGTTAAAACTATTTGTTGCCGGGTCAGCTTGTGCAATATAAAACCAATCACTCAGTGTTTTTAAATATAATATGTATATATAAATGTAAAATTAATATGTCCTCTTATATTGTGGATGTGTGATCCTCACTGTGTCATATTATTTACTTAAATATTTCAAACAATATATTATGCTTCATTTTTTGTTACTAAAGTATTTATATATAATATATTTTTAAGTTTTATAATCAGTTTCAATGTTACTAAGGTGCCTTCACACGGATGATACTAATGGCTCTATAAGTTTGAATTATTAATAACGAAATAAATTTAGCTAAATCGATCTTCACAGGTAGTATAATAGTTTACGAGCAATATCTACAATACTTACTATAGGAATCATAAAAATGTTATAAACAATTTTTATCACGGAGCACAGGCCGACCGAGGCGCCCCTAGATTTTATTTCCCTATTAACAATGTATTAGGTCACTCACACACTCATTCACTCACTCTCACTCACTCACTCACTCACTCACTCACTGACTTAGTGACTGTTCATAGGAGATTAGGAACGTCTCGCTATTTATTTCTCTCTATAAAAACGTTCAATGTATATACAACACAGTTATACGCTCCTCATAATTCACTTAACAATGCAAAGGTAATATACTGAGTGACTTTTTGTAAATTAACCCACTAGGCTGCAGTAATAGATTGACTATTGTTATGGTTAATAACTGTACCGTCGTAATATTGTAATAACTTTATAAAATCGAAAAATAAATAACGTCTTTCCCGGAGGAAATGTGTAAATATATTTTATGATTAAATGGAGGGAGGCGCGGTCAGAGCAGCCTCCGACTAAACGTCGAGGGGTGACCTCTCAGGGCAAGAGCGTAAATAACATTTCAAATGTCTAGCTTTTCCAGCACTTAGCCTACATTACAGTTCATACTTTTATATTGAAATAATTAAATATTTAAAAGAAAATATTTGTGTGTGTGCGTGTGCGTGTGTGTGTGTGTGTGTGTGTGCGTGTGTGTTTTTGAGAGTCGAGAGCAGCCCCTTCAATAACAAGCTGACATCAATCTGTATCTGAATATTGGCAAGCTTAGAGAATAATTTTTCATATAAACCTTATGGTCGAGGAACACGACTGTATTGGATATGATAACAGATCAATCGTGATTGTATGGACAATTTATATTAACAACGATTATTACTAATACATATATACATGTATCGTCTAATACATATGTACATATATCATCGCCAGAAAGCAATCTTGTACTAACTCAGGAAATATGAATATGCGATATATTGGTCATTTGAAACAAAAAAAAAATACTTCATCGAATGATCCGGGTTTTAATTTTCAACGAAATTATTTTGCAATATTTTTTTAAATATTTCAAAATTTATAGTTTTTTGGCTCGGATATGAAGTTGCATATTTCGAGATATCACAAGCTTTCTCTCCTCGATATGTATCTATATGTTATGTCAGTTGGCCTCCCGTGGTTCAATTTTGACTTGACTTTTTTCGAAAACTTCCCCAAGCGGATATTGAACTCTATTCAGGCATTAGTTTTTTGTTTCATCTGTACAGACAATCACAAGCGGAAATTACTGTGGTCGTACGAATTGTAAAAGAAAAAATATATTGTATAACATTTTATATTTACAATTTGCAGCATATTTATGTAAAGAGGCTTTGAAAGTAATGCAATAACCACTTCTACAAAGAGGCTGGAGGCTTCACTGTAGACTATTATTTGTTTATTAAAGTTTAGAGGACGTCGTCTTATTGAGATGACATTTATTGAGTACTTTTTCTTTGAATTGATTTGATCTTGACGCCTATCTCGTCAAGGAAAAAAACTAACACATTACTACGTGAATACGTGAGAGTAAAGTGTAAAGTGAGTTCTTAAGTAGCTCTTAACAAATAGACACATACAACCGATATTATTAACATAATATAAAGTTATATAAATCTTAGAAGAGTTATGTTTTAACACCATTACTTATGGACTTATTTATACATATACTGTATTTTGTCACACCTTTGACGTAAACTATTAGTGTAATAAAACAGAGAAAAAACTTATTATATAAATATTTCTATTAAAGAGGCAGTTCGTATTCCGAAATATAAAATCAATGTCTTATCACTGTGATACATATTTTATTATTAATAATAAGGCATTATGTTGATATATATTAAACAAACAATTAACAGTATACAGAAATACTATATACTATACAAAACTATATCTAACTGACTTCTTTAGTTTCTTTTCATTTAATTTATATAAAATATTATATTATTTTTTATTTTTTAACTTATAATTATTAATAAAATGTTATTTCGGTCGCTGGTGACGGCAACAGTAGCGCCTGCGAACTATTCATAGATCTGAATAAGAAATAAAGTCACATCCCAGAGGCTTTCAATATTGAGAGCTTAATGTATTAACAATAAATATTATACATGTTATATTAAACGTAAGTGTTGATTATGGGTATATACAATCTGAAACAAACATACAAACAAAATAACTGATTAACTTATAATTTAGTTATGCAATATTCTGGTCGCACTCGCTCCTGAAGCGATATTATAAACTTTTAATACAAATTAACTTAAGGCTCGCTGAACACGTGAACCGAACACTGACCCGGTGTCTAGGTATAATATCAATGGCAATCATTAGAAGAGTGATGAAACATTAATTTTTCTTAATCCGTCTGTATAGTGACAGCGGGAGAGTAACAAATTGTATCAAAACAGCGACTGCTCGCGGCAGCCACCCGTCACGTTACGCGAGGCCTTAGAGGCACCTACCCGCTCTCCCTTTACTGTTTTGTAATTATAAAAGTTTTTCATTATACCAACTATGTAGCCTCATATTAAAGTTTAATGAAAAATATGAATAACTTTATTCTGTAACAAAAAGTCGATAAGACCCCTTGAAAGCAAATTGTAAGAAACAGTACAATAATCTTGATAGAATCAAGAAGTTGTTTATTACTTTGAAGTAAAGTTTTTTATGTTCTGTGAAAAGGCACTCGTAGGACCACTATCATATAATGATTATGAACGATCAGATAACAAAACCAATATAACTTGAGACATGTGTAATGTATCGTAAATATAATAAATCTACCTCACTATGATAGTTATAATAAACAATAATTATATTTAAAATAATAAATACCATAAAAATATCCCTCTTTTTAGCAAATAAAATTTGAATAAACTTCTGAGAAATACAATAGAAGCCGTGAATCCATAAAACATTTAACAAACTTTAACAAGCTTTTTGCAACTGAAAATTAAAACAATAACAAAAGAATAAACAACAAATTTGTTATATAAAATTAATAAATCAATATATATATATATATATATATATATATTAAAATTCGTGCTAGCTGAAATCTTACAAATTTTAATTACCATTTAACAATTATAGAGGACTAAACGAAAGTTAATTCTTTTTATTGAGAGGTTTCATTAATATTTTATACTTTGGTCATTTTCAAAGCTGGTCGTTTTGTGAGGATGAAAACAATAACGAACTTTGTTAAAGAAATTCTTAATTAAGAATTGAAGCAAAAAAAAAATAATTTTCTTAAAAACTGTTCGCATTAAACTTTGGTTTCGTAATAATTGTGAGGTTAATTTATTAAAATATTATATTGTATATATTTACTTTTAATTTTATTATATTTTACAATAAAGATATTGACGACAATATCATAACAACGAAAGTGAATAATCTGTGAGGTTTTACATGGTATTGTATCTATTTTATTTTACATATTTTATTTATTATAATTTAATATATAAATATAAAAAAATAAGATTCAACAAGGATTTGAACCCGTGACCTCTAGGAATCCGTCCCGTCGCTCAAACAATTGATTGTATGTATCACTCGCTCGGATGAACCAACATAATGTATATCAACGTCGTTATCGGGACTCAATAAATTTAACATGTTTATAGACAATTTCAAATATACAGAAATAAACGTATAATCCGTTTACAATAATAACAATAATAATAAAAATATATTAGAATAAATCGTGTCAATAGATTAAACTTTAAAGGTACGTTACCGTATCGTCACCGTGTCGTCACCTCCAACACACCGCACTTGGACTTGGTAAGTGTAGTGAGTAATATAGTGTCACTAAAGTGCGAGGACCTAGTGAGGGTAGTTGAAGAACCCCGCCTCATCAGCGACACGTGATCCCTGACCACGACTTAGAACAACAACAACAAAATGTAGGGTAGATGAAAAATACCGTACGATTAAAATATTTACGCGATTAAATTCCGATATGTTTCTAAGTCTTATATTATTTATTAGTTATATTATACGTTACAACATATTGTAATATTATTACTGTATAGTTGTATATGTATGAGAACATTATTTATTTTGTTTGCATGGTTTTGTTAAACACTGCCTGTTGGTGTGTTTACATTATACGGTGTTCACGTAACTCGCTGTTATCAAGAATAAACTTACACTAAAACTATTATTATGAAACAAAAATATAACGTTTTAAAATATATATTTTTAAACATATACAATTACTTGGTTTCACTGATCTATCAAAGATTGTTGCTGATAGATATGATATGTCATAGTTACATGTCATCACACGTCACCTAACATTTTATAACTATGACAAAGCCGCTGCCAAAACCTAGTATGTACTTAATAAATATATATAAATATAAAAATAATGAGAAAACTAAATTGACTAGTAGTTAGCTAGGACTTTGATTCCCACAGATCCATATTGATTTCTATACAGTGGGTATTATGTGTACTCGTTGTTTCTATATTTGTGAGATCCCCCGCGACACAGAGACTATTTCTCTGGTGAGAGACTGTTCTTAAAATATCTTCACTTTTTAATTTATACCTATTTTATAAATTTAAATATTTAATCGAACGGCCGTTAAACAACTTTAATTTCGAATTTGAAGCACATAAGCTTGATAAATTGAAAATTTGAAACGAATCGTTCAAATCGACATCGTTTCAAAATAACATTGTTATAAATGAAACGATCCAACAAAACAAGTTAAATTATTCCAGTAATCTGCTCGGCTTTGAACACTTATTACTGTTTATTTATATATCATATAAAAAGTCACTTTTATCTTTAGTGAGATGGAAACACAAACAACCCACATTTTAAAAGATTATATTATAGAGGTCGACTGTGCTCTTATTGGTGGATATAATCTTGACATCAAATGCTTTATATTATTGATGTCTCGTTATATATTAACCATTATAGCTAAATTTGATTTTGGTGTTTAACTTTTATGATCATGGTTTTTACAAAATATAATCATCCACTCACGTAAATAATATCGTAATTTCTCCGCTTAGATTGAAACTCATTTGGAGTCCTTACTCGCGAGCATGGCGGCGTGAACTCCAATAGTTTTGGCATGAGTACAGCCGGATTAATTATCCGGCTGTACAATACTATACAATACTAAAATATTTACAGTATCATTTTTAAATAACTTTACATAATTCATCCAACACCACAATGTATGAATATAGTCGTATTATATAATATTACAATTAATTTTTCACTCAGACATCACCTATACAACCTATACAACGTATACAGTGGTTGTGTTACTTAGAGCTATAAATAATATAAAAAATCCGTGTCACATCATAACTGTCGTGAATTATTAAAACAGCTGGTCTAGTTGATCAGATGAAGCTCTGCTCGTGTTTAATTAGGGATAAAATATACGAACCCTAAATGAAGAGGAAAATTTATATTTAATACTTTAGACTACGTAATACCTTTAAGTGGGAGCCTTAATTTTACTTTAATGACGTCATTCGAAAATCGATCTAAACTCGGAAACTCCCGAAGTGGATGTGACGTCGGAAGAATTAAAACTTGTTCGCAAACATTTATTTTGTTCGTCTATTTACGTATACAATCTATACTTATTACGAAATAAGAGCCTCGTCTGCTCCTGTCGGTCTGTATG
The DNA here is from genome assembly GCA_959347395.1 of Mechanitis mazaeus. NCBI lineage: Eukaryota > Metazoa > Arthropoda > Insecta > Lepidoptera > Nymphalidae > Mechanitis > Mechanitis mazaeus. The sequence continues at coordinate 4,818,674 of OY365743.1, forward strand.
TACATGATAAACTCAAAAACAACGTAATCAGTATTTGAACGGTTTTGAGCAATAGTATGTTTCTTAGGGACAGCTTAAGTTTATAACTTAACATGGTTTTATTTAAATTAAATGAAATATAACGATTACTGTTGAAGAAAAAGTAAAATCTAAATATCTGCTACTTATTAAAAAAATGTGCACTTTTAATGCATGCATGCAATTTTAACTTTAAATGAAAAATATGTTCCAGCGATGATACTGTGGACTGGTGTGACTGGATAAGAAAAGTAGTTGAATATAAAATGTTCATTTAATCAGTGAAGATGTTTTATAAAATAAACAAGCTTAGTTTTTTGGCAATGTTATAATAACTGAGGTCCCTCACTAGTGGCACTAATACCAACTTACTGTATAAGTACGATATAAATACCCGCAGTTTACAATGTATAATATAAATGTCCTTCATTAATAAACGAGTATAAGTCAATTATCTTATATATTAATGCAGGAAGCGATTTCGTTGGCACACTGTAGCTCGAGAACCACTAAAGGGAAAAATATCGTTGATGGCTCAAATCAAAGGTCTCATTATGCTACACTGCTGAAAAATAGTGACAACTCTCAAATCTCATTAGCCTAATTGCAGTAATTAGTCAAAAAATTAATTTTTCCCATAGACTTTGCATGGGGAAATTTTACGCGCGCTTTCAAATTTTTTGTATTATCTATTGTGACTAGCTGGTCTTAGCATACTAGTTTATCGTTAATACTAAAACTAAGCGCAAGCGCGTCACCAGTTACATGACTGTAAAACAGTAATAGATGAAGGAAGTCTCTGAGGAGTGGTGCACCTCCAGGTACACTGTTCAATAAACTGTATTTCTTATGTTACACGAAGGACGATTAAAAAAGGATGTAAGGAATGTTTGTGTGATAGTGGATACTGGTCTGAATATTTAGTTTATTTACAAAGGATATGCCGGTCGCTATCAATCTACTTTACAGATTCTCGATAAATATATACGCCTTCATAATAATTATAGGAAAACCCTTCTGAGTTTCTTTTGACAACTTATTTCTTATAAATTATTTTAGAACTTTAAATATTTAATGTGGTAGTGACAGAAACTGTTTAGTCAAATTGAGCAAAAACATTTCGAGTAGTAAGCTTTATTATATTACAACATATAATGTACGATTAAGGTTATTAAGTACTGAGACATAGTATTGTGGCAAGGACACTTTCAAACGATTTACAACACATTAAATAAAAGTGCTTGTCTACACCCAGGGGTATATTATCACAGTATTTTTCTTGCCTACAAACTCTCGAGTTTGGCAAGATATTATGTGTAATTGTTTACATTATAAAATAAATAAAAAAATAAATAATAAAAAAAATAAAAATAAAAAATAAATAAAAAAAATAAAAAAAAACATGTTTTAGGCGCCAATTACCTTTCAAACCATCGAATTCTTAGTTATTTATTAAACAAAAAAAAACTAGCTTGTTATAGCAATATTGATTGAACGTTGCTATTTTTATAACATGGAACAATTGTTCGCTTAAAACACATAGGCAAGTTATCCTGTATCGGATTTTAAGTACTTACTGAACTATAACAAAACTGTACAAAACAAATAAATAAATAAATCGTTCGAAACGATTCTATACTGAGAAGATATATATATACGTATGTCTAATATATATTAGACATACGTAAACCAAATATAAATTGATGTTACCATGATATAAGACTAAAACAATATGTCCTCAACTTATGAATAAGAGCCCGCACACATGTAAAAGAACGGAGCCATACATGCGTGGGAGCCCGACATCCACTACATCTTAAAACTAAGATCATATATTAGGTTTGTAATATAGTTACGACATCGAGTGAGCAACTAATAAATCATTGTATATATACTTAACGATATTCAATACTTAAAATCTTCATGAAGACCAAATCCTATTTAAGGGATCTGAGTCTAGCTAACTTAGGAAACTAATTATTTCTTTATAGGAGAGTCCTAAATGAAAACAACACGAGAAATTAACTTTCTTAATTGCTTTATTTATGTCGTCGCAGCGATCAAAGCTGGAGCTCTGGATCCTCTGGAGCTGGATATTGTACTTTATATTATAGATTAATATATCTAGCTACGAGTGTGTATTATAATGTATTATGAAGAATAACGATTTATCGTGAAGTACAGTCCATGCACCGCGATGTTAGTTTGATACATTTTATATATTGAAGGAGTTTTGAGAGCAACAAACTCTCGATATACAACTTAATAATCTTTAAATATAAATCTTATAATAAAATACCAAAAGCTTTCGAAAATAATATGATAAATACAAATTTGATAATTATTATATAATCGGTTGTAATCACGTAAATACTACTGCTATTTTCCCGACTAGTTTCAAACTCATTCGGGGTTCTTAAACATGAGCTGTACATCGTGATCGCTGTATGCCAAAATTAACATACAAAAAAAAATATCATAATATTTTAGATATCTTTTAGATATGTTCACTTCAATTCAATTATGTTTAACCAAATCATAAAACAATTATACACGACAAGATTACTATGATTGTATAAGTTTAAGAGTCATCTTATATTACAATTCCTTTGAATTTCTAAAACCTTTGTTTCCTTCATCCACACGACCGTTAATTCAGATCCTCAATTCCACTCCATAATAAGATTTAGTAATTAAGACTGCTTTAATGTCTCTGTCGACTTTGATTATTTACTGTCTTTAGAAAATTAAATCTCACGGACGCAAACGTTATTATTAAATAGAACATTCAAATTTAACATTTATAATACTACTACAAAGCGGAAAAGTATGTTTGTTTAAAGGCTTTAATCTTCAAAAGTACAGAATTGATTGGAAAAATTCTTTGTATTTTAATTGAGGAGCAAATAGCATGAGGAATGCCTTAAGATATAGCAGAATTATACGCGGGTGAAACCGCGAAGCACAGCTAGATTTATATTAAACTAAACTGAGAGTAATAAAGTAAACATGTTCTAAACTATATTATTTATCTTCCAGACAAAAGACCATACACTAAATTACGTACTTACAGCTGTATTACACTACTTTTATCGGTTATATTATTTGTCTAACTCTTTGAGTGTCATACAACTTCTCTTAAAAAATGGCGGGGGGTTATGTTGAAATATTGGTCAGCAGAGAAGCTGCAATTTGTAAAACATCTCACTAAAACACCAACCATTGAACCTCATCTCTTGATATCTTAATTCTCACTTGCTGTGAGATGAAGTAGTTACCTAAAGATATGAAATCTCCAAATATTATAACATTGTGATGTTCGTACACTTTATAATATAAGGAGTGAACACATCGTAAGCTTTTATTTAATTATAAAAAAAAACATAAAGCAAAAGTAAAGTCAGAATTTATCTCGTTGTCTGTAAAAATTCCTGTATTTTTTTTTGGCTATTATCTGTATGAACTTCATGTCATCCTATGCCATTAAAAATATCGAAACGACAGAATTTATATATTGTGACTAAGCCACCTTTAAGCCTCGTGGTTGCTCTGTAAGTGTACTCCTGAAGGGCTTTGAGTTGATTAACATATAGATTAAAAAACTTCATGACATTGTGATATCTCTTTCATTTCTACAGCAGAATATGATACAACAATAAATATACTTGTATTTGACCGGTGTTTCTCTAGGGATAAAACAGTTATAAAAGCATGAGTACTGAGATAACAATATGATCGCTTGTTTTCCATTTGCTTAATTGCAATTTTAAGCGTCTATGTATAGTTTTAAAACATTTCCAGTCTAGAATTTTAATTCTGTAACGACCTAAACATATATGTAGATATGTTAAAATTTATACATTAATTTTTCTTAAAACCTAAGAATTATTGTGTTCAGACACCATAATACAATCCCTGAACCTGACCTTCGAATTTTCTAAACCAGTAATTCGTCCTAGTTATACCTAGATTTTTCTAGAGCAAAGTGAACAGATGTGTATCAGGGGTACAAAATTGTTGACTTAACACCCTTGGAAATGAGGACAACCTTCGTACAGCTCTCACCCCCACTGCGGAGATACAACTTTTAAAACTTCACGTATAACTCGACTGTATGTGATCCTTGTGTTTAAAACTTTATTTTCTGATCAAAAGTGTCCTTATTCGTCTATATTCAGTAGGTTTTTTGTTTGTATGTCTTTAAATTATTAAATGATAGATCAAATCGACTTTAATATAAAGTAATGGAACATATTCTATATTCAGTTAGCCTCTTACGATGCCGTGTCAATAAAAATACATAAAATAGCCATATCTTTAGTTAGGTACTGAACGGTAGACAAGCCAAAGCGTTAATATCAAATTATAAAATATAATAAAGTCACTAAACTTTTCCCACACAGCTATATTTCGACTTATAATTGTAAAAGTTATACGTGCAAATAAAAATATGTGAATTATCCGATCTTACAGCGAAAGATTGATTTTATTATTTATTGATATTGGACAGAGTTGATAGACTGCAATGTCTGGAATGAGTAAGTGTACATTTCTAGATTCTTCTTTCAATCGTATATAAATAAATATTTTATTAACATTAATTCTAGTGCACAATAAATATTGAGTGCGCTGTTATAACAGCTGGAGCAGGACGAGCGCATGTACATACACGATCACTTTGAATACTCTTCAATATGTAAAGGAAGCGTCATTTATGATGGATGAGACTTAGAAATGAAACTGGGAGACGATTTGTCACCCGACGACTACGATACGACAACGACACGATCGTTTTTAAACAAAAAAGCAGAATCATTTTTAGATAAATATATTCACTATAGGATATCTTAAATGGAGGCAAATACATATTACATATAACATAATCATTGATATGTAATGCTGGTCCGCTTAATGCAAAAGCTTAAAATAGTATCAATTAAACTTACAATTTATAAGGCGGCTAGGCGGCGCGGTCTTTAAATATATATACACGTAATTGCAGCATTAACCTGCAAAGAAAAAACAATATTAATATAAAAGAGTAAAAGACTTTACACTTACATATATATAAATAAATAGCATAAGTAATTTAACGACTACAATTTACAGAACCTAGGTCGCCGGTGCGCGATAATATGCACTGAACCTACCTTATATATATGGTAATTCTAGTTGTATGTAAACACGTTATTACAAAACAAAGCTCAAGTTTAAAATATAACCAACCGAGATTTCAGATAAACTGTATACGTTTCAGGAACTATAACCGCTGTACAGTTTTCATAATAATATTATTCTTAAACATATATGAAGATCAAATATGTATACTCATATCGGCGGTGAAATATATAATGCTCAGACACTATTCAATTACACGGCACTATAGACCTCGTTAGTCGTATGCCTAAGACAATATTTGCTTTCATAGTATATTGTATTATGTAGCACTTTAAAGTCAATTAAATTGATACAGACATTATCGTTTTATTGATGTCATCAGCGATCCCTAAATGTAATTAAGAACGAAAATGGCGGTGGTGACTTTATTAAAGGCGGAAATAATTACTTGAGGATTTACTTTATTACGAAAATCTTTTCTATTATAAAAATATATGATCTATACTAAAATATTGGTATAATAAAGCTGAAGAGTTTGTTTGTTTAACCCGGCTAATCCTGGTAACTGGATCTATTTAGAAAATTGTTTCTGACAGGCAGGTTTATGAGGGAGGTTATCTAATATTATGCTACTGTCCTTATTATCCTAATAGTAAATAAAATGGTTGGAGTCGATTAAAACTTGATTTTTTGATCGTTTGATGTACACAGTAACTATATTTCAACTTTAATAGCAAGTATAATAACGCTGGAGTATTGGTGTGAGTGAAATATTTAAAAGAATCAGCAAGAAGATGTACTTAATATTTATTACACATATACATTGATATACTTCTGCATTAACGACATCTTCTTAGATGTTTACTTTATATTCTATGACATGACTAATATTCTCAAAGCGAATATAAGGATACGCGTTTTTGGATAGTCTTAATACATTTGTATTTTAATTACCCAAAAAGTTGTGCGTCTTCTTTTTTCATCAAACTTACAACATTGTAAGCTTTGATTTCTAATTGAGTCAAAGATTGCTCATTCGCCAGATTGTAAATTTTTAAATATATCAAATCAGTCATGTGACCCTCTGCCTTTCTTTTGAAGACTTCTTGTATTTATCAATGTTTTATTCATTGTTATATTTTCTCTAATTGTACAAGTGGCACAATAGCCTTTCTCGTACAGAATACAAAACAATTTATGTTCAAAATAAAAATTATAAAAAAATGTGATATTCTCGTGGGTCTTCAACGACTGACAATAGGTCCCAAAGAATATTTTCTTCTGGACCTAAATCATTTCTAGTGACTGTACTATTGTTTTATATTTAATAAATTAGTATAAATAGCAATTCAAACTACACGAGCATCACTTACAGGTTTCCTTTGATTCTTCAATAAAGACGTACAAAATATGACACCATTTCCTCCCCTATTTATAAGTGTAACATTGATGCCATGACGATGGATGAAGACGGGTTAAACGAATTAATCTTCGAAACTACTAGATGGAATTGAAATATTTTTCATAATTATTACAGACAGGTTCATGAGGAAGGCTGTCTAATAGATACCACTTATATTATATATTATTATTACACTTATTACGTACCGCTCGTAGTCATCTTAGTAGCAAAAACAAATTTATTTGATGGCGGGTGTACGTATAACAGCTGGTGTTGTATATAAGTGTGTTAAACGGTGGCCTTTGTCGGCGTTTCAATTCCTAGAAACTATATAATGTTACCAAGTATGTTTACGACAGTTTATAATAAATAGCGAGAATGGTTTGTCACAATGAAGCCGCATGTTCTCTGACACGCGGTTTACATCACTTCTTATAACATTCAATACTTGAAGGTCATGAGACTCCACTAGTTTTTGAACTGAAGAGATTTTAAATATAGATTCTGGTAATCTCTGTTTAGTTGTTGTTCTTCGCAATTAACGTGTTGCAGGACATCTTACACTTACATACAGGAAAGAAACTACAAATAAAATTGGATTATACACAATACAATAAAGCTGGACGAATTTCGATGAATTTTGTATTGTTATGTTACTGTGCGAGTCACTTAGTAATTGTAACTTATAAGAGTCACTTAATTCACATCAGAAACTCTTTTAAGATAAGCAATACGTACTTAATTTATGATATGCTTCTTAGAGTTCAATATAGACAGTAGAGCTCATATATATAATGTTTTAAAACTTACTAAAAGATATATATTTTTAATGTATTTCTATGATAATATATATAATATCAAAGGTACTCATAAATTACGTTTTAGTTAAAAAAAATTGACTGGCAATATTAATAATAATATAATAATAGTTATAATTTCATGTTTTCTATATAAAAATAAAATTCTGTTATATTTCACCATCAAATATTATCAAAATAAGAAACAATTTTAATCCATGATTATTCGGCTGTACTTTATCGGAATATGCACGCCTCATTTGAAGCCCAACCGGGGCCCATATCCATGAGCGCGGAGCACGGAGGAGTCGCGGCGTGAACTCGTTAAACATACAATAGAATAAAAAGTTAGTACAATATCAGTAATTAAAAGAGAAGTTTAAACAATCAAACATTATTCATCACAACACGTACAAGGATAATAAAAACATCATTCCTCTATGACGTTTAAGATTCCAAGCAATTAAACAATTGAAGAACATTGTTTTATTAAAACATATAATTTGTTTCTTACGAGACTTGTATGTGAAAGTTCAAGGTCATATAAATAAATTAGGTGTCACCTATGAGCTGTGACGTGTGACGGGAACAGCGCCAAGATTTAAGAACATCACTACCATCCAAATATTGTACAAATTAAATATTTATCGATATCATTTAAATTAAAAAGAAACATCATTGGCTTCACTGTAATTAACTTTAGTACAAGGAGTAAAAACATGGCGTCCCGAGCGTAATGAAAATCTTTATTACTTATTAAAATTTGTATCGAGTTTATTAATTTAAGAATAATATAAAACGGAGCTTTATTATATTTAAATAGATATATTGAGAGACTTTTCTCTCATATCGTAATAACGTCGACCAATTTTAAAAAATGTGGCCATCATCTGTTATTATTATAAGTTTCGTGCGAATAATCAAACCTTGAACAAATGTGCTAATTTAAAGAATTTCAGCTTTGATCATTTAAAAAAGTGGATTTTTGTTATTGTTTGATAATTGTGTTGACATAAAGCTGTGTCACACTAAACAATTTTGTTATACATAATATATTTTTTAAATATGCAGTTTTTGTTATATATTTAGTATATTGTGTTTAAATAATAAACCTGGTATACATATTAATTGTTATAATAAATAAAACAGATATAAACAACTGCATTATTTAATTACTCACCGAATTTGAAGGCCATTAAAGGTAATCTCTCCTCTCTCTTCAATTTAGCGAGACCGAGTGACACGTGACGGTACTAATTATTACAAATATTGTTATATATTGTTTTAAAGTAGTTGTACACTTACTAACAGACAGTACGAGTGTGTCACTCACACAGTGATCTATTAAATACACATATTGTATGTTAAACTGACTTGTTTAAACTGGCAACATTGTATATTCCAATTACAACACTAATGATATACAATCTGTTTATATTTCAATAAATATATTAGTAAAAAATAAACTAAAATATAATCCCTGAATGTCTACGTTTTATTTTATCTAATATTCTGATATCATGTTTCAACTTAACATTAACAATATAGTTAATTCTTTGATATTTTTCAGTTAAATTTAAATTAAAATAATATTAATACACAATTTAAGATAGTTCCTGTAACTAAATAAAAAAAAAGAACACTGAGGAAAGGTGGTTAGTTTCTATAATTTCTAGACCTACAAGGCAAATACAACGGACACTGACCATAAGAAATAAAACTATATAAGACCAAAGTACTTAGTTATTTAAAGTTCTGTAAGTAATGCCAACGGCTAGTAAATAATAAAAGAATCTCGTACGAGGGTGGGGTCCAACCACTACTATGATATTAGGGCTTCACTACATTTATTATTAATACAAGTTAACACTTAGAAAGGTGTTTTAAGAGTTTATCTTTCGGAATTTAACTTCTCAGTGTGGTTAACCAAACTTTAAAGTAATCTTTCGTCTTATATTTAATCCTTTATCAGGTATAAAAAAACACAATAAAATTATTTAATTTCATTGATATCATATATTAATGTTATATCAAGAACTAATTAAATAATCGGATCCCATTAAACCAATCTAAATCCGGTGAGGATTGAGGATTGATCCTGTAAGAGATGGATAAGGGATGACGTATGTTTGTTATTACAAAATGGTTGATTAGTGGTAGTTGTTTTAGGGGTATTATATTTGAAGCTTAATAAACAGATGTAAACGGTATTATTACTAATATTATATCTCACCTCTATATATATTTGTGACAATGTTCGGTGCAAGACGAGTGCTATTAAAACAATTTTGAAAATTCTTTCACCGTTAGAAAGGTATAATATATTTATATATTTTCAATAATAAAGCATAAGTAAATGTAATCGAAGACAACAAAAATTCTTTAATGTGGCTCGAGCTGCCTGAAAGGTTTAAAAAAAAGTGATAAAAACTATAACAAAATGTTAATAATCTTTTGTTTTGACAACAAATCCGCAGCAGCATTTATATAATAAAAAAATTTTGTTTTAAATCTTGCTAAATGTATATAATAGTAACTTTGATACAGATTCTAAGAAATAGTTAAATCAATATGAATATTTAATGGAGATGAAATTTACTTTCAAGAGCGTGATAATTGAAAGATAACATGTATATTAAACTAAACACGTGTACTCTGCTTTTTGGGGGGGAACAGAGAATGTAGCGGGTAGCGTGTAACTGAAAAAAAATCTGCAGTCCACCTGTACGATATAATAATCGAGGCCCAATCAGGAAACCTTTGATAGCATCAACTTACTGTCTGAGGCGTTTTGTTTACTCATCAATACGAATGATTTGAAACAATTGAAATTAGTCAGATCTTGTGTAATTTTTCAAGTGTTCTCTACCCTCCCACATTTTAGAACATACTTTAGTATGTTATTTTTGATATTTTAGAACAAGTAAAAATTAAATCAAATCAAATATAACGATTTGAACAAACAATAACTAGGCTAAGGTTTTAGCAATACAAATTGTAAGCATATGTATGTCTTATAAGGGTGTTATTTTAAAACGCAGGTGTATCTCTTCACCTGACACTTGACAGTACATAACAACCCGTACACCAAGTATCGTTGACTATTTTATAAGAAAAAAAACTACCTGTAACCCGCGGCGCCACCTGCGCATTAGTTACTACCGAAACATCTTATTGCATATTCAAACATAATTCACATATTAAGTATATATATTGTCTATACAAGTATTTTAACTTAAAAATAGTTAATTCCCCAAAAATAATTTCAATCCCCCTTTCAAACCCTCCACACTTAATTTTCGAAAGATTGACCATAACAATCAGACGAATAAACAAATAATCAGAGTTACCATGGCATTTATATAATTACTAAATATTGATATAAACACTAACAAATACTATTTTAAATAAATAATAGTTGAATACAAAAGTAGTAGAATATATTTATATACAATAGCTTCCGACGTAATTCCCGCAAAATAATAAAAACCACTTCTTTTGATACTTCTTCGATATTAATTTTTTTTTTATTTAAACTGACATATGCTTCACGGAGTTTTAAATAGAAATTATTACCTGTAGTATTTTCATCCGAGCTTTTACAGTTCTAATGTAGTATGTGTATATTTTTATATATTTGTATTTAGATTGTATTTACACTTTCTTGATGTATGATTACATATATAATTATTCCGCTACCGACTTATTGGAATCTTCCCACTAGTATCCAACCCGATGGGGATCTTATTCATAAGCTCGAAGCATTGCAGAATCGCGGCGTAAAATAACCTTTTCACGCCGGATGCTATATTTAGATTTTAAATAAATATTGTAGTATATTATGATGTCGCCCCCACGTTTGTAAATAATCAAGGTGTTGGTCGCACCTCATTCTAGTTCCTATTTTCTACTTGTTTCTTTACCTTTGAGTACTGCCTCTTTGTACTCCTTGTTTTTACTTTCTTGTTTCATTTATTACGTCTTTGTTTCTTTGTTTAAAATGTATTTATTTTTTAATATCTATCTTTAATATTGATTGCGATTTTAAATCTTCATCTTTAGTCTTCATACTTCAATCTGATGTTGGTGAGACAAATCTTATATACGTTGACATAATCCAATATATTTATCCGTAATCCAGATTCTTGTAATTTTGGTCCTTGTGAGATATCCTTACTATCTTACAGAGCTGTATTCGTTGTTACATGAGAATACATTGTTAAAAATAAATAATATGCCTTTTAACATGAAATAAAACTTAATAAAATAAATAATTATTTCATTCAACCAATCTTTTTCATAATATACGTAATAAAATACCATTTATTATAACAAACTGTATAAAATTTATGTGTGTAACATATAAATTTTATATCTAGAGTGTATTCACCATTCAAATTCCACATATACATAAAAAAAATACATTAATAATATGTAAATATACACTATAAGAAATATATTTATATATTTTGAGAGGGGCGCATGGCCGTCTTCCGTCAGATAATTAGATTTTCGTTACTTTGTAGGAGGCTTTCAACGAGAAAACCAATACTGCGTCTACTCTTCACTATATTACCTAATTATATTATCTGCTCTGAGCAATATACTGCCTTTCATATTATCTTTAATAAATTTTATAGTCATTGAATCTAATACAATAAATATAAGAAAAATATTTAAATTTTATTCATAGAATGTATAAATATATTCTTCATAAATAAAGTAGAATATAATTTATTAAAGTACTCGCATATCTCATTCGCCTCACCAGTGACTCAGAGCCGGCACTTTCGACTGATACATTAACAAATGACTGCATCAAAGGAATATAATGGGTCAGATTATTTGGTTCATTCAATATATGGTACATGTTTTAATATGGATAATGTTTTGATAATAAAATTAATAATTCACTATCAAAATATCTTTATTAGTAGTCAAGTCGTGAATTATTTGCAGGTTATAAAGCCTAGCTGTAGTCAGTGTACTGTAACTGACACGGGCTGTGTCGCGCTTCTACCACCCAACTAGCGTATCATCATCTCTTGAAGTAATATTACAATAATCTTACTTTCTCTTTTCTCTTTCTTAGAGTTTATGGTACCAGGTAAAGTTCATTTGAAACAAACCTATTATCAAATTATTGTATCAAACATATGCAGCTTTAAAAATCTCTATATTATGATTTATATGGACATATATGAACACAAAATTGAATTTCTTGTAAAATCAAACACTGTTATCGTCCCTTGTATTTCCAACATCTCGGTAAAGCCAAAATACCAAACACATTAAACCTTAAAAACCATAAATCAGGCGGGGTCTTGTCGTTGACAAAGGAACCCGCACAGCTATACTTCTTTGTATGAGCTAAACCCCATAGAAGGAATAAAATCTATGAGGTAACGTTCACCTCAACCTAACTGCATCACTCAACTCAAAATACAGTACACGATACCTCATAAAACTAATGAAAAACTAAATGCAAGTCACATAAAACACAGTAATTGGTTCATGGCGCTACTCACTGGATCAAGGACGAGTTAAGAGTGAGTTAATGACAGATTTAAATGTATATCGTAAGGCCGAGTAAGTCAATGCTAAAGAAATCATTTCAAATTCAAATTCCTGAATCTCCCCCGATATTGTAAATTGGATACTTCGCCCGAATCAAATATTAATATTAAAATCAGCACTGAAATGGTACAGAGTTTTTTAACATTTATAAATTTTTTATCAAACGATTTTTTGTGTTATATATACATATTTAATATCATCTATACTAGCATTATAAAGCGGAAAAGTTATTTGTGTAAAGTCGCTAATCTTAAAACAACTTGATGGATAAGAAATATTCTTTCTGACTGTAATAGGCAGGTTCATGAGGAAGGTTATATATATATATATTATATATTATATATAGCATTACATGACTAACTGTCAGTCACGGCTAGTATCAATACAATAACAAATCATTAATTTTACTTACATTGAGACATTTCATGAAACCTGCTTGGAACCATTTTCGTAAATTTTATTTGAAGTGTCTTTATTATTCAAGTGAATGTAATTATATTAACTGTGGATTTTTGTAATAATTTATTTTGTAAAGTTCAGTTAAAAATAAACTGTTGTATTCAATAATGAAATAAACATATTACTGTTGCAAAAATTAATGATTTCCGCCAGTTCTTTTAGCAAAAAAAAATTTTAATATGTATGAGAATTAAAGTTATAGTGTCGATACATTATTGCTTTACACAACTGAAATAGATCAACATTACTCATCTCCGGCGAGGGTTGAGGGCGCGGTATGATGTAAACCCGCCCTTACACTGTGATACACGTTATTACAGAAATAGAATTTGATCTGAAGTGGTACAGGCATGGTACGTTACAAACGAATCACTAATAAATCTCTCTCGGCGCTTAAATCTGTGACCGTCGCGAGGTCATTGCTCCCGTCAATTAAACGATTGTGTAACTCAATGTCATGATCGAATTTAGTCAAAGTTGTTTACGTCTCAGCGACGTGTGTACTGTGAGGTAACAGTCCTAGAAACATACACGCGAACTACCTTTAGTTAATATGTTTATAAAGATACTCATAGGGGAGTAAATGTGAACGTATGTATATATTTATTAATTGAATAAATTATGTTAGTAAATAACATCAAATACATTAAAATGTAGTCAAAATAATGTAATTTCACGTTAGTATTTCTAACTCGTCAGCTGTATACCTCTCTCCTCTTGTTAAATCTGTCTCTGCAGACGTAGAAAGATTTGTGAATTGTAAATTCTTTATAAAATTTTTCCACCCGTATTGCTTTGATGTTATCAGCAATGACGTGAATGAAGGAGTCTTACTTTTAAATCAGGGGCGATAGATATTTAATAAATTAATAATATATATAACATCTGTTTTAGTTCTCACGCACCGAGGAGAAACAAGTTTCAGTTTAATCAGGTCTTATGTGAAGCGATACCGACTGTCGTTTACTTTAATTATAATTTAATTACTACCCTCAGATAGAATATATCATCGTTAATAGATCTGCTGCCTTACTAACAAAACTATTCGTACCCAATATAACTTATACTCTTTTTTGTCACTTTCTCACTAACGATTTACGTCAAAGTTGTGAAAGTGACAAAACAGAGAATAATTTGTACTGGTACATATTTATTGGTAGGGGGGAACATGTCAGACATGTATAGACATAAATCTGAGTTTTATTCGTACTGTTTTTAACCAAAATTCGACCATATGATGACGTCACGTGTCTTGGATCACTCGTTGCTAACGAGACCATTACTTTTATAAATAGAAAGTGCTCATTATATAAAGTTTAAATAACAAAGGGAATACTTTTAAAGGTCAAGATATTTGATCTAACCTAATGTTAAAAATAACTCACATTAAAAGGTTCGTTAATGGCCTGTAATGGCACATTAATGACACTCGGCTGATCTAAGTAATGTACACTTTTAGAACGGATATGTTCCTCTATCTCTGTTACTTTTTGGTAACACGTAAGTTCTTCAGCTCCCTGTGTATAGTAGACTTAGTATTTATCATATTATTCCTGGCATCACTCCAGGGATCGAACCTGAGCCAGTATTTCAGAGCTTGATAAAATTAATACTCCTTAGCCAGATGATACGTAAAACAATCTTATTTCCTGCTAAATATATATTCACAAAATATCATTAATTAAAATTTGATAAAGTTTAAAAATTAAATAAAGTATAAATATTTTTAATTTGATAGATTATACATTACGTCCATATAATATCATAAACACTATATATGTATGTATCTATGTATGTATATATATATATATATATATATATGTATGTATGTATGTATGTATGTATGTATGTATGTATGTATGTATGTATGTATGTATGTATGTATGTATGTATGTATGTATGTATGTATGTATGTATGTATGTATGTATGTATGTATGTATGTATGTATGTATGTATGTATGTATGTAGTATGTATGCCGCTGTGTACAATATAGTTATAATCTGGATTGGTGTTTGTGTGTTTATGTGTTTATTACTGACGTAGGCACGCTGTCCGGCGCCTGGCCTTCACTCCAATACATAACTAACTAGAGTGTTACGCGCCTCGCCTCGCGCCAACTAAATTATACTACAACACCACAAGGACATTATTACACCCAACTATTCTCATTAATACAATAATATTTAAACATTATTTTATACATTAAAAAATTTTATCTATACTTTGAAGAGAATTATTTAATTTTTATTCAAACACTGATATCGTAGTTGCTCCTCATTATTAGCTATAATATATGATAACAGCATCACTACTTATATGTTTTTCTTATCTCTAACAATTTTTAACAACCTTATCATTGTTTTTGAAATAATATCTGAATGTTTTTATTAAAGCTTAATGTAACTGAAGACTGGAACACTCAAAGCAGCGACAATCAAACCACCGGTGTTTATTCATGAGAGACATCGGTAGTGGAGGTCGTTAGAGGCAGACGAATCTCGATCTCATTCATAATTCATAGTCCGCCGGTTAGTTAGGACTAATAGATGTGTACAATATGTCCGCCTTGTCTATATGTCAATATCAGCATACACCATTTATGTAATCATTGTCTATCTGTAAAGCGTGAGATATAAATATATTGTGATAGCTATCTAATTATACTAATTTGTTTTTTGTATTGTACATAATATATTCTTGAAAGTTCTTCTCCATGAACTTACCCCCTAGGGACCGTGTAATTAGAGTATGACGTTTCAAGCGTATACTTATTTTGAAATTTAAAAAATTACTTGGTCCACAAGTTTGGTAGCAAAACCAAATGAACTTTGTTACAAGGATTTTATTGTGAATTTGAAATCGACACTGTTATTATAATACTTAAATCGTTTCTTATGATACAAAGTATAGTTTTGTTCCAAATACTTTGCTACTAAAGTAATTGATATTCAATAAACACAATATATCTTTTCCGTACAGCTCAGTGGTGTAGTTAATTGAGACACTCTCAATAACTCATACTCTTTTCACTATTTCATATCACTATCACCGAACACATTACAGATATGTACTAAAATAGATACGTGATTTGTTAAATGCATTCAGATCAATCTATTTGTTCACTCATAAAGCATATTGACAAACAAGCCTATACATTACATAGTTTTATTTATTAAATTATTATAGATTTTATTATTATTCATTTTATTTAAAGGGATATAAGCTAGTTTTATTGAATGACGACATATATTTTTTCACTTAGAATACATCACATATAACATTTACATATTACATTTTAGAAATATAATTAAAGGTGTTGTTTAGTTAAATTATCTTTTTAATAGTTTTTAATACTTTGAAAATATTGGTATAAAATAATAAAATATAAATAAAATTAGGTCCGTGTGTTTCACTTCATAATAGAACCAAAAGATTTTTAATACCATATTAATATATATTACAGCTACTAGATATTAACCCTTAAAAACATTCTGAACTACAAACAGTAATAAAGAACTCAAAACACAGCATATCTTATTAAATAAATGATAACTCTTATCAGTCTGATAACAGTTGGATAAGCCCAATGTTATTATTAGCCTGCCTTATATAATTTTATTATTCATAAATATATCCATCGATATTTTATACATATATATTTTTAAATAATATTATATAAAATATTTCTTTCTTTTAAGATTCCAAACACCTTTGTAATTCAAAGATGTCTCGAACCTTCATAAGTGAGAAACATATATCAATATATATATATATAATATCTGAAGTATTATTAACACAAATACGACTGTTATTTATAAAAAATATACCAAATGAGATATTAAGTTAAAATAATACAATTGCCGTCTTCACAGGTTGGTTTATATCTAAAAAAAAATAACGTAACAATAACATTAAGACAAGAACTTCTTATATTATGGTTATAGAAAGTTCAGTTTATGATAACAATAACATTTATAAGAACACGAATATTAGAAATAGCACGTGAACAAAATGTTACATCATAAAGAGAGTGCTATTTGGTAATAGGTGACCAACGAAGAGTGATAATAACACTCAAAAAGATGTATTTCATGTTAATACATTATAACGACAAGTGTTCGATGAGTGTGAAGGAGAGTCTATCTGTTTCTGTGTTAGTGTAAGGAAAAACAAAATCTTTAATAGAATCTATACTAATATTAAAAATATGAAAAGTTTCTTTGTCTGTTTGGTTGACTGAGCTAATCTTCGAAATTTCTGGATGGGTTTAAATTTTTTTTTCTAATTTTTCTAGACAGGTTTAGGGTGCTTAAGTCTAAAGAGTCTATATCCTTCTCCCTAAACCTGCCTAGTTATGCTGCTGCTTTTTATTATCTTAATAATAAATAAGTTCGTTTGTCCGCGGGTGGAACCGCGAAAAACGACTAGTTCTGAATAAAAGTCTACAATTAACTAAATCCCAAAAACAATTGATTCCACATTTTTATAACTTTTACTGTGTCACTTAGTTTTATAATAATATTTGACGATGAACTTATTAATAATTGTATAATAATAATAATATTTAGATTATAATCTATAAAAACCACGCTGAATATTATCAAAATACGTTTAGTTGGTAGTTTTTAATAAGTACATAGTGATATAGCAGATTTATAAAAAGATATTTAATACAACTACTGGTTTGACCTCATTACTTATATTTTATAACAACGAGATAACAATTACAAGTGACACACATACAATATTATTAAAATTGTCTACGAATATGTTTCAATGAGTGTTTATGACTTTAATTTAACGATGGAATCGATATCGAAACATTAAACGTTACGATGTAAGTATTAGGTATTTTTTGGAATTGCTACTATGTAAAAAGTTTTATATACTCTAATCATTATTTTATATATTATATCTGTGTATGTTAGTACCTAATCTAATATTAGTTTTTAGAGTATATTAAAACAAACTAAAACCGTAAAGTAGTTCGCAGTTGGAACTACGAAACTAAATATGTAGAATGCAAATGTTCAGTGAATAATAAAGAAGTTCCGTCAAAGCGTCATTGTGCGTGGTCCTACGACTGTGACATGCAGTTGAATACTCAATACAACTCTACGAACGAATATTAAAGTTTTCGATTAACTGAGATATTCACTCGGAGGCATAGTTTATTATTTTACACAGGCCATTGCACTTTATAAGACTTTAGTTGAAGTATTCCATAGGTCTAAGAAGAATAAAAGAATAGCTTAACTAATTATTTAGTCATTTGAAATAAAACTATTTTTACGGATTAAAACACGCGTATAATTTGGCTACATTTTGATTTTTAACTCGACGTTTCGAACACTTTGCAGTAATACATAGTATTCGAAACGTCGGGTTAAAAATCAAAATGTAACCGAATTATACGTAAGTTTTAATCCGTAAAAATAGTTTTATTTTAAATGTGTTCTCGTGAAAATCTAAGAAAATACTATGTGTAGTAATTGACGGAATGTCTTAATGTATTGAATTTTTTAACGATTGGTATATATAAACTCGATGTGTAGATATTTGAACAGATTTGAGGTCGCTGTGACGTCATAAAGTGTAAACCATAGGAGTACATATCACAGTGTAGACACAAAGAGAAACTTGAGCGAGTAACACACCGTCAAGCAAGTTTACTTCAGAAAACCACCTATTGTCCTCCTGCCCTACAGATTACCATTTACGAAACAAACCAACTCGTTACGCATTCAAGCAATGGCGACGATTGACTTCCCGTCTCGAATACTTACTTTTTCAGACGTAGTGTTCTGCCTCAATGACTTATTCCGAATGAATAAATTCCTGTTGTACGTGGCGAGTTAAATTACTCGAAACAAAAAAGTAAACATTTTCACATGAATAAGATGCGTTTTAACAATTGATACGAGGTGCGAGGAGGATCCGTAGTTACACTTTATTTGTGGAAGCTCTCTAAAATGATATTAATATTATTTGAATATTTAAAAGGAACCAAGCCTAACGTTGATAAGGGTTGACAGCCGTGAACGATGATAAAGAACCGTTAAAATGCACTGATTACCGGGATTGCGGCTATAGATATTACGGATCTTGCCAATTTATACACACATATAAAGACATTTTCATTTCTTTGTTGAGTTGTTAAGGATAGTGATTTCCTCGAATCTCATCTTTTGTCTGTTCATTGAGTTCAGAGCGGAGCAGCTATAAGAAGGCTCTGTGATCTTGCAATTTTGAACAGATATCAGTGACAGTACTTCACACCCAAACGATTTTTAACATTAAACAGAGCACAGACCCCATCGTGTATCAAGTACCGCGACCACATATTAGTCGGTGCTGCAAAATATCATATTGCGGCTCTGGACTCCATTGAGAGGCTATAGGCAACCCTGAATTGTTAGATACCATCTACACAGTAACATACTGGAAAGACCAATCTATCAGTGTTTTAAAGGTTAATTTTTGGGAGTGTACGTCAGAAATACACGTATCCTCCTTGCATCAGTTATAAATATAAGAATGATTTCTTTCGTATAATATATGTTTAGTACCTATTGAGTTCTGAAAAAACTTTACAATGTCTTGACATAAATTCCAAATATACTCATGTTTATTTTATGATTTAAAACTATCCATTAGGTTTAATTTGAATCATAAACGTAACCTTTACGAAACAAGACAATCTTATAGGTTATAAATTTTTATAACTTAAAATTGTGACTTGAGATTTATGTTTCATAACGTCTATAGTAACAAATAAACTGAATTTGTCCAATAATGTCGTAGACAAAAGTAAGAGTTCATAAATTCAAAATAAATCAGTACGACATCTATTACATATTCCGTATTGGTAATTGTATCGCAGCAGGAACGAGACCCGGATATCCAATAATTTGCTTATTACACGTGAGGATCCCGAGCGCGGGGAGGCGCCAAGTGCCGTCACTGAATGTCGCTTGCTTACTTTTTACAATTTATTTCAATATATTCACATAGTATGTCTTATACCTAAATAAACATAATAATATGATATTTTCCCAAATGAAATCGTAATGACATAGACCTGATATATGTTCTGATTAACCAGGATATATAATAATAGGCTTCAGTTAATTGCAATTGTTTTAAAGTGATTGCCAAAGGCCTACGTCACTTGAATTAGTTATGAGATTCAGTAAGTACAACTGTTAAAACTTTATTCGAGAACACGGCTAAGTGGCAAAGCGACTAAAAATAAAATCAAATTCAGCTTGACACTTCATTTTCAGAAAACATACATCAATTACGAGAAAAACATTAAAAAGCTATTAATTATTAATTATTTAATTATTATACAAACATATCTTTGTAGACAAACATACAGACAGAAACACTTAAAAACTGCTTGGTTTCTGTTACCATATATCTGTCTGCTACTTTATGTTAATATCGCTCTAATAATCTTATTTTTAAAAATAAATAAATAAATAAATAAATAAATAAATATTTAATTTAACACAGCTGCAACACTGTTTACTACTTACTACTAACTTACTAAACAATATTCCCCTCCTCACTCCTCCTCAGCCGAAAAGAGCTTTCAATGTTCTAACAACACAAGTTTGTGAAGTTTCATATAAAGTTAGTCTGTTATTCTGTTATCCCGTAACACGAAGTAGTAATCGAGTTGGAGCAGGTTCGAGTTTCTAGATGAGGAAGTATCTGCTTCCTCTTAACTAAATCATATATGGGTCGTGTATCACCGCAGGCAGCCATTTAATAACACTGGCTGTGATGTTACTATATAATATAAATATCTATTATATTAATGGTTGGACTAGATTCTTATTTTTGTATTCTTTTAACCTATAAGTCCTGGGTAGGTCACGGCGAAATCTGACAAATACCTGATCAGATCAAGCGAGATATAAAAATATCACGGAAAATCAAAAGGTATAGCATGCAGCAATTTATCTTCTGCCATCCGACATCAATAACCAAGAGAAAATAGAAGGTTCTAATTGATAGTATTTTCTTACATTTTCACTAGTACACATTTGAAATAAAACTATTTTTACGGATTAAAACTCGCGTACAATTTGGTTATATATTGGAGGTAGATGATTAACTAACTGACAGACACTTTCATCTCGTCTACCCGTGAATACGATTACTGCAAAGTATTCGAAACATCGAATTAAAATCAAAATGTAACCAAATTATACGCGAGTTTTAATCCGTAAAAATAGTTTGGTTGTATTTGATGTTTGACTAATATATAATGTGAAGTCATAACTGGTACGAGTACATTAATTATTTATTTAATTTACCTACAAAGTGATGCTCTAATGAGCTATATATAAATCAAAATAATACACTTTTTATTATTATATTCCTTTTAGAAGATGTGGTAATTTTATAATGAAGGGAAAAAGACTAAACCACCATTGACGCAATTCCGAACCGTTATTAAAATATATCCAGATTACTTTGTTTAGTATAGCAACATACTAATATAACATACAGTCAAATTATTATCCACAAACATTTCTATTTAAGCAATATTATTTGTTACTAGTTGTCGCTATCGACGATTTCGGCTCCCCCCTCCCCCGCTCCGACCCCCCTTCAGACTTCAATTCTAAGCCATCTCTCTCACCTATCGAAATATATATTATCTTTGTTCCATTCCTATATCGATTCATAAATTTATATTATTTTAATTATATTTTAAAGCATTTTGTTATTTATTTGTGATAGTATGATAGCTTTGTGAATACCATGAGTTATATTTAATGATAGGTTATAACAATGAGCACCGTTTCATAAGAGTTCAGTCAGTTTTTTTCTAGTGTTGTTATTATATCCGTTACCAATTTCGGTGATTTCCCAAAACCAGGTATAGGTATTGCGTCGTTACTATATTATTATATGTCAGTATACATACATATTTTATGTCAATAATTATGTTATACACGTGTCGAAATGAACATGGAATGTATGTGACAATCGTCTCGTTCATATTAAATAGAATATATACAACAAGACATATCTACTGTTGGGATAATATTAGAATTGATATAAATGATTAAGATATTCTTATTTTGATAAATATTAGACAAACTTACAAATGCTATATTTAACACTAAAACTGAATACATAATAAATTAATATAGAGTAATACATTTGTAATAATAATTACTTGTTACGTAGAGTCTGGAACGTGATATTATAGATGTGAATTTGAAAACTTTATCCATTCCGCTCAAAAGTTAGAAGGGTCTGACAGATATACGGGCGATGGGACGAAGCCATTAGCAGAACAATAAGTCTCTGATTCGACCCCAAAAAGATTTTCATCTAAAGAGATATTATAGATAATATTATATGTATATATATAAAATAAAGCCTCGTACGCACAATAGTAAATTGTCTCCTTCACTATGTTATCGACGTGGTGTGTCATATCACAGACACATCAATCTGGTTAAAGAAAACATTATAAAGGTTTAGTGTACATTCCTTGGTATGACGTCATCATCTGCAAATGCTTATCTCTGTTCGGTCGGGAGCGCATTCCACGGAATAGTCTCCCCATTCTATATTTATATTGCGGTGTTTTACGTTTAAACTATACGCCGTAACGGTTTCACGTGAGAGACGTTCTACATCGTGTAGCTATTTCGATATACTTATATACTAAATAACATATGTAATTCAATAACTATGGCATATTATAGCCAGAGCTAACTAGTGGGGTCGAACTACGCGGCCTAGCGGAAATAAATGTTTACTTGTTCTGATGACCCGTGACTAACGACATGATGAGCCCCACAGCCTCATTTCTGATGCCGATTTGTTGCTTCCATCCGACTCGCTAAATGATTGAAACGTTGAAACGATTGCCTGAGGTGCACTAATAATTTTTCATGTTATATATCTTGGCATATTGGCCCCGGAGATAAATGTTAATTTAAAAGTAATTTCTGTGGTAGAATGAATTTTTATTATACAAAATCGAGTATTAAGAGGCAACCACTAACTACCTCCTGCCTTTTACACATAAAAATAACTTGAATAAGTAATCTTGTATTAATATAATGTAATAATTCTTTTATTTATTTGTTATTTTTATAAATAAAATAATTAATAGGACCAATAATAATAATGTATATACGTAAATGTTTAAACCAATATTGAGAGTACGTGTCAGTAAACAGGCGTGTTGACGGTACATGATTGTTCTTCTGTAGCCGTATATATGATTTATAATAATAATAAAATATCTTTATTGTTAGAACATACGTCCCATAGTAATTTAATTACTAATTACTATAGCATAACAGTTATCTAAACAAAACCAAATTATAATGAGTTTAATAAAATCCATTTATATAATAATTAATAAAGATGATTGCACCAAAAGTTTTTTTTTTTTGTTTTATCATCTGTTTTTTTAAATGTATTTTTGTGTGTCATTAAGTGTATAAATAAAATAAATAAATAATGAAGATGTTTAAAAGTTATAAAATAATTATTGAAATACATTGAATACACAAAATTAAGTAAAGACAGAAATCATTGTATATAGTTTATCATTTAGTACTAACTAGTAGGTGTCACTTGTATAAAGTCAGTTAATCAATTATTTAATTCGACCTGTGCGGTAGTTTATCAGTGAGGCACAAATCTTACATCTGTATTTTGAGTCAGTCAACCTCAAGCGATAACAATGAATTATATATAATCAATATTGCCATCAATTCAAAATGGCCGCCGTAACAAAATAGTAAATAACATATTTTTGTGCAACTTTCGGAATTTGAAATCAAATGCAAAAACTTAATTTGTAGATTATAATACAATATAATGAAAAAATAAATCTAAGATGACCGTCATCACAAAATGGTGTCTTACATATTTTGATGAATCAAACCTAAAACGGGTATCAAACAAAAGAAACTAAAGAGTAGAGTGCTGAAAAATAAGAAAAATAAACAACCAGCTAACACAAAATACCATTAAGTATAATAACTTTCTATAAAAGTTAAAAACTTACTGAATTTAGTGCAATCTTTGAAACTTTTTAATTGATCGGAAAAGCTTCAGGCAATGGAGATAATAAAATGTTTATAAAAACGAGCATCATTGACGTCATATCTCACAGATCAAAGTAGTTATTCACAAAGAAACTTTAAATAATTCAGCAGTACACAGTCACGTGTAGTCACATGTGTAGGAGTCCGTAGGACCGGCCATGACCTCTTCAAACTAATCGCAGCTATGCTCATGCTCATGTCTCAATATAACAATAATTTTACTTTTTGAGATCTTTGAGAGTCGTTGTAGGAAAAGAGAATGTAAGATTATTTTAATATTATTTAAAAAGATAGTAAGTAATCAGGTGCAATATCAAAATAAAAATTAATATGATGATAATAATGTAATTTTCTCTTAAGGATAAGTTAAAGTTAAATACATCAGTGAGTCGTGCTTCCATTGTCCTCACAATCATAGCACAAAAGTCGCCATCCGTGTAATAGAAGAGCTGAGAGGCGTCCTCTCACAGCAAGTCATGGGGTCGACGGTGATAAATGAATTAGGTTTGACCTGTTACGTATGAGTAAGTCATTTTGCACAAATTATATTATGACCTAGTGAGAAATCTATGTTTAATATATATTTTATATTATTATCAGTGAGGATATCGCATCACCAGCCATAATCCTCGGAACGAGAAAATCTTTTTGCAAAAATCAGGAAATTATAAAAGACGCTTTAAAAATGTCTCTTTGGTTGGAATATTTTTAATACAATATCTTATTTAATGTATTATTTTCTAAGTTACAGTTTTAACTCCAGTGATAAAATTCCTTCTCTTAGTTATGCTGACGTAATTGTTAGGTAACGTATTAGATGTTTTATAAAACGTAATGGACATTTTAACTACAATTGTTTATAACTTTAGATGAAAGTCTTTTACGTATAATTTTGACGAATTATTGAGACAATTTTCATATTTTTAAATATAATAAAGAATTAAAAATATAATAAATGTAAAAACCTCTTTTAATATTTAAGCTAGAAGCATTAAAAAACTATAAAGTTTAAAACATTTTATATTCCATCCTCGTCGCTCTGCCAACTCTATCTGACAAAACTAATTAGCTCTGAAAGGCAATCTGCCGTCATCATTTTATATGATGAATGGAAATCCGAATGAACGCGTATCTACTTGCCTTTCCATTTGAATTATCGAAGACCATTTACATGCGCTTTATAGATGGAAACTGACAGAAACTACTAGCTATCGTCCAAGCTTCGGAATGCCAAAAGCGTGGTATCTTTTACTTAAAATTTATAATTAAAAATAAAAACAATGTGATTATTCCCCATTCTGGGCAAGGTCAGCAAATCAAGAATTTTTCTGTCAGCTACTTCTGTCATACGTCACCGATGCCTAAGCCCGTCTAGCCTCAATCCATTATTCACAAAATCTGTCCCTCTCTTTTTGAATCTTCATCATCATAACTCTCGTCACAAGCTCGTACTACTCAGTTTATCTATAACGTGAAATTTTCGAACATCGAAATATATTAACTTCTTATCTTCTCCATCTTTGTCACATCACAAATCGTCATTTCGAGTCCATATCATGCACTCCTCTTATCCGTTTAGTTCAGTACCCAACACTGTGGCGTGTAATCAACATCTTGTATATTTAATAAACCTAATGTTGTCAAAATGTAACATCAGATTAAAAAGACGTCGTCCAAAATCTTTAATCAGAGCCGCTTGAGTTATTTGGTCATGTTGTCATAAGGAAACCTCTAGGATCACAAAACAAGAAACGAATAAACTGTGCCGTTAAGCGCACTGGTTCTGCTATAATGTCGGACCATGAAACCGGAGAAAGGATATTTTATTAAGTATACACTGATTGTAAAGCTTATGCCGTGACCTCGTAAAATAAATAGTAATTCTCAATAAAATAATAAACGACGATATGTTTATTTACAATAAATTGTGTTGTAACTGTGTGTGGTCACCAGCTGATCACGATATCGATATCAAATCGATATAAACAAAGCTCGATTGTAATATTCGTTACCGATTTACATAAAGACATGTGGTTTTAAGAGATAATTGATGATGAATATTATTAAAAACCATACAATAGATATGTTGATTGTTTTTCTTTTTCTTATATTTTACTTTTTATAGAGATAATATTATTTCTTTAATTACTGCACAGCAAAAAAAACAAAGGCAAATCTCGTCTTACGAAAAGTGAAAGTAAGATTGTTGTAATATTACTTTAAGAGGCAACGGTAAGACGGCAAGAGTAATTCTAAGGAAAAAAAAAAATTTCGCTCTAAAATTGTTGTTTTTCTTTTTCTTATATGTAATTTAATATATATAATATTGATTCTGTAATAATTACCATTAATTTCAATAAATATTTTTTTTAATTTTAAGTTTTAGACTCATTGTAGCTCATAATAAACATAACACAAATATTCGGTCACACATCAGTCGCAGTCCAGTCCACGCGTCGCGTCTCATGACCTCTCATGACTACTACTTAGCACCTAATTATAGTATATTATTGAGTTTTGCAGTCATTATCTATTCCCCTCCGGATACTGTATCGATTACGTAATTGTACATAACCATGAGACTAAATCTATGTTAAACAACTGCTGTGTGCAGGTGTACAGTGCACGCGATAATAGCTTTAAAGCCAAACGATATTAGTCTTATAATGCATTGACCGCTCCAACGCAACCAAATAAAGAGGAACCGATTAGTCGCAATCGTTTGTATTGAGCTTTGAAAGGATGAACAAATGCAAATGTTTGTCGAGGATTTAAAGATTAAAAAATATATTTAACTGTTTTTAACATAAACTGACATATTCTGTAGAGACAGCCATTCGAAGTGTATAAGTAAGTTAATAGGGATATTGTCTTTATATAGCAATGAGTTACTATCACTAACTACCTGTCTCCAAAACAAATACAGCTAAGGTTTGGCAGTTAGAAACTACTTGAGAATATGTTATCTTAATAATAAGATGAAAACACCATAATACTTCATACAGATTAAATAGATACAGATACATAATATCTTTCGATGTATTAAGCTACGTAACAACAATGTTAATAAAATACATAAATGACATTTCAAGTAATCAAATTACTGTATTTATATGTAATTTTAGTTTTAAACAAACACAAGTTATTTTCAAATAGATAGTTTTTCAATGTCATAGTTTATATATCGACACTAGAACACCAAACCACATTTACTAAAATGTGATAACATCGTACAGAGATAACCTGCTGCGATGAAAACACCAATATTACCATTGAATATGATCTGAGTCACGAATCAGATAACACTTAGGATATAGTGACTCAACGGTATTTTATAATCACATCGGAAGATCACATTCCGTTAATGGTGAATGAGTAAGATGGAGGTTTAAATGGATTTATGTTACAACATATATTATCCTCAATTATAAGGAGCGAGATTTCATTTCAATCTTGACTTAGCATTGTAGTGTGTACGGTACGTGCTATTGAAATGAGGGCGTCATTAGTGACGTGAAGGATAAAACAAGGGAACCTGGTTGATCCCCTCGTTTGAAATAAATTTTTAACCTATATACCTATGTAAAAACTTGCAGAGCTTAAAGCTTTGTTGATAACGTCTACGTTTTTAAAGATACTTAAAAACTTTTTTTTTATTGAGTTTTTTATGGCAAAGGAATAAAAACCAACGGACGGCGATAAAATTGCGAGCGTGAAGATATATAGTGATTTAAGGTGACAATAAAGTATTCAAGTAGCTCCTATGCACGTGGAGACTATCAAGTAAAGATCTGCAGGGTGCATATTAATGTCATAAGTTATAATGTACGTCACAAGAGGCCTATGAGTAATTGGCGCGTAATGCAGCCGAGGCGCGCCGCATGCGCACTAAATATTAATTAGGACATTCGGCGCCAAGTCTTTTGAACAATACTGTGTACTTGGCTCTTAAAAGGTTTTATTGATTTTTACAATCCATTTATGTGGCTTTATTAAACTTTGATATAATTATATTGTTATTTATAAGTTTTCTTAAGTTTTCATTTGTAAATAAATAAGTAAAAATGCAAGAGGTAATGGAAATCTAAAATACATGTCTTTAAAATATGTTATTATTTGGCAATAATAAGTTTTACTTCTAGAATTGCTAGAGATTTTGATAATTAAAATAAATATAAGTGATTGAAGTAAAACTACTATTTGCAATATATTTTGTGGTATGGATAAATGAAAGATTTAAAATGTAACAAACAATCAGATTTAAAAAGTATAAATAAAAACTAATACCTTTGCCTCACTTGAATCAATTTATAATATTATTGTTGTTATATAACTTATTATACCAGTTCTGTTACTTATTATAATAATTTAATTGTTTTTTTATCTTATATTTATAAGAATTTATATTGAGTACCATATAAATGATTTATAAAAAAAATCTTAAAAGAAAATAAAAAACACAGTAATTATAATAAATAAATAGTTGTAAAATATATGATGGTTGATTGTTCTGAGGATACAGTGACCCACTTACATTCTGTAGTAAAATACACTTTCAAGGCTACCAGGATATGTCACACGTACTATTTACAATGGTATTAAAAGAAGTTTCTTTTTAGTCTTACTGACCAAATATTAAATATAGAATTATATGTAACCCAGTTTTTTTATAGAAGAGAATAGAATTGAATAAATAATAATTATTAAAATAAAAAATAGACTTACGCCCAACTAATAAAAATAGTTTCTCTCAATTTTACAAACTATCTACGCAGTAAAAAAAATAAGATAAAAAAAATACTTACTGCTTGCCGGAGGAAAAAGGTTGCGTCTTTTTTAGTTACTTCAAAGTCTCATGGGGCACATCGCATTGCACTGTTCAAAAAATACAGTAAATACCGATTGATCCGGCCACAACTGTTTGCTGTTAAGGGCTAACTACGTAAAGAGTAAACTCATACACGAATTTACTTTACCAACTTATCACTATCATTTGCAACAATCTAAATACAAAACAAATTCGTATATACAATTTGTATTGAAATCTCATCGCATTAACGGCATTGTCCACAGTCCATACCACGGTTCACATTCAAGTCTAACAAAATCAAGGAATATGCGCACGCATCCGGTAAATAGATGACACAAAAGTAATCATCTGTCTGACATTTCAACATTGTTGCCTACAACTACAAAAACTTGCCTTTGCTAAAAAATATTATTAATAACAAAATATTACAGCCTTCTAACGAAGTTGAACAGAGATATTTAATAAAAAGTGTATTTATTTAAATGTTATTAATAACATTTTTTTAGTGGCAATTTTTAATTGACAGAGGACTGTCAGTAGGGCAGTTTGACATTTCGACAATCTAAAATTGAGTAAATATTACATCAAAATAACAAAACTGACGTGTACCTATCATAAATATTGTGAATTTTTGTGTTTTATATAGTTTTTGTTTTGGTAATTACTATGTCGGACACAGAGAGATTAATCAATCCTGAAGGATCATCCCGGGAGGCCGAGGGTAGTCCTGAAGGTGACCGGCCTGCGACATCGGAGCGTGAAGCATACTTTCAGGCTCTACGGCTATGGATTCAACAAGCGCAAATGTATCAAAATATATCTACATGTTTCCCTTACTATATGATGACTCTTCAAGGGCTCCAAAATAATTCAACGAATGTTCCTTTGCTAAATAATAATTATCAGTTCAATGGTCAAAATTTTCCTTTCCAAGTACAACTCAACCCGCGCCCAGCAGGAAACAATCAGGCTCAAGCAGAACCAATGACTCCTGCTGAAAGTAGGCAAACAGTGTTAAAAGGAAAGCTTTAAATTTATTATCATGTTTCAAATTAAATAAAATTTATTATTTCAGTAATAGCAAGACATGGAGGATTTGAATATGTAATACCACCCTTATACAAGAGAATGGTAGCAGAGTTTATTGACTTCTTGCTTCTCTTCATCCTTAAATTGATTGTCACCTGCATTGCTGTAGATTTATTTGGATTAATGTAAGAAAATATTAGTTGATACATATTACTACTAACAACTTTATTAGATTATAAAATTATATTGTAAAAAGAAAGTCTTTATAATCAGTTCAATAATCAATGTATAAAACTAACAATATCTTTTTGTTTAAGTGATCTGGATAAATTTGATTTTTATAAATTTAGTGAGGCTTATGATGATTATAAATATGCTATGGAACTCACAACTGAAATTCTCTTATTGGAAATAATTTATAGAGCCCTAGTCTGCATATTTGAGGTAATTTTCTAATAACATATTCAACAACCTAATACATAAGAATAAATGTTATGTTTAACATTTTCTATATTTAAATGTATCTTAATATTTCTTTATCTTAATATTTTTCAGGCATTCAGTTTAAGCAGCAGTGTTGGAAGGACTGGAGGAGCAACACCTGGTAAAGCACTACTTGGATTACGTGTTGTGACTGCTTCTACTATCATACCTGTTGAAGGCCGGCCTAAAGAGACAGTCCTATTATATCCTGGAAAACCATTGAGTTTCCTTCTAGCACTAGTCCGGTCATTAATAAAAAACTTCCTCATTACCCTCCTGTTTCCCCTCTGTCTTATTCTATTTGTATTTCGACATAATCGCACTGGCTATGACTTAGCATGTGGAGTTCTTGTGGTTGAAGAAAATATGTTCCCACCACGGCGGCATGCACCATAATATTGACAGCTTGCGTTTTTGAAACATTTATGTATAAAGTTAAGTCTGTGGAATAAGCAAAATAACCACTCTTGAACATCTGTTATTTTTTTTTTAATGTGAAAATAATTTGTTGAGATAAGTAAACAATTAAGTGCCATTCCCCAGAAATGGTCTCAAGTGCTGTGCATAACATTTTTTTATTTCAGTTTTACTTGCATCATAAATGCCTAACACACAGAATACTGAAGAAAACAACACAGTGTGTAACTTTAAATAATTATTAGAATAAGAATCAGAAATGTTTGTTTTTTAAAATATAATTTTTATGTTATTATTATATACACAATACAATAACAGTTAATACCAAATATTAAATAATTAGGTCTTTGTACCTTGTAAGTACTGTTTGTATCAAGTAACGGTTACTTTTGTTTGTGATATTTCATATTATTATTTTGTAAATATTTATTTTTACTTAGTAAAATTTAAAAGTGATTAATTTTTTTCTTAGTACTACTACTTCCTATTACTATTTATATATTAAAAAATAGTAAAGATAATATCAATGACTAAAGTCCTACATACTATTTATTTAAAATTTCAATTAAAGTATGTTCCTTAATTAATTAAAAGAGGTTTCCTTTCTTACTTTCTTGAGCATATTATGGTGATTAATATAAATTGATATGTGTATTTAAGTTTATGAAGGTGTCATCCAGTTCTCAAAACAATAAAAATGTTAGTTTCTGTTACTTTTAATTGTTGTTTATTCAGAGACGTACCTATGCCTAGATAACAATGTCTTCTAAATTAGGAGTTTCAGGATTTCTTTTAAGAGATAAGTAAATCTTTGTTTAATTTATTTCATGCATACTTTGTCTTTTAAACTATCTTCTCGTACATAAAAAGATAAATAAATAAAGTCTAATTACTAAGTTCTTTAGTATCTCGTACATTTTGTCTTTTAGGGAAGAATGAGTAAGTTCGTTAACTACTAAATTGTTCCATAACTGGTGAACTAGTAAATGCTGCATTTTATTAGAGTTCAAATATAACAGATATCTGAGACCTGCGCCATACGGTTACCATCTATGATAATTCTTCAGATGTTTCTTTTAAGGGACGACGGAAGGTAGTTTGGTGGATTGGAACATGTTAAAAAAGTTACTGCTTCTCTTTCTCTTAGTTTAAAGATGCCAATTTTACTTTGATTAGGTTCCACTATCATTTTTAGAGTTATAAGAAACTAGACCTTTAAAACAAAACTATTTTTTCAATCAAATATTTGTAATTTTTATTTATTTTATCAAATGAAATTATATTGATGTACGATATCGTGTAATCTTTTTAGCTCCTAATATTTATGATATTGTTCTGTATGAAATAACATAATTAATATTTACTTAATAGACTAAAAAAATAAGCCAAAAATACAAGAATTCTTACTACAAAGTACTAATTAATTATGGTATTTTAATAAATATGGCAACAAACACTATGACACTAACTTAAACCGTTCAGAAATAACCAGGATTAGTAGATAAAACAATATTAAAAGGATAACATAAATATTGTATTTGTTCATAACAAAAAGTTGTTAAATTAATTACGATATTTTTGTAAACTGGAGATAAAATTTTGCACCACAATGATGTCATTTTGCTGAGTTGGCTTTTGAGTAGCGCCGTCAGTCTGCCGTAACGTGGCGGCGCTGCGCTCGTGTGTGCCGCAGGAGTGGCCCGAACTGTCATTGTTCATGTAGTTTTCTGTGATAAGAATTACTGTGAAATTATAGTTTAGCGTACTAATTATTAATCAATCATTATGTCTACATCGGGTGAATTTGGTAACCCCCTACGCAAGTTTAAGCTTGTGTTCCTTGGTGAACAGAGCGGTGAGTAGAATTCCAATTTGCTAAGTAGTCATACATTTTTAATACTAGTTTTAGGTTTTAAGACACGTATATTGATATCTAGACTTATTTAATAACTGACCTACATCGATCCAAGGTCCTAAGAAACAATTTATTAACGAATAAATGACCTAGTAATTATGCTATTACGCCAAGAATTCGGCAGCATAATAGATGTAGGTTACTGAAGATTATTATGCACTATTTTTTTATATTTGCCTCTCGCACTTCTCACGCTATTCTTTAATGTTTGTTTCCGTTACGTGCTTTCTTATATCGAAAAGACATTTATTAGGTGCATTGACCCGAAGCTTGTGTGTTTCAGTGGGAAAAACGTCGTTGATAACTAGATTCATGTATGACAGCTTTGACAACACTTACCAGGTGAGACAATAGTAATATTAAACATAAAATTAACTTATTAAAACAGTTATTAATACTAAAAGCTTAACATTAAGATTACTTATTATGGTTGAAATTAATTAGTCATTGGGATAATCTGACAATATTTTGATTGATAAGAAGGTGTTTTCAATAATTGATCAAAGCATGTCAAAAAAGATAACCAATTTCAATTTAGGTATATCTCAGTTAATGTTTTCAATATAAATAAATTACTGTTTTACATGAAATATTTATTTACTACTTACTATAAATTTTTGTTAATATTAATAGGATAGTATATATATTTGATACACATTATCCTATTAGATTAGTTTCTTATGTTTTTGGTTTGATATAAAATCACAGTTAAAAAATCATCTTATATCTTTCACTTAACATATATATTTATGCCAGGCAACAATCGGAATCGATTTCCTGTCAAAGACAATGTACCTGGAGGACAGAACGGTGCGGCTGCAGTTGTGGGACACAGCTGGTCAAGAGAGATTCCGTTCACTCATTCCTTCTTACATCCGAGACTCCACTGTTGCTGTTGTTGTCTATGATATTACCAGTAAGTCATTTTTTTTATACAAATAGTATATTTTTTTTAACAATAACACAATAACATTTAAGTCATAGCTTCAGGACATGTATTACATAATTTTAATATTGTATATATGCCAGTGCCAAATAAAGAGAGGAGTATTTACTTTGATTAAAAAAGGCTCTATTTACATTTTCTAAGTTCCTAGTAAGTTCTTTTATATGTTTTATATAGAATGAACAGTTTTATATGTTATTAAAACAATTATATTAATTAGTGCAATTAAATAAAATATTTAAAAATTATTGGAAATCATTTTAGACATTTTGTAGAAATAGATCGTTAGCAAGAAGGCCAGCCCTGAACATTAAGTATAATAATTTTTATATTTACTGTATGATATATTGTTAACAACAGTTTTTGAATTGGTTTTTAATGTTTGTTTGTTTTGGAAACTCAATATATACAAAATATTGTATGTATAATTATGAAAGCACAAGTGTTAGGGTGCTAAGGTGCAGTAGCTTGTAGTGTGATACAACATAAGTGATATTTTGGAATTTATAATATCTGTATTATTATTTTTTTGTTGTTGTTATTATTTATCAAGTAAACTAAAGAACTTGGACAGTTACAACTTAAGCATAAAGAATTAAAAGAAAATACAAATTAACAAAAAAAAGTCCTCGAATTGAGCAACTACTGGGCTAATGCGCCAAAGGAATAATTAATTGATACTAATTTCTACTTACACCTGAATATTAAAATTTAGTTCTTTCGAATTTAGATTACTAAAAATCTTTTGAACATTTTTTTTTTTTTACAAAATCGAAACTAAAATTGTTTACCGAAATTAGGCGTAACCAAACTTACAGTCGGTCTCTTACTTTTGAACGTTTGTGGAAGATAAAATTTTTCCGAACTTTATTCAGTCTATGAGGTTAACTGGCTCTCAATAAATGTTTCTAGGTCGTTCTTCTTGTTAGACCTAGGGACATAAAACCATCGTTAAACTGATGTCTGTACATGTGTAGTTTATAAATTTAGCATCCTAATTCGACTTTCTATAATGTTAACATAGTTCTAAACAAAATAGGAATATAATGTGAATGTGTGTGTAAATGCTTGTGACTACAAAAACGTAAATATTTTAAAATTACATCTCATATTATTTCATTGGTTATTAACGGTAGTTTTAATTTTTTGTATTACAATGCAAATAAATTAAGCATCCTCTTTTTATTTGAATATTCAAAAATATCAAGAAAATTGTAAAATCGTATTTATTATATTAACACGAGAGTTTATTAATAGTAGATGAGATTACGTTTAGGATTACGTCATTGTGGTTGACAATGAATGGTCCAGCTTCAAACCTGTACGTGAGTCAGTTATCGGTGTGATTAAGTTACCTGATACAGTGGTGTTAACCACCTGTACATGTCTTCACCACACTTGGCTCTCAGTTAGACCTAAAGATATTCGATTCTAGGAAAAGTAAAAAATAATAAAAAAATGAACTTAACTAATTGTTAGTTCAGTCAAATCATAGAAGAACAATATTTAATGTGAGATATTTTACTTATTTTCCTTGTCCTTGCAATCGGCTTATATTGTATTTTTATTAATTCATTTTTTCTTTAAGGTTTTTATTTTAGTTTACATATACATGTTTTTCTATGTTCTTCCTCCGCGTACTTTATGGCAAAGGCAACTCCCATTTCACCGCATACATTCTTTTATCTTGCCATAACCATATTTAAATTTTTATATAATAAAAAATGACGGTTTGTATTTTTGAATGTTTGTAAACTTTAAAAAGCTTTCAGTATTTTAATACTAAATTAACTCTGACTAACAAATGATATATATATATATTACTAAATAAAATCGAGATGAACCTCGAGTTGCAGCTATAGTATAAATAGTATGATGTACTCAAAATATAAATCATTAATAAAAAATATAAGCTTTAAGTTGTACTATTTATCGCAAGTAATTGAGTATTGTGCGATATGTTATCAAGATTACGATACAGTCACGTTTGTTCTAACTTCTAAAGTATATATTATCAAGGCACAGGATACCTTGTTCGTGTATCGACATAAGGGAGGGTCTAAACTCTAAATAAAGACTACATCTCGTGGACTTCAGAGACATTTACGACCCGCTGGTATGTAACAGTAATATAAACCCTATTTTGCGAAAGAATTTATGAACGACCCAATTTTATTACAAATTGGTCGTTTAGTGGGTTTTTATAGTCAACATTTTAGTATTATTTAATTCAGATAATCTTCTCTCAAAAAAACTGTATCTTGTCTAGTTTAAAATATATATACATATTGTAAATCCTTTGAGCGGCTTCCGTACAGTAATAATAATATATAAAACAGTCTTCATCGTTATGTTATTACGTAAACAATGAACTCTTGGTATAATTGCTGAATTATTCTACTTTCATTAACATTTAGAGCACTCTTGTAATAATTATATTTGAATGTTTTACGTATATTATGCTGTAACGGCTATTACGCTTACAAAACTTTTGAGTTCTTAATTTATGTCCTAAATTTCAAATTTATTTTGTTTTATTATTTGTAACAAAATATTTAAAACTAAAAAAAACTTAATCTATTTTTCATAAATATTAAAATCTATATAAGTCTTATACATAACTGGGTGTCATCTAGTTAATTTCATTTGAATTCGCCCTACTGATGTTGAAATCATAATCGATTACGAAAATCTAAATGTATATGAGAAGTTGTAAAAATATTACGTTTTATCATTTACGCAACGTCTGATAGGATTGAACAGACGGATAAAAGACTCGATTACATCGCGTTTCACGATGCACCTGAAACTCTGAAAGCGTGCCTTCGACCTCGATCCGGAGGCTGAAAGAGAATAATTATTATTGTGTTATAGCTACAGAATTGAAATATAATATGAGAAAATCGATACGAAATTTAGTTTGAGGTAGTTAAATATCTCTATTATTATTTATTTAGAGCAGGCTCAGGCGTCACTCGGGCGTGAGTTTCACGATTATTCATTACCAAAAAATGTAACAATGCAATATATTTCATAAATATTTACGAGCGACTCTACAGCCGTTATGAGTTTTAATTAAACTAATTCACTTTCTCGGTCTATTTTACATTATACAAAAATAAACTCTATGAGAACTGGTGAAGGTTTAAAATGGATTATAAATAACAAAAACATGTTTGTCGAACTCCGACGTCCCGAGTTCAAATATTTGATTCAAGCCACCCCAGGCTTTATTGATACTAGCTAATTCTGAAGGCACACTAAGGGCTGAGTAAAGAGACGGATCATTACCTTGTACCACATATTTTATTAAAATCTCCGTCTTATCCAAACGTTTATATAATTCTACTCTATCTAAATAATATATCTTATAAAGTATAAATAAGTTTGATAATTTCTTGGCCTCGTCCTTTTATATCAAAAGAAACATAACTGATACAATTCCCAGAGGCCTGGAGCCAAGAGGATCAACGCTTACACGAATTCGCTGTAACGATTACATTTAACGGATCAATGGAATAAATATACAAAAACACAATTTTTTTATTACTAGTAAATTTTATTAGTAAGGAAATTTGATGTTTTATGAGATATTAATATATTTGTTTTAAAAATATTGTTAAGTATTATAAATAAGTCCTATTTGTCGACCTCATAGCTGATGTATAAGTCCAGAACGTATATTTTATGGCGCGACCGACCTCTCCTCCAGAAACGAAATATTTATAAATTGAGTCCCACTGTAGCTCGAAGTAACTCGTATCTTCAGAGAAATTCTTTTCAGTTTCAGCCTTTATGTAAGTAAACGGATCCCACAGACATTTCATAAGATGTATTTATTACCTACTTTATTATTTCTTTAAAAATAAACTCTGAAAATGAAACAACGATCGATATGTCTGGTACAATGTAACCGTTAAAAGAAAAACAGATACAGAGTCCCGACAGGCTGTAACGAATTATAATTTATACATTTCAGACGGAAATTGCTCATAAAATGTTCTAATAATAAATGTTGTTAAAAAACAAGTACTACTACTTCTTCCAGATGCAAATTCATTCCACCAGACCTCCAAATGGATAGACGACGTCCGCACCGAGCGTGGCTCGGACGTGATCATCATGCTGGTGGGCAACAAGACGGATCTCTCGGACAAGAGGCAGGTCTCAACTGAAGATGGCGACCGCAAGGCCAAGGAGCTCAATGTCATGTTCATCGAGACCAGCGCCAAGGCTGGATACAATGTTAAACAGGTAATATGTCGTCTGTAATGAATAGGGTTGTCACTTATTAATTATTCTCTTTAAATTACAATATGTACGAAAAATATACTAACGCCGATGACGTTAATAGTTGCATCATTTCTGTGAATCAAGCGTCCTAGTACCAGTAGTAGGTCATCATAGTTCACTAGTCACTTGTATGTCCACTCTGTATTATTTAAATAATACAATAGGATTAAATATCTATTTCAGCGTTGTCTGTCTGTCTAGTCTGCACGTTGCTTATTTGTTTACGTAACATGCAGACAGCTAATAACTTAATAACATTTATATACATATTAACTTGACTATTTTTGCTACTTGCGAGACATTATCTTAATATAAATATTAGTAAACGAAAGAAGCGTTGTGTCTGAACTATATTAATTCATCCTAATACACTGAAACTTGTATTAAACTGTCAAATATAGTATTATTAGATCAGATTTACTTTGTAATTATTATAATGTATATTATATATAACCGTAAATCATGATTGTCGTAAGCCATCAAGATGTAAGAAGAAAAACGTTTTTGTACAAACTTATCATAATACAACTAAATAACAACAGTTAATATTTATTAAGAACACATTATGAGATGGTATTGAAATTTTCTTAGTTATGAAATGTACATATCTAGCAGTTATTGGATCTCGGCTGGTCCGGATGATCAGGAGTCCGTACAACTGAGGGCCGGATTTCTTACAATATTTAAATTATTATTGGTTCTGACATATGTATTATAACTTAAACTCATTACTGCATACTATAAGCAATGTACATGTTGGGTTTTTCTCCATTGACCTGCTCTTCTAGAGACTAGTACTGTACGTCAGTTCATTTGCAATAATACATATATTACAAGTCTTTTTACAAATTATGAAAATATTAATTATATTAAGGGAACAGTTTATAGAGTTTTCTGACACATTCAGACTTATTCACAATATCTCCGTTACCGATCAAATGTACAAAAATAGTCAAAAATTTATATTTCTCTATTTTAAATTCATTGGCGTAGATTAGTGGATTATCTTAAACCATATGAAAATATGGTTTAAAATAAAACATCATTAGTAAATCATAATTATCACACAGTACAGTATAAACATGTAACAGGTTATAACTCGCTACCCCCTAATAGGGTTAGAATTGTTGTTACGACGCCATGGAGTAATCAATGGTATATTATTATGTGCTACTTGCAGCTGTTCCGGCGAGTGGCCGCCGCTCTCCCCGGCATGGACTCCGCCGAGAGCAAGCCACCGGAAGACAGTATCCTTTATACACATAAAAGTGTGATAACACTACTGATATACTATCTGCTAGATAGCGACCTTAAAAAATATCAAACAAAGATATATCTATCAGATAATTTATCAATTATTTGTTTTTAAACCTCATACATTCATACATCTCACGCAACCCATACACGCACATAACACTATATGTACAATATTTATTATAATATGTATGTGCTATTATGGTGTGTTGTATTCGGCTAGATAAGATTTGGAATGTGGTGGTTATTAACCTGGGTGTTAATTCGGGGGCATGTTGTGTGTTGGCTATCTCACGGTGTGTTAATATTTATATAACGGTGTCGTGGCGGTATATTTACGTCAAGGAAAATATATTTATTAATATGAAAAAAATAATAAAATAAATGAGAAATCGACTACAAATACGGCAAGTTGATTTTGAAATATTTAATTGGCACAATATTAGTGACGTCACGACGTGGTGGTGGTAATAACAAGCTAGTATTTGTAAGTAACTCAATATTACTAATTACTATGTGCTTGTATGTCTGTCTCTCCCGCTTTCTATGAAGATCTACTGGCTATCTGTTCGTAGTTTGATTATTTATTGCGCTGTTTTTAAAATACATATTAAAATATTAGATAAATATATTTTTTCATGCTTCTTCATTCATTTATATCCCATACGTCTTATTGCATGATTATTTATGACAATTTATTGATTTTTAACTTGGATTTTTTTTGTTTAGTAGTTTATTAAATTATATATTTAATCTGCTTCTCATCAAAATATATAGCTTTATATAAATCTTCAAAAATGTTTCATTTGTAAATAATTGATTTAATACTTCACTAGAACTTCATTTTGTTATCAGATATACTGTCAATGATGCATCTTAATAACTTGTGAGCTTTAATCTTAACACACCTAAGATGCTTATTGATTTTGTATTTTGTTAGAATTAGTATCATTTTTATTTTCCTTAATGTTATCTTCAGTGCATGAAGTGATACTCCGACAGGCGCCCGGCGACAACAAGGAGCCCGACAGCAGCTGTGCCTGCTAGCCGACTGCCTCACCACCACCACCAGCAGCCCCCGTGGCACGCCACGCTAAGTGGTGCAGCCGGCACTGGCTAATTGCCGGTTGACTGCCAGAATATTGAGGGCATAACATTCTTAACTTTGGCAATAATATTTCAATTAATCGCACTTAATACTTTGAAAATAAGGGTCCGTTTTGTGTTTTCGAACGCTTTATAGATCACAAGAGATTTTTCAGCACACATGCTTTAGTGTGCGCTCTTTTTAAATATGTCATTAATTATTCATAAACTGAATCTGAGTAGAGTTAGCAGTTTCTATATAAAATATTAAGTTAGGTTCAAAGATTGAGAGGAGAGAAATGAAGTTGTATTTTACGTTAGTGATATTAAATTTGAACGCGACATCGACTCATACAGCTGTAGAGCTTCTGGAGCTGGAAAGCTTGTGCTGGCTTCAATCTAGATGGCACCGACCGTCATTAGAATACAGACGAGTTTCTAAAGTTTCTATAACAGAATATAATAATTATATACCGGCACATACTAATGCCATCGACATTTTTGTGCCGGTTTATTTCTATAAAAATTGCTCTGCGATATATTTATGATAGTTTTGGTTGATTTTGAAAACCGACTGAAACATTATTTTGAAGCCTCATGTCTAATATATTGTCATAATTTGCATCTTTGTACTTTGAATGACTCATTTGCAAGTATCTTATTAGTTTATCAAAGTTAGTTCAATTCTATAGTTTTGTTAATCATTGTATATAGTATGGTCGTGATACGAGACGATAGATATCCACTGGGTATGAGATTCGATCATAAGATTATGACACACTTTAATTGAAAATTATGTGGTTGATAGAAGTGTGGTGTCGCGGCCTCTGTACATTAGTATTATTTATTTATTAGTGCCTAGGAATTATTTCTTATGATACCTGAACTAAAGGGAGACGTTCAGCTTATGAAGAGGTGAGCTAAAATTAATATTTATAAGTGTCATTCCAATTAGCTTTTTTTTTATAATTTTATAATCAAAAATAATCTGCATTATTATACAAAATGAACACATTTTCTAATACAATATATTTACAATAAATTTTATTTTTAACAATACTATTTTATTACTTTTAATGAATGATCAATGTAACAATGTATTATTTTAATAATGAAGACGGTTCGATATTTTTGATACACTGTTGATTGATCTTAAATATTGTTTTAAATAATTGTGATTCTTGATAGTAGACTATAAGGTCGAGATTACCTTAGCAGATAGCACGTGGTGGCATAGCCTAGTGCTGCGCTGTCGACTCGTTTGTAAATATGTGTATCTCACGCTAAAATTTTGAATAAAATGTTTAAAACACTACACGATGTTTTTGATTACGTTCCATTGTTTTAAATAATGAAGCCGTTCTTTAGGACTACGACCCACTTTATAAAATTGGAAAGGTGGTTATATGGCACTCCTGACGGTATAGAAATTGTACCTTTTAATGTGCTTGTAATTGATCTAATCACTGAGATGACTGTCTTTTACCTTCTCCTGCGCCCTGCCCTTGCATCTCAAAACTCTGCCCTTTCCTGACCGATTATTTTGCCCCTACGCGGGCATCCCTCCTCCTTTACACAACCTGTCAAACCTCTAACCACCATGACTCTGCGCTCTGTACCAGAAGGCCCGATTGCGGGCGCTTGGAGCATACGCTCACTGCTTATACTTTATACCGTACACTTTCCATTCTAGTCTTGATCAACATTGTATTTGATATTATATATAATAATACAATTTATTTTGATTAAGTAACATGAGTTATTTTCATTAAATAAATTATTCTTAGTTTTTTGCTTATTTTCTTTCATGTCGGTCAAATCGTTTGTATTATATATTAAACAAAATATTTTTAATAGCTTTAATATTTCGAATTTTTATAAAAATATTCCATAGCACATGTTATTTTTTTACATGTTATATAATTTTTCATTCTTTTCAGTTAGGCTCCTCCTAAAACACTACACGATGTACATTGTACTGTATTGCCATATTTTGAATGTTTAAATATATTTTATAATCAAAAAAAGATCTTATAAATAAACAACATTTCCTTACCTTATCACATTAATATACATAAACTATAAGTGATAACCTAAGCTTTCGTCAAGTTAAAAAATATAATGTATATTAAATAGTTTTACTTAGATTAGTTTAACTCATCACTTCCGTTGTTCGTCCCGAGACGCACAACTTTCTTTTTTTTACTATTTGTAATTAATCAATAAAATGTCGTATCGTTCCGTCGTGTCGTCTGTTGGTTTTGTAGGTTCTACAAACTTTACAATAATGAACATTTATATGCCTTAACTCATTGCACTCAGCTGTGGACCTGCAGACCCAGTCGCCGATGGGCAGCGAGCAGGAGGGCAACGAGAGCGGCTGCGTGTGCTGAAGGGCCTCGCCTCCTCCATCTCCCCCACAACCCCCCACACCCCGCCCGCACCTCCCGCACCGCTTGACGGAGCTACGCGTTATGTGCCTAGCAAATTCAACGATACTATATTAACATATCTGAGTTACGTTTTGTCTTATAATGTAGAATTTCGTTAGTAGACCTGGTCACGGTCCTCGACCATAGGAATGTAACGATCGAACTATTTTGGTGAATAGTTGCCAGATTTAATTCTTGTGCTCAAGAAGGATGATCCATTTAGTTTTGTGAAATTTGACCAAAAGAAAAGGCATCTATACGAATGTTCCCAGTGGAGGGTTGGAATTACGGCATGTTTATCATCCATGGAGTCTCCTTGGCTGGGTCTACGGAACTTGATACAATATCGCTGTCTTTGATTTCGTAGATAAGTTTTGATGTTGTCTTAGTATTATAGAACGAAATGTCTCAGACACGGGGGATGTACTTTTGATACTTATGTGAAATTTATGTTATGTTATTTGGTTATTTCGTTTTATTTATATAGAGGCTGTAAGAATAAGTGATGTTCTGCTTTTCTTAACGTATAGGAAGAATTTATGAGTTTTGGCGTGAAATGTTCGAATATTCAATAGTAATGGTGGCAGAAATAAATTTTTTTTTTTTGGCTGTATCAAATATGTGCCTTCATACAGCGGCGATACATCTGTACCTAAAGGTTTAATGTAAAAAATTTATTTTATCGCGATTCCTTAAATTTTATATTTATTTAGTTAATGGATTTTAATAAAATGTACTTGACGGGGAACTAAGTTGAAAGAAAAGAGTATTGTAAGGCTTCTCATAACAATAAAGAAGTTATCCAAAAATGGAAGGACTGGAAATGCTTTTTGAAGCGATCTCTGACTGACTTTTTTAATTTTTAATTTTGAAAAATCGCTAAGAAAAAAAATAGTTTATCGCTTCTGACGCCATCTTGTGCTCGGAATAGGCGACATTTTGTACATAGTTTGTTGAATTTATTAAAATGCAAACGCTTGCAATGCGGCGTCGTCGTTCTTCTGATCTAAGATTAATCTAAGAACTTAAATTTCTTCTATAGTTATTATAACGAAAGCACAATTAGTGTTTTAACTTGCTAGTTATTACGTAAGTTACTCGACACCGGCACAGACGCTGTCCGAAACAGTTTGATAGATTTTTTTCTAATATAATTAATTCATAGTGAGCCCACTGCCGTAATAGTTGAGAATATTCGATTTTATAACATAGATAAAACTTTAGTAGAACCATTATTCTGTATCCGCGAATGTGAAGGTTTTCCAGTGTTTTTATATGCAATATAGTCGGTTAAAGAACAGTCTGGTTCGTGCATGTGCAATGTGCTTTAGCTTGGTCAATAGAAAAAAATTGTTTTACCATAACTCGAACTTAGCATAATGTTCCGGATAATAAAAACATTTTAAATACACATCGTGTTTTATTTCTTTGTTATTCATTCAACTTTATATATTTTAATAAATATTTAAAAGTGGTAACATTGAGTTAATTTTCGCTTATTTTAATTGGAAATAAATATAGAATAAGTGAATTAAAATAATGATAATATTCTATTAGGAACTAGACATTTAGTAATATTAAATAGGTTCAGTTATAAATAAAAATCAGTTGTAACCGTAGGTGTTATAAATTTATTTAATTTAACTGTTTACAATCAACGAGCGAGAACGTGGAAGAGTTCGAAAACATCAATTTACAATTA
This sequence comes from Mechanitis mazaeus, assembly GCA_959347395.1. Lineage (NCBI taxonomy): Eukaryota > Metazoa > Arthropoda > Insecta > Lepidoptera > Nymphalidae > Mechanitis > Mechanitis mazaeus. The sequence continues at coordinate 4,863,510 of OY365743.1, forward strand.
GTTTTAAGACATTTAGGGACTACTAGTTGTAAAGTTTATTAGTCTTATTATTTGTTAACCTTAAAGTATAGTAGAGCTGATAGTTTCTTATAAATATTTTATGTACATGAGCATATTTGGTATTGAATTTGAAAAAAGTAATTACAATAAGTTTGATTTATATTATCTTAATCAGGGTGTAAACTATGTGTACAGTTTTGACATCGACAGAAAGTGACATTACGAAAAATGACAACCGACCAATGAATTGTCATAGACTTTTTAAATTATGATCACTTGAGGAATCTACTGAAAAATATAATAAAATATTACATGTACAAAAAAATATAATAAAATTACACAAGTTTTCTAATCAATCCTATTCTTGATAATGACAATTGTTTTATATATTTTGTTTCATATAATTATATAGCTTACAATATTTCGTTGTATAAGATGTAGATTTTTAAATACAAGTCGTAAATTAACAACACATAGTCACATTCTTTTTATATTTAAAAAAAAGAAAACATATTTTGCATTTAACTATATTATGAGTATTTTCATGTATCTTCAATATTAGTTTATTTTTATGTAAAATAACGGTAAAATTATAGAAATATATAAAAATAAAACGATAAGTACTTGAAAAGATACAGAAACCTAAAAAATAAGGACAGATATAATCAGTCGTTTGTTTGAAGACTTTAAAACTAATATTTTTAATTAACTTATCTAAAAAATTTGAATTTTATTTGGAAGAAATTATTTGGTTTTAAGAACTTACAATTAATTAGTGATAATTTATTTTTAACAAACATTTAAAATCGTCGAAGTTACGATTTTAATATAATAAATGTATCGTATAGGTTTTAAAAGGCCATATAACTTTAGTCGGTTCGAACTGTTTCAGCATTCAATGATTTTGACTCAATTCATATAAGATTGATACAAGAAATACGTAAAAGTATTCGATAGTAATATAGTTTTTAATAGGATATTAGCTTATTTTATATTTTCGAGTTCCAGCTTGTTTCTTATCATAGAACCTTGAGACTATCCTAGAATCAAATATTTATAACAGTTTGGGTAACTCGATAATATATTTAAATTCATCGTCTATCTTAATTAAATAGGTATTTAATTACAATTCAAAGTCTACTATTTACATAAATATTACATAAAATGTTATTATAAAGCAATTAGATATCTCCGTCGATAGTATAACACGGTACAGAATGTAATTATAAGTTTACGTATCCATTTATCGATTAATACTATAATAGGCGTAACTATCAGTGTTCATTAGAGGACTCCAGCTCGAGTTAGATTTTCGCAGACAATTTGTTTTTCTAGTTTACGACACGTACACGAGGAATTCACAGACCACGAACACGAGTAAACAAGGAGCCCCAGATCGCGAGTGTACACGGAGGGCTCCCGACTCGCGACCGACAGCGACGGGCGAGTCGGCGAGTGGCCGGAGTCCCTCGGGCCACGGAGCACTCCCTCCGCAGAGTCAGACGTCGAACAGCAGCGCGATGTTGTGCTGCTCGGCGCGTCGCTAGTAGTGCTCTGCGGCGCGGTGGTCTGCGGCGCGGTAGGCGCGCGCGAAGCCGCCGTACGCGCTGTCGTCGGGCGGCGGGGCGGCGCGCCGGACGTACAGGGAGTCGCGACGCTCCGGCGCCGACGAGCCTGGGGGGGGACATAGTGAGTATCCACGAGTTAAAGCGCATTAGCGCTGTCTCCTTGAGCTGTAACTCAGTATGACTCTCACCGGCCGGCCCGGGCCTGACGCCGTTGGGCGCGCTGCCGTAGGCGGGGTCCCTCTGCGCGTTGTGTACGTTCTGGTTGATGGAGGCGGCGTGCGGCGCACGCAGCAGCAGCGACTGCGCCGTGGCCAGGGACGTGGCCGCCACCGCGCCCACCACTCCCGCGCCCACACCAACGGTGCCGCCCGCTCCCACTCCGCCCGCACTGCTGCCCTTGCTGTACACCGATTGAGACCTGAAACAATTGTAATTATTGCTAAAAACACGACGCGCACAAAATATTCTACAAATTTACCGAATGCGTGAGCGCCCTCGGCCATAGTTACGTGCTGCGGGTTCCCAACCTGTGGAGCGTGTGTCTCCCGGGAGGCGGCGAGCGGCAGTACAGGGACTTGGTGCCGGAGTACAGCGGCTCGTTGGCGTCGGGGCGGGGCGCGGCCGCCGCACAGTAGGTGGGCGCGTGGCGGTAGTGGTGGTGGGATGGGAACGCCGGTTTGTCCAGCTCGTCGAGGTCCCTGGGGGACGACGCTCGGGACTCGGAGCCGGCGCGCGGTCTCCGGGTCCCCCACTCGTGGAGTAGCGCGCACGCTATGCCCCCCCCTAGGCCTCCCACCCAGCACACCCAGTGACTCTCCCAGCGCGACAAAACGAACGACGGTCCCAGCGATCGCGCCGGGTTCAGTGACGGCATCTGTGGAAGAAAGTAGAGATAGATTTATGATATCCCCCCGTTTAATTTCTTTTAAATCTGCTCTTTATAATTAAATAATATTCAAATAGGAGATGAACATTGTAACGTCGCCGACCGATATTGCATCCGATTACAATATATTACGCTGCCGCGACAGCAATCCACCCTGTATCGAGTAGCGATACATAAAGTATATTTTTAAATCCATTATTCTGGAATTCAGACAACAATGCCACTATAAAACTATATTTTGAATTTTATAAGTTCATTAAGTAAAATTTAAAAAAAAATACAGGATATTTAAATACGTTATTTCTATACGCTTTATATTCTTGCTTTTTATTTACATAAATTTATAGCACCTCCGACAAGAGGTATTGTCACCTCTCGTATAGAATACGTTCCAAATTGCTGCATCGCATACAACAAAATTTGCTAACACCATAGCTTTAAATCTAAAATGTAAAGAATTCAAAAGTTTCGTGATTGCACTACGTTCGATGTTACGAGTGAAATATTCCTTCGTTCGTGAGCCATTTACATCTCTATGCAGAAATAAATAAGAATGATTTCTAAATGGGCCTACATATTTACTTTGGTTCGAAATTTTTTCGTTTATTTTGGAACGGAAATGAGCCAGCGATTTAAAATACGTCTCCATTGAGAGGATCCTCTACTATTTCGCTTTATTTTTAACAAAAGCGCCTCACCTGTGAGAGTTTTGTATTAAAATCATCCTCTTTTCATTGGGCACGGATTGTTAGCTGTAATTAGGGCAGATACAAGTTGGTGATTCAAGAGGGGTCTCACTCACCGCAATGGCGCCGATAAAAGAAAATGGGTCATTTTGCTCGTTTTATTTCAGTTCAACTGTTATATGATTTTAAGTTCATACATATATTAGCATTCGTTTAAAAACGCACATAATTATATATATAAAAAAAAATTATACAATTTCAATCTTCAATAGTAGGTAACAGCTGGATATAAAATATTACCTCAAGTGATCTATTGCTAAAGTTTTTGTGACATTGCGATTTGTTAAACGACCTATTGAATAGATATCGAAGCGTCGTGTCTAGTTTTTGTATTCCGTTCTTTGTTTCGACATAAAAAACGAACATCTGTCCCTTAAGGAGTCCTTACAAAAGGCAGGTAGCGTCGGTGGATGCGTATTGTGTACGAAGAATCGTAATCGTCCATTCAAAATTCTTCTTCCATTCGCAAGATACTTAGAATCTGTTGTCTGACAAACACAAATTTTGCACAAAGCTGAACATCCTAATATCAAACAGGAACACAGTAAAAAGGAATGTATATGGATCCAAGATAATAGAATTCCGAAAACACGAGGTCATGTTAAAACATGGAGTTTATTCATAGCGAGCTAATACACTCTACAAATAATGTCCTTTGTAGAGGTTTTTAATATTATTAAGTGGTTTAAAATCATATTCTCTTCATACATTAATATAGTTACATTTTTTTATTTCGTAATAGTTTTATTTTTTAAACGAAACAGTGTTTAGGTTTGATTTTATCATAATATTTCGTATAAACGACTACATAATACTAAATAATATATAAAATTTATACTTACAATTAGAGCCTCGACCGACGCTCATAATACTTATCATTGTCAAAGTCATAAAAATAACTTATTGCAAATATAACATTTCATAAAATTATATTTATATTATTAATTTATATTTATATTATTTATATATTTAAATATTATTAAAAGAAAAAAAACTAAAAGAAGACGCGTTTTAGAATTCCCTGGAAAACTAATCAGTTCTAAGTTACTTCAATACGCATCGATTTGTTTTAAAAGGAAGTTTATTGCATAATGAGATCGCAAGACAATGGAGCAGAAAAATCACTGACTACTACTATATACAGACAAACACACACACACACACACACACACACGTGTTTTTCAAGTGTAAAGAATTATCAGCCCACCATAAAAGCCCCTGCAATTTCTACCAATACAATTAATATGAAGAAATAATTTCAGTAATTGAAATGCTGTGTATACTCACGGACACGAAGCTAGCGGCGCAGTAAGCCGAGCCGAGTAGCGCGGGCGCCGCCCCGCTCCAGCGGCGCTCCATGGCCGCGAAGTAGGCTGCTGCCACCAGACCCGACAGCAACAGCTCCGCGCATAGGCGCTCCCAGGCCGCGCCCAGCCCACCCGCCAGGGACGCCGACAGCCCGCCCGCGTAGCCGGGGACGCTCACACTGCAAGTCAAATACCAGGATATACGACTCACTCAATAGCTGTTTCATTACATTAATTGCTTAAAAGTGGAGTTTTTTTATAATAAAATTTTCACAATTCATAAATTTAAGAAAGAAATAATTATGACTTTAAAGTTGAATTAATTTCATACTTACTTATTAACTACAAGTAAACCGAACCAAATCTGTTAATACCGAAGAAAGAAAGAGATAACAACGAAGAAATTCATCATTTGCTCGTTAACTAATTCAACATTTGAAACAGGCTCCAGTAAGCTTTTAGTTTCCTAAGAAGTTCACAGCGTATTCCTTTAACAACCTGCCAAGCTGTAGACTCTCAACAGAGTTTACGTTACAAAATTCTTCAATCAAACGATTTCAGCGTCTAAATTATACCAATAATATGTTATAATACTATTATTACATTATTATTATTTGTAGTTTTCACACTCCGGTGTTAATAAGGTTTGAACCTTCGTAAATAAGTTTGATAACTCGCGTAATGAGACACGTCGGCCATGAAAAGCTCATCAGTGAGTTGATTATGATGGTTCTTAATAAATATTGGGATATATTTTATTATTCGACTGCTTTTATATTCATGCACTCTGTGCATAAATATATAAGCAGTCTCTCTTAGAGACGTAATTAATAACGATTTCGTTTTTAACAAAAAATACCTTTTGTTAAAAACCTAGAAGATACTTAGACCCTTAATTCAAATGGAATAATATATATGGAAAAAAATAACGTACGAGTAGAACTGACACCTGTGACCCCGGCACACCGCGCGGGCACACTGCCAACTGAACGTGTCGCACAGTTAGGTACTCGTGTTGGTACATCGGGCTTAACTCGCATGCTATACCTTTGTTTTGTATCTATAACTTTATTTATAACTATGAAAAGATTTTGCTATTGAACATTAAGTAAATAAACATAATATTGCCTATATCTAGTATTAATATACCTGTTAGTGTGCGAGCGTTAAATTACTAAAATAATTAGATAGTCGCTGCGTATCGACGCGACCACACTGCGGCACTGGACTGCGATGAGACATCTAAACTGAGTTACGTACAAGAGCAATTAAAAAAACTAGGAATTGATTCACTATAAGTTATTTATTTATAAAATGACTATTCGATCTGTAAACGCGACAGTTGTTAATTTAAAACATTTGAGAATCGTCTTTTAAGATAACGCAGATGTTTCATCATCGTTAACTGTTACAGGACACGCGATCTCACCGCGTGTTACATCTGCCCTTCTGTCAATGACCTTATCCGCTTTAATTTGTCATTGAAACAGGCTTACTGTAGCATTACATATATAAAAATAAGAGTATAGTTAAAATATTAATAATTTTATACAACAATATAATTTTTCCAATAAAATGGTTTGCTAAAAGCCAGCAGAATTTACTGAAGTGTATGTTTTTAAACGATACATAATATTTTGTGATTAAAAGCTTACAACTTGATAATAATAAAACAATGAAAATAAAACACTTTGATGTTGGTTCGTCTCTATATTTAATAAATTTCATCCAATTTAATGTTCTACTTTTTATAATTCACAAGACTTGTAAATAATAATGCTGGACTCGGAGCACTCTTCCTGATAATTCTTGGTAATGGTACGGAAGGCCGTAATATTTGCAAACCTTATTTAATGAAAAACTAAAGAGAGTGCTCTAGTTTGAATATTTTATACCTTTTTATGCTAATAGCAGCCAATGTACATTTATTAAGCAATAGGTCAAATATGGTTGGTGACTACTAACACCGCATTGTGAAGAAACTACACTAAATGTTATTTATAGATTCTTGCAAGTTTTTGTGGTCAAATAAATTCTATAGTATACTATCATTATAATGATATAGAATGTAAAAACAATTATAAACCCCTACGGATAGAAACAATCAGGGAAAACTTCAACTATAAATATAATTTATATAATATTTTGTGAACTGTAATTAATTAATTTATAGCTCTGATCGCGACGTCGTTCATGTGACCTATTGGTTAACGCCGGTAAAAAAATGAAAAAATATATTTGCTTATTTCAATAAAACACCTTTGCTTATGTATCTGAGAGTCGGAACTCGTACCAATTTCAATGAATTTAGAATGTAGTAATTTCTTACCGACAGCAAATATAAGAAGTGTTTGAATTTCAAATTACATAAGTAAAGCGCAGGTGAAGTCATTTCGTTTCAAAAAAATGTGAGTTTCATAAAACTACGATAGCTGTGGTACTTTTAATCTTATGTTAAAAAAATTATCACATATAGGAACGCATTGTCATATTTTTAAGTAATCTTAATAGAAGTAGTAGAACAGGTATTTTGTATTTTTCATTAGGAGTTTGATATTTTACTGCAGAAAAGTATATCTTAAATGTTGACCAAAACAAACTAGCTCTCACTATACTAAATTTCATTAAAATTCATTACTTAGGTTTTGCGTTACTCATGCACAAACTTACATAAAAACAGATAGACCGACAAAATGTTAAATAATTTAGGAGTTGGTAACTATATCTAATACTTATTACATCCCATTAACATTTTAAAAATACATTCAATGTAATTTAGAGATTTATTATATGTCCCTACAGATTGGTCACAAGTCTGACATAATTTATGAAAGTTTAAAAGATTTGACAAAAACAGTGAAGATGATATATTTGTAAAAAAAAAAACATAAATTGTTTAACAGATTTAGACACTCAGACAGACTGTACCAACAGTATTTAAATATTATTTAACATTGCTCAGTAAAACAACCAGTTAAAGGCCCAAATGGGTCTCTGTGGTATAAATAAATGTTTAGGATCATTTAAAGGTCCTAGAGCGGTACTGGTATTTTACTTAAGCATATAATAAAAATTTATTATAATTGTAGTATCATAAGGCTTGTGTTTGTGACATTTTAGGTTGTGTTTTGTAAATGACGGTCAATTCTAATGTGCTCTAAGAATAAGAGACGTTTGAGAGCGGGTTTTATTAATGAAACCTCTGAGAGCTGTCACTCATTGGATACCGAATGATACGAAATGAACATTGATACGGAAACCTACATGGGGCAATACTACCATGTACTATATACTAATACTAGGAGCGCGAACCAGACATCAATTTAGACTCGCTGCGCTCGCAAAATCTCGTTACGTGTAAGCATATTGAGCGAAGCGAGGTGTAAACAGCACCGAAGTTGCATTTACAAAACGACGACGCATTGTTTTCTCAACTATTTTTGAAGATGAGACATTATTACATATTTCTTTTTCTTTATTTTTTTAAAACTACCACCAGATTGATGTCTATCCGTGCCAGTGCCAATTTTGGAATTTTTCGGATGTACCGGTTTTGATTGATGCACAAAGGATGCAGAAAAGTCTCTCGAAGAGAGCTTAACTCAATAAGGTAGTATATCAATAATGTCATTCTCTCTCTCTTCGTTCCTAAACATTGTTTCCTTGTGAAACAATATTGTTTTACTCAATTTCTGCGATTTACTTTCTCGTTGAGATAACTTGAGGTATTTACTTGACTGTTTTTATAAAAACGCAAGTCTCAAAAGTAAAATTATTGATACACAAGTTTTTTAAAGTACTACCATACTTTAAGATGGATTCATCATTCATGGTAGTTCATCGCAGGGGACTACTTCAGCTTCATATCATAACATATAGTATGTACTTTAGCTGATTATCACTTAGTAGCATAAAAAGATAAATAAAACAGTTAATTCCTATACAATTGATTTTAATTCAATTTATAGTTAGTAAGTACTTACTATCTTCCGCTTCGACTGAAACTAATAGTAACTATGGAAACTATATAGCCATTGAACCGAATGCTGTGGTTTTGGGTGTATGTTGCGCAATTTAGTACATATACATATATATATATATATATATATATATATATATATATTGTTATACTTATGACTTCGTGTTTGTTAACAATTGTTAGATATTGTTTATCGAATCAAGTAGGTGTTGTCAATATATGTTGATGTAATCGTTGTTTTAAAAACAAAACGCACTAATAAGTTAAGTTGCATTGCGTCCGTTAAAAATACTTCAGTTATAAAAAATAATTATATACTTTTTTAACTTCAACACAGTCCCGACCCCCCGTGCTATTGTCTTTTTCAGTGCGGATAGTTGATCCCTTTTCTGTAAAGATGTGATTAGGGTTAGGTGAAGCGTAAAAAAAGGATTCCTTTGCCATTTTATTTTTTGGTGTTTTTGGAAGAAGGATATACGATAATTAATTTCCTTCCTAAATTTAAAACTTAAGCGTCATTTTGCATTTATATAATCCATTATGACTTAGTTTCGCTTAAAAGTCAGACTGAATGAATTAAATAATAAACTAGCGTTTGCCCAGGTTCCGCCTGCTTTGTATTGTATTTGTACTTGTAGAAAACAAAGCTAATACACTAGTATAGATATTTTAGTGGTAATTTTAGAATAAAATCCTAAAGAATAATTTTATCACACCTAAAATGTAGACAATTGATATTCAACAGAATGTTTTGAAGTGAGTCTCTTTACCTTTACGATCTAGTTCATGCTGCCACCAACAATAGCTATTGAGTCGTCTATCTGATGAATAGCTGTCCTCAGCGACCCATAAACATGTCCTTAACATCACAAAGGACTGAAGAAATATACCTTCTGACCGCTTCCTGCCTTATTTATATTTACACCGATTTACAGGCAATTCTCAGATGGGACTGATAACTCACTATTTTGCAAATGTTGCTTGAAACTGTACTTATGAAACTTTAGTGTGATTTGAAGTCTAAAATTATATGATAAAAGAACAGTTTATATTTTAATAACAAAAATATTTTTATAAACATTTTGACTACATATAGTTTATGCAGTGTACAAATAATTCGGACTTGTGTTAAAAATAATTTATAACGTTGTCGGATGAATTTTAATATTTATCTCAACAGTATTGTATATAATTTTTATTCACTTTTCTGATGAAATAAAATCCCTGGCGCTGTTTTGAACATTTTAAGTTATCTGACAGAAAATGAGATGTAGAAGTAGTGAAGGAAGCCTGAGATGTACAGTATAATTTTATTCCTTTGTATAGTGTCTTAATTCAATATCTTAAAAGAACTGTTGCGTACAAAATCCAATTTAGACTTAAATACAAATAAAGTTCAATAAAGTCTAACATACATCTATGAAAGCTTAACATTAAAGAAGGCAAGTCACAATAGATCAAAGACTAAAGCTCTTACATTTCCTCCAAACAAATTACGCGCCGGCATCCACCGGCACGTCCGCGGGGCGCTGGCACTCCGCAGCCCATACCAATGCGAGGAATTTAAGAATTAACTCCTACATCTTCACTACCTCCATTTTCTGAAGATTTAGTGTAATATAGAAATTTTCGGACACTTATTTCATAATTCGTTCCTATGATGAAGTATGTAATAATATATATATATATATATATATATATATATAAATTAATATATATTGCTAGTTTTAGAGGCAAAATGTTTAAGTCCTTTAGCCGTTGGCAGCAATGGATGACAACTTCATGGTGTTGGATTTGTCTATGATCATCAGTGCTGCCAACAACTAAATAACAAACATTTTTGTCTCTAAAACTTTAAAATATATATCTACAGTGTCCGCTTTAAAAAGTATTCACCTTATATTTCTTTATAACCATGACTAAAATACTGTAGAGTGCAGAATATACAGCTTATGGCAATATTTTAAAAATTATGAAGCTCCTTATGTACGTATATGTCATAATATTGTAATAAAGAAAGCATATATATATTTCAGTAGAATTTGGTATGTCTTATAATAAAATAAAACTAACTTAAAAACAATACTATGAATGATAATTAAAATAATGAAATTTCAACATAACTCAATATTATTATTAGAAGTGACTTATTATAATATTTGACCTCAATTATATTTTCTGATATTCTCCTCGTAGCCGCAAGAAATGTTGAAAAGAACGGACATTTCTTTATTAAACATTTTTACTCTTAACTTTAAAAAAATAACTTCTGAAAATCTAAAAAAGATAAAGAGCATGAAATAATTTACTGAACTAATTTACATCAACTCGATATCTATATAAAGATAGATATAATATATATTACGTCGGTTACATTAAATCTATTCGTCTATACTAATATTATATAGCAGAAAAGTCTGTTTAAAAATGATATTTGAAACAAACGAAACAAAAAAAATTAATAACGTAAAAAAATCTTGTTCGCGAGTGGAACCGCGAGTAACAGCTAGTTAGACATAAAAAACATTTACAATGAATTAATTCTACTATTATTTAAATAATCTAATAGTTGTTTGTAATTAAGTATACATTAGAAAACCCTTCGTCGCTACAAAAACCATATGCAAAACGATGCACCTGCGTCAGATAAGATCTGATGTCGTTCATTAGATATTCTAACATCCGTTCTAATATCATTGTTGAAGACACACCCCTTGTATAATGTTTGTTCACTATTTTTATCCTCCCTCCGCCATTTTGGTTATTTTCAGGGAAAAGCCGAGATTTGTGATTTGATAATAGAGATTTAGAAACGTACACAATTTCAATTGTTGTTGAAATGTGATTACTTTTTCAATTACGACTTAAATCCATTTATTATTTTTTTATAATATTGAATAGATGTTTAGCTTCAAATTAAATAAAAAGATAAATATATACATCATTGTTATATACAGTTTAACGCAATAATTAAGTATATTATAATGACTCGTCTTATAAAAATAATAACATCTTAAATAGTATTCATTTGTAAAGTATATTTGCATAATTTAATAAGTTTCTGAACGAAGAAATTATAACATAAATATTTGACACCATCGGGAAACGATTAAGATACTTCGGGAATTGTAGTCAATTAAGTAGATCGGTCGTTTTAGTTCATTTAATGAACAAACAAAATATAAACTTTATAAATGTATAATGATGAAAAATGTTGAATGAATGAAAGACATCACAAATGATATAAGCATATTAATCATTCTTTCTTTAATTGCAATGATTTATAGTTTAATAAAAAAAATTACAAATTATATATGTGATATATGTGTTAAATCACTTAAGAATTTTCAATTGAATGAATACATGACAAAGTATTATTTAAATTAAAGTCATTATGTCTCTGATTTTGTAATAATGATTATTTCCTGTTTGTTCAATTGATTTAATGAATGACAAAACAAATGGTAGAGTCATTCATGGTTTTTTTTTATTTCAATGATGGTTTCTTGTTCAATTACTTTCATAGGACACACAAATCCGCACGCACGAGATCTCCCTCGCTGATGGAACATGGGCAGATGATTATGCATAATTTATTCTTGGGGTCAAGTGGGCGCAAATAGTGCAGTGGGGTCTTTTAACATTTTTGTCAATGGTCAGTAAATTGGCGAACATTCAAACCTTATGTCGAGTGAGTGGCGTTTTTTTCTTATCGAGAACAATACACGTATTAGCACGAACTTTTTATTATGTGTTTGGGGACAAGGAAGCATCCGAGAGTAGAGTGATATTGTTGTATTACACATTGCGTCATAAGTTATAATATATTTGATTAATGTTTAATGCTTATAATAATAATTCTACATTAGATTATCAGATCTTTATTATTTACATAATCGAGATTGTTATGATCTTCAGAACAGAACAGCACAGAGCTTCTAAGACCAGACATTTGTATATATAAGGGTTACACAATCACTTATTACTACAAATCTTAATTTCAACAATTATTATTTAAAATTAATTTAAGGGTAATAGTAACATTGAAATTTGAAGTTATCTTTGATAAACATATTGATAAAGTTAAATAATAATCTGCGGGTGAGAGCGAGTTTTCTAATTTACTCGATCGCGTTAAAGTAAACGTCAATTTGTATTAAAAACGTCATCTAGCGAAAGTAAGGTGGTAATGCTCTTATTTTGTACAGTGAAGTTAACGCTAACGCGATCGGATTAATTAGGAACTCGAACTTGACACACTGATAAAATTTATAAATAAATAGAAAGCTCTCTAAGAGACTTTTCTACATTCGTTGTGCAAACATCAATCAAAAACGGTATATCCAAAAATTTCAAATATTTGCAGTGATAGACATCAGCCTGGTGGTGGTTTTAAAAAAATAATTCAAATATACGATGTCGTCGAGGAATAATCACGGAACAACTAAAATCCCATAGACTTCAATGGGACAACATTTTTCGCGCGAAAATTTAGCTTTATAATGACATGCGTGTGCAAAATTTTTTAATGGTTTTTCTAATTTTTTCTATTTATTCAGGATTTTGATTTCTTATCTTGAAAAATAGTTGAGGACAGAATGCGTCGAAGTTTTGTAACTGCAACTTCGGTGCTATTTGCATCTCGCTTCGCTCAATATAACACATACCGAGATTTTAGGAGCGCAGCTAGTCTCAGTTGAGGTCTGCTTCGTGCTCCTAGTATATATTTGTTAATTAAAATATGATTCACTCATCAATTTTTATATCTCTTGATCTAACTGATGTAGTAATTGTTTTATGATACTTTTAGCGTTTAAAATAAAATATATAAACATACGTTTTTATATAAACTGTTCAATAATTTATTTCATTTGTTCGCTTAAAAACATACAAAAAAATTTTAGCTATTTTTTATTTTATTTATTTTCATGGGTGTTGTTATTATTACATTTTTTTTTATTTTTTTACTTTTCAACCTATATTTTTTATATTGTTTTTTGTTTAAATTTTGTAATTTAAAGCAACTTTTTTAAACAAAACCTGTAAATTATGTTTAATATTACTTCGTGTTTATTTACAAATGTAAACTTTGTTCTCATGAGGTCTACTTAACTGTGCGCAACTTTTGTATAATGTTATATGATGTTTATTTTCAACGTATTTATTAATTAAAAATTATACTAAAATAATTCTTATTTCAATCTAATTATTGAATTTTTGTGATTGTATTGTTAGAAATAAAAACAGTTATAAAATACAACCCCAGAGTGTAACGAGCGAACAATTACATTTAATTAAGGGATGCACTTTTTAACTTCAATACTCACCCTCGAGTTCTTCGCTAATAAAATGTGACATTTGTTTAAAATATAACACGAGAGGGATCGCTTATAAATTTCAATTGAATTGAACAACCACTTGCTTAAATATATCTGTAATTATCATTTTATACCACGCGATATTGAGCTTTATAATTTAAACTATAAATACTATTTTACGATAACGCTATTTTAAAATAGATGTGTCGAGAGCTCTTGGATTTTAATGTGAAGTTGATTTTTTATTGTGAAGCGTTTTTATGGATTAACGAATTTAGTAAATCCCTTTTACTTTTACTACTTTTATTACTTTTACTCTTTTAACTTTAGACCAGAAATTAATATTTTAGCAAATTTTTTTATTGAGCTCTCAAACTACGTCTCGTTCCTGAAGAATATTCACTGTTAAGTTGATTATGAATATCACAAAAGAAATTGGTATCAAAGTGACATATTGTTTATAAATATAAATATACAGAACCCCCGCCGATTATAACTTCACGAATGAAGACATCAAATATTTTTTGACGTAAACCTTTTTTTCCAAAAATAACATTTCACAGCGGGTGTCGGGTGTCCTGTGTTAGTGTGTCGCGTGTGTCGGGCGCGCACTTGTCCTTTGCCCTTTATACCGTAAACCCATAAAGAAAACAAAAGTATAGTAACCCACAGTTAACCCTTTACGAGACCGCGAGACCGACAATTGCATCAACAAATAAAAACCCGCTTAAATTCTAATCATAATTATTTTAACCCCTATTATAAATACCGCAGGGTGTGTGTTATAACATATTTCAATACATTCGTTGTGATAAAAAGTGATATAAACCCTCTGCGGTTTTGTATGTCTGTGAGTCTGTGATTGTTCTCGCATATGGCATTATTTGTATATTATATTAAAGTATCTGTCAAAAAATAATCTGTTACAGTTGTGAGAGTCGAGAGAGATATTTATGATTCAGCGTTTTATTTGCATGCGCGGTGAGTTCGGCTTGAAAGGCATTTTCTTATGAAATATATATTGTTATCTTTTGCTTTATCCAGTTGGAAGATAATTTATTCTTATGTTGATACTAGCTATTACTCGCGGTTCCACCCGGGGACTAACGATATTCATATATTCATATTCTTTATACACTAACCAAAAAAAAAAAAAATAACAAAAATTCAAACAGAAATACATACACTAAATATGAATTTTATAAACAGGTGGTCTTATAGCTTTAAAGCGATTTCTTCCAGACGACCTTTTGGAATGGAGTCTGCAAGTGGAATGTAGGAGGGTGGTCTAAATATATATATAGTTATATACGTAAACCTACATGCTAATATTTCAATAGAATATTTATAATACAGAAATCTTAAATACACTTACACAAATTATTTAGATTAGACAGATTAATAAATAACATTAATATATTATTCAAGTTAAGTCTGTATTAAAGGAAAGGTAATGTGCTTTGACTTTTTGTTAAAAACAGGAAGTGAATTTGATTTCCTTAATTCCAGCGGTAGGCTATTAATTCCAGAGTTGGAGTGCCTGAACAGTGACCGATTTGTTGAAAAATTTTGTGTTATGAATAGGCATATATAATTTTAAGTTGTCAGCCGATCTAAGGGTTTTTTGTTATGGTAACCTAAGAATATAAACTTGTTTTTGAAATAAGATTAAATAGAACACAGTACAGAAAAGTGAGGATGTGTAAATTACGGCTAAATCGAATGGGTAACCACTTGAGCTGAGAACGAAACTGAGAAACACGGTCAAATTTACGTAATCCATATATAAACCGTATAGAAAGATTTTGAAGTCTCCCAAGTTTGTTAAGTTGGTCTTCGGTTAGGTTGATATAGCTTGCGTATGCATAATCTAGAATAGGTAAAATGATGGATTGTGCTAACATAATTTTGATAGGAATGGGTAAAAATAACGAAGTCGTCGAAGAGATCTTAAATCTGTAAAAGTTTTACAACTGAGACTTTTTAGTTGATCATTCCAAGACAGTGTATTATCCATAATTATGTCTAGGTTCCTGATGTTCAAAGTGTAAGGTATTACAATATTATTTAATTTTATATTAGGTAAGATAGTGAAGTCAATCTTTGAAATGAAACTAGGACTGCCAATAATAATAGTTTGTGACTGCAACGCATTAATTATAAGACCATACGATAAATTCCAATCGAAAATAAAATCAAGATCCTTGTTCGTCGCAGCAATTGCACTCGTCAATGTTTCGATAGTGCAGTGTGAATATATTTGTAAATCATCTGCATACATATGGTAGAGAGAAGATATTTTATGAGTTATAGATTTAATGAAAATTGTAAAAAATAACGGAGACAACACGCCACCTTGAGGTACTCGAGCACGAGTTTCGTTCCACGAAGATACAATCTTGTCTGCACGAGTTCGTTACCGACGCCCTCGTAGATAACTACAAAACCAATCAATGACTGATGGAAATATGTTAAAAGAACACAACAGGCTCAACAATATATCAAAATCAACACTATTGAAGGCATTGCTGAGGTCCAGTAGAGTTAATATTGTAAGCTGTTTTTTATCCATGGCCCAACGAATATCGTCAGTCACTTTAACAAGTGCAGTTACTGTGCTATGACCATGACGGAATCCGGATTGGAAATTGTTGAGGAGATATAGGTCTGAAGTCATTGAGTAACAGTAGTTAACAGCGTTAGATTTTTTAGGTAAAGAAACGATTTTATTTTATTACAATTACTGAGAGCAGTAGCTTAATATCATACAGGTATAGCCTTTCTCTTATAAAAGTAAGAACGTATTGTCCTAATCAATCCGGTAGTATTGAACATTAGCGCGTTTAAACAGACAAACTTTTGTGCTTTATAGTATTAGTAAAGGCTTAATTTACAACCATTTTGATTGTTGCTAGCTGCATACAATTCTATTTTAATGTAAATATAATATTTGTAGAAAACTAATATTTCCCTCATATAGATTATATCAAAAATTTAAAACCTTTTTAAATAATAATAACATTTATAATGTTTAATATTATTTTTATAATAAAATTGTTATTATAAATTGAGAATGTAAGAAAGTACGCAATTACACGTCAAATCCCTCGCACACACAGAATATACCAAGAAAAAGAACCAGAAAAATATGTAAAACTCCCTGGAGCTTTCTTTTAGTAGATTAACGACCTGAGCGTGTAATATATAACATATAATATATTATGTAATTATTTGTATAAAGCTAACAAATCTTTACGTTATATTAAAATATCTGCTATTATAAAGTAATAGTTTCCAAGAATTCAATGAGTACTGATTACATTATATATTTATCATCATTATAAGCTAATGGTCTGTTAGTCTGGCGGTTTGGTTCCCTGAATTGCTTATGTGAAGTGGGTTTGATTTTTAGATAGAACTTTGTTGTTTTGGTTGTTCTTTATATATGTATTTATATGTTTATACCAAGACAAAGGGATTAAGTAATCTCTATCCAAATGTTCTTTAATAAAACAACTCTTTTATTATATCTATATGTCTTCCTACAAGGTTTGATCCAGATTAATCCAGATTAAATTAATAATTAAATGAACGAAGATATATCATATGAGAAGATTCAATATCATTAAACGATGATCAATGAGATCATTGTATGACGGCGCCGGCTTATTAATAACACTTCAGAATTACCTTCAACTTCAGGATATCAATGTATTTGATTTTACTTATTATTTATAAATTCGGTAAAGTCTGCGAACACGACAAGCTAGTCTAAGAGCGATAAGATATGAAGCTATTTAATTTATGTATAGGAGTATATATGAAAGTGTTATGTTATAAAATTATATAAATCAAAAAAATATTATACAAGAAAATATTTTCTGTCACCAGGATTTTTAAGCATAATTTTTTCTGGTACTATTTGAATATTTAAACTTTATAGCACCTCAGAGAGAAGGATATTGGAATAATATAGAGTACATTAGTGCAATAGGAATGTTATTAGTAGAGATGAACCGACTAGGACTATGACTAGTCGGCTGCAAAATCGCCGACTAATGACTGACTATTCGGCCAAACTTTGTCTTTAAACTTACATGCCGGAAAGGGAGTTATATATGACACTATACTAATAACTTGAAATTTGTATTCATGAAAAGTTATAATAACACATTATTGAAAATTAATAAGATATCCGATATTTCTGTGTTTTTTGATATTGTTTAGTTTATTTTTGAAACTGAAATAAAATGTATAAACGTTGAATATAAATGAACATATACGTACTTTATCAGCTGAAATAAGAGGTTTACACTCAGTTTAATATATATATACTTAGGTGTTATATTTATTGCATACGTTTGGCAAGCTTTATTTCGGTGATAATATAAAATTATTACAGAATTTCATGACTGAAAAAATAATACCAGCTATTTTGCGTAACAAGAAAATTGCGATTTCAATATTATTTTCCTTTATACAAAGTTTTTCTATAGAAAGTTGATAAAGATACTTACAAAGTTTTGATTTTGTTTCCATGTGTGGGTCTTTACAAGTTTATTAAATTAACAATATATTAAAGTCAGATAACATGGGAGAAAACATTTACTTAAGAGAAGAAATATATACAGAGAAAGATTATCTACAAATATTATCGCTATCATTCAACACAGGCTTTAATAACATTATAGAACAGACCCACTTCTCAATCTTATATGATTTTAACGAAAATATCTATTTAAAAAATTCTTAATTAATAATAAAAGAAAAATAAATTTAATGATATAACAAAGGGACGGCCCGCATAATAATATAACTATAATTGAAACTTCCTACGAGCGGGTTTAATTTATATCGTTAGCTTAATTTAACTCAAATCATATTTTTTCCCACGGTGGCCAGTACTCTTTAAATTATTATTTTTTATTTGTTACAATAATATCGTCATAAATCACTGAATACACATCTTATAAGCAGAGATGAATCTGCTAAAACTAATAACTGGCCGACAGGTCCGATACAAAAACACTGACTAATGACCAACAAGTTGGCAAACCGATCTTTACTTTCTTTTCCAGTTTTACTTTTTAAAAATATTTATATATATTTTGTCGCACTTACAAACTGAACAAGCTGCAATCTAAGATCTTTTAAACGAGACACATTGTGAACAGATTCAACGCTTGTAACTATTTTCATTTACTGTGTTGCACTTTAAAGTACTGTAACTAATTCTGACTTATATTTCTTAATTTAACTCAAGAGTATATATATTAAGATATAGATTTATTATAAACGGATAAAGCTTACTTTTAAAACTATCATACTTTTAAAGTTTTGTTGTAGAAGAATATAATCTGTTAACACCTCAAAACGACAGTCAATCTCAAAAATTGCAGTAAAACATTATCGTTTAGTTTGATATGAGACAGTAAAGAAAGATTGTTGTAATATTACTTTAAGAGATGTAGGTCTTACGTAATATGTATTATATAATACTAGTTCATCGGTTACCGGTTAATTAAAACATAAATCAAAATTAATGTAAGTATTCAAAATTTCTTTAATTTCAACTTGTATATAACTTCATCTACAAGTAATGTTTCCTGGAGGTTCAATAAATACTGAACTTTGTTCGCTTCCTGAATTTAGTTCAGAAATAGTCTGTTACTTTCAAACTACCTAATACCATTATATTATAAGAAATAACATTGTTTGGATTTTTTTCATGCTTTAATTTGATTTTATGTTATTATTAAAAATAGTTTTTTTTTTTTTTTATTAAACTGTTAAAAAAAATTATTTAAAAAAACCTTTTATTTTTTTTTGTTTTAAAAAAAAACTAAGTCTAATTTTAGACTTAAAAAATATAATATATACAATACATTTCTAATAATATATTAATTGGAATAGACATTTAAATCTATAAACGAGTAAGTAAGTTGAGATGAAGTTCATTAAAACTAAAGTTGTAAGTTGCAAAGATACGACACAAACCTGCAGGTAATCTAACAACTAGACAGCACTAGATAAGTCACTTATAGTTCTAGATTCAACTAGATTGTCTGTGAACTGAGCTTAATCATATATTCATATTGATTCAGAGACTCTCTTGTAATATATGTAAATGTTATTTTGTGTGCTCTTAATTTAGATGTCACTTCAGTTTAGAATATTAATGTACTAAACGTATGTGTGTTTTGTGTTTAATTAACTTCGCTGGATGTTTCAGTGATATTGTGGATATCAAAACTTGAAGATGTAATAAATGTTAGACTAGATTGCTTCTCATATTAATGTCTTATTTATATTTTATTTAGTTCTGAGGTCGACCTCTAAGTTGTTTTTATTCTATTTTATTCACTAGTACGAAGCAATTTACTCTCATCGTATCGTTATGAAGGTGTCGTAAAAGCCGGATAAGGGTAAAAAATAAATGTTGATAACACCCTACTACTTATCCGCAAGGTGGCGGAAACCCCCCAATACGCATTCCCAAGGAGGTTTGACGAAAGGTGTTCAGTTCTACTTTTGATAAATCTGTTGCAATATTCTACATGTATTGTATGGTGTGGGCATGTATATGATGATGGACATCTTTAGCTATTTTATTACATTCATTGTCAGAATTAAAAATAAATATTTTAACAAACAATTTACATAAGCAATACTCGAATCTGGAAATACATATAAAGTATATATAATATTTTAGTTCTAATACAACAGTCGTATTAGTAAGACCATTGTTGTGGGACGCAATTATTGTTACTTGAGTAACAAAGCAACTGCTGCGAGATAAACTGCTGCAATTAGTTCAGTGGTCATACATCTTTAACTTGTCGGCGTCAGACGCAGGCGCCAGCTCTTTGACTACAGAGCTGGGCTGGAAATAATGTTACAACAGATACACACAGATAGATACTCACTTTATAACTCTTTTTATTTGTGTTAAGACAATTAATTACATTATTTTAATATTTATCTATAATAAAAAATATAATTTATGATAAAATAACTAATAATGATGCTGGTGATACTAATACTTATTTTAAAAAATATATATCCATTTAAAAAATTTATCGAGAAAACATATTTAATAATAAATACAATATCGTTTTGTTATTCAGTAAATCGCTTTTAACGTTTATCTTGAAACCTGAACAATATAAAAACATAAAATAGATCCAATTGTTGTTTGTGACAAACAAAATAAAAAAACAACAAAGCGGAACGTAAAAACTAATAAAAGTTTCAGTAAAAAGTATATATCTAAACAATTTCTTCCTCCACATGCCGGAGTTAGAATCAGCTTGACTCAGGGCGGGAGTTAAATGACTCTCAGCTAACACGAACATATCTAAAGAGTTAGAACTAACTTAGTATCTTATCTCTTATACTTGCAGTAATTTGATCAAATAATCGATTGAATCAAACAAACAATCGCTTAACTGAGAAATGAGATTTATATATACGACAACTGTTTTAGTTTTGTATGTGTGTGTGTGTATTATTATATGTTATGCTTACTCAGTACGCTAAAGTTTAATATATGTTTATTTTTATTTAAAAAGTCGCTTTAACATTGTAAAATAGTTTAAATGCACAAGTTGTAAGAGCGCGGATGCTGCATCGACAAATCTCTGGAGTATAAGAGGTATATGTTAATAGAGTCAGCTCTATTACACGCTCTATCTTACTTTTAAAGTTATAACGTCTCTTCTTAAGTATTTCTTGTTAAAATTATAAGACATTAAAAAAAAGTATTTTAATTTAATTTGATTTTCTACTGAAACTAGCTTTCGCCCGCAGCTTCGCCTGCGTGGGCTATGCAAACGTGATGCTTTGTTAATATTAAAAAGTAAGTTATTTCTTAGAATATTCTCATTGTATTATTAAGGCAACATTTTATGTAATCTCTTCAATAATAATCAATTCTGTTATACACCTGAATTATTTGTTGGTGAAACATAATCACACTAAGAAATCTGTCTTCAGACTAAACAAAGCTTGTAAGTATTGATATGATACAATTCACAAACATTCATAAACTACATTTATATGTTAATTTATTATAATAAACAATAAGTACCCAGAAATATACAAGTTTTGTTAACAATATTTTCAGAGTATAGGGATCGAACCCATGACCACCAATAGTCAGACTTCCAACCACTGCTCCAATCAGTCTTCGCCAGTTAATGTAATAATATAATATCAGTTGGTTGTTTTTCGTTATGTAATAACTATACTTTATTACATTTGTATCATTATCAATTAATAACACTTTAGTTCTTAAGTGATACGTCCTTTATATATTTAAGAGGACGCACTCAATTACATATACTTTTTGCTTTGAAACACTTTGAAGTTATTTTTTATTAAGATTCAGTCAAAGTTTAAAATAAGGCATAATATAATTAAATATGAGTGTTGCAATAGTCAATAACGTCAAAACTTGATATTTAAAAGTAATAAGTACTTCATTTTTATTATTGATGTATAATTTTATGATTGATATATAAACGAAATAATATTAAAAAAAAACTCTTCAAGGTAAACTTAAAAAAAAGGGGGTGAGCACGAGTAAGTTCTGAAGCTCGCCGACACGACGCAAAAAATACAGGAGTTTAGATGCGGCCACTTTTTGACCGAAACCGAACTTTCAGTCGGTAAATAAAAATAATGAAAAAGATAAATAAGTCAAACTAGTGCTCGTAGAGTTTGTTAACGGATCAATAGACTTATGCTTTTGAACCATCCAACTTGTCTGAGGTCCATCCAACCATCCAACTTGTCATAAGTGAAACTATAATATAAATAAAGTTTACTTGTAAAAAGCCGATGGTAATAATATTGAAAATTATACTACTTGTATACTATTATATACATATTTAGTTCTAGTAAAGTTTAATTTAAATATATTATTTATAATTAACTTCTTTGATTACATAATTACTAATAGTAAATACTGAATAGTCGCATATATAACGTCTCTTTTATATAATCAAATATTTTATTAATATGCAGTATGTTAGTTACAACACGTATAACGACGCAGATGTTTAAACTAAAAATATCTTAAATCTCATAATTTGTGTCACCGGGCGGCTCACTTTTTATATTAGAAAGTAGAAAAAAACTTTAACTTTAAGCACATATTTTTGTAATTAATTTAATAGAATTTTAATATTATTTATATTTTTTTATAGTTCAACTTTAGTAACACAGATTGAATCCAAATATTATTAAGAAGAATTAAAAAGACAGATGAGGGAAAAAATCTTACATCTCTGAAAGAGCGAAAGAACAACCCGTTCATGATTTTATTGTACATTTCTTTCATTTTCATCTTAATTACAAGTATTTTAAAGCTTGTTTTATTATAGCTTTGAAGTAAATTAAATTAAATTTAAAACGTTATTTAATTTTTACTTTAAAGTAAATTTAAACTTTTGGATATCAATTTTATGGAGGCTGGCTTTCGTTTATTAGTTTTCCAATAATATAATAATAAAAATATATATAATTTAAAAGATGGGGGCCAAAGCGATGGAGTGCGTGACAATCAAATAAGTCTCAAAAATGACATTATTTAACTGACATTACAAATGTCATCATTTATTAATAACATTATTGTTAATTTTTGTATATTTTTTATTCATTTTATATTTTTATTCATTTTATATTTTAAAATTTTTAGTCATTTTTGTATATTTAAATCTTTTGTATATATTTTCACACTGAGAGAAAATGAAATACAAACATACAATTCATGTCATATTGTCCGTTCAACTCGGTAAATATTTATTTTGCTCGATAGAGCATGTATTATAATATTCAGGTTTTTGTTGTTAAAGGACAATTTAAGTATATTATAATGTCACACGTTCCAATGTGTCGGTTGCAGATGTAATATATCTGTCGATTGTAATATTACAAGCTCTGGTGTTTTTAATCATTTTCAGACGAAGGCACTAAAGCTTTAATTATTTTAAAATTGTCAAGTTTAAAAATTATGCATTATTTTCTTGAAATAGTTTAGCAATTTCAAAGTCTATATCGTTTAAAGGATATTAATATATAATATAAAGATAGATATATAAATTAAATATAATTAACTAAGTCATATGTATTCTGTGAACACGACAACAAAGAGTGAATTGGTTTAGACTTTAGATACACGATGACTAACTTCCCATTTTGTATTAACGATAATAAATATAAAACTAATTATTAATTAATATTTAACTATTTAGAATTAGCAGTAGTTAAAATATAAAATATTTTTTAACTAACCAAAGAAAGAAATTAAATGAATGAGTTACTTTTATTTTAGTTATAAGACTCGCAAACGTACAGAGTGTACTTACTTCGCATCGTTATTGATCGATACAGATATTGGGACAAAACAAATACATTTATATATTGAATTAATTTAATTAATATATCTAATGTAGCAGCAATCAAACAACCGCAGACCAATATGAGGTAAGATAAACATTTCTAGACTTCATTTTCTTATTAAATATTATTATTGATATTAACATTTGAATGTTAGTATAATAAAATAATCTATTATTTCAGTATATATAATAACTCTTCCCCCCTCCAGATGTCGTCATAGTCGAGTGTAGTTAACGGGTGCATTTTAACATAAAATCTCTTTGGTCATAAAAACTTTGTTAAGGTTATGTCACCACTTTATATTTTCAGCGACGCGCTTTTGGAGTATACGTATCATTTATAAAAAAATATACTTTATATAGAGGGAATAAAGTCACTTTTTACATGAATTTATGAACCTTTTAGGAAACAGCTTGATAAGACTGTTTTTAGTATCAAGAATTACCATTTTATAGCGAACATTTTTAAAGAACATCCACCACCGCTCTCCTACACGAATACATACCTCAACAAGTAAGAATTTATATGATATTACAGATATTAATATTAATTATTAACGTTGACCTCATTTATACAATATATATATTATTTTAGGAATATAACCTTAAATATGAAGACTTATGAATATGAAATAAAATATATATTAAATGACTATGAAACGAAAAACAAATACGAAAAATTTATTCCTGTTATATTTTATTTTTTAACGTATATTTTTATTTTTTAGTGTTAAAGGTACTGTAACAGCTTCCTTTTAGTTTTAGTGAATAACAGAGTTTCAGAGCGACCACTCACTGAGCTCTCGTGAACCCTCGGAATAAAACAATGACCCACGAATGTGTACTTCACCACGAACAACTTAAAAAATACACAGTTCAATACTGTGGTTCAAACACAGTTTTTAACATTCATATTGTTAATATTTTTCAAAGTTATTTGAGGAGCAAAAGTAAATTGAAACATTTTCTCAACATGTCAAGGACTAGGTGTTTATTAGTTTTCTACATAACTAATAATGGTCTAGTTTATTATATATATTATAACATAAGATACAGTTCTGTAGAATCGCTGTTAATATAATATTTGCTTGAAATTTATGTTATTTTCTTTCTACTTATTACTATTTAACATACGACATAAATATATTTTATTGACTAATACGAAGCGAATGTCTTTAATTATAATGAAGCTTAAAGTAATAACTCAATTTGTTTCATTTTATTTAATTTCAAGTGGTTTTAAATTAAGAAAAAGCGATTCCGTTTCTGTCAATACTTACTTTTAAGATTAATGGCGTTGAGAATAGATCTGTTATTGTCAATAGTAATGCATTACAGCCAGCTTTTTATACTATTAACAAAATTACATTATATTACATTATATTGAGTGTTTATGTTAACATGTATCTAGATGAGTGGTTAGTTGTTATAGCTTTCTTTCAGTGCCATGGTTTAGAAACTCTTCGAACCCTGGAACTAGAGCATGATAATTTCCAAAGTGCAATGAGTGCCAATTATAAAACTTTGAACGTGGATTTAATACTTTGCACAAAATGTGGATACATCATGTTTATTTTTTGTTAAAATACTCAATCTCCTGATGGTAAATGATTACCACCGCCCTCTTGGTCTATTGCATTATCACTGGAAGCATTGCTGGCTTTAAGAACATTCAAGTTTGTACTATATCTCAATAAATATAGGCTTCTTCTAGTTATTGACTATTAAAATTGATTAACAACGAAGGTTACATATTGTTATAGTTGTAAGGTTCAAAGGATACGGTCCATGGAGAAGGAATATCTAGAAATTCCAGCGTAACTTGACTCTCGACTTATCTCGTAGTTAAAATAGACTAGAATAGACCATAAAGTAGTAGTGTTTTAGAATGAGTTGAGGCTTCCAATCCGTTATGTTCTGAGGTCATGTATTACGATGAATTGGTTCTACTCCAGTCGTACAAAAATAGTATTGACGTAAGCAAAGTCGGATAATATAATATATGTTATTTACGATATTGAGTTTAAACAATAAGCAGAGCTGATAATGAAAGTTTGTTTTAATGTAGTAAATGTTATTTGTGAGTTACGCGGTCACTTGCATAATTCATGATGCTCGGGACGTATTCGGTCAGCTGCGCTTTAAGCATTCTGTGTGCAGCTCTCTCATAATTACTCCCCGTAACATGAACATTACGCACATATTTTGGTTCGTATCGCTTAACAGTAGTTGAGGGACAAAGGACCTCATTTATTATGTAATCTTTTGTTTCCACACAATTCCCGTGAAAGGCTTTTGAAACTTACAATCAATTATGTACTTTGAAATCTATACTATTATATATTTATACAATACATATTTATGTCTTAACATATATATATTTTAATTTAGTGATGCATTTTCTTATTTTTTTTTCGACTCTTTTTGTCTACGTTGTCTTTAAGTAACTGAAAAACGGCCTGAACGATATAAATAAAAATAGCTTCATATAAGAACCAAGAACAGTAGTATGTTATAACGGTAATCCGTTTACAGTACGCCTCCACCACCCACGCAAAACCGATGACACAAGCTGGTTTTATAAAGTCAATTATAAATAAGAGAACATTAAGATTAAGTTAGGTTCTGTTTTATCCATATAGATAAAGTCAGCAAAGCGAAATATGCAAGAAAATAACATGAATATTCCAAACATATTATATTATTGTAAGCAGTTTCGTAACTACCTCTTTGGTCCTAAAATAAAAAGGAAAAAATATATACTTACATGTATAGTAACCTAGATACCGACGCTATATCAAGTACAATTTAGAAGCCACTTTATGGAGTAAGTTTGAACAAGAACTGAAATAGGAATTTCAATTACAACAACATTAACAAATAAATTGCACTAAATGTAAGTCTATTAAATGTTTTAAAAATATATATATTATATAAAAAGTTACCGATTATTTACCGATTATGTCGCGAAATATTAAAACCTTTTTTTTAAGCTAAAACAGATAGTAAAACTTGCCTTAATTTAGAGATATTTTCGGTTTTCTGCTCTAAGGAGTAATATGAAAATGGAACATTAAAAAAAAAAACCTAAAACACCTTATGTATTTAGTATTTATTTGCGACGAAATTGGACTACCCACGTGGGTTCAGTGACAGCAGCTTTTATACTTCCGGAAGTCCCACACAACCGCCCTCTTTTGTCCCTGTGGGGGTGTGAATCCATAAAGGCTTCCAGACGTTAAAAAAAAAGGGAAAGATATTTGTGCTTTGAAGGTAATAATAAAACTGCAAGCTGCGTATTGATTTAAATTAGAAAACTGACTACACCACAATAAACTTAAAACTAAACGTATTTGCAAATAGTCCCGTAATTCAATCGCCTATATTGCAATTGCCCGGGAATGTCATTTAGCTTTGACTTTACAGTACAGATAAAAATACAAAAAACACAGATAACACAGATAAAACACAGATTTATATACGGAATAATTTAGAAATTTAGAACAAAAAATATTTCAAACAAGAGACATAACATGACCGCTGCAGTACTCTAGTAGTAGTTGCAACTGAATATTATTTTTCAACGCGGTAAATTGTTTTTTATTAAAACATTAAAAACTTGTACCTCTCAGGTAACAAGCGACATTTTTTATTTATTTTCATAAACAAGTTTTTATCTTTACAGTAACTTCACGATATAAAGAGGCTGTTAATACATAATTTACTTAGTCGGTGCTTTATTATTTAATTAATTGGTGAAATCTTTCGAGTTCTATTTGAAAAGTAACTTCATTAGAATATTATAATATGATTTATAAAGAAAATATAAAGTTTTCTCCATAACTTCCTTTATATTAATTTGTCAGATTTGTTAAAATAAATTATTATATTTGAAATGTTTGAATTTATAATGAAATTAAAACAAAATTATTTTAAGCACTACTATTTCATTTAAGAAAATAATATGATACACCCGAGTATGAAATTTATTAATAAGTGTATACTATATATATACACATACGAGATCAATATAAAGAATATAGTTTATAAATACATTATTTATATTATAATTTACTCCTGAAGTTGCAAGTACAAGATTAATTTATACAATTATTTTTATCATAAATATAAGTTATTTAATAGTATACCTACAGAAATATATTTAAAAAAATAATATTATTGGTATTGGTACATATACATACAATTGACAGTCACATTATCAAGTATAATATATATATATATATATATATATATATATATATATATATATATATATAATATACATTTATTTAATAAGCTCATAAGCTCACCGACCTACAAAATATAATTCATTAAATATCTCGTAACGTATCTATGTACGGAACAGTGCAGAGGTAAAATAACTAAATTAAATTACATTAAAAGAAGGTACCATATATCCGAAGATAAAGGTAAAACTGAAAATAGTTTCAAATGTAAAATTCAGTAAATCAATTTTTTTGTAACTATTAAGTTGATTATGTTTGTTGAAGTTTTATATAAGTTTTCGGCTCTTGTCCGAGAAAATATTACGTATTCTATAATAAGTAACTATTGATAAATGTAGTAATTAAAGATTTTTATAATAATTGGTAAAATAATTGTTACCACTATTTTCCCTACAGTATACAATCTCCTACTATTTTGCATAATTAATGATATACTGCAAAAAAAACAATTATCTGACCTTTTTTGCTAAGCGCAGCAGTAATCCGTAAACACTGAGCCGCCGAGGTGCCTCTCATAAATACTCTTGGATGAGTCATAAAAACTTTTTATTTATTTATTAAATTATATGTAACCTTTATAGTAGGTCACTCAAAAAAAAAAAACCAGAATAATCTTTGAACAGACATGAATAAGTAATATTTAATGGTGATTTAAATAAATACGAATATATAATCTAGAATTCATATAATGTTTCATCGTTATAGCCGTAGCATAATTATAATAATATTATTTAAGCAAAGCCATTACTCGCATGTTCTTATCAAATATCAACTTGGTAAAGATGGGGTTCATCTCGAGAGACTATTAGGAAAGTCACATTAATTGGTTTGTAGATCTCTTGAGCTCTGTTTTTACGTCATCCTCCATTACAAATATTTCAGTATTAAAATGTAATGTTCAATATATGTTAAGTCTCTATTCTCTGCACTAAATGTATTTTGTCACTGGTTTTTTTTTTTTAATAATCGAGGTACTGAATGACCGTTTATTTTCAAGTTGTCTGTTTGTTTGTTTGTTTTGAAGACTTGATTAAATAATATATTTCACTGCAAGTGTGCCTCGAACTTAAAAAATACACAATACACACAATACAGTACCTGCTTCAATACAGAGTAGATTTTTAGCAATCCTTCTCCTATTAAACGGAATATTTTGTTTTACAACAATTATACATTTTACTTTTAGACATCTCTGTAAATTTCATCAAAGTATTTTTTATAATAATATAATAATAGAGAATAGTTATAGAACATAGTAGGCGGGAGCTCTGCGAGAAGTATGTACTGTGTTAGTATCACAATAAAGCTAGTAAGTGAAATGTGCTTACCTTAAAAGTACAGATAGGCAGTACAGTAGAAGGACCTTAGATGCTTCCACGGTCAGTAAGTCCGTACAGTGGCAGTACAAGTTGCAAAATAATACAATAAATTTGTTATTTTTTTATTATTACACTCTCAGCAATAATCACTAAAAATAAGAATATAATTTTTATTAAATTACCTCCAAAAAATAGGGAATTCAATGCCATTCAAATTGTCCACAAATACAAGTTATCCTATTTGGAGTAAAAGTGATTAATGAGTCTGGAAATGGATCTGTTATTGTCAACCCTAATCACATGGTTATCAAATATTAATCATTGGATCAAGACTTCAGTTTACTTAGTTTGTTTTTAGGTTTAGGTTGTTTCTAATTAAAAAATAAAATTACTATATCCTGCCACCATCTAGTATACAGTAGGGCCACGAATAAACATATTTTTGTTATTGTGCGAAGCTCTGATGGGTCAAGCTCTATCAATTAAAAGCAATGAGCCAGGATGGAATTATTTTTTACTGTTTTTAAAGTTAATTAAACTTGTATTCAATTGTTAAAAGCGTTTTTCAACAAATGTTTCAGCATTCACGTTTATTGAGAAACATAATGAAAATCATTTTTTTATTGTTTTCAGTAAGAATAGATGAATCTAATTCAGGTTTGTTAATTCAAAGGAATACTGTAAATAGATACAAAATAAAAGTCACCCGTGTTTTTTGCTTTAATAAGTCTAAATTTCTATAAAAAGAAAAAGCTAATGCTGGTGACGTCAACTATGCTAAAACATGCCGTCAGCAAGACTGGAGAGTCCATCTGCGACGCATATGCTTTGAAAAATAATTATCTAGTTACTTTTCTGCTTTCAAAGTCCTAATTAACCAATTTCCACACTTAATCACTTTTAGCAGCTAGAAAATAGGGTTCAAATTAGCTTGCAAAGTAATCTCACATGATACACTTAGGGCCCGGCTTGATACATTTTTAATTAATTGCTGTTCCTCGCTTCAGTAAAATTATCTGCACCAAAATCTTCCTTAAACTTTTATAAAAAGTTGTTGCGTTTTTCCATGTAATATTTACAAAGTCATTTTACAACAGTTTTAATAAAAATCTATTACAAAAATATTGATATACATGTCCTAGATTCGTTTCTGATACACGCAGTATAACAGTTTAAAAAATATTCTCTATTTTGGCGGTAAATTTTCCTTTTTTTATCTGTGTCTCAGTTTAACAAACGAAGTGAATCTAAAAAAATACAAAAAAAAAATATGATGTCCTTTAGATACGGGTACCTGACACATATAATAGAAATTGTTTCTTTTCTGTTTAAAAAATATAAATCTATAAGGGTCGAATAAATAAAACAATTTTTACACTTTGATATCTGCAATTCAACATGTCCGCCGACGGAGCGACCAGCTGCGCTCTCTGTAGGCAGTTGTTCTGATAATTATCTCTTATTTTCCACAAACCAACCACGGGTTCAAAGATTTAGTTCATGAATTGTGATTTGATTTTGACAAAGTATTGCTTTGCAGCCTACTTTATTACATAATGTCTAAATGTATTGTACCTGATTACTGACAGGAATTGTTTTTTTTTGAATTACATGTGAAATTTGATAGGCAACAAATAATTTCAAGAAACAGATTATTTTTTATTAATAACCTTAATTTCAATATATGTATAATTTCAACAAGTTCAAAACATATTCAATTATTTTAATAGTGATTTAGTAAGCTTTATCAACATTTATTCGTAGATTAAAACATTAGTAAACCACAGTTCAAAAGCTCCATTTCATTTTCGTTATGGAGTAAGTTGTTCAAAGACCGGTACGAGACAGGAATGTGAATCCGTATTTTAACAAACAGTTGGAATGAAATGGAAGCTGTTCCGAATATATTATTCTGTATTGTATTATAATAATAATATTAAATGTTTCACTCAAAGATATATTTAAGAACCGCGAAATCCGGATCTCGAATAAATTGGAAGGGTTACATATCTCCTTCAGGCAAATTTGTATAAAATCTTAAACGAAGTCAAATTACACAAGTATATTAAAATCAACTACTTCCAGTTTTAATTTCTTTACTTATTAATCTATGAATTTAACTATACTATTTATCAAATTCAAACATGACAAATACTTAACATATTTGACATATGACATATGTATTATAGATTGAATTCACCTCTTTGACATATACAAAGACCACTCAACTCCGTCAGCCATTTTGCAAGTGCCGCGCGTGTATGGTGCTTTGAATTCAATGAAAGATAAGGGATGAGAGACATTTATGATAGAAAACTTTAATTATTAGGTAATGTCTACTATTCCTCTTTATAGAAAGCAAAGAAACTTAAATATTTTGGGAATATTTGCTTTTCAGGAGTTGCAGATTGAATGTGCGTATACGTTTCTCAGACGCCATGTTTTTGAAATCATACATATACACTATGATTATAACAAAACACATGTTCAGCTTGTATGTAATTAATATATTACATGTGAGAGAGTCGCCTCTCTCACGCTCCATATTATTAAGAGAACCAACGTACTGTAATAAACAAAAATTGTGTTGAGAAAATAATTATTCCTTAGTATACATAGGACTTTCAGAATGCCGATAATTATATATTGTTTTCAATCTTTTAAACTAATTTAAATCTAGCTTCAAGTATAAATTGGAGACGTACTATCTATACTAATATTATAAAGCTGAAATGTTTGTTTGTTTAAACACTCAAATTTTTGAAACTATCAGATAGATTTTTTAAAAAAATCTAACTGTTTAACAGACAAGTTCATGAAGAAAGCATTACACTCATAGTTATTTTAAAAGCAAATGATATTGTTCATCCGCAAGTGGAACCGCGAGTAAAAGCTAGTGTATTATAAACATAAAAGCATGAAATGTTTAATTTTTACTTAATGTAGTTTACTACACATTAGTTAAACGCCTATGGCACCTGCATTGATAAATCGTCTATTAGTTCGCGGTTCACTGACTATTTAGAACACTTGACAATTTATAATAGGATACTTATTGGACTATTATTTATCAATGGATTTACTAATATCTAATACAAATAAAAAAATATATTTTATTAACATATATTGTATCATATGATTCGCTTTTTATATTAAACATAGAGAATTATAAAATGAACGCATTGGCTTCGAACCAGCGATAATAGCATTGAGTTGCCGTTGTATCAACTGAGCTATTGCTCCCGTCTTTCTGTCAAAATATAAAATACAGCAATACAATTAATCTACCTAACCTACCTCTGACCTTATTACGGGACAATGTACTGTCGTTAATTTAATGGTTGAGATAAAAGCAAACATTTTTTTGTAAGCAGAATAGATTTAATAAAGGAAATCCTTGTCTTCATGATTACCAGATGAATGCTTTTTTAGGCGTAACAAATACACAGTCTGAGGGAAAAACACGTTTTTAATAAAGATTAGTTTATGTGTTTAGAAAAAAAATATGATATCAAATCAAATACTGATGCATATGTATATAAATATAAGAATAATAGTAATAATAAACTACTTAACAATATTGATATTTTAAAAACATCCAGTATAAATAATGGATTTCATATATTGTTATCTGTGGCCAGATTATGTAAATAATTATAAAGTTATATTTACCGTAGCGTTCGTAAATGAATATTATTTTGTCAGGGTTTTATTAAAAGACACAAACTCGCTAATACGATTATTAATCATATATGATTATAATTAATAAATTAAATTGACTTTTAATATTCAATTTTTTATATAAAAAGTAAACGTATATTCTATAAGGAAAAAGTAGTAGTGGGTAGATCAACGTAATTTCTTTGTTTCAATCCTCTTTCATACTGACCGCTTATAATGATTGTTTTTATTATGTTTATATAATAAATAAGTATATCTCATAATTTATTAATAAGCTTTTTTAAGTTATTTCATCCAGGAGTTACAGACGTTCTAGCTCAATGTTCTGAGCGAAGGTATTGTTTACAAGATATCAAAGGTTTGAGTTCTGACCGTGTCGAATTTGTTTTTATATTTATACAAAAAAATAATGAATTTTTAAATTCCAAGGATTTTGCTAAAGATAGGTTTTTTAAAACTATGAT
The DNA here is from genome assembly GCA_959347395.1 of Mechanitis mazaeus. Taxonomy (NCBI): domain Eukaryota; kingdom Metazoa; phylum Arthropoda; class Insecta; order Lepidoptera; family Nymphalidae; genus Mechanitis; species Mechanitis mazaeus. Next base: position 4,897,428 of record OY365743.1, read on the forward strand.
TATATAAGTAAATATCAATAAATAAGCTTTTGTGCATTACGAAGTTTAATATGCATATAACAATATTATGTATAGAAAATACGTACAAGTAATATTTTGCATGTATTTTTTTGTTTCATATCCTTTGTTCAAGTTAATACAGGCGAGGAGCGCGGTTATTATTGTAACGTGTAATCAATACATTTTCAAAGTAAACATTTAATATAAAATATAACCTCGTACAGATATTTTGTTATTATATTTATAAAGCACGTGAAGAATTTAGATACGAGGCTTCCTGAAAGTAATTATGATGTAAACCACATGTTCTTATAGAACAACTACACACGTTACACATTATACACACACACACACACACACACACACACATATATACATATTAATATTAAGGTTCATCAAAATCCATTAAAACTTCCCTCATAATAAATGAGTTAAACAGAAACAAGCTTAGTTAGTGTTAAGTTACTTAACTTACAAAACAATCTATATATCTATATCTATATCTATATCTTTATATAGATATGTACAAACTTTGAAATGAAAAGCAAATATAATATAAATTTTACTGCACTCATTTTACCTAAAAGTTTAAACGTCGACATAAGTAGTGAAATTATGACTAAATCATATGAGTTTAATATTACCTCTTAATATTTAACAATACTCGATAGTTTCAGAAAATTCGAGAAGTTATTATACTTATTAATATGTTGTAAACAGTAGTGTTCGTTGCAAATAACGCGTAGGCAGAGAACAAAGCGCTTCCACACCGACTGCATCAACTAAAGCCAGAGGCTATTTATACCCAGTTAACTAATTGTCAGTGCATACGAAAATACACTTTATTGTTATATCTGTTCTTGTTAACATTAAAATAATCGAATACTAAAAAACGTTAGCTATACTTATTTCCCGACGTGTCAAAGGAAACTCTATGACATTTTAAACAAAGGTAGGTAATCTAGGTCGCAATACACTTACCGTCACACACTTCAGTGATACTGTATCGGAATATCAACACGTGGCTATCGATCCCAGCCCATATGAATCGCTGTAATTAATAATGTCTCTTTTTGAAAGCTTGCGATAAACAAACATTTATAAATACAGAGAATTCTCCAAACAAAATGTATCTAAAAGCAATTATTTCTTTTGAAACGTAAAGAAATAAATGTAACTAAAACAAACTTTATTTATTTCAGTTTTTCTCTTAGATAATTTCAGATAACATTACAATTTCCTTCTTATAACATGGACAACATTTCTGAGATAATCATTAAGTTAATGATATATATTTATTTTAATAAATGATATATATTTCTTTTGAAATAAGCTTAACATTGCTAAATATATTTATGGGTAATTACAAACATTAATTTCGGTAATAGGACATGTCCCTTCAATCTTATATACTATATGTTGCTTGAATATAGGTTCGAATATTCGAAAGCTTAATAAATTTCATCTCCACCCAGATTAAGGCGATTATATATGATATACTATAATCATCCAACGACACGGTAGCTCAGTATAGGAACGATGTGACGGGTTCCCAGAGATCGTAAGTTTGAATCCTAAACGTGTCGTTATCATTATATATATATATATATATATATATTTTTCTGATTAAAGCCGTTATTTAAAATAAAAATTCTATTTAAATATAATACAACTAGTATTTAAAGTAAAGGAAGAAATAGTAGTTTCCAGCTCTCCAAGTTGTTTCAAAGATAGTTAAGGAGATCACTTATTGCTCATTCGTGTGAGACTTGAAAAGTGCTCTTTACTTGAGTCTCACCAAGTTTCTTTGTTTCTGTAAGCCGAGTATCATATTGGAGGAGAGATTACGACTTCAGCTTATAACCAAATAAATATTAAACCGTTTTTAACAAATCGGAATATATTTGTATAAACTAAGTGTTAGTCGCAATTTCACCAAGGAACGAATTAATTTATTATTAGGATAAGTAAAAGTAGTAGCGTATACTAGATAGCCTTTCTCATGAACCTGCCTATCATAATCAGAAAGAATTCTAATCTACCATGTCTAAGAATAATTGCTTTTAATGAAAACCGTCCACCTTCTAATGTTAATACATATACATTTTAATTATTTTAAAGCTTTTAATATAATATTTTTTTAAATTTCAATTATAAATACGTAAAGCTACACGAATGTAATACTTCATATAAGATATAAGATCCATCCATCAACTTCCTGTCTACAGAGACAATCTAACAAAATTATACAAGAAGCAATCGTTTGCTTTCACTGTAAACCATTTATAATATATCAAAAACCATTATTAATTATTCATTTATATATATATATATATATATATATATATATATATATATATATATATATATATATATATATATATAAAAATGTAGAACTCAAATAATACTACATGTATTTATCGGGTTGCAGTGCGTATGCTGGATGAACTGGTAGGTACAGCCGGATAATTATATAAAGTGGTAACAATGGATCACAAAACTTAAAAACTCCAATAATAATTTGATAATTATAACGCGTATGAAAGTCAAACTATGATTATAATTAATATTTCGAACACAAGCACGAAAAACGCGATGACTCCCAAACTTTGACATGAAGTTTAAATTGGACGGGTGCAGTGGAACTAACAGAAAAATAAACAAACATATCTCATATCATTTTAAATTAACTTTAATATTTGAACTCGTGTTTATTTTTTAAAATAAATAACCAGAATCGGTACATGTTAGCTATAACTTATGGGTTCCTGTTTCGGAACTTCAAACTTCCATTTTACAAGCCCTGGCGTGCTTCGCATAGAATTTATGTTTTCAAAACATTTTTAATTTATTAGTATTCTACATGGAATAATGCAATTTACATTGAATGTGAAATACCCTTATTTTTGGTTCTTTTTAAGACGCTCAAGTTCCTATCTTGATGAGAGAGGGTGTTATTTGTAAGAGGGTGCGGAGTGGGGGTACACGTGCGTATAGGCATGCACGTGTGCGACATCTGCCGCAGGTTCACTGTACCGCCTGAGACCCTCTGCACCTCGAGGATCAGAGTGTTATAAAAAAACCTAACCAGCATTACTGATAAATTCAGCTTTCATAAAATACTCACAAAGTTGAATCTGTACTCAATATTTTATTAAACATTCAATATTTTAAAATAGAATAAAAATAAATCTACGTCTTCGTTACAATTCAATTTGCAAATTAAAAGTTTTTTTTTTATCCGTCTGTGAATATTTTTTTTCTGTTTTGCGAATCATGCAAAAACTACTAATATAAGAGAACTATGGATTTTAATAAAGTTAGGATTGGTTAGTAATTCTCAATATTTTTATGGCTAAAGAATATACAATATATATATGTATACTATATATACTTAAAGTGGGTCAAACAAACGAAGTCACTGTTAATATCTAATATTATAAAATCTTCCTTTGTTTCTCCCCATACAAATATAAGCCCAACCGCAAACCCCTCTTATAAAAATTAAATCTGTATAAACATAACTAATAAAAAGGAATAAAGAAATTTAAAATAAATATTATTAAAGTTAACAAAGTAATTAAATTATAAATTTTCTTTCCTCAGACGTCCCCTCGTTTCATAATACATAACTTCCTTAAAGAAGTGAACAGTAGAATGACTCATTGTTGAAGTTTATACAACAATATATATTTAATTTTTATTCAATGAGGACAACTTTTAAACAAATTTGACTATTTGCTGCCTGCGACTACGTCTGCTCACCTTAACAAATTTATCTTACACGTACATAATCTAAAATTCTTATAAACATATACGTTCATATTCAGTTGCTCTTCCCCACCCGCTAACAGAGCCTGAGACAAAGGCAGGGCAATATTTTACCTTCTTCTTGTTTTTATATCGCTTTATCGTTTTTCCAACTACATCAATTATCCTATTTTAAAATGTAAAATTTACTTAGAATTTTCAATTTAACTATGTATTAATTTTTAAAAGAATTTGTAAAGATATTATAACATTAAACTTTTGAGCAGCTGCAGCAGCGCAACTTTTTAATAAACTATATTTGTAATAAATATTGAAGGTATAGATTTTATTTGTCTACTTCATACCGTTGGACAGCGCACGTACATATTGTAGAATTTGTAAGGAATCCAATTACATATATTGTGATCAATTATTGAAAATATATTTTCGACATATTATTAAGTAGCTTTAGGACTCCGGAGTAATATGACTTTTGAAATATAACCTTTGACAGTGAAAGAATATGCAAAATCGGAAGATATTACCGAATATTACCGAAGACAGCTCCGAACTTATAAACTCACAAACTTTAAATATATTTGTATATTTCAGTATAGACGTACTCATGATACTTTAAAGTGCATTGAAATTTCCTTTTAGATTTCAACTTAAACATAAAATGAATGCAGTTCTGTGATAAAGCATCAATCAGATAAAATCTTTAAATCGAATGTTCGAGTAAATTCCAGTGAATATTATCGTTAAATTATATCAAATATTATCTCTTATATCGCTATTTGTGTTCTTAGTTCTATAGCTCTAGCCACTACGCTGTCAACATTATAATAATTAATTGTTAGCAACTTTGTTTATCCTTAAATGTTTATTTCGTAGATTTAGATTTAGACAAAATTTAAACATGATTATAAACAGCTTTCTATTGTTTACTAATTTGTCGTAGATATCCATATAATTTTAATTAAAGTTAGTGAATTGATTACTTAGTAATAGGATAAACTCTGTGACGTCGCCTGATTTGTAGTGAAGGCATGTAGACAGTCCTCTTTGTAAGTATAGATAGACCATCGCTCAGTTCTTCTGGAGGCGCGGACCTGGTCTCTTGGTTTGTTTAGCATTGTTGCTGAGTGTGTGTTAATAGGTAAGACTGGGGGTATATAGTATACAGTTTGAAAGCGAAGTTCAAGTGTCGATGTCGTCGTTATGACACACTGACGGTGTAGGCCCCGTACCACCAAATCTAAATAAGGATGACCTCACTGCTCCATGATTACATGACTTATATTATTACAATATGATCAAAAAAACAAAAAAAAATATGCTGTAAACAAGTTATATTGGTATAAAGTTTGACATTTAGCTCTGTGACTTTTTGGCAATGAACTATTGTCTATGAAATTGCCATTATTTGTATAAAAAACTAATATAAAAAATAAGAAATATGTTTCACACAGAAATAATAGACACCTAATAAAAAGTTTTTTTGACATCTCAATCATTTTGTCAATCTCAAGCTGTCAGGGCTTATTGTTAAATGTCATAAAAGTTTTAGCAAAACTAAAATCTTTTTCTTTGACGAGTATGGTATCGGGAAATTTGTTATTTTGAACCTTTTTGCAGAGTGTGCACAAGTTTTATCGTGAAGAAAGAGTGCACTAGAGCAATTGTTAAGTCTTAATTATTTTTGAGCGATCTTGTTTCTCATTCTGAAATTTTTAGAGAAAATCTCTGTAAGTGTCAGCCAGGTCTTAAAAAACGGTAATGAATGAACCTGTCATTTTGAAAGCAGTTTTTTTATTTATTGACGTGATACAGCTTCTTAATCCCACTAATGTTATAGACGATCAATTGACATATAAGACCCACTTTTCACTACAACTGACAAGCTGATTACAATGTGTATACATATTATAGTCGAAGCAAACATTCCGGCAATATTGTTTATCTTTGATTTCAAACTTTACCCACTTTCTGACCTATATCTTTCCAATTTAACTTAAATGGATCAATTGTTTTGACACGTACGTTTTGCTGTTTACGGTACTCTGTTTTGAGATGACTCTGATTCCATTATGGTTTTGATTTCACCCGACGTTACAAAGCTACGAGGTGTTCTGAAATCAACATTCTCGGAACGGAAGTTATCAATCTAAAAAAGTGCATTCAATTGCAGTACTTAGTTCTTACAATTCGTTGCATATACCATCTGCTGTGTTGGTGCTGCGTCAGAATTTATTTAATTCGCTTAATTTCAGTGTTCCAGTCTATTCCAACCACAGTTAACAAAAATTATTTAAATATGGAAGTCCTTATTGATATTTAAACCAATAATTATTAAAATATTATAACTATGGCCGAAAAACAAAATCAATATAATTATTAAGACGTCAATCTTTCAAAATTATAAAACGTGCTTGTTAAGATTGGGACGAGACAGGATCATCATAAGTTAAGCCAACTCTATAGAATAGTACCATAGAACTATATTGTTAAAAAATTTGAAATAAAAGTAGATATATAAATATTGTTATTGTGTGCTATTTGATACGATAACAGATTATTAATTAACGGCTGGACAGCTTGTTGTTTGAGATTTTAAATATATAATTCAACAGTCAACATTAATATTAACATTATTTTAAATGTACCGTGATAATAACCTGTTACTCATGTAATTATTTTTGTATTTTGTCTGTGATAGATAAGTACCACTGCCAATGAGGACTGGAAGATTTATGTATTAAAACTTATTAATATCATTGAAGATAAATAACTGCCTTTATTTGTAAATATGTTTAAACTCGTATGTTCACTAAATTTATCATGTTTCGAAGGCTCGCATACTTACCATAGACAATTTTCATATTATATTTATAAGTGAGTTTTAATTGAAGTAACTTTTATATATACAAAAAATGAAGTTAGTTCAATATAACAAAAAAGTTAGTAATTTTGAGACAAAAAAGTCTTTTTTTAAAACTTTTGTGTAATATATTCTTTAAAGGACATTTGATCTTTATTAAGGATTAGTTCAAATAACCAACTTTGACTTATTATATATTCTTTATTGTATAACCATAGAAAATACACATTATAGATTTGCAATTACTTATTGTAAATACAAATACATAATATATAAATTCAATACCACCTCCCATTATTGTAAATAAATTTCCACCACCACCCCACGTATACAATACACGAGGTGAATCACTTCCATACAGTCAGGTAACATTTCAGTACAATGGGTGTACGTTGACGAATGGAAAGAGCTTTTATTAACAACTTCAATGACGTGAGCAGGTGTTCCAGAACAATACTGAGATATATTCAATAAATTACACTCTTTTTATAACATTGCGCTTTGAGGCGCTATTACTTGGATACGTGAAAAATTAGTTGTGATTTCTGATGGATTTATGTACCTGTAAATAATTCAGTGTCCTGGGGGACACAAAACACACAAAAAACTGTAACGTGTTAGAATCGAACCAAATATCTATGTGTAAACCAGTCAGCGCCTCTGAATATAACAATAAAATTCTGTTAATGACTGTCTTTTATAAGAGTTTTAGGTATGTATCTGTGTGCATCACTAACTCACACACATAACTCATTGTAATAGATGACAGCAAAATGTTTCAGAACTAACAAGACAGGTACGACCAGAGAATTAAGAGCAACGTTAATGAGAATTAAGAGCAACGTTAATGAGCCTCCAAAAAAAAGACCCTTCAGACCTATATATTCTTGAAGTAACGAAGCTCTGATAGATACACGAGCAATGATAACCAATTGAGATTAAGTAATATGTTGTATTTGAAATTATAAATGTTAGTTTAGTAGTTTAGTATTAGAATGTAAAACTAGGTTAAGAATGTAATGAGCGCTTCTTGCCTACAAACTCTCGAGTTTGGCAAGATTTTATGTGTAATTGTTTACATTATAAAATTTAAAAAAAATAAAAAAAATGTAAAAAAATAGGCATTCTAACGTAAGTGTTGTCAGTGATCACATTTTAACTTCACATCTTCACAAAAGCGATCTGATTAAAGAAATGTTAATAATATATATAGAAATGTAAAACTGAGATAAGGACCTTCTTATTAAGGATGACCTCGGGGGATCTCGTATTGCTATCGGAACATTGCCTTCTTCATTTTATAGCCGTCCCATTCATTACCGTGTTTTTACACAAATAAGTATAAATATCTATGCATATAAAAAACTTTTATTTAATAGCCGATTGTAAGAATTTTCACTAAAAGATGTAAAATTTCGATATTAATAAATCAAGTTGGTAACACTGTTTCCGAATAATTGTACTTTAACCACTTACTAATAAAAATATCCATTCTCAGTATAACGTACTCTCTGTTCTATCATTTTTATACGTTTAACGTAAATGGTTAGTAAGAAAGTGACAAAACATAGAAACATTTCTACTGGGTATATTTCTACGAGTATGGCAGTAAGTGTTTTAATAAAATTGCACAGTGTTAACAATTTATTACGTCCGCCATTTGCATTTTCAAAAGTCCAGACTTGACAAGACATTAGTCAACATACACTTAATTGATTGCTATTTACGTTTAATAGCTCAAAAGCTGCTCCGAGTAATAAATAGCATATCCAAGCTGTTCTAAATTAAAATCGGCAGATGCACAAACAAGCGGTGTCGCCAGTTCTGAAACCTGTTATGAACCAAGATACAACTTTTATATCAACTTTTAATAATATTAACGATAAAGATTTTTAAATATACAAAAATATATCGGTGACGATTCAAATATATGATAATACTGAAATACACAGTTTATTTGCTTAAATATCTATATTGACAGGAATGGTTTGATCGACTGAGATATACTGACAGCAAATGTGTCAGATTGTTTAAACATGAAATATATCAGCCGTGAGATTCAGCTTTTTTAATGTTTATCTAACGGGGTGGAAGAGGAGGGGGAGCTGGGGGGTGTAGGATTGTATAATCGAATTTTACACAAGTAAGTGTAATAAATAAATATAGTATTTTCATAGATTTTCACGAACACATATTAGGAATAAAGCTATTTTTAACGAATTTAAATCCCGTATAATTTTGGTTACATTTTAATTTTAACCCGCCGATTCAAATTCTTTGCTGCAATCGTGTTCACGGGTAGACGAGATGTAAGTGTCTGTCAGTAAATCAGTTAATCAATCATCAGTTGTGACTGATTAACTGACTGTAAATTAAAATATAACCAAAATTATATTCGAGTTAAATCCATTAAAAATAGTTTTATATAAACAAAGATTTCTGTCTTATAGGAATGTGTCATGGAAATATCACATTTCTAGAAAAAATTGCTCCAAAAAGTTAATATATATTTTTTAAAATGGTATACGTCTGATTCTGCTTCAGAAGTATTGCAGGTATTTCACGCCCTTTATAACTTGTTGATTAGATGTCACCAGCAGGTAACAATATGTCGCGCCAACTTTACTTTAAAATCAAAATTCTCTATAAATATTAATAAATAATGATATCATTGTATTAAAGATTTAGGTATACGAAGTAAATTCCTTCTCATTAAAATCCACTTTAATATTAACCGTTCCTAGTATTAACAAAAGCAAATGCTCTGAATATTAATAATATCTTCAACGTAAATTATTTGCATATTAAATCACCCCAATTCAACTCACTGTGTCAGTTTTCGTAAATTTGTTCCTAGTTCTTAAGGAAGCCATTTTTAAATGTACTCCATTTCTTTTATAAGTATAGTAATTTGTAAGTATAAATTAGTAACGACTTATATAACTAACTTTTTTTGCTTAATTAAACAATTCCCGCATTCTAGCAATAAACCCTGTGTCCTGGTTGGTTTTAGTAACATAGAAATAAGATACACACAGAGCACCCAAACAACTAACATGTCTAGGAAACAAACCTACGACCTATGTCTCAACAAACACTTGAGTAACAGGCTGTCTTTCTACCTTCCTATTATTATAAATGCAGGGTTAAATATTCAATTTAATTATTCTATTATAAATCCGAGACAAATACTCTTTTACAAAAACAATAAATTACACGTATAAAGGTAAAACTCACTGAATTACAGATGAATAAAAGAGTCATAATTCACTTTATACCGACCTATTTGGGTCTAACCTACTTTACTAGCGAGCGGTCCATTTAATGCCGTAACCCATTAACGAGACTGCTAAAATAAAAAGCAAAATAAAACGCACACATACACACAGTTCATAGAGCCTCCTTCTTGTATATGTGTATTGGAACAAAAAAGCGCTTACCCGTATATAGCGGCTGCGCCGGCGATAGCGCCGCCGCACTGCGCCGCCACGTACAGCGCAGCGCGCAGCGGAGACACGCGCCGACGCACGCACAGCGCCACCGACACGGCGGGGTTCACGTGCGCTCCTGTGTCACATGTTACGTGATTATTATTATTAGTGGTTTTATTATTTACTTACTTTAAACTAATAAAAATGTCGTAATTTATTATTGTTATTATTAAGACTTTTTATACTATTTTTAACTGTGGATGGAGTGAGCGGAACCACGGTATCTGGATCTGGATGGATGACCATGCAAGACATTTTGATCTAACTTATTTAACAAATAGACTAGTAGATACTGGTATAATCCAAAAAAAAAATAAAAATATTATAGACATTACAATAATATTGATTTAATATGTACTTACATAACAAGATAAGAAAATTATCTTTTTTATTTAAGGTTACAAGTGAAGTTTTTACCTTTTGCTAAATACATAATTTGGTTACTATGTGTATAAATTCATTGGTCAATTAATATTCAATAAGTTCAATATGTATAAAACAAATGAAACTGACTAACTAAAGAAATTACTTCTCCGGGATGTGGTCATTGATTTAATTAAATTTATAATAATAAAAACTTGTTGTTTTAATACATAATACTAATTTCTATCTCTCTTTAATATTCCTTTCTCTTTTTTTATTAGTTTTAAACGTGGAATCAAAATTTGAAATCACCATATCTTTTAAAAAATAGCTTTAGTATTAAAATTTTCGTTTCACAATCTTTTGTTGCTTGAAGTTCATTATAAAATGAACACCTATATTTGATAAAATATTATTCCGTTATCAGAATAACAAGTGAACTAATTGAAAATATCAATTTACAGAAACAGTTAATAGAAGTAAAACCAAATATGTGCTGTGTGGTAATTAACATATAAATATCCGTACGTTTTATAATATTAAAACAAAATCGTATAAACTTGCTGAATAATTTGTATTTCGATAATAAAAAATAATTACTACGACCACTGCAGTACGTACAGCTAAATAACAGTTACAAAAGCAATCTCGCGAGAGACAAAGAGAACACCAACTTTGTACTTATTGCATATGAACTTCAAATACGCAAAAATATATTATTCATATTTACATATACGAGGTAGAAATAAGAGAAGATTTAGAATATAAGAATACGAGGATGGAATATATACAGACTTTTGCTTAAAAGTAAATATCCATATTAGATTTGTAAAAAAAAAACTAATGACATTTGAAAATATAAAATAAAAATAACGTGTGCGTCTCGTGACGTGTGACAGAAGTGATAACGTAACTTATGTAAGCCTGACTGTTTGATGAATTTTTCTAGCTTGAGAAAAGTTTAAGTATTTACTTAAATTTTATGTGTATGATGAGGTTATTTATTAAGAAAGTCTTTAATTGATTAAAAACATTTTTTTTTGTTCTTAGTTACAATTCTTGAGCATGTACATAGTAATATCATTGTTAAATCCTACAAAATACGGCTATACTGTATCTGAAATACGACTAGCGCGGTGGGTTAGAGTAAGTGTGAATGGGTTAGAGGAGCTGACGCCGTCACGCGTTACGTAACGAACCGCCCTCCCCGCCCCCCACCCTACAAAGGAAGTTATCACTTTAATAAAATACGACTTTCGAAAATAGAACAACTAAAAAAGCGCACAGATTTTACTTAATGAAAACTTTTCATTTTATGTGTGTGTATATTATATATACATGTATGTATGTATATGTATGTGTTAAACCGTAATATTCCAAACTTCATATTTAAATGTCTGTTATGTAAGTGCACCATCTATTAGCAATTTCACGAGTCCTCGACTACACGAATACGGTCATTAAAGTAGAACGACACAAATCTTTTACGTGAACGTTCAACTCAGCGCAGCTTATCACAGATAAGTCACAGCGACTACAGATAAATGATGATATATTTTAATAGCTACTTTTAAATTGCATGTTTTATTTATAAAATTAATATACATTTTACATTTATTTGACATCATTTATAATAGACAGTTTTTTCTCTATAGGTACTTATATTTTTTGTTTATGTCGAGGGTCTTACCTCATTAAGCTAATTAATAGAATGAAAATATATTTTCAACAATTAAACAACAAATGTGCAATGCTTAGTAAGCATTTCACAAACTACACGAGCGCTGAGGAACCTTTTCCTTAAATTCTAGATTATTCCTTAAATTCTAAATTTTAGTATGTACCATGAAGAACAAAAAAACTTTGATTCGAAAGACGCTTCCATGACTAATACCAACATTCCCCAGGATACTATTTCTATCATGGATAGAAGGAAATCTGTATTCACTATAACATTATTATAATCTGTACTTGTGACAGCTGCCGTCATAACAGATAGATTATTAAATATTTAAAGTCTTAGAATACCGAAATATTCGTGATTGATGGTTGAAGGTTAATTTTTGGTAAGCTTCTCTGAGGCGTTCTAAGTTTATTTAAAAGTTTTCTTATTACTTAACAAGAAATGTCTAAAAGTTTATTTTCCTAAAATTTTGACGAAACGTTTCTTGACAAATATTTAACAAGCCCATGTCAATTTTAATTACAGCCATATGTAGAGCATTGCATACAGTATTCAAAATATCAGCGTAACAGTTACTTTTTTTCGATTTTAATGTGAAAGACACCTTTTTGCATACTTCTTTTAACAATTTTTTACCTACATATTTGACATTAAACTAATATTACAAACGTATGATCTTAATATGCGAATGTAATACTAATCTAAAATATGTATAGTATCGTTATATTGTTTCCAAAGAAAAAAAATTCCTGATTCGAACAATTGGCTTCTACAAAATATATTGAAGATTTTAAATTTATAAAGACCATATAATTTTTTATCTTAAGAATATTTGACCTTACCCTTTAAGATGAAGACTCATTGGCGAGTAATTTAAAAAACAGGTTTCCGAGAAGATATAAATGTAATTATTAAATTAATTTAATTTATGTTATTTGATAATATAAGAAATATCTATATATAGTTTATAAGAATTGTTACTAACAATTGGATCCATGTCATCGTCAATAAAATGTTTATTATAAAAACTACAAACCTACAGATTTTGACATATTTCTCTTTCATTGTTATTTGCACAGCGAGATATTGATTTTTACATCCTCTCTCATCCTCAAAATAGGTGTACAAAATTAGTTTAATTTAGAGCGGCTGTTGTCCACTCTGGATATTTTTAAGATATATTACTGCTTAAATTATCCACAGAATTAGGCGTCATTGTGAGGACGCGAGCGGTCACGCGTCATTGTCATTATGACATAATTTAAAATGTCATTGTGTCCGCCATTATAAAGTTATGAGAGATTAAAGGGTGAAGGGCGTACACGTGTGTGAAGATTTATAGCGGTTTATAATATTTATTGATACGTTTGTAATTTTATATTAATTTATGTTCTTCGTTTTAATTAAATTAAAATTAGTTTAATTTTCTCTTACTATTAAGCAAAATATACAAATACCTCAAACAGTTTATAAGAGATAGATAGTCGGTATTATCTGAATGAAAAATATATAAAAAAATAAATCTTTTCTTAAACACAAAATAGAGGTCCAAATATTTTTTTAACGACATAGTATCATTAGGATAATGCGAAACGGTATCATTACGAAGTTGTATACAGTTGCCTGTGTAGAGAGGTATTAAGTATAAGAAGAAAAGGAGAGAGCATCTGTCAGTGGCGATGGCTGCTGTCTGCATATCCGCTTAGCTGTAGTATTGATACGAAGTAAATTATTTCAATATTTTTTTATAAATCATTTAGATAAAATCGACAGAATACATACAAATAAAATGTATAAACATATGAGAGCACTTGTGTGATCATAGTTTTTTTAACTGTAATTGATTTTAAACTAGTTTTTAATATACATTTTGTTTAAATACCGGATAGATGCCTATCGTTTTTTGTGGTTTTAAATCACAACAGTCGTAGACCCTCGAATAATTTCTAATAATAATAATAACAGTAATTAAATCATTTACTTACTAACTGATTATTCGTTATTTTTTTTTTATTGAGGGAATTGTCTTTCATCAAATAATTGGTTGTTTGAGGTTTAGAAACATTACCAAATAAATATTGTTGCTTATCAATGTGTCCACGGGTTTAGAGCAGTTATTAATGTTTAAAATAATCCATCACTTAGTTATAAAACATTATTTAACATAGAGTATGGAGAGCTTTAGATTATGATATGCATATTAGAGTCGAGGTAATATATTAATATATATTATAAGGTAATTGTTAATGAATATATTCGTTTCATTATATATTTATAGTATCATGTTGCAGCCGGCATGCAGCCTGCAACCCTCTAGATAACAAAAAACAGCAGGTAACACACGTGAGTGTTTTCAAAATTGTTTTTTTTTTGTTGCGAAACCTCACACAAAGGAAGCGTAATGCTATACCCTACTATTAAAAGTGGTATTTCTGATTTTATAACTTTTAGAATTTTGGTAGGAACATTGAACCCTATTTAAGACTTTTTAAATATAAAATGAATAATTTATTTTGATTATGTTACCAGAAATATGAGCGAAGCATAAAGTTAAGGTAGCTATGGCACAGCCAGAAGCGAGTGCGGTGGCGAGAAGAACAGCTGAAGCGGAGGCGCCGACGCCCACTCCGCCCGCTGCGCCGCACACAATGAACACATAAAGGAAGGATGCTGCACATTCAGCCACCACGGCCTTCCACAACGAAAGAGTCCGCACTTCTAACCTAGCCGGCACCCGACCTGCCAGCATGTTGTCACTCGTATTTGCATCTCGACGTAAACACTCTAACTTTTCAAACAAAGTAATTATGTGATGTTCTAAATTGTTATCATCAATATTAAACGTTTGTTCACCCATTTTTATAAAAACAAACTAATAAACACTGGCCATCTTATTTAAAAAAAAGCTTGACGTTTACGAAATTCGCGCGCTACTGCCGGAGCCGATGACACCCACGCGCGACAGTGTTCCGGTTCGAAGTGGTTCGTCGCAGCAAGTGAATGAATGACTGAATGGAGCGGGGAGCCCGCACATGTCCCGCCACTTGTTACACCCCCGCCCCGGGACCTGCAGCGAGGGTGTATCGTAATAAAATCACCAACTTGCCGCTCCATACATACAATAGCATTTAATTACGTATCCCATTAGAGTATGCATTTTTATCTCTTTTAAATATTGGTAATGAATATGTACACTAATCATTTGTTTTATCCCTTAGAAATTGTGTTCCTAAATATAGACTAGTATAACTAATGCAGAATAGTTACTTATTACTATTTACAGATGTAATACTAATTACAATGTTATTTCTTACCTTTCAGCCGTATTAAAAAACTTCACAAGATTTTTATTTTCTTCTATACCTTGTTGTATATTTGAGATCAATAATATTTCTAAGTAGGACATAAAGTTAGAATGATCAATATTTTAAATTATTCGTTTTCATGACTTGTCCAATATGTTGTACAGTTCGAAAGGCGAGGGCCACTCGCTAATCTAACTTAGTTTAATTCTCATAGTATCATCGCATACATATTCGCAGTTCGTCCGTATTCGTATTCACACCTCCGTTCGCACCGCACAGCACCGCACGCAAATTGTCTCAATACACAAGTAAGATAATATAATATAAATAGACCATAAGTTATGGAATTTAAAAAACACTAGGTCAAGTGTGGTATTTATATTATATTGAATATCTATATCATATATAGTTTATAACACATAATTCTTGAGATCAAATAGTGCTTCATAATTTGGATGTTGTGATTACCATAACTGTTAACTTCGCTTAGATCTCGTAGTTCCAACATCTATTCGTAACATTCCCCTGCAAAGTACAATATCGGCACAATCTACTTGGTGAGTTAACGCAGCCATTATATCAAACTATGTACTAAGTCAAATAGAGGACTAACATCAAACTGAGAGTTAACTATTAATGCTTTAATTGTCACACTTCTTTAAACACATTAAATCACAATTGTTGGTCAAACAGTACATAATAAATAAGTGTAAGGAGTGCATAAGTTAGTTTCTTTGCGATGTCCCTTGCGCATTTATAAGGACTATCTCGTGTGTTTGTATATCTAAAGGAATTACAATGCGGATACTAACTTTTCTATACGAAGTACTTTTAATTCTTTGATATGTATAATGGTGTGCAATAAATAGTATAAATAATAATATTTTTTGGGTATGGGTTATACTAATGGTTTCGATTATTATAAATTTAAGTTTTACTACTTTTATCCGTATTATGAAGACAATTCTTACCTTTAAATATTATAAAAAACAAATAGAATATCAATATATTTTTTTATTATGAGCTTTTAAATAGCTCTACCACTTAAAAACTCATAGACTTAAAAACATTGGAAATGAAGCGATTAATAAAATAGAAATAGGAGTTTTATTTTATTTATGTATTATTTTATTATTTCACCTGGAAGCGTGTTTCATAAACTACATATCATTATGATCTATCACAACATAATTTTATTGTTATAGAGATAATTAGATTGTAAGCGATATAGTTTTCCATAATAAAAACATTATGTTTTTTTTATTTAATTTATTATCGGTGTATTGAAATGCATTGCAGAAAACGTATTTACGAGATTCCGAAGAGTTATTACATCGTGCTATTCACAATTGCCCATCGCATCGCAGTGAGAGGAGTGCAAGCTGTGTCTGCCACTTACGACGCAGGTGTAGGTTTAAGAACTCCTTCAAAATGTTCATACTCTTCGTTATACACGCTCCTCTCCCTTTGCCTCTACCTTTGGTATACGTCCTAGATATTAAATGGCGTTAGTTCTAGAAAGATAAGTTACAGAGAGATTTCGCTGTTATATTTCTCGCTTCCAAATCTACAGAGTACAAGTTAACTGTAAACCTATTCCTGGCCAGTTCGTAATACTTGTTTATCTTAAATCTTTGGGGATGTTTGTTTGCGAGGGAACAACAAGCTCCACACGAGAATGCCTTAACTATCTAAAGTACTGAAGTACGTCGAGTCTGGATGAGAAAACACAAACATCCTAAGGGATTTTGTATCGTTTCTCATACGTGTTCGTCATGAGAGTCCAATCAAGAGCCTTCTGGGATAGTGTGACTTTCAACAGACACAAATTAAAAGTACAAATTAAAATAGGTTTTTAAATGTACAGCTTGTTTTAATTAGTATCAGAAGTTTTTACCCCGTTTTTTGTAAGTAAGCAGATAGCCATGATTCTATATAACCATGATTTAGATGGGTTAATCAAGATATAGATACATGATTAATAAAAAGAAAAGGAATATTTTAATTAGTAGCACTTACTTTTGTCTATAATTTTATATAATTTAACTCAACGTAATAATTTAATAATAATTTACATTTTTAACTTTCGTTTTGCCTTCATAACATAAAACACTCTTTAGGGGAGGTATAGAGGTCATGTAATTTATTTAACGAAAATAAATGGATTCACATTTAAAGTGTCTTAATATGGTTTATATTTTAAATTTTAGGTACTATATAATTTAATAAAAACATCGTAATCATTATTATAATCGTTATTATAATTAGCTATTAACGTATAAAGTAATTCTTGGATTAATAAAAACATATTTAGGTCACTTTTTTACTACAGAGATAAGATACATATATATAATTGAAATTTGAGACAAATATATATTTATTTATTATAGGACAGATAAGAGTAAATTCTTCGAAATCTATGTTATCTAAAATAATACATTTTTTTATCCAATAATAATATAACCTTTATTTTTATTTTAGTCTTCTTTTCAAAGCAAAGCAAAGCAAATTATTGACTGTAACAGCTTACTATAGTGTTTCATGTTTTCGTTTCGGACTTTAGACGTTGTTTCATCTTCTATCACATTTCATGGCCACTTCAATATGCAACTCTATAGAAGTTACTATATTGGTAGTTGAAGAATCTTATGCGCGCTAATAAAATTTAAAAAATGCATTGACAGCAGTGGCATAGACAACAACGGTCAGCGCCATCTATAGTCTAAAACATACTGTAATGGTGGTTATCGTAGTGAATATTGACTGACTGCTTCTATTTTTATTTTGTATTTTGTAATTAATTAAAGTTAATCGCATTATAGTATATTGTGGCTGCGGCCATATCATGCTTTCTTATGTCGGGATCAGCTAAAACTTCAGTTTTGGTCGAGGAGGGTGGTAATCAGTGTAGAAAACGTTCCCATTTAAGTGCCAGCAACGATCAGTGTAGCAAAAGATCAAAATTTGACGATATGAGTGCTAATGAAAAGAAATCGAACTTTTCCATGCTCAATCCTAATGTTAACGGTACAATTAAAATGACATCGTCCTCTATGAACAAACCGGGCGCTACAACAAAGAAGCTAGTAATTAAAAACTTTAAAAGTATGTTTACGCTCATCGTAATTTCTTGTCATAACCTCCGTGACATCTGGTAACGAGTGCGAATATTTTTCAGGTAAACCGAACCTTCCAGAAAATTACCAAGAGACGACATGGAGCAAATTACGAGAGGCGGTTATAGCTATACAAACTTCGAAGGCAATTGCCTATTCTTTAGAAGAATTATATCAAGCAGTCGAGAATATGTGTAGTCATAAGGTATTACATATTCATTACACAGATAAACATTATTAAGATAAATTATTTCATCTCAATTTTTTTTATACGGTTTTATTATAATTTGTATTACAGTACCATCTGTATCATCAAGAATTGTCTTCATTGCTAGTAATAAGAATTCCATCTTAATAAGCACTATACATAATAGCTGTGTAAGCACTTTTCAATGTTCTAATTCATTATTTTAACTTTATCATGATTAAAAAACATATCAAATAAACTTACTAAATTCTAAGTATACTATTTTAAAAATAAACTTAAATAGCTATTCCATAATATATTCTTAACATTAAAGAACATCATTGAATACTATGAATTCTAATACTTTAGATATGTGAATACACCAATGAAACTTCACATTATTTAAACATTTACAACATTGCTAAGGAAAAAAAAATTATACATAAATATTATCAATTTACAATAGATCAATTTAAAAATAGGAACCTAGACCATCCTGCATTCCTATAAATTAGTATTAAAGACAATGAAAAGATTCTTTATTAAAATCTTCATAAAAAAATGTTATGCAGGTTTATTTTATAACAATACAAACCAATAATAAATTCAAAGGTTTTCCTAACAATGAGTTATTTAAACACTTTAAGATGCAGCCATTTTAATTTATTTACATATATGGTTAAGCATGTTCCCATGACTTTTTCATGTGATTTAATAAGATACTATTTATGAAAACAAAAAATGTGCAATAGTAAACAAACTAATAATCAGCATTTGAATTAAATACTATAATCTTATCTATATTATCATCTCTCTCATTTCTCTTATTTTCTAGAATACACTACAAAGTATTTAAAAAAAATGTTTGTTAAGGACCTTATGCAATGTAGCAAATTAAAATGTAATTAACACTATCATCTCGAATATCTTAGTTTATTATTAAATAAAACATAGAACGACCACAGCAGTACCTTGAATTGTGTTTTATGTAATTATTGAAGTAACTCAACATTCAAAACATCACTAGTTAAAACTTATACTGTTATTAAAGAAAGTTTTGTTCTCTTATTAACAAATTATCTGTTTATAAGTATTATGATTGACTATATTTTTTTTTTTCAGATGGCGTCACAGTTATATGTGAATCTAACAAATTTAGTAGAGGCTCACGTGAAGTCCAATATAGAACAGTTTCTGTCAGAGAGCATGGACCGCCAAGTGTTTCTCAAACGCATGGACGACTGCTGGAGGGCTCACTGCCGACAAATGATAATGATTAGAAGCATTTTCCTTTACCTTGACCGCACTTATGTACTGCAGAATCCTAGCATACATTCTATATGGTTAGGATATGTACATTGTTTTAAACATGGCTAATTTAAAAAAGTACATCTTTTCCTGTCTTTTATAGTTAAGATTTAAATTTTTTAATATATAACAGAAAATAGTTTTGCCACTACATAATAGCCATATTGACACTTTTTGTGTCAATAAAATACATATGAAACAAATGACTCACATAAATTAAATAAATATAATAATAATATAATATTTCAGGGACATGGGTCTAGACCTGTTCCGGCACCATATAGCTCTGAACACTCTGATCCAGACGCGCACGGTGGACGGTCTGCTACAGCTCATCGAGCGCGAGCGAGGAGGAGACGCCGTCGACATCTCTCTGCTCAAGAGCCTGCTGCGAATGCTGTCCGACCTGCAGATCTATCAAGATGCCTTTGAACACAAGTATGATGGTTTTTTCTGACAAAAATTACGTATTTTCTGAAAGCTTTTGTAGTGTTTTATATCTTTGAAGTGAAGATAACTGAAGTGATTTTTTCCTTATTTATTCCAGATTTATAGATTTCTCTATCAAAATAAAGGTAACCTTGTTATCTCTATTTATAATGTTCCATTATAGGTTCCTCCAGGCGACGGAGCGCCTGTACGCTGCGGAGGGCCAACGCCTCATGCGCGAGCTTGCCGTGCCGCAGTACCTGGGACACGTCGAGAAGCGCCTGCGGGAGGAGAACGAGCGCCTGCTGCACTACCTAGACCCATGCACCAAGTGAGGGATACCAACATAACACCAATACTTACTATATTCTTTTAATAAACATATTTGTTATTTTCTTATTTTCATATAAAAAAGAGAAGGGCTTATTACTCATAATCTCTGTTATATTACATAATAATTTATGTCTCTACCTTAAATTACACTCAATTTCAGATGGCAGCTAATTCACACAGTGGAGCGTCAGTTGTTGAGTGAGCACGTGAGCGGAGTGCTCAGTAAAGGTCTAGAGTCTCTGATGGACGGACCTCGTCTGAGGGATCTGGCGACATTGTATTCTCTGTTCAGTCGGGTGAAGGATGGACTTACAGAATTGTGTAATCACTTTAATGCATACATTAAGGTGAGTTATTGAAAGTATTGTTATGAGACTACTTATTAAAGTGACAAAAATATGAGTTACATCAAAAAAATATATTTAGAGGTATGTATATTTCATTTTAGAAAAAAGGTAGGACAATAGTAATTGAGCCAGAACGTGACAAGACAATGGTCGCTGAACTGCTGGAATTTAAGGAACAGTTAGACAACGTAGTGAGCACATGCTTTCAACGTAATGACCGGTTTCTGTACTCTATGAGGGAGGCCTTTGAGTACTTTATCAACCAGCGACAGAACAAGCCCGCGGAACTTATTGGTTTGTGATCATTGTGATTTATTAAATCTCTCACATTAAACTTGTTATGTACCTAGAGTTCTTGTGGTTTCATAATGTCTGGCAGTATGATGATATAGAGCTGGTCTCAGCAAATAGCACTAACCATAATGTATTTTACGAGATATAAAGATAGTATGTATATTGCTTCCAAAAATTGAGAACGTATTTAATTAAATCAATCAAACTCAAAAAACAACCAAAAGATCTAATACAAAATTTAAAACATTTGGGAAGCATTGCCTAGTTATTATTACTAAAAATGCAATAATTTAGTATTTATATAATATTAATTTCAATTACAAATTAATATATTTATGTAATTGTTTCATACCCAAGATTAATTGATAATTGTTATTTTTATAATAAAGTATACACCTCTATACAAATATTCTACAAAACAATAGCACTTGTCCCTCTTTCTTTCAATAATAATATGATTTTTTTTATGCTCACTATTTATTTTAAAGTACAGTACCTTAAATGGAAATGAGTTTATATTTTACACATATCTTCTTAATCTTTTTAGCCAAATTTGTTGATCTTAAACTAAGAGCCGGTAACAAAGAGGCTACTGAGGAAGAATTAGAAAGACTTCTTGATAAAATAATGGTATTGTTCCGTTTCATACACGGAAAGGACGTGTTTGAGGCATTCTACAAGAAAGATCTAGCGAAGAGGTTACTAGTCGGCAAGTCGGCTTCAGTGGACGCCGAGAAATCTATGTTAAGTAAATTAAAACAGGAGTGCGGAGGAGGCTTCACTTGCAAATTAGAAGGCATGTTCAAGGATATGGAACTCTCCAAGGATATAAATATTACTTACAAACAGGTACGCTGATATATTATTAGAGTAAGGGAAATAAAATAGATATGACATGAAGCATATACATTGCAGCACCTATCGGCCAGCAGCGAGGGTGGCGGCCTGGAACTGTCCGTGTACATCCTGACGATGGGTTTCTGGCCGACCTACCCGCCGGTGGAGGTGCGCCTCCCCGTGGAGCTGACGCGCCATCAGGACCACTTCGCCAAGTTCTACCTCGCCAAGCACTCCGGCCGCAAGCTCCAGTGGCAAGCCACGCTAGGACACTGCGTGCTGCGGGCACACTTCGCACAGGTATTATATATTTACTATTTTCACTTTTCTGGAAATAATACATTTCATAATGTAACAAAGTTATACTAGGTTTGTGAAAGGTCGTCGACGGGTCGCTTTTATAACTATTCAAAACAACAAAATAGGAGTAGTCCGAATAGGGGCCGTTCTCTATTTATGTAAACAAAAAATATTTTTTCTGTTTCACTCCTAAATTAATGTATTTGAATTCTGATCCAGGGTAACAAGGAGTTACAAGTATCGCTGTTCCAAGCGCTAGTACTATTATTATTCAACGACGGAGACAACCTGTCCTTCGAGGACATCAAGACTGCTACTAACATAGAGGTATTAAGTGATACATGTGAAAGTAGTACATAGTGTGTCTGGAGTACATCGCTGTGCCCTCAGGAGGGCGAGCTGCGTCGCACGCTGCAGTCTTTGGCCTGCGGCAAGGCCCGCGTGCTCGTCAAGACACCGCGAGGACGTGACGTACAGGACAGAGATACCTTCGCCTTCCACGCTGACTTCACCAACAAACTGTTCCGCATCAAGATCAACCAGATACAGATGAAGGAGACCGTGAGCCAATATTGACAATACCTTTAGTTCCAACTATTAGTATTAACATTCGTCGACATTTATATTTGAATACACTTAAAAATGTACTATAATAACTGTCTTTTATCAGAGCGAGGAGCAGAAGGCGACGGAGGAGCGCGTATTCCAGGACCGTCAGTACCAGATCGACGCGGCCATAGTGCGCGTCATGAAGATGCGGAAGGCGCTCTCGCACAACCTGCTCATCTCCGAGCTCTATAACCAGCTCAAGTTCCCCGTCAAGGTTCGCCCGCTCATAAATTATGTACACTATAGTACACTAAATGATTAATATTATTTTAAAATTTAGTCTCCTTTCATATTTCAAGTTCATTATATTTGTCTATAGCCGGCCGATCTGAAGAAGCGTATCGAGTCGCTCATCGACAGAGACTACATGGAGCGCGACAAGGACAACCCCAACCAGTACAACTACGTCGCGTAGTCGCTCCCGACTTTATTTCTACCCCGTTCTGTATCTCATAAATATAACTATGAAATAAACCTTAAAAGTCCACAACAAATTACTTATTATTCTAAGTTATTAAAATTATTTACTTATATATCTATATCCTTATCGACGTGTTCTATTGTTATAGTATAGATGAAATGAAGAAACGAATGAACACCATTACACGAAATAATATACAATGTATAAGGATTGTTTTCATTAGATGCCAGCGATACAATAAACTAGACAATACACTCACAGATGGTCAAAAGAAACCCTAAATATTGTAAATTATTTCACTTAAAAATTATACATAGTTATATATTTATATTATTGTATTTAAGATTCAAGTAAGGCTAAGTATAGTGGTAAAATCAAAAACAATAAATTATTAAGTGACTACAGTCATTCGTGATTCAATAAATACTAAAATGAGAATTTTTTAACCCAGGATTGTCTTGTGATAAAGATGGCAACATATTAAAATTGTACTGGGGGTAGAAAGCATTGTGGAAATGAGAATCAATGTTTTCGTAACACACAGGCGTCATAACGTGTGATGTTAGACGATGACCCTCCCGACCACACGCGCTAGGACTCACCGGTCTGAGTAGATCGTAGCTGACAGCTGTACATTAATTTTTGTACATTTTGTATTTATAGTTTTGCTTGAAGTGTGTTAGTCTTAAAACTAAAAGAAGTGTGTTACATTTGCTGTTATGTATTTGTTTGTGAACACCGGGAGGGATCACCAATAAAACTATTTATAATTTTCCAATTCTCTTTTATTTTTATACTTTTAAAATATTTATTGCCATAATTTCATGGTATGTAATACTATAAAATCACAAACATTCTTAATATACGTTATATATATATTATGTACATCTAATAATTGCATTTCTCAGTCATGTCTCTATTCGTGATGTTTTTTTCATTTTTGTATTCGTAAGTTTATTACAGTGTTAAAGAAGTTCCAATCAATCTGTATTTAACAGCTGAGATAGAGAAATATAAAATAGTATAATTCTGGAGACATTTCCTTGGCTCATTTATTTATTAGCGTTATTCAAAATCAGATCATTAATAAAATGTTTACTTAAAAATGAATAATATTAAGTTATTTGAATGGAGACATGCTTTTTAAACTGACTAGTGTACATTCAAGAAAAAAATTAAGATTCCAAGTGGCAAGAGTTTTAACATGACATTGTTTTGAACGTATCTGATTTTATTAATATATATTACAGTGTAAGCTATGGTACACAGCACAGTATTCACAAACTAAGTTCTAAAGAGTACAGCTACTTGTCGGTGATCTTGAACACCGTGTCGAGGTGGTCCTTGTGATAGTCGAGCTCCTCCGTCAGCGCCATCGCCAGCGTCTGTGGTGTGATCTCAGTCTCCAGATAGTCTTTTAGCAAAATCTGTCAAAAATTGTTTACTGCAGTAACACTCAAATTGGGGTTTTCTTAATACATCTTCCATATGTGATGCTTAATAAAAACGTCAAATTGAATTATAAAACAGCCGTGCGTTTCGGTACGCCCGACGGAAATGATGGATTAAACTAATCTAAGTAGAACTATTTAGTATACATTATATTGTTTAACTTGAAGAAAGCTTTGATTATTAATTAAAGATTATGTATATAAATATGATAATGTAAGAAAATGTTATTTAACGAAAATAATTAATGATTATAAATTACGTTTTATTGGATGTTACAATTCTTGAATATGTTGATGAAGAAATTTGATAATATCTGAAATACTTTGGTTATGAGATATATATATATACTGACAGTAATAATTTTCAATATATAGATAGTGTGAAAAAGAATCGAAAACGTCTATCCAAAATACGGCTAGCGCTGTGTGTTACAGAGAGAAAATAGGAGCGTGCCTGCCGCTGCCGTATAAGTGAGAAAAAGGGAAGCCAGACAGACTGTAGCCGTAACGTGTTACGTAACTAAGCTATTTACCCTCAGAAAAAAGTTATCACTTCAAAATAGATATCCAATTTCCCTTGTTATTGGAAACGTCTCAACACGTTACTAACTATTTAGCAGCTTCCTTGCACTAGTTAGCAACGATTAGTAAAACCCATTTGTCTTTGTCGGTGGAGGTTCAAAAATGTATGAATATAATACAAATTAACCTGCGGGGGCACGGACCCCCCGTGTTTGAGCAGGCCGTGCCTCAGTCGCTCGCCGGCCGCGCGGCTGAGCGGCTGCGTGTGGAAGTGCGTGCGCCACGCGCTCCACGCCAGCGCGCGGGAGATCAGGTACGAGTAATACTTCGCGCCGTACCCGATGAGGTGGCTGAAGCGGTGCTGCCACGCCTAAATGTCGACAAATTGATAATAATAATAAAAAACAATTACTTAATATTAATTCGTCAATTAAATTAGACACTCACGGTGTTTTCGACGTAGGGTAGTCCATAATATTGTTTCTGAACTTGTCGCAAAACTTCCGTCGTGTCCTCGCCCCGACCCGCTTCCGGGCTGTGATACTGTTGGTCTAACGCAGAATAAAACACCTGGAATTAAGAGTTACTAAATTACATAAAGCTATTTAAATAATATTAATATCTATAAATAAGAAACGACAATTATTTTCGTCACCTGCAACTGCATCTCGCTAGCACCAAACAGATGTTTGGAGGCGCACAGCCGCTGCAGCATGTCCTCCGGCATCGCCTCGCCCGTCTGGAAGTGACGCGCGAACCGACGGACGACCTGCACATAACTGGTGTGAATTTATGGTTTCTTATACACACTTTACATATCGTAAGAGATAACCTAGGGGCGCGAAAGAATGGAGTGAGCGCAAGGCTAATGTGAGGTGCGGAGGGGCGCACCTGTCTCCGCCGCGAAGTGCTTCATGAACACGGAGGTCAGCTCGGCGTGGTCGGCGGCACGTGGAGTGAGCTCGAGGCTAGTGTGAGGTGTGGGCGGGCGTACCTGTGGCTCGGCCGCGAAGTGCTCCATGAGTACGGAGGGCAGCTCGGCGAGGTCGGTGGCACAGCGCGTGCCAGCCACGTGCTGGTGTCTCGCGCGCGCCAGCATGGAGTGCATTGCGTGGCCCAGCTCGTGGAACAGGTTGTCGACTGCGGCGGGCGGCAGCAGCGCGGGGCCCGAGCGGTGCGCGCCCCACAGCGACAGCATCACCACCACTATAGGGTTCTGGGGACCGACGCAGCACGGATGTTACGGAACTCTACGGTGTGATACTGTTAAAGTCGTGTAAGTCGATGTTTTCGTTTAGCTACTTATTTGATGGTAATTTTTTTGTCGAAATCGTATATTCTTTACACCTGGTACGATCCGTCGGGCAGCTGCTTTCCTCCCCGGATGGTGAAGTGGCAGTCCTGATGCGGTTTTCCGGGACGCTCGTAGAGATCGCAGTACACGTGTCCCAGGGTGCCCTCCGTCGCGTGCTCCACGCGAACCTTGTATACGTCGGGAGACCAGGATTCGCCTAGAGACCGATTGTGTCCCTCAAATAAGTTCAATATTTGAATTTAAATGTAAGTTTTAAAAACATGGTCCTATAAAAATAGCTTTCTTACCTACCATCCTACAATCTGACGGTCGAGCTTTCTGGTTCCTTCAAAGTACAACCCTAAAAAATGTAGCAGTGCCGATTCTTCCTATTACATACCAATTTAAATCAACTCTATACTCTACAAGATTTAGGAGCATGTATTGATCGAGATTGTATCGGCAAGGGTGGGGTACCTTTAACTCAGAATCAGGATAACTTTTAGCGAAAACTAGCAAACAATTTTCGCCGAATGTTATCCAAGTCTATTTCCTGACCTCGGCACACTCAGAAAAAAAAGTGGTGAACAAGTCGGATTCCAAAAAGGCTATAGCACCATAGACCAATTACATACACTGCGGCAGATTATACAGAAGTCCGAGGAATACAACCAGCACCTTTGTCGGGTATTTGTGGACTATGAGAAAGCCATCGATTCGATCGAGACGTAGATAGTGCTTAAATCCCTCAAGTGGTTCCAAATTGACTATCGGTCATTTATATGTCATTTTGCCGACAGGACCAGAACTTGAAACCTGTCAAGATGCAGCGTGATGTGAAACAAGGAGATGTAATAGCTCCAAAAGTGTTCACTGCTGCAGTGGAACACTTTTTTAAGCTTCTGGACTGGTGAGTGAGTGAGTGAGGTTTGCTTTTAAACCTTTTAAACAAAATTTATAAGCAAACTTTCATCGTATATCGGTATCGGTATATCTCCTGGTTTGCTCTGTTGAATAACAGACTTCTTGAACCAAAGATCACTACTACTGCATCTCAGCGACCTGCTTCAACATGGTATCTATGGGTACGAAGATGACAGCACTGTGGTAAAGTTTTCTGCCGGAAGATCAGGCTAGTAGAAACCAAGTACAGACTGAAAGAGACGCCATGGGTTAGCATTTGAGTGACACACTTGAGGCAGTTCCGCGTGAGACGTTTTAAAACTGAAGACGTGTCTCGTCACCGCCAAGATAAATCCCTTCACCTTCAATCCTACTTCCCAGAGAGTATCCTCGGAATACAGTAGTTACCTTCAGATGTTATGGATAGAAATTTCCAAGCACCTCAACTTTGGTCGGTCTGTTAAGTCCAGTGTGGGAACAGTTCCAAGAAAGCTTGGCGTACTTGCAAAATGTCCGAAATTACTTACAGGAAAACTTTTAAAATTATACAAAGCACAGATCCATCGTGTGAAGTACTGCTGTCACATAGTGACCGGTGAGTGAATCTTGACCCGATTGACAAGACAGTAAAGAGAATAATTCGTTATTCTGAATTGGTTGAACCATCTCCAAAATCTTTAACAGAGGTCTAGAATTTCCAGCTTCTCAGTGTTTTTTAGGATATATCGTGGTGAGTGTTACCAGAAATTACACGATTCCCCCTTACACTATCAGAAGTTTCCACACGCGGTGAATATCCACTCGTACGTCATTGACATTCCATATGTTCGAACGAAGCACTTTGCCATAGTTTTTATTTATACAGCGAGGGACTGGATTAGCTTGCCTGCATCGGTTTACAACAGATTATAATGAGGATGTGTTCAAGTAGAGACTGAATAGACTATTACTGAGATAGTGCCCTTTACGACCTTCTACATTACTATTTACCATCCAGTGGAATGTATTCATACATTAGTACACAATAGATATAGTGTTTTGACTAAAAAATAAAAAGTACCTGGCAGCATTTCTTCAGACTGGAGACTGATATTATATAGTTCCTGGCACAGCATGTTAAGACCCTCCATACAAGCGCCAAGAGAGAAGTAAGGACTGAAGTCAGAAGTGGAGACATTGAGAAGTTGTGCCTTTGCCTTGTGCGTGAAGTATGGCGTGTCCCAACACATAAGTGCTTTCTGTAAAATAAAGATCACCCTCGATAATTACATCAAGGGGGTTACAAAAATAATATGTGAATATTTTTGTTTACTTAAATCCATTTTCATAAATTTTGGATTATCTTTATTTATCGTTTGTATTTCCCTCTTTTATTTAGTTTTATTTTAAACCAACCTGATAAGGTGTTTCGTATCGTTTCATTTTCGCCATTGCCTCGAAGTCAATGTTGGCTCGGTCGTGCAGGTTGTCGGACAGAATATCAAGGAACTGACGCACATTGGCAGAGGTCTCCATCGTGCTGGCTTTTATTGCTCTGAAAATATGGTTTTTAATTTTTTTTTTATTATGGATAACATCTTCCTATTTTCTATTATTACTTTTTGTATAACTCCAGAGACAGATAATTTTTTAAAGGTGGGAGTTTTTTTTTATTATAAATACAAAAATTTCTCATTCATCTTTTGAGATACAGTAGAGTTTAAGAATGAGCTCAACATCCATTCTCTGCTCACCGGTCAGCATAGCAAGAGAACCCACAGAGCCCTGCGAGTCGTGCGCGCGCCTGCAGCCCCGTTGCAAGCAGGCTCTCCTGGCCAGGGTCGGGCGCCAGGTACAGGCGGTAGGCGGCCTCGCGCGCTCCCGCTTCGCCGCACTCTGCGTACACGCCGTTCACGGTCACGTAGTCACCGTCTGCACTGAAACTGATACAGGGTTACTTATTAATATATTTCTTCAACTTTTAACTTAAAATTCATAACAGTTTAAATAAAAGAAACACTTTTAGAAAATTTGACTTACAACTGTCTAACATTTTGTGGAATTGAAGTTCTTGGAACTTTTCTTGGTTTTGCAGCTCCAGCCATGAACTGCTGTCCAGTTTGTAAGATAAGATCGTTAAGAGCCACCACTTTTTGTCGTGGTCCATCTGGCAGGTGTATACCGCTTTGCTCAAAATCAAACAAAAATAATTCAGCAAGATGGCGATCTCCACAAGTACCATTGGCCACTGAATTGCGTAAAGCCTCATATAAGCCCTTGTGCGTATTTAGTCTGTAAATAAATTATATTAAAGTTTCAAAAACATACTGTCAAAATATTTTAAAAATTAGTTTATTACTTTTATGTTAAATACTTAGAATATTAACAGTAATAAAGTTGATTAACATATAAAACCTACTTCTCCACAACTCCACTGACACTGATGCAGGCCTCCTCAGCTGCATGTGCAAAATGTGGCTGTGGGTGTGCAATTCTCACAAACTCAGCCAAATCAGCAACTTTGCATAGTGTGTCTGAAAGCTCATCAAATATGTCTACCATTGGCCGAGATGGGCTACCTGTGGCTTCCTCTATAAGTCGATCTGTAGCTGCTATGGCTTGGTCTTTAAGTGAATAGAAACCCTCAAAACTTGTTAGTTCTGGCTTATTAAAGAGACCCTAAAACAGAGTAGCAACTTCTTAAATATATTTTGCATGAAAAATATATATTATTTATATATACATATAAATGTAGAAATGTTTCTTACAGTTCTCTCCCTTAAAGAGTCAAAAATAGGTCTGGTGGTAGGTCTAGTGTTGAATGCGGTTGCAAGTGGCGTCCAGGTGCTCACCTTCCTGCTGCCCCTCACCCATAATGGCTTTAATAAATTCATTATACTATTCCTGTATATTTGGAGAAAAAATGGGTTATTTATCAAACATATATTATTTTTAATAGTAAATACTTGTAGGTTCAATATTCCGTATAGCTTTAAATCCTTGAATATAAACACAAACAAGGTTAAATAAATTTCTTGCAAATAAGCAAGAAAGTATTAAATAAGATAAACAACTTGTTTGTTTTGGTATTAATATTTTATAACTAACCTTTAAAAATTTTAAATAAAAAAGGAGAATAATTTAGTTTAGAACATAGTTATCACTAACTTTCTGTTATGGGTATTATTAAATTGTATAAAATAAAAAACACATAAAAAAGTAATTTCAGTAACTGCTTTCTCTGACCTCCGATGACTGATGACAGATGACTTTGAATATGACTAAATGACATTGACAGCTGACAAACAAACTTACAACAGCAGCCTTATTTAACTCAGAATAATAAGTAACATAGAAGGAAGATTAAATTATATAGAAAATGAAAGCTGAAAATGACATTACTGTCTATTCTTTCTGACCGTACAGTATGCATGTGAAAGTGAGAAAGAGTACTGGTATTCAAACTTCCTTTTTTGCCTTTGTCACAAGTTCAATGTCATTTTGGTTAAACTGGTTCTAATTAATTAAAGTTGTACGTGAGTAAATCTCGAAAGTAAGTGGACAGTTTTGGGGTCAAAAACTTAATATTATTATTATGTTAAACAATTTATTTTCCATGTTTGTGACATCTAATGTTTTTCAAAGTCTTGTAAGTCATTGTCTGGAGCAAGATTTTGAAGAAAATCATCGCAACATTCTCATCAAAACTATATGTCAGATATACCTAAATATAAAAATCCATCATATTGCCAAAAGATCAAATCAGGATCATGATAAAGTACGTAGTTTTTTACCTAAAACAATCATTTTCAGAGGACAATAAATAAAGACCCAGTTTCTCCCCGGGAACTAATTAAAATTTTCGTGGTACCTAGTATGTCTAAAGTCTAGCCGCAAAAAAATATTTTAGTTATTTAAATAAACTACATTGATTCGTTACTGGTTGAAAATAGGACATTTACACGAATAGGTACACCTTGGAATTACTTTTATTGAGATATTAAAATTATAATTTATCGATATTTATCCTGAGTAAGCTACATTACTAGTCAAATTGTTCTGAGTGAAAACTTGTGACAACCTTCGAAAATTCGAAACGACATTTGTATATGTATCCTATTCTATTCTAACATTGTGAAGCAGTCATATGTCGAAGTGAAATAAGTATATGAGGTTTAGCTGCTATTGCAACCTTACTTCTATGTTAGTTATTGTTCTGACTTGTTTAATGACTGATTTTCTACAAGTCTCAGAAATTAATTAATTTATGTCACCCATGAAAGCAAAAGAAATAGCAGGAAATACATAATTTTAATATTTATTCTTATTAATTGAAAAATGGTGCTGTGTTTTATCGATGATAGTGTGGTACATTTAATAACTTTTGTAAGAGTCTATGTAATACAAATCACAATAAAGTATATTATTATAATTAATAATAATATACTTTATTGTACATCCTCAGACAGTATTACAGCATAAAAAAGGAAAAAATTTAACAAAAAATAACAAAAAAGTAGAAAATTCGACCTTATAATTTAAGTTTAAGTAAAGTTACCATTATCAAAATTCAATCATTTACATGTACAATATAATTAATTAAGCTGGTAATTACAATAGTGAACATTATCGTAAATCTGCAATACATACTGTATCAGAATCTTCAATGTACTTTTTAATCGTTGAGATGCCAGCATGAGATGGCCTTGGCTTTGGTGAAACCTGAAATGAAGTATAATTGATATTTAGATTCTTAAAATGTTTTCCATGTCCATTTCCTTAGACAAAAGCATTGCAAAAATTAAGTATTAAGTAAAAATGTCTATTTTTATTTTATCTTAATTATCATTTTGATTCAGTGTTAAAACTACAAAGTATATTACAGAGTGTAATAAACTATGTAGTTAAAAAAAAATTATACCCGATTATTTAATTCAGATTTTTTTCATTCTTCCTGCAAGACATTTTTCATGTCCTTAGGAATTTTAGGAATTGCAAATTTGTTTAACATATATTTATTAAAGGAATCTGCTGCAAAATGTTTACTGCATAATATTTTGTGGCTGGTATACAATTTTTTCAAGAAGTTTGTATCTGCAATTCTCAACTGGAAAGCTGAATTTAGCCCAAATACGTAATCTGTAAATAACAATATAATAGCATGAAATTGTCTTTAAACATGTAAGTTAAACTTTTTAAATTTTAAAGAATATATAAATCCTAGATTTATATATTGTTTATTCTAGAGGTCGCAGGTACGAATGCTACCCTGTCGATATAAGCTGCATTCCTATTTATTTAGAAATTTAAAAATATTAATTTGTTTTTTAAATATGAAAAATATAAACAAATTAATAACTATAATACTTACTTTATAAGCGACTCGGTTTTGTCTTTTACAATCTTGGGGAACCTGTGAAAACTTAAAATGGGTCCTCAGCGGCTGACGATCCACACTTAACACATTTTCTATATTTCTCGGACATTGTAAAACTTACCAACTTTACTAGTTAATTTTTCTCAAAAAATAACTAACCTTGACCAATGGCAGGAGAACAGAGGAATTTACCTCAAAACTTCGGATTTAAAAATGAAAATTAATAAATATTTTTTTCAACCTATTTATAACAGAAAACTTTTAAAACATAAGTGCTTAGTGCAAGGTAGTAGGTAAACCCAGGAATATATACTATTCTCTAATGAGAGAAACTACAAATTGGCATTCTTTGCTTTTATCGCCGGACGAAACTTTGAACTGTAAGTGACGAATAGGTCGTTAGAGTTATTTACATTTGAATTTTCAACATCATGTGTTGTGAAATCGTACAAATTGTTATTTCACAATATATTTTTCTGTATATAATATGGCAATAACTATTACGTTTTAAAACTGAAATAGGATAAGAACAGTCATATTCTTTATCTCAACTTTAATTCCGTCTCACAGCTTGGTGGTTAAATTTCAGGTGTTGCGAGTTTCAATTTCTTACAGAGTTGAATCACCCTTATGTTAAGAGACTACATCACTTCCTGGGGTCTCTTTTGATTGGTGTAATTGTAATGTAGTAGATACTTTATCCAAGTGTAATAGTAATCTTGAATAAATTTTGTTGACTACATGAGATGGAAAACTTTTAACTTATATGTACTTAACATATACTAGATCCGCCACCAGAGTCGGCTTAACCCATAGTGCAGAGTGAGCAATGTACACCGGTGCCACCGACTCAGGGGACGCCGCGGCGCTCCCTTAGATGGTTTAGCTTGTTGGAATATGAAAAAACTTTCTTGTTAATACGGCAAAGTTATTAGTTATAGCCGCGGGGGAGGGGATGGGGTCAGGACTAGGGAGCGCCAGGGTTTCATTACACACGGGCACTACGCGAGCTAGAGCCGCCCCTGTCCGCCACTGTGCATGCTCAGCTCATAAATAGAAAAATCACAAAAAAACAAGGAAAAATAAAACAAAAAATTTGTTAATAAATATGATATGATTTATTTTTACATTATTAATAATTAGTCACTTATAAAAACTTTATTTGGCACTGTCGGCCATCGTAGTATTTCATTATACCCCATGATTTCTTATCCTTGTTGTCTGTTATTATATTTCATAATAGATTCTAAAAATCTAACTATACATCATTCTTTGATATCAACAGATATTATGTATTTAATTTTGTTGATCTCTTTCAAATTAAATAAAAAAAACAAAGTGAGAATGGAATACAAATATTCCATAACAAAGTAAAAAACATATGTCATTTTAAATAAATGTAAACAATACCATATAGTGACTAAATATATATTTTATACAAAGAAATATTTACACATTAAACTAGGTGCTCATATTTTTTTATTGTAAAAATTATTAAGTTTTAAATGCTCGATATTTAAAATATGTAAAAGAGAATACAATACCGTAAATATATTGTACGGTTAGTATGAGAAACTGTTTAAGAAAAAAAATATTACCAGTTTATAAGAAATAATTATTTTAAGTTTACAGTTTATAAATGCGTCAAAGAACAAGGCTAATTAATTTGTATTAATTAAGTATTATTGGTGTGTATCTCATCCATCCCTCAAAATATTACAAATATATATTGTTAAATACAAACTTCGATATCAATTTTCATTATAACTTTCCATTCTATATATTATATGCTACATCAATGCATGTGTATTGCGTTACTGTAACACCACGGCATGTCCTCCCCAAACTTGCATCTATGGGCGTTATTTTTGGCGTCATAGAGCAATGCGTTGTCAACGTATG
Organism: Mechanitis mazaeus; assembly: GCA_959347395.1. Taxonomy (NCBI): domain Eukaryota; kingdom Metazoa; phylum Arthropoda; class Insecta; order Lepidoptera; family Nymphalidae; genus Mechanitis; species Mechanitis mazaeus. Next base: position 4,932,511 of record OY365743.1, read on the forward strand.
CGTCACACACACTGCACCACACTGACAAGTCGGTCAGAGATATTGCTAAGGGATGCTGGGTGCTCTGGAAGTGTTCCTGCATATGGCCGTTTACATGTCTACCGCATGCCGTCTGAAACGTTAAAAAACAAATTACTGATAAGTCATTTTGAATTAATATTAAGTACTAATCAAGTAAAACATGCTTTCTCCTCTATTTTTTATTGTGTAAAGTATATACTTACAATATAACAATGCAGACACACCCAATTCTCTTCAGTGTGGTCACAGCTGATGCACTTGACTCCCTGCGCCATCCTCACATTTCCCGGGATTGCGTATAGTGTCTCCAAATGAGGGCACCAAGTCAGCGGGATCACCGCAAACATCTCTTCATTGACAATAGCTTGCATGTTCTCTGACAAATAATCTACCAGTGTTGTGGGTTCACCTCCCGTCCCTGTACTACCGTTTTGGTTCATTTTACTTGAGCCTGCACTTTCATCAGCACCTCCTTGGTTACTTTTGGACGCATCTGGTTTATCTGCTTCGTTTTCATCGTCAGTCCCACAATGGATGCCATCGGAGCAGCTGTTCTGTATACTCAGAGCGGAAATGTCATCTGCTAAATTACTATCGTATGTTAAATCTTTCTGAAGTTTATCATTCACTGTTTTAGCATAATCGATAAGTGCTTCTTCCGAATCCGGTAAACCTCTAGATTTTGGAAGCGGTCCGATGACATCCTCTACGGGCAGCGCCAGTTGAAACTTGAGAGATTTCCAGTATTTCTTGTGTGTTTTGATGACATTATTGATGCTCTCGACGGCCGACCAGTGGACCGTCTGCTTGGGATCATAGTGGTACTGTATCGGGTCTCCGAGTAGGGCCTTAGTGCACATGGTCATGGCGTAGGAGATGCTGGTGACGTTGTAGCCGCCCTCCAAGCACAGTATGACGCGGCCCCCCGCGAGGCCTCTCAGCATGTGCGTCATTCGACCAAAGCATTCTGGCGTCACTTTACAACCTGTTAGGGAATAAAAGTAATTAATAATTATGTTACAAATTCCCTAATAAGTATGTCTTTTCAATAAAACTATTTTAATACGTAAAATATTTTTATTGAAATGTGTAGTATTCGAGTAAATCTTAGAAAACATTATGTATGTCTTTTAATGTGGGTGAATTTGCTCATCCCGTTTTTTAAAACTTTATTGTACACAAGACACATTTATGAACAGGTGTATAGACATGAATACAAAGGGCGACCTCGTCGCTTTCAGAGATTTCTACCAACAAGATTTTATTGCAATTTTGAAAAGCGTATACATCCATCGTAAGTCTATATCTAAGTTCACGCTGTCATACGCACATTAAAGCTAATATTTGCCGGTAGGCTTCAATAGTTAAAATAATAGAAGACTAGTACCCCCTAGCGGGTCGCCGACGCAGGCGTCGAAGCCGGCCGACACCAGCACGAGGTCGGGGCTGAACTCGTAGGCCACCGGGAGCACCACGGCTGCTAGCGCAGACAGGTACTCCGCGTCACCCATACCGCGCTGAGGACGGACCACAACTGTTAACTATTTTATCTTTTAAAGAAATATACAATCAAAAAAATTATTTTTGCGAGCTGGCTTAGAACTGGCGACCTCTGGAAAACTGTTCCGTCACTATACCGGTCGAGCTACCGTATTGCTGCTCGATTCTATGAATTTAGCTTTCTATATATAATTTTATTATAATTTTATAAAGGTCGTTCACTTAGACATTAATTTGTCAGTTGGTTGGTATTATTTGAGAATAAAAACATTTTACTTTTTGAAATAATTAGATTCCTCGTTTCAATAAAGATATTATAAATAACGTAAAACTTTTCTTGGCCCCCACTTTTTTTTACTGAGGTATAATCGAAAAGCGTTTCTAATCAAATTATAGCTTTTTATTCAAGTGAATAAAGAAAAATTTTCCAGAAGTAATCGTGGTGCTGACAAATATTTAGAAAAAGAAAATCTCGTTGCAACTCGGGGACGAACTTCAAAAGAGCGCGGGGTCGAGTGCCGCCCGCGTTAACTAATTAGTCGCTCTACTTTTATTTCAAACGTCCTCTCCGGTAACCTTATTCCACGGAATGTTGATGTTGTACCCCTCCCCCCGGCCCTCCCCCACCGCGGTGTAGTTCGCCGCCGGGGAGTGCGGGAAGAACGAGCCGTCGTCGTACCGGTGGATCGATATATAGAGTATCTGAAACGAGCAAACCGGATTCATTGGAGCGGCGGGACGCTCACTCGCCAATAAAAGTAGGGATACACAAATAGATAGATAGGCGTGAGGACGATGAGGTACCTTGTCGTCGTGGTAGGTGTGTCCCTGCGAGCCGTCCCCGTGGTGCACGTCCCAGTCCAGCAGCAGCACGCGGCGGCCGCGCTCGGCAGCCCGGCGCGCCGCCACGCACGCGCTGTTCACGAGACAGAAGCCGCGGGGCGCCGCCGCCGCCGCGTGGTGCCCGGGCGGCCGCACCACGCACACGCCACTGCCGCCACACGACAGCACCGTGTCCACCATCTGGGGGACATTCATATAGGTACTGGGACTGCTAGCGGCGATGGAGGCGGGAGACGGGTCGCCGAGAGGGCGGTCGGTGCACCGGGATGCAATCGTAAGAAATGCGTCCCGATACAGATGTCCGATGGTTTAAATCCAGGTTCCTCCGTTCCGGAAGCTATCTGCTCTCCCCCCCCCCCCCTACGTGCGCCCCTCACCTGCAACACTCCTCCCGCGGCCGCGGCCGCACTCTGCAGCGAGTCGGGGTGGAAGTACACGGAGTCGAAGGAGTTCTTCTGGCTGTTGAGGTCGCGCAGCTTCGTGCTGGATAGCTTTTTTAGACTGAAAATTGTCGAGATCACCTAAATAGTTTTTCTATATAAAATGACTCTACTGTACCAGTACTAATATACTACAATTTTGATCGATTTAATTCGACCAGGAATAAATTATTGAGATAATAATTGAGAGGAGAGCCAGAAGCCAAACTACAACCTTTCTACCCCCTTTCCTAGCTTTTTTTTTTGTCACTCTATCCCCTAAAGCATTACAAAAAGTCTCACCTATCCAGATATTCCTCGGTGTGTACGGAGAGTATTTCCTCGTCGGTGGCGCTCCTGCCGGGCAGCTGGTGCACTCGATCCAGTAGACCGAAGTCTCTGTGCCGCTCGTGAATACGCATTATACGCTCGGGACATTCTACGTGCCCCCTAGGGAGAAAAAACGATTGATATAATCTAATAAAGTAGTACAAAAATAAAAGTATAAGATTTATAAAACTCACGGTTCGCAAACATTATGATGTTTCAACATGGTCTGGTCGTAGATGTACAATACAGGGTGTGTCGGTAGACTAAGGTCCGTCGCTGAAAGGAAATATTTACATTTAATTCATTAATAATATATATACATATACATGAGTGTTACCAAAATCAAAAAACATTGCTAAATGCAAAATACTATTTTATATGAATCTTGGCAATGATAAAAAAATTTATGTTTTTATTCTTGAGTAAATAACCCAGAGATTATAAAAAAGTTAATAATTATTATTTGTTAAAGAGTTTCTACCCCTTTGTAAATGATCCAACTTCTCGTTAATTCTTTTTTTAAAGGCATCATCTTGTAAAGGATAACAATTTCTAGTAGCAAACTTGTCAGGTCTTGTTTCGTCTCCTTCCCACTTGAAGGTAACCACATGTTTCTCTTTCTCCCCGTCGCACACGTTCAGTACAGACGTGTCTATGCTGTACGTGGGCTGATAATTGAAGCACTTCCAATGTTTCTTGTGTGCATATATACAGTTAAGAATGGAGTCCCTTATCCTGGCAAAATAAAAAAATATGTATTATTTTAGTCCAATTAGGTTATTTCTATATAATTTGTATTTTAATTAAATTTGGTAAATTAAATATATAACATTAATTTCGACTGTCTCTGAATCGTATGATATGTAATATGGTGCATGTTTTGTAAGTTTTAGTTGTTCTCACGACCGAATGCAGATAAATGTGTGCATGCCTATGCAATATGTCCGTGTTAGCTAAACATGTGTGTGTGCTCACTGGTCCGAGGGCGCCCCGGGCGGCAGGGCGGGCGGCGCGTGGCCCAGCATGGTGCGCAGCGTGAGGGCGGCTGCTTCGGCCAGCGAACGGATGCAGTAGCCGCCCTCCAGCACCAGCAGCAGACGGGGACACACGCCCTGGAGCATGTGCACCAGCGACGCGTAGCACGCCGGGGATACCTCCATCTCGCCCTGGATAATGGAGACTTAGTGCTCGAAGTGTCTACGAATATGCTTAAATATGTATACCCAAAACACTAACAAATTTATTTCAATTGATTTGTTTAACATAAAGGTACAAAAAATGCCTTTTTTATGTTTTATGTTTAATTAATTAAATTCGTGAAGATGAGATTACCTTAACTGCATTTCCTGAGATATCACCAAACAGTAATATGACTAAAGTCATCAAAAGTCTTTGTGAAAACACCTTCATAATATTCTGTAAGAGTCAAGAGCTAGAGATGATGAGATGAAGACTTACCTTCTCATCACCGAGGGCTGAGTCATATCCAGCAGATACAATGATTAATTCTGGAGAGAACTGAAAGAGATGTAGATAGTAGAGGCAAAAGTAAATAGATACGGAAGATGAGAGAGAGATTGCATGCGGAGAGTGAGTGAAATCATGCGGAGAGAGAGAGAGTGAGAGCATGCGGAGAGAGAGAGAGAGTGAGAGCATGCGGAGAGAATACCTCCGGGCAGCCGAGGGCGGCGTCGTAGCCCGCAGACACGATCACCATCTCCGGCTGGTACTGTGCGGGGAATACGGGTCAGGAGTGAAGTCGTGGGGCTTGGCACATTATATGTAACGATGTGGCGGGTTTTTTCTACTATTTAATATGTAATATGTCCTTGAGTATAGGATTTGATGTGGTCGTTGAATGCACTTTTATAATCTACATAATATATCAAAGTTAGATTATAATGATTTTTATCATTTAATTTGTTCATTCATTTCTTCATAATATGCATAATTTTAAGTCGTTTCAATTTGTAGAAGATCTTCAAGATAACAAATAACTTTTATTATATATTTTTTTGTTTTCAGACTCTTGGTGGCATGTATTAAAAATTGAAACTGCATATTTTAGACTTAATAATATTCCATTAATTTATATCTTTAAAATAACAATGTATCAGTATTTTTGGATAACTTTATATTAAATAAGAAAATTATCCTAATAATTTCCAACGTACCTCAAAAGCCATAGGCAGCAACACTTGGTGCCATATCGCTATATAGTCAGCGTCGGTCATACCCGTCTTGTTGAGAGGCACGTTGAAGGTGTACCCCTCCCCCCGCCCGCTGCCCGTGTAGGGGAAGTCCGACTGCCGCAGGTTGGGCCAGAACGACCCGTGCTCGTAGCGGTGGATAGAGAAGTATACCACTCTGGGGGTTAAAACAGGTTATACTTTGGGGTGTACTTAACTTATATCAATTTATGAAATGAAAAAAGTACTGGTGTATGTGAATAAGTTATCGAAAGTCATTAGTGTTGATTAAGCTTCAATAAAATAGGTAATTTTGTGTTTGTGCAAGACACATTTTTTTTTTTGTGTAACGGCCAGTTATGAAGCATATAGTATGGAAATAACCATTGTGATGTCAGCATGTCTATCATTATATTATTAAAAAAAATATTAGGTCATTTCCTCAGGTCAAATATTACAATGATTAAATAGATGGGAAGGTGTTTCCTTGTTCTCTTCTTAATAATACCTCGGATCCTCATAGAACATCTGCTGCGTCGCTTGTCCGTGATGCACGTCCCAGTCCACGATTAATATTCTGAATAAAATATTAATGAAAATAATTATAGGACCCATAAAATATAAGATACAAGTCCTCTCCCTCAACCCCTCGTACTCACCGTTGGAGTCCCAGGGCCAGCCCCCGTAGCGCCGCCAGTGCCACGTTGTTGTAGACGCAGTATCCGCAGGGCTCCGCCCTCATGGCGTGGTGTCCGGGCGGCCTCACCAGCGCCGCCGCGTTTTGCAGTTCGTCGCTCACGAGGCGATCCACCATGTCCAGCGTGGAGCCCGCCGACGAAAGCGCCATCTCGTGAGTGCTCTGGAAATTTTGCGGTACCGGGTTATCATATTACTAATTCCTTAGTAATTGGAAAAAGAAATCAATCATTTATTAATTGATTTACATTTTACTCAATCATTAGTTAATTAGAATCATCATTATCAATCAATCATCATTAGTTAGAACTTCAGGAATTCAAGAACGAAATTTCTCAATGCCGTTAGAGAGGTATTTGTCTTGATTTATTTTAAACCTTGTAATTTTTTTTAAGTCTATTGGCAAGTGCAGCTGTTTATATAACTTACTGGATGTATATAAACAGCGTCAAATCCAGAGGACAGCTCTTCTAAGTATTGCAGGTCGTGGCTGCCGTGCGTCCTCTCCATCATGTTGTAAACGGAAGGAGCGTGCAGGGCGAGGACCTCCTCCTTGGTGGCAGCTCGAGGAGGATACACCTTACATTGCTCTATTAAATTCAACTCTTGGCACCTGCAGAGTATTAATAGCTATACATCTAAACTTAAAAAAAGAAAAAAAAGAAAGATTTATCTGCATCTAATCAATAAAAGGACACGTGAATTGCCACTGGAAAAAGCATGGTAGGTTATGATCCACACCATATCCACATGTTAAATATGTTTAAGGCTGAAACTTTGTTAGTATATAAATAAGGATTATAAGAATGTATTGTTAAGTTAAAATTAATAACTGTTAATAATGAAAGTTAAAATTAATAACTGTTAACATATAAGTGAATAACCTTTCAAGAACACCAATGAGTCGCTCTGGACACTCGGGGTAGTTCTCATCCCACAGGCAGCGGTGTTCGGCCATACGAGGGTCAGTGACCAACCCTGTGGGACCTTTCACCTTGGACTTAGATTCCATGGCCTGGAATGAAAAAAATTTTAACAATTTTTTTGTTTTTATTACCATTGAAATCTAATACTAAATTATTAAAGTTTTTTAAATAGGTATTTCTTAAAGAAGTATAACTATATTCAGCATTCATTTAGTAAAGATGAAAGGTGAGAATATAATTTTTCTAAACGAGTTTTCATTGTTTACAATTCATTTAAGTCTTGTGAAGCACTTGTCTATATTTTTACATATATATTATAATGAAGCAGATTATTCTTAAACAAATAGATACATTTAAAACAAACAAAAAACAATAAAATTATTCACATCTAAAAACTTATAACATACATGAGAATGTGTAAAATGTATGTTGGAAGTGTTTAACCCATAAAATAAGCAAAAACTTACTATTTGGTAGGGGTCTCTTAATATAGTGTCCATTGGTTGTTTCTTCTTTTGCTGTGCTTTACGTTTGGCAGCTACCACCGACGCTGATGGCTGTCAAATAATAACAATACATTATTCCCCTTATCTCTTATCTCAATTGTCAAACACATATTTAAGGTACTTTAAGTTCTGCTTGCAATACTGATTAGTTATCTTTATATATTGTTTGAAGCCAAGAACATTCTACTGATATGTGAGATTGGGTAGTCAATGGATACAATTTGTTTTATTTATCAAAAAATTATTTTATTATTTTTTGTATTACAAAATAACATTTATTTTATATTTTTTCAAATTATTTATATATATTTATATTAAATATAAAATTTTGTCTTTTAATATAATTTTTCTTTTAATCCATTGACTTAAGATATAATTTTTATTATTTGTGATATGAAGACTTATTTCTATGTTATCTTCACTATATAAATAATACAACTACAGTGAACATTATGAAATAATTCAATAGGTTTTTATAAATAAATCTTTGAAATATTTATGTCAGTATTGTACTAATTTTATTGATATTATAGATAATATAAGGGTCATGTATTAGGAAAATAATTTACAGTGTAAACTCTCTATAACGAAACTCAAGGGACTGAGCATTTTTTATCGTTATAGAGAGTTATCGTTATATGGAGTGAACAAATAAAACAACCAAATTTACAATAATGTTTAATAAGTCTTAGATAAAATACGCATATATGTATATTGTTATTTACACATGTAGTCCGTTAACTTTGTCTGACGTTGTTTGCTATGCCAGTACTTGTTTTGTATTATCTTATGTATCCTATTCATATTTAGATATGTGGTGGAATCATCTTGATTAAACAATAAAAATGTTTCTATCAACTTAGCAGCATCTAGCGCTTGTTGAATTGTTGGTGGTGATTCGGCTTCGTCCACTTGATCATCTTCTTCATCTTCATTATTGGGGTTTTCCTTACATTTTGAAACTAAATCAACAATTTGTTCATCTGTAAGTGAATCGGTTGTGGCTACATCCTCATCTATATTTTCGTACGATTGTAGATCTTTGTTAAAATTGTCTGGTATGTTGAACTGGCTTATTCATTCACTCAGCGGTAGATTGTCTTCACTATCAAATTGATCCATTTCTACTGTCTGGCTACTACATAACCCAGCATGACGAAAAGAATGTTGGATAGTGGCTGCAGTTACCTCTTTCCAGGCTTTTGATATAAAGTTCACTGCTTGTAGCATGTTAATCGAGACTTTGCCGTCTGTTTAGATCAGATCCATCAACATTTTCCGTCTGTAGTGACCCTTTAGACTTTTAATCACACTCTGATCCATTGGTTGCAAAATACTGGTTGTATTAGCTGGGAAAAATGCTAACTCAATGTATCAAAGATTAGATATTATTGGGTGAGCAGGGCAATTGTCTACTAGAAGCAAGATTTTCCGTGTTTTTAATTCAGCATCCCATTTTCTCACTTCCTCCTCAAAAAACTGCGATGTCATCCAAGCTGACTTGTTTGCTTTATACGTGACTGGCAACTGTTTTATGTTCTTGAAACACCGAGGGTTTTTTGATTTGCCTATAACTAAGAGCTTTCTTTTTTCTGTTCCATTCATATTGGCAGCTACTAGAACAGTAATACGCTCTTTAGACAGTTGTCCTCCAACACACTTTTCCCCTTTGAATTTTAATGTTTTGTCGGGAGTTAACTTTAAAAAAAGGCCAGTTTCATCAGCATTAAAAATGTCCTTTGGTGAGTACTTCTTCTCGAATGTAGACCACACTGTACTGATCCAATTGTCAGTCACATTCGTATCGACATCCCGCGCCTCTTCGTTCATTTTACCGTACGTAATATGGTGACGGTGTTTAAATTTTCCGAGCCAAGAAATGGGTACATTATTCTGGCGCTGCTTGTTGAACCACGACAGCATTGCCTGATCCAATTTTTCGAATTTTGGCTTCCTTAATTTTTTAGACGAGTTTCCTTCCAGCGCCGCCTGCAGTATTGTTTCTTTGTCCTTCCAAATGGTGGCAACAGTAGATTGACTTAGTTTAAAACGTCTTCACTCGTCACTTTTCTTTTCTCCTTTTTCAATCGCACGTACCACACAAACTTTTTCGTCAGTACAAATCGCTTTTCTTTTACTGGCCATGTTAACAGTTTCAATGTCGGTTTACGACTGATAATACGATAGGTACCGTGTATGCTTGGTTGAAGACCATCACTTCCAAGAAAACAGAGCGTCATGTTGCACGTGTTCAAGGCAATTAAGAATAACAAAAGCAAGACCGACCGTTTAGGACCTCAGATGTTTCGGAGCTTCAAAGTCTTTTGTTACCTGATAACATAGACAATAATACCGATAAAAAATATTTACTGTCAAAATATGAACACATTTCTTCGTAATAGAGAATGTCTGTATCGTTATAAAGAGTGTATCAATGTATGGGTTTTAACGCAAATCCACCAAGTTATGTACACTTCTACTTTATAGGGAGTTTATCGTTATAAAGGATTACGTTATAAAGAGTTTACACTGTATATTGATTCTTGGACTGTGGGTTGAGTGGCCCATCGTAGAGCAAGTAAAACATACTTTAAACTGCCAAAAACAACCCTCTTGTTGCTAAAAGAATTAAATAACACATAAAAATGTTGAAACAATTTTGCATAAGTGATTGATTAATTGCACTCTCTTCACATTTATTCTTAGAATAGTTTTTAAGATAAGGTATGTTTGAGGAAAAACTCACTGGTCTGGATTTAGTTTGTGTATCTTTAACCAAATTCTATGTATACATAACAAACACTTTTTACCCTTACATGTTTATCAATAAATTTGTCAAAATAATATTTTAAGTAAAATAATTTATACAATTAATGGTAATAAATATATATATACATATATATATTATACTTGATAATGTGACTGTCAATTGTATGTATATGTACCAATACCAAAAATATATTTTTTTTTAATATATTTCTGTAGGTATACTATTAAATAACTTATATTTATGATAAAAATAATTGTATAAATTAATCTTGTACTTGTAACTTCAGGAGTAAATTATAATATAAATAATGTATTTATAAACTATATTCTTTATATTGACCTCGTATGTGTCAATATAATGTTTTTCTATGATCAATTGATAATTTATATTTTATATTTATATAAATACATCGACAAAAACTTTAGTTTTTTACCTTTGCTGCGGACATAGCACGTGTTTGTATCTTAGCTTTCCTTGCACCATTCCTTGTTACTATAGATGAAGGAGACGTCTTTTTTACCTCACCGGCGGAACGACGAGCCTGTGGCGGTGGTGAACTTGACTAAAACATTTAACAGTCTATAAACAAGCCGACCAACTGTTCCATTATTAACAAGAATTAGAATAAAATGTTTACCATCACTATGAATTACGCACTAGCGTATGTTTAAGGACTGAAATTTTGGATTTTTACTGTTTTATTTGTATACAATACTCATAATTGTATATAGGAATAATAAGTCCTATAACAATAATTTTGCACTATTTTGACGTATAACAAGTAATAGGTTTGACAGACGACTATTGATTTGATTTTGCTACTGTCATTATCACAGTTTATGTTAAACGAATAATAAAAGATAAAAAAGCACAAAATTGATGACACCAATGGCTCTTGTTTTATTATGGTATAATTAAATAATTATTATTAGCATCAAAACAACTTTTACAAAAATATATTTCAGACTAAATTAATTAATATTGTTTATCGCATACAAAACTTAAATTTAACAAGGCTCAGGGGAGGGATAGCCTATGAACAATAACTTTATAAATAACAAAAACTATATTGTCCATTGGATAATTTCTGTCAAATGTCAAAAATGATTTACCAATTTGTCAGTGTCAAAAACTGTCTTCAGTTTCCTCTGTGCAGCTTAAAATGATTCATTATCAATCGTTATCTTTTATCAATGCACCATATATATTTATTTAGATTTATGATAAGAAATCATTTTTATCTGAGGCAAAAAGGCGGGAAGCGATAATGTATTTGAAAACCGAGATTTTGAAGGCTTTATCGTTTAAAAAATCTGTGCGATTACCTTTGTCTTATTGGCTGCTAGTTTTAATAAGATTATTACTGACATTATTACCACAAACAGGATACATTCATCCAGACGAATTCTTTCAAAATGTAGAAGTTATAGCGGGTTTGTATTTTTTAATTTGAAATTATCTGAATATGTTATTAAATTGATAAATTTATTATCCATGTCTTTTCAGGAGATATATTTCCCATAGATGTGGCGAGGACTTGGGAGTTCAACCCTAAATTTCCAATAAGGAATATATTCGTACCAAAAATGATTCTAGGGCCACCTTTACATCTAATTGAAGTTTTAAATCCTTACAGCAAATACTTTTTAAACATTGATTTAAAAAAACCATACTACTTGCTTATGATTCCCCGTTTATTTATTTGTTTTTTATCCTTTATTAATGATTATTGTCTTTACAAGATATGTGTGGCCTATGGACAAAATTTTAGAAACAGACTTACAATATTTGCAAGCTCATATGTTGTAATAGTTTATTGCTGTAGGAGCTTTTCTAATGCATTTGAGACCATGTTCTTTTCAATACTTCTATATTTAGTGGCAGAATGTATGTTGAAGTCAGATAAAGTAATATATCATGATGAATTTTTAAAAAAGAAATACCAGCAAGCTACTACCGCTGTTGAGAAAGTAAAGTTATTTAAACTAAAATCACATTTGCCCTTACACTCTTTAAACTGGGTGGCAGTTTTAGCAACAATAGTTGTAATCGGCATATTTAATCGTCCAACTTTTGTTGGTTTTGCCTTCCCTCCTATATTTTTTTGGTTGCATAGAGGATTAGGATCAAAGGTAGTTGGTTTTAAAGACTTTCACCATAGAATCTTTACATTTATTTTATGTGGAATACCAATTTTTTTATTGCTAATATTAGTGGACTCAGCATACTATGGGTATATTACACTGGCTGATGTTGAATCATTAAAAATATCATGGGATAACTGGGTTGTTACTCCTTTGAATTTCCTGAGATATAATACTGATATGAAGAACTTAAGTGACCATGGTGTCCATCCCCGCTGGCTTCACCTTGTTGTCAACATACCTCTTCTGTTCAATGTGCTTGGAGTTAAAGCTGTTATTGTTTTGTCAGGCCATTTATATAGGTATGACATTTTATTAACAATCAGTCTCGATAGATAATATATTACTATAAACATTTATAGCAATAGTAAATAGAACAGTTGTTAACAAAAGCAAACTCGATGCGTATAAAGTGTACAATAAATGTCTATATTTGTCTCACTGATAAGCTATATATGATAGCTATAGAGTTTAAAATAGAGGCAGGAACGACATTCAAAAAGAATGATAATGTATGAATTTTAAAAAATCTATTATTGCTTACATTTATGCATTAATGATTAAAATATAATGTAACGAGCATGTTTAGGATGGGTAAAGGCTTAAGCATAGTAATAATTATCGAAAAGCTATGGATTTCGGGGTCAGATAAGGGATACACAGAACTTATATTATGTATAGCACCGATCGTACTTACTTTGGAGCTTTGAAACCATGAACAGTTAATTCAATAAAAAGATTAATGCATGCATTGATAATCTATATATAATTTAAACTTTAATAAACGAATGCAATACCAAGTAGTTAAGGGTATGAATAGTACTCGTTAGATAAAGGAACCTTACATATATTGTAGGCTCGATCAGAATTGATTAATAATACGGTTTTTTATATTCTCCAGATTTGTTCGTGGGCAGTACAAAAAACTGCCAAGAATCCAGAGCATCACTGGTCTTATGATGTTTTCTCTACTGATACCCGTGGCCGTTCTCTCCTTGTTCCCGCACCAGGAAGCGCGCTTCATTACACCTATTATACTACCCCTGGTGTATTTATATGGAAACCATTTTTTCCCCAACGAAATTGATACGCCAGGAACTAAAAGACTAAAAACGACACTACGCTATGTTTGGTATACATCGAATATAATACTAACTATTTTCTTCGGGTTTGTTCACCAAGCTGGGATATACCATCTTGCAAGGAATCTTCATTATGAAATTAAAAGCATCTATGCACTCCATACCCACGTGATCACCACACACAGCTATAGCATCCCCACATATTTGTTACAAATAGAGAGTACCACGAAAATTTACAAGGATCGAAGGACTGGTCATAATTACCGACTGGCACCTACGACTTTTCTGCACAAATACGGGTCGATGCCAATGAACGATTTGTTCGCAAAGATAGACGAAACTTTAACAAACGCTGAAAAGTTGTTACATGATAAAAACCGACAGTATAAGTTTTATGTCGCCTCGCCCTGCTCTATGGAGGAGAAAATTAGAACTGAAGGCGACTATTATCCTCAGATAGATTTAGAAGAAGAATTTTCTATCTATCCCCATTTTAGCTCAGAAGCCTTACCAGAATTTCCAAGTAGACGTGACCAGTACTGCTTTAATCATAATTTCAAACAATCAAAAGTATCTCTAGCTGTAGATCTGACAATATCACAACGAATCTCTTGCTATTTTAGTAGATTTTGTCTAAGGATTTATCGGGTAAGGCCAGGAAAAAAAACTCATATCTAAATGCAAAATTTAAAAAAAAAAATTTAAGTTAGATAATTAATAAATATATTATTTACTTTAATGCACTAATTTTGAAATACCACGATGATATTATTAAATATTTAACCTTATGAGATTGTATTGTTATTTTATTTTTAAACACATTGAAATTTTCACTTTTATATGAATATTTTGATATAAGTTTTACAAATAGCAGTTAGGTTTGCTGTTTTTTTATTTTTATTTCTGGTTGTTACATAATTTTTTAATATTATCTCTCTTTAAATACCTAATCTTACCTAGGACATTTGTCTAATATAAAAATAATAAAAGACAGTGTGACAATGTTAATTTCCTTGTGTCTATATATGATGACGGTGTACTATATATTACTGTATATGTATATAGTGTGATTTTAAAATTTGCAATGGTATGCTATGTAACATTTCAATAAATTTCACCATTTTTGACTGTTATTTTTTCCTCATTTAATTCATTTTACTAATGTTCTTAAATTTCAGTTCTCACACGCTTCTGTGTCCGTGACTGTGTCTGCTCTCTCTGAATAGATCTTTGTTAACCTAATTTATAGGAAGAATGCAGTACTCTGATGTATATAAGTAGTAATTTTTATTTGCCGACATTGTTTAATATCTCGTATTATATTCTGTGTGCCGTGTACTAGTTTTTAACCAACTCGATCTTCGTAATCTCAACGCAACGTAGGTAAATGAAAATTTACGCTGACGCGATCGAGTTGCTGCAAAAAGTCGTACTCGGTTCACTGACTACCTCTTTTAATAAACACACTGTAAGAAATAAACTAAATCTACAAGTAATGTTAATTTTGATTGAAACGGAATACATTTATATTTATTGCAAAATATTTTACAAAATCGTGTTAGTTGTACCTACTGGAGATACACCGCATAGACAAATTAATAAACCTTACCTCTTTAATAATATTAGTAATAATTTAAAGTGGGTGAGAACGACTTTTTTCTACGACTCGATAGCGTTGGTTTAAATTTCGATTTGTATAAAATAAGATTACCTTACTTTCGTCAGAAGCCCTTGCTCATATTTCATACATATTTTACAAAGTTAGAACCAAGCGGATTGATTATAGGACTAGCACTAAGCATACTACTTTGGAATATTTGAAACTAAATTTTATTTATTACTAGGAACGCGAACCAGACCTAAATTTTGACTCGCTGCGCTCGCACAATCTCGGTATGTGTTTGTATTATGAGCGAAGCGAGGTGCAAACAGCACCGAAGTAGCATTTACAAAAAGTCGACTCATTTTGCCCTCAAATATTTTTTTAATTTTTTCATTTAAGTTATCAAAACATCCGATATTTGAAAATATTTTTAAAACACCGGCCGAGTGATGTGTATCAGTTTGTAAAATTTAGAAATTTTCGGATACACCGTTTTTGATGGATGCTTGTACAAAGAATGCAGAAAAGTCTCTCATCTTCGCTCAGTCAAGACGGTAAAGTTAATTATTTAGATAAACAGGCACTGTTAGAAATGAGGGTAAGGGAGATTATCCTGCGAAGTCGAGCTATATATTCATAGACTATTTGTATGTAAACTTTCGTGACTCATGAATACAAGAAATAAAAATAAAGTTGCTATGCCCGCCACTACGATCCATAAAATAAGTTATACTTTCAGGGTCAGTTGTATACGTTTTTACAAGAAACTTCCTAATCAAGTCTTAGATTTTTCAATAAATAAATTTAAATTATACATTAAAAGGAATTTGTTAAAAAATCCTGTTACAGTGTAAAGGATCACATTAACGACGGGTCATGAATTGTTTTAGCGAATAACTGGTAGCCGACGCGGTTTGGCGTTGTTGTTGGTTTTATTTAAGAGCACGGCTACATAACAACCGTTCCCTCACAAGTTACCTATGATAGCTTTGGGCGTCGGGTTAGCCCTGCTCTCTTAAGTATGGCGGGGGTGATGACTGGCCCTTGCGTTATACTCGAGAACGGATGCTGCTTATGGTGACTATTTGTTTAGTAGGCCGAGTTTGCAATATTTATTTTTACTAGAAACATTGGGGCATTAGGGCGTTGGAATGATTGCGGTGGTTCTAGTTGTTTGCAAATTGCAAATATTTTTACGTTTGTGTAATAGTGATCAATATAAAAAATACCCGGCTCAGTTGGTTCTGCGGATTTTCTCAGAACAGGGTGCATTTTCACCCTCGTAGCCTTAACTTTAAGTTGGAGAGTGTTTTTACAAAAGAGATTTTTTTATAAGTATTTAATCAAAATGGTCCTTTCAGACACTTTTATTTGTTGTACACCGATCACTGGTATTCAGTCAAAGTGGAAAAGAAATAAATATATATAACAAGTATGAACTTTATAAGACTGTGGCACGGACGTGTGTTCTATTAACTATAGTCTGGTAATTAGCTGTTATAGCAATATTTGACAATTGCTTTTTTTTATTTTGAAATTATTAATAACGATTCAAATAGGTTTTTAAGTAACTTTTTAATTTAATTCCTATCTTTTATATTATGGGTTTGATAAAGTGATTCTTACTAGTCCTATATATACGCTGCATCGTCAGACTTCGTGAAAACTAACTTAACGGATTTAGAATAATTGTTTTAAACAAATATGAATAAGCACGAAGAAACTTTAAAAATTGCTATAAATATGTGTTTAAAAGTTATAAAAGCTTATGAATGGCTGTCGGATCTCTATGTCCTAGTAAGTACCTAGTTATGATTTATAGCACTAGAATTTGTTTTTATGTTTCTGTTTAATTTTAAAACAGGATTTCTTTGTGGATAATCACTGGAGTAAGCTACCTCAAAGTTGGCAAGAATGTTTCAACGAAATGGACCCAAAGACTTTGGGTCACATTCTTGCAGGACATCCGACTAAACATATACTACCACTTTCTCTTTTGGCTCTTATAAGATCAGCTAATGTTTTAAGCATACCTCGTAAAAATACTTATAAAAGTAGTACAGATAAGCAACCAAGTAAGGAGCATGAGTGGTGTAATAATCCTAAATTTAAAAACCTTTTTCTAAAGCATGTAAAGTTGAAGAAGAGACATGAAATAAGTATGATGTCAGAGTTTGTGAGTGACACTGTAATACAGACAAATTGTAATACAGTCTTAGACTTTGGGTCTGGTTTGGGACATTTAATAAGAATATTGAGCTATAAATATAATATAAAAACTATTGGAATTGAAATGCAAACGAAGTTGACTGTGGAGGCTAGGTCTGTATCATTGGTATGTATATTATATTTTAATAAATCAAAGTTTTAAAATAAACAATTAGTTTAATTATTTTTTATTTGCAGAAAACTTGATTTTGAATTAGAGTACACAATCAGGAAACAACTAACAGAAGAACAAATATCAAATCTCCATAGACCAAACCACATGAACCTAACATTGTCTTCTTTGGACCAATTGGAACAAATACCTTTACAGTCTATAAAAGAATATGGTTTAATTGGCTTACACCCCTGCGGTGATCTAGGCCCCTTATTGATTAAACATTTTGTTAACTCTAATAAAGTAAAATTCATTTGTGTTGTTGGTTGTTGTTTTATGAAATTGTCATGCCATACTGAAACCTGTGGATATCCTATGAGCAGTTATCTGAAAAACTTAAACAATGATCTGTCATACACAAGCAGAGAAATAGCTTGTCATGCTATTGAAACATATTGTAGGAGATTATGTAAAGGAGACTATAAAGATTTAAAGGTACTAAATAAACATATTAGTGCTGAAAATCTTTAGTAAATTAAGGTTCAAATAAATTGTTATGTAATTATTTCAGGTACATGCATATAGAGCCGCGCTGGAGAAACTTTTGCAACAAATGGACCCTAAATTAAAACATATGCCAATAAGAAGTGTCAAACACACCAATGACATGACATTTGAAAGGTGAGCTTTAAATACAAATAAAATAAACTACTTAATAAAATAACATATATATTTCAATATAAAATTGAAATAATATAAAAATATCTATTAACAGTTAATATTAAATGATTATGCACATCAAAAAAGGGGAGGAATTACTAGTATTATTATTTATTCATATATAGGTATTTCAACTTCAATGAAATTTCGAAAAAGGAATAAATTATTTACTTTCATGATTATTCTTTTTTTCATTTTTAATTAGGTTATTAGTGGCATTACAAAAGAATCTTTTTCATTTAATGCTTAGATATTTTTTTGTAAGTATGAATATCTTTCAGTTACTGCACTGCAGCTCTACATCGGCTGTCTATCAAGTCATTAAATTATGCAGATGTAGAGGCAGACCTGGTTCATTGGAAGCGTGTGGTGGTGCTATACACTCTGCGGCTGGCAGTAGCTCCTCTTGTAGAGACTCTAATATTATTTGATCGAGTGCTTTACATATTAGAACATGGTAAAAGAATGTGCTCTGACAGCTTAATACCGAAAGAAATACTTACACCAGTTTCTTGTAATAGACATTTATTAGAGGAAAATACATCAATTTACACACGTCTTATGTACAGTAACAGCTTTATCCACTACAACAAAAGCTATGTTTAGTAAATCTTTGGCACATTATATACTATTTGTAGAAATTAAACTTAACTGCTATGGAGAAGAATTGGTCCATTGGAATGTTGGATTTAGAAGTAATTTTAATTGTTAATAAATAATTATGAATCAGTAATTCACTGTTTAACAACCGGTTTCCAAAAGAAAACCAAATGTTTTTTACTCTTCTGTTTGGTTGATGCCTTAACAGCCAATCAGGGTACTTGACAATAATATTAACTGTCAAATCATTGCTAATTTTCTCGGACTGTTATTTACGTTACAGAATTTTTGATCACATTTGTTGCGAGGTCACTTAATGTAATTATGTTGTAATATATTTTAGATTTATAGGTATTAAGTTGCCCTAGCTGAAAATAAAAATATTTGATTTATAAGTTAATTAACTGTATATTTATTACAGGTATATCATGTTCCATATACCCGGTCTTTGATCCAGAAACGTCGCCGCGCAATCATATAATAGTAGGGAAAAAGATGTAATGTCTAAAATATAATGTAATTTAATAAATAAATTTAATATATCAATTACGATTTTTTGGTCTGTTAACCCATATCTATATGTATATAATATGTTGCAAACAGCAATCTTAATATTATAAATGTCATATTATTAAATTCTGTAGAGATTTTCATTACATTAAAATATATATAATATAAACAATGTGAATGTACATCTCGGTACGTAGTACCTACCAGACTTTTTGTAACAATGAATAGATTCTATATTAGATAAATAAAATTGAATTTTTAGGCTTCATTTACATGCTTGCGAAAGCAACATTTAAATCAAAATTTCCAAAGTATACGTTGATTAAAAATCACCACTGTTTTGGTGCATGGCTGTAGGATCTATTTCTTCCAAAGGGTAAATGATATGCTTCACAGCAGCAGAAGGTGCACTGTTTTACGTTCATGTTAAACAACTTGTCAAAGAAGTTAGTTATTTCTTTCCGCAAAAAAGCCGTTTCTAATTTTCAGAGCTGACAAGTTGCACGGTGAGATTATTTTTATTTATTTATGATTTACACTGTAGGTGGCAACATAGGTGCAGGTTCGTCTTCAGAGTCGTCGGAATGAACGCGTGTGAAGCGTCGTCTTTCCAACAACCGACGTAACTTGAACTGACTGTGATCGTATTCCCAGCGACGACGACCAACCGACTTGCGACCTGGTGTTCATGTGCCCACGTTTGTTTTGTCCAGGTTGTAAGAAATTAAATTTAAAATCATTAATATACTTATTATTGACTGCAATATAAATAACTTTATATATAACAACAGCTTAAAATAACCATATCGAAATACATACCAATACTTATTATTAAAATTTTAAATAATAATATTGTGCAAAAGTTTAATCATGCATGCAGGTGCAGGAAATAAAAACACAGAAAGCCGTTAACAAATATATTTCAATAAATATTTCTTAAAAATTAAATTTACAATCCATAGCAAGCAAAATTTAAGACTAAATCAAAGTAACGTTAGATGACATCACAAAACAAAAAAAGACAGCCTTTATGAATTAAATGCAGATCAAATTAGGCATCTATGCAAAACGTAGAATAAAACTTACAACCATACTTGGCACAAACTAAAATTTGGACAAAAGATTTCGTAAATATATATATCTTATATTATTTATAGTTCAATTTTCTATTTCCAAGATTATCTTGGAATAATAAATAGAAACTGGTATTGAAAATGTAAAAAATAAATTAAATACTTGGTGTATTAATTTCAAAGACATTAAGTTTATCACGATCGTGACAAATTCTTGTGACAGGTAATTTAGGGTAAATATAGTCGAACTTTTTGTTCAATAACACTCTTTATAAATTTATAACGTTTTATAATACTCATTTGTTTTAAGATACAAACTATTAGACGTAAATTATTAAGGAATGTTTCTAGGAACTTTTATGTAGCAACAAAAATAATATAACCTATTAAAGATAATTTGTAAGAGAATAACATTTTTTTTTTATATCAATGAATATTAACCTAATCGATTAAAGATCTTAATAACGTTTAAGAAAGCAATAAAATGTATCATCTTTTTCTTAAAACTACAAATATTCACTGCACTATTTTGCAAGTCTAAGGTATACTTAGAAGTCATAAAGATCTTTTATCTTCACTACAAAAATTACAATTGAGGAAAGAATATGAGACTATATTGATGTGAGTTAGGACAGCAGTTTGTCCTTGGCGTGGTTGTGGTGGTGTTGCTTACCGTTGCGCGCGCGGCACAGCGCCAGCAGCAGTGCGCCGCACGCCGCCCCCAGCGCGCTGCTCGCCGCGCCCGCCCACGCGCCCCAGCGCTCCCACTCGTGCGCCACGCTCACGCCCGCCACGTCTACACATCACACCGCTGCTTTACTAATACTCGCTACCGCTGCGTCAAACAGCCTCACCGCCGCGCCCGCCCACGCGCCCCAGCGCTCCCACTCGTGCGCCACGCTCACGCCCGCCACGTCTACACATCACACCGCTGCTTTACTAATACTCGCTACCGCTGCGTCAAACAGCCTCACCGCCGCGCCCGCCCACGCGCCCCAGCGCTCCCACTCGTGCGCCACGCTCACGCCCGCCACGTCTACACATCACACCGCTGCTTTACTAATACTCGCTACCGCTGCGTCAAACAGCCTCACCGCCGCGCCCGCCCACGCGCCCCAGCGCTCCCACTCGTGCGCCACGCTGACGCCCGCCACGTCTACACATCACACCGCTGCTTTACTAATACTCGCTACCGCTGCGTCAAACAGCCTCACCGCCGCGCCCGCCCACGCGCCCCAGCGCTCCCACTCGTGCGCCACGCTGACGCCCGCCACGTCTACACATCACACCGCTGCTTTACTAATACTCGCTACCGCTGCGTCAAACAGCCTCACCGCCGCGCCCGCCCACGCGCCCCAGCGCTCCCACTCGTGCGCCACGTCTACACATCACACGGCTGCATTACTACTACTCGCTACCGCTGCGTCATATGGCCTCACCGCCGCGCCCGCCCACGCGCCCCAGCGCTCCCACTCGTGAGCCACGCTGACGCCCGCCACGTCTACACATCACACCGCTGCTTT
Organism: Mechanitis mazaeus; assembly: GCA_959347395.1. NCBI lineage: Eukaryota > Metazoa > Arthropoda > Insecta > Lepidoptera > Nymphalidae > Mechanitis > Mechanitis mazaeus. The sequence goes on from OY365743.1 coordinate 4,954,289, forward strand.
ACTAATACTCGCTACCGCTGCGTCATATGGCCTCACCGCCGCGCCCGCCCACGCGCCCCAGCGCTCCCACTCGTGAGCCACGCTGACGCCCGCCACGTCTACACTTCACACCGCTGCTTTACTAATACTCGCTACCGCTGCGTCAAACAGCCTCACCGCCGCGCCCGCCCACGCGCCCCAGCGCTCCCACTCGTGCGCCACGTCTACACATCACACGACTGCATTACTACTACTCGCTACCGCTGCGTCATATGGCCTCACCGCCGCGCCCGCCCACGCGCCCCAGCGCTCCCACTCGTGAGCCACGCTGACGCCCGCCACGTCTACACATCACACCGCTGCTTTACTAATACTCGCTACCGCTGTGTCAAACAGCCTCACCGCCGCGCCCGCCTACGCGCCCCAGCGCTCCCACTCGTGCGCCACGTCTACACATCACACGGCTGCATTACTACTACTCGCTACCGCTGCGTCATATGGCCTCACCGCCGCGCCCGCCCACGCGCCCCAGCGCTCCCACTCGTGAGCCACGCTGACGCCCGCCACGTCTACACTTCACACCGCTGCTTTACTAATACTCGCTACCGCTGCGTCAAACAGCCTCACCGCCGCGCCCGCCCACGCGCCCCAGCGCTCCCACTCGTGCGCCACGTCTACACATCACACGACTGCATTACTACTACTCGCTACCGCTGCGTCATATGGCCTCACCGACGCGCCCGCCCACGCGCCCCAGCGCTCCCACTCGTGAGCCACGCTGACGCCCGCCACGTCTACACATCACACCGCTGCTTTACTAATACTCGCTACCGCTGTGTCAAACAGCCTCACCGCCGCGCCCGCCTACGCGCCCCAGCGCTCCCACTCGTGCGCCACGTCTACACATCACACGGCTGCATTACTACTACTCGCTACCGCTGCGTCATATGGCCTCACCGACGCGCCCGCCCACGCGCCCCAGCGCCCACACTCGCGCGCCACGCTGACGCCCGCCACGTCTACACTTCACACCGCTGCTTTACTAATACTCGCTACCGCTGCGTCAAACAGCCTCACCGCCGCGCCCGCCCACGCGCCCCAGCGCTCCCACTCGTGCGCCACGTCTACACATCACACGGCTGCATTACTACTACTCGCTACCGCTGCGTCATATGGCCTCACCGCCGCGCCCGCCCACGCGCCCCAGCGCCCACACTCGCGCGCCACGCTGACGCCCGCCACGTCTACACATCACACCGCTGCTTTACTAATACTCGCTACCGCTGTGTCAAACAGCCTCACCGCCGCGCCCGCCTACGCGCCCCAGCGCTCCCACTCGTGCGCCACGTCTACACATCACACGGCTGCATTACTACTACTCGCTACCGCTGCGTCATATGGCCTCACCGACGCGCCCGCCCACGCGCCCCAGCGCTCCCACTCGTGCGCCACGTCTACACATCACACGACTGCATTACTACTACTCGCTACCGCTGCGTCATATGGCCTCACCGACGCGCCCGCCCACGCGCCCCAGCGCTCCCACTCGTGAGCCACGCTGACGCCCGCCACGTCTACACATCACACCGCTGCTTTACTAATACTCGCTACCGCTGTGTCAAACAGCCTCACCGCCGCGCCCGCCTACGCGCCCCAGCGCTCCCACTCGTGCGCCACGTCTACACATCACACGGCTGCATTACTACTACTCGCTACCGCTGCGTCATATGGCCTCACCGCCGCGCCCGCCCACGCGCCCCAGCGCCCACACTCGCGCGCCACGCTCACGTCTGCCACTTCTACATACGACACCGCTGCCTTACTACTGCCTGCTGTAGCCACACATTACGCACTAACTGCCGTCCCCTGCATTGTGGTTCAGCGATCCCACTTGCCCCCACTTCTGACGTCTCTATACAGTACAATCCTACGTAGCTACTACTTGCCATGGCAAGGATTAACGCACTACTTGATGCTCGAGCTAACCGCGCCCACGTTGCCCAACAACTCAAACTAAGGTAGTTGGAGAAAACAGTTCCATACAAAAATTATAATTATGGTTGTGTACTAACTATACGTAAAAATGGCAACGACCCACTTACTGGAAATATACATAACAACGTATTATTTAAATTACTCGCTAGTTGCAAGTATAAATGTATGAAAAAAATAAAAGAAAAAAAAAAATACAAACCTACTTACCGACAGTTGTGGGCTTCGTTCTGGTCACATTCACTTTGCTCTCATTTCTTAGAGTTTCGTCGACGAACTTATAAACTCTGTGGGGATCCAACTCCGCCACGTACACTGTACCGTCCTGTGAGACCACTACATCGTGAGGGTTGCTGAAGCTGTCTCCAGGTGCGAAGGTTTGTAACAGACGCCCCGAGGTGTAGTCTATGACGTACCCTCGGACTGGAATTCTACCTAATGTCGGTCCGTTGACTAAATAGAGGCGCCCACCTGGGACATCATACATTAAATTAATCTTAAATGCCACATCAATAAAGATAGACTTGTACGTTTATCAACAGTTAATCAACAGTTTTCGAATTAATATTAACATTATCACACAGGCCAGATACAAATTTTTAAAGATATATCATGAATAATGGAGCTCCTTTGAAATCTTTTCTATTTTATAATTAATAATAAGCATTGAATAACATCATAAAATGAGCATTGTGCATAATATTTATAAAATCCAACGTGCCTCGGAGTGTATGTACAAATTTTTTTGAGTAACATTTGTAAGTTTGACTTATTTAAAATAGAAGTCAGAGGAACTCATACCGTGCACGGGTGCGTAGGCAACACTGAATAGCCGTGGCCCCAAGAGCCAGTGCCTGTAAGCGGTCTGAAAGGCCCCCGAGTCAGTCCGGAAGCACGCCACGCGGCCGCGCTCGCGGTCCGCCACGCACAGCGACGAGCGATCCTCCGCCAGCGCCAGCGCGTGGGGGACTGAGAACACGAACGGCGACTCACCGAGACCTGTGGGTTTCGGGACATAATTCCGATTAATGATAGCGTATCTACAATTCCATCACAAGAAATCCTATTGAACTTTTTATAGAACTCAAATAACTAAGCTTAGCTTTAGAACATATGTTTTACCCTAGGGTAACATACAACAACATCTAACTCACGCTTTCCCCACTGCAGTATCTTTGTACCGTCTGACGCGTACTTCACGATGCGGGTGTTACAGTACCCGTCCGCCACGAAGAAGTCGCCAGTTGACATCACAGCCACCGCGCTGGGCTTGCAGAAGTGCTTGTCGTCGTCACCCGGAATGAATCTAATAAAACAATATTGTTTAGTTTTGTTAATTGATTTCTTAGTAAACATTTAGAAGTATATATTGCCTAGTGCACTTAATTGTTGCTATTTTTTTGTGTTAGGTATTTTCTATTTTGTTATTTGATTTGAAAGACCTTTAAGACGGTTGACGATACTTACTTTTCTCCAAGAACGAGCGAGGGTGAAGTTCTATTATCGGGGGTAAACTTGAACACCTGATGAAGAGCGACGTCCGTTACCCACACGTTACCCTCGCTGTCTACCGTGATGCCATGAGGTATATAAAAACTAAAATACATTTAATTTTTCTTTTATTACATAACTTCACGTCTAAACCATTTCTCATAGACTGCTAAGTAATTTTAATTAACAAGCTAATACAATTATAATTTACATAAAACTTAATATAATTTAAATGCATTATAAAAAATAAATATAAATACTTTTCCTGACTGTCACATTTCTCAACCATCCAGGGCCAAAACGCCCTATGGTTTACGAATAGGTACTCTACTACTATTACTCAATAAATGTTTTATGTACACTACATATCTCATTAATAAAAAGTTTTATTAGAATATTATAAGATTATTTAGAAATCCGTTCTCGTTCAATTGAACTTTACATAAAGCAAAAGTATTCAAACATAAAAAACATAATTTATGATACCACTAGTTAAGATCACTCCAAATTAATGTTGCTAATTTTATTAAATTAAATATTTTTATAAAATATACCTATGACTTGGTGAAATTTTAAAATGATGTGTGCTTGAAGTTATGACATTATCAAACTAATTATTAATATATCATTTGTTATGAGATACTTAGATATTAAGGACTAAATTTTCCTTTCATTAGAGACAAGTACTAAATTGGTGACATTACAAACCTCACTATATTAAATTATTTATCTAAATCTATATTCCTACATAAAATATAAGTGCTACAAATACTTTTTAATATAGTTTAGAATTAAAAATTTGACCAGAATATTTTATTGGAAACAAATATTTATCAAAACAAAACCCAGTAACTGTATTTACAATAAAATCTCTGTGCCTATATGTGTGAATAAATATATTTAGATATTTTACAACATTTCTCATGCATTAAAAAAATATCTTGCTAATTATAATGTTTATCCTTACATTATAATTAGCAATATATTATTGAAATTGCTGTTGTAGGGTATTCCCGCTTTAGTGATGTCATAATATGTATATATTACATAAAATAATACATTGCAAAGTTTCTTTTCAATAATGTTTAGAAATATTTTTAATTACTTACAGATTCTGTCCCCAAGAGTCTACTAATCCTCCAGTTTCATTTAACACCAATATTGTAGGATGAGGGATTGCCGGCTCACCTATAGCCTGATAAACATGCCTATCGGAAAATGTATTGGCATCCCAAGTGTTTGATGCTCTATGGAATACAAGCAACAGACCAGTGTTGTCAAGAGCTACACCCGACACTTGACCCATATTTATATTGTCTGGCCAGTTTGGTACCCATTGTGGAGCTTAAAAAAACATTAACTCTAATTTTATTATTTATTGTTTTATATTATTCATTCATATATTTGGAAGTACAGACTATAAGATATCGACAGATTACTATGATGTTATATTTACCATGTTCCAGCTTTCCTAATGCAGTATTTATTCTTGAGGATTGTTGGCTGTCATAAAAGCTATCTGAATAATATTCCGCAGGCATCTATGACAACAAATGCAATGACTTGATGATATATTATAAAAAACTACTTATTAATCAATATTTTTAACTGGCTTACCCTTCTTGCGGCAATACAGGAGGTCAACATCAACAATATTAACATTTCTAACTTGGTTCTTAATAAATTAATGTTAAAATCAAACATATTGATAATAAATACGTGATTTATATATTTAACATATGTGGGATCAGTCTTCTTAAGTAATGTTTATAATTCTCGAGTTTCCATCAAGATTGGTTATTTGTTCTAGTGACAAAATTTAAAACTTTGACAGTATATATAAAACTCTACATAACTTGCAGTTATTCTAATGGGAACTAGAAAATAATCTTTACAATCTATGCAACGCAGTAGTTTTTTTCGATTTATATCGAGTTCCTCGAGTTGTTTACAGCGCAGACGCGTAACACTTAACAGCTGACAGCTAGTGACAGCATTTTCAACTGAGCAGGGACAAATTAAAACTATTGTCAAATTATCTGAATGTCTAATGTACAGTGATTATATATTTTTCCTGTTTTACAGATTACTTAAAGAACATTAATGTATAATTGTCTCTTTATTATTAGCATTATTAGCTCTTCATTTTAAACAGTAATCCTTATTTATAATTGTAGACCCGAATAACTAAATTGAAATTATTTAGCTGCTTTTTAAAACGCACAATCTGGCGTAAAAACGTTTAAAATTATCAAACTTCTCACTCTAATGCAATAAAAAAAGCCTATATTTTAAAATATAACATGCTTCATGAAGAGTTTAGTACATACTAATTGAATCAACAAACTAAAACTTAAGTTCAAAATCTCTTTCAGATAAAAAAAATCTTAGAACTTGGGAAAATACAATAAAGTTGGTATAGTAAATAAAAAACATTGACACATTACACTAAGAAGTTTTATTTTCACATTCACTTTTGTAGTGCATGTACACCATATGGAAAAAGTTACAATTACATAAATATAATCCATCTCAATACTGGATGCAATATTTAAGCAACTTCCCCAAAAGTAGGCAACCCTTATGGCCTATATATGAATGACATTTTTGCCAAACATTATATCCTTAACGTAATCTAAAAGTTAGTTAAGAACAGTTGGGCCTGCTCTTGAATCTTCCTCATTTTCTTCAAAGCTTTTGAAGACATACGACTCTTGTCGCCTAATAAGGCAATACTAAAATGTAGCTTTCTAACGAGTTCACTTCTTGTTTTCTTCAGAACTGAATCTATAGGATGGTAACTGAGCAACCGTCTATGATAAAACACAAGCCTATTCTTGGTTGCAGCTGTTAATTGGGATGTATCGTTAATGATGATGTTGTTCTCTTTTGCATCATCTTTTCCAACATTTACATTGCGCTGTAAGTTTTGGATTGGGTTTAAAGTTTTTTGGTTCGGCTTCGGACTAACTTTAAAGGATTTTTCGTTCTTCTTCTTTTTAAATGTGATAGACGGTTTTTTATTGTAGAATTTGCTTAATAGATCCGTATAATCGTCCCTGGGTATAGCAGTAAAGATACAATGAAAATGTTCACCGATTTCTTCACGCAGCGATGTCGGAATATTCTTTTGTCTGAAATTAGTAAGTTTTTCCTGTAAAGCGTATAGCTCGTTGAGATGTTTCGTTCCGTCAGCAAGACCAGCTTGTCCGAGAAGTACCATGTTGAGTTTTCTCAGCATTACGTTCATATTGTCTTTGTTATTGGACAATTGTTTCGGGCTGATGACCTTTTGATTGATAAGTTGTTTATGTTTGTTTTGTAAAAACGTTAACTCTTTGTATAGAGCTTTCGGGTCTCCCAAGTCTTTTTTCAAAGAATCAAATGCTTTGTTGAGTTTACGCAAAGCATTGTTTCTATTCTTGGGAATATTATTGCTCATTACAAATTGGTCTACAGTTTCTTGAGTGACGTCGCATTCACTCTCAGAGACGAAGCGTTCCCTCTCTTTTCCAAACTGTTTGTTTTTGATCCACTCTTTCAATTCTGATTGAAAAGCCTCTTGGTTACCGACAGTGCCGTTTATGCTCAAATAAAAACTTATATTTTCATTTTCGAGTATCAAGTTATTGTTTTTAATAGACGTATTTAGCCACAGGTTGCCTTCTTCCGTCATTAGTTTGTCTGATATTTCTTTAGTGATGTAAACTCTCGCCGAGGTAATAACCTCGCTAGTATCAGACACTTCATTATCTTGGATCATTTGTCCTTTCTTGTCTCGATTTTCAGACGATATTGGAATAAAATCTGGAGCCTTTTCTGAACTCTGAGCCTCAGATACTATTTTTTTATTGATCTCAGAATTAGTTTTACTTGTGGTAATGGGCTGATCCTTGCAAAGTGTAACCTTCCTTTGTTGATTACTATTTATGGGGCTTTTAATGCCTTGGGTTACTTCCACTTCTATTATTCCAACATTCCTCTTTTTATTAAGATGTGTCTCATGAGTGGATGGTGACTTTGACTGTCGTTTCAATCTATCTTGCCGGGGTATTAAAAGTTCTTCAGAATTGTTTCTGTTTTTATACTTTTTATTTACACTCTCATTTTGGGTGTTACTGTTCAACATCTCGTAGACTGGTCGGTATATAGAGACATATGGAGAATTGATGGGCAACCCTGAGAACGGTAGAGAAAGACGGCAGGTGTGCACCAAATGACCGCGACGAGTGCATCCACTGCAGAACATCTGGTGATTCTTCTTCGTCTGACGATTCTCTTCCAGGAGAGTGTCACAATATATCTATAAAAGAATAATTTCAATATAAACTGTGACCAAAGACAATATTTTTTAAGAATAGAATAATAACTCATAATTTGTAATAAACATTACAAATTACTATATTTATTTTTAGCAGTATAAGATTTTTGATTACTGTATCGTGGTATCGGCGCCAGATGTCAGGACAGTGGCTCGCCGGGTGGCCGTTCTGTCCGCACTCGGCGCAGTTTATGGACTTCCACGAGGAGCAATGACGACACATCGTTGAATACACGTAGTTTGGTGATCCACACTGGAAAGAGGTGCATTGTATTTTTTAGTAAGAAAATAGAAACAGCTGTATTTTACTCCGAATAAAATAACGACATCTGAGATCCAGATCTATAATGGGCCGTGACAATCTCTGTATTTAGATCTATGTGGTTACATCTCTTCTTGTGAGTGTGTCGTCAGAGGTGTCCCGTACTCACATTGACGCATATTTTCCTCGGGCAGCGCGGTTCGTAGTGTCCCGCCGCGCCACACATGAAGCACACGGCGGGCTTCAGGCGACACGCATCGTCACGGTGACCCGCGCGGTTGCAGTAGTTACAGCTGCTTACATAAACAATATCATGATACATGTGTAATAAATGTGTATCTATCGTATCTATGTGGCTATGGTAAATTATATTTAAGTGTGTATAAAGTTGACTACAATATGAAACTTGTTAGTCATTTGCTTTATGATTATAGTATTGTTGGGTTATATATACTAGGTAAAAATGTGAATGTTGTAACCATGGTGCATATAACCAGTCTCCCGCTGCCCTCTAACATTGAACATTTACAAATTTAAAAATTTCATGGCCACTTCTTATAATTGGTTAAATCTAACAGTTAATAATAAATGAAATATTTAATAGTATTTCATTAATCAGTATGTATATTAATAAAAGTTGTGGAGAAACAAGTAATGTGCGCTAGTAACATGTGATAGTGGCACCATAGATAAGAATGGTAAATCTTTATTCTATTCATTTAATTAGTAATATTAATTAATTATCAATAATATTATTAAATAAAAAAAACAAGCCAATCACTTTGTCCACTGTTTAGTTTTGGTATTATCAAAACAATGGTAACATTTTTTATTATGTTCCATTGTGTAAATAGGTAATAAATGGGAGCTCTGTATATAAATCATTTTGTTATTATAAGTTAAAATTATCTTTGATTAAATAAATTGTTATCAGTTATTTTTTTTACTTACGTGACCTTCCTTCTAGACAACGATGGCATTCGGTCCTTTGGGTCTATGAGCCACAAGCTCTTGTCTCCTGAAATCAAGACATGTAATTAATATTTAATATAAGATAAAATTGCAAAACTACCTGATAATTATTGAATAAACATAATAAATAAACAATTTTATTAATTACTTGACATGTTCTTTTGTATCTCCCGGTGATTGAACTCCTCTCCTCCCCAGCTTTCATTATAGAATTTTTCCATTTCAGCTCGTAAAGTTGATAATGAGTAGCGACGCCTCTTGCACATTTTGTTACTGCCTTTCAGATTATCAAAATCTAGATCCTCATTCAAAATTGCAGGTATTTTGGTAGAGCCACATGTAGAACTATTTTGTAAGGGAGTATTATCATCATTGTATTCCTCCATATTTGTAAGTCCTGTCACATTGGCCATCACTATATTTTCATTAATAGTTGTGTTTATAACTGGCTCGGTGAGATCTACAATTGCTTTAACAACATTAATACTATTTTTGGGTGTTTTGAATGTTTCAATATCAGGAGTTTCAGTGGCATTGCTGTCTGAAGTATCAGCATCATTTACATCATGTTTTGATGGAGACTCTTTAGCTTCTGAAGGATTCGAATCCGATTCATAGACATCTGTGTTTGGTAAGCTTTTCTCTGTAACTGAATATGTTTTCTGACTTTTATTACTCTCATTTAAAGATTGGTTGCTATCAGAGTCATACACATCAGGGTTTGGGATACTTTTCTCAGAGACTCGATAAGATTTTGTTCTCTGACGTTTATTTTTTGCTTTGCTCTTAGGCGTTGCAAAACATTCCTCAACTGAGCCAGCTGTTGGAATACTCACAGGAGTTGAAACAGAAATAGTGTTTGAAATTGGAGTTGCAGCATCTTTGTTCCTCTTTTTCTTTTTTTTCTTAGATGGTGTTTGATCCAAAAGATCAGAACCATGAAGACTGAAGTCAAAGCTTTGGTTGTTAGGATGTTTTGATGATATATTTAGTGCAATGCAGTCACTTCTAATAAAGTCATCAGAAATGGAAGAAACAACTGATGGTACAGGACTAGCAGTTACTTCTCTATCTCTAACGCTTTTATTCTCTTTTATTGGCTTGATTTCCTCTTTTTTTAAGTTAGACTCAGTTGTAATTTGACAAATATCATCTTCATCAGAGCTCTCAATAGTAATGGTGGGTTTGGGTGGAAGAGCAACTTCAATGACTTCATCTTCATCACTTGATTCAAGTTCCACTACATATTTATCATCCTCGTTTTCCAAAATCTCTACAGTTTTCTTGACATTTGAGGGAACAGGTTGTTGGAAAATAGAGAGATCTGATGAATTTAGGTCTGATTGTTTGTTTTTGTCATCTTTTGTTTTATTTTGGCTGTTCTCGGGTGTTTCTTTATTTGTAGACTCTTTAGCTGTGTTTATTTTCTGATAAGGTGTGTTTTGGTCAATGTTTGTACGCCAGTAGCGACGTACGGTGCTTTGAGGAACATTCTCAACAATGTTGTTATCTTTAGGATTTGTGTTGACATTTGCCTGTGTTTCGTCTACATAATGTATCATAGCATACATCTGTTCCTCCAGCTCATTTTCGCTAAGCTCCTAAAACAAAAGATTGCAACATTACCATGCGTTTTTGATCATTATTGTGACACAACAAAAATATAGTAACCTAAACACTCACCTCTTCCATGTTTTCGTCGGAAATTTAGATCGAAAAGAAGAAGATAGGAAATAAACATAATCGAAAGTTTTAATAGGGGCAATTAATAAACTGCTATAAGCATTACAAGTAACGAAAAAAGGATTTGTATTTATTATGGTTTACGGACACGTCTGACACTCCATTTCGAGTCCTAAAAACTGACATTGCCAGTGACAGATAACAATTACTACACAATTCATAAACTACCATTTAGGTTAATAATTTTTGAACATAGATAATAATATAAGTGGTAGGGCAACCAATTGCTATAGCAAAAAAAAAAGTAAACGGAATAGGGGATTGGAAACGATCATTTTTTTCACATCTAAGAAAAAATTAACTTAAGTTTAATAAACATTTTTGAAGCCATAATAGAAGATTTTGATAATATTAAATAGATAGAAAATTTAGTTACCGTTTCCGCCACAAAATGGCCGAAACTTTCAGCCTTATTAAATCTCGAGTCTGTTAATTATCGTGTGTCATTCTTTGAACTTCGCGACTAATTCGAGCACACCCGTATTTTTAACAAGTTTACTTCCAAGAATCATTTTAAACTATATATTTATTTTATTTATATAATAATGAAATGAAAATGTAATTATATATATATAAAGTAATATTTTGTATCTAAACTTTCGTGATCCACTTCACGCCGCGACTGAATGAAGACACCCGGAGTACAGCCGGATAATTAATTACATTTAAAAGTAAGTAATACTTTAGTAATTGCCTTTTTTAAAATTGAAAACTGTATAACTAACTGTGTGTGTGTGTATATGCAAATTAATGTACTTAGTGCATCTAGTGCAGTATTACACATTCCTAAAGTATACGCAAGTATATAATAGAAATAATATTTAATATTTGTATGAGTTCATGTATTATATTTTGTGGCGTTTGTGACATTTTTAATTCTTTTTTTTCACTGCCGTGCTCGCGAATGGCGAGCGATAGCTATGTTGTTTATAAAACGCCAAGGTAGTAGATACCCATTAAAGCCGAACGGTTATCCGCATCATCTTGGTCAGACGACACCTTAACCCTTTTTACACTTACCGTGACACTACGGGATAGTCACCACCTCCATTTGACAAACCCACCAGCTCTGGCACTTTTCGAAATATCAGGATAATACTTCAGTTTACTGCCTTCTTTCTTGATATTAAGAGCTTTTCTCGTGAATGGTAAGTATATTATGACTTACCATATTAAATTTTCTTATATTTTACAATGTTTGCATTGCTTATAAGATTTTTGTTTGTCTGCTTACTACGTAGAGAAATAGAAATACCGTAAACATTTGTAACGAATGTCAAATGTATCTTAAATTGGAAAATGTAAAAGGTATCTGGTAGTTAAGATATTAAGTATTTTTTTGTTGATACATTACAAGAATTGAGAAATTCTTGTAAATATATTACAAGAATTAAGAATAATAAAACCAACAAGAAAATATTTAGTGTGTTAATGCAGTTTCATAAAAATCTTAATTTTGTTGTACAAAAATTTATTGAGCGAAAATCTATTGAGAACACGCTTGCGTGGACCTAGTATTATATTTAACTAGGTCCACGCAGGCGGGGTTAGCCTCGCGACACAGCGCGCGAAACAAAAACGTTCTATATGTTAACCATATGGGACACATTTTATCAATTATTTCGAAAACTACAATAACGACTCGGTTGATTTTCAATCCAGACCGAGTTTTGCTCATTATGCGTATGTGTGCAAAATTTCGTGCGTGTAGCTCCTAAATTGAAGGAGGAGTAGGGAGTGGATAGGGTAACTAAGAGTTGAAAATTTGGGTAGTAAAGAGCTTCGCTTCGCTCAGCTCAATAATTTCAATCAGCTCGATTACAAAAACTTTCACCGATTACCGTTTTAGAAAACTAAGACCATTATTGTATATTTCTCAAGCAATAGATTTTGGTTCACTACAAGTAGTTTAATGTTCTATTTTGACTCTTTGATCGTTGATTTCAAGATTTCAAGATCGTTGATCTTAAGAATTTAAAAAGAAATTATTATTGTATATTTACTACAGGCTGCTGGCATTGAAGTGAGATTAAAATTAGGAACCTATTTAAAATAAAAAAAACTTTTTAAACTTTTTTTTCCATTTATTATTTTATACAACATTTTAAACTTATATTGCTTACATCTTAATTCTAAAATACTTAATATATTAAATATTAAAGTTCTTATTATATTATAACATTCATCCATCCATAAAGATATTTACTTATTCTGTGGGTGGCGTTTCTGAAAAAAAATATTTAAAAGTTATTTATGGCCGACGAATCAAAGATTGTGGGTTCGATTCCCACGCGGGATAGTTGTTTGTGTAATCCTGCTACTGCTGCTTTGTCCTCGTTATTACTATTTTTGTGAAAATACCCGCGATGCAGATTTCTCTAGAGCGGCAGTCATTTATTTATAAAAAAAATATATAAATACTCCAAAGGTTAAGACTATCTAGACCAGTGTTTCCCAACGTGGGGCGTACGCCCCACAAGGGGGCAATTTGGGAATTTAGGGGGGCAATTTGGGAATTTTCGGACTGTGAATTTTAATATGATTGGCTGTTTGAATAGTTAAAATGTTAAATTTTGGTATGTAAGGGGGCAATTTTGAAATTTTGACATGTTTAGGGGGCAATTTGAAGATTTCTAATGAAAAAGTGGGACATGAACTCAAAAAGGTTGGGAACCACTGATCTAGACTGATATTACTTTATCTCGTCAAAAAGTCATTAAAAGATAATTTTGAGGCATTTAAAAAAACAAGAGGATGTTAAACAAGAAAAATGAAAAGGCTGTCTTATTGTTAAGAGCAATCTGTGACAGACGATTTTCAGATGAAAAGATGTGAGTAAAAACCACGGGATATTACTAATAAAAAAGGCGAAATACCTAAATGAAAAACCATCATGTGTGCTACTAGGGAAAAGCTCTGCAAGTATATTTTCTACTGTTTTTGCCGTCGACGCAACGTCGCAACCTTCCACCCATAGTGGCTCGCAATGGCAACTGCGGATTTAATATTATTTTAACGTTATAAGCTTTCCATAATTTAAAAAGAAACAACAATTTAAATTTAATCTCACAACCAGGGTAATAGACGTATTACCATTTACATATACTGTTTGCCATAAGAGAGGTGGACTTCTACATAACATGATAAAATTTAAATAAGCCCTAAAAATTATCGTATATTGTTTTTGTTTTCATCTATTTAATCTGTGCTATCCTTAGAGTCCTCACAGCTTAGCGACGTGCAGCAGCGCAGCTCGTGTGAGCGCGCGGAAGGCGGCCGTAGCGCCGCAGTAGGCGCCCGACTGTCTGGGGCCGGCACCCGACACCCACATCACGCTACCACCGCGATGAAGGTGCAAGGACAGTTCTTCTAGTAACTTTGGGACAAATATTTTTATGGTATAAAACTTTTTTTATAAACATGTTATTGCTATTATGCTACAATTATTGTAATAAATATTGGACACATGTTCATCACGTTAGTCTTAAACCTACGACGGCGGCATCCTTAAGTAATAAAAAAAATATTAATCCGTTAATAACATCTTTTAAATGTTAATCCACACTGCATTATGAGCACGACTTAGGATTTCGAAAGAAAGCTGACATCATTATATAAAAGCCAGAGTTGACATGACAACTTCAGCCAGGCACGGTATCTAAGAAGTTTAAGGTTCGATTTCTGCTTGTTTGTGTGTAAATATTAATGTGATAAATCAAATTGAAAAATAATGATAACATCAGAGTTAAATATATATCTCTTACGTGTAAATTATTGTAAACATCTTCTGTAACAAGTTGTGCAACCCCGTCGAGTCCATCTTTATAATCAGCTCCTATAATTATTAAACAGTCAATCTTATCCTCTCCCCTCATTTTATCCTCACGAGATGTTCTCACAGAACATCCGCGATCTTCTAGTTTTTGTTTTAATTCTCGACCTAATATACTTGTTGTGTTCGTAATCTGTAAATAAATTACATTAATATTATTAAAACATTATCTTATAAAAAAAATACCACCACCACCACCTCGCTAATGAGATCTTATCCAATTTTTATGACTTATTTTTGTAATTTTATACTTACTAAAATATTTTTTATTGGTCTATAGTTGCGTTTCCGTCTCACAAGCTTCCTTCGAGTCGTATAGGCTATGAGGGCCGATGTAGCCAGCAGGAAGGTTCCTCCTTCTAAAGTAGCTAGCAACCGCCACGCTATACCAGCGCCGGCCGCAAAGCCTTCTGCCATGTCCTCTGAAAAGATTAATAAATGTAATATTAATTTCTTCAATATTTAGACTAAGTTCATAAATTTGTGCTCGCACTGTTACCACATATTTTACTGTTACTATATGTAAATAAATAACTTTAGTGTCATCATAGCTTATTGGTCTAATGTGTGTTTCGTTACGAATCCTGCTCCTCCTAGACGAATAATGGTAGGATGTCGAAATATATCCTGAAGTTTTTTAGTGACATTTGTGATTGTAGTTTTTTATTAAATGGTCAAAATGTGTCCAATAGAGTTAATATGTGGAACGTTTTGAAATCGGACGCTCGAGTTCTTAGTTGGCTTATGATTATAGCCACTATTTACTCTGCTAATTTTATAAGTATGCGAAACTCATACAGCAACAATTGCTTCGCTCAGCTCCACCCGCGATGCACAGTGACGGACCTAGGAGATATACTAATGAGGCGGAACTTAATCCTTTTTAAAACTCTTACAGCAAAACTCATATTACTCAAGCTATCATCTCTATGTGAAATAATACTAGGAATGCTACCAGACCCTCAATTTCGATTCGGCGAAATCTCGGGTGCCGTTGAGCGAAACGAGCCAAGCCGAAGGCTTCGTCTTGGTGTGGGATGTCGTAATTGTAGACCTTACACTTGCGCTAATTTTTTTACATTGAAGTCTATGGGAGTGATGTTTTTTGGACATTATTCCTCAACGACAATGAATTTTTTTGAAATATTTTTGACAATCCATCACACATATCAGCATGGTATGTGTTCAAAATTTGAAAGAGAACCGTTTAGCCGTTTTAATGCCAACCTTGTAAAACCAATGCAAATTCTCTCCAGTAGAGCGTTCCGCTCGCATCACTCAAACAATAAAATGGTGACCGCATGTAAGCTGATACTATTACATGCGTGCACTGTCATATATGTTTGACACCGCTACCACAGTTTATAAACACCAATTCTCTTTGTGTCTTGCGGTTGGAAAGTTTGTGCAAACCTTAGCCTATTACTTTACGAAACTTCGCGTTTATTGTTATCTAGACTTTACGTAATAGAATAACTTATTAGTCTTTATCTACCATTGAAATCTTTCATTTTAAATAGTACACCCAGTAATTTACCGCCATCTTTTATTGCAATATTAAACAATATTATTTTCCCTTTTCGTTCTAAAACATATATAAAACAAAACATATTGCTTTATTTAATTTCTGCGCTTTATTTGTTTTTGAGGTTGATACTTTACTGGTTGATAAATCCTCTAAAAACTTAATATCTTAAAAAAAGTAAAATTATTGTAATATTGAAACAAAACTTTTTTTAACTATTACAGTTTTAAGAGCTTTTATTTGGCAAACTTATTGTTTTAGCTCCATAGTAGAACGGAAACTGTCCTGCTGTCAGATCATCACTGCCATGAACTACCAGGAAGATTTGGTATATTCTTTCTTGACAAGAACAAGTACACTTGATATTCTCCGTAATAATCATTAGATACTTCATCATATATATCATAAGGAAACAAGCACAGAAAACTATTGATAATAAACTAATTACTTTATAATTACACCTACAGTACAAACGACGTAATGATCACAAAAACAGAATGAAGTAAATAAAATTAAAAATAAACCGCGTTGACATTGCATCTACACAGTTGAGTAAAACGAAAAAAATATATCTGAACTAGAAATGACCAAGAATTGAAACCAATTATCGTAATTGCTTAACAAAAAATACTATATAAGAACTTAAAGAATAAGGAAAATATATATTATTGATTAAAAAAGTTAGGTTATAAGTGTATACGTTTTTCTTGCGTATTGTGTCATATTTTTGTCATATCATTGAAAAGTCTGAAAATGTTATATTTTCTAAGATTTCACAAGTCCATTTAAATAAAAGTTTAATTAAAAGTCTAATTAAAATTATGAATTATAAATATTTATTATATATTACTTTGTTTTGTACTATTTATAAAACTATTTAAGAAATTAGTAATTCCATGTTATTGTCAGAACTCGAATCTACCACTTCTAGGATATCGTTGACTCCCGCTGTTCATTGAGCTATCAGGACGCAGGCGTCCTAATAGATATTGCATTCTATACATAACCGTATTTCTCGTGACGATGAAGAATTAAAATAAAAATAATCTTGTTGTCATGCTTATAGACCATTCCAACTTCTCACTTATAATAGTTATAGTTTATTTGTTCACGAACAAATGTATATTATTTTTATTATTTTAGTTCAAATAAATGTTTCCATTCTTTTATTACCCTACCTTAGTAACCTACTTACTGGTAATCTAAAAATAAAAAAACTGATATCTCGTTCTGACATTGTCACTTTGTATTTGAAATTAAAATTAGTATAAAGTTTTTTAATCTGTTTTCTAATAGTTAGTGTCTGAGAGCAAATTTTCGTATAGCATAAAATTTGTCTCTGATTTTCATATAGCATGAAATTAGACACTGACCTGTAAAAATTTGTAGGCCCTTAATGAAAAACGTCATCTTGGAATCCTGACATATTGAAATCAACTTTAATTGAGTTTTCATTTATTTAAATGTCAGTTGAATTCGTTATATCGAATACAGAAATCCTTCACACTAATACTAGGCGAGTTGGAAAGGATAAACTAATCACTACAATATTAAATTTTGATTAATTCTCAATAGCTCATCCTTTGAATATATTATGATACAGTAAATAGCGGTAGTATCTAATGGTTTTATATTCGATTTAATGGTAAAGTTTAAATAATATTCAATTGTCGTGACTAAAGGTTATCGAAAGTCGTACCTAACCTGTGAAAGGTACATACAATATTGGATATCTTACTCATAAATCAGAAGAGTCGGTAAAGGTTGGGAATAATTAAAGGTTTATAACTTTGTTTAAAGCTATTTATATATTTAACCTTTAAAAATAATTTTAATATTATTTTTTTGTAATAATTAGACAGTTACACTTGGTATAAACGGTTTTACATAAAACATCATAGCTTTTATCTATAATCTCTCCGAAATTTAAAATCTTTTGCGTTTCAAAAAATATTAAATATGTGGAATTTATACATTTAAACCGGTGTCTCCACTTTATTAACATAACAAACGGACGTTAATGTTTAATATCATTTATATTAAAAAACAAATGCTAAAAATGGCGGTAATTGTCAAATCGAGATAAAAATTATGACATTCTATTTTGTAATGCGTTTTCTTTTAATGTTTAAAGTTTCAAAACCCTTGCAACTTCATGCAATGGAGGCTCCAAAAACTAAATAATGCCTACGTGAATGACTGATACTAGCATACTTACTATTGCAACTCAGATAGTTTATATCCTTGTGTATAACATTATTCATTCCTAAAGGCAAGAGATATAATAAATAATATAGTAATGATATTCACAAAAATTTTTATTCAACCACAACGACTTTGATTACCTCATGAAATTCCTTAATGGAAAATTGTTAATAGTTGATCTATACTCAGTAAGGGCACTTAAATTTAATCTATTATTGTGAGACCTTCACGTTTGGCTGCACACACTGTTCTGCAGGAAAATAGAATCTTGAGTGGCAATCGCTGTAATTTGCTGAAGTTACACGAGGCTGTGTTCATTATAATATCCATCACATACAATTGATGTTGCCACAAGTAATTTTACTATAGATTTCGTCTAAGGGTCAAACACAGCTGACAATAGGTTCCCTACCACCATCTCTTAAATTATTATAACATACAATATTGTTTTCCTAAATTGTCTGAATCACTTTTAAGGTGTTACTTGATTGACCTTTCAGTTTTAAAAGTAAGAATTTAAAACTGAACGGTTTCAAAAAGTAAAGTTATTGTAATATTGAAACAAAACTTTTTTAAACTCCGATACTTTTTGAGGTCATGGTAGGTAACTAAGATAAAGAATTCTGCGAACTTGTCAGTAGACAAGAAAATGTTATGTTATTTATTTATTTTCTCAGCTTACGAAGTTTGATAACTAAATAGTATTTAAATATCGAGGAGCAAAGGTCTTGAGTTGTTATGACTCATAATTTCCGTTTTTCTTCAATAAAATTTTTTATTCTCACATAAATTCTTTAATGTAAATGTGCGAGAACACACACATTTCAAAATTACATATCTTTAGCAAAGGGAAGTTTGTTCAACCTTTAACAAATATATAGCGACAAAAGATATCCTCAATGACTCGGCGTTTCCTTTTAGTTCAAAATAATGACTATGTAATAACTCCGGAATCATGCACGAGCTGGATAAAAAATTATCGTAATTGGATGCTCGTGACTACACAATTAGTTTTTATATTTAATCATAGTTTTTCAACGAATAAAGTCCACTCCAAGTTATGTGGAACTTGACCTTTTTAAGGTCTTAATAATCCCTAGTTAGTAATAATGACGTGGTGTGGTTGTTTACTATTATTCTGATCATTGAATAATTCCTCTCCTTGAAAACTTCATGTATTTAGGAGATATAATGGAAGCATGAATGGATGTACTTTTAGTTTTTAACTGCTTGTGTGTTTGTTTTATTTAAGCATGTTATCATATCCCCACAACATACATGATGGTTTTCCTTAGGAGAATGAGAAAGACAAGATGAAAGACTTTTGGAGGATGAGAGTTTTACGGGAACACTCGAAAATTGTTTTGGTCATAATTTGGGAGTAAATATAGACAAATAGTAGACCGACAGAAAGACAGTAGTAGTAGGAAAGTGGAAACATTCACAAATATCAGCTCGTGATCAATAATGCCTGTCATATATTTGAACCTGTACTAACCTTTTTAGTTAATTTATTCGTACAGACATCACTAATGTTTCGGGGCGTGCCGCAAGGCCTGCGAGTATGTCCTTGGTCCACATCAGCCTCAGCTATCGATTTACCAGATGCTTATTAGATTGCTGTTCCGATTATATTTATAGAAATCTTAGCGAGGATAAGATTTTATTGTATTGGGAAAATAATAAAAGGAAGATGTTCTTCTTACATAGTTCTTGTATTGCTATTTTTATGAAAGATGAAGTTAATTAAAGTCAATTAATGATATTAAAAGAAAAGAATTATTCAAGTAATATTGTCCAGTAAAGATATATTTGTCCAGAAAAGATTATTTTAAATTCATTACTATTCATATACAACTTATTAAACACTAGTTTCTAGGTTTTCGCATTGTAAAAAAGCTGTTAGTCCACTAGTTGTCATATACTGTTTTTACTCAGTATTTTTTGGAGTCTATTAGTGCTTATCAAATTGGACAGTGCATGCGCTGTATTAAGGTCACAGTTGGCCCTTCACGAGCTTATCTGAGTGTTCTTGGACTAGAATTCGTTTTTCTAGTACTAGGCTACTTTACAGTCTACTTTTAGTACTAGCCTTGATTATTAAACTAAATATACCTAATAAATATGTGATTAAGATTAACAAATATTAATTGCAATCATGTTTAAACAAACTTCTACGGTACCGTTATATTATTATTATTTTATTTGTTTCCTTGTTCTTGAATCATACATAATGAATTGTGTGTTTAAATCCTGTAGAATTTATTTATCGCATGAAAAAAAAAATTTGTACTAATTATTATTAAGTTCTCACTCTACGTGGTTGTAATTTTCAAAGATTAAGTTAGAATTGTCAGAATAATTTATTCAAACATAATTAAAGTCATGATAATCATAAAAGTTATAACTTTTTACGACCGTCTTTTCTTGTGGGATTTTCCTTTTTCTTATGAAGTGCGATATTTATAGTAATATATATTGAAACAATAGTCTTTATAAAAAAGTATGTAATTATGATTATGTAATAATACAGATATCTAGATAGATTCATTTAATATAAAGCGTATATTAAGAGGCTTTCAAGATTTTATCCTTTAATAAACCCCGATGCAAAGGATATTTTAAGTTTAGGGTCTGTGTGTTTGTCTGTGGCATCGTAACTCATAAACATTTAGTTTTTTGGGTAGACGGATTTGATTTCTAGTGTCCAAGAAAATGTAGTGGTTTGGAGATCATCATTTCTTTTCTTGTAGATGAGGGTTTCATTTTAATTTAAGTTAAGTAATTATAAATAATATTAAATGCTTGGAACCCTTGACTTAATTCTGTAAATAAAACATAACTGTTGGTTCTTGATACTTTAAAGTCTAAACATATTAACTTAAGTGATACAACCGTATAACTAATTATAATTATACTTGGAAATTATCTTGGAATAGCTTTTAATAATTCATAGTAACATGTTAAGATTTTCCACCTCAATTATCTTTTTACCTACCTTAAGTATATGACAATAAAATCAAAATATTAAAAACCGTGCTTTAATGACCGATAGAAAAAAGAAAACATTGATAAAAACAATAATTACATGACCTGTGTTAGTGTCTTAATAGAATCGTCCTTTATCATCCTGTAAGTATCGTCACCGCCTAAGAGACAACACAAAAGAATATATTTTACTTCTTGTCCAAAAGATAACGGAAATCCCAACAACATTCCTAAGAAGGGTTGACGTCAGAGCGTTTGCAATGAAACTGCTTTTAAATGTTTATGATTTGAAACTCAACGAAACACAAATATTGAACTATAACGAAATAAATCGAAATTACAAACAACCTATATAATTTCAGAAAATTCTTAATACAGTTGCAGTTATATACTTAAAACTTACAATATCAATTTTGTTTGTTCAACCGGTTTAAGTGTCAAATAATCCAATTAAATCTTGATAGTTTTAACTTTACACACAAATGTATAAGTTCAACGCCATCTGTTGTAAAGTATTGTCGCAGAAGTTTGAGTACAGTTTTTTTTGTTTGTTTACTATTGTAGTTAATAGTTTACGTCTCTTATAACATATCTTTGAAGTAAAATAAAGAAAACTAAATAATATATTATATCAAATATATTCTCTGTGATATATGTAATACAAGTATAAAACGTTTTTG
This sequence comes from Mechanitis mazaeus, assembly GCA_959347395.1. Lineage (NCBI taxonomy): Eukaryota > Metazoa > Arthropoda > Insecta > Lepidoptera > Nymphalidae > Mechanitis > Mechanitis mazaeus. The sequence goes on from OY365743.1 coordinate 4,976,279, forward strand.
AACTCAGTTAATATATAAGGATAACAATCCTTGCAACTATATCCCTAGTACCTACTCTGTACTCATCTCTTTTTCATGTAGGCTGCGATTCTGAAATTTCACTTCTGCCGTGTTTAAATTTACAAAAAAAAAAATGTTTATTATTTCATACTTATTAAAAAAAATCATATAGTCAATCAAAAATGATATAATGTCTGGTTCATTTAGATAATAGTTATTTCAACAACAAACATAAATTAGTACTTATGTGCAATTATTATGTTGATGTTGATATATTATGTTTTAAAGATTATATATTATGTTTGTAACTGATATGATCGTGCACTTTACTTAAGTCAACGTTTTTGTATGTTTAGTTAATGAGTTAGCTACTTGCAATGGCGTCTTTAACTTAATATTAGGATAAAATGCAACCAAAGTATCCCTTGACATTTAATTTAACAAACATTTTAAATTAAATGTTAGTAACCTATTTAAAATTTTTTTTTTACTTTGTGGCTACGGCATCAAAAAAAAAAGGTTCGCCATCCCTGGGCTATAGTCTTCCTCATGAACCTGCCTATAATAGTAAGATAGATTTTTTCTAATCTATCCGGTAGTACTGAATATTAGCAGGTTTAAACAAACACAAACTTCTCCGCTTTACATTATTAGTAAAGATATAAAACATCTTTCTTGTAAGTCATAACCGAGTTCAAATATTAAACTTGACCCCCATCTTACATTGTAATTCCTTCAGCTACATACGTAAACAACTGACTAACTAGAATCAACCTTTGTTGCTCTATCTTATTTTCTTTTCATATTTTGATAGAAATGTATTATTTATTATTTTTTTTAAAACTCTCGCACTCTTTAAGTAATTTTGTATTGAGAAGAGTTTTAAAAACATAAAAATAACGAACATAAAGAACCCAAACCAAAAACAGCACCTGTGGATCACACAAAAACTCTCTAGTGTGGGTGTCGAACTTTGACTTTGACCTTTGGACCTTTGACTCAGCAGGCAGAGTCACTATAGGAATATACGTCAGTAATGTCAAAGAGACTCTTCCGTCTTATGATTTTAATTCCAGGAACAGTTTTTTATCAATATAGTAGAAATACTCCTCATAATTAGTTTAAAGTATAAAACATAGATCTAATAATAGACGAGGTTACCAACATGAAAATGAATCATGAAAACTGAAATTTTCATAACGCTTTATCCGTCACAGCCTCATTATTATTAAATAAATTGTGAAAATTTTGTGCTTATAATTAAAAGTAGATATCTCTAATTTCATTAATTAACTTTTTATGATAAACATTATCGACATAAATATATAAATAAGACATAAAGATACCTATCATATAGTATAGTATAATTCTTCAAAATATATATATATATTAACTCACCAATTGTTAAATCCCATCTTATAAGTCATGTTATTTAAACACTAATCAATATAATTTGCACTATTTTGCTGTAAATAGTCATTTTAACACAACTCTTATATATAATAAATAAAAAGGGATGTTTACATTTATAAATAATTACGCGAAATACAGATCGATGTTAAGAAACAAAAATTAAGTGCGTTCAAGAGCAGCGTCTGCGCTCGACTGCTGTTTTCTTTGTCGTTATATTGAAACGGTGAAATAAAAACATTTTAAAAGCATTGCTTTTCCAATAAAGTCTCTTTAAAAGACACAATAGACCTTTTTTACTGATCATATATTTTTTCTCAATGATAACGAATTTTAGTTACAACATTCTTTGGCAATTATGAGTTTAATATTGTTGTAATATTCGTTTATTGACTAATACTTTTAGAATATAGCAAATTGAAATGAGTAATTTATTTAATTACTGCCATCTCATAGAGTAATATTAATTTAATGGTCCCTTTTGGTACCAAAGCATCGATAATAATATTATTGTTTTACTAAAATTTCCGAGATTCAGTTTTTTTCGGTGTTAATAGATGTCTCTTCTTCTTAAACCTTAAAGGTCTCAAAAAGTAAAATTATTTTAATATTGAAATAAAACTTTTTAAAAACTTGATAAATTAAAAAAATTATAGTGTTAATAGTTCATAGTAGGCCTGAGCGAGCAAGCTATTCAATGCTAGCAAAATTTGAAGAGTGACATTTTGAGCAGCAATTTTCCGTTTTATTCGTTATTTTAAACTTAAAACTGAATATTGTAACCTTTAGTTGCAATATTTAGTTTATATATGTCAAAGTTATATATCCATCTGTGAATAGAAAGGAATGAAAATATTAAAATATATTAAAATTGATTTGTTTGTGAGTGTTGTGACATTCATGTTTATAGCTTCTCTATAGCTAAAAATATCTATTCCATTACACTGTTATTATTACTATTACAACAATATCTATTGTATATTTTTTATATTATTAAGTTCCATATATTTTTTTTACAATAATGTTAATTTTTCATACTTTAAGTTATTTATCCTGGGGTTGGCTCAAATCTCATCATAGTGCAAGAGAATTGTACATAAGTTTTTAGGACCTTCTGAACTCCGCCTGACCTCCTAATATCAACAATCAGAAAAGATTGAAACAAATAAGAAAAGATTGTTGATAGATTTTCTCCGACCTCTGGGATAAGTACTGTAGGATATATTTTTTCATCACTTGCCGGCTTTTTTGTCGTCTTCAGTACGGGTTGTTTCTATTGTAAGCAACAAAGACAATATTTTAATTTTCTGTTTCTACATATGTTTATATTTTTTATAGTGAATATGACTTGATAAAAATGTAATCTAGATGTAACTGCGGTAAGCAACAGCTAACTGTTACGTTACACCAGGAATTAATGTTACGAAGCTGTACGTAACCGTTGACAGACAGGGCTGTCGACGTAATTATAATAATATATATGCAATGATTTAATAGTGTAGTTTCTGTAATACACACGTTTATTAAATTATGTAGAAAATAGTGATTATACTTAGTATGTATAAAATTCTTCGTATCTTACTTAGATAATTCAAGGAATGGTGTAAATAAATTGAAAATGAAATGAAAAAAATTTTTCTCCGACCTATTGTATATATATGTAGGTGTATGTATGTACGATAAACTATTTATTAGAAAACTGAGACAATTAATGACTTGTAAAAAAAACTATATTTTGTTTTTATTTTTATTATAAATGTTAAGCTTAGTCAAATAATTCAAGAATATTTATTATATAAAAACAAGTTAACAGCCCTAGGTCCTAAGGACTAGTGCCCTAATAATCTAGCAATTACATCATTTATGGTTCTCGTTTATTTCTAAAGAACAAAATAAATAAATATAGATATATCATATTAATATACAATTTTTTATTATAATAGCGATAATTATAACTAACTATGTTATTAACTAAATCACAAATTCGTCGTGTAAATATAAATATTTATTGATGTGTATACTATTATTATTAATATTTTTATCATTATAAACAACTAGTTGGTCTATCATTAGCGTTGCCAGATGTCCGATTGGTCACCGGGCAATCCGGTTTTCTTTCTGCTTGTCCAGTTCAGAAAATCTTGGTAAACCGGAAAACAGTTTTCCGTTTTGGGTTCCTTTAGAATTAGAAATCGTCTTGTCTTAAATACTGTAAGAAATGAATGATGTTTTCTTAACATAACTGCTAGTTGCACTGAATTCAAAGATATCATCTCAGGGGACAAAAAATTAAAAAAAGTAGTAACATCGAGCACATAATGCAGAAGTAGATAGATTTTTTAATATCCCTAGAAAGTTAGTTTTTAGTAAATGTTTGTCATTAAAACAAAATAATAATTTGTTCATTTTTAAGACATCTGGCTACTATACCTATCATGAACTCTTAAAACTATTTTTTTTTTAACCTGTATCGTCCCACTGCTGGACAAAGGTCTTCCCCAAACATTTCCAGACGACCCTATCTCTCACTGCCTCCCACCATCCTCTATCAAAGGAGGCGAGGTCATCCCGCCAGCGTCGCCGCGGCCTGCCGTGGCGTCGGGCTCCTCCCGGGGACCATTTGGTGGTGATGTTAGCCCAGCGCTCGGGGTTCATCCGCGACACATGTCCCGCCCACTCCCATTTGAGCCGGGCGGCCGTGATACCGACATCTGTGATGCCGGTACGTGAACGCAGCACGGTGTTGCGCACTCGGTCGACTCGTTTGAGTCCTAGGATGCTGCGTTCCATCGCCCTAAAACTATTATAGTTGAAAATTTTTTCGGTGAATATGACTGTTGGAGGCTTTAGTTTTTGGAAGAGCAACCAACTAGTTACACCTCAAAAGTTAATCATAGAAATTTAAGTACAACTATATTGTTTCATAGATGATTTGATACGAAAGTGGAAAGTAACATTGTTTCAGTATTACTTTAAGAGTTTCTCTTTCCCGTCTCCATATCATAGCCCATCTATAACCACATTAAACTAATACCAATTATATATATAAGTATTAATTTACAGTGTCTAGTTTTATTATAACCTAAAAAAGAATTTGGTTTGTTTGATTAGAAAGGTCTCTCTATGAGTTGATTGAAATAATACCACCAAATTTCATGCAAAAATATCAGGTACTTTTATTGTATAGACTATGTTTGTTTGTTTGTATATATGTACGTTTTTCAGTGGAGATAAGAGGCCAATAGCTTGTAACAATTAATTGTTTCATACTCCGTGTTCTACTATTTACTTGATGAGCAAACCAAACAAAAAGAAAACAGACAAAAATTTTAAAAAGTTCTTAGTTCCGTCATAATCTTTTTGTTATCAATATTTATTTATTTTTATTATGAATACTTTTTTAATCTTTTTAATATTTTTCATCTTTAATCTTAAATTATAAGGTAATGAATATCTTATTCTTTCATCTTTATTTATTCTTAATTTATCATTTATATCTTTATTACTATAGTAAAGTCATTAATAATTTGTATGACCGCTACTACGTAGCGTTCTGGCTGAGTCTACCGCAAAAATATGTTCTTTTAGTCTTGTTTAAAGATTTAAATAATTTTTGTCATAAGTCCGTAAAACGGAGTGATTATAATTATGTGTTATATAATATGTTTGCTGGTTCAGGGTGTATCTCTCGGGGCGAGCAGATGATTTTGCTTGTAACAGCCACTTAGTCTTTTAATAAAGCATGATATTTATGAATATTTCAGTAATAACAATAATTCCAACGGATAGACGATGCAGTTGCATCGCAGAAGTTACAACCTGGTTACACAAAATGAAAGGAAACTGGCCAATTACGCACTTATACCGGCAGCATTGTAATTTGTTGTCCTATATTAGATTTCGTTGCACTAGAGAGTTATTATGATACCTATGATAGCTGTTATTACACACAATCCATGACTTATCTTAAAAATATTATGAAGTTTGCTGCATAGCACTCGAGACGTCGCGTTTAAATTAAAAAATTTTAACTAAACCCGAGTTATATCCATATCTATATCTAACCAAACCCTGTCATATAGAACTTTTTAATCTGTCTGTAAGGTCATTCAAGCTTACTTAGCTACTTAACAAAAAAATATAAGGAAAGGATCTTATATATGTTAAAAGTGGTTTTGGGGATCTATACATTTTAAATCTTAATACAAAGTTTAGTGTCATAGAATTTTATCTTAACAAGCAAATTTTTTTCCTATTATTTTTATGTAAAAGTACATAAAAATAAACGGAAAAAAAATATTATAATGAAACTTTTCTTTTATGATATATAATTAGTTTCTGAACATAACCTCTTGTTTTGACATGCTTCCTTTATTTTTACTTTACGTTTACAGGTCATATTTCAAAACAAACAACATTAGTACTTGAAAATGATATTTAAATATTATTAGAGGTTTATAATGGATCTAGCACATACGCTGTTAATTTATGAGCTGTTAATGTCATGTAGCTATCAAAGTTATTATTATTAATATTAATTAAGACGCAAAACACACAGGTGAGAAGTAGCTATTACAAGGTAATTAGAATAAATTAAATAACTGATCGTCAGATAAAACTGTGTAAATTTCTTTTTTATATTTAGCAGCCATTTTGTTATTCAATTTACTAGGTCAACTAGAATATTAAAATCAAAAAGAAAATTTTGAGAAGAGTTTGGATGTTGTCAAACAGTTTGGTAATTAAGCAATGGACTCACCATTGTGACATTTTTAACAGCACGACGCGGGCTGGTTTATTTTATTTATTTATTTCATTGAGGTCAGTTAACATATGCCAAATTATGATTATATTTGCTTTTGTCTTGCGAAGATTTCGAAATGTGAGCGACTAATAATATTTAAATATGTACCAATAGTTGGAACAGAAACGTACTTTTTATATTAGTCGTAATTATTACTCCGCAGAGCGTGAAGAGTCATTTTTTTATCTACGTTTTTTAATACGCTGAACAATATGGTTTTCACTTCAAGTAAATTTGTTTTCGATTACAAAACCATGATTTATTATTTTTATAATGACTTCAATGTATCTACTTTTCTATAAAGAAGATATACAATTATAAGCAGATTTAATGTGTGTGACCTACGTAACTTCACAATAGGTGCAAAAAGTTGAGGTGGTAGACGGTAGGGTTTTTCCGTTCTGAAATTTGAATGACGTTGGCATGACGATGTTCTTTTATTATTGACAGGTATTCTGTTTTTAATTTTTTTTTTGATAGCGTTAAAAAAAAATTGTATTAATTGTAAAGTAGTTTCCGATGTACTTTTTTGTTATACTTAAATATAAAACGAACCAGTATTTTAAAGTACTTAAGTAATGTTCTTTGCTTATGTGTCTATTTTGGTGTCTGGCGTAAGTCAACTTTAGTTTAATTTGCGCTGTAATATTGTAAGAAAGGAACTTTTGATGAATCATATTCGTTTATTGATTTTCTTAGAAGTTGGTTACTAGATAAGTTATCTATGCTGTGAAATAATAAAAAATACAAATAAAAGGCAGACTTTTCCTTATTGAAAATTATAAAATACTATTTGATCTCAAAAAGTAGCACATTAAAAATTAATTAATAGGTTACTTATTAACAACATTTTCCACAATCTGATATTAAAAATCATAATAACAGAAATACAAGTTTCAATTACACTTTTTTCTTATTACAATGTAGGTAGTAGGCATCTGCAGCGGTGAGTGTAAAAGCATGGCGTCTCATTCAGCCGTCCCAGGCGTATTCTTAAAAACGACAGCTTTATACTGTCAAATAATCCGACTGCCATCATTTTTTTCAGTATCAGTAAAGGATTGTTTGAAACTGAGAAAGCAGCACATTATAAATGAAATAATAAACTCAACAGATTGTTATAAAAACATTTGTTATATAAACATTCTTCTGCATAAATTATCTCTACTATGTTCAGATGACCCCACGTTTGTGGTTAACAAACAAAAACACTCGGTAAGTGGTAGCCGACGACCATACGGGTTATTATTTCAATTTGCTTTAAATGTAAGCAAGTAAATGGAGTCCTTGTTGTTGTATGTTGATATATTTTAAGACTTCAGACTAACATACCTATAGTAGGAAAGATATTTATGCCATAAGCTAGCACTAATAAAAAAACTAAATATAAAATGTTTTCTAAGATTTACACGAGTACTACACATTTGAATAAAATTATTTTACGGATATAATTCGCGTTTATTTTTACATTTTCTAATTTAAACCCGACATTTCGAATGCTTTGCGGCAAGTGTGTTCGCGGTAAGATCGTTTGCTGCAAAACATTTGAAAAGTCGGGTTTAAATTAAAAAATGTAAAAATACACGCGAGTTACATCCGTAAAATAGTTTTATTGAAACTAAATACATGTAATTATTAAAACTATTAATTATTAAAAAACTAAATAAAAGTATTAATATTCTTTCTTGGCTATTTGATATGTTACCTAAGAATGAAAGAAAATATTACTCTCTTATTAATAACCTATACCTGATCTATTTTATCCCACGATAAGATTGAAATATTTCTGTGTAAAATGAACATTTTAGACAAATATTTTGTTTGAGTAACTTGATGTTTCGAACAGCGTGTTCTCATTCTGCCAATACGAATTCATCTGTCAACATTGTGGTAACGAACGAAGCTGCAGAAGTTTGTATAAGATGTAAACAAATTAATTTAGGTCAAGTTTGGTGAGCATTACGGTCTGATTGGTGTTTGAACTTGTAAATACACTAACCATGAACTAATATTATCCATCTACATAATATTTAACAGCAAAAAATGTTCTGTATCTACATGTTTATTGTGTAACTTCCAAATAGATTGATTGGGAATACACGTCTTTTGGTTAAGAAAAGAAAGCAATATCAATGCTTTGCAATAGCAACTGTTGTTTTTTTTGTGTAGTAAGCAAAGGGAACATTTTACTTATTTTATCATACACACGGGAAAGTCTAAATACCGATTTTTAATTAAACTTTATAATTGCAAAAAAACGAAGTATTTTTTCAAGTTTATATTACCACATATAGCATATTATTAGTCTAGTAGGGATCACAGCGAAGTATTTATGTATTATTTAAATGATTACTAAGAAGCATAAGTGTAACATAGAGCGACACCTACATTCTGAAACACTAATTATTAATATCATTACGGAGGCAGTAAGAGTACGATTGAAACGTAAGAGATGGCGCTTATTTAAATATTATTTATATTTTTAATATTGAATTGAATAATGTACCGATTACTACTAAATTTTCTATTAATGACCATATAATGTAAAGTACATTTAATAATAAATAATCGAAATAACTTTTTATATGTACTTATTATAATCACAGATAATAGAATAATCAAGAGATTTATTAAAAAAGAACTTCAAAGCAATTGATAATAATATCTAAAATGATACATGAAATTAATAAGTTTGAATTGCTATAATAACAATAAAATAAACTGTTGGTTTGTTTTCATCATAATAATGTTTTATTAAAATTAGAGCACAATAACTCTTGTAACAAACACTCGCTGTCAGATCACTTACGCTCTTTACTTATAGCTAACCATTATTGGATTCTTGATTGCTATTGCTACTTGAACTTTCATCACTACTCTCCTCTTCACTGGACTCCTCACTTGTTTCATCAGAATTATTTGCTTTTGCAGCTTTCTTTGCCATCATTTCTTTAAACTGGCGGACTGTTATCTTTCGTGGCATGATTTCTCTCAAGAAGTCCAAAGTATCATCTTGTTGAACAACTTCAGCAATGTGCTTGTATTCTAAGAAATTTTTTTCACTGTTCTTATATGCTCTTTTTGCTAAATCTATGACAAATATTTCCTGAAAATATCAACTAAATATATTTGCATTCATTTTAAACAAATTAATAAATAATTATCTACTTACTGTTACTTTTGTGACTAAGTAAAGAGGTTCTGGTCCAACGGCATCCACTTCAGGAGAACTTTTCATAATTGTTTTTACTCTAGATAGTGGCAAATGTAAATCTTTCTCCGCTTTAGGTGTCGCCATTTCATAAGATTGTTTTAAATATATTTTATTAGATTGTCGTGCTTCTTAACTAAGATTTGTATTTGTCGCACTTTTAAGAAGCATGTAATGTTAATAGTTAATATTTTAGTTTTAACATTCAAGTTTCAACAGTCTTTTAAGTTATGACATTTTAAATAAGTTAGGTTGTCATTGTCAAATAAGCACAACAGATTACTTTACAGGTTCTGTATAAAAAATCGGTAGAAATCGATGATTTTATAAATTGTTCTTACCTTTTTTTAAACTAAAACATTTCATTATAGATTTTGTGTATTAGTATAAAATTAAAAAAGCAAAATAAGAATAATAATCTATCTAACTTTGGTACGGTTATAGATTTAACGCCAAACCACCACCTTCATAAAAGAGCCTCAGGTAATGGGGCATTTCCTAGTTTGTTTCATACCTTTCCATTTTGCCATGGATATTGCATCTATATTTCAAAAATATCCATGAGTTACTATCACCCACTGCAATTTTGTAGAATTGTAAAAAAAATATTCATTTGGACCCATTATGAAAACCACATCTTTTTTCTAGTAGTTTTATATGTTCTTCTTTGTCACTAGATGGCGGTGTTGTAAAACAACTTCAGTACCGAAAAACTACTTGCTATAAAAGAAAATAGGTAACGTTACGGATTTACTTTCGGGTATAATATATTTATATTATTATTTTTTGGTCTATATTTTTAACATTTTCTTTTAATATAGTGTTCAAATAATCATTATGAAAATTAGTATGTATATTAAAATATATTTATAAATACATATATAGGAAACATGGAGAATATATTTGGAAATTGTAATCTTCCAGGATGCAATTTTTTTCGGGATCACATTATTCAAAATCTAAATAGCAATTAAAGGTAAGCTAATTTTTCAAAATGTTTCGGTAAAATTTTCGTTTACAGTTGGAGCTAGCAGGTATAGTGATCAGATTGTTTTATTTTTTTTGAAACATCTTTTTAATACCCATCTGGGTTTTTTGAATAGAGACTTTCTAATAAAACCATGGAAATTAAACAGATTTGAATAACAAAGTAAAATGAAAGTAAACACATAATCGTATCATATTGTTTTAAATAAATAATTGCAAATGTATTTTTCTAGGGGCTGCTAATTAAGAAGATCTGAAGAAGTAAAGTACGATGGCGTCAAATCTCACCATTGGTATCAATGAATACTTGGTTTTTTGTCATTTAACATTTTGAATGAACACAACTGGCTAACATGTTTATGTACAATTTTATATCTTTCCTAATTCTTTATTATAAAGTGGAAAAATTTGTTTAGACGCGCTAATCTTTGTTATATATATAAAAATTCCTTTTTATTTATTGTATTCTATATGTATATAAATATTGTATACCTATCATAAGTAAAACAAGTAATAATAAGTGCTCATGAGTAATTAGTATATCGAGTTAATTTATTTCTGATTGATAGGCAAGGTTGTATTTTCAAATGGGTTCATTGCCTGCAGTGCAGGAGCCCGTGGGTGTAAGTTTAATGTAACTGATAACATTGTAAATTTATAAAATTAAGAAATATCTAAAAGTTTAATACAAACTTCATTCAAGTTATACTGCTTGAACTTATAGTACAAGTCTAAGGAAATTAACTTTGAAAAGTTTGTTTTTTCTTTATATCAGTAGCGATAGTGTTTTAGTGTTAGAACCGGCCTTTTTTTTATTTTTTTTATTTATTTTTTGTCCGTTGGAAAGATCCGTTACGGATACCCCGGCCAAGAAGTTGTTGGCGGGGGATTATGTGGGACTACCCGACAGCATAGAGGACGCTGCCATTTTTAAGGCTACCCACTAAAAAACCAACGGTTGCCCTGATCGCCTTAGTGGCACGCCACGGGATCGCGTTAGTACTCACCGTGACTGTGTTAGCATCGGCCTAGAAACCATCAATAAATATTAAATACTCTCAAACTAAAAAACTATTCGGAACTTTACAAAAGTAACACAGTAAGTTTAGTGTGTATCCAATATTTCGGCGAGTGACGAATACCCACATCCTTCATCCCTCTGACGGCACCATTGCGGCACCACCGTTGCGGCGTTAATCAAGGAGCCTGAATCGATTCCAAACTAGTTCCAAACAGTCGGCTAATTGTATATAATAAAATATCTCAAACCAATTTTTTTGTGCTTCAGATAAAATGAGAGAAGTAGTATGTACAACATATTCTGAATATATGTATATATACAATGATTAAGATCATTATCAATGCTTCCAACATACATAAGCATAAGAAAATTGTATTTTAAGAAAATGTGTAAATGTGGATTAATATTTTATTTTTAACTCTAAGGAAAAGTCAGACAGATTGACGTCTGTTTTACAAACACTTATATGGGCTACATGTAATTATAAAACAACAAAACTACTTCTTGATTTTTATTTTATGTGGTTTTCGTTTATTACATGTGAAAGTAAAACCACTTTTTTCTGAAAATTATATTATTTTCATTTTCAAAATATATTTTGTTTTATTAATTTAAGGTTTGAGTAATTTTATAAATGGTTTATGAATACTAAATTCTTTAGAGACAGAGTTTGCAATCGAAACCATTCGTACAGTTTGTAATAATAATAGATCTTGCGTTGTATTGTTTTGTTCATGTCAAGTTGTGGTTAAATTGCATTCTCGATAGTCTATAAACAAGGGATTCCCGAGTGGTCGATATCAAACCCTTAACATCAATAACTTGTAATAGCATAATTATACCATCAATTGTTAGAATGAAAGAAAAGTATATGTTGAAACATTAATGTGATCAAATTTTAATAAACAAAGACTAGCCTTTGATTAATTATTTAATTATATATAAGTCACAAATTATAATAATTCCAAGATTAAATACCAAGATTAAATCAATTAAAAAAAATATTTTAAATAAAAATAAATTAATCTAGATATACATCTCTGTAAAAAACTATATAAAAATAAATGATTATACTTGAAATAGGGTGTTTTAATTTTCTTAAATTAGTTGTGAACCTTTAAGAGGACCATGTGACTCTTAGATTTCTTTGCACGGTACTCAATGTATTATTTTTTGACTCTTTTTAAAAACATCCCGAAAAACCTTTTCGGTTTTTTTTTATAGCAAAAAGTTTTTATAGGATTTTGCTTAAACATGTGTCCCATTCCAAAGCATGTACACAAAATATTAATGACGACAAATTATGTTAAGTCTTACACTCGATACACTTTACGATGATAATTAATGCCTTATCGTACTGCATGATACAATAGAGCGCGGTGTAGCTCAACAAAGTTTGCACGAAATCGACGATTGCCAGCACGACCTTCTCTCGTAGCAAGCTTGACGCTGGCTGGTTGGCTAGCTGGCTGCTACGCGAACGGTTAACCACTAAGGTACCCTTAACCCCCGTACTGAAAGCTCTTTTTTATGTTCTATGCCGTGGAGACAAAAAAGTTATATTAATTTCTAGCAAATAACTGCATATTTTTCTGTCATACTTGTCTAGAAAGTATCTTCATTTTACTTAAAAAAAATACAAGTTCATAAGCGAGCATGAGTTTGTACAAAATAATGTGCTCGAGCGTACAAGGGACGAAGTCATGACAAAGTTGACGTTCAACTATGCTACTGACATTATTACTACATAACAAGCTTGGATGTAGATTGAAAATCAACTTGAATTTTGAAATTTGTTGGAACTTCAATCATAATATATTTACCTACTAATTTATTTTATTAAATAATAAAAAGATTGCGAAGCGACGCAATTTAGATTAAAATTACAATGGGGTTATCATGTGTGTGATTTGTCGAACAAACTTAGTTCAGTCGGATATGCAATTCAAATAATATGCTGCTTAACCCACGTTGAAACAGCTACTCGTAAATTAGTTTACTTCATTTACTTTCATAGTATCCTGCCACATGCTATATTATTTTCAAGATACTGTATTTATATTTTACCTATTGCAGAGAAGGACTTTTTAGCTACTTTTAAGATGGGGCCATGAGAGTCGCTATCGCAAATTGATTTCATTTTTATTTTATATGAGATTTATTAAACCTTCCGATGTAATTAATTGCGATGATTCCAGTTGATTGTATGTTATTCGAAATCTTTGTGAAACACTATTAAGAGAAAATGAATACCCAGCTGAGTTCATTGCACGGTTCTTCTCAGAGCGCTTTAAGAACCCTCGTAGCTTTAAGTTGAGTTGAAGATTTTCTCAACAGAGGGGCTTATTGATAAGTATGGTATCAAAATAAGCTCTGCTGACTTCCATTTCACACACACAAGTGATCTCTAATATCGATTAAAAAATATAAAAAAAATTATTAAATAGATGAAGTTTTTGAATAGAAGTGAAAAAATATTACCAAAACGCTTATTTATATAAGCATGGTAAAAGCGTAACCATAGTTTCTTATCCGATAGGCACTTTTTAGCGGAAGGAAAAGTGTTGGAACATATAAAAGCGGTAAGAGACAATGATTCACAAAAGTCAGCGAAAGCAGAACCTTTTCTACGGTCGGTAACTAACCACTGGATTGAACTACATGAACCTTAGGTGCTTTCCACCTAACGTCACTATATTACAAGATTAGTGCGCGAAGCCATTGAAATTTGCAAATAGCGTAACTTCAATCGTGACAATGGTTTTAAACTAGCTAGTATGTGGAGTCCAGTGATTGAGTTGTGTAAACAAAAATAGTATCAGGGGGCAATTAACATTGTGAGTATGTTTGGCTGGACTTGAGCAGTAAGTTGTCCAAAAAGAACAAGGCGGAGAGTACATCGATTCTACCCTTCACAGTTGTAGCTTCGTATCTCGCAGCATAACAGTCAAGTCGCGACCACGATCCATGCAATTATTGCATTAAAATTCAACAAAATAAATTATCACCATGCTCAGCCCGTTATAATAGTTTACATATTTTAATTATTTATTGAGACGCATAAATTCTTATTTATAATTAAAAACTCTTTGTTTTCAAACGTAATTAATTCAGATTTTTCAGATTTGCGGAGATTTTACATAAAAAATAATACGATGTTTCTGAAAAGTATAGTTTTTCAGAGTTTTTTAAATTCAATAAACTAGGTCCTAAAGTGCCCTTGTATCGCTCGTGTAACAGTTTTCATGTCCGTCATTTTCATAAGAAGAAATTACTTTGATAAAATGTATTAATTCAAAGTTTAGACTCACTCCTTATTAAATTTCATAAAAATCGGTTCAACTGTTTGAGCGTGATGTAACAAACAAACAAACTGTCACGTTCATAATATTACTAAGAATTATTCTTTGGAATCTGAAAAACAGATAAACTCAAGAGTTGATCCCAGAACCAGTAGTCAGTTGACTGGGATACTTGTCAATTACTAACTCAAAGAAAATAGTTTTTATTGCGCTGAAAGAAATATGTTTCACTTGAAGGAAACAATTTTCTCAATTACAACGTGGATACTGAAAAATAAAAAAAAAATACGAAAACGAGAGAATTGAGTTCAAAATTCAATGACATTAGTACGAGCTCCGCCTCTTCATTTGTGAAAGTTCAACATTATGAAGACAAAATATTAGTAAAGCCGTCAATTAAAAAAAAAAACTGTCTTGTCAACTTTTTGCCGGTGTTGAATCCATAGGACATGCGTTCAACGTCGCGGTTACAACTAGTTTCTAAATACAATGAATGCACAAGGTTATTTGAACCAAATCAAATCAAGAACTTTTGAAAGTGTTCGAAGTCTGTGGTCCAGGAAAACTAATTGTAAAGGGTCGATGAGACCAAAAAATCAATCCCTGGTAATTAATTATTAATTTAATTGTCATAACAGGTACCACCAAAGCTGCAACAAGGCAGCAGTAAGGAAAGAACAACGCACAAGGCAACATCAACCAGCATCAACATAGTAGCAACGTAGCTCAAACGTAGCGCCGACAACGCAGCAGCGACGCCTCCTAGACTCCTCATTAAATTTGTCAGAAAATAAATTTAAATTATATATTAAAAAGGTTACACTAATAATTATAAGTTAAAACTTTCATTTATAGTTCCTAAGAACTTACTTAACTACACAATTTAAATCAAATAAACAATTTTTTTTTTTTCGGCAAATTTATTTAGTTTTAGCCAAATATTATTGAAGTTTTCAAAAATGTCTGCCACTCACTGTCACTTACAATATCGTAAATTTATTAATTCAATAAAATTGATCGAAATTCATCGTTTTCACATAAACTGCTATTTTGCATAAAAACTATCTTCAACTTTCATAAGAAAAACACTGCAAAGCAAGATTACACGAACACTAAATGTATATTTTTTATGGAGATTTATGTAGGTATTCACTAAATACCAACTTTTCGATATTTTCATTGCAACATTTCATCTTTTTCGTGATTACAATACAATAAATTGTAATAATTCTTAAGCATGAAATCGATATATAAATAAATAAATGAAAATGAGAAAAATATCTGAGACACAGGGGTAAGACCCTAGCCGTGCATGTGCATGTGCATGTGCCGAACCGGACCTGTTCTGTTTCTGTTTAATTTTTTCAGTTTATGAAAAATAAAAATAATATTAAAATGATTTCTGTATTCTATATAATTTGTAATAAACATGAAATAAGATGAAATAAGTGATACCATTTTTAAAATTGTTGAGTTTGAAAACCCCAACAAAGTTTAAAGACAACAGAATTGAAATATATTTAATTGATTATTCCTAGTTATTATAAGAAATGTATGGTAAGAAAATGTCCAACGTCTATAACCGTTGCTTAAAATTTAAAGATGCTTCAATTATTTTTAATTGCAACTCAATTAATGGCTTATATATATCATCTAAAATTATAAACGTTTTTCCTGACGTTCTAGTAAGTATAAATATGTGCTACGCGGAGACGTTATTGAGTTAAGAAATTTAAAATTATATTATATGAGTTACCTTTATTTAAAGTTTAAGATTGTATGAGACTATTATTAATTAATTTATTATCTACAAATAGTTGCATATGAGCTTTAAATTATTTAATACATATTTCAGGATGATTGAAAATTATATAGAAGTTTTCAGCAATTTCTCCCGAAAGAAGTCGAAGCGCGTCATCTAGCAGGTAAGTACTCTTTTAGATAGACGCAAATCGACATCATCAGAATTAATTGCTACATTTATTAATGCAATGTTAATAAACTGAAACTACCTGAACTAAATATCAAATGGTATTATCTGTACTGTGTTACGGTCACGTAACGCCGAGGGATGAAAAGCAGTAGTATTTTTAATACATATATTTGTAGTGTCCCAAAGTTACTATGAAATACAAATCGAAAGTAAATTCATTGATATTTAGTGAATACACAAAGAGTAAGGACATGTTATTATAATATAAAAAAAAATGTTATTATAATATAAAGAGATTAAATTTAAATAATGACTAGTGAAGGAAGTAAGGGTTCAAGGCAATTAAATAATAAACAGTTGTGGTCTTAATTCTAGCTGTCTTTATTTTTCATTTCCTTATAGAAAATACTTTTACGAAAACAGTATATAGGGCCGCCCGCGTGCCCTGGAGCCCCAAGTGGGCTCAGTCAGCTAGTGTCGCCGCAGCCCGGCCAGCGTCCAATACTTACGTGAAAACGATAAATAATACAAAAAATACTGATAGCGCGAGATCGAAGCTTACAGAGACTTCTCTATTTTGATGAGTTCAGCGATGCCGTCGTACATCTCCTTGACGGCTTCGTACTCGGTGAGCCCCATGCGCCTCTTGTTGGAGATGTCGTAGACGCCACCCTCGGCCTCCGTGTGCTCCCCGCGCGTGCCTCTTACCTGCAGGTGGTACTTGGAGGCCACCTCCTCCAGCTTGGCCTTGTCGGCGGCCAGCTTGGGCACCTTGATGTGCACGGACGCACGCACGGTGGTTCCCAGGTTGGTGGGGCAGAAGGTCAGGAAGCCGAGACGGTCGTGATGGGAGAAGGGGATCCTCTTCTCGATGTCGTTGACGGCGTTCACAAGCCTCTTGTACACCTGCTTCAGGTCACCGCCCATCTGCATGGAGATGATGCGGAGGTGGTCTTCCTCGTTGCACCAGACCAGGAAAGTCTTGTTCTCGTTGTGGTAGATGCCGCGACCGGATGGCCAGAATCTGCATGCATTGGCGGCCTGGAGGAAACGGTCTCCCTCCTTGAACAGGAAATGGTCGTCGATGAGCTGCTGCTGGGTTTCCTTGGACATGCCGGTGAGGGGGAAAAAGGTACCCTTAAGTTCACCTTCGAGTCCTGAGAGAGTGGAGGACACTTTCTCTTCCATTTCCTTGTATTGGGCCTCAGACAGACAGGGGTTGAAGGGATAGCCTTCCAAAGAACGGCCACAACGGACTCGAGTGGAGACAACAAATTCATTGTTGGGGTCCAAGTCACCCAAGGATTCTACATCACCCCAGTTCTTGGCAGGGTGTTTGTCGGACTTCTTGAAGCCATTGTGGTAGTCTTCAATAATGGGATCAAACAGCTCAGCAAAAACTGAGTATGCTTCGGCATCAGGAGCATAGATACCAACTCCAGAGTCCAAGTTTTCAACACCTGTAAATAAGTTAGTTTTTAAATTATTAATATTTATTTATTAAATAATTTATATTTGAGTTTATTGAAATGATCTATTTTTCTTTTTTATTTATTTCTTAGATGGTATAACTTAAAATGAAATTAGTGAAGTATTATATAACAAAAAAATTATATGACTTTGCCATGTCTTATCATAGTATATCATGATGTTATTAGATATACTCTTAATCCTTTAACAGATATCATTATCAATAGTGACATCATTATTTTCTAATAATGATTAAAAAATATATATATAATTCATTTCATTTTAAACATCAAAGGATGAGTTCTTATTAGAATATTTTTTAAGTAAGATTATAATAAATATGTAAAAGAGTAAAAGAAAGTATGTATGACTATAAAGAGTAGTCCAATATCCTAAAGATGTATAAAGATATTATATAATACATTTTTTATGATTACAGTAGGTTATTCAGTTATGTAATCAGAAATTTTCAGAAAAAATATGTCTTTATGCTATAGAAAAAAAATATCAAGTCTAGATTCACAATGATACACATATAATTATGACTTTTAAACTGTGACTTGTGTAGTTAATTTAAATATTTTTGTTTTAAAAATAATACAATTTTAATGTTTGAAGCGTTATATATAATAATAAAACTTACCAGACTGGATGCAGTCCAGAAGGGTAGAGCCGAAAGAGGTCTTCTTGTTCTTTAGAGCCTCGAATACCTCCTTGGAAAGGTATTTCTTCAACAGTGACTTGGAGTCAGAAGCCTGAAGCTTGCTGAAACCAGCTTCCAATTTCTCAATTGTTGCGGCGTCCACCATTGCTGCGGCTTTTCTGTAATAACATGTGTGAAAATTAAATTCATATTAATTCATAGAGCTATAATAATCGATATAAATAATATTCTAACGCCTTTAATGCCGCACATGTCGCTCTTGTACACATATTTACAGCTTTTATATTTTACGTTAACTAAAATCCGAATTTTTATTTTTAATTTCAGTTTTCAAACGCCGCGCTGTTGACGTTCAGAAATAAACGATGTGGTCAAGACTGAACTTTATAATTTATATACCTCTGTAGACAGAACTTAATATTTTTTAAAAAGTAGGCAACGTTTAAGAACTTTAGGGATGTAACCATTTACTACAAATTAAACGATTCGATTTAAAATAATTTAAAATAATAAGAATTAATAAAAGTAACTTTTAAATATATATTTTATTTAGTAGGAACTAATAATTTTAAACACTAAAAGTTTTTTAAAAAGCATGTTATTTTCACGGAAAAAATACGAACCGTCTGATGAGGTAATATGCAAGAACAGCACCACCGCAAACAACAACAGGAATTGTAACTTTCAGTTTATAATTCATGACGATGAATTGTAACTAAGAGGAAATGAAAGGTTCTAGCAACTAGGTGTCAGGGGAACGTCGGATTTGGAATTGTTATTCGAACACACCCAATAGTCCCTCGAATTTAGTTGAATTACGTAATTTCCTAGAGGTCGCCTTGGATGCGCGCAAGTCGTAGATTTGTCAGCTTACTGCGCACCGGTGCTTCGTAGCTGCGCGCAGCCGGTACCTCCCACTCGTAGACTGCTTACGACCGTGTTATCGCGAGTTTCTTATTACAAAATGCATTCGTTTCTGCACAATAACGTAATAAATAACAAAAGGTCGTCAAATTACTAATTTACAGGTGGATCGGTTTAAAGAATGATATGATATTTCGAATATGCCACTTAAACTTGACATCTATTTTTATCAATTTTACATAGTTGTATTACATGCTAGAATTTTTTTTAATTGCAAAAACAAATCCAGAGAAAAAAATATATAAATTAGATAAGAAAATATATTTTATAATAAAAATAAGCAATTTGGCAAAGTGCCCAAAATTAAATAATAATATGTAGTATTTTCTTTAAAACTCATTAGGAAAGACCGAGTAGTCTGTAAGACATCGTTTTTAATATCTAAAAATATGCGATTAATATGATAGGAGACACATCAATTACTGTTTGAAATTTTACTTAATGACGTGGCCGATAGAAAATATATTAAATAAGTATAGAAAATAGTTAAATACTGAAATAAGGGACAAATGCCGCCCGATATAATATACGCACCCGTCGGCTTCATCAGCCGGTTTATTATCCTTATTCTCTTTTGTCGCACAGCCACCCATTTTCACTAATATGATATAGAACTAACAGCTAAAACATGCACTATATCACAAAAAAACTATGGCAACTAAATAAAATGAACGGAGAATACTAAATGCAATGATAGAGTGATATTTTGACCAAATGGATAATGCCTGTGCAGGGAGCGGCGAGAGCGAGGGGTGGCCCGATCGATTCCCGGTACGCACGCACGCGGCTCACGCTTCCCGCCCTTCGGGTATCGCTTCAAAACTTTTCGGAGGGAAATCTACCCCCGGCCAGCGCCACCGTTTACCTTCGCGGGTAATATTTGAATGTAGAACCGAACTCTTATCGTTGAGTATAGTTTTTCAGAGAAAGCACACTTAAAGTTATCATCGCACATCTTGAAACGTTTCAAATTGTCACTAGATAAAAGATATTATTTTATCTAAGTCTTTGAAGTCGTGCCGTATAATAATTGCAGTTGGAGAGGCTGGTCGGGGCGGTAGAAATAATCTGAAGTGTCCACCGCTTACCTTGCACAAGAACAACCGTTAGAGTCGACTGCGAGGTGCAGAATGGTTGGTGCGGGAGCGCGCGGAACATTTAGCCCGCTACGTCCCGCGCCCGCACCGCAGCCCTAACGCTTCAACCTTGGCCTTGCTGGGATGCTCTGCGTCTAGCCAGGGCCACCGCAGACCTAACGTTAAATGTTGTGGCAAATTTAATTAGGGCTATTATTTTCAGGTATTAATGTCTATCCCAATTATTTGTCAACTCTATTTTTTTTTAATTTTGTTGATTAATTTTGACTTTTGGTACTACTCTCTAATACCTTCTGATATGATTTTTAAAAAGCATTATATTAGTTGATGAAAGAAGATATTATGAAACTTTAAAATAATTGAACGCACAAAGTAGGACAAAATTAGGACGTTGCCAACTCTTTTTCTAAGCTGGATGAGCTCCAAGATCATTACGAAATGACTTGTTCAATACCGGCATTGTCAATGTCAAGTTTATTTTTTCACTTTCTGTTGGAATCATTACATATAGTATTATAATCTACATAAATTAATCCGGATACCGGAAAACTGGGATTGACTGATTTTGTTTTACTATATTAGTATTAAAAGCTATGGCTATATTTCATATCGGTATATATTTGTATACGTATATTCTCGTCCGTAAAATAATAACAAATAACAAAAGATAAATTGAAGATCTATTGTAATGAAGCTAACGTCCTGAAATCCTCGTTACGCCTCCACCGTCTGGTGGCTTTCTTAATAATTCGTTGATCGTTCGCTATTGGTGTACGTGGAAGCCATAATCTTACCGCACAACAGCTGTTTTGTAATCGAAATGACCTTGCTGGGAAGTTATCGATCTTAGCAATGACATTAGAAATTATTAATTCATTTTCCGAATACTTTTTTCTCAGATGGTAAAATCAAATATTTTGTTAAGCTTAAAGTTATTTAAAGCTTTAAGTAAACTTTTAAGCATCTTTTTAAAATTGCTTATTTAGAATGGTCTTGTAGTACAAAATGCCTACACGCAAGTGATATATAGAGATATAGAGAGCTTAATACTAATAATAACAAGTTTAATTTTGTGCTATTACACCAGCTGTTTTGATAATCGTAAAATATTCTATTATGCAACCAGCAATTATCATTCTTCCTGTAAAGGACAATTAAATGAGTTCGTGCTCAATAAATTTTAGTGTATTCAACCAGTAAGCTGGTGACAACGTAGGTTTTATTAAGAAATTTTGGGGCTTATATTAGGCCACTAAGTTGTCAGAAATAATGATGCTTGTTCTACGAAGGTACGTAGGTAACACCGAGTAGCCTTAAAAATGGCAGCATCCTCTATGCTGCCGGGTAGTCCCACATAACCCCCCGGCCGTCACCCCCTGGGCCGACGGGGTACCCGTAACGGGTTTTTCCAACGGAAAAAAAAAAAAAAAAAAAAAAAGGTAACACCGTTTTTTGTTTGGATAAGCATTGAAGTTATCCCGGTTCAAGGTTATTAATCCTTTTCTCTTATTGCGCTTATAAAAAAACAGCATTCAGAGAACGGAAATTATTTGTTTATGACGACCGTCTGCACAGTACTTGTTAGGTAACCCTCATCCCAAGTACGTTATTGATCAACATCTGAGTTTCATACTGGGCCATGTATTAAAATTTTTGAAAGATATTCAAACTGATCTTAGCTGGCCCGTTTTTATATGTTTAACATTTAAAATACGCTTATATAAACTGAAAACATTTATTGAGTTAATAAATAATTATACATTTATAAAGTTTATTCAAACCTGTAAAAAATTTGGGACAATAAAAACTAATGAGAAGTTTCTGGAAACCTTGGCAGTGACACCAGAGTTGACCTTGTGTTAACGATACCGTTGCTGAAAATAAATTCGTTGTCGGATGTTGAAATACAGATTACCTGTCTTCACGGTTATCTGAAAGATATTTAAATGAGTAAATTCACTTTTTTGGCTGTATTTTTTATATGGTATTCATAATGTTACGTAACTCAATATTAAGGTGAGAAATTCTTATATAAAAAAATATGTTTTTACAGTAGTAGATAGAGTAGTAGCAATTATCCAAAAATAAGTAAATTATATAACATTCTCCATTAAGAATGTGAACTCATTTAATTCGTCCTATCAGCATTAATAAAAGAAGCATGACTCAGATTCTCATAGAAATTGTAAGGATTCCTACAGACAATTATATGGCACACAGGCATGTTCCTTCCGTAGTATAAAGGCGATCACATTTCATTCATAATTCAGAGAATACCATAAACAATAACACGCACCAATTGAAGTTTGATATACTGCTTCAATAATATAATAAATTGAATAATGAATTTTATTCAATATTAAGGTTACTTGTAATGATTAAATAAAATAATTCTTTGTAAATAAATTTCATGCGGTAATTGATATTCCGTATTAAATACTGGCAGGTCATCTAATCGATTTTTTCATTCATTTTCATTACAATGTTCATGCACTTGATGATGTAATAATAAGTTGTCAAGTCAATATTTTATGATGACAAATTAGTGACATAAGTAATAATAATGCTTTCAACTGTTACAGGTATATTTATTGATGTTTTCTTTTCTTATAAGCATGTCGTGTACACGAGTCATTTCCCCGTCAAAGCCCAAACAAATCAGGTGGCTTAGCGTGACCTTGCCCTTTTTCTCTTCCGGCCAATGTCATTGCCCAATTCGACGCTAGAGTTACGTCACAGGCCGTTATGAATACAGCTCGTCCAACTACGAGTTACGTAACAAACAAATTTTCTTTCACTTTTATTATTTATATTAACTTCCTGGTTAAGAAAAATGTTATACTATTTTTTAATTTATTTGTTTTTATTTTATTTTATATTTTATGATATCCATTCTATCATTTGATTGTTATACAATATTTATTTTTAAGATCGTCTAAAAATATAAGAAACTATAAGAACTTGATATGTTTTTTTTCAATTCTGAAGACTGTTTGTGTTTTGCGTTTATTGGTACCTCATCATCCCTATTCGCGCTATTAGTTTTATAGAAATCGCAAATAAAGTATTTTCAGGGTTTTTTTTTAACTAAAAAACATACATCTATTGGTACCACACAATATTTTTTTTTAAATGCTCTGTATTCACCTTTGGAAAAAAAACCGCAACGTCAATTTTCTCAAACTAATTTTTTATTCTCGAATAGGTTTTAAAAGTTATCAAAACGAAGAGTATTTTATCAGCAGGTAGTGAGAAATTGGAGGGGAAAAAAAACTTACATTGCAAATGTATTTAAAAACTGTTTTAAATTACACAGGACACCTCAAAACATAGAATATTACAAAAAATAAGTATTTTAAAAAAGCGGGATGATTATAATTACTTCCTTAATCAGGAAATTAATAAATATAGAATAAAGAATCTATCAATATGAGCAGGATTCGACACTGCGGCGTCTAGAAAACCGTCGCTCTGGAAAAGCTCTACCAATTGAGCTTCAGTATGGACACTCGCTTGGATGAAAAAAGCATTTGATATTAAGAATGAAGTTGCAAAATGAGAATGTTTGAAATCTGTTACTTTTAACTTACTCAGGGCTCTCATTAAATATAAAATTCAACATATTATATGTTTTTTTAATATTTGTGACAGATTTCATGAAATAGACTGAACACGAAAATAAATGATGAATTTTGGAAGTCAAGCATATAAGAAACATTAATTATTTAAATAAAAGATAATTATTGCATAATATATATTTGTAAATATTCAGATATCATATGGTAATTTTTTCTAGTAAGGAATACTACCTTTAAAATAATGAAAATGTCAGTAAAACATCGATGGATTTAAAATAAATAAAATTGTTACATGATTTAAAGTATATATATTGCAAAAGATACTACCTAATTATGGCTTGCCGATTTTTTTAATAATTTATTTTTCTACATTTCGCGGCAATATTCGACTTCACTGAAGATGGATGTGATGTCAAAATGACATTTTCAAAAACCGAGAATCCCGAAAGAGTCCTAATTTAAATTGTTTTCGTTACAATAGATAAAACTAAATAAATCAAATAAGTTAATAAATGACGTATGAAATACTAAATGTTAATATAATAAAATTGTGGTTATTATACTTCAAAAGCAATCAATAAAATAAAAGACTCGGTTTATATTTTTCCTTGTTTGGTTTATGTTTTTCCTTGAAAACTATGAATGGTTGACTAAGACTTATTTAGTTCTATGAAACAGTTGAACAGAAAGTGTAAAATAATGAAAAATCTTCACAGACTTACAAATATAGTAATACAATAAAATATAGTAGTACAATATTTACTAAAATATTTTATTTATTACAAAACTCAATATCTACGACAGATGGCTACAGTCTACAAAAGCGAATCTGGCAACATTAAAGTTATTGCAATAATTTTTATTGTTATGTCTGTATATATATCTAGATTTTAATGTTGCATTTCTGTTCTTATGCCAGCTTATTAATTAATATAATTATTGAGCAGATACATTAAATCTTGCTTTTTTACTTTCAATGTATTAAATAACTTTTAACTGTGGTTTTATCTGCGGTTTTATAAAATTAAGTTCAAAAGCAGCATAACACAAATATAACTGGAGTTCTAAGTTTATAATAAAACTAGGTATTCTTTTAGACTCTTCGCAATAAACAGTATATATTATGTCATAGTAACATATAATCTGTTGACTGAGACAATGCGCTATACGTTTCACACTAAAACGCTAATTACAAGGAATCCGTTCACTGCAATATTCATTAAAGATTCTTAGATTTAAATAAAAAAAAAAATAAAAATAAATAATCTCAAAATGTAAAATATATTATAACAATATATTTTTTTATTAAAAAAATGAAAGGATCGATTTAGACATATATTTTGTTCTAAAAATGTCACCACTAGCTGCTGCTACGCAGATAATATAGAGCATTTTTGGTGGTTTGATATAAAAATAAGAGAATTCTTCAGTAAAAATAACTTCAGTGAAATGATTTGCATAACGTCTATACAGATTGTCTATAAAGCCTTAGGATTAACGAACGTTTTTTATTAATTAAAACTCGTCACCAGAACGAATGTTTGAATGTTTCCGCTTAGATATTTACTTAGAGACTTCTCTCTTTTTATCTTATTATGCTGATCTTCTACTCCATTTTATTCTTTTTTATATACCGATAAACCTAATAAAAGATTTCACATGAAACTTGTCTAACTTTTATGTAAAAAAATGTCTAGTCCATTCCAACAATAGTATGCTTAAACATACACAACCTAAAAAAAACTTTCACGGTTTCACAAGAACCTAATAAAACTGACAACATTTTTAAAATGTTTATTACACATTAGACTGATCAAATTACCGGCTAAAAATTCTTTCAAAGAATATAATATTTAAATGAAAATATAATACACATAAGTTTGGAACATCATGAAACCTGACATCTTTTCATTGTTCTCAAGACGCGCTTAGTTACACGAAATGGCCGGACGTCATATGAAAATTAATTGTTATTTAATATAAAATTATTTAAAATATTTCATGAAATATTTTAAATAATTTTCATTTCAGTATAAAGATTTATTTAATTTTATATAATATTGTCTTTTATGTAACATTAAAGAGTAATAGTATTTTTGCAGACGTATTGTCAAATTATTATACTTATAAAATAATCTAATCCGAAATGATTGATCGAAGTACTCTTAGATTATCTCTCAATATACTGAATTCACTTTTATGCTTAATTCTAAGTCCATATCTATATTATCAATGACATTGAAAATCATAGGATTATTTTATAAAAAAAAATAAAGTTATCGCTTTTTACGAAGACATTTTATTGCCTGGCAACTACATTTAAAAAAGAAATGTTCAAAGAGTTTAACATAAAACAATTAATAAAATATAAAATATTGGCATAATGCACAGAGTGCTTTGCCAAAAAGTTCAAGAAAGAAAGAAAAAATAAAATAATTAAATCTATTTATTGTTTAGTTTATTAGTAAATTTGTACAAACCTGTAACTGTAAAGTGTTGATGACATAAACACGATGTAAAAGATCCCAAGAGCTAAGTAAATACGAAATAAGTGCTTGGAAAATTTTCTTAGTGATAACGCCATTTTGGAAATCTCTAGACGTACGTGTCACTTGTGCACTACGACGATAAACGATAATCTTTATCGTTGATAACTTCAATCGCATTACGATTAACTTATCAGTCGACGTTTAAAACTTGCAATGGTTTTGAAATAATTGGTAGATGACCATTTACTATGTTTTTTAAATCATCTATTGATATTTCATTCAAAATATTTATTTATCAAAAGTATTCATATCTATTAACAATTTTTTCATCTTACTGTATACTATCGGAATTTCTCAATTATTTTGTAACCCATTTCGGGTCCTTATTCATGAGCTCTGAGAGTCAGTTCAGAAACTAGTTTAGAACGCCCTTTTGCCATGGTCAGAGCTCATGAATAAAGACCCCGTATAGGTTCTAAACTAATCGGGAAAATTCCAACAGTATTTACGTAAATATATCTGGATCACGAAAGGTTAAATTATTCATTTAAATTAAAAATTCAAGAAATATTGTATATTTTAGTCATTACACTTATTTAAGGCATTTTTAGGTATCCTATCTAGTGTTTATTATTAATATTTACATAATTTCATCTCTATCTACATAATAATAGTAAAATAAAACGAGATATAAATACAATAAAAGAATACATTGCAAATTCACTAGAGGACATAGGAGGGGCACTGCAATTTGTTACACGAGCAATTTCCGGTCCCTCCTGCGTCCGAGCGTCACACTGGACCAACCCACGTATATCATCTTTCTAGAACTACAGATGAAAAAGAAGTAAAAGAAATGACAATTGTACTATGAGAATTTGTTTTGTTACATAATTGGCGCCAATGCACCTGTAAAAAAATAAAAAAATATATAATAATAAAAATAATATAAAAAACTGTTAGTTGCGCTATATTTATTTAAGGATAAAAATATCAATATGATACTCTTTATTTGTTTACGATATAGCAACAAATACATAATTCGCTTTAACTCGAAGCAATCTAGGCGAATTATCAAATGTGCGTCATGAAGAGGATATCCATAATTACAATCTTTTCTATCAGGACAAAATGAAAATAAATAGTTTTTTGATAAACACAAGATCGATTATTTTACAAGTATTTCAATCCACGAGTATATATGTATTATAAAGAATAATAATATCAAATCTTTACATTTTTTTAGTGTTTACTACGTGTTGAGATTCATTGCTACGGACCCATTCATTTATTACAACAGTTAAAATTGTGTTTTTTTTGTTTCTTTGTTTATGTGTGATAAGACAAAAACCAACTATGCTGAATTTTTTTTAAAAGAAAGTTTTTGCACACTATTTTCCACATAAATAAATTAAAGGTAAGTTAATGAACTTAGAAATCTAAATCCAATAACAAAATGCAATAAAAAATGATAATTCCTAAATAAATATGTAATAATGGTGAACCTTGTCCAACACAAACATTTAAAACATTCTGTAGATTATCTAACTTAAAAATGTTTATCAATAAAAAGTACAGGTGAATAATATTATTTTTCTAAGGTTAATTTTAAATAACTTTTAATTACATAAATAGGCATTAGATATAATAGTTTAGTAAATAATTAAAAAGATGCAATTATCAATTTACTACATTACTCCAAAATGAAACAATTATATAAAAATATATATGTCATTTAAAAATAAATATTCAAACTTAGTACCTACCTTTGGTTTGTCAATTGGTCAAGTATTGTCTTATGCTGTTTGGTTTACAACTGTTCATTGAAATTATACATTTTCAGAACTTTTTATTTGTCTATTATTGATAGAATAATGCTCAAAATTTTGAAAGTGATAAACCAATAAGACACTAGATGGATTTGAATCATTATATTATTGAATTTTGTTCTTATAAAATTGGATTTTAGTCTATACTAAACTTTTAAAAAATATTGTAAAGATAAACAAAGTATTGGAAATTTATTCTACCAATTCAGCAAATGCCTGTTTTTTTTACCTGGTTTATTTCCACAATATTCCAAATAGAATATAATGTCCTTTTGTAGTTTACTCAGACAAAGTCGTGGACAGATGCTTGTGTATCAATAACGTTAAAATGCCTGTCTGCTTCATTTTACACATCTATACAATGCTATGAAAACAAACACCTTCAAAAATAAACGCTTTCTCTTTATTCGGGTTATTCTTCGAAGCGGTTAAACAAATTTCTTTGTAGCTATCAAAATATTATGGCTAGGAAGAGGTCAAACTTTGTGCAACTATATTTTTCAAAATTACTTTTTGTAATTTAAATATTAATATAAGTGTGTAAGTTTTGCATACAACTGTGCATTAACACAATATTGAGGATCAGTACTGAATTCTGAATATACAGAAGTATTCTAGTACTACCCCAGCCATGTTTGGAATCACAGGAAGTATGAGTCATTCTGCCGCCCAGGGGTCATTATCCGTAACTACAACTGCACTTGGCAACCGTCACTTGTCACCAAATGTCACGACTACAATAATACAAACATGGCCGGCAATGGCAGAGGAATGATTGTACAGCCATAACATAAAATAATTTTTGTGAAATATATCGTGTGTAAAATAAATTAATTAGTAGTTTTTTTTTTTGTAAAATGCAGTGCTATTAAGAACTAGCTGGGAGCTAACAGTACTTTTTTAAAATAGTGCTCTAGTAAAATATTAGTAACTATTTTGAGGTGTTTAAATATAATTTATTATCACGTGCAGACAAGCTCTCCTGCTGCGGATGCAACATGATGCAGCCAGGTGTAGCAAGTGTCTATTTATGAATACTTTAGATAGCATATTGTAAAAAAGCAGGATTTGAAAAAGCTTGTGTAAAATTTATAATTTATTAATAACAATGTAAATGTCTTACAATATTTTTTTTTTAGGTTTGATTAATTTATATAAATCGAATTCAAGTGCGATTAAAATTACAAAATAGAAAGCGTTATGTTTAGAGTTTTCTGAAGTTTTTTTCATTTTCATAAAAATTTAGACAAGGTTATCTTAAAACAAATAATTCAAATACTCTCTGTATCTTAAAGACCTGGTATTTACTTAAACATAATGTTAAAATCCATATCCTTATTTCTATTGAATTGAAGCAATGTTTCATCTAGTTATAGGTATATTATTATGATTGTATTTTTGGTCTGAATAAAGAGAAAGTCGAGCTTTTTAGGCTTCAACATGTTTTGTTATGGCTCTGAAGTTATTTTTTACTTTACGAGTCAATTAGCTACGGATGAAAATCAATTTGATTCAGAAATTGGATATCTGTCTGGAAATAGATTTGATAAAATGGAAAACGTGCCAACATGCCAGTATAAGTTTCAATGCGCTTTGTTTGACATTAACATTTTTTATTGTAAATACTTTAGATTTTTTTTATTTCAGCTGACGTAATTGAATTCGTAGAAAGTAGCATTTATACTTATTATTTATTTTATTTTAAACTTATTATTTATTTTACTTTTAAAGTTCCGTTCTAATATCAGTTACATGTTATATTATCAACCTGCCTGTTTTCGGGGTTGCTGTTATATTATACTACATCTTGGCGCAGGTTTAATTTTTGTAGACATTATTTTTTGTTCTCTCCATTCTTTCCGCCTCGTTCATCCTCTTCTCTTATGAGCTCCTACATGTTTAATACTCATCTCGCCCTTTTCATCTCTTCGCATCATGTAACCACATAAAGACAAAAGGAAAAATATAGTTTATGATTATTATAAAAATTAATACTCTTTAGTTTCTTATACAAAAAGGTTTCTTTAATCATATTAAGTAATTGTTACAAATGTTTAAGCTGGGTTCACAGAAGCGTGTTTAAAACGTGCGTACCACCATATTGGATTAGTTATTTTGTACAGTCTCATCTAATAATAATACTAGTCTGTACTTCAGTTAATCCTACATTTTTACAAAAGACAAAATGTTTGTATTTTTCCTTAAAATATTAACAGAATACAATTCATGGGTTGCCGTATTCGTTTCGATTTGAATATTTTAATTAATATTAAAAAAAATAACAATTATTATTTAATATTTTTAAATTAAGGACGGAAGGTTTTAAAATGGGACTACACCTGGAAACGGATGAAAGCTTTGGTCTATAATTACAGTAGTCCAAGACTTATGCAGCTTTACACTATCCAATTTACTAAGTCCTATTTGACACTAATTATATTACTGAGCTAATACTGAGCTACTAATAATAATGAGCTAAAACATAAAGCAGTTAGAGCACTAACAGCCATAGTGCTAAATCCTATAATGTAATGACTGTTTTGTCTACACCCTCTACTTCTGTCAGCAATGTCTGCTATCGAATTATTATATAAATATAACTTACATAGAGGTGCTCTCTGTTTATTGTTTATAGAACCGAAACAGAAATCAGAATTTTGTTGGAATGTATAAACATAAAATAATACCAGTTACTGTCCGCACTTGCGCTGTCGTTATTATAATGGTACAATATATATCATTTGTGCGTTAAGAAAAGCTCTTTACTGCTAAGTGTTAAGCCCTACAACGATAGTTACCAGATATTTAAAATATTATTTTTTAATCAGTTCATTTTTCATCAAATAGAAAAGCGTCACATTTGACCTAAAAATTGTTGCAAATAATTCACGAAATTCAATTTCAAGTTCTTCTCTTCTTCTCTTTCAAAAGAATTTCAACACCTTGTAGCATGATTGATTTCAGAAATAAGTCTGTCTGTTTTATTTATAAACGTTGTTATCATAAGAGCATCCTTATTATCTTTTTACTAGTGGAAATGTGATGTTACAATTACTTCCATGAACTGAGTACCGAGTTTCAGGGATATGTATAAATAATGAATTATATTTGTGGATATTTCGGAGTCTTTTATTTTCCAAAAAAGACACAAATAAAAATGTGACGACCTATTTAGTTAATTAAGGACAAGTTTTATAATTTTTCTGGGATAATTAAAGTAATCCTATAATTTTAATATTCCTACGACATGGAGTTTGATTTATTGATCCTCTATTTTAAAAGTACATGCTATTTACATCTCGTGCGTCAGTAGGTGTCTGCTGAAGTATATTGTTTATACATTGTTGAAGTGTTCATTCTTCTCTAGTATGTTACAGTTTTACTTAAGGTTATATACACAATTGTCCTATGAATGACCTGTGTTTGATACAAGTCCACTACAAACTCTGATTGTTTGACTTTGAGAAGTTAAAGCCGCGTAAGAGGGTGTGACGAAGAATAGTGGGTCAGCCTTATCCAAGACTCACTATTTAGTCTAAAAGAAGTAGGAAAAGCACCTGTCGATTCTATTTCCGGCGACGGCTGGTTCGGTGAAAGGAGAGACTTCTCACATAACACTGGCCTATAACGAAAGGACAGGATAGTAGCCGACATGGTGTGTGTGATAACCATTGGGATTTAGTAGGTATCCTGGCGCTTACTAGTTCAGCGAATACTACATAACCGCCCCTACTCTCCAATGGGCCGGGCGATATACATAAAGGATTTTCCAAAGTTAAAGAAAGGGCTGGATTGCAGCCAAGTTATTAACATATGATTGAAATGGGCTGCAGGAATCAAATAAAAAAGATCTTCAGAATGTAATGTAAAAAATACAACGATGATTAGTTATTCTAGGGATGAAAATAGGACTAAATATGTGGTCAGATAAACTCCTTACACTGAGCGAGGCTCTCGTCAAGCGTGACAGTACTGTCTTGCTCTGTTGATCAATAACAGTTGCTTCAAGACACACAAAAACCATTGACATTGATCATCAGTATATAAGTGACATAATAGTAGATCATTGTTGGTTAAAATGTAATAATAATATTGAGAAAAACGTTAAACTGAATTTGCACTTATTTATTTTAGTGTGAGACTAAATAAATTTATATTGACTTGTGTTGCCAAATAAATCTTTTATTTAACGTTAAAGTTTCAAAATATAATCTGGATTTCAAATACAGGTAGTACATGAATTATTACTTGGAAACCGTGGCGCTTTCAACAGTTACTTTACCTCTCCTTTTAGGAAAATTTATCCTGAATATACTAGAAGCTTACACTATACTTAATTAAACTAATACGATACAATAGGTCACGAATATTTTAAATATGAAAATTTGCAGACGCGTTTCCACAGAGTAATTAGAAAGGATTAAACGCACGGAGAGGATGCGAGAGTTTTAGGCGTCTGTCTCTCTCAATACTGATACAAAATATAATATTATATAGCCAATATGAAGTACAGTGATGTATCCTTCATGAGTTCTTTTGTAAGAATGCATATTAAATTCGTCGAAAGTGTAACTGTCCTCTAGTTACGTGCAACACTCTTCATCGTACAATATTGTTTTCGTTTATGGTTCGCTGGTTCCTAAAAGCAAGAAAAAATTTACCACTGCTATATTCTTAATATCAGCGGTCAGGGGCGGTATCAGCGGTTTGCAAATGTTTTAGTTGTCTTCTTCACATAAGCTAATAAAAAATTAAAAGCATAAAACATTAACGATTGATCATTTATAAGAATTAAAGTCTTTTTTTATTTAATACCATTGTACTTTTAATTGTAAATTAGGAACGCGAACCAGACCTCAATTTTGACTCGCTACGCTCACAAAATCTAGGTATGTGTTAGCATATTGAGCGAAGCGAGGTGCAAACAGCACCAAAGTTGCATTTACAAAACGTCGACGCATTCTGTCTTCAATTTTTTTTTTCAAAATGAGACACATTATAATATTTTTGTATTTTTGTTATTGACATTTTTTTATTTTAAAACCTCCACCAGACTGATGTCTATCAGTGTGCAAAATTTGAAAGTTTTCGGATATACCGTTTTTGATTGATGCTTGCACAAAGGA
This sequence comes from Mechanitis mazaeus, assembly GCA_959347395.1. Taxonomy (NCBI): domain Eukaryota; kingdom Metazoa; phylum Arthropoda; class Insecta; order Lepidoptera; family Nymphalidae; genus Mechanitis; species Mechanitis mazaeus. Next base: position 5,010,124 of record OY365743.1, read on the forward strand.
TGTTGAAAACTCCCTCATAGAGAGATTCGCTCAATAATCCTAAAAAAATATAGTGAATAAATAAAGAGTCGGAAAGTCACTAGAGTTGTAAGCAGTACACAATTATTTTTATGGTACCTATATGAATATACCTGTACTTGTTATGATAGGTATTTTAAAAAAATAGTATATATATTTTCGGTTTATGGCTAAGCTACTACTAGCCTTTAGAATACCATGAATTATCATTATTACATAATTTGGTTTTAAAAAGTTTTAATAAGTTTTGCCATAATTAATAGTTATTATTATCCGAATTTTTCAATCCAGTTCATTTCGTAGGCGTATTAATACATAATAATTAATATAAATAAGTTCTTTACTATATCTTATATTTAATTTGCAGTTGGTTTTGTTCAATAATCATTTTGTTTTACGTAAATTTATTATATATCATCACACATATATATGTTTAAGTTATATTTAGCTCATATAATCGTTAAATATTTTTATTTACAGTAAAAGACTTTATTTACAGTTTGTTATACAATTGTAAATAATATAATACTTATATTGAGTTTTAAATGTATTCAACTTACTTTTATACGGATTTTTAATTACTTTAAATTATAATCAGTGAAGACTATTGATTTATGTGTTATGCTTCTGTTTAACGTCTTACATATTTATTTTGTTTTCAAAAATAAATAAATGTTTTGACTATTTCACGAGTTATACGCGTAAATTTATAATAATATCGTATCTAAGTAACAAATAATGATTTTGGGTGAAATCCAATATTACTCGCCATTTTAATCAGCTGTTTGGACGCTAGCGGCCATTTTGCTTCAGTTTATCAAATATTATTGTATTTTCTAATGCCAATTCCACGGCTACTTGGCAGCGATAAAATATTCATTCTCTGTAAACAACTCACTATATTTGCATTTTTGCGTGTTATTGTAGGCTTCTGTGATATATTATTTTTAGTCTCAGTCTTCTTAATCTTCTAGTCTTCTTTCGACATCGGAGAAAATGAAATTAGATTATGTATAGATATGTATGTGTTTTCTGTATCTGTATTAAAGAAACTGTGCTTGGCTGAAACGATTATGATAATGAAGACAGTATTTCTGATTTCTCGAACATCTATCTCATTTTACTCTGTATCTATATAGTTTCTTTTAATCTATCAATATCACTGACTGTCAGAAATAAGTCTCTATGTCACTCTCAAGACTATCGCAGATGTGATATGTATGATAAAAATAAATCTGCCTTTTTTCATGCATTTTTTTGAGATAACGCGGCAACAAATTTCAGTTTAGAAACTATATCTAATACTGTACATATTTTTATTCTCCTCTTAACAGTTTAAGGTATCTCTGTTTAAAAAAATATATATTTTTTGCAAGTCCTGATTGAGAAACTGGTTTATGTTGTTTTTTTCGATTCATTCTTCTTTTTTTTAAATATATTATTACAAAAGTTGTATCTGTAAAAAAAACTGATTTGTTAATATTTAATATATTAATTATTATATCTAGAAGGTACCACCAAAGATAAAATACAAAGTGTTTATAGCATGAAACGAATATTTCATTGCTGCCAAATAGCCGTCGAATTAGCATTATAAAATACAATACAATTACATTTGATAAACTAAAGCAAAATGGACGCCAGAGACAACACAGTTGCAGGTGATAAAATTGCAGAAATTTTGATGATTTTACCAAAAATCACAGTTTATTATAATATATAAATATAAAGTTATATCCAAATGTATAACAAAAAATACAAAATGTCTTTAATAGTGAATACAATTTTTTTATGTGTTCTTGAGCCAAATACGATGTAAAGTCGTTTTTTCTTGATAATTTTTATTATACGACATATAAAATAATTATTGATCAAAACTCTTTGTAAAATAAATGTAGAATATAGTAATAGAATCTAGTGAAAACATTAATAAGTACTAGGACTACTAGAAAGCGCACACGCATGCGTACACACATATACTCACTCACATGTGCACACACACAAACACGCACGCAAGTACGCACGCACGCACGCACGCATACACACACACATTTGTATTTCATGGTGAAGAGGATAATCATTGTATTAAAAGGATTGGGGCTATGTAAAGGATTCGTTGTATTAGAAAGATTACATTTGTTATTGTCACTTGAAAGTGAAATACAAAATATAGAAGTAAGTCAATCAGAAAGTTTTTTAAGGAAAAAAAAATTGTAATAGAATTACTGCCGAGTAACAATTTATTTGAAAAACGGATTATTTGAAAGTAAAAATAATTGCTTTCTGATTTAAAATTCCTTTTATTTTTTATCACATTTTGAAACTATTATCTGAAAAACAGATTTTAATGATTTATTACGACTTCAAATCCAACTTGAAAACAGATAAATCGTGAATATTTCTTAAATTAGTTTTTTGGTTTAAGCTTTTAACGCTCCTGTGTAATGCTGGTAATAACGGGTTTGTTGGTCAGTTTAAAATTGAAGTCTGAAAAAAGAAGTAGTCGTCATTTGATTTCTGTCTTAAGATAATAAAAGCCAGAAGATGCGCTTACTGCGCTTTAGATCGCCGTTGAAAAACTACATGGCTGAAACTAAAAAAAAGTACTTTTAAAATATATTCATACGCATAAAACTTTAAAAGACTTTTGTGAGAGTTATTTAAAAACTTTTTTTATAAGAAATATAACCTATTAAACTTATTTCTTTTTCTTTAAACATTGTCCTAGTACGTACAATATTAATTACATCAAGGTAAAATGCAAACTGGAATCTAGGATTTATAACATCACAATATTACTTACGAGTTGATGCCTAAGACTTTGTCTGCCGCCATTCCACATACATTCTTATTATAAATAAATTCGATTCAATAATAAAACTCATCAAATCAGAAAATCAACTGTATGCTGAATTACATTGTATTGCATTCAGTAGTTTTGAATGAAATTATAGAAGAAAACGTTTGTTTTGCATCGTAAACTGTAAGTTTTAAGTAAGTAGTAAATGTATCCGAAATGTTGACTGATACAATAAACTAAACTGATAATCGTATATGCTATTGCAATTGCAACTATTTATCGCTAAAAGGTTACAGTTTCAATCATAATCTGAAAATCACACAGCGGCGGTAAATCAATTATCACATCGACACCTTGACGCTGTTTCATTGTGAAGTGCAGACTTGTTAATATGAGAAATTAGCAAACTACTTATGTATATTTAAGGCTTTACTTAGTGCATAGATACTTATCCTAAATTCTAAAATTTCTAGGAATTCATTTAACTACAAGGCTGACTATAAAATAACATTTCAATTCTAACTTTGCAGGTCGTAATCTTTTGGAAATACATATGTCTCTAGCCTCTTTGGAAGGGAAGCATTTTAAGGGTTCACGTTAGCAACACGCTAATAAGCGAGCAACTCTACGTACGCCCATCACGCCTGCATCTCTTGATTAGTTTGTGATGCATTTTTCATCTCTTACACCTAAATATCATCGAAGTTATAAAAAGATATGTACAACTATCTATAGCTTTCAAATATTCTATACAAAAACTTTGAAGAGGCTAGAACTTTAAATTAAAAGATACTTTTTTTAAAATATTTTCATATATTACGCTGCACTATCCTTCGTGGACATCTGTATTCTGTAAAAATTAGAAATTGAAGATGTTATTGCCATCTAGATTAATGAGAAGGGTATCGTCCAGTTCAAATCAGCCCGTAGCAGAGTAACAAATGTCGTCTGCTAATATATCAGTTAAGTCTCCTTTGGATCCATTGTTTAGAAAGATAGGTTGCAATCCCTTGCAACCTGTCTTAAGCGGTTTTTCTATTGGACTTTCTATCATTTCGAATTTTAATATAGTTCATTTATAAATTAGATCTTACTAGACAAGCAAAAGAGCTAATTACTGGATCCTTTCAGTAACACCATGTTATAATTAGTTAAAAGGCATTGGCGTTATCTTTTATGAATCACTTTAAAGATTTCTTATACATTATATAAAAAAAATTATATATATTTGGTTTTTATTAACCTAAACCCGCTTAACAGCGTATAAAATTTTATGTGGAAATCTAATTCATATTGTTATATAATTAATTTTATTTTAATAAAAATTAAATATATAAAATTGTTGTATTTTAATCTATCACTCAAGGGAAAATTCGTCTTGCATCTTCTTAATTATTCAAATTTTCTTCTATCGCTGCGGCAACATGCTGCAGTTCAGAAACTACATCTCCTACTGTAGGAGAATCTTCAACCTTCAAAGTATCTTGCGTCTCCTCAGGTAAAACAGGTGTAATTAAGAAATCGATATCCCCTGCTAGTTTATGTTCAGACTCTATTTTTGGTGGTTCTTCTTTTTTTTCTTTCGAGATTTCTTTTATTTCTTTCGAAATTTCTTGTATTTGTTCCGAATTCAGAGAATCATCATCTTCATCGTCATCACAGAAGTTTTCTCTGAAAAAAAAAATACAATTTGTTATCGTAATTATCAAACTTATTAGCAAAGAGAAGATCAGACACTATCGACTTCTATTTTGGATAAAATTATTAATACAATTCCTAAATTACCACCCAACATATTCTAAAAATGACGTACCCCAAATATAATTTACAATTATTTATATCGAGTTGTTTACACTGAGAAACTGATATTTTATCGTTGCCAAGTAGCCATGGAATTGGCATTAGAAAATACAATAATATTTGATAAACTGAAACAAAATGGCCAAACAGATGATTAAAATGGCGAGTAATATTATATTCTGAGCAAAAAAATTTAAAATACTATTTGTTAGTTAGCATCCATATATTGAAATTATATATAATTCATAGTGTGGGAAAAATGTAAAATAAAACCAAACATTTTTAGGATTTAATAAAATGAATATGAAAAATAAAAATGAATTTAAAATACATAAAATAAATGTTTAAACAGAATAACTTTATATGGTATGATTTTAAAGATTCTGATTTTTAAGAAGGAAACAATATATATATATAAAATACATATATATTATTTTATAAATATATATTATTTACGACAAACTCTATAAGAATTTATTTGCCTCCTCCCCTTTAAACATAAATCATATATCATATATCAGTACCAATACAAGTAATTGGCTACGAAATTAGAAAAGTATTTCGAGTTATAGATACTCAAGCTCCATATTAAAATGCTATGGACTCTTAAAAAAGGTCACACTCATCTAAATGTAGTATTAAAGCGGAACTTGTCTGTTAGGTAAAACAAAAAGTATACAAGTGTTATTCTGGGTAATATACGCAGCCTTGAGTAACAATGCATTGTTCAGATGTCACTGTGAATATGTTTTCAAATAATAAAATGCTGCAATGACTGACCAACAAATCGATTTTAGTCGGTTCTGTGGGAACTATGATGTATGCAAAAGATTGGTCAATAGGACATATTACGTTGCTATATTTTCACATCTTGTAACAAGAATTTAAACAAATATTAATCTATTAATTGATAATTGATGAGACACTTAAAAAAGTAATAATAAATAATTGTGGCCTCTGCACATTCTTATAAATGTGCAGCCATAGGTTTATATAAGGTGAAGATTGCGGTAAAATATTGCATTGGCATAATATATTAGCTAATAACAACTTTTGTTTAACAAGTCATGTTAGTTGTGAGCAAACTAACCTCTCATAAAAGTGCATAGTTACTAACTATGAGATTGTTGAGATCATTACGGTTGTAGGTTCTAGTAACTATTAATATGTATTTTTTTAATATTTAAATTTTAAAAAGGAGCTTTACCACAATCTCTTAAAGTAATATTTTTAATTTAAAAAATATTACTTTAAGAGAATTTAAAAAAAAACAATAGTGCGCCAATGACGTCTTTGTTTTTGTAATTAGTACGTACATATTTTCTCATAGAAAGGGGATGAAAAGTAGAGTGAACTCGGGAGCTTACTATTTTTCCCTAGGGCGATGTACTTTGAATTTCTGGCTGTGCTTAGCATTCTACGTTAGAATCTCTCGCCCCACTAGGGATTCTATTCTGGAAGCCTTCGCTTCGCTCGTGCTTCAAAATAGCGCCCTCGCCGTAAAAATACTATTTTGCACCCTTGTCATACAATCTACTACTATTCTTTCCTGTTTCCATTTAGGCTTTTAAGTACATTGAATTTAACTTGCCATATCAGATATAACATATGTAGATTTCACATTATTAATAAAAAAAATTGTTTCGTAGGTAGCGAAATAGATATCTTTATTTTATAATCTTATTTCTTAGTAAATATCCTATTCTACATGAATATCCGACTGTACGGTAATATTCCCGATTAGAGTTGAATCACACCGACATCGCGGCGTGAATTGTTCCGAGTTGAAAAAAAAAACACCGGACAGGTTCAGAAATAGTGCAAATTCTAATAAAATTAAGTGAGTACATACGGATCATTAAATATAAAAGTATATAAAATATCGAAGCATTATCTCATCATCGACATAAATTTTGATACAAGACCATTAATACTCTAATTTTCGTGGTTCTTTTTATTAGTTTTTTATGTAATTCTATTTAAATTATGTAAGCTATTATAATGTAATCGTTTATTTTGCTTTTCACGGTATCGTCTATCGACCTTATGATTTTGGCGCGCCGCCAGCGATCCTTTGAAGCTGAATTTCAAATGACTGGCCAATTCTATTTTTAACATCAATATTTTTTGTTATAGTGCCATAGATGAAATATTTTAATGATTGAAATACATTTGTCGTATTCTTGATCAAAATTAATTGCCTTGACAGACAGAAAGAGAGACTAAAAACAGAGTAATCTTAAAAAAAAAGTTTCTTCTTTTCTTTTTGAACGTCTTTTTCTTTTCTTTTTGAAAGTTCTTTTTCTTTTGAACGTCCCTTACCATATGGAATCCTTAAAAAATTTGGTCCCAAGTACTGATATGTTTCCTAATCATAAGAAACATGAAAATAATATTTCATTTATAAATTCGCAAATTCGTCTTATTGTATTTTAATTATCTAAATACCTAAGCGACTATTAACTGATTGGGTCCCAAAATGGCTGCCGGCTAGGGTTATCTTTTTACTTTTTGTTTAACTATTTCCGTCCTCAGATGCGTCGCTAAATCCATTAGATTTGAGTTATTTTATTTGTACTAGACGGTTTATGCGCGGGCGCATCCAACGCTATTTCAAGCGTCGGCCGACAACCCCGGACAGACAAGATATCTCCTTAGATTTAAATTACCGAAAAACCTTGGGTATTCTTTATTTCATATATATCTGCATAGACATGCCTAATGATGTACCACGATTACAAGATCTATATTCTGTTAATTCTCTTTGTTAAAAATGAAATAAATATCTACTACTTTTATTATTGTTAAAAAGTATCTATCAGGGAGCACACCTAACCTCCTTTGACATATTGGTTTGGTTTCCAACAAACAACATTTCCAGATTTCCTAACGGACATCTTTCATAAGTGTTGTAGGATCTACTTATATTTTTTTAGACTGTTCTTACAATACGTTCAGAAAGATATGGGAATGTCCTAAAGTATTGTGAATAAACAACTAAATGAATAATTATCAACTGTGGTTAAATATTAAATACTTGATAGTTAACATCTCAATATATTTTTTTTAATTTTTATGTTTTATTTGGCTAAACGATTAAGAAAATAAAATTAAATATTTTAAAGAATAAAACAGTTTTTAGGGATCTACGATAAAGGGACGGTAGTTTTAGTTTTAATTTATAGGTACGGTAATTTTTTTGACTAATTTACCTGTTGGCTTAGAACACACGAAAATAAATTTTTAATAAAATTTTGTGTAAATATAACATACTGGCAGTTAACATATAGGATATGTTTAACTTAAAAAATTGATTAATTTTCACAGGAAAATACAAATACCGATTTATGTTATATTTACAATTTAACAAGATTATTAGTTTTACTTCCATGAAATTAAGTATATATTGAATATAGATTTTTTTTTTCTCCTAGTAAGTTGCCCAATTTGTCTTAGCCTTCCGCATCACGTGACCATACTAAGGCAAATGACTACTTCAATCTCGTCTATCACCGATGATACCTTTGAACTACCTCTTACAATTTTTTCTTGCTTAATCCATTATCGTAACATCACACATCATATTTTAGATTTGCATTTCATCAGTATACACTTGTTTCTCTTTTATTCCTTTCGAAGTTTCGATCCATACAACATGATAATCGTCGTAGTATTAATGTGTTTTTCCCATTAGTGTTTTGGGAAAAGCAATGTGTTTGACGCTGTGTCATATGTTTGACGAATTAATTTATACTACAATCGTCGGAACGGCACAATCACCTTTCACAATCAGCCTTAAGCTACTGGCTTGAAACTACAGCGTTTAACTACAGCCTGCCTGATGTTAGGCATTATTATAGTCCATAGCGTGACACGCTGACCTAGAAGCTACCTAATTGCTCCGGTTTAAAGACCCCTAGATATTTCTTGAGCATTGTACTCAAACAACTCCGATCCAGGCTGAGAGTTCCAAAATTTTGCTGTCAGCGCAATGAAAGTGGAAGCGAAAGATATAGGACTTCTCACTTCATTTCAACTCACAACAACAAATATTCAACCATGAAACGATGTTTTCTTATTGAACTTCTGGTTTTACGTGATAAAATGGAGCTTGGAGAATCAAGTTGTACAACTCCATTGCACACTCTCCATAAAGTATTGAATAAAAGCACACACAAGATATATGTTGAGGTTCTGGGCTTCAGAGTTTTGTCTTAGCAAAGGTGGCATCTATCACCTATAAGTCTCTTAGCTCATCTCCCAGTCGATTGCAACGCGTCTACATGGTATTTTGTTGATCCATCTCAAAGATGTGAGCATTACTCCATGCAGAACTTGGGGGTTTCAACAGCCTATTAAGCTTTAAACTCAATTAAAGAACTGAAATTGACAGAAGATTTGAAGGTAACACGAAGCAGTTCTAAGTGGTTTGTGATCGTTATGGGTACATTCCGAAAAGTAGAGGCCCGATTGAATGGCCTCTTTGCAGAAAAAAGATACGTCTGATTACTACTAACCAGATTGGTATCGACACTTTCGGAGTTTGCCTAAAGGGAGAGATTCAAGCGTTTAATCAGCCTCTCTCTTAGTGACTGGCTTTTTTGGCTTCACTACTGTACTGTCGTCTGCTATAAGATACCGGATTTTAGCAAACCGTTAATGTTCAGCAAGAATAGTCTTGCAGAGAGCACAGACCCTAAGGGACACAGATATTAATAGACATTCGAAAAGAAGAACAGCCATCAATGACCATCTGTATCGACTCCTCAAAAAATCTGATATCCACGCACAGAAGTGAGAAGGCAAACCTTGATAGGGAAGTTTCTTTACGCGACTGCCTATAACTTCTCAACTGGCGTATACTAGAAGATCTGCATTTGATCGATTCTAGCAAAAATCATTTTGTCGATTACTAAAGAAGTCATTTGATTGAAAGTACGCCAGAAGCCGGCTTTTAGTTATCGGATTCCGCACGACAATCTTTTTTTGGTACGGGTTGCACGTTTTCAGCAACAACATTATGCTGATTTTTAGACCAACATTAACATTTCGCTTTTGTTGTTACTTATTATTTAAAGGCATCCTATGATCTAGCAGACAAAACAAAGACATAAAGTTGGTAAAAGACATATTATATATAAAGTCGCCTCGTCCTGTACGTCCAATGTCAAGACATTATTAAAAGGTCAGGGCTTCAAAATTGCTGTTTGATGCAAGCTCACTGAAACGGTAAAATTCTCGATGTTACCGTTACTCCTATTTTGACATGTTTAGAGCACAGTCCACACTCCCTATAATAAATTATGATATAAAACGTTTTATAAAATAAAATATAAATTGTTTAAGCAACTAGTAAAATGCCATCTGAAATATTTTTTTAATAGGCTCAAATAAAGCTACACAAAGTTTAAAATATATACATTCCTTACATTTCTAGTAAATTGGTGATTCGACGCTATATGTCGCATAAAATGCAGATGTGAAATATTTCTCAGCTAATTCAATCGGATTCATAACTACGTAACGTGTTTATTTAATAGATTTATTAGTTATTGTTACCGAGCGAATCCAAGGACAAATCCGTTTAAATCGATATTGGACACAGAACATTAATAACATCAGCTGGTGACTGTCTCATAAAACAAACCATCTGTTTGTAGTAAACCCTCAGTACTTATTGTAGCACTATCTCTAGAAATATAAAATAGACAAGAGAAACGAGAAATTCTTCTAAAAATAACTCTTATTTTATTGTTTTTTTTTTGTTTTTTTGTTCTGACATTCCGAGAAACGTATTATAGTGTAAGGTTCTGTCCAATACCTAATTATTACTATTTTTTAATAAAAATTATAAAACATAATTAACTAGTTGTCGAAGTGACTTCATAGATGTCATGAATTTCAGTAAAAAGGTATATTTACTAAAATCGGTTTTGACACGAAAATAAGAGATTATTCGGTAGTATTCTAGTATTTCTATTATTTTCCATAGATGCACAAACATTTATAGACGAATTGATAAACATTCAAATGATTTTGTGTAGTTAACAATAAGACATTCAGTTAAGTAAAAAAAACGATATACATATTCTGCCTATTGACTATTTTATTAACTTAATGTTGACAGAATATAAATAATGCATTAAAACATATCATTAAATTAATATGAAATTAGCAGTAATTAATTGTGCCCTGACGATGTGATTAGATTTCGTAAATAAATAAAAATATAGTAGTCTTTACTTATATTTATCCATATGAATGTGAATATATGTAATAATATATATGAATGTGAATATATGTAATAATCGAAGATTGAACTGCAATGGTGATATTATCTTTATAAATTTTACGGAATCTAAAGCTGATAAAATGACACAACCGAACATATTATTGACAATGACATGTATAAACCAAAATAAATAAACTGGATTCCTATATAAAACATAAAATGTTTCACAACTCTTTGCAAGAGTTAGTGTATGTATTTCCTCAACAGGTAGAAAACTTAAATTGAGTGTGGAATATCCAGATTGTGGAGCCATTTTATACTTTACGAATTTTGTTTAATATATTAAGAATTATGGAGTGATTAACTACTTATAGTTCTAGTAAGTGCTGTTTTAGTTTTGCTTAAAGTTTTTAAACTGATATTGTGTTTAATTTATTATAATTACTTATTAGTTTCTTTATTATAATTACTTATTACTTATTAGTTATTAAAAAAAGAAAACTGTTAGTAATTGTCGTTCTTTGCTCATTACAATTTTTAAAACATTTATGATTTTCATAAGTAATGAATAAATATTTTATATATTTTAGGAGACTATACGAATTAAATTACGATATTGAATACAAAGAAATTCGAAGATAATTGTTTCAAATATGTTAGATACAAAGAGGAAAGTTCTATTTGTGTGTTTGGGTAAGTTTTATTTCCTTCAGCAATACAATTTTTTCTTATTTTTTTAATATTGTTACTTATTTATTTATTTCATATTATATTTAAGCCCTTTTTTTATTCTAACATTAACAAAGTAAGATAAAACTTATTTAAGATATTAAAATACTTATAATAGCTACTTATTTATATATTTTTTATAATGAGGAATGCAAAACTTAGCCTGAAAAATGTTAAAGTTACTCAGTAACTATTTAGAATAAATTTCACGTTTTTTTATAGGCAATAGCTGTCGATCTCCAATATCTGAAGGAGTATTTAAAAAGGCCATAGAGAAAATGGGTGCCTTAGATCAATGGGAGATAGATAGTGCAGGTTTAGCAGACTGGAATGTGGGACGTACACCCAGTAACAGGGCTCTGAATACTATGAAGAAACATGGCATAAGATACCACAATGTTGGCAGACAGGTGATAAAAGAATTTTGTTTCCTAAAAATAAAAGAAAATGAAGATTTAAGACTAACTTGTAAGATTTTTTAGATAACTGTGGACGATTTTAACCACTTTGATTACATATTTGGAATGGATGACCGCAATATGAGTGATCTGCAAGAACTTGCTCCTCCCGGGAGTAAGGCTAGAATCTTATTATTGGGGGACTTTGACCCTGAAGGGGATAGGATTATCCGAGATCCATATTTTGTAAAATTTGCCCATTTTTTAAAAATAATATTCTTTAATCACATCATATCATATATATATGATCACTGTACATTTTTTTAGGATGGCAATGACTTGGGCTTTGAAAAATGTTACCAGCAAGCTGTAAGATCGACACAAGGATTTTTGGAACAAT